>OZ026844.1:23720933-26336633 GCA_964023205.1 Lutraria lutraria | reverse complement strand
AACGAATGACAATTTTAAAATGATTGTGTATATTCACGGAGTGACCTTTATTCCGAGGTGGTCGCTAACACAGGTTTGACTGTGTCAAAAATTGTAGACAATGTGATAGTACTATATCATAAGGAGTCACTGATAGATGGTTCTGGTTTAGCTCCGCTATCGTCCATGTCTCTAGAGGATGGTTCTGGGTTTAGCTCCGCTATCGTCCATGTCTCTAGAGATGGTTCTGGGTTTAGCTCCGCTATCGTCCATGTCTCTAGAGGATGGTTCTGGGTTTAGCTCCGCTATCGTCCATGTCTCTAGAGGATGGTTCTGGGTTTAGCTCCGCTATCGTCCATGTCTCTAGAGGATGGTTCTGGGTTTAGCTCCGCTATCGTCCATGTCTCTAGAGGATGGTTCTGGGTTTAGCTCCGCTATCGTCCATGTCTCTAGAGGATGGTTCTGGGTTTAGCTCCGCTATCGTCCATGTCTCTATGTCAGAAATACGGAGGATGGTTCTTCCCAGGAACGATAGTTAGGTGAACATGTAAACTGGTTCCCCTTGACGTGTGTGTACAAAGCCAACAGGTACGGCCAAAATTTTCCTGGACGCTGATTGGTCACTTTTAGTCAGAATCCGGACAGAATTCTGCCCGGGGAATCTCGCGAGACCTTGCGTAATGGATGCATTTTTCGCGCGTAATTTGAAAAATGGAACAGAATGATTATTTTCGTTCATACAATTAACACACAGCCGTATTTCGAAATGGAATACTGACCTTTTTTTAAAAAAATATAAAGTTTTCCTTCTAAAAATCGAGTTCTCGATCACGGTCGGTGTTGGAGAAATGTTTTTTCACTTTAATAGAACATAGAACATAGTTTATTACAATACCACATACATATTTATAACAGAAAAGGTATAAAAGAAAGGTAACACTTTCATACATGTTTAATGTGTCTTTAAATTGCAAATGAATACATAATATATATATAGATACGTAGATCAAAGATGTAAGTTTTTTTTGTCAGAGAACCTTATGTTTAAAAAATATTTGGATGCATTCTATAATATGATCGAATATATTGAGATCTTATTGAATCATACAATTTACATTCAAATAGAAAATGCGTTTCATCTTCAAGTTTAAGACAACAAGGACATAATTTTGGGGTGTTATTCCAACGACCTGTTTCAATTCTTAAACGATGAGAAAAGAGCCTAAATCTTGTCATCTAGGTATGAGCTTTTTTTTGTTATTTATATTATCTAGATACATGCTGTAGTCAAAATTTGCAAAAACCCTAAAAAAACCTTGAACGGGATGATGTTTGTACTTGATTATTCAATTCTTGCCATAAAGATGTCTTTAACTCTTTGTTTTAACAATAATAAAAATAGTTTAGTATTACCTACAACCTGTGAGTACCACACTTCAGAGAATCCTAATTTATTTAATGTATCGTTAACATTGTATGCCTAGTTAGCAATGTGTTTTTTTTTCAATATCTTTCAACATGATTCTGTACATTATGTTTATTACATTTCCTTTCATTTTTATTGGTAACTTTTAACCAAAATTTTATAATTTGTATAATTTTTAGTGAGTAAAAATCCAGTCGACCTAATTCTCCGTATATAAAACCGTTTTGTGTGTTACTTTTTACTCTCAATATTGACTTACAAAACGAAGTGTGATTTTTTTTTCAATTATTAATGCCCTATTAAAACCCCAACCTTCACAAACCGTAAAATCAAATTGGTTTCACAAGTTTATCGAATAATTCTAAAGAATGCCTTATTGTTATGTTATGAAATCTATATAGACATTTTCTTAATGTAAAAATAGCTTTTTGAGCCTTTTTGCGTTTCTACAAAGGATCCCCCAGATGAAAACACTATTCCAAGATACGTAAAATTGTTAATGATTTCCAATTCACAACCTTGGTAGAAAAATTTAAGGTCTGATAGTAAACGCCCTCCTTTTCTGAATATAATAATTTTGGTTTTATCTTTATTAACAGTAAGTTTCAAACGATTACAGTATGTCTCCAATATGTTAAGATTACTTTGTAGTTCTTCTGATGAGTTAGCAAATATCACGATGTCATTGGCATATATCAATAAAAACATTCTAATAAAACCTAAATCAATGCCCTTTGCTTCGTTTAAAAGAAGTTGGTATTCCAGATCATTAAGACACATGGAAAATAGAAAAGGATGGCTTTCGAATATTTCTCCGATCTCATTATTAAATTTCACTCTGGACGTAATTTGATTATACATAGATTTGATGAGCTTATACAAAAATCCCTCTTAGCCCAGATTTATAACGTTTATATCATATATTTTGGCGAACCAAATAATCGAAAACTTTAGAATAATCGATAAAAGCGCAATACAATTGCGCATTATCATTAATTACATGATTAATTAACCCATGTAGTACAAATATGTTGTCAATAGTACCCATTCCCGCCCTAAAATCTGCTTGTGATTCCACGAATATATAATAAGTTTCCGCCCACAGCGTTAATCTAGTGTTTATTAATCGAGTCAATAATTTGCCTATCACGCTTAATAAAGTAATACCTCTAAAGTTTGCTACTTCTGATAAATTACCCTTCTTATGAATTGGAATTACAATATGTATGTAACCTTCACTCCAGCTTTTAGGAAAATATCGCATAATTAATAGTTTATTGAATAAACATAAAAGATAATCAGATAGAACATCCTTGCCGTAGTAAATAAATTCATTCAGTATCCCATCAGGTCCCCCACTTTTATTGAGGTTCAAATAAAAAATATCTTTCATTAGATCTTGACGTGTAAAAGGTAAGTCTAATTCAGAAAATATGTCATTGAAATCATTCCGTACTATATGCTCATTAAAATATTCAACATCTTCATCTGCTTGGTAAAATACATCATCTGGATTATTGATAGCTTTAAAATACTGAGTAAACGTATTCAGCGAAATATTTTTCGTACTTTTTGGAACAACAGATTCTTTCAACATACGACAATAAAGCTTGACGTTGTTATGCTTCGCTGCAATTAATTTGTCAGTATTTTGTTTTTCTTTCAAACTTGAATTTAAAATTTCGAACCTTTTGTTTATAATTGGATCTGGCTGCAACCATTAACTTTCTAGTTTCTTCATTATTATTCAACTTCCGGTAGAAGTCGCGTTTACTGCCCAAACAAACGTCATCATACAAAGGTTTATTTTTTTAGATTTTACTTCCGGTTCGGACGTTCTGATTATTATAGACTATGGGGCACCAATATCCCCCTCCCCCCCCCCCCCCCCCCGGAGGCATTTTTTAATTATTTTAAATAAAGGGTATCCATGAGGTATTCAGTCAGCGTACATTTATCACAGATATACGGAATTCCCCGATGTTTCTCGATGAACGGCAGCCAATCAAATAGCTAAAACGGATTGACCAATCAGAGCGCCGTATATTTCAGACCGTACCTGTTCCTTTGGTGCACTGCAACATGGAACGGTAAGCAGTTTAACTCATATGACTCTGTCAGACTGTTGAAAAGGGGCGTAAAACTCAAATAAATGCAATTTGATCAGGAATAATCCTTATAACAAAAATATTTCATTCAGTTGTGATCATGAACCCGTCGAAAACACTATCTAAATTTTACACTCTTGTAAATTACTTATGGTTATGGATGCGACGAAATATCTATCTAGGTGGAAGTCGTTGACTTTCTATTTGTATAAGGCAAGCCGATCAATGCGGATTTTAGTTCCCTACTTAAAAATATATTCCGCAAAATCTTTTATCTACTTTATAAATCATGCACATTTTTTCGTCGAAGGATAATTCTATATACACGTACACTGATAATATATATATACTTAATGACAAAACTCTTGATTTTCGAGGCAATTTTTCATAAAGTACACCATCCGTTTCCCTTGGCTACACCGTGACAAACGACATGTTATTTGCCAGTTTAGAAATTTCGAAATATGTATTTCCGGTAAATATTTGGATAAATTAATCATTTGTCTTTTTAGCAAATGCCAATAAATCGCATAAGATAAAGTGGATGGAGGATAAAACCTTAAAAATCAAAACAAAATTCGGTACTTTCGTCCAAAATATTTCCTTAATGTATATGTTTTAATTGTTGAAGATCTCACAAAGTCAGTACCTGGAATTCTGGATTCTGGCCTTCCGGCCCCGGGAACTAGTTTAAAAATGTAATGAACGAAGAAAATCCTGTTTATTGCTTACTGCAACCAGAGACATAGATGTCTCTGCTGCAACAAATCAGATTTCAAACGATTAATATCATTTTTGAAAACTGAAAAAATGTTTAACTTTCCATATATAGCCGTCACTCGCTCGGTGCGCATGAATTTTGATGCGGACAAAAGCTGTACCTCCGCAATGTAATTGTTTTAAACCAGTTCCCGTTTCCATGTTGCAGTGCAAGTCTATTGTTAACGAGTACTTTGATTTGCACATGGATTTAACGTCGCAACAATAATCAGGTCATTTTGGAACATTTCCAGCTGTAACGGCGGAGGGAGACAGACGTACACCTGGATGGAACCACCGACTTCTGGAGGGAGACAGACGTACACCTGGATGGAACCACCGACTTCTGGAGGGAGACAGACGTACACCTGGATGGAACCACCGACTTCTGGAGGGAGACAGACGTACACCTGGATGGAACCACCGACTTCTGGAGGGAGACAGACGTACACCTGGATGGAACCACCGACTTCTGGAGGGAGACAGACGTACACCTGGATGGAACCACCGACTTCTGGAGGGAGACAGGCGTACACCTGGATGGAACCACCGACTTCTGGAGGGAGACAGACGTACACCTGGATGGAACCACCGACTTCTGGAGGGAGACAGACGTACACCTGGATGGAACCACCGACTTCTGGAGGGAGACAGACGTACACCTGGATGGAACCACCGACTTCTGGAGGGAGACAGACGTACACCTGGATGGAACCACCGACTTCTGGAGGGAGACAGACGTACACCTGGATGGAACCACCGACTTCTGGAGGGAGACAGACGTACACCTGGATGGAACCACCGACTTCTGGAGGGAGACAGACGTACACCTGGATGGAACCACCGACTTCTGGAGGGAGACAGGCGTACACCTGGATGGAACCACCGACTTCTGGAGGGAGACAGACGTACACCTGGATGGAACCACCGACTTCTGGAGGGAGACAGACGTACACCTGGATGGAACCACCGACTTCTGGAGGGAGACAGACGTACACCTGGATGGAACCACCGACTTCTGGAGGGAGACAGGCGTACACCTGGATGAAACCATTGACTTCTGGAGGGAGACAGGCGTACACCTGGATGGAACCACCGACTTCTGGAGGGAGACAGACGTACACCTGGATGGAACCACCGACTTCTGGAGGGAGACAGACGTACACCTGGATGGAACCACCGACTTCTGGAGGGAGACAGACGTACACCTGGATGGAACCACCGACTTCTGGAGGGAGACAGACGTACACCTGGATGGAACCACCGACTTCTGGAGGGAGACAGACGTACACCTGGATGGAACCACCGACTTCTGGAGGGAGACAGACGTACACCTGGATGGAACCACCGACTTCTGGAGGGAGACAGACGTACACCTGGATGGAACCACCGACCTCTGTTAACAAGCTTGACAGCTTCATCAAATTTCCCTGGTCCACGGTTGATAATTAATTTTTTACCAAAGACCATATCCGCTCGACCCTGTAGGCCCTCAAAAGATTATCTTTGAATATTTTGTCATTGACCAAAGCATCTTGGTATGTTTACACAAGCGACAGATGTTTATACAGATATAACTTACAAGTTCTTAGTTGTTTATTCTCTATTTCAAGTATTACAATGCGGAAAACGATGCTATTGGCTACTACAAACGAGTTAACAACGACAGTATGCGAGCCGTGGTGAAATATTTTGATTTTCCGGGATTCCAAGACACCAATGTTGATGCAGGAATCCAAATAAGTGGTAAATTGGGGTCAATTTTATTTTGCATCTTGTGTAAATAAAACGGTGTCACATATCAGCCTATAGTTTCGATTATTAGATCACATGTGACGAATAATTTGCTTTTGTGTTTTCTAGTATTTTTTCATTCATTTTCGAAGATTGTTATATCTATCTACCGTGAAAACGATCCATCAGGGATGATAGTCGTCAATTTTCTTAGTCCGTTGACTAAATTTGATTATGTTATTACTTTGATAAATAAAGTCACAGTTTTTAAGGTTTTTTTTCGATCAAATGAATATTCATAACTCTTCAGGAAATAAATCTTATCAGCAAAACTTTGTTCGAATTTTAATATATATAGAGAGGGTAATGCAAGTATACATGTACTTGTTTTGCAGTGATTTTCCCACTACTTTTCCTTACATGAAAATCACTTTCGTTTTGCTGCACAAGTTTGGTATCGTACCGATTCCTTATGACCCTCTTCCGAGATAGCTAAAATATCAAGAAGAGGTGTCCTTTATATTTCTTTATTTGGAAAATATTAAATGAAACACATGTAAAGTCAATTGAAGAGTGAATTAATTAAAATATATATATAACAGAAATATAGTTACAATTTCAATAAGAATGATAACAAAAATGAATAATAACAATTACTTTTAAAAATGAACATAAGAAATTATTATTATAACCGTAAGATTTACCAAGTGTCAAATAAATGTAGATCATGATTTAAATCAAGAAATTGTTTAACAACAAACATTCAGTGCAGAAACAACTACAGAATTTCAACCTCACGGAATATAAATATTGTTTTCTGCCTTAATCATTTAATAAATATAAATGTTAACTATACGCAAAACAGTTTATTCCATATCTTGTATATAACTGATAAAATTTAATAAAATGAGTTCACGAATATTTCTTAACGTCAAATCAAATCAATATGACAACAGAAGTGATTTAATAAATCAGCAAATATGTAGAATCATAGATAATATTTAATGAAAGTTATTTCCATTTAATTACCACACTAGAACACACTAGCTGTTTACTACAGTTTATCATTACAAAAAAGATTAATCAAAAGTTTATCAACTTAATTTCACAAAATAATTTAAAAATGTTAAAGTAAATAATACAAAATTCTTACCTAAAATATCAAGAAGATGTGTACTTTATATTTCTTTATTTTCAAGATAATAAATAAAAAACATGTAAAGTCAAATTGAAGAGTGACTTTACCACGGAAGGACACATCTTTAAACAAGTAATGGGTTCGAACCAATGAAGAACCGCGTTACAAAATTGTTCATACCAAGGTATAGCCAATCAAAAATGGACACCAAAAAATTAAGGGCTTTTGTTTGAGAATATTAGAAATATCTGATAAGCCGGCGGTCAAGTTTTTTACAACAATAAAACCATTGAGCTTTTATTCTAAACATTTGTTTGTTTAAATGAAACATGGGACTGTACAGACTTTAATTTTCGCGTTGACGGCTTTGAACACTTTGAATTAAACAGAAATGTGAAGCTTAAAAATACTACAAGGAATTCTGGTGGTATCATATTATATACCTGAAAAATGAACTGTTGATATAAAATGATATTAAACATAATATTTTATCCTACACAGACGATTCACATCTGTGGTGTAAAATGGATAAGAAACATGTTCTATATGATAGGGATTTGATTATATGTTAATGTTATCAAGGACTTATATACATGTATATAAGTCCTTGATGTTATGTGATACCCTCAAACTCTACAAGGAATGCTATTGTTGATGATAATATTTTTGATATTCTCTCCAGTGATATGGCTTCTATTAGTAGCACCTTAGACAAAGATGCTTATTTTATGTTATTAGGCGACTTTAATGCTAGAGTAGGCAATTTACAAGATTATGTCTCTGATGATAACACTAGTTTGTTAGAACAAAATATTTTACCTGATGATTATGTCCCTGATATACCTTTACCCAGAAATGCCAAGGATTTTAAAACCAATACAAATGAGCTTTACTAATGGTAGAGTTTGTGGAGATGTTGGTTCATTCACATATGTTAGACTGTCAGTAAGTCTGGTTCTAGTTTAATTGACTATTGCTTAGTTTAGTTGATCAAGCCTTATTATATTTTATTAACAAATTTATGTACATGAACCTAATATACTTTCTGATCATTGTTTGATAGAATTTTCATTTCCATGTAATGATGTACACGAGGATATAATGAATAACACTAGGGTAAATGAAGATCACATTGAATGCTTAGATTTTTTCTATAAATGGAACAATAATAAAAAAGATGATTTTCTTGAGAGAACAAATAATCAGGATTTTCTTTCACAGATAATTGAACTAATACAAAGTGTTGTTAACAGTAGTTGTCCGGAAAGTATTGATTCATCACTTCTGTCTTTTAAAGAGAAACTTGACTTTGTTTGTAAACCACTATTTGTTAAATATTACAACAAATCTGATGTACCTTACAGTAATGATAAACTGTCAGTATTTGATGACTCATGTATGTCTGCACGTGTATAGAAAAGATAAGAGTGAACGGAATATGGTAGATTTAGTTTCTTCTCGTACAGCTTACAAAAACAATGTTCGTCGTTTTAATTTCCTACACGCTAAATCCCGAACAGATAAATTGTTAATAGCCAGAGTAAAAAATGATAAATTATACTGGCGTCGTTTAAAAGAAAGCGCGTGTCCAACCAATAATAATGCAAACAGTAAATGTAATATACGATAAATCAATTTTCACAATATTTTAAAGCTATAAATAATCCTGCTGACAGGTTTTTCAGGCAGATGAAGACATAATTCACTTTAATGAAAATTATTTAAATTCCGAACGCAAAATTATGTTTAAAGAGCTAGATAGCTGCATACATATATCAGAATTAAATTTAGCTTTAAATCAGTTATCAAATAGCAAAAGCGCTGGCCCAGATGGTATTATCAATGAATTTTTAACATAAGGCCGTCATGTCTTGTCATTCAACAAGATTTTAAATACGGGTTATTTCCCAACATTCTGAAGTGAAGGTTATACCCATTCACAAAAAACACGATATAAATAATTTGAATACTTTTAGATATATATCTGTATTGAGTGTTATTGGTAAACTCTTTACGCGTATTATAAATAATAGATTGTCAACATGGGGGGATACATATTATATATATATTGAGGCACAAGCTGCTAATATGGGAACAATCGATAATATATATATGTCTTACATGGTATCATAAACCATTTCATAAACCAAAATAAATAACTGTATTGTGCATTTATCGACTTTGCAAAAGCCTTCGATTATGTAGTTCATCAAAATATTTGGTATAAATTAATTAAACTTGGATTAAGAGGTAAAATGTTCAACATCATTAAATCAATGTACGATTCCGTCAAATCGAAAGTGAAAGTAGGTTGTAAGACAAGTGAATCTTTTGAGTGCTTTCTAGGCGTCCGTCAGGGAGAAAGTTTAAGTCTGTTTTTTATTTTCTTTATATATCAATGATCTAGAGGACGTTTTGTACGTGAAAGGTTTTAAAGGCATAGATATAAATTTTATGAAACTATATTTATTAATGTAGGCTGACGATATCGTTATTATGTCTGAATCACAGGAAGATTTACAGAACGGTTTAAATATTTTATACTCGTATTGTCAAAGATGGAAACTTAAAGTAAATAAAGTAAATTTATAAAAATAATGTATAAAATGATGCTAAATGATATTGATACATTTCCAAACAAAGTAAATTGGGCTTCTTTATTAAGAGATACATTAAATAGACTAGGTTTTCATGAAGTTTTATTAAACCAAGGAGTAGGAGAGTATGTTGCTTTTATTAATATATTTAAACAACGTGTAAATGATAACTTTATTCAAAAGTTGAATGCAAGAATAAATGAGTCAACAAGAAGTATATTCTATAGAAATTTTGATGATTTTGGCTATAAATCGTACTTATCCTTAGTTAATATTTAAAAGTTTAGATTTGCTTTAACACGCCTAGAAGAGTTGCTTCACATAGACTTGAAATTGAGTCTGGTAGATGGAAACAACCTGCCACTCCTTTTAATGAACGTCGCTGTAAGATCTGTAATATACTTGAAGACGAGCATCATTCTATGATTTAATGCACACTTTATAAAAATATACGCTATAAATATATTAAACCTTTTTTTTACAAGAACGCTAGCTTATTTAAAACTATACAATTTTTTGAAAGCAATAATGTTGTAAAAATTCGAAATTTAGCTATGTATGTTTACCATTCTCTCTCACTTAGAACCGACTACTTGAAGGAAAATTAACATGTTATCATGATAGTATCACTATGTATATTGTATTATACTCTTCTAACATTCCTTTAACTTTATAACCAACTTAATGTTCAAGCTAATAGTATACATCCATAACTGTGTGTCTTAATTTATTCTTGTTATTTTATATATACATATTTGAATATAATATAAAACTATTGTCTACAAGTGTGAAACGTTTATACATATCACCTCACACGGATAATGTTGTTAGTATTGAAATTATATTTCAGTGTAAATGTTACTGTTTTTTTTTCTTTATTTTAGATTTTACCACTGCTAAGTATGTTTAATACTACGGTTGTATCGAATGATTATTCTTTATAAGTAGGGTCGGTTAAATGTTTTCTTGTATTTATAAACAAAATTTAATGTTTTCTTGTATTTATAAACATAATTTAACGTTTTCTTGTATTTATAAACAAAATTTAATGTTTTCTTGTATTTATAAACATAATTTAATGTTTTCTTGTATTTATAAACATAATTTAATGTTTTCTTGTATTTATAAACAAAATTTAATGTTTTCTTGTATTTATAAACATAATTTAATGTTTTCTTGTATTTATAAACAAAATTTAATGTTTTCTTGTATTTATAAACAAAATGTAATGTTTTCTTGTATTTATAAACAAAATTTAATGTTTTCTTGTATTTATAAACATAATTTAATGTGTTCTTGTATTTATAAACAAAATTTAATGTTTTCTTGTATTTATAAACAAAATTTAATGTTTTCTTGTATTTATAGACATAATTTAATGTTTTCTTGCATTTATAAACATAATTTAATGTTTTCTTGTATTTATAAACAAAATTTAATGGTTTTTTTTGTCTTTGTATTATCTACTTGTCTTCAAATTACATGAAGTCGAAAAAGGGCGTGATACAGATCTTAGATTATTTATTTGTTAATATTGATGGTGCTATGAGTAATCTTTTGGTTTATTATAATATATTGGTTACATATCTATCATTCTGAACCAACTATAACATCCTTTTTTATGTATATTTGTTCAGTGATCATTTCTGATCAAAACAAATATGTATGACTTTATACATGTTATAATCTGAATAAACTTTGAAACTTTAGATTATTCATAAAAAGACATATTTACAGCACTAGCTGTCAGCTGCTAGGGAAATTCAAAACAAAGATGTCTTAATTAAACAATTAAAATCACTTATAATAATTTTTTCCCCTGATGGCTACAAAATGCTTTTGATGCATTGACTTTAACAATAGTCACAAAATTACATAATGCTACCAATTATTATTTAAACTTATTTAACAAAATTTGCACCAAAAATTACTGCATAAAACTTGATTGAAATATTCACCGAAAAGTCCGAACTTTCGGTTTAATTTCTTAAAATAGAAACGCTACTTTCGGTTTACAAACACCATTAAGATTTATTAACTAGATTTCATTGGGGGAAACAACCCATTTTAGGTGATTTGGAAAAATAAAAAGGTTATAAGCAAAGGTTAAAACACAACAGTTTTAATGGCATTTTATTCCCTTTATTTGAAGTAATAAGGTGCAGGCAATATTGTGATAATCGTTAACAGCACATATCATTGTGTATCCACTACAGAGAAACAGTTTAAAGTTGAGCATGGTTTGACAAACTTAACAACTGATGGTGAAAGAGTGTACAATTACAGCATAGTACAGGAACTTGAAAACTTAAATTTGTCACAGCCCATGAAACGGTGAGCTTCCATCTCATTTTTCGGCTCTGAAATAACAAGAAAAACTATAACAAAACGTTATAGGTAGACGAATTACAAGAAGCATATTGGTTTATGTTTTTTGTATGAAGTTGCTTTTTTCATATTGACTGTATATTTTATTCAATCCTACATTAAGGAGAGTATAAAATATTTACAAGATATGAGTAATACACATTATAATGACAATCATGAGTATTTGACAAATGAATAAATGCATGCATATAGTTCACAAGCACATGGTAATATCATACCATACATCAATCAAATAGAATCAACCCTAAATGTTAACGAATTCACCATAAATCTGAGCACTATCACACACTTCAAATAGGCCTAGCCACACAACAACTTATCTAGGCAATGCCTTCATGATTTACTTACCTGTCAACTATTAATAGATTCAGTCATCACCATTAGCCAATCAAATGGCCAGGATAAGCCAAACTAGTAATAGACACTACACTATGTACTCGCAAACAGCTATAATAAACTAATACTCATAAGTATAATTCGTCTAGAAAAATAGATGTCAGTTACCGCAGAAATAGTGTACCGATCAGACCCACTGACGCTAAGCCCGTGAGAATTCAGTTAATACATATAATATGCTTATAAATAGTATGCATTATTCTTTGGCTTACAATTTGTTTCTTTTTTATTTGTTAGTATGCTCACCACCACTTTAAAGTTTACGATCCATTCTGTCCGGCCTCATGAGAAGACAAGACACGCGCTATGTCTGCGTATATACGGAGAGGTAAGACAAGCCCAAGTCCAATGTTTTAGAAAAGTTTTGGTTAAGATTTTTATCTGCGAAACTAAATATTGCTGTTTTGTTTTTAATTGTAAGGGTCATATCGGGTTAGTTTTATATTTTCATTCCAGCGTGAAAAGAGCATCATTTACTTTTGTTTATCTCTGTCGCTGGTGGATGGAGTATTTAAAGAATGTCCCAGTCGAATACACATAATTAGCGATAATCATTTTCCATTAATTTCAATTTACCTTTTTGTAATGGGGATATTTAGATATCATTACTTTTATTCGAAATGATTTACGGTGGAATGGAATAATATGTCAGTCGATGTACACTGAACTCTAAAAGAAAGTTTACACTACACCAACGAGGATTGTTGAATTTTTGTTACTAGACTAGTCTTCATTAGATCAACAAAATAAAATTGCACACGTGAAGACAGCTTTATTTCCAATATTTTAGCGTATATAAATTATCATTTTATTCAGAAATATTATGTTACAAGTAAACTTTATATTTAAAATGTCAAGTCAAAATTTAGTGTGACCATGCATTTCAACATAACGTTGACGCATGGAGCGAATAACAGTATGTAACAGTTGTTGATGAATGATGTTCCATTCTTGAGTTACAAAATTGTGCGATCGATGTTCTGAGATGGTGAGTTTCTACTCCGCACAGTACTACCAAGTGACTTCAAATGTTAATTCGCAATAGGATTGAGGTCTGTGGAACAGGATGGTCCATCACTTCAATGTATGCTCTTCGAAGATAGTCACTTATTTAGCATTGTGCGGTCGTGTATTGTTTACCTGCTGTAAAGTTCCATCAGCTAATTAAGTGACGTCGCATGTAAGGACAAACCACCTTATTTAGAAAGCCCCGTGCATTGATATGTCCTCTAAGAATGATCAAATTTGTCTTTTGAAATTCCTTTATACCACCTAACACATGCACAGACCTCCCAACCCACCTATTAAAATCACGAATACAACACTACTCGCACCTCTCACCACGACGTCACCATACTCGTTTGCGTCCGTCTGCTCCACTGACTTTGAAATTTGACTCGTCGGTGAATAAAGTTACTCCTACAAGTTTTTCTTTTATCTCGTTGTGAAACAAACAATTATTGCATATACGTATTAATCGCGTTTGAATTTATTTCCTGGAACCGACCAGTACTAAGAATTAGAATAAAGCTTCTTGCTCTACTTACCCATGCGAACCAATTGTCCGTCTTGTAGTTTATGAAGCAGGTTTGAATCGATTAAGTTTTTGCGACGTCCGAAAGTTGGCATCTTGATGTGCGGTCAAAACCATTGGGCTACAGCTTCTTGGCCGTCACTGCAATACGCTTTCAAGTTTGTGTATGGTTACACGAGAACAGTGTAAGAGTCTTCATCATCCTTGTCACAGCCGCCTTGGACATACCTGCTCGTAAGATGCCAACTGACTTTGGGCGTTCATTTTGACTGAGCTTTGCCATCGTAGTTAGTCTGTATGACATTTTTGGATTAAAACACATTTCTTTATACAAAATTTTGGGCATCTATCACGAAAATATCCGGGTTTTTTTTCGAGAAAGTCGCTTATATCTTGAAAATCGACATTTTCGTAAAATTAGAGGAGTGAAGAGCGAAATTTGTACATGGTTCTATTTGTGTTTTTATTTTTACTAAAGTACATTGTTTTATGCCAGGTTTTGCGAATGACGTCACTTTCTACATCATGGAAATTGAGGGTTCTGACAGCAACAATTATTGAAATGAAATAACATAATACATTATTACCCAACGCATTATATAAATGTTAATTCGTTATTTTTTGCTGTTTCTCCAAAAAGGTTGGGTATTTGCCAGGATTTGTAATTTAAGTCATACTGTAGACTGTTGACCGGTCAACAGAATTGACTGTTGACTGCCTTGATATCGGATGTTTCCGTAATGAACGTTCGGTAACAATCAGTCCATTCCGTCAAGGTGGAACTTACCGATTGCAGTTGGGGTTATAGTACCACAGTGTCTTTTAGGCTATGTAAGCGTTTATATGATTCTGATTTGTGCAAGCGTTTATATGATTCTAATTTAACAAATGACAATATCGGTGATTTCGTGGAAAATTTTAAATCCAAATCGTTTCCAAGATTTTTCAGAGGAAGAATGGAATAAACATAAATAATATTTATATAATGCATTAGGTAATAAAACAGTTATTTCATGGGCATTTGTTGAACAGCCAAACTGTGGCCCTCGGTGTCGGGGTTACATTTTAAACTGTTGCCCTCGGCCTACTGCCACGGGGCAACAGTTCAAAAGTCAAAAGTGTTTGGATATCTTTGGTCTGATTTATTCGAGCGACATCGAACTATATTGTTATGTGTATGCATTTGTTGATCTTGGGCCCATGTAGATAGAAACGGTGACATATGATTGCGATAATTCGCCTTCCAAAAACCATTATTGTAAATGAATAAATGTTATACTTGAGCATATGACTATACACGCAGGTAACATTTACGGATATAAACAACAATGGACAAGTTAACGTGGATTTGGACACGCTTACCAGTAAAATCAACTGTCATGAACTGAACGTGTCTGTAGAGGGTAAATCTATGTTTAATTATTAGGCTGCTAGGCTGTTGGACTGCTAACTTCACGCTGCTGGGCTGATAGGCTGCTGGGCTGCCAACTTCACGGACATCCCTGTGATCCCAGGTTCCCTATGTGTAATCAAAGGGGTTTGTCACGAACAAAAATCCAAAAAATATTTGTCCATGTAACCCGTATATATATAGAGAGAGAAGGGAAAGAACTTCGACAATTCGATTTTTCCAACGCGTGTTTATAAACTTCCATTTTATTGCAACGCAGTACAAAATATTTAACTCATATATAGCGCAACGTGTGGGCAACTCAACACGCTAACAGAAAATGTATACTTTTACTACCTTAAAAGATATTTTAAACTCGCTATTTAAGATTTTTCACTCGAAAAATGGTCAAATTTTACAAAAAGACACACAGTCTCTTTACAACGGTCACATAGTTACAGAATATATTTTTCTTACAGATTTGAATTTAGAATATACATCTATCCCAATCGGAAAAGCTGTGTTGGCTTTCTGTGTTTTATCTATTGTGCTCACTGTGCTGACTGATATTTTTGGATTGGTCGTTTTCATCGTAAGTAAAGTGGCTTTATCATGTATCGTATCTGTATTAGATTTGTTCTTGTGGCATATATTATTTGTTCCTCTAAAACGATCTAGCAGTGAATTCTACTATTCAAACGTACTGGTCTAGAATCAAGAGCGACGATGTATTAACGTATTTCTGTTCATGTACTGTATTATACCATTGAGAAATTCTCATTATTTACATCTAATTCAACTACAGTCAAACCAGGTGAACTTTATTCGGAGGTCATTTTGTTCTAAATAATCAATGGCCTTTATTCACAGGGTCGCTTTTATTCGGAGCTGGCTGCTAACATAGGTTTGATTGTATAATGAACGACAATGTTCATTGACCGATTTAATTGATTGTAAAAAAATGTCAATGGTAATAACTTTCAGTCAAATTTATTTCTTTCAGATGACGAAACGATATATGAAGACAAATTTTAAAAAGTTTTACGGATTAAAAGAAAATGCGGAGGTTTCTGATCTCCCAAATTCTGAATACTTCCGGTTTGCGCTACTAAAATTTTGGGACATTCCTCTGCTCGTCTCAGATGCGTTTACAATTAATGGTACCTATTGGATATTGTTTGGCACAGAGGTAAATAACGTAACTTAAATCAAAACCACGAAATACATATGCGTGTATGGTATGTAAAGAGGCTGAAAGGTCATCAGACCAGAAACGTCATATATTACTAAAAACGACGTCAAGGATGAAAAATGCACTTTTCTTTTCACATTTGTAGTAAATTGCATATTCTGAAGATATGTATAAGGTTCTCTGACACAAAAAAAGTTACATCTTTGTTCTACATATCTATATAAATATTATGTACTCATCTGCAATGTTTCATTTTAACGCCGACATGTCTTGTGATTTGTATGCTGAATGCACATTATATAAAAGTACAGAATACATAATTTATACACTGTCATTGCTGTTTTAGAGAAGTGCTTGGGAAGTAGGTCTCCTAGATTCGTACACTGTTATACTTGGAGTAGGTTGCATTCTTGCCTGGTTGAGTTTGTTGCGGTATTTCAAAGTACACTACAAATTCCATGTGAGTTTTCTTTTTATTTGGCATTTTACGTAGCGTGATACTTTTTTATTTGGCATTTTACGTAGCGTGATACTTTTTTATTTGGCATTTTACGTAGCGTGATACTTTTTTACTTGTCGCACTGGCAGGTTTTGGGTGTTGTTGCTATTAAACTAAGTCAAAGACGAAAGTGCAAGAAGGACTTATCTCCATCTACACAATGAAGTTGGTTTCTTCTTGCACTTATCTATAATTCATGTATGCTTGGAATAATTCCAGAAGCATGTAACTTAAGAAAATGACAATTATTATTAATGTGTTTTTTTCTATTCAATTCTAACATAATGGGTCATAACTGTTTCTTCCTGGATTAAACATCACTAGAATGTTAAGACAGACAGTTGCTGCTTTGTTGATAATTAAAGGAAACCTATTATATGTTTTAATGAAATGTTGATTTCAGCTTCTGTTTAGCACGTTAGCTCGTGCCATTGGCGATGTTATAGCATATATGATATGTGTCACTGTGTTATTTGTTGGATTTATGGTATGTGGTTATGTAGTTTTAGGACCATACCATGTTAAGGTACGTCAGATTCCTCTAAATATCAAAATGCCAGAAAATTAAAATATCCAGTCTACAGTTTATTATACTCATGTACATGTAAATTACGACGCCGTCCCGTTAAAATATTGTTGAAACAATTGTTTGTTTTTTATCAAAATTGCATTTTAAGCTTTAATCATTGTTGTTGTTTTTTTCTCACGATGGAAAACCTAAATATTAGAAATATCATTTTGTTACTCCTCTGGCATGTGAACACCAATATAATCATCTCAAGAAACATCTAATGGCATGATTTTGAAACCTCCAGTTTCAGACACCATCAGCAGCCGCTGAGACACTTTTTGCTCTTGTAAACGGAGATGAGATTTACGCCACAATAGCCATGTTTGATGAAGACCAGGCCGGGAGTCACTTTGTATGGTGGTTTTCACGTTTCTATATTGGAGTTTATGTTTCCATATACACAATTGTTGTAATAAACCTGCTCATAGCATTGTTTATGAGTGCATATGAAGCAATTAAGGTGAGCAATTATCGTTATACAAATCACAAGTAGGATTAACAATTCATAAGCGTACACAAAATTGTATTGTCTTGAAATTTATAATGTACCTGCGAGTATAATACGCATATGACATTTTTAATGTGTTGCAAAACAATACACAAGTATTAGAATATTACTCTATCGCTAGTGTGAGCGACATGCTGAAGCTCATTATATTCTAACACAGGTCGATTGAACAATAACTGTTGGTGCCTGTATTTCATCGGGAAGTGATCTTTAATGTCGGAATGATTATTGGTATCTTCAAATGAACTAATGATATAAATTCTAGCACACCGTTTTCATTAACATATTGCCCCACTATTCAAAAAAAGTATAAAAAAAGTATTTGGAATACTAAATTAAATCATACATAAAGTATAAAGATATAACATACGAATAGATGGATGAAATACTTGCATTCTAGGAAAAACCTGAAGATAGAAGTCTCGGTCCAATGGAACAAGCTCTTCAAGCATTTATCAAAAAGCAGCGCGATGGGAAACAACTGCGAGAGTCATTTTATGACTTACTGAGTCCACAAAACGGAGAATCGGCTGAGGAGATAAATCTAAGAGATGAACTCCGTCGGATTATGAGGATAAATGAAAAAACGCATGAGGTGGAAATTCTGAAGCCTAGAACAATAAAAACATTCATGAGAGATGAAGAGGAAAAAGTACTGAAGCTTGATTTGTGTTGTTGTTCATTATCGTTTTCGCTGTTCATTGCGGAGGAAGAGTAGCAACTTGTACTGTAGAGTATTTTGTACATATCTGCTTGTTATACTGTGGTGTCATTGGCAAAGCATACGTCAGTACCAATTAGGTTTAATACTTATACCAGATAAAAGTTTTTACGATTATCTACATATTGTCACTTACAAAACAAAGTCAGTTGTTTTTGTTGCACCTCAGCCACCTTGTTGGATCATACACTAACAAACTAACTTTATCCTTTGCCTTTTACGCCTTTTGTTTTGTATTTTCCCGCTCGTTGGTTTGTTCTTGATATTGGTATATTGGTTAAATTCCTTTGTTTTCAAACAAAGGTTATGTATAGTTTTGTCTCGTGTGAATGTGTCCTTTCAATATTGTTTTGTACAATTGCACTTCCTTGAATGTTGTCAATATTCATTTAGAACTATAAAGCATTATTACGTTTTGTTAGCATAATTTAATGATATTGTTTCATTATTTTAGATGTATTGTTTGCTTGAAACTAACAAACTAATAAGACAAGCTATTGTGAGCCTCAGCCTCTGATCATTATTTCTTTATTTAATTAAATTAAGTCACGTAAGGCATCATAATGTGTTTACAGTTTGAGTTACGTACTTTTAAATGTTCGGCTTTGAATTTTATCAAGGCCCGACTGACATAAACATTATCGCACATTTTTCGATTTTTCTAACCTTTACGAAGGATCGTAGCTATATTTCATAATGTCAGCATTTCATACTTCAGCATACAGAAGGTATTTATCTATATTAACTATTTACCTTAACTATTTCTTGACATATCCCTTCATTACTTCGAATGTCGAGATGTATGTCGATTGTCTAGCTAGACATTCGAAATTTGCATTACTATGATGTCCATATAGTCTTTTTTAGAATGCCGAGATGTATGTCAATTGTCTAGCTAGACATTCGAAATTTGCATTACTATGATGTCCATAAAGTCTTTTTTCGAATGTCGAGATGAATGTCGATTGTCGAGCTAGACATTCGAAATTTGCATTATTATGATGTCCATACAGTCTTTTTTCGAATGTCGAGATGAATGTCGATTGTCTAGCTAGACATTCGAAATTTGCATTACTATGATGTCCATACAGTCTTTTTTAGAATGCCGAGATGTATGTCGATTGTCTAGCTAGACATTCGAAATTTGCATTACTATGATGCCCATACAGTCTTTTTTCGAATGTCGAGATGAATGTCGATTGTCTAGCTAGACATTTGAAATTTGCATTACTATGATGGCCATGCAGTCGTAATTTCGAATGTCGAGATGAATGTCGATTGTCTAGCTAGACATTGAATGTCGATTGTCGATTGCTTTGCCAACTTCACACACATGTCATTATTTAGGTTTGATTAATATTCCGTATTTATATAGCAGCTATAATGACATGTATTTCTTCTTATTTGTAATGGTACATTTTTCTAAAAGTCCGCGGAAGCACAATAAAGTAAACATACTTTCTCTTATTATCATTGGTTATGTATGTCACGTTAACTTTGGTGGCGCGATTGTTTAAAATACATGTAACTGTTCTCGGGGCACTTATTCCGTCACTGAATACACATAAACCCGGAGCCGAAAACATAATTCTATAGCCTAATACGGATTCGTCATCAAACCATCCGTTAATTTAAGACAGCATCCGTCAAAACAAATAGAACTCTTCAGAAACAGTCATGTAAGAAATGTTTTGTCAATGTATAATCGTAACTATCATTAAAATTCATATTGTTACAGACAGCAGTCGTTTTGTTTTCTCCATTGAACCCCATCCCCACGTTACAATACTTTCAATAAATGATATCACTATTAGTCACGAACATTTAGGCCGATTTAGCAATCAACTGACTACTGACGTTTTCAAAATAAATGCATGTATAATTGATACCATTGATATCAATAATGCGTTATCCTGACAATAAATGAGCAAAATCGATGATAAATAAATAAATTAAACTTTTAGATAAGTGGTTAAGTAGGACGAGTGTTTGTCTGTGAATGAGACTGTGTAATGATGATGTAGGTCTGTTCGAGTGTCAAAGTACACCGTCCTGTCTGACAATCAACACTCTTACATGCGATTTTACATTACACAGATGTGAGACCATCTTAGGTAACCTGGATAATGTTGACAGTGACTTAGACTGTGTCGTGCCCAATGTTATAGTTGACAGTAACTTAGACTGTGTCATGCCCAATGTTATAGTTGACAGTGACTTAGACAGTGCCGTGTCCAATGTTATAGTTGACAGTGACTTAGACTGTGCCGTGCCCAATGTTATAGTTGACAGTGACTTAGACTGTGTCGTGCCCAATGTTATAGTTGGCAGTGACTTAGACTGTGCCGTGCCCAATGTTATAGTTGACAGTGACTTAGACTGTGCCGTGCCCAATGTTATAGTTGACAGTGACTTAGACTGTACCGTGCCCAATGTTATAGTTGACAGTGACTTAGACTGTGCCGTGCCCAATGTTATAGTTGACAGTGACATAGACTGCGCCGTGCCCAATGTTATAGCTCACGAACGCGAGGTCCGTAGATACAATGCGCTATTAATTCAACTAAGCCGGATGTCTAGATAAAACATATACATAGATAGTATGAGTACAATCCATAATAAGAAACATCACATGCTTAAAACATGCGGTAAATGATATGACGACAAGCGTAGAGATAAGGGTTTTTAAGTATAGGTGAAAAATAAAAACGTTCATATTAAGCTAGCTGACAGGGCGTGCTATATTTTTGTTTGTAGCTAATGATCTAGTCGAGCATTGCAAAAGACAGTGAATTAAAGAACACAGTGTGATACGATTGTAGTTCACTCGGGTGCAGGGAAAAATCGGATATATTGAAGTATTTACTTTTCTACGAAGATATCCGTTACATCCTATAGAAGATATGGTTGGTCATTCTGCTAATGGTGAGGACAATTTAATTTAAATTGTTAAATACTGAATACATACATGCATTACATGAATTACGAAGAACATAATTATTTTCATATGTTCTTCGTAATTCATGCAATTTAAAAATGGATTTCAGATACAAACGAACTGAACACGACTTGAAATGCATTCGTAAAATTTGTTTAACTATTACTTTACTTGTATTTCAGATCTGGCCCCTAGTTTATACAACTTCTGTATCTGCTCCACGTTTAGACTCGTCTCCATGCTCAGTAGAAATTTCAGCTGAAGCCGAAGTTATTAACAAGTCTAAATTCATTCCCAGCTGAGCTGGTATTGGAGGTGCGTTCAACTCGTCTCGCAACTCTCAGTTTAGACTCAGCAAAACCCTAAACATAATGAGTTCTTCCACCTACTGAGCTTTGAGCACGTTTCTAACCTTAATACCGAAACTCAGTTTTAACAACTCCGGTGTAGACTTCAATTTTATAAGATATTTGTTTCCATCCATTCAGCGCATGTCCTGCTAGGTATATAGTTATTAAGTATGTTCTCATATAATCATGACTGAAAAAAAATGCTTTGATATTAACTTTCTGTGAGAAATTAATAACATTTTACCGTTCCAGTACATCACGCAACCACACGAAACAAGTTTTAAATGTCAATGTCAAAACGGTTTTGGAATTGCCTAAGCTAAGTATGTAAAGTCTTAATTAAAAACTGGGTTAGTTCTGGATTATTCAATTAAACAAAACAACTTTAACATTTTTGGACTTGATTTTTATCAAAATCAAGTCCTTTGTAATCAATGACTTATATTTGGCGCTGGACTCCATAACAGCTTGGTTAAAAGAATGCCACATAAAGGAAATAGTCCGCAACTAAATGGTATGTTTATATAGAAGTATCTGGAATCTTTCCCCAATCAAGTGTGTCAGATCTAAATACATTTCAAATCATTCTATTGTAACTACATGGAAAGAGTCATGTATCTAAATAAGTGCTTGTCGGTAGATACATGAGATTTTCAAATGCGTAGAATTAAAACCGCGTATTCACTGTCCAATAAAATATCTTGCCGTAAAAGTAGTTCTACTTTCGGTCTTCGTTCGATAGTTCAGAAAAATCTCCACGGACGTATGTGTGCATTTGCAACAATCTACCATCGATGTGTGTGTTTTGTGCCTTTCTAACATTTCTTAATATTCTCATTTAATCGTATTCCGTGGTATTCACACCAACTAGTGTTATTTTGATGACGGAATCGCTATTTATAGACTCACTCCCCGCAGTGGCTAGTAGCAAAGCGTAACCGATGTGGGGAGTTTGATTTATCGAAGGTTGAATGTTAAAACTGCGGCTTAAGAATAATAGTTCGAGTCGCTAAATACGAACGTAAATTACTGGATACGTGCTTTTAAAATTTACTGTTTAAGAGTTCCTTTTACGCCAGATTATTTATGATTACATAATCACGTCTGAATTTCATGCAACATCAGGTTAACTATAGGTCATATAGGTCTTACTCTACTGTGTCAGGACCTTTTTGATTTGAGTGACCCTGAATGTGTTCAATGCGACGATGTTCTGTTGTGTTAAAACCAGAAGAATCAATGTTTGTATTTACTGTTACTGAAGTGTTGTTTACTAGTTTTGTACAATAAAAAGTTTTAATGCAATTAAATTGTCCTCAATTATTGTGCTAATCATTAAACTTTCCAATATCAGGCTTTTTCATTTTAAAATTTTAGGAAAGGGACTATAGTAAAGCCCTAGCTTATGTCATTTACCTATATGTATATGACCTGCATTACAATATGAATGAAAAATCGGTCCGTAATTTTAAATGTTAAAATATTTGTATGGGCTCGAACGATGTGGGTACACATTTCTCTCTTTTGTCTCGTATGGTAAAAATCAAGTCCGACAGTACTTTCAGTACTTTGATTTATTATGTAAACGTACAATTATTTATTTCAATGTACATGTATGTATTTATTCATACTTGACTTATAATAGTATTTCATATTAGACTAAACTCACGTATATAAATCAGTACATCAATACTCCCCTGTTGTTTTGAAGTATTTATCATGGTGTATTTTATTTTATTCATTGATTTAAATCTAGCCATTCCGAATTTGCTTCAAGATACTTCTTCCTTAGGTCAAAGACCTATATTATACGAGTATATGTATAGTTTAGGTCTTTCCTTAGGTTAAAGACCTATATTATACGAGTATATGTACAGTTTAGGTCTTTCCTTAGGTCAAAGACCTATATTATACGAGTATATGTATAGTTTAGGTCTTTCCTTAGGTGAAAGACCTATATTATACGAGTATATGTAGAGTTTAGGTCTTTCCTTAGGTCAAATACCTATATTATACGAGTATATGTAGAGTTTAGGTCTTTCCTTAGGTCAAAGACCTATATTATACGAGTATATGTATAGTTTAGGTCTTTCCTTAGGTCAAAGACATATATAATACGAGTATATGTAGAGTTTAGGTATTTCCTTAGGTCAAAGACATATATAATACGAGTATATGTAGAGTTTAGGTCTTTCCTTAGGTCAAAGACATATATAATACGAGTATATGTAGAGTTTAGGTATTTCCTTAGGTCAAAGACCTGTATTATACGAGTATATGTAGAGTTTTGGTCTTTCCTTAGGTCAAAGACCTATATTATACGAGTATATGTAAAGTTTAGGTCTTTCCTTAGGTCAAAGACCTATATTATACGAGTATATGTAGAGTTTAGGTCTTTCCTTAGGTCAAATACCTATATTATACGAGTATATGTATAGTTTAGGTCTTTCCTTAGGTCAAAGACCTATATTATACGAGTATATGTAGAGTTTAGGTCCTTCCTTAGGTCAAAGACCTATATTATACGAGTATATGTAGAGTTTAGGTCTTTCCTTAGGTCAAATACCTATATTATACGAGTATATGTATAGTTTAGGTCTTTCCTTAGGTCAAATACCTATATTATACGAGTATATGTAGAGTTTAGGTCTTTCCTTAGGTCAAAGACCTTTTTTATACGAGTAAATGTATAGTTTAGGTCTTTCCTTAGGTCAAAGACCTATATTATACGAGTATATGTAGAGTTTAGGTCTTTCCTTAGGTCAAAGACCTATATTATACGAGTATATGTAGAGTTTAGGTCTTTCCTAAGGTCAAAGACCTATATTATACGAGTATATGTAGAGTTTAGGTCTTTCCTTAGGTCAAAGACCTATATTATACGAGTATATGTAGAGTTTAGGTCCTTCCTTAGGTGAAAGACCTTTTTTATACGAGTATATGTAGAGTTTAGGTCTTTCCTTAGGTCAAAGACCTATATTATACGAGTATATGTAGAGTTTAGGTCTTTCCTTAGGTCAAAGACCTATATTATACGAGTATATGTAGAGTTTAGGTCTTTCCTTAGGTCAAAGACCTATATTATACGAGTATATGTAGAGTTTAGGTCTTTCCTTAGGTCAAAGACCTATATTATACGAGTATATGTAGAGTTTAGGTCTTTCCTTAGGTCAAAGACCTATATTATACGAGTATATGTAGAGTTTAGGTCTTTCCTTAGGTCAAAGACCTATATTATACGAGTATATGTAGAGTTTAGGTCTTTCCTTAGGTCAAAGACCTATATTATACGAGTATATGTAGAGTTTAGGTCTTTCCTTAGGTCAAATACCTATATTATACGAGTATATGTAGAGTTTAGGTCTTTCCTTAGGTCAAAGACCTATATTATACGAGTATATGTAGAGTTTAGGTCTTTCCTTAGGTTAAAGACCTATATTATACGAGTATATGTAGAGTTTAGGTCTTTCCTTAGGTCAAAGACCTATATTATACGAGTATATGTAGAGTTTAGGTCTTTCCTTAGGTCAAAGACCTATATTATACGAGTATATGTAGAGTTTAGGTCTTTCCTTAGGTTAAAGACCTATATTATACGAGTATATGTAGAGTTTAGGTCTTTCCTAAGGTTAAAGACCTATATTATACGAGTATATGTAGAGTTTAGGTCTTTCCTTAGGTTAAAGACCTATATTATACGAGTATATGTAGAGTTTAGGTCTTTCCTTAGGTTAAAGACCTATATTATACGAGTATATGTAGAGTTTAGGTCTTTCCTTAGGTTAAAGACCTATATTATACGAGTATATGTAGAGTTTAGGTCTTTCCTAAGGTTAAAGACCTATATTATACGAGTATATGTAGAGTTTAGGTCTTTCCTTAGGTTAAAGACCTATATTATACGAGTATATGTAGAGTTTAGGTCTTTCCTTAGGTTAAAGACCTATATTATACGAGTATATGTAGAGTTTAGGTCTTTCCTTAGGTCAAAGACCTATATTATACGAGTATATGTACAGTTTAGGTCTTTCCTTAGGTCAAAGACCTATATTATACGAGTATATGTAGAGTTTAGGTCTTTCCTAAGGTTAAAGACCTATATTATACGAGTATATGTAGAGTTTAGGTCTTTCCTTAGGTTAAAGACCTATATTATACGAGTATATGTAGAGTTTAGGTCTTTCCTAAGGTTAAAGACCTATATTATACGAGTATATGTAGAGTTTAGGTCTTTCCTTAGGTTAAAGACCTATATTATACGAGTATATGTAGAGTTTAGGTCTTTCCTAAGGTCAAAGACCTATATTATACGAGTACATGTAGAGTTAAGGTCTTTCCTTAGGTCAGCCTGACAAGATCACGAGTCAGGTCGTGTCATGTTGACTCCAACTTATCTGAAGTTGCTTATTGTCGAAATAAGGGTTGCGCTATTGAAATAGCCACACTGCACGAGTTTAATTCCAATGATTATTTGGGCAAA
The DNA here is from genome assembly GCA_964023205.1 of Lutraria lutraria. NCBI lineage: Eukaryota > Metazoa > Mollusca > Bivalvia > Venerida > Mactridae > Lutraria > Lutraria lutraria. Next base: position 26,309,925 of record OZ026844.1, on the reverse strand, counting down.
TACAGAAAACATAGATACTGTCCATTTTTCTGTCACATGGTCAACACAAAAACAGATTTTTAATGACAAAATGATCTGGCGAAGCGGAATTAACCGGCATTGGTGAAAAGATTTATAAAGGGCGAAACCTGCGACGTATGGTAAAAATACCCTCTATTTAGTAAAATATCAAAATCAGTCATTGTTTACAATGGTATTATTTACTGAAACAAAACCTTACAGTGTAATAGGAAACAATTAGAAGAATGATAATACAACATCACCCTAGAATCGTAGACACAACAGAAAAACAACAACAACAAGTACAGTAAAACTCCTGTAAACTCGACCCCTTCCGGACTGAGCTTAAGTCCAGTTTTATGAGAATTCCGATTTTCAGAGAATTCTTGAGGAATTCCTGAAAAAAAATGGAACTTAAAAAATCGTCTGTTTTCAGGCGGTCCGTTTTTTCAATGGTTTAACTGTACATTGATTTAAAGATTCCAGAAATATTTTCATACACACAATGAAAAGTCTCCTCTTATCAGTTTTATTTTACAATTCCAAGAAAATACGAACTGAGGTCATTAGCTTATGACCGCTTTAAAAATCTTTCAAAAATGCGTTTTTAGGCTAGAGATTTAATATTTATACTGCATAATTGTAAATATATATTGTACCTGACTAAATAAATAGCTATTAAATAATACATTTAAATATAATTAAAAAACTCCTTTGATCAATAGAAATCAACACAGTTATCAATGGACCCGCCATTGTTGTACAATGGTAAATTCTCACTTACTTAGTTATTTACACAGATTTACATTTGATCAGAAGAACTATGTCTGTATATATACTTTGAACTATTTTTCGTTAAGTCTTCAATATATTTTTCAAAGATTTTACATTATTATTATCATGATATTTTGGCAAAGGTAACAGTAGTCTAAATCTGTATGGAGTGATAAAAAGATCATTTATTTAGTTACAAAATTGTACACGTCGACGCCTTAGCAGCTTTTTGCATTTTCTGACGAACTTTCTTTCGATGATTTTCAATCACATCCATAACTTCTTGGCACTCTTCTTCCTCTGCAACATCATACGCCGTCTTACCATGCTGCAAGATATTTATAAACATACATTACAAAGGCTGATCAGTTCTGAATTTTACCATTTTTAACAAAGGCATGTACGTTAAACTGAGTTTTGAATTTGAAACATTCTATGACTTGAACCATTTGTAAGTTTTTGCTTCTAATTCCATTTACATTTGTATATGGTAATGTCATATTTGTATGAATATGGTTAATTATATATTTATAACAATGTCAATAACATACAATTAAAAGTTAAACAGACACAGAAGATCAGGTTTTCTCCCTTTAGAATTAGTTATGTTTATATGATATTTCTTTACAGTCATGTGGTCTTATTTTAGTTAGGAACATTTTAGTTCCGCGAACAGACTGTAATGTTTTAGTTGTCATTATATTATTTATATGATTATAATATGAAGCACATATACATTGTATTTACTAATTGTCACATGGTACGTTGCATAATGTATACATTATATGTATATATTTCAGTAAGTACTGAAAATCGGGACCGAAAATTCATTTCGGATAACACCAGGTTTCGGGTAATCCGAGTTCGGATAATCGGGGTTTAACTGTATTTAATGATTGGTGTATGGTACGCTACATAATATATATATATATAAACTATAAACTGTTAAAAAATATCCGAGTCAAGTAAATTAAAAATGATTTTTTTAGTATTATTGCCCTGATGAGTCTAATGACGAAACCGGTCGGCTATTAAATAATATATAATACCTATGGAATGTTGATTATATAAATATATACATTTTGTGTATATATATAATCTTAAAAAATATCCGAGTCAAGCAAATTAATAATGAAAAATAACTAACATTCCATAGGTATTATATATAATTCAATAGCCGACTGGTTTCGTCCTACCTATGGAATGTTATTTTTCATTATATATATATATGTATATATTTCAGTAAGAACTTGCCTTATTTTTCACGTTGTAGTTACATTTGTGAGTATCAAGTAATACTTGTGCAGCTTCGTCTTGGTTTTTTGTTGCAGCCACATGTAGTGGTGTGCTTTCACTCTGAAATTAGAGGAATTAATTAACACCAAGAGTCCCTCGTATTTATTTTGTCTCAATATAGCATATTATAACTGTCTCAATATAGCATATAACAACTGTCTCAATATAGCATATAATAACTGTCTCAATATAGCATATAATAACTGTCTCAATATAGCATATAATAACTGTCTCAATATAGCATATAATAACTGTCTCAATATAGCATATAATAACTGTCTCAATATAGCATATAATAACTGTCTCAATATAGCATATAATAACTGTCTCAATATAGCATATAATAACTGTCTCAATATAGCATATAATAACTGTCTCAATATAACATATAATAACTGTCTCAATATAGCATATAATAACTGTCTCAATATAACATATAATAACTGTCTCAATATAGCATATAATAACTGTCTCAATATAACATATAATAACTGTCTCAATATAGCATATAATAACTGTCTCAATATAACATATAATAACTGTCTCAATATAACATATAATAACTGTCTCAATATAACATATAATAATTGTCTCAATATAGCATATAATAACTGTCTCAATATAGCATATAATAACTGTCTCAATATAGCATATAATAACTGTCTCAATATAGCAAATAATAACTGTCTCAATATAGCATATAATAACTGTCTCAATATAGCATATAATAACTGTCTCAATATAGCATATAATAACTGTCTCAATATAACATATAATAACTGTCTCAATATAACATATAATAACTGTCTCAATATAGCATATAATAACTGTCTCAATATAACATATAATAACTGTCTCAATATAACATATAATAACTGTCTCAATATAGCATATAATAACTGTCTCAATATAGCATATAATAACTGTCTCAATATAACATAATAACTGTTTCAATATAGCATATAATAACTGTCTCAATATAGCATATAATAACTGTCTCAATATAGCATATAATAACTGTCTCAATATAACATATAATAACTGTCTCAATATAGCAAATAATAACTGTCTCAATATAGCATATAATAACTGTGATTGCCATTTAGACATTGCAGTTTCATTTACATTACACCTAAATTGCCTTTTTTAAGAAAAATACTTTAAAAATAGTGTTAGTTGAAAATGACAGACGTTAAAATAGTGAATTATTCGTTTTGTTTGTGGTCGGATATATTAACCACCAGGTATGTGTACGAATTGCTCCAATGTTGTTAGGAATTGTTTTCACGTGTGTTGTAGTGTCGTGTTGTTCCGTTCTATTCTGTTATTTAAATAATATTATAATTATAGTTTTCATCACCATTACAATAAGATTTTGTAACAATATCTATAATTATAGGCGGTGGTCAAATCTTATTCCTAAGTGATGTATTTGGGACTTATAGTTACTAGTGGATTCAAGGGGGCGCACTCCACCCTAAATGTCCCCGATCATGGATAGACTGAATGAAATAGTATTCAATAAAAGACCATCTAATTATTTAATTTCTAAATATTACACGCCCCCCCCCCCCCCTAGCCTGAAATCCTGGATCCACCTCTGTTAATGACTGGTCTTACATTGACAGTCTTCATGTTAATATCCGCCCCAGCTTCTATTAGACTCCTCAACATCTCTATTCTCTCGTCTTCGTTCTCCATCTCACCTCGTATTAACACGTGATGAATTGGATAAATTCCGTCCTGTTGTTTTAAAAATATCACAATATTCAGTCAAATTACAACAAGTCTCTTAAGTATAATATTTCTGAAAGCACAAACAATTTTTTGGAAGTTGAGAAAAAAACTTGGTTATTTACAACTGCGATTACTTAGTGAATGGTTATAAGAATAACAGTCACAAAATAGAATTCGATCCGAAGTTACTATACATGTAGTATTAGACAGTTAAGTTGAAAATTGGAATAACTGATAAACGTCTTTAAATATAACTAAATTTAAATGTTGAATATCAAAGAGATGCAAATCAAACTTAATAAGATAAATATATATATGTGTATACATGAAGAAATTGCATGGTAAAATAGAAAAGTAAACAAATATCGGTACATACATCTCCAGGTATGTCCGGATCAGCTCTGAGTGTAAACAATGCCTCATTTACTTCTTCTATTGTACCTTCACGTATTGCTCTAACGAGATGTTCCTGCAGATTGTAACTCAAATATTAGTTCAAGCTGTACAGAATTGTGGGCAACTTTCTCTTATATCCTAATTATGAGATATTTCATCGTTTAAACATTTAAAAAGTTAGCTAATTATGAAATTTAATATGAACTACATAATATTATAATTATCAGAGATTTTATCTATAGAACAGTAAACATAAGTTTGATATTTACTAAACGATGAGTAAAACAATTGTTTTCGAATATGAATCATGTCAATGTTTGAGATGTTCAGTTATTTAAAAAGTATCTCTTTCATGTATCAACTAGACACCGAATTTACCCATCTGAAAACATGCAACACCATACTATGGTTAACAATTCAAACTAAACACACACAAGATTATCACAAAGAACATACAGGTTGTGCGAAAGATATGCCTGCAATAGAGATAATGACAGAAATGTTTGGAAAATGACATAACATAGCCCATAAATATCATTTCTAAATCGTAACTACTTGTCAACATTTGATAAATGTATCCTGATAAAGTTGGTGAACAGAAACTGACATATAATATTGACTGGAATAAAAATTGAACATTTTTTCAGGCTGATTTTAAAGTAGCACTAACGCCAAACGGAATAACAGTCCGACTTGATCTTCAAAACATGAGTCAATGTGCGGGTATATAAAACATGAGTCAATGTGCGAGCATATAAAACATGAGTCAATAAGCGGGTATATAAAACATGAGTCAATGTGCGAGCATATAAAACACGAGTCAATATCCGGACATATAAAACATGAGTCAATGTGCGGATATATAAAACATGAGTCAATGTGCGGACATATAAAACATGAGTCAATGTGCGGACATATAAAACATGAGTCAATGTGCGGGTATATAAAATATGAGTCAATATCCGGACATATAAAACATGAGTCAATATCCGGACATATAAAACATGAGTCAATATCCGGACATATAAAACATGAGTCAATATCCGGACATATAAAACATGAGTCAATATCCGGACATATAAAACATGAGTCAATGTGCGGATATATAAAACATGAGTCAATGTGCGGGTATATAAAACATAAGTTAATAATAAACATTTTAATTGTCATCTAAAATATTAATATGAGCATATTCTGTTTTGTCTTTATGTTAAAAAAAAACATGTAAGCTTCATGTAAGCTTCAGTGAAAGAATTAGATAAACTGTGCTTCGTTGAACAAATTGTGTCATGTGCTCCCTGAAAAGGAGAAATTCGTCAAGTCTTAGAAAGAACTGGCTTTTTATTAACATGGCACAATGTTGTAAGTATGAAGAATACAACTAAGTAGAGTTTGTTCGTACAGCCGGGCCGAACAAGAACGGGGTTTCTCATTTTTACTTACTTCACAGACTTATTTAAAGAATGAGAGTTTTTTCTAAAGTTAAATCATCATGATGTAAAGTAAGACATATAATTTTATAATATGAAACTTATATCATCAACATGGTAAATAATTTATTCTAAGACGCCGTGTACAGTATTACTCATGGTACACTGTATTATCAGGAATCGTATATTATGATACTACATACACCATTAAATAACGATTTCTTTCTAAATGAGGAATTAGTTATGTAACACAACATATTTATTATTGACTCTTTTGATTAAAAAATATAAGTTCGTGCACGTGATCAAATAAAAGCAAATGCTGATTTTTGTGACAGAATGACTGAGAGCTCGTCTGCTATTTTATTCAATGAGCCATGTGGCTCTTTTATCGTCATTCGATATCCAAAATAGAAGTGATTGTGTACCAAGGTGGTATTAATCTTCAATGTCACGATAGTACACAATCGTAACTACTCGGGCATTTCCGTAACTGTAGACAAGCGCCGAGGAGTTCCGATTGGACAGTACATTTCAGGTATAAACAATTTTTTTGTACCCAGTTTCTGCCGGTTTCAATGTCATCAATGTCTACAAGATCTTGTTTGGGTGGCTCATCGACCCACGTCCCATTATCCCTCGGGGTAAGGTAATCGTTCATTATATGCTTTGAAGAAAACATAATCCGACATCATAAAAAATCTTTAAAATCAATAATACACTGATACGTAAACACATTTATGTTACTATATTTAGAACAGGAAAAGAAAGTAAAGTGAAATCGAAACATTTTAATTTTTTTTTTTTTTTGGTCAATCTAATTACATAAACCTCTATTAGATTATTGCCATCTAATTACTTATACATGTACACTGTCATTCATTTACCAAGAGTACACTGGATTTAAAAAGAAAAGATGTTTTGGTCCGCTTTGGAAAAAAAACAGACACGGACGTTTTGCAACTAAAAACGTGTGAAAAATGGCCTATCAGCTTGTAATCGTGATTAATAAAGTAATCATAAAATGAATAATGAAATACTATAAATAGAGAGAATATCGTATTTATTGACCGTAAGCTTATCTATACTGTAATCTTTTAACTATAACCATTCCGTGAATGTAACTCAATTGTTTGTTTGTTTGAGTTTTACGCCCCTTTTTTAACAGTTTGAGTCATATGAGGTGAACAGTTCATTTAACCATCGTTCATGGGAAGCACCAGTACTAGACTCCCATCCTCCGTAAGCAACTGCCTACTTTCTCACATAAAGTGACTTGGTTAGTAGCTGGGCTCGAACCCACGACTCTCTATCTGTAAGAGGTTACAGTGATTTAAAGTCAGCGACCTTAACCACTCGATGACAGAGGCGGGAACCTGAAATTTGCACGTTTAAGACACCGTCCAACGGTAATACAATTGTTGTCCTACACTTAGCATATAACATATTTCATTGCTTCCAGTACCATTGTCTAGTACAAACATAGCTCAAAATATAACATTTAGAAATTCATAATTGTTACATGAACTTGAGAGGAAACAATCTAATCATTTAAAAGTTTAAAACTCGATGTATGTACACTAAGCTGAATTTCTAAATGTTCAGCTTGTGTTCCATAACACTGGAAGATGTATCGTAAAACGTGAGAATTAATTCACTTTTTGTTGTTTCTAGCCAAGAATCGAGTTTTATAAGGTAGACATTAAGAAATTTGACTCAGTGTATGGTTTGGAAAAGAGATAGTATATGAGAACAGTTCTCCTAGCATGCACCACATGATGCTGCTGACTACGTTCAACCAACATATACACGTATGTCAGATTAAAAACATAATGCATGAATAAACGTGCAATATCTCACAAATGTGGCTGCGTGCATGCTGAAGAATAAAATAAAATTCACTTCATTCAATTGAGTAATAACTGTAGTATCAAATTCAGTGCCTTCACGAAGATATTTTCCGAATTAATTTTAAATAAACTACTAAAAAAGATGTTAGTATTGTAAGTGTCTAAAGCTTTGGTTTAATACACAGCCTGTGGAATAAATCCATTCTCATGCAGTGGTGTTAGTTCAAAAACTCTCGTGGCGCAACACAATTAGATTTATTATGTTAGGTCAAAGATCATTCGAAATTGCATGCATCAAATCATGTGACTATGTCAACCTGGGGCATCATAGGGGGCGGAGGCGGAGATTCGTCCTCATCTAGTTCTTCATCATCCTCTGAATCATCTTGCTGGATAGTGAAACGCGGAGTTGCTGGTAGAGGTACCGGAGGTGGTGGTAGAGGTACCGGAGGGTCTTTTGGTCGAGTTTGTTTCGGCTGCGAATTGACGTCAAAATAAAAAGTTACACGTTTGTGACTATGCAAGAATAGATAAGTTAAAGAGGCACTTTTTATAAGATTATTCATTGGAAAATCATTTAAATAAAGTGCATTCATTGGTTCGACAACAATGACTATTTTGTTCATATAGATAAAACAGATAGATAATGATAGCAAGGGAAACAAGTTTGAACGTTCACAAAAGTCTTCTCTTTTTATGTTAACCCTCCATGGTGCTGGTGTACATGGCATGGTCTTTCCTAATTCAATTTTAAAGAAAGTTTTCTTATATTTTATGTATTTCACCAAGTATCTTGTATTGCCAAAACCGAAATAAATCTATCTATCTGAAAGTTTACAAGGTATTGTGAGCTAACTCACGAGTACTGCTGCATATATTGTAAACGACAAATAAAAGGAAAAATATAGTAAAAAAATAGCAAACTAACAATACGAGAAATGTTTCCAATATTGTGCGAATAAAGGGTTAAATCAAAATTAAATCAAAATTACTCTCAATAACAAACTACACTTGAAAAAGGTCTAAGAAAATGATGGCATGTTATACGTCATACGAAGTGCACGTATACGTATTGTATAAAGGGGACTCCGGGATCGTCCGAGAGACTGTGTTTTGTCTTCCATTTTTTCAGCGTACCTGTCTGTTCTCACCTAATTTCTTGACACGAATGTTGGTTGGGAGTTTATACCAGTACCAGTACAGTTGATCTCAGTTTTGACCTAATTTCTTGGCGATAAAATATTAAAAGTTTAGGTAAATATATTTTATCGCTGTTTGACTTTTTGGACTTGATTTTTCAAGTCCTTAGTCATCGGTGAGCAAGCTAATGTCGCTAGACTCCATAACCGCTTGGTTAAAAGAATGCCGCAGAAAGGAAATAGTACGCAACTAAATGGTGTGATTATAAAGATGTATCTGGAATATTTCCTCAATTAAGTGTGTCGGATCTAAATATATTTCAAATCAGTTTATTTGCAACAATCTACCATCCATGTATGTGTTTTGTGCCTTTTTAACATTATCTTAATATTACAGGGCGGATTATCATCTAATCGTATTTCCGTGATATTCACATCAACTAGCGTAGCTTGATGACGCAATCACTATTTATAGAATGAGTTCATGTCGGGTAAACTACGGAGGTCGTATGTTTAAACTGCGGCTTACGAATAATAATTCGAGTCGCTAAATACGAACGTAAATTACTGGTTATGTGCTTTTAAAAATGATAGTTTAAGAGTTCTTTTTATGCAAGATTATTTAGAATTACATGATCACGTCTGAATCTCGTGCAACATCGGGTTAACTATATTGGTCTTACTCTATTGTGTCAGGGCCTTTTTAATTTGAGTGACCCTGATTGAGTTCAGTGCGACGATGTTCTGTTGTGTTAAAATCAGAAGAATCGATTTTGGTATTTACTGTTACTGATGTGTTGTTCACTAATTTGTGTACAATAAAGAGTTTTAATGCAATTAAATTGTCTTCAATTAATGTGCTAAACATTAAAGGGGCATGCCCTCGAACTGCTGTGTCTTGGTTTTCATACACCAAAAATGCGTTTATCACTAGTAAAACAAACCATTACCGAAAAGTCAAAGAAGAATGTGTGTTCAAAAATGACCCAATAACGCGCGCGTCTGTATTTGTATGTCGGTTTGAATAAAAGGCTGTCAACCTTCTATTGACGACAACGATATTTCCGATTCGTCTGAGAATTTAACTGAGCGAGCGCGCTGCCTTTCAAGCAGCAAAACAATGATATTTACCTATAATTGATCGATAGATAAGTTTTATGAACATAATATTAGCAATACTTACTATTTCACAGTTTGTTGACATTTTTTCCGCGATGTTTTCGGTTTTGACAGATCCCGAAAGGGTCGAGTTGTGAAAATGACGAATACTTTCTGAGGCCGAAATCGGTAGGTTTGGTAAATCTTGAAATGTGTATTTTGAGTAAACTAGCGGGATATTTCGTAAATATTTTACAGGGCTTTTATTAACTGGTTTAGGCAATAAAACGATACCAAGTTGATTGCTATTCGAGACGCATCAGTTCCAGTGCATGCCCCTTTAAATTTTCCAATATTTATTTTTCATTTTAAAATTTTAGCAAAGGGACTAGTAAAGCGCTAGCGTATGCCCTTCACATACATGCATATATGACCTGCATTACAATATGAATGGAAAATCGGTCCGTAAGTGTAAATGTTAAAAATATTTGCATGGACACGAACGATATGGGTACACATTTCTTTTTTTTTGCCTCGTAAGGAAAAAATCAAGTTCCGACAGTACTTCCAGTACTTTGATTTAAAGACGTTTCTTGTTTGTGTTTCTATATCATGGGTGTGTTTGGGGGTTGGTAGTTTGGGATAATTTTTTTAGGCTGTGTTTTTGTCCTTTCCACGTACATTGTATATATCTAAATAGTAACTAGACTTTTCATCGGAACAGCTCATCTCTCATACTTATTAAGGCAAAGATCTTTATTCTCAAAATGCAAAACATTTCGCGCATGTGAAAAATATAACGAACAAATAAAATGTTTGTAGTGAATGAAAGCGACGTGTCCGCCATTCTACTGGATCAATCATGTGATATCTTCCATCACCACGTGACTTTTGTAATAGCAGTGATTGGATAACTCTGTGATATTAATCTTAATTAAACAATACTTTGTACCCAGTTTCTGCCAGCTTCTATTAGAATTAGTCTGGGAGATGGTGACAATCGAGGCCATATTCCATGAGTCCGTGGATTGAGGAATTCGTGCATAATATGCTTTAAAGAGAACATAATTCGCGTTCATTTAAATAACAATAATTACAAACTTAAATTGACGCAAACAAAAAACAGTTATATCTCTGTTATTGCATTCAGAACACAAAGATGTAATAAGTGTGACGTAACACCATCTGATTAATCATGTTAAACATCGTCGTTCTTACATTTATAATATACATGTATGAGAGCAGTCTGCGACTTAAGTAAGTTGCCCGAAGTCCATGACAAGAAATATGCCCTAGATTTACTAGTACACAAATCATTATTTATCCCATTAAATATACAATAAAACCTTCTATATTAGCTTAAGTCGCACACTCTTCAAAGTTCATTGACTGCTAGTATATAAATGATAAAATATGTTATACAAGTGTTTACTCGGAGTAAAGTAAAGTAAAGTGCTACATGCAGTATATAAAGCTAACCTCAGATGTACTTTGTAGATTAATTAGTAAGCGTCTACTTCTCACATTTGTGATTTACTGCTAAAGAAATATTACTGATAACAACTAAAATTTTACTAAATAAATGGCGTTTGTTGAAGACTATTTAGCATTTTCATTATAATGCCCTTTATATCGCTGTAACATTTTATTTTACACACTATGATATGCAACAAATAGCAGTTGTAAAGAAAACACACATCTGACAGGCGTTTCTTTTACCGAGAACGCCATATTTGTCAGTTTTACATCCGGGAAATTCCAAGTAGTTCCACAGTGGGTTTACCAAGTTCAGCTGAGGTTAGATAGAGTAGGTGAAGGTATGCCAAATGGAACATGGACAACAAACAGAACAGTAAAAACAGGATACAAAGAGAATTCTAAAGTAACGACATATATCTGTAATAATAACGATGTGTATGTTTACATGGGGTAAATATACATGTAATTAATCAACAACATTTGAATGATGCACACCAATCAGTCTACTTAATCGGTGCTCCTTGAATTTTGTCAGTACTGACCTGCTCCTCTACATATTCGAAATGATGATAAAGTAAGATATTGATTAAATCTCTGAAATATTTATATTGGCGCTATGATAACAATAGAGTGTTTCTTGAAAGGACAGGAAACTGAATTTGAATTGTTTTGTATATTTTTACGCCGGGGAATAAGTTCCATCTTCGGTACATAAAGCTTTTTGGCAAAAATAATTGATAAAACAGTACAACCGTATGTATTACAAAAGTACATTTATACAGTCTCTTACGTATGCTTTTGTTTCTACTCTATCAGTCTTTTCTTTTATTTCAGGTCAGTATTAGAGCCAATAATTGTTCTATGATGTCTTTGTTATGTGTTTGTGTGTTCTATGTTTCGTTCCAATCTGGATCTGGTTGAAATTTAAATACATGTATTTTAGAATGTTTTACACTTTAAAATGTTGTACTAACTTTAGATGCTGTTATATTTCAACAGGTTGTTTAGTCATGATCGCTCAAAATATTTTTTCTTTGACTTAAATTGAATACTTAACAACCTGTATAAATGTTCAGTGAAACGTAGTGTACTCATTTTCGGTGATATTTACTTCACATTAACATATTAAAGTCCCATAAGCTTATAAATGTATCGGTCCTAATAGTTTCTGTTTGTTCTATAACAGAGGAATCCGGTGTGTTTTCCTCCCGTGCATATTTTATAACAAGAAAAAATGTTTCCGAAACCACTATCGTATTTTTTTCAATATCATTGAAATAAATACTATTTATAGAACACCTGAGTTTTCCCGCAGTCATGCTATGCACACGTAGTAAAGTGACGTCACGCGCTCTACATATTTCAAGTTTACAAAAGCAAAAATCACAGTGAAATGAGTGTTTTCAGACGAAAAAGGGCTTGTTTCGTCGGTAATAATTATCTTGGGATAATATCAGCAATTAAATGTTTTTGCATATATTTTTCTTCAGCAAAAAGCTAATGGGGCTTTAAATATATCATATTATATAAAAATGATAATAGACGTATTAGGAATTATGAACCTATTAAGTGAAGTTTTCTGCTCCAAGCGCTATGCTCTTTACGTAACATGGCGCCTACATACATATATAAATTATTTGAACTTTCTGAACATAAATTTTATCATTCTAGATCATCTCTAAACCAGGACTTAAAGCACATGTTATGTAAACAGACTTGGTAAAACAGTCCTAGTCTTATAGCAGCAGGTCAGTTTGGAATAATTTTACACTTTACACCAAAACATCATCATCCCTATGTAACTTTAAAACAAAATGCATCAAATATTTATATGACAGAGAAAATAGCTGTGTATAAATGATCATCAAGGTTAAATGTGTGTCTGTCTGATGTGGCTGTGTCTGTATATTTGATATTTAATGTGTTTGTGATTTTAAACCGTTTTGTTGTTGAAGGCTTCATTGAAAACAAGTTTTCATCATATTGGTGTTTACATTTGATGTATACTTAATGAACTACCTTCTACATATAAAGATGTTATTATTACCAGCACTATAACTTGTAAAAGGCGAAGTGCAAGAAAATAGTCCCAAAGACTAAAGTATGACAGAAATGAACTAAAAGAAATATTGTAGTTAAATACAATGGCATAAGTGCGCCTGTAAATAATGCATAAAACTTGAGATAAACAGTTCATAAAACTCAAATAATTATGTTCTAATAGAACGATATACTGCATTTTTAAAACTATTTTCAAACTCCAAAATAGTTTTTATGTGGTTTAAAATCTAAACTAATTCAAAATGTTTTCAAGGCTGTGATAAATCCGTATAGAAGAATCACAGTTTTAAATTTTAAAAACCTTTGATCTCAAGTTTTATTACATAAGAACAAACACGAGGGCCAAGATGGCCCTATATCGCTCACATGACAATCACTGTTCACTCATTAAAACTTTGTTTTGAACTGGTGATCTAGTTTTTGACCCCAGATGACCCCTGTTAGAACTTGTCCTACATAAGACAAACATTCTGACAAAGTTTGGTGAAGATCCAATCAAAACCATGAAAACTACAGCATAGACAAGGTTTTCCTAAGATTTGACCTCGTGACCTAGTTTTTGACCCCAGATGACATTTGTTCGAATTTGTCTTACATATCATTAAGACAAACATTCTGACAAGGTTTGGTGAAGATGCAATCAAAATTTGACATCTACAGTATTAATAAGGTTTTCTTGTGACCTAGTTTTTTACCCTAGATGAGCCATATTTGAACTTATCCTTAATATCATTGAGACGAACTATCAGACAAGGTTTGGACAAAGGTCCAATTAAAACCATGCAATTTACAGCTTTCACAAGATTTTTACCTACTCATATTCAACCTTGACCCACATATCATTGAGGCAAACATTCTGACAAGGTTTAATGAAGATCCAATCAAAACTGTGACATCTACAGTATTAACAAAGTTTTCCTAAGATTTGACCTGGTGACCTAGTTATTGACCCCAGATGACCCATATTTGTACTTGACGTTATATCATTAAAACAAATAATTTGACAAAGTTTGGTGAAGATCCAATTATAACTGTGAAATATACAGTGTTAACATGGTTTTTCATAAGATTTGACCTAGCGACCTAGTTTTTGTCCCAAGATGACCCATGTTCGAACTCGTCCAAGATATTATGAAGACAAACATTCTGACAATGTTTCATGCTGGTCCAATCAAAACAGTGACTTCTAGAGTGTTCACAAGGTTTTCCAGTAATTTGCCCTAGTGACCTAGTTTTTGACTGGAAATGACCCATTATCAAACTTGACCTACATATTATTGAAATAAACATTCTGATCCAATCAAAACAGTGATTTATAAAGTGTTCACAAGGTTTTCCCTTATTTGGCCCTGGTGACCTAGTTTTTCATCCAAAATGGCCCAATATCGAACTCGTCCGAGATTTTGTCAATATTAACATTCTGACCCAATTTTGCTAAAATTGAGCTAAAAATGTGGCCCCTGTGTTCACAAGGTAAAGTTTGACGACGCACGACGCCGGACGGAGACTGATCCTAAAAGCTCACCCTGTCACTTTGTGACATGTGAGCTAAAAAGTGGTAAAAAGGAAGGTAGAAACAAGCTTTAGGAAACATGCTAATTTTTCTAACAAAAAGCGGAAATTGGATCCCGAGTAAAAGAATGTATGCAACAGTTGGCTACATGCGAGAATGTTACCTCCGGACCATCATCTAATGCCAGTTCTGGTTCTGATTCTGATTCTTCCGGAGGAACCAGGAAACCCTGATTTATTGGTTCCGGCGTCGGTGAGGGAAATTCTTCCACTTTTGGCTTTACATAAAATAAAGTTTACTCTGAAGGACAACTGTCATAATATTGACCATAGCTGATACCAGTGAGACTGACAGGAGTCTGCTCAGCGTAATTTTTTACAATGCATCCAAATTTTATTGTTAATTACTTGATTAAAAACACAGTAGATCTAGGTGTCATTTTCGAATTAAGATTACCGCATTATTTGATGACGGATTTCAAAGCGGTTTCCGGTATTTTGTAAATGTTTGTCTAGGGAACCGTGCCTCAGAATTTTGATACTGGTTTTCATTTTTTATCTATACGTAATAAACAGCGCAATTCAGCTTACCGAATTTCTTTACAGTCAAGTATTAGTAACTTACAAACGGAGGACGTTATAAAAAATATGAGACACGGTTCCCTGCGTTACACATTTATAGTTATTGTAAGGCTATTTGTAGTAATATATTCCTATGTACAGAGTAGTTATCGTTGTTCAAAAATTTGTAAATTACGTCCGATATCAGTGTATAGAAGACCAACCAAATGTAATATTTGTTTCAAATCACACACAATGGACTTTATACAGTGGGTTTATTTCAGTGCATTATGATTTTGTTTTTAAATCTACAAATTGGTGAAACCAATCCCGACACATTAAAGACAGTTGTCTTCGGAAATGTCTGATTTATCCGAATTGTCATATACATACATATTCGGAAGTCCTCGGTCTGTTCATCACACAGACCGAAAGAAACCGAGCTGGTCCGAATGAATGGAATAAAGTAATTGAAGTACGTTACCTGGACATGTTGTGGTCTGCTTTCTGTTAAAAGTTGTACAATATCGGCATACTGTCTCTTCTTGGCTAATGTCAAGGCGTCATTCCCGTCCTGGAAAAACATAGCATTAATTAAAAATCACAGCACAAGTCATCTAATCACAATCATAAAGTTGAATGTTAACAAAAAATACAAGAGCATCACAGAGCGGTGCCAACGCTCGTCTGTTTTTGTAAATAGGATAAGGGACATTTTAGAAAATTAGATTAGGTTTTACCCAGAAGACAAACATGCATATAAGTTAAATACTGAAAACATAATTATTGAAGGATGCATGTAGTTTAGAAAAAAAGTTACATGTAGTTAAGGAAACTTTGAAATAGAAAAGATACATGTAGTTTAGGGAAAAATGATTCAATAGACATAATTCATGGTTATACATATTTCCAATGTCACTCACAAATGAAGTAATAAGTTACGTACTCACAACAGATATGAGATCTGCGAAGTGAAATTAGAAATGAAGTATGAAAATGAATGAAAAGTAAACAAGATGTGTTTTGTAAACACCATGCCCCCTCCGGTTGCCCTTTTTGAAAATGCACAGGTCCTGTAGAGATTGTTTTGATGAACCATGATATGAAGTTCGATGATTGCAGGTGGTAGCGTTTTGATTTAATAGGCAAGGTTAAATTTCGGTACAGGCAAACAAAGGGCCGTAAATCTGCTAAAAATGTGCTGGTGAACATGGTGACAATAGTTCTATCAAAGTTTGGTAAAAATCCCTTGAGAAATACAGAAGTAATTGCAAACAAAAGAGTATTTCTCTATATATTACACATGCACAAAATAAACAAAGGGCCATAATTCTGTCAAAATTTATCGAATCATAAAACCTTTACAACATGCATTGGATATCACGATAACAATGGTTCCATGAAAGTTTTATCAAAATCCCTTGAGAAAACAAGGAAACAAGAGTATTTCGCTGTTACAATCACACAAAAAAACAAAGGGCCATAATTCCGTCAAAAATGATCCAATCACAAAACTCGGAATATATGTGTGGTGGTTCTTGGTAACAACAAGTCTGTGAAAGTTTCGTCAAAATCCCATTAAAAATGTAGGAGTAGTATCCTAAAAAAATGTCGGATTGTTTTAAACACAATGACCCTGTGACCTTGACCTTTGACCTACTGACCGGAAAATGCACGGGTCCTGTAGAGGTTGTCATGAGGAACCTATATATGAAGTTTGATGGATGTAGGTGCAGGCGTTTTGATTTTATAGGCAAGGTTAAAGTTTGGTACAAACAGACAAACAGAGAGGCCAAAAACAATATGCCCCCGATCTATCGATACGGGAGCATAAAAACTCCCACTTATGCATGAACATTTATCTAGGACAATAACTAAGAAAAATTCAAGAGTTATGGATCTTGCGTACTGCAGTTCTTCGCAGTTCTTCTAAATAATATGGATGAACATATGAGGTTTCATGTTGATAAATTTAATACTTTTTTGAGTTAAGGGCTACATTTTCTTAGTTGAAATGGGCATAACTCTGAAAATAATGTTGACTGTGTTACGGCACTTGTGCTACAAATACGCCTTGTCCCTATAAGTAAGTTATAATGCCAAGATGAATGATAAGTTGAACATCTACGATAGTTTTCAAAATATTCTACTTAATAACCAATATTCACCCCAAATTAAAAAGGGGCATAATGTTTAGAAAGTGTTGCTTCTATAGTAATGCCCCTTGTGTAATATCTGCATCTTATTATGATAAGCAAGTATTCCAAGTTTCATGTTAATATCTTTAATACGTTTTTTTTTGGTTATGGCTTACACTAATTTTTGCACAGACACAGACGACGCAGTGATCACAATAGCTCAATTGTTATTTATTGGTAACTAAGTATTGTTAGAGACGATTGTTTGTAGCAATTATACGTTTTAAGATGACCAAACTTACCAAATCTCTATGAGTTGATAAAGCACCATGTCTTAACAATAGCTCAGCACATTTATACATATCTCCTGTACTCTTCAACTTCGTCATTTTGATGACTAAATTAAGGGCAGTGTCACCTTCCTAGAAAAATATGGTAACATATTGTCCAACGCTTATAACTACCATGCACATACAAAAATGGCAGCATATTATATTTATAAAGGAAAACCTCAGGAAAAGGGTGTTTTAAGTGATATAAATTAGATATAAATTACAACTTATTATATTCACCCAATTCCAAATGGTAGACCGTCTTGACTGAAGTAAAATCATAAGTTTGTCAGCATGGACAGTACTTGTTGAAGCATGATGGAGCATGATCACAATGGCACCTGCCTGAACAAACTGCTCTAGAAAATACAGCATTAATATGTGTTGTTTTGAGGCAGGATTCAGAAGTAAATATTCGGTCATATGGGATATGTTTACTTATTGCACAGTCCAGGAATATACTTACATCATCTTCAAGATTGACATCTGCACCAGCATCAATTAACGTCTGTAATGTCCTCAGTGGGGGCAACGTGCAATGGGTAATTGCGTAATGTATTGCACCATTCCTATGCTGTAAAAATGTAATAATTACATTACAGATCTGATGTTTTGTTATTATGATGGGGGTGAAAGCGAATGTGATCTTTGTGAATAAAATGATGTAGATGAAAATGGCGGTAATAAGTCGTAGTTGTATTGATGATGGTGGTGTTGATATTTAACGTGATGACAGAAGTGGTGATGATGCTGATGGTGATGGTGTATGGGGTTGTGGTAATGGAAATCAATATTGTCAAGGTAGAAGATGAAAACTATGTTGGTAGCAATTAAACGCATTTGAAAATACTTAGGTAGCAGACTTACTTCGTTGATATGGTTCGGATCAGCACCAAGTTTTATAAAATCTTGTATATCATTTTCATCACTTCGTAGAACAGCATCTATCAGTCGTCCCTATAAAAATTCAAACTGATTTGTCCATTAATCATATTTATGGACAAGTCTTGGATACCTTCACTTGTACTCAGTTCAATACAACTATTTATTACCAAGCAATGCGAAAAGCAAAACAATGAAACAAAAGAACACTGATTTCATACCAAACTTTACCTTGGTGTTATGAAAACGTATTTACACGGTAAAAACAGGCGATTTAGAAATGAAATAAATACTCTTCCATTATACCAGTCGAAGAAGATGGAGTTATTTTGAGTCCATTTCGTCACTTTCCTATTTTTGTATTCTAAGTGTAATGTTTAGAATAATCGATATGTACCTTGTGTAAGAATTCCATGAGCACGAACCGCTCGTGTACTTGTCATAACGCCCGAAACTCTTTCATCTACTTGATTATATATACTACTCAAAATTTGAAATACAGATATGCTTCACTTGCACTGGCCTTTGATGTTTGAATGACCAAATTTTAATGAAATCTAATCAGCAGTGGTACATGTCTGTATGTATTAAACTTATGAAGAAATCACTACTAGCAACATCGCATGTGAAACTTATCAGATTTTGAGTAGTATATTTACAAACATAGAGATAGCAGTGTTTAACAAAAAAATGCCATTGTCAGGATTCTTCATTCACCTTATTTTTCAAAGGTTTCTTTTTCTTAATTTATGGAGACACTTTATATTATATATATATATTTAAAACATTTTATTGACAGTGTGCATTGTTTTTACTTTACCAATAGTAACGACGTATTGATAAATAATCAATATACTATAAACATAACCGAGTATCCCTACAGATATATCAGATAGGAGTGTTTATAGATTTCTAAACTACAAACCGAGATACAGGCTACCCGATATTCTCGTGACAACTGTCTATTCAGCAGTGATTTTCCGAAAGGAAACGGACACAGGCCTCGTTTCATCTGAATATATTCTTATCTTTCGTAAGATTCTTTCCTACGAAGACCCGACAAAAGTTACGAAATTCTTAAACCGTTTTATCAACTGTTCTTATCTAAATGTGTAAAGACCGCGACACAGTCTCTTGAGTTTTTGCTCGGAAACCAAAATTTGAACGGACATACATTCTCCTGAGAGGTATGTTATGGTGTGCATCCTTTGATCTTTTCGGTGTTTTTATCCTCACAAGTTGCACCCAACAAGTCGAAATTATCCCCACAATTCCAGTTTGTACCTCATAATGCCAAAATGTACCAACCCTTACCCAAACCCTAACCACACAACCACCCTCTGGTGTATACGGACGGACTCACAGACGCACGGACGGACAGAGGAAACACGATACGCTCCTCCGCCATTTCGAATAGCGGGGCATAAAAAATCCAAAACCAAGCAACAGCGGGTATTACATTCTTCCTTGTGTTCATAAAATTCATTTATAGCTGGCTACGCCCCTGAACATAAAACTGAATTTCTTTTCCATTATTTACGAATATATTGTACATCGCACTCGACAGTCTTAAAATAAAAGGCTATCTCGTAATGATAAAGGCAGAAGCCGCGTTTTCTTATCTTTAAGAAAGCCCATGAGCTATCGTAAAGTTCAGAAAGAATCGTTTCCAAACTTAAGAATTCGTAGCTAAGAAAATATTGATAAAAACGTATTTTAACGCTAAGAATGGAGATAAGACACTTCTTTCTTAAGAAGTGGCGTGAGATGTTTGATGAAACGGGGCCTATATCTACATGTAATAGATTTATTAGACATGCAATGAGCGAGTTCGCATTTCAAAATGCATTTTAAAACCTGAACGTCTTCACAAAAGCATGAAATCCCAATCTTCAAGATATCGCTTAATACATCAAATTCTTAGATATTTAATTTTGACAAGTTAAACCAGATTCAAATCCAATGTTCTTAAATTGTCTGAGTCGGTGTCAATGTGTTAAGCCAAACATGTCATTTAAGTGTTCTTCAAACAACTAGCATTTTATAAGTGTTGAAATCCAATCATCCAATCATCAATTCAGACAAACCATCAATGTGTCAGAATCTACACCGATACTACATCAGCCGTGCATCCTGCAGTGTGCATACTTATAGTTACCTGTATATAACGTTTCATTCTAGCAGTCAAAACTCGTTTCCTCGGCTAATAATTTACACATACAAGTCAATAATCTACACATACAATGTAATAATGTACACATACAATGTACTGAATAATGTACACATACAATGGAATAATGTACACATACAATGTAATAATGTACACATACAATGTACTGAATAATGTATACATACAATGTAGCAATGTATACATATAATGTAATAATGTACACATACAAGTCAATAATGTACACATACAATGTAACAATGTACACATATAATGTACTGAATAATGTACACATACAATGTACTGAATAATGTACACATACAATGTAACAATGTACACATACAATGTTCTGAATCATGTACACATACAATGTAACAATGTACACATACAATGTACTGAATCATGTATACATACAATGTAACAATGTACACATACAATGTACTGAATAATGTATACATACAATGTAACAATGTACACATACAATGTAATAATGTACACATACAATGTAATAATGTATACATACAATGTAACAATGTACACATACAATGTACTGAATAATGTATGCATACAATGTAACAATGTACACATACAATGTAACAATGTACACATACAATGTAATAATGTACACATACAATGTAACAATGTACACATGCAATGTACTGAATAATGTATACATACAATGTAAAAATATACACATATAATGTACTGAATACTGTATACATACAATGTAACAATGTACACATACAATGTACTGAATAATGTATACATACAATGTAACAATGTACACATACAATGTAATAATGTACACATACAATGTAATAATGTATACATACAATGTAACAATGTACACATACAATGTACTGAATAATGTATGCATACAATGTAACAATGTACACATACAATGTAACAATGTACACATACAATGTAATAATGTACACATACAATGTAACAATGTACACATACAATGTACTGAATAATGTATACATACAATGTACTGAATAATGTATACATATAATGTAACAATGTATACATATAATGTACTGAATAATGTATACATATAATGTTACAATGTATACATACAATGTACTGAATAATGTATACATATAATGTAACAATGTA
Source organism: Lutraria lutraria (assembly GCA_964023205.1). Classification (NCBI taxonomy): domain Eukaryota; kingdom Metazoa; phylum Mollusca; class Bivalvia; order Venerida; family Mactridae; genus Lutraria; species Lutraria lutraria. The sequence goes on along the minus strand of OZ026844.1, from coordinate 26,287,954 downwards.
CACATATAATGTACTGAATAATGTATACATACAATGTAACAATGTACACATACAATGTAACAATGTTCACATACAATGTACTGAATAATGTATACATACAATGTAACAATGTACACATACAATGTACTGAACAATGTATACATACAATGTAACAATGTACACATACAATGTACTGAATAATGTACACATGCAATGTAACAATGTACACATACAATGTACTGAATAATGTATACATACAATGTAACAATGTACACATACAATGTACTGAATAATGTACACATACAATGTAACAATGTACACATACAATGTACTGAATAATGTACACATACAATGTAACAATGTACACATACAATGTACTGAATAATGTACACATACAATGTAACAATGTACACATACAATGTACTGAATAATGTACACATACAATGTAACAATGTACACATACAATGTACTGAATGATGTATGCATACAATATAACAATGTATACATATAATGTAATAATGTACACATACAAGTTAAAGTCTCAAAAGCTTTTTGCTATTAAAAAATATGCAAAAAAAACATGCAAGGTTGATGGAATTTAACACATGAATATCAGAATATGTACATAAATAGATGGCAATATTGAGATGGTGAATGTTAATTCTTAAGCATGAATATCCATCATCTGTACAGTTCCTTATTTAGAATTTCTCCTAACAGTCATTGTTGTGTTGCCAGCAACACCATGGCAGTGACTTGTCTCATATGAAAAAAAACAAATTCCGACAGTACTTTCAGTACTTTGATTATAGATGGTATGAATTACTATGATATGGCCCTTTGATTATGTTTTTATTGTATATGTACATAAATAAAAGTAGGAGCAGGTAAAAAGCACAAAATGCTCAAAAGGTTGGCCGATCTGCGTATTGCATTGCCGTATCGCGAACCGGTTTGTCTCGCAAGTTGGCTGACAATACACGGCCCTAGTTTATATGGTTAAAATCGCCCTCTCTGACGTTGAGGCTTTCGTTTCATTTTGAGTGTGAAAGTAACGAATTTCCTCTTTATATCTATACAAGATTATTTGTATAAGATTCTCGGTCTTCCGACATGCGCTCGCGGTGCTCCAAAACGGAGCCCCGGAGCTCGAAAATGCGTTTGTGGAGCTCTAAAATGGAGCTTCAATTTCAAGCTCCAAAATGCGTATTCTGGTCAAGGAGGAGGAGGCACTCTCTGAGGAGGAGGAGGTACTTCTCCTCTTCAAGATACGCATATTGGAGCTCCAAATTGAAGCTCCGGGGCTCCATTTTGGAGCTCCACAAAGGAATTTTCGAGCTCCGGGGCTCCGTTTTGGAGCACCGCGAGCGCATGTCGGAAGACCGAGAATGTTATATAAATAATCTTGTATAGATATAAAGGAAATTGCACTGCTTAAACGCCCGCGATCAATACCGGTTACGCAAGAGCGACTCTGAAAACTTACTAAAAAGGTGGTCTATACGAGCCCACTGACTACTAGTGGGAATGTTGGAGTTCGGTGTTCCTTTGAGACAGGTCACGTTCCTCCAAGTTTCGATTATGAATTTCGATTATCATTTGTTTGAAAAAAATGACTAATTAACGATTACAAGTATTTAATAAACTTTCAATATCATTACAGAAATAAAAAGACTTTTTGATTTGTACTTTTAACAATCAATTGATACTTTGTTTATTCAATATTAATCAATTTATATCCAATATCAGGTGACGGTTTATTAGTTAGTTTGAGTGTATTTGTATACAAGATATAAGAATGCTATTTCTGTAAAAATGGTGTCTATACGAACTGAGAAATCAGTCAATTTTGATATATTCATGAACCAGTCTGTTCATGTATTGTTTAAAATAATCAATCGTAAATGGACTGATTAAAATACAGTGGCTGATAAGTTCGCTATTAAATATGGGTGAAAAGGATATCTTACTCCATATAAAGCTGAGATCTTCTGTGTGTAATGTTCTCTTGCTTCCTGTGCCGTCATACTACCATCTAGAACCTCTGCCAGTTCATACTCTCCACGAGCGAGGGCGATGTCGTATGGTGTTCGAATCTTCTACAAACAGATAAAATGAAGGATAACTACAATGTTTGTTCACATGAAGTCTGTAAGTAAGCTTGAATTGAAGCAATCGGTATTTGGAAACACATCAAAACAATGTTTAAAAAGTTTTAATTCTTCATTATTAGAAAAAATGTTAACTAAAATAGCAAACATTTTTACTTAAACCTTAAAGTCCCATTAGCCTCTTGAATCTTAAAAATTAAAGTAAGTCTTATTTTACCTAAAAGATGTCTTATCAGCGAAACTGACTTTTACTTGCAATAAAAACATTCCAAAATTTTCCTTTTTAATCACGAAGTACATATAGAAATGTAGCACACAATTTCAATGATATTACAAAAAGCATCTAGCAATGGGACAATAGAAAGGCATTAGGCAAATATTGTTTTAGAGCAAATATAATTTATTTCATATATTATCCATCGGTCCATCCGTCCGTTACCAAACCTTCACCGGGAAATATATATAGAACTATTCGGGTTAAGCTTCTAAGATTTTGATGGGGGTTGCTCATCACGTGTAGATGACCCCTATTGACTTTTAGGTCAGTAGGCCAAATGTCAAGGTCATACTATCCAGTTGGCCTTTTGGTGGCATCTGTGTTTCACAAATACTATCTTCTTGTTTTATGATTTGTTTGGTTTAGTTTTTCCAGTATAAGGTTGTATGTTATAATATACTGTACTGTGTTGTTCAATGCTATGCTATATTGCTTAAGTTTTAAATTTTGCCTATACATACTCTATTTCTTATTCGCAAATCTGGTTGGAATTCTAAGATTTTAAGAACCAATGGGAAAGCTTCTTTCACTTCCATATGTTCTACAACAAGATGAAGAACGGTGTCTTCATTAGATCGGGTCTGAACATTTACATCAAAACCGTTCTTTAGCATCATATCTAAAATAGGTTCAGCATCTTTCCGTCCTGCTTTAACAACAACGTGCATTGGATTCATGCCATCCTGAAACAACAGTGGACATACATACAATTTATAATTTTCGGCAGCATTTTGCCTCCTTCTAATTAGGACTTATGATGTGGTAATTGTCTCATATTTTTAATTCAAATCTTATGTACAAAATATTGATGTATTGATTTGTCCATAGATCTACAAATCGTTAGAGGCAAGGTAACTGAACCCCGATAAACTTCTTAGGTAAAGTACTATAATATGTGTCTAATGTAGCACAGAATTATCATAGAAAGTATCACAGAATTCTTTCTTTTTTTCTTTTTATTACAGCATATAAAAGTATTATTAAATATATTATATAAGAAGAGTGAAAACATTTGGTATGAACAGTAATCAGGGAATGCATACAAAATACTATTACTGTACCATTTCATTAAAAAAAGGCGTATCACAGACTTGATTCTCTTCTTATGTTGTTAATCAAACCATCATACAGTGACACAACCTTTGCATTGAGTAGACACATCAGATGTACGAACAATTTATAAATTTGATCACTTACGGATAAAACGCAATTGCTTATGGTTATAAAAGCCATGGTGCATTAATATGTAGCCGCCATGCATTACGTTATAAAAACATACCTTGAGAAACTGAGATGCTATATTGCCGTTCTTGCAGTAAGTATTGATTTCTTCTTTGCTTCCTTTTACACAGGTTTCGTACAAACGAGTCTAGAAGATAAATCAATTTATATATTTAATTAATTAATCGATTGATCGAGCTGTTAGCGTGCTCAAATGTTATTGGTACGTTCTGTATCGTTGTGTTTCATGTCATGTGACATTATGGTTGGTTAATGGTGATATGTTATGCGACATTGTGGTTAGTTAATGGTGATATGTTATGCGACATTATGGTTGGTTAATGGTGATATGTTATGCGACATTATTGTTGGTTAATGGTGATATGCTATGCGACATTATGGTTGGTTAATTGTGATATGTTATGTGACATTATGGTTGGTTAATGGTGATATGTTATGCGACATTATGGTTGGTTAATGGTGATATGTTGGTTAATGGTGATATGTTATGTGACATTATGGTTGGTTAATGGTGATATGTTATGTGACATTATGGTTGGTTAATGGTGATATGTAATGCGACATTATGGTTGGTTAATGGTGATATGTTGGTTAATGGTGATATGTTATGTGACGTGACGGTTGGTTAATGGTGATAAGTTATGTGACATTATGGTTGGTTAATGGTGATATGGTATGTGACATTATGGTTGGTTAATGGTGATGTGTTACGTGACGTGATGGTTGGTTAATGGTGATATGTTATGTTATGTGACGTGATGGTTGGTTAATGGTGATATGTTATGTGACGTGCCGGTTGTTTAATGGTGATATGTTATGTGACGTGATGGTTAGTTTATAGTGATATATTATGTGTCGCACGAGTTAGTTTATAGTGATATATTATGTGATGTACTAGTTAGTTTATAGTGATATATTATGTGACGCACTAGTTAGTTTATAGTGATATATATAGTGATGTACTATTTAGTTTATAGTGATATATTATGTGACGCACTAGTTAGTTTATAGTGATATATTATGTGACCCACCAGTTAGTTTTTTCGCTTTATATTATAAGACATACTTCTTGGTTTATAGTGATAAAGTATGTATAGTTACATTTGCTTATATATGACTTTTTTGTTTTAAAGTGCTTTAATTTATTCATAACACCAAGCAACAATACAGTTATATGTTGCTCTAAGTCATAACCAAACTTTTCTAATCACTGCATTAATATTAACTATACAGATAAATGTTTTCAAAATACGGTCAGCAAAAGGTTAGTAAATATGTCAATTATACTAAATAGGAACAAGGTAAAGAAGTGTGTCATTTATTCTTATATGATCAAGAGATAAGTAAAGAACTGATCTAGTTCAATGTACAGATAAGCTTATCATTCAGCGCTCAGACCTATAAATATTGTGTGTTTGAATGTTGTTTATGAATTGATAGAATCTAAGTAACACTGCACAATGTTTTTTATTCTGTGTCTTCTCATTGTGATTTGTTTTGGTCAAGGTAAGTAAATGTATTGCATTTATGCGTGGGTAACGTTGTAATGCTGTCCATTTTCAGCGATGATTTGAATCTATGTTCCTCAATCTGTTTCTGTAACTATTTGGCGAAACCAGCACTGCTTAATTCTGTACCTAGTTCCTACACTATGTGAGATTCAGAGGATGGTGACAAATTATAAAAGTAAGAGTCAATCTTCTCGGGCTTAGAACCTCCGACAAGTTGATGAACAAACCAAGTATCCTCCAAAATGGGCCAACACGCGTTTTCATCATTTAGTTGCTAAAATACCTTGTGTGCGTGTAGGTACATATTAGTACATATTCTGCTCCACTAGGTAAAGTATTTTGAACAATGGTTTGACGTTTTCTTAAATGTTACGAGTGTGACGTATCATACTTCAGGTGAGGGTAGTTGTCCAGTAGGCTTCATGGAACATAGAGATTCGTGTTATCACTTCAGTCATGACACAGAGGACTTCCCGGGTTCAGAGGTAAGTCTTGGCATATGGGGCTCCGACGGGTCAATATTTAAGGTTTGCAATATAATGATTTAAAGTCTAATTATTGAATCCATGAAAATTCAAAGGAAATTCGAATGAAGTGTTAATGCTGTTGACAATTTAACGAGTAATATTTATTTTTATTATGTTCTTAAAGGCAAGCCTAGGTTCTTTTATTAGATATATACTAGTAATGTGTAGTTGGCAAAGAGAATGTGGTAAAAAGGAATGAAACAAACTTTCATTTTACAGATCTAATTAATTATCACCAACGTTTCATGATCCTCGTCAAACCGTCCATCAGCATTACAATAAGTTGAATTTGTATCTTAATATTGTAGGAAATATGTCGGTTGTTGGGAGCTCATCTTGTCGAGATCAACGACGCTGATGAAAATAATTTTGTAACATCACAATGCAAATCGATTGGTGGTAAGTTCTTGGATCAGAAGTAAAGTAACTCTTGTTAGACCGATATTCCATATTTTTTCTTCCTGATTTCTTTCAATCATGTCAACGTTTGCGGTGTTGGTGGCATAAAGCTCGCTTCCGACACCATATTGTTGCTCTAGTGACGTGATGGAGTGCTCGCTTCTGATATGATTTAGCTTAGGTTCGATAACAGTTTTTACGGGATGTGACTGACACCAACATTGTACATTGTATATTGATATAACGTCACACCATCAGCTTTGTTCATGTAGCGACCTTTCTAGCATTAAAGGGGCATACCCTACAACTTGGTGCATTTAGAATTAAGGCAAAATGATGATAAATTAAAAGCTTGTAAAGAAAATAGCCGACAAAGAAAGTTTCAGCCAAAAATCCATCCGATTAAAAATAAAATCATAAAAAATATGTATTTGAAACACATACATTTAGTCATGGAAATTTTTGGGTGGAAGTGATTTATTATTCATAGCTATGTTTTTTGCGGCTAGTACCTAAACTAGTCATTTTATGATCCATGTTCTTCCTGCAATTATCCATAATATATTGTTTTACATATACATCTAGCACATTTTTACACTTTCACAGAATGTTTGTCAGTTGTAGGGTATGCCCCTTTAACAATGTTTTAACATTAGCTATATGTAATAAACTAAAATGTAAGATCTAACGTTTCATTGAGTGAACTTATATCTGCTCACTTGTATAACGATGTCAGTCGAATGTGAAAATAATTTACAGAAAGTTTCTGGATAGGGCTCTCAGATCTCCAGCTAGAAGGAACCTACATTTGGGCAAACAGCAAGAAAGGACTGGCATCGACAGGTTATTCTAACTGGGAAAATGGACAACCAGACAATGATGATGACGTTGAAAATTGTGTCAACCTTGAAGATAGTTTTGGTTGGCGTTGGAACGACCTCACTTGTCATGATCGACAGAACTATGTGTGTGAATTGCCGAACACGTATGTGCATGACTCTTGAAACAATTAATATGTCGATTTGTAGCAAAATATACAGCTGTTGAAGCAGGCCAATGATCGAACAAAATGATGTTTGACTTTTTTCTAAATTACATTCAAGACAAAGTGACATTAAGTTTCGTGCTGGAATGAGAAATATATTAAACTACAAATTTCACTATTTTCAGCATCCCTGAGAAATACAAAAGCTGAAATATGTTGATAAGAGAAATATGACATTTGCTAAATGTCCGTTGTATTGTACATGTCGCAATACCAGTAATACTTCTTTCATATATTATACTTTATGTTGACTTTTTTTCAGGGAAACGGAATTAATTGGGTAGAATGGCTAATTCAGAGAGTGATTCATTTTCCATTGAGTCGAGAGTTGAGTATCAATTTCTTATAAGATATCAGATGAATTTAAAATTGTAATTTAACAGAACCGGTCATTAAATCAATTTCTGGAAGAAACTAGTATAAATTGTATTTCTTTTATACCCATGTGCGTTGTGTAACTTTATACCCTTGTGCGTTGTGTAACTTTATACCCTTGTGCGTTGTGTAACTTTATACCCTTGTGCGTTGTGTAACTTTATACCCTTGTGCGTTGTGTAACTTTATACCCTTGTGCGTTGTGTAACTTTATACCCTTGTGCGTTGTGTAACTTTATACCCTTGTGCGTTGTGTAACTTTATACCCTTGTGCGTTGTGTAACACCGCTAATTTTCTTTGTCTTTCGTTGTTGTGTGCGCGCGTTACTTTATTTCGGGGAATTAGCTAAATGTACAATCTGTCAGCAGAGGAATTCCTGTTGCTAATCACAATTCAACAGTAGTTACAACAAGTCCAAAACTTCAATGATCCACTTTATTTTTTTAACGTAATAATAACAATAATAATGTCAATGTGAACAAAAATCCAAATATGAAACACAATAAGACGTGACGGTGAAATCGCACTAACTGGTCTGTGGACATCCACCTTACAGCTAAGACAAATTTCAAGTCCCTTCTTTCATATAAATTTTCAGAATCCCATTTTGACCAGTCCACCCAAGCGGGCTAGTCATGCATACACAAGTGGGAGTGACATAAACGTAAAATACATGTACATGTATATAAATTCTAAAACTAGAAGAAAGGGTATTTTTGAAGACAGAAAGATTAAATGATATACTTAAATTGCAAGCTATGAGAAACGTAACATATAAGCCGCATAAAGCTAATTATCACCCTCTTTGTTTGGTCAGTTATATAAAAGTAATTACTATAGAAACAAAATGTTCAAGCCACATACACAGACAGAGAAGAGGATTAAACTTAGGCGTGACGATAAAGCTAAAATGCAGTACAGTATATAAAATTATCAAGTGTAATAGACAAACAAATAACTGAACATATTAATGTATAAAACGCGATTTGACTATTAAACATTCAAATTCAAACATTATAAATACAAGAACAAAGAGACATAAAAATACAAAATAAACCCAGCATAACACCTGTATGGAATTCAACATTCATGTGTCTGAATACAGCTTTAATTAGCCTTTAATAATACGCGTTACAGCATTCTAATAAATAATGTGACGTCATGCATTATCAATCTACCTGCATGGTCCCTAATCACGGTGGTTAACCGACTCAGACTTTTTTGGATCAAATCAGCGTCCCTGGACTATTTTTGATCGAGCAAAGGACTTAATTTCTTATAAACAATGGACAGACATCCTGATTCAGACGGATTCAGGTGTAAAAACAAGTAAGATTTTTAAATTTTCTCTACCATGGAACTTCTGTTCTTTCCATACATTCAAAATCTACTTCTTGTAAATTTATTCTTTACATCAAGAAAAAGTCTGAAGTTTCTCAGTGAAAGCGAAAGGTGCATCAACATTTACCTGATAGATATAAGCCGAAAACTGTCCATTATGAAAAATATTGGAGTGTTTGAGGCGCGTAGCGCCGAAGACACTCCAATATTTTACATAATGGGCAGTTTGAGGTTTATATGTAACTTAAATCATTTCGATATGATTACACAATTCATTGACCATGACAATTTGTCATTCTTAAAGGCATCCGTCGACTTAATCATTCTAGTTCCCAATGACAATCAAGTAATTCATATTGATGTTCTTTCCTGTTTGTTTTTTTGATAATACACTTTACTCATTAAAAGTCACTAAAGAAGACTATTGGCTTTAAAAAAGTAGCAGGGGTCCTTTTTCTTGCATTATTATGACCAGATAAATAGATAAAATAGCGTTTGAATTTAACCGCTTAAAAGCCATTACGGAAGATACCTTTAAATCAACTCTTTCAATTACACTGCACGAGTAGCACGAGGAATGTACATTTTATTCAAACCTGTTCGCATCGACTCAAGCCGTGTCATTCCTATGTATTCATTTGTTGGGAATGGGTTGTAAAACAGCCTGGAACAATGTGGAAGGTGTGTATAGGAAACAATTACTAATGTAGGATTTCTGTGTAATACTTTTGTTTGATTTGATTTGTTATATTTCAAGGTATGAATTGTATTGAAAATTTGTTCATAATGAGTATTATGAAATTTGATCAATTGATTCTTCATATATATTTTTGTTGTAATAGGAGGAATATAATGCAACCGGTGCGGGGCTTAACCCGCAATCTCCTGCTTGCAAGTCGGAAAGCTCTACCAACTGAGCTTATCGGGTTATCAATATTACAGCTAATTCATAAATACAAGTACAATGTACAGTACTGCTACATTCATCCTACTGTTTTATTCAAATTAATTTATCGCGACAACCAGAGTTTTTTTGACTAACCAAATCTTTGCTTCACTCTAAGTGTAGTATTCCAAGGTTGGTCTCACATTCATGTCACCAAATGTAATAGGAAGAGGAAATTAATGTACCCGATGCGGGGCTCCAATCCGCGACCTACTTCTTGCAAGTCAGATGCCCTGCAAACTGAGCTAATCGGACAGTACTACGAGTACTATGATACAGTACTGCTACATTTTCATTAAAATCTTAAAAAAAGACCATTGACTTCTATTTATATAATACAAGTCCTTGACAAGACTCGTAAGATATATTTATTTTCATATCATTAAAGCATTCTATAATCTTACGCATGCGTCGTTTATGTGTCCAAATTTGAGTTGCAGTCCAATATGTCAACTACACTCCAATATTAATAGACATTTACGATTTAAGACGGTGACGGTGACGGAGACGAACTTCGGATTAAATTAAAGGGGCCGTCTCACATTTATAATGAAAATGAATTACATTGGTGTATATGCATGTTATTTTGATATCAAGTCATATTTACAGAATTAAACCGATTTGGGGTTTTTTTTCGGCACAAAAGACCCGGCGAATATTTAACTTCCCGTCGATGTCTCCATGTTGTTCCTACTGATTTATAACACTTGAGCTCAACACAAACACGATACTGTCGACTATATCTGTTTAATGTTCGATACTTTCCAGGGGCGTAGCTTGACCAATAATGGTACGTACGCAAAGTTTCTGAATGTTCGTGGGGGTTAATATGTACCTCGGCCCAAGTGCGTTTTAGATATTTCGCTTGAAAATCTATGCTTCTTTCAAGTTCGTAAAAAACTTCCACGACCTTTTGCATCCACACACTGCAATACCTTCCGACTGAGGTTAGTTTTTTAACACTGGCAAATAATTCGCATGTACATACAATTCGTTAGACCAATAAATCTAACTGCAAATCTTACTGCATACAAAGTCACATGTCTATTAAATCCGCATCGATCTACATGTATCTTAAATAAATTACGATTTATTTCAAAACGCATTTCAATAAATACGACTCGTATTTTCCAAAAGTAATCAATATTTTATGTGACTGTTTCAGTAGGAGCAAAGACGCATGACGAACTTATTTAGTTCTAATCAAATATCAGTGTAATTTTACGATTCCTTTTTTGGCTGATTACATCTAGAACATGTTCAGAATCACCTTGTGTACGGACGGGTACAAATCTCGGGTTGTAGCCCTCAATTCTCTAGACGAAGTTAAGTCATGGATATAAAGTTGCTCTATTAAATGTTTGTGTCCAAGTAGGAAAAGGTATTTCAGTTCCATTGTGGCGCATTGAATCAAACCGCTGAGCATCATTCAGATGTCCTATAATATAATTATATGATGCGTATATTTAGGTACGTTGCTCTCATTTTTAGGGTAAATTACACTACAACTCTAAATAGTCTAGATTCGTGATCATGTGAATTATTAATTTACTTGTATTTTGTTTATTAACAAATTTTGATTTTAACAATATGACAAATACAGACGTAAGTAGTTTTGTTCATGAATGTGCATTTCTGTTTACGATTCCATTCACACAGAATCAGCTTGGAGCTTTTGGGTATATGCCAATTTAGGAGTCACTTGAAAATGCAAAGTCGCCCGATGCCAGTGACGGGAAAGAGCCACGTAAACGCCAGGTACCTGGTAGACGCAGTTGACAGCAGAAACGCCCTATGGCAGAATTAATTCGCGACAACCAAGAATTGTATAACAGATTCATTACAAAAAAGTACCGAAATTGACGCGTATGCTTGGTTTAGTTCTAGTTCTTATGAAAATGAATACAATTGTAAAATAAACACGTTTTTTTTAGTTGACTTGCAAACACAATAATTAGTAACACTTGCCCTATATATGTATCAATAATTTTGAGATGACCCCCGAATTTAAACCGAGATCCGATGTCCACCACCGTCACCGTCTTAAACCGCAAATGTCTATTACAAAAAATAACGGACAGCTTTCTACTCAGAGCGATCCATTCGTAAAACTATTGGACAGTGAGAACAAAAGGATGACGTCACAGGAATGATTTAACTGAAATTACTATGAAAGTACACCGATTTTTCAGACTTCTTGCATGCTTATTGCTCTAAAATATATAATTATATGCATAGTACATTGCCAAGGGGTTTTAGTCAAACATACGTCTTTCAGATATCAAATTATCAGTTTTTTAACGATCCAAAGGAACTGATCATAATAAGTCCGGTTCCATGATCACTAGAAGTCCTTCGCTGCTAAGATTGGTGTTTTTCTCTTTGACTGGATAAATACCCGATAAGTAAACTTTGATAAATTGTAATTATTCAGTTCGGTAACGATATCGATTGAAAAACATGAAAACTTTGTAGAAATTGACATTTTATTCCTTCACTCGACAGTGTCGCCCAATCTTGCGAGGGAAAATGCAGTTTGATTACATTTTTGCATAGACTCTGATCTCTGTGATGTTGATTTAACATTATTTTCTTGTTAATATGTATTTGTGCTGTTTCGTCGCACATACATAGTTAGAATAGAATAAGTAAAACACATAAAATACAAGTTAAATGTTTGTACGGCGCAAAATCGCATCCGGCAATTCAATACTAGAATGTGGCCTATGTAACATTTTTTATCAGGATGTGCGTAGTTTCAGATCAAACGAATTTGTTATTTTGACTTAATCTGATCCCGAAACTAAAGTGATCATCTACTCCATCAAAAATACAAGCCGTTGATGTTTCATGAATCTCATGAATCTGGTCATATGGTTCTACAGTTCACGAGGTACTCTATATGTAGTCCCTGTTTCCACCCTAAAATTAAAATCAGGGGAAACTATCACCTCGATGTATCAGACGTTGCAATATCTGCTGGAATGCATATAAAATATTTAAATAAAGTCTCCAAAAATAATATACTCCGTTGTCTGAGGGTACGTTGTCGTAAAAACCTGGTATAACGGTCCCAAACATAGATTTTCAACTTTAAAGTGACCATCTATATAGAACCATAAAGTGACCGTCTATGTCGAACCAATTAAGTCATCATTTCTCACCTGATCGGACATTTTTTGTATTGAGCTCCGAAATCGATATTTAATTAACGACAATTGCGTAAACAAGTCAGTATCCACGCTCGCGATTATAAAATTAGTCTGTGTGAATATGTTTATAATGTTTTGTTTATTTGCGACATGTTGCTAAAATAAATACATCGAAACGTATAAATACCGTGTTCCGTATCTTATAACACGATTAAATGATTATTACTACACACCGATAATATACGCAGCGAATTTCTCTAATAATTTATACATCGAAGTTTAGATCGAACAATTTTTCCTAAGTCTTTGATATAAAGAGTTTCGGCTGCAATTGTTGACAGATGGGAAGATATTCCCGTCGTTGTTTATCGAGCTCGCTCCATTCTTAGACTATAAATAGCGACTGCGTCATCAAGCTAACACTAGTTGGTGTGAGTAACACGTGACTTCGCTCTATTTCTGTTTTGTTTATATCACGTGATGACCATTGCGGATATTTCGGAATATTTCGGGCACTGTCACTAATCTGCTTCGCGCAAGAAGTTGCGATTTTGCATTGCCACTTAAAAATAAGCATACCAGAGTGTACGGCGGGCTTCCGCCGCCGTACAATCAAATATTTTGAACACACATGTCTAAACTTTTAACTTGATATTCAGTAAAAGTCCTTTGCTCGATCAAAAATAGTCTCGGGACGCTGATTTGATCCAAAAACGTCCGAGTCGCTTAACCACCGTGGTAATGTTCATGATAATATGAATTAATATCGCATAGCTCATCAACCATTCTCCTAAATTCAATTTTAATAGAAAATCAATTTGTTCTTCTTAAGTATTTTGTTGGTTCGTGTGATAGGCTGCTAGCTCACTACATCGATCGGTAGATGGTTTAAGAGCGCTCGACCTCCATTCCTTTGTAATATCGCGAGTTTGTCATAGGAAAAGTAAAAGACAAGTAGCCGATGCGGGGCTCTACCACACAATTTCCTGCTTGCATGTCAGATATTCTATACCAACTTAGCTAATCATGCAGATATAGACAAGTTAATTTCTCCGGCTCATATGTTGACATGATATTGACTGAACTATCAATATTTAACAGTGGTAAGATCGTTTTACTAATGAAATATGGAGATTTAAATGCCCAAAACGTGAAATCAGTAAAACTGGATAATCCACAGAATGACACATAATCTGTGTGTGTGTGTGTGTGTGTGTTTGTTTGTGTGTGTGTGTGTGTGTGTGTGTGTGTGTGTGTGTGTGTGTGTGTGTGTGTGTGTGTGTGTGTGTGTGTGTGTGTGTGTGTGTGTGTGTGTGTGTTACAAGGTTTTACAAGGGTTTAGGGTTAGGGTTAGATCTCAATTAGTTGTCTATAAGTCATTACCAGTCAATTAGGGGACCTGAGGTACATCGGTTAAATTTCTATGTTTTTGGCAAACAAAGTGAGGTACATTTTATAATGGAAAACCTCGGAAAGATAGTAAAAAAAGTTTGTGTGTGTGTGTGTGTGTGTGTGTGTGCGTGCGCGCAATCTGCCTCCAATATTCATGTTATTGTATTGAAGTCAGCTCAAATGGACTCTCGTAAGTAGAGAATACGCCGGCGAGAAGAGTTTAGAAGAGAAACCCAATTGAACGCAATCGAAGAATTCAAAATGGCTCCCTGTCGTAGTAGTAAATGGCATGCTATTTAAAGGAAATGAAAATTGTTTTAGATTAAATAAAAGAAAAACATTCATATAAAGGTTTTACTGTATAGTGTTCATATAAAGGTTTTACTGTAAAGTGTTCATATAAAGGTTTTACTGTAAATAGTGTTCATATAAAAGTTTTACTGTAAATAGTGTTCATATAAAGGTTTTACTGTATAGTGTTCATATAAAGGTTTTACTGTATATAGTGTTCATATAAACGTTTTACTGTATAGTGTTCATATAAAGGTTTTACTGTATAGTGTTCATATAAAGGTTTTACTGTAAATAGTGTTCATATAAAGGTTTTACTGTATATAGTGTTCATATAAAGGTTTTACTGTATATAGTGTTCATATAAAGGTTTTACTGTAAATAGTGTTCATATAAAGGTGTTACTGTATAGTGTTCATATAAAGGTTTTACTGTAAATAGTGTTCATATAAAGGTTTTACTGTATATAGTGTTCATATAAAGGTTTTACTGTAAATAGTGTTCATATAAAGGTTTTACTGTATATAGTGTTTATATAAAGGTTTTACTGTGTATAGTGTTCATATAAACGTTTTACTGTATATAGTGTTCATATAAACGTTTTACTGTGTAAAGTGTTCATATAAAGATTTACTATATAGTGTTCATACAAACGTTTTACTGTATATAGTGTTCATATAAAGGTTTTACTGTATATAGTGTCCATATAAACGTTTTACTATATAGTGTCCATATAAACGTTTTACTATGTAGTGTTCATATAAACGTTTTACTGTATATAGTGTTCATATAAATATTTACTATATAGTGTCCATATAAAGATATACTATATAGTGTCCATATAAACGTTTTACTATGTAGTGTTCATATAAACGTTTTACTGTATATAGTGTTCATATAAAGATGTACTATATAGTGTCCATATAAAGATATACTATATAGTGTCCATATAAACGTTTTACTATGTAGTGTTCATATAAACGTTTTACTGTATATAGTGTTCATATAAAGATGTACTATATAGTGTCCATATAAAGATATACTATAAAGCGTCCATATAAACGTTTTACTCTATAGCGTTCATATAAAGGATTTACTATACAGTGTTCATTTAAAGATTTACCATATAGTGTTCATATAAAGATTTATTATATATATTGTTCATGTAGAGATTTACTGTATAGTGTTCATATAACATTTTTACTATATATTGTTCATATAAAGGTTTTACTATATTGTGTTCATATAAAGGATTTACCGCATAGTGTTCATATAAATATTTACTATATAGTGCTCATGTAACATTTTTTCTATATAGTGTTCATATAAAGGTTTTACCGTATCGTGTTCATATAAAGGATTTACTATATGGTGTTTATATACAAGTTTTACTGTATAGTTATTGTAAGTAAGTTTTATTTACCTGCTCCGGTGTTTGCTCTTCAACCCCGTAATCCAAATAAGGAATCATTTTAAAAGAAAAATATCCTGGTAATTTAAAATACCGAACACATGAATAATTATTAATTAATGAATCTTTAATTTTCACAGAACTTTTTAGCAACTGTCGGCACTTTTTTACATTTTAGTGTTTTCATCTATTGTCCACATAAAGTCAAGATAATGTTTAAAATCCTTTTAAATATGGAATTCTTCGCAAAGATCACATCCTTCGGCAATATTTTACACGTTTTCACATTTTAATGTATCCTCTTTTTTACACACAAGTATGACACTTTTATTTCCTTGTAATATGAATGTTTTTCTCGTGTTTATGTGATCACTACGTTTTCATATCTCCCCACTTTAAACACTACCCAAGTATCTCCTATTTATTCAAACATTGACCTTAATCTTAAAAACATACTTTATTGGTAAAATCTAAACCCTACATGTAGTATAAACTGTATATATATGTATGTATAACCAATTACAGGTAAAACTTAACCACTAATAAAGCGCTATTTCAATAAGATATCTACAGTCTATTGAGTAAGCATTAACTTTAATCACGCTTTGGTTCAAAATTTGTTTCAATGTAAGAAATGGGCTTGCTTATTAAATTCTAACAGATAAAACTTATTCAAAAGACAGTATGGTTTACGTTGCAATATAATATCCGCCGACTTTATTACACATTCTAATTCTGATAAAATAATAATTTTGGTTTCTTCTTCGTTTTGTAATTTTTTCTTGTCTAATGAAACGTAATCTGTTTTTGTTGATATTCAACAATTTATTCTAAATAAAAAACCTTGTTCTGTCATTTGTGATCAACCTTAATTAAATTTCTTACGTGAGTGGAAACAGTTTCGATCAATAACAGGTAAACGTATAGCTTAACAAACCCAGGACTATTTTATCTGACATGTCGTAAATTTTTCTTTTCCTGTATCTGATAAAGACGGGTATTAAATTTACAGATCATGCGCATGATACCAGCCTTACTCTAATAAAGGACCATTACATAGATTAGTGCTTTAATTGTGTTAGGTATTTCAAATCAGTCATCTGTTCACCGACATCAAAATCAGAAAGTTGCCCATATTTCACATAGACTTGACCGTTATAAATGTGTACACCCACGTCACGTGATACTCACATCACTGCTTTTTCGTTCACGATTGATAAAATGGGCACAAAGTTCGCATTGAAAGAGAAACAGGTTGGATTCCCAGGGTCAACCTAAGTTCATCAACTGAAGTCCATGAACAATTCATGAAACTTACTGTTACTAACGAACTGTTCAAGAACAGCATAAGTTCATGATCCGTTCAGGAAGTTTCATGAATTGTTAATCAAAGTTCATCAAAATAATTCTTGAATAATTCATAAATAATTAATGAACCTAATGAAAAACACATTCTTGATAAAGACTGCCTATGGTTCATAAATTAGTTCATGGACATTTGTTCATGAACTTCATGTCAAATTTGTAGGTCATGAATAAATTCATGAACAATTCATGAATACAATTATGAACATTTCGTGAACTGTTCATCAAATTATCGACAGGGACAGGTCTTTAATTTTTAAGGCAAGTTTTATCTAACACATGTAAACTTCCTGACAGTACTCTCAGTGCTTTGATCTTTAAACCCATGCCGAGTAGTTCTGATTGCAGTGTGTATTGATACCGGGCATGTAGAGAAAACGCGGTTATTGTGGCAATTAAGAAGAGGATATCTTCAGTTACAAATTGTTTCATCAATATAATGGTGATTGATTTGTCAATAAGAATAGGCTTAAAATGTTTGTTTTTGTTACCCAACTTATGTACCGACAAAGTGACTCTTGTTAGCTAGGATCGTCAATTTTTTGAAGATTTTTAGTACATTTTTAGCTCACAAGTGACAGGGTGAGCTTTTATGATCAGTCTCCGTCCGGCGTCGTGCGTCGTCAAACTTTACCTTGTGAACACACTAGGGGCCACATTTTTAGCTCAATTTTAGCAAACTGGGTCAGAATGTAAATATTGACAAAATCTCGGACGAGTTCGATATTGGGCCATTTTGGATGAAAAACTAGGTCACCAGTGCCAAATAAGGGAAAACCTTGTGAAAACTTCAGAAATCAGTTTTGATTGGATCTTCATGAAACTTTGTCAGAATATTTATTTCAATAATATGTAGGTCAAGTTTGATAATGGGTCATTTCCGGTCAAAACTAGGTCACTAGTCAGTTGTGATTGGATCATCATGAAACTTTGTCCAAATGTTTGTCTTTATAGTATCTTGGAGGAGTTCGAACATGGGTCATCTTGGGTCAAAAACTAGGTCGCTAGGTCAAATCTTAGGAAAACTTAGTTAACACTGTAGATGTCACAGTTTTGATTGGATCTTCACCAAACCTTGTCAAAATGTTTGCCTCAATGATATGTGAGTCAAGCTTGAATATGGGTCAGCCGAGGTCAAAAACTGGGTCACCAGGTCAAATCTTAGGTAAAAATCATGTAAAAGCTTTAAATTGCATGGTTTTAATTGGATCCTGGCCAAACCTTGTCTGATTGTTTGTCTCAATGATAATAAGGTTAAGTTCAAATATGGGTCATTTAGGGTAAAAAACTAGGTCACGAGGTCAAATCTTCATCAAACCTTAATAATACTGTAGATGTCAAATTTTGATTGTATCTTCATCAAACCTTGTCAAAATGTTTATCTTAATAATATGTAAGACAAATTCGAACATAGGTCATCTGGGGTGAAAAACTAGGTCACAGGGTCAAATCTTAGGAAAACCTTGTCTTTGCTGTAGTTTTTTAGTTTTGATTGGATCTTCACCAAATTTTTGTCAGAATGTTTGTCTTATTTATATGTAGGACAAGTTCTAACATGGGTCACCTGGGGTAAAAAACTAGGTCACTGGTTCAAACCAAAGTTTTAATGAGTGAACAGTGATTGTCATGTGAGCGATATAGGGCCATCTTGGCTCTCTTGTTTTCTGAAGTCTGTACTTTGTGTTGTTAACAGACTGAGCAGAATAAACTGACACAATGGATATACAATACATCATCTCAATAGTCCATTGAGTTTCTTCAGAAATATACATACATAAATTTCATTTAAGGCAGAAAAGAAACTACAGAATAATAAATTAAAATATGGTGGACTAGGTAAATGAACAAAAACCCATTTAAAATGTTGTTCAACATTTATTTACTAATGCAGTAACTCCATATGTTGATAGATAATATTAGAAACACCAGTTAAATAAATATACTTATCAATTTATGTACAATATGTATATGAATGAATAATATGTTATCAGCAAGGTTGCAAGGGAGGGGTCTCATTATAAGTGTAGGCATAATTTGGTGTATAGGTAATGCATAAGGGCACCAAGTAGAAAAATATTTTGGACAGATTTATCTTAACTTCTATATCATGGAGAAGGTGTTCATTCAATGAATTCAAAATGGCAAAGGAACAAGCATTGCGTTCAATGAACGCATATGCCCCCGGTGGCATGCTTGTGAAGCAATAGCCCATTTGAACAAGGTCAACAACAGTTTTACTGTATACATGTAAGTATACAAGTGTTCTAGTAAGCGGTGTTCTATAAAATATACTCAATCTAGTACAGAATCATTCTAAGTCCTAATTAAGTCAAGGTCAAATTCAGGCTGGATGATATGGTTGGATTGAGGATGTTCATAGGCAACAACTGTATAAGTATCAAAGTGTTCTAGTAAGCGATGTTGGTGCTAGACAAAACTGTAAAATCTACTTAACCTTTGATCTTCCACTCCAAAGGTGGACACCCTAACCACTAGGCCACCATTGCAGTATAAAGTATCAAGTATAAAGGTGTAGGATGGACTTGTTACTTCTGGTGCGTATGTGATGTTTATTGTTTACTGTTTTATGTGGCTCTAGGTTGAGCATTATTTAGTATAGAAACGATAAATATGAACCCACAGTTTATCAGGAGAGTAAGTATGGGAAGGTTTTCAGCTAAAAAGAATAAAATCACAAGCATATATCATGAATGATTTAATGATAAATAACCAAACAACTGTCTTGGTTTCTCAATGTTCTGCAACCAGGTATCTCATAATCTATCACTGTGCACATACAAATTTTACTGAATAGAGTATATTCTATAGAAACTAGAACTATCACTAAAGGTGATGAATACCCCCAGATGCCACCTTGACACAGTTATTGTTACATTTTACAAAGGGAAATATAACACATTTTCATTTTTGTAATACCTGCAACCTGTTGCTTAGAAATATCCTGACCAATTTCTAAATACACATTATATAAAAAATAACAAAGGGCCATAACTCATTAAAATTTACTTGGACAAAACCTATTGTGGACATGGGCAACTTGGCAAACTACTTAATTCCTGCATGTAGTTGCTGAGAAATGGTACGGGCAAAATTAACCTAATTGTATAAAACAAAGGGCCATAACTCAGTGAAAATTAATCCAAACAAAACCTGGTTATTGCATGCACAACTTGGCTAACTGTTTATAACTTCTGTGAAGTTTCATTGAATTCCTATGAGTAGTTACTGAGATATTGTATATACACTGTATAAAAAACAACAAAGGGCCATAACTCAGTGAAAATTTAACCAACCAAGACAAGCTTAATGCATGCACAACTAGGCTAACTACTTAACACTTCTGAGAAGTTTTATAGAATTCCTGGCAGTAGTCAATGAGAAATAGTCAGGAAAAAATTTGCCTATTGTATACACTGTAGAAAAAAACAAAGGGCTATAACTCAGTGAAAATTAATCCAAACGGAAAATGCTTACAGCATGCACAACTAGGCTAACTACTGATCACTTCTGTGAAGTTTTGTTAAAATCCTGTGGGTAGTTGCTGAGAAATTGTCCGGACAAAATTTGCCTATTGTATATACTGTATAAAAACAACAAAGGGGTATAACTCAGTGATAATTAATCCGAACGAAAATTGCTTTAAGCATGCACAACTAGGCTTACTACTCATCACTTCTGTGAAGTTTCATTGAGATCCTGTGAGTAATTGCTGAGAAATTGTCCGGACAAAATTTGCCTATTGTATATACTGTATAAAAACAACAAAGGGTTATTACTCAGTATAAATTAATCCGAACGAAAAATGCTTTAATCATGCACAACTGGGCTTACTACTGATCACTTCTGTGAAGTTTCATTGAGATCCTGTGAGTAATTGCTGAGAAATTGTCCGGACAAAATTTGCCTATTGTATATACTGTATAAAAACAACAAAGGGTTATTACTCAGTATAAATTAATCCGAACGAAAAATGCTTTAAGCTAGCACAACAAGGCTTAATACTGACCCCTTTTGTGAAGTTTCATTGAAATCCTGTAAGTAGTTGCTGAGAAATTCTCCGGACAAATTGTGTCTACAGATGCACGGACCGACCGACCGGCCGACCGACCGACCATCAAGCGTGAATACAATATAGCCCCCATATATTTCATATCTGGGGGTATAATAACTGGTGTGAGTTTTGTGGCTGACCTGGTAGATATAATTATAGTCTAGAAACTATCTAGAACAACAATTCAATTCCACTACATAACCTGTTGTAATTAACCAGGGCCTTCATCTAGTTCTGCAGAGTTCAAACTAAAGAGAATTCATTGAATTTCTCAAAGAAATAATAAATAATTAAACTAAACTGTAATAAAGCACCCACATCTAAAATGAAAAATAAACCAAAACAAGAGGGCCATGATGGCCCTATATCGCTCACCAGGTAAAAAGACTCTTAGAAAAAATTATCATGAGCCTTTGTAAAATTAAGTGACCCGAGGGTCGGGGCCAATTTTGCCCCTAGGGCAATAATTTAAATTAACTTGGTAGATGTCCAGCAGATAATGCTACATACAAAATATACAAACTCTAGGCCTTGAGGTTTTGGACAAGAAGATTTTTTCAATCTTCCTAAAAAATTAGAGTAAACCCCGGGGCAGGGCCAATTTTGACCCCAGGGCAATAATTTGTACAAACTTGTTAGAGGTCCACTAGATAATGCTACATACACAATTTCTAGGCTCTAGGCATTGTGGTTTCGGCCAAGAAGATTTTTTAAATTTTCCTATATAAGCCTATATGAATCAAGTGACCCCTAAGGCGGGGCCAATTTTGACCCTAAGGCATTAATTTGAACAAACTTGGTAGAGGTCCACTAGACAATGCTACACACCAAATATCTAAACTCTAGGCATTGTAGTTTCTGACAAGAAGATTTTTAAAATGTCCCTTTAAAAGTCTATATGAAATTAAGTGATCCCTTGGGTGGGGCCAATTTTGACCCTAGGACAATAATTTGAACAAACTTGGTAGAGGTCCACTGGACAATGCTACACACCAAATATCTAAGCTCTAGGCCTTGTATATTCTGACAAGAAGATTTTTTAAATTTCCTGTATAAGTCTACATATATGTAAAATCTAGTGACCCCTGGGGCGGGGCCAATTTTGATCCTAGGACAATAATTTGAACTTGGTAGAGGTCCACAAGACAATGCTACACAGCAAATATCTAAGCTCTAGGCCCTATGGTTTCGGATAAGAAGAGTTTAAAAGTTTTTCTATTGGTTGCCATGGCAACCAGAGTTTTTAATGAAATTAATTTTTTTAACAACTTTGGTAGAGCTTCATTAAAGGAACATCCATGTAAAGTTTAGTTGAAATTGGCCAACTGATTAAGAAGGAGATGTTGTTTAAAGCAATTGTTGACACACCGACACATACACGCACGCACGGACGACGAACATCATGCGATCACAATAGCTCACCATGAGCACTTTGTGCTCTGGTGAGCTAAAAAGAATAAACTACATGTAAGTAGCTTGGCTACAAATATATCACAGCAAATTTTACACAAAAGTCTAAATGCATAAAATAAAGAAGAAATAAGCCTGCATAAATTATGTACTAATTCAACAGACTTCAGGTAAATCTCTAAGTCTTTAACTAAATTATGTATATCTCAAAATTTGTCAAATTTATAGAATTGAAATAAATAAATACAGTACAATCTCTCCAGAGCGGCCCTCTCTTGAGCAACAACCTGCCTACAACAACAGCATGACTTTTTCCTACTGCACAAATAAACTATTAATTTGACCTCTGTAGAGCAACAACCTCTCAACAACAACATGATTTTGTTACCCCCCAAAGGGTGTTGCTTTAGAGAGGTTGCACTTTAAGTCTTTAATACCAAACAGAGTAAATTATAAACGACAATATTTAAAACACAAAAATTAACAATACAAAAATTATATAGAAAACACTCATTGTCTTTGTAACAACTCTCATGAATTTAAATCTAAAAAGAAATTTGGACATTATCAATAATTAAAAATTGAGATATATCTGATCACAATTAAAAACACAACATTTTTAGATTCTTTCTGAAATTTATGTATTCACAAAGCACTTGTATTTTTGTTCATTTGTTCTTCTCCCAGGTTGAATGTCTCACAAAAAGCCAGGATCATTTGGCTACTATTCCAGCATTAAGGATGGATGAAGATCGCAGGCAAACACCTGGATAGAACCAGAAACCTTTAGGAAGCCAGCTGGACAGCTTCCTCACACATAAATTGTTTAATGCCAAATGGGATTCAAATTCACAGCAGTGAGAGGCTAGTCAGAGACTGTAACTACCCACAGTGAGAGGCTAGTCAGAGACTGTAACTACCCACAGTGAGAGGCTAGTCAGAGACTGTAACTACCCACAGTGAGAGGCTAGTCAGAGACTGTAACTACCCACAGTGAGAGGCTAGTCAGAGACTGTAACTACCCACAGTGAGAGGCTAGTCAGAGACTGTAACTACCCACAGTGAGAGGCTAGTCAGAGACTGTAACTACTCACAGTTAGAGGCTAGTCAGAGACTGTAACTACTCACAATGAGAGGCTAGTCAGAGACTGTAACTACTCACAGGGAGAGGCTAGTCAGAGACTGTAACTACTCACAGTGAGAGGCTAGTCAGAGACTGTAACTACTCACAGGGAGAGGCTAGTCAGAGACTGTAACTACTCACTGTGAGAGGCTAGTCAGAGACTGAAACTACTCACAGTGAGAGGCTAGTCAGAGACTGTAACTACTCACAGTGAGAGGCTAGTCAGAGACTGTAACTACTCACAGTGAGAGGCTAGTCAGAGACTGTAACTACTCACAGTGAGAGGCTAGTCAGAGACTGTAACTACTCACAGTGAGAGGCTAGTCAGAGACTGTAACTACTCACAGTGAGAGGCTAGTCAGAGACTGTAACTACTCACAGTGAGAGGCTAGTCAGAGACTGTAACTACCCACAGTGAGAGGCTAGTCAGAGACTGTAACTACTCACAGTGAGAGGCTAGTCAGAGACTGTAACTACCCACAGTGAGAGGCTAGTCAGAGACTGTAACTACTCACAGTGAGAGGCTAGTCAGAGACTAACTACTCACCCCATCCTCCTCCCATATTTTTGTTCAAACTATAACACTGATTAAGATCTACTGGCTACAGAAATAAAAAAAATATATATATATAATTGTAATTCATACTATAGTCATAATTAAATTTAAACCTACAAGAATGAAAAAATGATTTCAGATGCATAATAAATTTAAGTTGATTCAACCAATTTTAAAAAGAAGTGTCTGTCAAACTAAATGCCAACTGGATAGTAATTTCCAATTATTGATAGAACAAGGACTTAACTATATTGATCAGGTCTGTGTGACTTAGGCCCAATCATTCTCTGGTTATTGGTCGGACAAGATTTTTGTGTTGAAGGTCACTGCAAATTTGACCTTTGACCTCAAAATCAATATGGGTAATCCATATTTGATAACCAGCCAACTTACCAGGTCTGAGGACTGTTGGCCAAATTGTTCTCTGGTTATTTGTCTGACAAGGTTGGGTTACTGACTGCCCAACACATGCTAAAACATATAACCCTACTTCTTCATAGGGTGGGTGGGGGTTAACAAGTTTTCACAATGCACAATAC
This sequence comes from Lutraria lutraria, assembly GCA_964023205.1. Classification (NCBI taxonomy): domain Eukaryota; kingdom Metazoa; phylum Mollusca; class Bivalvia; order Venerida; family Mactridae; genus Lutraria; species Lutraria lutraria. The sequence continues at coordinate 26,262,889 of OZ026844.1, read as the reverse complement.
AAGCTTCCTAAAATTGGGAAAAAATCTAAACATGGGATTAAATTGAAATCATAATTAAGTTCAGCAATATAATATCTAACTAATATTTAACAAGATTAGAATTTCTCTTCAAACCTTAACATAAACTAAGATGTTATATACAACCCAGGTTGATCACGTAAACAGATCTGACAAAAAATGTTAACTTAGACATTGCAGAAATCTAATAAAAATAAATAATATATAAACATTGCACATCACATTTTGACATTTGTTCAACTAGACTGTATGTAATGATGGTCTGTAGTACAGAAAGCCAACACTAAGGATCAAGGATTCCATCTGAAATCTTTTCCACTGCATGCACAAGTATTTTTTTTATTTTTGAGACTGAAATATAAGTTGAAAACTCTCAAGTAGCTTATTTACCTAGAAATTCAAGCCTAAGTTTTTACCACATCCAATAAACTACATTGTATACAGTTCTATTGGATTTGAATCCATCAGCTGAACAGCATAACCATTTTAATAATAATGTTTTCAATATACTTTATAAATAAATAATTTTGAATATTTCTTAAAATTCTTTCAAAGCATTTAGAATGAATTGTTAGAAATGGTCAGTTTTGTATAATGAGATCATGACTATGTTGAGAACATGTTTATAACATACAGCCATGTAACAAATTCACAAAGTAAGCACAAACTAATCTTAAAAGCCCACACAAATACAATACATTTCATAAAGTTTTAAGCTTCCATACACTTAATGGCACTTTTTTGGACAGAAATGAATTTAACTATGAAATGGAGACAAAAGATACACTAATTTACACAAAATATTTCTCATCTTATATCTAAATGAAAAGAACAAACTGCAGAAACCATGGATAATTAAATGAAAATAATGCCTTATAAGTTGTGTAAACAATTAAACAAATAGTAATTAAAATAACCTTAAAAAATACAAGATAATGCAGAAAGGTTACTCAAATTAACAAAGTCACTGAAAGTAGATGCATTCTAATCATGTGTTAATGATGCTTAATACTTGAGCTTATAGAAGGTTGTAGACTAAACAAGTTTTAACTGATAGACAAACATATTCAGAAGAAACTTTAAAACAAGAAGCTACTTTTAATACACACATATGCTCCAATGTTTCATACTTGACAAAATACTGATGTCAATGTGTAAAAGCAGAATCAAAGTTTCAATTATACAGAATTGCCCTGTAAGTTCCTTAGAGGAAAAGTAACCAAGTTCTATAACTGGACCAAAATTATGTGATAACCAAGTTCTATAACTGCACCAAAATTATGTGATAACCAAGTTCTATAACTGCACCAAAATTATGTGATAACCAAAATCAATACAGGTAAGCTGTGTTGGTGCGACATAATAGTAGAATGTCATTTAACAAGTAATAGCCATTGATGTTAGAGGAAAGGGTATAATCAAGTTAATGGAAAAATAACCTATTTGAAATTATTTACATCCAATGAAGGTAAAGGTCAATTCAAGGTTGGACAATATGAATTGGTAAATTGGGGAATGGTGCAATGCAACAACAGTGTAAGTATCAAACCATTCTAGTTAGTAGTGTTGGTGCTAGACAAAATGGTAAAATCAATTTAACCAAGTCAGAACCCATTTAAAATATAGTAAGTCCTAATCCAGTCAAGGTCAAAGGCAACAACTGTATATAAGTATCAAAACAATAGATGAAACGGTAAAGTCTACTCAACCATGTACTGACGGATGGACAGATGGACTGACAAGGCTATCACTATATGCCCCAATATCATTAGATGCTGGGGGCCAAAATAAAACATGGGTGACAGTGGTATGTATTCCAGGAAAGATTTTTTGCGTGAAACACAAAAAAATGATAAAAACCTCATAAGACATTATGACAAACTAAAGCAATATGACTGTAAGTGCATACATTTTTCTGATAATATAATATTTATATAAATAATCGTATTGTGTCATAATAGGCAATATATGGCAAGTTGATATTACAATGCAATGTTACCCTTAACAACTGTACAAAGTATCCAGTAACATAATACACAATTCAAGTTTTCAACTTTTTCCAACTATGTTAAATTAATATAAAATATGCAATAAGCGAAAAAACAATGCTAAATACTAATTTTTTCTAAAACTTTAGTTCAATCAACACAAATCAAATAAAACTCACCACAGCATTGCATGTAGTTGTGTAACTTACACCTAAACCTATGCTGGATAAAATCAAACAATTTATTAATATTACACCATTACAACCATTATTCATAATGCCAACATCATACATACGAAAATACTACATGAATTTTTTAAACAGTCAAGTCAACATACATCTGTAAAATGAAATTAAAACAAAGTTGATATTCTACTAGAAAGAAAATAATCCTGCACATTTAATGTCACTATGTCAAACACATTTTGTAGAAATCATATTGTTCGGACAGTTAAACATCACAGTATGTCGTTGTACATATTTATATACAATATGATATTTTTCAGGGACTACTTTTTCTGTTTCCATGGACTACTTTCATGCGCTGGATTCTGAATCCTCCTTTTTCTCAGTGGACTTGCTTTCATCCCCCTAAAATAAGTACAATTTTTACATATCATATGAGATACAACTAAATTCTTTTGTCAAATATTCTTGAAACATTGAGATGAATTCAATTCATAATTAAAAATTAAAACTGAAACCATTAAGGTTCTAGACTCCAGATTTACTTTTTTCATTAATATTTGTAATTATTATGGAATCATTCATTTTCATTGGGGATTTAATTTCATGAATTTCCTTGGTCGGCTCATCCACTTCACCTCAGATTTTCATTCCAAAGGATTTAGTAATAATGTTTGAAATGAATATCATTCCTGATGTAATAGAGAAGCCTTCTATAGAAGATACAACTTATTAAACAAGACGCTGCATTCAATAAACACATATGGACTGAGAATGATCATACTCAACAACTGTATAAGTATCAAAGCGTTCAAGCAAGCGGTATTGGTGCTAGACGGAACAGTGAAATTACTTAACCTGGTACAGGATTAAGTCAAGGTCAAGATCAAAGTGGGATTTATTGATACGGGTGGATTGAGAATGATCATACGCAACAACTATAGAAGTATGAAAGTGTTCAAGCTAGTGGTATTGGTGTTAGATGAATCAGTAAAATCTACTTAACCTGGTACAGAATCATTCTAAGTACAAATTAAGTCAAGGTCAAGTTCAAAGTGTGATTTGTTGATACGGGTGGATTGAGAATGATTATACGCAACACCTGTATAAGTATCAAATCATTCTAGCAAGCGGTATTGGTGCTAGATGAAACGGCAAAATCTACTTAACCTCGTACGGACGGATGTTCTTACAAGAGCTACATTATGTTTTTTTTCCTTCTATATTCCTTTACTATTTTTCAACCCCCCACAAGAGTATTTTATTAACCTTACAAAGAGAAAATTAACCCCACAACGGTGGTTTGTACATACTGTAACCCCATAATGTTGATTTGTACTAACCTTAACCCAAACCCCACGACCTACCTCTGGTATGTATGGAAGGACGGACAGGACAATCACTATATGCCCCGGCATCTTTGATACATAATAAACAAGAAGGCCAACATGGCCCTTGATCGCTCACCTAAGAAACAAGGCACTGTAATTAATGACCAGATAATATAGTTTCTATCTCTTATAACCCATTTTTACGTAGATTTTGAGATCAAAACCAACAATGAAGGTATAATACTGTTAAACAAGCTAAAACGTAGCAAATTTTCTAATCCAAGGGCCCATAGCTCTAGAAGTTATTGTCCGATTTTGCCCATAATCGAACTTAGCTGAGACATTGTTGCCATATACATTGTGAGCAAGTTTGATCACGATTCGTAAAGAGCTGTGGATGCTAGAGTGTAAACAAACTAATTGTGGACGGACGCCAGACATTTATTGATCCTAAAAGCTCACCTGATGAAATCAGGTGAGCTAAATATTTACCCAACACTAAGTGACAACAATCCTTTGTTGGATCCTCTGAACCAAAAGTGTTTTGTTTGCTAGTTTGAGTTTTACGCCCCTTTTCAACAGTCAGAGTCATATGACAGTTCACCTAACCATCGTTTCTGGGAAGAACCAGTACTAAACTCCCATCCTCTGTAAGCAACTGCGTAGTTTCTCACATAAAGACATTATAGTCAGTAGCTGGGCTTGAACCAACGACTCTATGTGTGAGAGGTTACAGTGATTTGAAGTCAGTGACCTTAACCAATCAACCACGGACGCGGGTCTAAAATGTGTAGACAAATGAATTTTACATAAAGAGAGCTGCCCAGATCATAACATAAGAAATTACTTACTCTAGGTGAGTCAGCACTAACATCAAGCTCTCCCATTTCTTTATCCATCTCATCCATCATATCCAGTTCATCATCAACAGATAACTTCATGTAGTTTTTATCACTAGTTAATGGTAGATCTGATGACAAAAGGCTCTCATCTTCATCATCTTCCTTGTCTTCAAGTTGATTGATGTTTGCAAGCAGTAAATTCTGAAAAAAAACAACATTGTAGACTTCAAAGACACAATCTAAAGTAAATAATGTCATGTTAATTTTCTGCTGTAGTGTACTAATCTCCACCAGATTATTCCTGTAATGTAACAATGTGAATGTTTCTGTACCATATACATTGAACTAACAATATCATATATTATAGAGAACATAGCTATCCACAAACTGGTTAACTTAACTTAAGCATTCTATGATTACCATGCCACAGACAGATAAACAAAAATATGATTATCATGAACATTCAAAATATTAAACTATAAATGGTAACAATAAAATAATTAGGTACATATAAATGGTAAAAGCATAATTGATACCACCACCCTACAATTTCTGTTTATATTTGGTGAGTTAATAATGCTTGTAAGATGATTCCAGAAAAAAAAAATCATCATTGATTGTTTGTATCATTCTGCACCCATAATGGATTTTAACACACATACATGTTTTAACAAAATAAGCCATATTTTCATGAGAACTTGTTCCAACAATTTCATGAGAACTTGTTCCGACAAGATGTCTCAGGTATGAGACTGTATTTCATGAGAACTTGTTCTGACAAGATGTCTCAGGTATGAGACTGTATTTCATGAGAACTTGTTTCAACAATTTCATGAGAACTTGTTTCAACAAGATGTCTCAGGTATGAGACTGTATTTCATGAGAACTTGTTCTGACAAGATGTCTCAGGTATGAGACTGTATTTCATGAGAACTTGTTTCAACAATTTCATAAGAACTTGTTTCAACAAGATGTCTCAGGTATGAGACTGTATTTCATGAGAACTTGTTCTGACAAGATGTCTCAGGTATGAGACTGTATTTCATGAGAACTTGTTTCAACAAGATGTCTCAGATATAAGACTGTATTTCATGAGAACTTGTTCTGACAAGATGTCTCAGGTATGAGACTGTATTTCATGAGAACTAATGTTTCAACAAGATGTCTCAGGTATGAGACTGTATTTCATGAGAACTTGTTCTGACAAGATGTCTCAGGTATGAGACTGTATTTCATGAGAACTTGTTCTGGCAAGATGTCTCAGGTATGAGACTGTATTTCATGAGAACTTGTTTCAACAAGATGTCTCAGGTATGAGACTGTATTTCATGAGAACTTGTTCTGACAAGATGTCTCAGGTATGAGACTGTATTTCATGAGAACTTGTTTCAACAAGATGTCTCAGGTATGAGACTGTATTTCATGAGAACTTGTTTCAACAAGATGTCTCAGATATAAGACTGTATTTCATGAGGACTTGTTTCAACAAGATGTCTCAGGTATGAGACTGTATTTCATGAGAACTTGTTTCAACAAGATGTCTCAGGTATGAGACTGTATTTCATGAGAACTAATGTTTCAACAAGATGTCTCAGGTATGAGACTGTATTTCATGAGAACTTGTTTCAATAAGATGTCTCAGGTATGAGACTGTATTTCATGAGAACTTGTTCTGGCAAGATGTCTCAGGTATGAGACTGTATTTCATGAGGACTTGTTCCAACAAGATGTCTCAGGTATGAGACTGTATTTCATGAGAACTTGTTTCAACAAGATGTCTCAGATATGAGACTGTATTTCATGAGAACTTGTTTCAACAAGATGTCTCAGGTATGAGACTGTATTTCATGAGAACTTGTTTCAACAAGATGTCTCAGGTATGAGACTGTATTTCATGAGAACTTGTTCTGACAAGATGTCTCAGGTATGAGACTGTATTTCATGAGAACTTGTTCTGGCAAGATGTCTCAGGTATGAGACTGTATTTCATGAGGACTTGTTCCAACAAGATGTCTCAGGTATGAGACTGTATTTCATGAGAACTTGTTTCAACAAGATGTCTCAGATATGAGACTGTATTTCATGAGAACTTGTTCTGACAAGATGTCTCAGGTATGAGACTGTATTTCATGAGAACTAATGTTTCAACAAGATGTCTCAGGTATGAGACTGTATTTCATGAGAACTTGTTCTGACAAGATGTCTCAGGTATGAGACTGTATTTCATGAGAACTTGTTTCAACAAGATGTCTCAGGTATGAGACTGTATTTCATGAGAACTTGTTTCAACAAGATGTCTCAGATATAAGACTGTATTTCATGAGGACTTGTTTCAACAAGATGTCTCAGGTATGAGACTGTATTTCATGAGAACTTGTTTTAACAAGATGTCTCAGATATAAGACTGTATTTCATGAGAACTTGTTTCAACAAGATGTCTCAGGTATGAGACTGTATTTCATGAGGACTTGTTCCAACAAGATGTCTCAGATATAAGACTGTATTTCATGAGAACTTGTTTCAACAAGATGTCTCAGATATGAGACTGTATTTCATGAGAACTTGTTTCAACAAGATGTCTCAGGTATAAGACTGTATTTCATGAGAACTTGTTTCAACAAGATGTCTCAGGTATGAGACTGTATTTCATGAGAACTTGTTTCAACAAGATGTCTCAGGTATGAGACTGTATTTCATGAGAACTAATGTTTCAACAAGATGTCTCAGGTATGAGACTGTATTTCATGAGAACTTGTTTCAATAAGATGTCTCAGGTATGAGACTGTATTTCATGAGAACTTGTTCTGACAAGATGTCTCAGGTATGAGACTGTATTTCATGAGAACTTGTTCTGGCAAGATGTCTCAGGTATGAGACTGTATTTCATGAGGACTTGTTCCAACAAGATGTCTCAGGTATGAGACTGTATTTCATGAGAACTTGTTTCAACAAGATGTCTCAGATATGAGACTGTATTTCATGAGAACTTGTTCTGACAAGATGTCTCAGGTATGAGACTGTATTTCATGAGAACTAATGTTTCAACAAGATGTCTCAGGTATGAGACTGTATTTCATGAGAACTTGTTCTGACAAGATGTCTCAGGTATGAGACTGTATTTCATGAGAACTTGTTTCAACAAGATGTCTCAGGTATGAGACTGTATTTCATGAGAACTTGTTTCAACAAGATGTCTCAGATATAAGACTGTATTTCATGAGGACTTGTTTCAACAAGATGTCTCAGGTATGAGACTGTATTTCATGAGAACTTGTTTTAACAAGATGTCTCAGATATAAGACTGTATTTCATGAGAACTTGTTTCAACAAGATGTCTCAGGTATGAGACTGTATTTCATGAGGACTTGTTCCAACAAGATGTCTCAGATATAAGACTGTATTTCATGAGAACTTGTTTCAACAAGATGTCTCAGATATGAGACTGTATTTCATGAGAACTTGTTTCAACAAGATGTCTCAGGTATAAGACTGTATTTCATGAGAACTTGTTTCAACAAGATGTCTCAGGTATGAGACTGTATTTCATGAGAACTTGTTTCAACAAGATGTCTCAGGTATGAGACTGTATTTCATGAGAACTAATGTTTCAACAAGATGTCTCAGGTATGAGACTGTATTTCATGAGAACTTGTTTCAATAAGATGTCTCAGGTATGAGACTGTATTTCATGAGAACTTGTTCTGGCAAGATGTCTCAGGTATGAGACTGTATTTCATGAGGACTTGTTCCAACAAGATGTCTCAGGTATGAGACTGTATTTCATGAGAACTTGTTTCAACAAGATGTCTCAGATATGAGACTGTATTTCATGAGAACTTGTTTCAACAAGATGTCTCAGGTATGAGACTGTATTTCATGAGAACTTGTTTCAACAAGATGTCTCAGGTATGAGACTGTATTTCATGAGAACTTGTTCTGACAAGATGTCTCAGGTATGAGACTGTATTTCATGAGAACTTGTTCTGGCAAGATGTCTCAGGTATGAGACTGTATTTCATGAGGACTTGTTTCAACAAGATGTCTCAGGTATGAGACTGTATTTCATGAGAACTTGTTCTGACAAGATGTCTCAGGTATGAGACTGTATTTCATGAGAACTTGTTCTGACAAGATGTCTCAGGTATGAGACTGTATTTCATGAGAACTAATGTTTCAACAAGATGTCTCAGGTATGAGACTGTATTTCATGAGAACTTGTTCTGACAAGATGTCTCAGGTATGAGACTGTATTTCATGAGAACTTGTTCTGGCAAGATGTCTCAGGTATGAGACTGTATTTCATGAGAACTTGTTTCAACAAGATGTCTCAGGTATGAGACTGTATTTCATGAGAACTTGTTCTGACAAGATGTCTCAGGTATGAGACTGTATTTCATGAGAACTTGTTTCAACAAGATGTCTCAGGTATGAGACTGTATTTCATGAGAACTTGTTTCAACAAGATGTCTCAGATATAAGACTGTATTTCATGAGGACTTGTTTCAACAAGATGTCTCAGGTATGAGACTGTATTTCATGAGAACTTGTTTTAACAAGATGTCTCAGATATAAGACTGTATTTCATGAGAACTTGTTTCAACAAGATGTCTCAGGTATGAGACTGTATTTCATGAGGACTTGTTCCAACAAGATGTCTCAGATATAAGACTGTATTTCATGAGAACTTGTTTCAACAAGATGTCTCAGATATGAGACTGTATTTCATGAGAACTTGTTTCAACAAGATGTCTCAGGTATAAGACTGTATTTCATGAGAACTTGTTCTGACAAGATGTCTCAGGTATGAGACTGTATTTCATGAGAACTTGTTCTGGCAAGATGTCTCAGGTATGAGACTGTATTTCATGAGAACTTGTTCTGGCAAGATGTCTCAGGTATGAGACTGTATTTCATGAGGACTTGTTCCAACAAGATGTCTCAGGTATGAGACTGTATTTCATGAGAACTTGTTCCAACAAGATGTCTCAGGTATGAGACTGTATTTCATGAGAACTTGTTTCAACAAGATGTCTCAGGTATGAGACTGTATTTCATGAGAACTAATGTTTCAACAAGATGTCTCAGGTATGAGACTGTATTTCATGAGAACTTGTTTCAACAAGATGTCTCAGGTATGAGACTGTATTTCATGAGAACTAATGTTTCAACAAGATGTCTCAGGTATGAGACTGCATTTAACGAAATCAGAATCTAAAGAAATCTGGTCATAAACCCTTTTTTCTGGAATTCTGTTATCACAGTAACAGTTTTGTATGGTGTTCCGTATGGACAATCGTGATTTTTATTTCACCCTTTAACCCTTGTTGCACATTGCTACGAAGGTGAAAACATAATGGTATAATTATTGCATTTTCATCATCGTACCATCACGTTTTCACAATCATGTCATTGTACCATCGCATTTTCACCATCATAGCATTGTGCATTGCAGGTAAGGGTGAAATAAAAAGTCACGATTGTCCACCGTAGTTTTCAGATGCACAAATCTTAGAGAAAGTCAGACATACAAATACTGTAGACTGTATTTTCGACATAAAACAAATATAAGAATGTTACTACACACAGCATAGATACACATATATAGGTACAGTATAAAATTCAAGTTCACATTCTTATATACATATACACCAAGTAAATAATAAGTATGAGATTATATGAGAGCAGTATATAATTCTGAACTTGTTATTTCACAGTGTAGGTAGTTTATTAATCAAGCCAGACTGTTTCCTTGGTTTGTGCAAATGGTCAAGAGAAATAATTATACTTTTTACAATGAACATAGGAAAGAAAATCAGGTCAGCCCTGTTTGACCATCTCTAAAACTGGAGCAACCAATGAACGGCCCTGTTACAGAACATGGTAAATACAACAATGTTAATGCATGCTTCCCTCTCATTTTTTACTTGAATAAATGGATGGCTTAACATACAGATGAAGTAACACACACATTCTCAGAATAGAGAGGCCAGTCTCAAAACAGCATGTTGTCACCATGTATGGCATACATGTGAAGCGATGGTTTATTATTTTCTGATTATTTATAAAAGTATACAACATCCAAGATGAAACAATCTATCATGGATATATTATACTTATAAAACTGGATACATAATTCTCTAAATGAGCAGAAAGTTTTAAAAATCGCTGTCACTGTACATAGTGTTTATAAAATAAAGATCTTGTTTTTGCATAAGTGCAGGGAACCTAAATTATTGATATTGTAAGATATTTTTACAATAAAAATGTAATGTTAGGTTTCTGAATCAAAACATTATGATCTGTGTTTTTTTTTAAGGCTGATATTTTAGATATTTCATGTTTCGATACTGAATTTGGAATAAATAAATTGAACACTTTGTTTTCAGTATATTTATTATTTACAAACTGGCTTCTCTATTCTGAAAATAGGTGAACAAAATATATGCATGCTATGAGTCACTGCATTAAACTAAAGCCATTCCCTTACATTCCATAGTAATAACAATAGATCAGTATTCAGTAACATATCTTTTTGAATCAGTGTACATAATTGTCAGGTATGAATGTTTACCCTTTATATAAACATGATTGTTGAGCTTTAAATCTGTTTTCTAGTGTACTGTTCAGTTAGGATAATTGTAGAGTGACGCATTGGTCGACTCCACTTTTACGGTGTAAAACCGCTGTCAAATTATCAGTAGACATGTAGGCAGACTATATGACTTACAAATTTCGTTGAGCACATCATCATTCTGTGGGCGCAACGCAGTTGGTAACGATGTTGTCTGTTGATACTTCTATTATTGTGAAATTATCGGTGTGAGACCGCTATTTAGTAATTTTTCGCAAATTATTTTCTATTTCTATATATTTTTTTTAAATTTCATCAATTTTGTCATTTTCTTTTCGTCGTTTCTGCAAGGATTATACTAGATCTAGTGCTTATATTATTATCATTTTTATCTTATGGTATATCTTTTACATGTAATAAACATGATGAAGAATAGTCTCAGACATTTCGTCGTAATTCTGGTAATAATGATTGGTTCGCTATTAAAAGTCCATCTATTTTCAGTCATATTTAGCTACATTTGTGTAGTTGGCCTTCAGATAAGTTGGCACGAAATACTTGTGCACGGTACTAATACTGCAAGTACTTTTGCACTACACACTTCGCGTTAAACAGGACAATAATGCATTCTTTTTCTTCATAGTTTTTTACTAATAAATATTATAACAAACCTACCTGTGTACTACAATTAATTTGCATCTGAGATGAAGTTGAAAAAGAAAACAAAAAAAAAGAGACAACCGGTGAGGTTCAAACTCGCGATAAAATTTTCTCTCCTGGGCATTTCTTAAGGCTTTACCAACTGCGCCAACCGGACATCTACAATTGCATTGCTAAACTGTAATACTATATTTGTTTCTTATAAACCCATTTTAGCTGTTCAGATAATGGATGTTAACTTTTGTGTACACATAAAATCATTGAAACGTCACTATCACATTATCCTAACTGAACAGTATGTTTATTGAGTCAGTCTTGGTTGGAAATGAAATAAAATATATTTTTAAACAAGAGGGCCAAGATGGCCCTATATCGCTCACATGACAATCACTGTTTACTCATTAAAACTTTGGTTTGAACCGGTGACCTAGTTTTTGACCCCAGATGACCCATGTTAGAACTTGTCCTATATATAAATAAGACAAACATTCTGACAAAATTTGGTGAAGATCCAATCAAAACCATGAAAACTCATCATAGACAAGGTTTTCCTAAGATTTGACCTTGTGACCTAGTTTTTGACCCAAGATGACCTATGTTCGAATTTGTCTTACATATCATTAAGACAAACATTCTGATATGGTTTGGTGAAGATACAATCAAAATTTGACGTCTACAGTATTAATAAGGTTTTCCAAAGATTTGACCTCCTGACCTAGTTTTTGACCCTAGATGAGCCATATTTAAACTTATCCTTAATATCATTGAGACGAACAATCAGACAAGGTTTGGCCAAGTTCCAATTAAAGCCATGACATTTAGAGCTTTTACAAGATTTTTACCTAATATTTGACCTGGTGACCCAGTTTCTGACCCCCGCTGACCCATATTCAACCTTGACCCACATATCATTTAGGAAAACATTTTGACAAGGTTTGGTGAAGATCCAAACAAAACTGTGACATCAACAGTGTTAACAAACTTTTCCCAAGATTTGACCTGGTGACCTAGTTATTGACCCCAGATGACCCATATTTGTACTTAACGGTTATATCATTAAAACAAACAATTTGACAAAGTTTGGTGAAGATCCAATTATAACTCTGAAATCTACATTGTTAACATGGTTTTCATAAGATTTGACCTAGCGACCTAGTTTTTGACCCAAGATGACCCATGTTCGAACTCGTCCAAGTTATTATAAAGACAAACATTCTGACAAGGTTTCATGATCATCCAATCAAAACAGTGACTCTAGAGTGTTCACAAGGTTTTCCCTTATTTGGCCCTGGTGACCTAGTTTTTCACTCAAAATGGCCCAATATCGATCTCGTCCGAGATTTTGTCAATATTAACATTCTGACCCAGTTTTGCTAAAATTGAGCTAAAAATGTGGCCCCTAATGTGTTCACAAAGTAAAGTTTGACGACGCACGACGCCGGACAGAGACTGATTCTAAAAGCTCACCCTGTCACTTTGTGACATGTGAGCTAAAAATCCCTACCTACCTACCTGAAATTTCAAACCTGGATAGCGAGCGTTAGGGCATATATAGAAATATTTAGCTTAACTGACTTACGTACATCATGCAGTGAACACAAGATATTGGCAGAAATTATGAAATATCATTATTGTGAAGATAACAGTTTGGAAATGTATTGAACTTCACAACAGTCATGATAGATATTGCTTTCATAATTAGTTTTGTGCAATTCTGAAGTCATCAAGAAGTTTATATATTTCTGGGAAATGAATAGCCTTCGGCCTCAAAAACTACATTAAGTATATACATTTTGTATCTTATTTGTTTGTTGGAGTTTTACGCCCCTTTTCAACAGTCAGTCATATAAGGCGGACAGTTCACCTAACCATCATTCCTGGGAAGAACCAGTACTAGATTCCCATCCTCTGTAAGCATCTGCCTACTTTCTCACATAAAGAGACATGGTCGGTAGCTGGGCTTGAACCCACGACCCTCTATCAGTGAGAGGTTACAGTGGTTTGAAGTCAGCGACCTTAACCATGGAGGCAGGTCTCATTAAGTATAAGGGCCTCTCTAAACAAAAATGAATTTATTAAACTGAAAAACTGGAGCCCAATAAAACATTCAGTCTGGGTATAAGTTTGTTAAAGAATAAATAGAACAATAGTTATCTTACACAACAGTTCAGTGAAACATATACTGCTAACAGCTGGAACAAAGATAGCATGGTAGTTAAGTTGGACAATATTTGCACCTAAGTTGAACGACCAGATTCCCTAACTAAGTGATACAAGTGACACTAAAAGCAGACAAAGCTGTTCAAAGATAAATATATACCTGATCCTCCTCATCATCCTAGAAGCAAAAATTCCAAAAGCAAAGCTAGAACTCAGTTAACATCAATCATTAGACTAAGTGTAGAATTTAATTTTAATTTATGCAACAAAACAAATCAAAAGGGTTTAATTCTACAACAGCCTGTTGGTAAATTTAATCAACATTCTCAGCAAAATGTAAATTACAGACATAAAATTAAATTAAAATATGAAAGACTTTTTAAAGATTTTTTCTTCAAAAAATGACTGATAATTTCAGCCATGATGTATAAATATGACCTTATTCTATAGAAGAAAACTACGGACAGAAAAGGAACTTTGCAACCAATGTGTTGCTATAATAACACAGCTATCATCCAATGAACCTCTTAACACAACTAAATGTACTACAACAACTTAGTGATGACTAATTACAGCAATGGACTCAGTTCTATCCATAAACATATTCAATAAGCACCAGATGATAACTACTTGCCTTCTATTGATCACTAATCAAGAAAATTTGCCAAATATTCATACATTAATATGAATGATAAAATACATATACAGTACAACCTCTCCAGAGTGGCCGTCTGTAGAGCAACAACCTCCCTATAACAAGACCTTCAAAATTTCCTTAAGCTGATATTCACTATAAATTGAACATCTGTAGAGCAACAACCTCTAAACAACGGCCAGTATTAGCAGCTCCCACAGGGTGTTGCTGTACAGAGGTTGTACTGTAAAAGAAAATCTAAAAGATGTACATTTTTCAAGAAAAAAAAATACCAAGAAAAGTGTATTCAAAATTCATCAAAATCATCTCTGAGTAATAAGCTCTTATCACACTTTCCAATCTACATAATCATGTGACATCTGCTGCAAAAACTGGCCAATGGCTCAAAAATCACATTTTTTTGTGTTTTTTTCTATTTTCTGAAACTATAATGTATAGTGCCTACTTCCTGGAATTTTCAGTGTCAATGGGTCAATAACAGCCGTTTAAAGCAGGGATGCCAATAGAGCCAAATTAAAAATCCTGAAAATCATATGCGACCGACCATTTTTACCAAACAAGAGGCCTTCAACTACATTGTTTCCATGTTTGACTCAGTTTGTATTAAAGAAAATCCTTCAGAGCAGATTAAATTGACCATAACTTTGCCATTTCTTGAGATCTTTTTATCATATCAAATAACTTTTATTTTGCCCTTCAAGACAGATAGTCAGGAATTCCGGATATATCCGAAATATTGTCACACCTGTTAAAGACACTGTGTAAAGTTAAATTGACAATTTTGATGATAATTACTGTTTAATCTAATGTGATAAATGGACAAAAACAAAATCATTCAATAATTTGTAAAATTTCATTTAAGTTCATTCTATATACAGTTGAATCGCGATATTCTGAAATGCGATAGTTCGAAAACTGCGATAGTTCAAAATCATTTGTCAGTCCGGTCTATTTTCAATATAGATTTGATGCAAAAGTTCGAAATGCGATAGTAAGAAAAATGCCAAAGTTTGAAATGAAATTGATACGTTTTTACACTATAAGAAGATGCGAAAGTTTGAAGTGACTGTATGCTGTTTATCACACCTATTCAATTTATTCGATAGTTAGAAGTAATTGATTTTATTTGTCTACCATTTTGACACGTGTCATTGTTAAAAAGGAGTCATTTGGCCATAAAACTGTGAAAATCTAAATTATAATAAGCATATAAAATAATAAGTGTTTAAAATTTTGACTACAAAAGTCATGTGTATTTTGTAACTGTTTACTGTACCGTAATCATTCGTGTAAAGGTCACACGTGCATATCAGACGCAGGTCAAACATCTGCGGCAATCCAGGGAAAATATTTTCATGTGTAAGACACATATACATTTTTTAGCAAAGATATATGACCAAAGAAATGCAGAAAAGTCGCCATTTTGTTTGTTTTGTGCTAATAATCCGGGAAAAGTACCGAACCATATATTGTTTTTTTATATAAACTTATTGAAAGATTTATTTCCCTTGTGTGTTAAGCTATCACTTGCAAAGCCTGTCTCCAGTAAACAATTAACTTCAGCTTGTCCCGATTTTGACCGTTTTTAGTCGAGGAAAATTCGTTTCAAGCAGACACATAATGAAAACGTGTAGAAATCATGCGGGGTCATCTCAATATTCCTTACTTTTTTCTCATTAACAAAAAGATGCGAAAGTTCGAAAAGTGCAATAGTTCGAAATTTTTGGACGTTCCTGTGGCATTTCGAACTATCGCGATTCAATTGTACAACAAATGATGATAAGTATCAATACCATGATTAATGAATTCATGAAAGTCATTGAAATGAACAAAAGCACTGTGATTGCCATAACAACAAACTTTCCTAAGTAACAATATTAAACAAATCAAATGTATCAAATTGTTTTGTCATGTATATGCAATAAGTTTCACAGAAAAGCAAGAAACTGGTGTTGCTCACAACACATAAGTCCCCTACCGGATGGGCCTTGACAATGACTGGTTGGAGAAATCCTAAAATTTGAAACTGTCCAGTCAAAGAATATCCATGCTTAGGTATTAACATACTCTATCTCAATATTGCCATCTATTTATCAACATATTTACATACCAAATTTCTTCAACCTAACATGAGAGGTATTTGAGTTATCATAGAATCAAGATTTTGTGGCCATATTTTGACTATTTCCATTAACAAAGCAACCACAATTTTGACCCTGAGGGAAAGAACAAAATGGCGTGCATAATCTTCACAATGCAGCATACTTACATACCAAGTTTGATCAACCTAGCTAATAAAGTGGTTAAGTTATTGCAGGATTCAGATTTTGAGGTGGACAGACAGACATACAGCACAGAGAGACAGACAGATGAATGTGCATAATCTCCACACAGCCACATATTTACATACCAAGTTCCATCAACCTAGCTTGAACAGTATTTAAGTTATTGCAAGATCCAGTTTTTATGCGGACGGACATTCTCATGAGAGGTATGTTGCGGGGTGCACCCTTTGATCTTTTTGGTGTTCCACAATTCCAGTTTGTACGTAATTGAAACTCACAATGCCAAAATGTACCAACCCAAACCCCAACCCCACACTCTGGTGTGTACGCACCGCAAACTCACCGACGGGCGGACGTTCTTACAAGAGCTACATTATGCTTTTTTTTCCTTCTATATTCCTTTACTATTTTTCAACCCCACAAGAGTAATTTATTAACCCCACAAGAGAAAATTTAACCCCGCAACAGTGGTTTGTACGTACTGTAACCCCATAATGCCGATTTGTACTAACCCTAACCCCACTACCTACCTCTGGTATGTACAGACAGACAGACAGACACACTGACACACAGACAGCTGGAAGGACACACAGACAAACATAACCATAGCAACCACAAAGTAACATGCATAATCTCTACAATGTTGTCAATTCACATACCAATTTTCATTAACCTTGCTTGAATAGTGTTTAAGTTATCGAAGGATCCAGTTTGACAGACAGACGGACGGACAGATGGCAGACAATGCAAACACTGGCAGGGGACTAATATAATTTTAGTCATCATACAGTCACCTATTCACAAGATGCAAGAATAAGTTTCTATTCTTAAAACAGTAGTAAGCATCAGCTCTTTATAATCTTGTTAAAGTACCTAAGATATTCTAATATTCAAAGGCTGTCTTTTACTTCAAGTCATATAATTCATAGAAACAATGTCAGTTTACAATTCTTCTAAACAAGGATGCCCCCTGTAACCTTTGACATACTGACCTTAAAATCATTAGGGGTCATCTACTTGAGATGACCAACCACCCAACCAAATCTGAAGAGCTTAGGCCATATTGTACTCTAGTTATTGGTCGGACAAGGCTTTTAAGCTGAAGGTAACTGTGACCATGACCTTTGACATACTGAACTCAAAATCGTTAGGGGTCATCTACATGTGATAACCAATATCCCAACCAAATCTGAAGAGCTTAGGCCAGATTGTTCTCTAGTTATCAGTTGGACAAGGTTTGGTTATGGATAGACGGACAGACTTCCGACCGACATGCACAAAGCAATATACCCCCTTTTCTTACGGGGACATAATAAAGAAGTCTATTTAAAATAACAGGATCATTTATCTTAACTTTTGTCATGGCTAAAAATGTACAAAATAACACATTTTAATCAAAGCACATCATTTTGTACTTTGTAAACTTATTGTGATGAATGTAATAAAGAGATTTACCGAGTAAATTCTAAGTCAACAGAAATGAACTCATTCAATTCATGTGTAATGATTTAAAACATATTTTCGATGTAACATCATTTGTGCCACAGGCCTGGTTTTCACAGCAAAACTTCACATAAATATGACAAGGTGAAGCAATGGACAGAATAAGATCGCTCTAAATATGGATAAAATCTTTATTTAAACTAGAGGGCCACATTGGCCCTTTATCGCTCACCTGAGAACCGAGGCCAATAATCACCGACCAGGTAATATAGTTTCCATCTCGTAAAACTCATTTTTATGTAGATTTGGAGATCAAAACCAACAATGAAGGTATAATACTGTTAAACAAGCTAAAACGTAGCAAATTTTCTAATCCAAGGGTCCATAACTCTTGAAGTTGTGGTCCGATTCCCCCCATAACTTAACATGTCCAAAACCATCAGGTCATACACATTCATTGTAAATATAATTAGGATCCGTGAATGAAGGCGCTAGAGTGTAAACAAGCTAAAATATAGCAAATTTGCTAAGTCAAGGGCCCATAACTCTTGAAGATGTGGTCCGATTCTGCCCATAATCAAACTTGTTCGAGATCTATAATATAGCAAATTTTCTATGCCAAGGGCCCATTATTCTTGAAGTCCTAGTCCGATTTTGCCCATAATTCTAGAAGTTCAGGTCTGATTCAGCCCATAATCGAACTTGTCCAAGATCTTTTGGTCATACACATTTACAAAAAATATGATAAGGATTGGTGAATAAATGAAGGCGCTAGAGTGTAAACAAGCTAAATTATAATCAAACTTGTCCGAGACCTTAAGGTCATGCACATTCACTGAAAATATTATCAGGATTGGTGAAAAATGAAGGTGCTAGAGTGTAAACAAACTCAATAGCAAATTTTCAAAGTCAAGGGCACATAACTCTTTAAGTTGTGGTCCGATTCCACCCATAATCAAACTTAACCAAGATTTTAAGTTATACACATTTACTGAAAATATGATTAGGATTGGTGAAAAATGAAGGCGCTAGAGTGTAAACAAACTCAATAGCAAATTTTCAAAGTCAAGGGCACATAACTCTTGAAGTTGTGGTCCGATTCCACCCATAATCAAACTTAACCAAGATTTTAAGTTATACACATTTACTGAAAATATGATTAGGATTGGTGAAGAAATGAAGGCGCTAGAGTGTAAACAAGCTAAATATAGCAAATTTTCTAAGTCAAGGGCACATAACTCTTGAAGTCCTTTTTCAATTTTGCCCATAATCGAACTTAGCCCAGACATTGTGGCCATATACATTGTGACCAAGTTTGATTACGATTGATTTGGAGCTGTGGATGCTAGAGTGTAAAACTAATTGTGGCCGGACATCGGACATTTATCGATCCTAAAAGCTCACCTGATCAATCAAGTCGATAAAGGGGTGCAGTATTTATTACAATAAAACAATATTTTTGGGCGTTTGGTTTGAATTTTTTGTTGCTTGGTATTAAAGTATGATATTTAATCTTTGTAAATAACTTAAACTATTATTTTACGTTATTTTAGCGATTTTATCCAATCCCGTTACGTTAAACATAGTTACATTCACCCATTAAGTTTATACATAAACAAAGTCTACTAGAAACAAAAACACTGCATAACACTATATAACACTTTGTTATGTTTTAATGACAAAAGTCACAACCGCAAACATTAATCATATCATCTCAAACTGTGCATTCAATATACAACACATTTATGAACAGTTCAAATTAGTGTACATACCTTTTCTTTATTCTTCAACGTTTTTATTTTCTCTGCAGCTTTCTTTTCCTACAAAATAAAGTAACAAGGAATACTTAATAAGTTATCCATTCTTGTTATTAATATGTTATACCTTCTTGTAACATATAAGAAAACAAATAGTAAGCAACTTTATAAATTTATTTTAAACAGAATTAAACTATATAAAAAATTGTGATGACACATATACAAACTAAATTCGTGATAGTTTCATAAATTTCTTGGTATTATTTATAATCACAGCTTGATATTGTCTATTTCACTATTTATCTGATCAATATATTCTGAACATGTACATGTGTCTTATCACCACACACAATAAATTTTCTTGGAATACGTGTACAAAATTCACTTCAAATTCTATATAGATCGTTCTGATGTTGGCAAAGCCTTCTTTTTATTTACTGTTCATCATTAAATGAAGTAAGCAAAGTAGTACGAATGTGCTTAATTGCTTTAGTAAATTAATCCAATCTGAATCGTGTAAAATACTGTCAAAATCAACATTAAACCAGGGACCACATGTTTGATAACACCTCTCGATTTAATGTCTATACGATCAGCCCGATAATCCACTATGGTACTAATTAATTGTTTACCAATTACACTCTTTAGACCCTTCTCCACTACAAACAATAACAGCTTATCATAAAGTAGTCGCATGTCGTAAATACCGTAAATTAGTCTATCAGTGTATGTCGTTAACAATTAACTACAACAACAACCAAACCCCTGCCAACGGATAATTATCGACTAGCTCATGGTCGCTTTAGTGGGACTTAATACTGCAGTAATTAACAGATTGGGTCCAATAAAGTGGTCGTAATACGGAATAGCTGACCGGTCGTATTTTCGGACCTTTTTATCATAGAAATGAGAAGGGAATTTTTTGGTTCTTTAGAAAAGCGGTCGTAATAGTGAAACGGTCTTATTATCGGACCGGTCGTTAGGTGGAACTTTACTGTATAATACTGTTAAACTTGTAAGCTAAAACGTAGCAAATTTTCTAATCCAAGGGCTCATAACTCTTAAAGTTGTGGTCTGATTCCACCCGTAACTGAACTTGTCCAGAACCATCAGGTCATACACATTCATTGTAAATATGATTAGGATCGGTGAAAAAATGAAGGCGCTAGAGTGTAAACAAACTCAAATATAGCAAATTTTCAAAGTCAAGGGCACATAACTCTTGAAGTTCTTTTTCGATTTTGCCCATAATCGAACTTAGCCGAGACATTGTGGCCATATACATTGTGACCAAACCAGTGTTAACAAACTAAATGTGGATGGATGCCGGACGCTGGACATTCATCGATCCTAAAAGCTCACCTGATCAATCAGGTGAGCTAAAAAAAAAACAGAAAGAAAAATTAAATAAATTTGTACCATTAATGCATGAAACGCCATCTTCGTTGCAGTACCTATGGCTGTACATATCTGTAAAAGATGGAACTTCAGATGAACAAAATTCTTACAAAAACAATGCTTTAAAAATAATCAGCACACTTATTTATGGTTCAAGTAACTAGAGAATATAATTATACACTTGAATTGCGAAAGTTCAAAATGCTGCAAAAGTTTGAAATCATTTGTCAGTCACAGCAAATTTCCCTAATATTTTCAATATAATTTTTATGCAAAAGTACAGAACTCCAAAAAATGAGAATATTCATAATGATATTTAAATGCCAAGATTTGTTATTACGCTATTATAAAATTAGATTAATATGAACATTTTTAATTTGATGGCTGAGCTTTTGTCTGGGGTGCAAAAAAGAAGAGCAAATGTTCAGGGTAGTAAAAATAATTCAAGAGCTTTTGTCCACCCCTATCAAAATTGACAGGGGAGCTTTTGTCCAACATTCGTAAATAATTATCAAAGGTCATTGAACATAAACAGAGACTTGTTTCATTTCTACTGAATTCTGTAAACATATTTTTCCCACTAATGTTTAATAAAACAATTTGACCCATGCTCTAACTTGTTTAAGATTTTGTAAACAAAAGGGCCAAGATGGCCCTATATCGCTCACATGACAATCACTGTTCACTCATTAAAACATTGTTTTGAACCGGTGGCCTAGTTTTTAACCCCAGATGACCCATGTTAGAACTAAGACAAACATTCTGACATTTGGTGAAGATCCAAACAAATCCATGAAAACTACAGCATGGATAACGTTTTCCTAAGATTTGACCTCGTGACCTAGTTTTTGACCCCAAATGACCCATGTATCATTAAGACAAACATTCTGACAAGGTTTGGAGAAGATACAATCAAAATTTGACATCTACAGTGTTAATAAGGTTTTCCTAAGATTTGACCTTGTGACCTAGTTTTTGACCCTAGGTGACAAATTTGAACATATCCTTAATATCATTGAGGCAAACATTCTGACAAGGTTTGGTGAAGATCCAATCAAAACTGTGACATCTACAATGTTAACAACGTTTTCCTAAGATTTGACCTAGTGACCCAAGATGACCCATGTTCAATCTCGTCCAAGATATTGTAAAGACAAACATTCTGACAAGGTTTCATGATGATCCAATCAAAACAGTGACTTCTAGAGTGTTCACAAGGCTTTCCAGCAATTTGCCCTAGATACCTAGTTTTTGACCGGAAATGACCCATTATCAAACTTGACCTACATATTATTGAAATAAACATTCTGACAAAGTTTCATGAAGATCCAATCAAAACAGTGATTTCTAAAGTGTTCACAAGGTTTTCCCTTATTTGGCCCTGGTGACCTAGTTTTTGATCCCAAATGGCCCAATATCAAACTCGACAGAGATTTTGTCGATATTAACAGTCTGACCCAGTTTTGCTAAAATTGAGCTGAAAATGTGGCCCCTAGTGTGTTCACAAGGTAAAGTTTGACGAAGCACGACGCACAGACGCACTGAGCCGGACGAAGACTGATCAGAAAAGCTCACCCTGTCACTTTGTGACATGTGAGCTAAAAACAAACAGTTTGACCCAGTTTTGTGAAGATCTAACTAAAAATGTGGCCTATATTGTGTTCACTAGGCAAAAGTTAATGATGCATGATGTCACATGTTGGACAATGACTGATCACAAAAGCTCACCCTGAGCACTTAGTATGAACTGAGCAGAAGTCTAATAATGACAATTTAAAGTTGAAAACTTACTTCATCTGCAGAGACGTTGCATTCAAACACATGACAAGCATATGATCCTTCACCTTTGTTTCTTGTGATAAAGCCAAACAACCTGTTAACATAGTATTGTATACATTAATCAGCTGAAATCTTTATCTAGGGAACCGTGCCTCAGAATTTTCATACCTGTTTTCTTCTTTTATCTATGATGTATTAAAAAACTGTCAGCAAGGTTTAGGCTATGGAATTTCTTTTAAAGTCAAATATCTGATGAACAAAGGACTTATTAAAAAATCTGAGGCAAGTTTCCCTGCATTACACATTTATAGTTATTTTAAGGTTAATTGCTGTAAGGTATTCATAAATAGAGAATAGTTATCCTTGCGAAATTACGTGCGAAATTCATTTATAGAAGACCAACCAAATATAATATTTGTTTCAAATCACTGGCAATGGACTTTATACACTGGATTTATGTATATGATTTAGTTTTTAAATCTATAAATTGGTGAAACTTGACCAGTCAGCCAATACTTAATTTAAGTAGAAAATTAATTAAACAGACCTACTTTCTACAGAGAATGAATACCATATATCATTGATACCATCATCATCTTATCCTAATTAACTTGAAAACATAAGAAAGTAAAACCAGACAGGCTTGTAAGAATACAGTCTCCTTTGTTTTGCCATGTACTACATTTGTAACTGCATTTGTAAAGTCATATTCTGCCACAGGTGGACCAAGTGGTATTAAGTTATGCAGCAGACAATCGAGTTCAAGCAGCAGACACTTTCAAGAAACCCTCTCCACAGTTGGAGTCTGCAATGGTGCAAGCAGTACAACAGTGACAAGCTTTGACAAATTGTGAAAGGCACCAGGATGGTTTTTAACCATCAGTTTCCAAGAGACATACTTGTATTACAGGGGTAACTCTGCTGAAAACCCAAAGCATAGCACCTTTCCCATTCTAACAAAGATTCAGCCTCATCAATGAGGGGTACATTATCACAAACAGCTTTCCAAAAGCACTGAGTTAATGATTGCATTTGAAATTTTCCATAAGATTGCCTTTCTTCTGCAGACAGAAGTGACTGGGATTCATCACATGGCTCTTTATTTACCATTATTAAGCCAGGCTAAGAAAAGAAGTCTGAAAGGCAGGGTTTTACACTGACTTTAAAGTCTTGGGGTCCTTGAATTCAGGTTGTTGTTTTAGTGGGGTCCTGTCATTAATTTCAGGGGTACCTAAGTCAGTCTGTGTTACTGTTTATTACATGTATCTAATTTTTGCAAGAATTTATTCTTACCATAGAACAACCAAAGACCTGTTTTCAGTGTAGATTTGTAATTAAAGTAAGTACCTTGTCAAATCTTACACAATGATCTCCCTTACTTTAATACATCGAGTATATCTTAAGAAAAGTCTGCATCCCACAGGACTTAATTTGGACATTTATAGGGGTCCTAGGTAGAAATTTTGTGGTGTTTGATGCAGTAAATCACGTCCTGTAAATCCCTGGAAAGCTGTTTTTACCTGTTTCATTTTGGTTCGTATGGAACAGCACACACAACCATTAAAAGCAGAAGTGATAAATTTTCAAAAATCTAACATACCGACAGTTTGGCAATTAGTTGATATGCATGAACTTGGACATTTATTTACTGTTTTTTTATGAAATATATTTCTAACATTAAAGAATTTAGTTGCGTCATGGCAGACGCATGTTTGGCTTTAAGTTGCGTCATATGTTAATAAAATGTATCAAAAACGCAAGAAACGCACTCTTGCGGAAACACTGATAATAGCCTTTGTTTGAAGGAGTGACTGTTTTACTGAATACATGACTCCACTACATTCCAATCTCCAACATGTACCATTTTTGTACTTCACTTACCTTTTATTTTCATGGTGTGCAGCCCAGTAAGATATATCTTCCAGATTAAATTGTACCCTAACACAGTTATTTGATGGTTCAATTAATCTGGAAATAAATTTAAACTCATACAAAACTAGAGCTTTGTCACAGGAGTGATGAATACCCCACATGCTGCTTAGACACAGGATGTTCAAAATCTGAGGTATAAAGTTTTTTCAGTTCTGTAATGTTATCGGCTATTGTTCAAGATGCAAACTTGATTTCTTTCGAGAAGCAATTTTACGCTGGGTCTTACACATGACACACAATCACATGTTGGTTAACATTCCTGTCAAGTATTTCCAAAATCGACCCATAGATGATAAAGTTACTGAGCGAACACAAAATAAACTACCAATTTTTTACCTTTAAGTGTGACCTTGACCTTGGACTGAAGCTTCAACCATGGTCAGTTAACATTTGTGGCAACTTAATTATTTCAAAACCCTCCCAATGAACCACAAAGTTACAGAGCAGACACAGCAAAAGACCAAAATTATGACCTTTAAATTCATCAATGTTACAGCTCTGAAAAGAAATGGTACAAAACAAGACGCGATGCGACTGGACATTTTACGTGACTCCAGTATAGCCCCCCCCCCCCAACTGACACTTTATCAAGTGAAAACTTATAAAAAGTTTCCAATGGCAGTAAAAGGATACTGGATAGATACACTTTATGTAATGTTTTTATTTTATAAAGTTTTATTTTAATTATTAAATTATTCTTACCTCATACATTCACTGGACACAACCATTCTTGATTCTGTCATTTTAAACACATTATGTATGGCACGGGCAGCCATTATCTGGCGTATTGTTTCATGAACCAGTTTTTCCCCTTATAACAAACAATGGAAAATAAATTAAATGTATCAAAAATAAATAAAATGCAATTTAGATAAATCAGTAACAACATGTTGTATATCTAACAAGGCCATGTTTAAAAAGTACTTAAGTCACATACTGACAATTATTTAATACAACCCATACTTCAAGGTATCCAGCCAACACAATCCCGGTCCTTCACAGTCTGTCAGCAACTGCATGCTTACTCTCAAATTGGTTTAACAGGATGCATCGCCATTTGGCCACAAGATTAATACATTAGTGTAAGTTTGATATGCATTCACAGTAATTAGAAAGTACAAAGGATATACAAGAGGGCCAAGATGGCCCCTATATCGCTCACATGACAAGCATTGTGTACTCATTAAAACATTGTTTTGAACCTGTGACCTAGTTTTTTACCCCAGATGACCCGTGTTAGAACTTGTCCTAGATATAAATAAGACAAACATTCTGACAAGGTTTGGTGAAAATCCAATCAAAACCATGACAACTACAGCATAGATAAGGTTTTCTTAAGATCTGACCTCATGTCCTAGTTTTTGACCCCAAATGACCCATGTTTGAACTCGTCCAAGATATTATAAAGACAAACATTCTGACAAGGTTTCATGATCCAATCAAAACAGTGACTTCTAGTGTGTTCACAAGGTTTTCCAGCAATTTCCCTAGTGACCTAGTTTTTGACCGGAAATGACCCATTATCAAACTTGACCTACATATCATTGAAATAAACATTCTGACAAAGTTTCATGAAGATCCAATCAAAACAGTGATTTCTAGAGTGTTCACAAGGTTTTCCCTTATTTGGCCCTGGTGACCTAGTTTTTGACCCCAAATGGCCCAATATCAAACTCGACAGAGATTTTGTCGATATTAACAGTCTGACCCAGTTTTGCTAAGATTGAGCTGAAAATGTGGCCCCTAGTGTGTTCACAAGGTAAAATTTTGACGACGCCGGATGACAGACGAAGACTGATCACTAAAGCTCACCCTGAGCACAAATGCTCATGTGAACTTAAAACAGATCAATTCACGTGGTAATGGGAGTCTACCAAAATGTAAAACTCTCAGAAGAATTTAATGACTGTAATATAGAATATTTTAGCTTAAAGTTGAATTATTATGACACTAAATAAACTACCTCGATCCTGTTTCACCTCCATAGAGCCCAAGAATCGAACGAGATAGCTTTCAACAAAGGCAGCATTTTCTATTGCTTGATCTAAGGAATCTATCACATCCTTGGCTGACTGATCAAATGGATTAATTCTCCTGAAATAGTTATCTAGGTAATTAAACTTACATACATGCATACATCCAATGTTTAAAAACTATGCATGGAGACCAGTTCCTGATCAAGTCAAGTGTCCCTTTAGAATTTAATATAATGTATAAATACAATTTTCAGGCAGAGTTTCTGAGTTAAAGAATGTATATTCTATCTAATTAGTTACTTACTGTCAATGTTTGTATTACTGAGGATGGAAAATTTGGCAACTTTGAATTGAACTCCAAGCACATGAGGTCTTGAACGTATTGATACAGACAGCAGTGCTCCAGATAAAGTTCTTGGTCAATTAATTTCACTACAAGATTTTAAAGCCATACTGTTTTTCACTATTTAAATTCTGTATCAATTAGTTTTTTAAGTAACTTTTCTGACAGAGCATCTTAATGGCGGTGTTTGGCTTTCTTCACGCCCAAAATAATTACTGAATCGGTTGTGAGCTCAGACACAAATGGGTACATGATATCCAGGCTCGACGGGTAAGTCTTTGTTACATATCCGATGGCATATCTGCCATTTCTACTTGTCTCTTAAATCTTCTTTTCTTTGGAGCAACCATCATGTGATAATAACTATTTGCACATAGACACAACATGTACACCACAGTGGCTGGACTAAGAGGAGAAGCTACCATAGACACAACATGTACACCACAGTGGCTGGACTAAGAGGAGGAGCTACCATAGACACAACATGTACACCACAGTGGCTGGACTAAGAGGAGGAGCTACCATAGACACAACATGTACACCACAGTGGCTGGACTAAGAGGAGGAGCTACCATAGACACAACATGTACACCACAGTGACTGGACTAAGAGGAGGAGCTACCATAGACACAACATGTACACCACAGTGGCTGGACTAAGAGGAGGAGCTACCATAGACACAACATGTACACCACAGTGGCTGGACTAAGAGGAGAAGCTACCATAGACACAACATGTACACCACAGTGGCTGGACTAAGAGGAGAAGCTACCATAGACACAACATGTACACCACAGTGGCTGGACTAAGAGGAGAAGCTACCATAGACACAACATGTACACCACAGTGGCTGGACTAAGAGGAGAAGCTACCATAGACACAACATGTACACCACAGTGGCTGGACTAAGAGGAGAAGCTACCATAGACACAACATGTACACCACAGTGGCTGGACTAAGAGGAGGAGCTACCATAGACACAACATGTACACCACAGTGGCTGGACTAAGAGGAGAAGCTACCATAGACACAACATGTACACCACAGTGGCTGGACTAAGAGGAGAAGCTACCATAGACACAACATGTACACCACAGTGGCTGGACTAAGAGGAGAAGCTACCATAGACACAACATGTACACCACAGTGGCTGGACTAAGAGGAGAAGCTACCATAGACACAACATGTACACCACAGTGGCTGGACTAAGAGGAGGAGCTACCATAGACACAACATGTACACCACAGTGGCTGGACTAAGATGAGGAGCTACCATAGACACAACATGTACACCACAGTGGCTGGACTAAGAGGAGGAGCTACCATAGACACAACATGTACACCACAGTGGCTGGACTAAGAGGAGAAGCTACCATAGACACAACATGTACACCACAGTGGCTGGACTAAGAGGAGGAGCTACCATAGACACAACATGTACACCACAGTGGCTGGACTAAGAGGAGGAGCTACCATAGACACAACATGTACACCACAGTGGCTGGACTAAGAGGAGGAGCTACCATAGACACAACATGTACACCACAGTGGCTGGACTAAGAGGAGGAGCTACCATAGACACAACATGTACACCACAGTGGCTGGACTAAGAGGAGGAGCTACCATAGACACAACATGTACACCACAGTGGCTGGACTAAGAGGAGAAGCTACCATAGACACAACATGTACACCACAGTGGCTGGACTAAGAGGAGGAGCTACTATCCTTGTCAATGAGCTGTCAATGAGGGGAAAAGGCAGGGCTAAACAGCAGAATAACTCAATACTACAGTGGTGTAAATGTTGGGTGGGTCAATAGTAATTAACGACATCATGAGGCATATCCATGATATCATAGCTGAACAAACCATGAGGATATCAACCACAAATTGTTTTCCATTTAATAAATCAAATTTGTTTAAGCAAGAGACATTTTTAATTTCAATTGGTTTTTCCAAAAAAAACATTAAGTAAACAAGAGGGCCAAGAACTTGTGCTACATATAAATAAGACAAACATTCTGACAAGGTTTGGTGAAGATCCAATCAAAACTGTGACATCTAAAAACAGTAAAATGATGCTTATCTGGAGCATTGTTTGTTACCAAATAAGACCAACACAGCATTCTTTCAATTTAATCTTTATACCATAACAAAAACAACATTTTTGTAATCATAAGGCAATATATACAACTCAAAGTTTGGTGAGCACCAAGTTTTCCACACATCACTGTGAAGTCTACATTATTTACATTTATGATATTTACATTGGAAATCATCTAAAATGATTCCGGGGTCCGTGTTTCAACCCAAACCATACGTACACATTTTCACTAAAATGGTCTGCGAGCGAGAAGACCATGCATATGGATCCCACTGTCTCCAAACCACTGCCAGCTACGATATGCTTGGAGAGTGGACCATGTTGGATGGAACAGGATGGACTGGCGACCTGTCGTCATTACAGATGAGTCTCGGTTCTGCCTAGACTACACTGATAGGTATGTCAGAGGTTCAATAATGGTCTGGTGTGAGATTGACACACTGACCTTTTTGTCCTTGATGGAAGCTCACTGACTGCCCAGCAGTATCTTGATGTGATTCTTGATACCCAAGTAAGGCTGTATGGCGGTGCAATTGGTGATGGTGTCATTTTGATGGACAATAATGCCCATCCTCGTGCAGCCAATGTCATCCAAGAGAAGGTATTACTTGTTTGGACTGGCCAGCCTGATCCCTTGACCTAAATCCCAATGAGCATAATTTTTTTATGAGGAATGAGTTACAGGTCCGCATTTCAACCCGTCAGATTCAAGCAAGAAGTACCAAGAACTAGGTGTCTTCCTTGTGATATAGTGGAATGCCAATCCACAAGCGGCGATAAAAAACCTGATGGGGGCATGCAACGATGGTGTCAAGCTGTCAGCAAAGGGTCAAATACTCGTTATTAAACCCAAATAGGTTCCATCGATAGTTGTTTTTGGACAAAAATTGATTTTTTTTCATAATTATCAACATACGCATACTTAACATAACCCCATTCAAATTCTAAATAAACCCTGATAACACATTACAATTGTTGAAACATGTTTTATAAATCAATAATCAGGTGCATAAACAGAAATAAAACAAATAACTGACATACAGCAAAACATATGTATAAATATATACTTGGTGCTTAGCAAACTTTGAGTAGTATATCACACACACACGCGCGCACACACACACACACACACACCACACGGAGTAACAAGGTTTTAGTTTTAGGTAAAAACAAATACTCAAGTTTCTTTCAAAGAACTAGATGCTTCTCAACAGAATTACTTTACCATGTTCTACACAACAATCATACAAAAAAATGGAAACGGGAAAACCAGCATTTTAAATGAGAAACAACAAATTATTGCGTGCGTAAAAATCAAGTAGGTGCAGAAATATCATTTACAGCTAGTGTAAAAACTCAACTAATTTACACAGAAAAAGAATTGTCACACATCCATTCAGTACAATAAAAACAACATTACATTTGTAGCTAATTCAGCACAACAAAAAACCTTTTACTATGACTTAAAAAGTTGAATTACAGATTGTGAATGAGGACACTGGTCCAGAACACAGGTTCTGATGTTTTTAAGGCAAATTCAATTGAAGAAAGAAAATCTGCAATACTCAAATCACAGTCAATATAAGTATAATATGACAGATGTCTATACAATGACTGTATCTATGAATCATGTATATCAACCCAATAATCATGATTTCCTCATGATTTTCCCATTATTGAGCGAGATAATGTTCTAGATGCATTCTTATTTGAACAATCCTCATACTATAACTGAAACCATGCTCATCTTGTTACAGAACAATGTTAAATCACATTAAACAGACATACACAGACAGACAAACAGACATACACAGACAGACAAACAGACATACACAAACAGACATACACAGACAGACAAACAGACATACACAGACAGACAAACAGACATACACAGACAGACAAACAGACATACACAGACAGACAAACAGACAAACAAAGACAGACAAACAGACATACACAGACAGACAAACAGACATACACAGACAAACATACACAGACAGACAAACAGACAGACACAGACAGACAAACAGACATACACAGACAGACAAACAGACATACATAGACAGACAAACAGACATACACAGAAAGACAAACAGACATACACAGACAGACAAACAGACATACACAGACAGACAAACAGACATACACAGACAGACAAACAGACATACACAGACAGACAAACAGACAAACAGACATACACAGACAAACAGACATACACAGACAGACAAACAGACATACACAGACAGACAAACAGACATACACAGACAGACAAACAGACATACACAGACAGACAAACAGACATACACAGGCAGACATACACAGACAGACAAACAGCAAGACAGACAGACAAACAGACATACACAGACAGACAAACAGCAAGACAAACAGACATACACAGACAGACATACACAGACGGACAAACAGACATACACAGACAGACAAACAGCAAGACAAACAGACATACACAGACAGACAAACAGCAAGACAAACAGACATACACAGACAGACAAACAGACATACACAGACAGACATACACAGACAGACATACACAGACAGACACATATACAGATACTCCTATACATGTTAAAAGAACATTACAAACATAAATCAAATGACATCCAGACTAATACTGAAATGAAACATTGTTGCTGAATCATAGAATCATTTTAAATTTTTAAAACCAATTACTCCATTTTTTTACTTAATCACATTAGAAATACAAAATATCTCAAAAAAAATTCCTAAGGTTAGGCATAAACATATACACTAGCATTTTAAAATAAGTCCTAGTATGCAGCCTTGTTACTTGTAACAGGGGTGTTAAAAAAGCCAAATTAAAAATCCTGAAAATCATATGGCCAATCATTTTTGCCAAACAAGAGGCCGTCAACCAGATTGTTTCCATATTTAACTTAGACTAGATGCCCAAGGGCAACATGTCGAGCCTGCTGTTGTGACCTTGACCTTTGAACTACAAGTATGGGTGATGTTCAATCATTTCATTGAAGTAAACTTTTATATCAATTTATTTCAAAATCCTTGAATGCAAACAGAAGGCACAGCCCTGCAGACAAGGAAAATATATTTGACCAAATGTGTAATCTTAACCTTTGACCTATGGATCTGGGTGTTGACAAGGACTCATGGTCTCATTGTATTATGCCAAGTCATTTTTAAATAAGTCAATGCATAATGGAGATACAGCCCGGACAAGGTCTATAACACTTTTAATGTTTGACATCTAATTGTGACCTTGAACTTTAGACTATGAGCCTTGGTCTAGCGCATGACACATCGTCTCATGATGGTAAATATTTCTGCCAAGTAATTCCAAAATCCATCAAGAAATGACAAAGTTATGAAGCAGTCACAAAAAACAGACCCCATCTTTGACCTTTAACATCTAAGTGTTACCTTGGCCTTCGAGCTATTGACCCTGGTCTTATGTGTGACACACTGTCCCAAGTTATTTTCAAATATGTCAATGCATAAGGGAGATATAGCCCAGACTAGGTCTATAATGCTCATTTTTTACGTTTGACCTCTAAGTGTGACCTTGACCTAGAGACCTGATATTAGGCACTGCACACCGTCTCGTGGTGTTTAACAATTATGGCAAGTTATCTTAAAAGGGTCTTTGCATAAGGGAGATACAGCCCGGACAAGGTCTATAATATATATTAGTAAAGATCATTTTGTTCAACTAAATTGGTTACCTGAAGATAAAAGAGTGGAACAAATTGTTTTATATAATGTTTATAAGATAAAAACTGGTGTAAGCCCAAAGTACCTCAGCACTCATTTTATTTCTCAAGATTCAGTTCATTCATATAGCACCAGATTCAGTCACCATGGATGTTATGCTGTTCCTAAAGTTGGTTCTTTTGGTTTAAAATCATTCTCCTTCACTGGTTTTAAATTGTGGAATTACCTTCCAGTTCATATTAAGAATATTAATCAATTAGGTAAACTTAAATCTGAGGTCAAACAGCATCTTTTAACTAGTATTTAATGTTTTAGTACTGTGATATTCATATAAGAATTGGGATACCTTTTTAGTCAATATATCCACATTTTATTTTTTATTATTAAGTTCATAAATAGTTGTTGTTATCTTAACTAGAAATTAATATATATCTGCATTTGCCTCTCTGGGTCAAATCCCATATAGAAGGACCACAATGGAAATGTGTCATCCTTGGTATGTAAAGTTGACAATCATGGTTACCACTATTTATTAAATTTGATTTCTTATTTTAGAGTAAAAATTGATGATATTTATATTAATTACAATACTTTAAAATTTTATTCATTTAATATTTCTATGTATTTTCATATTTGGCAATCTAATGTCTGTGATATATGTACCATGTTTTATATGCTTTTTATACTGAAATAAATAATAATAATATAATGCTCATGACGTTTGACCTCTATGTGTGACCTTGACCTTTGAGCTAGAGACTGGATTTTGCGCACTGTACACCATCTCATGGTGTTTAACAATTATGCCAAGTTACTTTAAAAAGTGTCAATGCATAAGGGAGATACAGCCCGGACAAGGATCCGGACTGACACACCAACTAACTAACGTACAGACACGCAACCGCCATTGTGGCAACTATGTCGAGCTCTCCGCAAGTGGGATCGACAAAATGCTTCAGAGCAGATTAAATTGACCATTACTGTGCCATTTCTTCAAATATTTTCATCAAATAACTTTTACTGTGATCAGAAATCATAGCTCTTTCAGGACAGATAAATCCGGATGTATAATCAACCAATCAAATTATTTAGTTTAGCACTTGAACTTGAACTCCACTTGTCAATGTACACAATTTGTGTGAACAGTGAGGGGTTGGATTAGTTACAAACACAACAGACAGTTAATACACTATAGAATACAATAAAAAAAACTAACTTTGGAGGTCCTGGCAAAGCTTTATTCACCGTAGCTCCATTTTCATCTTTTGACAACCATAAATCAAACTGTATTGGAGTATCCGGAAGGAATGGGCTGTTTGGCCCTGTTGATGGCGTTTGGCCCCCTAATTGCTTTTGGTTAGAAGACTCGGGACTGTGTGGGAGAAATAAGACAAAAAGCTGTCTTATGTATCAGTATAACTAAACATGCTAAAAAATCTTTACATTGAACAATGGGAGACAAAACTGCGTACAGTCTCTGAAATTTAAACTTCCACAAAGTTTACCAGATAGATAAAGTACAGCTCTGACATACTGAAAGCAAAGCTACTAGCAATTAAAAATATTGAAGAGCACTTTATTTAAACAATGATCGAAAATTCATTCATTTTTAAGATGCATGTATTATCACAATAAAATACAAAATATATGAAAGGAGATTAACCAAATATATACTTGAATATACTAACATAATGTATGAATTTGAAATTGACAAAAGTTACAATGAAACAATCATTGCCATTAAATTTTAGGATGAATTTTCAAAGACTGTACACAAATAAAACATGGTTACAAGAAATCTAGAATACACATTCCAAACAGCAGGGTAATAAAGTCACATGCTAGCAAACGCAGCTATAACACATATCTTTTTCTTAAAGGATTTTTCCATGAAATATTAACTAAATCTTTCATAGAAAATTACTATCTTTCATGGTTTCATTTTTCAAATGAATTAAATCCATGCCAATTTATTCTTATTTTTATAATCCCATGCAATACTGAACAAATATCAGGTGACAACATGGCATGTATTAATAAGGTAAATACTTATACATCAAACTTACAAATATTCTAAATCAATTTGTCATAGCAAAGTATCTTAGAAAAATTAAAGAGCAGAACTTATTCTGAAGATGAATAAAATTAGAAAGAAGAAAAATGAACACAAAGCTAGTACAATGATACATAGGATGGAAACAATGTCATACATCAAGTTTCCATACAATTTATACACATTTGGCCATCTGAATTTGTAGACTAACTAGAGCTATCACTGAAGGTGATGAATACCCCCACACACCGCTTTGACACAGAACGTTGAAAATCTGAGGAATAAAGATTTTTCTGAGATGCAATCTTGAATTTTTCTGAGGGGCAGTTTTACCCTTGGTCTTATGCATGACACACCATCATAATTATGTTGGTGAACATTTCTGTCAAGTATATCTGAAATCCATCCATGTATGACAAAGTTACTGAGCAGACACAAAATAAAATACCGATTTTTGACCTTCAACCTCTATGTGTGACCTTGACCTTGGAGCCATGGGAGTTGCATACGACATCATCTAGTGGAGGTTATCATTCGTTATTCGAAAATCCTCCAATGACTAACAAATTACAGAGCGGACATGGCAAAAAGACCAAAATTATGACCTTTGAACTCTAAGTGTGACCTTGATGCAACAGCCATGGGAGCTGCGCGTGGCACATTGTCTAGTGGTGGTAAACATTTGTGGTACAGTATGGTTCGAGTGATTTGTCCGATTTTCGCGTTTCCCCCGCGTTCGTAATTGGCAATTTATCACCCGTAGCGGCAATTTTCATCGCAGCATCGATCTTGAAAAAAACGTGAATCACCGCAATGTCGCTTATCACTGCGTTTTATGACTCATTATCAGTCCGTAATCTTTGATAGCGATGGATCACGGTGATTCGTGAACGTTTAAACCCGACTCTCAAGTAAATAAAATGATATTTATTGTGAATGTTTCTTCTACTTTCGTGTTCTGTTGACCGTTCATTTTCCGAAAACAGTCACATGGTAAGATAATTCAGGATTTAACACTTACTAAATCCGTTGGCCAAGACCGACTGAAATCCAGACATCTGATTAAATTTTGTCAAGAAGGAAATCCCATTCTTGAAGTAAATATGTAGAAAAACTGGCGAATTGCTAAGTGAGTTTGTAAACTGTGTATCTATGTTTTACATATGCAGCGTTACGTACAGGACGAGATTAATATGTCTATTTTTAGTGTTTTATTTATCGAGTACCAGGGCGAGAATTTAGACCGAGTCGCAGTCTCTCATTTTACCTATGTAGCTCGGTGCTCTAATCAATAAAACCAGTCCATTGTTTACATGTAATATCATTTTGCGCAATAATATATGAAAGCTGACAGATTAATTAAAGCTCATCAACTACTATTAAGTTCTCAACACTCGCTGATTATAATTTATGACAACGCTAATTTTTCACACATATCAGGTAACAATTTGTTCACAACAGCGCAATTAAATAATGTGTGAATAACACTGTTATTGACAAGAAATTTGTAAGTTTTGAGAAAACTAAAGAGGCGACATCGCGTATCACGGGGTTGAGCGATCGTCGCCGCAATCCACCGCGAATTATTGCCCTTCAGTGGTGACGGTCACCGTCGATCATTGTCGCTCTGAACGCGACGGCCAAAATTCAAATCGCCGCGTTGAAGCAATCTACCTGTGGCTTAGCGCGATTTTAATTCCGCGGCGATTCGCAAAAATCGGACAAATCACCCTAACCATACTGTAAGTTATTTCAAAATCCTCCAATGAATGACCAATTTACAGAGCGGACACACCAAAAATATTAAAATTATGACCTTTGAACTCTAAGTGTGACCTTGACCTTGGAGATATTGACGTAATTCTTTCGCATGACACACTACACTGTCCCATGATAATGAACAAATGTACCAAGTGATTTTAAAATCTCACAATGAATGACATAGTTATGGCCCGTACAAGCTAATTTATGACCATTTTTTACCTTTGAACTCCAAGTGTGACTTTGGAGATATTGACGTAATTCTTTCTCATGACACAACGTCCCATGATGGTGAACAAATGTACTAAGTGATTTTAAAATCTCACAATGAATGACATAGTTAAGGCCCGTACAAGCTTATTTATGGCCATTTTTTACCTTTGAACTCCAAGTGTGACCTTGACCTTGGAGGTATTTCCCTAATTCTTTCGCATGACACACCGTCCCATGATGGTGAACAAATGTACCAAGTGCTTTTAAAATCTCACAATGAATGACATAGTTATGGCCCTAACAAGCTAATTTATAGCCATTTTTTACCTTTGAACTCCAAGTGTTCTTTATGGATGACCCCTAAATTCAGATAGTTAAAATGTAGCTGGATTTTACATAATTAAAATTTTATCAAATTTACCTTTCTTGTTTTGGTGATGGATCAGAAGTGGTAGATGCTGTTCTTTGACTAGATGAACTTCCACCTCTTTCCTTTATAAAATACACATAGGGTTAGATAATAGATGTCTTTAATGCAACACAAAGAAAACAAGAAGTGTTTGTGAACACAGATGCCCCCTAAAGGCCAACTGGATAGTAAGACCTTGACCTTTGACCTATTGAACTTTCAATCAATAGGGGTCATCTACATGTGATGACCAACCTGCAAAACCAAGTCGGGGATCTAAAGCTAATTTGTTCTCAAGTCATTGGTTGGACAAGGTTTTTGTGTTGAAAGTCACTGTGACCTTGAACTTTGACATACTGACCTCAAAATCAAGAAGGGTCATCTTCATGTAATGACCAAACTCCCAACCAAGCCTGAGGATCTTAGGGCCTATCGTTCTCTGGTTAATTTACATGTAGGACAAGGTTTTTGCATTGAAGGTCACTGAGACTGGGACTTAAGACATAGTGACCTAAAAACCAATAGGGGGTCATCTACATGTGATGACCAACCTCCCAACCAAATCTCAGGATCTAAGGCCAGATCGTTTCCTAGTTATTTGTTGGACAAGGTTCTTGTGCTGAAGGTCACTGTGGATGAGACCTTGACCTTTGATGTACAGACCTCAAAATCAATCAAAAAGGGTCATCTACATGTGATGACCAGCAGTCTTAGATGCTTAGGCAAATCGTTCTTTAGTTATTAACCAGACAAGGCTTTGTTACGGACTGACCGACGGACTGACTGACATGTGCAAAGCAATATACCCTCTTTTCTTTGAAAGGGGGCATAATTAATTAACAAAAAGAGCAAGATTATTTTGATGCGGAGTTGAAATGTTAAATGTATCATTTACACAACTTTTAAATAGATTCAGAGAGACATATGTTATAGTCAAGCAGTCACAAAAGACAGAGTCACAATCTCTATCCAGAGTTGTTGTTCACACACATCTCAGTAGACCACTCGAAAGTAGTTCAAAACCATGTGACTGAGTCTCCTTTAAATTCTGATGCTCAGTTGCATGCTTTTGTTTTTGTATTGATGTGCATATGTTGTCATAATTTTTCACAAAAACGTTCAACTTCTGCAATTTGAATCCATTTAATTGATTGGACCTAACTCCCAAAAGCAAACAAGCACCTCCCATATAGAAACAGCATGCTTGCTAAATAAAATATTTCTGTCCTTTTCTCATAAATCATAACATCTTTGTCTCCAATGTATTGCACGGAAGTAATTATTTCATTGAGTTGTTTAAACCATTCGTGACTTTTTTCTTGTCTTACAAGAATTCTGTAAAGCTGAGACACTGACAGGGATGTATGTGAGAGATAACTCTGGAAAGAGATTGGCAGAAAAGCTGTAAGATACCAAGTCCAAGTCCTAACTTTTGGTAACACGTGAAAGAAAATGAAAGTATGCCCTAATTAAGGAAATGAA
Organism: Lutraria lutraria; assembly: GCA_964023205.1. Taxonomy (NCBI): domain Eukaryota; kingdom Metazoa; phylum Mollusca; class Bivalvia; order Venerida; family Mactridae; genus Lutraria; species Lutraria lutraria. The sequence continues at coordinate 26,223,840 of OZ026844.1, read as the reverse complement.
CAAAAACAGAGAACTTTCAGAGTACCCTACCTTGGACTGTGTAGTACTAGTAGGCACTTTACCTCCTTTCACAAACCCACTGTCTCTAACAACATTGTTTAATGTTGAGATCCACTGTTATAAAGTAAAATGATACATGAACAAAGAAAAAAATATGATAGGAAATTAATATTAATCATGAGAATGCAGCAACACTGTCTCCATTTTGGAATGTTTCTAAATAACCAATGATACAAGAGAGCAATGAATGACCAGGAGACAAAAAACTTGTACATGATAGTAGTAGTGCAATGGTTCTGAATTTTCATTTTATATTGTGCTCCACATTTTGGTTCCAGTATGTACCGTCACCAGCCCAAGCTGTGCTATTTTGACCAATCAACTTAACATGATTAATTTAGCTACGCTTTTTATGCCTTTTTATGAAGCGCTATTGTACAAATATCCAAACCAAATCACCTAAGACTGAAAGGATCATATTCCGAAACCAAACCGAAAGGTACCTGTATTGTTGCAGTCCTACATAATAGGTCAATTTTAAATATTGCATCAATTAAGATCAATTTATCACTTTACCACTTACACTGAACCACCAAATAGCTAGTAAATTAACACACTAACATGAATTCCACAGATATTCTTTGATTCTGTCCCGTTACTTGTACAGACAGATTAACATCAGATCCAAAAAATACCAGTTCAAATTCATAGCAAGCATTTCAACGTAGTGTAGCAATAACATCCACTTTTATTCAAAATGTATGCTATTAATCTGTAAGTATTTTTATCATAACATCTTAACATTCATGTCACATACCTCATCTCTCTCCCTTTCATTTTCTGCTTGTAATACAACCATTCTGAAATAAAACACAATTATAGTAAACAATATGAGAATCTAAAAACAATCTTTAAACAATAAAAGATTAAAACATTCATCTCAATTTTAGAACAATCTCCTTTAAGTTCAACAGAAAATATTGCTTGGGTGCAATTCATGTCGCGTAAGAAATTTCTCAGGTACGAATCTGAAAACAAAGTTTTCGTCACAGTAGCAAAAATATTACAGGAACCGGTGCAAAGAGCGTGAAAGTCATTTCTTACAGCATTTCTGATTGGTGCATAATTATGCGCAGACCAATGAAATCGATTGTTTTTTCCAGACAGTTTAATTTTACGCAATGGCAACGCCAGCAAAAAAATCATAGACAACTTCTAAGCTTTTTCCAAAAGAAAAGTCCGCAGTCGCATAAAAAAAAACAATATAATGGTCAATCCTCCACCCGCCAACCCTCCTTTCACTGCAGTTTCACCCCTACCTGTCTCGCCGTATGAAATCAGACAAAACTATTGTAAACAAGCATGTTAACGGACGAATGATCGCTCTTGTTTGAGTTTAGTCTAATTTATAATACGTACCGGCAATCCGTTCATGATTTTGTTATTTCATGCTATCGCATGAAAGATATATATCCCCAAATCTAAAAGTGCCTTGATATTCATTAGTAGAACAATTATTTGGTCTTGGTTATTTTTGTGTTGATATTCTTACCTGATGATGTAATGTAAGCCAGGTACATAAATTAACTATTTACATATGTACCTGGTTAAGCAAGATTATTTGAAGATGTACATCAAAATAAAATGGGGTAATTTTCTTCATATAAATAGTTACAATTTATGTGGAATTTTTTTTGTCTCTGACATTTTCAAAATGTCCCCAATATTTTTTATTGAAGGGGACATTTGTCCCCACTTTTTTAAAACCTTGGCAGAACACAGCAATTCTAAAATAAACTTTTTATAAAATTTTCAAGCAGAACAGAGAAAACAGACTTAATTAACTTATCAAAAACTTACTGAAATATTGAGATATGCTTTTAGATAAACCCCAAGTTTTCTTATCACAGAAATAAACTTGTGAAAAATAAAATAAGTTCAGCATAAACTAGAGCTGTCACAGAGGTGACTAATACCCTTCCGCAGCATTGACACTAAGAATGTGATAGTATACTATACGGCTACGTTCAAGGGGACATAACTCTGCAATGAGTGGATCACTGGGCATGAAAATTGTGTCTAGCACATCTACATTTTATATTGATAATATATTTCAAGTTTCAATTCAATCCCTTGAAAAATGTGGAAGTAGTTTGCCCTGAGAACAAGACTTCCATTCTACATTATATGGCTAAGTTCAAGGGCACATAACTCTGCAATGAGTGAATCGCTGGGAATGAAAAGTGTGTCTTCCACAAGTACACTTCATGGTGATAACATATTTCAAGTTTCAAATCCATCCCTTGAAAAATGTGGAAGTAGTTCACTCCACAAACTAAGACTGTCATTATACGCTATATGGCTATGTTCAAGGGGACATAACTCTGGAATGGGTGAATCGCTGGGTATGAAAGTTGTGTCTTGCACATCTACACTTCATGGTGATAACATATTTCAAGTTTCATTGCAATTGCTTAAAGAATGTGGAAGAAGTTCGCTCCACAAACATTGATATTTTATGCGGACGGACCAACGACCGACTGACAGAGTGACTCTAATATACCCCCTCTCAAACTTCGTTTGCGGGGGTATAATTACATACTTGACTCTATCATACCATCTCAATAAATCTTTAGAAACAAACAAGACCTCATCAATTACCTTCGATGTTTTGCTGTAGATAATTGAAAGCAGTTTCTTCTGTCATCTGCTTCAGTAGGCTCTGCATACACTCCCTCTTCATTTAAGTCTAATATGAGACTACCAGCAACCTGCGTTAGAAGTTCATACTTAACACTTAGAACAAATAGTTTTTATCAATTTATTTAAATACACACATTTACATGAGAACATAACACAAGCATATCATTAAAGATTACAACCAGGGCCCCCCAAAAAATGAAAATTTGCCCATCTGGACAGAAATTCAAATTATCAAACAGATTTGAGAAGCTGAAAAAGGTTTATAAAATCAGTCCATATAACTAATGTTTCATGAACAATAACATTCGATCTAAAACTGTGAAGTCTGTGTAAAATATTCACTACATGTTGTTTGCAACATTCACAATACCTCATAAAACATTTCAAGATAACCAACAGCCTCAAGCGATCCACTGCTAACGTGGTAGATAACAGTTAAACTATTAATGCATTGATTTTAATATTATAAGATGTTTCTGCAGTTAGCCCTTTCAATCGTTATTTGAATAACTGTTAATGACAAGCAGGGCTTGAAAATTCCACTCGCCCTCTCGCATTGGCGAGTTGAAGTTGCCGTCGGGCGAATAGAATTTTGTATATGGTAGTCTGACCGGGCAAGTACAAAATCAGGCATTAAATCACGCTAAATTTAAATTAAAACTGAAAATATCTCTTTTAAAAAATTCGATCCAAATCAATTTAAATTCACGCTTTGTTTTGCTACTATGTCTTAACTGTGACAATAACTCATTTGTTTGTTAACATTCGCCGGCTTTTCTATTTATTTCAAGAATGGGATTTCCTACTTGACAAATTAATTGGATGCCGGGATTTCTGACGGTCTCGTACCGACAGCCTCGAGTAAGTGTCAAATCCTGAATTATTTTACCGTGTAACCTGTTTTCTGAGAATGAATTGTGTCCATTTTCGAAAATGAACAGACGACAGAAAGCGAAAGTAGAAGAAGCATTCACAATAAATATCAATGGTGCTACTTGAGAGTCGGCTGTAGATGTACGCAAATCACCGTGATCCTTAGCGATTAAAGATTACCGTCTGATAAAAAGTCATAAAGCGTCGTTGAAGCAAGTTCCATGTCACAAAGAAAATCGCAGCTACGGGTGATAACAGAATTAACATCCTTTAAATTTTTAATCATAACTTACATTCTAAAATTATACAAATACTAAAGATAATTAATGTTCTAAAGGGCGAGTTGGTTCTTCTTAAGGGCAAGTAAGAATTTGCAGCTACTAGTTGTACAGGACTAGTGCTGTCTAGAAATTTGTTCAAGCCCTGACAAGTATGCTGCATGTATTAATATCTGAGTTTTAAGACTTCAAACATAATTCCATACAAAGATTACGTACAAACTAATATTTTTTCCCTTTAGTATCATTTCCGGCGGTGAATAGTTTTTGAAGTCAATATCAAAGAAAATTTTGTTGCAGCAGAAGGATGCCAACATTCTTTGGTCCAATTTTGGAGACTGTTCTTATTTTGTTATTGTTTGCCTTTTTCGATTCAGTAAATACCCTGTGTAACATGTGCCCTAGATACACATCATCAAATTGACAGGTTAAAAGACATGATTATTAACATTAAATTCAGGAATATTCAAATATTAAAGTTCAAGGATCATATTGCCTGTTTAACCCTTTGCTTCATAGCCCCCTAGTCAATATACATACTGTATACTGATATGGATCAGATAAACTTGGTACACGGTCTTCATACAGCTTATTGGGAAATGCTACTGTTTTGACACATGTCTACTTCATCACTGGTTTATTATACTAAATATTAATCCCATCAAATTACAGTCAATCTTGTATTAAGCGACCGCCCAAGGGAAAGACCAAAAGTGGTCTCTTAACACAACGGTCTCTTAATACAAAAACCTGAAGTTTCCGATAGTTGAACTATACCTAAAGTCGCAGCCTTGTTTCATTTCATGTACTGTTTGCTGCAGAGTAGTTTTATTGTGAGTAGGTGTTCAACTGTGTTACAAATAATAGTAATTATGATCATTATGCAATGAAAATCAAGGTTGATTTAAATAATTTATCTAGGTACCTTATGGAAAGATCACCAATAAAACACATTAGTGATGAGGTAAAAAGTACGGGAAATGAATAGCAATGGTAAAATAAAGCATATGCACCATTATATATTGTACTTTTTTAAATAAATGCATCGTTGATGACGTATCATATATTTCTTATGACTACAATATTCCATTACGGTAAATACCACTTTGCACAATTTTTTCACATGTTTTTAAATCGAAAATCGTGTCTGTCTTATACATAGTGCAAAGATCGGTCCATTTTATCCGTGACAAAACAATACAGACAAATTGAATCTATTTTTTTACCAAAGAAGAAGTTTGTCAAATGTGAATCAAGGGAAATAAATTGTTTTTCATAGCGATGGTCTAAAAACCCGTACGAGTCCATACTTTTCATGGATTTCTTTGTCGAAGACGTCTGTAGTGGACGCGAGTTTGAAAATCAACAACAAATGTTGCTGATCGTGCCGTTAATTATGATACCCTCATGATGTTGAGAAGTATGAATACTTGGGTTGAGAAATTAGTTGGTGTTTTGATAGAAAAGTCATTATCACGCTTTCGTAAAACTTACGTAACGCAAAGTTACTGTAAACAAAAAATGGCGCGGTTTTCTTCAATGTCTTTCGTCATTTATTTTGCTAAAAACTCTATTTTTTACACTCATAAAATAATTTTCCCAAGGATTTCCAATGATACAACATGTATTTTACCTAAGTCCTACACTCTAGTGCTCTATGCATACACGAGTGATTACCGTCATGTTTTTTACACGTTCGTCAGGTGTTAATAATGTCTGTGTTTACAATTCACAATCTATGGGAATTAACAGTTTGACGTGTCAAACGGTCGCTTAATGGAAAGATCTGGCGGATTTTGTCGACATATTGGCGGTCGCTGGTCACGTTGAGCAAAGGTCGCTTAATACACTAAAAACATAGTGTGGGGGGATTTTGAAGTGGTCGCTTAAGAAAAAGGTCGCTTAGTACATGTGGTCGCATTAGCAAGATTTACTGTATAGTAAATATAAAAGTTGTTCATAATTTAATAACCTTCTTATGGTGACATTTTTGTAACTGTGGGATAAATATTAAAAGAAATAAAGGGGAACATTGCAAAAAATTCTGTAAGCTTATTTTTGCCTTTTCTGATTTTTTTCTATTGACACCTGGTCATTTTATCACTTCATTGTAATGCTAAATAATGGTTTTATTATTTCTGAATTATGTCAAATTGATTGTATTTAATTTATTTTACTTGCTATGCAAAAATATCTGATGTTAGGCAAATATTTAGGGCAATATGTGTACAAACTGAAAAGCTTTTTCTTAAATTTGCCATTTCTGTCTATGAGACATACAATAAACAAGAGGGCCACATTGGCCCTTTATCGCTCACCTGTGAACCAAGGCCAATAATCAATGACCAGGTAATATAGTTTCCATCTCGTAAAACTCATTTTTACATAGATTTTGAGATCAAAACCAACAATGAAGGTATAATACTGTTAAACAAGCTAAAACGTAGCAAATTTTCTAATCCAAGGGTCCATAACTCTTAAAGTTGTGGTCCGATTCCACCCATAACTTAACATGTCCAAAACCATAAGGTCATACACATTCATTGTAATTATGATTAGGATCGGTGAATAAATGAAGGCGCTAGAGTGTAAACAAGCTAAAGTTTAGCAAATTTGCTAAGTCAAGGGCCCATAACTCTTGAAGGAGTGGTCCGATTCCACCCATAATCAAACTTGTTCGAGATCTTTTGGTTATACTCATTTACTGAAAATATTATTAGGATCGGTGTATAAATGAAGGCGCTAGTGTGTAAACAAGCTAAAATATAGCAAATTTTCAAAATCAAGGGCCCATAACTCTTGAAGTTTGGGTTCGATTCCGTCCATAATCGAACTTGTCCGAGATCTTTTGGTTATACACATTTACTGAGAATATTATTAGGATCGGTGATTAAATGTAGGTGCTAGAGTGTAAACAAGCTAAAATATAGCAAATTTTCAAAGTCAAGGGTCCATAACTCTTGAAGTTCTGGTCCGATTCCGCCCATAATCGAACTTAACTAAGATCTTTTGGTTATACACATTTACTGAAGATATGATTAGGATTGGTGAATAAATGAATGCGCTAGAGTGTAAACAAACTCAAATATAGTAAATTTTCTAAGTGAAGGGCCCATAACTCTTGAAGTTCTGGTCCGATATTGCCCATAATTGAACTTGTCCAAGATCTTTTGGTTATACACCTTTACTGAAAATATGATCAGGATTGGTGAATAAATGAAGGCGCTAGAGTGTAAACAAGCTAAATATAGCAAATTTTGTAATTCAAGGGCGCATAACTCTAGAAGTTATTATCAGATTTTGCCCATAATCGAACTTAGCCGAGACATTGTGGCCATATACATTGTGAGCAAGTTTAATCAAGATTCATAAAGAGTTGCGGTTGCTAGAGTGTAAACAAACTAATTGTGGACGGACGCCGGACGCCGGACATTCACCGATCCTAAAAGCTCACCTGATGAATCAGGTAAGCTAAAAATCTTAAAGCAAGAATTGTTATTGCGAACTCCACTAAATTATGCTTTGGGCTGTAAAAATGAAGATCCAATTAAAACAGTGATTTCTAAAGTGTTCACAAGGTTTTCCCTTATTTGGCCCTGGCAAGGACTTATAAGTCCTTGGCCCTGGTGACCTAGTTTTTAACCCCAAATGGCCCAATATCGAACTCGTCCGAGATTTTGTCGATATTAACACTCTGACCTAGTTTTGCAAATATTGAGCTACAAATGTGGCCCCTAGTGTGTTCACAAGGTAAAAGTTTGACGACGCACGACGCCGGGCGAAGACTGATCACAAAAGCTCACCCTGAGCATAAGTGCTCATGTGAGCTAAAAACATTGGGGGATTTCACTTTGGTTTATAGGCTGTTTAGGAATTGGAAAAATGGGTTGAACTTGAAGTGTAATTGAAAGATATTTCAGTAATTTGAAATGGAAATATACTTGGGGAAGGGTGCTGTATCTGTAATAAAATTTAAACTGATGAATTCAGTGTGACAAAGAGGTTGTTTTGACTGGACATAATTTGTGCAAATCAGAAAAATAAAGTGTACATGGAGAATTAATAGTCCAGAAGAGAACATACCCCTGCTTTCTATGTAATACACGTGACAAAAGGTGAGACATGACGATCATTAGTAATGAAAACATCCAACAAAGCAAAATTATACTGTCATTCATATTGAAAAATGATACAGCTGTACTCAACTAAGATTTACAGTATTAATAATGTGACCAGTAAAGATGATAGAATTTCATAAGAAAACTCTTCTACAGTATTCATATGTGTTGGTTTTATAGTGAATTAATATGTTTTTGTCAGCTGAATGTCAGCTGACTATATGGATACTCTTATGGTAACACATTGGTACTAACATATTCCCCGGTGTTTTCTACAAACCACTTAAAACTTCTCCCACATAAAGAGATGGACATCAAAAGGTACTAAATATAACACAATCAGCTCAAACTATATTGTATGACATAAGAATATTCAACTACTTCATTCCCTGGACTTAGATGCAATTATTTTGAACTAAACAAATATATTCTTACCTCCTCATATCTTTGACTCATTAAGTTTCCACCTTGGGTGAAGAAAAAACACCTTTCCCATTTATTTCCAATCAGCTGCTTACTACAACAAAATAGTATAGATTATAATTAAGGCAAACTTGTGTCTACAGTGTTAACAAAGTTTTCCTGAGATTTGACCTGGTGACCTAGTTATTGACCCCAGATAACCCATATTTGAACTTGACTGTTATATCATTAAAACAAACAATTTGACAAAGTTTAGTGGAGATCCAATAATAACTGTGAAATCTACAGTGTTAACATGGTTTTTCATAAGATTTGACCTAGCGACCTAGTTTTTGACCCCAGATGACCCATGTTCAAAAATTGAGCTAAAAATGTGGCCCCTAGTGTGTTCACAAGGTAAAGTTTGACGATGCACAACGCCGGACGAAGACTGATCACAAAAGCTCACCCTGAGCACAAGTGCTCATGTGAGCTAAAAACAGATGAGCTAAAAATGTATTCTCTGAAAGTTGTATTTTCAGACAATTTTTTAAACAAATCTAAGAATGCATCCCTGCCAATGGCCAATTTCAGGGCTTAGCTTTAACTTATCATATGACTTTATCACTGTGTGGTAGCACTGTACGCAAAAAATCAACGGTGTTTACAAGATGGCGGACGGATAAATGTTGTGAGGTAGGTGTCGTTTGTTTTTGGTTCAAACTTTTTAAATACGACGTCCTCTACACAATAGTATACATCAAATGAAAGAATTTTAAAACGGCAATCGGCGGCTAATAATCGTTTTTTATCAAACCACGCCGTTTTTACAAAATCAGTGTCTGAACATCTCGTGTTGAGTTTTTTGAAAAACGAAGCGAGGAAACTGAACAAAACCGACGATTATTCCGTTAAAATGAATGAATCGACAAAAATACTTGTCCACGTGTATGGAGAATGTAAAGCTCCTCACGTATATCCATTATTTCCTCATCAAAATCCCTTGTAGTTGATGTTTTAAAGCTTTTAAATTTTACATACTGTACGCCACGGTGCTAAGTGTAAACATTGTACTGTACGCAACGGAGAAAACAATTTCTGTACGCAACGGAGCAACAATTTTAGTCAAAAATCTGTATGCAACGGAGCAGTCAATGAATAGCTTGTTTCTGTGTGTTTAAAAACGTGTCTTCTATACTTTGATTTCAATTTAAAGTGCATTGTTGAAGAAGAATGCACGCTTCGGGTTCAAAAGCGCAGTAATATGATTACTAACGCTGGCAAGCCTGAGTGAATAATTACAAACTTTCGAACGATAAAACGTGCATTATGTTACTACAATGCTGGACAAAATGAGATTTTTTTTCTTACATGCTAAAAAAGTGAATTGATTAAACTATGATAATTACAATGAGCGGATAAGCAATTTTCATGATTTTGATGTCATTTGGTCAATTGACGTTTCTGACGTCAAGGGGCAAATAAACATTCCTTTTTACAGTGAATATCGTAGACGTCGTTAGGTCTTCAGTGAGTATATAACGTTTGATGTTTCAGTATAAACTGGCATTATATGTGTTTCACTTTCCATAAGAAAACTGAAACAATATCTTCATAAGTTAGTTTTTTTTCTTACGTTAGATTTTATCAAATTTCAGAATCTATATAAAAATAACTAATGAAAAATATAAACAGTATTCAGCGGAAAACCTATGCTAATATCTTGTCTTTGCTCCGTATATCTTTAAAATATCATTTTAATTTAGAAAAATACACGCAGCACCTGAGATTCGAACCTACCTGTCACCTTAAAGTCATTGCTAGTAGACTGTTCGACCAGCGAAGAAGACTTATTTAACCTAATTTACAATGGCAATGTTGAATTGACAAATACAAATTAAGCCGAATTGTTATGGACAACTAATTCTGGAATCGTAATCGACAAAAAGCCATTCACTTAGTAAATTCATGAAAAAATGTCAATAGATAATACTGAGCCAAAACTGGTATCGTTATTGATGTTTGTGCGTGCATTCTTCTATAACAATGTATAGAAGACACGTTTTTAAACACACAGAAACAAGCTATTCATTGACTGCTCCGTTGCGTACAGATTTTTGACTAAAATTGTTGCTCCGTTGCGTACAGAAATTGTTTTCTCCGTTGCGTACAGTACAAAGTTTACACTTAGCACCGTGGCGTACAGTATGTAAAATTTAAAATCTTTAAAAAATCTACTACAAGGGATTTTGATGAGGAAATAATGGATATACGTGAGGAGCTTTACATTCTCCATACACGTGGACAAGTATTTTTGTCGATTCATTCATTTTAACGGAATAATCGTCGGTTTTGTTCAGTTTCCTCGCTTCGTTTTTCAAAAAACTCAACACGAGATGTTCAGACACTGATTTTGTAAAAACGGCGTGGTTTGATAAAAAACGATTATTAGCCGCCGATTGCCGTTTTAAAATTCTTTCATTTGATGTATACTATTGTGTAGAGGACGTCGTATTTAAAAAGTTTGAACCAAAAACAAACGACACCTACCTCACAACATTTATCCGTCCGCCATCTTGTAAACACCGTTGATTTTTTGCGTACAGTGCTACCACACAGTGTTTATTAGGGATTTTTAAAGTAACAAATCAAACATGCCTATTTGTCATACATTTTCATTAATTGAGAATTTTTTTATGATTATTTTTTCATTCCTTCATAGCATATGTGAATGAATGTAATAAAGGATCATACAATACGTTTTTAATGTAAAATAAGTCCCAATTTCAGAGAAACACATCATGATTTTTACCTTTTTAGTCAGCACTTGTACCTTAAATCTGGAAAAATCCCTACATAGCTCAAACCTCCTTTTGGTTCTTTCTGAGCATTATCTTCAGACTGACCATTATCAAGAATTAACGCTTCCACAATCCAATGTTAACATTTTATCCAGAAGAATCCAAGTTCAACAAGTAAACTTACCTTCTAAGAAAGAGATATCCTGATTTTTGTGCTAAGTTGATATTAGGTGGTATATAAGGCATATTGATTGGTGGTTCAGCATGATACATATGTAAACTTTGCTTTTCTAAATTATCAATCACCTCCACAGTCTTCTTTGTCTCCACTTGTAACTCTGCTTGTACCCTGTGTATATATTATACGTATGTACGTTTATAAGATTATCAGATGTGTATTTTGAGCTGTCTAATAAATTAGAATTTTGCTATTTCAGTGTAGTGCAGATTTTTTGTGATGATGTACTCTTTATTTCATCAAACTTATTAAATTCTTAAAAAGTACTATGTTTTTGACATAGAACTGTATCATAAATTTGATATTTTAAAGTCAATCTGTGTCATAATGCTAAATCAACAAATGGAAAGTCCAATATTTGACAAAGTGAAGAAATTTACAATGCAGTAAAACCCGGAATATTTGACTTCCTTGGGTCAACAGATGACATGTGCAAAGCAATATACTCCCTTTTCTTCGAAAGGGGATATAATTAAGTAATCATTTTCTCAAGTAACATCCTCACCCCTGTATAGATGCACTAATATTTTGTAAGAATTCTTCCATCTCTGGTTTACAAATAGTTTCTTGTCCCATACTGAAGTATGCTCTTTGTGAGTGTAGATAACCAATAATGGGGTCTAACAGGAAACATTTTCTCTTGTATTGCATTGAATTCAACGCTGAGTAGTAGTGCAAGGCAGTCTGTAAGATAACATCATAAATGACTGTCATTTAACACAATGGTAAAACTCTATAATTGTTACATAGAATTAGTTTGTTGCTGGTGATAACTGATTTCAGGTAATAACTGATCAAAGAAATCCTTTTTTAAACCAGGGTCACTCAAATAGAAGGGTCTGGACTCCGTAAATTAAAGCGCAGGGCTCGACACTAACACTGGGCCGCTGGTCCGAGACCAGTGATTTTTGTGCAGGACCATTAACTAATGGGAATTGAATGGTCCGATGGACCACTGAAAATTCAAATAGGAATATCAATATTTTAATGTAAATAAACAAATAATATCATATTAATAGGTGGAAGGACCACCTGAAATTCTGTTGGACCAGCAGGTTTCAAAAGCTGGTGGTCCTCTGGTCCACCATGGAAGATAAGTTAGTGTCGAGCCCTGAAAGCGTTGGGTAGCGATCACATGATCACGCACAAGATTGCCATCATTGTGAAACGGTGAAGAACACATTGAAATAGATGCCCAAATATTCACAAATTACTAAACATTATTGGTGTAGAGCTCCACGAAAAGTTAGATCGTAAGTACCCCCTTCTAATTTGACCAATTTTTTAGGATAAAATCCATTTGTTTATGTTGAAATCCGATGGTACATAATGGCCGAAAACTCGTTTTAAGCCCAGATCTAGATTGTTGTTGCAAAGCGTGTATTTTTCGTAAGTAAATATAACCCTTTTATAAGTTATAGAGTGATGTACTCGGGATTAATTTCATGTCTTTTAAAGGTTGTTGAAGTAACTCATTCCGTTACTTTTTCATATTGTTTCCGATGGTATGAAATAATGATTAATAAATTTGAGCCTTTTTGACAAAGTCGCCATTTTGAGTTTGACCAGTTGTAATGGATTTTACTATTTTTAGTAAGTGATTCCAGTTTTAATAACCATCTATTGCTGAAATGCTTGCAACACATTTTAGAAAGTTCAATACTCCGTTAATTCATGATTTTATTTTAAATTTTCGATTTCTTGTTTTTGAATAAATTGAAATTAAAAATTTGTGTGTTATCTATACACGCATGAAAAAAGCTCTCCGATAAATATCGTCAGCACAACTTGATGTTTATACAGAGATAAGCACCTGAAGAGCACGAGTCCAGACCATTCAATTGAAAGACCCTGTTTGTACCAAAGAAATATTTAACTTTTGATAAATGAGTGACAATTCAATACCAGCTCAAGTACTTAACAACACTTAATGACTGAATATCATACCAAATGGGTTTTACAAGGTATGATGTGATTTTTCAATTCATCAATAGCTGAGCTTATGGAATGTCATGTCTAATCAGACTAAATGAAGCTTGGTAATTGGTCAATTTTAACATGTACTGATGTAGTCAATTTGAGCTTGAGGAGCAGAATCTAAATTCACTTTCAAAAATCATTAACAGATAATCTAAATGAACCTGGTGAAACTTTTTCCGCATTGCATACAATTCTTCATTGGTATCTTGTACATCCTTCTTTTTGGGGATTTTCATGAATTTTGTCATAGCAGATTCATGCTCTGTGAAAGAATAAGTAAAATAAACAAGAGGGCCAAGATGGCCCTAGAACGCTCAACTGAGAACAAGGACACTATAATTAATGACCATGTAATATAGTCTTCATCTCTGATAAAACTAGAGCTGTCACAGAGGTGACTAATACCCCTACCGCAGCTTTGACACTAATAATGCAATAGTACACTATACAGCTAAGTTTAAGGGGACATAACTCTGCAATGAGTGAATCGCTGGGCATGAAAATTGTGTCTTGCACATCTATACTTGATGGTGACAACATATTTCAAGTTTCATTGCAATTGCTAGAATTAAAATCCCACAATAGATAACTAAAAGACAAGCTAATTTATGGCAATTTTTGAGAATTGATATTCAAGTGTGACCTTGACCTTGGAGATATTGATGTAATTCTTTCGCATGACACACCGTCCCATGATGGTGAACAAATGTACCAAGTGATTTTAAAATCTCATAATGAATGACATAGTTATGGCCCGTACAAGCTAATTTATGGCCATTTTTTTACCTTTGAACTCCAAGTGTGACCTTGGAGATATTGACATAATTCTTTCGCATGACACACCGTCCCATGATGGTGAACAAATGTAACAAGTAATTCAACAAGAGCTGTCAGAAGACAGCATGCTCGACTTTTTTAAGTCTTCAGTATAATAAAATGCTTGATAGATGAGAAAAATCTAGGTTAAAAAGGGGCATAACTCTAAAGATACTGTTGACAGAGTTATGCTGCTTGTTCTACATATGTGCCTTGTCCCCATAAGGAAGTATTTAAAGTTTGAGTTGAATATCTTTGAAAGTCTTCAAGATATTGTACTATTTTACCTATTTTTACAAAAAAATCTAAGTTAAAAAGGGGCATAACTCGAAAAATACTGTTGACAGAGTTATGCCACTTGTCCTACAGATGCGCATTATCCCCATAAGGAATAATTCTAAGTATGAGTTGAATGTATTTGATAATGTTCAAGTTACTGTATCAAAAACTTTAACCAACGCAGACGCCGATGCTGGGGTGAGTAGTATAGCTCTAATTTTAATTCAAAAAGTCGAGCTAAAAATCCTTCAATCCATAGAGAAGATACAGCGTGGACAAACTTTGGATCGACTGACAAAGTGACTCCTATATAGCCCCCCCCCTACCAATGGTAGTGGGGGTATAATTATAGTTTGACATAATAAAAATTTGAAGAGTTTTTGGGAGGGGGAAATGTATAATATTTAAGATTTTTTACTATTGTTAAAAATATCAATAAGAACACAATAATGAATATTTGAACAAGTTAGATACCAACGGCCGAATGCCTATTCATCTTGTACATTACAAGGCAATGTCTCTTCTGCTGCAATTGAACTTTTCAATGATAGCATTTATGTCCCTTTAGTGATGCTGCTGTTTGTCAGTACATTCTAATGAGTTCTTCCAGTTTCACCTGCACCAGGGTACTCCAGGATGGCATGTAGAGGGAGTTTGTTACTGGTTTTTATTTTACTTAATTACATATTTGACTAGGGAATTTTGGGATGATACTGGGGAGGGGGGAATAGATGCCTTTTTTGGGGGGGGAGGGGAGGTAGGAGCCATTTCCAGCCCCCAAAACAGCATAAAAAGGTTCAAGTATCAAACCAAACATGATAACTTACCATGGGTTGCTATTTGAAACATTTCATGCATAGTGGAGATTTCTGAAAGAAAGGATGAATAAAAACAGGAATAAAAACATTTCATCATTAAGAGATAAAAGTCCATTCAATTTGAAGTTCCCAAGTATGTAAACAAATTCATAGTCACGTAGAGTTTTACATAATATAAGTAAAACATATCACAAGAAAATGCTTTAATGTTACAAAGACTAAAGATATTACAGACAGATTAAATCAACAACATCACAGACAAACAAGGCAATCATTCCATTATGGGGCATAAATCTATTCATATATAGCTGTCTTGTATGTGTTTGGTACTGGTGACTCACCGTCAAGATCTGCTTGTATAGCTTTGTTCATAGGATACATCATTGTCTCTGAAAACTGTGCTGACAATACTTGCTGTAAGGAACTTATCTACAATAAACACAAATACTTTTAAGTTTAAGTTGATTTAAAACCAACTGGATGAAGATTAATTTACAATCACAGTTTGGTAATACAGTGCTACCTCTCTAATGCAACACCTCTTGGGAAAAGCAAAATTGTGTTGTTGTTGAGAGGTTGTTGCTCTACAGAGGTAATTTAACAGTTAAAACATACAGTGGGAAAACTCATGCTGTTGTTGAAGAAAGGTTATTGCTCAAGAAAGGGCTGCTCTGGAGAGTTTGTACTGTATATTAAGCCATCCAACAATGGTTACCAACACAATTATTACAATAAGTCAGATA
Source organism: Lutraria lutraria (assembly GCA_964023205.1). Classification (NCBI taxonomy): domain Eukaryota; kingdom Metazoa; phylum Mollusca; class Bivalvia; order Venerida; family Mactridae; genus Lutraria; species Lutraria lutraria. Next base: position 26,207,791 of record OZ026844.1, on the reverse strand, counting down.
CAAAATGTTAAAGAGAATAAACCTCTCCCACTAAGTCACACGATTAAGTATAACAAGAGGGCCAAATGGCCCTATATCGCTCACATGACAATCACTGTTCACTCATTAAAACATTGTTTTGAACCTGTGACCTAGTTTTTGACCCCAAATGACCCATGTTACAACTTGTCTTACATATAAATAAGACAAACATTCTGACAAGGTTTGGTGAAGATCCAATCAAAACCATGAAAACTACAGCATAGACAAGGTTTTCCTAAGATTTGACCTTGTGACCTAGTTATTGACCCCAGATGGCCCATATTTGTACCTGACCGTTATATCATTAAAACAAATGATTTGACAAAGTTTGGTGAAGATCCAATTATAACTGTGAAATCTACCTGGATTTGACCTAGCGACCTAGTTTTTTGACCCCAAATGACCCATGTTCGAACTCGTCCAAGATATTATAAAGACAAACATTCTGACAAGGTTTCATGATGATCCAATTAAAACAGTGACTTCTAGAGTGTTCACAAGGCTTTCCAGCAATTTGCCCTAGTGACCTAGTTTTTGACCGCAGATGACCCATTATCGAACTTGACCTACATATCACTGAAATAAACATTCTGACAAAGTTTCATGAAGATCCAATCAAAACTGATTTCTAAAGTGTTCACAAGGTTTTCCCTTATTTGGCCCTGGTGACCTAGTTTTTGACGCCAAATGGCCCAATATCGTACTCATCCGAGATTTTGTCGATATTAACATTCTGACCCATTTTTGTGAAAATTGAGCTAAAAATCTAGTGTGTTCACAAGGTAAAGTTTGACGACGCACACCGCACAACGCCGGACGAAGACTGATCACAAAAGCTCACCCTGTCACTTTGTGACATGTGAGCTAAACTAGAAGCCCAAGAGCTACATGTCCAGCCCCCTGTAGAGCCAGCTTGTGATCTTGACCTTTGAGCTACAAGTATGGGTGATATTCATGACACATCATTTCATTGAAGTAAACTTTTATACCAATTTATTTCAAAATCCTTGAATGCAAACAGAAGTCACAGCCCATACAAGGAAAATATATTTGACCGAATGTGTAATCTTGACCTTTGACCTATGAAAATCTGGGTGTTGCCCAAGACACATGGTCTCATTGTATTATGGCAAGTCATTTTCAAATAATTCATAAGGGAGACACAGCCCTGACAAGGTGTATAATGATTATTTTTTATGTTTGACCTCTAAGTGTAACCTTGACCTTTGAGCTAGAGACCTTGATCTTGCGCACTGCACACCGTCTCATGGTGTTTAACAATTATGCCAAGTTATCTTAAAAAGTTCCTATGCATAAGGGAGATACATCCCGGACAAGGTCTACAATGCTCATTTTTGACGTTTGACCTCTAAGTGTGACCTTGACCTCTGAGCTGGAGATACAGCCCGGACAATGATCCAGACTCACACGGCTCGCTCGCTCGCTCACTCACTCACTCACTCACTCACTCACTCACTCACTCACTCACTCACTCACTCACTCACTCACTCACTCACTCACTCACTCACTCACTCACTCACTCACTCACTCACTCACTCACTCACTCACTCACTCACTCACTCACTCACTCACTCACTCACTCACTCACTCACTCACTCACTCACTCACTCACTCACTCACTCACTCACTCACTCACTCACTCACTCACTCACTCACTCACTCACTCACTCACTCACTCACTCACTCACTCACTCACTCACTCACTCACTCACTCACTCACTCACTCACTCACTCACTCACTCACTAACTAACTAACTAACGTACAGACATGCAAACGCCATTGTGGCAACTATGTCGAGCTCACCGCAGGCGGGCTCGACAAAAACTATTGAAGAATCCATTAAAAAATAATACAGCTAAAACAACTTGACCAAGAAACTTGACCAGGAAATGTCAATAACATACGAAGCTAACTTATATTCAGATATTTTTTGCTAATTTTAGTATAAACAGTAAATTACAAAAGTAATCCAGACTGACAGATACAGTTGGAAGGACAAGACAGGACAAAATCAATACTTCTGCTAAAACTATTGAAAACAAAATGTTGATACATACATTGTCAAGATAAGCTGCAAATTGTTCAAGGGTTGATGTTAAGATACTGTTTTCAGTTTCCAGGGGAAATTTCTGAAAAAAAGGTTTAAAAAATATATTCCTAACATAACATACAACATACATTATAATTTGATAAATAAATGCAAATGACTTCACAGACAATTAAAATTGATGTATAACTGATATAATTTAAGAAGCAAAGGTGTAGGGGTAGAGCGTTGACTCCTAACACTGAGGATGTGGGTTCAAATGCTGTCAGTGGCAGAATTGGAAGTGGAAACCTTCACAATCCCTTCTTTCCACACTAATACTGGTCTGAATCCAGGAAGGAATCATGGAGAGTAGTCAATGTAAGTTGTAAGAACTTGCTCTACAATTAATAAGAAATAAATAAGTTTGACATCAAAATTATAAAATTTATTGATGGGTTAGGCATAAAACCTTGAGTACTTTTCTGCAACAAGAGGGCCAAGATGACCCCAGAACACTGAGAACAAAGACACTATAATTAATGACCATGTAATATAGTTTTCATCTTGTATAACCCGTTTTTACATAGATTTTTATCAAAACCAACTCTAATTTTCAAGAATACTGGATGCAGTGAAATGTACATTCTGTGTAAATATGATTATGATTATTGAAGAAATGAAGGTGCTACAATACTGTAAACAAGTTAAACGTAGCAATTTTTCTAATCCAAGGGCCCATAACTCAACAAGTACTAGTTCATTTCCACCCATAATCAAACTTATCAAAGACCTTTAGGTTATAAACATTCACTGCAAATATGTTCAGGATTGGTGAAGAATTGAAGGCATTAGAGTGTAAACAAGCTGAAATATAGCAAACTTTCTATTCCAAGGGCCCATAACTCTTGACGTTGTGGTCCAATTTCACCCATAACTGAATGTGTCCAAGACCTTAAGATCATACACATTCATTGTAAATATAATTACGATCAGTGAATAAATGAAGGCGCTACATGGAGAGTGTAAACAAGCTAAAATATAGCAAATTTTCTAAGTCAAGGGCCCATAACTCTTTAAGTCCTAGTCCGATTTCGCCCATAATCAAACTTGTCCTTGACCTTTAGGTCATACACATTCTCTAAAAATATTAACAGGATTGGAGAAGAAATGAAGGTGCTACACTGTAAGCAAATTTTCAAAGTCAAGGGCCCATAACTCTTGTAGTTCTGGTCCTATTCAGACCATAATCGTACTTGTCCAAGTACTTTTGGTTATACACATTTACTGAAAATATGATTAGGATTGGTGAATAAATGAAGGCACTAGAGTGTAAACAAACTCAAATATAGCAAATTTTCAAAGTCACGGGCACATAACTCTTGACATTCTGGTCCAATTCCGCCCATAATCAAACTTCTCCAAGATCTTTTGGTTATACACATTTACTGAAAATATGATTAGGATTGGTGAATAAATGAGGGCGCTAGAGTGTAAACAAGCTAAATATAGCAAATTTTCTAAGTCAAGGGCACATAACTCTTGAAGTCCTACTCCGATTTTGCCCATAATCGAATTAAGCCGAGACATTGTGGCCATATACATTGTGAGCAAGTTTGATTACGATTGGTTAAGAGCTGTGGATGCTAGAGTGTAAACAAGCTAATTGTGGCCAGACGCCAGACATTCAATATATGATTCATCCATACTAAAATCTCACCTGATCAATCAGGTGAGCTAACAAAAGGCAATCATGAGGTACAAGAACATTCATTTTGTCAATCAATCTGACAATAAGGTCATGAGTTTAAGGCTGAACAAAATTTCAAAGCCCTAAACCTTGTGATGAAGTCTTTACAATGATTTATACAGTCATTGACATTATAATACCAAAGGTACAAGAGAAATGCTACAAAGTTCCCAGTAAGTAACTTAGTTTAACTTACCTGAAGCTCATAGTTTCTCAGATGCTGTGAGAGGGCTTGTGTAGCAGCACAGAGTTCATTTTGAGCACTCATAACCCGTTGACAACAATTATGGAGTCCCATACTATACTTCTTCAGGACCATTGCATCTTTCTCAAAAACTGAGAGTAAACTTCTTGTCTAAAATATAAAGGATATTGAAAGTCTATTTTATTCATTCCTCCATTATGGAGAGTATAACTATAATATATAATTTACTTGTTATGAATAATACACATATATTGACAATCATGGGTATTTGACATAGGAATAACTTCATGTACATAGTTCACAAGCACATGGTAATATCATACCATACATCAATCAAATAGAATCAACCATAAATGTTAACGAACTCACTATAAATCTGAGCACTATCATACAACCACAAATACAAATACAACTTCAAATAGCCACACAACTGTGAACAACTTTTCAGTTATCTAGGCAATGCCTTCATGATTTACTTACCTGTCAACTATTAATAGATTCAGTCATCACCATTAGCCAATCAAATGGCCAGGATTAGCCAAATTAGTAATAGACACTACACTATATACTCACAAACAGCTATAATAAACTAATACTCATAAGTATAATTGTCTAGTAAATATTGGGACTGTGACAGGATGACACTTTTGACAGTTCTAGCTGTGAATTGATTAGTCAGCTGATCCGAGTTTGTGACATTTTATTACATGTTATACATTGTACATTTTTGCTTTCAGGAGGACAGTCAGCAACATATGCAATGTCATGCTGATTCTTCCTACATTTATCATATAAAGTTAATGCAATCACAGAATTAAATTTTGACAGGACCGAGTTACTTCCCCTGAGTCAATCTACTAATTATTTTACGATTTTCACAAAAAAACGTCGATACCTGAGGACTGTCTTCGAGTGCATCTTCGAGATGCAACTTCGGCATATCCGGCATCATGTCACTAACTGGTAGACAACGAATGTATTGAGAAATAAACCTATTTATGCGGTTAGTCTAAAAAAGTTCGAAACAGGAAGTTGCCATGAACTAGATACGGAGTGAATTTTAAAAAAACTGATGTTTATATATCTATTTCTTTTTATCAAATTCTTTAATGGTAAATAGATAGTCACCAATTATTATAAACTATCTTTACATCTAAAATTTGAAAACGAAAAAGAAAACCCAAACAAAATCTCGCGTAATTCATAAACGCACGTTGTGTTGTTTACACGATCACCGTAAAAATGCCGATTGAAAACTTAGAAGAAGAAGGGCTTGCTAAAAACCCAAATCTACAGCTCGCTCAGTGGAAATTTCTACTGACAACTGTGGGTAATAAAGATGACAAAGATATCAGACAAAAAACGTTGGAATTTATCAAAGAACATAGTGAGTATTTCGTTAAAGACCCATTAACTTTTTGTCATGTCATTGTTTTATTAGTAAATGATGTGGGTGGGGTACTAAAAAAGAGTATCAAGTAGTTTATACTGTTTTTGAGGCCAAATATGGATTTGCATCCATATAAACAATATATTTCTGATGGCCCTTTTCTTAGATGTTTTCACTGAATTGTATATTCTTGACGAATTCCGGTTCAAACTGTTACACACAACAATATTTATCTTCCAATGATGTCAAACATTTGCGCATCAAACCAAAGAATTTTTAAAAGAAATAAGAAGAAAAATATAACTATAAGACTGTACAGTAGTATATTTTATAACGTTAAGAGTTTAAAATAGGGGAATGCAGAACTAGGGTGAGACATGTTCAAAACAGCATACTGCTGCATTGAATTGCTCAAGGGCCGTGAGAGGGGATACTTGCGGGTAGGGCATTCCAGTGATGGATGGCTCTTGGGAAAACGGAAAACTAACAGTAGTCAGTGGTTGCTGTCTAAACTAGATTCAGATGAAAATAATAATGTAAAATTGTTCCACGGGCACTACTTAAATAGAAATCCTTTAAATCAGTTTGTATTCTGCATGAATTTCGCATTTGGCATGATCCTTTAAAATTTCCAATGAGCCCTAAAATCTCATACAGGGGGTCATGTTTGACCCCAAAAAATCAGAGCTGGAAGAAACACTGGGCAATGAAATGCAAGCATCACTGTCAAAGACCCTTCGACTAGGTATCTAGTATCTGTGCAGTGAGTAAGAACCATAATCATGGCTTCTGTACTGTTTTGGTTATTGTCCTTTGATTAATATTTAAATTTTGTCCGGGGTATATCTCTACATGCAAGGACTTATAGATACATACATGGATTCGCAACTGCAAAAAATAGCTAAGACGATATTGAGAGACAATCCATTGCGATACTTGACATTTTCCGACTATTTCTGACAGCTGTAATCGGTTTACAAACTTAGATATACTAGAAAACTCTGGCTATTGGGCATGGGCAAGGACTTATATACATACATGGATTCGCAACTTCCATACAAACAGTTAAAAGTAATCAAATCCCAATTTCATGCTCTTATTTACAATAGCAAAAATACAAAAATATCGGTGATTATTCAAATGTTTACAACAGTGAAGATATCTGTGGTATTCCGAATGTTTTATATCGGAGACGAAAGGATGATAATAGATGTCTGTCATCTTGGAATTTAAAATGTTTGACTGATATGCCTTTTTCAATGCATATACAGTAAGGTTCGGGTGATTTGTCTGATTTCGCTATTTGAATTTTGGCCGTCGCATTCAGAGCGACGATGATCGACGGTGACCGTCACCACTGAAGGGCAATAATTTGTGGTGGATTGCGGCGACTATCTCTTAACCCGATAATATGCAATGCCGCCTGTTTAGTTTACTCAAAACTTACAAATTTCTTGTCAATAACTGTGTTATTCACACATTATTTAATTGCGCTTATGTGAACAAATTGTTACCTGATTATTAGTGATATGTGTGAAAAATTAGTGTTGACATAAATTATAATCAATGAGTGTTGAGAACTTAATAGTAGTTGATGAGCTTTAATTAATCTGTCAGCTTTCGTATATTATTGCGAAATAATATTACATGTAAACAGTGGACTGGTTTTATTGATAAGAGCACCGAGCTACAAAGGTAAAATGAGAGACTGCGACTCAGTCTAAATGATGATTCTCGCCCTGGTACTCGATATATAAAACACTAAAAATAGACATAAAATTATGAATCTCGCCCTGTACGTAACACTGCATATGTAAAACATAGCAGCTACACAGTTTACTAACTCGCTTAACAATTCGCCGGTTTTTCTACATGTTTACTTCAAGAATGGGATTTCCTACTTGACAAAATTTAATCAGATATCTGGATTTCAGTCGGTCTTGGCCGACGGATTTAGTAAGTATTTAATCCTGAATTATCTTACCATGTGACTGTTTTCGGAAAATGAACAGTCAACAGAAAGCGAAAGTAGAAGAAAGATTCACAATTAATATCATTTTAGCTACTTGAGAGTCCGCTTTAGACGTTCGCGAATCACCGTGATCCAAAGATTACTGACTGATAATAAGTCATAAAACGCGGTGAAAAGCGACATAGCGGTGATTCACGTCAAGGTGAGCTATTGTGATCGCATGATGTCCGTCGTGTGTGTGCATGCGTGCGTGCGTCAACAATTGCTTTAAACAACATCTCCTTCTTAACCAGTTGGCCAATTTCAACGAACATTTACATGGATGTTCCTTGCATGAAGCTCTACCAAAGTTGTTCAAAAATTTTAATTTCATTAAAAACTCTGGTTGCCATGGCAACCAATAGGAAAAACTTAAAAATTTTCTTGTCCAAAACCACAGGGCCTAGAGCTTAGATATTTGGTGGTCACCAGGGGTCACTTGATTTTATATAGACTTAAATTTCTAGTCAGAAACTACAATGCCTAGAGCTTAGATATTTGGTGTGTAGTATTGTCTAGTGTACCTCTACCAAGTTTGTTCAAATTATTGTTCTAGGGTAAAAATTGGCCCCGCCCCAGGGGTCACTTGATTTTACAAAGGCTCATGATAATTTTCTCTAAGAGTCTTTTTATCTGGTGAGCGATATAGGGCCATCATGGCCCTCTTGTTATTGTTTTTAGATAGTGTTGAAGGCTACCTTGTTATAATGAGGAATAGATATTCCTCCCTTGGTTGATAACTTTCTCCTGTTTGGCTGAAGATTTGGCAGACTATGACTGCTTCTAGTTAATTATGGCAGTAGTAGACTTACAAGCACAGCTTTAATTTAATTCCAAACTGTGTCGAGTATCGTTTTTATGCATTTTTTTTGTGAAACCATGCAGGTATGGCACCATATTATGAAGAGTTGTGTCGTGACCTGAATTGGAAAGTAGATCAAGCTTTGCTGAAAAAGATGAAAACTGAAAATGAAGTAGAATTGAAAAAGTTAGATGAGGCAATAGAAGATGCGGAAAAGAATCTTGGAGAGACAGAAATTCGTGAAAATATGCTTAAAAAGGCAGAATATTTGTGTTCTATTGGGGATAAGGTATAAGTTTTGATAATTTGTGAATTATCATCTTTATGAGTCTACAGTACATGTTTGCACGGTTGAAGTACTCAGAAACATATTTTCAATACACCAATTTCCATTTTGATTATATTAATATATATTCTGAAAGCTAAGAGCTTTAACCTTAATATGAATAATGATAGTATTATAAAACAGTCTGCAAAATTAGCACTTGTCTGGTTGTCCAGGACAAATAATTATTGATTCAGACAAGTAACTTTTGTGGTAATTATGTATAGAGTACAAAGGAAAACTATTCACTTCTGGTGATTCGGACAAGTAGTTCCAAATCCTATATTCACAGACTGTAAATAATATGGTCATAAAAAATCTCTAGGGTCATGGAATTCAACCCCAAAAATGAGCCACTATGTATATAAGTAAGAGCATAATGACAAAAACAAAAACAACAAAAATAGACATGAAAAAATATATAATTATAATGAAGTCACGAGTCCCCATATTGTTAATCAAAAGCATTCAAAATTCTGACCGGGTATTTCTTGTAGTCAAATTCTTTTAAAAATTTAAAGATTTTTGTTTGTATATTTTTATGCCCGTCTTTACTTTAGTTACATTGAAATAAGAAGGCACTGAATTCAACAAGACTTAGAGGTTTGTTCAAGTTCATACTTCTACTTTACTTTTTTTATGTATTGTTACAGGAAGAATGTTTGTCACAGTTCAGGAAGACGCAGGAGAAGACAGTTACATTAGGGTATAGGTTAGATCTTGTATTCCATTTGATACGTGTTGGACTGTTTTATATGGACCATGATCTGATCAACAGAAATCTAGAGAAAGCTCAAAGGTAATTAATACTGTCATTGCTATCTAATATTTACTTAATCTTCTGTCCCTGGAAATGTAGCATGTGCTTGTATTTTGATTGGAAGAAGTAGGCATTTAGCAAGTTTATAATTGTCAACACCATAATTAAAAGCCATAACTGAACTAAATAAACTTGCACTGCGACATGAAAAGGGAACTAGTTTAACAATTGTGTGATGTATATAGATAAACATAGTTCTTTAATCTTAGTTCTTTAATCTTAGGTCCGCATAAAAATTCATGCACATCAAGTGAGTGATAGCTATGGAAAGCTGATCTATTTTTCACTTTCCAAAAAGTGTCTAGTGTCCAAAACACCCTATGTATGAGAATCCCCTTAGGTGGAAAAATGTTAACAATTATGTATTGATAGTAATCAATCTCTTTGTCTTGTTCTAGTTTGATAGATGAAGGAGGTGATTGGGACAGAAGAAATAGACTGAAGGTTTACCGTGGTGTATATTGTATGTCTATACGGGACTTCAAAGAGGCTGCAAACTTGTTTCTGGATACAGTTGCTACATTTACTTCATATGAGTTGATGGACTATCATTCTTTTGTCACATACACAGTACTTTGTAGTATCATTGCTTTGGAAAGACCAAAACTGAGAGAAAAGGTAAGATGGCATGTTTGCATTCATGTATCTCCTAATACAGAATAAAAAATGCACATTTATCGATAGTTATTTGTTGCTATCTCAATTTCTGTTTACATTCTGTAATTTTAATATTATTCAATCAGGTATCTTAGGAATATTTGTTACAACCACATGACATGATGAAAAAACAACGTGTCTGTACATATTTACAAGTGAATTAAGGGTACAGACGAGTAGAAAATCAGCTGTGGTCATCAGACCAGACAAGTACCTTTTGCTTTATAAAGCCAATAAAAAAAAATCAGTAAAAGATTTCTTGTAGTGGAAAAATCTTACGAAATATTCGGTTAGAGCTTAGATATTTGGTGTATAGCATTTTCTAGTGGACCTCTACCAAGTTTGTTCAAAGTATGACCCTGGGGTCAAAATTGGCCCCACCCCAGGGGTAACTTGATTTTACATATATTATATAGGAAAATATAAAAAATCTTTTCAGAAACTATAATGCATAGAGCTTAGATATTTGGTGTGTAGCATCATCTAGTGGACCTTTACCAAGTTTGTTCAAATTACTGCCCTGGGGTCAAAATTGGCCACGCCCCGGGGTTTACTCTGTTTTATATAGGCTCCTATGGGAATTTTTTTAAAAATCTTCTTGTCCAAAACTGCAAGGCCTAGAACTTATATATTTTGTATGTAGCATTATCTAGTGAACCTCTACTAAGTTTGTTCAAATTATGGCCTTGGGGTATAAATTGGCCCCACCCGGGGATCACTTGATTTATATAGGCTTATATAGGAAAATTTTAAAAATCTTCTTGTCCAAAACAACAAGGCCTAGAGCTTAGATATATAGTGGGTAGCATTGTTTAGTGGACCCACCCCGTGGTCACTTATTTTTACCAGGGTCATCCGTAAAGTTCGTGGACAGCCTTATTAATGAGACTAATCCTGTATGTATTATGACAAAATTTTATGTACATGATATGTAACATATTGACAAAATACATGCCAAATATCAGAGCGAAATACTGATTGATAAAAATACATGCTGTATGGATCAAACACACATATATATCTACGGAGCACTTCAGCATACTTCTCATCGACGTTATGACGTTATACTCACATATTATCACATTTTCTCGAAGTACCTGCGCACAAATGTTATGCATTTTTAGCTCACCAGAGCACAAATGTGCTCAGGGTGAGCTTTTGTGATCGCCCTGCGTCCATCATTAGTTGTGAAGTGGCGTCCATGTTTACTTAAAACAACATCTCCTCCTACACTGCTATGCCTATTGCAACCAAACTTTGCTGGAATGATCCTTGGGTGGTCCCCTTTCAAAGTTGTTTTAAAAAATCAAATTTCATTAAAAACTGGTTGCTATGGCAACAGATAATAAAAACTTAAGAAATCTTCTTGTACGAAACCATAGGGCCTAGAACTGAGATATTTGGTATGTAGCATTGTCTAGTGAACCTCCACCAAGTTTGTTCAAATTATTGCCCTAGGGTCAAAATTGGCCCCGCCCCGGGGGTCACTTGATTTATATAGACTTATATAGGAAAATTAAAAATAATTCTTCTCCGAAACCGCAAGGCCTAGAGCTTAGATATTTTGTATGTGGCATTGTCTAGTGGACCTCTACCAAGTTTGTTCAAATTATTGCCCTAGGGTCAAAATTGGCCCCGCCCCGGGGGTCACTTGTTTTATATAGACTTATATGGGAAAATTTTAAAAATCTTCTCCGAAACTACAAGCTTAGATATTTTGTATCTGGCATTGTCTAGTGGACCTCTACCAAGTTTGTTCAAATTATGGCCCGGGTCGAAATTGGCCCTGCCCTGGGGTTAATTCTCTTTTATATAAGAAAATTTAAAAAATCTTCTTCTCCGAAACCACAAGGCCTAGAGCTAAGATATTTGGTATCTAGCTTTGTCTAATGGACCTCTTTTAAATCTGTTCATATAATGGCCATGGGATAAAAAACGGCCCAGATGGGTCACTTGATCTTACTTGGACTCGTATAGAAAACTTTAACAATGTTCATCTCCAAATGACCTTTTCTCCTGGTGAGCATTTATAGGGCCATCATGGCCCTCTTGTTGTGTATTTCCATCCATTTAGAGAATAGTTCGTTATTCCAGCTACCGTCTCATGTTCTAGCAAAACTGCCCACCGCCATTCTAATTTTCTCAGTTAAATTAATTTGTTTTCTTTTCAATTTTGGGTAGATCACTATATCTAACAGTGCCAAATCTGGACCATATGGACAGCATATGCTAATTTCTCAAAGCAAATATCACCTAAATATCAAAGATCTTGATACATTTTTTTAGAATTTTATCACTTGAAATGAACTTTAATGTCTGCTAGGGTGTACACCCAGCCTTACGCAGTACTTGGTAGCAGCGCGCTGCTTCGTACACTTTAGTTTCTGTAATTAATTCAAATAAGAATAGTTCTTCCATGTTGATAACTTTGTTAATACGCTGGCAATGACATTATAATTTTGCGGCAAACGTCACGAATATCTGTTATGGCGTCCAACGTTATTCTGTACATTTCCGTTCATTTTTATACAAATCATAGCACAAAGATTGCAACAAAATGAATCTGCTTTATTGCAAAAAATCAAAGTGCTCCGTAGGCGCTGACTAGAGTCGCCTAAGAAACTCGTAACCAGTGACTACGTGGAAAAGTGACAATTCAGAAATAGAAATTGGGACAATAGGTGTCAATTATTGCCATGAAATTTTTTTTAAAACCATCATTTCATTATAACTAAAAAACGTTAGGTTGTCCACAAACTTTACAGATGACCCTCGTACATAGGCTCATATAGGGGGAAAAAGAAAAATGTATTTTCTAGTGAGCGATATAGGGCCATCATGGCCCTCTTGTTTAGTTTGCCACCTTCTTGAGTGGTAGGACAAGTGACATCAAGAGCAGGACGAGTGGATATTATGTCACTCGTTTTTGCATGACCCTAAAAAATAATGTCCAGAGATCATGCATGTCATTTTGGTTTTCCCTCAGGTAAAAATAGGGTTGCTATGGTAGCAGAAAAAATCAGCTATGCCATAAAATCTTGTGATAACTTAAACAGTTACATGTACAAGCTAGGTTGATGAAACTTGGTATGTGAGTAGGTACGTAATTAGATGGCAATGTTGAGATAATGTATGTTAATACCTAACCATAAATATTCTTTGACTGGACAGTTCCAAATTTTAGGATTTCTCTGGTTGGGGACTTATGTGTTGGGAGCAGTACCAATGACTTGTTTAATTATGTTTCAGGTTGTTAAGGGATCAGAAATCTTGGAAGTTCTTCACAGTCTGCCCAAAATTCGAACCTATCTTTTCTCCTTGTATGATACCCACTATGGTGATTTCTTCAGCTCATTAGGTAAGAATCTTCCATTGGTTTCATTGTGAATTTTATGTTGGCTATTAGGATCGCTCACCATCCTGCATATGGTGTACATCGTATGTCTGTTCACATTTTCCTTAGAAGGATATCTTCTCTAGAACCACTGCATCAATTGCAACCAAACTTTGCAAGAATGATCCTTAGGTGGTCCCCATTCAAAGTTGTTAAAAAATATATTCAGAACTTTAGTTGCTATGGCAAAGAGAGTAAATCTCTACCAAAAATGTTCAATCATAGCCCCAGGGTCAATATTGTGCCCACCCTGGGTGACTGGATGTAGCTGGTAGATCAGGACCCATTATTGTTGGCAGAGGTAGGTGTGTGCAATTGCAAACAGACATCTAGTACATAAACTTTGTTAAACATAAACAAACCATATTTTTATTTCAGCTGAAATGGAAGAATTGATGAAGTTTGATAGATACTTGAATCCACACTTCCGATATTATGTGAGGGAAATGAGAATTGTGGCTTATAATCAGTTACTTGAGTCTTACAGAAGTCTGACACTTGAATACATGGCTAATGCTTTTGGTGTTACAATTAATTTTATTGATCAGTGAGTGAATTTTACTTTATGTTTATATCAAACTATTGATGTAAAGTATTTGAATGGATTTGTTAGTGAGAGGTTATAGACTATCTAAGAACTTACACTACACAAATAAAATTCATTTTGTTACTTTGTTAGATAATTACATGATAATGTCAGACAAGAAGCTCTTGTGTAGTAAAGATTCAATTACTTATTTTAAATGTTGTTTAGAATTAAGGGCATTACGTCAGTTCTCTCTAGGAAGTGAATTAGAAAGTTTTTACTAAGCTTTAGATCCTATGGTCATACTTAAGCTTGAATAAGTTTGTGAGTAAAATGTGTCAAGAGTTCATTTGTTACCCATTTTGTATGAACTATTTATTGAAGCAGTAAATAAATACTGTATTGTTAGTCAGTTGATGCTGACAAATACATGCTTGATCAGTTTCCCCCAAAGAATATGAATTGAAAAGACTAAGGTTGAGTATTGTCAATAAATGTGAAATTTACCTGTGTCAAATTTAACTTAAGCTTTGTACATATCTTGCTCTATTTTTCAGAGAACTCTCACGATTTATAGCAGCTGGTAGACTACATTGTAAAATTGATAAAGTTGGTGGCATTGTTGAAACAAACAGACCTGACAGCAAAAACTGGCAATATCAGGTAATGAAAGTCAACTAGTATCCCTAAGCTAAGACTGGATAGTGTGGGTTGCTGGTTAATTGAGAGGGGATATATTTTGGAGTCACTGTCTGTCGAATTTGATCAAGCATTTGGTTTCCACCTACTATTTCACAAGTTCACAGAGCGAACTACTTCCACATTCCTTAAGCGATAGCAATGAATTTTAAATATGTCATCACCATGCAGTGTAGATGTGCAAAACGCAATTTCCATGCACAGTGATCCACACATTCCAGTGTTTTGTGCCCTTGAACTTAGCCATATAGTGTGCTAATGCGTTCTTGGTGTCAAAGTGGCGGCAGGGGTATTAATCTCTAAACTATGATATTGTAACTTCACATTTAGTTTTAATCATGCACTTTTGTGCTAATCATGAAGTTTTTTTATCTGTGTGCTCTTATCAAGAAGTCCTTTATTTATGATGAGAATTATTTTATAATTGAGTATCTTTCTGTTTTTGTTCAGGAAACCATCAAGAAGGGGGATATATTGTTGAACAGAGTGCAGAAGTTAAGTCGAGTGATCAACATCTAGAGACATTTAAATGACTGCTACATTGAACTGTCTTTTGTCTATCTGATGAATGTGCTACTTTAATATGTGTTTAAAAGTTTAAAGGTCTTTATTCCATATTGCAATTTTCTTAGTTACAATAGTGTTGATTTGTCTATGCATCATTTAAATTAAATTAAGAATTAGAATGAATTCTACTCTAACTTCATATGTTTCTTGGAATATTTAATTTGAACAATTGTTGTATTTCTCTGTTTAGCTCTTAAAGGGACTATTGAAGATCATTAGTTACTCTTATGTATGGACGTTACAATATATCTGGTATTAAAATAGTACATGTAATGTATGGTTTATAGACCAAACCTAGCCCAAGAATTGATCATTTGATTTTTAGCTCACCAGAGCACAATGTGCTCAAGGTGAGCTTTTGTGATCCCTCAGCATTCATCGTGAAGTGGCATCCATATTTACTTAGAACAACATCTCCTCCTACACCACTATGCCAATTGCAACCAAACTTTGCTGGAATGATCCTTGGGTGGTCCCCTGTAAAGTTGTTCAAAAAAAAAAAAATTCATTAAAACTTAAAAAATCTTCTTGTCCGAAACCACAGGGCCTAGAGCTGAGATATTTGGTATATAGCATTGTCTAATTGAACTCTACAAAGTTTGTTCAAATTATTCCCCTGGGGTTAACTTGATTTTACATAGACTTATATACAGAAATTTAAAAAATCTTCTTGTCAAAAACTACAATGCCTGGAGCTTTGATATTTGGTGTGTAGAATTATCTAGCAGACCTCTACCAAGTTTGTTCAAATTATGGACCCAGGGTCAAAATTGGCCCCGCCCCGAGGTTTACTCTATTTAATATTGGAAAATTAAAAAGATCTTCTTGTCTGAAACCACAAGGTGTAGAGCTAAGATATTTTGTATGTAGCATTACCTAGCAGACCTCTTCTAAATTTGTTCATATTATGGCCGTGGGGTAAAAATTGGTCCAGACCTTAGGGTCACTTGATTTTACTAGGACTTGTGTAGAAAATTTTTAACAATGTTTGTCTCCAAATGACCTTTTTTCCTGGTGAGCATTTACAAGGCGATCATGGCCCTCTTGTTTATTGTAAGTCATTGCTTAAATGTACCTTATTCATTTCACATTTCATATTATTTAATAAATTGAGATTTTGAAACTCAGCACCTTTTGTGATATTTATCCTTAATTGATTACACTTTTAAACTATTATATGACTACCACTTAATTACATGTAGAACTTGTCAAAACTTTTGAAACCCTTCTGTACATATAATACAGTACTCAATCTAACATGACTGTTGTATCAGAATTATAGGTTTCATCATTTACAGCCACATGTTCTGATAGGGAAATGTAACACTAAAGATAACATGATAATACAGTACCATTTGTAACACTTAAGATAAATTCTGAATCATTTAGTATCTACATGTATTTACTGTTTGGGAATGTTTACTTTTTAGGATCGTTGAATGTCCGGCGTCCGGCCACAATTAGTTTGTTTACACTCTAGCAACCGCAGCTCTTAACGAATCTTGATTAAACTTGCTCACAATGTTTATGGCCACAATGTCTCAGCTAAGTTCGATTATGGCAAAATCGGACAATAACTTCTAGAGTTATGTGTCCTTGACTTAAGAAAATTTGCTGTATTTAAGTTTGTTTACACTCTAGCGCCTTCATTTATTCACCGATCCTAATCATATTTACAATGAATGTGTATGACCTTATGGTTTTGGACAAGTTCAGTTATGGGTGGAATCGGACCATAACTTCAAGAGTTATGGGCCCTTGGATTAGAAAATTTGCTACGTTTTAGCTTACAAGTATAACAGTATTATACCTTCATTGTTGGTTTTGATCTCAAAATCCACGTAAAAATGAGTATTACGAGATGGAAACTATATTACCTGGTCATTAATTATTGGCCTTTGTTCTCAGGTAAGCGATAAAGGGCCAATGTGGCCCTCTTGTTATATCTCTTTAGCTCACCAGAGCACATTGCATTCAAGGTGAGCTTCACATTTCATATTATGTAATAATAATAACGTTTGTGATCACCTTGCATACGTCATGAAGTGGCATCCATATTTTCATTAAACAACTCATTCATTAATCTCCTCCCTAAATCACTATGCCAATTGTAACCAAATTTGCTGGAATGATCATTGGGTGGCCCCTTTCAAAGTTAAAAAAATGAAATTTCATTAAAAACAGATTGCCATGGCAAAGTCATCTTGTCCAAAACCACTATGCCTAGGGCTTAGATGTTTGGTGTATAGCATTGTATAGTGGACCACTACCAAGTTTGTTATGCCCCCCCTTCGAAGAAGAGGGGGTATATTGTTTAGCTAGATTTAGGTCCGTTTGTCGGTAGGCCAGTTAGTTTGCGATGGATAACTCGTCAACGGATTGACTGATGGGCCTGATACTTCGCAGGTGCATTAGCCTTGGACAGTAGATGACCCCTATTGAAATTGGGGTCACTAGGTCAAAGGTCACTGTGACATTGAGTGTGAAAGTCGTTTCCGATCGATAACTTGTCAACGGATTGACCAATGGGCCTGATACTCCGCAGGTGCATTGGCCTTGGACACTAGGTGACCCCTAAAGAAATTGGGGTCACTAGGTCAAAGGTCAAGGTCACTGTGACAAGGAGTGAAAATCGTTTCCGATGGATAACTTGTCAACGGATTGACTGATTGGCCGTATACTTCGCAGGTGCTTTGGCCTCGGACACTAGGTGACCCCTATTGAAATTGGGATCACTAGGTCAAATGTCACTGACATGGAGTGTGAAAATCGTTTCCCATTGATAACTCGTCAACGGATTGACCGATTGGCCTGATACTTTGCAGGTGCATTGGCCTTGGGCAGTAGATTATGTCAGAAAAAAGGATATAAGTCACAGTCTTTTCTGGTAAGCATTTATAGGGCCATCATGGCACTCTTGTTTGACCTTGGAGCTACGGAAATTGGTCTTGTGCACTGCTCACCGTCTCATGGTGATAAACAAATATGTCAATTTATTTTTCAAATATGTCAATGCATAAGGGAGATACAGCTGGGACTAGGAAAATCTGGACGGACGGACTAACTAAACACAGACACAAAACTGCCATTGTGGCGTATATATCTAGCTGACCGTAAGCAGGCTTGACAAAACTGATTTCTATGGTTTTCCACGTTATTCACTCCGATTTAGGGATAAACATAAAAGTAGTCAGTCCATCATGACCGACTTGTTCACATTGTAAGCTGATTTCGTTAAACTTTTGATAAAAAGAGAAAGCTGTTTAGGGAAGTCACCATTTTATTTCTACACTAGCCTACTTTGTAGCTTTAGTCCATGAATCAACTGTATTTCAATAATATTAGGTAACCTAGTCAAACCCCCTATTTTTATCTACCTGTTTGTCTTATATCTACCAGTACTTAATACAGTGTGTGTGTGTGTCTACTTCATACAGTGTGTATATCTACTGCGTATGATGTGTGTATCTACTTCATACAGTGTGCATGTCTTCTTCATACGATGTGTGTATCTACTTCATAAAGCATATGTCTTCTTCATACAATATATGTATCTACTCCATACAGTGTGTATATCTACTTCTTACAGTGTGTATATCTACTTCATACAGTATATATATCTAATTCATACAATGTGTATATCTACTTCATACAGTATATATATCTACTTCATACAATGTGTATATCTACTCCATACAGTGTGTATATCTACTTCTTACAGTGTGTATATCTACTTCATACAGTGTGTATATCTACTTCTTACAGTGTGTATATCTACTTCATACAATGTGTATATCTACTTCATAGTGTGTATATCTACTTCTTAGTGTGTATATCTACTTCATACAATGTGTATATCTACTTCATAGTGTGTATATCTACTTCATAGTGTGTATATCTACTTCTTAGTGTGTATATCTACTTCATACAGTGTGTATATCTACTTCATACAATGTGTATATCTACTTCATACAGTATATATATCTACTTCATACAATGTGTATATCTACTTCATACAGTGTGTATATCTACTTCTTACAGTGTGTATATCTACTTCATACAGTGTGTATATCTACTTCTTACAGTGTGTATATCTACTTCATACAGTGTGTATATCTACTTCTTACAGTGTGTATATCTACTTCTTACAGTGTGTATATCTACTTCTTACAGTGTGTATATCTACTTCATACAGTGTGTATATCTACTTCATAGTGAGTATATCTACTTCATAGTGTGTATATCTACTTCATACAGTATATATATTTACTTTATACAATGTGTATATCTACTTCATACAGTGTGTATATCTACTTCATACAATATTCTGTTATATGTCAACCGACTGTAAATAAAAATTTGTATCTTGTGTATATCTACAATGTGTATATCTACTTCATACAGTGTGTATATCTACTTCATACAGTATATATATCTACTTCATACAATGTGTATATCTACTTCATACTGTGTATATATCTACTTCATATCTACTTCAAACACTCAGTGTGTATATCTACTTACAGTGTTTGTCTCTACTTCATAAAGTGTATATATCTACTTCATATGATCTATCTACTTCATACAGTGTGTGTTTCTACTTCATACACTCGGTATGTATATCTATCTTCATACAATTTTAGAATCTACCTTATACTGTGTATTTATCTTCATAATTATAATAAGTATCTTCTTCATGCAGTGTGCCTTGCCTTGGTCTCAAACTTATAACTTATCAATTAAAAGTCCACTGCCTTAGGTAATTAGGCAAACAGTACACTAGCAACAGAGTGGTGAAAACAACCTGGCTCTAGGACCAGTAGCTTTATTTCTTTTTCCAAAAATCTTTCAATCTCATAATAAATTCCCTGTCTAATAATTTGGCCATCATAAACAACTAAGACCACAAAAATAACAACAAGAATTATTTCTATTAAACTAATTTTATTACATAAAATAGGAAGCAGAAATGAAATACCTCTATTACATAACAAGAAATAAGTTACTATGTGGTTTCATGCAGTATGATGAGACATATTTCTATAGGTGAATCAGATTACAGTACAACCTCTCCAGAGTGGCCCTCTTGAGCAACAACCTCCCTTCAACAACATCGTGAATTTTTCCCTCTGTACAAATTAACAATAAATTTAACCTCTCTAGAGCAACAATGAAATAATTTTGCTAATCCAAAAGGGTGTTGCTTTGGAGAGGTTGCACTGTATACTTTCATAGTACAAGAAAATTATATATTACTATAATTGGTTAGTTTTGGTCCAATGTTAAAAATAAAGAGAACAATATGAGCAAATCTTATCTGGTTTTTCAACTTAACTTAAAAAATTACATACAGGCATATGATAACATATCATTCACATAAAGTACATCAGTTTATTTCTTGCGTAAAATTTTGATTACATTAAAAATGAATTTGACACAAATCTTAGTAAAAAGGATGATAAAGATCAATTTATATTTGAGTGATTCAGGTGCAAGACATATTTTCCAGCAGATGAGTTTAATACAACAGGTATAAATTGTATAATATGAGAATTTAGCCAAACAAAACTACATAGAAATACTCAAACATGTGTGAGCCATCATCATTGTGTGTCAACTTTGGTACAAGGACACAAAATTTTACATCCTCCCCTTTATCAAATAATTGAGCAATGATTAAAACTAATAAATTCCTTCCTTGGAAATTCAGTATATACTATATATTTTTTTAACAAGAGGGTCATGATGGCCCTATATCGCTCACCTGATAAAAAAGACTCTTAGAGAAAATTATCATGAGCCTTTGTAAAATTAAGTGACCCTGGGGTTGGGCCAATTTTGGCCCTATGGCAATAATTTAAACAAACTTGGTAGAGGTCAACTAGACAATGCTACACACCAAATATCTAAGCTCTAGGCCCTGTGGTTTTGGACAAGAAGATGTTTAAAGTTTTTCCTATTGGTTGCCATGGCAACCAGAGTTTTTAATGAAATTATTTTTTTTACAACTTTGGTAGAGCTTCATGCAAGGAACATCCATGTAAAGTTTCGTTGAAATAGGCCTACTGGTTAAGAAGGAGATGTTGTTTAAAGCAATTGTTGACACACGCACGCACGACGCGATCACAATAGCTTACCATGAGCACTTTGTGCTCTGGTGAGCTAAAAACACTAAGTCATATTATGCTGCATCTCAACATAAAATCTGTGTGCTATATAGGTATGTTATTACATATTAACCTTTTTGACAAGAACTTACTGTGTTTTATTGACAAGAAAGTTGACAGAAAACAATATTACAAACCATACCAGGAAACAAAAATCTGATAAAAGCTTCCAAAAATCAAAGCAAGAGAAAACAAAATCATTTTGATTTTCACACCAAGGCTACCCTAGCCAATAAAAATACTGTTTAAATATATTAATAATTGATAAAATAAATAAAAAATTTCCCCAAATTGGGAATCGTACAAAACAAAAAATCTAAATTTACTCAACTAATATAAGAATATATCTGACAGCTACTTATAAACAGTTTGAAACATTCAAATTATAACCAACAACTTATAGTGTTAGCAGGACAGGTCTCAAACATGGACAGCAATCTGAGAGAATTTCCAAAGTGGACACATTATATTTCAATATAAAAAAAACAAAATATCACAGATAACAACTAAAACAAATCCTACAAATATCTTGTCATTTATCTACACAATATGAAATTTACCAGTCAATTACAAATATATGAATACCAGTCTGAGAATGCAGGCTTGTGATTAGTCAGTTTATAGATGGTAGAGAATATCATACTGCAAATTGGAGATTTGTAGCCTTTAAAGCAGTTTAATATGTGCAAAAGAATATTTAACATGAAAAATTAAATGCATTTATAAATATAACAATGAATTACATATATACATAATATTATCATTGGGTTAGCTATGTATAAAACGGGTGCACAAATGTACATAACTTTTTTATACTTTACATGTGATTAATTGTTGTATGCTGGATGTACAAATTACGTTAATATGTCTAATATGTCAAATGAAGTTCTTTTAACATTATCAAAAACATACCATCAAAACAAATCTGGCCATATTCAACAAATGTTCAAGACAGTGTGAACCCTGTCTTGTTTTGTTTCTTAATAAGATATCATGATTTCTGATAATGAATGTTTTCAAATAAAATATATTATTCCACACATGATATGGAAGTACTGTATGTATACTTCTTCTTGATTAGAAAATGCGAACAAAAAAAATAATGCATTCACCAAATTTTTATTTTGAAAGGCCAAATTTCTTTTACATGAAATTATAAACCATGAAACTTATGGTCACAACCATGAAACTTATGGTCACATTATCTTGACAAATGTTGCAGAAAATGGAACAGTTCAGCTGAATTTTAAAACATGGTATCTTTATCAAAATTCTAAAATAACTGAACAAAACTGCATGAATATGATCAATATATTGTTACGAAAACCTAGTCATAACAGAGTACTTATTTAAAGATACATCAAGTTTTCTAATCACAAAAAAATCAGTTAAACATAAGACAACACATTTTCAACAAATCACAGATTAAAATACAATAGAATTAGAAAAACAAATATTGTAAAAATAAATAAAACAATCACTAGAACCTATTCTACCCCTTTTCCTTCTAAAATTAACCAAACTTATCACAGTAACAGTTGTTGATAAAGCATGTGCCATTTCAACAATCGTACATATTAAGAAAATCAAATTTCTACACAATTCATTACACAAATAACAATCTAGGCAAGTTACTAATAAAATCTTCTTGAGTCAGAAAATTAGACAACACTCTTATATGAAGTTCCTATACAATTCCAACATGTTTTTTTTTACAACAACTCACTTTAAAAATTATTCAACTATTTGACTTATGTTTCTTTAAAATGTTTGTTTCATGTTGTGACGTATCAACAAATCACAGTGTTTCATATGCAACTTGAACATTTTTGCTACTTGCTGGACGCATCAAGATTTTGTGTGTTTTTGGAGATGGTGCTTGCCGTTCCATGTAAGGGCTTTTCAGTAAGTATGCGTAAGTCGTAGTATGAGCTGAGTACGGCCTCTGGTTCACCGTAAGTTTATTTTTCGGTTGTTTCTTACGTTTTGGACTGGATTTACGTTTAACGAAAATTCTCTCAATCGAATCACTGTCAGATTTAGCAGACTGTGGCCTTTGTGGTTTAATGATTACCTGTTTAAATGGTGTCTGGGTATTAATGTATCCTAGCACTGTTTCTGAAAAAAGAAGATATAATATAGGTCAAGACACAAAAAGTATGTGATTTGCTATATTTATTTAATATTTTCACAAGCAAAATTGGAGGTTTAGAAAGTCACTTATTAATGAACATGTAAATTCTAATCTAGATCACAAAAGAACAACTAACCATAAGTTAAACCAAATTATCTATCATTCTTTACAAAACAATAATTGGACACTTGAAAACAATCAGTTTTTTTTTTACAAGACTTGTAACAAGATGTGATTACTAACTTACAGACTGAAAATTACTATCAGCTGACTATTATTATGCATACTCCTAGGAAGCAATCAGTTATGGACCCTTTAATTACCATTCCAGTCAAAATTATTGAGGGGAGGCTAGCCATCCCTAGCCCCCTGGTTACTATGGCCCTTTCATGAGTTTGAAACCACAAGATATCATTACACAGATAAAATATATATATATTTACCAATTGCCTCCTCATCAATGGAGGTATCATTTTTACAATTATCACATTTGAAGACTGGACACGGGACAGCAGATACCTCACTGAATGTATGTCTCATAAATGCAGCAAATGAACCATAGTCATAAGCACTGTATCGTCCATGCCAGGCAATGTAACCTACATATAAAAAATATTCAAAATCTTAAACACACGCTTAAGAAATGGCTTGTTACAAAATATCATAAAAATGCTTATTTAACTAATATACATTATCATACTTTATCTAAGGACCGTAGACCGAATCCTTCTCTAGATATTAGTAGTAGCTTGCAGACTAAATTTTTGTGTAGAAGGTCACTGTCTTCGACCTCACTTTAATTGCTTACAGCGATTGCTGGATTTCATGAATAACTATTTCCACTATGACTAAGTAAAGCATTAACACTTAAACATTTAGCATGAAACCCTCATATTATGACATTCATTAAAGAAAACCATACCTTCTTGATGAATAAACAAGAATGTTGGTACACCAGCAATTCCGAGTAACTCAGTTAGGTCAACATTACTCTCAGTCTCAATGTCAGCAGTATCTCTCTGAATACCTGCAATTATTACATGTACACATTTTAACATATACAAAATATCTAGGCTCTAGGCATTGGGGTTTCTGACTAGATTTTTTAAATTTTCATATATAAGCCTATATGAATCAAGTGACCCCTGGGGCGGGGCCAATTTTGACCCTAGGGCAATAATTTGAACAAACATGGTAGAGGTACACTAGACAATGCTACACACCAAATATCTAAACTCTAGGCATTGTAGATTCTGACAAGAAGATTTTTAAAATTTCCCTTTATAATTCTATGTTAAATCAAGTGACCCTTGGGGCGGGGCCAATTCTGACCCTAGGGCAATAATTTGAACAAAGTTGGTAGAGGTCCACTAGAAGTGTCTTACATGTGAAATATTTTCCCTGGATTGCCGCATATGTTTATCCTGCATCTGATATGTACGTGCGACTTTACACGAATGATAACGGTACAGAAAACCATTACAAAATACACATGACTTTTGTAGTCAAAAGTTTAAACGCTTTTTATTCGCTTATTATAATTTAGATTTTCAGTTTTATGGCCAAATGATTTCTTTTTAAGAATGACATGTGTCAAAAATAAATTGAATAGGTGTGAAAAACAGCGAATAGTCACTTTGAACTTTCGCATCTGATTATAGTGTAAAAACGTATCTGAGGACTTCAATTTCATTTCGAACTATCACATTTTTTCTACTATCGTATTTCGAACTTTCGCATCAAATCTGTATTGAAAATAGAAGAAAATTCGCCGGGACTGACAAACGATTACGAACTAATTATGCACCAACAGAAATAAAGACGTATACAGTATCATACTGATTTTTTACAGCAAAAATAAGTGATAATTTCCAACAGTTAGACTTGATTTAATGGCCACCTGTGAATAAAGGTCACATGTGAATAATGACCAACATGCAAAGAACAGCAACTCAATAGAACACATAGGCCATAAAGTCAGTAAAGGCCCTTTGTTCACAGGTTTGAGTGTATATAACTTACCACCAGTGGTGTTCTTCCAGATATGGTTGGTCGCCTCGTAGATGGAGGAAGCACACTGACTGGTTGCATGCCACAGAGAACCATCCTCTCTCCAACCATTGGCAGTTATCATATGAATCAAATCTTTCCTCCCAGTCACTGTTGCACCATTGGTGTTACAGGCCACAGCAATAAAGTTGTATTCTTTCGTAGTTTCACGTGCAAATCGTGCATAGTATGTCATGATTTTTTGTGATGGTAAACACCTGAAGTGAGGAATGAGAACATATTAAATTTACAACATAACTTTCACAATTACAGAGATACATCTACTGTATTAGCTCTTAGATCAAACTTAACAATTGCTTGCATATGCCTAAAATATTTTCAATGCTTCCTTAAGGAAGACTGATGGCAAAAAGACCAATGAAAGCAAACTGTACATACCATGGTGTCCAGAAGAATATAGCTGTTGGGTATTGTCTGTTATGACCTTGGAGTAGAGGTTTGTATTCACCATCAAAGATGTCCAACAAACTGCAGGATGGTGGAGGAACATGTTTCTTCAGTAACCCCTGATTGGCTAGTTTCTTAGCTAGTTGTCTCTCATACGCAATGGAATCAGGGTACTTACAACAGCCTTGGTCTGGCCAACTAAAAAAGAGCGAAAGATGAACTACTAACGCCTGACACAAAACATAGTGAAAAGGAAAAGTGGAGTGTTTAATTGTGTTTAATTAAAGGGTTTGATTTTGACTATGTACAAGAGACATTCTTCATGTAATGCATTATGAATTTAGCAAATCTAGACCTTTAAGTGTAATGTGTTTGAAAACTGACCTCTTTCCTTTAGTATGAATGCTATGATAACAATAGAAGGAGAATGGCCTGAATGCTTCTGATAGGAGATCAATACTGTTTGATTCCTCACTGGAAGCTGATGGCTTATCAGTTAAAGCTACCATGCTTAGTTTGTACACTGGCTGTTCTGTGCCAAGCTGAAATAAAAAATATAATTATGTAGGTAGTTTAGTTAACAAATGTAGAAGAAAAAATGACAATCTGGTGATATTTCACCAATCATCACAAATATCAAAAGGTCATGAACTAGCTGTATCCTCCACAAAAGAAAGGATATGACTGAAAATACACATAGACTAGATTATGTTGCCTCATTAGTGCTTTCTGTCAGTTGACAGGTCTCAATAAAAACAAAATGAAACAAACAAAAAACAAGAAAAACATGGAGTACTTTTTCTCTAAACATTCAATGAACACAGTACATAATATACCAAAGTTTCAATTTTCAGCAAAAAAGCATCAAGATTCAAGTGCTTGTATACAAGGAAGTTTTAAAAAAAAGTGACATAAATCAATGATACCAGACGTACCTTTATTCGAACAGTCTTTACTCCTTCATGCATTGGATTGCCATATTGTTTTCCATCAATAAGAACATTGTAACCAGATACTTCAATATCCTTAGAATGGTTGCTCTGCCAACTTACATGAGCAATCAACTGGCCTAAAAAACAGGAAACCAGTCAAATTGAGGATAAAGGTTTACAAAAGAAGATATAACATTTTAATGCTGAGTGATTTACAAGCATATATAAGATACTAAATTGTAATTTAAAAGCAAACATTTCAAGATTAGAACATGAAGTAAAGATGTTAAAAATGATATGAAAAACTAAACATTCTCTATATATAAATACAATGTATCTACAGAACTTCCTAACTTGTGGAAACAACAGCTTAGGTGGGGATGTAGATTTTTTTTACAAGAAATGAATTCTTAAATATGGACAGAACAAATATTTGAGTTGGTGCAGTTAAGAAAACATAAATAAACAAATTATAAGGTATGTCCTAAGCACTATTAAAGAAATTGGAGAATTATCCTACCAGTGAAGTTATCCAAAGCAGCAAAGCAATCTTCCAGTACTTCTTCTACTCTGGTTAATGTATGAGCAGCTTCAATGACGTCACGATCCTTCTCTGCACGGAGTGGATGTGTTAATGCTCCGATTTCTTTCAGTTTATGTCCAACTTGTCTTATCAACCTGTGAAAATAAAAAAACTTTGGCTTCAATTGTTATACTTTGCTTCAATTGTTACTGTTATATTTTACTTATACTTGGCTTCAATTTTTACACTTGACTCTAATTGTAACATTTAATATGGCTTTCATTTTGAAAAAAATAACATTACAAAACAAAGTGCCAAAATAATGGAAAGTTCTCATTGGATTGTTTACTACTCATATTTATTGATGATCTGAATGGACAAGAAACAAAGGGTGTGTACTTATAGGATTTTTTCATTTAGCTCAGGACATCCAGCTCAGTCTTGCAGGTCCAACTTGTAATGGGCAAGCTGCCTATCATGAATTAAGTTGATCAGTACCGGGTACATGTGTTAGCTATAACAATGTGGATAACCTATTTGACTATTGACATCACAAATGGGTATTGCGGGAATCACTTTTTTACACAAAGTCAGGAGATAAGAAGCTGTATTTTATTCCGATCTCATTTTCACGACACATAGCACATGCTAAGCAGGAAAATGTATATATATGTTCAATGTATAGTTGTCATTTCTTAATTTGTATTCTGTATAGTTTTTGGCAAAATTTGCACCAAATGCTTTGGGTACAGCGGGAAGCCAGTGTAATTTTCATTTGGCACGAATGTTACAGAAAACTGTACAGAAATTATCTATTTTATTGGGACATAAAATACTGAGTGTGATACATACCGATCTCTCTTGTTGACTAGATCACATGTTATTTTCTCTATTTGACGTCGTTCATCAAATCCAACCACTGTCGCTGCTATTCTCGGAGCATCTGGTGCAGGGGCTGGTTGTAGTCGAATATAATCAGAGCAGACAACGTCACTGGTTCCATATAACTGAAAATAAATTCATTAAGAAACACTAAATAAGTAATTTCAAGTGTTAATTAAAGTTCTAACAATTTTAAGGGCGAATAGAACTTCAAGGGTTTAAGGACAATTATGCATTATTAAAATTTAATAAAACATTCAACAAATAAACTCCATTGAACTTTAAACAACCATTTCAAGCTTAAGGTTTACATCCCTAATGCTGTACTTGGACCTCAATGCAAATTTGAAGATGTTAAATAAATTAAATTCCATTTAACACTCTGGTTGCCAAGGCAACCAATAGGAAAAACTTTAAAGAGTTTCTTGTCAGACACTACATGTCTTAGAGCTTATATTTTTGGTCCTGTGATATAGGAGGAGATGTTGTTTATAGAAAAGTTTGAAGGCACTTCATGACGTATGAAAAATGACATAATACAGACGCGGGGTGATCACAATAGCTAATCCTGATCACACTGTGCTCAGGTGAGCTTAAAACAAAACAAGAGGGCCCTATATCGCTCACATGACAATCACTGTTCACTCATTAAAACATTGTTTTGAACCGGTGACCTAGTTTTTGACCCCAGATGACCCATATTAGAACTTGTCCTACATATGAATAAGACAAAATTTGGTGAAGATCCAATCAAAACCATGAAAACTACAGCATTAAAAAGGTTTTCCTAAGATTTGACCTCGAGACCTAGTTCTTGACCCCAGATGATATATGTTCAAATTTGTCTTACATATCATTAAGACAAATAATCTGACAAGGTTTGGTGAAGATACAATCAAAATATGACATCTACAGTGTTAATAAGGTTTTCCTAAGATTTGACCTTGAGACCTAGTTTTGACCCTAGGTGACCCATTTTTAAACTTGTCCTTAATATCATTAAGACAAACAATCTGGCAAGGTTTAGCCAAGATCCAATTAAACCCATGACATTTAGAGCTTTTACAACATTTTTACCTAAGATTTGACCTGATAACCCAGTTTTTGACCCCAGCTGACCCATATTCAACCTCGACCCACATATCATTGAGGCAAACATTTTGACATGATTTGGTGAAGATCTAATCAAAACTATGACATCTACAGTGTTAACAAAGTTTTCCTAAAATTTGACCTGGTGACCTAGTTAATGACCCCAGATGACCCATATTTGTTATATCATTAAAACAAAAAATATACACAGTTTGGTGAAGATCCAATTATAACTGTGAAATCTACAGTGTTAACATGGTTTTTCATAAGATTTGACTTAGCAACCTAATTTCTGACCCAAGATGACCCATGTTTGAACTCGTCCAAGATATTATGAAGACAAATATTCTGACAAGGTTTCATGATGATCCAATCAAAATAATGACTTCTAGAGTGTTCACAAGGTTTTCCAGCAATTTGCCCTAGTGACCTAGTTTTACTACGGAAATGACCCATTATCAAACTTGACCTACATATTATTGAATTAAACATTCTGACAAAGTTTCATGAAGATCCAATGAAAACAGTGATTTCAAAGGAGTTCACAAGGTTTTCCCTTATTTGGCCCTGGTGACCTAGTTTTTTACCCAAAATGGCCCAATATCGAACTCGTCTGAGATTTTGTCGATATTAACGTTCTGACCCAGTTTTTGCTAAAATTGGGCTAAAAATGTGGCCCCTAGTGTGTTAACAACATAAAGTTTTACGACGCACGATGCCGGATGGAGACTGATCCTAAAAGTTCACCCTGTCACTTTGTGACATGTGAGCTAAAAACACCTTTTAAAATGCAAGATATTCAATAAACAATATAATCCTGTTAAAATCTCACTGAAGTACAAAGATTAGGGAATGACCTACATGCACTTCGACATATATATTGTAGCTGCCTTTCTTGATAGACTTGAACTCGGCTTCTCTTGTATCAGGATGTACTGGTCCAATACTGGTAACCATCTTCTCTGTGTCTTCTTCAATACAGCATACCTACATAAAAGAAAATATGCATGAACAAATACACAGTTATTTACATAATACATATTAATATCTACAAACATACTCCAGTAAATGAATCACATTTATATATAGAAGACATCTAAGTTACATCTTAACATTAAAACAAGAAGTGTTTGTGAAACATGGACGGCCCCTGTGACCTTTGACATACTGACTCAAAATTGATAGGGGTCTTCTTCATGTGACCTACCACATAACCAAATCTGAAGAGCTTAGGCCAAATCGTTCTCTAGTTATTGGTTGGACAAGGTTTGGTTATGGTCGGATACCATCCGACATGTGCAGAGCAATATACCCCCTATACTTTGAAAGGGGACATAACAATTGGCATTAAAATTCTCATGTGAGAGGAGAACTTGATACTATTCCAAACATACCCTGAAATGTTTGATTTTTACTCCTTCAGTAACGTAAGGATCCTCCCAGCCAACACGAAGGTTGGAGCTGGTGTGTGTTGGTAGACGATGTACCACTGGTCCCTTGGCTCCTGGCCACTCAACAACAAGAGGCTCTGATGGCTTGCTGTTCATTTTCTCAAATGCTGTCAAAGCCTATGAAAATGCAATACAAGATATAAGGAAAGCAGAAAACCATTTTCATTAACAATGAAATAATATCTTCTATAATATAAACATTAATAAACAAAACGACAAGATATTTGGACTTTAAATTTAGCCAGTTTTAATATGACAGTGTTGCCCAGAACTTATTTTTAACACTTCAATCTAACAAATAAACGCTTTTGTGTGTAATTGTTTACAAAATCATAAATATATCTTACTTGTACTTGGAATGAGTACTCCTGACACCATTTACCATGTGTGTATGTATAACTGAGTTGGTCAGCATTCAATATAGACTCCACAATACCATTTACATAAACTTTATAACCAGTGATCAATGCATCACCATATGTATTAGGCTTGTCCCATTGTACAGCGATGTAACGGAAGTTACAGGCCCTGTGAATTAATCATTTCACTTTTTCATCCAGTTATGATAAAGCAACAAAAATTACTTCAAATAAAAATATACTTAGGTAAGAGTTTAACAATTTAAATATATTTCGAGATAAATCTCGAGTTTATCTATGCTGAGTCAAACAGACAAATTGTCTCCACTAAATGTTTTTAGGTTCTTAAAATAAAGGAAATTCAAAATCATTGTCATTTCCCTTTTGATACATGTGTTCTGAACACTAGTTTCTTATTACAGTGTAATCCATGCAAATGAAAGCCAGTAAAAGTAAGAATCTGTATAGAATCCAATCAAAGGACTAGTTTTTACCTCAGTGATAAGCAAGGCCCGTCTGGTGGAGCAGATGTCTGTACAGTCATCTGTTTAGATCTATCCTTGATTTGTCCGTCACCATCCAGAGCAATCAATCTTACAAAGTGAGTTGTTCCAGGCAAACATTTGTTGATCACACAGTTTGTATCCTTACAAGATAATCTGACTTCACGCTCCTACAATAAGAAATAAGAAAATCAAAAAAGAGAATTAAATGAATTCAAATACATGAGGTTTCTATTCCTCAGAATAATCAGCAGTGAGCACTTGGTGTGTTTGAGTGGATGTGTAACAATGCGTTACTTTTTAAGCAGTGATTCTAACTGAACTGAATTGACCATATAGGATCACATGAACACAACTGTTGGATCACATGACACTTATTTAGGATCACATGAACACAAATGCTGGATCACATGACACTTATATTGGATCACATGAACACAAATGCTGGATCACATGACACTTATATTGGATCACATGAACACAAATGTTGGATCACATGGACACTTTATTGGATCACATGAACAGATACTTATATTGGATCACATGAACAGATACTTACAGTATATTGGATCACATGAACAGATACTTACAGTATATTGGATCACATGAACAGACACTTATATTGGATCACATGAACAGATACTTACAGTATATTGGATCACATGAACAGATACATACAGTATATTGGATCACATGAACAGATACTTATATTGGATCACATGAACAGATACTTACAGTATATTGGATCACATGAACAGACACTTATATTGGATCACATGAACAGATACTTATATTGGATCACATGAACAGATACTTATATTGGATCACATGAACAGATACATACAGTATATTGGATCACATGAACAGATACTTACAGTATATTGGATCACATGAACAGATACTTATATTGGATCACATGAACAGATACATACAGTATATTGGATCACATGAACAGATACTTATATTGGATCACATGAACAGATACATACAGTATATTGGATCACATGAACAGATACTTACAGTATATTGGATCACATGAACAGACACTTATATTGGATCACATGAACAGATACTTACAGTATATTGGATCACATGAACAGACACTTATTTTGGATCACATGAACAGATACTTACAGTATATTGGATCACATGAACAGATACTTACAGTATATTGGATCACATGAACAGATACTTACAGTATTTTGGATCACATGAACAGACACTTATTTTGGATCACATGAACAGATACTTACAGTATATTGGATCACATGAACAGATACTTATATTGGATCACATGAACAGATACTTACAGTATATTGGATCACATGAACAGATACTTACAGTATATTGGATCACATGAACAGACACTTATATTGGATCACATGAACAGATACTTACAGTATTTTGGATCACATGAACAGATACATACAGTATATTGGATCACATGAACAGATACTTACAGTATTTTGGATCACATGAACAGATACATACAGTATATTGGATCACATGAACAGATACATACAGTATATTGGATCACATGAACAGATACTTACAGTATATTGGATCACATGAACAGATACATACAGTATATTGGATCACATGAACAGATACATACAGTATTTTGGATCACATGAACAGATACTTACAGTATATTGGATCACATGAACAGATACATACAGTATATTGGATCACATGAACAGATACATACAGTATATTGGATCACATGAACAGATACATACAGTATATTGGATCACATGAACAGATACTTACAGTATTTTGGATCACATGAACAGATACATACAGTATATTGGATCACATGAACAGATACTTACAGTATATTGGATCACATGAACAGATACTTATATTGGATCACATGAACAGATACTTACAGTATATTGGATCACATGAACAGACACTTATATTGGATCACATGAACAGATACATACAGTATATTGGATCACATGAACAGATACTTACAGTATATTGGATCACATGAACAGACACTTATATTGGATCACATGAACAGATACTTATATTGGATCACATGAACAGACACTTATATTGGATCACATGAACAGACACTTATATTGGATCACATGAACACTTACTGCTGGTTGGGCTACACTGCTCCATTGAATCTTATAGCAACCAATGCCATCAGTCTCAAGGAAGTTACCCCAATCTAGATGGATGGATGTCTCTGTGACCTTGGTGACCTTCACAGGAATGTCATGGTCATCAGCATAGGTCATCTCATCCAGAGCCTCACCTTCATGTGGAGAGTTCAAGGATGTATTGATTGAAAGTGTGTTTGACTTTCCGGAGTCAGAATATTCGGGATTTGCACTCAGAGCAACCAGGTTTACTTTGTAGTATCTGAAGATGGAAAATAATCATAAAAATCAATGGCAGATTTAGACCAAGTAACAATACAATTGGAATTATTTACTAAAATATAGCATGAAAAGGCAAAATTGTTATCATACCTTCATTTCTGTGTAAATCTTGAATAGTTTTTAATATTAGTAGAAATAATATGTTCTGGGCACTATGAATATATTTATACAAATGAAAGGTAGAGACAGCATATAAGCCTATTCAATACACTGAAACTAAATGCTAAGTAAGGAAGTTCAATAAATTATTACATATACCTGTTAGGTCTGCAAGGTATTACAGCTTTCCTGTGAGTATTGCTGAGTTCATTACCAGCCTTTTTGTCATTCAAATACACTTGATAACCTCGTACCCTGACACCACCATACAATCTTGGTTCACCCCATTCTATAACAAACTCGTCTGGTGTGGATGACTTGAGGAATATTTCTGGTGGATCTGGAGGTCCAGGAATCATTATCTGGATGTTCTGAGGTTGCTGTGGTAACGTGTCAGTGAAATACGCTGGTTCTACAACAATGTCGTATATACTCCTGAAATTAGAGACATAGAGATTAGTCTCATGCAGCATGGACAAAATAAATACAGATGTATAAAATGATTTTGAGTTCTGCACGAAGAGCTTAATTGCAAGCCTCTGATTGACAGATTCTGCAGTTAGTCTTAAACTGACCAATAAGCAGCAACAAATTTAGGCGAATCAATTATCAGATTTAATCATGTTGGCTCTAGAATGCTACAAGTAACACAACAACGGTGAATTAATTTCAGATATTTCCATCTCAATTAATTAAGTTTTTATCAACTTACTTAAGTCTAGTCACAGGTATAGAACATTTGCTGAAGTCCGAGCTGACATATTTGGTTTGTACAACTCTGTCGTCATGGGAATACCAGATAATATTAAACTGTTTTAACAAGCTTTTTTCTCCTCCCTGAGTCATCCACTGGCCTTGTATATCACCAAATGTTTTATTGTCACGATCTTCATTATGAGTGAAGTACGAATCCAGAGAATGAATGTAACCTAGAAATAAAAAAAGATTAGAAAATATCTACCCTTACTATTCAATGTACTATTTGAAACAAATTTGATTTGTTTTGTATGTTTGTTTGTTTGAGTTTTATATGAGGTGGACAGTTCACCTAAACATCATTCCTCGGAAGATCCAGTACTAGACTTCCATCCTCTGTAAGCAACTGTCTACTTTTCACATAAAGAGACATGGTCAGCAGCTGGGCTCGAACCCACGACCCTCTATCAGTGAGAGGTTACAGTAATTTGAAGTCACCGACCTTAACCACTCGACCACGAAGGCGGTTCACTACTGACTCAAATCATAGTGAAAAGGAAAAGTGGAGTGTTTAATTTAAGAGTTTGAAGTTTAAGTTAACTTTGAATGACTAGACACAAGTTTTCCTCATTATATGCATTTCTTAACAAGAATTTGACATTTTCCAACACTACTGAAATGTATTTTAATACTTCACTTCCCATAAATTGGAAACTAAGAGGCAAATTTGGAGGAGGAAGATCTGATAAATTTTATGGCAGATGGACGGATAGCCTATCCCCAAAGTTAGGGATCCACAGTTTTGTTTATAACATACCATCCATATTCTTTGGTAGTGTTATCTCTAATGGTTCTGATGGAGAAGCATCTAGATTATCTTCATCCTCTAACAATAAACCATAATCCATATCTTGTGGATTTGTGTTCTTGTAAGCACCTTTATACTGTAATATATCAAATGAAGTTTAATCACTATGTTATCAAAGGAACAAATTTAAAAAGTACTTTGATGGGTTTTGATTGCAATTTTTCTGCATATGCTGAGGTATTATAACAGTGAAAATAATGGTATGAAACCAATAGCTTAACAAGTTAAATAACACCACA
The DNA here is from genome assembly GCA_964023205.1 of Lutraria lutraria. Taxonomy (NCBI): domain Eukaryota; kingdom Metazoa; phylum Mollusca; class Bivalvia; order Venerida; family Mactridae; genus Lutraria; species Lutraria lutraria. The sequence continues at coordinate 26,171,778 of OZ026844.1, read as the reverse complement.
TGCAGCAAATTTTATACACACCTTGCGTTTTCTTTCTTTTTTCCCAGATTCTGTGCATGTCAAGGCCACCAGAGTCACATGGTACAGTTTTCCAGGCTTACATTTAGTTAGTTGACAACTCTGTGAAGATGGTCCAAGATGACAGTAAGTTTTGCCATTTATTTCCAGTTTATACCCTTCAAGGTATCTGCGTATATAGCGTGGCTTGCCCTCGGCGTCTTTACCTACAACAGACATCAATAATGGTTTCTCCCAGTATAACTGAGCTGTAGTCTGTGTATATCCAGTAATCAGCAGTATTGGGGGTTCTGTTGGTGCACGTGTACGAGCGTACAATGGGCGGGACATGATATGTGCAGTGCGGCGGTATTTCTCAAGTCCAGTACCTGCATCTTCATCCTTTTCTAGGGAAGTTTTTACACTGACAACTGCTTCAACTATGACCTTATATTGGTTTCCAGGTGTAAGATCATCAATTACAAGAGTGTCTTCAGTTGGCAGTAAGTTAACATGACTGGCAACAACAAAGTCATCATCATCCTTTCTCTTGTTATATTTAACATCAGCCCAGCGGACAATCACACCTTGTAACTTGTTTGAGCCATACACAATGGGTGGAGTCCACATCAATTTCAGTGATGTTGTTGAAGCCTTGACAACCTTAAGAGCAGCTGGTGGCTCAGTGCCAGATGTTTTTGTAAGAATGCTAGAATTTGGTAACCATGGAGAATCATCTGCTGGTAAGATGGTTTCTTTTGGAATAGCACGAGCTGTTTTAAGTCTGTGTCTGTCAGGCAAACGGTCAAAATACTCATCAGTTATAGCAGTAATTCGAACCATGTAGTCAGTTTTCTCACGTAGTCCTTGAACAACAGCTGTTGTAGCATCTGGGATTGCATCTGTAGAAATATGATGTGGATCAGCTGTATTCAGAGAAACGGCATCCACCCTTATACCTGTTAATAATAAAGAGGTCAATTATGATTATATCAAATAATTTAGATTCAAAATATGAAGTGTTTATGAAACACAGATGCCTCCTTGTGACCTTAACCTTTGACCTACTGACCTCAAAATCAATAGGGGTCATCTACATGTGATGACCAACCTTGGTCAAATCGTTCTCTAATTATTGGTCAGACAAGGTTTGGTTACGGACCAGGGGTCTTAAAATCTTGAAATCATAATCGGTTCAGATCCATGGATCCCCCCCATATTTGTGCAAACCCCCCCCCCCCCCCCTTTAAAAACGTAAGTTGTCACCACAAAATATCCATCCCTCGCGGTTGTTCATCATCTAGGAGTGACATACTCTGTACATATTCTTCCAAACAGATTATTATGCCCACATATGTATCATTATACTCAAAACACAAGGTACAAAGAACAATCTCTTAATTAAGAAAGGGTCGCGAAAATACATTACGGAACCATGTGTGTTCGATGAACGTTCAAGCAGGACTGTTCTAGAGTTAATTGAGCGAAATTCAAACATACTCATTCACTCACATCTTATGTTTACTTTACTTCATGATCGAAGCAGACATTCTGACTATCAAAATGTTAATGTTTTAATTGTCAATAGCAGTACAGATTTGAAGATCATCGCAGGAGACAACTCCATGCAGCCGGTGTACACGTAAATAAGTCTCTACGGTAAATGTTTATATTGCATCACTCTATTTTCCCGCTGAAAATCATTTCAATTGTTTTTTATATGAAGTCATGATCTGTCATGATGCACTTCAATGCATTTATTGTTTTCCTCTTATCTACCTCGTGTTTGGACTGATTACTAGCAAACAGACATCGATTGATCGGATTAACAAATGATTGCTCCGGGCTATTGGATATCTTGACATGTTTAATGTGGGGGTATTGAAAATGGTGCGAACAACATACAGTATGGTTTGTGACATTTTGCACATACTTAGCGATTTTGGACCAAATTTTTTCAATTTATGGAACATTTATGGACTGATTTTTTAACCATTTTCTGCCACTCAAATTGGTCCGGGACGTTGAAAATCGGTCAAAACGGGCAAATTTTCATTTTTCAAGAGCCCTGGTACGGACTGACCGATTGGAATGTGTGACTGACATGATTGTGCAAAGCAATATACCCACTTTTCTTTGCAAGGGGGCATAATTAAAGTTTAAGAGTTCAAGGCAGTAGTACATTTGACTGAAATCTTAATATTAAGCCTTAAATTGCTAGGAATGCTTGACAATAGTATTCCAAAAAGGAAAAATAACCAAGTCTCATAACTCCCAAATAATATGTTATGACAACCAAAACAATAGAGGCAAGTTGTGTTGGTGCTAAACAAAACAGAACAAGAGGGCCATGATGGCCCTATAAATGCTCACCAGGAGAAAAGGTCATTTGGAGATTAACATTGTTGAAGTTTTCTATACGAGTCTAAGTAAGATCAAGTGACCCATCTGGGCCGTTTTTTATCCCATGGCCATTATATGAACAGATTTAAAAGAGGTCCATTAGACAAAGCTAGATACCAAATATCTTAGCTCTAGGCCTTGTGGTTTCGGAGAAGAAGATTTTTAAAAATTTTCCTATATAAAATAGAATTAACCCCAGGGCAGGGCTAATTTTGACCCCGGGGCCATAATTTGAACAAACTTGGTAGAGGTCCACTACACAATGCCACATACAAAATATCTAAGCTCTAGGCCTTGCGGTTTCGGAGAAGAAGATTTTTTAAATTTTCCTATATAAGTCTATATAAATCAAGTGACCCCCGGGGCGGGGCCAATTTTGACCCTAGGGCAATAATTTGAACAAACTTGATAGAGGTCCACTAGACAATGCTACATACCAAATATCTTAGCTCTTGGCCTTGTGGTTTTGGAGATTTTTTAATTTTTCCTATATAAGTCTATATAAATCAAGTGACACCCGGGGCGGGGCCAATTTTGACCCTAGGGCAATAATTTGAACAAACTTGGTAGAGGTCCACTGGACAATGCTATATGCCAAATATCTTAGCTCTAGGCCTTGTGGTTTCGGAGAAGAAGATTTTTTTAATTTTCCTATATAAAATAGAATAAACCCCAGGGAATGGCCAATTTTGACCCCGGGGCCATAAATTGAACAAACTTGGTAGAGGTCCACTACACGATGCCACATACAAAATATCTAAGCTCTAGGCCTTGCGGTTTCGGAGAAGAAGATTTTTAAATTTTCCTATATAAGTCTATATAAATCAAGTGACCCCCGGGGCGGGGCCAATTTTGACCCTAGGGCAATAATTTGAACAAACTTGATAGAGGTCCACTAGACAATGCTACATACCAAATATCTTAGCTCTTGGCCTTGTGGTTTTGGAGATTTTTTAATTTTTCCTATATAAGTCTATATAAATCAAGTGACCCCCAGGGCGGGGCCAATTTTGACCCTAGGGCAATAATTTGAACAAACTTGGTAGAGGTCCACTGGACAATGCTATATGCCAAATATCTTAGCTCTAGGCCTTGTGGTTTCGGAGAAGAAGATTTTTTTAATTTTCCTATATAAAATAGAATAAACCCCAGGGAATGGCCAATTTTGACCCCGGGGCCATAATTTGAACAAACTTGGTAGAGGTCCACTACACGATGCCACATACAAAATATCTAAGCTCTAGGCCTTGCGGTTTCGGAGAAGAAGATTTTTAAATTTTCCTATATAAGTCTATATAAATCAAGTGACCCCCGGGGCGGGGCCAATTTTGACCCTAGGGCAATAATTTGAACAAACTTGATAGAGGTCCACTAGACAATGCTACATACCAAATATCTTAGCTCTTGGCCTTGTGGTTTTGGAGATTTTTTAATTTTTCCTATATAAGTCTATATAAATCAAGTGACCCCCAGGGCGGGGCCAATTTTGACCCTAGGGCAATAATTTGAACAAACTTGGTAGAGGTCCACTGGACAATGCTATATGCCAAATATCTTAGCTCTAGGCCTTGTGGTTTCGGAGAAGAAGATTTTTTTAATTTTCCTATATAAAATAGAATAAACCCCAGGGAATGGCCAATTTTGACCCCGGGGCCATAATTTGAACAAACTTGGTAGAGGTCCACTACACGATGCCACATACAAAATATCTAAGCTCTAGGCCTTGCGGTTTCGGAGAAGAAGATTTTTAAATTTTCCTATATAAGTCTATATAAATCAAGTGACCCCCGGGGCGGGGCCAATTTTGACCCTAGGGCAATAATTTGAACAAACTTGGTAGAGGTCCACTAGACTATGCTACACACCAAATATCAAAGCTCTAGGCATTGTAGTTTTTGACAAGAAGATTTTTTAAATTTCCTATATAAGTCTATGTAAAATCAAGTTACCCCTGGGGCGGAGCCAATTTTGACCCTAGGGGAATAATTTGAACAATCTTTGTAGAGTTCCATTACACAATGCTACATACCAAATATCTCAGCTCTAGGCCCTGTGGTTTCAGACAAGAAGATTTTTTAAGTTTTTTAAATTTGTTGCCATAGCAACCAGAATTTTTAATGAAATTTAATTTTTTGAACAACTTTGAAAGGGGACCACCCAAGGATCATTCCAGCCAAGTTTGGTTGCAATCGGCATAGCGGTGTAGGAGGAGATGTTGTTTTAAGTAAACATGGACGCCACGTATTCGTAACGACGCACGACGCACGATGGACGCAGGGCGATCACAAAAGCTCACCCTGAGCACATTCGTGCTCTGGTGAGCTAAAAATGTAATTCATCAAGAAATAACCATTGATGCTAGAGTAAAGGGTATAATCAAGTAAAGTAGAAATAAAACTGTAGGTGATGTGGGTGCATTTGAAATGGTCCAAAACAACAACTGTTTGAAGCAATTGATAAAATCATAAAATCTACTTTACTTCGTACAGATGAACAGACATACAAGGTAAAGACTATAATTATGCCCCACATAAACTAGAGCTGTCACAAGGTGACAAATACCCCCAAATGCTGCGTAGACCTTGGAGCTAAAGCCATGGGAGTTGGGCGAAACACATCATCAAGTGGTAGTTAACATATGTGGTAAGTAATTCCGAAATCCTCCAATGAATGACAAAGTTACAGAGTGGACATGATTTGGGACAGACCAAGTGACCGACCGACAAAGTGATTCCTTTTATACCCCTACTACTTTAGTGGGGGTATAAAAATCAAAACTCTGAATACAAATATAATATAAAGTAGAGATCTAGCATTACAATTTTTTAACTTCATGTTACAAATAAGTCATGCTGCTTAAACATGGAATGATCTTAAAATTGTTTATTTACAAACAATTAACAAGCAGGTTTTTGAATGACAAAAATATTTTACCAATAACATCAACTCCGTGTTCTCTAGGAACGTCCCAAGCCACTTTGAGGGCAGAGCATGTTGACGAAAGTATACCCAGGTTGGAAGGAGGGTCTGGAGGACTAGCAGTTCTCACTAACAAATTGTCTGACTTAGCAGTCAGTATAAAAGCACTCACTGTCTCATGTCCAGCAGCTTCAGCTTCTGTAAAGATATACAATGGTAACAATCATTCACTCATAATGATTTAGGTCTGACATAAAATGTGTACAATTGGAACAGAACAATTTGATAAGGCACATAGGTTGTTGTAGAAAAACAAGTATGTAATAGTTTTAATATGCACAACAGTTTCTACCCGAGTAAACAATATAAGTTTGGTAAACAATGACATTAATCAATTCTCTCATGTGTTCATTTATTATGACAGGCTTTAACGGACAATAAAAAAGCTTGCATTCAGAATCATGGTCTCAACACTCAGTGCTTACCTTCATCAAGATCCTTATATTTTTCCATTTTTCTTGCCTCCACCACAATCGTATAGGTTGTTGCTGGGCGTAAATTGGTTATCAATAAATGATCCTCTACAAAAAAAAGGTTTGAATTGTTCAACAAAATAACTTTGTTCACTTTAAGTACAGCTTTCAACTTAAAATAAGAAATAATGATCAATTTTATTTACTAAATCCTCAAATCATGGAAATTTTATAGCAATGCTTAAATTACATGAACAAGAGCTGGAAGCTATAGTTGTAGAAGAAACAAAAACTGAACATGGTCAATGTTGGAGAAAGATCTATACTGCACTGAACACTTTGTGAATTCTATTTTCAGAGAATTATCTATCATTATGAAATAAAGAACATGAATAATTGTTTTCCATTTAATGTTAGTTATACAAACATGAGCAACTCAAACAGATGACAATTTTCAGACTAAGATTGGAAACATTCTGTTAAATTAAGCTTGAAAATAAATTCCTTAACTTAAAATAATTGTATAAATATATAATTCAATAGTCTTAAGATCATCTGAAGATTAATGAAATCTAATGGTGGAGTTTACAATTTACATCAGCATCTGAGCTTGTTGTCTAAAGCATCTTTACAGTAGGGTTTAAATAGGGTTATACTAACTTGTAAAATATGCAATTAAAAGATTAACATGGAAAATACATTTCTAATTAATTTCTAATTAGTGCCCCCCTCCTTCCAAGCTATATCTTATCAAGTTATCAGACTTTAGTCAGAAAAGTGATCAAATCTACAGAATTTAATGGAACCATACTTTTGATTACAGATTGTGGAACTATTTCCAAGTAAACTATATCACAGATCATTCAAAATACAAGCTTAAATTGCACTTTTAAATGAAATCTGTGAGTTGTTAAGACAGAAATCCAGTGATTCCAGTCATCAAAAGCTTCTATCTACAATGCCATTAAAGCATTGCTTTATGCACTTATGCAGGTAAGAACAATGTTTGACAATGTTAAAGTGTACAATTCCAAAACACAAACAGTAAACAAACAGCTCTTTCATGAAATAAGTTAATTTGCAACACAGCCATGTATGACTAAACATTATACATGCATGTACAGCTGATTTTGAAATGTGCTTGGTCACACAACTGAATTAAACAGCAACGTTCAGCTGCTCATGCCAAGTAACTGGAAACAATGATCATGTAGTACATTGAGGAGCAGCCACAAATTTGAAGCAAAATTGGTAGTTTTTGGATTTTCATCTTACAACTGACTTAAGACAAAGCAGCATTTTGAAGATTCTAAATACTTGTCTGTGCTTAAATGACTTATGAATCAGTTCAGACAACTATTTACAAAAGGACTTATACATTAAAGCTACAACTAAGCTAGGGGGAAATGTGCAACATAGTTACCATCAGCTGGAATAAAAATATTGAAAAAATAAAAAAATCAATAAAGAACTTTTCTAAACTGCCATCTTAAAATGACATCAGAAACGAATAAAAGACTTGGAAAATTAAGCCTATGTCCAAAAGTACATATCGAGGGTTCAACGCAACAGTGTCGTAACTCATATTGAAATAAGAACAAGTTAAGACAGTGTTGCGCTGAGCCCTCGATATATTGTGGAGACTCTCAGTTTATCAACAAATACATTAAGAGGGTCATATAACAAGAGGGCCAAGATGGCCCTAGATCGCTCACCTGAGAACAAACGCATTATAATTAATGACCAGGTAATATAGTTTTCATCTTGTATAACCCATTTTTACGTATACTTTGAGATCAAAACCAACAATGAAGGTATAATACTGTTAAACAAGCTAAAACGTAGCAAATTTTCTAATCCAAGGGCCCATAACTCATGAAGTTGTGGTTCGATTCCACCCATAACTGATAACGTAAGGTCATACATATTCATAGTAAATATGATTAGAATCGGTGAATAAATGAAGGCGCTAGAACAAGCTAAAATATAGCAAATTTTCTAAGTCAAGGGCCCATAACTCTTGGAAGTTCAGGTCCGATTCCGCCCATAATCGAACTTGTCCAAGATCTTTTGGTTATACACATTTACTGAAAATATGATTAGGATTGGTGAATAAATGAAGGCACTAGAGTGTAAACAAGCTAAATATAGCTAATTTTCTAAGTCAAGGGCCCATAACTCTTGAACTTATTGTCTGATTTTGCCCATAATCAAACTTAGCTGAGACATTGTGACCATATACATTGTGACCAAGGTTGATCACGATTGGTTAAGAGCTGTGGATGCTAGAGTGTAAACAAAATAATTGTGGCCGGACGCCGGACATTCATCGATCCTAAAAGCTCACCTGATTCATCAGGTGGGCTAAAAAGTAAGTAATGATAAAATTGTTATAAAAAGTATAGTTTTGTGTTTCCTCTCACCCTTCTTGTTGTCAGATTCATTTGGGAAACATATTACTAGGAATAAAAAAGGTAACCAAAACAATGTAAACAAGTAAAACATTCTAGACAAACAAATAGGTCATTTAAAGGTTATTTTAAGTCAAAAGGTCTGTTAAGGTCAAATGCAGTAAGGAAAGGGCAAAAAAAGACTAAAAACCAAAACATCAATTTCAACTTAACTGCACTAACATTTTAAGATAATGCAATTTACCCACAATTCTATACTTCATCATAACTGAAGTTATGCACTAAGCTAAATTAAACTAGAATTATTTCTCTCCACTGCAACATACAATTATAAAGGTCTATTCTAACATATACTGTAAATTTGACATAAACTAAAATTATATTAAAACATATAGGGTTCCATGATATGTAAAAGGGTATTTACTGTGTTTGCAGCCAGTGACACTAGAATGAATTCAGCCATTGTCATCATATGCTGCTAGATCTTTTTCAAGAAAAAATTCTCAAGGTACCTACATGAGCTAGCAGTGCAGTTCTATACACTGAAAACACTGGCCACAAATATCAGAAACAGCCTTTTTTCCAACATCACAGAATCTTTTACAAGTACTGGTAGACACTGATGTATATATTACCACATTTTTTTTTGTCAAAGGATATTATTGACTGACTTCTTGGTTTTTCTATAGGACAATATAAACAAGTACAATTTTTTAAATAAATTCACAACCATAAATAGGAGAATCTCTGACAAACACCAATGACAAATCCCCTTACCGGTGTAACAGGCCATTCTTCCCCCCCTGGCCATTTTTTCCCAGTGGAAAGTTTTCTGAGTTTGTATTTACTTCTGTATGTTAATATGTCTGAGTTTATATTTACTTTTGTATGTTAATATTTCTGAGTTTGTATTTACTTCTGTATGTTATTATTTCTGAGTTTATATTTACTTTTGTATGTTATTATTTCTGAGTTTATATTTACTTTTGTATGTTAATATTTCTGAGTTTGTATTTACTTCTGTATGTTATTATTTCTGAGTTTAAATTTACTTTAATATGTTAATATTTCTGAGTTTATATTTACTTTTGTATATTAATATTTCTGAGTTTGTATTTACTTCTGCATGTAGATCCACTAGACAATACTTCATACCAAATATCTAAGCTCTAGGCCCTGTGGTTTTGGAGAAGAAGAATATCTTACATTTTCCTATATAAGCCTAAATAAATCAAGTGACCCCGGGGCTGGGCCTATTTTGACAATTTTAACATTCTGACAAGGTTTGGTGAAGATCCAATCAAAACTGTGACATCTACAGTGTTAACAAAGTTTTCCAAAGATTTGTCCTGGTGACCTAGTTATTGGTCCCACATGACCCATATTTGTACTTGGCTGTTTTATCATTAAAACAAATGATTTGACAAAGTTTGGTGAAGATCCAATTATAACTGTGAAATCTAGTGTTAACATGGTTTTACATAAGATTTGGCCTAGTTTTTGACCCAAGATGACCTATGTTCGAACTCGTCCAAGATATTATGAAGACAAACATTCTGACAAGGTTTCATGATGATCCAATCAAAACAGTGACTTCTAGAGTGTTCACAACGTTTTCAAGCAATTTGCCCTTGTGACCTATTTTTTTACCAGAAAATACCCATTATCAAACTTGACCTACATATTATTAAAATAAACATTCTGACAAAGTTTCATGAAGATCCAATCAAAACAGTGATTTCTAAAGTGTTCACAAGGTTTTCCCTTATTTGGCCCAGGTGACCTAGTTTTTTACCCTAAATGGCCCAATATCGAACTCGTCCAAGATTTTGTTGATGTTAATGTTCTGACCCAGTTTTGCTAAAATTGAGCTAAAAATTGCCACAAGGGGAAAAACTAGCCAATAATGTATAGTATTTCTGAAGGGGAAAAAGTGGCCAAGATGGGGAAGAAATGGCTTAGAATCATAATGCAATACTGTTATTATAATGGGGGGAAAAGGTGGCCTGGGGGGGGAAGAAATGGCCTAGAATCATAATGCAATACTGTTATTATGAGGGGGAAAAAGTGGCCTGGGGGGCGAGAAATGGCCTAGAATCATAATGCAATACTGTTAATATAAGGGGGTAAAAAGTGGCCTGGGGGGCGAGAAATGGCCTAGAATCATAATGCAATACTGTCATTATAAGGGGGGAAAAGTGGCCCAGGGGGGAAGAAATGGCCAGGGGAAAAAATAGACTGCTACACCTGTACCTGTATCTAGTACAAAGATATTGTATTTGCACACATACAGAGAGGTAGGTTGAAAACCAAATGGAATATGGAAGCTGGACAAACATTATAAGAATATTTTCTCTTCTCAAGCACAGTCTTTTTTTAATCAAATAGACTATCAAACAAAATAACTGAATCAAAATAATTTTAACCAGTACACTGCTAAATACTGCTCTTAAGCAAGAACAGGAAGTTAAGAGATGACAAGAGATGGATGTATTTTCACTGAACAAAGGATTATGTTACCACTAACTAAACCATTGCAGAAAATGCTAAAACTTCCATCACTCTGAGCAGATGACCATATAACAAAAGAACAAGTTCTGTTTTAACAACAATGCAATTAAGTAAACTAAGAAAGTTGAAAAAAATCACTAAAGAAGATAACTATTCTACCAAAAGAACAATGCTATTAGCCAACCTAGCAACTTAAGAACTACAAAAGAACATGTTCTGCTCATAGAACAGTCCTGCAGACTAACTAGAACAAACTGACTCAGACAACTTTATCATCTATGTAAGAATGAAGTACACTGAAATTTACCTGATGTGCTATCACTGTTAATGTCATCTTCAGGTTTATCTCCAGGCCACCAAGTCACCTGATAACTGTCTGGACGAATAAAATGGGATTTTGGTTCATCATCTGAAAGGCAAACAAATTGTTCATACCATCTGCATAACATTCTAACATCAAGGTCACAGAAACTAACCAAACTTATTTTCAGAAGTTGATACATGTAAGTTCTGGCAGCAATAATATACCTTACAAAAAGTTAACATCACAATGATCATTCAATTATCTCTATGGCACAAGGTCTGCAAAATCAATTTTAATAGAATTTCTCTACACAATAACATACTAGTATATAATACCAGACTTTATTCCATGTGATAATTTTAAACCATATTCTAACATATTGACAGGAATAATAGAACATTTCAGTGTTTAAACCAATAAAATCAATTATTTCAATGAATCTTTTATCAAGCATTTGTGTGAGAAGCTTATTGATCACATACTTACAATTGTCAGAATTTTGTGATAACAAGTTTTGCAAATTTCTTATTTTAACTTGTAAAGCAATGTAAATATTGAGGACTATGGCAACCCTGGCCTCAATCAGCATGGCTCATAACAGATATAAGATATAGCCATTTGCGCAAAAACTGTAATATTTATTTTTTTAAACAAATCTGAGTTACAGTAGTTCTGCACTAAACCCTCCTCAAGAAGATTTTATAATGTATGGATATTCTAGCAGTATGATAGAAAGTCTTGTATAATTTATTATAATGGGCTATAAAAACATTCTTGATGGATATACAGTTTCACCAATTTCATTAGAAAAACAATATAACACAGGCTGATTTATTATACCGAAGGCTTAATGCCTAAAAGTAGTTATTAAAGCTTCAATATATTAACAGTAAATTTGAACTAACAGAAAATCGACATGAATACACAACAATGTAATTAAAGTATGTGAAAAAACTAATCAAATATTTTCCCTCAACTAAGCAAACACTAAGAATATCTTAAACAAATTTAAACAGGTTGTGCAATGTTTATATTCAGACTGTCATCAACACTTAGTGATTAATAACACAAATCATTATTGATCATAAATGTATATAAGTTCACTTTCAAAACAGATACCATCAATGGAGAAAGAATCTCACATGTTTCAATATAAAACTATTGTATGAAAGTAGAATATAAATTTCAAAGCTATTAAAGTAATCTCAATTCACTTGAGATTATTCTTAAGTTATTTTCCGAGTTTCTTAAGTTTCTCATATCTAAGTGCAGTGACAAATATAATCTTCATTAGCATGAGATCACTCTGAAAAAATATCAAAATGACAACTCCAATGCCAGTTCAACTTTTAATTTCATTAATTTTAGATTTTTCTTCACTAGATTAGGATATACTAACATCTTTAGAACCAATGCTTGATATTTTCTTTGTAACTACAATTTGATCATTGGTAGGTGTCTCCATTACATTTAGAATTTTATAAACATAGACTATGGTCAGATCTCAGATTCCACATTGATAAAATATTTCATAATATAACAAATACATTGATTGTAGTAAGTTACTATACAGATAAATACATGTCTTTATAAAACAAAAATACAGATTATTGACATAAATATTAGTTTTTTATCATCAATTCACAAATACATAAAGTCACTATTGTTAAATTTGTGTCACTAACAATGAATAAATGCTCTAAATTTACCTCAAGATAAGAGATAAAAGGTTTACTAAGATTTAAAATTACCCAAAAAAATAGGTTTGAACTGTATAACTGACACTATACTTCTCTCTCAGTTGTCTAAGTCAAATCTTCATTAATTTTACAAAGACTCTTACATTTATGAAGAAAACATGTTTTTATAATAAGTGTATGTGTTATAGTGTATGTGTTATAGTGTATGTGTTATAGTGTATGTGTTATGGTGTATGTGTTATAGTGTATGTGTTATAGTGTATGTGTTATAATGTATGTGTTATAGTGTATGTGTTATAGTGTATGTGTTATAGTGTATGTGTTATAGTGTATGTGTTATAATGTATGTGTTATAGTGTATGTGTTATAGTGTATGTGTTATGGTGTATGTGTTATAGTGTATGTGTTATAGTGTATGTGTTATGGTGTATGTGTTATAGTGTATGTGTTATAGTGTATGTGTTATAGTGTATGTGTTATAGTGTATGTGTTATAGTGTATGTGTTATAATGTATGTGTTATAGTGTATTTGTTATAGTGTATGTGTTACAGTGTATGTTATAGTATATGTGTTATAATGTATGTGTTATAGTGTATGTGTTATAGTGTATGTGTTATACAATTATGTTTGAAAAGTCTTGGTTTGGGAAAAAATGTTTGTTGAAAACCTCAGACCGAGCGGAAATAAGTAAGTTTTTTTATGAGATGTAACCTAGGATAGATTCAGAAGGCATATAGCTCCTGGGTTTCATAAATACAAAACTTAAAGCATTAATTAATTTATTTGAAATGGAGCTTCACCCTTTAATGAAATCACTCTTACTTCCAGTACATGAAATTAAATACAAATTTAATCCAATAAAAAAATATGATAAAAATTTAAGCCTATGATTGAGAGTTATACACAAATATAACTATTCAAATTGTATTTCAAACAAAACAGAAATAAAATTTCTACAGCTTAAACTATTCATTATTCTTTTCTTAAATGCTAGTCTGTAAAATGTGGCTTATAAAACATCTAATGAAATAAAAATGAAGCATTACACACCTGTATTATAGATTTTAATTCCAAAACTATGATAATTATATTCTCAATCGCTTATTCCATGTTTGTTTTTCATAACCATATCGCCAATAAACAGGAAACTAATAATGAGAAGATTTTTACCGATCAAGTCAATAATATTGATTTCTATATACACACAATTTATAGATACCTATACTATACAATATTTTGTTCACAATAATGTCATTCTCATGACACCCCACCAATCTTTACAACAAATAAATAACTCACTTACTCCTTGTTACCATTAAACCAAACACACAACAAATTAATTTTGAAGTATCAAGCCTACAAGTCTGAGCTTAACAAATTAAGCATATAAGGACGAATGAAAATATCTATGTTTTTATAACGGCCATTATAAATTATTATTGTTTGGATTTTTTAGCATTCAAATAATATCTTGTTCAGAAGTGATGACTATATGTCTGAAGTGGAGTGAACTTTTCTAAGACTATTTTCTTGACCGAGAGTCACAGGCCACTTATTCTAAATTTCATAAAAAAATCCCACAAATACTGTGGAGAGAAAGGGACAGCAGTTACTGTGTGCAACCCACATAAACAACAACAGTTAACTTAACCATTAAACAACTACTAACATTCAGTTTACACATTACACTTTTGCCACTCAATATAGACAAATACTAATACATGTATTTTCAAACAATAAAATGTTCTTTTCATGATATACTTTTAGAAATCTTATCAAATCCCAACCTAGAATTTCAAAACATCATTCATCCACACGCTAGGATAGACATTGTAAATATTTGGATCTTAAAATCCACTTATAGCACATGGAAACACAAGAATTTGAATGATAAAGCTGAATATAATTGCACTTTGATCAGATGACATGATTTATGGGCAATTTTTTTCATAGAAGAATTTTCAGAGTACAGTAAAAATACTGTCTAAATGACAATAGCAACCATGCCATGATATCACAAGGGTGTAAGGTTTAGAGATATGTTAATGAATGAAGCAGTTGTTTGGCTGGGAATTCCAGCAGCAAACCAAGCATTATGTATAGAAGGGATGTAAGCTAAAATAAAGAAACCATTGTAAAAGTTTTTGTAAAAACTACTATTTCTATCATTCTTTGCTTACACATAGTTTACACAATGTTATAACCTCCCATAGTTAATAAATACTTCAAAGAGAAATCAACAGGAAACAAGTACAACTTGATATTTAAACATTTAAGAAAGTAATTTTATTAAAAGATTGAAGGCTGATCACATCATTCAGGTAATGCTAATCCTTAGGTGATTGGTAGCAGACTCTAATTTTTAAACAGCTCCTCCTATACAGTGTCATTTACACTCACAAATCAGCCAGATTTTGTAAGCTTAAAACAGGTAGAACAAAGTTATAATATGATAGTAATTTTGATCTGACATTTTAATTTTGAACTAGAACTATCACTAAAGGTGATGAATACCCCCAGATGTCGCCTTGAAACAGTTATTGTTACATTTTACAAAGGGAAATATAATAACACTTTTCATTTTTTGAATACCTGCAAATTGTTGCTCATAAATATCCTGACCAATTACTAAATACACATTATATAAAACGTAACAAAGGGCCATAACTCATTAAAATTGACTTGGACAAAACCAATTGTGGACATGCACAACTTGGCAAACTACTTATCACGTCTAAGAATTCCTGCATGTAGTTGCTGAGAAATAGTTTGGACAAAATTTACCTATTGTATAAAACAAGGGCCATAACTCAGTGAAAATTAATTTTGACCCCGGGGCCATAATTTGAACAAACTTGGTAGAGGTCCACTAGACCATGCCACATACAAAATATCTAAGCTCTAGGCCTTGTGGACTTGGAGAAGAAGATTTTTTAAATTTTCCTATATAAGTCTATATAAATCAAGTGACCCCCGGGGCGGGGCCAATTTGACCCTAGTGCAATAATTTGAACAAACTTGATAGAGGTCCACTTGACTATGCTACATACAGAATATCAAAGCTGTAGGCATTGTAGTTTTTGACAAGAAGGTTTTTCTATGTCGCTCATCAGTAGTTGCTGAGAAATTGTCCGGACAAATTGTGCCTACAGACAAACTGACCGTCAAGCATGAATCCAATATAGCCCCCATATATTTAATATCTGGGGGTATAATGATAAAGCGAGATTTCAGACTGATCTAAGATCGAAGCCTAGCTAATACATTATGAAACTAATTAAGTAATTTTAACGATTGGTCCAATTCAGTATTAATAAATCCACTGAGTTGTTGTAAACTTGAGAAAGATTAAACTTTCAACACAATCCAAGACACAAATAAATCAAGATCAAGCAATACTCCTCTCTACTTATAAATCAATACACTTATAATGATTCATGAATAAGAAATCAAATTACAATTAATTAATTAAGTTGTTAGTTAACTATTTATTCAAATAAGGTTTCCATTATAACTTGTTTGAGCTAGGATTAGACAAGAAATCAATATGTAATTTAAATGAATTACAGTCCTTCTTTCTTAAATAGACTTTTGTTGTATTCAATAAAATTCTTAAATCCCTAGATTTGTAATTTGATAGAACATAAATCTTTGGTATGTTTTGTTATCAAACATTTCAACAAGAAACTGTCAGTATAGAGACAGACTACATCTTACATCATATGAACAATAGGGTAATACATTCAAATAAAATTTTGTGCTATAAAAAACTGCTGCTATACTAAATAATCTTACAGAATACCACAATACATTCTTAATAAGATAGAATTAAAAGTGAACTCATATCTATGAATTACTCATACATACATACATAATCAACAGAATGTCATTCAAGCAGTGTAATGTTCAATATATTTTGTTCTTAATCTGTTTTGTAAGTCCCTGAACTTTCTACTGAACATTCTGAATGACAAACAGTTGATAAGTTACAATGAACTTGGATCATGCTATAGTAACACGCCCAATGTGTTTTCCATATCTCTAGCCATGGCAATTCTGCATGTTTTTGTAAATCAGTCATAAACCGGAAAATCTAGTAAATCAACACAAGATAAAACAAAAAGTGTTTGTGAAACATGGATGCCCCTAAAGGCCAACTAGATAGCAACACCTTGACCTTTGACTTACTGATCTCAAAATCAATAGGGGTCTTCTACATTATAAGACCAACCTCCTCCATGCTAAGTCTGAGGATCATAAGCCCAATCATTGTCAAGTTATTGGTTGGACAAGGTTTTTCATGTTGAAGGTCAATGTGACCTTGACCTTTGATCTACTGACCTCAAAATCAATAAAGGTCACCTACTTGTGATGACCAACCTCCAAACAAAACCTGAAGACCTTAGGCCAAATTGTTGTCTAGTTATTGACCAGACAAGGTTTGGTTGCGGACTGACCAATGGACTAACCGCCATGTGCAAAGCATAGATATAATAATTAGCTAACTTACCCCTGTTCCATACAACAAGGGCAGAATGACCAGTAACACGTTCACACCAAACTTGCGATGGGGGACAAACCAGTCCAGTGTAGTGGACGACCAATTTGGCACCTGGTCGGCACCCTGCATATCTGTCACCAACAAATACATCTGTAAATACAAACAGAATATTATTCAGAAATTGACAAAATGACAGAAAATGTTCAGATATAAGATGTATATGATTACTTGTATAACATATAACATATTAAATAATTCTGTCTTCAACTTTAATATGACGACTTAATTATTGATATTAATGTACATCTCAATACAAGGAGACAGTTATCTTATTAAAGAGAACATTTTTACAAATTTGAGATAATCTGTAACTTGTATGAATGCACAAAATTAAGGACTGTGGCTTGTTTTTCTTCAAGAACTAATAATCTACAATATGTTTGTATTCTTTAATTATTAATCACTTAGCAAGTGTAACATCTCATCCAAGCAAGCTGAAACAAAAATCTGTTCTAGCCTAGTCTACTGTGGGGTTTATGTAACTTTCTGTCAAACATTAGCTGATAGGTAGTCTCTACTGGTAAATGGAGTAAGATTAAACAAGCAGATGATACTTGAAGGTATTAACTAGTACAACATGAATTAGTCCACATGTCTAACAAACTGACATTTTAAAATGGTAATCAGCTGAAAAGACATTTGATGTTTTTATCAATAAATCCTCAACTCGATTATTCTTTATATGGCTATGTACAATAAAATTACATCAATTGTACAATAGTTTCCTGATCTTTCAAGATTTCACCATAAATAGTTTTGACTTTGCACATTCTAAAACAAGGACTTTGCACAAACGAAAGTCTTGCAAGCATATTAACACAGATGTTCTGCTAAGTCACAAAACACAGTAGCAACTGATTATAATTGTGAAAATGAGCGATCCAGTCTACCATGTATAGAAAACTATACTATGTATGAAGATATATTAAGCTTGACATTCTCTAGGATTGTTGAAATCCTTCTTTTTTATCATTTCTAGACTAGCAAAACATTACACTTCATATTTGTGCAAATGATAGCCTATGGTAGGTTCATGCGGCACATACTGTCACCTGCATAGTCAATAGTATCAGTGTTATCTCCTTTAGGTCCAGTCTGGACATTTGCATCTCGTTTATCCGAGGTCCTGACATCATCCGTAAACAGGATTAATTTCTGTTTATCTCCCACTGTAGCACCCCTCACTATATGGTTAGGTAATTCATGCAAAGTTATTAGTAAAGTGATGAATTAAACATGCTAAAACTAAATGACATAGCAGTCAAACCAGCAGGGGTGTCAATAGAGCCAAATTAAAAATCCTGAAATATGCGGCCGACCATTTTTGCCAAATAAGAGGCCTTCAACCACATTTTTTCCATATTTAACTCAGTTTGTATTAAAGAAAATCCTTCAGAGCAAATTAAATTGACCATTCCTTGAGATATTTTTATCAAATAACCTTTATTTTGCTCAGAAATCATAGCTCTCTCAGGACGGACAAATATGGAATCCCGGATATATCCAGAATATTGTCCACTAAACCAGTGAAAGACCACCAAAGGTAGACAAAAAGGTGGCTTTTAAGCACAAATGACCTTTATTAAAGGCTTAATAATGATATGTATGCTAAAGAGAGGTACTTATTCTCATACACACCTAGTTTGGTAATAAATGTTGTAGCTCAGATACAGTAAAATGTAATTACAGTATTTTAGCCAGAATACTAGAGTATCAATTGTACCTGTTAAATAACACGGTAAAAAGATCCAGAAACATTTAATAAAGAAAAATATAGGCCACCATTTAATATCTTCAGAGATTGATATTTTTCTAATCTTCAACAAAGGCAATAATCTTACAAAGGTTAAAAAATGTGTCAAAACTGAAGCATCTGAGGTAACTATCAAAGAAATGATGATAATAGACAATACAATTTTTGTCAAATTGATATTTGAGTGTAGCATTGTGTAGTACAGTATTAGGATCCAAATACCTTAGGAAAATAGTTTGTCAAATAAATGTTCTTTTCAATAATAGGAAATGCATTTAAATCTTCCATACCTCTCATTTTATTTTTCACAAACAATTATAACTTAAGACTTCTACCAAGAACAAAAGGACAGCAGTATGTATACCTTTTAGAACAACAATTGAGATGATTAACTATACCATCTATACTTGAAAAAAATGTAAAAATAAGATACAGAACTCA
Organism: Lutraria lutraria; assembly: GCA_964023205.1. Lineage (NCBI taxonomy): Eukaryota > Metazoa > Mollusca > Bivalvia > Venerida > Mactridae > Lutraria > Lutraria lutraria. The sequence continues at coordinate 26,152,304 of OZ026844.1, read as the reverse complement.
GGGTGAACTAAGTTAAATTCAAATAAATATTCTACAGCATCTTATTACAGTAACAAATATATGCATTGTAAAGTGGATTAAATATAAGTGTTACAAATGTAGAATATAATACACAGTGCAACAAAATGGGAACCAGAGGAATTAAAGAACATACCGGTTCCCTTCTCTGCAAGTTCATCAGCCTCTTTCTGGAGTAGTTCAGTTCTACGTTCAGTCTTACCAACTGGATGTTCTGTCAGGGCTATTAGTTGTAAGCTCACTTTCTCACCGAGAGAAACATCTCGGATTCGGAGACTGTTAACTTCAGGTGGTATAATAGAACCATAAAGTTTACCATTCTTCAGCATCTGATAGCCCTGTGATGATAAAAAGTAAATTTCTTAGTTTTCTTCTCAATGATAGATTCTAGTTGTATATGAAACATGAAAGCTAAGATGGTCTAATGAATTATAACAAGAGCCAACATTAGGATGGAAAAGGGATTATAAGAATGAGAAGTTCAAAGTTAATGTTGATGCCGATGTTTAAAGTCATCTTGACGTAATTTAACTCACAAGTCAACATTTTTCTTCTTAAAAATATTAAGAAATGTTTCTAATTATGTAAACAGTTCACTTATTATATGTATGGTAAACTTTTCATACATTCTGAAAACTCAAGTTGCTTTTTAGTTTCTGTTACTACAGATTAAAAATCAATATTTATGTTTTAAAAATATTTTTTAATAGATAACTTACAGAAATGGTAGCATCTCCATGTTGCTGTGGAACCAGCCAAGTTACATCAATACCTTCAGGAGTCAATCCTTCAAGTCTGAGTTTGGGTGATTTAGGGGCAGCAGGGGCCATCACATTGATCACATTAGACATTCCTCCTTCACTGAGAGAGAAAACATGCTGGGCATCAGTGTCCACACGTTTATATCCAGCAATGGCCTTGACACTGATGTCATAACTTTGTTCAGGGTTAAGGTCATTAAGAATATACTGGTAGCCATGTTTGTTCCCTAACTTGTTTGATTTCACTTCACCATACCACTTGCCATCTACATACACTCTGTAAAAAAAGAAGTAAATCTAAAAGGCAGATCAAGGCAAATTTTCTATCATCTTCTTTAACCACAGTCATCTCAACAGCATTTAAAGTTAAACCATTGATAACCATTTAAACACCAACATCTCATCAGATCATTTTTTTTAAAAAGATGCAATGTCTTGATACTATTACCTCTCAAAATTAAGCAAGAGGTATAAATATCTAAAACTAGAAATGTGTCTGGAGGACACAAATACCCCGCTGATAGCTAAGTCTAAAAGAGGACGAAACTCCTGTGAAAATGTTTTGATTTTAGCGGATATTGAACTTGACCTGTATTTTATTATTACATACCTTCATGCAAAATATGAAATTAATGCATGAAATATTTCTTGAGTTATTGATCAGAAACAACCATTAAGCTAAGATTGAAATCAAAAAGGGGCCATAACGCCAGTGAAAATGTTTTGATTTTAGCGGATATTGAACTTGACCTGTATTTTATTATTATACACCTTCATACAAAATATCAAATCAATGCATGAAATATTTCTTGAGTTATTGATAAGAAACCAAAATTTAAACGGACGGACAGACGTTCTTATAAGAGCTACATTATGTTTTTTTTTCCTACTATATTCCTTTACTATTTTTCAACCCCACAAGAGTATTTTATTAACCTTACAAAGAGAAAGTTAACCCCACAATGTGGTTTGTACATACTGTAACCCCATAATGCCGATTTGTACTAACCTGAAGGATGGACGGACAGTATTTTTTGGCAGGGGCATAATAAAAGTCATGTTGTTTAAGACGGTCAAGGTTGCCAGTTTTCCTATATATCACAAACCAAACAGTTTTCTTACCCATAGAGTGATATATCTTCCTCATTTGTAGCATAAGTGTGGCCCTTTGGTCTTTCCCAGGACATCAACACAGTGCCCTGACGATACGATGGCTGCTGAGCAACCACAACACTTGGTGGTTTTCTTGGACAAGTAATGTGCACAACTCTGGATGGGTCGCTTTCCTGAGATGCTTGCTTTGTCACAGCAACCACATAAACACTCAATGTCTTACCAGGTACCATATTGTTAATCATCATTTGTCTTGTGTCCTTGCTACGAATATTACCTAATGGTTTGTTGTCAACATAGATTTGATAACCTTTGAGTTGAAGGTCTTCATGCATATGAGGTGGCTCCCACTCCAGTAAAGCCTGGGAATATAGGATCAACAAATGTAGCCAATGATAGTTGAACTTTTAGTACTGTGATCTTACTGTTTTCACTGTATTTAAGTTAACGCACCATTTTGAGATTAATTAATAAAATGACGCCTTGCCATTGGTCCACTTAAAGATTGAGAACAAATCAAGGTATTTGGAATTTGAAATTGCAAGCATTCTGTAAATGATTTGTAAAGCAAGTTTTATTTGTATGTTTGTACATACTAAGCAGTTGTATATTTGATAAGATAAAATTAAAGCATGATGTTTTGAAAGGAGGAGCGACTAGTTAAAACCTACCTGGTGTAAGTCAACACTCCTAACTCTGAGCTTTGGTGGACGTGGTGGTCCTACTGTTGTATAATAAATCACAGAGGAAGTTGTTTGAATCTCACATGGCTGCTGTCCGTGTAGCATTGTGTAGTTAGCAATCACATATAACCTGTATGTAAGCCCGGGTACCAATCCATTCACTGTACATCTACCATGCTCTTGTATGTTCCAGCAATGCTGAACTCCACGTACTTGTTTACCTTTCTCCACTAAGTTACACTCAAAACTACAAGCAAGTAAAATGTGCATGTTTCAGTTCACAACAATGACTACAATATACAAGTACTGTTCATTTAATAGAAAGATGAATATTCACTGATGAATATATCTTGTATTGAATGAAAATGGATTAAATGCGAAATAATTATCTTAATGAATCGATTCTAAAACTTAACAAGTATTAGCAGTATGTCCAAGTAATGTGCAAACTATTTATAGAGAAGAGATATTTTAAAACTAACAAACATAGATCATACAAATCAAACATGCAAAAAAATCTCAAGATCATCATAGTCCAAAATATTTTTTTGTCCACAGTACCTGATGTCACTGTTGATACCAGACTGGAAACGGGTACCAACTACATTAACGACATAAAGGAGTAAACGGTATTCCGGATCTGGTTCTCTTGGTAAACGCCAACTAACACGTACAGCACTTTTTCCATGACTTTCCACCATAACAGATGGAGCAGGAAGAATTCCTTCACCATCACTAGTAATAAACTGAAAATGTACAATTCAACTTTTATAAGTTCAAATGCAAGCCAAAAAAGTACATTCTTAGAGCCAAGAAACTTGACCGTATATGAAAAGATACATAAAATGCTTTGAAGCTTTGAATCAGTATTATAATCGCATTCTACTTTCAGCAGTCAACCTCGACAATATATATAAAGTACGGGTAACTTACCTGTCCTTCATCAATCTGTCTCATGCTTTCTTTGGTATTGGCAGGTACAGCCACTTGTCTCTCCTCTTCCAATGACCTTTCATTTCTCTTAGCATCTAGCTCCACGGCATCTTGTACTTCAATAATAGCCATGTTCTTCCTACGTTTTCTTGGTTTATCAAATCTGGTTCCAGGTTCTACAGGGCTTGGTACCCGATCTGACTCAGAAGCAGACGTTTCATCATCCTCAACTTCAACATAGCCACGTCCTTCTCTGATAACACTCACTCCTCTCTGTCTAGGAGTTTCAAATTCTCTTCCAGATGTTGGCGGCTTAGGGGTTTGTGGGGTCTTATCCTTCCGTTTATGGACAGTGTGTGGAGTAATTGGTCGTTGAGCATCCATGACAACAATGCTACTACGCTGTCTGTCAGTGTCAGTCTCTGATTCTGTTTCAGTCTCTGATTCAGTCTCACTTTCACTTTCAGATTCAGTTTCACTTTCTGAAACTACAGCTCGTCTACCTCTAGGTGAGACACCCTTCTCTTGTAAACTTGGTGGAATGAAGTCGTGATTAAGAGCTGCTCTGTACTTCCTGTTTGCTGTCTGTGATGACGTCTGAGTGGATTTTTCTGGGTCATCAGTAATGATACTCTGATCTAAAAAATAAAGAAGCATGACTCATAAATATTATATAACATAAAAAGGTTGTAAATACCAATACTTAAAATACCTGTTCTAGCATGTTACTGCATGTTTTGCAGAACTTATGGATGTAACAACCTAAGCGTTGAACCTTAAACAACAAATAGATATTTATTTGACAATCAAGATAAATATGGGTGTTTTTGGATGTCAGAAACAATAAATAAATTTTAAAAATACTACAGAAAGCGAATAAAAAAAAGGCTTTTGATTAGAACTCTTGCCTCTAGTAAGCATACTATGTACCTATTTCACAATGAAACTCTAATATGTATGTACCTTTACAGGCATACATTTTAAGGTGAAAATGAACAGTGCTGTTATACTACCGATTCTTAATGCTGAAAATTATGTGATGCAAAACTACAAAATTAAGCAAACTTCTGTAAACAAATATTGCTAAAGATTTTATGACAATAGATAACTGCAAGAAATCAACATTTTTTCAATCAACTACAGACAATGATCAACATTGTGTCAGCTACAAATGCACAGAAAAATGCAACACACAACTTATCTATTCACAGAACAACATAATTTTTAATGCACAAATACAGTCAGTAAATCTATAATACCCCAGACAAAGAATTATTAGAAAACCTCAAAGACAACAACAAAATGTATATAATAGTACAGTCAATCCTGTGTACAACGGCCACCCTTGGGAAAGACCTAATGTGGCCTTTATTGACATGTGACCTTTACTTAGAGGTCATTTTGTTCTAAATAATCAATATGTTTTTAAAGAATGGTCTTTATTCACAGAGTGGCCTGCCTTAATTGAGAGGTGGTTGCTGATCCAGGTTTGACTGAACTACAATATTCAACATAACAAAGATCAACCATCTACATTATACTCATTACTGGCACAAAAATTCATTCTTTGGTATTTGTTGATCGGAAGAATCCAAATTTATTCTCAAACTAAATATTGGCCATTGACAGAGATATAGTAAATCAAGTAGAAGAAATAGCTCCAATTAATGCACCATGTTATAGTCAATGAAGAATAAGTTGAATAATATGGAAGAATGATGTTGCAAAAACAATTAAAGCATAACAAAAGATTGCAATATGTAAAGCTTCTAAAATGAGTTTATGATACAACTGAATGAAACACTATTCTGATGAATGAGGTCCAATCTTAAATGCAAGACTGCAATTAAGCACCAAATTAACCAATGGCAAGACTGCAATCAGTATAAGATTAACCAATGGGAAGACTGCCATCCGTATAAGATTAACCAATGACAAGACTGCCATCAGTATAAGATTAACCAATGGGAAGACTCATCCGTACAAGATTAACCAATGGGAAGACTGCCATCAGTATAAGATTAACCAATGGGAAGTCTGCCATCAGTATATAATTAACCAATGACAAGACTGCCATCAGTATAAAATTAACCAATGACAAGACTGCCATCAGTATAAAATTAACCAATGACAAGACTGCAATCAGTATAAAATTAACCAATGGCAAGACGGCAATTAGTTTAAAATTAACCAATGGCAAAACTGCAAGACCTGTGCCAAAACTTAAAACTCATTAGTAACAAATCTAATTTCATCCATTTGATCTCAAAAATTAGAAATGATTGCCTTTTAATGATGAAGTTTTATGAAAACATCAACTACAAAATATACAAATACAAAATGCATTGACAAAAAAACTACATTTGTATGTAAAATGTTAATGAGGTAAAAATCAAAATCTGCAGCAAATTAAAATTTGTATTTCTTTGGTTCCTTTTAGAAGTTAGAAGAAACATTTATTGGACAACAATGACAAGAAGAACATGTTTAACTGGGTAAGGATGATTCAGAGTTTCAACAAGGTAAACAAGGTGGGAAAGTATTGATTGACCGCATTCATTTCAACCAATGAGAATGGTTCTAGATGTCAACTCAAAAGAATTTATCTAAAGAAAAAACAGCTTGCATCTTGAAATTGAAGTTTTGACGCTATCATATAAAATGAACCATAGTTGCTATCATATAAAATGAACCACAGTTGCTATCATATAAAATGAACCATAGTTGCTTTTAAGAAACATTTCTTTTAATAATCGTATCATGTAATCTAAAAACAGATCAATTCTCCATTGTAAATTCTAAAAAAAGCAGACAACATATTACACAGTGCTCATTATGTTACTTTGCTGCAGATGCACTTTTTGTTAGTAACAGTGATAGGGGTAGATGGTTACTTACCATCCTCAATTGAGGAGAGTAGCTGAGAATGGCCTGGAATTAGTTACCATGAATAAAATGAGACTATACATTATGTTAGCAATAGTAAGATCAGTGAATGATAATGATTCATAAAGTTTGGTAACCATTATAAATACTGGAAACTATTTAACATACACAGGGATAGAGAATGTTCGATATTTCACAATAATCACAAAGCTGACTGCCAATTCATTAACATATATACAATATTCTTCAGCTTGCATACATCCACAAATGTAACACCTTATAGACACAGTGAAATTTGAAAGTAATATTGACTGCAGATCCAAATCATGGTCTATATTCCATTCTGAAATGATTGTTTTATCATTAATGTAAAGTAAGAAATTTTGGCAACTTTGTTCCATACATATGACCTTCAAAGAAGAATGTTAGAGGGTAATGAATGTCGACTGCAATTTTGAAAAAAATAAACTATAACTTATGAAGGCTAATACAGCCAAAACGTTTGTTACGAAATAAAAATTAATAAAATAGATGTTTTGGTTTGATATTATTTTTATTTAACAGTAATTTAGAGCACATTAAGGTGACTATAATGAGCCCAGTAGTTTTACTTTTTGTACCTGGAAATTTCAGTGCTGATCAGAAAAATGTTCCAACCAGTTTTTGACCAAAATCAATTGAATGATGAATTTAGAATTGTATCAAGCATTTGGCATTTCAAAGTGCTCATTCTTATGTGTTAAGTACCGGTAAAGTTCTAGATAAAACTGCATGAACAGGCTGACAAATTGGGAAGGTGCAAAAAGGAGATAAAATGGGGTACAATGCAAACAAGTACCCACAGAGAAAACACAAATATCTATTACTAACTGAATAACTAACAAACATGGAATAAAATTCAAATTATAATAAAATGCATTGATGCTTTTGCCATATAAGTACATACATGTATATATACTTATAGCATGAAAAGTTCTAATTCATGTACACCAGGCTTAATTAAACTGTAAGATGTATTGCCTGACATACAGACAGACGGAATTAACGTTTTTATTGTATTAAGGTAATGGGACAGGATTTCTGGTGATATCAAGTTTCATCAATTAATAGATTTAACAAGAGGGCCAAGATGGCCCTATATCGCTCACATGACAATCACTGTTCACTCATTAAAACATTGTTTTGAACCGGTGACCTAGTTTTTGACCCCAGACGACCTATGTTCGAATTTGTCTTACATATCATTAAGACAAACAGTCTGACTAGGTTTGGTGAAGATACGATCAAAATTTGACATCTACAGTGTTAATAAGGTTTTCCTAAGATTTGACCTTGTGACCTGGTTTTTGACCCTAGGTGACCCATATTTGAACTTGTCCTTAATATCATTAAGACAAACAATCTGACAATGTTTGGCCAAGATCCAATCAAAACCATGACATTTAGAGCTTTTACAAGATTTTTACCTAAGATTTGACCTTGTGACCCAGTTTTTGAACCCGGCTGACCCATGTTCATCCTTGACCCACATATCATTGAGGCAAACATTTTGACAAGATTTGGTGAAGATCCAATTAAAACTGTGACATCTACAGTGTTAACAAAGTTTTCCTAAGATTTGACCTGGTGACCTAGTTATTGACCCCAGATGACCCATATTTATACTTGACCGTTATATCATTAAAACAAACGATTTGACAAAGTTTGGTGAAGATCCAATAATAACTGTGAAATCTACAGTGTTAACATGGTTTTTCATAAGATTTGACCTAGCGACCTAGTTTTTTACCCAAGATGACCCATGTTCAAAGTCGTCCAAGATATTATGAAGACAAACATTCTGACAAGGTTTCATGATCATCCAATCAAAACAGTGACTTCTAGAGTGTTCACAAGGTTTTCCAGCAATTTGCCCTAGTGACCTAATTTTACTACAGAAATTACCCATTTTCAAACTTGACCTACATATTATTAAAATAAACATTCTGACAAAGTTTCATGAAGATAAATTCAAAACAGTGATTTCTAAAGTGTTCACAAGGTTTTCCCTTATTTGGCCATGGTGACCTAGTTTTTGACCCCAAATGGCCCAATATCGAACTCGTCCAAGATTTTGTTGATATTAACGTTCTGACCCAGTTTTGCTAAAATTGAGCCAAAAATGTGGCCCCTAGTGTGGTCACAACAAAAAGTTTGACGACGCACGACACACGACGCACGACACCGGACGGAGAGTGGTCCTAATAGCTCACTTTGTCACTTTGTGACATGTGAGCTAAAAACTAAACCATAATTACATACTGAGATAAACCCACTGTATAAAGTCCATTGCAAGTGATTTGAAACAAATATCATATTTGATTGGTCTTCTATAAACTAATATTTTTTGTTGCTTGGTATTAAAGTATGATAATTAATCTTTGTAAATAACTTAAATATTATTTAATGTTTTTTTAGCGATTTTAGCCAATCCCGTTACGTTAAGGATATTTGTCCAAATATTACCAGATTGTTTGGGAAGTCTGGTACAGTGAATCATTGGTGAGATGTTTTTTCCTAGCATACTGAGGAACATACTTAAAATAGCAATTATAAGTGAAATATTTAGTCCAGGATCAAAGGAAAGTTTAACAGTTTGAATTAATAAATGATAAATATACAATAATGAACAACATGAAAATATATACAGTTGAATCGCAATAGGTTGAAAAAATGCGACAGTTCGAAATCGTTCGTCAGTCCCCACGAATTTCCTTCTATTTTCAATATAGATTAGATACGAAAGTTCGAGATGTGACAGTATGAAAAATGATGAATCAGGTGAGCTAAAAAGATTGGCGCCATTATATTTGTTTTTGCTACGTAATCCAGAAAAAGTACGGAACCATATTGTTTTTTAGATAAACTTAACGAAAGATTTATTTCCCTTGTATGTTTAACTATCATTTGCAAAGCTTGTCTCCGGTAAACAATTAAGTTTATTTATTCAGTTTATCCCGATTTTGACCATATTAGTCGCAAAAAATTCAGATTGAGCATAAACATCTTGAAATCGTGTAGAAATCAAGCTTCAACAGGCCGTGTCATCTCAATATTCCAGACTTTTTCACATAAACAAAAAGATGCGAAAGTTCGAAATGTGCGATAGTTCGAAATTTTCTGACGTTCCTGTGGCATTTCGAACTATCACGATTCAACTGCATAGACATTTTAGAACAAGTTACAAGTGCAATAGAAGGAAGGGGAAATAACTCATTTTGTCAAATTTGACCCTGCAACTAACAAATACTCATGCTTCTGTTACTTATTTACTATTAATGGTTGACTTCTGAATAAAGAGTTGTGTTTTTCCACTCTGAAATTATTGTTAAACATATGTTTTTACAAGTACTTGCAAGCAATCAAACTTTGACAAAATGACAATAAATTCCATTCTGATCATGTACAAAGGGTATTCATTTATATCAGACGAAAATTATAGATATCAATAATTTTGACTGGCATGAAGAAGAATTTTGTATTGCAGAAAAAGTAAATCACCAAAGATCAGTGTTAAGTTCAATTTGGAATTTGTATTTAACTTTTTATTCATATAGAGCACAAAACATTTGCATAGTACTTTTTGTACATGAACAAATTCAGTGGGTAGAAATTACTGAAAACTTGAAAATGCTCCAGAGCACTACTAAGTCTCTGTATAACTTGAACATTTTCAAATCTGCTAATTTAAGCCAATTGGTGCATTTCAGTACCATTTACATAGCCAATAAAGTTGATCTTCCTTGAACGAGCATGACCGCTTTTGACAGCTGTGAAAAATTTAAACCAAAAATAACAGTGAGATAAAACATAAAATAAGTAGAATGTAGTAAAAACATTATTATACACTAATTACGTATTACCAGTATACATGCATGTTAGATTGTAGCCTCATCATGAGAAAACTGATCATGATACATCTGACAAACAAGAGGGCCAAGATGGCCCTATATCGCTCACATGACAATCACTGTTCACTCATTAAAACTTTGTTCTGAACCGGTGACCTAGTTTTTGACCCCGGATGACCCATGTTAAAACTTGTCCTACATATAAATAAGACAAACATTCTGACAAAATTTGGTGAGGATACAATCAAAATTTGACATCTACAGTATTAATAAGGTTTTCCTAAGATTTGACCTCCTGACCTAGTTTTTAACCCTAGATGAGCCATATTTGATCTTGTCCTTAATATCATTGAGACGAACAATCAGGCAAGATTTGGCCAAGATCCAACTAAAACCATGCAATTTAGAGCTTTTAAAAGATTTTTACCTAAGATTTGACCTAGTTTTTTACCCCGGCTGACCTATATTCAACCCTGACCCATATATCATTGGGGCAAACATTTTGACAAGGTTTGGTGAAGATCCAATCAAAACTGTGTAACCAAACAAAGTTTTCCTAATATTTAACCTGGTGACCTAGTTATTGACCCCAGATGACCCATATTTGTACTTAATGGTTATATCATTAAAACAAACAATTTGACAAAATTTGGTGAAGATCCAACAGTCTACAGTGTTAACATGGTTTTTCATAAGATTTGACCTAGCGACCTAGTTTTTTACCCAAGATGACCTATGTTCAAACTCGTCCAAGATATTATAAAGACAAACATTCTGACAAAGTTTCATGATCATCCAATCAAAACAGTGACTTCTAGAGTGTTCACAAGGTTTTCCAGCAATATGCCCTAGTGACCTGGTTTTTGACCGGAAATGACCCATTATCAATCTTGACCTACATATTATTAAAATAAACGTTCTGACAAAGTTTCATGAAGATCCAATCAAAACAGTGATTTCTAAAGTGTTCACAAGGTTTTCCCTTATTTGGCCCTGGTGACCCTAGTTTTTCACCCAAAATGGCCCAATATCGAACTCGTCCGAGATTTTGTCAATATTAACATTCTGACCCAGTTTTGCTAAAATTGAGCTAAAGATGTGGCCCCTAGTGAGTTCACAAGGTAAAGTTTGACGACACACACCGCACGACGCCGGACGGAGACTGATCCTAAAGGCTCACCCATTCACTTTGTGACATGTGAGCTAAATATCTGCCACAAAACCAGTGTAGCAGCTAAATTACTAATATACGTATGTAGTTACAATAGTTTTGTTGCAAATACTCAAAATGCCTGCAATAAAAATAGCACTGGAGTATAACAAATACATGTACCCCATTTTCCCATGATTATATGCTGGAATATAAAATATTTTGATTAAGATAACATCTATAATAGCCACAATGAAAAGAAAGTTAGTATTCACAAGAAAATAAATTTCTAAACAAAACTTTAAAGTATTGAATACAATAAGATTGTTGTGGCATGCTGAAATCCCAAGTACAGAACATAACCATGCTGATGAGATTTGATAGGAAAATTTGTTCATGCTGCAGTGAAGTGAGATAATCTGTGTATCCATGACAACACCAGAGACAAACCTCTAACATCATTGACTCCTCCCATAGCTGCTGCATAGACTGCAATCGACTGCAATTTAGCCATCTCTTCCTTTGGGTTAGGTTCCCGTCGAGGTCTGTTATGGTATGCTAGAGGAAATCCCTTTCCATGTCTATTGAAATTGTTTCTGTTATCTACAGGATAAATACCCTCTTCAGCACTTGGTTTGGTCCATTTATATTCTTCAAGAGTTTCACTTTCATCATCCATCTCAACTTCATATCCTCTGTTAGCAGGGCTTCTATTTCTATGTTTAACTTTTTTCTCATTGCTTCTACTTCTTGATCGTGATTTTTTTGTGTGATATTTAGACCTACGATCTTCAGAAAATTGATTCTGTCTTCTATTTTGTTCCTTAGTGCTACGTCTGCTTCCTTTGATTTCTAGAGGACCACTAGGTCCACTGTAATACCCATAGTCCTCTCTCCCAATAGTGCCTCTAAAGTGATCTTCAGGGCTGCTATCTTGAAATCTAAGATATCTGTCATCAGCAGGACTGCTACTTCTGCGTCGTTCTCTATCTCTGTCAGGACTTCGACTATCTTTCCTATGTATCCTGTATTCTGGTGGAGCTAGTTTGTACCTTTCACCATGAGGTGTGTTTTGGAACTCTTTTTGATAATCTTGCATTGCATCTTGATAGTCTTGCTCTACAACACCTCTTCTACCCAAAGTTTTTTCATTAGGATCAAGATCTCTATAATATGAATGTCTTGCACTTCTTGCATCTAAGTATTGATCTGACTCCATTTCTCTCCTAGAATGATCATCAAAATAGCCTCTACCCCCATAATGCATCATTGCTTCTCTCCATCGATAATACTCCAACTCATCCCTTGACCCAACACCAAATGGACCTCCAGCAGGGCCAGGAAAACCCCAAGTCCATGCAGGTCCGTTATAGAAACCCGATCCAGGCTCATATCCTGGAGGAAACCTCCTATCCAATTCTTCTCCATACCCAAGGGATATATTATTGGTATCTTGATTGCTATCTTGAATATTTTCAAGCAGGGTAACACTTTGCCTAGCCTGTGGTGTGCCATAGCTTTCTTTAGTTTGAACTAGTGATGCAGGCTTTAAAAATCCACCTTTCTTCTTAGATAATGCCTTGGCTTGACTAACAGCAGTAGCAAATGATTTCATTGTAGATTTTTTCTTTACAGCATCAGGTGCTGTTATTTCAATGTCTCTTTTTCTTGATAAACTACTAGTAAAAGATTGTTTTGTCTTTACATAATTCTTTAATCGTTTAAAGTCATATTTCATAGGGCCCTGCTTCAGACTAAATGCCCCGACGGCCAATCTAAGTATTCGCTCCTGTCTGACAAACCCAAGTACTGCTTCAGCTACTGTTTTCAAAGTAAGAGCCCGAGTTCTTTTATGTTCCCTTAAATCTAAACTCTTGGGTAGTCTAGCAACTTGACCATCACCACCACTACTTATTTTCCTTTGAAATTCCTCATGGTCAGATCCATGGAAAGTAGGGGACACAGAGTGGCTTTGGCTGTTGGACCAAACTCGTTGGGATGCACCTGATTCCTTTATAACTTGTTCCCCAAAGCTCTCGGCAAGACTTTCACCTTCATATGACCTAAATTTCTGACCTTGACCTTTGACTGCAGTAATTGCAAGTCCAAGACGTTTTAACGTTCTTCTTTCTGATGACCTTTTCCATGAAGCTGAAGAATCACTATTCCTTTGTTTAGAAGCAGCAGCTAATGATGAAACAATTTGTTTAACAGCTTAAAGGTCTACAGAAAAACATTCATAATTTACTTAACATCATAAGAATTATAATAAATAAAATATTCATAAGACCTGTTTATTGTATTTTATATCTGTATTTCATAACTGATAAAATGAATCAGTATCTGAAGACCAGCGAATGTTTCATAACTTCAACAAGTACAAAAGTCTAGCTCTGAATTCTGAACTAAAATAGCATATTTCAAAAGTTAATACAAATTGGAAAAAAAATCAAACTCTGACCAAGATTACAAAACTGAGCTTTGTCTTAAAATTGATGAATAACAGGCCTTGTTCAGTAACAAGTTTTTTGTCAGTATAAATCCCTTATGCCCTGCACTTTGTCATATAACAATTCTTGACTCCATAACAAGGTTCAAAAATATCATAAGCATAATTAATATACTTGAGCAAAGAAGTTAACATTTTTAAATGAGCACGAATAAAACATGCCTTGTAAAGAATACGCATATAAATTAATTAATAGCTAAAACAGTGTGAACACTGGTAGAGGACTGATAATCAATAAAAAAAATCTAACTATTAAATAACGCCACATAATGCAAAACTTCTCTATACTAAATAACTAAATAAACTTAATGAAAACTAACGAAATGTTCACTTGTAATTACTCTATATTTTCTATTATTCATAAAATTTATTTTCAAACACAGAATTAACATGATGTACAAAATAGGCAAAATTCAGTACTATGATTACAGCATAGTCAAGTTCACATTTTATCATCTGTCAAGATTTGATGACAAATCATGTGACTATACTCCAGATTGAGACTCACTCACTTACTCAAGTATACCTCAGGAAAGTTTCAACAAATTACATAAAGAAAGTTATATGTTAATTAATCATTCATGATACATACTAATAATAATGAGTACAGTATATATAAGAAGGTAAACACCCACCTCTGTATTTGTGTTCCTCTACATCAATAGATTGTTCTGGGGCTGATCGTTGTCTTTGTTCATCTGTAATACAAATATATATATATATGTAAAGATTTATTTTGATAATACAGTAAAAAAAAATTGTAAGGTTCCTTTATGCACAGAATTTCTCACTAAGCAATAAATATCAACTGAGATAATGTACACTATTTTTATGTTTGTTTCCATGATCATATGACCTAAGTAAATAAATAAATAAATATGACCCAACAGGTACATTTTATGTAAACTGTCATGATACTCCTTCACAAAAATACATCAATAGACACTAAACAAATCATAAATAAAAGAAAACTTTATTTCCCAGCATTATTTGGCTAAATGTTTATTTTTTATTTATCAATATCACAAAACAAAAAGACAATCTGTTTTATTTAGTAAAACCAAAGTAGTGTTTTATAATAAAAATTGAGCCATTATTCAACAGACATATAATACGGTACATATTATGCACATATTATAGTGTTAATCCACTTAAGTTAATCCTTAGCTTAAACATCATAATCTCACAGTCAAATTTTAAAAACTGCAAACAATTTATTCACACAACAACATATCTCAGTATATAATCAATGCTATAATAATTAACCAGGTAATATGTTGTCAGATAAATAATACAAAATCAATGCTGTCTAATTCCTATAATAACTAAACCATCAGATTAAAAGGTATCCAAATACAGAAAATAAATTAAACTGACAAATGTTATATAGGGTATTGTTGCCTTACACCTGAGTCATGTACAGTATAACTAAAAGATGGATGAATATCTAATGAAGCTTGTAACTGGATTTTCATCACAAGCAAACAATTAGTGGTATTTGACCTAACAGCACAATAAAAATGAATGAATAATGATTCAATAATTTCTAGTAGTTCTTCAGCTATCATAATCCATGCTATAGGTAGGTTATCACTGTTATAATATATAAATATCACATATCTGACTGAGATGGGGTTATTAATCCATGCTATAGGTAGGTTATCACTGTTATAATATATAAATATCACATATCTGACTGAGATGGGGTTATTAATCCATGCTATAGGTAGGTTATCACTGTTATAATATATAAATATCACATATCTGACTGAGATGGGGTTATTAATCCATGCTATAGGTAGGTTATCACTGTTATAATATATAAATATAACAAGAGGGCCATGATGGCCCTGTAAATGCTCACCAGGAAAAAAGTTCATTTGGAGACGAACATTGTTAAAATATTTCTACACGAGTCCAAGTAAAATCAAGTGACCCTAAGGTAAGGGCCAATTTTTACCCCAGGGCCATAATATGAACAAATTTGGAAGGGGTCTGCTAGACAATACTACATACAAAATATCTTAACTCTAGGCCTTGTGGTTTCAGAGATTTTTTAAATTTTCCTATATAAGCCTATGTAAATCAAGTGACCCCTGGGGCGGGACCAATTTTGAACCCAGTGCAATAATTTGAACAAACTTGGTAGAGGTCCACTAGACAATGCTACATACCAAATATCTTAGCTCTAGGCCTTGTGGTTTAGGAGAAGAAGATTTTTCAAATTGTCCTATATAAAATAGAATAAACTTCAGGGCAGGGCCAATTTTGACCCCGGGGCCATAATTTGAACAAACTTGGTAGTGGTCCACTAGACAATGCCACATACAAAATATCTAAGCTCTAGGCCTTGCGGTTTCAGAGAAGATTTTTTAAATTTTCCTATACAAGTCTATATAAATCAAGTGCCAATTTTGACCCTAGGGCAATAATTTGAACAAACTTGGTAGAGGTCCACTAGACTATGCTACACACCAAATATCGAAGCTCTAGGCATTGTAGTTTTTCACAAGAAGATTTTTTAAATTTCCTATATAAGTCTATGTAAAATCAAGTTACCCCCGGGGCGGAGCCAATTTTGACCCCAGGGGAATAATTTGAACAAACTTTGTAGAGTTCCATTAGACAAGCTACATACCAAATATCTCAGCTCTAGGCCCTGTGGTTTTGGACAAGAAGATTTTTAAAGTTTTTTCTATTTGTTGCCATAGCAACCAGAGTTTTTAATGAAATTTAATTTTTTGAACAACTTTGAAAGGGGACCACCCAAGGATCAATCCAGCAAAGTTTGGTTGCAATCGGCATAGCGGTGTAGGAGGAGATGTTGTTTTAAGTAAATATGGACGCCACTTCACGACGAGCGATGGACGCAGAGCGATCACAAAAGCTCACCCTG
This sequence comes from Lutraria lutraria, assembly GCA_964023205.1. Classification (NCBI taxonomy): domain Eukaryota; kingdom Metazoa; phylum Mollusca; class Bivalvia; order Venerida; family Mactridae; genus Lutraria; species Lutraria lutraria. The sequence continues at coordinate 26,135,465 of OZ026844.1, read as the reverse complement.
AGCACATTCATGCTCTGGTGAGCTAAAAAGTCATAAAACGCGGTGAAAAGCCACAATGTCGCGAAGAAAATCACCGCTACGGGTGATAAATTGCCAATTACGAACGCGGGGAACATGATTTTTGAGCAAATCATCCAAACCGTACTGTAATGTACCCTATACTTTAATATACTGTATATCTTATAAATGTTCTTTGTTTGTAACCATTTTCACATCTTCCTACTACTTGTACAATGCTCCTTTGTTATAACAAGAGGGCCACATTGGCCCTTTATCGCTCACCTGAGAACCAAGGCAAATAATCAATGACCAGGTAATATAGTTTCCATCTCGTAAAACTCATTTTTACGTAGATTTTGAGATCAAAACCAACAATGAAGGTATAATACTGTTAAACAAGCTAAAACATAGCAATTTTTCTAATCCAAGGGCCCATAACTCTTGAAGTTGTGGTCCGATTCCACCAATAACTTAACATGTCCAAAACCATAAGGTCATACACATTCATTGTAAATATGATTAGGATCGGTGAATAAATGAAGGTGCTAGAGTGTAAACAAACTAAAGTATAGCAAATTTGCTAAATCAAGGGCCCATAACTCTTGAAGATGTGGTCCGATTCCGCCCATAATCGAACTTGTTCGAGATCTTTTGGTTATACTCATTTACTGAAAATATTATTAGGGTCGGTGTATAAATGAAGGCGCTAGTGTGTAAACAAGCTAAAATATAGCAAATTTTCAAAATCAAGGGCCCATAACTCTTGAAGTTTGGGTCCGATTCCCCCCATAATCGAACTTGTCCAAGATCTTTTGGTTATACACATTTATTGAAAATATTATTAGGATCGGTGAATAAATGTAGGTACTAGAGTGTAAACAAGCTAGAATATAGCAAATTTTCAAAGTCAAGGGCCCATAACTCTTGAAGTTGTGGTCCGATATTGCCCATAATTGAACTTGTCCAAGATCTTATGGTTATTCACATTTAATGAAATTATGATCAGGATTGGTGAATAAATGAAGGCGCTAGAGTGTAAACAAGCTAAATATAGCAAATTTTGTAATTCAAGGGCCCATAACTCCAGAAGTTACTATCAGATTTTGCCCATAATCAAACTTAGCCGAGACATTGTGGCCATCTATACATTGTGAGCAAGTTTAATCAAGATTAGTAAAGAGTTGCGGTTGCTAGAGTGTAAACAAACTAATTGTGGACGGACGACGGACGTCGGACATTCAACGATCCTAAAAGCTCACCTGATGAATCAGGCGAGCTAAAAATTGCAAACACAGTCGACATTTAGCACCTTTTATTAACAAATTGCAATGGTTTGCTTGTTTGTTTATACCATAATGACAATTAAATATGCCATTTTATGTATATACAAAAGTATAAATTAATTGCATATTTTAAACTATTGATATCATTTGTGTTAGTTGTTTTATAATATTGGCAGTGTTATACATCTGCAGTGTGAATTATTGGCGGGGTTTAAATTAGCTGAAACCTATCAACCATCAAAATAGCAAACATTAAAACCACCACCAAAATTTCAATGTATACAGTACAAGTTTTAGCAACAAATATAAGAAAAGGATCAGTAATATAACACACTAAGTACAAACATATCCAATACATAAATGAATATGGCAGACATCTTTTATGACACAATGAGTATTTTGTAGTTATCAAATCAGCCAGAAAAACACTGCAAGGCAGTGCAGCCAGAAAAACACTGCAATGTAGTGTTAACAGACATTTCCAGCAGATAGATTAAGGTTGTTAAGGTCCAAAATAGTCCAAGGACCAAAAATTGAGATTCGAAACATGTTCAGAATGCAGGGTTACTATCGGTCAATTTAAAAACTGCACTAAGATCCAACCAAATCTATATCCTTAAACAATGATGATAAATAGTCCGTATATTATTCATGGTTAGTGTCAGTTACATGTTAAAGGTCACACACGTTTACCTCCAGTAGATGCATCATACATCACAGGTGGTGGGCGTGACTCTTGAGCTAGGAGAGGACTCTTTGATGGAGTTACAACAAGTTTAGGTGTGGATGGGGGTCTAGGTAAAGTGGAGTGGTTAGAATGTAGAGAGGATTCTACTCGGTTAGGAGAATGAGGTGAGGTACGATGATCCTTAGAAGACGCACGTGTACTCCGGGATAATCGTGAGAGTTGAGATAGTCTTGAAAGTCGTGAATCATCCAATTTTGACATCTTAGAGGATGAAGTGCTATATTCTAATAGTAAAATATTATAAACTGCAGTTGATTAACTAGGTATATGGAAAATGAGGAAATTCAGTTTTAAAAACGTTACACTAATTATCATTGCAAGAATATATCAACATGTACGCAAAATTATCAATATATGGTATACAGATCATGCAGAATAAAATCAAGACAATTCTTATAAAGGATCTGTTTAATGTTTTCATCCATTCTTTATAGTATACAGTAAAACTTTGTTCATACAAGCTTCATTATCACAAACATTAGATTTATCTTGGGAAGATCTTGAAGTCCTGTCATTTTTTGTTCTTAGTTGTATATAAATTTCCATGTTTATTACAAGCATTGTTATCACATATCTTGTGCACAAATCATGGTGCCTTGACTTAATCATCTTAGGCAGTAAATACCTTGATTATCTCAAGGAGTGTCATGTTGGATATGATCATATACCTTCATGTTTGCAAATGCCATGTTTTTTATGCTACATAGAAGAACAAATCTTAATCAATTTTTTAAAAAGTTGATTAACACAGTGAATTTAATTATGAGATTTTAAATACGAGATTGTGTCTTATCCATTTTACTTGGACTAGATGTTTATTATGCAGGCATAGAAAAAACATAAGCAATTAAGAATATTAAGTGCTTTAACATGCACTGCCATGAGACAAAAATTGCGATCACAATGAAATTAAAAAACAAACCTCTGATCTAAATAAGTGAGACAGTGCGGCGTGAAAAATAAACAAGAGGGCCATGATGGCCCTATGATCGCTCACCAGAAAAAAGACTGTGATTTCTCTCATATTAATCTTAGACTTGGAGAGTCCAAACAATAAAAAATAGGGTAGATTATTCAACAACACATTGCATTTTTGGAACAAAGATTTTTCAATATTAAGCCTAATTGTAAAATCAAGTGACCCCAGAGACAGAGCCAAATTTGACCCTGGGGCCATGATTTAAATAAGCTTGGTAGAGGTTCACTACCCAATGAACTAAACCTTGCAGTTTTGGAGAAAAAAGATTTTTAAATATTTTCTTATATAAGCTTATTTAAAAACAAGTGACCCCTGAGGAGGGGCCAATTTGGACACCAGGGCCATAATTTGAACAAAGTTGGTAGAGGTTCTCTACACAATGCTACATACCAAATAGAAAAGCTGTTGGCCTTGCACAATTTGAGAAGAAGATTTTTCACTATTTTCCCTAGGGCCATAATTTGAACTAATTTGGTAGAAGTCCACTAGACAATATGCTACACACCAAATATCTAAGCTCCAAGCACTGTGGCCTCAGACAAGAAGACTTTTAAAGTTTTTCCTATTGGTTACCATGGCAACCGGAGTTATACATGAAATTTCAATTTTTAACCTTTTTGAAAGAGGACCACTCAAGAATCATTCCAGCAAAGTTTAGTTGCAATTGGCATTGACTTAGGAGATGTTTGTTTAAAGAAATATGGACGCCACTTCACAACAGACACAAGGCGAAAACAAAAGATCACCTTGAGCACATTGTGCTCTGGTGAGCTAAAAAGGGCCATAGATCAGCCAAAAATGATCATAACACAAACCCAGAAGATATTAGCCTGAGAACTTGGAGACACAATAATTCTGCGAAAGGTTAGTCAAACTCCCTTGAGAAATGTAGGAGTAGTCCACCCGTCAACATTCACTAACCTAATCACCATTATTTTCCTTTTGAAAACCTGGTCAACATTGACCAAACATGTATTTTCATTTTACACATCGTGGAGTACATTTTACACATCATGGGAGTACATTTTACACATATTATTTTTAATTCATATGTTTGTGTAAATGGACTCAAAAGTGAAAGACGTAAGGAAGATAGAAAAACATCTACTTACTGTCCATAGCAGGCAAGTATCCAGATCCTTGGCTTATTTCTAAATATTCCAAATAGAGTTCCTCCTCATCGAGCCGGGCTTCACGTACAGGTAAGCGAATCTCGGTCACGTCTAATGGTAAACTCACCTCAAGCACATTTGACATCAATACCTGATCAGAATCTGTTAAAAAACAATAGTAACAAATTACTGATGTTGCTTGCAACACATAAATCCCCTACCGGGGTTGGGCCTTGACAATAACTGGTTGGAGAAATCCTAAAATTTAGAACTGTCCAGTCCAAGCTTAGGTATTAACATAATACTATCTCAATATTACCATCTATTTATTCACATACCAAATTTTATCAACCTAGCATGAAAAGTATTAAGTCATCACAGGATTAAGACTTTATGGCCATATTTTGACTATTTTTGTTACCATAACAACCACAATTTCTAGTTACTCTCCACATTGCTGCCCATTTGATGGACGGAGGGAGGGACGGACGGACAGACAAACAGACAAAGGGCAAACCTATAGGCCCCTCAGGTGTAAACACCAGTAGGGGACTAAATAGCAAATTAAACCACAGATTAGGAATTATACAAAAATTATTTAAGATTTGAAAATTATTGGAAAACTATTTTCTATTGGCAATGTTGCTTGTGAGCCTAAATCAACATTCTTGGAAGAGATTAACATTTCATTATTCAATATATATATATATCATATGAGTTTGAGACTAATCACAGATTAGAGAAGGTATGATATATCACCCTCAAAAGTTTTTATCCTATAACGAACAAGAAGTCTCAGTTCAATTTTAGGCACTGTATTATTAATTTTGCACCAATCCAAAAATTTAATTTTGATTCATGCTTTAATTAATTAATTATTTTCAATAAAAAAATTCAAATCTCTGCTGAGACAAGCATATAATGTGACACAACTATAAATCGTGTGACACAACTATAACTGCATGAGTTACAAAAATTATAAACAAGAGGGCCAAGATGGCCCTATATCGCTCACATGACAATCACTGTTCACTCATTAAAACTTTGTTTTGAACCAGTGACCTAGTTTTTGACTCCAGATGACCCGTGTTCGAACTTGTCCTAAATATAAATAAGACAAACATTCTGACAACATTTGGTGAAGATCCAATTAAAACCATGAAAACTACAGCATAGACAAGGTTTTCCTAAGATTTGACCTCGTGACCTAGTTTTTTACCCAAGATGACCCATATTTGAACTTATCCTTAATATCATTGAGACAAACAATCAGACAAGGTTTGGCCAAGATCCAATTAAAACCATGACATTTAGAGCTTTTACAAGATTTTTACCTAAGATTTGACCTGGTGACCCAGTTTTTGACCCGGCTGACCCATATTCAACCTTGACCCACATATCATTGAGGCAAACATTTTGACAAGGTTTGGTGAAGATCCAGTCAAAACTGTGACATCTACAGTCTTAACAAAGTTTTCCTAAGATTTGACCTGGTGATCTAGTTATTGACCCCAGATGACCCATATTTGAACTTAGCTGTTATAATATTAAAACAAACAATTTGACAAGGTTTGGTGAAGATCTAATCATAACTGTGAAATCTATAGTGCAAACATGGTTTTTCATAAGATTTGACCTAGCGACCTAGTTGTTGACCCAAGATGACCCATATTCGAACTTGTCCAAGATATTATAAAGACAAACATTCTGACAAGGTTTCATGATCATCCAATCAAAACAGTGACAAGGTTTTCCAGCAATTTACCCTAGTAATCTAGTTTTTGACCGGAAATGACCCATTATCGAACTTGACCTACATATTATTGAAATAAACATTCTGTCAAAGTTTCATGAAGATCCAATCAAAACAGTGATTTCTAAAGTGTTCACAAGGTTTTCCCTTATTTGGCCCTGGTGACCTAGTTTATCACCCAAAATGGCCCAATATCGAACTTGTCCGAGATTTTGTCAATATTAACATTCTGACCCAGTTTTGCTAAAATTGAGTTAAAAATGTGGCCCTTAGTGTGTTCACAAACGCCGGACGGAGACTGATCCTAAAAGCTCACCCTGTCACTTTGTGACATGTGAGCTAAAAACCTTCAAATAGACATAATAACTAGATAAGGTTCACACTGACGTCAAGACTGAAGGTACAGATCTATACATTCCAAACATGAAGCATGCTTTTAGATAGAAGAAAACAAGCAAGAAAGTATATAAACAAAATAATGCAAGTAATCCTTCATATATTTCTCATGATACAATTTTACCTAACATAATAACTACATAATTCTACGTTCATTGTCTGTACAACCAGAAGCAGTTGGTATTTTACCAGACATACACAGAATTTAATACCAGAACATGGAAGATTTTACAAGATCTATCAAACAGTCGTTTACAGATCTGTATGGTTTACCATACACATGGACACCAAACCTGAGGGTTTTTACCATAAACCAAGAACTTTAAACCAGACCAGACAAACATTTACCAACCTAAGAGTTAAAAAAGATAAATCACATAGTTTTACCTAACTAGGTTATATTTTACTGAATAGTTATCAACTAAGGAAATTGTTATGATGGTTAAAAGTATGTAAACAAACAGAGACAATAAAAGACAACAATGAGGCACAAATACATGTCACATATAAAAATAAAAGGAGAGGAAATCCTTCATTCAACTGAGAAATATGACAAGTTTAAATAGTTTTTTAAAAAGCTAGAAAGCGACTCAATTGGTCCATGTATCCATTATAAAATGGAATGGAATGGAATTCTTTGAACAACTTCAGTAGAGCTTCAAGTAAGGAACACACCTGTGAAGTTTTGTTGAAATTGATCCAGTTGTTTAGGAGTAGATGTTGTTTAAATAAATTGTTGATGACAGGCAACAGACAAAGCTTGATCCTAAAAACTCACCTTGGCACTCTGTGCCAAGTGAGCTAAAAATAGTAAGATGTAAAAGAATAAGTATATATCACCATAGTAATAACAACGAAAGACAAAAACACAATAGAACAAATACAACAAAAGGATCAGAAGAGAAAATATGAATCCGCTACAAAAACAGCCACCATAGGTTCTATAAACTACAATGAAGAAAACACAGGGTCCCATCTCTTACCACTTTTTTCTTTATCTGTGGAATGTGATTATAAAATTATAATATAAACATGTGTGATTAATTAAATCTTTGAACTATCTATTTTAAAAAAAGATATGGAAAGCCACTAAGTCTTTCACATGCTGTGACATGCAAAATTTGACTTTATGTGCAAACTTATCTTATATAACAACAACAATGAACAAAAGGGCCAAGTGGCCCTGGGATGCTCACCTGAGAAACAAGTTATGGCAATATCACAAATTTTATTTAAATTTGTGCTGCAGTATGTAAAACATATTTGAAAATAAGACCTCAGGGATATTATTTTAGCAATTTTGCTAGAGGGCCTCTAAATGTTGCTACATGCAAAATATCTAAACTCTAAATCTTGTGCTTTCAGACAAGAATATTTTTTTACATTTTCCCATATAAATCTGTTTAAAAACAGGACCCGAGGGCGGGGCCAATAATGACCCCAGGGACATCATTTTACCAACTTTATTAAAGGGCCTCTAGATGTAGCTCCATGCTAAATATCTCAGCTCTAAAGCTTATGCTTTTAAGACAAGAATATTTTTATTTGATATTCTTATATAAATCATATATAAAACATGGGGCCCCTGCAAATGGGGCCTATGCCAATTATGATCCCAGGGATATTACTTTAGCATCTCTAGATTTTCCAACATGCCGAATATCTGAACTCTAAACCTTTTGCTTTTAGACAAAAGATTCAGAAGAATTGTGGACAGAAAGACAACAGACAAAATAGTATATCAATACCTCACCCAGAGCTTTGCTCAGGTGAGCTAAAAACAGTTTAAATTCTATATATGTTACAAAAATCATGGATGCAGAAAGGTGCTTACTTCCACGTATTAATTTTGAAAAATCAATTAGAAATCTACAACATGCAAGTGTATGAAATTCTTGGACACTGTACAGGAGATCAAACGGGCTTTGCAGAGATGACCATGCATCCAATAATATATCAGATAATTAAGATTAAAAGACTTGTGGTATAATAGCATTAGTGTTATTATAGTGAATTATAAGAAATTAAATGCTAAAATGTGTGAAATTAATAATCATGATAGTGTAATACAAATTTCCACTCACCAGCAGGTATAGCTACGACATACACCTTGTATGGTTTCTCAACCTCACAGCTCCCAATGACAACTTTACATCGATTACTTTCTGGATCAGGAACAAGCTAGAATAAATCAAACAAAGTTTCTAATCAAACCTCTAAGTCAAATCACATCCTTCATTCATAGAAAAACATAATTTATGTATATGTATTAATAACCATTCAATCCATTGTGAATTGATTTCATTGCAAGGTCCATGCTCACATTAAGTTCTTCATAAAAAATTACCCTTTGAATTCATCAGATAAAATCTCCATTATAAAATCAGATTGATGCAATTTTGTCCATTCAGTGCAATAGTAGATTAACTTGTTCTTCAAATAGGGAGAGATACACTCTTAGTACACTAAGTAGATGTGGCTAAAGAAAGGCATTTTGTAAATATTGCTTTAGAGTAAGCATAATATATTTCTTATATTTTACTACCATTTTATCTATTGTTCTTTATTACTAATTCAAAAAGCTAACAGGCCTTTAAAATACAAGAAACTTTAATACCAATGAACATGTATAGTAAGATGAAACAAGAGGGCCAAGATGGCCCTTGATCGCTCACCAGAGAACAATGACCGGATAATATAGTTTCCATCTCGTATAACCCAATTTTATGTAGATTTTGAGATCAAAACCAACAATGAAGATATAATACTGTTAAACAAGCTAAAAGATAGCAAATTTTCTAATCCAAGGGCCCATAACTCTTGAAGTTGTGATTTGATTCCACCCATAACTGAACTTTTCCAAGACCGTAAGGTCATACACATTCATTGTAAATATGATTAGGATCGGTGAATAAATGAATGCGCTACAGTGCAAACAACCTTAAATATAGCAAATTTTCAAAGTCAAGGGCCCATAACTCTTGAAGTTCTGGTCCGATTCCGCCCATAATCGAACTTGTCCAAGATCTTTCGGTTATACACATTTACTGAAAATATGATCAGGATTGGTGCTAGAGTGTAAACAAGCTAAATATTGCAAATTTTCTAAGTCAAGAGCCTATAACTCTAGAAGTAACTGTCCGATTTTGCCCATAATCAAACTTAGCCGAGACATTGTGGCCATATATATTGTGAGCAAGTTTGATCACGATTCGTTAAGAGCTGTGGATGCTAGAGTGTAAACAAACTAATTGTGGACGGCCGACGGCGGATGGACGACGGACGCCAGACATTCATCGATCCTAAAAGCAATCAAGTGAGCTAAAAAATCTAAATTTAAGAAGATATGTGAAAAGCCAGGAAACTTGTACTTACTCTTGCACCACATTGTTTATCATTGAGGAAAACTAGGTAACCAGACACAGGCAATTGTTGAGAATCAATTGACATCCATACAATAGCCAGGGCATCAGGTTTGTCAGTTCTCTCCAAAGATATCACGGGGCCACCATCAGGGGTAATAAGTGGACATTTTAGTTTCTGGAATTAATGATAATAACTATAAATATAATCATAGAACTAAAGAATGACTAAATTGGGACAATGACTTCGATAAAAAAGAAAGACTTAGAAATGTGTCCTAAGGAAACGAATGCCCTCGCTGAGTGCTAAGTCAAAAAGGGGCCATAACTCCTGTGAAAATAGATGGATTGTAACGGAAATCCTACTTGTATTTTATTATAATAAATTTTTGATGTCTTTATGTAAAGTATGAAACAAGCCCATGAAATATTTCTTGATTTATCACTCGGAAACCAAAATTTGAAAGGACAGACAGGGGGCATAAAAAAACTTTATTTTACCAAGACAACATATATGCACTGTGCAGAAGAACAAAAAAAGCAAATTGTATTTATTTCTTAAAACCCAACTGTCATTAATTTAGTTTGGTTGATGAATTTCATCACTTAACACCAAACATTGGAGAAAAGACTGTCTGAAGTAAATCAAGTAAATTCAATAATTACTCCTGCGGACGAATGAAGAATATAAAATATCTGCACAATTCAACTCTATGATAACCAGCATATCCCCTACATATGAAGATTTACATCTTTATTGAGATGCATGATATATTCTTACCAATTTGCTTGATTTTTGTGGAGTACAATCAGATTTTTTGCCATATACTTCAACCACAACTTCATACAGACGACCTCCAGCCAGTCCACTGATACACAAACTATTGTCAGTGGCGGGGAACATGTTACAGTATGTTACACCATTCAAAAAAATCTGGAAAAAAACAACAACATACAAATATACATGTAAATAGCAATTTAATAAGATAAATCAAATTAACCATAACTAGAGCTGTCACAGAGGTGACTAATACCCCCGAGCTGCTTTGACACAAAGAATGCGATAGTACACTATATGGCTAAGTTCAAGGGCACATAACTCTGCAATGAGTGGATCACTGGTTATGAAAATTGTGTCTTGCACATCTACATTTCATACAGATAATATATTTCAAGTTTCAATTCAATCCCTTGAAAAATGTGGAAGTAGATTGCTCCACAAATACAATCCCAGGCTAGGTTTTCTTTCAAGGATCCTAAATACCAAGTTTAGTCAACATTGGTCTTCCAAACTTAGTTATTGACCGGACACTGATTTTCTATTTTTAGTAACAGTGGCCTTGACCTTGATCCCACAGTCCCCAAATACAACCCCATGCTAGGTTTTTATTCAAGGATCCTACATACCAAGTTTGGTCAAGATTGGTCCATCAGAACTTAAGCTATTGACCGGACACCGCCTGTTTGACGCCCACCCACCCGCCCGCCCGCCTGCCATTTTCGGCATTCTAATAACCAGGTTTAACTTTGTGAAAACCTGGTTAACAATGGAAAATATCTAAACACACTACTGCAGGTCTGCATTTCAAAGATAAGTTGATTTTCTCCTAAAAATGATTTTAATGCCTCCTCTAATGAATGTATGTAAATTTAGTATTTACATGTATAACTAGAACTATCACTAAAGGTGATGAATACCCCCAGATGCGGCCTTGACACAGTTATTGTTACATTTTACAGAGGGAAATATAATGCATTTTCATTTTTTTAATACCTGCAAATTGTTGCTTAGAAATATCCTGACCAGTTTCTAAATATACATTATATAAAAAATAACAAAGGGCCATAACTCATTAAAATTTACTTGGACAAAACCTATTGTGGACATGCACAACTTGGCAAACTACTTATCACTTCTAAGAAGTTTCACTGAATTCCTGCATGTAGTTGCTGAGAAATGGTACGGACAAAATTTACCTAATTGTATAAAACAAAGGGCCATAACTCAGTGAAAATTAATCCAAACAAAACCTGGTTATTGCATGCACAACTTGGCTTACTTTTTATAACTTCTGTGAAGTTTCATTGAATTCCTATGAGTAGTTACTGAGATATTGTATATACACTGTATAACAAGAGGGCCAAGATGGCCCTATATCGCTCACATGACAATCACTGTTCACTCATTAAAACATTGTTTTGAACCGGTGACCTAGTTTTTGACCCCAGATGACCTATGTTCGAATTTGTCTTACATATCATTAAGACAAACAGTCTGACTAGGTTTGGTGAAGATACGATCAAAATTTGACATCTACAGTGTTAATAAGGTTTTCCTAAGATTTGACCTTGTGACCTGGTTTTTGACCCTAGGTGACCCATATTTGAACTTGTCCTTACTATTATTACGACAAACAATCTGACAATTTAGAGCTTTTACAAGATTTTTACCTAAGATTTGACCTTGTGACCCAGTTTTTGAACCCGGCTGACCCATGTTCATCCTTGACCCACATATCATTGAGGCAAACATTTTGACAAGGTTTGGTGAAGATCCAATTAAAACAGTGACATCTACAGTGTTAACAAAGTTTTCCTAAGATTTGACCTGGTGACCTAGTTATTGACCCCAGATGATCCATAGTTATACTTGACCGTTATATCATTAAAACAAACGATTTGACAAAGTTTGGTGAAGATCCAATAATAACTGTGAAATCTACAGTGTTAACATGGTTTTTCATAAGATTTGACCTAGCGACCTAGTTTTTGACCCAAGATGACCCATGTTCGAACTCGTCCAAGATATTATGAAGACAAACATTGTGACAAGGTTTCATGATCATCCAATCAAAACAGTGACTTCTAGAGTGTTCACAAGGTTTTCCAGCAATTTGCCCTAGTGACCTAATTTTACTACAGAAATTACCCATTTTCAAACTTGACCTACATATTATTAAAATAAACATTCTGACAAAGTTTCATGAAGATAAATTCAAAACAGTGATTTCTAAAGTGTTCACAAGGTTTTCCCTTATTTGGCCCTGGTGACCTAGTTTTTGACCCCAAATGGCCCAATATCGAACTCGTCCAAGATTTTGTTGATATTAACGTTCTGACCCAGTTTTGCTAAAATTGAGCAAAAAATGTGGCCCCTAGTGTGGTCACAACAAAAAGTTTGACGACGCACGACGCACACCGCACGACACCGGACGCCGGACAGAGAGTGATCCTAATAGCTCACTTTGTCACTTTGTGACAAGTGAGCTAAAAAACAACAAAGGGCCATAACTGTGTGAAAATTTAACCTGCAACCAAGACAAGCTTAATGCATGCACAACTAGTTTTATTGAATTCCTGGCAGTAGTCAATGAGAAATAGTCAGGACAAAATTTGCCTATTGTATATACTGTAGAAAAAAACAAAGGGCTATAACTCAGTGAAAATCAATCCAAATGAAAAATGATTTAAGCATGCACAATTAGGCTAACTACTCATTACTTCTGTGAAGTTTCGTTGAAATCCTGTGAGTAGTTGCTGAGAAATTGTCCGGACAAAATTTGCCTATTGTATATACTGTATAAAAACAACAAAGGGCCATAACTCAGTGAAAATTAATCCGAACGAATAATGCTTTAATCATGCACAACTGGGCTTACTACTGATCACTTCTGTGAAGTTTCATTGAGATCCTGTGAGTAGTTGCTGAGAAATTGTCCGGACAAAATTTGCCTATTGTATATACTGTATAAAAACAACAAAGGGGTATAACTCAGTGATAATTAATCCGAACGAAAATTGCTTTAAGCATGCACAACTAGGCTTACTACTGATCACTTCTGTGAAGTTTCATTGAGATCCTGTGAGTAATTGCTGAGAAATTCTCTGGACAAAATTTGCCTATTGTATATACTGAATAAAAACAACAAAGGGGTATAACTCAGTGAAAATTAATCCGAACGAAAAATGCTTTAAGCTAGCACAACTAGGCTTACTACTGATCACTTCTGTGAAGTTTTATTGAAATCCTGTAAGTAGTTGCTGAGAAATTCTCCGGACAAATTGTGTCTACAGACGCACGGACCGACCGACCGACCGACCAACCGACCGACCGTCAAGCGTGAATCCAATATAGCCCCCATATATTTCATATCTGGGGGTATAATTATCTAGAAATAATCTAGAAAATAAATCAGCTTTCTATTTAACAATCTAGCTATCCTGATTGTAACAAAATACATCATTAAAAATGTATATTATTTGATTTTAAAATATCCATTGAAATCTTCATTGTGTGTTAAAGTACTTGCTGAAAAATTGATCCTAAAACATCAATACATTGTATCATGAAGTTTATAATTGCTGGTAAAATAAACAGTTCACATGTTTTGTATCCATTACTATGAAAATAGAAGTTACAGTAACTGTAGTCCATATACAGACAGGGAACAAATTTGTAATAAGATTTCAAGTAGAAGAATATATTAAACAGATTTACGAGGAATCCTAATTATATTCTTCTTATTGAGAGTAGACATTTCATATAATATAGAGTTTTTTCAAGGTAACTTTGAAACAAACCATAAAGAGATTTCTTGATAACCTATTCTAGAAAATTTAGGCAGTAGAAAAGGCCTCCTGTACAGTATGGTTTGGGTGATTTGTCTGACTTTCACATTTCCCCCGCGTTTGTAATCGGCAATTTATCACCCATAGCGGCATCCATCTTGAAAAAACGCAAATCACCGCAATGTCACTAACCACCGCGTTTTATGACTCATTTATCAGTCGGTAATCTTTGATAGCGATGGATCACGGTGATTCGTGAACGTCTAAAGCCGACCCTCAAGTAGCTAAAAGGATATTTATTGTGAATCTTTCTTCTACTTTCCCTTTCTGTTGACCGTTCATTTTCCGAAAACAGTCACATGGTAAGATAATTCAGGATTTAACACTTACTAAATCCTTCAGCCAAGACCGACTGAAATCCAGACATCTGATTAAAATTTTGTCAAGTCATTTATGAAGTAAATATGTAGATTCGCGAAAATCGGACAAATTAACCGAACCGTACTGTATTATCAAAACCTCTTCTCTACATCTGAATTTCGTCTGATCCTAAAAAACAACAGTCAACAAAAACCAAGGTTTTGATTGGTAAGATTAAGAACAAGCAAAGAGCTCTATATGGAGAAAAAAAACTTTACACTAAACTGAAACTACAACAAACCTGGTATCCATCAATAAGTGCCAAATGTCCCGACTGAGGAGGATCCCAGAATACTTCCATAGTTCCAGGATTGGTGAAACAAGCCTTGATGTTAGGTATACAGCCCCACCAGTCCCATGTTTTAGCCTGAATATAAACATTCCACACAAATAAACAAGAACATTTCAACCCCAATAAATGCTTTCATGAAAGAATAGAAAGTTAATGCACTATAAAAATAAATACAAAAGTATCAATCTGGATATAAACTCCTATGATGGAACTGAAGCTCAATTTCTGTTTTTACAATGTCTTCATAACCTTATACAAACTTCTGTTCACTTACATTTCTAACAACTATGAAGAAAGAAGTGAATTAATTGAATTAACAATGATTCCTGATAAAAAATAACGAAGATACGATTTTATCCCTAAAATATAGCAAATTTTCTAAGTCAAGGGCCCATAACTCTTGAAGTTCAGGTCCAATTCCCCCCATAATCAAACTTGTCCAAGATCTTTTGATTATACTCATTTACTGAAAATATGATTAGGATCGGTGAATAAATGAAGGCGTTAGAGTGTAAACAAGCTAAAATATAGCAAATTTTCAAAGTCAAGGGCCCATAACTCTTGAAGTTCTGGTCCGATTCCGCCCATAATCGAACTTGTTCAAGATCTTTTGGTTATACACATTTACTGAAAATATTATTAGGATTGGTGAATAAATGAATGCGCTAGAGTGTAAACAAACTCAAATATAGCAAATTTTCTAAGTTAAGGACACATAACTCTTGAAGTTCTGATCCGATTTTGCCCATAATCTACCTAGTCCAAGATCTTTTGGTTATACACATTTACTGAAAATATGATTACGATTGGTAAATAAATGAAGGCGCTAGAGTGTAAACAAGCTAAATATAGCAAATTTTGTAATTCAAGGGCCCATAAGTTATTGTCCGATTTTGCCCATAATTGAACTGAGTGGAGACATTGTGGCCATATACATTGTGAGCAAGTTTAATCATGATTCGTTAAGAGCTGCGGTTGCTAGAGTGTAAACAAACTAATTGTGGACAGACGCCGGACATTGAACGATCCTAAAAGCTCACCTCAGGTGAGCTAAAAAATCCAAAACAAGACAATGAGATTACAAGTAAGAGATGAATCTCAGTTTATAAACTTACATGCTGTTCTATACTTACAGAGGATTTTGCTCTCGGAACTCTTTCAGCCTCAGATATGTCTGATGAATCAGAATCCTCTTCTTCACCCAACACCCAGAAACGACTGATAAATAAATATATAGTTATATATACACAATTTTATATATCCAAGAATACAGCTGTATTATATTGACAGTTATAACGACAAATGACTTAAATCTACAGTAAAACCTAAGGGTGTAACGATATGCTCCCCTCACGATACGTATCGCGGTACAGGGTTTACGATACAATACGTATCACGATACGTATTGTGAGATGACAACGGCATGTATAAAAACCATTTAAACATTATTCAGACTAAAGTTTGTAACAAGTAAATGACAACAGCAGTCCTTTCTATAGTTTTTATGCATACTTCTTTACTGTGTTATTATATATTAAGTTCTTTTTAAAAAATATGGACAAGAAAATGAATACAGACAATTAAGCAATTGTCCCCTGCCCCCTGCATTAGCCTAATGCTGGGACAACTTTGCTTTATTTTCTATTTTCGTTTTCTTTGTAGCTTGAGAACAGACAGATGAATCAAATTTGTCAGGATGGTGTTGTTTCATGTGAGTTGCCAAATTGGTCGTATTGCCCAATTTCTACGAGACATCAACAAAACATTGTAGACACATTGAGGTTTCATTAAAGGCAGACTTTTTTCCGTCCAGAACCCAAAATGCTTCCATAATTTTTTTCATAACACATCGGAGGTAATTGCAATTCAACCTCCACCATTATTGTTTTGCAGATTTACTCCCCTTGAAAACGCATTGGAAAAATGCCAGACCGTACTGTTCCGTACCGTATGGACAAGGCATCGTATCGTGAACCGTACCAAGATAGAACTATTACACCCTTAGTCGGATTATCGAGGTTTTATTGTATTTGTTTTATATCCGATATAAAAGTAACTGCATATTCAATCACTGCGTATACAAGTACCTCTTTCACTATACTCTCCTTCATGACCGAATGTTACTAGTACCAAGATTATGACATATTATTTAGCAGGAGTATTACCATGATAAACAATAAACAGTCAAACCTCTGAACAAAGGCCACCCTTGGGAAAGACAAAATGTGGCTTTTTATAGACAGATGGCCTTTATTCAGAGGTCATTTCATTCTAATTTATCAATGACAGTCTTTAAAAGAATCACCTTTATTCACAGGTTTGACTGTATATATATCTTTTCATCCTATTACCATATACTTACTTAGAGGTAAAGATGTGACTGTTGAGACGTCCCTCTTTTACAGCAATGGCTCGAATAAATCTAAGACCAGGTTTCGACAAAACAATACCTTTCTCTGGTTTGTACAACTGAAAACAAATAAGTAAGAGTTTAGTAAATGGATGACCAATCGACAGGCTTCATTGTCATTTATTACAATATTAAATTCTCAAATGTGCACTCTGTGTAGATCCTACAATGGTCTTAGCTGTTTTCATACCTATATCATAGATTGGTAAGTAACCAAAGAAGCAATCACAGGGAACCATTAATCAAATGTGTAATACATGTAAAATGTGTAATACATGTAAAATATGTAATACAGGTAAAATGTGTAATACAGGTAAAATATGTAATACATGTAAAATGAAGTACAATGAAGTAGAATAATTAAGTTTACAATAATAAATGATTATATACAAAGCAAATAAAGAAACCTTGACAGAATCAATGTGAAGTTCTGCCGGTGAGCCATCTGTTGTGTAGTATATTCTAGCTCCTGGTGTATCACAGGTTAAGGTCAATTTGGTACCTGGTTCAACAGTACCACCTGATATCTTATCAAGGAATGCTTCCTTTACTCGGACACCTGTTCATAATAAACAAAATTTGCTTAGAATGTTCCATACTTACAAGCGTTAGGGCTACATTAATTTCTTTTATTGATTTTTTTTTAATAAAACCTAATCATCTTACAATTAGTACAACAAAAACCAAAAGAAATCATTTGGAGATAATTAGTTGAGGTACCAAAGCCATATTATGTATCACTTTAATAAATACATAGTTAATATCATACTGAATCAGCATTTCATAATTATCTTTTTGAAGATAAACATAACAGTGAATCAGATTCATTGTTTCTTAGAATCTGACATTATATTACTACATATATAATGTTAAAAAAAAGATAGTTACAGTTGAATGTTCAATGAATGATTATTTTGAAGGAAGCATTAAAAGCCAAAAGATTTTATCTTACACCTTATTCTGTATATTTGAAGTTAATGATATGTACTTGGTAATTTGACAGGCACTGACTGTATATTTGAAGTTAATGATGTGTACTTGGTAATTTGACTGGCACTGACTGTATATTTGAAGTTAATGATGTGTACTTGGTAATTTGACAGGCACTGACTGTATATTTGAAGTTAATGATGTGTACTTGGTAATTTGACAGGCACTGACTGTATATTTGAAGTTAATGATGTGTACTTGGTAATTTGACTGGCACTGACTGTATATTTGAAGTTAATGATGTGTACTTGGTAAGTTGACTGGCACTGACTGTATATTTGAAGTTAATGATGTGTACTTGGTAAGTTGACTGGCACTGACTGTATATTTGAAGTTAATGATGCGTAATTGGTAATTTGACAGGCACTGACTGTATATTTGAAGTTAATGATGTGTACTTGGTAAGTTGACTGGCACTACTGTATATTTGAAGTTAATGATGTGCATTTGGTAATTTGACAGGCACTACTGTATATTTGAAGTTAATGATATGTACTTGGTAATTTGACTGGCACTGACTGTATATTTGAAGTTAATGATGTGTACTTGGTAATTTGACTGGCACTAACTGTATAACTTACCAATATCCATGACAACAACAGTACAATAGAATCCAGGAGCTCCCTGTGAGGCCACAGTGTAAGAACCATCTTCATCAAATGTATACAAGAAACTGTTGTTTACAATAGGCTTGCCACTGTTGAAGGACTTTGCCCCATGAATTACATTAAGTGGTTCCTGTGTAATATAACCATGATGTACATATAAAAAATAGTAGCAGATATTGAACCTTACGAACAGAAATAAAAAATACAAAGTGAGTACAAAATAAATGTATAATAATTATACAGAGAGCTGTTGATTGATGACCTTGACCTTTGATGCCATATAATAAGGTGTGACATTTCTTTTCATCATGTTCAACATTTGTGTCCAGATTAATAAAAATCTCTTAATAAATCTTGTAATGTACTACTTTCACTTTCTTTCTATGTAAGTATTTATAAAAATAAATAATTTCTGAAAGACACATATAATTTTTTCATTCCCACTTACATCACTGTCTGGAGATTTCACATGTATGATGTTATGGGCTTCTTCATCCTCATTACCCTTCCATGTCCACAACACACTCTGTCCCCTCTGTATGTAATACACTGCTGGATGGAAGCCATCCTTGTCTACCCTCACTACGGCATTATCAAATCTATCATCACACAGTACGCTGCTCAATTTTACATCATCGATGTACTGTTGATGTGATAAAAATAATCATAAATTACTTATGTCATAAAACTCTGAAAACATTTTGAAATTTATTTGAATCCTAGATATAACAAGGTTTAGCACACTCTGTGACCACATAAAAGTAGAAGACAGCACTAGAAAAACAATCAATTATTTACTGGAACCAATCAATAAAAAAAATACTTAAAGCTGAAAATATTTGGTGATACAGGTAATTTGTTCTGTGTTTCCTTGATAATTCCATGTGATTTTCAAAAAAGAAAATCATAAAGTGCTACCAGTATATTAATTTTTTACAATTAGTGATAGAACTAAAACAGTAAAACTTACATTTTCTTTGCCACTTTTGCCTTTTGAGAAAGATTTGCTGTAGAAATGTTTCACACCAGTCTTCATGATAGCTTTACTCATACAGCGTCTGTTGATACAGATCAAATCTTTGAATCAAGGGTCCAGTGAATCGGATCATAATATATTCACTGAATTTCAACTATATGCTTTTTTAAATGGCTGAGAAAAAAGCTTCTATAGAATACATGAGGAACAACCTGTGGTTGCATGCTAATATACATTCTTTGTAAAATTTCACCATGTCAAAAGATTTTCAACACCAACCAAAGGTGTTTTTTATAAAAAGTAATCTTAACTTACAGCATAAGCAAACACAAGAAACATAACATTTTTGCAACATTTTTAGTGAATAAGAATTTTTTATTCAGTATATATTCTCACCTAGGTGGAACTGTGTGTTCCTGAATCTCATTTCCAACAACTTGATCAACATTGCTGACAGAGCAGACATCATACATTCTCAGACTGCGGAAAATCCAGCAGACTATATCATTCACCTTGATGTTGACAGGGTCAGGTTTTATATCCATTCCTACATTCACTTCATGGACCTGAAAAAAGAAAACAAAAGCTTATACTATTGGTGCTTGAATAACAAATCTTCAATTTGGTGCCCAGTCTGAAATCGCAAGCCTCTAATTGGTTGGTTCTTGTTCAAGTCAACTAATGACCTGACATCAATTCTTAGGCTGATATATGAACTGAATTTTATAGACTTTCATTTTTAGATGCATCATAATTGTCAATTCCTCAAGAAATGCATTTAATTTACTGAAATGAAATTGATAAACACAAAACTTTAACATAAAACCTTTTTGCCAAGAAACCAGAAATTATTACTATACCTGTGGTTGTGTCGACACAACAATAGCTCCAAATATTTTTGGCAGACTGTGACTTAGAAAGTAGAACACACCCGGGGTAATAAACTGATGAACGAAAGCAGACGGAGCATCCCGGGGTGAACCGCTACAAAAACCATTTTGTATAGGATCTCCTTGATGTGAAACCTAAAATAATAAATAGGTCTGTGGTTACTAAATCTCAAATTTGGTATCAGTAAACAATTGTTAATAGGTCAGATGACCCAAAATAATACATTCATCATTTGCTAAACAGATCATTTTGTCTTCATAAAATTTATTAACTTTAATAAAATTTCATATTGTTCTTCAATAAATAAGCCCTGCCCACAAGAAGATTAAATCCGATATGGAAATTTGTCACACGTGTCAGCTGTACAAACAATGCAGCACCATAAAACTCCGGGTGACATTAAAATTTGATAATAATTAGGGACCAATACTGTTAGCCAACTTAATCCCATTGATGACCGCATCAATTAGCACATGTTACTTGTTTATTTGAATTTGATTTTCACACGAGACATTGACACTGTATATTTCTTTTATTGCAACCGAGGCACGGCAAACTATTGATTATAATCTTTTTTACGTCACTTTTGCTTGAAAATATTTAAGATATAATTGTTCTACTGTTTTTTGGCTTTGACTTGACTTAACTTCTATAAAATTCCATGTCAAAATTGTCATTAGAAATGAACCGCGCTTCTTCAGACTTCTGTGTAATCTCAACACAATACGTCATCGTGTGCGCGCGCGACCTGTCTTGTGTTTAACCGCAGTTAACCACATAATTTTATATACAAACAATATTTTTTTTAAACGTTATGTCTTCATGAAATATTGAATTTTACAATCGTTGATTTAAAAAATCGCCGATATTTTGGGAAAAATTATTTATTAAACTTCAAAAATCAACCACATTGAATAACGGGATTATGAAGTAGACCGTCTACACGCAAAATACCGGGATTATGAAGTAAGCGGTCTACACGTGAATATACGGGCCCATGAAGTAAAGGGTTAATTGTTCATTCAAAGTTGTTATACATATATATCGAAGTGTATAATCAGGATTGTCTTACCTGTAAAATATTGTGCTCTTTCTTCCCACTCTGCCAGACCCACCATACACGATCATTAGGGCGTACAGTAATAACTTTAGGTTCAAATCCATTATCAGTGAGATGAATCGTGTGATTCTGTATTAAAACAAGAAATACTCCATTGTATATAAAAGAAATACTGATTAAGTGAAAAATGTTAGGTCTGCAACAATTTTACCGTTTTTTCAACATACTCTTAAATTATATTGAATGAATTCCATATTCACAGCCACATTGGTTTATACCTTTCCCACGTAATATAGTTCATATACCTGAATACCATACAATTGATAAATACATTCAAAATATATATGCCAACAATCCTCAACAAAAATATAAATGCAAATAGAAATAAGAGATTTAACTATCATTATGTTAGAAATGAAAACATGGTTTGTATGATATCTCAAATAACACTGACCTTTGGCCCAGGGTTTACAATGACACTGCAGGTGTTGAAATCTGCTGGACTGTCGGCAATCCGGTAATGGTACACACCGATAGTTGAGAAATGAGTGGTGGCAAGTCCAACTTTGGTACATAACATCAGAGATTCATCATCCAAATATTGAAATACTTCTATAAATAGTATAGAATAGTAATTTGTAAATGAAATGAAAACAAAATAATATCAAATAAAAAAATGTGTTTATGTGAAGTTAGTTTTTTAAATTCATGGTCATGTTAATGTTATTGTTGTTTTCAAAATAAAGAGAAGCAAAGAACTGTGGCTTAGAAGAGCCATTAGAAAGATTTTTAACCTCACTACCCTATCAGTTTGTCAATTTTATTTTAAGGAAGGTCCAATGACAATTTAATTAAATGTAAAACATCAACACATAAATCAAAGGCCTGAAGGCCTAAAATGAGATGATTTCTGTGATGCAGGGATATCTCTGAGTTGATACAAAATTTAAAACTGTATCAATAATTCTGTCCGAAACGAGGACCTAGTACTGTAGGCTAATGTTTATTCAATCAAATATTAAAGTAATTTTGCCTGTTTAAAAAGAATTATTTCACCATATGAAATACCAAGGCCTTGTAACATATCATTAATATCAAAGAACTCCTGTGTCTAGAAATCACGAAAATATACACCAATCGTGTTCATCAGGTAGTTTTATTTACCTGTGTTCATCATATATTTTATCTTTCCACTACCTGTGAAATATTTATCATTCTACTACCTGTGAAATATTCATCTTTTCAATACCTGTGAAATATTCATCTTTTCACTACCTGTGAAATATTTATCATTCCACTACCTGTGAAATATTTATTATTCTACTACCTGTGAAATATTTATCATTCTATCACCTGTTAAGTTTTTTGAGGTCTCTTAACTAATTTAGATCATTCTCAGAATATTGTCATATCACTGGTTAATAAACAAGTCATTAAAGTTTGTTTCAAACCTCAAGTTAGTTTAAGATCAGAATTGAACTTACCCTCGCCTTCCTTGGCTGATGGCTTTCTGGATGTAGGATTAAGACATGTTTCATTTTCCATGATAGCAAAGAGTTGTGGATTTTTCTGGTTAACACAAGCTTGACCATTCCATGTCCACCATATTCTATCTCCAGTTTGAGCATAGACAAGATCTATAGGTAAATATAGAACAGAAAATATATTATCAGCAGATTTTAATACCATCAAATCTTGCATCCAACATGAGCACTGCAAGCGGTGCTTATGCATGTCTCTTCACTGCCTCAGTGAGATCTGTCCACCTATGAAGTTTCATGTTGCTATGCCTTACAGTTTCTGAGTTATGAGCTACTTTAAAGTTTTTGTATGACACAGATGCTAACACAGACACAGACAACACAGTGATCACAATAGATCTTCTTCAAAAACAGACAAGCTAAAAATATAAAATCATAATTATGTTTACTTATCTTATCATGTTTATCGCAATTAACTATATATTTCCAAAGCCAATCTTTCCCACAGGACAAGTGGAAGTTGAGAGACACTTGATGAACGCAGTGAAACAGAATTATAATGGTAGGTACTGGCAAGATAAACTGTCCACTACTCTACATAACTAACATACATGTATACTGTTCATAAACAGCTTATAATCAACTTATCACAAAGTTGGTTATTGTTTACCTGGATTGAAGCCATTTTCTGTTAACTCAACAAAGTGTTCTTTTTGTTTAGGTTTCACAATGATAGTACCGATGTATTCTGCAGCTTCCTGGAAATTCTGATCAGAGAAATAATATACTCCAGCTTTGAAAAACTCGTATGACATCAATCCTTGCTTGCTAGGTGTGGTCCATCTAAATCCATCTTTGATTGGCTAAAACCAGACACAAAATCTTACAATAAAGATTTCAACATAAATATAAAATGCAAGCCATTATCATAGCAGAAAAATGTAAGACACACATTCTTTGTACATATCTATAATTTGCAAGACTGAGATTGGCATTAACACCAGATTTTACTAAACTGGAAAATTCGGAATATATACAGTCGAAACTCGTTATATCGAAGTTCTGGGGACCTGCCAAAATAGTTCAATATAAACGAACTTCGATAAAGGAATTTCGATACCCCTGTTTACATTTTAGAGCTAAAGTCAGTGTGTCATAATAATAACTTAATCGTGTTATTTGGTGTACGGGATAGTAACGGGTTATAAGAATACGACATTTATACCGGTACTTATACGGGTACTTTAGATATATTTGTTTTGCTATATACATTTCAAATATGCTTAAGATAGTTTTAAATGAGCATATAGCAGCATTAATAATAATTTGTATCATCAACGAAATGTTTGTGTCAGTTTTATAATCGTGAGAATGGACACTAACATGTTTATACAGCTGTCAATAATTAAATATCGATTTTAAATTGTAGGTGTTTTGTTTGCAGAAAAGGTGCGAACATTTCTTTTGCAAGTTGGCGACATAATTGGTTCAACATAGATGGTCACTTCATAGTTGAAAATATTTGGTTTGGAATGAAAATCTACTTCGATATATAAAAATATCAAGAACCACGAATTCGATATACGTGCATTTTTTTAATATGTAATAAGAAGGATAAAAATCGGGACTTTATTTTTACTTCGATATAAGCGGGATTTCGATATAAGCGATTTCGATATAATGAGTTTCGACTGTATGTAACTTTTTACATTTTTCGTCCAGAAGTTTTGCCTTGAATCTAACAATACATTACAATTTTATTATTTAAAACATTAAGTTAACTAACAATTTCATACATTTATACCCTGTTTCACTTTGTTAATATCATGTGCTACATTGCTCTTATTGTCATGTAAAAAACATGAATTGAGTAAACAAAAGTTTGAAAGTAAAAAAACAAAAAGTTACAGGAGGAGGGAACAAGCTGCACAAACTTTCAGACTCACAGTTTCAACTAGGACATCAGTTTCCAATATCAAATTTTCTACCAAGAATTAGGAAAACTGAAGAAAATGGAATGAAAATTGGAGATAATTCTCCGACAATACTTACCACATATGGTTCATCATCACCATGGTTGACACCTGGTGCCTCAATCTGATACACGCTGTGATGTTTCTTACACTGGAAGTATAAATCATTATGTTTAATAGGAATTTTTTGGATGGTCTTCTGACAACAGACACTATATATATATACCTCAGACAATTTTCCAAATGAACTTTTGGTCAGCCTTTCCTACCATTTAAAGATGTAATTATATATTATGTCATTTTATTAAAAGTGCACTATGAATTTGATAAGCAACGATATAGAATTATTATCATGTTGCTATGATTACCAATAAATAAGTTAAAATGAAAGGTAAACAAGAAGTGTTTTTGAAACATGGATGCCCCCTAAAGGTAGCATGACTATTGAACTTAAAATCAATCTCCCAACCAAATCTGAGGACCTACGACCATATCGTTCTCTAGATATTTGTCGGACAAGGGTCACTGTGACCTTGATCTTTGACATACTGACCTCAAAATCGAAAGGGGTCATCTGCTTGTGATGACCAACCTCCCAACTAAATCTGAAGTGCTTAGGCCAAATCGTACTCTAGTTATTGGTCAGACAATGTTTGGTCACGGACAGACCATCCGACATGTGCAAAGCAATATATCCCTTTTTCTTTGAAAGGGAGCATAAATATGAATTTACCTTTTGTTTGTCCCAGCTCCACCATACTCTGTCACCTTCTTCAATCAGCAATATCATTGGTTGAAATGATCTGTCCATTATATCAACACGATACTCTCTCTGTGTCTCTCTTACATGTACCACACAATAATGATGTTTACCGAGATCAGAACTCTCCGTCATAAAGTAATACAATCCTGGACGACTGGAAATATTGTAAATAAATTGAAGAAAAAGTATGAAAATGAAACAGGCTGATTTAATAAGGCTCAGCTATGAAACTGATGACTAACCTCTCCACAGGCAGAAGTAACGGACCTGTGATGGTAAAATTGCAATAAATTCTACATAAAACAAAATAACTTAACCCATAATAAAATAATAAAATTGTCCTAAAATTCGACCACATTCATGGCATTCAACTGGTATATATACTATAAGAAGGCGTATATCTCTTCATTTCGGTGAATGAGCACAACTTTTACAAAACACTAACTTATTAAGCAATAAGAACGAATTCTTCAAATCAAAGTTTGCATCGGTTTCAGGTATATACATTTGCACAAAATAAGACCAAAACTAAATTCCTAGACTAATCCGTTACTGAGAAATCGAACAAAAAACGCTAGAATTTGACCCGATTTCGTCTGGTCGGAAAAAATGCCGCCACACCAAAATGGACTAATTTCACATACTAATGCAAGATTGTCAGTCGATCGTATGCGAAATTGACTAGTATGTCCTAAATAGAACAATTAAATACATTAATACAGATACACAAATTCTTACAGAAGACGCAAATATTCGGGAAATCGGGATTTAAACTTTTGAATAGAAATTTCTTTATCGTACACTGCCATATATATGTATATAGCTATTATAAATGTTACATGATTTCTGATTGGTTAATATTGTTTATAGTCGGTTTTATAGTGACATGGTGGTGTATGATAAAGAAATTTCTATTCTCTTGAAGTTCTGGTCCGATTCCGCCCATAATTGAACTTGTCCAAGATCTTTTGGTAATACACATTTACTGAAAATATTATTAGGCGCTAGAGTGTAAACAAGCTAAATATAGCAAATTTTCAAAGTCAAGGGCCCATAACTCTAGAAGTTATTGTCCGATTTTGCCCATAATCGAACTTGGCCGAGACATTGTGGCCATATACATTGTGAGCAAGTTTGATCACGATTTGTTAAGAGCTGTGGATGCTAGAGTGTAAACAAACTAATTGTGGACAAACGCCGGACATTCATCGATCCTAAAAGCTCACCTGATGAATCAGGTGAGCTAATAAAATATGACTATTACATGATTAGTTCTGCAGAAAATCTACTTCCTATGATGAACATACTGGTACTTACGGGAAAGTATGTCTGTAACTACCCGATACAGTTTTCACACTACCAGAAGATTCCACATCACGTTTGAAGCAAGCTTTACTCATATCGTATTTGACTGCCTGTACAGAATGGGGGCTAGAACAGCCTTTCCAGGTCCATTTGATACTGTGGCCTTGATCTATGTATATAATATCTGGCATAAAACCATCATCAGTTACGTCTGCTTGTAAATCAATGCGTCTTCTAACTGTAATCAATAATGGTGTACATCTCACACCAGACCTATTGAAGAAAATACATAATAATTATTATACTAATTATGTAATATCAAAATACTGACAAGGAGTTTGTAATAATAAACACATTATAAAGAAAACAGAATATATCATATATCTTTGCTGAAACTAGCCTCAAATCCACAAGTCTAACACAAACCGTGAAGACATGAGTGTGACATAACCATCAATAGACCCCACCCACCTTATTCATAAGAAAAGCATTAAAGGACTATGAATATGAGGTTTAGGGAGACTGTAGCCAGGGTGACCCATGTTCACTGTGACAGTTGTCTTCCACCATTGATTCAAGTGGAGAAGTTGGCTAACACTGATACACTAGTGAGAGCTTGTTTATAACTGAACTACTTTGAATAACCAAACAAAAACTAAAGGTAGATTACATAAACTAACTTAAGATATTCAAATGTTGTAAATAGAATAAAACCTGAGAATTAATGATGCATTCTATTAACTTGATTCCTCATATTTGTCATCACATTTATTGCTTGAGATATTGTATCAATAATTTAACAATACAACAATAAAATAAGGACAATAGGCTGCATTCAACAAACACATAGGTCTCTAATCTAATCTAACCTAATCAAAATGAGGTCAATGTGTAAAAGTAGAAGCCTATTTCAAATATACATTACTGCCCTATAAATTATGTTCCATATAGGAACAAGAAACATGGCAATGTCACGAAACCAGGTTTTCCAAGGCTTTATACCACAGTACTTTAGAATTCTGTGCTAAGGTTTCATCTGTGGTTTAGTCACCTTTACCCTATTGGCACAGAATGCAATTCAAAGCAAGGTCTGTATGTAAGCTATTTATACACAAAATTTCATTGCAATATCCTTACTTAAGTTATTGATTGGAAACTAATTTTCCATTTTTAGCAACAGTGACCTTGACCAAACTGACCCAAAATAAAATCCCAAGCTAGGCATTCATGCAAGGATGCTAAATACCCAGTTCAGTCAAGATTGGTCAATCCAAACTTAAGTTTTTGACCGGAAACCACCTGCTTGACACCCACCTGCCGCATTCAGTAATCTAATATATATATATATCTAAAGTTCCCTAACTATGCCAGAAATAAGTAATATCATTGAAAATCAATATAATACAGGTAGGTATTGTTGGTGCTAGACATATAGTAGATGTAAAATGTAGTTCACTAAGAAATAGCCATTGATGCTAGAGGAAAGGGTATACTCGAAATATTGTACATCCAATTAAGGTAATTATCATTTTTACGGTCAATGTCAAATCAAGGTTAGGTGATATATCTGCATTCAGGATGGTCCAAGTCAATAACTGTATATGTTTCAAAAAGATGGACAAAACGGTAAAATATACTTAACCTCGTACAGACGAACGGATGGACAGAAAAACAACATCAAGAACTGATGTACCCCACATGAGAAGGATTCTCTCATGTTCTTATTTCAGCAAACAGATAACATATCAGCATTTTAGTAGACTTGTAAAGTTCTATAATCACTTGTGTATAAGCCGCATGTATTTTTTTAATTGGGTACAAAAATCAGTGCGTCTTATACATAGGTGAAGAACACAATCCAAAAATTTGTTTGCGTTACACATGAATATGGAGACTTTTCCCCCAACGATTACAGTTTTTTTTTTTACCTGCATCTTATATAAGGGTGCGACCTATACACAAGTGATTACTGTACCATACTTTGGCATCAAGTACAAATCCAAGACCACAAAACTGGCTCTAAGTGCCAGTCTCCTCTCCAAGATGCAACTTTGTCATTTCTAAGACAATGTAGCAATAAATGAAGTAAAATCCTTACATAATTATAATAATACATAATTAACAAATTCATTACAATGGCAATTTATTGTACTTACAAAGCAAATTTATATTCTCCTTCTAAATTAAACTGTTGTTCATATTGTCCTTTTGTTTCCTGACATCTTCCACTAAATCCACCAATCACAGGTCTTAATTTGTCACCATCATGAATAACCTGAAAATGGAATACAATTATTTATTGTATATTTTATCATTCAGAGGCACCAGAAGCAATTTGACATTGGGGCAGCAGATGCGGTGGGTTTGGGAGGGGATGTACCCCTGCCTCAAGTGAACTTTTGCCGAAATTGATCTTTTTGGCGAAATATTGCCCAGCTCCAGCGCCTCTGTATATACATAAGAAAATACTAAGATTCACCAGTTGACAATGTGACATTGTTACAGCCTATCTTGTTCACATACTCCCTCGAAAACTAGGGGATTCGGTGGTTGAGTGGTTATGGCCTCTGGCTGGTAATCACCACAGGCAACCGGCGTGTGAAGGCCCCCCACCCTCTACTACCCAGGAATTCTTTTAACGCTCTCAAACACTGTCAAATATTGTTTATAA
The DNA here is from genome assembly GCA_964023205.1 of Lutraria lutraria. Lineage (NCBI taxonomy): Eukaryota > Metazoa > Mollusca > Bivalvia > Venerida > Mactridae > Lutraria > Lutraria lutraria. The sequence goes on along the minus strand of OZ026844.1, from coordinate 26,105,423 downwards.
CATGTTTTATAACAACAAAATAATTCCTGGGTAGTAGAGGGTCTGTGGGGCATTCATACACCTGTGGTAATCACTAGCCACTTACTGTATACGTCTTTAAATTGGTGGGGCTAAAATTTGGCGTTTTTTGGAAATTTAAATATTGGCGGTGGTCAAGAATTGGCGATTTCTTAAAAATCCGCCAAAATAAAACCATCTATTGTCCGCCGCCGCTAAAATTAAACCAATGTAACCTATATTTTAATTTGCTTTACATCTTTAAATGTTCTTTGTTTGTAAACATGTTCGCACCTTCCATATACTTGTACAATGCCCTTGTCTTATTGTGATATACATCGTTAATAGTATCCCTTTGTTATAAAAATTGCAAACACCGTCGAAGATTAGCACCTTTTATTAACAAATGGTAATGGTTTGCTTGTTTGTCCATATCACTTAGCTTTTTTGTTGATAACGACTATTTCTATATGCCATTTTATGTATATGTACAGAACAACATGTCATTTATTCGCTCAATACATGTACAAAACATGCAAATATGAGGTTTTTACAATAAAACAAAACAAATAAACGAGGCTATAGAATTTAGACATACTGAAAAATATACATTTGTCAAAGTGTATCGACATAATATTTAACAATTTCAGCATATAGAAGAATTACATTATCACTTTTTGGATTATACATTTTACAAATTTACATAACTTATTTAATTCTAACTTATTTTTTGTGCACATTAGATTTTCCCGTTTAAACATATTTGGTCGACGGTAATAGATGGGTTTCAAAAATCGTTTTCTTTCATCATTAAATTGAGAACATTCGAATAAATAATGGAACTCGTCGCCAATTTTATCTTGACAGGTGTTACATAATCTTTGATTTATTGGTGTTCTTAGCCAGCTACCTGTTTCTATTGGTAATCGATGGTTTCTGGTTCTAAATTTAATAAAATAGTATAGAAGTGGACTTACAAAAGTATAACTTATTTGCATTTATTTGGATATTTAACCACTGATTAATTATTTTAAGCTTAAGTCAAAAAAATGTTTTTCCATTATTGGCGGTGTTATATATCTGCGGTGTGAATTATTCGCGGGGTTTTAAATTGGCTGAAACCTATCAACCGCCAAAATAGCGAACATTAAACCACCGCCAAAATTTCAACGTATACAGTACCTATGACCAATTGACACATGTGAGGAAGCTATCTAGCTAGCTAATGGAAGGTTGGTGAGTCCACCCACCAGGTATACGCTTTGGATCATATCAGCAAAAAAAAAGCAATTGAAAAAAGTTTTTAACAATCATGAACGTAAAATAATGACAAACAAGATGAAAGAAGACAATGTTTAATGAAATCTTTTAAGTTCTCAAATGGGAATACCTACAATTATGATTATGGAAAATGTTCCCAAGGGGCCATAAATCAGTCAAAATTCATAATTTGTGAGAGTTATGGATAGTGACTTCCAAGTATGATTCTGAAGACATGTATTAATTTAAGTTTCAAAATCAATGAATAATTTTGAAGATTGATGTAGAATGCATAAATTTAACCAGGAATTATGATCTCAAAGACATGTGTAAAGTACGAAGCAAATATCTTTAGTGGTTGATGAGATATGAAGTTGTACAAGAAGTTGCACACAAAACTTTAACAAAAGTGTTTCACTGACGCCCGGGAAAGTAGGATAGCCCCACTATTCTTTGAATAGTCAAGCCAAAAATGAAAGCATTTATCATTTGGTAGGAAAACAAGTAATACATGTACACCAAAACATTCAGTAAGGATTATTATACAAAGTCATTTTCTAGTTTAAATCATCAAATATCACTTCAATCTATATAAAGTCAATTTAACCATGTGGTGTAAAACTACCTTTACAGTTCTTAAACTTAGCAGTGTAATACAACCTTTACAAACATATGGTAAATCGAACCCTCATCAATTATTTACTTAAGATTTTCTACACATAGTTACTGCTACTATTTGCTTTTGTTGTTAAATGTAATCAAGGAAACTAGGTAAACAATTACATATAGATAAGAAGAGTGCTTTATATCAATTGCTATAATTTCATGGGTTACATAAAACGAGCTTAAATATTGAACAAAATTAGCTCTAAATGTAACTGATAGAAAATCTTTCTCATGACATACAACCTTATCATGCATACAGATCAATTATTCAGCTTGTAATATTTATTCTTACAATCAATGACATAGAAATATTTTACTTAAAGAAGTATAATGCAGATATCCTATAAACTGGTATAATTTTTAAGTAGATTTACAGTGGATGATGAACAGTAAATGATTTCCAAACATCTCCACAAGGTTTGGGTTTAAATCTATGGAGAGCAAGAAAATGATCTTTACGCTCCAGAAAAGTTTTGAGGATTCAATGTAATTGAAAATACATTAAAAGTGACGAAATGATTAACAATCAGATGAACAAAATCTAAAATTAAATTCTATTGTCAAGTTCAGTTTCTAGAAGAGTGCTAAGGTACTCCGTGATTAACCTTCAGCAACTCAGAATTAAAACATTGTTTTTAACCATCATAGCAACCAGACATTCAGAACTTTTTAGATGACCCTTGTTTAACCTTCATTGTCTACATAAGAAGCAAACATAGAATGTTTGATGTTACTCTCTAGGGAGTGTACAGAAAATAAACAGATCAATAATCTATACTCTATAGATATAGCTGATTTAACAAAAAGTCATATTCTACAAGAGTTGGACAAATATGTCTGACCATCAGCATTGACATTGTGTACCGGCTAGGAATTTGTATTTGTCCTATTTAACAATCTCACACACTCAGAAATCATTTTCTATAAGCAGAAAATATATCTAAATCATGAAACATGACATTGGACTGAAACACCAAGCCCAAATAACTTCCACTTCCCAAAAAGAATATAATCGACAAAGACAAGAAAAATTACATTGGGTGGGTAGTGTATCCCATGGAAATCTTTGAACATTTCATTTTTCATAAGATCAATTCTATACCGTACTTTTGTATTATCAGAAGCAGATTTGCATACTTGTCTACTAATAGGTTTAAGGATTAAGTTTTACAATATACTCAAATACTTTTCATTGTGATACACTACACGTACAGCCATGAAAACATAAAGCCTTCAATTGGGCAAAGAAAATAATTGTTTGGTTAAAATAGTACACCTTGGGACAAACTTATCTGTAAGCTTTTCTCCTGGGTGATGAACAGCTACAAGGGATGCATACTTTCAATGCTGACAACTTACATAATTTTTTTAGGAGGTCCGAGTCCAGGACCGAATAAGATTTCAAAATTTATTACACCCTGTCCATGATGATAATTTATGTGAATAGTTAGAGCTCAGAAATCCTACCCATAAAGTGCTTCACTTATCAGTCAATATTGCACTAAAACATGGCCTCAATTCAACTTTTAGTGTTGTCTTACCTGTACAACATCAGCTGCTTCTTTCTGGTCTTGCCAAACAAATATTACAGATTGACCCTCCATTACAGATATATCAGCCACTGAGAATCCATTAGATGTGACACCAACAATTGGTTCTTCCATACCATCTGAACAGGAAAAAAGCAAAAAATGTATATACAAGTCTTTGATAAAATAAACTACATCAAATAGACAAAAACTTGAATTACAGGTCATAATGATGAGTTTGAAATTCTAGTTGCAAAACTGAAAACACTGAGATAACACTTTGTGCTCAGATAAGCTAAAAATGTACCCTGCACCCACAAACATGTCATGTGAAATATTAATCTGAAATCAACTTGTTCAGATGTAAATATTCTTGAATATACATGTATTTCAGTAGTTGGCAGAATTTAATACTATATTTTATCACGTAGATAGATAAAATTGGCATATGTTGAATCTGTTTATGAATTTTTGTACATGATGAAAAAAATAACACAAGACTTTAACTTTAATTCACTGCCACTAATTAAAACAATGACCTGTAAGTTGCTTAAGTTGTTTCCACTTTTTATTATGGGATTTTATACATATATCCTTATTTGTAGGTTTTGTCTGTCTTAACACTGTGTTATCACTCATTGTAAATGTTTTCTTTTATTGACTAATCAAAATATTTCCTACATCATGAAATCATATTAGAAAAATGAAATCTTCATGTTAAAGACTGATACTATCATTAGTTTTCAAACATTTATTTGGTGAGGTATTAAGCCACTAGGATATAAAACAATCCAATGTCCATTCAGAAGTTAATCCATTCTTGGCATAACATCATATTTTGACCACAATATATCACTATAACATAAACTTGTTCTTTTCATGAACAAAAATGAGAAATAAATATACAAGAAGAAACAGGCACATCTGTTGTTACACAAACACTAATTAATTTGTTTATAGACTTCATTAATGTCACAAAACAAATTAAGATAATTGGCGCTATGTTAAACCAAACATTATAGAATGATAATTATTTATTTATGCTCACTTGTGGTATTTTTATCCTTGCAGATGGTGAAAAATTATTTGTAAATAACAAAGCCTGATTATTAACATGAATGTATTGTCAAAAGGGTTTTCACATTTATAAATACAGATTTGATGGCCTATCATTTCTACAGATACAGAAGTTCAAATGAAATATTCATGAACTTTGGTATGAATACAAATTTACATAAATGTGATAAAATAGCAATCATTAAGTTTGGCTTCTTTGAATTTTAACAGTATTACAGATTTTAAAAAAACAGTGTTCATAAAGTACAATAATAGTATTAATACCTAAACTGTAGTTTACTGAATTCCTTAATCAACAAATAAAACATGTAGAAATCTAACAGCCAGCCTCATACCTATCTCTTGTCTTTATATATTAATTGCTTTATATCAAATGGAACTATTAGTTTACAACCACAGAGCAGATATAACACCATATTATGACAAATTATACAAAACAAATACTTCAACCCATTTATTCTTTGTTATCAAAACCAGGGGTGTGCTGTATACCTAAACATACCAGGATTTGATATATAATAACAAAAATTGGTCTCAAATTATCATGTCATTCACACATTTCTATGGCCTTGAGACATTGATTTGGTGCAAATCTGACTGAGGTGCATGGTGTCTAATACACATTATCAGTTTTGTTACATATCCAAAACATAATTATGATCTGCCTGTATTGATTTGAGCTTATTTGTTTGTGATAAAAGAAAACATCAATTGATACAGCGATCATTCTATTAATTAAAACTAGAGCTTTGTCACAGGATTAACAAATACTCCAACACGTCGCTTATTTGTTTTAAATCAGAATGCTTAAAATTTGAGGTAAAAAGGTTTTCCAGAAGTGTTATTGACTATTACTTAGTTTTGCAGTTTTACTCTCAATTATATAAATTGAGCATATCTGATAGAAATCAGGCAGAAAAGTTTTTACCTTTAACCTTGGAGGCAATGACCTACATCATGCGCATACTACATAGCCACATAGTGGTGAATATTTCAAATTATTATTTCCAAAATCCACCCATAGATAAATAGAGAATACATGGTTGGTGCCGGAGATGGAGACGGTTTATTCAGTGAGTGAGAAAGCGTGCCTTGGCGAGCTCTAGCGAGCCAAGATTCGATTTCACAGCGAACCGAATAAACCTTCTCCATCTCCGACACCAACCATGTATTTGATTTATCCTGCTATTCTCATTAAGTTTAGTACATCACTACATTTTTTACTGAAATCCGTTCTTCTTTGCCAAATTATATGTGACGTAACGTACACTAATGACTTTTCGTTTGTGACGTCACTTATGACGTCACACGGAGCTTTACATCCTTTAAAATGGAAACAACGCAGGTTTAATATTTAATACTCAAAATAGCATTAATGCAGTTTACATATGACAACAAGTTTAAAAATCTCTATTTTAGCTTTAACAGAGCGTGGAATCTTAAAATGATTTGTATTTTAATCATGTGACGCACTGACTGGAGATATATAAGTTTATCCAGCAGGGCTATCTCCTGCACCTAATGAGCGTGATAGCGGGATAAATTAAGATACTGAGGGGACATGATAAAAAGTATTAATTTTTGACGTTTAACCACACAAGCCATATCTTTAACTCCTTAAGTGTGACCTTGACATTCATGGTATGGATCTGGGTCTTGCATGACACATATTGGTGAACATTTCTGACAAGTATTTCTGAAACTCACCCATAGATGACAAATTTACTGAGAGGGCTAAAAAAGACCAAAATTCTAAGCACAACCCACTGTACGGTCCGATTCTGATATTTGATAGTCATACGGAGGCGTATCTTACGGAAAAACATCGGATAGAAATTCAAATAAAACAAAAATATTTTATGCTGTCGTGTAATTAAATGAAAATTTTCCAACTTATAAGACAAAATAAGTCCTGTTTCTTTTTGTTTAATATTGTGCTATAAAAAATTGTTAAACATGTGATTTTTATTGTCAGAAAGTGTTATTTTATTCTTTTTGTTGTTTACTAAGATTTTTCGGTCCAGCCAAAATTGGTTCGGTTCGGCCAAATATTTTTGATGCCTGACCAAATGTCCGGCACTTCTTTCCCACTTTCGCGACGACTGCCTGTCACTTTGTGACATGTGAGCTAAAAATTCATGAAAGAGTTTTTTTCCTATATGTCTATGTGAAAAAAATGGAAACGTCTTTAATTAACTTACCAGTAGTTTGTGGGATATAATAGAAATGTTTATTTTGAAGGTGTGGTACCTGACCATGGTAACTATGCATAAAACACATGTTTGTAACACTTACCAACATTTCTTGACATAGTTGACTTTGAAGTTTGTTTCACGCTGGACCTAGAGCTAACAAGGTTTCTTCTTTGTCTGGGGGAGTATGGCCCTGCATTGCCCCCTGTCTGTGATTGGACGACATGCTTTTCATCAACGAACTCCTCCCCCTCCTGGGAGGCTCCGGCACCCATACTTTCTGTCTGCTCACTTAATTCTGTAACAGAAAATGTTAGTGATTCATTGTAAGAATTAACTGACTTCATCTCGGTTTTTTTAGTGTAATTTTAGCCGAGTTCTTTTAGCCCACTGGATTCAATTTGGGACATTTAAATCATCTTCAATTGTCAGTCATGGTCATGCTTGCTGACAGCAAATCTTTTGTTCGTTTAATAAATAAATATCAACAGACCAGAACATGGCAAAAACAATAAAGTACAGTACTGGATTCAAAAGGAATTCAATCGTTACTAAAATTATTGTGAGCAGTTCAACATGGTAAAGTGTTGTGACATAACATAATTCTGCATTATAAACTTTTATAGAAATATCCAGTAATCTTAAGTACACAAATTACACACTAACAAACATGGGTATGTATATAATACAGTATTGTAGAAATTATTGATTTCCAATAGATTAATTAAGCATTCAAGTGGTTACTCCGTCATATATTTCACACTTCATGACAATGTATGAAATAATACTTTATCTGGGGAATAGACATAGTAGGGCATTCAGAAATTAATATAAGTATTTCTGGCTAATTGAAGAACTGTCATCATTCAGAACAATAAATTCTGAGAACAGTGAAGACCATGGCAACCGTTGTATATCACCTGATCTCGATCTACAAGAAGGCACATGTGATAAAAGGTGGCCATGAGCATATTTATCAACAATTATTACTTCGCATTTTGTTCTAGCATTACAACTACAGTAGAAACTCCCTAATCCCAACCACAGGTAACTGTATCATAAATAGATTATAAAAAAAAAAAAATAGAAATATAAAAAATATTTATTACTATATTAATATAGTAATAAATATTTTTTTTTTATTTTTTTTTTTTTCATATTTTTATAATCTATTCATGATACAGTTACCTGTGATCCCAACTCCCTTCGGACTGACCAAAAAGTTCAGATTAGAGAGGATTTCGGATTAGAGAGGTTTTGTAGGGAAGATTGACTACATCAGTCTGTTGTATTCCATTGTTGGTACATGTATGTAAGTACAACTGTAGCTCCTACTTTCTTATATTGTCCGCAGTTGTGCATTCTTGTTTTATGTCGAAAAAATAATAAGAGACTATTGTTCATAAGATGTATTATTACAACTACATGTATATTATAATAAAGCTATAATTGATACATATTCAAACACAAGTCATTTTAACAATTTTAAAGCAGTCAAATTTCGTAATATCAAACACAAGTCATTTTAACAATTTTAAAGCAGTCAAATTTCGTAATATTCAAACACAAGTCATTTTAACTAATTTAAAGCAGACTTGTACGTGTATTAATTTTATTCAAATATTGAGCATCATAGAAGTGTACTTCTTGGTTGTTAAAGTTTAATTGTTCTAGTGACTGCACAAGGTTCACCTTAGTGACCTCTGCAGGAATCTGTTTCTCTGAGAACAATGGATGAAGCATGCAGCATTATAAATCAACTCACAAGCTTCAGTGTAAGCTTGGTAATGCTACAAGGAAGATTTATGATGCTACACTCCTTATATGCGGGCTACATCTGAGATTTATTATGCGACACCCTTTACATGGGAAGGGATGATAGATTGATGGGGTTATGTCCCATATTTGGAGGGCAGGGTATATAAGTTGGAGGAAACTGTTCTTCGGGGTAGGGCCAGATTATTTAGTATGAAATAGGATATCTTTTGATTTTAATTAGGAAGGAATTTAATATACATGTATAATGAAAAGTGTAGTCATGACAATTATGAGAGAACATCTAAAACTTATTTGTACTTGTAAACTTGAATTAGTATTTGTGTAGAGAAATAAACTATATAATTTGTGATATCTGTTTAATAGAAAAAGTAACAATTAATGGATTATTGTGATCACGGTACCCTACCTACACAATAATAAGTATTTAATACCTGTAGCAGCAGTGGGATCACTAATAAATAAAACAGAACAATCTTAAGGCAGTCATGTTTCAAAATATCAAGGACTTATATACACACATGGATTCGCAAGTGCTAAAAATAGCACAACATGGCAAACATTTAGTAGTATCTGTTTGTCTTTGGTAAATTATCTGGAATTATAACTTTGGGCCATCACAGATATTTTCACTATTGTAAACATGAGCATGCAGAGTGGAACAAGTTTAGTTTTTCATTGAAATCCTGTTGATTCACATCCCTCCCGTGGGATTTATTTACTTCTTGGAATTTGCAAATCTGTATAATTATGTATGTCAGTCCTTGAAAATATTAATATAAAAATCACAATTTTAAAACAGCCATGTTTGAAAATATTTGAGTTCTGTGCATACTTATTATGTTTGTAGAATGCTATAAAAGAAAGTCATCTGAATTTAAAAGGGTGCACCTAACAAGCCAATGACATGTAGTACTTAGAGCATAATATGTTTATACAAGTCTTACATACAGGGTGTTTCATAATATGTGATACCATAAGGATTCTTTATGGAGACCACAATTCTGTACTCAATTAGTTGAGTAAAATACATAAATGTTACCAACAGCTCCGTCCCAAGCCTAGACTCCCTAGAAACACCTAACCCTTTTGAAACGCTTGATTCATCTAACCTTAGCTTTAATAGTAATTGTAACATATCATTCTCCAAGGCTCAGACATCCACACCTAAGCATAATAGAATTAATGGCCAAATTCCCAGAAAAAGCAAGAAAAACAATATTAAACGATCATTAAAAGAACAGGTCATAAATTGTAGATCAATTGTTGACAAAAAGCTAGAATTCAGCAACCTTGTTAACACAACACAACCTCACATTGTTATTGGCACAGAATAGTGGCTCAAACCCAAGCACTATACCAGTGAAGTATTCAGCCCTGACTTAGGTTACACCATCTTCCGTACAGACTGTATGATACAGACAGGCGGAGGCGTATTTATTGCTGTTAGAGATTGTATTATGGCCCAAGAAATGTCCGAGCTCCAATCAAATTGTGAGGACCTCTGGATTCAGTTGGACCTCTTAGGAAATAAGTCCCTAATAGTTGGAGCCTACTATAAACTCTATGAATATGACGAAAATAGCTTTTTTGAATTCAAAAAATCCTTGGGAAAAGCTACCAAAACATTTTCAAACATCTGGGTGGCAGGGGACCTAAATCTCCCTAAGATGGACTGGGACTCCATGTGCCCAACAATTGGCTGCAAGTATCAATCTTTCTACAGGGATATCACTGAAACCTTAACTGATGCCAACCTAACGCAAATGGTAAACCTCCCAACATGAGAAAATAACATCCTAGATCTTTTTCTGACCACCAACCCTACATTAGTTAATCTGGTTAACATCATACCTAGCATCAGTGACCATAACATTGCTGAAGTAAGAGTTAATGAAAATATCCCGCTAGTTTACTCAAAATACACATTTCAAGATTTACCAAATCTGCCAATTTCAGCCTCAGAAATGATTCGTCATTTTCGGAACTCGACCCTTTCGGGATTTGTCAAAACTGAAAACATCGCGGAAAAAATGTCAACAAACTAAAATGGTAAGTATTGCTCATGTTATGTTCACTTGAAAGGCAGCGCACATGCTCAGTTAAACTCTCAGATGTATCGGAAATATCGACATACAAATACCGACTCGCGCGTTATAGGGTCATTTTTGAATGCACATTCTTCTTTGACTTTTCGGTAATAATTGATTTTACAAGTGACAAACGCATTGTTGGTGTACGAAAAAAAGACACAGCAGTTCCTGGGCATGCCCCTTTAAGTAATAATCTGAATGTGAAATTTTATGAACATAAAAATCAGGTTTCCTGATATTCTGTATACTTGTTTATTCATTTTCCACCAAATTAACATAGAACAAACTTACTATAAATAAAGAGAAAGTATCACACAGTCAAACCCCAAACATTATAAGATTGATAAAATAATGAATCAGTAAATTTTTTATCAAACTACAATGTTTAACTTAGATACAAATACCAGATCAAATACCTACAAACAAACCTAATGTTTACATTAACAGTGTTAAAACTTTATTTCAATCCAACATACCACAATCGATAAACGTTGAATAGACATGGTCTTTGCTCGGTAGGTCTATAATTTTTCATGTAGACCATACAATGTCAAAAAAACTTAACCTCTAGCAACCATTATCATGTCTAGATCCGAACACCAGTTTTGGCTTGACAAAATTATTAATTAGCTAAATAATAATTATCAATTTGAGTCAACAAATGCATTTTTGGTTCTACATCCCAGAAATAAAGAAAACAATTCTTCCATGACTTCAATGTGTTGCAGAAGTTTTATCCGATGATTGTCAGAAATTATCAATTCAATTACTTTAATATCAATTATTATTATTAAAATGAGAAAAAAAGGGGGTTAATTCCATGTTGATCCAAGGTGATTTTTTCTTCAAACCTCACATTAATGGCTTAACGACATTCTCAACAGTTTCATGTTTCCCCCAATAATAGATTTGGATCAATCTTTGTGTATCAGAAGTCATAGGATTTCACAATTTTCATAAATTCCTTAACATCAAATTTTATTTTAAACAAAAGGGCCAAGATAGCCCTATATCGCTCACATGAAAACCATTGCTTGCTGATGAAAATATGAGGTCTGTTGTTATCAAGGTTTTCCTGTGATTTGACCTGGTGATCTAGTTTCTGACCCAAGATGACCCATATTGGACCATGTCTTACATATCATTAAGACAAACATTCTGACAAGGTGACATCTTGCTTTTTTTCAACAAAGCTTTTCAATATTGATTTTTTTGCCATGTAGTGTTTCTGCATTAATACACAATAGAAATTGATAAAACTTTGTAAGTATATAGTTAGATTATAGTCATAGACACTGAATCGGTTTTAACAGAAAAAAGAGAAAAATCCTGAACATGCTTTGTTAACAATGGACTATATACCGGTATGAAACATCAAACTGAAATGCACAGGTTTAGCATTAAGTGCAATCATTAACATAGTGTTTCACAACTAACTTATAATGTCTAACCTTTCGACATTAACATACAAAGATCATGGATTTAATTAAGCCATGAATCTCTATAAAGTTTAAAATAAAATTAATCTTACACTCGCCAAACTGTTAAGAATTAATTCTTACTTCTAACTTCTTAATACCTTTCAATAATCTGTATGAAAATATTTATGACTAAAGCCAGTTTAACTCTTTTTACTAGGACATTGATCACATTTTTAATTTGAGAAACCAAAATGATTGTCATTACAAATCAATTCATTTCTAGACAACTAAAAGTAGTATGCGACAGTTCAAGTATCTTCCCAACGTTCAGATTTGGTTAGATTTTCAATAGCATTTCCAAAATTTTGGTTCAGTACATCTAAATACCGTCATAAGTCCAGGTAGCGCTATTTTGACCAATCAGCTTGTCAAAAGTCATTCATTCTGCCACTTTTGTTAAATAACAAAACCGCAACATTTTAACATCAACAGTAAACAATTATTTCATGGGCATTTGTGGAACAGTCAAATCTGTGGACCCGAGGTGGAGGTGTGACTTTAGAACTGTTGCCCTGAGGCCGTAGGCGTGTTAATAATAATGGCATTCATCAAAGGCACCTGTATTGTTGCAGCCCTGACTAAAATTTTACCAGTTTTTGGACAGATTAAAAAGCATACATCTCACACAGAGATGACAACAGAAACTAGAGCTGTCACAGAGGTGACTAATACTTTCGCCACCGCTTTGACACTAAGAATATGATAGTTCACTATACGGCTAAGTTCAAGGGCACATAACTCTGGAATGAGCAAATCACTGGGAATGAAAATTGTGTCTTGCACATCTACACTTCATGGTGATAACATATTTCAAGTTTAAGGAATGTGAAAGGAGTTCGCTCCACAAACTTCTGATATTTTATGTGGACGGACGGACCGACCAACTGACCGACCAACCGACAGAGTGACTCCAATATACCCCCTCTCAAACTTCGTTTGCGAGGGTATAATGATTCAGACTGTTAACAAGAGATAAATACAGCAGAGGAAAAGGTTAGATTAATATAAGAGAGGTGATGAATAATTTACCAGACTGGAGTCAGTGTGATCAGTTACAGGCTGATCATACCATAGTTATACTATTGGTTAATATATCAACAGAACAAATTAACCAGTATCCTAGCTAGTTCCTGAATTAGTAAATAGATCATTCAAATTCAATCTTCTTCATTCTTTTTTTCAGAACATCAGTCTTCGAATTTAGCCCCAGACCTTGGACCGAGTCCACAAAAATGGCCATCAGTCCAGTAAATTTTTCAGTGATAATTTTACCATGGTTCAGAACAAAAAATGAAATATTTTAATCACTCTCGAAAAATATTGTCTTATCCAAATTATATATTTTTTATGTTCTCTGTTTGGTCCACTAAATGTTCTTTCGGTCTAGTAAAGTGTGCATTTTCACTGGACCGAATGTCCTGTGCTTAAAAAAGTTTTTCGTGAAGACCATAGAGGGCTAGCACGTTCCGGGAATGTTCTATTCACATGCAAATAACAAAATAGTCGCATTGACATAAACGTTCAAATATTCTGATTCAGTGACCTTTGACCTGTAATTGTTTGAAAGTGGACGTTTCATTGGCTGAACCACTCAGAATCGTGATGACATAGCAAGGTGGAAATTTATCCACTACATGGTAAATCTTCCGTACTTCCCGTTGCTTGAAAACGTTGCCTAAGACTTCGAATGGCACGGCTATAACAGCCAAGAACCCTAGCAACCTCATCTGTTGCCATACCAGCAGTGAGCATGGCAATAGCACATTAACATAAATTTGGTGGAATTCTAAGCATAATAAAAATAGAAGAAAACGTAATAAAATTCAAAATTTTCAACGGCTTTTTCGTGTGTTGACTACATAGTCTATAAAATCAAACTGAAAGATTTGGTTTTGGACACATGGTATATACTGGTCCATGCGGTGATGTCTTGTCAATACAAACATAAGGATGACAACAAATTGGTTTTACTATACACAAATGTATTACACAATGTCATAATCGTTCACCAAAATATAATGTTGTAATTATTCATGTACAAAGCATACAAAAATTAAAGAAAAATTGATACTTTATCACTTATCAAACAGTCTGTACCATTATGCTTACATGTACAAAAACACCAATTACACCAATTTATTTGTCGGAACACAAACCGTGGCTAGTTTAAATGCCTGAATGAAAATACCAAATATTGATAATAAAGTAGGAATAAATTCAATACAGTTTTCCAGTTAAACAGGTCTGGTTTACAAAACAAATACTATAGGTATACTGTGTAAATATAACCAATAGAATTGATATCAGAATGAATAAATGCCATCTAGTCAACTTAAATTCAAACGAATATCTACAGAATAAATCAAAAGGCTTTCTGTAGGAATGTGCACTTTGATTCAACAAAATGTAAAAAGGTTCATTTGTTGATACCTAACTGCTCAATTTTCGGAGTAAACACAGAAACAAAAGAAATTTAGGGCATTTTACTAAGGCTACTGGGGTTTTTATGCTTCTCAAGATTCCTTGAAAGAAACATATAGTTAAATAGTAGGAGGAAATAATAAAAATTGAGTGCCAACCAAATCTGAGATCTAAGAAACATAGTATATAGCGACGGCATTTGTTTTGTGCATGCTCAAAGTGTGCACTGTCGCTCGTCATTCTATGCGATCCCAACGTATTGCTGCAGCTAGCGATTGTACTGCGCACACCTCAGCGTTCTGCATTTTTCTTGGATGCCGTGGGATAGCCGGCCCTAGTGTGACTCGGGTTTTAAACCAGATCAAAATGTGACTTCCATCTTTTTGCTATAGGTGACAGAGAAATAACTGATACATGAAAGTCGCTGAAATTAATACAGTTAAGCAGACTAAATTTATCAAACGGCGTTTTTTTCTTCATTTTTTGTTTTAGCATAAAATAGGGTCTGTTTGTTTGTTTGTTTGTTTCATAGTGTTTTACACCCCTTTTTAACAGTCATCGTTATATGAGTCAGACAGTTCACCTAACCATCGTTCCTGGGAAAACCAGTGCCAAACCTAGCAACTGCCTACTTTGTCATATGAGACATGGTCTGTGGAGAGTTTACAATGATTTGAAGTCAGCGACCCGATATCCACTTGACCACGGATAGGATACATGTAGGAGGGTTTGAGAAATGAAAAAATCAAAGAACAGTGACTAAAATGCTTTGTTTCATTGACATTCAATTGTAACAACAATCTACTAAAAAGACGAAGTTCTAGTTAATGAAAAGGTAGAATTTTTCAGCATAACAGATTATTTAAATACAATCAGAAAAATAGATATTATATCGATATCAGTAACAAAATGCAACATCTAACTAAAACCATATATTCAAAATGACTTACATAATTATGATATTACAAATAACAATTTCTAGTGGTTTATAAAGTACCATTATCTATTGGATGAGTAAGAAATATTCCTCATAGTTTATTCAAAAGTCTAACTATGATTTATTGTCTATCTGCTACCTTAGTTAGTTTATTACTCAAATAATCATATCAGTTGATTTTTCTGTTTATTCAGACTTCTGAAATATTAATTGGCCTATTGAGAATGTCACAATACCACTTGACAGTATCAGGTATGATATTTTATAACTTGGTTCATACAAATTTGTATCCATTCTTTATGATAGACAACTTAATAAATATTGACTATATTGATCACTGCATGATTTATATGGATTTAGTGCAAAAATGAAAGATAATTTTTAACAAAGGAAAAATACTATACTTTTTTAATTTCTTATACAAGACAAAGTATCTTTTATTACACATTAATTATGATTAATAAAGACCAGACAAGGAACATACTTTAATTAACACCTCAGAGATGAGTCTGTGTCTGATTGGAAGTAGAAATGATAGGCTTTCTCCCATTGAAAGAATGAATGAAACTAGTTGAAGGTCTTTGACGATGATACATATGCATTACATTGCAGTTCATGGTCAACAAGACGAAATAAAAAAGACCAATTTAGTTATGGGACCCAGAACTAGAATGAAACCAGTCCAGACTTATCATGAAATAAACAATTAATGGCCTTCAGAAAAAAAACAATATGGTTTAAGATATGACAATTGGTGTCAGAAGTACTGATAGTAATCATCTAAAATACGTGATACGAATAACCGAATTGGTCACAGACACTCGCGTATATTCGATAAATTGAAACCGTTAACACAGCTACAGACTTCATGAACAGATAACAACAGTCGCCAAAACAATTAGCAATTAAAAATAATGAAATAAAAACGCACCTGACATTTTCGTGTTATATTGAATCCATAAACAAGTTTGTATAACAAGTGTCAATTATCCTACTTTCATTTTCCGCACGTGCGGTATGTAGCTGTCAAATCTGCTATAAAAAAAAACCTGATCAGTTTCCAGTCATCTGTGGCAAAATTCCACATCAAAAGGTCATGTAATATAGATAAGTAAACTTACCTTTGTATTACGAATTAAACCTTATCTTTTGTAAACAAATCCAGAGCACTTTTGGTTTATTTAACGTTTTCTTATCACTTGAAGAAACTTGTTTATGCTTGCCGCCAGGGATCCGCCATATTGGGAAACAAACGTAATTACACTGTTACTCAGGGAAACGCCGAACACGTGATGACGCGCACCTGTCAACCAATTACGTCGTCTTCTTCCTGAATAATTGATACCGAGTCGTTTTGATAATTCCATATGTACTCCGGACTCAGGTTTTAACTAGCATATACTTTTGGAAAGATCATCCGTGTTTAACCCTGTTTTATTAAAGAACTGAAAATAAAACTGCGTGAAATATTACCAGGTAGTTTTATTGAGTCTCAGTAAAACGGATATTGCATGAGTACATGACATTGTGTGAATTTCGTCTACGGGCTATTTGAAATGAATACTGTATTACATTTATTTCAACATTTTGTGTAGATCCCTGGCGCACATAAAACACAAATTAAATCATCACATGCATGTGTCTAACATTTTAACATTAAACTGAAGGGTTATGAAGCGAAAAAGGTATACAGTACGTACATTGTTAATTATATTATATTACGTGTATGTATATAAGTCCTTGATTATATTAATATTATTGTAACATATTTTCAGTCCGAGCGGTATATATTTTATTAAACCAGGTTTTTAACTTACGATAATTAAAATATATAAACAAAAATCAAAGACCTATACTATACATATAGCATAGGTCTTTGCAAAAATGATGAACTGTACCAGGGATGCTATATATAGCATCCCTGACTGTACTTAAAAATAATATAATTTTTCTCAAGCTTCCTTGCTTCTGATTGATTAAATGAAGAATATGTGTTTATACAAAATTAAACAAACAAAACCTATTTTGTCTTGATTAGTAAGGAAATAATCAAGACAGTTTGATACAACAATCGCAGGTATGATGGTTTGATATAGTTGTACCACAACTAAATATGGTCCTTTTTATTTCGACTTGTCGACCATTTTATGAACTGCAATATGTAATGCATACGAATCATCGTCAATTTTTCAAAGACCTTCGACTAGGTTTGATACTGACTTTAAATACTTGGATTTCACACAATGCGTAAATTAACTTCTTGCTATAAACAATAGGGCCATATAACCGCTCACCAGAAAAAAGAACTTTAGAGAAGAACAGTTTTCACTTTTAAGCTCACCAGAGCACACATTAAGTGCTCAATTAATTAAGGTGCGTCTAGATACGTGCGTGCGTGTGTCCGTCAACAATTGCTTTAAACAACATCTTCTTAAGTAGTTGACCAATTTCAACGAAACTTTCTATGGGTTCTTCCTTACATGAAACCAAGGACTTATAAGTCCTTGATGAAACTCTACCTAAGTTGTTAAAAAAAATTCATTAAAACTCTGGTTGCCATGGCAACAAATAGGAAATACTTTAAAAATCTTCTTGTCTGAAACCAAAGTGCCTAGAGCTTAGATATTTGGTGTGTAGCATTGTCTAGTGGACGTCTACCAAGTTTGTTCAAATTATGGCCTGGGATCAAAATTGGCTCTGCCTCAGGGGTAACTTGATTTTACATAATTTCTAGGGCTGTAACGAATATCCGAACTCTCGAGAGTCTGCGATCCATGATTTTTAACCAGCTGTTTAAGGAAGGGGCCCCTGGTTTCATTTGGGGGAAAATCGGGAAAAACAGTGTAAAGCTATAAAATTCGAGTATCCCGAAAGGCTTATCTGGGTCATCGTTGTAGTGCGGCCATCCATGAAGATAATGAGGGTACATGCAGGTCGTATTTAATTGGCATTATTTTCCTTTTTCAGCTGCTTTCTTTTATAAATTGGGATAATGTCCTGTTAACTTGATTTTTTTATAAGTAAAGTAGTTATAAAAGTTCTCTTGAGATGTTTTACATTTTATTATAGATGATATGAATTACTATCATATGGCCCTTTGATTATGTTTTTATTGTACATGTACATAAATAAAAGTTGGAGGTAAAAAGCACAAAATGCTTTATTGATATAAAGCAAAGAAGGTTCGCCGATCTGCGTACTGCATTGCCGTATCGCGAACCGGTTTGTCTCGCAAGTTGGCTGACTATACACGGCCCTAATAATTTCCCTATATAAGTCTAGGTTAAATCAAGTTACCCCTGGGTTGGAGCCAATTTTGGCCTCGGGGCAATAATTTGAACAAACTTGGTAGAGTTCCATTAGACAATGCTACACACCAATATGTAAGCTATAGGCCCTGTGGTTTAGGAGAATATTTTGTAAGTTTTTCCTATTAGTTGCCACGGCAACCAGAGTTTTTAATGAAATTTGTTTGAACAACTTTGAAAGGGGACAACCAATGGATCATTCTAGCAAAGTTTGGTTGAAATCGGCATAGTGATGTAGGAGGAGATGTTGTTTAAAGTAACTAGAACTCCGCGAGTCGGATGTGTCGCCTGACGCAGGATAGTTTACGTGACATATGAGCAAAAATGTTGCAAAGTGTACTTAACCTTGCTTTAATGTAGAATACTTTTGTGCCTGTTTACACTGTCTGAAAGAAATGCTCTAATAAAATCTATCAAAGCAGAATACATGTAATTAAAAAAATCGCACAACTTAGAGTTACAGTTCACAATGGACATTGTGCGATCACAAAAAAAAAAATGCACATTAATGCTCATGGCTGACAATTCTCGTGTATACACTGCAATTTACAGAGGAGCCGGAGCTGGGGCAGCAGAGGCGGTGATCGCTGTCCCAATATTTCTGCAAAAAAATAAATTTCGGTCAAGTCTTTTTTTCGAATATTCATTACATCATAAATCTTTAAAATTGCACGAATTTATTGTCAATATTACATCTAAATGACGGGTTGGGTAATTGGGTATCAGGTAATTGTATTCATTTGGCAGATTTTCCTAAATTTGAAATAAAACGTCTGAGCAGAAGATGAGGGTAGATGTGCATCAATTATGTAGTTATATGCACATTATTAGTCAATTTAAGTCACAGAAGTTCAAAGATATCCCATGCTTTTTAAAAGCAACAGCTAGGTTTGCATAATTGAAATATTCTATGAACAATCAGTATCTTTTTCTACATAAAAATACAGGAATATTAAGAAATGCTTTTACCAAGGACTTACCAGGGTATATACCGGTACACACAGTAGGTATATAAATCCAAGTTTATATCAATCTCATAATATTATTATGTAGATCTATTGCGTGTTTTTGTTTGTTTGTTTTAAAGTCAACCTCATACAAAGGTATAGTATCATGTTAGTCTCTCTCAAATTTGGTGCATAAATCATAAAGTCGAAGATTTTTCCAGTTATAAATATCAATAGGGAACATGAACAAGAGAGGACTAAATGGAAACAAACATGGATACTGAATTTGTTGTTTTGTTAGATAGAGCTTTACATTGTGAACCAGCTAGTGTTTAGAGACAGAATGCATTTTGATATGCCAGTAATTTAAACTTTTCTCTTATGCATGTTTATTTAATAGCTTAATTACAATATTTTTAAGTCAAAGTATAATGTTTGTTCATAGGAATTTTGGTGAAATGGTTTACATTGCCCAGCCCCTATACAAATATCATAGCTCTCTGTCTCTTAAATGTTGGTCTTTTTTTTTTCTTTCAATCCTCTTTGATACATCAGTGCCAAGTGTGTACCAAACAAAGTTTTGTTTTAATATCTTGACAACATACATATTTACCACCAAACCAATTATAAGATATGTGAGTGCATGTTTGTAAGGTTCCACATGGTAAATTGCAATGTCAAGACTGAGGTATCCAGTTGTACTGAATAGAACAAGAGGGCCTAGATGGCCCTTGATCGCTCACCTGAGAACAAAGGCACTATAATTAATGAACAGATAATATAGTTTCCATCTCATATAACCCATTTTTACTTAGATTTTGAGATCAAAACCAACATTGAAGGTATAATACTGTTCAACAAGCTAAAACGTAGCAATTTTTCTAATCCAAGGGCCCATAACTCTTGAAGTTGTGGTCCGATTCCACCTATAACTGAACTTGTCCAAGACCGTAAGGTCATACACATTCATTCTAAATATGATTAGGATTGTTGAATAAATGAAGGCGCTCGAGTGTAAACAAGCTAAAATATAGCAAATTTTCTAAGTCAAGGGCCCACAACTCTTGAAGTTCTGGTCCGATTCAGCCCATAATCGAACTTGTCCAAGGTCTTTAGGTTATACACATTTACTGAAAATATGATTAGGATTGGTGGATAAATGAATGCGCTAGAGTGTAAACAAATTCAAATATAGCAAATTTTCAAAGTCAAGGGCCTATAACTC
This sequence comes from Lutraria lutraria, assembly GCA_964023205.1. NCBI lineage: Eukaryota > Metazoa > Mollusca > Bivalvia > Venerida > Mactridae > Lutraria > Lutraria lutraria. Next base: position 26,084,514 of record OZ026844.1, on the reverse strand, counting down.
TTGAAGTTCTGGTCCGCTTCCGCACATAACTAAACTTGTCCAAGATCTTTTGGTTATACACATTTACTGAAAATATGATAAGAATTGGTGAATAAATGAAGACGCTAGAGTGTAAACAAGCTAAATATAGCAAATTTTGTAATTCAAGGGCCCATAACTCTAGGAGTTATTGTCCTATTTTGCCCATAATCGAACTTAGCCGAGACATTGTAGCCATATACATAGTGAGCAAGTTTTATCACGATTCGTTAAGAGCTGTGGATGCTAGAGTGTAAACAAACTAATTGTGGACGGATGACGGACATTCATCGATCATAAAAATCTAACAACAGAGCCCTTGATTGGGTCTGTTTAGTTAAGATGCCATAATGAAAGAATCATAAGACAGTAAAGCAGAATAAATTTATTATTTAATTGATAGACTCCTAATTACATACAAAATACTGGTCACATATACACATTTACTAACACAAGGTGCAGTTCAGTTACTGACAGTGAGTAATTCACACAACACACACACAGAAGTTATATTCATAATGTCAAACTGGTTCACAAGTTAAAAAGAGTTGTACCTACATACACAAGAAAGTGAAAACACAGACAGGTAAATCAAGAACAAATAAACACCAACACCTCACAACTATTACCTCCCTTTTAGGAAACAAAACAATAATGCACTAATCAATGTTTTCCCCCCCAGAGGGTGGGGGATTATATAGGAGAATTAGACATTTATGGATTCTGGCTGACAAACTTCCCTCCCATATGCAAATTTTCCTGTCATATTTCTTGGGGTTGTGGTTGTTTTGATGTATTTATATAACATTGTACATGTAAGTCCAAATCTGGTCGAGGTCAAATCAGGAATGGTCTAAGGCAACAACTGTAAAAGTATCAACACGATGGACAAAATGTCAACTTAACCTTGGACAGACAAGGCAATCACTATAATTATGTCCATGCATCGTTAGATACCGGGGACATAAACAAGAGCATCGCTAGCCGTGCCAACGCTCGTCTGTTCACTATCTCAGTGAGATCTATCCACCTATGAAGTTTCATATTGCTACCACTTATAGTTTCTGAGTTATGAGCTGCATTAAAGTTTTGGCACAACACAGACGCCGAAGTGATCACAAAAGCTTGACATTTTCTTCGAAAATAGACAAGTTAAAAATAAGACTATTAGACATCTGTCTTTCAACACAAACAAAATCAGAGACAACATTTTCACGCATGTAACATAAATATAAGATTTGGTTGAAGGTAAATGACTCCAAAACTATCCAGTTAAGACAATCTTCCAAACAGCATAATGAATCAATTTCAACATAATATTGAGGTCAGAGGTTAAACAGTTTGAGATTAGTCTCAAAGCTCAAATCTTCATTTCATGTTCAAATGTCTGAAATTAACAGAGATAACAAATTTCATATCAATCATACAGTTATCTGTCAGCAATAAATGTATTCTGATTGTTCTTCACAACACAAAAAATAATTCAGTTTTAAATTAAGATTTGAACGTCAAGGCAGTACTCAAAAGTTTAACCTATGTTGAAAATGAATTTATAAACACTGAAGACAAAATGGTACATAACTCACAGAAAATGAACAACTAATTTATAAATAAATACAAATGTAAAGTACATGTAGATGAAAACTAAATCTCATGGACGGACACAAATGCAAATAATGAAAAAAAGATGATAATATTCAAAGTGGTGAAAAATATTAAAACATACAAAAATTGAACTAATGCTGTATGTGTAAGTATAATGTATTTATACTTGGTCAAATCAACTCAACATATGCTGTCATTAAAGTACTAGATGTAGATATAGGCAGTTAAGATGTAAATTTGCTAAATTTGTTAGACTAAGATAAAATTCTGTGATGCAAAATGGCACAATAAACTTGTAATTGATAACAACTTAAGTATATAAATTTTTAAACCATGATTTAAGAAAAAAGTTTACAAAATTACAAAAACATCAAATTGAAGGCAAAACAATGCAAACCATGTGCAACCAATACCAATGGCATCAAGGCATTGAGCATCTTTAAAACACCCTCCATAACATTTTTATGGATAAACAAGATTTTCATAGCTACAATGACACAAGCCTCTGATTAATTACAAACAATACCATCTTTTCTAGTATTTAGACAATAATAAGGACAATGCTTATTGATCCTTTTAACTTTTTCAATTGAATTGCAGAGAAGCTAGTTGTACTGTGTCAAACCAATACTTCTTTAATAACTGGAGGGTTTAGTGTTATTTGTAATTAATTTATGAATACTTGTAATATTTGTAATCAACCAGTCTTGATGAGCTTATGTCAAATAACCATGAACAAGCAAATACTAATATCATGATACATGGTAATACCACTATAAAGGTTAACATCAATGATAATGTTTTTCTTGTGATAGCTGTCAATGTTTTCTCTAATCTGCCTAATCTCAGACTAGAAAAACTATGGATTGAGTAAGGTAAATATCTCTGGATTGTGATACAAAACATTTATTCCTCTGTAGGCCAAGAAAGGTCAAAAGCATTTCCATTCATTTTTTTTTATTGTGATGTTGTCTCTGCAGACATGGGAAGTGTGTCCAGAATTGACAGTATTGCAGTGTAAGTATAAAGCTAGATAGTCAACCGGTGAATAAACCGGTAGATAGTCAACCGGTGAATAAACCGGTAGATAGTCAACCGGTGAATAAACCGGTAGATAGTCAACTGGTGAATATACCGGTAGATAGTCAACCAGTGAATATAGCGGTAGAAGATTATGACAGAACATAAAGTTTACAAAGTAACAAAAATGTGAAATATCATATCAATTCAATGTATATTACATACATTGATATTAAAATTTTACTCAAATATAACACTAATAAATATACAACAGTCATATATGTCACATATAATATACTGTATACATCTTAATATTGGTGCCCGTTTTATTTTGGCAATATTGGCGGTCAGCATCGGAACCGTCAAATCTAGACCATGCCAATATAAAACCACGCCAATAATGAACACCGCCAATTATTTTGTCAAAGAAAATTATTGTAACTTTTGTTATCAAAAGGTGTAACTAACACTTTTTCACGTAACTATTTGTTTGTTTAGCATGTTTGTACATGTATTATTACTTGTTTACTTTTATCAGTTAAAGTACATGCATTATGTTTATTGCCTAGGGTAAATCTTAATTGAAATCTCAATGTTAAATCTAAACAATTCAAACAATACAGCTTATTTGTCATACGATATAAAACTTATATTGTCGGCACAGACTAAATTAAACCCGATATAATAACAATATGAATCAATTTAAGATTATCGAAACAAATAAACTCTTTAGCCATTGTGTTAACTCATGTTGGATCCCAAGTAATTACCAATACAATACCAACATTTTGTTTTCAGGATCACCAATACAATACCAACATTTTGTTTTCAGGATCACCAATACAATACCAACATTTTGTTTTCAGGATCACCAATACAATACCAACATTTTGTTTTCATGTAACTTATTCTTGCTGTTTATATATTTCACTTGATATGATAGTATTTAGGAGGATATTTAGTAAAATAGTCTAATTATTTCCTTTGAAAATGGTGTCAACTTATTTTCTTAAATGTTTTAATTTTGGCGCTAAAGAAGACAGGACATGGTTTTATTTTGGCGGTTGGATATGAAACCGCCAAATATAGAACCCGCCAATTCATGAACATCTTAAAAACGCCAAATTTTGCACCCGCAGAATTAAAGACATATACAGTACACATATACCAAACTATACAGCATCAAATACAATTTAATGTCAAACAGAATTTCTCATATATAATGTATCATCACTTAAGATTTTCATGTGACATCTAATGATATACATGTATATTAATAATCAATTCTAATAACAAATTCACAATTCAAAAATAAGTATGGAAACATAAAATACTAGTATATACTCGTATACCGTAATTACAAAACATTTTTATCCAAATCTAATACTCTACACATATAATCCATGACAAAAATCAGACCTCATAATTATAGTATAACCAATAACAATGAAAACACATGTAAATTTTATAGCTTGAAGTTTCCCAAAAATTTTATCAAGATACTTATTTTCAATATAATGTTTATCCAATCTCTGCAGGTCTATGTGGAAATCACTAGCCCATCAATGCTGTGAATTCAAATCCCACCCACGACAAAATTTCACATGACATTGTCAGGAAGCTAACCACCTCGCTTACAGAAGGTGATTTTTGCTATACATTTGATATAATGTTCAATTATATCAAATGTATAGCAAAAATCACTTGGTCCAGTAGTTGTGGTCTAACATTTCACATTGGAGGAAGCTGTCCAGTTACCGGTACCTTACAGAATGTTGGTGTTTCCACCCAGATGTAAGCCTGGGCTTTACCTCCAGCTGGAAATTAGCCAAATGACCCTGACTGTTGGTACATTGTTAAACCCCAGTGATAAAAATAAGTTGAATTTACCATTTCAGACAACATGTAAAAAAACTTTCATATCCAACATTAAATATGGCTGCTGGTACAACGTTAAACCCAGTATCCAAGCTACAGAAATCTGTGGAAAACACACACCAATGCAATACCATGTACCGTCAACCAACAACAACTAAGCATTGCTAAAACTAGTTTGACATCCAGATAGGTGGTTAAACCTGTGAGCAAATACCACTAGGTAGAGAGAAAATGTTACTTTATGTGCAGTAGACCTTCACTCACAGGTTTTAGTCTTTTTTATCAATAAATGCATGCTAAAGAATAAAAACCCTTTATTCACAGATATTAGCCATAAGCAAAGAATTTTTTAACATATACCTTTGCAAATGAAACTCACACAAATTATATTCAGCTTTCAGTCATTCATCACAACAAAGAACATCAATAAATAAATATTCAGGTCATGAACATATTTCAATAGAATTTGGCACAGTATGCATAGAAAAGTAAGTTTGCAAATGATTCTACAGCACACTATAAGAAATTATTCGTAAATGGTAATAATCTATAAAACACTGGTACTATCTACATCTGGGTAGTATAAACAGACAGACATACATGAAAGAAGCAATGATATTAAAAGAGGTTTATTTTTGTTTTTAGTAAAAGATATGATACAAATACTGAAACATGAACGATGTTTCTTAAAATTATTTTACTTATTTTCTTATACTTAATTGTGTAAAACATTTACTATTAATCTGTATAGCCAATGTGAAAAAATGTAAAGAGTGAATCATAAAATTCACCCATAAAGGAGTGTTCTAAATTGTTACCTTGATCTCACCAAGGAGACATTGACCTCACAAAGTGACCCACTTCTCACTTTGCTTAAGATAAGGTTGTATAGAAAGAAATCTCTTCAATCATTTACAACAGCAGATCTTAGCACAGGAAGCAGTACACACAACAAACAATTAGGTAGTGGATTCATAACATACCTCTCCTTCGAAAAAAAAGATGGAATGTGGAAATTAAAATATCACATTTAGTACTCACCAACTATGAACTGTATCATTATTTTGCATATCGAGGGGCTCAGCGCAACACTGTCGTAACATGTTCTTATTTCAATATGAGTTACAACACTGTTGCGCTGAACCCTCGATATACTGACTTCAGCAACAAAGAGATTGGAGGAATAGGACAGAAACAGAAATAAGTGCCACAAGCAGTGCCAATGCCAACGTGTCTCATCACTGCCTTGGTGAGATCTATCCACCATCTACAAATGTATATACTCTTACAGTTATTGATTTAAGAGCCACATTAAAGTTTTTGCATGACCCAGAATAATAATCAGGATTATTTTAGGTTAGTAATTGACTTAACAAGAAACAAGATGTGTTTTATAAACACCATGCCCCCTCTGGTTGCCCTTTTTGAAAATGCACAGGTCCTGTAGAGGTTGTCATGAGGAATCTACATATGAAGTTTGATGGATGTAGGTGCAAGCGTTTTGATTTTATAGGCAAGGTTAAAGTTTGGTACAAACAGACAGACAAACAGAGAGACCAAAAACAATACGCCCCCGATCTATCGATGCTAGGGCATAAAAAAGAACAAGATGGCCATCATGGCCCTATAAACCTTATGCTACACACCAAATATCTAAGCTATAGGCCCAGTGGTTTCAGACAAGAAGATTTTTAAAATTTGGTTGCAATTGGCATAGTGATGTAGGAGATGTTGTTTAAAGTAAATATGGATGCCACTTCATGATGCAAGGTAGCCGCAAGGTGAATACAAAAAAATACATGTAGGTCTATGTATAAACAGGATTGTGTAAGCACTAAAAGTAGCTTTGTATTCAATTATAACAGGAGGGCCAAGATGGCACTTGATTGCTCACCTGAGAACAAAGGCACTATAATTAATGACCAGATAATATAGTTTCCATCTCGTATAAACCATTTTTATGTAGATTTTGAGATCAAAACCAACAATGAAGGTATAATACTGTTCAACAAGCTAAAACATAGCAAATTTTCTAATCCAAGGGCCCATAACTCTTGCAGTTGCGGTCCAATTCCACCCTTAACTGAACTTGTCCAAGACCGTAAGGTCATACACATTCATTCTAAATATGATTAGGATCGTGAATAAATGAATGCGCTGGAGTGTAAACAAACTCAAATATAGCAAATTTTCAAAGTCAAGGGCCCATAACTCTTGAAGTTCTGGTCCGATTCCACCCATAATCAAACTTAGTCGAGACATTGTGGTCATATACATTGTTAGCAAGTTTGATCACGATTTGTTAAAGGGGCATGCCCTAGAACTGAAGGGTCTCGAATAGCAATCAAATTGGTATCATTTTAATGCCTAAATCAATTAATGAAAGCACTGTAAAATATTTACAAAATATCCCGCTAGTTTACTCAAAATACACATTTCAAGATTTACCAAACCTGCCGATTTCGGCTTCAGAAATTAATTGTCATTTTCACAACTCGACCCTTTCGGGATCTGTCAAAACGGAAAAAAATGTCAACAAACTTAAAATGGTAAGTATTGCTCATGTTATGTTTACTTGAAAGGCAGCGCACATGCTCAGTTAAACTCTCAGACGTATCGGAAATATTGTTGTCGTCAATAAAAGGCTGACAGCCTTTTATTCAAACCGACATACAAATACCGACGCGCGCGTTACAGGGTCATTTTTGAACGCACATTCTTCTTTGACTTTTCGGTAATAATTGGTTTTACAAGTGACAAACACATTTCTGGTGTGCGAAAAAAAGACACAACAGTTCCTGGGCATGCCCCTTTAAGAGCTGTGGCTGCTAGAGTGTAAACAAACTAATTGTGGACGGACACCAGACGCCAGACATTCATCGATCTTAAATAAATATATTCAAGTATTAATGATTAATGTTGATTGTAGCTGTAACTGTTGTCCAACAGCTGACACAGTACTTAATGGTAAAAATAGTTTCACTTCTGTTTTTAGTCTTAAAGCTATTGTTTACTTTTTGTACAATAGCTGAAAATGAACTTAATAGAAAGTAACTCCATCAGGTAACTGTTTCACTTCTGTACCAATAGTTTTACATATACTGTTGTTCCTATTATATCATAGCATATTCTGTACTTGATGGTAAACTCTTTCTATTTCAGTCTGGTGTTCAATATTGCAGCAGCACTATAATTGTTACATAGCTTGTGTCATACTTAATGGTATTAATGTTTTAATATCAATATCACTTCATGCTTGTTTGTTGTTTGTCAGAACACTTTCAACATCATTCACATGTAGACAGCAACACTGGATATCATATGTATACCACTAATTGTATCTGCTTATCATCCATTAAATGTATTTATGCCTTTGTCTACTGGAACAGATCTCTTGATCATTAGTAAAACGTTATTAATGGCTAGGATGGAATTCCAATACGTGCCATATCTTCACAGAACTTGAGCTGCCATATCTTTCCAGCATACAGATCAAACTTGTCTTTACCCATCAATGACACCAACTTTGGCTGAAAACAGAAACAGATCTAAATGAGTATATAAAGCCAGTTTCTATGCAGGCCCTTCATGAAATCTATTAGCTTGCTGTGCTATGACTAACCTACCTTAACATCCTTATCATTAATGGCTATACCAAGAACAATTATTGTAATGTCTAAATATCTGACATAGTTTTATTAATAGATACAATTAAATTTGTCTGAAGCTATTCAAATTGAAACATTTATAAAACAGCAATACTGTAATGTGCACTCTCAAAGATCAGTCATTCAAATTACTGACACAAGTACAATCAGAAAGAATGGAAATAAAATCTATAAATACATAGATAACAAGAAGCAAGTATTTTGTTAAATGTAAAGTACAAAATTAATGTACTATGTAGATATAAAGGGCCGGTCAAACTGGTGGATGCTCTCCGAACTACCCATGTCACAGGATGAGCACTATAGATGAAGCTTACAACTTTATACACATCAAATGAAAAGTGAGAGAGAACAGTATCACCTCTCCTCTGTGAGATCTATCTAACTATAAACTTTCAAGTTCATAGCTTTCATAGTCTAAGATTTATGCTCCAGACAAAAATTAAAGACCACTTGAATATACTAGGGGCCTCATTGATCCAGTGGTTATGGTCTGTGTGTAGTCCTTCACAGTTATGTGTTAAAAAGCTACCCAGGCCCAAATTTCACATTGGATAAAGCTGTACAGCTGGCTTACAGAATGTTGGTGTTTCTTCATCATTAAAGCTGGAAAACAGCCAAATGACCCCGACTGTTGGTACATTGTTAAACCCCAGTGATAAAAGTAAGTTGAATTTACCATTTCAGACAATATGTAAACAAGAAGGCCATGATGGCCCTATATTGCTCACCAGATAAGGACTCTTAGAGAAAAAAATTATCATGAGCCTTTGTAAAATTAAGTGACCCAGGGGCAGGGCCAATTTTGCCCCTACCGCAATAATTTAAACAAACTTGGTAGATGTCCACCAGACAACGCTACATACAAAATATGTAAGCTCTTGAGGTTTTGGACAAGAAGATTTTTTTGTTTTCCTATACAAGCCTATATAAATCATGTGAACCCCGGGGCAGGGCTATTTTTCACCCTGGGGCCATACTTTTAACAGACTTGGTAAAGGTCCACTAGACAATACTACATACCAAATATCTTAGCTCTAGGTCTCATGGTTTTGGACAAGAAGATTTTTTCAATTTTCCTAAAAAGATAAGAGTAAACTCCAGGGCAGGGCCAATTTTGACCCCAGGGCAATAATTTGAACAAACTTGTTAGAGGTCCACTAGATAATGCTACATACAAAAAAATCTAAGCTCTAGGCATTGTAGTTTCTGACAAGAAGATTTTTAAAATTTCCCTATATAAGTCTATATAAAATCAAGTGACCCCTGGGGCCGGGCCAATTTTGACCCTAGGACAATAATTTGAACAAACTTGGTAGAGGTCCACTAGACAATGCTACACACCAAATATCTAAGCTCTAGGCCCTGTGCTTTCGGACAAGAAGGTTTTTTTCAAATTCCTATTGGTTGCCATGGCAACCAGAGTTTTTAATGAAATTAACATTTTTTGAACAACTTTCGTAGAGCTTCATGCAAGGAACATCCATGTAAAGTTTCGTTGAAATTGGCCAACTGGTTAAGAAGGAGATGTTATTTAAAGCAATTGTTGACGCACGCACACACACACCCCCACGACGGACATCACGCGATCACAATAGCTCACCATGAGCACTTTGTGCTCTGGTGAGCTAAAAACATAACATCCAACATTAAATATTACACAAAACCAAATGGTGCTGTGAATGAGAATCATAATTATTTAAACTCATTGAAAATATGAATGCAAAATATTCAAGCCTATTGATAAGTAAGAGTGAAATAAATTCAACATTTTTTTGTGTGTTTTTTTTCCAATCCATCTGTTATAACAGTTATTTGTGCAGTACAAGCAGAAGTCATACAGCTTGGAAAGTGATGTTTTAAGAAGGGGATCAAATTCATACCATTATGAGACAACACTCTATCTTACCATTTTTTGCTGGAAATCAACGTTTATTTCATTAGATAAGAGGAATAATTAATGTTTTCAGAGGCAACCGGCTTCCAGCTGAGTACATGAACAAAAGGACTGTGGTGTTAGGTGTGGTCTAGATTTTAAGATAACAAACATTAAAGCAATGTATGTTTGTTTGAGCATGAAACATGCGGACATCAGGAAATGGATTTTGACTACAGCTGAATAAAAAATCTTAAAATAAACAACTTTTAATACTTGGATATTTCAAGATTACCATTTTTGGTCAGAAAATTAGACCATAAGTATGATAACAAGAGGGCCATGATAGCCCTTTTTGATAGCCCTGATGAATCAGGTGAGCTAAAAACAATACGGTTCCGTACTTTTCCCGGATTACTTAGCACAAAACTTACAAAATGGCGCCGATATTTTTCATTTTCTCGTCATTTCTTTGGTCATATATCTTTGCTAAAAATGTTTATGTGTCTTACACATGAAAATATATTCCCTGGACTGTCACAGCTGTTTGACCTGCGTCTGATACGTCCGTGTGACCTTTACACAAATGATTACGGTACAGTAAACAATTACAAAATACACACAACTTTTGTAGTCAAAATTTTAAAAGCTTATTATTTTATACACTAATTATATTTAAGATTTTCACAGTTTTACGGCTAAATGATTTCTTTTTAACAATGACAGGTATCAAAGTGGTAGACAAATAAAATCAGTAAACTATCGAATAAATTGAATAGGTGTGAAAAATAGCATACAGTCACTTCGAACTTTCACATCTTATTGTAGTGTAAAACGTATCTGGGGTCTGCAATTTCATTTCGAACTTTCGCATTTTTCGAACTATCGCATTTTGTACTATTGCGATTCAACTGTATTTCAGGAATTCATGCATACATGACAAAGTTACTGAGCTGATAAGAAAATACCCAACTGTTTACCTTTAAGTGTGACCTTAACCTTGGAGCTACAGCTATGGGAGTTGCATGTGACAAAACGTCTAATGAGGTTATCCTTTGCAGTAACTTATTTCAAAATCCTCCAATGAATGACAAAGTTACAGAGCAGACAAGTTTCAGCAGACCGACATTCAGACAAAGTGACTCCTAAATAGCCCTAACTATTTTATTGCAGTGTTATAATAAATGACTCCTGAATAAATGGATAATGGGTGGACATAAGAAAACAAACAGTCATCATACAGGCACTGGCAACTCAAAAATTCTCCATATATCGTACTTGTAAGATGACAGCCTAAACTGAGATGGAAACAAAATCTAAATCTTAGTAATAACAACTTCAACAAGAGGACCAAGATGGCCCTATATCTGAAAGAGGTTTCATGAAGATCCACAGGGTTTTCTTGCAATTTGCCCTGGTGACCTAGTTTTTTACCCCAAATAACCCATTATCAAACTCGTCCAAGATTTTGTCAATACAAACACTTGACCCAGTTTTGTGAAAATCAAACTAAATATGTGGCCTCTGGTGTGTTCACAAGGCATAAGTTGACACTGCAGGCGGCAAGACACCCAACGACAGACAAAAACTTACCACAAAAGCCCACCCTGAGCACTTGTGCCCATGTGACCTAAAAATGCCAAGACCAACTTATCTCACAATCTCAAAGTTTGTGCCCAATTCAGTGAAAAAGAAAATTCTTAGAATAAAGACTAATCTCAAAATAACTTCAATCCTCAAACTGAGACTAACCTCAACTTCATCTTCTTCTATTCTACCAAGAATCTCGTAAGCTTCTTTCAGTACAGGCCAACCAACACCTTTAATACAATCCCTGAAAACATATCCAAGTAAAATATATATGATATTCGATCATCCTTACAATTGCAATACCTGTAGTGAAACAATCCTATTTTTGTTGTTCGGTACGAACACAAAGTTATTGCCATTTCTCAACAATCGCTCTGTTTTCATTTTTCTGCATACCAAACAGCTTCCATTAACCTTCCATCTACGAACATAGGTCCAATTTTTCAATTTAATGGCATAAATACAAATTCAAATATTATGTGCATGTAAGTCAAAATCATATGGCTATGCAATATCGTAAACAAACAATACAAAACAGTCGTAAAAAATCTAAACAATCCTCTCCCTCGGATTGCTACAATATTTACTATCAGTACACACATTTCAAGGAAGGATGACGTTATAATTCTCGTGCTGTATATGCTAATTTAGTCTGGTTCCTAGCTTCTATTGTAAAAGTATAGAAGTCATCATTGAATTCATGGACGATGCGATGATAACTGTGAGTCAACCAGATATCTAAACAAGAGGGCCATGATGGCCCTATATCGCTCACCAGCAAAAAAGACCCTGAGAGAAAAACATCATGAGCCTATGTAAAATCAAGTGACCCGGGGGCGGGGCCAACTTTTATCCTAGGGCCAAAATAATATCAAAGCTTTAGGCCTTGCGGTTTCTGACAAGACGTTTGAACAAACTTGGTAGAGGTCCACTGGACAATACTACACACCAAATATTTAAGCTCCTGTGGTTTTGGACAAGAAGATTTAAAAAAAAATTCCTATTGGTTGCCATGGCAACCAGAGTTTTTTATGAAATTAAATTTTTTGAACAACTTTGGTAGAACTTCATGCAAGGAACATCCCTGTAAAGTTTCATTGACTGAGCAACTGCTTAAGAAGGAGATGTTGTTTAAAGCAATTGTTGACGCACTGACGCACGCACAGATGACGGACAACTCGCGATCACAATAGCTCACCATGAGCACTCTAACGTGTAACTCTTTCTTTGAGCGTGTCTTCATGCATGAGATATTACATTCTGCATAAGTTGAGTATACAAAGGGGCAGGTAACGTAGACTATAATATTATGCTAATTGCTGAACTAATTTTGGTGATCAGATTGTAAACATAAATCAAAGTACAGAAAGCACATGGAACGGGAACAACTTTAACAACTGCATAGCGGGTGTAGAAAAGCGTTAGTAGTACTTTAGTCTGCATCAAAATTCATGTGCGAACTATAGTTCGGTTTCAAAAACTCAGCCCAATACCTCATCCTACAAAGAAATTCAACTTTTGACTGCTTTGTAGTTCCGAACAACAGCAGAACCTTCAGAGATTTGATTTTGCACATGAGTTTATAGTAAAAGTATTGAAGTCTTAATGATCTTGTTTCATGATGAGAAAAAGAACTTATTAACTCACTCATGAAGGAGTTGAATTCTCGCCATCAATCTGTCAGCATTACATAATGTATCAACACCTGAAAGAGAGGGGGAAAATAGAAGATACAAATTTACATGAAAATGGCAACATTTTCCTGTTTTACTCCATCAAAGTTACAGCATGGTATTTAAATTCCATGAACTAACTAAGCAATGGTCTTTAATTATATTTTTTTATGAAATGTCAACTTTACTGTCATTATCACAGAAGAAGACTTTTGTTGCAGATAAATTTATTGACCATGAACAGTTAACAGTTTTAATCTGCCAGAATCCTTCATATATCATCCTTGACCTTCATCATTACAATTGTTGTACAAATTATTTTTAAAACAAGAGGGCCAAGATGGCCCTATATCGCTCACATGACAATCATTGTTTGCTCATTAAAACATTGTTTTGAACCAGTGTCATGAGGTCTGCTGATATCAAGGTTTTCTTATGATTTGACCTGGTGACCTAGTGTCTGACCCCAGATGACCCATGTTCGAACTTGACCTACATATCATTAAAACAAACATTCTAACAAAATTTGGTGAAGATGCATTCAAGAGACATCTACAGTGTTAATAAGGTTTAAGACGAACAATTTGACAAGGTTTGGTGAAGATCCAATTAAAACCGTGACATTTAAAGCTTTAACAAGGTTTTTACCTAAGACTTGACCTGGTGACCTAGTTTTTTACCCCAGCTGACCCATGTTCAAACTTGACCCACATATCATTAAGGCAAACATTCTGGCAAGGTTTGGAGAAGATCCAATCAATACTGTGACATTTACAGTGTTAACAAGTTTTTATCTGGTGACCTAGTTACTGACCCCAGATGACTCATACTCGTACTTGACAATGTTTGGTTAAAATCCAATTATAACTGTGAAATCTGTGAAATATTTGTACTTGGCCTTCATATGATTAACACAAACAATTTGACAAAGTTTCATGAAGATCCAATCAAAACAGTGACTTCTAGAGTGTTCACAAGGTTTTCCAGCAATCTGCCCTGGTGACCTTGTTTTTGACCGCAGATGACCCATTATAGAACTTGACCTACATATCATTATAATAAACATTCTGACAAACTTTCATGAAGATCCAATCAAAACAGTGATTTCTTAAGTGTTCACAAGGTTTTCCTTTATTTAGCCCTGGTGACCAGGTTTTTGACCCCAAGTGGCCCATTATCAAACTCATTCGAGATTTTGTCAATATTAACATTAAAAATTTTCACATAACAGTTTTGTGAAAATTGAGCTAAAAATGTGGCCCCTAGTGTGTTTGTTCACAAGGTAAAAGTTGACGCTGCACGATGCCGGATGCCAGACAACTACTGATCACAAAAGCTCACCGTGAGCGCACAAAGTGCTCATGGGAGCTAAAAAATCAAAATAAAATGCAGCACTAAATATTTTCATACAATCAGAACATAAAACACAAACTTGGCATAGATGAACTTTTCGGTATCCTTGGTGTTTCATCAATGACCTTGACCTCTTGTAACTCTTCCTCTTCAGATTTGTCATCTTCTTTGTTCAGTTGTAAAGTATTGTCAAGTACTGATATAAATTTATTCATTTCCTTGTTTTCTCTGAAATTTAAAGAAGTTAATAATGGTGACATAAAATATTTGTTTTTTATAAACAAGAGGGCCGAGATGGCCCTATATCGCTCACATGACAATCATTGTTTACTCATTAAAACATTGTTTTGAACCTGTGACCTAGTTTTTGACCCCAGATGACCCATGTTAGAACTTGTCCTACATATCAATAAGACAAACATTCTGACAAGGTTGACCCATTATCAAACTTGACCTACATATTATTGAAATAAACATTCTGACAAATTTAATGAAGATCCAATCAAAACAATGATTTCTAAAGTGTTCACAAGGTTTTCCCTTATTTGACCCTGGTGACCTAGTTTTTGACCCCAAATGGCCCATTATCGACCTCGTCAGAGATTTTGTCGATATTAACATCCTGACCCAGTTTTATGAAAATTGAGCTAAAAATGTGGCCCCTAGTGTGTTAACAAGGTAAAGTTTGACGACGTACGACGCCGGACTAAGACTGATCACAAAAGCCTCACCCTGAGCACAAGTGCTCATGGGAGCTAAAAATATGTGTGTCATTACAATGGCGATCAGAATTGAAAGAATTAAATTTTCACACAAATGAAAGCTGATAACAAAATATTTTGCCATGATATGATAGAACCAAGATTTTGTACTACTTTATTGCTTTCTCAGAAAATTATGACTTTGTTAACATGATGACACATAATCAAATCACTTAATCAATGTTAAAGTAGCTGAAGCATCTTCATGTTTTATGTTCAAGAAAGAAATAATAAATCAATTCCAAAAAAACACATCATTATACAAAGGGATATTTTGTTCACATGTACATTTTGTATTAGTATAAAGTTATCAAGAAACTAGAACTATCACTAAAGGTGATGAATACCCCCAGATGCGGCCTTGACACAGTTATTGTTACATTTTACAGAGGAAAATATAATGCATTTTCATTTTTTTAATACCTGCAAATTGTTGCTTAGATATATCCTGACCAGTTTCTAAATATACATTATATAAAAAATAACAAAGGGCCATAACTCATTAAAATTTACTTGGACAAAACCTATTGTGGACATGCACAACTTGGCAAACTACTTTTCACTTCTAAGAAGTTTCACTGAATTCCTGCATGTAGTTGCTGACAAATAGTACGGACAAAATTTACCTAATTGTATAAAACAAAGGGCCATAACTCAGTGAAAATTAATCCAAACAAAACCTGGTTATTGCATGCACAACTTGGCTTACTTTTTATAACTTCTGTGAAGTTTCATTGAATTCCTATGAGTAGTTACTGAGATATTGTATATACACTGTATAAAAAACAACAAAGGGCCATAACTCAGTGAAAATTTAACCAACCAAGACAAGCTTAATGCACGCACAACTAGACTAACTACTCATCACTTCTGAGAAGTTTTAGTGAATTCCTGGCAGTAGTCAATGAGAAATAGTCAGAACAAAATTTGCCTATTGTATATACTGTAGAAAAAAACAAAGGGCTATAACTCAGTGAAAATCAATCCAAATGAAAAATGATTTAAGCATGCACAACTAGGCTAACTACTTATTACTTCTGTGAAGTTTCGTTGAAATCCTGTGAATAGTTGCTGAGAAATTGTCCGGACAAAATTTGCCTAATGTATATACTGTATAAAAACAACAAAGGGCTATAACTCAGTGAAAATTAATCCGAACGAAAATTGCTTTAAGCATGCACAACTAGGCTTACTACTGATCACTTCTGTGAAGTTTCATTGAGATCCTGTGAGTAGTTGCTGAGAAATTGTCCGGACAAAATTTGCCTATTGTATATACTGTATAAAAACAACAAAGGGGCATAACTCAGTGAAAATTAATCCGAATGAAAAATGCTTTAAGCTAGCACAACTAGGCTTACTACTGATCACTTCTGTGAAGTTTTATTGAAATCCTGTAAGTAGTTGCTGAGAAATTGTCCGGACAAAATTTGCCTATTGTATATACTGTATAAAAACAACAAAGGGGCATAACTCAGTGAAAATTAATCCGAACGAAAAATGCTTTAAGCTAGCACAACTAGGCTTACTACTGATCACTTCTGTGAAGTTTTATTGAAATCCTGTAAGTAGTTGCTGAGAAATTCTCCGGACAAATTGTGTCTACAGACGCACGGACCGACCGACCGACCGGCTGACCGACCGACCGACCGTCAAGCGTGAATCCAATATAGCCCCCATATATTTCATATCTGGGGGTATAATAATCTGACTAATTTATTCATGGGAAAGATCAGAAATCTTTACATTATTAGTTAACAGATATACTTTAAAGACAATATACAGAGCAATAAAGTTTTCATTTAATTCATATATACTGTAGAACTGGTTTCATTCGTGTTAGTTTTATTTTCGCTAATATTCGCGAATCGAATACCTCGCGAATTCATAAATGTCACGAATAAATGCTTAGTTTTATATATTCGAAAATGAGTATATCCGAAAAAACGCAACATAAGTCAGTACTAGTATTTTATCGTAGAATAATCAGTTTAGTTAATCTGATGAAACAGATACCTTCAATGTTGCTTTTACTAAACTATCATTTGTTGAACAATTTTGGTCATCGTTTGAACATACTAGTAACAGTTTTTAACTTAAATGTCTAACAGATCAGGTGTGACACCCAAATATCAAAGCAACGACAGTGTGTTTTTGATCGCAATTTAATCCTGCCTGACGACGTTGCGAATTCATAAATACACGAATAAAGAAAACAGCTGCTTTTTAAAACAAGAGGGCCAAGATGGCCCTATATTGCTCACATGACAATCACTGTTCACTCATTAAAACATTGTTTTGAACCGGTGACCTAGTTTTTGAACCCAGACGCCCCATGTTAGAACTTATCCTACATATGAATAAGACAAACATTCTGACAAAATTTGGTGAAGATCCAATCAAAACCATGAAAACTACAGCATAGACAAGGTTTTCCTAAGATTTGACCTCGTGACCTAGTTTTTGACCCCAGACGACCTATGTTCGAATTTGTCTTACATATCATTAAGACAAACATTCTGACTAGGTTTGGTGAAGATACGATCAAAATTTGACATCTACACTGTTAATAAGGTTTTCCTAAGATTTGACCTTGTGACCTGGTTTTTGACCCTAGGTGACCCATATTTGAACTTGTCCTTAATATCATTAAGACAAACAATCTGACAAGGTTTGGCCAAGATCCAATTAAAACCATGACATTTAGAGCTTTTACAAGATTTTTACCTAAGATTTGACCTAGTGACCCAGTTTTTTTACCCCGGCTGACCCATGTTCAACCTTGACCCACATAACATTGAGGCAAAAATTCTGACAAGGTTTGGTGAAGATCCAATTAAAACTGTGACATCTACAGTGTTAACAAAGTTTTCCTAAGATTTGACCTGTTGACCTAGTTATTGACAACAGATGACCCATATTTATACTTGATTGTTATATCATTAAAACAAACGATTTGACAAAGTTTGGTGAAGATCAAATAATAACTGTGAAATCTACAGTGTTAACATGGTTTTTCATAAGATTTGACCTAGCAACCTAGTTTTTGACCCAAGATGACCCATGTTCGAACTCGTCCAAGATATTATGAAGACAAACATTCTGACAAGGTTTCATGATCATCCAATCAAAACAGTGACTTCTAGAGTGTTCACAAGGTTTTCCAGCAATTTGCCCTAGTGACCTAGTTTTTCACCGGAAATGACCCATTATCAAACTTGACCTACATATTATTAAAATAAACATTCTGACAAAGTTTCATGAAGATCCAGTCAAAACAGTGATTTCTAAAGTGTTCACAAGGTTTTCCCTTATTTGGCCCTGGTAACCTAGATTTTTACCCAAAATGGCCCAATATCGAACTCGTCCGAGATTTTGTTGATATCAACGTTCTGACCCAGTTTTGCTAAAATTGAGCTAAAAATGTGGCCCCTAGTGTGGTCACAATATAAAGTTTGACGACGCACACCGCACGGCGCACGACGCCGGACGGAGAGTGATCCTAATAGCTCACTTTGTGACATGTGAGCTAAAAAAACTCGAAATTTTTACCTCGCGAAATGAAAGCGTTCTATAGTACATGTATCCATTAGGAGATACTGAAGAGACAGAAACAAAAATAAAATTACAACAATCAGGATGACACAAGGTGTTTGACTAGTAAAATTTACACCTACAGATTTAAAACTCAACAATATGTTTAATTGTTTATACTTTAAGTTGGTTTTTTTTAAACTAAGTCAAATAATAATGGGAAACTGATTAATAATGAAGCCCTATGCTACTTATACAATATAAACAAAAACATTACATTTATTAAGCTAATGCTTAAATAGAATCCATCTACCTGGCATCTTATCTATATAAATGAATTCTTAACATCTCATATCATCTCATGAATCCACTAACAAGCAGGAAGTAAGATCACAGCTTTTTATCATAAACACAACAGAGAACAAAGAACAAATGCTAGAGAAGATTATATCTGTTTTACACTTATTCAAAGATAAATGTGAGGTGAGAGACATATGCCGGCTTAAATTTTGGCCTAGAAAGACAGACCACACTCAGGCCTTCCCATCATTTAACAATCTTAAACAGTATGAACTAAGCTGAAGATCTCAGACAAATGGTATCAGATTACATGAACATAACCTAATGACTACGAAATGTAATAAAAGCAAGCTGTCTTAGCACAGTGACTATCTGGTTATAGTTTAGTGAAACCACACAGAAAATAGTTAACAAGTTATTCTCTGTCTCACGCAAGTACCTAGAAACATGTTTTCTATGATTTGGAGTGACATCGCCATTAAACAGTGATTTCGCATTCCTGTGAGATGTAAAATGAAAGAATCAGTTCAAGTCAAAGGTATTAGAATTTTGCTAAATAATTTGATTTGCAAAATATAGTCTGACCTGTTAACTAAGATGATCCAAATGAATGACATAAGGATGTGGGTAAAGAAAATGAAGAAAAAATTATTTTGTAGCTATGTAGTGATACCAATAAACTACCAGAAACATAAACAGGTGGCACTGGATAACGGTGTAGCTAAATTTAGAACAGAAATTGAACACAGAAAAAATCACTGCCGTGAATCAAATATTGTAATTTATATGTATACATCTCCTTTACAAATGCCAATAATCAAATGTTCAAAATCTGTACTAATCTAGTGCCCACAATCAATAAATACAAATAGTCGGCCGCCATGTTGTTTCTTTCCTCTAATGTACTAAACAAGAGGGCCAAGATGGCCCTATATCGCTCACATGACAATCATTGATTACTCATTAAAACATTGTTTTGAACCTGTGACCTGGTTTTTGACCCCAGATGTCCCATGTTAGAAATTGTCCTACATATGAATAAGACAAACATTCTGATAAGGTTTGGTGAAGATCCAATCAAAATTTTACATCTACAGTGTTAATAAGGTTTTCCTAAGATTTGACCTTGTGACCCATATTTGAACTGGTCCTTAATATCATCAAGACCAACAATCTGACAAGGTTTGGTGAAGATCCTATTAAAACCGTGACATCTAGAGCTTTAACAAGGTTTTTACCTAAGATTTGACCTGGTGACCTAGTTTCTGACCCTGGCTGACCCATGTTCTATCTTGCCCACATATCATTGAGGCAAACATTCTGACAAGGTTTGGTGAAGATCCAATCAGAACTGTGACATCTACATTGTTAACAAAGTTTTCCGTAGATTAAACCTAGTGACCTAGTTATTGACCCCAGATGACCCATATTGTACTTGACCGTTATATTATTAAAACAAACAATTTGACAAAGTTTGGTGAAGATCAAATTATAACTGTGAAATCTACAGTGTTAACATGGTTTTTCATAAGATTTGACCTTGCAACCTAGTTTTTGACCCCAGACGACCCATGTTCGAACTTGTCCAAGGTTTTGGACAAGAAGATTTTAAAAGTTTTTCCTATTGGTTGCCATGGCAACCAGAGATTTAAATGAAATTAAATTGTTTGAACAACTTTGGTAAAGCTTCATGCAAGGAACATCCATGTAAAGTTTCGTTGAAATTGGCCAACTGGATAAGAAGGCGATGTTGTTTAAAGCAATTGTTGGTGCATGCACACACACACACACACACAGAGGTTTGTTTTACTATCTTTCCGAGTTTTCCATTATAAAATGTACCTCACTTTGAATGCCATTTACATAGAAATCTAACTGAGGTATACCTTGGTATGTACCTCAGATCCCCTAAAAAAAAACCTTTTAGGGGGGAATTGACTTATAGACAACTAATTGAGATCTAACCCTAACCCTAAAACCTTTTAAAACCTTGTAAATGGTACCCTTAAAATTGTCACATAATTTCACGACCAAAAATCTACCTCATAAAGATAGCAATACATGCCCACGCACGCACACATGGATGACGGACATCACTCGATCACAATAGCTCACCATGAGCACTTTGCGCTCTGGTGAGCTAAAAATGCAGATGGCAGTGAAACAAATCCAGTTTTTCTGAGAAAAGCAACATATTTTTATTGAATCATTAACATTTGTGTATTTTCTTAATACAAAACTAATTTAAATGCATACTACCGGTAATCCTCAAAATGACGTTTTAACTCTGTTTCTGCTGATGACAGATATGTTGACATCGGTAAGTTATGCATGTGTGTAAATTACAGCTACTTTTAGATGCAACATTAACTAGTTAATACCGGTACACCGGGTAAAGACTATAAGGGGGTCCCTAACAGAATTCAATAGCCGAGATTCCCTTTATTGTTTCTACTTTTAACAAAAAGTGTTTGTGAAACACGGATGCCCCCTAAAGGCCAATTGGACAGTAAAACCTTGATCTTCGATCTATTGACCTTAAAATGGATAGGGGTCATCTACATGCAATAACCAACCTCCAAACCTAGGTTCTTGTGTTGAAAGTCACTGTGACCTTGACCGTTAATTCACTGAACTCAAAATCAAAAGGGGTCACAGGCTTTGCGAATGGCACCGGACCGAAGGATATGTCCGATGGATTGTGTGTCGGTCCGATAAAGAATCTTATCTCATCGAACCGGCTGTCCGGCAACTTATTACCTGATATATACACATTTACACTTGTTTACTGTTTTTGGTCTGGCATATTTCCTTTCGGTCCGACAGAATTTTCAAGCTTGTTGGACTGAATGTCCGGCAGATTTTTTCGCCTTTCGCGAAGTCTGGGGTCATCTAAATATGATGACCAGCCTCCCAACCAAATCTGAGGAGCTTACGTCAAATTGTTCTTTAGTTATTGGTCGGACAAGGTTTGGCTATGGACCAACTATCTGATGGACCGACCAACATGTGCAAAGCAAAATACCTCCTTTTCTTTAAAAGGTAGCATAATTATTAATCATTGTTGAAAATGCAACAGGTTAATGAAAGTCATCGCAGAATTCTTCAGCAGGACTGACCTCGATGGCAAGACCCACAATCAGAAGATATTTGACAATACAACAAAATTATGACGGCCATTATAGAATTCTTAAGTGAAGTTAGAAAATTAAATAAACAACAAAGTGACACCGTGATAATATGGGGCAACCAAACAGTATGTAATTTAAGAATACCTTTGTTGTTGCTTTCTCTGTCTCTGGTTTGAATCTATAGCTTTTAAAGTGTCCTCATCAGAGGAACTACTGTCATCATCAACAATAGATGGTTGTCTGTGTCGAGCTGGTTGTTGCTGTACATCATACTGTAAGAGTAGAATATATTTACTAAAGTTTGGACAATCACCACAAAGTTAATCAAAGCACTGAAGGTACCGAATTTGTTTGGATGTACAAAATGTACAACGGCTTGTAGTTTACAATGAATGCTTTAACTATACAAGCATTACTTGACATATTTCCTGCAAAACTGTAGTGGAGGAAGAGTTTAAAGTCTAAGTTATAATTTTGTTAATCTAATTGAGTCAATTGGTAAAAGCCAATGATATTTTGGAAATTGATGATAGTATTTTCATTCATAAAATCTGTCACAGGGTGATTATACAAATATTTATAAAAATATCCATCATTTATTTGTATAGATTTTCCCCAAAATGGCTGCTGGAAGTTACATATCCATCATTGTCTGACAGTGAAAGTGACAATGATTTTGTTGGGGAGATCTGTTTGTTGGTTTCATCTTGTTTTACGCCCCTTTTCAACAATCAGAGTCATATGAGGTGGACAGTTCGCCTGACGGTGTACCTGGGAAGAACCAGTACTAATAAGCAATGGCCTACTTTCTCACATAAAGAGATATGGTTGGTAGCTGGGCTCGAACCCATGACCCTCTATCAGTGAGAGGTTGCAGTGATTTGAAGTCAGCAACCTTAACCACTCGACTACAGAGGCAGTTGGGAGAATAGATGAAGATCAGTTATTGGGCAATACTTTAATTCTTGCTAACATTGTTCAAGAGGTTGATATAGTGCAACCAGAGCCAGATTAAGGTGGAACCAAACGATTGAAATAACATTGTTTTTGACGTTTTTACGGTATTTAAAGTGCCTCTCTGTAAACACCTATTGCTCTATTAATTCATATAGATATTTAATGAAATAAAAAGATAATAGCGGAGAATAACATAACCTACACCTTGGTATAAATTTGATGCTCATAACTTAAATATAAATGCATGTAAAACGATTTTAAATGTAAAGTTAGTGCATTATTCTTTTCAATCATATAAGTTAAGGTGGATTGCAGGTTTCCTCCAGAAAAATGGTCATTTTTTTAGACGTCAATGCACACTAAGACTAGAAGCCCAAGAGCCCCCTGTATAGCCAGCTTGTGATCTTGACCTTTGAACTACAAGTATGGGTGATATTCATGTCACATCATTTCATTGAAGTAAACTTTTATACCAATTTTTTTCAAAATCCTTGAATGCAAACAGAAGTCACAGCCCAGACAAGGAAAATATATTTGATCGAATGTGTAATCTTGACCTTTGACCTATGAAAATCTGGGTGTTGCCCAAGACACATGGTCTCATGGTATTATGCCAAGTTATCTTAAAATGTTTCTATGCATAAGGGAGATACAGCCCGGACAAGGTCTATAATGTTTATGTTTGTTAAAAGTTTTTTTCGCCACTCATACTTTTTTTTCGCCAATTGTGCATTTGGCGAATGGCAGCGGAAACCCAATTAAATTGGTAACAGATGTATACTGTATACGTCTTAATATTGGGGCCCATTTTATTTTGGCGATATTGACGGTCAGCATCGGAAGCACCAAATCTAGACCCCCCAATATACATCCACGCCAATAATGAACACCGCCAATTATTTTGTCAAAGAAAATTATTGTAACTATTGTTATCAAAAGGTGTAACTAACACTTTTTCACGTAACTATTTGTTTGTTTAGTATGTTTGTTCATGTATTATAACTTGTTTACTTTTATCAGTTAATGTACATGCATTACGTTTATTGTCTTAGGGTAAATCTTAACTGAAACAAGGTAAAATCTAAACTATACAGCTTATTTGTCACACCGTATAAAACTTATATCGTCTGCACGTATAGAAAGACTAAACTAACCCGATATAATAACAATATGTGTCAATTTAAAATAAATTATCAAAACAAATAATCCCTTTTAGCTATTGTGTTAACTCGTGTTTGATCCCAACTAATTACCAACACTTTGGTTTTCATGTATCTTATTCTTGCTGTTTATACATGCCTCACTTGATACGATAATAGTTTTTTTAGTAAAATAGTCTAATTATTACCCTTGAAAAATGGTGGAAACTTATATTTTTAAGACAAGTGTTTTAATTTTGGCGCTAAAGAAGACAAGACATGGTTTTATTTTGGCGGTAGGATATGAAACCGCCAAATATAGAACCCGCCAATTCATGAACATCTTAAAAACGCCAAATTTTGCACCCGCAGAATTAAAGACGTATACCGTATATGGTGATGCTTAACTAAATGTAAATGATTTATATAAATAATTACATCATTGATAGTTCTAACGTGATTTGTGTTTATTGTAAATATACACATTTGTGCAATATCATGTCCAAAAATCTTGTAACTATCATAGGGGGAAACATAATAGAGACATGTGAAAGTTACTTTTGTTGTGCACATTAGTAGCAAACTTTCACAATTAAATTCCCATAATAAAGATCTCGTAATTAAATTATCACCTTTTAAATTTGATTTTGAAAATTGACTGCAAAACTAAAGTAAATTAATGATGTTTCATTGTCAATTTAACTCATGACAAGTGAAAAACAAAGGACTTGATGATGATTAATGCTTTCATTGTCCAATTTTAATGAGGTGTGAAAAATAACATGGTGATCTAGTTTTTGACCCCAGGTGACCCATGTTCAAACTTGTCTAAGATATCGGTAAGAAAAACATTCTGATATGGTTTGGTGAAGATCCTATGTGCGCTAAAAATGACAGGATTCAAGATCTCCTCAAAATAAGCCTAGTGCTTGAAATATTGATGAATATTTACTGTAATTCTTACCCTCTTTTTCTCTCGTTCAGTTATCACAGTAGATTTGGAGCTGTCTGGTGGCCTTTCTAAACGTATCCTAGCTGAATGTGGGCGATCATAGGCTACAAACAATCATTGAAATATATCATGCATTTTTAAACAAGAGGGCCAAGATAACCCTATATTGCTCAACTGAGAAACATTGCTTGCTGATGAAAACATTGTTTTGAGCCGATGTCATGAGGTCTGTTGTTATCAAGGTTTTCCTGTGATTTGATCCAGTGACCAAGCTTTTGACCCAAGATGATCCTAGCTTGAAGAACTTGTCCAAGATATCATTTATACAAACATTCAGGCAAGGTTTGGTGAAATCCAATCAAAAGTGTGACCTCTAACTGTTCACAATGTTTTCCTGTGATTTCACCCAGTAACCTGCTTTATGATCACAGTTGTCCCATGTTTGAACTTGTCCAAGACATGATTTAGAAAACATTCTGACAAGGTTTGAAGAAGATCCAATCAAAACTGTGACTTCTAGATAGAGTGTTCATAAGGTTTTCCTGTGATTTGACCTTGTAACCTAGTTTTTCAGCTCAGATGGCCAAAGTTCTAACTTGTCCCACATATTAAGACAACTGTTCTGACAAGGTTTGATGAAGATCCAATCAACCTCTGGAGTTTCAACAAGGTTTTACTAAGATTTGACCTGGTGACATAGTTTCTGACCTCAGATTACCCATGTTCAAATTTTGTTCCACATATCATTAATACAAACATTCGTTGGTGAAGATCCAATCAAAACAGTACCTCTAGAGGGTTCACAAGGTTTTCATTTGATTTGACATTTTGACCTAATGTTCTACACCAAATGACCCATGTAAGAACTTGTCCAAGATTCACAAGGCGAAAGTTGAGGACACATGTACCGTGATAGATGACAGACAAAGACTGATCACTAAGTTCATCATGAGCACTTTATACTCATGTGAGCTAAAAAAAGGACAAGTAGATTGTGTTTTTTTCGGCATGAAAATGTGTGTCTCCCCCTATAACATTAATATTCATGAGGACCCCAAACCATGGTAACTTTTTAGCATTGTGTCTGAATCAGGTAAAAAATTTAAAATAACTTTTACATTTTTTTTGCTACATTATTTGAAATTTCTTTATCATAACATTGCATAATTACAAACAAGAGGGCCAAGATGGCCCTATATCGCTCACATGACAATCACTGTTCACTCATTAAAACTTTGGTTTGAACCGGTGACCTAGTTTTTGACCCCAGATGACATAAATAAGACAAACATTCTGACAAAATTTGGTGAAGATCCAATCAAAACCATGAGATTTAGAGGTTTTACAAGGCTTTCACCTAAGATTTGACCTTTTGACCCAGTTTTTGACATTACCTATGTTCGAATTTGTCTTACATATCCCATTAAGACAAACATTCTGACAAGGTTTGGTGAAGATACAATAAAAATTTGACATCTACAGTATTAATAAGGTTTTCCTAAGATTTGACCTCGTGACCTAGTTTTTTACCCTAGATGAGCCATATTTGAACTTATCTTTAATATCATTGAGACGAACAATCAGACAAGGTTTGGCCAAGATCCAATTAAAACCCTGCAATTTAGAGCTTTTACAAGATTTTTACCTAAGATTTGACCATGTGACCCAGTTTTTGACCCTGGCTGACCCATATTCAACCTTGACCCACATATCATTAAGGCAAACATTTTGACATAGCGACCTAGTTTTTTTACCCAAGATGACCCATGTTCAAACTCGTCCAAGATATTATAAAGACAAACATTCTGACAAGGTTTCATGATCAATGTACAACTAGTCCAATCAAAACAGTGATTTCTAAAGTGTTCACAAGGTTTTCCCTTATTTGGCCCTGGTGACCTAGTTTTTCACCCAAAATGGCCCAATATCGCACTCGTCCGAGATTTTGTCAATATTAACATTCTGACCCAGTTTTGCTAAAATTGAGCTAAAAATGTTGCCCCTAGTGTGTTCACAAGGTAAAGTTTGATGCCGCACGAAGCCAGACGGAGACTGATCCTAAAAGCTCATACTGTAAAGATCAATAAACAAATGTACAGTACAACCTCCGTAGAGCAACACCCTGTTGGAGCTGTAAATATTGGCCATTGTTTAGATGATGTTGCTTACAGACGTTAAATTTATAGTAAATATCAGCTTAGGGAATTTTGAAGGTGTTGTCATAGAGAGGTTGTTGCTCTACAGAGGGCCACTCTGAAGAGGTTGTACTGTACTTCAAAATTTATATTTACACTGAGCATTGTTATTTCGTCTCCTCTTTTCTCTCGCTGACATATTTGGTAAACTCTGAAAAACAAAATATGTGAATAAGTTTTCATAGTAAGGCATTTGCAGAGTTTGTCCTAAAATAGGATATTTGATTTATAAAACAGAAACCAGTAACCTAAGGTTGTCAGAATTTCAAAGAAGTGAAAATGTTCTGACTTCAATCTTAAATTCATATTAGACATGTGTTTAATATCAAATTCAAGGGGGAAAAGTGGCATTTAATTGATCATTTTTGCAGCATATTTTGAAAGACTTAGAGTATACATAAACAAGAGGGTCAAGATGGTCCTATATCGCTATCATTGCTAAAAGGCTTGCTGATGAAAGAACATTGTTTTGAGCCTGTGCCATGAGGTCTGCTGTTATCAAGGTTTTCCTGGATTTGACCTGGTGATCTAATTATAGACCCCAGATGACCCATAACCGAACTTGTCCAAAATATCATTAAGACAAACATTCTGACAAAGTTTCATGAAGATCCAATGAAAACAGTGACTTAAAAAGTGTTCACAAGGTTTTCATTTAATTTGACCTTTTGACATAATTTCTGCCTTAAATGACTCATGTTCATACTTGTCCAAGATTTGGTCAATACAAACATTCTGACCCAGATTTGTGAAGATCTAACTAAAAATGTGACCTCTATTGTATTCACAATGCAAAAGTTGACGGACGACAGACAAAGACCGATCACAAAAGCTCACTCTGAGCACTTTGTACTCACGTGAGCTAAAAATCACCCTGAATGTAAGGCATCACAAATTACATATTGGATCAATGTCATAATGATGCTCACAGAAACCCCAAAGTGTTAAATTTCTGACTGCAAAAAATTATGACCAAATTGTGAATGAAAATAAAACAAGAATGTCTTACCCTTGGTGTCTCATCTCCTAGAGAAATGTTGTCATCTTTTGAACCAGATGAAGATGACGATTTAGATTCTGCTGATGGTGCAGCATGACTACTGTTGTCCTGGTAACTATTTCGGCGTTGTGGAAGACCTTCTCCTTCAACAACTTTTGGGGGTGGAGGTAAAGGTCGAGGATTGTCTACTGGCTTAGGCTAAAATGACAAGCGAAAAACTGAATTGATTTGCATGCAAACTGCAGCCACTCTTAAACTAAAGCACTGAATTTTTTGTTTTATTCAAACACTTGAAATGGACAAATGGAAAGGCTTCATTCTGGTTCCAGTTTTCAAACTCAGTAACCCAGAGCTCTGATCATTTGAGCAAGACGTTAGACTGACATGAATTTCCTGTCAATATTTGAATATACCAGGTACTGTAAGAACTTAAACACACTGTGTCTGTGAAGCTGAGACAAAAATGATGAATCAAGGGACCTCAGTCCAAAATTATAGCAACTGATTTACAACAAATTGGCAGTAAACAAAGATTTGTTAGATAAAAAGACGTATACATTTACAGTATTGGTCGGACAATGTTTGGCTACAGACCAACATATGCAAAACAATATACTAGTACTACTTCTTCATAGGGGTCGCACAAAAATAATAAACAAAATTAAATTAATATGCCAAGATTACATATCTATAACCGTAATATATATATAACCATCACCACACAAGCAAGCAAACAAAACAAGAGGGCCATGATGGCCCTATATCGCTCACCAGAAAAGAAGACCTTGAGAGAAAATTATCATGAGCCTAGGGCAATAAATTGAACAATTTTGGTAGAGGTCCACCAGACAATGCTACATACAAAATATGTAAACTCTAGGCCTTGAGGTTTTGGACAAGAAGATTTTTTTTGTTTTCCTATGTAAGCTTATATAAATCAATGTAAACCTCGGGGCTGGGCTAATTCTCACCCTGGGGCGATAATTTGAACAAACTTGGTAGATGTCCACTAGATAATGCTACATACAAAATTGTTGTTTCCGTCAAGAAGATTTTTTTAATTTTCCCATGTAAGCCTATATAAATCAAGTGACCCCTGGGGTTGGGCCAATTTTAACCCTAGGGCAATTATTTAACTTGGTAGAGGTCCACTAGACAATGCTACACACCAAATATATAAGCTCTAGGCATTGTAGTTTCTGACAAGAAGATTTTTGAAATTTCCCTATATAAGTCTATGTAAAATCAAGTTACCCCCGGGGCTGAGCCAATTTTGACTCCAGGGCCATTATTTGAACAATTTGGTAGAGGTCCACTAGACAATGCTACACACCAAATATCTAAGCTCTATCCTGTGGTTTTGGACAAGAAGATTTTAAAAGTTTTTCCTATTGGTTGCCATGGCAACCAGGGTTTTTAATGAAATTAAATTGTTTGAACAACTTTGGTGAGCTTCATGCAAGGAACATCCCTGTAAAGTTTCGTTGAAATTAGCCAACTGCTTAAGAAGGAAATGTTGTTTAAAGCAATAGTTGACCCACTGCCGCACGCACGCGCACACACGGACATCATGCGATAACAATAGCTCACCATGAGCACTTTGTGTTCTGGTGAGCTCAAAATTACAAACATATTCACATGACCTGATTTTATAATCCCAAGCATAGACACTGACATGTCCACATAATTGTCATTAAATATATCGATTACAGAGCTCAATACAAAATGTCTGATCAGGTGAGAAATAAAAACAAATGTAGGTGTGTTAGCTATGTGTTTGATGAAAAGGTGCAAACATTTTTTTCGTTAGTTGGCAACTTAATTGGTTTAACATAGATTGTCACTTATTATAATATTTGAAAATGTATGCTTTGGACCAAAAATCTACCTCGACATATGAAACAAGATTGCCATGATGGCCCATATCACTCACCAGAAAAAAGACCTTTGGAGAAGAACATTTTCACCCTCTTCCTATATATGAGCATGTATAAATCAAGTAACCGCCCGGGGTAGGGCCAATCTTGACCCCAGGGCCATCATTTGAACAAAGTTGGCAGAGGTCCACTAGCAAATGCTACATTTGAAATATCTAAGCTGTAGGCACTGTAGTTTTTGACAAGAAAATTCTGACAAGAAGATTTTTTTAATTTTCCCATATATAAATCAAGTGACCCCCGTGGCGGGGCCAATTTTGACCCCAGGGCCATAATTTGAACAAACTTGGGAGAGGTCCTATATAAGCCTATGTAAAAAAGAGTAAACCCTGGGCTGGACCAATTTTGACCCAAGGACAATAATTTGAACAAACATGGTAGAAGTCCACTGGACGATGCTAC
Source organism: Lutraria lutraria (assembly GCA_964023205.1). NCBI lineage: Eukaryota > Metazoa > Mollusca > Bivalvia > Venerida > Mactridae > Lutraria > Lutraria lutraria. Next base: position 26,053,525 of record OZ026844.1, on the reverse strand, counting down.
ACACCAAATATCTGAGTTCTATGCATTGTAGTTTCTGACAAGAAGATATTTTTAATTTTCCTATATTAGACCATGTAAAATCAATTTACTCCTGTAGAGGAGCCAATTTTGACCCAAGGGCCATAATTTGAACAAACTTGGTAGAGGTCCACTAGACAATGCTACACACCAAATATCTATCTAAGCTCTAGGCCCTGTGGTTTCAGACAAGAAGATTTTTTAAAGTTTTTCCTATTGGTTGCCATGGCAACCAGAGTTATTAATGAATGTTTTTTTTTAATAACTTTGGTAGAGCTTCATGCAAGGAACATCCCTATTAAGTTTCGTTGAAATTAGCCAACTGCTAAAGAAGGAGACGTTGTTTAAAGCAATTTGTGACGCACTGACGGATGTCCGGACAACATGCGATCACAATCGCTCACCATGAGCACATGTGCTCTGGTGAGCTAATTATCAAGAACAACAAATTCGAAACAAAGTCAGTCTTTTGCAATTGAAGGATAAATCATTGCATTGGTAAGTTTTATGTTTAGTACACAAGGTTCTGGCATAGATTATATGCAGCAGTGTTAACACTGGTTAGTTACGTTTACAGCATTAACCGATGCAGAGTTCAAAAACAAGTTTGACCAGTAGATTTGAGGCCTGACAGATATTTTGAAAATTCCATGCACAATTATACAAATAAATAAACATATTTTTAGACTCTACAAGGCCTACATCTAAAATTGTATTTAGTATGAGACTGTGTGTGTTTCAGAATGAACTATCTGTTTGGTTGTTTCTGAGTAAACTTTGAAATTGACAAATTACAAAAATCATTTTAAGACTTACCGGTATTTTGAAACTCAGAATCATTTAGTCTGAGGCCTAGTCTAGTAGTTAAGTTTTAACATGCTATTATGTTTAAAGTTGATATGAATTCACAAAGGCATTATCATACAGTTATATAGGAATACTGGTACATGACTGCTTTCACTATCCTCTTACAAAGTATATAACAAACAGGAATACATAAAACATTAAGACTAGTTTTCTGATGAGGGCTACAAGAAATGCCATGAATTACATTTTCGAAAATGTATGATGAGGATTTCTTGGCTCTGTTGACGAGACATTTCATGTTATTGTTGGTACAAGGCCAGGGCAGAGCCGAGTCTGAGGAAGAACTTACATGTTTAGATAGGACTGAAGATTTCTTTTTTCGTCTGTTAGGATTTCTAGGTGGAGATGATGATAATACAGGTTGCTAGAAAAGGAAATTTTTGTAATATTAGAGACAGGACAATGTTAATCACACATAAGTTTCAAAACGCAAATGGAAATTCAAGAATCATGATCATAGAGGTTTGGGTACCTAACTAGTGCAAATGAGCGTGAACGAGACTAGATATCAGAAGAGGTAGATATTAAACTTTACATCTGAGAGTATTTTTCTTAGTTACAGAGATTCCAAACTAAAGTGACAGTAATTAATTTGAAAGCAATATTGACTTAACATTGCTCATCAGAGCAAAATTTTATCCTTAATGAAGTGAAATATTTGACTGAAGAATAAAACTACTTTAAGAAGTTTCATGAAATTTATGCCAGATGAATTAAAGGACAAATCGAGGGCTCAGCGCAACACTGTCGTAACTTGTTCTTATTTCAGTATGAGTTGCGTTGCACCCTTGAAATAAGCAGCCCAAAAATATTCTGTAATGAATGGAGTGAAACAGTTGAACTGAGATCTGTATGTTCATATTATACTATTAACAAGATTATATCAAATCTCACTTTTTTATTGTTAGAAAAATCCACATCAAGTAAAACACACTCTAACAAGTGTTGAGTTAAATTACAAAACTTATATCAAAGCAATAAAGCAGTTAAGGTATTCTATTACAGCATACACTATAATGGTTGTTTTGTTATTATCAGATTATCAGTCAGATAAGACAAAATGTCTTTTACTACATTTAAAGTCCATCTATTACAGATCTAAACAATTTGTTCTGCAAAATTTCAAAAAAGAAAAAAGCTGCTTTAGAACTTTGATAAATTTCAGGTTATTTAATCAAACATTTTCTGAACACATGAAATGGTGATCACCCATACACCAAAAATTTTCAGAAAATGTTGATGCAATTTTATGGCATTTCACACAGTTGAAAAGGTTATGTTGTAATATTTGCATAATTATACCTGACTTCTTGCTGAACGAGCTGATCTTGGAGTGCGCTAAGGAGTATAAAGTGTTCTATAAAAACCCAAATCCAGACCATTTATATTGTAAAACAACCAGTGTTTGGAACATTTTTCTATTTATATGTTGTTTAATGGATATTTATATAGTATTACTATCCAAAGTATCAAAATCTAAGAGAATGACAAAAATGGAAAACCATGTATCAGAAAGTACTAAAAACAACTAACTGCATCACTAACAACAACACACATCTCAACATCAACACACACCTTAACATCAACACACACCTTAACAACAACACACACCTCAACAACAACACACATCTCAACATCAATACACACCTCAACAACAACACATACCTCAACAGCGACACACATCTCAACAACAATACACATCACAACAGTGACACATACCTCAACATTAACACTCACTTCAACATCAATACACATCTAAACAACAACACACATCTCAACATCAATACACACCTCAGCAACAACACATACCTCAACAGCGACACATACCTCAACAACAACACACACCTCAACATCAATACACATCTCAACATCAACACACACCTCAACATCAACACACACCTCAACATCAATACACATCTCAACATCAATACACATCTCAACATCAACAAACACACCTCAACATCAACACACATCTCAACAACAACATACACCTCAACAGCAATACACATCACAACATCAACACACATCTCAACATCAACACACACCTCAACATCAATACACATCTCAACATCAACACACACCTCAACAACAACACATACCTCAACAACAACACACACCTCAACATCAATACACATCTCAACATCAACACACACCTCAACATCAACACACATCTCAACATCAACACACACCTCAACATCAATACACATCTCAACATCAATACACATCTCAACATCAACACTCACTATAACAACAACACACACCTCAACAACAGCACTCAACATTAACAACATCAACACTCAACCTTGACAACAACGCACACCTGAACATAAACACTTCAACATCAACACACACCTCTAGAGCAGTATTCAGTTTGAAAACATTTCACATCTCAATAATAACACTCACTCTAGTTACACACACCCTTATAACAACAGTCATCTCATTGCATAAATTTGTCACTTTTCTAACATACATCTCTCTGCTTAAACTTCCTGCAGCAACATTTACCTGTCTATCAGATTTTGGTGGTTCTTTATTCTTCTTTGATTCCTTGTTTTCTTTATTTTCCTTTACTGTTCCTTGTTTGTCAGAGCTAGGTTTGAGAGTTCCCTGATCAGAGTCCTCTTCTTCCTCTTTCAGATCTACATACATCTTCCCTTCATGAATTGGATGTAAGTCAGGTGGCTTTCGTCTGTTTAGAAATTAAAAAAGCAAGATCATGTTTAGAACAAGGTTACATCAGGCAAATGTAATTGTTGACTTGTATTATAAAGAACAATTCAGTAACAAAATTTTATACAGGAGCAAACAAATTTGAATTTGCACAAACATTTAGATAAGAATACATACTAAAAATTACTCAAATTCCTTTGAGAATTTGCACTTAAAAAACAATAACAATATGTGATATAAAAATTACAGTTAGATCAAGTCCACATTCACATCACTATGACCATAAAACTTTTAAACACTTAATTGGGTAATGTCTAATTTTTTTTGATTAATGGAAAAAGTCTTTACCTTTGATTAACTCCCTGTTTCTCAGCAGTGAGGTCACCAGCTCCAATCTCCACATTGGAGGCACTAACAGTCGATCGTGAACTATCTGGCTGAGACCTTTCACTCTCTAAAGATGACCTTGAACTGTCTGGTACGTCATAAGCTTGTTGTGAAGAAGAGGAGCGAGATCTTGCTGATGGCGGAACTGATGACGATGATGAAGATACTGATGAGACTGAATGTGCAGAACTTGGACGTGTTCTTGAACTACTAGAACTGGCTGGTCTACGACTGAACAAATGTAAATATCAAATTAAGGTGGCATATCAAAAACATCTTGATGGTTTTTGTACTCTTGTCACAAATTAGCAAGATTGACACATTGTTTTTGCATTAATTTTGTTTAAGGTGGATCGCGGGTTTCCTCCAGAAAATGGTCATTTTTTTTAGATGTCAACGAACAATAAAGAAATTTTGCGTGAACAACTTTTAAGGTATTGGTTAACGCAAAAATGATATATTCAAATGATATTTCCATGGAAACCGCTCAAAAGTGCTACCTAGCGGAGCGATATGTTTTTCTGTTGATTTTCACGTTATTTCCTGTACTGCTCCGATAATATTGTTTATTAAGTTATGCAATTTACATAACTGCAATGCTGGATCATTTACAAAACCGAAGAAGTCAGTAATGTTACATTTTGCTGCCATGTCGATGATTCACTACAGATTCCAGATTGTCCAATTTTTCCAATGAGACGAACAGCTGCCAATAAGTACTACTTTTATGTATGTCCGCAGCGGACTACTTTTTTTATTTTGTAAGTTACAAAATAATCCACTACAAATTCTTACTATTTCTGACAAATTGTGACATAGTGAGTAAAATATCTGTTCCTACAAATCTGTCATAATTAAGTGGTTTCAGGATTACTGGGGTTCAGATTACAGAAGTTATAACACTATAACATTAAAACATACAGTACTAAAAATGAAACATATTTAGTCAACACAATTATGTGCATGTTATGCAAAATTGTACAAACCTTTGTTTAGTTTCTTCCAGGAACACAGCTATGTTTTTCTTGATGTAAGGATCCCTCAGAATGCGGTTCACTGTTGGTCTTTTTGCTGGATCTTGATGTAACATGCTACGTATCAATGCTACCAAATCCTGACCATATTGTTTCGGCATCGGAGGCATCTACAATATCAATATGGTCAAATTCCTATAGCAACAAGATGTGTTTCAAAAACACAATGCCCCCTCCGGGTGCCCTTTAACTTGAAAATGCACAAAATAAACAAAGGGACATAATTCCGCAAGAAATGATCGAATCACAAAACCCAGAAAAAATGTGCAGGGGTTCTTGATAACAACAAGTCTGTGAAAGTTTCGTCAAAATCCCATGAAAAATGTAGGAGTAGTATCCTAAAAGAAATGTACAAATTTTTTTAAACACCATGACCCAGTGACCTTGACCTTTGACCTACTGACCTGAAAATGCCCAGGTCCTGTAGAGATTGTCATGAGGAACCTACATATAACCTGAATGTAGGTGCAGGCGTTTGATTTTATAGGCAAGGTTAAAGTTTGGTACAAACTGACAAACAGACAGACAAACAGAGAGACCAAAAACAATATGCCCCCGATCTATTGATACGGGGCATAAAAACTGGTTATGCAGTTATATGATAAATCAAAGTTTAGATAAGAATGTCTATCAAACAGATTCGCTTAAATGTAGGAATAAGAATAAGTACATGTATAGCAATTCTAAACATAGTTCATGGAATCATAACAGTTCAAAACTTAGCTATCAACATTTCAGTTTCAGTTGATATGTGACTGTTCCTGAGGATTAGCTTGACATGTATAAAACGAATGGAACACTTATGCATAAAACACATGTAATTACATAAATCTCTAAAACTATCAATTAATAAAGGCATACAAAATCTATTAGAGAAACGTCGACCTAAATCTTATATTCATGACATAATGTGATAAGCACGAGTACTGTAGGTATGTAAAGTTAAGAATTCTACATTTATACTGGTTCATACCTAAGTAGTAAAATACATATATATCTGCAATTTAACTGAAAAGTGGAATATATTTTTCTAATTATCTCCATCAGCCATTTTTCACTCCCTAAAATTTAATGAGAACTATTCTTCTAGACAGACAAAATGTAAACTTTTGAGATGAAACTTAGAAAAACAGTTCTGCATAGTAGAGGTTCTCAGAAATGCAGAAATATTTTTAAAAAATATGGGAATATATGGAAAGAAAAGTCATAAACTATATTCTAATGATAGATAAAATGGAATGAATTATCAATAATTTACTGGTACTGTTTGGCATCAATACCATAAATCTTTTTTGTATAAGATGCATGCTTTATGTCCGAAATATGGTACAAAACTCGTGATCCAAACATTCCATGGCTAAAAATGTATAAAATCGGGACAAACTGAACTTGTTTACGCTTGTAAATGGCCTGTTGAAACAAGACAACAAAGGAATTGTTCATTATGTTTATCTAAAACACTTGCGGTTCTTTACTTTTTTAAGTTTAAAATCAACAAGAAATATTTATTGATTATGGCACTTATTAAGAGATAATCGAGGTATTTATAGAGAATACATGGTTGGTGCCGGAGATGAAGAAGGTTTATCCGGTGAGTGAGAAAGCGTAACTAGGCGAGCTTTAGTGAGCCAAGATTCACTGAAACCGGATAAACCTCCTCCATCTCCAACACCAACCATGTATTTGATTTGTCCTGCTTTTTTTAAAATTTAAGTACAACAGCATTTTTACTGAACTCCCATCCTCTGTTATAAACGAGGACAGTTGCAGTCAGTTTATATATCTTTTACACCAAATTATATGTGACATAACATACACTAAGGTCATTTTGTTTATGACATCACGTATGACATCACTTGGAACTTTACAACCATTAATGAAAACAACACATCTAAAGGTTTAATATCTAATACTCAAAATAGCATTATTGCATTTTACATGATATGATTACAAGTATAAAAATCTCTATTTTGACTTTTACAGAGCATGCACTGGGAATAAATGAAAGTAGTTCATAAAATGATTTGTATTCTTACACGTATTTTGAATCATGAATGGAGATAGATAAGTTTATCCAGCAGGGCTTTCTCCTGCCCTAATGAGCGTTATAAACTGTACTTACCTTGCCTCGTAATATTTTATAAACTAAAGAATTCATGTCTTTAGCATTAAATGCATGCTTTAATGTCATCATTTCATACACACAACATCCTAAGGCCCATACATCAGACTGAAACATAGTTAATAATAATAAGTATGGCTCACAAAAAAATGAGTACAACATACTAGGCACAAGAATGAGAACTTATTCCAGTCACAGCTCAATTAATGGCCACCATGTGAACAAAGTCACACTTTAATAATTAACACATATTAATTGATAGACCTAACAAATCTTGGAGGTCAAATGTGTGCAGAGATGATATTTCTTCTCTACCAGTGGAGGTCTTTGTTCACCAGCTTAACATTGATAAAAGCTTGATTTAACAAGAGGGCCAAGACGACCGTATATCGCCCACCTGAGAACTATACTATAATTTATGACCAGGTTTTCATCTTGTATAGCCCGTTTGTACATAGATTTTGATCAAACAAACTCATTAATTTTCATGAATACAGGATGCAGGTAAATGTACATTCTGTGTAAATATGATTATGACTGGTAAAAAATGAAGGTGCCACAGTGTAAACAAGCTAAAATATAGTACATTTTCTACATCAAAGGTGCATAACTCTGACAGTCCTGGTCTAATTTCACACATAATCTCATCAAAGACCTTTAGGTCATACACATTCACTGTATTTATGATTAAGATTGGTGAAGAAATGAAGGAGCTAGAGTGTAGACTGTAGAGCAACAACCTCTAAACAATGGTCAATATGTGCAGCTCCAATAGTTAGTTGCTCTACAGAGATTGTACTGCAATTGATTATCTCAGAATTGAAATTAAATAGGTAGTTGTTAAAATGGAAGACATGTGGAGAAATGAGATACTATTACTGGTAAATTTGAGTGGACAGTGTGTTAAAATGCAATGGATTGCAAATCAATAATACATGTACCTTAATAAGTGTTAAAAGAAGGAGAATGGAATGTGTGGGCCATGGATTTATTCTTTTTCAACAATAGTCACCTGAGAGGCTACTGGATGCTGTAACTCATTTAAATCTGAGTGTTTACTAAGTAGTATGTGAAAGTTGTGACTCATTCAAATGATCAACTTACAATTCTTTGATACAATTGATGGTAATCATAGCAGTAATAGTGTAACTGACTTTTACTGATTGAATGCAACATTATCAGTAGTGACAAAAACATTTCTGATGGTTTCAGATAATGTTTTATGCATGAGTTTCTTTTCTTTTTTTTTTTGATAATCGCAGACATGAAAGGGGTAAGAAACTAAACAAGAAGTTTTAGAACCACAGCAAACTTTCGATTCTGATGTTTACATTATTTTAGCGATTATAACGAAGGCAGATACCTTAAGGGTTTCTGGATAAGAAACATCTTAAGTCTTTATGCTTTTTTACAGAAGAATCTGAATAAACTAGAGCTTTATCACAGAGGTGACTAATACCCTAGCTGCCGCTTTGACACTAAGAATGCGATAGTACACTATACGGCTATGTTCAAGGGCACATAACTCTGCAATGAGTGGATCACTGGGCATGAAAATTTTGTCTTGCACATCTACACTTCATATTAATAATATATTTCAAGTTTCTATTCAATCCCTTGAAAAATGTGGAAGTAGTTTGCTGCACAAACTAAGACTACCACTGTACAGTATATGGCTAAGTTCAAGGGCTAAGTTGTGTCTTGCACATCTACACTTCATGGTGATAACATATTTCAAGTTTCATTGCAATTGCTTAAAAAAGTGGAAGTATTTCACTCCACAAACTTGTGATATTTTATGCAGACGGAGGGACGGACCAACCAACCAACCGACAGAGTGACTCCAATATACCCCCTCTCAAACTGCGGGGGTATAAAAATCAGTACTGGCATATTTGTCTAAAATGTGATCTCTTGATTAGAGAGGTTCTATGGTGATATTTTACTCTTCAGAGCGGCGATACAAAATTTTCAACAGTTTGGAGTATAAAAAATATTGAATCTTACCTTATGGTTATATGGTTTATTAGAAAACAATTCAGGACTCATGTAATATGGTGTACCAATTAATGTTGTAGCCATATCTGTTGAGTTATCCAATACTCTGTAATATAAATAAATAGCAATTATTCTTATTTAAGCAGCAGAACTTTCATAATACTCATGCATGTGATACAGTATCTGAAATTCATTGAAAAAATTTTTAATGACCTAAGACTTATGCCACTTTCAGCTTGAATTATCTGACATCTATTTTATACCAACCAGAAGCCATGTTCTGCTAAATGAAATTCAGTTTGGGTGATTCGGGGCAAAAAAAAAACAGCAACAAGGCAAAAAGCTGTTCCACTTATAAATGCAAATTTATCCTAAATTCTATATTTTCAACATAGACATGTCAGGGCTTACACTGGATAAGTTTTTGCTTGCACAAAGGTATGGGCCAAATGAAAAAAGTTGGGGTCAAATTCTTAAACTTAGGCAAAATGTGCTGTTTCAGTGTTTGGCACTGTTGTGAAACCAACAACTACCAAACTAACAGACTGATATAACAAAAACAAATGAAGTCAATGTCTACATAGTGATACTTCACATGTGTATAATTATGGTATTTACATAATGCATAAATATTTATAATCTCTTAAAGCATATAGCTAAAAATATTTTTGGTCACCTGATAATTTGAAAAATATTTTCGCGATGAGGAAGGGTAAACTTTTTTTTATTTTATCATCTTTAAAGACACCATTTTAAGTATGTCCAGTGCCTGTATTGGGATCATTTCTGTGTGTTATATTTATTATTTTCACAGATTTTGACCATTCTGATTAATATATATCATGTAACAACGAACAGAAAACAATCCTAAATTGTACAAAGATACATACACCCTATACAAAAAGTTAATCATATACAAAAGTTACACATCTTATGTTTTAATTTTTATTTCATTCACTAACCAATTCCAGTCTTCGAATTAGTGGTTTGCCCCCTGCCCGAAAGGATTTTTATCTTCCTTTAAGTCCTTTGGGTGACAACCTAATTTTAGAGAATTTCCTTTATAAAGTATATAGTCGGGCAACCTGTCACTAAAAATTAATTCAAAGACTGTAGTTCAAGAACTAGACACACAACTGCATAAAATATTTTTGTTTCATTTCTACATTTTTCCATAAGATATTTCTCCATTAATATCTAATACCAGAATCGGACCGTACAGCGGGCGTTTATTCATGATTATGATAATTATAATTTTATTCGGGTATGTTTCGACTTTATCCTTATACATTGATAGGTAAAAGTAGATTTTCCGGAAATAGTTAGGTCACCCGGTCAATCCAAAACAACATGCATTTTCATTTTCCACATGGTAAAGACTATTTGGTGAACTATGACAACATTTTGTAGATCATTTTAGAGAAACATTTCAAAAAGGCCATATACTTTTAATTACTTACCTAGCAATACCCAAATCCCCAACCTTGATTATTTTGCTTTTTGTCAAGAATATATTCTGAGTCTTCAAATCTCTGTGTAAAATATTTCTTTCATGCATGTACTACAATTAAAATCAGGTAAAAAATTCAATAAATCAAAAGCAAAAACAAAAAGTACACTTAAGATCAGTAATTAATTATTCACTTTATTCTTTCAAAATGTTAGCTTAAAAAATTTCATACAGCCAAACTGTACTTTTATGGTAAACTGTTTACATTTGTATTAGAATCGTAGACTGCTTCAAACAATTATTATACCTGCAAAGCCATTGCAATTTGCACAAACCACTCCACTAATTGCCTTTCATCCAAAAGAGTTCCTTTTTGCTCTTTAAGTTTATTATACAAATCTCCACCTTCACAAAATTGCATAGCTATGTACAGAAATCCCTCCTTTTCAAAGGAATCTTTGTAAGACACAATATTTGGGTGTTTTAACTTAGAGAGAAGTTTGGCCTCTTGTTCTGCAGACCGTCTTTCTCGAGCAGAGGCTTTCTTCAAATTAATTTTCTTTAACACATACTGAAAAAGTAATGAAATAAAGAACAATTACATTATGTGCATTTCATATTTGAATTCTAAAACAAAACAAGAGGGCCAACCAGCCCTGGGATGATCAACTGAGAAATGAGTTATGGAAATATCACTTGCAAATTTGATTTAAACTTGTGCTGAAGTAAAAAAATATTGGAAAATAAGAAAACATGTGACCCCAGGGCTGGGGCCAATTTTGATCCTCAGGGACATTATTTTTGCCACTTTGTTAGAGGGTCTCTAATTTCTAAATGGTGCTCCATGCCAAATAGCTAAGATTTAAACTCATTGCTTTCACACAAAAAGATTTTTTATATTTTCCTAAATAAATCTATATAAAACATACCGGGTATATATACATAATTTTTTGTATGTGTAGTATTATATATAAATAAAAACTAACATTATTTTTTCAATTTAATGGATTGAGCATCATCAAAATATGTATCAATGACAAGTATACTGTTATAACAAATCTCAGAAAGTAATTTTGAAAGCTTTTGTCAAGGAACTTTTTTTCCCGATCGTGCTGTATTATGATTACAAGAAAACATGTACAAACGTACAATTAAATTTAAATTTATAAACATTAATTAATTTCAGGGTTTCCGTTGCCATTCGCCAAATACGCAATTGGCGAAAAAAAATTATGAGTGGCGAAAAAAACTTTCAACAAGCATAAACATTTTTGGGTCACAATTTCATAATCTACCTTAACAGTCCTGATTCAATGTTTTAATCAGTCGTGAAAATCAATAATCCCACTGCCTGCGGCCGTCGCGTGTTGATCCAGATTGTGATTCGCATCACCAACTTCGCACCTCTAATAATGAGATTGCCGAGAGGCATAGATTGTTGCAGGTCTGACCCTTATTTTTCACAACAATTAGTGATTGTTTATGGTATGATGTTGATCTGCGCATGCAGATGACAAATCCAGAGTTCTTACTTTCTGTATCGTCAGTGGTATTGAATAAAGTTCGTACCATACAGTACGGTCCGGATCGTATTTTCCAAATATTGCTATTACACTAAATTACTTGATAATCACGTTTTGATAGTATTTATGGAATATTTACGACATTATTATGTTGCATTAAGCACTATGACCAACAAAATATCAAAGACTCATTAATTTCCAAGAACAGTCGTTACACTTATATTTTCATGAAGTGTACGAATTTTCGGATGACAAAGAATTTCGGATAACTGCACTACACGTTGCAAGCATGTGTCATCTATTGGTATTTGATGTAAGCCTGTTCTAATTGTGTTATCTTATCCTTGATACTTAATCATGTGGCACACATTCATGATGAAATATCCATTTGCCAGGACAGTAGTGATGGTCTTATGAAAATCATAATTCAATTTATAAAAAAGTTGATTTCAATTTTGATGTTATTGCGGCTCAACAAGATAAAAGGGGTAAGAGCCAAAGAAATTGAAGTAACCATCTGTAAATTTTGTGAAAGATTCATCTACTTTCCTACCAAACGACACAACTCACAAATAAGTGAATGTCATAAAAGTCTTTGGCCAGGTGTTTAGGCCTATATTGGTTTCCAGACAAAATCTGAGCAACAGAATGTGATTAAAACTGACCTAGATAGACTAGGATCTAGAAAAGATTATTTAAAAAAATCAGATTATATAGGACAGCTGTTATTTTGATAGTTGATTTGGACATGTTGATTTTTGTTTCGGACAACCAAGATTTTCAAGTCTACCTTTCCGGTAATGAGTAGAAAGATATGATATTTCCACACCTCTGTTTGTACAGTAGAACATTAAATTAAGCATACTTTTTTCCTGTTCATTTTTACTTCAATTTATACATTTAATGTCCCAGATACACTGGAAATTGTGTCTTTGCATGTATGAAATGAAAAAAAAATCAACATCCAGGAGAGGATACCCCTCCCGGACCCTCCCCCATACGTCATTCAGGATGATGTGGCGGAAAAAATATAATGGTCAGTGGAAACCCTGAATTTGATATGCTTTATTTACACAGCTGTTAATATAAGCTATTATATTTAAAATATTTAAATGTGTATATATTCAATGTTTATTTAAATCTGAACATGTATAATCATAATATACAGCAAGAAGTGCATCCTAAATAACGAACAGGCATTTGACTCAATTCATTTAGAGTTATCCTTCTACCATGTGATCAGGAAAAATTAGTTATTTAAGAACAGGCATCAGGAGAAACATCAGCTCTAAACAATTTGAAAAAATGATCTTCAATTACTGAATTGGGCAGGCCACATTAATATACACTATTAAAACAGCTGTTATTGTATGAACAGGTGTTAACACAGTTTGGGAAAAAATAGTCCCATGATACATTGTAAATCACCTAGAAAAACATAAAATTCTAACACCACTGCAGCATGGATTCCGAAGCAGACATTCCTGCGAAAGCCAACTGATTCTCACAATGGACAACATCATGAAAACATATGATAATAAGAAACAACTAGACATGGTAATACATGACTTCAGTAAAGCATTCGACATCATACCACATCGCAAACTCCTTCACAAACTTGAAAACTATGGGATCCGAGGGGTCACATTAGCTTGGATTACCCCTTTCTTGACAGAACGAAAGCAAAGAGTCATCGTTGAAGGGGAAGCGTCAGCAACATGCACAGTCGACTCGGGAGTACCCCAAGGGACTGTATTGGGCCCTCTATTGTTCTTTTGTCATATAAATGACCTCCCCAAGAGTGTCAAATCACAGGTGCGCCCATTTGCAGACGACTGTCTACTTTACTGTCAAATCACTTCATATGCAGACCATCTTGCTTTACAAAAGGACTTAATCAGCCTGCAAGATTGGGCAGACAACTGGGGAATGAAATTCAACGCAACCAAATGCTACCTCGTGTCAATACATCGCTCGAAAACCCCGTCTATCTTCAACTACACTTTAAATGGTCACATATTGAAACAAGTACAGGACAATCCATACCTTGGAGTGCAAATCAGTGACAACTTAAAATGGACGACCCATATTTATAAACAAAATGTGCAACAGAGCTAGCAGCATTCTGGGATTTATAAGACGGAACCTGAAGCACAGTAACAAGAACTTCAAAGAACAGGCTTACATCTCCCTCGTTCGTTCGATCCTGGATTATTAAAAGGACATAGACAGAGTTGAAAATGTACAAACATGTGCTGCCAGATTTGTATGTAATGACTATGGAACAAAAAGTAGTGTAACGGACATGATGAGTCAGCTAGGATGGAAGACACTGAAGGAGCGTCGACGAGACCAACGCCTATCGTTCTTCCACAAGATCATCCATGAGCTGGTGGCCGTCCCCGCTAATGACATCCTGGAACTCAACCAACGTCAACAAAGACATTCAAATTCAAAATCGGTGGTACAAAAAGCAAGTAACACTGATACTTACAAATACTCTTTTATGCCTCAAACTATCCGTGACTGGAACTCGTTACCAGACTCAATAGTGTCTATTGATAAAAAAATAAACAATTCAAAAGTGCTCTTTCGGACTATAGATAAAATTCGCGCCAGTAACGTCCCTAACACCAAATCGCACACACAACTCTGACTTTTCCTCATTAGTGAGATACTTTCAAGGAACTCATACAGATACAAAAATCATTTACCTTTCATAATCACTTTCTGAGATAATTTTTGAATAGTATTCTTTTTATACTGACATATTTTGATGATGCTCAAATAAAAAAAACATTCAGGGCTTTTTTTCATGAGTTGGGGAAGTAGCCTGTAGCCTTTTTCTAGGGGAAAAAACATGCGGCATATTGGAAAAAAGGGGAAAAAATAAAACTAGTCTAGTTTGATCCGTGCGACATTTTTTGTTTATTTGCCGAAAATTAGTAATGTCGTAAAATAATTAACCGCAATGGGTACGGTTTCGCGAAAAAAGAACCCACGAGGCCGTCTAAATCGCGGAATTTCGGCAAATAATGACCGTTGCGGTAATTTAAAACGATCGTATTTCCGGTTTTGATTTCGTCGTATTTTGATGTAGACATAAAGGGTTTCACTTCATTTTGGTGGGGAAAAATGCTTCTGGAGGGGAAAAATTATTGCATTTTGGGGAAAAAAAGACATATATTTTGCCTGGGGAAGGCGCCGTTTAACGGCGTCTCTTAAAGAAGGAAAAAAAGCCCTGACATTAGTTTTTATGTATATTTATATATGAAATTTGTGTAGTTATTCAATGAGGCATATACCCCCCTAAAACTGTTAGCCCAATTTGAGCATTGATAATGTTTGAACAAATACTGAAACTAAAGACCTATATGTATAGGTCTTTGCTGAAACTTACCTGCTTTCGATCACGTTTATGTCTAGCAAGAGTTACTTCTCCGTAACTTCCTTTGCCAATATTACGTATATACTCAAACTGGTCTATTGTTGTTGTCATATTGATGATATTCTTAATAAATTTAAGCACAATGCTACTTAATTTGAAATATTTTCAACATATAAGTTATCCGAACATACTCAATGATACTGCACACTACAATGACTATCCATCAGAAGTATCAGTAAAAATTCATACAGATATCAAACAAATCTGTGTATGTCAAGAGGCAAGGTAGTAAACAATTATAATATCATTTTTAATACAACTGTTATCATTGTACACAATTTTATTTCAACATAATGATTAAATGTCCTTAGAAGTTACAGTCATGTTTTTTAGGGAATTTCCCTCAGCTAATGTAATAATGACCTAGTAAGGTTACAGGTACCAATCAATAATATACAATTCAACTTCCTATTAGCACATTTCTTCCTACTACTTCAGAAAAAAATAATATGACAGCTAAAAATATCATAACTGCAATGTAAAAAAAAGACTTAAGTGTGTTGGATTTCACTTAGATTCACATCTTTTAACATTTTGTTGACGACAGGTCAAATGGAATCAAATTCATTTAGACAGAACTAAACAATTTAATTTACAGATTTTTTTCAGAAACGGATTAACTATTGCTGATCTATATTGATTCTAACTGGCGAAAAAATCGCAGAATTTAATCAGTCACACAAGAAACTTGTATCCACACAAATTCCGGATTTTTGTTTGTATACGTTCTTTGTAGTTTTCATAGCAGAAGAGCTCAGTTGACAATAAACACCAGTTCAGACGATCTGGGAGATATACGGTGCCGGATTCATAAGTACCGTGCTAAACCCGGATAATACTGGATATATAGAATTGCTATTTATTGTCGAAGCGGAATGCCAAATTACTGGTTAATTAATTTTATATCCATCAACTTTAAGACCGTATGTGTAGGGACGGTGCCGTTGTACATAGCATAAAATTTTGACCCCATTGAAAAATGACGCCAAGGGTTAATTTTAAAAATTATTTTAGACCCCAACAGGCTTTCGGCATTAAATATTGACCAAGATGGTCGTTAAATATTGATCAGTGTTAAATTTTGGTAAATCCTGGGGTCCGTTTTGACGATAACTAAAACCCTAGTTGAACACCAGAGATCGACTGTACGAATAAGTGAATTAGCACTGGTGGAGAAGGTAGCTCTTCTAAAGCACTGTTTAACATAATTAATCTATACATTTCGTGGTCCCAATATTTTCTTGTCTATAATTATGTGATATCATATTACATTTTCCGCATTTTCTGTCAAACTTCTTTGAATGTGATGAGATATTTTAGATGCTTCATTTTATCTGGAACCATGACAATAATGCACAAGTCTACTCAAGGTACTTGTACGGGTAATTCTCTATTTTTTACCAAATAATAACAAAAACTTTGTGATATATCATACAAACGAAATTTTCACCAAACCCTATGCTGAAGTATGAAGTTTGTTATGCAACTGAACAGTCCCATATCACACGTAGGCTACAGGTTTCATTAATGTGTGTTAGACAAAAATTAATGTCATTTCCGTAACATTAAAATTAATTAGTGCATTTTAATCTCCTTATTTTAAAAATCAAACATAAAGTAGCACGAGCTGAGCATGATTTTAATATACTGGAAAATATCAGTTTTAGTTACTGCGATGGAACGGTATTATAAGCGTAATTTTCCATTTTTCAAAACAGTATATAGGCCAATTTATGATATATAGGCTAAGCAATCAAAATATTTCTCAGTGACGTTGGTTGTTACAACTGCAATTTGCCAAAACTCACAGAAATTATTTTCTAAGGAACAAAAACAAAGATTGACTTGCAGTCACTGTTTTGCTGTTTGTTAATACGTCTGCCTAAAAAGATCGATCGTTATGGAAAAGACAGACCCTTAGGAAACGACCAAATAATGTGGTAATGACGACTTAAATGTCTAAATGTATTTATATTTTCACAAACCCAACAATTATAAATTTTAACACACAGAACTATGGTAATGGTAACATAAAAATTGTATGCCCAAAAATCCGTATCAACACTCAAAATACTGTCCACGAAAAGTTGAGAACATTCCCTGAGCTCAAATCTTCATTAAATTCTCAAAGAATTATAACTGAAAATATAGAGCTGACTAATATTCAAATACTTATTCAAATCATTTATTTTCGTCAGCATGTGTTGTAATGGATTTTCTGTCATACCACATGACGCCATCTCTCATTGGCCAAAACCACCTGTTACACCCTATCCTACTCATCGTATTTACTTCAACCAGGTAAAAATATTCCGGGGTATGCCAGCCGTCGTACACATAAGTAACCAACCGTTACTAACAGGCTTCAATAAAACTGGCAGTTAACTACAAGTATTATTTTGTATCAAAATGTGTATTTTTATGAAAAGTCGATGACAGGTATGTTGAAGCGAGTTAATCGTATTAAAAAACAAAAATGTGCCATTATTATTAGCAGAAATTACCGTCACAGTAGATGCGGTAGATGTAGCAATGTGTTAATGATTTACTTCTACATTGCAACTTTCTAATGTAGTCAAGTTTCAAAGTTTATTCTAAGAAAATTTTTGCAAACTCCTGTTTTAAACAGGCAAAAGGTGCAACAATACAACATGTTTATTAAATAACTGCCACAGTGACATTGGGTAGCGAATGCTATTTTTGTCCTCATAGTTCAGCACTTTGATCAGTCTAAATAAAAGTTGACACTCAGGCCAAATTAATTATATTATGAGGTTATTAACTTCGTAAAGAAATGTGTTTGTTCGAGAAATTATTCACACGTTTGAATGTATAATCAATGCAAGTTAACTATACAAAATATTGAGATATTAAGCCATCGTTTTCTAACATTATTTATTTTTAGTGGATTATTTATTATTAAGAATAATGTTTAATGACAGTATTCCTGATATGGATATTACATTTCATTTTTTAACTATATAAGTCTGTATAATTACATCATCTGTGAACAAAGTTTCCCCAGGATTATAACAGTTGATACTCGATCATAGCATTACATATTTGTAATGTTTTTTAGTCCCGTCTGTGATAATCTTGAATGTTCTTTGACATGCTCAGGTTTCACGCTTGTTACAGTTTTTTCTCTCTATTGAACGGTAGTATCTTCGTTTATATTTATTTTTCGATCTTCTTTTTTTATCGAGTTTTATGCGAAGTTTGAATGCTCCCCTGTAACATTTAGCACGATATTTTCTTTTTTTCTCCCTTTTGTTTTTCTTGTATTTCTTGCTGGTATGACGTCATGCATGTGTTGGTGATGTTATATGTGTTGTCAACAAGGACTTATATACATATATACATGTATACAAGGACTTATATACATACATATATGTATGTATATAAGTCCTTGATGTATATAAGTCCTTGGTTGTCAACTACTTTCAGTATGCTACAATTTAATCTTTTCCCCGTTTGTTTCTCTGATTGTGCCTCCAATTTCTTTTACGGTTTCTATGTTGTCATTTGTTCCACAGATTTAAATTTAACCATGTTCTTTCTTTCATGCGTGTCTCTCTCTTTTCTCGTATAAATGTTCTTCGTACTTTAATGGGTCCTCTCCGATTGTCACGTTCGTCACAGAGCGGCCCTCTCACCACTTGTAGGTGCCATTCTTGCATTTGTTTGGTAAGTAAAAGCCGTGCGTCTCTTTTGTTCTCTATCCTTTCATAGAGGTCCCTAACTTTATACCTAAACACACAGTGTGCGCTCTCAAAAGCTCCTGTATAGCTCGGAATGGTACGGATTATATGGGCTTTAATCGCTAACCAGCGCGGACAACAATTTTACTTAAGCACCGGAAAAAATGACATTTCTTGTCATCAAGTATTTTTCCAATTTATTTAGCTTAGCCGAATAATTATTGTTATGTTTTTATTGCTTGCTTAACAAGTGGTTTATTATGATTGATTTCTTCTTTATTTCAATAAATTACTGCTTTGTTGTGCTAATATATTGGAAACAAGTGAACAATGTGTGCTGGAATTCTTGAAACTGAAAGCTGCACGTGAAACTTGAGGTGATGCGTAATTTGTATGTAGCACTGTGTCCAAAATGAATTCGAACGTTATCAAATCTCTGATTCCAAGTCCATCACCAAATAGCAGTATTGGAGAAGACAAACAAAATGATGTACCAGAGTTCCATTGTGACACTGGCTATTTGATGAACACATTAGGATTGTTTTTACAATTCTTGCTTGCTGTGTTAGCGTTTACGTCTTTAATTTGTAAGTTTATGCAAGGACTTATATATCCCATGTATACTTAAAACCGTGATATACACTGTACCACGAATGCCAGGATAATAATAACTGACACATGCACGTCGCCTCCGTTTCCGCCTGGCATTTGTTGGCAGGAAACTAGACTATTGTTTACATTGCATGCTGCAACTTTAAAACATTTTTCATTGATGACAAGGACTTATATACATATATGGATTCGCAATTGCTAAAAATAGCTCAAATGATATCGTTACACGATCCCACAATGCATTGCTATATACTCTATTACTCAGCAATGTCCGACAGCTGTAATCGGGTGTTAACAAACTTGATTACACTAAAAAAACTCTGGCAATTGGGCATGGGAAATTGGTAAAGGATGCAACAAATTCCTTAAAAATATTGAGATATATTTATAATCCACAAAAAATGATCCATTTTCCTAATTTCAAAGGGAAAAAAATCCTAATTATTCTTTTTTCATGAAAACAAGTTTTTTTTAATTAGGGTTTATTGCAAAATTCAGTGGTGAAATGAAAACCAAAGAGGAGCAGTTAATAATATTTATTTTATGTTGTTTTTTTTTCCCAATTTATTAAAAGATTACCAATTTGGGTCAAAACTAGGGTAACCTGCCTTTACTCTGAACCTAGTAGGGTAATTATGGACACCACTCATAGCAGGGTTTCCATTAATATTCAGTACAACAGATTTTCTTATGAAAGTAACAGACCTGACCAGGGTCAAGGTGGCCACATAGTATTTTCGAATTTTAGGGATTGTTACCGATTTTTTTGCAACTTAAACCGATGGATTTCATAGGCAATCAGTTCTTAATGAAAACCCAGCTGTTAGGGGTAAAATGTTCACATAAATAAGGAGCAAGATTAGAATTCATTTTAACATCATGACCGAGAATTATTTGGTCTCCTTGCAACTGGTAACCAGTTAACACTTTATAAATTGCTTAATGCCAATGTGACATAGGATTTAAATTCAACACAAATCTTATGAGTTTATTTTGAGTGACCTGCAACTTGTTTTTCAACTCCTGAGACAGACTATTAAACTAGGCAGAAGATGCATAGTCAAAATGAGGCAATATAGGTTTATTTGTCACACCTTATATAACTTTATTTAATGGCACATTTAGACTTACTAAATTAAGCCTGATATAACAATATGATCTTATGCTAACTTAAGTGTTTTAATTTTGGCAGTTAAGGAGGTGGGACATGGCTTTATTTCGGCAGTTGGCTATGAATCCACCAAATATATAGAAACAGCCAATTCAAGAACATCTTGAAGATGCCAAATTCTGCACACACATAAGTAAAGACGTGTACAGTATTGTTAAAATAAATGGATATTGTTATCTGATGTAATAACAGAGATGAATGATTATACATGTATATTATTTAAATATTTCAGTAAAGAGATATTGTGAACCAAGGTATGAAAGGAGACCATGGAAAATATGGTAAGTGTGATAAAATTATTGATCAATTTCAGTAAGATAATCACATGCATTATATTTGTTTGTGATGCCTTATTTTGCCTTTTGCAAGTCAATTTTGCTCATGATAACTCTGATTTGATCAAATGTAATTCTACACATTAAGCAAATTATTAAGTACTAAAAGCACATTAGTACTGTTCATAAATGTTTATTATTTATTGGTAAATATCCTCGAGTGTGCCTCATGCCTATAAGTTTGAATTATTTGTATATCCTCCTCAGAGTCCTCCCATCTGGGCAGCACTCAATGATTTTTGTGTCTTCTATTCGTCTGTTTATCTTGGTTTTAAACTGTCTTTGTGGACAGTTTGTACTTAGTACCAGGTTAAGTATTTTTTACTGTTTCGTCTAGCACCAATACCGCTTGCTAGAACACTTTGATACTGATACAGTTGTTGCATGTGAACATTCTCAGTTCACCTGTATCGACGAATCCCACTTTGACAATGACCTTGACTTTATTTGGACTTTCAATGATTCTGTACGAGGTTAAGTAGATTTTACCGTTTCGTCTAGCACCAATACTGCTTGCTAGAACACTTTGATACTGATACAGTTGTTGTGTATGATCATTCTCAATCCACCCGTATCAAGAAATCCCACTTTGACCTTGACTTAATTTGAACTTAGAATGATTCTGTACCAGGTTAAGTAGATTTTACCGTTTCGTCTAGCACCAATACCGCTTGCTAGAACTCTTTCATACTTGTACAGTTGTTGTGTATGATCATTCTCAATCCACCCGTATCAAGAAATCCCACTTTGACCTTGACTTAATTTGGACTTAGAATGATTCTGTACCAGGTTAAGTAGATTTTAATGTTTCGTCTAGCACCAATACCGCTCGCTAGAACTCTTTCATACTTGTACAGATGTTGCGTATGATCATTCTCAATACACCCGTATCAAGAATCCCACTTTGGCCTTGACCTTGACTTAATTTGGATTTAGAATGATTCTGTACCAGGTTAAGTAGATTTTACCGTTTCGTCTAGCACCAATACCGCTTGCTAGAACTCTTTCATACTTGTACAGTTGTTGTGTATGATCATTCTCAATACACCCGTATCAAGAAATCCCACTTTGACCTTGACTTAATTTGGACTAATAGAATGATTCTGTACCAGGTTAAGTAGATTTTACAGTTTTGTCTAGCACCAATACCGCTTGCTAGAACACTTTGATACTTCTACAGTTGTTGCTTATGATCATTCTCAATCCACCCATAATTATCAAACACCGACTTCGACCTTGACATTGTTCAAATGGGCTGTTGCTTCACAAGCATGCCACAGGGGCATACGCGTTTATTGAACGTAGCATTCTTGTTATACAGTATATATACAATAGGCAAATTTTGTCCAGACTATTTCTCATTATCTACTGACAGGAATTCAATGAAATTTCACAGAAGGGATAAAAAGTAAGCCAAGTCATGCATGCAATAACAAGGTTTTGTTTGGATTAATTTTCACTGAGTTATGGCCCTTTGTTTTATACAATAGGTAAATTTTGTCCAAACCATTTCTCAGCAATTACATGCAGGATTCAGTGAAACTTCTTAGAAGTGATATGTAGTTTGCCAAGTTGTGCATATCCACAATAGGTTTTGTCCAAGTAAATTTTAATGAGTTATGGCCCTTTGTTATTTTTTATATAATGAATATTTAGAAATTGGTCAGGATATTTCTAAGCAACAATTTGCAGGTATTCAAAAAATGAAAATGCATTATATTTCCCTTTGTAAAATGTAACAATAACTGTGTCAAGGCGGCATCTGGGGGTATTCATCACCTTTAGTGATAGTTCTAGTTTTCTATTCTAGTCAATTGTCAGAATATAAATCTTGAATAGTCATCACATTAAATATTAAAAATCATGCTAGAGGCAGTATGATAACTAATTTGATATACTTGACATCAGATTTTGTCATTGTTTTTCGATGTTTTATTAAATTTTACAAAAATATCGCATTATAAGAAAGAAACCATACACAGCGTTTAAAAGACAAAAACTAGAATCGGGTGCTTATATGATTTAACTCTGTTTTTCTTTGCTATTGTTAAAATTCAGTTTTATAAAGATGACCCTAGTGAGAAATGGATAAGTGGTTAACGTAGCTTGGATAACCAGTGAACACATTTAACTCAACTTACTGGATTAGCAGTAACGCACGATTATTCAACTAAAAAGTTGTTGTTTTCTTTGTTTTATGTACAAAAAGAAATGTATTTAATTACACAAATGTATGATTGCACATGTCGTGTACTCTATGTACTTTGTAAAACAATTATTTTGAGTGTTTTGACTGTTTAATCAGTTGTGAAGTTGGATAATGAAGACAACCATCGACGTACCACGCGACCTCCAGTAGACCTTCACAAAGAGACTAGTAGATCTGGACTTTGATGATGACATCTGCCTAATGTTCCACAACTTCCACCATATGTAGGAGAAAACTGACCGTCTTCAACAGGTTGTGCAATCTACAGACTGACTATCAATGCAGGCAAGACCAAGTCCATGAAGGATTAATGGTATCTCCATCTTTCTCTACGGATCAGAAACGGGGAAACGCACCAAAACACTAGACGAGAAGCTGAAGGTCTTTGTGAATACATGTCTGCGTGTCAATGTATTCGTCTCCAACACGGACACAGCTCCTGGCATCTGAGTACATTGATTATACCATCCGTACTCATAAATCAGGCCAAAAAAGGATTTCTTTGTGTATCATAAACTTCTTAATCTTCTGTAATTATTACATTTTCAAGACATATAGGAACTGTTAGATCAGACTGACTTTGTATGTACAGCTTAGCATCAATATTGATGTCAATGTTGAATAATAACAAATATATATTCTTTGATTTTTTGCAGGTTTTATGATACCTCAAAGCAAGCATTTGGTGCAGCAGTTATCCATTTTGCTAATGTCTTTCTTGCTGATGCTTTCCAAGGGGATCCGTGTACTTGGTATGTATTAAGATAAATAATGTCACTTTAATGCAGAACTCTTCGTTTCATTATTTGGAATCATAATGCTTTGAAATCTTTTCTTACCACTTCAAACGCTATCTTTAATTTGTCAAGTATTGGACAATGTATTCATTTTTAGCTCACCAGAGCAAAAGTGTTCATGGTCCATCAGTCAACAATTGCTTCGAACAACATCTGCTTCTTAAGCAGTTGGCCAACTTCAAAGAAATTTTACAGGGATGCTCCTTGCATGAAGCTCTACCAAGATGTTCAAAAATTAAATTTCATTCAAAACGCTTGTTGCCATGGCTTATATTCACAAAGGCT
Source organism: Lutraria lutraria (assembly GCA_964023205.1). Lineage (NCBI taxonomy): Eukaryota > Metazoa > Mollusca > Bivalvia > Venerida > Mactridae > Lutraria > Lutraria lutraria. Next base: position 26,028,895 of record OZ026844.1, on the reverse strand, counting down.
AATATATAGGACAATTGTAAAAAATCTTGTCAGAAACCTTAATAAAGATATTTTGGATGCAGCATTGTCTAGTGGACCTCTGCTAAGTTTGTTCAAATGATGGCACTGGGGGTAATTTGATTTATATACTAGTAGGCTCATAATTATGTAGGAAAAAGGTGAAAAATGTTCTTCTCTAACTTTGTAAAACTCATGGTATTAAATGTATTGTCATTTTCTGAAATGTTTATGTTGATGAATTTCTGTCTTGTATTTTAGGTACATTGTGAGTTTTTTATTAGATTCTACAATTGGATTGTTTGTTATTTATGTCGGCCTAAAAGTTACCCAGGTGTTTGTTAGGAGACATACAATGGAAACTTTGTACTTTGGAGAATATGGTAAGTACTCTGTTTCTAGCCATAACTGGCAGTGTTGAAGATCTGAGTACTTATATCCCCACAAACAAAGTTTTGGGGGGTATACTGGAGTCACCTTGTCTCTGTCTGTGGGTGTGGTTGGGTGTGTGGAGGGTGTGTGGGGTGTGTGTGTATGTGTGTGTGTGTCAATTCCCCCCAAAAAAAGGAGATTTAGGGGAGATATAGGGGACCTGAGTTATATTACGAGGTATATCTCGGTTTGAATTCTATGTAAGTGGCATACAAAGTGAGGTACATTTTATAATGGAAAACCTCCGTTTGATAGTAATGTAATGTAAGACTATGCGTGTGTGTGTATCGGTCCGGTTGTGCAAGTCTGTTGTCCATGTGTGGCATAGCTCATACCACCAGGCTGCCTGCTTTCAAATCAGCTGTCAGAAATAATATGCTAGATTTACTGTCTTAATTCTTACATTATTATGTTACTTTAATGGTCAGTTTATTATTTATAATTGAGTATTTTTGTTTGTTTTGATATAATTACTTTTTAACTTCATTTCATTTTATAGTCCTTACAGTAATCATATCATATAATATTTTTACTTAGCATTTATGTCAGTGCAATCAGTCATTACAAATTATCTTTATTATTCTTAGATCTGCAGCTTGTTATTGTTTAGAATAATTATTGTCTGTGATAAAAATGCCTTGCTATGTCATGCCATCAACACAGAGGATCACAATGGAAATAAGAGTTTGCCTCTTTTTTGTGTCATCCTCGACTTTGATGTACATGCCATGAACCTTATTTCATGTGTTTAATTTTCAACCATGTTTCATATCCATGTATATGTGTATCTTTACCAAAATCAATCAATCAAAGGTCACACTTAGAGAATAAAGGTAAAAATTTTGGTCTTTCCACTCGGTGACTTCTTCATTCATTGGAGCATTTTGAAATCAGTCACCATAAATATTAACCGTTAATAATACATGTAGACGATGAGTTGCGCACTACTTCTATGGCTGAAGCTCTAAGGTCACACTTAGAGGTTAAAGGTAAAAAATTGGTATTTTATTTTGTGTCCGCTCAGTGACTTTTTCATCTGTGGGTGGATTTTCGAAACACTTGGCATAAAATTCACCAATATGTAGGGATGTGTCTTGGAAAATATCCTGGTATGTACCTAAGGTCTTAGCCACACTTAAAGGTAAAAAATTGGGTTATTTTTGTGTCCATTCAGTATCTTTTGTCATATATGGATGGATTAGGAAATACTTGTCAGAAATGTTCACCAACATAATGAAAGTGGACTTTGTTTCATGTGTAAAACCAAGGGACAACTCACCTCTCAAAAGAAATCAATTTCTTATCTTTGAAAAGTAATATCCAATAACATTTCTGAAAAACCTTTATACCTCAGATTTTGAATATTCTGTTATGTCGTCCGTCCACAATTAGTTTGTTTACAGCTCTAAACCAATTTTCACCAAACTTGGTCACAATGCATATGGCCTCAATATCTTGAACAAGTTTGATAATGGGTGAAATCAGACTAGGACTTCAAGAGTTATGTGCCCTTGACTTAAAATTTGCTATATTTAGCTTGTTTACACTCTAGCGCCTTCATTTAATGTACATTTACCTGCATCCAGTATTCATGAAAATTAGAGTTCGTTTTGATCAAAATCCATGTAGATAGGGTTATATGAGATGAAAACTATATTACCTGGTCATTAATTATAGTGTAGTTGTTTTCAGGTGAGTGATATAGGGCCATCTTGGACCTCTTGTCTTTACTAGTGTCTTTCTATGTCATATAAATCAAACATTTTTGCATTTATCACATTTTATGATAAACATGTTGTGTATTTCAGGTAGCCCTCCAAAATGTAGCTGTTGGGTAGGTCAGTGTGGTCTCTATATACTGGTTATGATTATTGAGAAAATTCTCATGACAGGTTTGATACAGTTCAAGTTTTGGAAGGATGTAAGTTGATACCAAGTTCTGTTACTTAAATTAGTTTATATGTTGAGGAAACATATCATACAGTACAAATGTGAAATGACTGTGATTTTAATCAGAAAGCTGTCAAAACAGAATTAACTTGACGGTGTCCGTTTTTACTTCAAACATCATCTCCTATATCGCTATGCCGATTGCACCAAACTTTGTTGGAATGATCCTTTGGTGGACCCCTGTCAAAGTTGTTCAAAAAATAAATTTCATTAAAAACTAATTGCCATGGCAACCAACAGGAAAAACTTCTAAATCTTCCTGTCTGTAATCACTGGGCCTAGAGCTTAAATATTTGGTGTGTAGCATTGTCTAATGGAACTCTACCAAGTTTGTTCAAATTATTCCCCTGGAGTCAAAATTGGCTCTGCCCATGGGGTTACTTGATTTTAATGTAGACTTGTGTAGGAAAATTTAAAAAATCTTGTCAGAAACTACAATGCCTAGAGCTTAGGTATTTGGTGTGTAGCATTGCCTCGTGGACCTCTACCAAGTTTGTTCAAATTATTGCCTTAGGGTCAAAATTGGCCCTGCTCCAAGGGTCACTTGATTTATATAGGCTTACATATGAAAATTCTTTTTTGATTTATATGGAAAAATCACCTTCCGAGAGTACTTTCAGTACTTTGATTTTTTTTTCAGGTACGTCATCTCATCATGTCACCTGTCAAAGATCCTAGAGTGGAACTAGTTATAGTTATGTTTGTTGTTCCATTGGTTGTGAATGTAAGTATTAAGTTTGATTATCTATATAACCTTCTGACTAAGCTTATCCGATGTATTCATCCCAACTCAGGGAACAGGTGGGGCGTGTATCGCTGCTTTACACTTGGCAAGATAAAGAAACAGAAAAAAATATTTAAAAAGAGTTGGGAAATAAATGCCCGGTTCTCCTGTTTCATTCTTCCTCTCTGGTGCAGCTCTGACATGAGCTTAGCTGTCATATGGGCTGTTAAACAAGAGATAAATAAAATTATCAGATGTAGAGTAAACTATTTTTATGACAAACATTTTTTGGCACATTTATTAGCTCACTTGAGCACATAGTGGTGAGCTTTTGTGATCGGGCTTTGTCCTTTGTCTATTGTCATGCACCGTGCTTGCAGCATCAACTTTTGCCTTGTGAACTCAATAGAGGCCACATTTTGTTGAATCTTCACAAAACTGGGTCAAAACTGGGTATGAAAACTATTCATATGAACCTCTCAAGACACAATGACACTCAACAGTTGAAATCCCTGAACAGCCATATCATATAGCTCTTCCAATTGAAAAAAGTCCAAGTACACACTCTTGTAACAAATCAAGCAGGTTATCCCTAAGGACTATCATAGTTTTCACTTCCTCATGTTAAGTGTTACTATGGATCATGTATCATTTAAATAATTGAACATGCTTGTCCATGCCTGATAAATATATCAAAATCCAAAAGTATTAAACTGACGGGGTCTAGTCTAGAAAAATACAATGTATACATATTCTAGACGTATTATACTTACGAGTATTAGTTTATTATAGTTGTTTGTGAGTATATAGTGTAGTGTCTATCACTAGTTTGGGTAATCCTGGCCATTTGATTGGCTAATGGTGATGACTGAATCTATTAATAGTTGACAGGTAAGTAAATCATGAAGGCATTGCCTAGATAAGTTGTTGTGTGGCTATTTGAAGTTCAATGTGGTTGTATGATAGTGCTCAGATTTATGGTGAATTTGTTAACATTTAGGGTTGATTCTATTTTATTGATGTAGGGTATAATATTACCATGTGCTTGTGAACTATAACATACATTTCACATAAATCCCTTCGGGCTTTATTCAATGTGTTATGAGGTCTGAGGGAGTTTACACATCGATAAACGACCAGAAATGAAAGTTTAATCCTATAATATCCTGATAGTCTGATAACCATTCTTTGCCTTTTAATGAAATTTACTATATTTCAACAACTACTTGTGCAACTGATTCAGAAGTTCAGTTACATCAGCGGTTGGACTCAAACCTTGTCAGAATGTTTGTCTTAATGATATGTAAGACAAGTTCGAACATGGGTCATCTTGGGTCAGACACTATGTCAACAGGTCAAATCACAGGAAAACCTTGTTAACAACAGAACTTATGATACAGGCTCAAAACAATGTTTTAATCAGTAAACAATGATTTATTTTTATAAATTCAAAAAATAAACCAGAAATGCCAGAGCATAGATATTTGACATGTAGTATTGTCTATTGGACCTCTACCAAATTAGTTCAAATCATGACTTGGTCAAATGACCATGTCGGTTGATGATACATAGGAAAATCCTCCAAAATAAATCATAGAATAAACTTGATATTTGTCATGTACTATGTAGTATTGCTTAGTAGACCTCTTACAAATTTGTTCATGGTGGACCTCTACCATATTTGTTCATAGTGGACCTCTACCATATTTGTTCATAGTGGACCTCTACCATATTTGTTCATAGTGGACCTCTACCATATTTGTTCATAGTCATGACTGACATGGTCAAAATGACCTTGCCCGTAGTGGTCACTTGATTGTGCAGGCTGCAGTGTAGTCAGGTGAGCGATACAGGGCCATCATGGTACTCTTGTTCTGATTTCTGGTTGGTGCCTATTATGTGGGTTATACAATAATACATAATGATACATTGTGTCTCTGTTTACATGATTTCATTTTTAGTTTGTTGGGAGACACACATGTATAACACTTAATTAATAGATCATTCTATTATTTAATTGTAACAAAGGTTAACTAGATAGATTCTGAAATTAAGATTCACCCTGTTCATTTTATGAGATGCATTTAAATATGACAAAAGAATGTAATCCCTCTAGCCGACAGTCTGTTATAAACATGTTTATTATAACAATTGTTTTGAGAAAAAGAAGCTTTGCATGTTGAAAGTTTGTGGAAACTAACTTGTAAGAATATTAAAGTAATGAAATAATTGGTATTTGATGATTGACAAGGTTGTGTTTTTATTTAGTCTTTATAAAATAATGTTTTCTTAATTTTTAGGCTTTCATTTTCTGGGTGGTTGACAATTTTCTGAAGAGGAAATCAAAGAACACTAAGACCATATATGTAAGTGACAATGATCATTCAGTAAGATACAATCGTAGTGATGACACAGCTAGGTTGTATAATCGAATAGATAAAGTGGAAGATGCTGATTCTGATATAATTCTCACGGATGAAGATGGTGAACTCAGACAAAGACGGAATGACAGTGATAGTGTAGAGTTACTCATAAGTTGATAAAGTATTATTTTCTGTGCGAACACTGTTTTAATTCATTATACAGTAAAACCCTGATTATCTGAAGTCGTCGGGACCGAAAAATTACTTCGGATAATCCAGGGTAAGGGAAATCTAGACAATTGTACGAAAATAAAGGGAGATCACTCCCATATATATGGCGTTCACGTATAGATATAATAACAACAAAATCAATGTGTTATAATTAATATTTTGTTTCCGAAAAAATACATTTTAAGATAAACATGTGTATGTTTAACGTAAAAACAAATGTAAGAGTAGTTTGTACCATTATTATTTCGTCAAAGTCATGAGAATCCCAAAGTGAAACTACGAATACAAATGAATACCCAAACGGTAGCACATGTCATGTTACAAAGCACATTAATCCATTGATAAAATGAAATCATGAAATGAAATATACACGTGATATAGAATAAGCACACTGTTTAAATAAATAACAAACAGAAATAAAATAAAAATCCAATGCGAAGTTTCATTTTATTGCTACAGTCACAAACAACAGCGTCACACAAATCATTGTTGTCCTAAGGTATCTTAGCTTATCGTACTTGTATTCATTTTCCCAAAATGGAATGATTTTGCAATCGAGTGACGGTAATTTATATTGGTCATGTGTATTGTTTGTCAATTTAACAAACTTCAAAAAAATAAGATGAACATTTTTAATGTTAGTTGCTTATTAAAGTGAAATTATGATGCAAATTGTAAAAAAAGCGAAAAATAAAAGGTGAATGATCTAACCGAGTCCATATCGTAATACATGTAGGTTAATTTTGTTCCCATTACTGCAAACAATGATCCAAACGAACAATCCTTTGTTCACAATGGTTTGATAATTTGTTGTTCACACCTCTTGACATGTTAAAGAAATCCTACAATGAACTTGTCTGATCGATCAGAGTTAATTTTCGACTTCGGATAACAGGTGTGAAGATGCACATTCGGTTATTTGTGGGGACCTGTTTATCACTTCGGATAAGCCATGGTAATCGGATTAGACTATTCGGATAATCGAGGTTTATTTACATTGAAATATATAGAGGGATATTCGGGACAGAAATTTCATTTCTGAGGAGACCATGTTTTTGGATAATCCGAGTTCGGATAATCAGGGTTTTACTGTGATATTATTTTGATGCCCATCCTAGTATAGCAGAGATATTTTTTTGCTTGATACTTCATCCGGACACTAAATTTCTAATATTATCATAATCTGTTCATTATATGAAAAAACATTGTTTGGTGCTTAGATATTTAAATAGTCAGTAAAAGGCCATATAGGATTTGATCATTATTTGATGCTGATTATGTGTAAATTGTACAGGGTACTGTATTGCTTTCATGAATTGGTAGTAGCATGCTTGTATTTAAGCTGTGAATAAAAAGTGTGCCATAAGTTAGGGGCATGCTGTCCCCAAAAGTTATGAATGAAATATAAAAAGCATCTGCTTTTGAAACCTTATTATACCCCCGCAAACGAAGTTTGAGAGGGGGTATATTGGAGTCACTCTGTTGGTCGGTCGGTTGGTCGGTCCGTCCGACCGTCTGCATAAAGTTTGTGGAGTGAACTACTTCCACCTTTTTTAAGCTATGGCAATGAAACTTGAAATATGTTATCACCATCAAGTGTAGATGTGCAAGACGCAATTTTCATGCCCAGCGATTCACTCATTGCAGAGTTATGTCCCCCTGAACTTAGCCGTATAGTGTACTATTGCAGTATTAGTTTCAAAGTGGCGGCTGGGGTATTAGTCACCTCTGTGACAGCTCTAGTTAACAATTATTGATTATTTGAACTTTTCATCATGATAATATTATTTTAACCTATCAGTACTTGACTGTGTGTTGTTTTTAGCTCACCAGAGTACAAAGTGCTCATGGTGAGCTCTTGTGATCACGTGATGTCCGTCGTCCGTGTGTGTGTGCATCAACAATTGCTTTATACAACATCTCCTTCTTAACCAGTTGGCCAATTTCAATTTCAAAATCTTCTTGGCCAAAATCACAATGCCTATAGCCTAGATATTTTGTATGTAGCATTATCTAGTGAACCTCTAACAAGTTTGTTCAAATTATTGCCCTGGGGTGTAAATTGGCCCTGCCCTGGAGTTTACTCTAATCTATTTAGGAAAATTAAAAAAAAATTCTTGTCTGAAACCACCAACACCTAGAGCTAAGATATTTGGTATGTAGCATTGTCTAGCAGACCTCTACTTAGTCTGTTAAAAGTATGGCCCCAGGGTGAAAATTAGCCCCGCCCCAGGGTTCACATGATTTATATATAGGCTTATATAGGGGGGAAAAAAATCTTCTTGTCCAAAACCTTAAGGCCTAGAGCTTACTTTGTATGTAGCATTGTCTGAAGGACATCTACCAAGTTTGTTCAAATTATTGCCTTAGGGGCAAGATAAGCCCCACCTCCGGGTCACTTGATTTTACAAAGGCTCATGATAATTTTTTCTCTCTTTTTATCTGGTGAGCGATATAGGGCCTTCATGGCCCTCTTGTTTATTAGCTTACCAGCTCAGTGTGCTCATGGTGAGCCCTTGTGATCAGTCTGCGTGTATTGTGTGTCGTGCATTGTAGAGTGATGTCCTTATTTACTTAAACAACATAATTAGGGGCAGAGTTATAAAATTATACAGAAATGTTTATCAGCATATGAAGTTGTGCATAAAGGGTTTTAACTCTGTCAAATGCTGAAGACTCTGTAGTTATCTGCCCTTGACTTTGTATTTTGGTATTACATATAATTATGTAAATCTAATGTCATGCATAGTGTACCATGATCAGAATAAAGTTGGGGCATCTGTGTCCTATTTCTCTTCTCATTGATGAAGTGATGTCTTGTTGCAAGTGGTGCACTCAAAAACTCTTCTTATTTTACCAGAGACATAGATAACTATATATTAATTTTAGTGACTAGTCTTAAAAGACTTATTAGTAGGGATGTAAACGGTTAATCGATTAATCGATTAACCGTTCGTTTGTCCGATTAACCGGTTATCAAATCATTAATCGATTAACCGAAAACAAATAGAAAAAAGCAAGTAAAATATAATAATAAATTATAGAAAAATCGAAATTTTCAGTCAATACGCGCGAGATATTTGTCAATAAATTAGTCAACAAAGGTGCGAAAAATACGACAGTTGAGCCAATTAACAATTCATTGACACTGACCTGGGACCATTATACACACTGACACGTATATTGTTGATTGTGTAATTAACTAATTGAGAAGCGATTTTTGGATATACGAGTAAACTTGCTTAGTCTGGGACTTCCTAAAAATTTGATATTGTTTCGCAAGGAAACATTATACAATAAGTTTAATAAGTTATACTATCGTAAGAAAAAATCGTCTGTCTGGACGTATTTCAGACGCAGTATATAGTGATGAAAAACGTAAAATGCGACCTTTGCGGTAATGCATGTATGTTATACTATGTATACACATATGTTGCGTGTTTCGCCGGTATTACTAAGACATGCTAATAAAATCGTCAAACAAGATCGCTTTTTGTTATTTCGCATCTTCATTGATATAAATTGGCAGATACTTGTTTTTTGTTAATTATCTCTGTGTTCAGACTCTGGTATGATTTAATTTTGCATCTTTGCATCAAACATAGCCGCTGATAATTATGAGAACGCGTTAACATTTGATACTCAATCGCACAAAGTGTAAAATTCTTACAAACATCGATTAGGATCACAATTGACACAAATTATAATTCAGCATTACACCAATCAACCAATCAAATGATCGATTGTGTAAGCTCCACCCAATATTCCAATAATAACCTGACTAAATTGAATAAGAAACAAGCATGCCGTAATCTACTTTTAATTTTTTTGTAAACAAACTTACAATTAGTTGCCAGAATATAATGTGTAATTGATCATTAATATATCTAAACGGAAAATTGATAAGAGCATACGAACATCACAATTTCAGTGGTAAATATACTGATGAAAAACATACATTATCGCATTTCGTGTAATACGTGGGTGTCGCGGAAACTGGAGACAATTCATATTTATAAGCACTTCAAACGGTTAATCGATTAATCGTTCGTATGAACGAACGATTAACCGATTAGTAAAATCTCGACGAATTGACATCCCTACTTATTAGTTGTTAATGAAGTCATTTTTCAATTTGACCAATAGAAAGGCTGCACTACTAGACTGATCTGTAAATGATAGTAGTGTACAGACGTTAAAAAAATCATAGTAATAGTTTGTATAATATGTTAGATATAAGTTGTGTTTTATCTCATGTTAGTTATAAGTTCACATTATTGCATGCTATTTATTTAACCATTACCCTATTTCAATGTATTCTTAAAAAATATATTGAAAACTATGTTATAGTACTTGTTCCAACAGTAATTTAATTTCTTATATTAGGTTTTGAAATGTTTACTTTTACCATGACAAGAAATGTAACATTTTGCCCAACTCTGTATATAGAACGTGCATTTTTTGGCTTTTTAGCTCACCTGCTTTTAGGATCGATGAATGTCCGGCGTCCATCAGCCATTGTCCGGCCACAATTAGTTTATTTACACTCTTGCATCCACATCTCTTAACAAATCATGTTCAAACTTGCTCACAATGTCTCAGCTAAGTTCGATTATGGGCAAAATCGGACAATAACTTCTAGAGTTATGGGCCCTTGAATTACAAAATTTGCTATATTTAGCTTGTTTACACTCTAGCGCCTTCATTTTTTCACCAATCCCAATCATATTTTCAGTAAATGTGTATAACCAAAAGATCTTGGACTAGTTCGATTATGGGTGGAATTGGACCAAAACTTCAAGAGTTATGGGCCCTTGACTTAGAAAATTTGCTATATTTTAGCTTGTTTACACTCTAGCACCTTCATTTATTTACCGATCCTAATCATATATACAATGAATGTGTATGACCTTATGGTCTTGGACAAGTTCAGTTATGGGTGGAATCGGACCACAACTTCAAGAGTTATGGGCCCTTGGATTAGGAATTTGCTACGTTTTAGCTTGTTTAACAGTATAGTACCTTCATTGTTGGTTTTGATCTCAAAATCTACGTAAAAATGGGTTATACGAGATGGAAACTATATTACCTGGTCATTTATTAAAGTGCCTTTGTTCTCAGGTGAGCGATCAAGGGCCATCTTGGCCCTCTTGTTTATTGAACTTTTACACCTTGCTGATATTGTTGTTTTTTTCAAGCCTTCTTGCTTATATGTCCTCTGTCTTCATGTCATATCAGTTATTTTATTTAATTAATATTGGAGAAATTGAATTGCTAATTTATTTCATGTGTTGCATTGATTATGAGGTGAGGAATATTTCTTGAGAATATGTGAAAAAAATATGGTAAAAAGGGTCTGATTTTGTATCTATGTCAATTAATTGAGATGTCTATTAATTAAGAACTAAATCTTAAGTTATTTTATTCAATTCATTAGCAGTAATTAGGGATTGATCTTATTGTCTTTAATCAGTTTCTAACCTTGTGTATTGGATATGGTGTTGGTCATTCAATTTGAGGTCACATGTTCGATCCAAACTTGACAGTGATTTTAGCTCACATGACATTGTGCTCATGGTAAACTTATGTCATTAGTTTTTGTCTGCATCAATTTTTGCCTTGTGAACCTTCTAGAGGTCACTTTTTAGTTAGGTTTTCGCAAAACTGGATTATGATATTTATATTGATAAAATCTTTAACAAGTTTGAACATGTGTTATTTTGGGTCAAAAATTAGTTATTAATCTTAGGAAAACCTTGTAAATACGCTGCAGGTCACTGTTTTGATCAGATATTCATTAAACTTTGTCAGAATGTTTATATTAATGATATCTTGGTTAAATTAGAACATAGGTTATCTCGGGTCAGAAACTAGATCACCAGGTCAAATCACAGGAAAATGTTGATAACAAAAGACCTCATGACACATGCTCAAAACATGTTTTCATCAGCAGGCAATGGTTCTCATGTGAGTGATACAGGGCCATCTTATCCCTCTAGTTTCTTAAGCCAAGACCTGTCACTATGACTTGCATGAATGTTAAAAGTGGTGCAAATAATCAATTTAATATTGTTTTCTCTGTATCAATCAGTCTTCAAATTTAGACTGGACCTTGGACCTTGTCCAAATTGGCCATTGGTCCAGTAAATTTGAAAAGGCCAGTGGTCCGATAGTCCAGTATATTTTTCAGATACAATTTTACCATGTTTCAAAACAAAAAATGAAATATTTCTATCACTCCTGAAAAATATGATTTTTAGCCAAAGTATATAAGAAATTTTGTGTGTACTCTTTTTGGTCCACCAAAAGTTTATTTGGTCCAGTAAAATTTACATTTCCACTGGACCAAATGTCCAGTGTTTAAACTTTTTTTTTGTGAAGTCTGATCAATATACAGTACTGTAGTCATTGACTCAAGCTTGTCAGAAATCATGTTTTTTTTATATATATTTTTGTATAAATAGAAATCAGAATTATTTTTTTTCTCTAAGGTATAAATTTATTCTGGCAAGTTTAATTAACATTATTTAGTGTAAGTTATTTTTTATAACAACCAATTTAGTAAAACTGAATTTGTTCTCAGCATGACAAAATTGTTGTTGTGTTACAAATTTATTTGACAAAAGTGCCACAAAACTGTTGTTAGAACCACAGTAATCGCGAATGTGTTAGTTTTCTTCACAACCAACCCAAACTAACTGGATTGAATGTTGAACTCTGATATTTTGTCATTTGTTAGCTTCTTTATCATTTTTACCAGAAATCCATCTTTTTTTTTACTTTTAGATTTGTATGTATGAATTGAATTATCTTTTATCTGCAATATATAGTACTTGTTTGAATTTTGAGGATATTTTAGTTTGTACTTGTATCTGATTGAGATAGTGAGAATATATAGAACTATCTGTTAGCTCTTGGCTTTAGTGATATTAGTCTATGAAGTTTGATAAGCGTACATTATCAATAATATTATTTATTCCATTATTAACATGTTTGTCATGGCCCCATTCCTAATTTTTTAACATATAACATCAAAGTCCATAGTCCATCCTACTTTAATTTCAAATATTGCTTGTCAATTCCAATTTTTCCAAAATATTTCAAAGATTTTTCTTCTACTTCCTTTTCATGACTTTCGAGCATACTTCCATCAAACATAATTTTTATGAATTTTCTCTGTTCTTCATTTTTCTGACGTAAACTATTTCTCTAGACAGTCATTAGTCACTGTTATGCCAAAATTTAATATTCTACAGTATTACCATTTTGTGGGATTGGTGCTTAACTGTGTCAACTGCTTCTGCAGAACTGAGTTACAGCAGTTTAGTTCTAAATCCTTCAACTATTGGAACCTTGCTGAATTGTTGATAACCTGTAATGAAGGTACGATTATTATAATAATCTTGTTATATTTCATGTAATTATGAAATAAACTTAAAACAAATAGTGCGATTTTCTCCTTATTGATTACTTAATGTATTGAAGAATGTATAACCTTCCTTGAAATAAGACTGATGTGAATTTTCTTCCTTTTGGAAGATTTTCTCTCTACAAAACTTTAAAAATCTTCTTGTTAAAAACCACAGGGCTAGAGCTCAGATATTTCATATGGAACAAAACTGAACCAATAATCGTCTTAATCGATGTTGTTATCTCCCTTGAAATGACTCGATAAACCACAATCAGATAACAATTGCCCAGTTTAACTCTATATAGATTATAGATTATATAGGGAAATAATTTAAAACTTGCTATAAAATCTTTATTCGGTAAATGCCAATAAATTACCACATATGACATTGTAGATAAAATCATTATCTCTCAAATGGTGTAATTTAATTTAAAATAACTATCTATCTTAGGCAGTATTTTGCACTTTTATGAAATAGGTAAAACGGTTCAAAATTTACTCTATGTTCTATGTAAATATTGAAGAAAATGATTTTTTGCCAAATTTCAGACTAAAAATTGACAAACAATTCATAAGTTGGCAATAAATTACCACATATGACATTTTAGGGAAATTCTTTTCCCGTAAAATGATATAAACCAAAATAAAATAAGTAATCTTGTACAGTATTTTTAACGATTTGTAACACCATGTTACAAATACTGCTTTCGTTTGAGCTCGATCTTCGGTAATTTCCGTTTGGCCGATGCTTACCGATGCGTGTACTTTAGCACAGCGGATGGTTTATACACATTGGAATGTAGATATATCCTTAACAGCTTTATGGTAGAAAATCCCTTGTAGACGTAAATTTAAGTTCTTGTGAATTTGAAAAGATGTCATGCGCAAAAGCTGTGTTGCTAACTCAAAGGTCAAGGTCACAGTGGACACTTAAAGCATTATATGTATACGTTTATGTCCGGTTTATAACTCTGTTTGCATGATTGGATTTTGAAATAAATTGGCACAAATGTTCATCATATCAAGACGACGTGTCATGAGCAACAATGGTGTCGCTTGCTCAAAGGTCAAGGTCACAGTCGACACTTAAAGCATTATATGTATATCTTCGTGTCCAGCTTATAACTCTGTTATGCATGATTGGATTTTGAAATAAATTAGCACAAATGTTCATCATATTAAGACGACATGTCATGCGCAAAAACGGTGTCGATTACTCAAAGGTCAATGTCACAGTAGACACTTAAATATCTATGTTCATTCCTTATATTGAAATAGTGAAAGTACATGTAGTTGTGTGTTTACCACCCTTAGGTGATCTTTACCCACTATGGGCAGCATTCCCAGGCAACCTGCTTTATGTCGTATTCACATATTTGCCACACAACACTCATAAAATTGTCTGTGTCCAGTGTGAAATGGTGGGGCATCCGTGTCCTACGGACACATTTCTAAATGATACTGCTTAACTAAAGTGGTATGGATAAATGACCACCATACTTAACTTAAGTGGTATGTATAAATAACCACCATACTTAACTAGAGACATATGGATAAATGACCACCTTACTTAACTAGAGTCATATGGATAAATGACCACCATACTTAACTAGAGACATATGGATAAATGACCACCATACTTAACTAAAGTGGTATGTATAAATAACCACCATACTGAACTAGAGACATATGGATAAATAACCACCATACTTAACTAGAGACATATTGATAAATGACCACCTTACTTAACTAGAGACATATGGATAAATGACCACCTTACTTAACTAGAGTGGTATGTATAAATAACCACCATACTTAACTAGAGACATATGGATAAATGACCACCTTACTTAACTAAAGTCATATGGATAAATGACCACCATACTTAACTAGAGTGGTATGTATAAATAACCACCATACTTAACTAGAGACATATGGATAAATGACCACCATACTTAACTAGAGTGGTATGGATAAATGACCACCTTACTTAACTAGAGTGGTATGTATAAATAACCACCATACTTACCTAGAGACATATGGATAAATGACCACCTTACTTAACTAAAGTCATATGGATAAATGACCACCTTACTTAACTAAAGTCATATGGATAAATGACCACCTTACTTAACTAAAGTCATATGGAAAAATAAGCAACTTACTTTACTGCTTAACTAAAGTGGTATGGATAAATGACCACCTTACTTAACTAGAGTGGTATGGATAAATGACCACCATACTTAACTAAAGTGGTATGGATAAATGACCACCATACTTAACTAAAGTGGTATGTATAAATGACCACCTTACTTAACTAGAGTGGTATGGATAAATTACCACCATACTTAACTAAAGTGGTATGGATAAATGACCACCATACTTAACTAGAGTGGTATGGATAAATGACCACCTTACTTAACTAGAGTGGTATGGATAAATGACCACCTTACTTAACTAAAGTGGTATGGATAAATGACCACCATACTTAACTAGAGTGGTATGGATAAATGACCACCATACTTAACTAAAGTGGTATGGATAAATGACCACCTTACTTAACTAAAGTGGTATGTATAAATAACCACCATACTGAACTAGAGACATATGGATAAATAACCACCATACTTAACTAGAGACATATTGATAAATGACCACCTTACTTAACTAGAGACATATGGATAAATGACCACCTTACTTAACTAGAGTGGTATGTATAAATAACCACCATACTTAACTAGAGACATATGGATAAATGACCACCTTACTTAACTAAAGTCATATGGATAAATGACCACCATACTTAACTAGAGTGGTATGTATAAATAACCACCATACTTAACTAGAGACATATGGATAAATGACCACCATACTTAACTAGAGTGGTATGGATAAATGACCACCTTACTTAACTAGAGTGGTATGTATAAATAACCACCATACTTACCTAGAGACATATGGATAAATGACCACCTTACTTAACTAAAGTCATATGGATAAATGACCACCTTACTTAACTAAAGTCATATGGATAAATGACCACCTTACTTAACTAAAGTCATATGGAAAAATAAGCAACTTACTTTACTGCTTAACTAAAGTGGTATGGATAAATGACCACCTTACTTAACTAGAGTGGTATGGATAAATGACCACCATACTTAACTAAAGTGGTATGGATAAATGACCACCATACTTAACTAAAGTGGTATGTATAAATGACCACCTTACTTAACTAGAGTGGTATGGATAAATGACCACCATACTTAACTAAAGTGGTATGGATAAATGACCACCATACTTAACTAGAGTGGTATGGATAAATGACCACCTTACTTAACTAGAGTGGTATGGATAAATGACCACCTTACTTAACTAAAGTGGTATGGATAAATGACCACCATACTTAACTAGAGTGGTATGGATAAATGACCACCATACTTAACTAAAGTGGTATGGATAAATGACCACCTTACTTAACTAGAGTGGTATGGATAAATGACCACCATACTTAACTAAAGTGGTATGGATAAATGACCACCATACTTAACTAAAGTGGTATGGATAAATGACCACCTTACTTAACTAAAGCCATATGGATAAATGACCACCTTACTTAACTAAAGTCATATGGATAAATAAGCAACTTACTTTACTGCTTAACTAAAGTGGTATGGATAAATGACCACCTTACTTAACTAGAGTGGTATGGATAAATAACCCCCATACTTAACTAGAGTGGTATGTATAAATAACCACCATACTTAACTAAAGTCATATGGATAAATGACCACCTTACTTAACTAGAGTGGTATGGATAAATGACCACCTTACTAAACTAGAGTGGTATGGATAAATAACCCCCATACTTAACTAGAGTGGTATGTATAAATAACCACCATACTTAACTAAAGTCATATGGATAAATGACCACCTTACTTAACTAGAGTGGTATGGATAAATGACCACCTTACTTAACTAGAGTGGTATGGATAAATGCCGTAGAAAATATTACAAAATAATGGGAAATACTTGCACATTTTGAGTTATTCATACTAAAATAAAAAATAAAGTAAATAAAGGTGTATAAAACAATTTATTGTCAATAGAAGTTCAGAAGTAGTATGGCTTTAGCAGTATTTGATATTCTGTTACTAGAAGTGTTTATAAAATACCAATTCATTAAGACATAGATTTGTTAAAAAGCAAACCAAAGTGACGAATGCTGACATAAATCCTGGACATGCATTCATTCAATAAAAAAAAAGATTACAGTATTATGTTGTTACTCAATATTGATAGAGTTTAAGTTTAAACTATTCATGTCAAAGTTAAGTATATATTTCACAATAACATGTCAGAAAAAGTTGTGATTCCTGTTAACCAACTTATCCAATTTCAAAAAAAAATGCAACCATGGTGGTATTACAAAAGAAGAGGGCCACATTGGCCCTTTATCGCTCACCTGGGAACTAATATAGTTTCCATCTCGTAAAACTCATTTTTACGTAGATTTTGAGATCAAAACCAACAATGAAGATATAATACTGTTAAACAAGCTAAAACGTAGCAAATTTTCTAATCCAAGGGCCCATAACTCTTGAAGTTGTGGTCCGATTCCACCTATAACTTAACTTGTCCAAAACCATAAGGTCATACACATTCATTGTAAATATGATAAGGATCGGTGAATAAATGAAGGCGCTAGAGTGTAAACAAGCTAAAATATAGCAAATTTGCTAAGTCAAGGGCCCATAACTCTTGAAGATCTGGTCCGATTCCGCCCATAATCGAACTTGTCCAAGGTCTTTTGGTTATACTGATTTAATGAAAATATTATTAGGATCGGTGTATAAATAAAAGCGCTAGTGTGTAAACAAGCTAAAATATAGCAAATTTTCAAAATCAATGGCCCATAACTCTTGAAGTTTGGGTCCGATTCTGTCCATAATCGAACTTGTCCAAGATCTTTTGGTTATACACATTTACTGAAAATATTATTAGGATCGGTGAATAAATTAAGGTGTTAGAATGTAAATTATAGCAAATTTTCAAAGTCAAGGACCCATAACTCTTGAAGTTCTGGTCCGATTCCGCCCATAATCGAACTTGTCCAAGAACTTTTGGTTATACACATTTACTGAAAATATTATTAGGATTGGTGAATAAATGTAGGCGCTAGAGTGTAAACAAGCTAAATATAGCAAATTTTGTAATTCAATGGCCCATAACTCCAGAAGTTATTGTCCGATTTTGCCCATAATCGAACTTAGCCGAGACATTGTGGCCATATACATTGTGAGCAAGTTTAATCACGATTCGTAAAGAGCAGCGGTTGCTAGTGTAAACAAACTAATTGTGGACGGACGACGGACGCCGGACATTCAACAATCCTAAAAGCTCACCTGATTCATCAGGTGAGCTAAAATATGAGATCTAATTGTACCTCAAATTAAGTAGAAAAGATACAATGTAGGAAAAGTGGAATGTTTAGCAACCTACATTATACTGTTTTTTTTGTCAAGTAACTGAAAACACAAATCTTTTGCCTTATCATACACAGGTTGAATAAGTGGCTTAATTACAAGTAAATACGAGTAATTAACTGTAACAATCAAACATAGTACAAGAATATACAAATGTATAATATTATGTCAAATTTGGTGAAGATATTTGGGTCAAATATAGTAAACAGTTCATGATATCATTATAATTATTCTGATCACTTTTGGTATGAAGGTGGAGGACCAGTATAAGCTCCAGCAGGTGCTGCAGTGTACGGTCCAGTCTCAACTACAGTTGTGTGGGGGATAGTTTGGTAGTTGGGTCCTGAAAAAAATGAAATGATCAAAATATATACATATTTACAAGTCCCAATAAAATGTTTGTTCAAATACTGCATTTAGAGCTGACATAAAATTATATTAAGAATATTTAAACTATAAAATATGTAGCAATACCTTTTGTACTGACATGTCCAAAGCGAGTTATTTAACAAAGAAAACGATCTGTTATTGATGACATAAGCCCATTCAGACTCAGGTTAAATTAAATAAAATAGCAGTTTCTAGCTTTTCTCTGCCAAAACTAATGCCAGAAGTCACCAAACATTTATGTATTTATCTGTTGCTCATTCCACAGCTATGGTTATTACAGGGCCGCATCAGAGAAAGGGAAGATGAGATACAGGAGAATCAGGCATTTGTATCTCTTCTTCTTACCTGGTTTTTATCATGCCTGGTGTAAAGCACTGATATATGACTTGCTCCTTTCCTTCCTGTGATTTTCTAGACACAGTACTTGCCTTGGTTGTTTGTATGGGGTCACTAAAACAGTGTCCCTCAGAAATTCAGAAGGTGGAGCCAAGATTCGAACTCACAACCTTTCGTTCGGTAGTCCTGCGTATTACCACTAGAACACCGATCATCCCTCATGAAACATAGAACTTTCAATCAACAGGTATTATAATAAAGTACTGCCACCATGTGAATGCTGTGGAACTTTTTCGCCAATAAATATCTCAAACAAGACTGATTCAAAGTTTGGTTTCTGTTTCCGAACTCAAGTGAGATGATATGTAACACTAATATGAACTGGCATTAGTGTAAAGTTACCTCCCATACTTTGTTCAACAATGCAAAAATAATTAAATACAGGCTTGGACTTTGAAAATAACCACTGAAACTGCCATGATAACTCACCAGCAGTGGTTGCAATGACGGTACCTCTACTTCTGTATTGATAGACCGGACAACAGGCACAGCAGCAACATGATATTAATGAGGCCACGATGATCACAAAAACTATTGAACCAACAACAGCTCCAACAACTGTACCTGTTCCACTGTGAGAATAAAGTAAAGTTAGAATATATTTCACTTTCCTATTACGATACTTTGATTGAACAACATGACCTGTCAAATGACACACACTTTCATTTTTAAAAGTATAATTTATATGACACAAGCAATTTCAATGATGTCTGTCATTTTTTGACGGTGATTTACTCCGAAATCTCCTACCCAGGTCATAGTATTGAAAAAACGTCCGTCGACCTAATAACAGTAAGAAAGCCGTGAGGTTGAAGGCCATTTGTTCATTATTCCTTAGGAGCATCAAATGATGGTGAGCGAACTTGTGAGCTATAACTTAAAATAGCTTGTTTCACAAAATGACGTAAACTATAATATACCAACTCTAGGCTTAAATTGAATGACTGAATATTCGTGTATTCAAATACTGATCAATGTAAAACATACTATCACAAAACCTTCTTGAAATCTCAAAGTTTAGCAACTTTTTAACAAATCTATAAACAACAGACGGGCAGTTATGCTTTTGTACTGATGCTTATGACAAAACAATATTATAGCAAGTGCATAATAATTATAGGCAGATAAACATCAATGACAACAACATCATTATCATCAAGTTTATTATCAACTATTAGGCTATGGGCTACTGGGCGAAACCCTCCCCCCCGGAGGCATTTTTGTAGACACCATTTTTTTGAAAGCTCAATGCCTGCTGATCATTTTTCCAGTGTCTACAATCTGGGCGTTGGGGCGTTTGTGAACTACAGCATGCTAATTACCGTTACCGAAAAATACGTTTGACAATAATTTTATTTTGTTAGAAGTCTTATTCTAGATATTTTCAATAATTCATCAATTTGAACAATTCCTTTGACCATAATAAGTTAGCAGCGGCTTTACTTATCGATCAAATGCATGTTTTTCACTTTATTGCACTATATATGCTCTGTAATTTACGTTACCCTGCGTTACCCCAAAATGACAAGGAAATGACAGTTGTATATGTTAAATTAGCACAAAAGCAGTCGTAAACAATGTTTTTATTCATATTAGGCAAATACTACCACATGTTCATGTTTTTCTTTCATTGAATGCTCGTTTATGTCTTCATTTTACGTAAAATACGTTACATATAAAAGTATACGTGTTACATGGAAATCATTTATATTACTGTGATCACATGCTATGATCAAATAGGTATACAATGATAGGTAATCATGATGCATTCATTAATACCCATAACTGGAAAACATTTCTAGTTACAAATGTTGTAAAGTTTGACTGGGATAATAGTAGTTTACGTTACATAACGTTACCTTTATCACGATAAGTGCTTAACACGCTTTACAATGCATAAAATATTGATTTGATATACAAAATGTTTATACTTGGTTACTGGCAATACGTATATGTAAATTAACATTCCAACTTTTTTAATTCATCACTGATTGTGTTTTACATTACATGGTTTTATTCGTGTTACGTTTGAAATTATTCATAAACGAGTAACAACATTTCTATGAAACTGTTATAAAATCATCATCGATTGTATTCTAAGAATATTTATCTATGAAACAATCAAATTTACAATAACAGCGACAGTGCAATAAACATTGTGCCATTGACACACATAAACATGTGTGTGTCATTTACGTTACCATTTGTTACATGATTATTTATATATATATACTTAAGTGCAATATTGTATGTTATGTCAGATTTCATTAGCTGTACATATTGTCATCAAGGGATTTTTGTTGTTCTGATGGCAAACGTTCACGAATTCCACAAATCCTCATCACTTTTCTGTTTCATAGACAGCATCGACCATACTAATGAGCTCAGTGTCGTTTTTATCATCAGTGTCTTCTGCGTCGCTAGCCTTTGGCACAATATTATCCTCGTACCAGTTGTATTCCAGCATGTTGTCAGGACCGAATTTCCAACCACTTTCATCCACTTTTAGAAGATCAAGATTGCCCTCTTTGCAGGGGTCCAAATATACACCTTATAACTATCCGTAACACATTGAACATACGAGACGGGATCTGCAGGGAGTGAGTAAGCTCATGTCTATACCACTTAAAGCGTTCAGAACACAACCATGGCTTTGATACTTGTTATACCTCAGTTTATTGATGTCGTATTTTTAATGACCAAACAACACACATACACATGTCTCAATGGCACTGTTAAGTTCATCCGAACAAACATGCGTGGTAAATTGGCTAATATTGTCATGTAATCTTCATTTATAGGAGCAAAGCTCCTATAGCTATACATTACTTTTTCTAATTACAATTACGTGACGCATATACATCCGCTTTGAAAAATAGTATAAGTATACATTACAGACTTTGCAGTTTTGATAAAAGTTGGAGGTATATGCAGGATTATGTTTTTCCTCCGTTTCATTATTAACTGTTGAGGTAACGAAATTTACTACATATTGAAAATAGTTTCATTTAGTAAAGTAGCGCTGGAACACTATATTGTCTCTGAGATTAGTGAGATTGCGTATTGACACATGATAGCTTTTCCTTGGTAATTGTGGTTAATACAGACTATACATACTTAACATTCAAATTTTAATTCAAAATGATGATAACACAGGCCTTTTAATGGTTTAACGATGGTTTTGTCTAACACATTTAAACTTTGCTCCAGACTATAATCTCAGTGCTTTGAATCTCAGTTAGTGTGACTGTGACGCCATCTCTATAAGACTACTCAAGGATTAGCTTTATTGGCTGTGTCTTATTGTCGTCATTAGATATGAAGCCCATCCGATTTCATGGAGTTATTGCTTTTTTTTACCTGAGAGCAAGAACGTTGGAGCTGCCAAACGTCATCGGCACTCATCTGATTTAATAGACTGTTTGTTGTAAATGTCTGATATAAAGTCTACACGAGACGTTTTAGGCAACTGACAAGAAATCGCCTCAGCTACTTGCTCGAATGTGTCCGGAACTGCTATAAGACTCTGCAGTTACCCAATTAGGTGTTACCATTAACAACATAGGATGCGCCTTCTGTAGAATGGCTAGTTGTTGGTTCTGTTGGTGATTCAATATAAGGCACTCGACCTAGAAGAAATGACTAGGTAAGCTTCAGGTCTATGTCATGTTGAACTGACAGGAGCATAAGCAGGCCAAATGCGTTACGTTCTGCTCGTATCTGAGTTATACTATTATGCTGAAATACTCTGTGTGAAAGGTTGTGTTTCTTCAAATCTTGGCCGGGGTAATTGACCCTTTGATAAGGGCTTGTGGTCCCATAGAGCATGGTTTTAGTGTTTCCCAGACGTCACTTTGTCATGAGAACCACTGGCACAATTCCGGAATTTATCATAAGTTCCGCGAGACCACTGTCGTTCATTACTTTACCTAGATGTATCGAAGATGGAGCATACTTGTGTGAAATACACCCGTTCTCACTATGACATTAGTGAATTTGTTCCGGAAACTGCCAAACCAATGAGTACGATTTCATGGCCACTGCTAGGTCACAGGTTACAATTGCATAATCATTGAAAAAAGAAACATATCTATAAATTACTATGAAATTGATAGACTAAATTGAATATTTATTTGATTAATGAAATTATTTATTTATTGACAATTGATTGCTTTGATTTTATTGATTGATATGAAAATTTTATAATGAAATGTTTTTTTAAATTTAAGCCTAAATGCCACTTTAGATTTTATAATGTCTGATGCAAAAAATGTCAAGGTTTAGTTATACATGCACTTATGTTCATAGTTATATTTTGGTAACGCATGCGGTTAATAATATACACGTATTTTCTGCATAATTGTGACCTTTTTTTCACCTTGTCAACATATAATACAATTGAGTACCATTTACTCATTAGATACTGTTCTGCTTGATCCAGAAACAGTAAGTATATGATGATAATCGAATATTTTAGAGCATATGTGACCTTATTTCAGTGATAAAATATTGGTAACGTAAATTATACCACATTTGATGATGAGTTTAACATTTCTACACTCTTGTTTACATTCTCTGTGCTTATAATCATAATTACAAAGCCTTTAACACAAATTATTTTGATCTCTTTGCGGTATTGTGTTAACTTTAAAATTTCAATTATGGTAACGCCCCAAAATGGCGGTAACGGAGTAAAGCCCCAACATCCAGATGGTAGACACTGGATTTTGGTAGGTCTTTCCATACACTTTCAGAAAAACATACTGTAGAAAAATGCCTCCGGGGGGGGGGGAGGGGGGGGGTATTGGTGCCCCATAGCCTATATGACATCATCATCTACAACTATAGCTTCCTCACCATCAAAAACTTCATTGTCATCATCAACATCATCATCAACAACACAACCACAAATACATCATTATCATTAAAATCATTATCATCAACATCACTATCATGCATAACATCAATTGCACTGATGATTATAATAAGGATATTTACTAGCAACAATATTGGCTATTGATGGGTCCGCAGCAGTAGTCGCTGTAGCCACAATACAGATAGTGTTTGTACCCGTACACATCATAGTAGGAACACGTGTAACCCTCTGTCACACCAACTAGGTTTGCTTCAAGAGAAAATACATGAAAATATATGTGTATTGTAACTACTGTACATGTATTTATTATGTTCAACACTATGAGAACTATACACATCAGTAATTCTTGATTAGCATTGTATAATTATCCGTTTTCGTTCATTCATCTCAAAATATATAAATGAATAAACGGACAGACGGACGGGAAGAATATTAGTTGTATCAAATACGAGATGCTAGATAGTGTGGACGATGGTGTCGGAGTCTAACTAGCACAATATAGGTGTGCGTGATTTCATACATTCCTCTATATAGAGTGTCTTAAAACAGAAACTCCTGATTTGTATTCATGATAATGTGTTGAGTTGCAAAGACCTTTGACCGTCAAGTGTGACCTTGAAATTGGAGGTACGGGCCTTGTTCTCGTGTGCTACATTTAACAAGAAATGCGACGTGACGCTGTGGCGAAGGGGCATGTATAGAAAACTAATAGTGGATGGGGGTATAATGATATTAAGTCCATTGATGAGTGGCCCACTAAAAGTCCGAATCTATTCCTAATGGAGCACCTTGTGTATAATGAAAGCCGACATCCCAATCCACACACAAACCTCCATGAACTTCGTCAAGCACTAATTCAGGAATGGAGAAGTATTTCACAGACAACTTAACCGTCTTTTACATCAGTTTTACGCGCTAGCGATGTACATAAGTTTCTAATTCAAAAGGTTGATATACCTGATTTCATGACAAGTTATGCATTTACTATGGAACGCCATAGCTGTCTTTAATTAACGCATATCATGTTGACTTGTAAATGGGACATGTCAACTTCTCATGGCAACGTGTTATTATCGCAAAGCACACTGTTGAATTGTCAAACAGTCATTTGAATATGTCTATTTGCCATGTTATATTGTTAAAACAACGTTTTAACATGCTAAAATAACATGTGAACTTCTCAGAGAATCGTATTAAAATATTAAACAACAATGTTGACTTGTTATTATGCATTATTCAAATGATATTTGGACAATTTAACAGTGCGGTTTAACATAATGACATAATACCTTGAGAAGTTCACTTGTTCTATTGACATCTGAATCTTTGACAATTTAATAGTGAGGTCTAACATAACAACATCGTCTTAAGAAGTTCATATGTTCTTTGGACATCATAAGACGTTATTTTAACAATATATTATGGCATGTACACATATTCATATGATAGTTTGACAAGTCAACATTGTGGTTTAACATTTTAATACGATTCCCAGAGAAGTTCACATGTTATTTTAGCATGTTAAAACGTTGTTTTAACAATACATGTATAACATGGCAAATAGACATATTCAAATGACTGTTTGACAATTCTACAGTGTGCTTTGAGATAATATAATAATAATAAAATCTTTATTTCTTGAAGGTAACATATAAAGTATAAAACTTATTTACAATATGGCCTTCAGTAAAAATACATGTAATTTAATAACTATATAAAGGCAAAATTAAAAGGCATACAAATATATATGAACAAAATATTATAACAAAACATAATAACTATAAGTTAAAAAAGAAGAAAAAGCTTAAACATTTATACATATTTAACACTATCAATTTCAATATTTAATGTCACTTGACTATTAATCATAATAATATATATATATTTTTTTTTTTTCGTCAAACATTGACGTTGCCATGAGAAGTTGACATGTTCCATTGACAAGTCAACATTATATGCGTTAACAAAAGACAGCTATCGCGTTCCATACACTAAGTATATCGAAAGTTGAGCGTGTGATGAGATCATGAGACGTAAATAATCTTTAACATCCGTGTATGATATAGTATTTCTGGTTATTTTCTGTTCTGTTCAGCCCGATTGTGGTTAATATTGAATTCCGTTAGTGTTCGATATGTCTATATGTGGATTGAGCCCACGTTTTTGGAACAATCCAAATAAAAAAGATGCGCACAGAACTTTGCTTTACAGTATCAACACATCAATGGAGGATATCAGTAGCTACATGTACATGAATTCAACGAGTAGGGACTGTTTTATGGCCGTTACACTGCACAAACAAATCGTATTTTATTACTGGCTTTCTTATTTTTTTCCTTTCATCTATTAAACAAGAGGGCCACGATGGCCCTTTATCGCTCACCTGAGAACAAAGGCCAATAATTAATGACCAGGTAATATAGTTTCCATCTCGTATAACCCATTTTTACGTAGATTTTGAGATCAAAACCAACAATGAAGATAATTTTCAGTAAGGCAGTGCAATTACATGGAGCAATATTGGTCCAAAATCAAGATTTAAAAAATGCGTTTTAAGTATTTGCGTTTGAAAGAGACACCATTCCGTGGTTAATATAGAAAATAACTTGATCATCAAACGATGACAAAGCGTTCTTTTTGTGTCTGGAATAATGGGTATTAGATCCATGATGAAAGGTTTGTTACGCACTGTGTGCATGAATAAACAACGATGTGATTACAAAAAGTGGAACCTTTATTTAAAAGAAATTGAATTATCCGATACATAAATGCTAGAAATATGTAATATTGTGTTTAAAGAATGACTCCTATGAAAACGTAAAAAATGTGAATATACCTCAAAGGTGAAGGTATCATAAACACCGTTGTAAAATATGTTCTTCAAAAATGAACATTTTCTTCAATTCTTCCAAAGTTACATGTTTTTCACGTAGTAGATTGACAACACTTGAGGTTATGTATCTATCTTTCCACAGAACAGAAGATTATATGACAGAAGTACATCACAATCATAAAACTGTATATTTGCAAATCACATATTGTCGAAAAAAGTAACGAACCTTTCGATGTGTTGAACGTACATTAATTCAACGAAATAATTCTGATTTAATGCAGAATATGAAACCCTTCAGAGATAGCTAGTACAAAATCATGTGAATATAACACTTATTGACAGAAATGCCTATATAAAATGTTTTTACAATACAAGGGTAACGAACCTTTCATTTTTGGTCATGACAACGTTATAACGTATAATGCGAATTATCTTTGTCATTTCTTCCATGTATAACACCAACATATTTATACTGATGTAAAAATAACTTAAGTATATTTTACTATAAACATTGCCTTCACAACACAACACCAGTGCACATGAAAATAATGACCAAACTATCTACTGTTATTCAGCATATACAGTAAAACTCGCTTATAACGAAATGCCAGGGGGTATAAAAATTATTTCGCTGTAACCGAGTTTTCATTGTAACCGAGCACACGCTTATAGTGAAATTTCACTGTAAGTTGCTCACATATAACGAACTTCGTTATAACCTGTATCGGAGGTATAATTCTTCTAGATCTATGTAAATATATGTCATGCAATAAATGAATAGAAAACCTTGATGCATATGTATTTTATTCGTGTATTACATTTGATATTGTGAGAAATGTATTTAATTTGAATAAATAAATAAACAACTGTGAGTCAAGTATTCAGTTTTATTTGCAACACTAGTTTTAGATTCAGTTTCACACGCCTTAATAATCTCATATTTGGTATTTAATGTCAGTTGCTTTCGTTTTCGAGATGGCGACCCTTCCATATTTTAACTGACTGACTAACGCAAACAAAATGAGACTTTTAAAATGTATGTAATTTTATTTTGTAAATCCTTTTCACTCAATAAACATGAAATAATTGACCGCGAAAACATTGAGAACTTACTCAAACAAAATAATTTAAATTGATACACTCCGGTAATCGGTATTTATCACCCGTGAAAACGCTATTGAATTTCATAACAATGGAAAGCTACGGGTCAAAATAATATCCAATACGTAATTATCACGGTCAATAAAAGTTTTTGCTTTGATGTTTGAAAAAAATTAGTTTCATTGTAACCGAGCATATTTCCTCTAAAACATGATTCTGGGGCCAAAAAAATCATTTCACTGTAACCGAGTTCACTGTAACCGTACATTTTTATATAGAATAAACAAGGCCTCAGCCGGGCCAAAAAAATCGTTTCACTGTAACCGAGTTTTCACTGTAACCGAGTTCGCTGTAAGTGAGTTTTACTGTATATGCCATTTCAACTCTATGCATGAATATCTCCGTCAGTCAAATTAAACATTCGGTTTCACCTCCCATACATGATATCGGTAAAGTTGATCCATATATAATCTTCTCTTTTTGACCACTGAAACAAATCCTTAAACTTTTGAATGTATGCTGCATCAAAAGCTTCGTCATCAAGATCAACCTGAATGATTTTTCAACACACCATGATTTTGTATACTGTACTGCCGCAAAATTACCAGTATCAATTTAGCACACAGGGCCATAGTTTCTAATTCTTGTTACATCATAGTTCATAGGCTTCATTTTATTGTTTCAGGCGTTCCCTGCATATACTGTCGTCGTATTTCAGCATACAACGGCAATTTAAAAAAATGAAAGGTTCGTTACCTTAGTTGGTGATGTATTAGCACTGCATCTTTTATAAGCTACATATACAACGGACACTGGTTCAGTTCATCAACCTTTTAGGCATGTTCTAAATCACACAATAATAGTTTTAAGATCTTGTCATTTAAGACAGTTGGGAAAATTGCATAAATTTCTTAATTTGTATTGATAGATTTTTTCTAAATTTTTAACAGTAGGTATATTTAAGTACCAAATCATGAATTGAATGACCATATATCATATATAAGTACCTTTAGTAGCATATACATGTGTTCATTACTAAGTTTGCGAGAAATACACGATGTAAAATATTTCCACATACAATGTTTTTCTTTAAAATCTACTCAGTCTTTTTCAACGAAAGGTTCGTTACTTAACGTCACGAACCTTTCATTTCATAAAATGCAGCCAACAAAGAATCTACACCGCTTGCATTGAAAATTCAACAACCGCCGGACAATTTAATATTTCATATTGCTTAAAAGCAAAAAAGAGTTAAAACAATTAAAAAAAACTAGGTTTTACTAATACCCTAACAACCATGTGTTCACCAAAAAGAATGTCGAATGAAATTCCCCTGAAACTTTGCCCTTGTTTCAAGGATGAATACGTCGTATCTCCATCATACTTCATACAAGCTGTTGCACGAAAAAAACTCTGCCATACCTTTCATAAACAACATTTACAAGTACAACTGAAATAGCATGGTAACGAACCTTTCATCACGAACCTTTCATTGGGCACGTTTTGGAACCATTTGGAAAGAAGAAAGAAAACAATAAAGACGAAAATGTTGTGTTTTATAATTAAGTATCATGTCTTATGGATGCCAAGTAGTAAATTATCTTTGTGTACCAAACACAGCGTTAAACTGAAGTAACAAACCTTTCACTTGCAAGTGGAATTTTGAAGAGTTCAGTGTTTAAGACCCTATTATCAGACATCTGTCATATCAAAACGAAGAAATTTTGTTTTAACTGCTGTATGGTTGTGGAAGGGTTTATTTTTTATGGTATGTTTTCAATTATAAAACAGTATATTTCATATAATCTCTACATATTTTTCAATGTAACGAACGTTACAGCAGTTTTAGCGACAAAATATATTTGCATGTGTTTCCAAAAGAACAGTCAAATTGTTTTGGTCGTGGAGAATAAAAGGCCCAAAAGGTAGTTCTACACATATTAAAAACGATTTTTGCTTCATAAACGAGCGTGCGTGTGTCATATTTTAATCAAAATAAAGACTTCCTGACTGACGACAGTCACGAACCTTTCAAATCTGATACTTTGTGATCTTATTTCAAGCTCAATTTGACATTGAGCTTGAAATAAACTATGTAGAAATGTTCAGTTTTAGGTGCCTGGTAAGATCGTCATCAGAAAACATATAATTATTGTCTAGTATTAAAATAAAATGTCGACGACATAGAAAATAGGATATTGCACTGCCTTACTGAAAATGACCGTTAAAACGTAGCAAATTTTCTAATCCAAGGGCCCACCCATTCCGATTCCACCCATAACTGAACTAGTCCAAAACCATTAGGTCATACACATTCATTGTAAATATGATTAGGATCGGTGAATAAATGAAGGTGCTAGAGTGTAAACAAGCTAAAACGTAGCAAATTTTCAAAGTCAATAGCCCATAACTCTTGACGTTCTGGTTCGATTCCGCCCATAATCGAACTTGTTAAAGATCTTTTGGTTATACATATTTTCTGAAAATATTATTAGGATTGGTGAATAAATGAAGGCGCTAGAGTGTAAACAAGCTAAATATAGCAAATTTTGTAATTCAAGGGCCCATAACTCTAGAAGTTATATAGTCCGATTTTGCCCATAAACGAACTTAGCCGAGACATTGTGGCCATATACATTTTGAGCAAGTTTAATCACGATTCGTTAAGAGTTGCGGTTGCTAGAGTGTAGACAAACTAATTGTGGACGGACGACGGACGCCGGACATTCAACGATCCTAAAAGCTCACCGGATGAATCAGGTGAGCTAAAAATCCAAAAATTCAAGAAACACATCAAGTTCAACATTTATCACAATCCGAGTGATTACATCCATTTCGTGCCTGCATTTATTACAAAAAGTACCGATTTCGATCTAGGATTAGCCGAATAACATTCAGACACCATTCTGTCCTATATGTATACACACAGGTCACGTCCTACCAACAACAACAACCTGTGTATCATCACGTTTTGAACGGAAGAAATTATCATAGTCTGCGGTGAAAACAAGGGGGCATAAATGAAAAAAAAATCCTATAACCACATATAGTGGTACATTTAAACTTCGTAGTAATGTGTGTTTGGTCTCAGAATAGATGAAATCCAACGGCACTGCTTCACCGACTTTCGAATAAAATTCCAATTTGAATAGTGATGCGTCTTGGTTAGCTTGATGGGGCAGCCGCTATTTATAGAGTACAATTTTGTCAAAATGGTAACAGGAAGTTACATTTCATACATGCATTTGTGTTAACAGTTAACCAAACGACCCTCTATATATGAAATCTATTTATTTCACTGACAAACAGTTGGGTAAAACTTGGACCATAATTATTATGTTTACAAGATGAAGCTTAATGAATCTAAGTTAGTATCAAAAAGAAGAAAAAACTTACACAAAATAAAGAAACACAAAGTCCAAGCGAAGTGTCTTGCATCCATTGTTCGGCTAAATAAACTACGAAGTTTATAACCAGGATATATAGCCAAGTGTAGTAAACAATACAAAGTCACACTAGGACAGATCACGTCCGTTCTCATACGTTTATGGTGTAGTCAACTTCACTATTATCAAGGACTTATATACATACATGGATTCGCAACTTCCGTATTAACAATTTAAAGTAATCAAATCCCGCGATAATAAGACGTGAATCATCGGGAATACAAGCTATTGTTTACAAAAGCGAAAATACGAAAATATCCGTGATAATCCGAATGATAATAAAAGCGAAAATATCCGTGGTATTCCGAATGTTTAATCTCGGAGACGAATGGATTATAATAGATGTCCGCCATCTTGGAGTTTAAAATGTTCGACTGATGCCTTTTTCAATGCTTATATACTTAGACTTTGTGGATTATAAATGTATCTCAATATCTTTAAGGAATTTGTTGCATCCTTTACCAATTTCCCGTGCCCAATTGTTTTTTAGGATAATCAAATTCGTAAACACCCAAATTACAGCTGTCGGAAATTGCTGAGTATAAAATTAAAGCAATGCATTGTGGGATCGCCGAACGATATCGTTTGAGCTATTTTTAGCAGTTGCGAATCCATGTATGTATATATAAGTCCTTGCTATTATCAAGAAGTGTCACTTATAGCGTGACTGGCTATTTCGTCATACAAAGTTTTTCAAATCAACTTGTGAACAAATTTGGTCCCGCTCCGGATAGACTGAGGTCCTGCTCGGGGTAGACTTAGGGACTAACCTTTGTTCACCTATGTTTGTTTACAAGTCGATTTCTCCACTATAAGACGGACAATAGCAAACTCATTTGGTCAGAGTATGCAGTAAACATTGCAGTTTATAATTATATTTTCAAAAAAACGCTCTCTTGTGTTTTAAGACTGTAAATAGTTGATAAACAGCAAAATACTTATTTTTAGTAATAAATTCGCATTTTAACTCGCTGTATCTTTCTTATTGTATGAGTAAATAGTCTAGGATTTTTATGACTTGTAGTTAAAAGTCACATACATATACAGTAATATTTGTTTTCTTCCTTATTAAAACGGATTATATAAAAATCGAGCTAACAACTACCTTGATAATTTCCTTTACGATAAAAACCGAACATATAGCAGCACGACCTTACCTAGCAGGACAAACTAAACATAGTGGGAGCGGCTTACGGGTGTGATAAAGGGGCACTATATATAGTGTTTATCACAATAAATGTATTTTATACATGCTTCTCAAGTCTCCATCACCACGACACAAATAAAACACTATTTTTGCGCGTTCTGCTATTTTCTTTTTTTTTTTGCTGCAAGGTATGAAAGTATGTTAACTAATCTTTGTAAATATTTTTTTACGTTTTTTAGCTTAATATGGCAATTATGTTCCACTAAAGTGGAATTCGAAGTACAGTCAAGTCTGAGACATGTAACGGTCTTCACAAAGGGACCTAAGTACCATGGTAATTGTTATTGCATGCACAGTTCAACGGGGACCAGTTTGTCATTTATTTTTCGTCCATTCGGAACTTATCGTAGATCCCTCCTCCTGAATAAGTCCAAAATCTATAAAATATTATTCGCTATTGTATCAATTTACGAGTCACATACATGTACATTCAATATACAGAAAAATGTACTGATGTATCAGTTAATCAGATTTCCTGCTTCCGATTTTGAAATAATACAAACAATGGACGTGATCATACATGTGATCGGCGGATTGCGTCAAACCATTTAATTGGTTATATCCTGTCTTAATAAAATCAGTTTTTAGAAATAAAATTCAGTTATTCGTTGATTTAATATAAACTCACATTGCACGTAAATATTGTGAAATTTTGAACAGCGTTTTTAAGTTAATTTTATGTAGCGTGAACTGTTACTTAATATACATAGCAGGGATCCTGTCTCAAATCTTTCATTCAAGCCAATTAATAAACAGATTGGGTTCGGTATCAATGCCGTAAAGACCAAGACCATGAAAGTTATTGCTAGAATTAAACAACCATGCAATCACCGTCAAGAACAGTGCCATTAACTGTGAGTAAGTTAGAGTACCTTAGCTGAAACATCGTCTATTTAAAAACATGTGACCACTAGTGTGAGGCCACAAGGCAATGCATCAGACTTAATATCTAAGATCTTGATAATAAAATTTTGGCCTAAAGTGCATCTGGGTGTTTCAAGCACTCGACATTTGTTCTTGTAAAGGCATACATTTTATATGATTTAATCAACCTTTACTGGACCGTATGATCCAATTTAGCTTCAACTACATTTATCAAAGAATATTGTTTACACAATGTATATATGATGATGTTATAATAATTAATGGATTTTTTTTGTAATTTACTAGTAAAACATTAGTTTTGGGTTACCCCATTAAGCTTAAATTTCACTGGACATGATGACCCATCAATTTTATCCGGACCAACAGTGATTAAGACGCACTCAGTGATCAATTCATAAACAAAGATCACCATGTGAACAAAGGTTACCATCTGAACAAAGGCAAGCAGGTAATCAAAGGTCAATATGTAAACAAAGGTCACAATGTGAACAAAGGCCAACCCATAAACAAACGTCACCATGTGAAAAAAGGCCAACCCGTAAACAAAGGTCACCATGTGAACAAAGGACAATCCGTAAACAAAGGTCAACATGTGAACAAAGGCCAACCCATAAACAAAGGTCACTATGTGAACAAAGGTCACTATGTGAACAAAAGCCACCAGGTAACCAAAGACCATCATGCGAAAAAAGGACAACCTTCAAACATAGGTGACCATGTGAACAAAGGCCTACTTGTAAACAGAGGCCACAATGTGAAGCAAGGCCAACCTGTAAACAAAGGTCACAATGTGAACAAAGGTAACCATGTGAATAATTTTAAGGCAACCATGCAATCAAAAACCACTATGTGAGTAAAGGCCAACATCTGAACAAATGATAAAAAATTAACAAATATCACCACATGAACAAATACCATCATGAAAACAAAGGTCATCCTGTAAACAAGAGTCATCATGTGAACAAAGGATACCATGAAGAATGGTCACAATGTAAACAAAAAGCAAACAGTGAACAAAGGCAACACTCTAAACAAAGGTCATGAAGTGAACAAAGGCTGGTCTTCAGCACATATGAGCTGATATAACTGATGAAAAGATCATTCTCTGACTAAAGACCAAGATGATTCTCTTTGACAGCCTGTAATCACAGGTTTAACTGCATGTACAAACAAGAGGGCCATGATGGCCCTATATCGTTCACCAGATAAAAAAACTCTTAGAGAAAATTATCATGAGCCTTTGTAAAATTAAGTGACCTGGGGGCGGGGCCAATTTTGCCCCTACGGCAATAATTTGAACAAGCTTGGCAGATGTCCACCAGACAATGCTACATACAAAATATGTAAGCTCTAGGCCTTGAGGTTTTGGACAAGAAGATTTTTTTTGTTTTCCTATATAAGCCTATATAAATCATGTGAACGCCTTGGTGGGCTAATTTGGGGCCATACTTTTAACAAACTTGGTAGAGGTCCGCTACACAATGCTACATACCAAATATCTTAGCTCTAGGTCTTGTGGTTTCGGACAAAAAGATTTTAAAAATTTTCCTGAATATATTAGAGTAAACCCAAGGGCAGGGCCAATTTTGACCCCAGGGCAATAATTTGAACAAACTTGTTAAAGGTCCACTAGATAATGCTACATACAAAATATCTAGGCTCTAGGATTGTGGTTTCTGACAAGATGATTTTGAAAATTTCCCTATATAAGTCTATGTAAAATCAAGTGACCCCTGGGGCTGGGCCAATTTTGACCCTAGGGCAATAATTTGAACAAAGTTGGAAGAGGTCCACTAACAATGTTACACACAAAATATGTAAGCTCTAGTCATTGTAGTTTCTGACAAGAAGATTTTAAAATTTCCCTATATAAGTCTATGTAAAATCAAGTGACCCATGGGGCGGGGCCAATTTTCACCCTAGGGCAATAATTTGAACAAACTTGATAGAGGTCCACTTGACAATGCTACAAACCAAATATCTAAACTCTAGTCTCAGTGGTTTTGGACAAGAAGATTTTTCAGTTTTTAATGAAATTAAATTTTTTTAACAACCTTTGTAGAGCTTCATGCAAGGAACATCCACGTAAAATTTCGTTAAAGTTGGCCAACTGGTTAAGACGGAGATGTTGTTTAAAGCAATTGTTAATGCACTGTCTGTCACACGCACGCACGGACGATGGACATCACGTGATCACAATAGCTCACCATGAGCATGAGCTCTGGTGAGCTAAAAACAGAAATGTAAAACTAAATAGGAAAACAAGCTTTTGAAAGCAGAATTCTCGTTGTTGTAAAATGGGGGAAATCATGTCTGATAGAGGAAGTGGCTAAATTGTTCTGCTTTACAGACTAAAAGTGTATAATGTTATGTTTCATTGTAAAACATACAAGTCATGTACATTTCGTATTTCCAAATAATGTAGTACAGTGAAACCTTGACACTACAACCATTTTTGAGACCAATAGTCTTATTGACCTGGTCATATTAACAAATTGATATATACAAGCAATACATGTATTGATAACTGGCCATTTATAATGCTGAGACCTCAATATTGAAGTGGTCATTAAATGAGTTTTACCATACATTATCAGTGTTTGAACTAATCTTTTTAAAGTGCTCACTGAGCCCATATTAAAAGTGGGTTATTGAAAATAGACATTTTACCACTAGCCATAATACACAATATTTAGAAAGTTCACTAGCCAGATTAGAAATTTACTAGCTCTGGGCAAGTGGGTTAGAATGAATACTGCAATATTTGAATATTTTTCATTGACAATTTTAATGTACCATAGTCAAAATCATTCACTGTATATCAGGTAGTCTTTGGTGAAGGACTTATCAATAGCGCTTATTTCTCTTCTTCTTGGTAGAACTTACAGAATTTACATCAGCTAATAGTTGAGATTTACTCAGACAAAGGACTGCATCTAAAATGTTGATACTAGGTATAACAATCCATAAGGAATTTAGAAAGAAGAAATAGAACCAAAAATGAAGAAGGTGCCCGTAGTCACTATGAATAAATCCTTCCAGTATCTCTGTAGAGAAGTATAAAGTATCGCCATACAACTGACAAACTGACACTCCTAATTGTAGCACATAGCGGTACTTGTAGAACTTTGGAAAAACATAAGCTGCTGCTGTCAGGAAACATAGAGGACCATCAATGAAAGCTGTGATTGACTCCATAGCCACCATACAAGTCTCACCACTTAAAAAGACAAAAAGTAAAAGATGACCAAATTCTTGCAGTCACATTATGCAGCATAATATCTTAATTTCCACATTAAGTGTGAATCAGATGAGGGAGGCAATCTATGTCAGATGAAACATCGTAAGTCTTAAACTTAGCTATCAAACAAGCAGTCACTATGCGTACAGTTCTTAACACTGCAAGCATAAAACAGCACACAGCCTATAATCACATGTAACATTGTTTTGATATTGATTGATACCACAGGGTCGAGAACAATGGCGACGCGCACAAGTTTGAAGGTAAGTCAAATTTTTTGTTGTTTTTAAATGTTTCGAGTTTTTCATGTAGCCCATGTTCTAGCCAACAATTTTCTGAATCCATCAGTACCAAAATTGGCATTGTTACTGCCGTAGTTTGTCCATAGACACTGCAGAAAAATTTGAAAAAAAAATAATGAAGTAGTCTGTCCATTTCAAATTTCTCTGCAGGGTCTATGAACAAACTACGGCAGTAACAATGCTATCTTCGGCACTGATCGATTCGGATAATTGTTGGCTGAAACATGGGCTACATAAAAAACTCGAAACTTAAAAACTTTTGACGAAAAATATGACTTATCTTCGAACTCGTGGGCACCGCCATTGTTCTAGACCCTGTGGCATCAATCATTATCAAAACAATGTACCACGTGATTATAGGCCATACATGTAACAGAGAAGTTATCAATAAATTTGTTTATACTTAAAGCACTGGAATTATTTTGAAAAATCACAAAGCAACATTGTATAAAAAGGACTGACCATTCTGGCTGTCAATTGAATAAGCCGGTCCTTGTTGAATCTTACAATGTACCGAGACTTTCGGTAGACTGACTGGTAAACTAACTAATTTGACTCTTTGGTTGGCCTATTTCATTCAGAATCCTCTACACATATATCAGCTTGTGTGGAACGGCACCCAATAAATATGTCTAGCTGTCAGAGATCACAATTCTTCATGCACTTAGTTCAGTAAAATACCAATGGAATTTATATGAGCCGATATTCATTTCAGATAACACATGGTTTACAGATAATCCGAATTCAGATAATCGAGGTTTTACTCTATCTACTTTACCTGTATTCTTAAAATAATAAAATTGACTTATACGTTCAAAGGTTATAAGCTGTCGTAATATCATAAGATTAAAGGTCAAAACACCCTGTGTGTGATGGCGAGACACTTTTTATTTGGCCTTGTCCTTTCCAAAGTCATTTATGAAATCGGCCAACTGGAAAGTCAAATAAATATTGCTAGTTGTTAGTATACATTGTAATTAGTTCAAACTGATTACTTGCTCAATAATTTGTTGATTGACACTTTAATAAGAGTTTAGTTGTCCTTCTTATTGAGATACTTACGATACATATCTGCTGTCACCTTTACCATACTCCTTCCCTGAAATGAAGATTTAACAACTTATAATAATCAAAGTACAGAAAGTACTCTTGGAAACTGAGCTTAAATAGACTTGCACTGCACAACATGAAATGGAAACTATTTTAACAAATGCATGTTGGAAGTAGATGAATGTAGTACTTGGGCCCACATAAAAAATCATGCGCGGCAAGCGTGGGACGGCTATATGGAAAGCTAAACTCTCGTCAACTTCAGTTTCCAAAAACAGATTTACGTATGAACTCCTCCAATCAGCCTATTTGTTAGTCGAAGGTCTTTGACGATTACATATGCATTACATGGTACCCAGAACTTATTTTACATTGTATATTCATGCATATATATAATCAAATACCGGTCCCTGGTATGATCAAAATGTCTGCCATCCACATAGCTGGACATCAAGGCTGAATATAGAGATTATAGTGTTGGTGAAGTAACACAGTGATTTTTAACTAAGTAAGAAGTATTAAGTAACAAGATAAAAATATGAGAAAATTATACTTACACATCTGTGCCAGATATGTATCTTCGCCTGCTAGTGTGGTATGGTACAAACTAAAGTAACCTTCCAATATGGAATGAATAAAACCACAAGAAACGAACCAGCAGAGCTTTATGCGCACATTGAACGACTGTCGTTTCGTCGCAACCCATAGTATAACTATCAAGAAAGCTACTAATCCGAAAAATATACTAAGCAACTCTCCTATGCTGGATACATTAGGCTTATAATGAGGTAAATATGTATCCCTCGGTAAATATGGATGATCAGCTTCTGCACCCATTCCGCCTCAAATCAACAGGTAGAAACACGTCCTACTTCATAACCTTAAGTATGGGATAAAATCAAATATACGGACCAGATCGGTGAGTTATCAAAATTATATTTTGACAGCCTGACAGGATCAACTTTTGTAGTAACTGTGCGAGTATAAAGACAATTATGGACAATTAAAATAAGTTTGTGAGAAGGAAGAGGGTTGGAATAAATATATTGAAAGATTGGAATATTCTTTTGTGGAATATGAAATTACTGATGGGAGCAATTAAAAATCAAAGCACTGACAGTACTGTCAGAAACGAAAGTTAAAAAATACTAGGTAGGTGTGCATTAGATAATATAAAAAATCTCAACTAACTCTAGGCCACAATATAATTCCTCCCATATTAGGGTTATTTCTTTAGTGTGTTATGTGTTTGAGTGTCCGTCTACAGTGCTAGCTATAGAGGTCCTGGGTTGAAAGAATTATTAAAACGCCTTGTTTATAATTCTGTTATAACAATAATTCATATATGTTGAAGTTGTATTAATAAAGATATATTATGCAAAGCCATCTTGCAAACAACAAGTTCATTTTGCGAGATCAAGTCCATTCCATACTTTATATCTATCCAGTAGGCGGATTTACTGTCTGTAACTTAACCTCTTTCTACTGTTGTCCTCGCTATGCTGGTGTCTTTTTATTTATTGTCTTTACGAATGAAGCTTTTTGAGCAGATGAATGCTGAAACTTGTTTTACACTTTGAATTGCCAAAACAATGTAATTATTCCCATGCTTTCAAAATCAACAGAACCATCCAATATCAAAACTGCAATCGGTCGATTTATACAACTAGTGGTACTATTTTTCAACATGAATGTATGGATAAGAGGTGTCAGTTTATTTAAGTAGAAAACTGGGTGTATCACTTTAGAAGCTCTCGCTTCACTTCTGCTTCTAAAAAGGCTATCATGTTGTCTGTAGTTGAAACTTACGTGCAATTCAATGTCACCAGCTAAACCAGAAGGTTTGAGCTGACCCAAGGGAATTTGACATTTCTAGAATTTTGATGTCTAAATCCCCACCCTAGAGACAACCGTATTTGTCTAAATCCCACCCTAGAGCCTACTTGGTGTATCAAATGCGACATGGATGTAAAACCCGGCCAAAGTCTATTTCCCTGGGACCCAGAGTCATTAAGTCTATCAAATTCCCACCTGTCGGAAATGGTCTTCTGTCTAAAGTCCCGTGTATGCCCGCCGCCCTCCCCAATCTTCAAATTCTGCCACTACAACGCTATAAAGAAAACATGTTCACAATATTTAAAGATTTTTTTGACAAATTTGCATCAATTGATGAGTTTAGATTAAAAACTAACGCCTGTACAGGTATCAGAATCACGAAAACGTAGTGCCTATACTACTTAAGAATTCTTAGGAAAAGTAATATAAATGTGAATCATGAAGAGGAAACATTTACCCTGCCTATCATTGTTGTATAAAAATGATGGACCCAATCTCTTTGATAGATATTGGCTGGTAAGAATAAAGCCCAATTGTGAAGACATTTGTGCAGTAAATGTAGGTGTTTCACATGACCATGAACTTAAAAGTTATTATGAGGGACTGCGATAGTTTGTTCAAAGAGGAATTAGGTAAAATAATGAGTATGAAAGCCAAGCTCATGCACCTCAAGGTACGTCTGTTTCCGTATGCCATGAAAGAGGTGGAGCGCTTGCAGAAGACTTCTGATTGGCAGCACTCAAAGTACCAATTTTTAAAGGTGGTAAGTCAGAGAGAATGTGGTGACTACAGTGAACATAAACCAATGCACCAAATTTGACAACTATCCGATTCCAAAGATTCTTGATTTATATGCTACTTTGACTGGTGGAAAACAATTAACAAAATTGGTTATGTCTCAAGCATATCTGCAATTTGTTCTGGAGGAGGACTTGAAGAAATATGTTAACATAAACACTCATAAAGGGTTATTTACGTACAATCATAGAATTTTCCAACATACTATGGGAACTATGCTTCAAGGTCTACAATGTGAAATTGAGTAGATGGTATTTTAGTTACAGGACGTACATGTGACAAACACGTAATCTTATATGTATGTAAAAATGGTTAGAGAAACATGGAGTTAGATTGAATAAAAATAAGTGCATTTTCATGGCAAATGAAGTTGGGTATTTAAGACACAAACATACAGAAAAAGGTGTGATGCCTCTACAAGAACGGATTCAAGCTATTGAGGAATTCCAGTGCCGGTCAGCAAGAAACAGTTACAAAGTTGTCTCGGGACGATCAACTTTTAATGTATGTTTCTGGAAAATGTTTCAACAGTTTTGAAACCGATACATGCATTACTTAGTATACTAACGAAAGGTGCAGTGGACCTGGGGTAAAAGTGAAAATCAAGCATTTATACAATCAAAAAAAGCTTTTGAAATCATCCGATTTGCAACCATATTTTGACCCAGCAAAACACATTCTGGTCCTGTAATTGCTACATGTATTTCAAATATATT
The DNA here is from genome assembly GCA_964023205.1 of Lutraria lutraria. Lineage (NCBI taxonomy): Eukaryota > Metazoa > Mollusca > Bivalvia > Venerida > Mactridae > Lutraria > Lutraria lutraria. The sequence continues at coordinate 25,987,224 of OZ026844.1, read as the reverse complement.
TTAGTTCAGAATGTTTCTGTTGATGATTGTTGCCAAACACTATTTTCTTTATCTACGTTCTGCTTTCATAAACAAGAGGGCCAAGATGGCCCTATATTGCTCACATGACAATCACTGTTCACTCATTAAAACATTGCTTTGAACCGGTGACCTAGTTTTTGACCCCAGATGACCCATGTAAGAACTTGTCCTACATATAAATAAGACAAACATTCTGACAAAATTTGGTGAAGATCCAATCAAAACCATGAAAACTACAGCATAGACAAGGTTTTCCTAAGATTTGACCTCGTGACCTAGTTTTTGACCCCAGATGACCTATGTTCGAATTTGTCTTACATATCATTAAGACAAACTTCCTGACAAGGTTTGGTGAAGTTATGATCAAAATTTGACATCTACAGTGTTAATAAGGTTTTCCAGCAATTTGCCCTAGTGACCTAGTTTTTCACCGGAAATGACCCATTATCAAACTTGACCTACATATTATTAAAATAAACATTCTGACAAAGTTTCATGAAGATCCAGTCAAAACAGTCATTTCTAAAGTGTTCACAAGGTTTTCCCTTATTTGGCCCTGGTGACCTAGTTTTTGACCCCAAATGGCCCAATATTGAACTAGTCCGAGATTTTGTCAATATTAACGTTCTGACCCAATTTTGCTAAAATTGAGCTAAAAATGTGGCCGCTAGTGTGGTCACAACATAAAGTTTGACGACACACGACGCCGGACACAGACGGATCCTAATAGCTCACTTTGTCACTTTGTGACATGTGAGCTAAAAATTACCATCTGCTAATGATATTGGGTTAATCCCCGACAAGCCCTACCCACATCGACATGAGTTGGGGTTGAATGACCAAGATTAGACTAAACAGAAAATCACATATACTCACTACCTTTTTATTTCAATTGAATAATTAAAGAATACAATTTTATAAATATAAAACACATAAAAACAAACATGTATGCACACACACAACCTCACACACAGTTAAAATGGCTCATTAATTATTACAAAATAGAAGTAAAGCTTTATTAAAAAATAAAAATACCAATTCATATGATATGAAATATCAGTTGATGTCAATAAATGCTACCATTTTGTAAAAGCACCTAACACATATAATACAAGTCAGTTTAGACAAATATCAAATTCATATTTCAACAAATTACTGCCAAAATGAACTAAAGTGTTTAAAATCTGAAGTATAAAGGTAATTTGCTACTTAAAGATGTGAACTTCTTTCAAGAGGCAGTTTTATGTTGGGTCTTTCACATGACACATGAGTGACATGGTCACATATTATTCCAAAAAAGTATTATGACAAAGTTACCGTGCGGATACGAAAAAAGACCCAATTTTTTTACCTTTAACCTGAAAGTGTGACCTTGACCTAGGTCTTTCTCAAGAGACATCCCCACAGACATATTGGTGAACATTTCAACCAATCATATTCACACAAAATAAAATACTGATTTTTTACCTTTAAGCTTTAAGTGTGTACTTGGAGCTACAGCGCATGACACATTGTCTAAAGATGGTTAACAGTAAACTGTTATGGTAACTTATTTCAAAAATCCTCCGTTGAATGATGAAGTTACAGAGGGACACTGCCAAAAGAATAATTTTATGAGCTTAGAACTCTACATGTGACCTTGACCCATTGACTTACTGTAACAATAGTAAACAATTACGGAAACTCATTTTAAAATCCTCTGATGAATGACAGTGACCAAAACTTAAAATAGACTGAATTTTTCTTAGGATATTAATTTTAATAATATGGCGTAAACTGATCAGATTACAAAAAAACATGTTTGATAGACTGGGTTGACTAGAACTATACTATAATATCATTTATACATGGTTTACTAAGCAGAACTACTGGCCATTGGTCAAAAGAAACATAAATATTTTCTTCTATTTTTTTCAAACAAGTCAGCAAACCATGACAGGAGTAATAATTTACACATTTTGATCAAGTAATTAATTAGTAACTGTTAAATCATTTTATCTGTTTTTCACATTTCTTTCAACATTTTAATATCAATAATTTTTACTCTGCATGTCTCCCTATCAATACACATGCAAGAACATCAAATAAAAATATTATTGACATTTGTCGCATTTACATACTAAAGTGTGAACTACGAACAAGAGTGCCAAGATGGCCCTATATCGCTCACATGACAATCACTGTTCACTCATTAAAATATTGTTTTGAACCGGTGACCTAGTTTTTGACCCCAGAAGACCCATGTTAGAGCTTGTCCTACATATAAATAAGACAAACATTATGACAAGGTTTGATGAAGATACAATCAAAATTTGATATCTACAGTGTTAACAAAGTTTTCCTAAGATTTGACCTTGTGACCTAGTTATTGACCCCCAGATGACCCATATTTGTACTTGACTGTTATATCATTAAAACAAACGATGTGACAAAGTTTGGTGAAGATCCAATTATAAGAAATCTACAGTGTTAACATGGCTTTTCATAAGATTTGGCCTAGCGACCTAGTTTTTGACCCAAGATGACCCATGTTCGAACTCGTCCAAGATATTATGAAGACAAACATTCTGACTAGGTTTCATGATGATCCAATCAAAACAGTGACTTTTAGAGTGTTCACAAGGTTTTCCAGCAATTTGCCCTAGTGACCTAGGTTTTTACCAGAAATGACCCATTATCAAACTTGACCTACATATTATTAAAATAAACATTCTGACAAAGTTTCATGAAGATCCAATCAAAACTGTCATTTCTAGAGTGTTCACAAGGTTTACCTTATTTGGCCCTGGTGACCTAGTTTTTGACCCCAAATGGCCCAATATTGAAGTCTTCCGAGATTTTGTTGATATTAACGTTCTGACCCAGTTTTGCTAAAATTGAGCTAAAAATGTGGCCCCTAGTGTGTTCACAACAAAGTTTGACGATGCACGACGAAGACTGATCCTAAAAGCTCACCCTGTCACTTTGTGACATGTGAGCTAAAAAGAAAATGCTACCTCTATAATCAAATAACAAGAGGGCCAAGATGGCCCTATATCGCTCACATGACAATCACTGTTCACTCATTAAAACATTGCTTTGAACCGGTGACCTAGTTTTTGACCCCAGACGACCTATGTTCGAATTTGTCTTACATATCATTAAGACAAACAGTCTGACTAGGTTTGGTGAAGATACGATCAAAATTTGACATCTACAGTGTTAATAAGGTTTTCCTAAGATTTGACCTTGTGACCTGGTTTTTGAACCTAGGTGACCCATATTTGAACTTGTCCTTAATATCATTAAGGCAAACAATCTGACAAGGTTTGGCCAAGATCCAATCAAAACCATGACATTTAGAGCTTTTACAAGATTTTTACCTAATATTTGACCTTGTGACACAGTTTATGAACCCAGCTGACCCATGTTCATCCTTGACCCACATATCATTGAGGCAAACATTTTGACAAGGTTTGGTGAAGATCCAATTAAAACTGTGACATCTACAGTGTTAACAATGTTTTCCTAAGATTTGACCTGGTGACCTAGTTATTGACCCCAGATGACCCATATTTATATTTGACTGTTATATCATTAAAACAAACGATTTGACAAAGTTTGGTGAAGATCCAATAATAACTGTGAAATCTACAGTGTTAACATGGTTTTTCATAAGATTTGACCTAGCGACCTAGTTTTTGACCCAAGATGACCCATGTTCGAACTCGTCCAAGATATTATGAAGACAAACATTCTGACAAGGTTTCATGATCATCCAATCAAAACAGTGACTTCTAGAGTGTTCACAAGGTTTTTCAGCAATTTGCCCTAGTGACCTAATTTTACTACAGAAATTACCCATTTTCAAACTTGACCTACATATTATTAAAATAAACATTATGACAAAGTTTCATGAAGATAAATTCAAAACAGTGATTTCTAAAGTGTTCACAAGGTTTTCCCTTATTTGGCACTGGTGACCTAGTTTTTGACCCCAAATGGCCCAATATCGAACTCGTCCGAGATTTTGTTGATATTAATGTTCTGACCCAGTTTTGCTAAAATTGAGCCAAAAATGTGGCCCCTAGTGTGTTCACAACAAAAAGTTTGACGACGCACGACGCCGGACGGAGAGTGATCCTAATAGCTCACTTTGTCACTTTGTGACATGTGAGCTAAAAATCAACTAAATACATAACTAACAAAAATACAATAAACATTATTTTCTAAAACAAGAGGGCCAAGTGGCCCAAGGATGCTCACCTGAATAACGAGTTATGGCAATATCACTTACAAACTAGAATTAACTTAGTGCTGCAGTACCAGTAAGTAAAAAGTGTAGGAAAATAGACCACAGGGATATTATTTTAGCAATCTTGTTTGAGGGCCTCTATGTGTTGCTACATGCAAAATATTTAATCTCTAAACCTTGTGCTTCATACAAATGTACAAAAATAATGTTTTAAACAGTTTCCTATATAAGTCCATGTAAAACGTGACTCCTTGAGCAGAGCCAATAATGACCCCAGGGACATTAGAGCTTCTCTAGATGTTGCTCAGTGACAGTTATCTCAGCTCTAAACCATGTGCTTTAAGACAAGAAGATAAAGAACAACTCAAAGATTATTCAAGTGGAGTTTCTTCAAATTTGACACGGACGAAGAGGAAAAGTCTTTTGAAAAGTGTGGACAGACGGACAACAGATAAAAAAGCATACCAACAGTCTAAAAAGTTCATTTCTCTGTAACAATTTTTTAAAAAAATAATCAAAATAAAAATGTAATAAAATAATAAAATGACAAATTCATAAGTGTGTTATCATGTGTTACATGGACACTAAGCAAAGACTTAAGTCTTATATGACATGTTGTCCGAAAGTAATTTTTACATAACATGAAATCAGTTAAAATCATGGCATGACATGTGGGCTGGGTGAGAGTCATCAGTTGATTTATGGTCAGATAGTAAGGTCACATGACATGTGGTCACTAAGCAATGCCAGATGATTGAGGTTAGATTTAAAGTAACAACAAAGCATACAACATAACACTCATAGTAGTCTAGACCATGCTCTCATCATTAAATGACACACAATGTCACAAGCCAACAGTCATTATACAATGCAAACATATACTGATATAATATTGTATTGCAAAATAATATATAAGCTTTGAAGCATTTTTATATAAATAGAATGCCGCCTGCGGCCAAGCTCAAGGTTTATACAGAATTCATAATCATGCACATAGTCAATTGAATTTTAATTGAAAATTCATTAAAAATAAATTCCAGTAGAATATTTCAAAGTACATCAATAATTAAAACAACAGGATAGCCAATTAAATAAACTATCATATACTACAGCATGATTTTAGTACAACAATAACGGAAAGAAAATCAACTTTTAGCATCCACTAAAATAAACATGATGTATCGCTCACCAGAATAACCTGATGAATTGATAACTTGGTTAACAAATGATAGGATTCTGAGGACAGAACCAATTTTGACCCAATACTAGTATTAGAAGAAAAGGCAAAACAATACAATACAATATTGGCTGAAGTTACATAAATAATTATTGAGTATAAGTATTTTCTACCTTCTCACAGATAAAATTATGCACTCCAATCACATCAAATCATCAAAGTACAGAAAGTAATCATGGAAACTGAATTTACATAGACTGCAACACAGAACGGGAACTAGTTTAACAATTGCATGGCAGATGTAGAAAACGTAGTACATTGGTCCGCATCAAAATTCATGAGCACCAAGCGATTGACGGCTATGGAAAGCTGAACTATCATGCAGTTTCCAAAATGAAATGACACAAGTGTGTGAGAAAAAGATCAACCAAATACAACATAATAACAAATTGAATGTAAAAACATGATAACAGACCAGGAAATAAAACATTTATACACATCTGGGCCCCGTTCTATCAACAATTCGTGACATATGCAAAATCGTAAGCATAATTTATATCTACGTAAATGTCTACAATTTGCGTAAAGTGTTCTACGAACCGAATTTGAACATTGTGTAAGTAACAAATGTTTAGCTTTTTGTGTAAGTGGCGAAACCTATGTTGATCTATGACATGTTAGTCATACACAAAATTTTGTCAACATTAGTGGAAGACAACTATGTCAAAAGTGTCAGAAATAAATAAGTAACAAATTAGAGAGAAAAACTGGAAGAGGTGAATAAAAAGAGGGTTTCACTGGACAGTATTAATTAAACCCTTTCAAAGATGTTTGACATAAACAATTTTTATTTTCTCAACCAGAAAACAACACTGCATCTCAATGATTGCCATGTTTATAACTGAGTTCTCTCTCTATCTTGTGTCATTAAGTTTTTGAAACAATTAAATTCAATTTATTAGGCATATAAGCAATACATGCTTTTTGCCGTCATTTGCAAGGTCAACTATAGCATGTACCAGGCAATAAATAGCCAGTTAAGTGCACAACCATGGACACCTTCAAGAAAAATCATCATATGAATTTTAATTACAACTTTTCAGACTTAAAGCAACTACTCTGGTGTTGTATATCAATTAGTTTATCATTATTAATGATTTAACCACACGTAAAAACATGGTACATAGGAAATATATTACACAAAATTAGCATGAAGTTACTCTGTTCAAACAAAAATATATTACTGAATATAAAAATTGACATTGTAAAATTATTGTTCCCTTAACTTGTTCAGCCTAAGTTACACTAAGGCAAAATAAACATACATGCCCAAACATCAAACAGCATCGATAATGTACTCTTGTAAGGACTGGCATAACTTTATATTGTCTACACACCTATTCTCGAACACCTTCTCCTTTCGAATCTTTTGCTTACGCTCATTTGTACGCATGCGCAAGTCCGTGTGACGTCATCACTACATGCACACTGATGCTTTATTTGTAAACAATGTCAAGTGAAAAAACGCATCTAAAACAGTAAAATATAGCTCACTTTTCTTCAATAACGACAAAAAACAATAAAAATGTTATAACTTCATTGTGGAACAATATTCGTGAAGTATCCTGTATAGTTTCTTGCAAAAGGTTCGAAAGCAGGTGCTCTTTAATGACCACCATTTTGAGTTTTTTTATCAGAAGGAGGTGGGGAATATTGGGAGTATTAAGATGGATGTGACGATTACTTTTAAGCAGGTATGTACATAATAGATTATTTTCCATGCCCATTTGATTTGATAGTCAATATTTCTCCAGTTAATAGAGAAATGTTGAGTTAAAGATTAAGGGGTTCAAAAACCGGTGCATCCATGATACCATGTCCTATATGGTGTATAGTTATGCACAACTTTTTACTAACAACAACTAGATGAAATAATAATTTAAATTAATTGAAAGCTGTTTGCAAAAAAAATTAATTCATGCAATCCAGACTAATCTTATATATACTAACCCCTGCCGAATTGAAAAAAAAATTCCATGCTTTAAACCTAAAACTACATGCTACTAAGCAGCATTTACCACAATTTTGATACTTATCTCTTTCTGATTATGTATAGAAGACAATACATGCTCTAAGTTTGATCTGCTCTCATATACCAATAGTCTACGACAGTTGCAGAACATTATTTGACTAATTTTAAGTTGAAGCTTGCCATTCTCGGAAACAACCAATCACAGACTCCAGTTTTGAATCTGGTTTCACAACTGGAGATTTGTAACCTCAGGCCCTCAACTGGTTCTCATTTAAACCACAGATGAACAACAATGGCTAACAATGGTAAAAATTTATCCTACACTGTTTGCTAAGACCTTTCACAGGAGGTAGAAAAAAGATATGTCAACATTGCAAAAAGATTAAAGACAAATTTTAACAAATGGAAGTTGCAGCTGCAAGTATATACTGACATGAAGTTTAGGCACAAACATATATACAAGAACAGCAAAACAAACAAAAACATCACCATTGCATTTCATAATAGTAATGCATCACAATACTAAATTGACAATAAAAGATACACAACACATGAAAAACCTTAACAAATTACATACTAGTACTCAAAGTAAACATTTGCAGATATCAGAAATTCAATGCAACAGCAATAAAAAAATGTACTGTTGTATCAATATATAGGCACTGGTCTCAATATTTTAGACAAGCTGGCCATTAATATGCAAACTCATGATACTGTATAGTGTGATTTAATAGTGGAGGTTTTATTTTGGCAATATATGTATAGCCGGATAAGCTTTTTCTGCCAGATCAACTAATGTAACTCTTCCATTCTTGCATATAGAACTACAGCTTGTCACAGACATGACAAATACCTTTGACACAGACATGTTAAGGGACATTTTTTGCCACTTCTCGTAAAAATGAAGAAATTGGATTCCTTTCAATGAACAATTTAGTTTCGGCATAGATGAAGCAAACCAAATATTTGACCTTCAAGTGTGACCTTGATCTTGGGAGGTACGGGCCTTACTCTTATGCACAACACATTGTCTCATGGTGGTGAACAATCAAGCCAAGTTATTTTAAAATCCATCAGTAAACAATAAAGTTACAGCCCTAAAAATAACTGGGATGTGACAGGACTGAATGGGACATTTTATATGATTCCAGTACATGTATAGCCTAATCACTGATAGTGGGTTGGGGTATAATTATATACTATGTATAAAACAAAATTGATCTAAGGTGCAATGAATGAGTGAGTAGAAGTCTATTAACAAGTGTCACTTCAATAAACCTTGTCAGAAATGTGATTTATCTGCCCTTCAATAACTCTTCTTAACCTGATCAGAATTGCTCACCTGCTTCATGTACATCAAGTTATCCCCGGAGCGGACCTAATTTTGACACCAGGGCCATGATTTGAACAAACTAAGTAGAGGTTCACTAGACAATGCTACATACCAAATATCTAGGCTTGCAGACAAGATTTTCCTATTAGTTGCTATGGCAACCATTCCACTAGTTTCTTTAAAATTGGCCTATACTTAAAAATGTTGTTTACTAAAGCAATAATTGACTCATGGACAGACAAACACATGTACAACGGACATCATGTGATCATAATCAGCAAAACATTTGAAAATTTGGCACGAAGTACTCAAGGTGAGCTAAAAAGGCCAAATTTTAAAAAGTCAAAAATAATGAATGCTTGCTAGAGAATATGAAAGAACTTAGTAAGGAAAACGAAGTGCAGTATAGCATAATATAGTCACGTGATTCCCCACTGTGGCAATACCAAAAATACAAATTCAAGGGCAGATAGTCTTCAGTCTCTGACAGAGTTAAACCCTTAATGCACAACTTCATATGCTGATAAACATACCTGTATAATTCCATAACTCTGCGCCAAATGCTTTTTGAGATATGATTGAGTGACACAAAATTTACATATACATTATGTTAGCAAAATGAGGTAGATGTGTTTTAGTTATCAGGTTTTTCTTGTTTGATGGGCATGTTTGGATTAAACTCTTTCAATTGTCCTCCACTGTTAGAATAATGTTCAGGAAAATTGTGAGAGATATGCTGTGGAGGATAACCAGGCATGCCATTATTATGCATGATACCCATTGCTGAAGTACTATTGTTCATCATTTGCGTAAAACTTTGCTGCGATTGTGGGTAATTGAAATTCATTGGAGGCAGCGGAAAAGATCCCTGCATTTGAGATATGTATGCATTGCTATAACCAGGCATCGCAATGTCCTGCTGTGTCATGTGACTAGTGTAAGGTGGCATTGAGTGTAACATGTTTGGCTGATTGTTCTGCATAGTTACAGGCTGATTAAAATGCTGAGTAGGAGATGAGACAGTGGCAAGAGGCATTGACTGAGTTTCTGCAGCAGTTTTTGACTTCCGTTTCCTTGGTCGACCTGATTTAGCAGATTTCCCCTGAGATTCTTGAACGATTTGAGGTTTTTCAACAATAGCATCCATATTAGTGTATGAATCTAATTCTTCATTACTATTTTCTCTTACAATGTCACGTAATGCATCATTAAACTGAACTGGTCCTTTAGTAAACATACCAGTGTTTGAGACCATACCATATTTAGAGCATCTATCATCTCCAGCTACCTGGCCTACCAGTCCATATAATCCATTCAAGAAATTATTTAAATGAGAATCATTTTGAGAGCTATTCTGTGGTTGGTTGTAAACTTCTAACTGTCCAATAGAAGTAGTTTCTGATGGGCGACTACTTGAAGCCTGACAGTCCAAATCTACTGGTTCCTGTTTAACCTGTACAGTTGATGGTGAGCTAACAGCTGGCATCGGTTGTCTGGTACCTGCAAATTGAAAATCTGGACTAGACTTGTTAAAAGTCCCCTGAGAAGACATTGAGCTTTGACTTGAATGAGGTATCACTTGGTATGAGCCGGGTACAAACTGCGACAGCTGTTGGTCATTAAGTAAGGATGGGTCCATCTCACCAGGATATTGATCATCCTGCTCTTTTTTTTCTTCCTTAACTTCCTTTTTTACAGCAGTTTTTAAGAACACGTCTGGAAATGTAATTTCAGAATTATCCAAATTAGGAAGATCCCCATTCAAGTGGTCTTTGAATTTTCGTAATGCTTCATAGAATGGAACTTTATCAACAGCCCTTGGTAGTTGACTGCATCTTGCACTTGAAGAGGGCATCACAAACACAGCCTGTTAAGTGGAAAACAATTTTTACCAAATCTCAGATAGTTATAAGCAAGTCAACATATGTCCATAAGTGGAGTTTACTAGTATTGGTCCAAGGTTTATGAATTAAAAAGTATTTGTTTATCAACACTCTAACAAAACGCATTATCATCAGTAGACCTAACATATGTTCATAGATTATCTACCAGAAGTAACCTGTACACCTAATTCATGCAACATTGTGACAACTTTCCCAGATAATATGTGAACCGAAGTGGGAGACAGTTTCTTCAGGACATAATTTCTTAAACAAATTGACAAGCAAAATCATCTCATGTCTTGACCCAACCTTTCTACTGAGCAAACAACATAATCAGATGACAAAAACGTTCTTTGACAAAATTACTAAGCATGCAGAATATACTTATCTTTAACTAGTTACAATAGTAATATTTTAAGAAGGATTAGTTTATTGACAGATTTACTTTAAGGCATTGGTTCTGGCTTTTTATGCTAAAAAAAAATAAAATAATATTTTAAGTTACTTACAAGGATTAAATATCATACTTTAATACCAAGCAACAAAAAATTCCAACCGAATACAAAGTACCCCTTTTATCGACTTCACTTATCAGCATTAACCACCTCTTATGTGTAGTGTATTGTATTGGTACTAATTAGTACTATTAATTTGTTGATGACAATAATTTATTATTAAATCTCTTACTAGACATCAAACCTGGGCAAGGTTTTAAATATTGAACTGTAAACATTCCAGATTTTGAATGGCTATCATTGACAGATTTCAAAGCGGTTTTCAGTATTTTGTAGTGGAAATGTTGATCTAGGGAACAGTGCTTTTTGATATTTCTTTTCATTTTTTATTTACGGCGTATTACAAAATAAATAGCAGGGTTCAGAATTTCTTTAAAGTCAAGTATCTAACAATTTACAAATGGAGGACGTTATCAAAAATCTGAGGCACAGTTCCCTGCATTATACATTTATGATTATTTAAATGCCATTTGTTGAAATATATTCCTATATACAGAGTAGTTATCTTTGTTCAAAAATGTGTAAACTATGTGCGATATTGGTTTATAGAAGACCAACAAAATGTAATAATTGCAATGGACTTCATACAATGGGTTTATTTAAGTGTATTATTATGGTTTAGTTTTTAAATCTATAAATTGGTGAAACTTGCTATGACCAGACAGCCAATTCCAATACCTTAAAGAAAATAAAACATTTTATATTGTGCTACTACTTTTATACTAAATGTAAACTAGAGCTTTGTCACAGGAGTGACGAATACCCCCACATGCCACTATAAAACAGAATGTTTAAATCTAAAGTAAAAAAAAGGTTTTTCAGAAATTAATGTCAATGACTTTTACTAAAAAAATGTGAACTTGATTTCTTTCGAAAAGGCAGTTTTATGCTGGGTTTTACACATGACACAGTCAATTGTTGGTGCACATTTCTGCCAGGTATTTCTGAAATCCATCCATACATGACAAAGTTACTATTTTACTAGTTAACCTGGAAATCATGATAAAGGCAGACATACTGAGCATCTTTCACCAAGATTTGATAAAAAGTGTTAACAAGGTTTTACTGTGATTTGACCAGGTAAGCTAGTTTTTGACCCCAAAAGACCCATGTTTGAACTTGTCCAAGATATTATTTATACAAACATTATGACAAGGTTTGGAGAAGATCAAATCAAAACTGTAATTTATAAGTGTTAACAATAGGGCTGTGGATTGTTGGGTAAGTGGCGATCCAATCCAATCCACGATTCAACACTTACGATTCAACACTTACGATCCACAAGTCGAATCACAAATCTTTTGTTATCAAGTAACCCATCTAAAACTTCAAAACTGCAGTCCTGAAGACAGCTAAATTTGATTTCTTTTAGGAATAATGAAGTAAATCAATATAAATTGTTTTATGGCTTAAATTTATATGTACTCCCTTCCAGATAATTGATTCACTAGCATCATTGTTGAAAGAACTGATTGGACATCTTGGCAAATAAAGTAGTCTATGATGTGACAATATTCATTCATGGAAAAGAGATTTTTAAGAACAAAGGATACACTTTTAATTTGTTAAAAAACTAGATCGCGAACCACGAATCTTAGTAATGACGATTATTCATACTTGATTTTTCAATTAGATTCGTGATTACCCGAGTACTCGGATACTCACACAGCCCTAGTTAACAACCCCAAAGTGTGGAAATGTCTCTGATGAATTTGTTGAAGACATTATGTCTTAGGTTATTTATACAGAGAAGTTGGCAGAGAACAAGGTTGGCGATGGTACAGAATCTAGAAACATTGTTGAGGAAACTGCCCACTGGTATACTGGTAAAATACTGTTGAAAACAAGCATAAAACCTGAAAATGTTTATTTATTTATTGTGAATTTTCAATAAGATCACTAGCATTCACTTACCGTTTCAGTACCGGGTAAACAATCAGGTTGTTTTCCAAAATGGAAATTTTTGTGTCCAACAAATACTTCATAGATACCTGATAAAAAGTACAACAACAGTTTAAATACAAGAATGAGACAGACACATTCTTCTATGTATTAACTCAACAGAGTGATATCTTTTCTTTTTTCATTTGATTAACAGTATTTTTACCAAAATCACTGGTAAAACAACTAATTAATGATGTCAAATAAACAAAAGGGCCATAATGACCCTATAATCCCTCACCTGAAAAAAGACTGAGACAACTTTCACGTATTTTTTCTTGGCTATTATATTAAAACAGAAATATTAGAAATGTGTCCAGAGGACACAAATGCCCCCGCTGAAAGCTAAGTAAAAAAGGGGCCATAACTCCTGTGAAAATGTTTTAATTTTACCGGATATCTAACTTGACCTGTGTTTTATTATTACACATCTCCATGTAAAATATGAAACTAATCCATGAAATATTTCTTGAGTTATTGATCGGAAACCACTATTAAGCTAAGATTAGGTCAAAAAGGGGCCATAACTCCTGTAGGGTTTTCATTTGAAACTATTGTTGTTAACACATGTCACGCACTGATAGACAGGGTGATCAATATTGTTCACCATGAGCACTTATTGCTAATGTAAACTTAAAATACCTTTTCCATTAAAGACAGCTATCTTTGGTTTGTACTTCAGTAGTTTCTCAGTGAGAATTTGAGCCCCTTCTTTTATCTCCTTTCTGTAATTATAGGAAACAAGAGTTTAAGCAAGAAACATGTATGGCAAAACCATAAAACCAGGTTTTCAACAGTCTATTGAACATGAACTGTAAAATTTCCATGATATGCATAGAACTGTTCTATTAGAACAAAATTAGTAAAACACTTTGTGCAGGTAACATTTTCTTTGATATCTTCTATAATACTTCATCAATTCTCATCAGATAAAGGGGAGAGTCGTCTCATTAAAGTTACTGACACATATGTATAATTTGTTTTGGAAAGAAGTCAGTATATTTTAAGATTTTGGCCAACGTAGAGTTCGGTGACATGAAATTGCCGTGATATGCCATTATCTTATGAAAATATTGATTTCTTTCCAAAACAAATTATATGTAAAATAGAAAAATAATCCTAAAACCAGGCTTTTCAACCTTTTAAAAACCTATGATAAATAAGTATATATACTAATTACAAAGCCTCATATAATTATTGCCTGTTTTAACTTTTATCAACATAACAGTGTCGAACAATATTTTGAATTCAAAGCTGGAAAAAAGAAAGAATGAACAAGAACTGTCTGAAGACAGCGCGCTCGACTTTTGTTAGTCTTCAATGTAATAAAATGCTTGATAAAGGTGAAAAATCTAAGTGAAGAAGGGGCATAACTCTAAAAATACTGCTAACAGAGTTATGCTGCTTGTCCTACAGATGTACCTTGTCCCCATAAGGAAGTATTCAAAATTTGAGTTAAATATCTTTGAAAGTCTTCAAGATATTGTACTATTTTACCTATTTTAACAAAAATTCTAAGTTAAAAAGGGGCATAACTCTGAAAATACTGTTGAATGTTATGATGCTTGTCCCACAGATGTGCCTTGTCCTCATAAAGAAGTATTCTAAGTATGAGTTCAATATCTTTAATAATGTTCAAATTATTGTACTTTATCAAAAACTTTAACCAACGAAGACGCCGGGGCAAATAGTATAGCTCTCATTTTTCTTCGAGAAGTCGAGCTAAAAATGGTCAAAAACCTTATACTGCATACTGAAAACTTCAGCCACATCAGAACTTAGATAATGTGATGGAAAATGACAGCAATTTCAAGTCAATGTTTGTTTTTATCAAAATCTTGAAATAATTTGTATGAGAAGCTGAATGAGTGAAAGCACCTTGATAAGTCAGCACTGCCTTTGGTTGTCCTGGCAACTATGTTGGTGAATCCAATTCCATATTCAAGCAGTTTAAAGTCTTGCATGGCATTCATTGGTTCAGGTATTAGACCAGATAAATACATACATTTCCCTAGAAAAAACACAGATAAATATACAATGTCATGTAAAGATTTTAGAACCTTATCAAAACGTCCATACTTCTGCACACTTTGTTACATCACTTCTTTTTTCAGCAAGTTTTTTTATGCTATCAGTAAAGTAGCATGATTTCTGTAGGTTCTTTATAACAACAATTTCGGTCAATACCAACTACAAACATCACTTTTATTGGATTATTACAAAATACAGTAAAACCTTGTTATCTCAAGGAGACATCTGAGTAGATGAATTGCTTGAGATAAACCGGGTGCTCATAATAACAAGAAATTTATTTGATGGTTGAGAAAGTTTCATGTCTTGTGTCCGAACGAGTGTACTTACATAAAATATATCAAACTGGTTGATTAAATAAAGTTTTCTTTCATGAATATATTGGTGTTTTCAACAGTACAATATCACGTCGGAAAATCCTGTTACTTTCAAAACATCAAATAGTTACACACTTCACGTGACTTGTATATGTTTCAATTTGTGCCGGATAGAATCTGCATATGTTTTTTAAAGGAAGAAGAAATGGAGAAACGTGTCACTGATTCCTACAAAATCTTGCACTGGCTTCACACAAAAATCAACGAAAGCATAACAACGGACGTGATTTGAGTTCATTATTTTTTAACTTGGAAAATCTTATCATCATAATAATGCAACAGCACACACAGCTAGTTTACAAAATTAGAATCAATTGGCCTTGCTTGGATTTCAAACAACCACCTGTCTGCACTATTTGCCAGATTTACATCCCTTAAGTACACATATTGCCCAACACTGAATATTTGCGTGCACTCATGATTGTTTGCATGTACATACTAACTTCATTTAGCCTATTTATGTATTTAATTTTTTTATTTGGGTTTAACACCTTTTTTCAACCATTTTCACCTTTAGAACCAGTTTTCCTGGACTGTTTTCTAACCAGTACTTAGAACACAGTTGACTCCAACATACACTGCACAGAGAAATGTTTGCTAAAACATGTAGATCACAGTTTGCCATTGTCTATTTTATTAACATATACACATATACTTACAGAAATGGTTGCCAGGTCCAGCATAATGGTGACCAACAAAAGCAGCATACAGACCAGGATTTATCCCAACCTGTATAGTAATAAAAGTATTCATATAAAACTCAACCCATCAAACTGAATAACACAGGGATTATTCCACATTTTGGGAAAGGTAACAGTTTAACAGGAAATCCCCCCCCCTGGCGGAAATATTGTTCCAAGTACTTGTCAAACAACATTTTAAAATGGGTAGTAGTGATTACAAGAACAATATTCCGTCAAAATTTATCGAATCATAAAACCTTTACAACATGCATTGGGTATCTCGATAACAATAGTTCCATGAAAGTTTTATCAAAATCCCTTGAGAAAACAAGAGTATTTCGCTGTTACAATCACACAAAATAAACAAAGGGCCATAATTCCATCAAAAATGATCGAATCACAAAACCCTGAATATATGTGTGGGGGTTCTTGGTAACAACAAGTCTGTGAAAGTTTTGTCAAAATCCCATGAAAAATGTAGGAGTAGTATCCAAAAAGAAATGTCGGAATTTTTTTAAACACAATGACCCTGTGACCTTTGACCTACTGACTTGAAAATGCACAGGTCCTGTAGAGGTTGTCATGAGGAACCTACATATGAAGTTTGATGAATGTAGGTGCAGGCGTTTTGATTTTATATTGCCAAGGTTAAAGTTTGGTACAAACAGACAGACAAACAGACAAACAGAGAGACCAAAAACAATATGCCCCCGATCTATCGATGCGGGGGCATAATAAAAATGTAACATTGTAATAAATATTTGTTTATCTCAAATTCTGCTTATCTTAAACTTATTTACAAGGTCCCTAGGAACTTGAGATAACGTCAACGAGATTCAACTGTAATTAGCAAATTACAGTTATTCAATTTTAAAAGCCAAATTCTTCATGCAGCATATTTTGTCAAACAGAGTCTCTGTGGTCTAGTGGATATGGCCTCTGAAAATGACTGGCCCCTCACAACTGTGAGTTTGTATCCCACCAACGACCAATTTCACTTGTGAGGAAGCTATCCAACTAGCTTAAGGAAGGTCAGTGGTTCTACCAAGGTGTTAACCATGGATCTTCCTCCAAATTTAGTGAAATTCTTTTGAGGACAAATTCAAGCTAAAGACATAAGCCTGATCAGTGTTACCAAATGTGGTTTCAGTGTGAATAAATCTGGTCCAACAGACAAATCTTTAGCATACAGTTATTGCTATAACAGATCAGATATATCAAGGTCAGTGTAGAAATGCCATATCATATTTCTTCTCTACCTAAAGGCCCCCTTTGTTTACATGTTTGGCAAGAAGAATGAAAAAAAAAGTAAGTGTTCATTATTGATTTCAAACACGGTCAGAAAACTGTAAAAGAAAACTAACAATGACGATATCAAGATTAGGTGCCAGGTGATCTGGCAACAATCTAAGGATGACTTCCTCTTCAGGCATTCCTTTAAATCTGTCAATTTTTCTTTTCTTTTTGACAATCACATGATCTGTTATTTTTTCTTGTTTTAATTTTTTCGGTCGTCCAGCCTTTTTCTTTGGGGAGTTTCCAGTGGTGCTAAAGAAAAAGTGATAATCTTACTCAATTGAATCCAAACACAGAAAGCAAAACAAGAGGGCCACATTGGCCCTTTATCGCTCACCTGAGAACCAAGGCCAATAATCAATGACCAGGTAATATTGTTTCCATCTCGTAAAACTCATTTTTATGTAGATTTTGAGATCAAAACCAACAATGAAGGTATAATACTGTTAAGCAAGCTAAAACGTAGCAAATTTTCTAATCCAAGGGTCCATAACTCTTGAAGTTGTGGTCCGATTCCACCCATAACTTATCTGGTCCCAAACCATAAGGTCATACACATTCATTGTAAATATGATTAGGTTCGGTGAATAAATGAAGGCGCTAGAGTTTAAACAAGCTAAAATATAGCAAATTTTCTAAGTCAAGGGCCCATAACTCTTGAAGATGTGGTCTGATTCCGCCCATAATCGAACTTGTTCGAGATCTTTTGGTTATACTCATTTACTAAAAATTTTTATTAGGATCAGTGTATAAATGAAGGCGCTAGTGTGTAAACAAGCTAAAATATAGCAAATTTTCAAAATCAAGGGCCCATTACTCTTGAAGTTTGGGTCCGATTCCGCCCATAATTGAACTTGTCCAAGATCTTTTGGTTATACACATTTACTGAAAATATTATTAGGATCGGTGAATAAATGAAGCCGCTAGAGTGTAAACAAGCTAAATATAGCAAATTTTGTAATTCAAGGGCCCATAACTCTAGAAGTTATTATCAGATTTTGCCCATAATCGAACTTAGCCGAGACATTGTGGCCATATACATTGTGAGCAAGTTTAATCAAGATTCGTAAAGAGTTGCGGTTGCTAGAGTGTAAACAAACTAATTGTGGCCGGATGCCGGACATTCACCGATCCTAAAAGCTCAGCTGATGAATCAGGTGAGCTAATAAAACCATTATGGACCCAATTGGACTGTGAACCATTTATTTTAATCAGGTAATGTGATCAGTAATACGTAAAAACTAAAATATTATATAATTACCTATCTGAGATTGGCTCTTGTTTGATATAATCTTGTTCCTGTTTTATCTGAACTGGTTCCAACATTTTGTAGCTATAATTGTAAGTCAAGTCACTAACATTTACCCAACCACCAATTTTATGACTCCTGAAATTATTCAAAGGCATCAAAATTTCAAATATTGTGTAAAACCGAAAGTAGATTTTCGGGAAATGTCGATCCAAAACAACAACACACAATTTTATTTATCTGCCATATACATATAATACATACTAAACTGAACAGATCAGCAGTATATCACAAGCAGGCACTAATTGTGCAAAATAAAGGTAAGATCAGCTACAATCTATGCCTCGCGGCAATCTCATTGTTAGAGGTGCAAAGTTGGTGATGCGAATTGCAATCAGGATCAACAAGTGTATATGATACATTGTACACACGACTTCTGCAGGCAGTTGTTTTTTTACTTCTACAACTGTTTATTGAATGAATTCACGCCATCGGCAAAATGTCCTAGGTCACGTAGCCGCGTACAACATAAAAGCAATGTTTTCAACAAAGAAAATATTGAGAAAAATCTTACGTGCCAAATGGACAAAAATGTGCCAACTTTTTTTTCTGCATTTAGCGCTGGCTGCCGTGAGCCCAGTATGTACATGTACTGTTTTTGTACAAATCAAAGTACTTCATGTATATTTACATTATGTCAAGGAATAAAAAGGAATCTTCTATATTAGAAAATGAAGAAAAATGGAACAGTGGGACAGTGGAAATAAGTTAACAAGAATTTGCAGGTGCTTGTTTTACTAAGAAAGTGATGCTGATTGTCAGCGTCTTCCTCTCACAAAAGTAAGCTATATTTTTTCCCAAATATCAATTTCCTAAAAGTATTGATTTTTAGTAAAAAATAGTATAATACATATGGAGCGTATTTGTTTTGGAGACTCAAGTGTCGAGTCGTAACACTAGAGCAAAACTAACACCGAGAACGTAAAACGAGTGTGGCAAATCTGTTTGAGAGTCTACTCTCCCATTTTATAGGGAGTGAGCGAGAACAAGATGGTGGAAGCAAAGTGAAAGTGAAAGCAATGACGAACACAGTCAATGGGGGTTTTGATGTAACTCATCAATGAACTTAAATTTAATGATTGATTAGTGTTTTCATTAGTGCATTATATTAATATCGGAATTAAATTTTATTATGGCGCTTATAATTGTGTTGGTTTGTATTTGAATGAGCATATATACACAACAGGGAACTATATAGATTATAATTATGTTCAGCAAAATCGCGAATTTAGGTATGGCACAATTTCTTTTGCTCAAGACTGCCACTATTAATACAGGCACATCGTCAAAATCACTTTCATTTGATGATTTATCTAAATACTGCAAAAATGCAACGAGAACATTATTCTAGCTGTTAGTTTACACTAACTATTGCGTCGTTACTACGCATGCGCAGAATGTCACGCGGATGCCTAAACTCTACCTAAGCGATTGCAAAACAAAATTTAATACACTCATGGAGAGTATACAACAGGAAATCACAACATTATTTCAGTTATATTGTGGTGGTCACTCATCCTCACCAGTTTTCCTGGACTTCATTTAGGCCTTAACCAGTACTAACCACATTCTATCCACAAGCTTCTGCCAAGGTACCCCACATGATTCAGAGCCAGGTGGAGGACAATTCAACATAGGATGTAATATCTTCAGTCAAATTTGTCATGGAAAATATGAGCTCCACTCGTGGGTGGAGTCAATTTTGATCATAGGGTCATAATTTGAACAAAAGTTTTATAAGTTTCATTGAAATTGGCCAACTGCTAAATTTAAAGCAACTGATTGGGTGTCGCTGGACCATTTCCAGCATATGTATGTTGACCTGTGAGTGTGGGGACCACACTGGCAGAGTTTAATCCAGGATTGTTAAAAAATAGGCCAACCCCCAACCCTGCCAAAAAAATGGGCCAATTCTAAGTGAGCCATTATGCAGTCTCTTAAAACTGAAACAGCAAAAAAGGCACTCTCTACATCTCCTTTAATTATACAGTAAAACCTCGATTATTCGAATGTCATTGGGACCTGAAAAATCATTCGGATAATCCATGGTTTCGAATAATCCATTTCAGTATAACGTATTGGTTGGAAACTATAAATTCCGTACTGTCCGTATATTGCAAGGGAGTTAACTCTCGTATGTAAACATGACGTTATTTATTTGAGTGATAATAAGAATAAAATAAAATGTATAACAAACACTTATTATTTATCATTGTTTTATGAATGTATATGAGTTAACCAATGAAACAATAATTCTTGTTAAATAAATACCCGCGCATTTATGGATTATGCAGAACACAATCCGACACAATAATATGTCATTCTCACTTCCCTTACTAACGATCGACTAGGCATCGCTGTCGTAACATTCTAAGACAATTAAAGAATCGAAGACGTACTGTCTTTAGGTTTGGTACGTTTTTTCATCATATTCTAGTTAGCTTTTTTTAACTGTGTTCGAATCTGTTTTTAAATTTTTATTGACGCTGAAATGCAAATAAGTTCATACAGATCACCATGCAGGTACGTACGCATATTAACTTATTATACCCGAGATCATAGTGTAATATTCGTCGCGATTAGTATAAAAGCGTAACAAACAATATGGTCAACTTAACGATAATTAAACTGTTGACACGCTTCGTGTATGAATTGATGTGACACATTGTTTGTCACACGACATTTGATTCTCAATCGGCCATTGTTAAATTGACGACTTCGAATAATAGGTGTGAAAATACGCGCATTTGTAACATTAGGGACCAAATAATGCATTCGGATTACACCAGGTATTCGTAAAATCCGATTCGTATAACCGGGGTTCGTTGTACTTGAAATATATAGAGACGTAATCGGGACCGTAGATTTTATTCGGATAATACCGGGTATTCGGATAATCGGTGTTCGGATAATCGAGGTTTTACTGTAATTTGATGTGACATTATTACATGACATAGGTCAACAGACAGTTTAGACAGTTTATAATTAACCGAATTTAGTAGACCTAAAAATTATCATAAGGCTGAAAATGAAAATAAGTTTGTATGGAGTGCTCCGACCCAGAATTTTAGCACCGGGTAGGTAGGTGGGGATTTTTTTTACTACCTTAAATGAAAGAATAGTCATAAAATTAACTGCAAAAACCGATTGTACTATCGAAAGACAATAGACTGTGGTGGTCCGATAATCGATAGTGATTTTGGAGTCTGATACCCTACACTACCTTTGATCTGTATCATCTCCAGTAAACAAATCAATTCATCCCATTTTGGTCCGTTTTTAGTTGATGAAAATGTTGGATTGAGTTCTAAACCTATTAATAAGACCCATTCAATTTTTGGACCTGATTTTGAAATTTGAGTGTGAAAACATGTGTCTAGTATACATAAGTGTTTACGATCATTCCTTCAGTGAACATAATACATATCACTCATTGGAGTTTTGTGTCAAAAATAAAAATATGCTCCATCTTCGATACATCTAGGTATTTAAAGTAATGAACGACAGTGGTCTCGTGGAACTTATGATTAATTCTGGAATTGTGCTAGAGGTTCTCTTGACAAAGTGATGTCTGGGAAACACTAAAACCATGCTCTATGGGAGCACAAACCCTTATCGAAGCAATTGATCAATCACCCCGGCAAGGTTTGAAGAAACACAACCCTTCACACATATATATTACAGCATAATATAATAACTCAGATACGAGCAGAACGTAACGCATTTGGCCAGCTTATGCTCCTGTCAGTTCAACATGACATAGACCTGAAGCTTGCCTGAAAAAAAACAAGAACAAGAGTGCCAGGTCACAAAATACGCCCATCATGGAGCATAACACAAAGGTGCCTGGGCCGATTGGGCTGGATATCTTGACCAAGGACTTATATACATACATGGATTCGCAACTTCCGTATTAACAGTTTAAAGTAATCAAATCCCGCGATAATAAGACGTGAATCAACGGGAATACAAGCTATTGTTTACAAAAGCGAAAATACGAAAAAATCCGTGATATCCGAATGATAATAACAGCGAAAATATCCGTGGTATTCCGAATGTTTAATCTCGGAGTCGAAAGGATTATAATAGATGTCCGCCATCTTGGAATTTAAATGTTCGACTGATGCCTTTTTCGATGCTTATACTTAGACTTTGTGGATTATACATGTATCTCAATATCTTTAAGGAATTTGTTGCATCCTTTACCAATTTCCCGTGCCCAATTGCCAGAGTTTTATAACTATAATCAAATTCGTAAACACCCAAATACAGCTGTCGGACATTGCCGAGTATATAGCAATGCATTGTGGGATCGCCGAACGATATCGTTTGATCTATTTTTAGCAGTTGCGAATCCATGTATGTATATAAGTCCTTGTCTTGACCGAGGTCGCATGGCCATAAACATTTCCATCAAATTTGGTGAGGATCCGAATAAAACTATTTGAATTAGAGAGCGGACACTGTTCTTGTGGCGAACATTTTCCTTACTGAACGCACAGCAGTATACCACAGGGATAGGGAGTAAACACATTGAAACTATCTCATCTGTTCAGTATGTTTGCTTTTAATCCTACATTAAATTAAGGCTTTAAGCTACCGGTTACTTATTATTTTTGTTTTTAAAATCAGCGCCAATACATAGTCTTCAGTTACTGAAGTAGTGTTGTATTCTGAAGAAGAAAGTCTTCATGTCAACAATGCCACGATCGTTCATCATTATTTACGAAGCGGAACGATAATAAAGCAGGACGAAAATCGTAGGGTCGAATTGTCACGTTCATACCATACACTTACCGAATATGAGTATACCCAGTCTAAGACAAGGCAAAAATCGTTTACAAAAACTGTAATGTACACATTTTAAAAGTTTACATTACCAAATATAGAGCAATATAATGTTAAAATCAATAAAAATTAGTTAACCTGACGCAGTGCTCTGTCGTTGTTTGTTAGATATAACTAATCTGATTGGTCTATTTGTCAAAATGTAACCAATCACAATGCAGCTTTGTAGGGTTTGAATAAAGACCGAATCGTTGACGTGACATCGTCTTTCCAACGGATAACCATGCATTTTCAAGATACAAAATGTATTTATATTTATAGTCGGTATACATAATAACAGCCTAAACATTAGCTATGTATAGCTATTGACCGACTTAATAAAGCTAAAATCTTATTTACCACGGGGTCCAATATATCCAAAACAAAAAGTTTAAAACATTAAAACCATCACAGATACCGAAAGTCCGGTATCTATATAGACATGTTTGTTTTTTGAAGATGCTTTTGTATCTTTTAAAAATTTAACACCTTTAATATCTTATGGTAGAGTACCAGACTTTGACTCCGCTATAATGCAATGTTTGTTTCTTCCAGGCAAACAATTAAAAGATGTACCTTTTCCTTGGTAATCGTGGTTAATTGGCCTAAAGATATATACACTAGTACTGTGTCAAGACAAGGATTTATATACACCCTTGGTCAAGACTATATACTTGACCTACAAATTCTAATACATAGTTCCCACGTCTACAATATTTACCTCCCTTGGCGGCCATCTTGCTTGGCAAATTTCTTATGCGCTTAATAGAAGAAATCAGAAAATTGGTTATTAAACAACTTTAAATTATGTATAAAAGATAACTAAATCATGAAGTTGTTAAGGCCATAATCACATCAGGTTTAAGAAAATGTAGTTGTCACATATAAATTTAATATCCTATATTTAAAATTATCAAAACAAAAATAAAAATATCTTCTATTAGTGCTTGTTGAATTTGCCAAGCAAGATATATGGCCGCCAAGGGAGGTAAATATTGTAGATATGGGAACTATGTATTCACAATTCTTTACACCAAAACATCATCACCCCTATATGTAAAATTTTAAACAAAATGCATCAAATATTTATATGACATCGAAAATATAGCCATGGTTATATATAATTATAGGTTAAGTGCGTGCCTGTCTGTGATGTGTTTTCACTGTTTTGAGTCTGTATATTTGATATTAAATGTGATTTTAAACCGTTTCTTTTAGTTACTGAAGGCTTCATTGAAAATAAGTGGGCAAAATAAGTTTTCATCATATTTGCGATTACATTTGATCAAGGACTTATATACATACATGGATTCGCAACTTCCGTATTAACAGTTTAAAGTAATCAAATCCCGCGATAATAAGACGTGAATCAACGGGAATACATGCTATTGTTTACAAAAGCGAAAATACGAAAATATCCGTGATAATCCGAATGTTAATAACAGCGAAAATATCCGTGGTATTCCGAATGTTTAATCTCGGAGACGAAAGGATTATAATAGATGTCCGCCATATTGGAATTTAAAATGTTCGACTGATGCCGTTTTCAATGCTTATACTTAGACTTTGTGGATTATAAATGTATCTCAATATCTTTAAGGACTTTGTTGCATCCTTTATAAATTCCCCGTGCCCAATTGCCAGAGTTTTTTAGTATAATAAAATTCGTAAACACCCAATAACAGCTGTCGGACATTGCCGAGTATATAGAAATGCATTTTGGGATCGTCGAACGATATCGTTTGGGCTATTTTTAGCAGTTGCGAATCCATGTATGTATATAAGTCCTTGATTTGATGTATACTAATGAACTATATATAGCTTCTATAAATAAAGATATCATTAATTTTTTAAGGCTGATAAATCTAAATAATAAATAACTGCAGTCCACACTCTTTATCTAACCTCTTAATTATGTTTTTATCCTCACTCTGTACATATTCACCTTTTACTTTATTTCCTCTTTTGCGGACACACCTGGTAGTATATTCAGTCTGTTGAATGTGACCAGAAACGGAAGAAGAAGAAGAAGAAGAATATGCTCATCATTCGATCTGTATATACTCATTGGTAAAAACTTAATGACCGAAATTGAGCTTCAAAATAAACATGATATTTTGCAAAATGGCTTCCATTTTTTAAAAATTATAATAGAACATCGATCATCACTTCCACCCGTCTAACTCTACATGGTCTGTTGATCCTTTGTTTATATCGCCAGTGTTTTCCGATAATGTCAGTGTTTTTCCTCTTTATCTATATGGTCAGTTAACTCGTTAGTAGTTTAGTTCGTACCGTTGGATTTTGTCTACGTACTTCCGGTTCAAGTATATCAAAATAAGTTGAAAGTATGCATCTCGCCGGTAAATCTATCTTTGCATTTTGTATGCTGGTAGGGCCTTTGTTGGTGCTTGGTAAGTTAATTTTATTATTTTTATTGATCATGTTTATGCTTTTCATGAGTTCTAATTGAATTTTAACTTCTGAAATGGAAATTTATTTACGTTTTATTGCCAACGTGGCATTATGTTGATGGGGTGAGGTTAGTTTATTCACAGGAGATTGAAATTTTACCCATTCATATGTCACTTGCTACAACAAATCACTCAGATATGTATATAATATACACAAGGAATGAAACACCGTTCTTAGCCCAACCATTAGCAGTGATCGGGAAAGAAATTTTCTTAATGGGACAATGGCCCTTTCGGATGGAAAATCAATGTGACATTTTCAAAATCCAATGTGACATTTAATGAGATAACAAACTAATATTTTGAGAGGCATTGTTATTGGCAGATGATAACTGAGTAACAAATAAGTCAGTGACTTATGGTATATAAGCAAATATACTCAGCAGGCTTTCAATTCAGAAAAGTCTACTTTCTGCACAATTATCCCATAAGATCGCATTTCAACTCTGGTACATATTTCATAACTAAAATCTCATGTCAATACAACATATCCAAACCACATTGGCTTCGTTTCCGAGTTTGTCGAAACTTTGAATGATACTTCATAGAAAGGTAACATCGCTAAACCGAAAGTATGCCTTAAAATTGCTACGAAAACAGGCTGCAACTCGTTCATTTTTTAAACAATTCTCACAACTAGGGCGTAAAAATAACCACCATTTGTGTAGCTACTAATTTATACACAGTTATAGCCATAACATGCTTTTAAAATGAGTACAACTAAGTCTAAACACGATAAAAACGTTAGTTGGCCGAGTGCGACATTTGCATGTTCATGCAAATTTTCCGTACTTCATCACTAACAATAAAAACGCTGTAGAAACCAGTATTAGAATACTTCCAAGCAGCGAAGTTGGTGAATAATCCCAAAAAAGTCAATTTACGAAGCATTATATTTGATTCGCTGGGAATGGCTCATATTCATCCGTTTCTCTTTTATTTCTGTGACCCTGATACATGCCCGCTGTCACTTCGTCGAAAAAAGGGGATCCAATAATGTTAATTATGCACTGGTTTCCCGTTTAGAGCGAAGAATCAAGCGTAAGCTGGTTGTCAGCAGGCATGTGCGAGTAAAGCTTCCGGGGTAACAGAAATCATGCTAAGCGTCAGATGACGCAGAGCGTCTATATCATTAGGCACTTGCAGGCAAATGCAAAGAATAACGTTAAGCATCAGATGACACTGAGCAGCAGTATGTATTGCATACTCGCTTTATTTCGTACACAAAAATTCTATTGAAAAATCGGAACGTGACATGGGCGCATCAGGTGCAAAAGACGATGTGACATTTTGAATTTTAATGTGACTATGGAGCATGCCTTTCCCGATCATTGCATTACTTAGGAACGCGTTAAACCACAGACACTTGGGGTTAGGAGCTTAAAAAACAACAAAATAATTGTATTTTTGTCAATCCCAACACATAAACTTATCATATCTATCAATAAAACCTAAAATAAGCCGTTTTGAAAAAAATACATTTTTCAACGTCAACAATATATATACTTCAAGATATAAATGTTCGTTGGAAAAATAGCTCACACGTTACGTCGTACCTTCGAAAACACCTCGTATTTTATTCCATTTCCAACATTTTCACATAATCCTTGTGTCAGTCGATGTAGTACACATTATTCTTCACGATTATTGTCAAGTTTAAGTTTCAACCTCAACATTAACACCAAAATATCCAAAACAATTAGCAAAATTGTCAATATTTTGCATCAGCTACATTTACAATCGACATGGTTCCTGGCATTGTAGTATATGACTGCATCGAGTACTGAAATTACGAGAACCAGCAGGCAAAATAACACTGGTTCTCATGTGTTCAATACGTGGTGCATTCTAACACTACGAAGCCGGGAACCATGTCGATTGTAAATGTAGCTGATGCAAAATATGGGAAAAATTGTTTCATTCCTTGTGTTTATATATATATACAGTATAGCTTAATAGTCCGACAGTCCGAGGCTATATCTTTACCTAATTCTGAGTCATAATTTCAATTTTCTGTGGTTTATTATCTGTAAGTAAGGATTTAAGTTTGAATCAGGGTTCTCAATGCAGGCCAATTAAGCCGCTTAGAAATGTGTTTGGGCCGGTTAGGAATCTCAAAAGTTTATAAAATATTGATAGAAAATACCCGGACCCCCCCTAGCAGGCCTGTTAGTCTAGCTTTTGGGCCTGTTGGCCACAAACTTATTGAGAACCCTGTGAATTATCGATATGCTGTGATGGTATCTATTCGATATGTTCAGTGTTTTGTCCCAGGTAAGATTTAACTAACGTTGTAACTTGAATACTACTCAACATGCAGTTACTGTTGCATACCGAATACCGGTGCATCAAACAATATCCATACTATCAGTCTCAGAGAAATAGATCACAAGAGATAATCAACTTATGTTACTGCCTGTGTAATATGGCATGTGAATATTACTTTTCCGAAAATTGCAGATTTTGTAGCAAATAAAACTTCTTGCCTATTGTAATTACTAGCCCTACTAATTTGGCTTTTCAGTTGGCCGATTTCGTGAATGAATTCAGAAAGCCCATCCTCTCAGCCTTACAAAGATCTGCATATTAATATGCGGAAATTCAAATTGCGTCAAAATTCTTCAATTACTTGTATAACTTGCGTAATTAGATAGAAATATCAGTAATCTGCTCTGCGTGAATGTACTTTCAAAATTCTTGTGTTATGATCAGTACCCTGTTTACTGGTGTTATTCGAGTAACGGTGCATCAAATAAAATCATGATATACACTCATGCATAACTTAGCGTTGTCAACATATCTGTCATCAGTAGAAAACGTCATTTTGAGGATTAGTATGCATTAAAATCAGTTTTGTATTAAGAAAATACACAAAATGTTAATGATTGAATCATTGTTCATACAATAAAAATACATTGCTTTTCTCAGAAAAACTGGATTTTTTTCACTGCCATCTGCAGTTCTGAATGGATGTGTTTGTTTTTATGCTGCTTCTGTTATAAAAAATTTTTTTTAAATAGTTCTGTGTTGAAATTATTGTTTCGAGTTTAATCCAGCGTAGTAATATCAGTTATCACTGCTACATTATGACATAATGTGACCTTGAGAGGTTTCTACTTGTACACCGTTATTTAGTACATTCAAGGAAAGAAAGATGGCGGCCGACTTCATTGTATTTATTGATTGTGGGCACTAGATTGATACAGTTTTTGAAAATTTGACTGTAGGCATTCGTAAAGGAGATGTGTACATACAAATTACAATATTTGATTCACAGCAGTTCTAAAATTAGCTTCACAGTTATCCAGTACTGTCATATTTATTTTTTATTCCAGGTGACACTTGCACAAATCCACAGGTGAAGTCAAGTGTTTACACCACTACTGAAGCTGCTTCATCTATGGAAACAGTTTTCATTGTACAGTTTTCTCTCAAATGTTCTAACAGTGCATCTGTAAGTACCAGGTTTTTATGCAGTTTGTAATAACACATAATTTTTGCAAAAGGGGAAGAAAAAGCTTGATGTAAATTGAATTTTAGGGGAAAACTGCATGATTTTAGAGAATTTTCCTGCGACCCCTGCTGTAGATGAAAAAAAGCTCGAAATGACATCGTAATATTGTCTAATTTTTTCCCTACTTGACCTAATGAGTTAGACCCTTCAATCAAGTAGATGTGCAGGGGTGACAATATTCTGGATATGTCCAGAATTCCGGATTAATCTGTCCTGAACGAGCTATGATTTCTGAGCAAAATAAAAGTTATTTGCAGTCTTCGAATTAGTGTTTTTTTTTCCTTCTTTAAGTCTTTTGGGGGCAACCTAGTTTTAGAGAGTTTCCTTCATAAAGTATATAGTCGGGCAACCTGTCAAAAAAATTAATTCAAAGACTGATTTGATGAAAATATCTCAAGAAATGGCAAGTTATGGTCAATTTAATCTGTTCTGAATTAAATATGGAAACAATGTGTTTGAAGGCCTTTTATTTGGCAAAAATGGTTGGCTGCATATGATTTCAGGATTTTTTATTTGGCTGTATTGACACCCCTGGATGAGCAACCTATGATCTTGCAACCATTAGTAGTCTTGAGTTATTATAAATGATTACTTACTGGTTTACTAAAGCTGTTTTCAGAAACTGACACATCTGTGATCTGACAATGTTATTAGTGTAATCAAATGACTTTCGGATATTGGAGTTACTACAACTTAGTAGAAGACCTTAATGTGAAGTTACGACTACTTGTTTCTTGGAGCAACAGGATGTCAGATGATCAAGTTTCTGTTAAGATACTGAAAGACGGAATGCAATTTGTTGGAAATAAATAAGTTTCATATCATTATCCTATACATCATATTTTACTTCAGAATTTGAATTTGTTTGCTGATGTCAATGGAAAAACTTTGGCTGTCACACGTAATGAAGACAATTCAGACTATCTTTACCAGGTTAGCATTATTGTTTGCTTTTTTTAGCTCACCTGAGCCCGTGGCTCTGGATGAGCTTTTAGGATCGATGAATGTCTGGCATCTGGCGTCCGTCCACACTTAGTGTATTTACACTCTAGCATCCACAGCTCTTAACCAATCTTAATCAAACTTGATCATTATGTATATGGCCACAATATCTCATATGAGTCAATTATGGGCAAAATCAGTTAAGTATTTCCAGAGTTATTGGCCCTTGATGAAGAAAATTAGCTATGCTTTAGCTTGTTTACACTCTGAATGCCTTAATTTCTTCACCAATCCTAATCATATGTACAGTGAATGTGTATGACCTAAAGATCTTGAACGTGTTTGATCATGGGCGAA
Source organism: Lutraria lutraria (assembly GCA_964023205.1). NCBI lineage: Eukaryota > Metazoa > Mollusca > Bivalvia > Venerida > Mactridae > Lutraria > Lutraria lutraria. The sequence continues at coordinate 25,956,278 of OZ026844.1, read as the reverse complement.
ATCGGACCAGGACTTCCAAGAGTTATGGGCCCTTGATTAAGAAAATTTGCTGTATTTTAGCTTGTTTACACTATAGCATCTTCACAGGGGTTCTAATATTCCGGAATATTCTGGAAATCCGTATTAAAGCCGCCAGGGGCACTTTTGAGATTGATGTAAATCCGAGGAGGGGGGGGGGGGGGGGGGGTACTGATTGGGATCGCTGTTAGTACATCCCAGCATCTGGATCACTTGGGCGTTTTTCCTATTCACTAACGCTTGGTTAACAAGCGTCTATGTACACAAGAGTATTGGCGACTGCAGAAAAAAAATTAATCGAAGCTTATGAACTTTTAAATCGTTGACAATTCGTTGGTTAATGGGTCCTATCAAATTAAATGATTAACATGATTACTATGCCTCTGCGAATGATTTATATTTAACAACGATAAAAAATGCATAGATCTGTGCAAATAATGATTACCGACGTAATGCGACATAACCTTGAAATTAAGGCTGAACATTTTTAATTTACGTAGATCTACACAAACGACAAGGATATAAACAAGAAATATCTTTTAAAAAAGATAATCCGCGTGTATATACATATGTACAGTAGAAATTTAGTAATTAGGAAACACAGCAGATTATCCCATACATGTATTGAAATAGGCTGAAAACTAAAAGAAAGTGTCTAAAGACTCCAGAATAAGATAAAATGGTTTACAATCCTCCGTGTATACAGTAACATTGCTGACCTAAAGATTGAACTATTTTGCAACCTTCTCTAACATACTAACAGTTAAGGTTATAAACAAAAAATCTTGAGTTTAATGCTAAAAGTATATATACTATTTTTCATTAAATTAGATTATATCATATATTTATCTTATTTACTGTATATGAATTCCACATTGTGTAATTTTTCATGGTTTACGTTTTTGATATTTAATGTGATGTTTTATTGATGTTTTTTTTTGCTTTTATTATTGCATTATTTTCAGAGGCAGTAAAACAAATAATAATGGTTTCTGTCCTAAAAAATTGTAACAAAATAGCCTTTAACCAATGAGAAAACTCCTACTTCAGCTGAAGATTTTGTATCTGACAATTTCATTGGTAACAAATGTAGGTCAAAATCAATTTTAATACAGCTGCGCCGAAAAATACACGTTAGCAAATCGATCACTGAGGAATCTTTGAGCATTAAAAACGAAATGAGTCGATGGAATAACATTCATGATGTGAGTTCTGATCAGAAATCCGCAACGCCGATCTTGACACTATGGAATTTCCATAGTGTTAAATTGTTAGGAAGGAAGTTTGGATGATTTGTTTTTAATTATTGAATAAGAGTCAAACAGCTAACTGCAAGTCACTCTAGAACATTTCATTGTCTCATACTGTGCTCAAAGATTGATAAGCATAAATGTTGTCCAGTGAGATATAATTATTTATTCCTCTCTTTTATATCCTAGGTGAGCTTTAGTGATGAAAATAAAAACCTGCCTTCTGGAACATACGATGTGAAATTCTATGACGAAGATGGATATTCTAATTTAAGAAAGGTAAAACTGAGAAGTACTGATATCACAGATAAGATTGATGACTGTGTTGAAGTCTATACAACTTATTATACACCCAATTTTGCAACCCCACTCTTAAAGAGGGGGTCATCTGTTGTTCCATCCGTCCAAAAATCTTGTGTCACGCATATTTCCAAAATTATTAGGGGCAGTCATGAAATTTATTATACAGAAATGTTTATCAGCATATGAAGTTGTGCATAAAAGGTTTAAACTCTGGCATAGGATGAAGACTATGGAGTTATCTGCCCTTGACTCTGTATATTTGGTTTTACTTTCTATGAAAATTTTGTGTCACATGTAGTGTACCATGACCAGAATAATAGAGTGGGGGCATCTGTGTCCTATGGACACATTTCTAGTTTACCTTAGAATGTGTCACATTAAACTTTAGGCAATGGAAATGGGACTCATATGATATGCATTTTATTGAATTTTGATACAATTTCTCTTGATAATAACATGTTGCCCTTGGGTATCATGCCATGTAGTTATGACTGTTTTTATGCTTGCGCAATTTGAAATGAAGGAAGAGGTAAAGCTTTACCCGTGTCCTTCTGTCCATCCGAATTTTGGTTTCCAAGTGATAACTTGAGAAATATTTCATGGATTGGTTTAATATTTTACATCGAACCATTTTCACAGGAGTTGTGGCCCCTTTTTAATATAGCCGTCAGCAGGGGCATTCATGTCCTCCAGGCACATTTCTAGTTTTATTCATAACTTTTTTCTGAAATTTCAGGCTCAAAGAAGTGGTGATGGTGCTGGTTCTGTTGCTTCATTGTTTTCCATTGCTGTTAAACATCCTGTAAGTAGAATGTCATAGGAATTTTCTTTGGAACCATTGTATTTTTGTTAGTTTAGTTTTAGCTCCACTGAGCATGAAGTATTTAAAACCGTATGGCCTAGAGCTTTAATAGCATAGTCTTGTGGTCCTTTACCAAGATTTTTCATATGATGCCACTGGGTAGGAAGTTGGCTCTGCCCTATTGGGTCACTTCTTTTACAAAGATATTAATATAGAGGAAGCCTTTCAAAATCCTTTGGACCAAAAGGGCATGGTTTAGAGAGTTAGATATTACCATCCTAAATCCAAAATATGACCACATCACTGATTTCAATCTCATCAGAACAAATGAAAAACTGTTGATCGTGAAAATAAACGCCAAAGAACAGTCGACTGAGTCCATGAAAATAACATTAAACAAGCACAAGTCAATAAAATAAGAGAAGCATATTTCAACCATGAGCTGTCGTTCTTGTTAATAACCGAAATTATGAAATTTGGATCCGTACCTGCGAATCTCAAAATGGGTAAGAGTATTTTGGATATTTCGGATACTTGTTGCAGTCCTATAATATACAGGGTCATTATGGCCCTCTTTTTTCCAGTTTATGCAAGGTTGTAGATTTTTTTCTTTATATTTGCAGGGTGTGTGGAAGGGACCTCTTGTACCAAGTGAATTAGTAGCTTTAGCAGTATCAGCTTGTGTCTTCTATTTTGCATACAGTACAAGAAGCAAGCTTCAGTCATCATGAAAAAAAACATGTCTTAGATAATTTATTTAATTACTGCATTAAAGCAATTGCAACAATACCTCTTTTCAGGAAAATCTCCAGGATTATGAAAATCATTAACATTCCTGGTACAAATTTTTTTCAACGAAAGTCTATTCGGACATTGGTCATGTGGAATAATAATTTTTCAAAATTTGTATTTTGTTGCATATCTTTGTATTTCTTAAAAAAATCTACTAAGTGGTAGAAAAATAAGTGCTCTGATAGTTTTGTATGTTGAGTGGACAGTATGTGACTTGGTGTGGCTGTATTTAGTGTATTGGTTTCATGGCATTATGCTACACAGGTTTATAAATAAATGAATTGCTTTTAAAGATTTTTTTTTCTCACAAAAATATCTGTGTCACATTTTCATCTGTGCTAAGCACAGTTCACCATCGTATCTACCTGCTAACTCATTAATTCAAATTTGGAAATCAGGATCCACAGTTTCACTACTGTGTGTTTATATAAACAGCATAATTTATGTTGATGTTTATTTGGGTGAATCAATGTTGTATACTTCAATGTAAATTCCAGTAAATTTTAAAGTGAAATAAAATGTTTTGTAATATGAAATAGAATGTTTGTACAGTTTTTAGCTCACCTGAGCTTTTAGGATTGATGAATGTCCGGCGTCCGGCCACAATTAGTTTGTTTACACTCTTAACCAATCGTGATCAACCTTGTGGCCACAATGTCTCGGCTAAGTTCGATTATGGGCAAAATCAAAATTCTTATAATATTTTCAGTAAATGTGTATAACCAAACAATCTTGGACAAGTGCGATTATGGGCGGAATCGGACCAGAACTTCAAGAGTTATGGGCCCTTGACTTTGAAAATTTGCTATATTTTAGTTTGTTTACAATCTAGCGCCTTCATTTATTCACTGATCCTAATCATATTTTACGATGAATGTGTATGACCTTACGGTCTTGAACAAGTTATGGGTGGAATCGGACCACAACTTCAAGAGTTATGGGCCCTTAGATTAGAAATTTGCTACGTTTTAGCTTGTTTAACAGTATTATACCTTCATTGTTGGTTTTGATATCAAAATCTACATAAAAATGGGTTATACGAGATGAAAACTATATTACCTGGTCATTAATTATAGTGCCTTTGTTCTCAGCTGAGCGATCTAGGGCCATCTTGGACCTCTTGTTCAGCTCGACTTTGAAGAATAGCGGGGCAATCCTACTCACCCAGGCATCAGCATAGCACTTTGGTTAATGTTTTGCATGCAACTTGTACGACTTCATATCTCATCAACCACCACAGGTATTTGCTTGTTACTGGTTACATATGTCTTTGACACTGTCCAAGGCCCATAACTCTGATAGGATTTTGACTGAATAATGGTCCTGTTGATATCAGAAAATTCCTGGTTAAAGTTTTGCGTGCAACATCAATCTTTGAAAAAACTGCTGAAAGTATTCCGTGAAACTTAAAACATGTCTTTGTGATTGTAATTGGAGATTGCTACTCAAGGCCTATAACTCTGACATGGATTTTCACTGATTTATGGCCTTTATGAACTTAGAAAATTCCTGGTTAAAGTTTTGCATGCAACATCGACCTTCAAAACTATTGAATGTATTCATTTGAAACTTAATCATAATTTTAATTGAAACAATTCTGTGTTCTGAAAATCAATCCTTTATTTCTATTTATAGTCTTAACTTTTTCCACAATCATTATTGTAGGTATTCCCATTTGAGAAGATAAAATATTTTATTTACCATGATTCTCTTCTTTCACTATCAAGCACTGAGAATAGTTTAACATACTGCCCTACAGACAGCTCTTGTTTTTGCTCACCTGAGCACAATGTGCTCAAGATGAGATTTTGTGATCACCCTGCATCTGTTGTGCATTGTGAAGTGGCATCAGACTTCTTTAAACAATATCTCTGAAATCACTCGGGCAAGTATTAGATACAGTACGAGTTTTTCTTCAAAAGTGTCTTCTTACAGACGTAAGAGGACGGTTCGCTTTGACAAACAACCAATTTGTCCGAGGCAAAGCCGAGGATAAATGGTTGTCTTAGCAAACCGTCTTCTTAGCGCCATCTTGTAAACACCGTTGATTTTTTGCGTACAGTGCTACCACACAGTGAACATGTTTTACGTATAATCTTAACACCAAAGTCGTTTTTATATGGACAGTGTGAACCTGATATGACCGAATAGTCGAATACCATATTCTCCTTAGAAGTATGTTTTTGGCTTTTGGTGAAAAACTTCTTCTTTGGTTGTGACAGGGGAAGCCATTATTTGCTATTTTTAGAATTATATTCAGTGAGCTAGTAAACAAGAACAAGGTTGCAAGCAACCCTGTTCAAAAAGTGAATATTCGTCAAAGGATTTTTTCAGAACATACCAAGCCCAGTAAGTAATCAAAGTCGTAACAAAGATCAACAGCACGAATTTTATTGAAACAACATGCATGATGTTTGTTATCTTTTCTATTACATATTTATTCGAAGACTGAGGACAATCGTTATCTTGAAGCTTTCTTTCTTGATGGTTTTTGTAGTGCATACTTATGTAAAGTTATCTACCGAAAGGTGTCTGATGTTGATGGGTTACTTGCTGATGTGATTGAGAACTGTCTGGTACATGCATGGGGGAAGAAATGTTTTGCTTTTTATATTTGTGAACCCATAAAAGCGAACGTCTTCCTCTACGGTATGAATTTTACCTGCATGTACTGATGCGTTACCACGCTAATGACAGTATGCGGTGCTACAATGTATATACCCGGTAGTTGAAACATTCATGATACAGTGCACTCATTTGGTTAGATTCTTTTGAAATAAATGTCTTTAAGTGATTTTTATGACATTGTTAGTGAACGCGTATTTAGACAGATACATAGATGTATTTTTTCTTGAATTATGAATTATTCTATACATGTATGTTAACAAACAATCGTATGCATATAATTCACTTCAAGAATAGCACGGAGATTTGCTCAAATATTTACAACTTCTCTCAGTTCGAATTTCGCGTGGGTTTATTCAGGGTCTTTCAATTGAATTCTATTTGAGTGACCCTGGTTTATTCATCAAAGTTTTTAGCATATACATATTTCATATAAATCCTATGCAAAGACACGGTGAATATATTGATTTTACAGTGAATTTATTTGAATATTATAATCACTGTTGTTCAATAAGTCAATCCATTCTGGTTTTTTAAACATGAACTCTCAGAACAATGACGTAGTGAAGTTTTCTTCCGTTTTTATATCGTGAACTGTTGCTACCTAGCTGAGTAAAAAGGCAAAAGCCTTTATAAATCTGTAAAATTAAAGTTGGATAAGATATAAGCACCAAAAATGAAATCTTCGTCATTGTCGCCGGCTGCAATGTTTGATATAAATACGGTAAGGTAGTTTTTCTTAAGAAACAAGAAACCCAGCTTATTTGTATACTTTTTCTGTTACATGTACGCCTCATCGATTTTAGCATTGAATACAAAACAATGATATACCAAACACATCTGAAAGTTTGTTTGTTTGTTTCATCGTGTTTTACATCATTTTCAACATTATTTCAGTCATATCGTGGTGGGCAGTTATTCTAACCAGCTGTCCTGGACTTCATTCAAGCCTTAACCAGTACTAACCACATTCTATCCGCAAGCTTCTGCAAAGCTACCCCACACAATTCAAAGGTGGAGGACAATTTAACATAGGATGTAATATCTTCAGTCAAATTTGTCAAGGACAGTGTGAGCCTCGCCCGGGGTTCAAACTCACAACCTCTCAATCAGTTGACAAACACTGAGCTAACCGGGCAGGCTTACAGCTGAAAGACAACTTTCTTAAAACATATCAAACAAGCCGAAATATACATACAAATTTATATTAATGAATTTCATTAAAGAGAACTTCTTATTAACACACAAGAGGCAAATAATTATAATCATCAGTTTTAATAATTCAATGACAACCATATACTCTACAATATCAACTGTATAGTCTGGTAGAATTTACAAATTTCATGATGCTATTTACTTGATTGTGTGGGCTACAAAAGTATAAATACCCCTGTAATAAATATCTACATACCTCATGTTATTGTTAACAAAAGCTTGGATGTTCAATGCATGGAAACCTTTTTGGCACCTATATTCTTCCTCATTATCATAAGGTGCTATTATTGGTAGTAGTGTACCATCAATAGCACCAATCACTCCAGGCAATTTACATTTCTGTAGAAGTCTGTATTGTTTTTAAGAAGTTGGTCTTGTCTATAACGATAAACATTCCTATGTTAACAGTAAATAAAGTATTTGGTTACTTCAATAACAAGTAGAAGCAGTTATGTGAAAGTACAGCATCAAATACTAAACCCAGGAAATGCATGTAACTGTTTAAATCCTGTGACTGTTATTTTAAAAATCTGATCTTTCAAAAAGTACTGGTCTGACTCTGAGTTCATAAGGTAACAGTCTTAATTTGCCAATGTAAATTATGAGAACTTGCTGTATATATATAGGCCATGTAAAATGAAAAAAGTATTAATTAATCTTTAAAGAATTAAGTTAAATCATGCAGATTTCATATTTGGTTTAACCACAGGAGCCTGTTATTCAATCAAAAAAAAAATTATACTCAATACAAAAATTACCTACGTATAGAAAAAACAACAGGATTGCAATGCCTCCCACTCCCCACCCACATCGCCGATACAAGAATCTCTATTAAACAGCGGTCAACACGTGAAATTTTGGTCTACATAGTTAAAGGCTATAAAAAGGTAACAAATGCAGGTCCTACCCTTGACGTTTTCTCAGTTTTGCTTATCCTAATTCAATAAATCCAAGAGTTTCTCCAGCGGAGGCTAGCCATTGCGTGACGTCATCAGCCAGCCAAAGATACTGCTGCGGAGCGAAAGGTTTAAATATTAATTTTACTCCGCTAAAATGTATTTCAACATGCATTGCTTTCAAAATATTTTCTGATATTGGAAAATGAAAGATTCCTTTTATTTGTTAATTTATTTCCATAAAAGAATTGTTATTAGAGATTTGGAAAAACCCAAGGGGAATTAACTCTAAGATTTATTACATCATCCTGTTGATAAAATACAAGCGTTCTGTACGGAACGGTACGGTTACCCGGAGTTTATACATATAACACTTTACTCCGGAGCAGCATCTTTGACCCGCCTTATGACGTCACGCAATGGCTAGCCTCCGCTGGAGAAACTCTTGGATTTATTGAAATAGGATAAGCAAAACTGAGAAAACGTCAAGGGTAGGACCTGCATTTGTTACCTTCCGAATTCTTTCACGAAAATCGGCCAACCGGAAAGCCGAATTAGTAGGGCTATAAGGAGCATATCTGTGTAAAAAAGAAAATTTACATGATGTTATCCAAGTTTTCATTAATAGATTCAATAACACTGGAGAAAACCCTGCAAACAGTGGTCTTTTTGACACCATGAAGATCCGCATTTTGGAGAAAAAAATCACCTTTGGATAGACTTTGCATTCCTATCTGAATCTGAAAAAAGTAGTAAAAATATGTAAGTACCATAGTTTCAGACCAGACAGTACGGATCTAAAAAAAGAGTCATAATCAATTAAGGTAGGAATTAAATGATATATCAAATTGAAATTTGAAGAAAATCAAGAAATACACATTACATTTTACATTAACTTAAGTTTTGTTGATTGATGTGCATCCAGTAATTTCATGATATGCAATAACTTTACACTGATCAGGGATGGCGAAGTATAAAACATGGCGCCCCTCTAGATTTTAGTGTAAAATTAAAGGAAAACATGGCCCCCCCTATCAACTTTTTTGTTTCTTATTGGATATTAATAATATTATTTTTTTTTATCGCCCGTAAAATTTGGTTAGGAAAACATGGCCCCCCATCTTATCTTTTTTATTTGTTAACATATATTTTTTAAATCTACATGATTAAAAAGGTATTGTAATCTAGTTTTCATAAGTGTAAAGATATTGAAATTTGATGGAGTAAAACGCGATTTACAATGAGTTAAAGTAGACGCATTTTTTCATTTTTTTTCACGGGCCCGATAATCGCCTATGTGATTCGGAAATTCTGTGCAAAGTTATGTTCATGAAAATTGTGCTGAAATGAGTGTTTCTCAACAACCGTGTTCAAATACATCACAGTGTATCAACCAGCAAGACGCCGAAGAAGGACCTACTGTCCCACATTCAGCCACAATCGACAACTAGGCCAGGCATGGAGAGTCATGTGATTCACGGAATTCGGACATTAGTGAACAAAAGGTCTATAGGCATAAATGTTCATTGAATTTTACCGTGTCTAGTCGTCATGGTGGTAACAATGGGTTAAGGAGTGTTAGTTCTGTTTTAGAACAAGACCATAGTAGTTCTATAGTTACCAAAACCAATTCGGATGTATATGTTAATGATTTGTATAAATCATTATCATTGTCATGTGATATACTACATCAATATCTTAGTTTGTTTATACTCTTGATTTATTGTACAAGGTCCGCATTGTGTAATTATTGCAAATTCGTAAATTTTGTGCCGTACTATATTCAGTATTCTATTGATGATGTTTTGACAAGAAATATTATTGACGATAGCTTACCAAGACCATGGTTGTATAATAACTCGTTTCCGATGCGTCAAGCAAAAGCGCAAAATTCAGACAACAGTCATCCTTGTCGAAACATCACCAATACTACTATTAATAATATTTGTCATGATTGTAATGTTGATACCAGCATAAATGTGCCTATTATAAATTCTGATCAAATAACGCTTCCACCTGATGCGAAACATATAAAAATTATAGATAAAACGGTGCATAATACCGACAATGGCAAATTTAAGATCCTAACATTAAATGTGTGTGGCCTTAAATCCAAAGTAAACTGTCCTGACTTTTTACATTTGATCAATCAATATAGTATCATTGGTATACAAGAAACTAAACTTGATGATTTAGATTCTATCATAATAGATAATTACGATCTGTATTGTATTAACCGTAAGAGAACTGTATTGAATGCGCGTAAATCAGGTGGGATAGCGTTATTAATAAGTAAGACCATATCTAACTATGTGACTGTTTTAGACTCCAATAGCAAAACAATCATGTGGTTTACTTTGTCAAAACAATTAACAAAAACTGATGGTGATGTGTTGTACGGTATGGTTTATATACCGCCAGAGAACTCTAAATATTCAATGGAGGATCCATTCATGGATATACAAGTTTTCATGAACTCGTGTTTAGATAAATACCCGCATGTGTGTTTACTTGGTGACTTTAATTGTAGAACTGCAAGTTTACTAGATTACATTCCAGCGGACAAAGACATTTTAGATAATCAAAATTTAGGTGACATGTATGAAGAGTATTCAAATGAAATGCTTATGTTCGAAAACGCCATGAATGTCCAATTGAATCGAAATAACAGGGACAATTCTACTAATAATTATGGGCATAGATTAATTGAATTTTTAAAAATGAATAACTTGTACATATTGAATGGTAGGGTTACCGGTAACAATCATGGTTTTACCACATGTAAAGGCGTCAGTAGTGTAGACTATTTTTCATGGAACCGTGACTGAATCTAATGAACCGAAAATAAAACTTTGGGATAAAAATAAAACAAATGAGTATGTAGAAAATATTGATCGTCATGCTGTTGACTCAATTTTTGATTCTTTATGTTCTTTCGAACAAAATAAAAATTTTACTCAACAAAATGCAGACGACGCTGTAAAATTGATATCTAATCTATTTAAAGTTACTTCTATAAATACATTTGGCTATCGTAATATGAAGGGAAATGTACAAATAAAGGCACCAATGGTGCCGATGGAAGTAATCTGTCGCCGTGGTTTGGAGCGCAGTGCAGAAAAGCACGTCGTAACTTTCACAGAGCGAAATATTTATATAAAATAAGAAAAAATACCACAAACAAGGATAATTTGAAATATAAAAGTAAAGTATACAAAAATACTATGAACAAGTTTTACAATAAAAATAAATATAAAAATGTAAAAAAACTGAAAAATTTACAACATCGTGACCCGAGTAAATATTGGAAAATCTTACGGGGAGATAACTCCAATAAAATAGAAGCTAATTTAAATGACCTTCACGATTTTTTTAAAAATGTAAATACTAAAACTATCGATACCGAGTCAGAAACCGGCCAACTTGACGAAGGCATTTTTAATGAGCATATAAATGATATTATTACCGAAAATGAAATTAAATTTGCTGTTAAATCTTTGAATAATAACAAAGCATGCGGTCACGATAACATTGTCAATGAACATATTAAACATACTTATCCTTTAATGAAAAATGTTTATCTGAAATTATTTAATTTAGTATTTGATAATGGAATTATACCTGAATCTTGGACGATAGGAATTATAAACCCCATTTATAAAAATAAGGGAGATAAATCCAAACCAGAAAATTATAGACCAATAACCCTATTAAGTTGCCTAGGAAAACTATTTACTTGTGTTCTAAATAATAGGCTAACAAAATATGTCGAGTCAAATGAATTAATAAATAATACTCAAGCAGGCTTCAGGAAAGGATTCTCAACCTCAGACAATATGTTTATTCTACAACAACTTGTTCAAATCCTTAATAATCAAAAGAAAAAATTATTTTGTGCCTTTATAGATCTAAAGCAAGCCTTTGACACAGTATGGAGAAACGGGTTGTGGCAGAAATTAATTAAATTAAATATAAATGGAAAGTGTCTGAATGTTATCAAGAGTATGTATGAAAATATCAAATCTTGTGTGTCAGTTAACTCAGAATTGTCTAACTTTTTCCACTCAAATATTGGGGTCCGGCAGGGAGAAAATCTTTCCCCCTTGTTATTCTCGTTATTCTTAAATGACATTGAAGAGTTTTTTAACCTTCATAATTTTGACCACAGTATTCGTATTCCTGACCAGAGGTACGAAATGCAATTATTTCAATACTTAAAAATATTTATTTTACTTTACGCTGATGATACAGTAATTTTGTCGGAAACAGAGCTAGGCCTACAAACAGCATTAGATATATATGCTAAATATTGTGACCAGTGGAGATTAACTGTCAATGTCTCAAAATCTAAAATTATTGTCTTTTCAAAATGTAAACAGTCAGCTGATTACCGATTTAAATACAAGAATGATTGCTTAGAAATTGTAAATGAGTATAAATACTTAGGTGTATATTTTAGTAAAAATGGTTCTTTTACATTTTGTAAAACTCACATCGCAAATCAAGCCACCAGAGCTATATGTACAGCCTAATTCGAAATTCAAATCGCTTACACTTACCTCCTGATTTACAATTAGATCTTTTCGATAAAACAATAAAACCTATCCTTTTATACGGAGCTGAAATCTGGGGATTTAGTAATAATAAAGTAATTGAAAATGTCCAACTTAAATTTCTGAAATACGTACTTAAACTAAAACGATCTACCCCAAACTATATGGTTTACGGTGAAACTGGCATTACACTATTGTCACTCGATATTGAAGAAAAAATGATCTCATTCTGGATACGAATATTAAACGGTTACAATTCAGTCCCATCAAAATTATCTTCCATTTTATATTTTATCCTGCAAAAATCATTCAATGACACAGGCGATAATACTAACAAAAAACATTTTCCATGGTTTCATAAGATTAAATCAATATTGATTAAATGTGGTTTCCCTGACATTTGGCAAAATCAGAACGTGCTGAATCCAAAATGGCTTAAACTTAGTATTAAACAAAAACTTAAAGATCTATATATCAATGACTGGTTTTCTGCCATGGAAAAATCTAAAAATAATACATTTTACAAAATTGTCAAAACTTCATTTGGCTATGAAAATTACTTATCAAACACCCCAATAAATCTACTATCCTTTATTATAAAATTTAGAACAAGAAATCATAAACTCCCAGTTGAAACAGGTAACTGGAATAAAACACCATTAAATGAACGTCTCTGCGTAAACTGTTCGAAATTAGGTGATGAATATCATTATTTATTTGATTGTAATCTTTTTATTGATCAAAGAAATCAGCTTTTAAAATCTTATTATTGTAGAAACCCAAGTACATTTAAACTATCTCAACTCTTCAACAACGCGTCTAAAGCTGAATATGTGAAGTTATGTAAGTTCATTAAAATAATTTTGAAAACTGTCCACTGATTTAAATAAACCTCTTTTCGTTTGTTTTCTCTTTTTTGTGACTCTCCAGTGTCCATTTTGGACATCATCTTTTCCTCTCTTTTCGTGTAAAGAATCTCAATCCAATGCACTCTACTATCGTATTATGTTTTATACTTGTTTATCTGTTTATGTTCATTTTCTGCATGTTAATATGACTATTTTCTAACAATGTCAAAGAGCCTCAACTAAAATGTTAATTGTGTACCTCATTTATTCATGTATCATGAAATGAGCGAATAAAAGTATTTTGACTTGACTTGACTTGATATTATAAGCAGGTATACAGTACATTAATTGTAAGTATTACGTATTACAGTAACTGCTAGAGAAAATTAGCGGCCAGACCAGATATAGTTAAATGATGGTTGAAGCTCATCATATTTTAAGATAATTAAATATTATTTCTTATATACATGTTCAACAAACATCTTAAATGTCATGAATACGAAGCTTAATTATCATGACTATTGTTTAACAAAAATGACAATTTGTCAATGTATTTGCTTTGATCCTGATAATTAACATTATTATCACATGTTTAAAGTGAAAGTTTGCTACTTATAATTCCAATTTAATTGTATTTAAGGTCACAATTTCATAATTAAGATATGACGATCTTTGTAATCACAGTTTGGTGAACGGAATGCCTTTGATCATGATATAATGAGTAATAATTTTAGTAGGTTTGAAAATTAGCAGAACAAATAATTTATTATCCCCAGATATGTAAAAAAGAAACATAAAATAGTACTTAGAACTTAAGTCGTCCGAATAAAAAATATTAAAAATAGTGTTTTTCTTTGTTTTACTGTCATATGTAATGTGTCTTCGTATGACTGGTTTCGATATTGACTTATCATAAAGTAATCATTTTGTGGAAAAAATCATAACGTTTAACTGTGTGTCGTAATAATCTATCTAATCAGTCCATAGTTTTAAGGATAATATATGAGTACTTTCCAGTCAAGTTAGTTTACAAAATCCTCAACTTTTGGTCAGTCCATAGTTTTAAGGATAATATATGAGTACTTTCCAGTTTAGTTTACAAGATCCTCAACTTTTGGTATATTCATTTTGTTTAGACGATTTTGGTATGTATACGTAAATAAACAGTTTTTTTTTCAGACTTTCGCTTGCGTTTGCAAGACTATAAAACTAGTAACTGGATTTAAATGGTTTTCAATGATATTAATTTTGTCAAATAGTTGTTTTATGTTTCTTGTCTCTTATAATTCTAGACAGAATGACCACATTTTTTTAAAATTAAAATATATATATGATACGATATTATATTTTTTATTTAATGTGGATGAGACCTAAAAACAATTAAAGAACAGAACATATCGTTAAACATGTAAAGAAAAAACGTTTCCAATGTACTCAATTGATAATCCCATTAACGCATGTGATTGCTTGTATATGCATGCTATTGTCAAATCAATTATACAATCACTGGATAATCCTATTACGGTAGCTGATTGCTTGTTTATTGCATAAGTGTGACACTTAATAACATGCCGATTCTGATTGACAGATCTGATAATTTTACCATATATAAGTTCAAATGACTTTTCCGCATATGAAATTAGTGTTGTGTGTGATAATTAAACTCATATTAAAAATAACTGTATTAAACATTTGATGAGCATGTTATAACGAAGTATTTTGATGTTTGTTTATTATTGTAGTTAAAAAAGAGAGGTTAATTGTTTGCTCAAATGAGTAGTACCGCTGTAGAGAGGCTGCACTGTATATTGAATAACTTGTATTTTCCCTTGCAGGTGATTGTTGTGGTAGTAGGAGCCAATGATATTCTTCTAACACAAATAATTTACAAATTGTAGTCTCTGATTGGAAACTTGGATGTTCAAAACCAGACTAATTGTTCTGACTGCGGTGTTTTCGCTGTACAGTATTTGACTGAACTTAGTTTAAGCAAATCTGTCTCTTGTTTATAAGATTCATCATAACAGATAAATTATTTATTTATCAATAACAAAATAGACCATTTTCAAAAAAAAAAAATTAAATGCCGCAAATGCCTGTAAGTGATCCAAAATACCAAAGTATTAAATTGTATTGCCAATGCAGATTACCATATATAATTGATAGCATGAATCGATGTGACAACACATATCGTAAAATCAAGTGGTTCCATAAAAATTGTATGACTTTTTGTAGTAAAAAAATTGTGTACTTCCTGTTCATGGTGAATATTGAACTATTTCGGTTTGATTTGAGAGTTGCCTGTTAGAACATGCATTACATTATTTAGATTATGTTTTCACTTAGTGATGAATACTTTTGTTACATACTTGGAAATCTTCTCATATACACTTTAATTCTTAGTTAAAATCATGACTGAGACCGCCAAATCACATCATAAAACACACATATAAGCACATGTACAACAAACATGGATTGTATCCATATAATTATATTGTTTATATGCATATATTTCCTTGGAGTATTTCCTGTTCTATTTTCATTTATATAATACATACATCAACATTATTAATATTGTAATACTTTACCAACACATATAGAGATTTTCCAATACATAAAGTATACATCAAAATGATCAATCTAGCACACGCATGATCTTATACACCGACGTGTACACTAAAAAGCCGATTGTCGCGGCCCGTGAAAAAAATGCGTCTACTTTAACTCATTGTAAATCGCGTTTTACTCCATCAATTTTCAATATCTTTACACTTATGAAAACTAGATTACAATACCTTTTTAATCATGTAGATTTAAAAAATATATGTTAACAAATAAAAAAGATAAGATGGGGGGCCATGTTTTCCTAACCAAATTTTACGGGCGATAAAAAAATTAAATATATGAGTCGAATTCAACTCGCGATAAAAAACGTTTTACTAATTCAAATTTAAGTTTGTTTACAGTTATGAAAACTAGAGAGCTTAAGGTTTCCAACAGTATTAATCTTAAAAAATATATTACGAAATAAAAAAGTTAAGATGGGGGGCCATGTTTTCCGAACACCAAATTTTGTGATAAAAAAATAGATTTTTTACCTATCTTTAACCAAGAATAAATGCATAAAAACAATACGGATTTCTATATTTAATTGCATATTCTAAAACTACAGAACGTTAGCTTTAACATGATACCAAAATTATTAATATCCATTAAGAAACAAAAAAGTTGATAGGGGGGCCATGATTTCCTTTAATTTTACACTAAAATCTAGAGAGGCGCCATGTTTTATACCTGCCCATCAGGGATGCATAGCATCCCTGCACTGATGAATCTCAAACAGAGTTACAACCCTTGTTTTGTATAACTATTTCTGCAGTGTTTCCGCGAGAGTGCGTTTCTTGCGTTTTTGACGCATTTTATTAACATATGACGCAACTAAAAGCCAACCATGCGTCTGCCGTGACGCAACTAAATTCTTATTGTGAGAATTATGTTTCAGAGAGAAAAAACGGTAAATAAATGTCCAAATTCATGCATATCGACGGATTTACAAACCGTCGAAATGCGAAATGTTTACGAATTTATCACTTCCGTTTTAATAGTTGTGTTTAAAGTTCGGATTCCGTACTAGTCCGTACGCTTGGCTAAGTATAAAATTTCGATACGCCGCACTTTAAACTTAAGTCTTAGTAACGTGGACGCACGCAGGAAAAATGTCTGCAGTTGCGTACGAATAAAAACGAAACAGGTAAGTACCAGGGCTCGAATTTAACACTAGGAAAATGCAAGTGAAAACAGTAGACTTTGCTAGTTCATTTTATGACCACTTGTAATTTTTTGCGATTGGAACTGAAAGTGTCATAACTGTAGCACTTGCTCTAACATTTTTTTATGCATGTCACTTGGTCCACCTGTGGCAGAATATGACCGTATTTAGTGTATACAGTGCAGCTAGTACATGAAAAAAACAAACAAAGGAGACTGCATTCTTCCAAGACTGCCAAAACGCCACAGTGTGGAACAAGTAGCGATTTTAATGAAGATGTTTAGGCTGAACATTCATGTCTAAAACTTCATTCCTAAATGTGTTAGGTATTGGTAATTTGGTTGATAGAAAACAAGACTAATAAATAAATAGTCTCAACCTTTATTATCTTTATGCCTTTGTTTTATAACATTACATATGGCCCCATCAAAACTGATGATGACCCCCTGATTTTGGACCAGGGGGTCACAGATGACCCCCAAAAAATCCTGGCTCGCAGAAACACTGAAATTTCTGGCCTTGGGTCTCATCCCATTCCCACACATTTACATAAAAGTGTTGAAACATTGCATAACTTGTTATGAGTTACAGTTTTTGTGCCCGATCTAGCTTAAATTAATGAATAGCGAGGGTAAATTTCGTTCGGATCACTTGGAACGGGTTGCCGGTTGGTCAGATCATGTGTGGTATAAAATTAAAATTCTTTATCATTTACTATTTAAATAACGCTTTCCTGTGCATATTAATTAACAGAAATATGCTAATTAAGTTCTGATTAATAAATGAAAACTGCAACACCCTGTAGATCTAGTTATCTTTCAATATCAAACGTGCACGTCTAAGTGAATTTCTTCGTTGTCTTCTGCAGACGGCCGGATTGTTTCGGGTACTGGCGAAATATATACTAATCCGTAAATATCAACTGACGAATCGGCACACGTGTATTTGATTTTTACTCACCTTCGTTAGGACTTGCACAGGCTGACTTCTAGAATACTTCCACTCTAATGATCGCCCGAGAAGATCACACAGATATCCTAGTGCGCTGACTTGCCCAGTCGGTACCTCTCAATCCTCCAGAGGGCTGCAGCTCACTTAGTTTATCCAAATTAAACAATTTCTGGTGAAAACCCCGTCTTTTACGTCTATTTCTAGGTCCTACAACAAACGCTTCGGCCATATTTACGAAACTTACGACAGGTTAGGACCGTTCTTACGTTCTGACAAACTAACAAATACAAATGTTATATAACTGAAATGAAAATAATCACGGTATTTCATGTCTACATGTTAACTTCAACACAAAAAATATTGCATGAAAAGGTCAGATTAAGATGAATCGAAGTTGTGAAAAATAGCCACCTGACATTTTTGCTATGCATCCTAAAACGTGGCGTCGCCAAAATAATGCATCATAATATCAAAAATAATTTAAACTACAATGTCCAACAATAACTTCAACTTTCATTGAGGGTTTCCATATTTCAATTTTTCACTTTTAAATGTTCTTCCATGTTTATTTTCAATTTTTAACACAGTCCTCAATATTCACATTTTACAAAAATCCTCCACACATGTGTTTACACTATGTACTACACAGTAGCCTAAACAAATATAGCAGAAAATTCACTGTGTGAAAGTTGAGGACTGTGTTAAGAATTGAAAATAAACATGGAAAAACATTTAATAATGAAAATTTAAAATATGGAAACCCTCAATGACATATTGAAGTTATTGTTGGACATTGTAGTTTAAATTAATTTTGATATCATGATACATTATTTTGGCGACTGGAATTTGCGCAAGTTCAGGTAAGAATTATAGATACTTGTTAATCATCAAATATTATTTTACTGGTGCAATAATGTACATTGAATCATTAGCTATTGATAAAAACTCATTTCAGTTATGTACTTTCAGTAATTATTGAACAACGCCACGTTTTAGGATGCATAGCAAAAATGTCAGGTGGCTATTTTTTCGTAAATTTGTGCTTTGACGATTCACCTTAAACTTACATAGACACTGTTATTATAAAATACTGAAAATTTGCTAATAAACAATATGCATCCTAATGCATGTAGCGAACATAAAAAAACACTTAAAACATTATCAAAAGAAGCATTACTTACAATGTAAGGCTACAAAGTCATAAAACTTAATCACTAAACATATGTGCTTATGTGAGTAACTGAAAATGGCGGATAAAAATATATCAGGGAAACTACTCAAGCAGAGTTTACCTGGAGCCATCACATTCATAGTATACACAGATTCTCTCAAATAGTTGTCAATATACCATAATGTCACAGTTCACAGAATCTAGGAGAGTATATTTGGAGACATCACATGCACAAAAATATTGCGCTTCAAGAGCATGTCGCCGGATTTTTGAATTTCCGTAAAATCTTCGTTATCGAAATTCACGCGAATAGAAAAGAAAGAAAAGAAAATGTTTATGCATGAATTTGCGCAGTGTCAACTGCCGAATGAAATCAATCCATTTTTATCGACAATGATGACATATATAGAATAATAGCATCATAATTCACATAACCCATGCGAAAAAATAAATAACAAAATCTTCGTTGCTATGGGATATAAAAAGAACGGCATGCATTTCACATAACTTTTCATTCTAGGATAATAGATTACGTCACAAGTAGTAGGACATTTCAGTATGAGAGATCTTGAACTTCGAATAGACAACTGCAACCATTATAAAAAGGGTACATTAAAATCTTCGTTATCGGTATGATCTATCACACTTAGTCTGGAGTTCCTTCCCCTTACACTATGTTATCGGAATTGTAGAGCACGTCCGGGAACCAGACTATATCACACTTAGCTAACTAACTGAACTAATTTGGCGTGATGGTATAGCATTGTGTAACCACGATATTTGAAACCGTTTTGAAAGTGTACCAAACTCAAGGTTACCGGTTTCTACTGGCTTTGATGTATCAATCGATTGTGACATATATGAAGTGCTGTTTATATTCTTATATTTTGTTATTGATTATACACAAAGTCATTACATTTTTTTCTTAAACATGCGGTTATTGATTTATTAAGATATTTACCGTGCCATTGTCGCGCTGTTACCTCCCGTTGCCCTGCAAAAGCTATCAAACACGTACGAGAAAAATCTTCGTTATCAACTGATAACGAAGATTTTATTCTTACACTTTTCAATTTCAAACAATGATATAAGCATGACTTTTCTTGTTACATGTTCTGATAATTTAGGATATCCCAGGTACAAAGTGCACATAACATGGTTTGAATATTTATGTCAAGATTGGATAAAGTGAAGTAAAAATTAAACAGTAAAGAAGTGGATGCCATGTGGCAAATGAACATATGTTTTTTCGCCCATAATTGCCATCATATACAATAAATTCTGACATTATATCAGTATATCATATGTACAATGTGTACTTACATATTATCATATACAGAATACAATGTTATGAGTAAGAATGGCAGAGTACAAGAATGAGCATTTCAAATGGTTAAGACAGCCAGACAAAAAATATGGATAAATGCATCCTCAGTTCTGCGTGAATTATATCAGTCAAAACGTGCAGGAAAATCGAGAAATATGGTGAAAATAATTGACAAAGAGAAAGTTTCGAAATTATATACTGAAAACAATTACTGAAAAGGTTGAAAAAAAATTCAGTTCTAAGGTTGCATACATAAACTTTCGTTATCATGATGTTCAAAGTTAGAAGTTCTTCATTTGTTGAGTTGTATTGAGTAGTTTTCTCAATAAGTGGGTTGTTATTAATGTATATTTGAAACAACAGTGACTGTTCGTTTTAAAACTGCATGACTGCATGCATACTTTACTTAAGAGACGTAGTTATGCATTTAATTTATACAAGTGTTGTTTCTGTTTGAAGTTATTAAATCTTCGTTATCGTTTGTGTCAGTGTCGCAAATGCAATTTATTCCATTCAAGAGCTTAGTAAAAACGATTCATGCATTCATGTGGTCCAAGAAATTATTGAAATGCAATAATCGTTTTTCAATTTGACCTATAGCAGCATGTTTTGCATACCATTTAGCAGCAAGTGTTTCATAATTGCTTATAATTGCTTTCATGCTGATATTTCTTTTAAAGTCCCATTAGCTTTTTGCTTTAAACAATATATGCAAAAAACAAACAATTGCTGATATTATCTCAAGATATTGATTACCGACGAAACAAGCCATTTTTCTTCTAAAAACACTCATTTCGCTGTGAATTTTGCTTTTGTAAACTTGAAATATATAGAGCGCGTGACGTCACTTAATGTCCTGGCATAATATGACTGCGGGAAAACACAGCTGTTCTATAAAAAGTATTTTTTCTGTTTTAACCAGCACTATTCAAGCATCGTTAACTGAAATATGGTTTGAGTGTTGCATTCCAAATTTTGCGATAGCACTGATAAAAGCCACTAGAATGTTATTAACATATCTATAGCCAAATTAAGCAAAGTTCATTTTTTTGCATTTTATATTAGTTAAATATCTTTACATTTATAAAAACTAGATTACAATACCTTTTTTTTATCATGTAAATTTAAAAAATATATGTTAACAAATAAAAAAGATAAGATGGGGGGCCATGTTTTCCTAACCAAATTTTACGGACGATAAAAAAATAAATATATGAGTCGAATTCAACTCGCGATAAAAAACGTTTTACTAATTCAAATTTAAGTTTGTTTACAGTTATGAAAACTATAGAGAGCTTACGGTTTCCAACAGTATTAATCTTAAAAAAATAAATTACGAAATGAAAAAGTTAAGATGGGGGGCCATGTTTTCCGAACACCAAATTTTGTGATAAAAAATTAGATTTTTTACCTATATTTAACCATGAATAAATGCATAAAAACAATACGGATTTCTATATTTAATTTCATATTCCAAAACTACAGAACGTTAGCTTTAATATGATACCAAAATTATTAATATCCATTGAGAAACAAAGTTTGATAGGGGGGCCATGTTTTCCTTTAATTTTACAATAAAATCTAGAGGGGCGCCATGTTTTATACCTGCCCGAAGACGCTAACTATTTTAGGCTTTCTGAGTTAGCTCGATTAGTATTGGGAAATCCCGGACAGAGAAAAAAGGAAGTTTCGTCCCGTCACTGAATTTTCCACTTTTTTTTCCAAATGTATTAAAAGTTTTCAAATGAAAACTTAGGTAAGGGTTTAGTTTTATTAAGTTTTATATAGACAATATTTTGACTGAATGAATCGTTTACTGACTATCATAGATCTATTTATAAACGTTTTTGAGTTTGACGAGATTGACTGTGCTTTAACTTTAAGCACAGATTGAAATTATATCCATATGTTACTTGCCACTCTAAAACCCCTCATCACAGGTAAGAATTTGTTCCGTCTCAAAAAATGCTGTATCGGACTATCCTCATCAATTATCATTCATTGATATTGGATATGGCTAAAATCTACCAAATCGATCATACATAGGTGTAATGCCAGGACTCTATCATAGACAAGGTCTATAATGTATTGTTACTGCCGCCAAGGACTTATACTGCCGCCAAGGACTTATATACTGGTCATACGAAATACTGCGAGTCTAACTCTTTACTTAGCTTAAAATTCACGACAGTGCTAGTATGCAATCATTTAGTCTACATTTATGAGACGTACGGGCAATCTGTTCTTGATTTTGCTATTTCATCTATTGCCCGCTACGTCTCATTGCGGAAGGACCAAAACAATGTCGGATTTCTGAGTTTTGTCAAGTTTGTTTTTTCAGCGGTTCAAAGTACAATATTCCGTCAATAAGCATGGAAATGTATAAATATCGCATATATGCTGGTCATACGAAATACCGCGAGTCTAACTTTTTACTTAGCTTAAACTTCACGACAGTGCTAGTATGCAACCATTAAACCATTTGATTTATATAAACAATCCTTCTTCGTGTCAAAGAACATAAAAATTCTCTAAAAAACATTGAAAACATACGTCATCTGCTTGCATTCTTTGACACACTGACGGCCATGTTTATTTTTACCATGTATACAAAAAACTGCGAATCGGCCAATCAAATGCGAGATACGAAATCACGCGGGAAATTCCTGCGAAAGTACTAAACTCCAAACAGTGTGCGGACCATCTGTCATTATCAGAAATATAAAAAAAGTGTTTTAAGAGATAAAATGCATTAAAATTTGACACAATTATATAGCAGTATTAATTTGAATCGAATTCAAATGACTGTATGAACGATAAATTGACTTGACTCTAGAAATGGCAAAACTCATCGATGAAAAATGTTTTAAAGTCGCGGCATGCACATGTAAACAAAAGTCTGGTTCCCTGCCAACAAATGCCTGGCGAAAACGGAAATTGAGGCGATGCGCATGCGTCAGTTATTGTTATTATCCGGGCATTCGCGGTACAGTGTATATCGCGGTTTCAAGTGTACAAGGGATATATCAAAGAACAATAACAAAATTATGAATAAATAGTATAAACCTTGAAAATAACACGCGAGGGCTTAAAATCCGGTCATATTTGTGTAAACTTTATGCAGGCAATGAAGTTCATCTACTGTACGGCAAGTGGTACGCGTAAAAATCATAACACCGAATTGGTGTCGGGTCGAGAAAAGAACGCAACTTATTTTTTATCATAACGTATCAGATCTGTTCAACTTTTAACTTATAATGATTATATCAGACTTTATCAGTATCATTTTAAGTTAAAAGTTGAACAGATCTGATTATTTCACATTGATGAAATTCATTAATTGGAATTGCAATGTTCAAGATTTTCAACTTTGGTAAATGTTTTTTTTTCAGTCATGGAACATTTGAATGGTGGTCCACCTCTACAAGCAAGTCAGGGTATTCACGGCAATAGGAGTATGGTAGCCCCGTCTAGTGGAAGTTCATTCTCTGTTTTGTCTAACCATACTGGAAGTCAAAATGGTTATATGGGTCAGATGCATCATGTGGATGCAACCTCTCACCAAGATCACACGACTGATGTTTCACTAGAACAAGCAATGGAAAAAGTGCAAGAACTTGCAAGTGAAAATTCAACGTTAAGAGGTATTTATGATATTAATTCCTTGGTAATAGTATTATTTTGTTTTGATCAACCATGATTATATAAATCTCTCAATGCCAACAGCAAAGAGGCATTCACAAAATGATATGTGTTTGAAAATCTGGAGAAAGAACTTAGCATGTACATGTTGTTGTGGTATTTGCTGTTCTGGAATTGAACTTTGGCTCATAGATACTCTACATGCAACAAATGAATCTTTGCGATTTTTCATGAACTACCATGCTCTTACTAAATATTGTTTTATTAGTAGGCTTTTAAATTTGATAGTTTTAATGGTTGTTTGTTCATTTTTGATGATGTACTTCAGAGTATTTGAAGGAGAACAACGAGAATATGAAAAGACAGTTTCAAATGTTGTTACAATGGAAAGAAAAAGTTCGAGATAGCAACAAAGAAAATTTGCTCAGATTTGAGCAGCTTCATCGGGAAATAAATATATTGAAAATGGAAAATGAAAAGTATAAACAGTGTCTAGAGTCTCCTGATAAAAAGGTAAATTCTTTATTGTGTGGATGTGAACCCTGGGAATGTCAATTAAGGTAGTATGCAACCTTTCCTTGACGTCATGGGTAAAAAAATCATTTTTTCTTCAGTAAGATTATTGACAGTTAATGAAAAGCAAGTAGGAGTTATTGACATTGATCTCACCTAGTCTATTAAATCACACACTTCTCTGAATTTTAAATGTTTGCTATTGAAGAATATCACATCTATCACCTCTAATATTTTCATGGTAATTGCCAAGACAGAATTTTTGATAGGTTAGTGACCTGCATCTTGTCTTTTTTAATCACAAATATGACAAATTCTGTAATATGCTTGAATAAAGAGTAAATAAATGTTTTTTATGATTGTCAATTTTTGTTGTGGTAATTCCTTTCTACATGAATAAATAGTTACATTGATATTTAATGATATACTTCTATATGAATTAAGTTGTTACATTGATATTATCATTATTTTCTACAGACGACAGTATTAGGAGACTTGCAAAAACATATTAGAAAATTGGAAACAGAAAAAATACAATATGAAAAAGAATTGAATGACTTGCGCAGGAAAGTAGATGACTTAAAGCATCAATTGAACGATAGATCTCCTGATGGTGAAATGGTATTAAAACTTGTTGTTCCTAGATACCATTCACAATTCGAGGGTTCAACGCAACAGTGTCGTAACTCATATTGAAATAAGAACAAGTTACGACAGTGTTGCGCTGAGCCCTTGAATTGTTTTTTAATGTATTAGAATTTTAGTTAGGATGGTATGACCAGTTTTCATGGTGTAAATGAAACAATGATGTATTTTACAAAAACGACAAAATTACTGCATCATAACCTAATCTTGACTCATTGTTTGCGAAGATCGGCAAGCTAATATTTGTCAGACATTGTGTTTACAAATTTTCTGGACTTACACGCATGCGCAAATGGAGATAGTGCAATATATAAAATACCACAAAAACTTATTACACCATGCAAACTTACTTAACCATACTTTTAAATGTATTATTTTACGTCAACCTTCACTCCTCTTTAAATTAAATTTCAGATTTGTGTACCCAGCTCATTAAAAACTTCTTCATTCAGTAAATGAATAAAGGTACATGATGAAAATGAATATAAGCTTTGTATGCAATACCTTTCATATTTTAAAGAACACTGGCCAGGGTAGTTTTTGAAGTATGATTTAACTATGATAAGAGCCTGTATTAATTATTTCATTTGCATTTACTTACATGTACTAACAGTAGAGAATTGATTTTGTTTCAGGTATATGTAAATTCTTCAGCCGATCCAGGTGAATTGGAAGGTTATAAGAAACGTTGTTCTGAGTTAGCCAATCAAGTTCACAACTTTCATCAACAAAATGAACAGTTAATGCAAGATTTGCAACAAATAAATACCCTAAAAAGCAAAATTCAGTCTGAAAATACCCTCCTCAATGAACAGAATTTAGCTTTACAGAAGAGGTTACAAGGATTGTTCGGTGATATAAACAAAACAAAATATTCCGTAGGAGCACTGCAAAGCTCTGAAAGTGAAAATACCGAATTCAAAGAAACTGAAAATATTCATGTGTCTAAATCTGATATGGAACTGTTAGAACTTCAAACTGCTGCTGCAGAGAGGCAGAATAGTGTTGAAGAATTTGTCTCTGGTGTAGCAGAAGAATTGAAAGAAAAGTTACACTTGGAGAAGGAAAGAAGTTCTAAACAAAAGCAGCAATTGAGTAGCAGAGAAGTAGAGGTTTGTGAAGATGTGTTTTCGCTAATGGTTATATAGAACACTGACCAAGATTATATATTTCCACTAATCATTTGCTTAACAATATGTGCTACTTTGAGCATAACACTATATCTAGGATATTTCTGTTTCATGAGATTAGCCACTTACAAGTGTTTAATAACTGTACTGTAAACTTATGTTGAAATATTGTTTATAAAGGTTTCCATTCAATGTCATGATAGTTTTTGTGAAGTAAGTGGACTTTAATTAAAAATTTGGATTTGAGACTGGCCTAAATAATCCAGCATCTCATTTCTAATTAATTATTTCTGATCTAGTTCAGACAGTTAGTAAGAATGCATTATGAGTCTGCTCTACAAAGTTATAAAGGGTTGACTTTAGTACAGTACTGGATGGTTAGTGCTCTTGGTTTGACATTTATAAATTGTCCTAGCATTTGATGCTTTTAAAATACTGGTAAGTGAAAGTATGAGGTCATGGTCTTAAAGGTAACTCTCTTGCTGCTTTGGTTATGGTAAAAATTTGGTCATACTTAGCATGTATACTGCTTACTACCTTCGATACATTCACTGCTTTGACAGTCGGACATTAGTTTTAATATGAATTGTAAGAAGCTGGAAATCAATTCTTATAGAGGAACATAGAGGTCTGTGATTAGAATGCTTTATTTTGATAATATCTTGTTTTTATAGATACGCAGATTACAGAGTCAACTAACTGAGAAGGATCAGATGTTGGGTCATTACAAAGAACAGCTGGATTCCCAGATTGCACATATTACTCAAGAACATAAGCGACAACAACAGGATTTAATCCAACAGTTAGATATGCTTAATTCTGAGCTTCACCGTACTAAAAGTGTAAGTTTTTCTCTCTTAGTTCAATTTATAAGAGCTTTTTGCAGCTACCATTGATATTATTTTCCTATAAGCACATTTCATGTTGTAAAACATTTCTAGTATTCAGAGTGGGTCCGAAAGGTTTCCTTGATGTTTAACTGTCTGTAGATTACCAAAATGTGGCCTGAAATTTGAGTGAAAATATGCAGTTTATCCGTCTAAATCATTGAACTCTAAAGAACTTTTTGTTTCGTATAATTATGGAAGGCCTTGGAGCATATTTCCAAGAACACATAGTAAATCTTGCTTAAAATGATTGTTAATGAATTTCTTCTAAATTGACATAATTCATTAGGCAAGATAAAAAAGAGTTTGAAGCTTCTGATGGTTGTAAATAGCTGTTGATGTTAAAGTTAACTTTGGTTTTTATTACAGTCATTGCCGTACCAAGGAGATGTTCAAAATCTCAAGTCGCAAGTGATGACTTTAATCAAAGAAAGTCAAGAACTGTCTGCTAAATTGGAAATATCCTCTAAACAATTAGACAAGAAATCATCGAGGTTCTCTCATTTTTATTGCTGTTTGTTAGATAAAGTCTACTTTGAAGCGAATTTAGTGTTGCTTTTTACTAGGAATATTTTTAGCTCACCTGGTCATTAATTATTGGCCTTTGTTCTCAGGTGAGCGATAAAGGGCCATCGTGGCCCTCTTGTAATATAATGTGTATTTAGAAATTGGTCAGGATATTTCTAAACAACAATTTGCAGGTGTTAAAAAATTGAAAAAGTGTTATATTTCCCTTTGTAAAATGTAACAATAACTGTGTCAAGGGAGCATCTGGGGGTATTCATCAGCTTTAGTGGTAGTTCTAGTTTACACAGTTTATCATATCATTATTAGTGATGGGTAGTTGCAATAATGCTGCATAAGATAATCTGTATTAGAAGTTGTAAAAATTTGAAGTTTTCCAAAATTACATGACAAAATCTGACATGAATGAGTTTGCTGTATTATAAATATTAATGTTTTTACTTCAGAGTGGTTGAGTTAGAGCAACATCTGTGTCGCCGAGAGGAGGAGTTCACACAAGCTCGTCGAGAGGCTGACAGTATTATACAACAACTTAGATATTCACTGAGCACTGCTGAAGATACTATAGTCAGAGAGAGGGGGGAACATGCAACAACTAAGTACATAAATATTCAGTCCAGTCCATATTAACAAGTCTTGTTAGATCACCTGTATGCCTTTCTGATCTACTAATTTTGTTCTATTTGTCAATATCTACTCAATATAAAAAATGATTGTGAATGTTGTAAGAAATATGATATTTAAAATGGCATGACTAAACTAATTGGATTGATATTGATAAAGCAGCAGTATTTAAGTGTTAAAAACATTTGGCAGGTCTTGTAATTATATCTTTACTTAGTGCAATTGGTATATTTTTCAGAAAACAAATGGTAGAAATAAGAGCATCATTTAATCAGTTAGTGAATGACTACAAAGAATTGTTGGATACTTTCGATTCCTACAAGATGCAACATCAAAATCTACAGCAACAAGTATGGCCTAATATGTATTTCATTTATGTACATCGTTCTTTTTTATTGTTTTTTATCTGTTTTATTTAAAATAATTGAATATAGTTTTTTCTCTATATGTGAACATTCTGGTACCTTGTGGAAGGGTGAGTTAGTAATGGGTTAGAATACAGTCCAGGAAAACTGGTTAGGTGAATTGACCGCCGTATATAAATGCATTAAACCCAAATAAATAAATAGGGTTCTCTCAGTCTTGAAAAGTACTTGAAATTGAGTTCTGTCTTGGAAAGGACTTGAAAATCGATCAGTAGCCTTGAAAAGTACAAGAATTTCAATATTTTTTGCCTAACTATGACAAAGATTAAAATATTGTTAGATGACTGACAACTTTATATCAAAATTTATAAGTGCAACATTTAAATTCAATATTATTGTTTGAAGTCATGTTATCCATTTGTTGATAGAATTAGTAGATTTCAGTGTATTTGATTCTTACCCTGGTTGGTGTCTTGATTTTGATAATATTTTGTTTGAAGGCTGGTAATCCAAACAAACAAATGATGGATGAAATCAATAGATTAACAGCTCAGACTATTGCTGCAGAAGAAGCCATTGCCTATCGTGATGCTCAAATTAAGCAGTTGAAAACTGAGAATGCTAAACTGAAGGATGAAATTGATAACACTGTACCAGTCCTGAAGGCTCAGGTAAGAGATTATTAATTCTGTTACTAAACAAGATGTGGTTTTTAAAACACAATGCCCTTGTGATTGTGACCTACTGACCTAAAAATGCAGACATCCTATTGAGTTTGTCATGAGGAACCAACATAATTATGAAGTTTGATGATTTTAAGTGAAGCGTTTTGATTTTATAGGCAAGGTTAAAGTTAGGTACAAACAGACAGGCGAAAAACAATATGCCACTGATTTATCGATTCATGGGAGTAAAAAGATGATAAATACTACTTCTCGTACAAACAGCCTTGGACTAGCCTCCATGTAACCTCTTATTGATGGAGGGTCGTGGGTTCGAGCCCAGCTACCGACCTTGTATCTTTATGTGAGAAAGTAGGTAGTTGTTTAAGGATGGGAGTCTAGTACTGGATCTTCCTAAGAACAATGGTTAGGTGAACTGTCAACCTCATATGACTCTGATTGTTAAAAAGGGGCGTAAAACTCAAATAAACAAACAAACAGCCTAGGACTAGAAGACTATAATGGAAGATTTAATTTTGAGTTTTATTGAACTTTTACAAATGTATAAACAATCAACTGGAAATAAATTTGTATTGAATATGAGTTTAAAGCACCTTGTTAAAGAAGGTTTTATTTATAGGTAAGCCAGGTAATTAGTTGAGCAACTTGGTGTGTTTTATGTTAGATGATAGTAGTATGGATGTAAATTTGTATTATCATATCAGTAATTCATTTAAAGTTTTATTTCACATTTGCTTGGCCTTAAGGCATATCAAGTACCAGTAATATTTGTTCAGATACATATTTTCAAGGTTTGTAAAATAAATGGAACACATCCTGTAAAACGTTTTATCTTTTCTGATATTTCTTTACTTGTAATATGCCGTGTATGAGGTTTTATTTACCTGCATATATTGATCAAATATTTCTTGCAGGCTGAGTTATGGAAGCAGGATTTTGATGCTGAGAGGTATGCAAGAGAAAGACAAGTTGCCGAAAAAGAGAGCATTTTACAAGAAATGAAGAATCTGGAATTAAAAAATCAGCAGCTTCTGGATGAGATAGAGAACTATTCTCGTCAGTCTTTGGCAGAAATGCAGAGACGTCATGCGGCACCGTTATATCAACAACAGCTACAAGGTCGTCTCCAGGGAAATCCACAGGCTAATTATTATCCACTTGCTCCACCAAATCAATATCAACATCAACACGGGTCACCTGGTGGTAACCATGGGCAACAGATGTCACCCAGACAGTATCCTGGCAATGCAGGAGGTTATGGTTCACCTCAACCAGTAGAACATGGTGGTAATGATAATCCACCAAGACAACAAGATGTGCAACCTGTACCCATTCAAGTATGAGAAATTATATGCCAATATAAAAAGAAATGTTAAAATCATATACTGAAAGTGTAGCAAAATCTTTTTTTATAATTTTGAAGTTAGAGAACAGTCAGGTTTATCCATTCAAGGTTAACTATTTGAAAAGTTCTACATAGTGATTTAATATGCACTTGCAACAGTGAATTTTAAATTTGATTTACCATATGCTATTAAAAGTTGTTCTTGTAACTTGAATTGACAGCTTTTATTATTTGATTTGCGATTTTAATTCATAGTTCAGTGTTTTTTAACATAATTAGTAAGGCTTTATTGATACTAATACTTCATTGGTTACTCTTACTATTTTGTTTCTTTTCTATTGAAATATGCCTTTGAAGAGCTTTGATTATTCATTTTTGGAAACTGAACAATTATTCAGCTTTCCATAGACGTCACATGCTCTACGTGCATGAATTTTTATTCGAACCTAAGTACAACATTTATCTACATCCACCATGCAATCGTTTAACTATATCCATTTCATGTTGCAGTGCAAGTCTATGTAAGTTCAGTTTCCAAGAGTACTTTCAGTACTTTGATTTATTTTATGAAATATGCCATATTTCTTTCAGTTTCAACAACCTCCTTCACAAGGGAGTAGCAGTAATCAGGAAGAAGGGGATAATCAACTAGTTTGTCCAAAATGTGGAATCGTTTGTCCCGACCATGATTCATTACAAATACATGTCCTTGATTGTTTGGATGATTAAATATGTGGCACAAAAACAAATATGCTGCTTGAATAGACAATTACAATGTGGTTCTTGTGACTTTCTGCTTATGTAGCTGTGATAAGTTGACATTTATATATTTATATGATTGCATACATTAGAAACATTCATTATTTTATCTTATTATGTTCTGTATGTATTTGTATTTTTATTGTAATGAAAGAAATTAATTGTTAAAAATAATTGCATTTGTCTGCAATCAATATTAAAAGTCTGTCTATCAAATCAAACATGCTTTCATGTTGAAGATAAATTAATGGGATTGAAATGCCTTGGTTTTCTTAATCTGTGACGGATATATAGGATGTTGACCACTAGTCCAAAAGATCACTACACATGATATTTGTGTAATAGTTTTAATTTTTTACTCACTCTTATCTGATAGTACTCTATTGACCTAGTGAGCAATGCAGTATTTATCTTTAGATTTCATACTTCTGTCCACCCAAATTTTGGTTTCCAAGCGATAACTTAGAAATATTTCAAGGATTACATGAAGGTGTATAATAATAAATACAGGTCAAGTTCAATATCTGTTAAAGTATAAACATTTTCACAGGAGTTATGGCCCTTTTTTTACTTTGCTCTTAGCAGCGGCATTCATGTCCTCTAGACACATTTCTAGTTTTGTTTGAAAACTAAACATTACAATGTATAATTTGAAAATTACTTGTGTCATACTTAAATTATTTGTTTAACATTCATTATTCTGTGCATCCATAATTATACCCTGGGCCCTACAAACAAAGTTTGAGAGGGGGTATATTGGAGTCCCTTTGTCGGTCGGTTGTTGGTCCGTCTGTCCGTCCGCCTAAAATATCACAAAGTTTGTGGAGTGAACTACTTCGACATTCTTTAAGCCATTGTAATATGTAATCACCATGTAGTGTAGATTTGCAGTTATGTGCCCTTGAACTTAGCCGTATAGTATAAGATCGCATTCTTAGTGTCAAAGCAGCGCAGGGGTATTAGTCACCTCTGTGAAAAAGCTCTAGTTTATTATACCCCCAGATATGAAATATATGGGGGCTATATTGGATTCACGCTTGACGGTCAGTCGGTCGGCCAGCCGGTCGGTCGGTCCGTATGCCTGTAGACACAATTTGTCTGGACAATTTCTCAGCGACTACTGACAGGATTTCAATGACACTTTACAGAATGATCAGTAGTAAGCCTGTCACAAAGTGACAGGATGAGCTTTTCTGATCAGTCTCTGTCTCGCGTCGTGCGTCGTGAAACTTTATGTTGTGAACACACTAGTATACAGTATATACAATAGACAAATTTTGTCTGGACTATTGCTCATTAACTACTGACAGGAATTCAACTTAACAGAATTGATCAGTAGTAAGCCTAGTTGTGCATGCTTTAACCATTGTTTGTTTGGATTAATTTTCACTGAGTTATAGCCCTTTGTTTTTAGCTCACATGTCACAAAGTGTATCTGATGTGCAAGACACAATTTTGATGCCCAGTGATCCACTCATTGCAGAGGTATGTCCCCTTGAACTTAGCCATACTATTGCATTCTTAGTGTCAAAGCGGCGGGGGGGGGGGGGGTATTAGTCACCTCTGTGACAGCTCTAGTTCACATGCCATTATGTTGTATTTAGCAAATCAGACTTAGAGATTATCTGTGGCTCATATACTGTTTGAAGATTAATACTTTTAGCTGAGTGCAATTAAACTATATAACATAACTGTTTTGTAATTCATAAGCATTCATGGTTGATGTTTCTGTTGCTCTTTGTTTGAATGTGCATCACAATACATGTATACTAGATCTGTGCACTATTATCAGTGTCTACTGTCATAAATTATATTTAAAGTGTAATTATTACCACATAACTTACTTTGATTGTGCTAAAAGGTTTATAAGTGAATCTGTGATAAATACTGTCTGGCCATGTTTAACTGTGAGGTTATGTTTAACTGTGAAGCCTTGTTTAATTGTGAGGCTATGTTTAACTGTGAGGCTATGTTTAACTGTGAAGCCATGTTAACTGTGAGACAATGTTTAACTGTGAGGCTATGTTTAACTGTGAAACCTTGTTTAACTGCGAGGCCATGTTTAATTGTGAGGCCATGTTTAACTGTGAGACAATGTTTAACTGTGAGGCCATGTTAACTGTGAGACAATGTTTAACTGTGAGGCCATGTTAACTGTGAAGCAATGTTAACTGTGAGGCAATGTTAACTGTGAGGCTATGTTAACTGTGAAGCCATGTTAACTGTGAGACAATGTTTAACTGTGAGGCCATGTTAACTGTGAGACCATGTTTAACTGTGAGACAATGTTTAACTGTGAGAATTATAGATCTTTGAGTAGCTGAGTAGCTTGGTGAAATTGACAATTTCTTGAGTTATTTTGTATTATGTTACTGTTTGAAAATTATAAGTAGTTGTAATACATGTTGTAAGAAATTTCAATACTTGTATAGTTCTCTCATTACTATCCAGTTTGAGTGATAGTTTGATTGTGATGTCTTGAAATGACAATATGAACATACATTGTTGGTTACTTTGAATTGTTCTTTATACTATTAATGTAAATCATAAGGAAGTATTTTTCGGTGCAGCTGTATTAAAATTGATTTTGACCTACATTTGAAGCAATGAAACTGTTAGATACAAAATCTTCAGCTGAAGTAGGAGCTTTCTCATTGGTTAAATGCTATTTTGTTATAAATGTTTAGGGCAGAATCCATAATTATTTGTTTTACTGCCTCTGAAAACAATGCAATAATAAAAGCAAACATCAATACAACCACACATTAAATATCAAAACGTTTAAACCATGAAAAATTACACAATGTGGAATTCATATACAGTAAATAAGATAAATATATTATATATACGGTAATCTAATTTAATGAAAAATAGTATATACACTTTTAGCATTAAACTCAAGATTTTTTGTCTATAGCCTTAACTGTTAGTATGCTGGAGAAGGTCACATATAGTTCAATTTTCAGGTCAGCAATGTTACACACGAACGATCCCATTTGTAAAGTGTAAACCATTTTATCTTATTCCAGTTATTTGAATACATGAAATAATCTGCTGTGTTTTCTAGTTTTCTAAGTACTAAATTAAATGTCCTACTGTATACACGCGATTATCTTTTTTAATAGATATTTCTTGTTTCAGTTACATATAGTTTTATTTATTTTGCTATGTTGAATTAAATGCAGTTACCGCAATATAGAGGATTCTTCACTGAAGCAATTACCATGGTAACATGCCATACTCTTTAAGTGTTCAAAAAAAATTTATGTACATGTATTCAATATTTGTTGTAGATGTTTTTTAGAGGAATGGTATATATACTTTTGTCATATATTCATAATATGACTGATACGACAACATTCCTTACATATACCTTAATATATAACTGTTATAGGTACAGTCAAACCTGTCAATAAAGACCCCCCCCCTTGGGAAAGACAAAATGTGCTTTATTGACAGGTGTCCTTTATTTGGAGGTCATTTTGCTCTAAATAATCAATGACGGTCTTTAAACAAATGGCTTCTGTTCACAGGGTGGCTTTTACTCGGAGATGGTCGCTAACACATATTTGATGGTAATTTGTCTGACACAAAATTCTCATTTTCATGATTTTGTTAGTGATAAAAAAAGACAAAGTTAAAAGATAGAGCTGGGTGAGGACAGACACCTCAACCAACTGAAGTTTGTTCATTGAATCATTCTCCATTAACAATCGTGTTTGTACATAATTATTGTTCTTCTTGATTTTGGACTGATCCTAACTGGGTGTCTATGTATTGTTTTGCTATAATCTTGGTGTTATTTTCCATGTGGAACAAAAGAATAATGTTGCTTGTTAAAATATAAAGAAAATTACCTACTATAGATATGACTTTATAATGTCAATGTATCATTTGATATGTAAACACTGATTACTTTGTAAGCTAACTGGCTGTTCTTAGAAAGAAAATGTTGGCTAAATAATGTCTCTGAACTGGCTGACACACTGAGTGAAAGTATAGTCCCTAATTACCATATTGACATTGTTTGTATTGTCAAATTTCCAAAGTTAATTAGCACTAAAAATGTTCACATCTTAGTATGTCAAATTTATTTCTAATACATGTAATTCTTTGTTCTGATGCATCTGAAGTATATGATAAAAAGCACACTGTTCTGAAGAATTTAATTTGTAATTTTATGTAAATATAATGAAATAAAAATCTATTGTTACTTATGTTTTTTCTCAAAACAGTCAAACCTTTGAACAAAGGACTTTCTTGGAAAAGACATAATGTGACCTTTATTGACAGGTGGCCTTCATTTGGAGATCATTCTGGTCTAAATAATCGATGACAGTTTTTAAAAGAATGGCCTTTATTCACAGGGTGGCCTTTGTTTGGAGGTGACTGCTAACACAGGTTTGACAGTATATACAGTAAAATCCTGCTATTATGACCACCTTTCATTCAATGCCCCTGTTGTATAGGATTTAATCTATACCATGTATATTTTTTCTCTTCACCATGTAATAATATATATACATGTATATCACTTGAATTATGACTTTCTATATGCTCCTGCAGAATATTTCTTACTTCATAATTATTATTCTTTGACTTATAACTATAATAGTCTAGATCACTGTTCAAATCTCCACAAATTACATAAGAATCATTTCCTATTTTATCTATAGTATTAAATGGAAATTAAAAATTGTTTCAAAGAAACTACAATGGAGTAATTTAGATATTGTGCAATTCAATTAAACTGCCAAAGCTGTATAATTTCACGGTCAATGCTTGCATTTATTTTTAGCTTCGGTGAGATTCGATTACTTTCGTAAGTTGTATGATAATTTTTGTTATACCGGTTGTCGAATGTACAATCATGTATTTAACGATAATATTATATAAAATGTAGTATGGGGCAATCCCTAATGGTAAAATAAATGAAAACTATTGATTGTGGTACAAAGCTAAAAATTATCACATTCAGCAACAGTGTAATTATTCAGCTTTGACAGTTCAATAAAATCACACTATACAACTGAAATCTGCAACATGACAACAAAAGAACTGTAACAAAAAAAATAATGGAATGGATTTTATTATTTCAAAATGCATAAACCATGTGATACATGTTAAATAAGAATTGTGTAATAGAATGGATAAAAATCAAGTATCAGTGAACAATATAATCATTTATTATTCCCACAATGTGATGAAAAACTGGTATTCATATTTCACTAACTAATTGTTTAGATATCAGAAGAAATTGTAACAATAAATTGAGAACATCATTGTGTAACAACAATAGACAGATTTTCATGAAACTTATGTGTATATTGTATAGTTCTAAAAAAGCACACAATGGCCTATCTGGCATTTTTTACAATTTCCAATACAATTTACTACAAAGCTAGTCAAAATAATTCAATTTTAATTTGTTAGTATTACAATCTGATTTGATTAATGGAGTTGAATGCTCATGTCTGGTGTAAAGAAAAGCAATAAACCATCTACCAAACAAAATAGTATACAACAAATCAAACTATTTAAAAGCATATAAATTCTGTTTCTTTTTTCACATAAGCTCGGAACTGTTGATAAACATCTACTTGTTCTACTGTATTTGGTTTTCTTTATGAAATTAGTGATCCAAATAAGATTTTTTTCATGATAAGATTGCACCATTATCTAATTTATTCAATAATTATATCACAATCCAATGAATTAAGAATTTTATAATTAAACATAAATCACCACAACAATAAAACAAATCTATCACATCGTATCATATAAAATCATCTGTAGTCAACACACATAATAATTATATCACCAAAGATAACAATAAAGAAATTACAATATCTTGAGCATGCTAAATGACATTATATATAATGAGGGTATAGCTGTCTTTTCATTGCCACTTCCTACTTTTTGTGTGAAGATTGAACTGTAAAATGATAAATAAGTAAAACTATATCGCTCACCTGAGCATTGAAACACTTAGAGATAATTAAATCAAGAAAAGTTATTTGACATGGTAAAGAGTTATCTACCCCGACTGTTCAGTAGTTGTTGAAATCAACTGACCCCCGGGGCTGGGCCAATATTGACCATGGGGCCATGATTTGAACAAACTTAGTAGAAATCCACAAGAAAATGCAACATCCAAAATATCTAAGCCCAAGGCCTCATGGTTTTGGACAAGAAGATTTTTTAAATTTTCCTATTCAAGTCTACATAAATCAAGTGACCCCCGGGGGGGGGGGGGGGGGCAATATTGACCCTAGGGAAATAATTTGAACAAACTTGGTAGAGGTCCACTAGACAATGCCACTTACAAAATATCTAGGCTCTAGACCTAGTGGTTTGGGACAAGATTTTTTTTAATTTTCCTATATAAATCAAGTGACCCCTGGGGCGGTGCCAATTTTGACCCTGGGGCCACACTTTGAATACCTCCCTCATGTAGCAAAAAATCATTTTTAATCCTCAAAAACACTTGAAGATATCAGCAACCAGTAACACTTCATTTAAATATCCGTAATAATGTATGATAATACAGTACTATGAATCTTGAATACAAGTTTGCTTAATTAACCAAGTAAACCCATTACCTACTCAAGGCCAATTAACATGAACATGTAGATAGGAACAGAACAGAACTTCATTCTCTCAGGTATGTAATATACAGTATGAGGAAAAGAAAAAAAATAGATGAATATATGCTTGATGAGGGGGAATAACTCTAACAAGATAATCGGACTGCTGTAGTATAATTTACTATAAATATAAACGAAACTAGTGTATAAGTATAACAATATTAAAGAACATGTAACTCATTGCGATAGTAATGTCATTTAACATAACTTACCCTAGTATGCAATTTAGGAAGGATATATTTGTTTGTTTGCTGGACGAGAGTAAATACAATGGACTGAATTATAAATTATAGACGTACATATTATAAGACAGAGAAATTGAACAAAATGTGGTAATGAGAGTAAATCACAAGACAATGATGCATTGAGTTGCACATGATTTGATTTCTAAAAAGTTCAAGTCAACTATCTGAATTTTTTCATTATTAGTGCACCTAGGCAGGCGATACGATTCTTAAGACAGGGTATGAATTCGACTGTAGGAGTGATTTAAAGCAATGAGAATTATTTATAATATCAATGTCTAAAGGAGATGCAACCCCAACTCCCCCCTAAACACTAAAGATTGCAATCAGTAATATTTAAGATAAATTAGTTGCTTACTATATAAAGCATTACAGATCATGACACCAACAATTTAAAGCAAGAAATGTTATTTACACCAATATCATCACTGAAATTCAATCAATTACAGTTAAACATGTTACATTCAAAATGAAATAGCTGATTTCACAACTTAAACAATGATACACATTTTCTTATCAGTCTGCATAGGTATTGACTGGTTGAAATTAAGTTGTAAGATTTTGTCCATATGGATTTCAAATCCAAAAAATATCATCAAAGAAATAAACCAGTCCTAATAAAGTAAGTTGGAAAAAAAAGTGAACAAAATTTCACCAATTAATTAAATTCATTATTCCCTAAAAAACCAACACTGCCACTTACAGGATAAATGAAAATGGTGTACATCAGAAAAAGAATCAGTTGCGTTTATCACCTAGTATGCGTAGAATGTGCAGGAACAAGTTGAGAATATCCAAGTACAAATTAATAGCAGCCAGTATGTACTCCTCTGCTGATAGTTTGTGCATCATCATATGGGTGTCAAATACAATGAACAGAGAGAATAATATGGCCCCACCCACAGACATTGCCCTGTCAACAAACTCTGTTGGGAAGATGGACTGCAATTAAACATTAAGATTTGTTAAGAGTACTGTACATGTTGTTACTTAAATATGATGTAACTAAAGATAATAAACATTGTACTTAAATAACTAAGACATAAATGGTCAAAGTCATGTAAATGAATACTAAGCCAGTAAATTTACAGTTGTAATAATTGAGTTTATAATTGATAAGTCACCAAAATTACAGAATTTACTATTAATTCAGGTTTCATTTCTAAATAAGTAATGTTTACATTATTTAGATATAAAGTAATGTTTACATTATTTAGATATAAAGTAATATTTACATTATTTAGATATAAAACTCAATTAGTCAACAATAGACAGCAAATATTCACAAAGACTTGAAGTAAAATGATTATTTAGTAGATCAAAGAAATATTCATTATCATCAAATGATTACACTCAACAATTTGAAAAAAAAAAATTTTGCAGGACCATTCTTACCTGTAAAAGCATACCAAGAATAAGTATCCACAAACAAGCAAACAATCTGAAATAAACAATATCAACAATATGATAAGAGGGCCATGATGGCCCTATATCGCTCACCAGATAAAAAGACAGAGAAATTATCATGAGACTTTGGAAAATTAAGTGACCTGGGGGCGGGGCCAAATTTGCCCCTACAGCAATAATTTAAACAAACTTGGTAGATGTCCACCAGACAATGCTACATACAAAATATGTAAGTTCTAGGCCTTGAGGTTTTGGACAATAAGATTTTTTTGTTTTCCTATATAAGCCTACATATAAATCATGTGAACCCCGGGGCAGGGCTTATTTTGACCCTGGGGCCATACTTTTAGCCAACTTGGTAGAGGTCCGCGAGACAATGCTACATACTAAATATCTTAGCTCTAGGTCTTGTGATTTCGGACAAGAAGATTTTACTAATTTTCCTAAAATGATAAGAGTAAACCCCAGGGTAGGGCCAATTTTGACCCTAGGGCAATAATTTGAACAAACTTGTTAGAGGTCCACTAGATAATGCAACAACCAAAATATCTAGGCTCTAGGCATTGTGGTTTTGGCCAAGAAGATTTTTTAAATTTTCCTGTATAAGCCTACATGAATCAAGTGACCCCCGGGGCGGGGCCAATTTTGACCCTAAGACAATAATTTGAACAAACTTGGTAGAGGTCCACTAGACAATGCTACACACCAAATATCTAAGCTCTAGGCCCAGTGATTTTTGACAAGAAGATTGTTTAAGTTTTTCCTATTGGTTGCCATGGCAACCTGAGTTTTTAATGAAATTAAATCTTTTTAACAACTTTGGTAGAGCTTCATGCAAGGAACATCCATGTAAAGTTTTGCTGAAATTGGCCAACTGGTTAAGAAGGAGATGTTGTTTAAAGCAATTGTTAACGCATGCACACACACACACACGGACGACGGACATCATGCGATCACAATAGCTCACCATGATACACAAGTTATCTGTATTTTCAAGCATACTTTTTGGAAAGTTGACTAGTGAAATTGTATACAGCAGGCGTTGTACTTAACAAGAGAACTTCTGAAATGTTTACATACATGTCTTAAATTTTTTTTTTAAATTCAACAAAAGTTCTGTCAATGATAATTCAGTGTAATATAAAACAAACAAAAACAAATAAATAAAAGAAATTGAAGTATATGAGAAAAATAAAACCAAAGCTCCGATGTTAATTTTACTTACCCTGCTCCCCAGGAACTGAAATCTCTCTTGCTTTGCATAGTATACATTGTTAGTCCAACAGTTACACCAAGTGTAAGAACAACAGCTTCTAGCACAACCATCTTGTCATAAAGAGTCACTGAAACAGAAGGAAATTTTTAATTAAACAATGCGTGAAAATATCAAGTTTAATGCATATGAAATAAGAAAAGACCATTTGCTGTCTATAACTACATGTAGTAATAATTTTTTTTTTTTTTGATTGGCAATAATAAAATAATACTAAATAAATAACTGTCTACTCACCAATTACACCAACACTGTAAGCCTCCATCAGAGTCTAAAAACACATTCAATAATGAGTAAAAATTGCATACTTATCTACAATTCTAAGAAAGTGACAAAATGTCACCATCAAATCCTAAAAATGGTAACTTTCATTGCTTGTAATGATATAAAAAAACATAGCAAAATAACAATTATCAAATATGTGTAATGTTTGATTTCCTTATGACATGCAAATGAAAGACATTTATCCTGGAATCACCACCACATTAATTCCATTAAATTTTCCATTCTCCCCATTTAAAAGACAGAGACAGTGTGTTGAAATAAGCAGAGAGCAATTATCTATCAAACAAAATAGAAGGCATTTTAAACGGTAGCAAATGCACTCACAAACAAGCCAAGGAGAATATAATTTGTAGGAGTTTCTTGACGTTTTATCATCAGTGGAAACAGTGTAGCAAGGGTACCAATCAGAGCAACCAACATCATCCAATTGCTGGAAAAATAAAATCAATGCATAAATACAAGAATGAAACAAATAAAGATAAGGATCTATTGATTGACAAACAACCTATATTAAAAATAAAACACTTAATGGACTAAATGGGCCTTATCTAAAGAAATAAAGTTTAGTTTTGTTTTAGTTTCAATTTAAGAATAATCAAAGTACTGAGAGTACTGTCAGGAACAAAGTTAAATCCATCCTTAAAAAT
This sequence comes from Lutraria lutraria, assembly GCA_964023205.1. Classification (NCBI taxonomy): domain Eukaryota; kingdom Metazoa; phylum Mollusca; class Bivalvia; order Venerida; family Mactridae; genus Lutraria; species Lutraria lutraria. The sequence continues at coordinate 25,914,136 of OZ026844.1, read as the reverse complement.
TAAAGGCCTGTCACAGTCGAGAATTTGATTAACAGTTCACAAGATGTTCATGAGCTTATTCATGAATAGTTCATGATTTTATTCATGACCTACAAATTTGACACTTGGTTCATAAACTTTGTCTGATGAAGTTCATGAATTGTTTATGGACTTCAGTTGATGAACAGTTCATGAAACTTAGATTCATAAACTATTGATGAATTATTTTCATGAACCTTTGGTGAACAATTAATGAAACTTCATAAAGTGATGACATTCATGAACAGCTTCATAAATTGTTCACAGTCCTAAGATTCATGAATTGTTCATCAAACTTAGGTTCACAAACTATTGATGATCCTTGAACTTTCATGAATTTTCTTGATGAGTTCATGAAGCTTCATGAATTTGTTTAGAACCTCAGTTGATAAACATTCCATGAATCCTAGGTTCATGAACTGTTGATGAATGATTTTGATGAACTGTCATGACCAATTCATGAAACTTCATGAACTGTTCATGAAAATCATCAATTTATGAAAACAAATTCTCAACAGTCATGACATACAGTGAGAAATTACTAGCTACTGCACATTTTGAAAACCCATACAAATTCAGTGCATTCAGTGCTTTGGTCTGTCGGTGAACTTTGTATAAACCATCTGTTGTACTTTATACTGAACTTCTGACCATGTGTCATCATGTAATCCCTCTACACTGAGAGACAATATAGTACTCAGGCACTACTTTTGTCAATGAAACTATTTCCAGTATGTAGTGAATAAAAATTGTGTTGATGAATACTTAATTATTATACTTGTTAGTTTTACAGTTTTAATTGCCAAAACATTTCCCATGCTTTCAAGATCAACAGAATCCTGCAATATATCTCCAACTTATATCAAAACAGCAAAGTCTGCAGTACATACTTATACGACAAGTGGTACTTTTTTTCAATGCGGATGAGAGGCGTCACTGTTTTGTAAGTACAAAATGTTGTGTATACCTATAGGAACTTTGTTCCTAAAATATTAGTAAAAATGGCAAAATTAAAAAATGGAATCTCACAAGAGACCTTTTTGTTCTAAACTAACTCACTTTTGCTGCACAAATGACTTAATACCATCATGAAACATGAAAATGGCTCCAACAAGAGCTGTCATTAATAACTGTGTGGTAAGTATGCCATATACTTTCCGCAGAAACCCTTAAATTAAAAAAAAACATTTTTTATTGATTATGCAAAAATTATACATGTTTATATTATATAATTTCTACCATTAAAGTAGATGTTTTATTATTTTCTTTCATAAAATTAAATTCCTCAAATAGATATCTGAGTAATATGCAAATCAATCATTTAATGCTACATGAAGTTGAACAAGAAAAGGTGAATTAATTAACTTGGTTTTTAAAGAGAGGTGAAACTTTAATACCAGTACATCACATACCCAGTCTTATTTCTATATGAGCAGATGCAACATTGGTGCCATACATAAAATCATCCACAATGGATGGTTGACTAGATACTTTAGACATTGTTTCCCTGATATTTATAATATGCTGAACCTGGAATATACAAACATAGAGCATAATGTTAACTGAGAAAAATTAGTAACACGGGATGAAAATGTTTCCTTTACAAATTACAAGTAAATTTCTCTGAAAATACTTAAGATGAATAGACTAATAGAGCAAATACTGAAGAACTGGTTTTATTCCCGTTAGTTTTATTTTCGCTAATATTCGCGAATCGAATACCTTGCGAATTCATAAATGTCGCAAATAAATGCTGAGTTTTATATATATATATTCGAAAATTAGTATGTCCAAAAATACGCAACTGAAAACACTGAATTACAACTTAAATGCCAAACAGATCAGGCGTGACACACAAATATCAAAGCAACGACAGCGTGTCTTTCATCGCACTTTAATCCTACCTGACGACGTCGCAAATTCATAAATATGCGAATAAAGAAAACAGCTGATTTTTAACAAAAAACGCAAAATTTTGACCTCTCGAAATTAAAGCGTTCTACAGTAATACTTGTTTGAATGAATTTTGCTAATTTATACCTACGCAATCCTATCATCCAAGAAGAAGAATTGCTTATGATGATGAAATGGGTGTATGATTGCAGACTTGAACTGTCGTGCATTTTAACACTGGTAAAGAGTTAGGTAGGCGGTAATACTAATAGGGACGACCAGGTAGTTGTATTTAGAGGTAGATGCAACTTCCTCAATAATCGTATATGTATTAACATAAGGTGTCGTCGCCTAGCTGGTGTATAGATGATCAATAATTAATTGATATTCTATTGTTTTAGCGATGTAGTACCGTAGCATAGCGGGAGAGTATTAGACGCCTGTTATTAAAATGGCTGTTGTTTTATTAATTAGGGACTAATTCTTTTAAATGTAACCTTGTTAGAAAGCTGAAATATAGCCAATTTTTACTAAATGCGGTAATCGTTGACATAAATTAACACACTAATGATCCGCTACTACTATTCATACGACTGTATCCTATTCGCCAACCAGTAGTGTAATATTATCAAAATACATAACACCTAAACAGCCTAACTGTATTGAAAAGACATTTTCTTCAAGTGGAAGAAATGATGGAACAGATATTACTTTATAAGTTTAAATTACAAACAAAAGAAATAACGAAACCAACATACAGTACGTAGTGCTTTATGTCAAATTCAGACCGGATGTGCCTTACAACTTCCAAGAAAAAAAGTGAACTGATAAAATAGTTCTGTACAGTAGAGACCCTTAAATGATTGTAAAGCATTATGTCAATAACATTGAATATTATGTTGTTCTCTTTGATAGAGATTTCATTTTATTAGGGGAAATTCTTCAACATGTTTGCATTTGTATTATTTTTACTTTAACGCGTATTAATATAATAATAAGTTGTGTATAAAGTTCTTCTTCTCGTACAAAAACCGGTCGGCATTAATTCTCCCGTATAGAAGTTACAGCCGGATTGAAGTTACACTGAACAAAAACCACTGTAAATATATTGACATTTCGTAATCAAGAATAAGACGTAGTTTTCGCTGCAATGGTCTGATTAATAATAAATGGTAAGTTTTTCTTACTTAACTGTACTTTTTACAGTTCAATACCTATCGATATTTCACTGTCAACATAAAGAGTCTTTGAAATAACCAGAGACGTCTCTGAAATAACTTATGCTATTATATAATTTATAAGGTCAAGGCTAAAATCCTTATCCAACTCACGTCCGTATTTACAAAAAAAACCAAGTTGTCCTGCTCGACTTCATCCGAAGAGCTGGATGCTATGAACTTGTTGTTTTTTGGAACTTCAATCTAGAATTAACAATAACATTCTTAATAATTGACGCAGGAGTGAAATTTGCTACCTAGACATTTTGTGAATGACAGCTTCCATTTATACATAGAATACAGTAATGATATTAAACATATACATGGACTTATGTATGTATATATAAGTCCTTGACATATATATCTATAGTGCTAACAAAAAGTAACATAGTGTTGTTCATTATTATACTTAAAAGTAATCTTGTTTTTTTTCAGCCTGTGGCTATGTCGCTGACAAAATCAGCCGGCTCTGCTCAGGTAAAAGCAAAGAGAATGAGGTGGTACAACCTATTTCTGAGAGGAAATGTGTCCTCAGCAATGGAGTAGGGCCTCATAATGGTATGAATCTTAAATATTATATTATCAAAATTTTAAACAGGCACTAAAATAGTGTATTTAACTCTGATATACTTATATATTTGAGACTGATAGTTTAATTGTATGATCTTAAATTGCATTATGGGTTCTCACTACGTGTCAATAGTTGAGGGTCAAAACTGACCCTTAGCTGATAATAATTTGCCCAGAGCCAACACAATTTTATACTGTGTTCCACTCGTCTTAGAGAAAGTAATAGTTATTCTATTCCCAGGGCTAACGGTTTTGGGAAGAAATCTTTTGCGTTTAATGGCTGACAGTTATGGAACAGGTTACCACCTCTGTTTAGATCTATAAAAAGTCCTAGTCATTTTACAAAAGCTGTAAAGAATCATTTTATGCAGTCTGAAACAGTCTAGTCCTTTTATTCTGGTCATTTCTAATTATTTAGAATTTTATCTTACAGTATTAAATATTTTAGGATTACCTGTTCAATGTCAGGCATTTTTGCGATAGTTGTGTTAGAATATAAATTATGTGCTATAAATATAAACGTAACTCAGAAGTATGTACAATAATTTATTGATTAATTAATTTGCCTTTCCGGTGTCACATGATCAAATTCTAAGGACCACAATGGAAATTAGTCGATTATGTGTCATCTTCTATGCACTTTAATGTTCACATGTATTTTTTATTACATGTCAACATTGAATTTCTATTGTCCTTGTGATATGTACTCATTTTACCTGAATAAAACTAACCCTAGTATATCTAAGTCATGTGTTGTCTAAAAAAAAAGAAATTATGTCTTATCACATCTCTGTTTTCCTTTTCCTGTATATATAACTTGGCTCCAAAGTTTATAGTAAAGCTATTTTGAATGTGTGTCAAATTTGTATCTTACGTCCCATTAGTATTTATAAACTGTGTTGTCTGTTATTTTAGGTCGAGATTCATCTCCAATCACTAAAAGACCAATTCCAGATTCTCCTCCACCTTCATATAGTTCAGTAGCTGGATAAATAGAACATTATAACAAAGCACTTGTTACTGTGATATTTCTGAAGAATGATTTAACGAAAATGATGAGGCTTAACTGACTGGTTCTTTTTTATAACAGTTTTATACGCCCTCTTTCAAAGAATATTCCCCCTTTCAAAGAAAAGGGGGTATATTGCTTTGCACATGTCAGTCAGTCCACCTGTCGGTCGGTCCGTAACCAAATCTTGTCCGACCAATAACTAGAGAACAATTTGACCTTATGTCCTCAGACTTGGTTTGGAGGTCAATGGTCAAGGTCTTACTATCCATTTGGCCTTTAGGTGGCATCTGTGTTTCACAACAAACACTTGTTTATATTTATTTCATAAATTTTAATGACAAATGGATATTTTACTATAATACATGTATGTACTTGTTTGTTGCAAATTCACATTTTTTAACTCGGTGAGAAAAAAAAATTTCACAAGCAGAATTAATTATTTTACGATTGTACAGTCATTGCTAACATTGTTTATGATATCAATTTTATGTATTTTTTGTACATGTAATTTGTTACTGTTAAATATAAATTGTGATGATTTATCTACTTATTAGCCTCAGTGACTGAAACCTTTTACTTTCCTTTCTTGTTACTGAAATATTTTCTTACATAAACTTTAGAATATATAATTAATTGCCTATTCTGTGGTATTCCCATTTCTAATTAAAATTGTGATGATGTATGGGAAATTCAGGAATTAGGAATATTTAAGTGTAATGTTTCAGTCATTGGATATATTTCTCAGACAGATTATGATGCATTTGTTCGAAATTGTTTTTCACAGCAGAACATTTGTTGAGATACTTAGCTACTGTCAGTGAAACAATGTGGGTGTAAACATTTTATGATATTATCAGTATATTTTGAATTTCTGTTTGATTTATTTGAGATGATGATTCTTTTTATACAGATCACTCAGGATTCTAATATTAAATCAGGTTGATATAATAAAATTCTAACTGATCATATTTCACTTGTTTTATTATTTTTAATGAAATAAGGAACTCATTCAGATTATTTTTTGCACCCCATTTCATATGTTTAGATCATCACAGTTTGATAGACATACAGTAAAATTACTAATAAAGGCCCCTGGGGCTCAACATTTTCCAGAAAGCTTTTTCCTAATCATAAAAAAGCAAGAACGATTTAAATAAAGCTATGCAGTATTTATTGAGGTTTACATCATCAATAGATGGCCAAGGTTTACAGCATCAGTAAATGGCCTTCATGACATTAGTCATGTAAGTGTTTAAAGGTTTACAGCATCAATACATGGCCTTCATGACCTTAGTCATGTAAGTGTTTAAAGGTTTACAGCGTCAGTAAATGGCCTACATGACCTTAGTCATGTAAGTGTTTAAAGGTTTACAGCATCAGTAAATGGCCTACATGACCTTAGTCATGTAAGTGTTTAAAGGTTTACAGCATCAGTAAATGGCCTACATGACCTTAGTCATGTAAGTGTTTAAATGTTTACAGCATCAGTAAATGGCCTACATGACCTTAGTCATGTAAGTGTTTAAAGGTTTACAGCATCAGTAAATGGCCTACATGACCTTAGTCATGTAAGTGTTTAAAGGTTTACAGCATCAGTAAATGGCCTACATGACCTTAGTCATGTAAGTGCTTAAAGGTTTACAGCATCGGTAAATGGCCTACATGACCTTAGTCATGTAAGTGTTTAAAGGTTTACAGCATCAGTAAATGGCCTACATGACCTTAGTCATGTAAGTGTTTAAAGGTTTACAGCATCAGTAAATGGCCTTCATGACCTTAGTCATGTAAGTGTTTAAATGTTTACAGCATCAGTAAATGGCCTACATGACCTTAGTCATGTAAGTGTTTAAAGGTTTACAGCATCAGTAAATGGCCTACATGACCTTAGTCATGTAAGTGTTTAAATGTTTACAGCATCAGTTAATTTTATGGATATATTTTTGTTATTTTTTTTTTTAATTTTGGATTTTCTTTTTGGTTTTGGACTTGGTGAGTAGATTTTTTATCTAAAACCGTGTGAGGGGGGCTTTTAATAGGATTTTTATGGTACTCATTATTTTCAAATCGTGTTGAACAGACAGCAGGTATCTTATATCACTTAGTTTACATTTCATACACTGATCTTTGTATCTCTGTGCAACAATTTGTTAGATGTCTGCAGTGTTTTCAAAAAGAGGCATTGGCAAATTTAAAGCTTAAAAATGAAAATTGGCCGCCTAGAAACCCCAAATATATCATTCACGATGTTGGAAATGAACATGGAAAGCCTCCTTTAAACAAGGTTTGGCCTCTTTGCTGTATTTGCTCTTTGTCTCTGTACGAAGATAAAGATATTGTATTCTTAGTATTAGTTTTTGGACAGTTCAAACTCTGTGGAATGCCTGTACTTCTTAGAAAATGTTGTATTGATACTAGCATTAACATTTGTGCTTCAGTGAACTAATGAAGTCTGATGTGAACAGATTCATGGTACGATCCGCCTTCGTGTTCGAGTGGTTAAGGTCGCTAACTTCAAATCATTGTAACCTCTCACTGATAAAGGGTTGTGGGTTCCAGCCCGCTACCGACCATGTCTCTTTATGTGAGAAAGAAGGTAGCTAGTTGCTTAAGTAGGATGGGAGTCTAGTACTGGTTCTTCCCAGGAAAGATGCTTAGGTGAACTGTCCGCCTCATATGACTGACTGTTGAAAAGGGCGTAAAACTCTATATAAAGAAACAAAAAGATTCATGGTACATGACTTTTGTATCTGATGGAATTTAATTGTATGAACTGTTATTTCCATTGCATTTGGAATCTTGATATGAATTCAAAATCTTTGCATTTGAATCTCGACACCAACAATCTAATATCTTTATTGAGAGGTAGAATAAGACATTTAAAACATCACAAAATGGAACAATAACACATTTTAATATGAACTTTCTTTTTACTGACTGGCACATTCAAACTACATACAAACTAGAGTGTATGATAAAAAGTACAAATATACATGTGATGAAATATTGTTCATTTAATAATCAATGTTATCAAAAGTTAGTTAACATGTATGTTAATGCTTGTAGATTTGATTATGTCATACACAATATATACAATTTGGACACTCAACAGTTTTACCCAGATAATCAGCAATCAGTTAATTAATATCCTCTGGTGTTAAGATGCAGTATGAAATCTGTACAAATTATCATCTGTTGTCTACATATCTTTTAAATATTGTATTCAAATAAATAGCTTATTGATGCACCTGGACATGGCAATAATTGATGATGAAATTAAAATATAGTCCACATGTACAGTTAATTGTAAAAAAAGTCTTATACATTAAAGACAAAAGTCAATACATTTAGCACATAATTATGTAATGAAGAATACGAAACATGACATATATTATCAAGCACCTTGGATTATGGGTACCTTTACAACAATGAATCGCTCAAAGAATCAGACATGAGAGCAGATCAGCTTTCTTCAATAGAATCACTTAAAATTAAAACCACTACAGAGTTTCATACAGTCAGTACTTCTGCTTTCTCCTCTCTGAAATTCATTTACAGAACAACCTGTCACTCTTAAAGCTGGAACTGTCATAATGTAAGGTTTCTTAGAAACTGCTTTATTGGAGTTCTCTGTTGAATCACAACTGGCACTAAATCTAAACATACCATTTAAGAAATGTTCTGCTTCTGTATATCCTTGTCTGGTCAGTCTTGTTTCTGAAGATTCTATTGGTTGAATATGAAGTTTGTGAGAATCAAGATAAGAGGTACCAGACGGACACATGTTAACACCAAATCTGTAACCATTATTTATATAATACTGGGGATAGTAACTCTGATTTGTAGAATGTGTTGGATTGTGACCATTTCGTTCAGTACCGGTCAAACTCTTTGCTTCCCATGAAGAAGTAGATACAGTGGTTTCAGCAGTCTGAAAGAAAATATTTTTTTTGTATATGACTATTAAGTAAGCCCAAATTGTACATTTGAATGGTTGAAATTGAATAACAACTAGAAGTAGTCACTGATTGCCAAAACCCCCGTCTCATTTAGTAAATGGAGAAAAGTTATCAAGGGAGGAATATCTATTCCTCTTAAAAAGTACAATGAAACATGGTATCTTTCATTGCCACCAAAAAACATACTTAATTTAGTAATTAATATAATTAGTATCTTCATTCAGCCTAGAGTTATGCCCCAGACAAAATCTGAATTCAAATATTAATCAAAGGAAAATAACACAAAAAGTACAAAAGCTAGGATTATGGTTATTGCAGTCTGCATTATTCTCCTCATTACAACCTATACACCTATTAAGTCTCAAATCACTACCTTGATCCGTTAAGGAGTTATGCTCTGGCCAAGAGAGTCTAATATCAAGGACTTGTATAAATCGTGTAAATATTAATCTAAGGGCCATATATGAAACCCAAAAAGTACAAAAGCAAGGATTATGGTTCTTATGCTCTGCACTTCTACTCATCACCACCCATCTACCAACAAAATTTCAAGTAAATGGACATTTGTCCTGGACAAAATTTATTAAATTATCAAAGGGAAATAACTTTAAAAATAAACCAGACAGAGTTATGTTTTTGTGCTCATGTCATCTGCAAACACGCCTGGTTTTAAAAATCGTTTTTTCTTCATTCAGTGTAAGAGTTCTGTCCGGTCAAATATTAATCAAAGGACAATAACCCAAAAATTAAAAAAGCCTGGATTTTGGTTCTTGTGCTCTGCACATCTCTTCATCACAACTCAGTATAGACTACTATATACAACAGTTTCAAATCACTACCTTGCTCCGTTCTTAGACAAAAATCTCTACGATATAATGTACATATATTGTGAAATGGAGCGAGCATACTATTATACAATCTCCAAGTAAGATAATTAATTAACAGGACTGAACAAATCTCACCTCAATGTTTGCCGCACTGTCTATATTGGCATGAGATGATTCAACTCGACATCTTTTTGCTGGTTTTTGTCCATCAGTAGATTTACGTCGTTTATTATCTCTGGCACGTCTATTCTGGAACCATACCTTAAATTTAAAATAAAAGACATTAACTATATTATTCGAGATCTATATAATATGGTGTCCCTAAAAGATCCTATGTATTTAAATTAATAGTTTGAATGCAAGCTCACGTAAAATACGATGTACTTGAGACAAGATGACTTCGCAAAATAACCACAATGTTACGCAAATTCCATGAAACTAATTCGATTCCAAGATGGACAAGAATCACTATGTACATTATATTACTAGTCGGCTTATTGTGGATTTCAATATGGGCAATACCGATTCTTGGATATATGATAAGTTCGTCATCGCGCACCATTTTCCCTATAGTTTCAAAGGTAAAAGGGTAATGCAATTATGAAAAAAATAAACATCTTTTTCGCATATTTAGTCGATTTTTTAATATAACATTGTTTACCTCAGGATTGATAATTACTTAACAAACAATGACAAATGTTAAGAAAAGTTCAGGTACGGAGAAAATGTCTGGAAAACAGCATCTACAAGTTTACATTGTAATTATCTCCCTTATTAAAGAACAACAGCTTGTTGGCTTGAAGCTTTATTTCAGGGGTTGTAACAGGACAAGATTCTCAATCCTGAAAATTAGCCGGGGGTCTGGGGAGCGCAGGTTCCCAGCGGGGTCGAGGGCAGAGCCCTTGTGGGGGGTTCAGGGGGGCAATGCCTCCCGAAGCAAAACAATTTTGAGCATTTTCAGGTTCTTCTGTAATGCATTTCAGCAATACAAATTCATGATTTTTTTTCAAAAACTCACTGTTTTTTTCTCCGTATTTCTAAAAAACATGATAACAGTTAATACACAGGGATTTTTTGGGCTAATTTTTTTAGCTGATATTGGGTCATATTCCCAATTAACAATAGTATCCTTCTTTTCCAATTCACAGACAAAAATTCCCAATTGAAACTTCCAAAAATAAAACAAAAAAGATTATAACTATAATCTCTGAAAACAAGAGATCTTTCACTGTAAAAGACATGTAATAAATGAAAGTTCCCATTATGGTCAGTGATAGTGTCAATTTATGTGTATTTCAAAATTGGAATAGCACATATTTTCCCAATATCTAACAAAACACTGAAGAAATTACCAATCCCAAGGGTATGGGTCATGTTCCCAAAATACTGGGGGGGGGGGGGGAACCTGACAAAAGATGGGAGACTTAATCCTTGGAACTTGCTTGAATGATTCTTCAATTTTGCTACCCCACCCACTATTTTTTACAAGTTAATACATAGGAATGACATATCAGCCAATTCATGTTTATATCAAATTATGTGTACAAAATATTTCCATGACAAGGTCATAGGGATCGAATTCCTTCACAATTTCTTACCTCGATTAATGGGGTCGAAATATTTCGGGCCGAGTCAGTGTCAAAATGTACTGCTACCTATGTTTAAAAAGTTGCTGATAATTATTCATTTCATAGGACCCATTAACCAACAAATTGTCAACGATTTAAAAGTTCATAAGCTTCGATTAACTTCGAGTTTTAAGCTAAATATTCTCGAATTTTCGTTCTGCAATTGCAAATACTCTTGTGTATATAGACGCTTGTTAACCAAGTGTTAGTGAACAGGAAAAACGCCCAAGTGATCCAGATGCTGGGATGTGCTAACAGCCATCCCAATCCGTACCCCCCCCCCCCCCGAAAAAAACTCCTCGGATTTACATCGATCTCAAAAGTGCCCCTGGCGGCTTTAAATCCGGATTTCCGGAATAATCCGGAATATTACAACCCCTGTTTATTTGTTTAGTTCCAAGCTTCAAATTCAAAAGTTAACATCCGTATCAATACTTTTATTCAATCATTGAACTTTTTTTGTAATAGGGTTATAATGAAAATTGAGAAATAATCTAAGGAAGCGTTTGTGGACCGTGGAAAATATTTTTATTAAAAAGTCAACATTTTAATTTGGATTACCTCCCTTAGATATTAGTAACGTCTGATGTAAACTGGTTCCCGTTCCATAATGCAGTGCACCAAAGGCTTTGTACACACAAGTCAACGGGAACCAGTTTACGTCTGATGACACTACTGACAAGACTAATATGAAAATAGGCTAAGCCTATGGAACGGGGAAGTCGAGTATATTGGAAAGGAACGACAACTCTAGGTAGAGATTGGTCTACTATTTTATTCTACTTAAATCATTTCGTATAGAAATAAAACAATTTGCCTCTAAGTCACGAGATTGTTTTCAAAAAGGTCCTAATTGGAAGCATTCAGCAGGTTCACAATGTGAAGGCGCATATACGTAGTTCTTCATTTGAGCTTATGTTGCTATATATATACATGTTCAGAATTCTGGAAGAAGCAGTACTGAAGTTTGAGCCTGGAACTACTTCAATCGGGTTTCGATAAAAACAAAATGACAGCTGCTAAGGGAGCTGGTCAAATGGTACCCTATTTTGGTCAAATGGTACCCACTATGAAGTCAAAATGTACACATTTGCAAATTTTATATTTAATTATTATTAAACAGTTCAGTGGATTAGAAGATGGTTTATAACAACATTGATAAGTTTGAACGTGAAAGTTGACCAGAAAAACGTGACTTTAAATGAGTAGAAGTATCATGAAAATATGGTATTTTCTATCATATTTCCTTGTAAGTTCAAATTCAAACTCATTAGTGGCAATATTAACTATCCATACTAGTATAAATATAATATGAAAATAGGCTAAGCCTATGGAACGGGGAAGTCGAGTATATTGGAAAGGAACGACAACTGTAGGTAGAGATTGGTCGAGCACCTTGCGTAAACAAAAAGTGACGTCATTCTACTTCCCGTCAAGCGTTTATGCGCACACTTTATGCAGACGCTTTTCGCAAAGTTAACCAAAAGCGTTTTTTAACTAAAGCTTCTTTTTTTAAAAACTTTGAATATTTTGCTTTCTATTTCTTGTAAACAGATAGGAAAACATAAATATAAGTGAGTAATTATATTACGATGTAAAAAAATATACCAACACGAGAAAGAGAATTTAGTTGTTACAAACAAAATGGCGGCAAAAATGGCGGCCTCCATGATTTGGAAATGAGATTTTCGGCGATAGGTAATACATTTGAAATTGTTTTAATTCACATTGAACCTTTTCTAACGTACGCATTGTCTATAGCCGGACAAGGCCAAAGCCCGGGAACCCGCTTCACGGGCCCCGGTCTTTGACTTCCCCGTAATATGAAAATAGGCTAAGCCTATGGAACGGGGAAGTCGAGTATATTGGAAAGGAACGACAACTCTAGGTAGAGATTGGTCGAGCACCTTGCGTAAACAAAAAGTGACGTCATTCTATTTCCTGTCAAGCGTTTATGCGCAAACTTTATGCAGACGCTTTTCACAAAGTTTACCAAAAGCGTTTGTATTTTTTAAATAAAGCTTCTTTTTTAAAAAACTTCGAATATTTTGCTTTCTATTTCTTGTAAACAGATAGGAAAACATAAATAATATGAAAATAGGCTAAGCCTATGGAACGGGGAAGTCGAGTCTATTAGAAAGGAACGACAACTCTAGGTAGAGATTGGTCGAGCACCTTGCGTAAACAAAAAGTGACGTCATTCTATTTCCTGTCAAGCGTTTGAGCGCAAAACTTTAAGCAGACGCTTTTCACAAAGTTTACCAAAAGCGTTTGTATTTTTAAAATAAAGCTTCTTAGTTTGCTTTCTATTTCTTGTAAACAGATAGGAAAACATAAATATAAGTGAGTAATTATATTACGATGTAAAAAAATATACCAACACGAGAACGAGAATTTAGTTGTTACAAACAAAATGGCGGCCAAAATGGCGGCCTCCATGATTTGGAAATGAGAATTTCGGCAATAGGTAATCACATTTGAAATTGTTTTAATTCACATTGAACCTTTTCTACCGTACGCATTGTCTATAGCCGGGCAAGGCCAAAGCCCGGGACCCGCTTCGCGGGCCCCGGTCTTTGACTTCCCCGTATTATAAATTATAACCAATTGACTTACGTACCATTGGACTGTAATCCCTGCTAAGAGGATCCACTTTAAAAACTTTGATTAGAAAACGTGAACTCACCTGTACGCGTGCTTCGGCTACCCCTATATTTGTTGCTATGGTTTCTCTACGTATGATGTCTGGATATCTGTTGTTGTGGAATTCTGACTCCAAAAGTTTCAATGCAGATCCTGTGAATAATGTCCTTATGCGGCGTGTAGTACGTGTACCCGACTGTAACATTTCTCGTTGGGACAACGCTGAAAAATTAAAATGTACAATGTGTAGTTTAAATTTAAGAACCGTGCTTCAGTTTCGCATTGTTCATTCGGTCTAAAATTAAAGACCTGTTACCAAATTAACAATTAAACAATTTCAAATATGATCTTAATACTCATTTGGTCTCAATAGCAAACTGAAATATGACCTGTCCGAAAATAATTACGTTATTTATATTGCTCAAGATGTCACATAATTATTCTATGCAAATGATTATCGCATAATCTACATAATATCCAGGGACACTGTACACTATATTACGATATATTAGTCAAAACTTTAATACTGGCATAAAATTAAGACATTTGATTAATAATCTTCATCTGTTATTTAGGAATAATTCAAGTAATCATGACGGACCATAAAGTATAAGTTCAGTCCGCTAATGGAAATCTATAATATTTGTTTTACTAGAATGTGTAATACATCATAATCTATGATTACTACGCCTCCGGGATAGTCCCAGTATTCCGGTCTCCCTATTTAGCGACAAGAAGCGACCGGAAGCGTTAAGAAGGTTTAAAATAATTGTAGTGTTGAAAAAATATATCAAATAAATTTGTTATGATATAAAAACATCAAATACTCGTATTCAACAATATCACTTTTTAGAATGTAGCCATTTTGAACAATAAAGTAGAAAAAAATATTTTGAAGATACTCTGTAGTAGATGTTAATTTTAGAATTGTATGATCTTCGTATATTTAAAAAAATGTGTTTTTTTCTTTTTGCTTTAATTATCATATCTTTTTACGTTAAATTCACTTTTCTATGAAAGAATCAGTAACAAATCAGTATCTACGTAAAGCTATGAACACGTTGTATTTCTTCTCCTTAAACAGACTTCAAAATATAATATGGGTTATTTCAGAAACTAGTTTCTATATGTAAATTGTTTATCCGATTAACACTCATAGCAGTTTATAAATAGTTTTTTAACAAATGTAGTAAATGTTAAAATATGACTCAACTATTACTTTTAATAAGCATTCATGCAAAGGTACTTCCCAAGTCCCATCTAATTAGATATTACGTTCCAATGGTTTTTCTCTAGAATATCCATAGCGGGATTATACCTGCTTACACATAAACCTATGTAAATATTATAAATATTTCGTTTCATTTTGTTACTCATGTAATATGTTAGTTACATATCTGGGAAAAATAAATGATTTGTTCTGTTCTGTTCATTATACGTAACTTGCTAATTTAACATAGATGGTACATGAAGCTGATGACCATACATTACTACAATGATTCAAGTACAAGTTTATTGGCATAACCATCAATAATAATTGCCTTTAGCCACTTACAATATAATTTTATGACAAAGACATACTTAGTTCAACATGTATATAATACTAATACAGGGGGTCGCTCTTACAGATCGTGGAATAAATAACAAACTACAAAACTGCATTTTGTGGTTAATGTCCAGATTTGTCAACTCACAATTAAGGGGGAAATGTTATCGCTTTAAATAGACAAATACGAAGACAAGTTGCTACAAAATTTACCAAAAAATACCATACTTACAAGAAGCTATTTTCGTGTGTAATAAAGCATCCATTGAATAATTAGCTATCCTCTCAACTCCCATTATATCAATCCAATTCAAAATCTCAATACAAATGTAATTTAAAATTTATGTCTATACTGCACCAATAAGTAGAAAAGAATGAAATATCCTATAATTGATAACAAAATAAGACAGAATTTGTAATTGATAATTGTTATAACTTGTTAAACAAACAATTAATTTCATTGGGTAATACCACACATTCATTCATAATAGATAATTAAAATTAGGCTGTTGTTTGTTCGCACCGACCGATAATTGTACATTAATATCATTAACTAATTGATAATTATCACTCAAAAGTATGAAAAAAATAACGAGCAGTTAGAATTAAAATTGGTTTGTAAGAATTCGTTGATTGGTGTGAAATTTGTGGTGATTTATAACCATACTTCAAAGTAAAGAGGTTGTATAATTAAGGATTCATAACATACTTTCACAAATTAAGTCAAACTAATCTCTTTGTCCCGGGACTCGTTAACAAAACACATACATGCAAATATATCCGCAATTCATTTACATACAATTGTACTAATTTACTAACCAAATTTTGGAATGTATATATGCACAAATATAATATCAATAATAAATCCTATTTATATTATATTGATTCATCTATCAAATGATAAATATGATACATGCATTATGTACGACATTTATTTGCAAAAAGGAATTAACTAATGATGAACAATGATAACTTAAATTCCAAAAACTATATAACATAACATATATTTTATTAACATGAAATTGTATACATACACTTTATAGTCAAACAATACAATACATGTAAAACATAAAAAATGATATCAACTTCTTATCTGAGAAGATTCAACATAAATTATTCAAGTCCTAAATATTATATACAGTATATTTCTATTATTTGATAGAAGTTTTTGTGATACTAGTTAAAAAGGTAAAACATTGTTGGATTATCATTACGTATATACAGGGATGCTATATATAGCATCCCTGGTATATACAATGGCAACTAGAAACGAGGAGCACAACTTACAGTAACTGTTTATGTACTGTAAGCGAGATAAATTGCTGTTTACTTCCAACATGGCGGATTTATGTGTAATTTTGGAAGAATTTGACAACGTTTTAGCTGGTTTGTTTTTTGGGAACTTTGGGAAGATTTTTCTTTCGACAGATTTGCATTGTTTGATGGGTGAAATTGAAAAAATAACGTCTATAAACATATAAAAATCACGGATTCGAGTGCCTATGGGATATATGTGATATTTGTGGAACAATTTTAATACATATATAATGATTATAGCATCCCTGATTGAATTTATATAAACAAGTGAGTAAGCAGGTGAGTATTTTATTTAGTGTGTTGATTATCATTGAAGATGTGTATTTTGGCCGCCCTTTTTAAAGATATAAAAAGAAATACACATTATACGGAATCAATGTAAAATTATTTTTATTGCTCACAAAAATCTTCTAGCGACTTATACAGTAGTAATGAAATCCTTCGTGTATATATTCAGACAGTTACATAGAAATAAAAAAAAACACACTCCTAGAAGTATTTGAGTAAGTATGATACACATACAAATCTGGATTCATCTCTTATTTTATTCAAAATAATGCACGAAAACAAGATAAAATCGTCGATTGAAATAAACGATGCTATATAGGTCTCTATGTACTGTATCGTCAGTTTACACATTTTAATGCATATCGGTAAGCGCTTGTTGACACGTCAAGTAATGAAGCAATGTAGGCCTGTGCACGTGAATTGCACGTGGTATACGCAGCATCCATGCAGCAACTTCTGACATCCGTGTAGGCACTGAAATGAATGATGTTGATAATATTATTTATTTATAACAGGTCATTCAACTGTGGTCATTTCAAGGCCCGCAGAGATAGGAGGAGTAGGCTCGGTAGTTGAGACCGAGACACTAGAAAAGCGTCACTGAGAATTTCTATGTTGAAAATGTAAAACGCAAAAAAACTGGGACGATTATAAATACTGAGTAACATATGAAATACACTCCATTGTTTTGTATTCAACACGTATCATACGCATCGAAACACGTAGGCGAAATATTATTAATGACGAGGTATAGGTCTCCAAATGCAAATCATACATATTTCATTTCTTAATGTTTCCGAATTAAACATGGTAAAACTATATAATATGTAACTCTGACCTCTGTGTTCTTCTTTGTTTCATGCAGTAAATTTTAGAATAATTTTTTTTTAAATAATTGGTAGAATTATGTAATTTTAATAAATGTAATTTTGATATTTTTTCTTTCTCATATATTTTTTTCATGTAATTATGTGACTCTTGTTAAAGTCAATACATCAAAAGTATTTTGTAGCCATAGGGTAAAAACTTATTATAAGTGATTTTAATTGTTTAATTAAGACATCCTTGTACTGAATTTCTCTAGCAGCTGACAGCTAGTGCAGTATATATGTCCTTTTATAAATGATCTAATGTTTAGAATAATAGCTCAATGGTTTTATTATTTAAAAAAATGACCGCCGGTTTATCAGATATTTTAATACTTTATTGTTTTCGATATCCATTTTTGATTGGATACCTTGGCATGAAAATTTTTGTAACGCGGTTCTTCATTGGTTCGAACCCATTTTAGAGATTTGTTTAAAGATGTATCCTTCCGTGATAAAGTCACTCTTCAAATTGACTTTACTTGTGTTTAATTTATTATTCTCAAAATAAAGAAATATAAAGGGCACATCATCGGCTTCTTGATATTTTAGCTACCCCGGAAAAGGGAGTACTTATACGTAAGCGGTGCAAACTAACACAAAACTAAGCACGAAAAAATCACTGCACAAACTTTGTTTACAGATGTCAAATAATTGAATGAGAACAATTAACATTCAATATGTATATGACTCGATGACCCAATAAACGTGAACATGGTTTAAATCTCATCAAGAGAATTGATGTAAGTACTATCTAATAAATACATGTTCATGTATATACATGGATGAAAATGTTTTTAATGGTAAAACGGATAGAAAAAATCACACTTATTCAAAATACACTTGTTTCACCAACATCAATGTTTTAAGTACTGGAGAAAAATTAAAAAATCTCCAGCATACTTTAGCATCATGTCTTACTTGCAAAGCCCCATTTCCATGTCTTCTTTATTCACGGACAAGTCCCCAACCATACTGTCAACAACCACTTTGAATACTCGAAAACAGAAGTCACATGCGTGCTGAATATCGCCACGAGCCAGACATGGATTTTCAATGGTACCTTAAAAACGAAAAGAGTTTTAATAAAACACATTCTTGTAGCTTGACGGAAGGGATCCGGTTTTCAGGCGTTTTATAGTATATCCTAGCGAAACCTCAAATAAATGCAAATATGACCATAAAAAGTTTCTGACAATAATTAAAGCAGTAAATTGCCAAATAATGATCAAGACAAAATTTACTTATGTACTTTGAAGCCGTGAAATTATTTACGAAATCTGACCTACCGATACGACAGACAAGCGTCACTGTGTCAACAATGGTTTGGTAAGGAGCCATTGCATTCTCTGAACAGTTTCCATGCTGTAACTCCATACATCTATTGATTCTGAAATATACATCAAGGACAAATATAAACGTGATTTGTTTAAAAACAGGTGTAATATAGCATGTACTTAGTTGAAATAGTTTGGTGAATTTTATATTCAGCTAATGCGTTTATGGTACAGGTTGAAGAAAGCGGCAACTGAACAAGCAACGTACTTAATCACTATGTAGGTATCGCATGCTTGCCAACATATTGTGACTTGTTCGTTTCTGATTATGTAATTTGTGCTAAAAGTGGATAGTGATAATAATATGAAAAAAGGGGAAATATGTACGATTAATTAAATTTGATGTTTTACAGACTTTTATTACCAGCGAAACGTAAAGAAAAGGGTTTACGGTTTATCGCATTGATTCGCTCTGATGTCTTGCAAAAGTTCTGAGCTAGTTGGATTGGCATATATTCTGGCAGCCAGATTGGCAGATGAACCTATACATTTCTGCACGTCCTCTAGACTGCAAATATCACTCGCTATTGCAACAGAAACTGCAACAAAAATAACAGATGATATCAATATTGATAAATAATTGCAAGAACATGTTCGTTGATAATTTACCGGTAATGGTAAATTGTGATACAAAACGTACATGAATTTTGATATTCAGAAGAATATGTACCAATTTAGATGTGAGTCAAAGATCGACTATTATCAAGTTTCAAGTTATTTTATTCACTCAGCATATATACATATGAAATGAGTGTACAGTATGAATTTAACATATATAATAGTAACCTGTACATGTATGTAAAACTGTAAGGAATTCAACACAGTGAGAATACATAAAATTTCCATCAGAATACATAATAAAAAAAAATAATTATGGTGAGTTAGTATAGTATTAGTCAGGTGGGTTTTTTGTATGCTCGATAATTTTACGAATAAATTTACCCAAATTTATGATATTTTTTTCTTTCCTGTGTTCATAATATTTTGGAAAGTGTAGATATTTGGATTAAAACAAAGTTTAGGATGCAAAATAGTTTTCCTATCTTCTATGAAGTAACAGCACTTAAATACATAATGAAATTCATCACCTATTTCGTTTCTACGGTACAAATTGCATTTTCTCATAGAAAATTCTTGTTTAAACCAACGACCCTTTTCAATAGGCAAGTGATTATTTACACATTTTAAGAGACATAGATAACAGAGATGGGCAACTTAAAATATCACGCGAGACAGCATTTCGTAAATACTGTAGCAGGTAAAACTCAAAAACCCAATAACATACATAAATTATATATTTTCTGAAGGTTTAAACATTTTACTTCTGCTGGAAATAATATTTTGTTATATTTTCTCAGTTAAGTTTTAGCTATATCCACTAGAATGTAATCTGCCTGAAAAAAAATTGGTACCAGTAGATATCAGTTAAAACTGATATTTGAAAAACTCGGCAGCTATCGTTTAAATAATAGACTTTCAGAAAGTGTAAAATTTATGCATGTGATATCAGTAGGTAAGAAGTTTTATTTGCAACAAAATCAGCAGTTTTTGTGAAAAGCAATAGTCACACGCGCTATTACATAGGTAATAACTGAAGTTGCTTATCTATGTTATCTATGTCTCTGCTATTATTAACTGTACATGTATATACTTTTTACCTATGTCATATACAATGTACATGTATTTTTTTCCATTGAAATAATGACTTGAATGATAATGGTGGAAAGCTTTCCAATCTGCAAAAAATATTCCGAAAATACATGTAAACTATAATATAATATACATACTTGTGCATAAAATTAGGAATACCTCCCTGGTAAACTCCCAGTGCGCCATTCTATCTGTGTGGATTCTCAAGCTTATAATGATCAGTAATAATTTGGAAGTACCATATATCGTATCAACCATAAATTGTTGGCTATTGTTGTGACAATTGAACGCCCATTAATCATTTATAATTAACAATTAAAATTGAAATGTCATATTTAATATCTATGATGGTCTTGTGCGGATTTTTACTCCCAAGCGTAGATTTAATGTATAAAATCGCCGACAGCGGTAGATAATGATATTCCCTTCTGAATATAAGCACTGGTTGAACACTCCCATAAATAAACAACCCCCAGTCACGTGACATTACGACGCCATACTTCCAATACTCAATGCACTCTGTTTATCCTGTTGTTGCTCTATTAAATCATATTCGTATCTGATGGTTACATTACTATTGTCTTTATAGATATTTCAATTATTTCAAATTTCACCCATGTAAATGTGTAATAATATGACATTTTATATATTATAGTGTCATTGACTAAAACATGTCCCGTGTAAATGTGTAATAATATGACATTGTATATATTATTATAGTGTAATTGACTAAAACATGTCCCGTGTAAATGTGTAATAATATGATAACAACAAGGACTTATATACATACAAAATGTAACAATGCAAAAACACGAAAAAGTCAACTTTGTCGTGTTTTTGCATCGTTACATTTTCGCCACGAAAAAAGCAAAGATACGACAGATGCAAGGCGAAAAAACGACACATTTTTGGTGTCGTATTGTCGCCCTTCATCTGTCGTATTTTCGCTTTTTCGCCACGACAATGCGAAAATGCAAAGATACGACAAAGTTGACTTTGTCGTATTTTCGCTATGTTGTGGCGAAAACATGGCATAAATCAGCACCATACTAATATGAGGTGGTATTAAACCAGTATCACATCGAATTGCTGGTGTTGGTGTACATTTATGACATACAAGGTAATATTTAGAACATCGTTAGTCGTGATTTTTTACGGAAATTATATTGTACAATTGTTTGTGAACGTGGTGGATATATTCAATGGCTGTACATTCCTGGGTTAAACGACGTACTGAATTATTTAGATTAACTATCGAAAATTGTATTAAGATATAAATTAATGTGATAGCTTTGCACGGAATCTCTGTTCCCCTGAGAAGATTTAATGCGTACAAACGCCAACAGCGGTACATACTAATATTCCCGTTTGCACATATGGCCAGATGGAATTTCGTAATATTTGTGTGCAAATCTCGCCCTTGCGGCATTTCAGTTTCCGTAAGATTAAAATATCTAAAACCCTTTGTTTATCTTATTGTTGCTGTTGATAAACTTTTCTTTTATATATTTCTGAATATACCCTTCATACTTTAAATGTATGTTTGGCCCACAAACTCCCATGTTCGGTGTTAGAAACTTAAGGTTCATCACCAAAATATAAGATTGGTCAGGTTACAGTAAACAGGACTAGTTTTTTCTGTCATCATCAAAACAACTCAATAAACAATTGCAGAATTTATTTCAATCTCATGAAAGTATACTGTATATATAAGTATACTGAATTTTATTATTGTTAACAAATATTATAACATAATAACAAGGAATGATTTTACATACTCAGTGAGTGAGACCATCCTTGTGGTAATTCTTCGTAGAGAATTCAAAGGGTAGGTAAGTAGGAAATATTTTTTTCTACAATTCAGTATTGACATTGAACCAAAAATACATGTCAGAATGCTATTTTTCATTTAAAAAAATAAATTTGCCCAAGAGGCCAAACAAGTTGGATAGGGGACATTTTGGTGAGTAGGTAACTTAAGCAAACAAACGATTCTTTAAGAATGGCCTTAAAACAAGGAGATTCAGAAGATAAAGTTTATGTAGTTATAATGCTGACAACATTTTTAAATCAAATTCTTGGCAGCAGGAACATCTATATAACAATGCTAATATGGAACAGTACATGTACCAAAAAGAAAATAATAAAAGACAAAGGATGAATGTATGGCATGATTATGAACCATGAAGTGAATAACTTTGTCACTAAACAACCTGATTATAAGTCATTAACTTTATCACAGTTAACATTATATATCAATAATCCTACAAGGGACAGTATAGTTTCAATTCATTAATATTACTTAATTTCCCATTTGAGATACGAATGTAGTAAGGTCAAAGATCAAGTGATGTAGGTGGTAGGTCACATCCTCCGTGGTAAGGCCAAAGATCAAGTAATGTAGGTGGTAGGTCACATCCTCCGTGGTAAGGTCAAAGATCAAGTAATGTAGGTGGTAGGTCACATCCTCCGTGGTAAGGTCAAAGATCAAGTAATGTAGGTGGTAGGTCACATCCTCCGTGGTAAGGTCAAAGATCAAGTGATGTAGGTGGTAGGTCACATCCTCCGTGGTAAGGTCAAAGATCAAGTGATGTAGGTGGTAGGTCACATCCTCCGTGGTAAGGTCAAAGATCAAGTAATGTAGGTGGTAGGTCACATCCTCCGTGGTAAGGTCAAAGATCAAGTGATGTAGGTGGTAGGTCACATCCTCCGTGGTAAGGTCAAAGATCAAGTGATGTAGGTGGTAGGTCACATCCTCCGTGGTAAGGTCAAAGATCAAGTGATGTAGGTGGTAGGTCACATCCTCCGTGGTAAGGTCAAAGATCAAGTGATGTAGGTGGTAGGTCACATCCTCCGTGGTAAGGTCAAAGATCAAGTGATGTAGGTGGTAGGTCACATCCTCCGTGGTAAGGTCAAAGATCAAGTGATGTAGGTGGTAGGTCACATCCTCCGTGGTAAGGTCAAAGATCAAGTGATGTAGGTGGTAGGTCACATCCTCCGTGGTAAGGTCAAAGATCAAGTGATGTAGGTGGTAGGTCACATCCTCCGTGGTAAGGTCAAAGATCAAGTGATGAAGGTGGTAGGTCACATCCTCTGTAAGCATCAAGTTCTACACAATGTGAAATCAAGGCTTTCCAATACACATCCTGGAACAGAAGATGTTCAAGCAAAAAGTGAACATTGACAGTTCAAACTAAAACATTGAACAGAAATTTACTGAAAACACATAAAATCAAGCAAAATCAATAGAATAAACCCCACCTTCTCCAGACTACCAACTCAAAGTTATAGAATAGAAAAAAGGTCTGCTCAGTAAAAGCTTTTATACAAATCATACCAGCAGACTTAGATACAAACTTAGTAGAGGTCTACTAGACAATGCTTCACACCAAAGATTTGTGGTTCCTGGCGAGAAGATTTTCAAAAAAATCCTATACAAGTCTATGTAAAATCATGATACATTGAGCTCTGGTGAGCTAAAAATGGGACTAAGATAAACTTGATCTGTAAAAGTTATTTGTTTTACTGTATCATAAGTTCATAACCTAACCATTCTTTAAGGTATCTGGCTTGGATGTCAGGTCAAATCAAGTTTCACCAATTTATAGATTAAAAACTAAACCATAATTATATACTAAAATAAACCCACTGTATAAAGTGCATTGCAAGTAATTTGAAACAAATATTACATTTGATTGGTCTTCTATAAACCAATATCGCACGTAATTTACAAATTTTTGAACAACGATAACTACTCTGTATATAGGAATATATTACAATAAGTAGCCTTAAAATGACCAAAAATGTATACAGCAGGGAACCGTGCCTCAGTTTTTTGATAACGTCTTCCATTTGTTAGATACTTGACTTTAAAGAAATTCCGTACCCAGAACCCCGCTGTTTATTACATAATACTCCAGAGATAAAAGTGAATTTTGAGATGTTTAAAGCTGATAAGGAAAAGTCGATAAAGGGGTGCAGTATTTATCGCAATAAAACACCATTTTTGAGCGTTCGGTTAAAATGTTTTCTTGCTTGGTATTAAAGTATGATAGTTAATCTTTGTGAATAACGTAAAATATCATTTTACGTTATTTTAGCGATTACGGTATAACCAAGGCAGATACCTTAAGGAATAAATGAAGTTATGATCATACTGGCAGTGTCTACACTACGCTCTTACCTGTGACAAAATGAATGGATTACCAATAACTATAAGTAATGATTGTGCTCTGGTGATAGCAACATTGAACCTTTTAGGGTTGCTAAGGAAACCAAGTGTTTGATGATCATGCAAACCAATCAAATCTTCATTTGATCTCACCTGTAAGTAAAAACATTTTAATTATAGGTATTGGTGCCGAGTACGACAGGAATCATACCCTCAATTCACCTCCTAACAATTCAACAAGTTTGGCATTGGTTCATGAGAAGAGGTCTTTTTAAGGTATTTCTATTTTTGCCTCTAAGGGCTCCTAATAGGGGCTGACCGAATTTATTTGAGCAAATTTGATAGAGGAAAATGTGATTGACATTGATAAATGCTTAGGGAAAAAAGAAATATTTGCGATTTTATTGTTTGTGATCGGAACAAAGGGGGTCGGCACATAAATTTTGACCCAAAAAATCACCTTCCACTATATATATTGACAATACATGTACTAAATTGGAATGCCTCTGATGTTTTAATCCTTTAATTATGCGTACATGTTTTGCCTTGCGACTCTTCAGTGCATTGAAAAAATAATAATAATTAAATTGTCGTCACCACTTTTTCGACTATTGACAATATAATAAATATTATATAGTGTAAGGTAATTTTTTGGGTCAAAATTTATGTGCAAAACCTCTTTGGGTCAGAAGGGATTAGCCAAATTTCTCAAAAACTAGCCGTTCACAGACATTTACAGTAATATAATAAACACTTGTAGTTTGATAACATACTGTGGATATTATGATGACTTGTCTTTCTTGACCTTGAAACTCTTCCACTGATCCGACCTTCACTGCATCCATACCTAACTTATCCACAAGCAGACGGATCTTCTCAACCTGAGTAATAAGATGTACAAATTATCATATTTAAGTTATTTATTTATTCATCAATTGTTTAACGGCCCATGTGACAGCTATGGTCTTTTCAGAGCTGCCCAAGAGAGAGGGAAGAGAAGATACAGAAGAACTGGACATTTATATCCAGACTCTTTTTCAAATATTTTTTACTGGTTCTTTCTCGTGTGTAAAGCACCTATACATGCTTTGCCCTTTTTCTTGTGATTTTCTAGACACAGTATTTCACTTGGTGCAGTAGTTAGGATGAGGACATTGAAAAAGCATCACTGAGAAATTCGAAAGGCTGAGCTGAGAATTCAACCCACAATATTTAAGTTTTTATGAAAATTCATATTACATGTATCAACAAGAGGGCCATGATGGCCCTATAAATGCTCACCAGGAGAAAAGGTCATTTGGAGATTAACATTGTTGAAGTTTTCTATACGAGTCTAAGTAAGATCAAGTGACCCATCTGGGCCGTTTTTTATCCCATGGCCATTATATGAACAGATTTAAAAGAGGTCCATTAGACAAAGCTAGATACCAAATATCTTAGCTCTTAAGGCCTTGTGGTTTCGGAGAAGAAGATTTTTTAAAATTTTCCTATATAATATAGAATTAAACCCCAGGGCAGGGCTAATTTTGACCCCGGGGCCATAATTTGAACAAACTTGGTAGAGGTCCACTACACAATGCCACATACAAAATATCTAAGCTCTAGGCCTTGTGGTTTCGGAGAAGAAGATTTTTT
Source organism: Lutraria lutraria (assembly GCA_964023205.1). NCBI lineage: Eukaryota > Metazoa > Mollusca > Bivalvia > Venerida > Mactridae > Lutraria > Lutraria lutraria. The sequence goes on along the minus strand of OZ026844.1, from coordinate 25,887,562 downwards.
AAATTTTCCTATATAAGTCTATATAAATCAAGTGACCCCCGGGGCGGGGCCAATTTTGACCCTAGGGCAATAATTTGAACAAACTTGGTAGAAGTCCACTAGACAATGCTACATACCAAATATCTTAGCTCTAGGCCTTGTGGTTTCGGAGAAGATTTTTCAAATTTTCCTATATAAAATAGAATAAACCCCAGGGCGGGGCTAATTTTGACCCCAGGGCCATAATTTGAACAAACTTGGTAGAGGTCCACTAGACAATGCCACATACAAAATATCTAAGCTCTAGGCCTTGTGGTTTCGGAGAAGAAGATTTTTTTAATTTTCCTATATAAGTCTATATAAATCAAGTGACCCCCGGGGCGGGGCCAATTTTGACCCTAGGGCAATAATTTGAACAAACTTGGTAGAGGTCCACTAGACAATGCTACATACCAAATATCTTAGCTCTAGGCCTTGCGGTTTCGGAGAAGATTTTTTAAATTTTCCTATATAAAATAGAATAAACCCCAGGGCATGGCTAATTTTGACCCCGGGGCCATAATTTGAACAAACTTGGTAGAGGTCCACTACACAATGCCACATACAAAATATCTGAACTCTAGGCCTTGCGGTTTTGGAGAAGAAGATTTTTTAAATTTTCCTATATAAGTCTATATAAATCAAGTGACCCCCGGGGCGGGGCCAATTTTGACCCTAGAGCAATAATTTGAACAAACTTGGTAGAGGTCCACTAGACTATGCTACACACCAAATATCAAAGCTCTAGGCATTGTAGTTTTTGACAAGAAGATTTTTTTAATTTCCTATATAAGTCTATGTAAAATCAAGTTACCCCCGGGGCGGAGCCAATTTTGACCCTAGGGGAATAATTTGAACAATCTTTGTAGAGTTCCATTAGACAATGCTACATACCAAATATCTCAGCTCTAGGTCCTGTGGTTTCAGACAAGAAAATATCATCAAGCAAACTTGTGAATATAAATAAGAATTATGCAGGTCAGTATGTAGATAATGCGAGTTTATAGAAAACTGAAATACTTTTGTCAAAGTATTATAATAAATATTATTTCATTTTCTCTGTCTCCACAACAAGATAAATAATTTATCAAACAACAAGAAGAGATTATTAACTCAAAACTGATAAAGTAGAGTCCTTCATATTTTATTCCTGTTTTATGAATCTCTGTCAAACTGTATTTTGTATATTTTTTATTTATGAAGATATTTAATTTAATTTCAATTGTTTCAAGTCTTTATCACTTGATATAATTGAAACAACCTTAATCTAACATAGGTAACACTGCTAAACACAAAACTGGTGTGCAACAATACTCATCTCAATAAAATTGAACCCACTAATTTTGTATGATATATAAATGTACTAGTATATAATTATACATTTAAATTGTAGTGGCTGTGTTGTCCTTTCTTATCCAAAATATTGATCTCTACTGGGTGGAGTGTTTGAAGCTGGTGGATCCAGTAATAACCGTTCAGGGATGACACCCAACCAACCAGAGAGTAGCAACAACCAGATTCCAAATCAGCCAGTATCATCTATATATCTATATTTTTTGTATTATTGCCCTGATGAGTCGAAGGACGAAAACAGTTGGCGATTAAAATATAATTCAAACCTATGGAATGTTAATTATTTTTTATTATTAATTTACTTTACTCAGAACAATCTTTAACATTTTATATACACCGTATATCTAAATTTATATATATATCATCACTTACATCATCATCATTCACTGTGTTACAGTTAGTTTTCATCATCCTTAATAACAAGTTGTAACAATACTGTGCTAAAACATACACAAACATTAATAGTTACCCGGATTCTTACTGGCCATGTATCACACTGTATCAGGTCAGTAAGAAGCTGTGTAACAAATTTATCTTACAGAATATCATTCATAAATCAATGTACCAATCTTTTATGTTTTTTTTAATGTTTATTTTGAAATTATCTTTACTGACTTAATTTGAATTGCTGCTGACCTACTATGGGAAAATACTGTGGTTTCATTTATTTTCGTCGGGCTCAATTTTCATGGTTTTTACTAAAATGGCTATTTTGTTGGGACATAAATTTGTGGATTTTGAAAAAAAAATCTTTAATTTACTCTCACATGTCAAAAGTTGTACACTATGCGACAGTTTTAAACTTGAATATATGAGTCGATTTTGACACTTGGCATTTGCAAATTGACGGATGTGCAAACTTTCAAGGGGCCATGTGTGTTCACATCTTTCTACTGACATGGTGTCCATTATGTCAACATAATTTATCAATATGTAGATAATTAATTATCAATTATCATATGACATAAACTCAGACCTGTTTCTTTTTTATTGAATATGGTAGATATAATTTTTACTGAAACAATTATACACCGTCGAAGATCGATAGTTATTTGTCGCTTTCGGTATAAACCGAAAGTTGTATTGTAAGTAGCCAAATTTCGGATATCACAATTTCCGGATGGTTGACTGAAATCTCGGCATTTATATTCGTGGGGATTTGATTTTGTGGATGAGCTGACCCACGAAATCCCCAAAATTAAATCCCCAATGAAAATTAATGATTCCACAGTATTATGTCAGCATGTGACCCAGCTCAACCAAGCAACAGCAAGTATTCTGTATAAAGTTAAGTAAAAAGTTAGTATACATTTTATGTTTAGTGAAAGGCCACTGTTAAACTATTACCTGTTTTCTATATGGTGTGATAACACCTATATCATCACAGGATATGTGCACATCATCATCATGTAGAACTGCTTGTAAATATTTCACTACCTCAACAGTTTCCATTGGATTAAACCATGATGGACTGTCACTTTCTCTCAAAACTTCACCCTAAAATTTTACATAAGATTTTCAGTTGAAGAAAACTTAAGTATAATAAAGGTTGAATGATACATTACAGGAAACCAACATTCAGTAAGTTAGAATTCAATTTATTTATTTTTTATCTGTTGTTTTCTGACCCATTCTACAGCTAAGGTCATTCAGAGCTAGATAGGATACAGGAGAACAAAGCATTTATATCCCTACTCTTTTCCAATAGTTTTTCCTGGTTCTTCATCATGCCTAGTGTTAGCATCAACACACCTCACAGTATACATAGTTCCCATATCTACAATATTTACCTCCCTTGGCGGCCATCTTGCTTGGCAAATTCAACAAGCACTAATAGAAGATATTTATATTTTTGTTTTGATAATTTTGAATATAGGATATTTATATGTGACAACTACATTTTCTTAAACCTGATGTGAGTATGGCCTTAACAACTTCATGATTTAGTTATCTTTTATACATAAAGTTGTTTAATAACCAATTTTCTGATTTCTTCTATTAAGCGCATAAGAAATTTGCCAAGCAAGATGGCCGCCAAGGGAGGTAAATATTGTAGATGTGGGAACAACATTAAGGCTTTGAATGCTGTAAACAAAGGCGATAAAAAAATTGATTCTGAAGAAAATTATTTCAAATATATGGCACCATAAAATATTAGTACTGAATATATTATTCCGAATGGAAAATTATAAGTAAAGTTTGCTTGAACTATAGCGAAAATCAAACAATCTATTTTTAACATAAGACTTGAATTTTCTGTAGACGCAGTAAAAGTATCGTGTTCACATAAAATGGTAAGTTGTATCTACGCCTGACTAAGTAAGTTCCATAAATCTTGAGCAACTTACCCGAATACCATGAAATATAATAGGAACTTGTTTACATGGTAGACCAGCCCAATGACAGAATGTGTGGGTAAGTCTCGGGTCAGCTTCAACTCTCAATTCATCATTATAGAAGAGTTTTGATGGTAAACTAAGAATGTGTTTATGTGATCTATAATTGTCTACAAGCTTGGTTACCTGAAAGAGAGAAACTAGAACAATAATGACACTTTTCACTCCCCCCCCCCCCCCCTGCAATGTTAACAAGATTGTTGTCCCAGACAAAGTATAAGGTGACACTACTTGACAAATTCTTACACTGACTGTTGCAGCAGCCATACTTTGTTAACAACTAGGCTTATGAAAGTTCTATAACAGATCATGAAAATAAGTGACAATTAAGCATTTACAAGTATGTTGATCCGGTTCGGTGGTTGTCTGAATTGGGTGGTTTAATGGTATACACCAGCATTGTTCTTCATGTGGAGAACATCACAGCTATGTTGAATGCCCCAACACGAGATTCTGAGGATCAGGGGAGGAATTTTTAGTAAGGGGCCCAGCTAGAGAACTTACAATAAATAAATAAACAAATGTTATGTCTGTCCCACGTGATTAAGGTATCTGGCTTGGTTACAATCGCTAAAATAATGAAAATGATATTTTACATTATTTACAAAGATTAAATATCATACTTTTTAATACCAAGCAAAATTCTAACCATAATCGAACTTAGCCAAAACATTGTGGCCATATACATTGTGAACAAGTTTGATCACGATTCGTTAAGAGATGTGGATGCTAGAGTGTAAACAAACTAATTGTGGCCAGACGCCGGACATTCATCGATCCTAAAAGCTCACCTGATGAAATGTTATATTTTGAATTACAATGGTAATATCTAGAGGTCTTCTTATGATCAATTAATGCACCAATTGTATGGAAAGGGGAGATAACCAAATTGTAGACTTCCAATGATTTAGGCTTTTGGTTTTAATAGGTTACTAGAACATTTTTCAATAACTGTGTTAAAATTCAAAAAGACATTGCCATCAATATCACATGCCAAAATTCCTACCAATAAAGGATCATATGCTCCATGGTCAGAAAACTTCTGCTCATCTCTTTCATACAAAGGTGTATTTATCAGTCGTTCCAGAAGAGATATCTGAAGACCATAGGTACTGGTAAACTTTGACATGAGGACGGGGCCCAGCTGCTGTGGGTCTCCAGAAATTACTATCTGTAATTGAAGCAAATGCATTCAGTTATCTATAAATTATGATGAACAAGAAGTGTTTTTAAAATACAATGCCCCCTCAGGGTGACCTTTGACCTACTGACATAAAAATGTACAGGTCCTATACAAGTTGCCATGAGGAACCACCATACATATATGTATGAAGTTTTATGATTGTATGTGGAAGCGTTTTGTTTTTAAAGGCAATGTTAAAGTATGGTACAAACAAACAAACAGACAGGCCAAAAACAATATGCCCCCAATCTATTGATACAGTGCATAAAAAGTATATAATGAATCACTAGAGGAAGGCACACTATGTATATAAAATATACATTATTATTGATGTTATCAAAGGCATCACAAAGTACAATTGAGAGTATAATTCTCACAACACATTGAAGCAATCTTGATATATGCAAATTTATCACTAATAATAATAATAATAAAATCTTTATTTCTTGAATGTAACATATAAAGTATAAAACTTATTTACAATATGGCCTTCAGTTAAAATACATGTAATTTAATAACTATATAAAGGCAGAATTAAAAGGCATACAAATATGATCAAAATATTTATAACAAAACATAATAACTATAAATTAAAAAAGAAGAAAATGTATTTAATGTCACTTGGCTGTTAATCATAATAATATAACAAGTTTTTTTTGTCAAAAAATCACTGTTCAATATACATGTATTGCTAATCTGACATTTATACGGAATCCTGTTAGTGCCATGTCGAATGTCGTCCGTCGACCAACAAACGCGACGCACGACAACGCGATACGACAATGCGACAACGCGATACGACACTCGACAATGCGACACGACGGACGACAATGCGATACGACATTTGTCAAAATGTCGTGATGTCGAGTGGCCAATTTTGGCACGATATATTACAATGTCGTATCGCGTTGTCGAGCGTCGTATCGCGTTGTCGTATCGTGTTGTCGCATCGCGTTGTCGTGTCCTGCATTTCAGCGACATGCGACACACGACAACGCGATACGACGCTCGACAATGCGATACGACATTCGTCCAAATGTCGTTTCGCGTTGTCGTGTGTCGCCTATGCGTCCATACCATGACATGCGACAACGCGATACGACAATGCGATATGACGCTCGACAACACGATACGACATTTTGAAAATTGTCGTGCGTCGACCGGTGTTCACTTAAATAAATACCGCCGTTCGCTTCGATCGTTGCGACAATAAAATTTACTTGCACCTGACCTGAACAAAAGTCTAACACGCGCGGTAGGATGGCGTCTGCTAGTTTCTTATGTATGTTTTTCTTATATTGACAAGGGTTGTTGATGAATTGTCATAATATGATATATAAGTAATTTTTGTGGTAGTTAATACATGTGCTGGTTTCATTTGCGCATGTGCGTTTAATATTCTTTAACGTTTGTAATGAACAACTGAACGTTTAAATACGTGTATTGAAGAACAAACACAAAGATACAAAAGTAACTCCATTGGATAGAAATGTTTCCACGACGAAGCTGTATATTCTAAAGATGGCTGATTCCGGTATATTGACCTCATGAACAAATATATATATTGACATGCATTTGGCAGTCATCACTAATTTACATAACTGTTAATGCAAACAAACTGCCAGTAATTAATCAGAAAACAACGAATTCGTTAATGCATTGTTTTCAAGTGAGTGCATGTGTGAATAACTTTGTGTGTTAATAAAGTTTGACTTCAATAACACTCCACACTCCGATTCGTCTCAAAATTCCTAGTAGTGGTTCATATTCTCTATGATCATCATCATCAAGGTTGATTTTAGATAAACCTACTTCTGATTTGCAGAAAATGATATTAGTCTTTATTTTAAACTTTTATGTCCAGATAGGTGTGGAGGACAGACAAGCTACTTTATTGGTTTGTTAGCTTGACACATGTGGAGTGTTATTGAAGTCAAACTTTATCAACACACAAAGTTATTCACACATGCATTCATGTTACTTTGTTAATTACTTGAAAACAATGCATTAACGAATTCGTTGTTTTCTGATTAATTACTGGCAGTTTGTTTGCATTAACAGTTATATTAACTAGTGATGACTGCCAAATGCATATCTATATATAAATATATATTTTCATGACGTCAATATACAGGAATCAGCCATCTTTAGAATATACAGCTTCGTCGTGGAAACATTTCTATCCAATGGAGTTACTTTTGTATCTTTGTGTTTGTTCTTCAATACACGTATTAAAACGTTCAGTTGTTCATTACAAACGTTAAAGAATAACGCACACGCGCAAATGAGACCAGCACATGTATTAACTACCACAAAAATTACTTATATATCATATTATGACAATTCATCAACAACCCTTGTTAATATAAGAAAACATACATAAGAAACTAGCAGACGCCATCCTACCGCGCGTGTTAGACTTTTGTTCAGGTCAGGTGCGAGTAAATTTTATTGTCGCAACGATCGAAGCGAACGGCGGTATTTATTTAAGTGAACACCGGTTGACGCACGACAATTTTCAAAATGTTGTATCGCGTTGTCAAGCGTCGTATCGCGTTGTCGCATTGTCGTATCGCGTTGTCGCATGTCATGGTATGGACGCATAGGCGACACACGACAACGCGATACGACATCATGACATTTGGACGAATGTCGTATCGCATTGTCGAGCGTTGTGTCGCATTGTCGAGCGTCGTATCGCGTTGTCGTGCGTCGCATGTCGCTGAAATGCAGGACACGACGCACGACAACGCGATACGACAATGCGACAACGCGATACGACAATGCGACAACGCGATACGACAATGTGACAATGCGATACGACGCTCGACAACATTGTAATATATCGTGCCAAAATTGGCCACTCGACATCACGACATTTTGACAAATGTCGTATCGCATTGTCGTCCGTCATGTCGCATTGTCGAGCGTCGTATCGCGTTGTCTCATTGTCGTATCGCGTTGTCGCATTGTCGTATCGCGTTGTTGTGCGTTGCGTTTGTGGGTCGACGGACGACATTCGACATGGCACTAACAGGATTCCGTACATTTAGCTATTCATTGACAGTTTTGCAAATGAGTTTACAAACACTGTTTTGCATACTAAATAAATATAAAATATTGTGTCTTAAAAATAATTATCATACAGTACAAGCAAGACCACAAAATAATAAAAATTTAAGAATAATGATTAATTTACCTGACCCTGTGTTTGAGAGACCAGACAAGATGAAATTAATGCTTCAGGCTCAGTAGCCTGTCCTGCCTAAAACATGAACACAGATATTCATTAAACCACATATTTGTTGTGCAATTATCATACAAAATGTCTGTACTTAAAACAGTGCCATGTTTTAACTATGATTATTTAACATTTAAATGATTTAAGTAGAAATGTATGAGGTTTCAACTTCAACTATTATTTTAAAATGCTATACAATTTACAAGCTCATTGTTCTTTTTAAATCTTACCAAATTATGTGATAAAACATGCTTCTATATATTAAATGTTACCTCATCAACAAATACATGAGTAAAATGGCCAGCCTTTATTCCCAATGAGTAGAGTACTCCAGCACTAACACAAGTACTAACAATTATCCTATATCTAGATGCTAGGTCTGGATTATCTCCTGCTGTACAATATGGAAGTATATTGTCTGGTACTCCCTGTAAAGAAACATGAAGATGCTAAGTGCAGTCAGACTCAACACATCAACCAATGAGAGTGGGGATATAAATGCCTGGATATCCTGTATCTTACCTCCCCTTTCTCTAGGACAGCTCTGAAATGACCATAGCAGTCGATTGGACCATTAAACAACAGATACCGGTAAGTACTGGTAAATCTGAAATTTTTGGCATTCTATAAATTCAAATTTAAGGTGATTATTAAAATTTAAGATGTCAAATAAAATCTTGATTTTCAAACAAAAACAATAAGCTCATGCAGATGGACACTTAAGTGTGAGAGAATATGATAATCAAAATATACATTATTACCTGCATTGATCTTTGTAACGCATTCAAACGCACCATATCCGCAACATTTAACAAGCCACTCTCATGTAACCTCTGTGCCTAGAAACAAATGTAAATGTGTTGGATATCATCATGCAGTAGATAAGGACGATTATTTTTCCTCATGTAGACAATTGGTATCAGATGGAACAGATCTTACAACTGACAACATCACAAAACTGTTCCAACAGCTTTTTTGCTTAACACTGATGTAGAAACAGACAATATATTAACACTAATAGTGAAGAAATGTTAACAAGAAATTTTACATTTGACCACTACAGTAGGCCTTATAAAAACAGAAGAACTTACTGATTGATACAGAACTTAGGTTGTTTTATACTTATTGAAGAGTTCAGGTGTGACCTGGACATGGCGGTCCATGATGTTGGTCCTCCTTTTTGTGCCTTATTTATTACTAATGATACAAGATGTTAATGTGTACAAACTGATAAGTGAGAAGAGTAAGTCCATGAATTTTATAATGTCAAAGTCTGTTAATATAGCATGCATGTAAGTAATAATTGAATGCATATTGTGATTTTGGTAGTTTTAATGTACATTGATATACAATGAAAATACCAGACTTCTCTTCATTCAAATATAATGGGATTTTTGTTCCTAAACCGAGCAAAATCATGATAAAAAGTTCTAAAACCCTTTAATAAAATGGTAAAATATATTAACTCTTAATCACCACCTTTCTTGAAATCTTTCAATTCAAGTTTTTTATAAAATACAATTTTTGTTACTTTAATTTGTTTTATTTTTATTTTAATTTCCGATGCTCACTTTTTTCTATTTTATTTTTATTCCCTCCTCCTGGTGCTCATTTTTAAAAAAAATCCCATAAATCTGTAAATTAAAAACTCTGGCCTAATGTATGTTGGAAAACTCAATATTATGTCCCTATCCCTCCCCACTACTTAGTCCAGTACTGTGTTAAGAAAAAAACAGGAAAAGGGTAAGACATGCATCAGTGCTTTACATCAGGCACGATTAAGAATTAGGACAAGAGGGCCAAGATGGCCCTATATCGCTCACATGACAATCATTGTTTACTCATTGAAACGTTCTTTTGAACCGGTGACCTAGTTTTTGACCCCATATTGTGGGGCTTCAGGGTTTAAGACCATTGTTACGTATTTTTAGCTTACATTAGTTTACTCCCGTTAGCTTTCAATGTGGGTGGGGTAACGTTCGCGACTTATTTTTAGTCTGTTTTCCACTCTATTTTTGTTTGTCATGTATAATAGTTCGTCATTAAGGTTAAATCGTGTTTCGCACTTACGTTTCATTCTTTATCCGTGATATTTAGTCCGTAGTTTCCCCCTCCACCGAGATTTATCGAAGTTTAAGACAATGTTTATTTATTTCCCTCCATTCATTTGTTTGTGCGTATGACGTATACACATTTGTATGACGTCATACGAAATTGTGTAAATAGTAGTATCTGCTGCAAGTATGTCATCATACAGGTATTATTTGTTTACTTTTGATATTTTATGTTTCCAGTCACTTATTCTCCGTAATATCTTAATTATTCGGCGGAATTTTATTATTCTGCCAAATTCTGCATCTTTTTCCGCCGTTCTTGGTGACGTCATCATTTATCCTGCCGTATTCCGCAGGTTTCTGCAGTTTTCCCTTAAGCGCTGGCGGAATACGGCTTGACTGGAATCATTCTCTTTTATTTTATGATAGTCTGTTAAGATTTAATGTGTCTGTCTGTATTGATGTTTTAATTAGTCAATAGGAATATATTTAACTTTAGTATACGTATAAATAAATCAGATATATTTAGGCACATACAGACTTGCTTATTTCTATCATTTAATTTTAGTGAATACAAACTTTGTGGACATGACTTGAATTACGCTACCAGGCTGATCTTAGAATCAGGAAAGTCGTCACAATATGACCCATGTTAGAACTTGTCCTACATATAAATAAGACAAACATTCTGACAAGGGTTGGTGAAGATCCAATCAAAACCATGAACATTACAGCATAGACAAAGTTTTCTTATGATTTGACCTTGTGACCTAGTTTTTGACCCCCAGATGACCCATGTTCGAAGTTGTCTTACATAGCATTAAGACAAACATTCTGACAAGGTTTGGTGAAGATCCAATAAAAATTTTACATCTACAGTGTTAATAAGGTTTGCCTAAGATTTGACCTCGTGACCTAGTTTTTGACTCTAGGTGACCCATATTTGACCTTGTCCTTAATGTCATTAAGATGAAATATCTGTCAAGGTTTGGTGAAGATCCAATAAAAACCGTGACATCTAGAGCTTAAACAAAGTTTTTACCTAAGATTTGACCTGGTGACCTAGTTTTTGACACCAGCTGACCCATGTTCATCCTTGACCCACGTATCATTTAGGCAAACATTCTGACATGGTTTGGTAAATATCCAATTGAAACTGTGACATCTACAGTGTTACCAAACTTTTCCTAAGATTTAACCTAGTGATCTAGTTATTGACCCCAGATGACCCATATTTGTACTTGACTCTTATATCATTAAAAAAAAAATTTGACAAAGTTTGGTGAAGATCCAATTATAACTGTGAAATCTACAGTGTTAACATGGTTTTTCATAAGATTTGACCAAGCGACCTAGTCTTGACCCCAGATGATCCATGTTCGAACTCGTCCAAGATATTATAAAGACAAACATTCTGACAAGGTTTCATGATGATCCAATCAAAACTGTGACTTCTGGAGTGTTCACAAGATTTTCCAGCAATTTGCCCTAGTGACCTAGTTTTTTACCCCAAATGGCCCGTTATCGAACTCATCAGAGATTTTGTCGATATTAACATTCTGACCCAGTTTCGCGGAAATGTGGCCCCTAGTGTGTTCACAAGGTAAAAGTTTGACAACGCACAACGCCGGACGAAGACTGATCACAAAAAGCTATCCAAAATAAGAGTAGGGAGAGGGATATAAATTCCCAGTTCTTCTCTCCACTCCCTCTCTCGGGCAGCTCTGAAATAGCCGTCGAATGGGAGAGTATTTACCAGTAGATCAGCAGCACTATTAGAAGGAGCACATGCTATAATTCTACTGTGAGGAAGTTTGATGAAAACTTGTAGTATAGCTTCTACAACAGTTACTGTCTTCCCCGTCCCTGAAAAGAATCAATTTATACATATATAGATTGTAGATTGTTATTTAAAAGATTTATTTTAATATTGTAATGAAGTTATCCATGAATAAATAAGTAACCCATTGCTAATGAAACATAAAAGTAATAATATGTATTTAATTTATATATGTAAGAACATAGAATGACTACAAGTAGGGATTTTACACCTTTAGAACCTTCTCATTTTTTTATAAAACAAAGTCTTAATTACTGCCTCTGAATACAGCTATGTCAATGGTCAATTATATACGTGTAAATGGCTAGATATTTGCATCATTATTTACAAATGTTTCATTTATCAATGTTTTTACTTTCTTTGCCAGTTGCCAAATATGTACAGGCCCTATAGAGGTTGTCAAGTGGAACCAACATATGAAGTTTGATGAATGTAGGTGGAAGTGTTTTGATTCTACAGGTAAGGTTTAAGTTTGGTACAAACAAACGGACAGACAGATAGGCCAAATATGCCCCTGATCAATCGATATGGGGGCATAAAAAACTGACCATACATAGCATTACCTGGTGGACCAAATAAAATATAAGGTAAAGGTCGTCCTTGACCTTGAACAATTCGTTTTACAGCTGCTGTCTGGCGAATATTTAAATGTGTGTTGTAGAATTTATTTGACTTGTCTGAGCTTTCTGGTTTTGATTTTGAATGAATGCTGGTCAATGCTGGCTTAGACTCGAGCACTGTGGGAAACAAAACTGAAAGTAAATCAATGGATAAAATGTCAAACAATCATTATGTTCAATTGTTTTAATCAAACAGGCCTTGTGGTTATACAGCTTCAAATTGGTCTCTGAGCTCAAATCTCCTCTTGTCTTTTAATGTTTTTAAGTTAAGTATGATCAGATAATATCCATAATAATGATATTATTGATACATTAGTCTGACAGCATAACAGATCTGAACATGCATTAACACATTATTCAGCTCTATCCTTTCAACCATGATACAAATGAACTTCGAAAATGGAATCAGAATATTCTAAAGTTTTATAACAATGGGGTCAGGTAGTATCAACACTACAGACTAATGCAAAACAAACATTAAAACATTCCTAAGTATGATGAGAAAATCTAAATTAAGTATATATTTCATACAGTATACAAATATCATACAGTATACACATATCATACAGTGTACACATATCATACAGTATTCACATATCATATACTGTACACATACCATACAGTGTACACATATCATACAGTGTACACATATCATACAGTGTACACATATCATACAGTATCCACATGTCATACAGTGTACACATATCATACAGTGTACACATATCATACAGTGTACACATAACATACAGTATCCACATGTCATACAGTGTACACATATCATACAGTGTACACATATATACTGTACACACATCATACAGTGTACACATATCATACAGTGTACACATATCATATACTGTACACATATCATACAGTGTATACATATCATACAGTGTACACATATCATACAATAAATCTTTATGTTTTAGAGGAACTCTCTTGCCAGTCCTCAAGATGTGACACTTAAAACTTACATCTCCTAATTTAAAGGATCAGTGATTTTAAAACCTCCTCAGACAAAGCAGGTACTCTAAAATGATGATATAAAAGTAACAAATAAATGGTAACTATTGTGATTGTGATTATACTGTGTCTTACTTTTCCTTCCTAAGTTTAAAGCCATTTCAGTAGCCCGATGACATTTTCTCAATGGTCCCCTAAAAAGAAAGATAAAAACAAATACAGAGTTTCAGATAGACAATTTAACTTGCCTCAGATGAATATACTCTAGACTAAGGACCAAATAAATATTGTTTGTTCAGGCTACAACCTTATTATAAATAGGTTATGTAGGTCGGGGCAACTTTTTTTGCTCTTGAAAGCATTTGGAAAGGTAAATAAAGTGAGAAAGTGTATTTTCCATTCCTTAGGCTAATAAAAAAGTCCAGGGTCGCGGGGAAAATTAGGGTAGCTCTGGTAACTAGAAACGACTTTTTTTATACACCTAATTGTACTTTGTTTAATATTCAAGATATGTAGTTACAAGGGGTGATCCAAAATAAACGCTGCGTGAAAATGGTACAATAAAATCGACAGAAAATTACATCAATATAATGCTGAAACTTTCTGCTATGTTCTGTATCAATATCAACTGAAATGTACAACTAAAACAAATTATACAGATATTTCTTTAACAGCACTATTGGCTGTCTGGCACACTGTAAAAACAACGACATTGACGTCAACGACGTCACGATTTCACGTCGGTACTTAAAGTTAGTATTTCTCAAAATACTTCTCATTAACCTGACTACATTGATTGTGACGATATACCTGCGTATGGAAGACATCCTTATACCTTTCAGAATCATATTCGTTTATAATATGTATGGTTGCTGTTCTCAAATTAGTTAGGGAATCAACTTATTGACTCTTAAGTAATTCTTGATTGCCAATAAAATAGCAAAATCAAACAGGGCTAATCTGGTGAGTTTGCTGCATGTGTTGATTTGCAAAATGCTTGAGCGGCCATTTAAATATGATTTTTTTCTGCAGTGTGGGAAAAGGCATTGTCTATGTGACGAATAAAGTTTTCTAGGGGGTTCCAGGTGTCCTCTTCTGCAATGCATTCAGTATAGGTCTCTACAGAGAACAGTGGAAGTGGATCGCATTTAAAAACGATGCATTTGTGATATATGTTCTAATTTGAAGATCTTTAGTTAAAATTCTTTATTCCGGCCATACATCAAACATATCATTTTGACAAACCCCTAACTATCTGCCATCAATCCTTGGCCAGCGCGTCCACAACCGACGTCACTGATGTTGCGACTGTTTCCTCTTTTGGGACCCTACCCGCATCATATTTCATTGATCTTCTTCTGACAACAAACCTTTTGTGTCTGATTGACATGGTTTCTCAGACACGTTTCTTGAATCATATTATATGTCTGCGTAGGCCTGTTGTCTAATTATTTGCAAACTTTGATCACAGATCTAATTTCAGTGTGGTGCGATGTCGACATATTGATGTCGTTTACGATGTCACTTGTTTTGTATGAAGCTCATTTATTTTTAAATTCAACATCCAAATTAAGTCAAATTTTCATACGATGCTATATATACATTGTATGATGACTTGGCAAAATTTCATGTCCTTAAACCGAATTCTGACTAAAACATTAGTGTCATTACAGGTATATTCATGATTTTTTCAATTTCTAGTGCTCTGGATGCACGTTACCATGGTAATACATAGCATCATTGCTGGAAAACGGTCGAATAATTTTTGTCAAAATTCAAAGAAATCAAACAGATTGTATAGCAATTTAAAAATATGTTTAGTATAAATTAACAATTGAACCATAAGTTTTGCCAAGACAGCGATTGTCCTGTTTATTTTGGATCATCCCTCGTATTCCGTTCAAATAACTTCTGCATCACTCACCTGTTGAATGTAAATTGTACATTGAAATCTTTGCCAGTATAAGAGCAATGAAAATCTTGACTGAACTTCATGAGAACTTCATCCTTTAACACCTTAAATCACAAAGATAACATAACAATTTTAAGATCACTTACAGTTAAACCTGTGAACAAAGGCCTCCCATGGGAAAGGCAAAATGTGGCCTTTATTGACAGGTGGCCTTTATTTGAAGGTTAATTTGTTCTAAATAATCATAACAGTTTTTAAACAAATGACCTTTATTGACAGGTGGTATTTATCTGGAGGTCATTATGTTCTAAATAGACAATTACGTTTTTTAAAAGTATGGCGTTTCTTTGGAGATGGCCACTAACACAGGTTTGACTCACGTTTCTAGCATGAGGATTGGGATGGTTTTGAAAATGGGTGAAACGTACATAACAAGAGATAAATAGACTTGATGGGACTGGGGCAAAGTTAATAGAAGACAATGTCTGTTACAACACTATTACTGAGGTAATCACATTCAAAATCTATTCTATTCTCCCATTTTTAAATCAAAGGCCTGAAGGCCTGAAATGAGATGAATTTTGTGATGCAGGGATATCTCTGAATTGATACAAAATTTAAAACTGTATCAATAATTCTGTCTGAAACGAAGACCTAGTACTGTTTATTTAATCAAATATTAAAGTTCAAGGATTATATTGCCTGTTTAACCCTTTATTTCATAGCCCCCTAGTCAATATACATGTACATACTGTATAGTGTATACTGATAGTGAATCAGATAAACTTGGTACAGGTTATTGGGAAAGGCTACTGTTTTGACACATGTCTACTTTATCACTGGTTTATTATACTAAATATTAATCCCATCAAATTATAGTAAATATAAAAGTTATTCATGTTTAATAAGTAAAACCTTTTTTATGGTGTCATTTTTGTAACTGTGGGATAAATATTAAAAGAAATCAAGGGTAGCAAAAATTGCAAAAAAAATCTGTAAGCTTATTTTTGCCTTTTCTGATTTTTTTCTATTGACACCTGGTCATTTTATCACTTCATTGTAATTCTAAATAATGGTTTTACAATTTCTGAATTATGCCAAATTGATTGTATTTAATTTATCTTACTTGCTATGCAAAATATTTAGGGCAATATAATGTGTACAAACTGACACAAAGTTTTCGTTATCCTTTTTCTTAAATTTGCCATTTCTGTTTACTATGAGACATACGATAAAAAATCTTAAAGCAAGAATTGTTATTGCAAACTCCACTAAATTATGCTTTAGGCTGTAAAAATCAATACTTTACACTCAAGATTAAATAAATGTGCAAAGGTGAAACTTGGCTCAGTGCCAGTGATTGACTGTTGCACGTTCAGGTATGTCCAGCAATCTAGGTCATCGTGACCCAGACTGAGTGTCTGATAAATGTGTCAAGTTCAAAGGATGGTTTTAAAACAATCAGAGTTTGTGAAAGTGTACCATAGTACAAAAACTTTTACCTAGTTGATCTAGCTTAAGGTCTACAGCGTACCCGGTTTATACTGTGACAGGACGGGTACACTTTAATGCCGCATGAAAGGCAAAAACAATAGTTGATCATAATTTGGCATGTTAAATGTGGTGGACTATGTTTTTGACTTCAATTGCAAGACCACCCACGTAGATTAAATCTATGTTCAAATACGTAGCATGAGCCAGATAAAAAAATATTGGAAGGGGGGGTCATAAAACACCAAGGTGACGCATTATTTTGATAATTATATACTGGAAGTGTTCTGCCGACGTAATTCCATCGATGTCTGCATCAATTAACACCGAATTCGTTATGTTTTCAATCGTTTTTCACACGCATTCACGTTGAGTCTTTATGACTTGAATATTGTTTTACGTCAAAGACGAGTAAAGCAGTCGTATATGACTTTTACTGCTTCAAATTTGTTTGATGATACGGAATAAAGGATAATATTTACGTATGTTTCGACAAATCTCATAGCATAATTGATGTCAAAAATGAACCGTGTGCTTGCAGACTTCTGTGTTCATGATACGTCGAGTGATCGGTGCATGACTCGTTTTGTGTTTACACGGTATTTACAACATTTACTGAATAATAGACAAAATATTTTTGCTCATGGAACATTGGAAATTATAATTTTTGGAATAAAAAATCAGCGATATTTCAAAGGGAAAGGTATCTGTTTAAGTTGAACAACGAATTGATTTGATTGTTAGAGTCATATTGTTCTTCAATAAATAAGTCCCGCCTACGAGAAGATTAAATCCGATATGGAAATTTGTCACACGTGTCAGCTGTAAAAACAATGCGGCACCATAAAACTCTGTTAGCCAACTTAATCCCATTAATGACCGCATCAATTAGCACATGTTTTTGGTAATTGAATGAACTCTAGTGGGTTGTCATATTTCTTTGTCATTGTTCGTTGAAATATGTGCATTGATTATCAATTTCCTTGCTTTTACTTTCAACAGCTGAAAAACACACTTTTTATTAAACCTCGTGTCAAAATGATACCAGGTACAGTACAGTAGATTATACCACGCTTAAAATAGAAAATCAATACAGTTATAGCAGTAAGTAAATCTCAGGGTGTTTAACTTTGTGCAGTACTTAACGCTCTGTTAGCGAATTAGTATGTAAAACAACAATGACCAATGAAGTGTCCGATAGAGTGCGTATATGAAGTTTCGGAGAGTTGGGTCCTAAACGCTAAAAATAGAAAATCAATATAGTAACAGCTTTGATGGTATTTGCTTGGTGACTGTGTGTGGATGAGTGTTTGGACTGCGTGCAGTATCGCTCTGTTAGCGAGTAACGAAAAAGACCGAAAAAAATGTAGTACGAAGCGCTCCCTAAGATTACTGTACAGAGCAGTGCAGTGTTGAAATTCATAGTCTGCATGATCGCTATATGAGAAGAATTTACAAGTAAATTCATCTCATAAAAAAAACATTATTAATGCCATATTTATCAATTGATATTTATTGATATTTTGATGACTGGTGAAACACACAAACAAACTATATATAGCTATTATAGTCCAGTTATAAAACCCACCTCATGAACATAACCTTCAAAGCAAGGTCCGTCAGGGTCCGTAGGATAAGAAAGAATCACTAAATCCCCTATCAGTACGGACGGACGTCCTTCAGCTAGACCAGGGACGGTCAGAGCCAGATATTCACCTACACGACGCAAACAAACCTGAAAAAATGGAAGACAACAGAAAGGTGGAGTAAATATGTTTCTATCAAAGTGAACCTGATTCAGATAACACATTCAGGCCTAAATTAAGAAAATGTTTGTTTGCCCTTTATTTATTTCATTGGATCTAACGCCATTTTCAACATTATTTCAGTTATATTGTGGAGGGCAGTTATCCTAATCAGCTTCCCTGGACTTCATTTAAACCTTAACCAGAACTAACCACATTCTATCCGCATACTACTACCAAGCTACCCCAAATAATTCAGAGATGGAGGACAATTTAACATAGGATGTAATATCTTCAGTCAAATTTGTCACAGACAGTGTGAGCCACATCATAATTTGAACTCACAACCTCTTGATCAGTAGACCAACATTCTAACCACTGAGCTATCTGGGCAGGCCTTTTGCCCTTTACAGACCTTGATAGGAGGGTTGGTAGGTAGGAAAAAATTGTAATCCAAATTTGACTTTTACCTATCATGATATATACTCAGATAGATTTTACTGTGAAGAAAAATAATGATCGGAAGGAAGAAAAAAACAGTGGAAAGCGGCTCAAAAATGCAAATAGAAAAAGTTCTCACAGATTTTACAATAAAATATTTTGAGTCAGCGGTATTTTTTCATAACTGTTGGTAAAGGGCAAACAAAGTAATTTTTAATTTAAGCCTCATGTACAGTTGGTGTTACAAAAAATGATTGCAAAAGACAATTAAGGGGAGGTCACAGAACGCTTTGAACTTATATGAAATTGAACCAAACTGAAAATGCCAACTTCAATAATAAACAGAAAGAAGTCGCCGAGGCACAGACTAATACTGACACATTACCAGTATCTATCTTACCCTGTATAAATCAAATTCTCTTATATCAATGTCCATTTGTATTTCCTCTAAATGTAACAAGAACTTGAACTTCTCTCTGTAGTTTTCATACGATAATTCCTGAAAAAAGGAAAGGTAGAAAAAATAGTAAATTCAAACAAATATGAGCATTCATAATATCATGAAGCCATACGTATAAGCAATACTGAATGTCTAAAAGTAAATATCAAATAAAGTATCAGAAGCTTTCATATGAAAAAAGCTGTAGACTGTATCTTTTTTTTTTATCAAAGTTTAGGGAAATCATTGATGTCAACATAATATTTATCCAGTAACAGAAAATTATGAAATTACTAAATGAACAAGAGCCATGTTCACATGGCCATCCCCCGCTGGATGTGTTTGCTTGTAATAGGACTAAATAGAATTACGGGTAACTCATAGTTTCCATCTATTAACATTTTAAGTTTCAAGTCAATCCTGTGTATAGTTTTGCGGTTACTCAAAAAGAGTAATTTAACACAATGTATAGGGAGATACATTTGTATTTCTAAAATGGAACCAGACGGAGTTAATGTTCTTGGTCACTGTACTTCTCCTAGTTACCATCTATTCACATTTCAAGTCTCAACTCAATCCCATGTATACTTTTGGAGCTCTGGACAAAACAATTAAATTAAATAAAAGGGCAATAATTACAAAACTGGACTATATAGAGTTACAGTTCTTGGTCACAACACTTCTCCTTGTTGCCACCTATTCGTGTTTCAAGCTTCAAATCAATCATTTATACAGTTTTGGAGTTATGCTCTGGACAAAAAAATTAGATGATAAAAATATCATGAAAAATAAACAAAGGGATATAATTCAAAAATGGAACCAGGCTGAGTTATAGTTCTTGGTCACTGCACTTCTCCTAGATGCCATCTTCTTACGTCTTAAGTTTCAAGTCAATCACTTGTATAGTTTTGGACTAATGCTCTGGACAAAAAATTATTTTTAATAAAGGGAGATAATTACAAAACTGGACTATATAGAGTTATAGTTCTTGGTTACTGCACTTCTCCTAGTTGCCACCTATTCATATTTCAAGTTTCAACGCAATACCTTGAATAGTTTTCAAGTTATGCTCTGAACAAAATTTGGGATGGAAGGACGGACAGACGGCTACTATTACTATATCCCCCAGTGGGGGATAATGAATATGAAATAGATCTAGTAGAAAATTGTAGTCTTAATTGTTAATTGTTACCTGGGACAGGACAGGGGCAAATTCCAGTAGACTCTCATGGTTAAGAATTAATTGCCTAAGATCGTCAGGGATGTTGTATTTAGGGAGTCGGTTAGGGTACTGCACTGTTTGTTTATTTCTGAAATCATGAGGAAATGTATATACAATAATTATTTTAATAAATCTTTAGAACAATGGTTAAAATAATGTCTCCTAGAATCAAACAGACTATAATTATCAAGCAATATGACATCAGGTTGATTGTAAAGATTGGTCCAAGAAGGCAATACTATAATTAGCTCAGAACAAACTTTCAAAGAAGTCTTTAGAATATCAAATTCAATACATTTGTGAAGACTTAACAATATACATGTACTTTTACAGACACATTATAGCAGAACCAAACTTACTTATTTGGTCTTTCTCCAGGGACCATCCACGGCAAACTCGTACGTTCAATGTTGCTTCTGTACCTACTGTATCCATGGCGATGACCCCGCACATAGGGTTCATTCTTTTCAACCAATGACAGAATAGGGTCAATTATACTAGCCGTGATATACCTCCCAATTTTAAACCCATCAAACGTTAAAACCATCAATTGTTTCTCCTGACCCTGTGAGCTGTAAGAATGAAATATTTAAACATAATACAATATCACAAACATATTTTTATCATGTTCACACTTGACTATAAGATGAGATGCAAATAATGAGGTAAAATTGATCCAGATCTTCCACGTTATAATCTCAATTAGGCTATTAACTAAACTGTTAGAAACTACATGTACACCTCGAGCCATTTCTAAACCGACACCTATGTAATAACATCTACCGTAGTTTGATTATTTGTTGACGAACATTGTGTATTGTTCAAATTTTTAATGTAGATAACTGAACACATTAGTCTAACTTCCAACTAATTTTATCTCACTTGATAAACATATAGATATAAAGCTTGATAAAGAAAAGTCCCTGTAAAACTCGAATTCACAAAATGGTTTAAAAATTAAATTCTAACAATCTTCGAAGTCAGTTAGTCATAGAATTATTAGTTCATTCTAGTAATAAAAACTTGCGCGTCATATCTTGGCTCTCACAGCATGAACACCTCTGTCCATAGCACATATTTCCAGATGACTCATTTTGGAATATTTCCCATTACTACACAAGGGCAAGCTCCAGATCATGGAGATTGCGAGAGGTTGCCGGTCCACTCCGAAAAGGAAATAACTCAATATCAAAATTTCACTGATAAATGTACATTTGTACTGGAATTTATCGTCAATAGATTCATTTAATTTTCGCAGGCCAGTGAAACATGCCTGTTCGTGCTAATGTACAAACTGTTACCTTGCATTTATTTCCAAAACAATACAAATAGCTGTACTAGAATTCAGTGTGATCTTTTCTTCATGTGGAATGAACTTATCATACGTCTGAACAGTACCCTTTTCCTGAAATATATCATTCAATCAATCACCAAGTGACATGTAGACAGGGTAAAATTATCAACCATTCATCACATGTTAGTTCAAAAGCAAAGTTTATAAAAACATTACTGGAAAATGGGATGTTAAAGTATAGTCAAAGCTGTGAACAAAAGCCACCCTTTGGAAATACATGTAGCCTTTCTTGACAGGTGGTCTTTTTTTTAGGTAATTCTGTTCTTAACAAGAGCCATGTTCACATGGCCATCCCCCGCCAGATGTGTTTGCTTGTAATAGGACTAAATAGAATTAAGGGTAACTCATAGTTTCCATCTATTAACATTTTAAGTTCCAAGTCAATCCTGTGTGTAGTTTTGCAGTTACCCTCTGGACAAAAAGAAGAAAGAAATATATATTAAGAAAATTTAACACAATGTATAGGGAGATACTTCTAAAATGGAACCAGACGGAGTTAATGTGTTTGGTCACTGTACTTCTCCTAGTTACCTTCTATTCACATTTCAAGTCTCAACTCAATCCCATGCATACTTTATGAGCTCTGGACAAAATTACAGATTATAGAGTTACAGTTCTTGGTCACTACACTTCTCCTTATTGCCACCTATTTGTGTTTCAAGTTTCAAATCAATCACTTGTATAGTTTTGGAGTTATGCTCTATATAAATGGAAGGAAAAATATAATGAAAATTAAACAAAGGGATATAATTCAAAAATGGAACCAGGCAGAGTTATTGTTCTTGGTCACTGCACTTCTCCTAGATGCCATCTTCTTATAGCTTAAGTTTCAAGTCAATCACTTGTATAGTTTTGGACTTAGGCGCTGGACAAAAAATTATTTTGAAATTGAATAAAGGGAGATAATTACAAAACTGGACTATATAGAGTTATAGTTCATGGTCACTGCACTTCTTTTAGTTGCCACCTATTCATATTTAAAGTTTCAACTCAATACCTTAAATAGTTTTCAAGTTATGCTCTGGACAAAAATTTGGCACAAAAGGACGGACAGACGGCTACTACTACTATATCCCCCGGTGGGGGATGATAATCAATGACAGTTTTTACAAGAATGGCCTTTATTCAGAGGTAGCTGCTAACACAGGTTAAACTGCATACATGTATTAATTGTCAGAAGAATCAACAGACTCTAGCTGCGTTACACACAAGGAAACAATTTGACATATGAACTATATAGGTAAAATGCACACTGGCCTTTATTCAGAGATGACTGCTAACACAGGTTTGATTGTATATGTTTATTTTGTACACATAGGATCATAGATCCAACAGTTCAAAATTAAATAATGAATGAATATTTGTCATATTACCTGATAAGCCTCAATATTCTTCAACATTATTTGTGAACTTGATGCAGCCATGTGACACCTGAGTAAAGTTTTTGATTGAGATCCATTGTTCTTCAACCACACCTTTAAAACACTCCTTGTTCCAACAGAAATAATTCCAAAATCTGTTTCCTTGGTAACACAAACATGTTCCTTGTCTGCCAATAGTTCCTCAGTGAAAGATTTCTGCAGTGGTCCGTGAAGAACTTTTAAGCTGAGAGAAAGCAAAAGAATAAAATTATTTGGAATTGTTTTTGTTATTTTATGTGACTGTTCTTATTGAAACAAGAGGGCCAAGATGGCTCTATATCACTCACATGACAATCATTGTTTACTCATTAAAACATTGTTTTGAACCTGTGACCTAGTTTTTGACCCCAGATGACCCATGTCAGATCTTGTTCTACATATAAATAAGACAAACATTCTGACAAGGTTTGGTGAAGATCCAATCATTTTGACAACTACAGCATAGACAAGGTTTTCTTCAGATTTGACCTCGTGACCTAGTTTTTGACCCCAGATGACCCATGTTCGAAGTTGTCTTACATGGCATCAAGACAAACATTCTGACAAGGTTTGATGAAGATCCTATCAAAATTTTACATCTACAGTGTTAATAAGGTTTGCCTAAAATTTGATCTAGTGACCTAGTTATTGACCCCAGATGACCCATATTTGTACTTGACCTTTATATCATTAAAAACAAACAATTTGACAAAGTATAACTGCAAAATCTACAATGTTAACATAGTTTTTCGTAAGATTTGACCTAGCAACCTAATTTTTTAGCCCAGATGACTTATGTTCTAACTCGTCCAAGATATCATAAAGACAAACATTCTGGCAAGGTTTCATGATGATCCAATCAAAACAGTGACTTCTAGAGTGTTCACAAGGTTTTCCAGCAATTTGCCCTAGTGACCTAGTTTTTGACAGCAGATGACCCATTATCAAACTTGACCTACACATCATTAAAATAAACATTCTGACAAAGAGCTAAAAAAATAGTGACATGTCTTAATCAAGTACAGTCAAACCTGTGAACAAATGCCATCCTTAGGAAAGACAAACTGTGGCCTTTATTAAAGCCACAATAAGGTTCCCAAACGAGGTATTTTCTTCTTTTAGAAAACACAAATCTGTGATACTGATTTGAAGACTGATAAATAATAAACACAATGTGTGATTAAAACACACGCAAACTGTCATATATGTTAAATAATCTTTCCTTGAAGATTGACATAAGCCCGGTTTGTTTACAAATACGGCGCTAAATGTATTCCGACTGTACCTCCGTCACTTTCCGGAGACTACAGAGAATTTTGTGCGTACTTCCGATCATTGATGAAGAGTTTTCGGAATTGTTCGGGAAATTTAAACGTAAACAATATTTAGTATTATGTACGGAGGACAAAATACTAAATAGAGTTTTCTGTTGCTTATTTCTGAAAGAAGGAACGGCGATCTGAGATCAGATACAGGTCCCTTCAGTACCATTTTGGGCATATTTTAATATCTCAGTCTTTCGAGATTCTTTGTACATAGAAAATATTACCAATTTTAAGCCTTATTGGGGCTTTAACATGTGGCCTTAGTTCAGATGTCATTTTGTTCTAAATTATCGATGATGGTTTTGAAAAGAATGGCCTTTATTTACAGGTTGGCCTTTGTTCAGAGGTGACCGCTAACACAGGTTCGACTGTACATGTAATGTTATTCTATCACTTGTAAATAGTTGTTTTTAATACTTCATTATTATTATTAGCAATTAATAGTAATACACTAACCAAATTATCCACATTTATTCAATAATGTAATTTTCAGCAGCAATCAGTAATAATTGGGTTCATATTAATTCCCATGATATAAAACATTATCAACACTAGTAAGTAGATCATTGTGAAGAATACTTAGTAAGTTGTGGCTGATGAGATGGTTCAACTATGACAGCTCTCCATGACAACCGTCCTTGTACACTTTCCACAGCACGATAATGTACAGCATTCCATTTCCTTGGTAGGAAGCCATTCACTAACACATCAGCAGAGTAGAATATATCCCCGTCAATGTATCCATGGTCACCTAGTTCTCCGGATATCACACCTTCTCCCGATTTCTCTCGAAGTGGTTGTAACACAGTTGCTTTACCACTCATTCTTGTGTCATCCTCATAACTTACGCTAACTTTAACCCAGTCCCCTTTTCGAGGCACAAAATGATCACATTTACATGCTGCCAAATCAAAGTATATATAATCATTTACATAACCTGTACCACCATCCAAGTGAGTCACCTGGCCAACAACATCTGCTGGCAATTCTAAACTGTTAACTTCCTCAGTGACACAATCCACACCATCCCAATTTTCGGACACAATTACTTGTTCAGCATGCCAGCCTCCTCCAGCATGATGCTGACATGCAACAACATTAACTTCATCTGATACTTTGGGTTTGAAACCTCCAATAACATTCTCAAATGAAAAATAAACTTCATTGTCAATCAAACCATGGCTGGAGAATAAATGAGTGATTTTTCCATCAAACTCTCTTCTTCTAGTAGAGGGAAGATCATCCGTTTCTAGCGAGCTACCTGTAAATACGGATAGCGTAGGTAATTACATGTAATTAATCGCAATAAACGCGATTCAAAATTTCCCACAATACCCATCCCTACTACCAACTGAGCTAATCGGGCTGTTAATATAATATTACAGCCAATTTATTAATACAAATACTATATACCATACTGCTACACAATAATTGCAATTAATAATTATAATATTTTAGCCTCAAATCCAATGCCAATGGCTGATGAAAATTACTGAGGACTGGGAAGTAAAAAATCATATAAAGTAGCAATGTTGAGAGCCACTCTCTCAAAACTCCGCAAGAATCTATCACAAAATGGGCATCATTCAGACTCATGAATGTAACAAGAGGGCCATGATGGCCCTGTAAATGCTCACCAGGAAAAACGGTCATTTGGAGACGAACATTCTTAAAATATTTCTACACAAATCCAAGTAAAATCAAGTGACCCTAAAGTCAGGGCCAATTTTTAAAATTTTCCTATATAAGCCTATATAAATCAAGTGACCCCGGGGTGGGCCAATTTTGACCCTAGTGCACTAATTTGAACAAACTTGGTAAAGGTCCACTAGAAAATTGTACATACTAAATATCTTAGCTCTAGGCCTTGTGGTTAATAGAAGATTTTTCAAATGTTCCTATATAAAATAGAATAAACCTCAGGGCAGGGCCAATTTTGACCCCGGGGCCATAATTTGAACAAACTTGGTAGAGGTCCACTAGACAATGTCACATACAAAATATCTAAGCTCTAGGCCTTGCGGTTTTGGAGAAGAAGATTTTTTTAATTTTCCTATATAAGTCTATATAAATCAAGTGACCCCCGGGACGGGGCCAATTTTGACCCCACGGGAATAAATATAACAAACTTTGTAGAGTTCTATTAGACAATGCTACATACCAAATATCTCAGCTCTAGGCCCTGTGGTTTTTGACAAGAAGATTTTTCTATTTGTTGCCATAGCAACCAGAGTTTTTAATGAAATTTAATTTTTTGAACAACTTTGAAAGGGGACCACCCAAGGATCATTCCAGCAAAGTTTGGTTGCAATCGGCATAGCGGTGTAGGAGGAGATGTTGTTTTAAGTAAACATGGACGCCACTTCACGACGAACCATGGACGCAAGGCAATCACAAAAGCTCACCTTGACCACATTCGTGCTCTGGTGAGCTAAAAACAACAGGAAGTTATTATAAACTAATTATCTCTATTAATCAATAAAAGTGTGTAACCCTAGTTTTTCACTGGGTGTCAAGTATATACATACACCATATTTTATAAGCTGATCGTGATCAGAGGGGATTAATTAGACCGATATAAGGGGCAATAAACAATTAAGAATTTAGACCTCATGTGGACTTTGGGGGTCACTTGTATATATGAGTGTTCAATTCTTGTGCCAAATCATTGAGTTTAAATTAACAAGACTTCTTGTCGATCAAAATATTTCATGTAGCTTCTACAGAGAGACGGTGCGACAGCGCTATTGAAATAAATTTTTAAGCGTCCTTAACAGTGAATAATTGTTATAATTAAGTAAAAGTGTTGCCCTAACTTGGTGCAATCAAGCATATGGTAATTCCCATTAATTTTGTTGACATTAGGTATGAACGTACGTTTATATCCAACCCATTTTTCAAGATTCCTTAATTTTCAGTAAAGGGAAATGGAATAAACTGTATAATATCTCCTTCCAGTCAATCTTCTTCGCGATCGTCTGAGTTGCATTGGCTCCAACTGACATATTCTAAAATGTTTATTCAATCTGTTTTAGTAAAAAAATCATTGTCTTTGAGCTTCTACACATCGTATCAGATAACCTTCGACACGACAGCTTGTCGAAGGAAAATGGCGGCGATAAGTGTTGCTAGGGGGTGTGAGAAAAAGCCGATATCTGATTGGATAATCGATTGGTTTGATTGACAGGTGGCGACTGGTCAATAGAGTAGGGCCTATATGACAAATGTTGCACGAGAGTCAGACGTGATCACGTAATTCTAAATAATCTTGCATAAAAAGAACTCTTTAACTATCATTTCAAAAGCACATAACCAGTAATTTACGTTAGTATTTAGCGACTTGAATTATTGTTCGTAGGCCGCAGTTTTAACATTCGACCTCCGCAGTTTACTCAACATGAACTCATTCTATAAATAGCGATTGCATCATCAAGCTAACACTAGTTGATGTGAATATCATGGAAAAACGATTAGATGAGAATTCGCCCTGTAATATTAAGATAATGTTAAAAAGACACAAAATACATACATCGATGGTAGATTGTTGCAAATGCATGCATACGTCTGGAGATGTTTCTGAACCATCGAACGAAAACCGAAAGTAGGACTACTTTTACGGAATGCAAAACAGCCACTAAGGCACAATATTTTAATTTATTGGACAGTGGATACGCGGTTTTAATTCTACGCATTTGAATATCTCGATGTATTTACAGACAAGCACTTATTTAGATACATGACTCTTTCCATGTAGTTACAATAGAATGATTTGAAATATATTTAGATCTGACACACTTGAGGAAACATTCCAGATACATCTATATAATAACACCATTTAGTTGCGTACTATTTCCTTTATGAGGCATTCTTTTAACCAAGCTGTTATGGAGTCCAGCGACATTAACTTGCTCACAGATTACAAAGAACTAGCTTAATTGATTTTGAATGAAAAAAATCAAGTCCAAAAATCACCTTCGAAGGCAAATATACAGAACAGAACAGAACTTTATTCTCTCAGGTATGTACATGTAACATACAGTATGAGGATATGAAATAAATTAGTTGAATATGTTTGGCAAATATACAAGACAACTACATTATTTTTTTAATGGATATCCATCAATTTAATTATTATTGTATAATTTGTATCACACACTTCAATCATGTCGTTTTTTTATAATACATTAATATAATGGGGGTTAATAGTATATTTAAGAACCAGTAATAACCCAAGACATTTCACTCCCATTTTTGGGGGTGAAAAGTCTTGGGAGGAAACGTCTGGGGAGGAAATGTCTTGGGGGTGAAACATCTGGACACCCAAACACAAATGGCACCAAATATAATACCTTCAACCATATGATCCTCTTCATTTTCATTACTCCATAAGTAAGACAATAATTTCCCAGCGGCACTAAACATGGTCTGAAAAAATATAACATATTTATGTATATCTTTAGCATGGCTTTATTTGATAGAATCAGAATCCAAACAGGATACAATACATACATAGAAATTGTTGGTCGGTCATGTGGATTTTAAGTAGATCTTGAGGTGTAAGTGATAGTTGTAAATACTAACACAAGCATGGATAATCCAAGCAGAAGAAATGATGCTCACATGCATGCATCATTAATCATCATTATTATGTTTAGATTTAAGCGGCCGCAATAAGCATGTCACATGTTTTAATTTGTACCTGTTTTTATCTGCACTTTTGTTCATGCCTCACAACAACCTGTACATGGTCTAAGTCAGTGCGTTGATGCTTCAGAGTGAGCCCTGCACTTAATGGAAAAAAGAAGAACTCTTCAAAGCAAAAGATTTTTTCACAAAGTAAAAGTTAGAAAGCCATAACTAAAGGCCTACCGGTAAATGAAAATAGAAACAATAAAAAGGCCAACATAACGTAACTTTATACTACCTAAAAAACAATTTTGTGTTGGAAAAACACGTTATGTGTTATTCATTATTCATTTGAATACATATCATGTAATTATATCTGAGACTTGACAGTAAATTCGAAACGAAAGTACACAGCCTACTGTACAGGGTCGCGAAATAATATGACAAAAATATCAACTGAGAAAAACGACAGTGAAAATCTTTCCTCTTTAAAAAAGCATAGTTGCGTGAAATGCAACGTTAACTGACGAACAGATCTTAAAAAATAAGGCCAAAACGAACATAATATTATCTGTTCTACTTCCATTTCAGCTAAAAATAGTACACTATGGTCACGTGTGCAAACATTATACCTCATGTTAGTCATGTGACTGCTACAGGAATTCCAAACATTCCAGAGGGCAAGTCATGGTTCACTTTAGCCACAACACGCGCTGTAACTCAACTTGCCTTTGTACAAATTGTGATTATTGATGATTTGTGTGAGAGATTCATGAGAAATGGACACATGTCCCGAGTTTTAATCATAGAAAGATTCAATTATTTACAGGAACACATTGGACATTGTTATCAGCGCGTGTTTCAAGAAGACAAACAGAAAAGTAGCAGACGGACAATTTCGATCGGAACGAAAACAAGTATGGAAACGGCTTTGGACGTTTTGTCTCGGGCAGCATCTATGGTGGAAACCAATGATAAGCAAGGTTAGTCATTCATTCTATGCGTTCAATGTATTGATTAAAAGCAGTGTTTCATTACATATAAAGACTTTTAAAGAAGCCACTCTGTATTGCATTGTGACGTCACGTCATGATTTTTTGATTGACACAGGGAAATCTTGAATTAATTAGTTGAAAAATCTGGTACCAAGTATACTACGGAAATGAACTCTTACATGATAAGAATCAATGTAGCATGTGACAGTAAATCGAGAGTGAGGATATTTCTCCATACAGTCAAGTGAATGTTAAACTGAAAGTAAAGCATTTGGACTTTTGGTTACATTCCATGCATTCCATGTCTTATAAAACACTGATATTTATTTCAAATTAATTAACTGTTGATATAACTTTACAGTAGTTTATATATTTTTTGTTGTTCAGTTCGTTTTCATCTGTTGATTGTCATTCTTTTGAAATATTTATTACGTAGACAGGAATTCAATACAGTTTGGTATCAAACAAAGGAAAGCATGTTAAACATGATTGGTATGTGAGAGCAGGTGAATACCTGTATTATACCAGTATGGGAGGCGTTCGCTCTGATAAGCTCAATACCATTTAATATTGACGTTTTTGGTTTAAAGAATGTTAAACTTGCGGGCTGCATGACTGATTAAATAATTTTAATGTAAAAATATTTTAACAAAATTCAAATAGATTTCCATAAAATGCACAATAACGTACTTAAATCATGCAGTTTAAAAATTGTTGATTTTCTATGGGAGTTAGCATATGATAAAATTTCTGAAAAAGATAGAAATTTCCTTTTCAAAGTAAAGTGTTTGTACTGTTTAACAGTTGGTTTTAAAATTTGACCATTGGGCATTCATGCCTTAAAACCTTTCATTCTTTCATTAAAACTTAAAAAGTAATAGAATAAATAGATCATGCATTTTTTTCATAATACATGTAATGATGCATGGGTATGTACATTCAGGTGTCTGTTCTACTTATTAACGCAGTATTTAATCATGAAGTCACCATAATTCCATAATGGATTATAATTCTATGACTATATATATTTATTGTCATGAATTCTATCTGGTTATTATTATGTTGATATCTGATTATCTTGTAACAGTGTGAGGTGTAAGCTATCATATTTTTACTGAAATTTAATTGTTGAATTGGTTTCAGTGTTAGACTTTTGTGAATCGATCCATTACTATGAAAATTATGATTAAATCTTTCTTTTGGTAATAAAAATATGTTTAAAGCATATCTAATGACATAGAATCATTATGATTGACTTTTACAGATTTTTCATATTTTTGTTGTTGCACATTATATAGTACAGGAAAACCCCGATTATCCAAAGTCATCGGGACCGAAAAATTAGTTCGGATAATCCAGGGTCAATCCAGGGTAAGGGAAATCTAGACAATTGTATGAAAATAAAAGGAGATCACTCCCGTATATATGGCATACACGTATCTATATATAATAACAACACAATTAATGTGTTATAATTCATATTTTATTTACAAAAAAATACATTTTAAGATAAACATGTGTATGTTTAACGTAAAAACACATGTATGAGTAGTTTCAAGGACTTATATACATGTATGTATATAAGTCCTTGGTAGTTTGTACCATTATTAATTTGTTGAAGTCATGAGGATCCCAAAGTGAAACTACGAATACAAATGAATACCCAAACGGTAGCCCATGTCGTGTTAATCCATCGATAAAATGAAATCATGAAATGAAACATACACGTGACATAGAATAAGTATAAATTACTAACAGAAAATCCAATGCGAAGTTTCATTTTATTGCTATACTAGTCAGAAACACGAGCGTCACACAAATCGTTGTCGTCCTAAGATATCTTAGCTTATCGTGTTTGTATTCATTTTCCGAAAATGGAATTATTTTGAAATCGAGTGCCGGTAATTTATATTGGTCATGTGTATTATTTTCAATTTAACAAACTTCGAAAAATAAAATGAACACTTTTAATGTTAGTTGCTTATTAAAGTGAAATTATGTTCTAATTGTGTTCCCATTACTGCAAAAAATGATCCAAACGGACAATCCTTTGTTCACAGTGATTTAATACACCTTTTGACATGTTAAAGAAATCCTTCAATGAACTTGTCTGATCGATCAGAATTAATTGTTGACTTCGGATAACAGGTGTGAAAATACGCGTTCGGATAATTGTGGGGACCTGTTTATCACTTTGGATAAGCCATGGTATTCGGATTAGACGGTTCGGATAATCATGCAAGGTTTATTTACATTGAAATATATAAAGGGAAAATCGGACCGAAATTTCATTTCGGATAAGACCAGGTTTTCGGATAATCCGAGTTTTGATAATTATAGGATATGAAAATTGGACCTCAAATTGCCAAAAATATGTAATGACTGAACTATTTATGATTCACTATTGTTTTGCTGAAACTGAAATAAATGTGTAATGTTTCACATTATTTATCATGGTAATTTTGCTATGATCTGGTCCTTCAGTGAATGATCATTTGTTCATTGATCAGTCTGCAAAGTTTTTAATTTTTCAACAAAATTCAGATTGATACTATTACATATTAATTCTTACTAAAATTGTCAATGACTGATAAAGACTTAGTGTCAGCTTTAAATGAAATTAATTAATAAGTCTACATGTATTGAAAATCAATCTGAATAAAATATAATTGAAAAGTTCACTCTGTAAATTTGTGTTACAGTAGCATACATATATGTACATGTACAAATTTTGAATAATATTAGGTTTAAATTAAATAGATTGAATAAGTTATAGGTGGGAAGTATGCATAAATTACAAACAATGGGTAGTGTCAGAAAATTTCTTTGAAATCATGCAATTTTCCCCAAATTTCCAATTTACTCCTTGAATTTTCATTCCCAAAATTAGTTTCTGGCAAGATTTTTTCCCCAAAAGAGGCTTCAACCTGCTATTTATTTAAGGCTGCCTTCCTCAAAACATATAGAAAACCCCTGAAAAGTATAATGTTGCTCTTAATTTATCATAAAATTATTGCAGTGAACTGGTCCGTCATTGAAAGATAACTTGTTTATTGTTCGATTGTTCATGATTGCTCTGCCAAGCTATAAATTTTAAACAAAATTTTGATTATACATTTCTTGCCAAACTTGTCAATGACTGATAATGTTAATAAATTAAATAAATTAATATTTCTACATGTATTGAAAATCAGTCTGAATAAAATATAATTGAAAAGTTCACTCTGTAAATATTTGTTACAGTTTCATACATGAATATACATGTACAAATTTGAAATAATATTAGGTTTAAATTGATATCAAGTTATCCAAGGCACCATGACATTTTTGTAACTTTTGCTGTTGTCCTAGATAAGTGCTGATGCTTGCTTATAAATTTTCCAGGCGAATTTTAGTCGTGGGTACTAGTTTAGTTGTTTGCGAGTATATGGGTATAGAGTCTATTACAAGTTTGGGTCAAACTGGCCATTTAATTGGCTAATGGTGATATCGGTCATTTTGATTGGTCAGTCATTGGATTGGCTATTCGTCGCTTACATCATGTAATACATGTAACCTGTCATGTTTGACTGAATGTGTTTGTCTGCTCTTTTGTTAATTAATACAAGTAGTTGAAAGGTACATGTAAGTAGATATTTATGATATGTGAAATCAGAATGTTAAGATTGTGAATCCTCTGTGATGTTGACCTAGATAAGTTGTGTCATAAAATCGGAAGTGTTATTTGAAGTAAGTCAATGTGGTTGTATCATAGCAGATTTATATAGTGGATTTGATAGTATTTCGGATATATTTTATTCGATTGTTTATGAAAAGAATAGTTCCACAAATAGTTTTACCACTTACGATATCCTTCATGAAAAAATATCAACAACTAAATACATAAAGAAACCTAAACCAATGTTCCTGGTAATTTGTCTACCTATAACACTTCGTTATAGTTTATCTTGTTACAAGGAAAGTAACTCATATTGACATAATTAAGCTGGTTGTGTCCTGGTTATCTCCCCTTTTTCATCGTGTATGGATGTAGTTCACATTTTTGCCATTCTTAGCATTTCACATTTTATGTTAACAAATAAAACATGAAACCATTTGAAACTTCTTGATGATTATGTTGTTAAGTTATTTAGTCATAGACCTAAGTTGTATTACATATGTTGTATTCAAATGATTTCAGCTCTTAGGTAATTGAAACATTCAGTTATTCATGATTGAATAGTTAAACTTACAATGAGTGGATTGGAGGGGAGTACTGCCTTCACTCAACCTAAATCTGATACAAAAATCTGATGTATTGCTTTTCACTTTTGCTATCAACTACTAATAATGTTTGAAACTGTAGCACATGTGAATTTAGCATTGACTAGTTGCTCTCTTTAGCTCAAAGAATTTGTATGCTGTCTACTTTCATTTATTTCTTTATTTAATTGTTAAACGTCCCACTTTACAGCTACGGATACCGCCCAGAGAGAGAGAAGAAATAAGACTCAGTAGAACAGGATATTTATATCCCTACTCTTCGAATAGTTTTCCCTGGTTCTTTATTGTGCCTGGTGTAAAGCAATGATGCACGCCTCACCCTTTTTCCAGTGACTGTCTAGGCTCGGTACTTGGCTCGGTACTTGAGACTGGGACACCGAAAAAAGTGTCCCTGAGAAATTCCTAAGGAGGGGCAGAGAATTGAACCCATGACCATTCATTCAGTAGTCCATCGCATTTCCATCATACCACTTTCATTTTTACAGTCACACAAAAAAGTACATGATGTTCCATTCATTTATCTCCTGTTATGTACATTTTTGTATTTCTAAGTCGTTGTCATTGCATTGTTCAGAAAAATTTGTTCAAAATCATTTCACTTCATAGAAAATGAATTTCTGGGCATTGTGAAAGATAAGGGAGGTAACCCAAGAGTTGAATGTTTTTGGAACAGAATTGTTTTATTTTGATTACTCCCCTTCGATTTCTTTGTCCTACAATATTTAAGTCCAGACTGGATATTTTACAGCTCCCATTAAATATTGAGATAAAATAGTTTATGCTGTTAATGTTGAATGATTTAAATCAATAATAAAGATTGACAGTTATAAAGAATTAGCTGACTAGGAGGTATACCCACTCAGTTTTATTATTTCATCTTCAAGAACCACTTCTAGTATTCTCTTAGCGCTCTTCAAAAAAAAAGGTACAAACACTCTAGTTGGAATGTAAGAATACCACAAAGTATTTAAATATGCAAGCAATGCTTCAGATACATATTTTTTTGCTGAAACAATTGCTCTCCCTGGAAAGTTTGTTTTGGTAATTGATTTTCCAGTTCTTAGGTGGGGCAAGCAACCGAAAATGATTGGCAGTGCCAAAATACAACTACAGACTATGACGCAACTGCCTGTGTTACAAATGATCATGCGATTACTTGATAAAATATTTGTCATGAGTTTTTATCCTTAGCTTGGGTAAAGCTGAGTCCCTGCTTCTCTGAAGGTGCTTAAGTATTGCACATTTATTGAGATGATATACTTGGATTTATTAGAATGTTCTCAAATGTAGATAATATTTGAAGTATTCTTTAAAGTATATGAATGTGAGGAATGTTTATGTATTGTTAATGATGTGTACTATTGTGTTGATGTATGAATGATACTAGTACTATAATTCCTATGAAATAAAACTACCCAGTCTTATATGGGGGTTTTCTCAGGCAGAAGATTGAGCAGACGATTTGCAAATCCTGATTACGCTCAATCAAAGGAAGATTTTTTGTTGACTTCGGTTTGTTTGATAAGCTAAAGCAATTGTCTGGGATCATAACTTGTGTAAAATATAGAACAAATAAATATCACTGTCTGGGACTTTTCTTTATGTTTTGGAGAAGGCAACCTAGCTCTTAATATGGGGATGAAATAGCGGGTTGAAACCTCTTCATGGGGAAAACCTTCTCGTCCTAAACCAATTTGTGGGATGAAATTTCAAGGAGTAAATTGGAAATGATTTGTAAGAAATATTCTGAGGGGAAAGTGCCCTGTACAGGCTACTACTACATAATAAAGAAAACCTCTGGCTGTTTAGTATTGTTAATTAATAGTGGTATTACAAACACTATTGAAGTACATGACTGTGAGCACAGAAGTAATGGTGATATATGAAGCAATATAATCTTAGTTCAGTTATTTGAGATGTTTACTGGTGTGAACTTAAACTGCTTCATTAAAATTGTCTGCTTTCTTAAAAAAGCCAAGATGTACCATAATAGTAGATTATTAACCTATATAGTAAACATGTTATTTGTTTTTTCAAACCTCTATGCTACGTATTACCTTCTGTAATTAATGTGTGAAGACAAGCATCCTAACTTCGTGGTTCAGTGGTTAGTGTTAATTGTAACCAAGCAATCAGGATTTGATTCCCGGTTGTGAAATTTTACAAAAATGTTGATTTTCCTCAATATGTGGAAATGTAAGTTACTAGTTAGTATTGGTTAGAATACAGTCCAGGAAAACTGGTTAGGTGAATCGGCCGCCATATACAACTGAAAAATCGCTGAAAAATGGTATTAACCCCCCCCCCCCCTCATGAATAAATAAACTAAAAATACAGAAATAACAGGTAAATGTAAATTCAGATCTTCGACTGAAAACTTGTCTGATTACATTGTCCTAAATGCATTAGAAATCTGCTTAAATCTAATCTCTCAGCATGAAAACACATTTAATATCCTAACAGTAAGCTGGTTACTCAATTTAAGCTCACAGACATGTAATTAAAAGTAATTATCGATGAATATAAGAAGTTATGAGTCAATCAAAATACTGCCTACAGGTTTCCCAAAATGTCTGTTTAGACATTTAATATAAAATAGATTTAGAGTATATCTTTAGAATTCAGCATTTGTCTACAAAGATGTTTATAATTCAGGTATACAATCTCAGTTAAAAACTGGCTGCAATGAAAAGTTGGTTGCATCTGCTGCTTTAGGAATGCTTATTTAATAGCCTATTTTTAGCTCGACTTTTTGAAAAAAATGAGAGCTATACTACTCACCCCAGCATCGGCGTCTGCGTTGGTTAAAGTTTTTGATAAAGTACAATAACTTGAACATTATCATATACATTCAACTCATACTTAGAATTATTCCTTATGGGGACAATGCACATCTGTAGGACAAGTGGCATAACTCTGTCAACAGTATTTTTAGAATTATGCCCCTTTTTCACCTTAATAGATTTTTCTCCTCTATCAAGCATTTATTACACTGAAGACTTATTTATGTCGAGCACGGTGTCTTCAGACAGTTCTTGCTATTGCTAAGAAACTAATGAATTGTATGCCTTTCTTCAATGTCAACAGTATTTCAGGAGTTATGCCCCCTTTTAACTTAATTTTTTTTTAATATAGTACAATATCTTGAAGACTTTCAAAGATATTCAACTCAAACTTTGAATACTTCCTTATGGGGACAAGGCACATCTGTAGGACAAGCAGCATAAATCTGTTAACAGTATTTTCAGAGTTAAGCCCCTTTTTAACATAGATTTTTCTCATCTATTAAGCATTTTATTATACTGAAGACTGAAAAAAGTCGAGCATGCTGTCTTCTGACAGCTCTTGTTAACCAGGTTTTCACAAAGTGGAACCTGAGGGGGTATTGTGTTTTAAAAACACATCTTGTTTTTAAAAATTTGGGCTTTTAGATAATAAATGTGTGTTTTTGGTATTATCTCCAATGTTATTTGTGTTTGGCATTTAAGTACAATATAAGGAAGTTATTGCTACATGTGACAGTCATCTTCTCTGTACTTCTTACTGATGTAGCAATAACCTGCAAAGAAGATTTGAATTGATATTGTAGGGCTCTTGTAAAATCCCGGCAGTCAGTTTAATGAATGTTTAACCCGAACAGTTGAGTCAGATCTTTTTATCACACAAAGCCTGTATCCTCCTTATACAATATGTTTTATACAACACACAATAACAGTGCATTAAATACATCTAAAATACTATTGAAAACTAGTTTTTGTTGAATGATGAGCAATGTGTAAGAGGATTATCTTCCTTCAAATTGAAGAGTTTTTCTCCATAATGAAGAGTAGCATTGTTCACCAAGTCTTGTTGTTTGTATTTGATGTTTGGATGTATCCCTATGAAGGACTCCTTGTTTCCTTGCTATTTTTATACAAGAACACCTGTCTTACAAATTTACTTAAATACAGATCCAAAGGATTTTGTCTCACAGTATCACAGTATACATGTACCTACTGTTAAGTTAAATTTACTCATTAACTACTGTTTCTTTTTAAAACATTGTTATTTAATTAGACCAGAAACAAAAATTCTTAACAATAATAATTGAACTGTCCATGGTCAAATAACTTTGTTTCAGGTAAGATCAATGGTTAAATTTATGACACACATAGCGCTAAAATAATAATCCTGAGTCTCATAGAGTTTTGTCTGGGATTTTCAGTGAGTCAGCAGAAATTGAATATTTGATTGAAATCCTTGCTCAAAAGTTAGTATATCCTCTTAATATATATAGGCAGTTTTACATTAGCAAGAAGTCAGCTCATAAATGACTCAGAAAGTTTTCCAGTTTTTATTTCAATCAAGCTAAAGTTAATTGATTAAAATGATGAATAAACAAGACTGGTTTGTTGTTTTACGTTTATAACTTCCTGCAGATATCTTGTAGAGATTTAACATCATGTGTATTTACCCTTACAAACAATGTATCATGGTTAAACATCTTGATGCAAGTTCTTAATGAATATTTCTTTATATTTTCATTGGATTTCCTGTATTAAAATACAGGTAGTAAGGCTAATGTTAGAGAAAAAGTGGACTGTGGTGCATATTTGAAATACTCCATGGCTCACGACTGGAATTTACATTAAATTCACTCAATAAGCATTCACGCACATTAAAACACCTGAATTCTCTGAATATCGGACGATATTTCAAGTCATATTTTTTCAGAATTTATCAAGAGTTTTTTGAAAACTAGAATTCTCAGAAAACTGGACTTTTGACCCAGTCCGGATGGGATCTGGTTTCAGTGGTTTTATTGTATAGATTTTGTTGATTTACTGTTTTTCAACTCAAGTGCTGAATGAAGGCATATTACAAGACTACCATATTGACATTAACCAAATTTGCTATGGCTTAAAATAAATATTCATTTTTATTTATCTTCACCATGTTATATATGGCTGTCTGACAAACCATAAAATCTTCTTACATTTTGAAAAATACAAATATATTTACATACAAGCAATTGAGTACAAATGTACATGATTTATACACATGTGCAGCTTTGCACTAGAATCCAGTGAAAAATGAGTCACTGGTCTCTAAATCTTTACATTTTTTTGCTGCCTGGTTTTTAACTTTCTTTGAGTTACATTGCTTGGTTCAGAAACCTGTTGATTGTTTAGTTCTGTCCTATATTACATAGTAAAGAAGCAGCAGCAGGTTGTGAATGAAGCTGCCATGCTGATGGTGAAGGTTTCTAGTTATCTCATGGAGAGGATGTACATGCTGAGGGGAGTGGTGTGTGATGTGGAATCATGTAGGAGGTTCTGTAGAGGTGCTTCAGACCCCTTTTAATGGAATTCATGAAAACATGACTTTTTCTTGAACTTTTTATTATAGTCATAAATAAATAATGATAATAAAATGTCTCTCAAGATTAGGCCAGGGATGTCAAAATTCTGGATTAATCCAGAATTCCAGATTTACCTGACCTGAAAGAGCTATGTTTTCTGAGCAAATGAGCAAAATAAAAGTTATTTGATGAAAATATCTCAAGAAATGGAAAAGTTATGGTCAATTTAATCTGCTGTGAAGGATTTTCTTTGATACAAACTGAGTTAAATAATTATGGAAACAACATGATTGAAGGCCCCTCTTTTGGCAAAAGTGGTTGACCGAAAATAGTTTTCAGGATTTTCAATTTGGCTCTATTGACACCCCTGTTAGTCTGATGTGATAATCATTTCCTTGGAAGGAAAGAATAGAATATTAATTGGTTTGACTCATATTTTACATAACTAAGGTTGAAGTCCTGAGGTTTTGATTTGTTGATTGTACAGAATTGATTTATAATTGACACATCAGAAAGCTGCATTCCAAGGGTTGTCAAAGGGTGTGATTTTTCTGTGCATTTGTGCAGTTTTTATCATTCCTGGACCAAGGAGGGGCACTAGTAGCCCCAAGCCCCAATCTCAATGAATTTGATTTTCCTGTTTATTTCATCCCGGTAGTGTTTGATAGTATAATCTTTGTAACATCAAAATAATGTGGCATTTCAAAGACTTTTATTACAATGTGCATTATGTTCACAGTTCGTTTTTCATGCATACAACAAGACAGTATAAAATCAGCATGAATCATCCATACTTCAGGCTTACGTAATTAAGTTTATTGAATATTTAGATGTCTTTTTGACAGAAGTCATTAAGTATAGGTAAGAATGCATGTTGTTGTTTTTCCGGAAAGCTAAAAGGAGTGGTAGAGCGACTGTAGCTTAAATTTTATTGTGAAGAACACCCAAATATGCATTGTAACCATCTAAGTGCTCCTTATGCACTATGTTTTAAATCGTTCTTCGAAACTAAGAAGTCAGAATGAGGGTTTTATATTCTATTAAGATAAGAAAGCCAAAAAGTTGAAAAATTCTTGTCACTGATTGTATAAGAAAGTGGGGCATGCACTAGCAAACTTTGCATCCAGTTCTAAGAAAATCTACTGTAAAATGCAGGTTTCTTTATTATGCTTTATTTCCATATTATGGTTGTATATTTAGTTCAATGTAATTAAATAATGTAACATTTGATAAACTGAGACCTTTATGTTCTGGTAATTTATGTTAGCTATTAGCATTTTTAACCAAGTTTCGTGCTGCGTGGGCATAAATGTACCGGTATTATAAATTCCCAACCACAAATTGCTTAAATATTCCTTCTGACACAATTCTTAATGAAAATTACTGTCATACTCAACCTGTCGTGTCGCTGTTATGAATACTTAAATAAAACATACATGTCTTTTTCTACATCAAGGTTTTCATTAAACACCGTTGTATTCAGTTTCTAGCAGAACCTCAGTTCTTCAAGTTTAAAAGATAAAATATTTTAAAAAAGCACTCAAATAAGTACACCTGTAGATTTGAATACATGATTAAAGAGATAAGTAAACATTGAGAATTACAAAATTCTAAATTTTAATTCATGAGTTTATACCCCAGAGCTATGATATCACCTGATAAATGGTGGAAATATTCATTCATGAAAACTTATATTTTCTGTGTGGGGGCAAATAAAATGCAATAAAGTTTTCTGTATGCTTAGGTACTTCATACTTCTATTTATTCATTCATTCACGAACTTGATATATGAATTGATATGAGTCATAAATTCATTAAATAAGAATATGCTGTAATTTCTTACTCCATTCGGCCATTTTGATATTTCATCCACTTCCTTTATTATTGATTACCATTATATGAAAAAAATGTTTAGGCATGTATGTCGGGGCTGTAGGAATAGGAGGTTAGAGGGGGCAGCTTAGTAATTTTGGCTGTAATGGTAATCAAAAGGGGTTATGGTATATCCCCCCCCCTTTCCTCTTGTCAGCCAAAATCTAAACTTATGGGCCTGTGTGTTGATAGTTTTTAGTGGTTACTTCTTGTTAAATCTGTAGTGCTTGTACATTCACCTGTCATATGAAATCTGTAGTGCTTGTACATTCACCTGTCATATGAAATCTGTTTGATTCAGGGTCTGCTTTAACAGCTGGTTAAATTTGTTTTATGAGGAAGAACCAAGCTACAGTTTACAGTAGTTAGGAACCTAGGAATAGATTTCTTTTTCAATCAGTGAAGGTTCCTTACAATTTCTATTTGCTGTGATTATCATTTCCTATGTTTTCAACACTGTTTACATACAACAACAACATAATGTTGCTTCTCCCAAAGGGTGTTGCTTTGGAGAGGTTGCACTGTATTTGTCTAATGACATAACTTTTCAAATTCATCACAACTATTCAAGTTACATTTTCCTTCAATGGTAGTGACACTGCGTTCAATATTTCTTAATCAATTTGAATTTTTTGCTTTAAAAACTGTAAATGTTGAATATTCAATATCAATATTATTATATCATTATAAATACAATGTATAAATAATATAAATATATACTTATACATAATATGTTTTGTGTATTGAGCTTTTAAGCATGTACTAATAAAAAATAGTGTGGTTTATGTAAATTCTTAATTAAGCAATTTTCTCTAATTAGTATACTATTATATGCCAGGGTGATTATTTCCCCCAATTTATTGTCCTTAATTACTCTTTTCAATTTACCTAACTATGAATATGTCTCCATAATTTTGAACCAATCAGATTGCAGAAGTCAATTTGTCCTCTGGGTTGAAGAGTTCATGGTTGACCAATCAGGTTAGAGCGTATTGTAGAGTTTCTCACACTAGTAAAGTCATTTGAGCACGGAGACAGTGTAGTAAAGTGTCTTGTGTCGGAATGAATGGTACATTCATGGTTTAAGTTGGATACATTGGAGATTTATTGTTAGCTTGTGCGTAGGCAAACTGTGGCTGTCTAGGTTTATGTTACCTGTAGTAAAGTGTTTACATTTTATCACCTGAATTATTTGTATCAGAGAGACAAGTTATAGTGAAATTTCTATCACTATAGTAAACCGGGATGAATTAATAATATTCTTATAACTATTTGCGACTTGAACATGGCAATATAATCGTGTTTGACAGTGAATTGAACATACATTTGATGTGGTTATTTAAAAAGTGGATATGTGTTTCATTTTCTGAAAGTTTTGTATTTGCTACCTGAAAAATCTACGGAAATTAACTTTAATATTCAAATGTTGAATCTGGATTCTTATCCCAGTATCGAAGGTAGCAAAGCAATGTCTCTGCTTGAACCAAGATTGAATGAACTTAGAGCTGGGTTTGGTGGGTATGGGTTCAGTTTGCCTTCAAGCCCATTGTTACCACTGTGGCGCCCAGCCCCAACACCCCCAGTATCATGGTGTACTATACCAAACTGTCAGTGTTCGTTGTCGGTGCCTCGTTCTTACTTGTTATCAGAACTTTATAATGATTATTCATCAGTAAACCAATACTGGTCATCATGGTACATGAAAGCAGGTATTTATCTCCTTTTTTTTTAGAAATATAACTATGTTCATTTACATATATTATTAACAAGCCTTAACTGCTACTGGTGTTAAAATGTCAATTATTTATGTATAAATATGTTAATTAAGTTTAATTTAGTACTTATTTGTACATTCATGTATTGTAATGTTATGATGATCATAATTTAAATGAGACACCTTCATTGAATGTCTGATCATGTTTGTGAATTTTGTCCAATTACAAAAATCTACTTAAAAAAACGACAACAACAAATCATCCTGCAGTCTGTCTGCTGGAAATGTTACCATAAAAACTGTTGTTGCTTGTGTTGCCATAAAAACTGTAGTTGCTTGTGTTTAGTGATAAATGTTGGGTGGGACTCATTGTACTTTTTATCTCAGTCTTTTGTTTTACTAGCTATTTGTTGATATTAATGTGATATACAATAATTCTGTACAAATAATGAAGTATAATCAACCTGGGTGTTTTCCTTGTTACATGATAATTATCTTTGGGTTATCAACTATCTGTTATCTCATGTGAGAATTTATTCATATTGTACTTATTTATCAAATATTTGTATCATAAATCCTTCCCATTTCTACCTTAGCATTTATTTTCATATAAAAACTTAGGAATTTGAAAGTATGTCCCCTAGGCTGTATTTATGTAGCAATTGACATATTTTAAAAATTTTAAAGATTTTATTGTGATTTATGTCCGGATAATTGTCAATATTTGTGTGTAATTCCTGCATTATGTACTCCCCAGGCTGATTTCTGTAAGATGAGGTGTGTCTAG
The DNA here is from genome assembly GCA_964023205.1 of Lutraria lutraria. Taxonomy (NCBI): domain Eukaryota; kingdom Metazoa; phylum Mollusca; class Bivalvia; order Venerida; family Mactridae; genus Lutraria; species Lutraria lutraria. The sequence goes on along the minus strand of OZ026844.1, from coordinate 25,842,970 downwards.
TTAAAATTAAGTTAGTTTCACATGATATATTTAATTGTTTCCATAAAATGTGTCATAATTAATATTAACTAGATCTATGTGATATCTGCTGATTTTTATGTGTTCGTTCCTTTCCTATGTAAAAGTATGTTCATATTTGGTTAAAACATACAAACTGTTATGAAAAAACCCCAGATATGTACAATATAACAAGCTAGTTCATCAGACACTTCATAATTTATTTTCCTGTTGGCAGAGCTTCAGTCAGCAGAATTTGAGATAATGTTTTCATAACTCTGATGATAATTAATTGTCATATCTGTACAATATGATATGAAATGTAATCTTTGAAATATTTCAGTTTTGAAAATTATTCACATATTATCTGTTAAAATATCTGAAAATGATTTTTCTGTTTGAAAGGAATTCATGAAATCATGAATTTTTCTTGAACTATTCTTTCACAGTTCTTGAACTATTTATGAAAGATGAATAATTTTTTGACAGGGGTAAAAATGTTTTAATTTCATCTTTTCATCAAGAATTTTTGCATTCTACATACCGGCAAATATAAGCCCACTGTCTCTATAGCGTTCTTGATGAATGCTATCTATGAGTGCATGGTTCTTTCAGCTTTACAATCACTTAGTCTCTTTCAGTCCACTGCAGATTTCACTGAAAGCTTGTTTGAAGTGTTTGTAAAACTTTATTAGCAGGACATTGTGGATGCATTTTGAATGGCACATTCAGAATTGCATTAAAATGCTCCAGTTGTTAATACATAATGGCTATTTCTTTGTGTCACATGTTTCATACAGTGGATGTCTCTTGTATGTAAGATAGATGAGTTATGTATTGAAGCAAAAGTTTCGATTAGATATTAGATAGCAATTTGCGTCAATAAACACTCAAGATATTGCTGATCAATTTTGACGGTTTCCTTCGATAAGTTAAATAACACTAAATTTTTGGACTGTTTGGTTTTATCTCTAATTGGCCATTGTTTCCTTGGCAATATTTATACTGATAAATATCCTGTCTTCTGTTCATGGTTGCATAAATCCACTTAAGTAGTTCAATATTTGAGGTCACATGCTTGAAATCAACCTACTATTATCTGTTTTGAAAGAAATTATCAATTTTCACAGTGTGCATCTGTGATAAGATTGAAATTACTGTGAAGTTTGTCTTATAAAATAATGTTGAAGAAAAATGTTGTGGTTATAACTGATTTGGAAAGTTTATTGAAAGTATTAACAAATACCTGTATATAACTCTTGGTTATACTTATAATACTAGTACTTTAATTTAAACTTTGAAGTTTGATATTGTTATGATACTATTGTTATGATACTATTGTTATGATACTATTGTTATAATACTATTGTTATAATACTATTGGTAGTTGTATTACTTATTCATATACAGTCAAACCTGTGAACCAAGGCCACCAATGGGATATACAAAATATGACAAGTGTCCTTTATTCAGAGGTTGACATCATATTGTTTTAAGTAATCAATGAAGGTTTTTAAAAGGACAGCCTTTATTCTGAGGTGTCTCCTTCCACAGGTTTGACTGTAATTATGTAACATTGTCTTGTATGCTGACTGTTTGAAACATTGACACATATAAAGGTCTTGCTCATATTCCCTGTCAAATAGTCCTACATACTTCATGAACTATTCATGAAGTACGCAAGAAGAGTTCAAGAAAAATTCATGTTTTCAAGGATTCCTTACGAAGGGGAATGTTTAGGTTCCATAACACGTCTTAATATTACTTCCATGGCTGTTCATTCATTCATGAAAACTTGACAAAATAGGCAGGATGTTGGGGCTGCTTTGAGTCTTTCCTTAAATACTGCTAATTAGCAATTAGGTTTAATTACTGTATTGTAGAACAGTATTAATAATGTATATTGTTTTATAATTGTTGTAGTTAACTCCTCTATTTCGCTGACTGCAGTGCATGTTTGAGATAGACATCTAAATTCAGTTCACTGCTTCCATTTGCTGCAATTATGGTTTGATTGTACTTGATGGTAACAAGTAGCAATTTTGTTTAGTAAGCAGTTGTGGGTTAAAAATCAACGAAGGAACCAATTTTTTTTATTTGATTTGACACTGATCATTGTACTCAGGAAATTTGTTGGTTGTAAATATTAATGACAGTGGTTGTTTTTTCTCTGACCAATGCCTACATCTGGATTTTTGTTGTCATCGAAGCATGGGTGAACTTAGTACAAAATGGTACACTGATGTTGGCCAGAAATCCACTTACTGTCAGCAATTGTGAAATTTATGTGGAAAATAGACGAAAAATCAAATTAGCAAAACAACTTGACGCCCATAAAGCCTTCAGTAGACCGTTTGTCGTCCTGTACTCTACTATTTTAATTAATTGTCCAATTTTCTTCAAGACTGCCCCCAAGTTTAAGGATTGGCCTAAAAGGCATCATTTTCAGTTTGACAGCCTTATTGAGATAGCCAAGCACAATGGCATGTTTGTACTTTGTAAGATACACTTCAACTACCCAGTATTTCTCAATTGAAGAAGATAAATAGTAAATTTGAATGCAGGCAACCCCTTCACACTATTATGAATTGTAACCTTGTTGTTGACCTTCAAAAGTTCTTGATATCTTTTTAATGTGAAGTTTTGCTGACGTGTTAACATGTTTCTCCATTCATATATTGGGTCTGATGCAGAAGTATTGAACCACAGCATATTCATTCATAAAATCATGTTTTGCAAAAAAACTTCGAATTACTCACAAATTTATAAACTCATTCAAGTAGTGGTAAATGTAAGTAAATGAAACTCAGTCAGCCGAATATACACGCTATTTAAGTAAAGATTGCCGGCAAGTTTTTTTTTCTTAACAAGTACTGTCAAATAACGTCATCTGAATTTATTCATGCGTAATTCCTACATTTAACGTGTGCTATATCTGTACCTGGTGATATTTCATTCATACTTAATATGTGCGTCTGCCAATCTGTCTACTGTTGTCAAAGGGATCTAGAATCTATTAGACATTGTCTTTTTTTGTGCCAATCCACAACTGAGTACAGATGGGAAATATTCATAAAGATACATCTTCATTCATAAACTTTTGGCCTCAAACTGTTTTTAGTCTTCTATCCCTGGTCCTCTGATGTAAGACTAGTGTAATCGTTTTCAATAAGTTTGAAGTTACAGTAATTTTACATTCATTCTGTGGTGGAATAATTAATCTATTCCCCTATTTACTGTAACATTAGATTAAGTAAGACTGTATACCAGTGTATAGTGTGTGACATAATTTAACTGTCATATAGCTGTTCAAGGCTTGTGAATTAGTAAAGATGCTTTCTATGTGACTGTATTTAACTGCTATATGACTCATGGTAAATTATTTAGTGGGTTGTTAAAAGTAAAGTTACATATCTTGTCAGACTGTGCTAGACATGTTTTCTTGCATGTTTTGTTGTCTTAATGAAATGTTTGCTGATTAATGGTTGAACATTGTAATTACTCTGTTTCTTAGTTGACAAGTGGTTTTTAAGATGTTCTTTAATTTTATTACATTACTGATAAGGAACAGAAAATCTAATTTTGGTCCTGTAAATTTTATTGCAGAAAAAAAATGTGCAAATGCATGGCATGACGTGACATTACACGGTTCATCCTTACTCAACAGAAAAGAGAGATAAGACATTTTTGAGTGCTTGAAAACATGTGTTACACTTTTATATTGTAATATAATTTTTTATTTTTTTTGTTATTTGATATGACAGAATTTTTATATAAGTGCCAAACTGAAATTACTGCCCCTTTGAAAATAATTCATGAAGACATGATTTTTTCTTGAACTGTTCTTGCATACTTCATGAATGGTTCATGAATGGTTCAAGAAGTATGAATAACTATTTGGCAGGGGTGCTTTTGACTAAGATAAGATACTTAACGTTCTGAGTAAAAATCCCAATTTCCATGTATTTGTGGAAATTTTAGTTGTATATAACAAACAGGTAATTGTTCAGACACGATCTAGTACATACCCCTGTGTATAGTAATTTGTCATGGCAACATGAATTATGCATTTATTTTCTGTCAAAACACTGCTTGATATTATAAATATTTTAACATTGTTTGCAATTCTCTTACAAGATGTAATTTAAGATGTTTTACAAAATTACAGCTCAAGATCCATTATACAAGGGATTAGCACTACCACCCCCTCCACAGCCTCCTCTGGAGAGAGCCCCACTCCCTCCCAACACGCCTGAACACAGGGAACTCATAGACAACAGATCATCACCTGGAAAAGAATTACCTACTAAAATGAACATGCATGAGAGGGTGAAGAACTGGCTTGATGTATCGAAACCTCCGAAGTACGACACTGAACATCGTACTATACGACAAACTACTACTGAGTCTCGATTGTAAGTAGCACTCCTTAATGTACTATTTCATCTATCCCTATTGTTTGCTATTAGTGGACTATTGTATTGTATATAATTATTTAAGTTTGTTTAATGTCTTCCTTGAAAGTTATTACTGTAATTGCACTGTTAAGACTTCAGTTTTACTTACTTTTTGAAAATCCTGACTAAATTCAATGGAACACTTTATAATTCACTTCGACAGACTGTACCGTTGTATTGAGTTATCAAACAGACTGTTTGGCAGATTTAAGATTATCTTGCTGTAACTTGTCCTCAGCTGATCAGTCTAATTTTGATCCGAGGCTTATCAGTGGAATTCACAGTGTCTAAATAACCTTATCTAAATAGCCTCCAAATAGCCATAGTGCTACAATCTACCATATGTAATTTATAATTAAATCTGGCTTTCATTGTAATCTAATATTTTTGCCAAAAATCTGGAAAATATCTTCTTTAACAATGATAAATTTCTCTCTAGTTGTTGACCTTTAATTTCATAGTTTATCTTCATTAAAAGCCTGACTCTGTTGATTAAATGTGCTTATCACCTCAAAAAGGAAACTGAACAAATTTGTTGTTTGATAAAAGTCGGTAGCGTTTATCTAGTTTGTCAGAGGTTTTCACGCACTATCTACAATATGGTAGTGGCTTCTTTTCCAGGTCATTCAATGTGTCAGTGAATATTTGAAACTTGAATTGTTAAGTTAAAGTGGTTGATTGAAAATTTTGAGTTATGGGTATTATAAGTCTCATTATGACCTGAAAACTACCAATTAGGCTGTGTTTAGTATGGATTTTAACATGCCATGGACAATCAAACATTTTTGATAAGCATTCAATTTTTCAAGTGTTTGGAATCTTAATTTTTGTTTTTTCAATATCAATTTATATGTAGATCATAGTCATCAACTTGATTTTAAACGTTAATATGGTTAATACACGGCAGCCTTTAGCTTCTCTGTCTTTCTCACATGGGAAAAATGACCTGTAACATTATCTCTCATCTAGATTCCCACATAAATTTCCTCAGTAAGAAATGCAATATATGTCAAATGGATTGCAAAACCTTCCCAGAATGCATTGACGTTGTTAGGAATGAGTATATAATCTGCTGTTATCCCCTCATCTGATATTACCTGACAGTAGACATTCATTTTATACAAGCTTTAGCAAATGATTTGAGCCTTGTTATTCTAATTTTCTGCATGTACCTTGTAATGTTATGTTTGTTGTAGTAAAACTGACATTCCTGGAAATCCACAGAAATCTGCAGGTTACAGCAGCTGTCTGTTTGTAATCCTCCATGTTGATACTTGAGTAGTTATCATAGATTCATATCCTAGCAAGAAACTCATCATCAAGTGTATTGTTCTGTGGTATAATATTGTTTATAGATTTACTAAAGAATGGTCCAGTGGTTAGGGCGCTGGATTTGTAACCCTTCAATCGGGGTCCGAATTTTCAGTCACGGCAGGTGTATCACCTTCCATGAAAAATTGGACAACAATGTCAGTTTTCCTCCACATGTGGAGAAGTTGCCAGGTAAGTTAGTACTAGTTTGCATACCGTCCAGAAAAAATTGTTAGGTCATTTGGTCGCAGTATATAACTGAAAAATTGTTGAAACAAGATAAATAAATAAAGAATGAAACCTTGTAGATTTTAGATATCATCTATTAGACAGAAACTGTCTCAGCTTGGTTTATGATGAATTTTTTTAATCATCATTTTTGCAATGGTCGCAGTTCACTATATGGTCTGCTGTTGGTTCAAACAAACTCAGGAGAAATTGAGTTCATTGTGGTGCGTTATAGTATTGAAATACTCTCATGAGAAATATTTCAAATATACAAAAAAATCCTATGTTTTATTTATGATTTAGGCAATTTAAATTCAGTGATTTTTACCTTTGCTCATGTCTATTTATTATTATATTATTATGACGTATATGTAATCCAAGTAAATCATTTAAGTCCAGTTTTACTTAGTGAACTTACTATTCAGGTATTTTTATAGGCATTACCTTTGCACTGATTGACATTTTGATTATAATAGACTTAACCTGGTAAGGTTAAACATTTTACAATACTTTCAAATTTAAGGAGGTGTTGCAAATCCATATGAAATTAATCCAGTGATGAAATTATGACTTGAAACGAAACAGTAAAGTGTTTTTTAAGTATGTGTGTCAATATTTTGATTGGTGAATAAAAACAAGGAGTATATGTTTAAGCGTTTTATTCCATGGTCCAGTTCTTATATTGCTTATAAACTTAATTTCATATGGCATTACCCTATACAATTGTACCTTAGTTCTAAGGGTCATAAGTTTGTCATTAAGTCATTTGCAGTGTTTACTGATACTGTTTTCCTCGTGTGTCTTTCACGAAGGTGTCTAGGCTCACTTTTGACCTATAGTTCTTGGCATGACATATTAATTATTCAGAAGAAATTCCTCATTCTATTGGATGATTCAGAGGAAATCCTTCCATCCATTGGGTGAAATCTACAAGCATAGAGAAATTAAGGCCACGCCAACTTATAGCGAGTCTGCAACTGTTTAATGTGTACATCTTGTGTTTGTAAAATTTGTATAATAAAAATGTACGAAAATGTGGTCGAAATAAAATTATATACCGTCCTTGACAAACATTTAACATTTAGTGGAATTAATGTACAGTATATATGACTAAATACGTAATTTGTTTAACTGACCTAACATTAACATTTTAATGCGTGACCTAATTGGACTGCTAATGGTTTGCATCGTCCACTAATCAAAAACTATGGAAACAAAATGGCAGAGTGTGAGCGTAGCGGGAATGACAACTCTGTGTAGAGGTTACATGGTGTAATGATGGCGCCGTGTTGGGTATTTTCGACTAAACAAACATATTTACTACTGTCTCGCTATAATAAATCGATACATCAACAATTTGCATTCATGAGTGAAATTAAATAACCATTAACATTTATCCCGCAACTTAAGATGCGAAGTAATATTTTCCCATACATCGCTATCTGCAACTGCATGGTATAGTAATTTCTTTCTTGTCTCTTAAGTAGCAATTTATGAATGGACTTTGCATCATATAAATACTGTGAAATAGAATGGAAATTTCCTTGGCTAATAGAAAGTATTTGAACGCAATTTTTTACCAACACACTTTCAATTTAAACAAACAAAATAGCTGCTCTGAAATGAAAACTCGATGTACACAAGTTATTGATCAACTTTCTTTCGACTGTCTTTGGTCAAACACTATCTGTACTGTGCAACAAACAATATGTGTCCCTTCACTTCAATGTGTAAATGCATGTGTCTGCATAAAGAGAAAAAATCCCGTAAAATAGAGGTAGCATGTGCAAACAATTTGTTCACACAGTGCTACTAGTATATAACGGCAATTTCAGAATTTAATCAAAATCATACTTTTGGTTTCAACAGTGTAAACAGAGACTTAAAAGTCAGATGTAATATGTATGTCTCTGGTGTAAATAAGATCAAAGAAACTTCGCGACTGTCTTTTTTAAAGACATTTCTTGTTATTTATAGTCACACATTCGTATTATCTACAGTTACCATGGAAACCAATTTATCAATATTTATCAATGAAGTGAGAATAAACCAAATTTATCTACTGTACACACTTATCTTATCTGGCATTGTATAAGTAACCCACAATTTTTTATTAACTTTTAAATTCCTAAAATTGTAATTTTTATCTGAATTTGATTTACTTATTCCCACATTTATCTACACATACTGAATTCACTGAATTTTTAAAACATTTTCATTTAATGAAAACCATGCATTTGTAAAGTAATCATTTGCATACTATATATTTCATAGATGTTTAGTTGTTTCTAATATCTTGATGAGAGGTTTGCTATTTGCATCTTTTATTGGTGTACAGGTAATGAATGATATATAATTTGCATTCACAATGTTTTAAGAATTTTTTTATCTTTTTTTTTCAAAGTTATCTGTTACATTCTTATGTTTTAAGATTTTTATGCAGTGAATACTATTCATTGCGTGGCTGTTTCCTTGTCTCTTTGTTAATGTGAAGTTATATCATGCTACAATAATAAAATAAATGCTGTCTTTGTATGTGAATTTAATGTATCGTAATCGTAAAAGTTAATCTCCTTCCAAGTTATATAATCCTCAAGAAGCCTGTCTGAAAACTCAGTAATCTGATTGGCTGCTCCTGAACACAGTCTTCAATGAAGCCAATGGTACGACTGCATTTTTAGACTGGTGCTAAGGATTCCATTCATGGAATGCTGAACCAGTCTGGATGAACACTTGATCTTCACCTGATATATATATTTAATAACCAGTCTGTTACACAAGAAATGTGCAATTTGTGTTAGTTGCTTTTTTGCCGTAATCATACCTTGAGGGTTGTTACATTCTGTATTGACAGTCTGAAGATAATTGTAGTAATTTATACCATAGTTTCTGAACATCCCATAGACGTCGATATCTGTGACTTTGACTTGTTTTACTTTTATGTTTGATCGCAATTATCATTCTTCATGTGTCACCAAGCATTTTGAGAGTAAGAGTTTCTAAGTACGAAGAATGTGAAATGTTGACGTCAATAGTTATTTAACACTCCAAGTGTCATTAAATGTAATGAATTTTGCACCGAAACTAATTAGATTGAACTTGACTGTTATAATTTCTGCATTTATTTATAAAATTTATGAGATTCTTGTATAATACAAGCTATCGATACTTCAATATTTTGATAAATAGAAATTGCATTTGGGATGATTTAGTGGAGAAACAAAGTGGTCATCCAGTATGTATCCCTGATAATACAAAAACAAAGTGGTCATCCAGTATGTATCCCTGATAATACAAAAACAAAGTGGTCATCCAGTATGTATCCCTGATAATACAAAAACAAAGTGGTCATCCAGTATGTATCCCTGATAATACAAAAAAAAGTCATTTGATTTACAAATTGAATTTTTTTTATCCTGAAAATATTTTATTATGATAATATAATTATGTTAATAAAGGTAGTGTACTTATTGTATGTTGATTTATCAAAACATTTTGTAGATGAGTCAGTTATAACGTGCTTTGTAGATACACATCACAATCACATTACGATACACCACTCACTACAAACACATACAATTTTTCATGGTAGTACTTATATGAATTCCCCGAAAAGGATAATTTTGACTGTCTTATTGGTTGGAAAAAATGTGACTGTGTAATTACGGTAATTATAGCGTGTTAAGTGACTTAATAATAGTGCATTACTCATGGTTATTTCCCTTACTTCTATAAATAAGATTGGTCCCTTAGTTCTTAACATTCCGAAGTTTTTTTGTCTATTTTAATTTAAATGCTATTCATGTAATTTATGTATAACTTATGTAAAATATGTTAACCATGAGGCTCACAGGGAAGATTGGACATTGCATAACTCTGTTGCCTCTATAATAAAGTCTTTATTATTATTATGTAGGTCCCTCACTGAAAACTGAACCAAAATTTCACAATCTTGAGATTCATCTCACTCAGCTTGACAAGATAGATTGTTATGTGTTCTTGTTCCAATTATTTGTATGCAAATTGATTGCTAAGCGAAACGAGTTACAAAAATGTGTAGTTTGTCTGTCACTGTACTTTGTCTGTAATAAAAATGTCTGGTGATATTATTATGTCTTTTAATTAATATGTCAATTACTGTATTCTTAATTGCAAGCACTCCTGATCAACTGAGGTCAGTTAAAACATTATCACAGTTACTACATTGTATATTCATTATTGATTGGACCATGAAGCAACCTTTTAGAAACAATTACAATATTTAACAGAACTAAAGAGATAAATACCAAGATGGTAAATCACTATTTTTATTCAAGGAATCCATTCATTATGTTGTCTGGTATGGATCCTGGGTATAGATGGGTGGTCTTTACTGCTGCTAAGTATAAACTCATAAATATAACAGTACAAGTATTCTATGTTTTGTGCATTTCTTGTAATTTGTAGGTCTGTTGTTTTAATATAATTGATGTCTTTTAGATGCCCAAATGATTGGCTGTCAAGCACTTATATTATGTATTTCTTAGTAATTCCTGATTTATGCTGGTAGAATGGAAGGAATTCAAAGTGGTCTCTGAGTATTTTTCACAAAACTGAATATTTTTCTGAATTTCTCACAAATTCTGGGAAATACTGATAAATCATCAATGTAGAATATATAAGTGTTTGTACACTTGTATGTATACTTGTATAGCTACTTTTCTACTATTCTATGTATCATGAATGTTTCCATTTTACCGACTTACTTTTACAACTTTTTTATGGTTTATAAATCTTCAAACTTATGCAATTTAGTATAATACCAAGTATGGTATTATATTACCATAAATGAGTCATCTATACGCTCGGTTGCATACCTAGGTCACTATGTTTGAAGAAGAAATAAGTATATTATTGTAATTTTTATGTAAGATGGTTCCTGTATTGTCAATCATTGTGCTATTTAACCTTACTGTGGTGTATTAAGTAAAGCCAGCAAAACTATTGAGTATACAAGTATTATATTAATTTTAGCTGCTTTTCAAAAACTAAGTTAGTTGTCTGTGTTTAGATTAGGGAATGTTTCTGGTTGGGATGATCGTTGACTTTGCCTCTTATTGCTATTGTTATGTTGTGATTGTTAGGCCATCCTTAATAAAAATGTTTGTTTGGGGTAACCCTACCTTGAGAATTTCAGTGGGTAGGTAGGTAGAATCTTTTTTTTACAATTTATTGATTTACTTTGAACCCAAAATACTTGTCAAAATGCTTTTTATAATTATATTTTTTTAAAAATTACCCTAGAGACCAATAAAAGTTTGGTAGGGCCGTTATTGTTGTGTAGGTAGCTTACCCCCCCCCCCCCCATTTTTAATGGATGGCCTTAGTGTCCAGAAAACATGAATATTTGACAATGAGTGAACATCTTACATATGTCTGACCTTCCTGTCACATTATGGTTAACCTAATGCTACTGTCCTTCCATACAGATGTTTTATAAAGCCACTGTGGTCTGTATGATGTCAATCTAATTTGTGAGGTCATTTAGAAAGGTTAAATAGATTGTTTGATTGCTATATAAGGATATATGACTGATTATAGATTATATGCCCTACAGTAAATTATTGTTACTTACCAATCTGTCTGAGCACAAAGTATGGGTCATCCTTGGGTCAGTATGATTTACTCATAATTGTTAGATATTAAACACATGTAAAACATCATATATCTGATCAATACAAATAGGTACTGTAACACCCCTAAAACCGGACCCTCCCGGACAGGACAAAAGTCTGCTTTATTGAGAATTTCGTTTTTCAGGGAACTCCTGATAAATTTAAGGAAAAAAATGAATTTGAAATTAGTCTGATTTTCTGAGAATTTTGGTTGTCATAGGTTTTACTATAAAATGAAAATATACTCTTAATCGTAGTATTTTAATTTTGTCATTTTTCCAGAGAGTTAAAATGTCCATGTGATAGAATAAATAAATTAAACAAATATTTCTGTGTAAATAACTTTAGCTACATGGGGCTCTGTTAAGATTCTGTATCTATATTAAGTCATCTATGTCAACTGATACTCCTGTTTAATGTTTATTCTGAGCTATAATATTTCTATGATTTGTTGGTTTGTTTACATTCGTATATCACAGAGATTTTATCCATTGTTTACTTTATAAAGACTACAGAAAATCTTCCTTTGATTACTCAACTTCTAATATTTCATTATCTTTGTTATGATAAATTATAGCTTATCTCATACATATGCTTGAGTAAACACAGTCTTTAAGCTTGTTAAAGTTTTAAGGGGTTGACGCCTCAGTTGGTGCAATCTGGCTATTTTTGGCACTGGTTTGTTCATGGTTAAACTGACACCATATCGTATCATGTGGCTGCAAAAAAGTTCTCCCAATCTTGTCAGAAATCAATAACAACGATTGCTAAAACAAGATAAGATACAATATTTCAATAGTTTTACAAAAAATGTTCAATAAAAACTTAAGGTATATGTTTTAGGTGGCATGGGTTATGTTGATCTTTTTCAGTTTGTTGAAGCATAGCCAGAATTTGTATAAATTAATGATTTGGGAGGATATGACTCATACTGGGTCATAAGTTGTTAATTTTACCAGTTTATGACAAATCATTGCTTTGACAAGACACATGATTTTTTGTGAGATCAGCATGTAATTATACGCATATGACATGTCGTTTTTATTTTAAGGCACCCTGCACATATCAAGAATTGAGTACACAGAGAAAAAAAATCTTTCTTATTCAATTTTGAATCATGTAATTTTTCAGTCCATTCAATAATTTGTTAGAAATCTGTTATTATGACTGTCTTAATTTTGGAAATGGAAAGGATATCTCAACTGATTACTATTATAGGTGAATATAAGTTGATATACTAAGTAGGTCTTTTAAACCATGTTGATAGGATGATTGGTGGTCCAGTGGTAACAGCTGGACTACTAAATGAAAGGTCGTTGGTTCAATTCTCAGCTCCGCCCTTCGAATCTCTTTGGGACCCTTTTTCAGTGTCCCCATCCCATTTACCAAGCCAAGTTTTGTGTATAGAAAATAACAGGAAAAAGGGGGGATGCGTGTGTCTGTGCTTTTACACCGGTCACAATAAAGAACAAGGAAAAACTATTTGAAAAGAGTATGATATAATTTATAAAAGCCCAATTTTCCTGTATCGTATTTCCCCTCTCTGGGGCAGCTCTGAAATGCCATAGCTGTTGAATGGGCCGTTAAACAACAGATAAATAAATAAATTGATTAAAGCATGTTGCTGTACATTTTAAGACTCTATATTGTTACATAAAACCTGTATCAGAATGAGTTAACAGAATTACAAGGAAATTTGCCAAATAGTGGTTACCAAATGTAACAGACATGATTTTATTGTAACTGCATGAGGTTTCAAGTTATCAACCTGTTCTGTAGCTAAGGTTTCATGCATGTATTTTATCTGTATAAATGGCAGATGTCAGGACCTTTCTAACTACTTGGCATTCAATTTGTATAACTATCTTGTGGGAAAATTGTCAGTAAATTAGTACAAATTATTCAACTTGCTGTGTGACTTTTTCGAGCGTATTTATTACACCATATATATATTGCATATAGTCAGTCAAACCTGTTTCATTGGTCACCTCAGAATAAAGGCCACAATGTTAATAAAGGCCACAATGTTAATAAAGGCTATTCTTTTAAAACAAAATGATTTCCAAATAAAGGCCACCTGTCATTAAAGGCCAATTAATTTCCAAGTGTGAGCCTTGTTCTGAGGTTTGAGTGTACACCTTAACCCTGCCTTACGACCAACCCGAAATTACGACCACCCTGCTGATACGGGCATTTTTTAAAAGAACAGAATTTTTCCTTCTATGTTTAATGGTCTTTGATCCGAAATTGCGACCACCCCGCTATTACGTAATACGACCACTTATCTCCGACCATTTTGTTTATCTGTGTGTTCTCTGACCCCGATATTACGACCACGGCGATTGCACACTCGCATTTTGCATCATCGACTTTGCACCTCTGACAATGAGATTGCCGCGAGGCATACATTGTTTCCGGTCAGGACCTTGTTTTTCACGACAATTAGTGCATAAGGGACTATGAATTAGTGGTCATGTATGGTATACTGTTGATCTGATCTGTTCAGCATGTAACTGGCGGATAAATGAAAATGTGTACGTGCTGTTGTTATAGTCTAATTTTAGATCTACCAGATGACTTTAAGAACCCAACGATCGATGTTGATTAATAAATAGCAATAGTTTTCACTGGCACATAAACCATGCGTCAATGTCGCGCGTTTTACAAAATTTTAATGGTCACCTATTTAAATTCTCTAGTAAACTCACGTTTAAATCTTAATTTATTTGCCGGTAAATCATATACTTTCACTTCATTGATGTCTAACGATAAAGACGAAACATCGCCGAATTTAACTTGTTAAATAAAAAAATGTTATTTTATGCGGTCCTGTGTCGAATTTAAGCATTAATTAGTTGCTAAAATTAAAAATAATACATTTTTAGACATGTTTAATTATGTACGAGTAGTATATGTTCAACTATCACATTGTATAGGGCCTATTGCATATTTTGACAGAAATTGCATTTGAGGTCAGGTTTCCCCTATATTAAGACCACCCCGCTATTAAGACCACTTTGTCTAAGAACCACAGATGGTCTTATTAGCGGGGTTCTACTGTATATAGTGATTATGTTCTAATTAATGTACCTTTATTGATGTCTCACAGTTAGTCAGTGAAGTTTCTCCTTTATTGTTTCTTCTATTATCTTATAGTTTATCTACATGTATTAGAATTCTTTATAGTTTGATTAAATCATGCAGATGCTATTAAAATGTAGCTAGTGATCTTTCCAATTCGACCTTTGACCTTTTTGAAGTACCCTGATTTATTGTTTTAACAAATTTGACCATCTAATTGTCCTTAAATTTTCTTACATGAAAGGTGTGCGGTATACTGTTTCCACTGGCACTAAAGTTGTTTGCTTGGCATTCATTTTGAATATAACTGTAACCAGAACAAAAACTTCATTTTTGTGGTGGCCAAAAAAGTGCTCCATGGACATTATTGAATGTTTAATGTTTTTAATGTACAAAAATAACCATTAGAATATAACTACTATGTATAATGATCATGGATCTTGCAGGTGTTTAAATCATACTGAAGTGTTTCTGTCTGGTGTAGTGTTCAGACATATATTCTTGTATATAATTGTGCAGACAGGTAATGTTTGTATTTTGGATGAGTCATACTCTATTCTGATTGTATAACTGCATGTTTAACATGATATAGCTTCGCCTACGATTATTCCTACATTTAGGTAATGTAATCATCCTGCCCCATAGTTATCATTTTTAATAACTGTGCAAATATTCTCGTTATTAAATTATTGCAATAAAACATTAACACAGAATAGAGTCATTATTTTGCAACAAAATAGTTTAACATTTGGATTATTTCCAGCCCGTATCTTCCCACTCAAAATGCCTACCTCCGTCTAGATCAAGGGTAGCATGAGAGATGATTTCATTGTCTTGATTTCTGAAAATCATAATTATGTACAGTCAAACCTGTGTTTGCAGACATCTGAGAATAAAGGCCAACCTGAAAATAAATGCCATTCGTTAAAAAAAAGGTCATTGATTATTTAGAACAAAATGACCTGAATGAAGGCCACCTGTCAATAAAGGTCACATTTTGTCTTTCCCAAGTGTGGCCTTTGTTCACGGGTTTGACTGTAATTGCATAATTTATGCACTTTTCAACAACAATAAACAATGCTTAATATGGTTTGATTGGTACTACATGTTTGTATATGTCCTTTGGTATAACATTGAATGCTGCATTACACTTCATTCATGACTGATCAATAGATAATAAAATTGTAAATTTTTTTTGGTCTTTGTCTAGTAAATTTCTCTCCATAGCTACTAGTCTGTTCAGGTAGTGATTAGCTCACTCTTAAAAAAGTTATTTGCTTAGCCTTTGCATGCTTTTATTACATTTCAGAACAATCAGGTCATCACCTACTCCAGAACATTACAGAAATGGTGAATCTGTGTCTGAAGCATACAGCTTACATCATCATAACTTTCTGTCTGGTCACCCTTCTCTACGCACACCACCGCCCCACCCACCACCAAGATATCCACATCCTCTACCAGTGGAGCCACAGTCGCCGAATGAGGGACCTCTAAATCTTACAATAAACAACAGCAACAACAACAGTAGCAATAACCATAGTAACCACAGTCCTTCACAAAGTAGACCCTCTGTCATAACATGTACAACTCTGGCGGATCGTAGATATGAAACCAGTAGCAATGGTTCCACAAGTCCAAGTAGGAAGGAACCGATATCAGGTAATTTAACTCCCATATTAAGTATTTGGAATATTCTAGTGTAACATTTTGTCTTAGCAAATTTACTGCAAATGGAAGCAGTTTATTTCGGGCACAGAATTGTTAACAAAATATTTGTTAGCCACTTACTTATTGCTGTAAGTGCTTGACGTCATATAATATAGTTGATATAGTGACTTTGAAATATTTCCTTTGTACTACATAATTATGTATTACTTTTTTGAATTTATAGTTCACTTAACCCAAATAATAAAGATAAGGACATTGTATAGTGTCTTTACTCATGGAATGAAATGTTTACTTTAACAAAGATATAGAATATGACTACATTGAACAATAAGTATTCAAAATATTGATAGTAATTTTGTAAGAATTAATTTCAGTGATCATTAATTTTACTGTAAGTGCTTTATGAGCAGTGTGCGTGATGTTAATTATTCATTGATTGTTTAGGAAGCCTACAGTGTTTTTACCTCTCTCTAGACTATATAATGACCAAGTGGCTCTTGAAACCTCCACCATATGATCCTATTCCATAATTGTATATTGATACAAATATTTATGCACCTGGTCAAAGTTTTGCTCAGTCACTGTCTATATAGTAGGCAGATGATTTATATTAAAAGAACCTGTGAATTATACAACATTAATACCTGCTTAACAACTAGCATTCTGTTTGTTTTGAACAAACTAGGAATGCATGTCTTGAATGGATTGACTTGTGGAGGTCTCAAATATTTACCTAGCAGATAATTGATTAGTACTCACTGAACAAATGTGAAAAATAAGAAAATCTTTTTTAAAGAGAACGAATTGCTGTGTTTAAAGTTGCTTGGTGTTCAAGTTGTCATTGAGTTTCAGTTTACATTCATTTTTGTGTTAAAATATTAAAGTTAAGTAATTGTTTGATAATTTTAAAGCGTTTTTGCTTCTTAAGTGTGATGAGCAAAAATACGAATTTGAGACTGCAATTAATTAATTAATAATTAGTATATAAATAATGCATTTCAGACAAAGATGACGATGATCTCAGTAGCTTAGTAAAATTATGTGCTGTTTCCTGTTATAATTAAATTTGTGGATTTTTACTTTTAATAGTCTGATTTTTGCTTAGTAATTAAGGGGCTGAATTGATTGCCGTAATTATGTAGCTCAGATTCTTAAACACCTTACTGTAGGTACTTCAGCGATGTAATTGTGATGCAAGTTTTTAGATATATCAAATATCAAGCATATCCCCTTTGACAAGTATGAATCCTGACTGGCCTTCATTTGCAAAAAAAGAGTTTAGACGAAATTTATAAATGCACTATTTGTATTGTAACATAGAAAACAAGAGATCAAAGAATTTTTGTTTTTGCGTCAAAAAAGGACCATTGAAAATTGTGAACATTTGTAACTTAGAGAAAAAAACGTCTTTCAGAAAAAAGGAAGATTTTGTAATTTAAGTAATTGTTAAACATCTTTTGAAGTATTCGTACGCAAAACAAGAGATTTAAATGTTAAGGTTTTAGTCTCATCAGACTTACATCAAAAACTATGTTAGTTACTTTATCTTCATGAAATCAATATGTTACCTATCACTGTAAACCATCTACCCATAGCTGCCTTAGTGTTCTCAAACTTATCTTGATACTACAGAGGGAGTTCCGCCTTTACGGCTTCAACTTGTAAATGATTTTTTACGTATTAACCCCTATGTAAGCCTATGATTAGGTTACTATGCAACTATGGCTTGACAAAAAGCATCCTTAAAATGTGTCCATTTGTTAGTACAGTGCATCTTAAAATCAGCCAGGTTTTTATCACTTAAAATGGTGTGATGTTTAGATGTTGAAAGTGACATTTTTTCAGCATTATGACTGTGATATCTTACTGATAAATAAACATTTTATCTGCCTTTATCATCTTACCTCAAAAATCTGTTATTCCTAACTTTAGGTCTTGATGTAGGATTATCATTTATTTGAAGATATTTTGAACGGGAATGATCTGATATTTGCATGCTTAAATGTGTTCTGAGTTTAACTGATCTCTGCTTAAAACTTAAGATATTACCACTGAGGCACTAATGAATATTAACTATATTATATAAAGCTTATTGTTTTTGATTAATAAAATGAGGCTTAATCATTGATATGTACATGTATGTCTGTGATTTGAAATATTTTGAAAGTGTTGATATAGGAGCTAGCAGCTGTGGATCAGTGGTTAGTGAATATTGGTTGCATCAGGTCATACACTACTATAAAGATTTGACAAAAATGTTGATTTACTTCATATATGGTGAAGTTGCCGGTGCCTTGAAGGGTCTGCCAGTACTGATTAGAATTAAGGCCAGGAAAACTAGTTATGTGAATCAGTTGTCGTACATAACTGAAATATCATTGAAAATGGCATTAAACCCTCTGTAACTATACTGTTCATATAGTTATATTTTTATGCACTCAATCACTCCTTATTGTACAATAATTTAGTTTGCTTTTGACATGTTGGTACATATCAGTTTACAGGCATTGAGTTTTGAAATGATAGAGTAGATAGATAGTACTAGTCATATGGCATTTTGTTTTATAATTACCAAGTAATTAACATAGACTACTTCTCTATGACATGTTTATCTATTGATTTATCAACTTGGGTCAGAAAGATTGTAAAAACTGAAGTAATAACAAGAATGTTATAATTCTCTAAGGTAATTGAAATCATATTTAAATTATACCCCATTATACCAAGCTTGCCTTATAAGGACTTGTCTACCTTATTGAGATGTAAATGCTTAACTAGTTTATCTTCCCAGTTACTCATTCATGTGTTACAATACTTTAGCAGCACACTTCTCTTCCAAATCGCTGTCAATTCTCTTCAAGGACTAAACCACTTTGAAGAGTGATTACAGAATTTAAGTATATTTTAAATGTTGAGTTTAAAGAACTTTTCATAATGAAATACATAACATAAAAAAGGAATCTTAAATTGGGATAATTTATGAATGGCAGTTAAAAGATTTTTTTCATTACAGGACTGAACAACTGAAAGACTTCATGTTTTTGTAACATTAAATACCAGTACCGCCCAGTACTTGCTTCAAGGAAAATATAATTGTAACAAATTAAATGTTTGTACGGCGCAAAATCGCATCCGGCAATTCAATACTAGAATGTGGCCTATGTAACATTTTTTATCAGGATGTGCGAAGTTTCAGATCAAACGAATTTGTTATTTTGACTTAACTGATCCCGAAACTAAAGTGATCATCTACTCCATCAAAAATACAAGCCGTTGATGCTTCATGAATCTCATGAATCTGGTCATATGGTTCTACAGTTCACGAGGTACTCTATATGTAGTCCCTGTTTCCACCCTAAAATTAAAATCAGGGGAAACTATCACCTCCATGTATCAGACGTTGCAATATCTGCTGGAATGCGTTTAAAATATTTAAATAAAGTCTCCAAAAATAATATACTCCGTTGTCGTAAAAACCTGGTATAACGGTCCCAAACATAGATTTTCAACTGTAAAGTGACCATCTATATCGAACCATAAAGTGACCATCTATGTCGAACCAATTAAGTCATCATTTCTCACCTGATCGGACATTTTTTTGTATTGAGCTCCGAAATCGATATTTAGTTAATGACAATTGCATAAACAAGTCAGTGTCCACGCTCGCGATTATAAAATTAGTCTGTGTGAATATGTTTATAATGTTTTGTTTATTTGCGACATGTTGCTAAAATAAATACATCGAAACGTATAAATACTGTGTTCCGTATCTTATAACACGATTAAATGATTATTACAACACACCGACGATCGCTCCAAAATGTAATAAACACAGCGAATTTCTCTAATAATTTATACATCGAAGTTCATTTAGATCGAACAATTTTTCCTAAGTCCTTTGATATAAAGAGTTTCGGCTGCATTTTCAAGAGCACGACCATTCGGGCTACCAAATAGCAAGATGCACTAGACTGGACCATTAAGCTATTGATTGTCGTTCGGACCTGCCTTAATGTCGAACCCTGTCGTCACAGTGCCCATATTAATACTAAACTAGTTCTCGTTGTAGCGCACCAGGCAGAGTCAAATTCTCAGTCAATTGAAACCACTTTTATTAAATTTATTGACACGTTTCTAGTAAGTTATAGGTGATTGACATTGACGAGACGACAACGATATGAAACAGCTACTAGTATTCGGTGAATGTCACGTGATCATTGAGACTATTAGCGAGTCCGATTAACAACTTGAATAATACACAGTCTGTATGTACACATGAACAGCACTTAAAAAGTAGTTTTTCTTCATCCTCAGTAATATAACACAATGCTTGATAGTGTACTAAATTCAATGCCATGTTTGTTTACTATAGTAGGATTGGATTCTGTTCGTTTATTGACAGATGGGCAGATTCATTCCCGTCGTTGTTTATCGAGCTCGCTCCATTCTTAGACTATAAATAGCGACTGCGTCATCAAGCTAACACTAGTTGGTGTGAGTAACACGTGACCTCGCTCTATTTCTGTTTTGTTTATATCACGTGATGACCATTGCGGATATTTCGGGCACTATCAGTAATCTGCTTCGGTGCAAGAAGTTGCGATTTTGCATTGCCACTTAAAAATAAGCATTCCAGAGTGTACAGCGACTCCGGTCGCAGTACAATGAGAGAAGGAGACAATCTGGATGAAAGGGGGGAGATTTATGGCTTTTACTCTATAAAATATTTCAATGACATTATATAAGTGATGGTATTTAGTGCATATTTTGTCATGTTTTTCATTGAGGCTTAGTTCACCAACATGATTTGATTATACAAATTAACACTGATTTGATAATTATACCTTATAGCATTGTAGCCACCACAGACATATAAATGACGTTTTTATGACAATTCTTTATTATAGGTTGACTGATATATAAATTGTTCAAATTCCATATACACACTATTTGTTAACTTAGGTCTAGAATTTCAAGTGTATTTACTGAACTGTTTTTAATGAGAAAATAAACTTGTGTGGTGATATAAGATAAATCATTATGTTTTTGTGACTTGCTCAACTTTTCAACCAAGATAATTTTTAATTATAAATACGGTCAAACCTTTGACTTTGCTAAAGCCACCTCTGAATAAAGACCATCTGTCAATTAAGGTCATATTATGTTTTTCCCAAGGGTGGCCTTTGTTCACAGGTTTGACTGTATATCCAGACTTGGCCAAATGTCCAGTTTTCACAGAGAACTTCTGATAAACTCTGAAAAAAGTGACTTGAAATATTGTCCGATTTTCAGGGATTTTGTGGTTTTCAGGGAGTCCAGTTTTCATGTGTTTTATGGTACAAGTATAGTTCCCATCTGTAGAAAGTGGTGATGATATAAGTTTTAGAACAAATGATCAATAAGCTCTAGAGAACAGGCTTTAAAGAAATAATATAAGATGTCTGATAATTACTTTTCATTTAACTCTTGGGTTTAGAAATTCAGGTCTAAAAACTGAGGGACTTCAAAATATATTCTGCTCTGATGTATGACTTAGTTTGACATTTTCTGATATCAAGTAATAAGTTGTGAAATTTTCCCACACTCTTCAAAATCCCATCATAACTATTGTTGTATTGTCATTGTAAGGATCTATATAATCTCTTACAAGTTTGATTGATTGATATATAATTGATAGATTATTGGATTTATATCATGATATCCAGACAAAGTTGTCAGTAAAAATTGGCAAAGGAGCTTGAAATGTAGGATGAAGTGTGTACTGACTATTGTGATATGTATCCTAGACATAATCGGTAAAAACTCTTCTTTCGCGACATTCATATTACTTATTTCATTTTTACTTAAATTAATTTCAACTGAAAATCCTTAGCTAAATTCTTTGGATAAAAAGTGCCAATAAATACATCATAGATTGCTAAGGTTGCTTTCTGACAAACTTGGACAGTTTCAATTTCCTATCAACATCATGTCATTCTTAGTTTAGAATGACCTAATCAACAGTTTAACTTTTTGTATGGTATCATCTTATTGTAAATGTTGTACAGTGTTGTGACTTGGCATAACAATAGTTCCAAATATTGACTTCATTGTTTATGAATGGTCTAGTATGATGTATTTTACTTTGAGGATAATTTATAGTATACTTGCTTTGTCATGTGCATATTTACGGTTCTTCAAGTACAAGTATGGTTTATAGATGTTAGAGAAATATAGGCTACCCTGTGAATAATGGCCATATTTTAAATAACCATCATTATTTTGAACAAAATGACCTCCAAATAAAGGCTACCTGTCAATAAAGGCCACATGATGTCTATCCCAAGGGTGGCCTTTGACTGTATGTTTATATACAATCTGGATAGGTCATCATTTTTCCCATTATGAGTGCATGCAATCTTTTAACTTCTTTTTTCCACTCAAAAATTAAACATTACCCTACGGTGGTCTTGTAAGACATTCTAGACTGTCTTAGTATTTCATATGATACAAAAATGATATGCTATAAATGTTTTTTTTTTCACAAAAAATGAAATACATATTGTTTGTGGTTAATATAGGGTCAAATATTAATAACTAGAAAGTGTTGCTTGTGGTCTGTCTAATTTGATGAAATACCATGCTAAAAATCCCATAAATAGGAGGCATAAAAAGGTGTACGGATCATTTTCAGTACAGAATGAAACAAGTAGTTTGTTTGTTGATAATTTACCTAATTACATAGCCACCTCCCTATAGAATGTTAGTATGTGGACCAGCCATGTAAAGCAATGTGATCAAAATATCAACGGAAATTGCATTTTTATCTATGGTTTATTTTGCTCATTTAATATTTTTAGGAAGCTTTTTGCCGAGCTTTATTGTCCAACTTTTTGTGGGTATTGTATGCAACATGTTATTTTCTTTGCAGACTTTTTGTAAGGTTAATTGAAGGGGGGCACTTACTTCTAGAATCAATGTTTTAGTTAGATGACATGTAATTTATTATTTCATTATTATCCATTAATTTTGTTTTATTAACCTGTCTATTGTTTTGCACATAAATTTGAACAGAAGGAAAACATGATGCAAATTAATTAAGTTGACAAGCATGATAGTAAAATCAATAAAATGATTTTTAAACAGTTTATTTAATATAGGCTTTTATGATTTAGCTGATATACAATCAAACCTGTGTTGACGACCACCTCCAAATAAAGGCCACCATGTGAATAAAGGTCATTATTAAAAAAAAAAACATAATTGATTATTCTAATACGACAAAATGACCTCCAAATAATTTTATTCACAGGTTTGACTGTAGTTGCATATTAGTTTGTTTTATTGGTATTTCTATGATGAGTGACAGTGTGTGGATCGTGAATATGTCATACTTGTAGTATGGTCGAGTTACCGGTTTTCGTGATGTAACAAGTTTTCTCATTTGGGCATGCACGTTATGCCAGAAAGTTTGTAAACAAATTGTCTGACAATTTTGTTTGCTTGCCGATTTTCGCAAACAATAAGTCACAATTAGGTTATTATACAGTAATTTTGTCATTTATGTATAAGTTAACTTAATTATTTCAACAGTTCAGACCATTTTTGAGTTACTTTATGTCAACATTATACTTGGCTTGAAGTACTCAAAGCTAAGTTCTATTCTGTATAATTTGATATTATTTATATGATAAATTCACTGAGAATACCAATTATGAGAAATATTTATTGTATGAAAACTTTTTTTCATTTATGGTGTTATCAAGTGTTAATTTTATCATTAACGTTAGATTTACAAAAACTAGACTTTTTCTTCATTACAATATTTGCAAATCATACATCAGCTCAAAGGCATCAAAATGACAGTTGAAAGGGTTTGAAATTTAGCATTAGTAAAAAACAATGGACTGTACTTGAAGGATGCACCTTGTGTGTTAAGATAAAATTATTTGGACTTTTTTGGCCCTGATGAATTACAAATAGAAATAACATTGTCAAGTATGTATCAATGAGGTTTTTCTATTGTTCCATCTGTTGTAGATGACAAGATTTTGTAACAAAACGTCACTAATGAACAATAGATCTCCTGTGTTAAGAAATATTTTTTTTTAATTCGTGAAATGTCCTCTAGGTACACTAAGTTAGATGCAGCTGTAAAATGTCACATGACAGTACTCCCACTCTGTGGACAGTCAGTGTGTCATTCTTACATAAAAAAATAATTTCTTGTTGTTTCATTTTGTACTCATGTTTAACGTAACACGTTATAAAATTTTTAATCAAAGAATGAAAACATTCATCGTTATTAAATATTTTTCAGTATGTTGTAGTATTGGAGGTTGTCCTGAAATCAAGATGCCTTCTTAAACCTCCAACTTTATAATATAGTGAAATAAAATCTATATAACAAATGAGCATAAGTTGTAAATTCCTTAACAATACATTTCTTTTATGACTCATTCATTATAAATTTACATCACATGGATGTATAAAGTTGCCTCATCTGCCTCTTCATGAAAAAAATATGTGTCCATTAATCCAAACCATTTTGATTTATTGAGAAATCTTAGTACCTGTTGGTTGTGAAGCATTAATTTACATACAAGTTCTCAACACTGAATTGGAATAACAATGATAAATATTACACAGTTACACTAGAAATCCAAGTGTTTTTACTCTTGAATTTGATATATGTCTTGTCTCCATTCTGGCTTTCTATTTTATGCTAAATTTCAAACTCCCAAGTAAATTGTATGGTGATATTTTGTAGTTTTGTTAGAAGCTCTTTTACCACTAGTTAATTGTTAAATAGTTTTTATTATTCTATTTCAGATTTATGTGACCCTGCCATTGAAGAACATTTCCGTCGATCACTTGGTAAAAACTACCCAGAATATTTGAGGCATCACTCTGCTACTCCATCGCCACCTCCGCCACCTATCAGTCAATCGATGGCGTCACCACACAGTTTGCCTGTGGCTCCTCCTAGAATGGCATCACCAGATTTGTCAGTACCAGCACCTGTTGTGGCTGGGAAAAATGTCTCAATAACAGGTACAGTGAATTTTAATTAACTCACATACTATGATATAAGTAAAGCTTTTTTTAAATATTTTTTTGCATAATTTTCCTCATAATTTGGTAGTCAGCTATTAATATTTTAAATTGTCAATATATAGATAATTTCATGGTGAAAATGTCTATTAGGTACATTGCTTTAGTATGTGAAAGAGATAAGTTCACAAAGGCTCATTTTTGGCCCTGTATACAATTCTATGATGTTATATGTTGAAGGTTAGATCATTGAAAGAAACAATACAAAATGTAAACAACGCACAGTTTTGGAGAATTTCAAGTTATACCAGTAGTTACATTTTTTGTCCTTTATATGTACATAAACAAGAAATTTACCATTATTTGCTTTTGTTTGTAACTCCTGAGTTTTTTTTCAGGATCAGTTGATGATCACTTTGCTCGTGCACTTGGTGACAGTACATGGTCGGCATTGAAGGCAAAGAATGATCCATCTGAAGCTCCTGCTCCTAATTCTGTGGATGATCACTTTGCTAAAGCTTTAGGTGATACTTGGCTGAGGCTTAAAGACAAGAAAGAACAACCCAAAGGCTCACATCCATTTCCATTGTCTCATCCCATACCCCACCCACTTCCTCATCCTATACCACGTGCACATTCCTTGCCTCATCCTCTTCCACAGAGACCATCATCACCATCATCACAGTCACACAGTGGTCCATTATTATCTACCTGAGGATCAATAATGCTGTCATGGCAACAGACACAAACAATACAAATTGTTGGTCAGTAAAACTTGCACACCGTCCTAGAAATGGAGTGTTTAGAACAATGTTGATGGATTTCTCTGCACTGTGAAACAAACTGCCATTGTTATTCAATGACCTATAACTGCATAGTGATGACAATGTTCTATCAAATGTGCTTGCAATGAAGACAGTTGTTACCAATGTGGTGGATGCTGAATGCTGATGTGATCTGTGTACTGGAGAAAAGTTTGGTCAATTTATGACCTGTGCATAAGAATTATGAAGTGTGCATATATTGAAAATACCAAATTGATATAGTGCATTACAATAACACTAGTTTTGTTGATATGAACTGGAAACCTTGTTTTCTGTAATTATGTACAGTTTAACCAAAATTGATATGTTGTTTAAAGAAAATGTTGTACCATATGTTATGAAACATTTTAATGTTTTACGATTTGTTCTTAATGCTTTTGTATGCAGTATTTTGAGTGTAGGAATTGTTTATACGAGGGGTTATCCAAAAATACGTGGACTTTTGTAATAGCTTTTGAACGGCAACGTTTAGTGTGATGGAACTTTATCTGTAAACATTTTAATGTATTGTTACTGTCTTTGTGTAACTACAGATTAATATGTATATAAATAACAAATTTATAATGGTTTAAAACATGTACCTAAACGATACCCGGAGCACGCTAAAATAAAGAAAAAAATCGCCGTTATATTTTGAGTTTATGACAAAAATTAACGTAGAAACCCCGCTAAATGTTGTACATTTGTTCCATGACATCAAATTAGCTATAATTATGTGGTTTTATTGGATGTCATATCAGTTAATATATGTAGATATCGTTTGAAAACAAGAAGCCGCTATAGATACGACGCACAGAATGACGTAATATTGAACAATAAAAATCGCGCTATTATACGTTTTGTATGAATTTAGTAAATACACCATCACAGACTTTAGATCAAATGCAACAAGCAAGTTCGAGAAAGGCAATTTTGGGTTCACTAGTGTTTAAATGACACAAAAGTGTCAGTGAGGTCCGTGAAGATGTTAAAGACGATACCGGGTACGGGTGGAAAACCATTTTTACCTCAACAATGACGACGTCAAGGTTTGTGGAGATACTGACGGACGTCAAACTATTGTAGAAATTATGAAGTTGGTCAGCTGCGGTTATGAAACATTATGGTGCATCCTTCATGAACATCCACACTGACACAGACCTTGAGTTGTCACTGATGGAGCTCAAGATAGTTCCACATCCTGCCTACTCACCAGATTTGGCTGCTATGAACTTCGCGATATTCCCGGGGGTTGCATTGTCACTCAATTTATAGTATTAATGTAACAATAATGTCAAAACAAAACAATAAAACTATAGTTTAATAAATAAAACTTTTGGTAATATTGATAATTAATGATATTTGTATGTTTAAGTAAATAAAGATATATTAATATTTTTTTTGTAATTCAATAGATCTAGTAACAATATCAGCTAATCTAAAGGTTAAGAGACAACAGCGGGGCCATTGAATTAATTCCCTTGCAGACTTGCTGAACGCCACTAAACATATTTTTTTGGGTCTCAGTGAAGCATGATTACCTAATATGTATGATCGCTTGCAGGCTTGCGGAGAACATTTTGAGAAACAGTAACTTTACATGTGGTGTTGACGCTTGTTACATTACGCTTTTCTGACGTTGACGTCAGATTATTTTCCGAGTGCTCCACAGTCGCCGAGATGTGTTTACGTAAATTCCTGTATTTTAATAATGAATACAGCTATATATATGAATTTTCTGCCTTTATTTATTATATTTTCTTCTAAGTTGTGTACAAATTTCGGCTAAATATCTTAAATACAAAATGTAGCTCTTAAACAATAGAGACAGTCCACGTAATTTTGGATAACCCCTCGTATGATGAATGTTATTAGCAACAAATCAATGATGCATTGATTGGATTATGGACCATCTAATAGTTATATGATAAGTCATACTGAAATGTTCTGAATCATTTTATTTTCTTTTCTTTAATTTTGGTTAATTATTAATGACACAAAATTCATTTTTTATACAATTGTAAATTGGGTACCTTTGATTTAAAATGGCATTATTTGACATTGTTAGAGAAAGGCTATTGTATATTCTCAGCTCTGAAGGTTTATTTTATGATAATATTTTGAAAAAATACATTTTGCTGAATCAGTGTTATTAATTTGTGTTATTGGCATGTCAGTGAAGACTGCATTTAACTATGCTATATTGAACCAAATATGATTTTTGAAAATGGATTGTTTTAGAATGGTTTGTAAAATGTAGTGTTATATCTCAATCCAGTAACATTTTATGTAGTCTGCTGGACTTCTGTTCTATAGAGTATTCAAGCATGGTGTTACAATAAATAAAACCTGTGAGGAAATTGTTCCAGTAAGAGATTATGATGGTGATGTAATGCATCCGTTTCTTATTCTCTTGCGAAATCACAGGTTTATTCTTGAAATTCATCTCAGGTCTGGTATGCTTTATAACAAAAACATACTTTTAATGTGAGGATGTCTAGTCAAGCTTCAACATTCTTATATTGTCTTCTATGTTTAGGAACCATGTCTGAAAACTAAGATGTATGAGTGAAAATTTTATGATGTGAATTATTCCTTTTGTCTACAGGTCAATGTTAATATTGCATTTGAAATTAATTGGCAGCTAGTGTGATTCTGAATTATTAAACAGCAAATATTTTGTGTTCAAGATACCTGCATAGTTTGATTAATATTTTTGTCTAATGTGTATTTATGGTTTTGCAATTATTAGTGTTCAATTCATGTTATTTTTTATTTTGTTTCATATGAACTGGCAGACTTAAACTACACTTAATCTGAATATGATTGTCGCATGACATAGCTGCAAATGATTTATTATAGAAGACATATTTATCTACTTACATTTCATCTGCAGTTTTTACCTTTGGTATTGTGTAAAATGTTGTTATTATTATTATTGAATATAATTGGATACAGTTTTATGTCCAGTGGAACAAAATGGTTGAAAAATATTTTTAACTAAATTTTAAGTGTACAAATGCATGAATTAATAAAGGATCACGATGAATACATATATGCTTGGAACTTGGAAGTGTGTAATTCATTTTTTAAACTTACAGGTGCATTCAATAATATTGAATACCTCGCATTTCATATACAAATATTGTATTGGTTAACTGTTTTGTATTACATTTACACTATGTCCCGACAACAGATTTGTATACCAAATATGTGAAGTACAATTGTATTATGTAGTATTGTAGTTACATGCATCAATTATCCCTACAGGAGTTTTATGGCACAGTGTTATATAATCTTTTAAGATGTCAAAATCATGTATTGCAAATCATTGCAGTTATATGATATACAAGAATCAACATGATATTGTATGGAAGACTTCTATAAAAGCCCCTGTTTGCACAAACTCAACATTAATACATACTTCAATATAAGAGTCCCTGTTCTTTGTCAGTATAATAATATCCTATTGTAATACCAGGTGCATGCCAAATGTAGGCAACTAAGAATCTTTGATCTTAAGACAAGGCAATAAGAATGTCTAAAACACTGCGTTCTTTACTGATAAATATTTTGATATACATGTATTTCAATTGATCGAAAATATATATCTAATTGCCTTTTGGAATTATTTTTATGAGTAGGCATTTTAGGGCAAAAATGATTTTGTCTAGATTTTAATATATGAATGTTTATGATTGGACAATCTAAGAAAATGCTGTTCTCAATATCTATGACAGAATTTGTTTGGTACGATTATCATATTTTAATGCTATTATTTTCTTCTACTTTTTTGTGACACTTTTTTTTACCCATCTACACTGTGTGAAGTCATCCATGTAAATACATCATTATCACTTTCATTATTTATAAAAAATGCATCATTTGCTCACTGAACTATGTACAAAAAGTTTATATTTTATCTATGTAATATTTTACCTGGTCTATTTTATGGTCTCGACTTACCTTCACTCCAGAACATAATGCAAATTATTTGTAAGTTGAAGTTATCACTTCCCACAACAGGTGTTAGGTTTGACACAGGGTGGCTTGCATCATATATCTTGCACATATGATGGTGCAAAAATGTGCAGGTTTGTGGAGATGGGTAATTTAATATAGATACGAGATTGAAATAGACCCTGTTCCCCCTACTGTCTACAGTAGAAAATATTGTTCTTCGTTCTTTTTGGGTTGGCATGTTGAGGGAAATTTAGTTGGGATGACTTAGCACAACTCACTTGTCGCTCTTGTTTGGGTACGTGAAAAAAAAATATATAGGTAGATTCATTATATATACAAGAAAATTAGGACTATGACGTGTCTCTAGAATATTTTTTCTTTGTTATGATTCCATAATTAAGGTAATTTTGTCTTCTTATTTCAGTAGTTGCGACTACTTGTGCCATGACATTGTCAATTATATTATTTGGATTGAAAAAAATGCAATGTTTGTGTTGTATATAATTTGTTTGTTTTCTGCTATAGATCTTGGTATGTTATTGATGGTTAATATGTTTGTTATAGTTGCATTATAAATGTGTGTACATTTCTTGAATAGAATAAAATATGCTCAAAAATAAAGAATCTCTAAAAAATGTGTTTCAATTTTTTGTTAGTACTGTTCACTCTTTCTGTTTTATACAGAGATTGTTTTCATGTCAGATCACAATGCTATATGTCAATGAGACATAACATGAGAGCAAGTCAAGGATGAGGTCTACATCGCAGTTTCACACCATTATCAACTGTATGTCAAACATTATGTTACCTACACTAAACTTCCTGGGTAGCCTTGCAGAACTGACACAGTTAAAATGTCAATCAGAAGTAAAATACAAATGACTGGTAGTTGAGCACCCATCTGATCCACTACAAAACCAGTGAAGACAAAGTCACTAACTATTACTTTTGTAATTTTTATTATGATCATTTTCTTTTATTTTACTATCAACAAACTGAAACAAACATTAAAAATCATTTATACTCAGTTACAATGCCTCAAAATACTGTACATCATACAGTCTTATCTAAATAGAAACAATTATTCACCAATACCCAACAAGCATATTTCGATCAAAAATATGGAATACAAAACAACTACCTTTAAGAATGCATTTCCATGCGATGTAAGAAATTTTTGTCAGGGCATTTAAAATCTTAACAGGAAAATCATGCCTCTAGCTATACACGTGTGTATCAAATTTTACACATAATAAAAAATAAATAATTTCAATATTAACAAAACACTCCATCTTCCTCAGACCTCTGTCCACCTGTCCATAGCAAATATGCTAACCTCCTCAGCCTGGACAACACAAACTTGGGTCGTGACTGCATGGTGGCCACATAAACAACTTTTGTTCAAAGTCATACCCTTATATACTCTCAACAACAATCAATTTCAAACAGTCGTGATACTTAACAATGAAATGAAACTTGATTATTTGTGTAATGACTAAAAATGAACATAAAACAAAACATGTTAATTTAATAATTAGATCTAAAAAATAAACTCCAGCGACTTTTACAGAAGTTATTTCACTATGACAATTTTTCAAGAGTTAAATTCAGAAAATCTGTCAAGGATAATATCACAAAAATCAACGACTAACTCAACGCAACACTAAATCAATGTCCAAAATATCACAATGATGTAAAATAGAATTCACACAGTGTTGTTCAACAGAATGTTCTTTTAATGCAGTCAATTAAAACTTGTTTCCATGGAATAGTGTGTGTAGACCACACTTGAAAACAAAGGGAGGTCAAAGTTACATAGATGAGTCGCTAGAGTTACCTTCCCGTCATTGGTAACTAGACTGAGGTGGTGAACCTAAACCAAACGGTTTTGATGGTAGTTGAGATGGATCTTCCATTACTGCATTGGCTGAGAGAGAAGAACATGGAAAATAAAACTTATTATCTATGAATTAAAACATTTCAATAGTTTGATAATACAGAGAATCAGAGAATGTGCATAACAGAAATTTAACATAGACCTACATGAGATTAAATCAATCAAGGAAGCAGAGTGAACTAACAAGACAAAAGATGTCAGGAAACAAATTACATCAAATTTTTTTGCAAATTGAAAAAGCTTATCTGACTTCAGACAAAACTTGTTTTGTAGCAGTAATTAAGGGTGTAACGATACGCTCACCTCATCATACAATACATATCATGATACAAGGTGAATGATACAATTGTATCATGATATTCATCTATAGATGAAAAAGCCTGTATAAACTGTTTAAACTTCATAACATGAAATACAAGAGGGCCATGATGGCCCTATAAATGCTCACCAGGAGAAAAGGTCATTTGGAGATTAAGATTGTTGAAGTTTTCTATACGAGTCTAAGTAAGATCAAGTGACCCATCTGGGCCGTTTTTTATCCCATGGCCATTATATGAACAGATTTAAAAGAGGTCCATTAGACAAAGCTAGATACCAAATATCTTAGGTCTTGTGGTTTAGGAGAAGAAGATTTTTTAAATTTTCCTATATCAAATAGAATAAACCCCAGGGCAGGGCCAATTTTGACCCCGGGGCCATAATTTCAACAAACTTGTGAGAGGTCCACTAGACAATGCCACATACAAAATATTGAAGCTCTAGGACTTGTGGTTTCGGAGAAGAAGATTTTTTAAATTTTCCTATATAAGTCTATATAAATCAAGTGACCCCCGGGGCGGGGCCAATTTTGACCCTAGGGCAATAATTTGAACAAACTTGGTAGAGGTTCACTAGACTATGCTACACTAAATATCAAAGCTCTAGGCATTGTAGTTTTTGACAAGAAGATTTTTTAAATTTCCTATATAAGTCTATGTAAAATCAAGTTACCCCTGGGGCGGAGCCAATTTTGACCCTAGGGGAATAATTTGAACAATCTTTGTAGAGTTCCATTAGACAATGCTACATACCAAATATCTCAGCTCTAGGCCCTGTGGTTTCAGACAAGAAGATTTTTTAAGTTTTTTAAATTTGTTGCCATAGCAACCAGAATTTTTAATGAAATTTAATTTTTTGAACATCTTTGAAAGGGGACCACCCAAGGATCATTCCAGCCAAGTTTGGTTGCAATCGGCATAGCGGTGTAGGAGGAGATGTTGTTTTAAGTAAACATGGACGCCACGTATTCGTAACGACGCACGACGGACGATCACAAAAGCTCACCCTGAGCACATTCGTGCTCTGGTGAGCTAAAAATGCAGATGAATGCAAACTAGAGCATGAACTACTACTTAGTTTAAACTCTGACATCTTTAACAGTTGTCTTTATCCCATCCTTTTCTACTGTCCTGAACCGAAAGCAATCCATATTTCAGATTTAAGTCGCCAAGGACGATTTAAGCTCAATTAAGGACATCATGTTTTTATGAATACTTCCCTTTATCAGTGATCTTTAATATTCCGTACAGTCCAGGGTTGTGCAACATATTGCAGAGATAATTTTACATTTTGAAACAATGAGTTATAACAGTGTGCATGATTTGAAACAATGAGTTTTTCCTAAAACCAATAAGTTTTATGCATGTTCGGAGGTTAAATATGGAAAAGGTCAACACTGTGTAAATTGCTCATTAACCTTTAATTTCTGCATCAGCAGATGTGCCACTCTGGCCCAACACATAATTGAAATTTCCCTGTAAGTGTAATGTACAGTATCCCCTATCTAGAGCCATTGCATCATTGACCTCTAAAAACCCAAATGGCGCATTTTCATTCCGCATTAAATTATGTAATTGTTAATTTGTATTGCATTATGAGTTTGTTTTCCATTTAAACCATGGGACAAAATCTTACCATTTCTTGAACTAGGAATTTTTGCATATTTCATAATATTATTGTATTATCATGATATATTTAGGACAGTGTTCAATCTAGCTTGTGTCAGTAAGTGGCCATTTGGGCCCATAGACTTTCGCCAAGGGTGTCATTAAAAAAAATAGTAGGGTCATGAAATAAGATAACAAAAATACCAAACAACATGCGGGATGGGGCTATGTCGAAAAAGAATCTCGTCGTCAAAAACAATCTAGTTAGTTGGACTATGAAATGGGGCTGCTTACGAGTTAATAACGTGATCACTAGAAGTCATGTGTCTGTCAAGCGTCGATATGCAGAATTTCGAACAACTGGAGACAAAAGGGTTTGTTTTACCAGTGGCAGTACATAAGGAACACTTTATGACCAAGGCTTTTCATCAAAGAAAAGCCAGTTTTTAAAACATCAGTCAGCCATTTATATTTAAAATCAGGTCTTTTAACAGTTTGACCACTTTGTTGGTAGTAGTAGTTGTCTTAGTTGACGGCCAATGTTAATCCCCATATATTTCTACAAATATTATATGAACATTTTGAATTTTTTCGCAGAAGACGAGAAAATAAACAGTTGTACACTTTGACATTTTGAGTGAGTCTGTTACTTAAAATAGACTGCTAATAGCAACAACCTGGTTTAACATTTTCATCCATTAGCGGGTACCCCTTGAACTGCATTTATTAATCCAATCTCAAATAAGTAGCGGAAAGCAAATCAAAGTAAGCAAATGATTTATTACGCGGTACAGCATTATCGATGATGTATGAGAACGCACTTTTTATGTGCAGATGTTTTAATACTGTGCGCTTTTGGACATTTTAATGCGTGAAAAGCGCAAAACACGCATGTAAAATTATCCCTGATATTGTGAACCAAGCCAGGACCTAACAACAATGATAAGCATTCAGTAGTATATTGTTACACCCTTAACAGTAATATTAATTGAATTATTGAATAAACATACCTGGATTAAACTGTTCTGCTGTCACTCTTGTTATTAAAATACCAATTCCTTCAATCATTGCTAACAATACACCACCTAAAGCAAAAACAGTGAACTCATGTAATAGTCATTGTCAATTAATTGTGCTTAATTAAAGTATATATGGAGGAATACATCCTAATGTCATATGATAGGACAATTGTAAAATAAAATTTTTCCCTAGGTACATTAATTTATTAACAAGAAGGCCACAATGGCCCTTAACTCGCTCACATGAATATAGCTTCTTTAGTATCATTACAACTTCTTTCATATCAATGTTTAACTAGGAAAGCCTAACACTGACCTAGAAATCAGCAAGACAGATATTCTGAGTAACTTTCATCAAGACTTAATGAAAAGTGTTGTCTCTACAATGTTATCAAACTTTTCCTGTGATTTGACCTGTTTACCTAGTTGCTGACCCCAGATGAGTCATGACCTACGGTATGTTCTATTGTGTCCAAGATATCATAAAGACAAACATTCTGACAAGGTGTTGTGAAGATCCAATTAAAACAGTGACCTCTAAAGTGTTCACAAGGTTTTCATGTGATTTTGCCTGGTGACCTTATCTTTGACCCTAGGTGACCCATGTTTGATGTTGTTCAATATATTGTTATAACAAACATTCTGACAAAATTTGATGAAGATCCAACAAAACTGAGAGCTCTCGAGTATTCACAACCCTCAAGTGTACTTGACTGATCCAAATAGCTCATCTTTGAGCACAATGTGCTCAGGAGAGCTTAAGAAGAATTCTTTCCCAAATTTATTTCATTCTTTCACTAATTTGTTTCTAAGTTCAAAAGATAATACAATAATCATCTGAATTAAACTAAGTTTTTACACTGAAAGTAAAATGAAAGAAATATAATTTACCTACAACTGCAGACCCAAGCATAGCAGCTTTACCATCTGAAAAAAAATCAATCAATTAACAGAAATTACAAAAATAAAGGTACAAGTACAAACAAGCACTCAGGTCTGTAATGCATTACACAAGAGAGAAGAAGGAATATTTAATGCCTTAATTAACTTCAGACCATGTTTTCAAGCCACCATTTGAACATTCAAGTGTGTATATCATTAATATTATGATATATATTTCTATTTCATTTTTTAAAAGTATTTTGAGCAGTCCCCAGCATTTTTTTGGGAGGGACCGATTCAAAGTAAAACTTTGTCTGAAAAGTATATTTTCTCCTATAATCTATAAGAATTTCCATTCAGTTAAATCTTTAATATAAATGGCCATTTTTTATCAAAAAGATTGTAAATTCACATGTATAATAGCTTATTTAGGTTGTAATATTTCCCCTTCATGAGGGCTTCAACTTACTTCTTACAGATAATGCAGCTCCTGTTAAGGCACCACTTGTTATGGAATTCCAAGGGTCTTCCTTTTTTCTCATATAAACTAATGAACAGTCAATTGCAGAAAATAAACCTCCCCACACAGCAAAATTTCCTTAAGAAAAAAGATAGTTCTAGGTCATATGACTGCTGCTAAATCAATAGCCAATAATGCAAATTATGAATGTAGAAAATAAGAGTGAAAATACATATTTTTACAAATAATACAAGTATCCTGTCTATGTTTCC
This sequence comes from Lutraria lutraria, assembly GCA_964023205.1. Classification (NCBI taxonomy): domain Eukaryota; kingdom Metazoa; phylum Mollusca; class Bivalvia; order Venerida; family Mactridae; genus Lutraria; species Lutraria lutraria. Next base: position 25,806,317 of record OZ026844.1, on the reverse strand, counting down.
TATTTGTACAGCGCTGTACAGTTTGATAATCAGCTGAAACAACAATGATATGCTTTGACATCTGTTAGCACTACAGATGGTTGCCCTGTTCATTTGTTGTTTGATTGATTGAAGTGCTCCAGCTAAAAATTAATGTAATCTGGCAAAAATGGATAGCAATAACTAAAACTATGACGAATCAAGGTAACACCATCATCCTACCCCCCCCCCCCAAATATCTGATTTGCATCTACCTCAGAAACAGCCCAAACAACCTTGAATTCCGAGGAAAATTCACAACCCTGTTTTTACACTCTAAAATTTCTATTCCATCAGATACATTTTGTTAACTGCGTGTAATTGGTTTTCAGTAAATACTAGGTACTTACCCCCTGTGATAGGTGATTTTGCCTTTATATTTGCAACAGAACTAAAAAATCTTTTAGCCATACCCTGTAAAAGAAATATTTCTGATGTTCAAACATTAATTGCATGTACTTTTCAATTCTGTTTTTTTCTTCTATCATACTCCATGCATAATTACTTTTAATTCAGCTGTAATTTTTCACCCTAGGATAAAAATCCTAATCACTGAAAGAAAGTGGAAATAGTTTGCTCCACAAACTTGTAATATTGTATGCGGACCGACCGACCGACTCCAATAAACCCCTTTAAAACTTCATTTGCGGGGGTATAATAACTAAGAACATATTTAATACTTGTATTATAAATATTTCTTATAAATAACTTACACTTGGAGAATTCCGTGCACCTGAGATACCATGAAATACTGAACCGCCTACCAATCCCATTGAAAAAGCACCACCACAGTCATCCACAATGCGCCATGGGCTGAAAAATACATGAAGATTTATCTGGCTTGGTTGTCAGGTCAAATCAAGTTTCACTAATTTATAGATATAAAAACTAAACCATAATTATATACTAAAATAAACCCACTGTATAAAGTGCATTGCAAGTAATTTGAATTAAATATTACATTTGATTGGTCTTCTATAAACCAACATCGCACGTAATTTACAAATTTTTGAACAACAATAACTACTCTGTACATAGGAATATATTACAACAAATAGCCTTAAAATCACTATAAATATATAATGTAGGGAACCATGTCTCAGATTTTTTATAACAGCCTCAGTTTGTTAGATACTTGACTTTAAAGAAATTCCGTACCCACAACCCGCTGTTTATTACGTAATACGCCATAGATAAACAAGAGGGCCAAGATGGCCCTGTATCGCTCACATGACAATCACTGTTCACTCATTAAAACATTGTTTTGAACCGGTGACCTAGTTTTTGACCCCAGATGACCAATGTTAGAACTTGTCCTACCTATAAATAAGACAAACATTCTGACAAAATTTGGTGAAGAACAAATCAAAACCATGAAAACTACAGCATAGACAGATGCTGCAGACAAGGTTTTCCTAAGATTTGACCTCGTGACCTAGTTTTTGACCCCAACGACCTATGTTCGTCAATCTAATTAAAATTGATACAGCAATAATAACAACTACATAAAAGAAAACTAAACTGCCGGATGTTTTTCATACCCCACCCACTGAAATCAGACATGACCTCCAACATTTCTCTGGAAACTACGCGTTTCAGGTCATACAGTGAAATCATTGACACATCAGCAGTTGAAAACATTGAACGTGCTATATGTTCAGCATTTATTCATATTAATTTCCATTCAGAAAACGCAGAAAGTAGCTTACCAAGGATCACGTGCGTATTCTTCCATTTCTGATGTTTCTCACGCAATTACATAAAGGAACGACAAAAGTTCTGACGACGAAATGCAGTTGAATATATCGCTGTCGTCTATCAATACTTGGCCGAATTCCGAATGGACATCCTGTCTCACCGTCTCAAGCAGTACAATTAGTTGGACTTTGCAAATGATTACTTTAATGATTATAATGCCAAAAAGGTTAATTAAAGTTAGTTACATGTATCAGGGACACTATATTACCTGTATCTGTATGGTAATACTCGAAACAAAGACCTATACCATACATGTATGGTATACATAGTTCCCACATCTACAATATTTACCTCCCTTGGCGGCCATCTTTGTTGGCAAATTCAACAAGCATTGATAGAAGATATTTATGTTTTTGTTTTGATAATTCTAAATACATGATATTTATATGTGACAACTACATTTTCTTAAACCTGATGTGCTTATGGTCTTAACAACTTCATTATTAAGTTATCTTTTATAAATTTAGTTGTTTAATAACCAATTTTCTTATTTTTTCTATAAAGCATATAGGAAATTTGACAACTAAGATGGCTGCCAAGGGAGGTAAATATTGTAGATACGGGAACTATGTATAGGTCTTTGCTCAAAATAATCTCGCGCTGGTGTTATTGGTCTTTCTCGTGTTTATTATGTCCCAAAAGAGTACATTAAATATTCCATGTTTTGCACAAGCCACTGTAGAGTCTGGAAGTATATAATTATTCCAATCACAGATTGTTTGAGGCACAAAAGAATGTTTAGAAACGTCCGTGTTTGAAGTTGTATAACCGATTTGGAGTTATAACTTCATTGTTGCCTGGGACCATTATGCACATGTACATTGTGTATATAAAGAACATTGTATCATATAATGTCCATGTAGACAAGTACATCACATGTCTGTTTTCTTTTTTTCTTGCTCTGCAAATATTTGTAGCGGTATTATAAGTACTGTACATGTATATATATATATAGTATTTGTGTAAATTCATTGGCTGTGATATTAACCTGTCCGATTCGCTCAGTTGGGAGAGCTTCTGACTTGCAAGCAGAGGGTCGTGTATTTGAGCCCCACATCATTATTCATCAAATGTTGCTTAATTCACAGACACTTGGGGTTAGGAGCTTTAAAAAATCAAAATAATTGTATTTTTGTCAATCCAAACACTTATCATATCTATCAATAAAACCTAAAATAAGCCCGGTTGACCCATGTTCGACCTTGACCCACATATCATTGAGGCAAACATTCTGACAAGGTTTGGTGAAGATTCAATCAAAACTGTGACATCTAGTGTTAACAAACTTTTCCTAAGATTTGACCTGGTGACCTAGTTATTGACCCCAGATGACCCATATTTGTACTTGGCCGTTATATCATTAAAACAAACAATTTGACAAAGTTTGGTGAAGATCCAATTATAACTGTGAAATCTACAGTGTTAACATGGTTTTTCATAAGATTTGACCTAGCGATCTAGTTTTTGACCCCAGATCACCCATGTTCGAACTCGTCCAAGATATTATGAAGACAAACATGCTGACACGGTTTCATGATGATCCAATCAAAACAGTGACTTCTAGAGTGTTCACAAGGTTTTCCAGCAATTTGCCCTAGTGACCTAGTTTTTGACCGCAGATGACCCATTATCAAACTTGACATACATATTATCGAAATAAACATTCTGACAAAGTTTCATGAAGATCCAATCAAAACAGTGATTTCTAAAGTGTTCACAAGGTTTCCCCTTATTTGGCCCTGGTGACCTAGTTTTTGACCCCAAATGGCCCAATATCGAACTTGTCCAAGATTTTGTCGATATTAACATTCTGACCCAGTTTTGCGAAAAATGTGGCCCCTAGTGTGTTCACAAGGTAAAAGTTTGATGACGCACGACGCCGGACGAAGATCAATCACAAAAGCTCACCCTGAGCACAATTGCTCATGTGAGCTAAAAAGCTAATGAGCCTTTAAGTGTTTAAAATTATAACATTATCATATAACATAATACAAACAATGAAGCCTTCAACTCATTATAATTGTAAATGTAATTTGTTTTGGAGATATTCTGTAATTTGTGCCTGCTCATTAGCTCCGTCTGCAGCATAGGCACTCTGTTCTGTGATTTTTTACCCATATGTACGTTATTTTTTAAATAAACCCATCAAACAATGCAAATCTGTCCAAAAAAATCTTCAAATTTTTCTGCTACTGTGCATGTAAGAAAAACATAGGGTTAAGGGTCAAACATTAGGTTACCAGATCAAATCCCAGGAAAACCTTGATTGGAACTCGACCAAACCTTGTCAGTGATTTCTTGGACAAATTCAAACAAGGGTCATCTGGGGTCAAACATTAGGTCACCAGGTCAAATCCCAGGAAAACCTTGTTAACAATCAAGAAGACAGTTTTAATTGGATCTTCATCAAACCTTGTCAGAATGTTTGTCTTTAAGACATCTTGGAAAAAAATTAGATCACTGGTAAACCTTGATAATACTGTAGAGACAACATTTTTTATCATATATTGATGAAAGTTGCTTAGAATGTCTGTCTTTCTAGGTCAGAGTTAAACATTGATATGAAAGAAGTTGCAATTATACGAAAGAAGTAGCAGCCTTTACTCAGGTGAGCGAATAAGATTTTCATGAACATTTTCAGACACCTCCATTTTATTGAAAAGTTGGGTTACATTGACACTATGCAGACATGACAGAAGGGTCATTCATAAGTACAATGTAATAAGTATATAACCAAATTACAAGTGAATTTGTTATTCAATTGCTGTGTTACCCAACTTGTCTCATTGTAGTCAGCTGAACCTACTAGAGTAACAAGTTCAAATTTGTCACTTCACATTACGAATAGGAGATATGAGAAAAGTTGCCTTGGGTTGTGTATCTTTTCACTATCTATTAACAAGAATCTTAATGACCCCTAATGTAATAGAACAATTTGCAACAAAGAAACAGAAGTACATGAAATATTTCAATCATATTTTAATATCATTAAGAACACATGACTTTTACATGACAAAGAATAAACAGTGCCTTCAATTTCATTTTTCAAAATTAGAACAGAATGATTCGCAACAAAAATATTGACAAATATAGAATTATTTTATTAATATAATATTTCACTGAGAGGAAATGGTAAGCCATATGAAAATGTTCAGAAGAGATAGGTTGAAACATAAACTTGTGTCCAGATAAAGTGTTGACTAATTAGTGTCCCAATCTACAGCAAGAAGCTATTCACTCAATATGGACCAAATAGTTTATATGTAAACACCAAAATACATTTTGAATGACCAAATTTCACTTACATGGAAACCATTTTCAATACCAATAATTTTATGATATATTACAGAAAAAGGCATCCAGAATAAATTTCAGAATGCAACAAAATAATGTAAACAACTAATAAAATGCATTGAACACACAATTATCCAAAAACATAACTGTTATAATTCATCCCAGAATTCCAATGTTATAAGTTTAAAAGAAATTATCGGCACCAAAATTTGATACTCATCATAATCAACAATGTTACAGATAAATGAAAAGAACAATTATGTAAGATGGATTAACATCTTGGCACATAACTAGATGTGCTTATAACAAGCCAGCACTTCACAATACGAGACTAGTATGACACCACATGGTTGACTTGGAGATGGCATTTTAATTTACTTTACATAAGTTTTTCAGTTATTAGCGAATTAAAATGTCATTTGTGTTTAGCATACTGCATGCTGCATTTTCATTTAATATGAATCTTGTAATCTTTGATGTAGAAATTAAACATCCATAATAATGAAAATAAAATTATCATAAGTTTCTGCTGGCTTGTGATTGGCTCTCTGTCACTTGACCTTGACCTTGCTTTACATCACTTATACACACCCACTGGCCTTCTAAAGTTTCCTTCCACAGGCTTACCTTAAAAAATATATGACAATACAATATTTGTTAAAATTTCCTGACTGCAAACCTTCTCAGACAACAATCAAATACAAGTAGTTTTAATGGTAACATGGTAAGATAATAATTAGAATGTGCACAAAAGCTTTGTAGATGAGCTAATGCAGTTAAGGTTCTTGATTTATGCTTACTTATAATCAAAATCTACTATAATTGCACGACTTAAAATGACTACTTTAAAATTGAAATTTTACAAACTAAAATCCAGTTTTTATTAAAATTCATTTATAGACCAAACATTTCATCCATTCAGCAATAACTGACAAGTTATAAATAAAATAAAGTCTAGTTAACCTTGTATGGATGGACAAGTCAATAACTACATGTCCTGTATCGGCAGATGTCAGGGGCTTAAAAATTTACATTAAAGGCAAAATGACAATGTTATTTACCTTGTTGTCACCTCCAGACACAGCTAAAATGTTTCCTGTGATAGACCAACTCAAATGCCAAACTACGTCTTTGAATTTATTTAATACAGTAGATGACCAGTCTTTGCTTGTTCCATCATTGGTCCAGATAATAACACGACAATCCTGTAATCATATAAAATAACTAGTATTTGTTTCATAGTAAAGTTTTGAATAAATACTATTTGTACACTATTTTTTCACAGCTTCCAAAAACCTTGATTTCTTCAAACCTTTCCATAGCACAATATAGCTCACTTTTGATTATCATTATTTATTTCATCAGATTTAACACAATTTTCAACATTATTTCAGTCACAACGTGGCAGGCAGTTATCCTAACCAGCTTCCCTGGACTTCATGTAGGGATTAACCAGTACTAACCACATTCTATCCACAAGCTACTACCCCCCCACCCAAAAAAAATAAATTACCGAAATGTAAGATATGTCACCATTGAAAATATATCATTCCCTTTGCGATTGTTCATCATCTAGGAGAAAAGCTTTCTGTTCTTATCTTTCCAAACAGATTAGCATTATTATAACAAGAGGGCCAAGATGGCCCTATATCACTCACATGACTATCACTGTTCAGTCATTAAAATATTGTTTTGAACCGGTGACCTAGTTTTTGACACCAGATGGCCCATGTTAGAACTTGTCCTACATACAAATAAGACAAACATTCTGACAAAATTTTGTGAAGATCCAATCAAAACCATGAAAACTACATCATAGACAAGGTTTTCCTAAGATTTGACCTCATGACCTAGTTTTTTACCCCAGATGACCTATGTTCGAATTTGTCTTACATATCATTAAGACCGCATGATAACTTTGACCTACTGACCTGAAAATGCATAGGTCCTGTAGAGGTTGTCATGAGGAACCAATATATGAAGTTTGATGATTGTAGTTGGAAGCGTTTCGATTTTATAGGCAAGGTTAACATTTGGTACAAACAAACAGGCCAAATACAACATGCTCCCGATCTATCAATATGGGGGCATAACAATATGTACACAAATGCACTTTAAAACATGAGGTACACACAGAAAATAACAGTCTTACATGCTAATTGAGTTGTTAATTATCTATGTTAACTGCAGACCACAACTTACTTCCAAGTAACAGATCAATGTTTAGAAAGAAAATGCTACTTTGAACAAGAGAATCATAATGGACAGTTTCATATGAAATACATTTTCATCAAACCATTTACATTGTTATCTAATTTTTTGTCAATGTAAAGTTAATAAGAAATGCAGTTTATTAAGCATACCTGTGAACAACTAGCAATTATACTTTTTGGTAGACCAATGGAAGGTGCCCATGCAACGTCTCGTACCCAATCACTGTGTCCCTCTAACTTCTGATCTTCAATCCATTCTCCTTCTTCCTCTCTGGAGTACAAAATACATGAAATAATGCAAGTCTGTGAACTATGAAGAACTATCATGTATCCTTTTCACAAATTTCCCCTCTTTTGAACATAACAAATAGGAAATAGCTGAAGCCATTGTAATAACAACTTAAAGACAATAAATGGTTCACCATAGTTTCCATTATTTATATACATGTATAGATGCCAATTTGTAAGCAAAAGAAGGACATATAACTGGGTATTGATAAAGTAATTCAAATAAGATGGAAGTTACACTGAAATGAAAGAATCAGGATAATTCAAATAACTGTGACTTAAGAAACTAAGTGTTTGTCAAACAAACCCCACGAAATGCCAAGTGGATAAGTAATTTCTAGTTATTGATCGAAAAGGTTTTGAGTTAAAGGTCACTGTGACCAGTCACCTTGACTTTTGACCTCAAAGTGAAAAGGGTTCATCTACATGTAATGATCAACCTCATCAAGGACTGACACACCGACATGTGTAAAGTAATGTACCTCCATTTCTTCGTGGGGCATGGGGGCTTAATAATCGTAAGTGATCTTACTTCCAGATCTTAACAAGATTATCACATCCACCAGAAACTAATTTTTTCACATAAGATGGACGACCAGACTGTTCAAATAAAGCATTTGGAGACAAGGCTGGAGCCCAGCTTACTGCATTGCAACCAATCTGAAATCACAAAATAAACAATATGTTGACAAACCTGCATACATGCATTACTAACGACCAACAACTGTTATATTTAATTACAGTACAAGAATTATGATTAAACAAGTCTGAATTTAATGAAACACAGTACATCAATTCATTGGACAATCCAACACATACATTAACACCTTTGGAACTAGAGATTATCCAAATTATAACAAAAAATTCAGAACACTAGCAAAATCTTACTGTGTGAGCATTTTTTATCTTTTTTGCATCCCAACTTCCGTCACCTGAAATCAATTAAAAATATTTAATTTTAAACAGTTTTATGATATCCATCCATAGATACTGAAACATTAAATTATATGTGACATATATTCTAGGGGCCAGGGGCCTCTTCTCAAAACAGCTGGTTAAGAACCTGGGTAAACAAAACAAAATGAATTTAGAATTGACTTCGTTTTGACAAAGTGCAGCTCTAAGCTGGCATGCACACTTGAAAGAAAGGAGTAGGTTCAGAAATAGCCAAAATCGGCCCAATGTTCAATATTTAAAATAATTTGGTAAATCAAACTAACATATGTCCTGAGTAGTTCTACATATTTTTTTATAATCATTTTGTTATATTTGTCCATTTTTAAGCTCTTTAATGACCCCACCCTAATGCAAATTTTGACGTCATTTTGAGATATTGACAATAGGCGTACGTCGTACGTTTGTAATCACACGCACATAAACCTAGTTGAGTTTATTACTAGTGAGGTTATCTAAACTCTTAATTAATGTCAATATTGTCAGTAATTCAGCTCATATGTATACATATTATATCAACATAAAATGAAAACTTACACATTTATAAATAGACATTTTTCTCAACAATGTATATCTTAACATATTACGATAATTAAAGTCATGAAACTCATACAGTACATATCTTTCAAAATATTCAATTTTATTATATTGCTTTATGCTGTGTTGGCCCCTTTCAGTTCCGTTTGTAACATTTCCGATTATTTGACATTTCGCTATAAATGTCCATTTCGCGTTTACTCATCTTCTCCAAGTTTGTTACCGCTTTAGATTGTGTTTAATGATTTGAAAATCTTCAAGTTCTCGTGACATAGCAGTCGCCACAGTGTGTAAGTCATCACATTTTTACTTTCTCGTATTATATTGTCTATTTCATTCAATATAAAGTCCGTAGACAATTCATTATTTATTATTCAACTTCAAAAAATTAATACACTTTTCGAACTCCAGGTGTTTCGCCCTCGATTTTTTTTGTCTGCATCAAAGCTTCACATGTTTATATTTTGTTAAATATTTATATAATTTATTTCAGTCATACATGTACTTGTATATCATACTTAATATTTTCTGTTATTGTATCATTACATGCAAAATGATTACTTGTGCATTTGTCTGTATTTTCAGCGGTCACTGGACTTAGCGAAAAACACCTAAAATGTCGAAAAATGCCTGAAAGTTGCAGAAAAACGTCCAAAAGTTGCAGAAAAATGCATTATGGAAGACTGATTCTATGTTTTATGTTATATGTACACTATATCTGATAATCTGTGGAAATTTCAACAAATAAAATTCAGAAATAAATATTTTATAAGCGTTTTTATATTTCTCCCAGTAAACTTGAACACTTATTTTGAATGCATTATTTGTGGCATTGTATATGCCTTGCATAGCTCAAATGCCATACAACAGAGACAGTGTGTAAAGCGCATGCCGATATTGTCTACAAAATTGCCAGCATGACTTTTACAATACCATACTTCAGTATGTTAAGCAGAATATCATAACCTGAAAGTCAAAAAGATGCATGGCAAGTATGACTGCATGTATGGATTAGATCATGTTCATCCTTGTGAATATAGGAGTGTTCACATAAGTTTGTCATAATTGCCAACCAGGTGTTCCTGCACAGTAACTCTATAATTTGAAGACATATTCATTATTGACACATTTCCAAAGTATATATCTTTCAAGATTTTTTTATCTTAAACAGAAGTGTTTGAGCTGGAAGATTATGCCAAATGTGTAAATCATCTATGAGGAGTGCAGAGTGAATTTAGCTACCTATTTGGTATGCCACATACATGTATTACTTTTTGAAAGTCAATAATGAGTGGCACTTGGTTAGTTTGGAGCCCCTGAATGAAGTTTTTCCAAATTCTAATTCAACCATTTGCTTGTTAAATAACCCAGCAATCTGTAAGATAAAGACAGTCATGCAACACAAATACATTGTAATGGGAAAAGGGCCTAAAATAACTATTAAAAATAGCCTATTGTTGTTATGATAAACATAGGCTTCTTAAAGAGTGACTTTTGTGAACTGAATGTGAGAATCTTTGTAAGCTGAGGTTGTTGCTTTTCTGAATGTAGATATCAGAACTATTCAGACCTACATGTAATACTGTCTGTGCATTTACTTTGACTTCATTGTGTGATTGTTGATTACCTTCTTCCCTTGTTAAACTATTTAGACTATGACATAATGTTATGGCACAACTCCTCTAATTTGAGCTTACATTGTGACTGCAACTGTCTTTGTATGCTCAACTTACTGTATCTAAAATTATATGGACAGTAATTTATTTTACAAGACCTGTAGGCAAAAAGTAAACCCAGAAATGTTCCAGTAGTCAGTGTTTGGATAAATGAAATCAGTCATCAACTAGATAGAAGATATCAACCAACAGTGTATGCTGTAGCACTGTTTCATATTCAGAATATTCCAAGAAATCAAAATCCAATTTTGTTTGCAATATTATACCTGAGCTCAAGGACAGATACCCTGCTTGATGCAGTTCCTATGATCATTTTCAAAAATGTATGAACAGAGAAGACCTTCATTTATTATTATGTTTATGTCCTGTATATCTTGAGCCAACAAATATCAGGATATTATGTTCAATAGAATCTGCATTGGATTGGCCTTAGAATATCAAAACAATTGATTTTGTTCCTGGTTTTAATATCAAACACAGAGATTGGGTTTTACTTGTAAAGTTGCCAGCTTTCAAGTCTCTATTGATGAACTGATGTGGTTAGATAGTGTATTTGATTGTTATATTAATGAGATGTAATCTGGAAAAGAATGATCTTTTTAGCCTAAGATATTTTCATGGTGCATATGTAGCTGTTTATAAACATAATATCTGTGCATACATTAGCTGCAAATAATGTTTTTCTTATTGATTTCTGAATTGATAATCCTTCATTCTTTGTTTTTTTCTTGCATAGCAAATGATACATAAAATTATTATTTTAAAAAATGAAAATAAAATTTTGTATCATGATATTGTCTTTTATTTTATTGAGCACTTACAGTAGCCTAGAAAATAATTGTCAACAATGTTTATAGCTAAGACCTGTATTAAGTCTTTTGACATAGTATATATACAAGTCTACAATGAAATAATTTTTAAAGATCAATGCACAAAAAAAGTTTGGCATTATGACAAATCGAACCAGGTACCCTCAGCTCATGAGCGAACAACACTAACCACTGCGCTATTGTTCCAACGTTTCAAATTGCCATTAAAATTACGTAAGTCACTGACTAACAGTCTATATTTAGATACATATGTTAATTGAAGTGGGCGGAGTTCCATGTTTCAAGTAAATGTACTTAAAATGTCGAAATATTCGCAACATCCTTTCATTTCAATGATCACATGTCAAAATATATTTCCAAAAATTATGATGTTACATTCCAATCCAAAACAAAACATCGAGCGATATCCAGTAAATGCTAAAATATTTTAGTCCCGTTCCTTGCAGACGAAAGTTTAATTTTTCTGGCGTCAAATGTTATTTATATAATGCATGCATTGTTTTGTGCATCTGACGTCATTTTGTCGTTTTTAAGCACTATTAGGCTACATAAGGATTCTTTACACAAAATATACGTACAATATAGTTTTATAGTATACGTCCTCCGTGACGTACAATCTGGATTTTAACTCTGCCAGCGTTGCTAGGGACAGTGTAAACAATGACAACGGGTTTTTAATGTTTAATTTTCGGAATAAACACAAAATAAAAACAAGACAACAAACAATTTTGTATGGTTAATGTTTATTGCTCTTAATTTTACCTTTTAAAGACCAGTACTTAATCAAATGTGTACTTAAATCAACATTATGTCCGATTTTCTATGCACTCGACGTGTTTTTTGTGTGTCAACAGCGGAAAGAAAAACTATTTTTTCAGATAGGGCACAGGCCTCGACCAAAATAATTATTATACCATTTTACGAGAGATATAATTAAGATTAGACTGATGCATTTTATTTTTTGGTCGAGGCCTGTGCCCTAACCGAATTTTTAAATTTTATGTCAAAATATAGACGAAAATATGGCAAAACCGGATTTTAGTACTTACTTTTGGTCCATGTTTCCCACGTAAAACACAGACTATCTCGAATGTCTATCATGTTTATTAATAAGCAAAGGGTGTCCTTACAAAAAACATACATTTTTCTTACAAAACTTAAATTTCGTAAATTACTGCATTTTTGGGCCGATTTCATGCCTAAGTGAACTTAGTCCTTTGCGCACGGATACCGGAGTCCGTTAACAAGTGTACCAAAGTCTTTCTGGGCATGCTATTAATCCAGATACTGACAATGGACTTGATTAATTGTTAAATTGGTAACTTAATGGTATTTTTGTTTTTTATTCCAGTTCTTGTTGCTTTAAAGATGAAGATAAGTTCGCGAACCTCGCGAAACTTCGGTATCCAGATAATTTGTGTCCGAACTTTAGTCATGGACCTCAGAGTTCGGATATTCGTTACAGCCCTACATTCTATACTTCAACTTCAATGATAATTCTTCACAAAATCCATTTAAACATCACGTAAAGGTGCAGGGGTGCATGTGACTGTACACTATGGTTTGCGTATGACCAGACAACCAAAACACTATACTCAGTGTAAAGGTTAGAGTGAGCAAAGATCGCCTTGTACTGCATGTCAGTCAGCATCAACCCTAAATCTGGACAAAAATATTCGGATGCCAATTTTCTGGCCATAAAAACTTTTGAGTCAGCAGTTAAAATACAGGGTAAGTCGGGTAAAATTACACATTTAATTAGGGTCATCGCAGATAATTATACTAAACTAATGGATTAATTTAATTCATTACACTAACCTGTACTTGATAGAATAGACACTGAACCATCTGAACTTCCACACGCTAAAACCAAACCTAACTCGTGTGGTGCAAAACTAACAGAATTCACTGAAAATCAGAAAAGAGTAACATAACAATGCATTACAAATACATACAAAAGATGAAACTTAACTTAGCATGTTCTTTTTTAGATGAAAAGAAAGCTTCTCATATAGACATTAGGGCGAGGGGGAATATGCCTGTTTTTCTGTTACATACTAGTGGGCAGTTAACCTTATCAGTTTTCTCTGCAAGTAACTAGCAATATGTTCACATATGAATGATCACTGATGAAGATTTATTGGCCTATTAAAAATGGTATGTTTTTAACTTAATCATCATAGAGAATGTACATGTATGTTACAACCCATGGTTCAAACCTAAAACTCAACCAATGGAGCTATGCTAACTTTCTTACTAACATATACTAAACACAGATGAAGGGTACATACCTGAAGAATCGTGATTTGAGTACTCATACAATTTCCCCCATGTTCCATTAGTTTCTTTCCAGATGATCACTTTCCTGTCATAACCACATGAAGCTATAAGATTTCCATACATTGGATGTGCCCAAGCTAGTTGCCACACTGGTCCTTCATGTCTGAAAAAAAGGAAAAATCTTGTGAAAATACTGATCCCTAGTTTTGGTTTACTATAAATAAGAAACCAAACAAGAGGGCCAAGATGGCCCTTTATCGCTCACCTGAGAACAAAGACACTATAATTAATGACCAGATAATATAGTTTCCATCTCGTATAACCCATTTTTACGTAGATTTTGAGATCAAAACCAACAATGAAGGTATAATACTGTTAAACAAGCTAAAACGTAGCAAATTTTCCAATCCAAAGGCCCATAACTCTTGAAGTTGTGGTCCGATTCCACCCATAATCGAACTTGTTCAAGACCGTAAGGTCATACACATTCATTCTAAATATGATTAGGATGGCGCTAGAGTGTAAACAAGCTAAAATATAGCAAATTTTCTTAGTCAAGGGCCCATAACTCTTGAAGTTCTGGTCCAATTCCACCGATAATCGAACTTGTCCAAGATCTTTACTTTAGATTATACACATTTACTGAAAATATTATTAGGACTGGTGAATAAATGAAGGCGCTAGTGTGGCCATATACATTGTGAGCAAGTTTGATTAAGATTTGTTAAGAGCTGTGGATGCTGGAGTGTAAACAAACTAATTGTGGATGGCCGACGGATGACGGCCGACGGACATTCATCGATCCTAAAAGCTAACCTGATGAAATTAGGTGAGCTAAAAACAATTGGACATATTAATTTTATTTTAAGAATTTTTAATTGTATTTGAAAAACACAAAATCAAAATATCTTTATCATATGAGCAGGCTATAACACAAAGCCGAAATTAGAATAATTATAGTTCTAACATCAATAAACACAAATAAAACAAATACAAAGGAATGCTAGATGCTTCGTTCTGAATTAATCTTATATTCATGACAAACCAGAAAGTGTAACTACTGTGAAGAATGAACCTTTAAAATATTAAAAATGACAAAATTTACAATTCAGGAGAACATGTGCAGATCTGATACTGTCATCTACAACCTCAGTGCAGCACCAAACTGGTATTCACCACCAAAGGCTGAGGTAATATCTCTAAGACACAGTGATCATTTGAATTATAATATCAACATAAATTGTCACTCATTCTTCCCAAAAAATATTCCAGATGAGAACCGTCTGCTGGAACCTGTTGTTAGTGCAACAAGTCTTGACGAATTCAAATCAGCAGTGAAGCAATGTATCAAGTTCTATGTAGGATTGCTTAGTGTACAGTGTATACACACATTGAATTTATAAAAAGAAAAACTTGGGTACTGCGAATTCTTGGATATTTCGCAAGGGCACATTTTAGGAGTGTCCAGACACCAAAATATTCCAACTAAAGCCCATCCTCCCTAGCAGTTGACGTCTGCAATTGGATTAGCCATGGTTACATGCTGTTGAATTAAATCTAATATAATTAATCCATTCTATTTCTAAACTCACCCTCTGAGATCAGTAACTAATCTTTGCTGTCCACCTTTAACATCAAATACTTTAACTGATCTGTCAGATGAACATGTGGCTAGCTTTGTCCCATAATAGTCAAGCTGTGCATCATGCTGGAAAAAAAGTATTCAACACCACTTAAGAAGAATTTTATACATCAAATTGATCAATAATGAACAGAACATTGAACCCTTTATTTATAATACACATCATGACACCATACATGAAAATGATCCCTAAGTCACTTAGTGACACTTGAAAGGGTCGGGATAACCAACTAACAAATGTAATTTTGTACCTCAAAGCAGATGATATACAGTGCCCCCTTCATCATTATTTAATATCATAACATAGTACACTGTACAGTGATATTTCATTGCCTGGATTATAAATGCACTGATCCCTAAATTCTAATTTACATTTCGCTGGCTATTTTAGGATTAAGTTAATTTTTCTAACATCAACTTTTTACTGCAAAACAACTTTGTGTCCCTTGCAGAGTTGACTAGTAATACATATAGGCACTCAGTTACAGAATTTGTTCGATCAAATTGATCATTTGCTGTTCTAACGAAGCTCTTTGGTTCCACACATGAAAAAATAAACTCACAATCATGTCCTCATGAGCAGTATCAATTGAATTCATCACAGACACCTGAAATAGAGTATACATATGAGTTAATATAAAGCAAGAACAAAGGCACATATAGCACTTCAACAAACACATGTACATTATTGTCTTTGTTCAATTTACCGGTATATCAAAATTCAAATCACAAAATACTTTCCTCTCATTCCACAATAATTTTCGGGAACTGTGTATCGTCATCGGATCCTTTGATAATCGCAAATCTGTGGTATAGAATTGTAAAATGGGCCATATAAATTGAAGTTGTACTCGGAAGATAGATATCGGCAAGCGCAAAAAATGTCTCGATATCATCTGTAGTGTACGATTAGTTGGACTAACTTTTGGTCAAAATTACATAATACTGTCAGTCATGGTAGAATATAGCATTAATTATAAAAACCGCCAACATAAACACATAACACAACACACAAATTGAAATTACCCCATCCTCTCGCCGGTTACATGTAAACAATACTTCAGATGGGGCCGCTTCAGATGAATAATGAAACATTTTGAAGACAAGAAGTGAAGAACACTAGTTAGTAAATGTTACTCACCATATTGACTGCCAGGTTATGAAAGGAAAAAATCCAAAGACCTTGTAATTAAAATAAATAATCAGTTTCAAATGACGATATTTGTCAAAATTGACGTGGCAGGACCAAACATTTCTTCTTTTACTGGAGAGTACGTATGAACGCATACTACCCCAAAGGATGAAAATAAAGCGCACGGGAATAATAATACTAAGCTATTAAGTATCAATGAACGCATTTTTTATTTAAGGACGTTCGCTATCTAGTTTCACGTTTTTTCCCACATAATAGATTCTTGCAAACTTTGTGTATCAGAAGAATATGTTAAGTACTACATGCTCAAAAATGAAATAAAAAAGGTCACCGTGTTCGTTTTCATTTTATTTTCATATGAATTCACTTTTTTATAAATTTATACACATCACATTTTTAGTAAATATGAAGAATATAAACAAGAAAATAGTATAAGGGTTCATAGACAATTTTTGACCAGGTTTTCAAAGTGAAACCTGGTTATGAGAATGCCGAAATTGGCGGGCGTCAAACAGGCGGTGTCCGGTCAATAATGACCAATCTTGACCAAACTTGGTATGTAGGATCCTTGAATGAAAACCTAGCATGGGATTGTATTTGGGGTCTGTGGGGTCAAGGTCACTGTTACTAAAAATAGAAAATCAGTGTCCGGTCAATAACTTAAGTTTAGAATGACCGATGTTGAATAAACTGGTATTTATATATAGCATCTTTGAATTAGGGTCTGTGGGGTCAAGGTCACTGTTACTAAAAATAGAAAATCAGTGTCCGGTCAATAACTTAAGTTTAGAATGACCGATGTTGAATAAACTGGTATTTATATATAGCATCTTTGAATTAGGGTCTGTGGGGTCAAGTTCAAGGTCACTGTTACTAAAAATAGAAAATCAGTGTCGACGTACCGGTCAGTAACTTATATTTTGGAATGACCGATGTTGACTAAACTTGGTATTTAGCATCTTTGAATCAAAACCTAGCCTGGGATGGTATTTGGGGTCTATGGGGTCAAGGTCACTGTTACTAAAAATAGAAAATCAGTGTCCGGTCAAAAACTTAAGTTTGGAATGACCAATGTTGACTAAATTTGGTATTTATCATCCTTGAATAAAAACCTAGCTTAATTGGAATGAGTACACATTTCTAGACAGTGAATATTTCAGGTCATATGACCATCACGTGACTTTATAAAAACAGCGAGCGAGGATGCGCCAGCAGATCGCTTTATTTTCTCATTGTTTTAAGAAAAATATTTTGCTTCAACATTTTGTCGCGACTTTCCAGTTAAGCGCCCCCTAGCGGTACACCGCTATATGGGAAAACAAAATGGCAGCGTATGGGGTCATATCCTATTCATTACATGCGCTTGACAGATTTTGCTTGTTTGTCGTTTACGGCGATTGATAAACATTGATATAATAACCGTTATAGTCTCTGAAATGATGTTGTATTTAAATAGATTACGCATCCCATTTTCTTTCAATTAAATATTGACCCCTTTGTCCGTTTTAACCATATTTTATGTACGTATTAGTAATATATACGAGCATTTGAAGTTAGAATGTCTGTCAGCATGTTTTTGTATTTGTATATATACATCAAAAGTACACGCTTTTCGGTAAATAATAAATGTACATGTATATTATAAAAACTTGAATGTGATGATTGAATAAATATTTTGACAAAACTTTGACTTGTTTATGAGATTTAACTATTGTTTCCACTTGAAGCAGATTCAATAAAACAGTACATATGGTTAATTATTAACTTCATAAGGTAAGTATATTTTCATTGTGATAATTATTATTAAGTCACAAAATAATTGTCAAAAACTTTAAGTGGAATAAATAAGCATTCACGTACAAACAGTCGTTAATTTCTAATAATAATTTTTTTTTTCAGCGTAACACAAATCAAAACCTTAATATATATATATTATATACGTACCTTGAAATACATATTATATGTCGTAAAGACACATTTATACAAAACAATTAATATTCATCGTAATTATCATTTATGATTTAACAAATATAATTAACAAATCGCGTCGATCTTTACTAATCGCGTTTTAATGAAAAGTTTCTTAGATCATACCGAAATTATTACTATAAATGTTTTGTTGGAATGATTAAGGTCAATTTAATTCACAACTTCGTATGTGAATAAAAACTGTGATAAATATACAGCTTATCGATTTGAAGTTATCACAATATCTGGTACTAATTAATGTGATCCCAGTCACAATTTAAACCATGCAGTTATACAAGTGATAAAGTAATAAACAGTATCGCCCTTTGTGCGGTATCTAGATATATACATTAAGCTGTTCTATCAGACCCCTTATCAGTTTTATGGTGTCTGACACAGTTGGATACCAATATACTTCCTGTCAGTATAAACAGCATAAGCTGCATTGACATTTTAGAATAGGTTGTTGTCTTTTTTACATTTTCAAACAAGATCCAAACTGGGTTCATGTAAGCACCATATATAGTGACAGAAATATGTGTGCGTACGTTTATAAACAACTTTTTTCCGATATTGAATATAACAGAACAGAATTTATAATTTTACAAACAGGCCATGATTATTTAATAGGCTAGCTTATAATTAGTTTATAAATTAAGTATGCTTTCATTGTAATTAAAGAAGTAAGTACCAAAATAATTGTCACAGTCAGAAACCGTCATAAGTAGAAAAAATACGCATTCTCGTACAAACAGCTGAACATTCATTTCTAACATATATTATATTTTCAGTTTGACACCACAAATCAATATAGCGTAAAGCCAAGGACTTATATACATACATGGATTCGCAACTGCTAAAAATAGATCAAACGATATCGTTCGGCGATCCCACAATGCATTGCTATATACTCGGCAATGTCCGACAGCTGTATTTGAGTGTTTACGAATTTGATTATACTAATAAAACTCTGGCAATTGGGCACGGGAAATTGGTAAAGGATGCAACAAATTCCTTAAAGATATTGAGATACATTTATAATCCACAAAGTCTAAGTATAAGCATTGAAAAAGGCATCAGTCGAACATTTTAAATTCCAAGATGGCGGACATCTATTATAATCCTTTCGTCTCCGAGATTAAACATTCGGAATACCACGGATATTTTCGCTGTTATTATCATTCGGATATCACGGATTTTTTCGTATTTTCGCTTTTGTAAACAATAGCTTGTATTCCCGTTGATTCACGTCTTATTATCGCGGGATTTGATTACTTTAAACTGTTAATACGGAAGTTGCGAATCCATGTATGTATATAAGTCCTTGGTAAAACTATACACTACACTATTATAATTTTATACTCGTACATGTATTTTGTAAGGTAACATAAAGACACATTTATACAAGATAGTATTCATCTTCAATATCATTTCACAATAGAACAAATTTGACAAATCCTTTCATTACTTATATATGTTTCAATGAAAAGTTTATTAGTACGCGAGTTCAAACAGACATTACAGGCCGGTGTTAAGTTTAAATTAATTTGAAGTGTATATTCGCACCCATGTTTGTGACTATAAAACTGTGACAAATATACAATTAATCGACTTCATGTTACAACAATCAGGGACTAATTAATGTGATCCAAGCCACAATTTTAACCAATTTATAAAAATAATAAACAGTATCACTCTCTGTGCACTATCTAGATATACATCAAGCTGACATAAGACTCCCTATCAGTTATATTATGTCCGACACAGTGGGAGACCAATATACTTCCTGCTAATAAACGTTATAAAAGCCTGACAGTTTATATTTAAATGAACGTCTTTATATTTCCTTTTTCATCTATTTGTATTTCTAAACAAGATCGAAACTGGGGTTATGTAAGCAAAAGATGGTGACAGCAAATACTAATTGAAAGACAACATATATAACATTATAAAAGATCCGAGATATATGTGTGCACATAGTAGGACATGCCTAGATCTTAAATTATAATTATAACATTAATTTTAGCACATCATTATAACGAACCTGTATATGAGTTACTGACGATTATATACCTTAATGTATTTTCTGAAATATATCAGACTTTAAAAAAAAGATTGTTTATGAATTTAAGTGTGTTTTTTTTATCTGATAAGAATATTGAAATAGATTTACGCACAAGCTATATTTGAATTTTTATTTATATTTGTCTGTGTCTCTACATTAAGGGGACATATATAAAGACTATGTGTTTTTACCGATATGCATGTACATCTAAAGTTTTGTATGTACAGTTTACTAACTTAATATAATATTATAAATTTATAGCCTATTTTTACCGATTTAAATAATACATGTATATAAGCATGAAATTTGTGGCACATATAAGAAATGACTGTTCAATTCGTAGATGTTTTTGTAGAAAATAACTCTCAGTAGATGATAAAATATATCGACTTTCCACTGCTTTCCGCATGACCCCATACGCTGCCATCTTGTTTCACCATATAGCGGTGTACCGCTAGGGGGCGCTTAACTGGAAATCGGCGAAATTCGCCGATTTCCAGTTAAGGCCCCCTAGCGGTACACCGCTATATGGGAAAACAAAATGGCAGCGTATGGGGTAATAAGAAAAATACATAGTTTTCAGTGTCTATTTATAAAATCTGTTAATTAAAAAAGCATCGAAAATGGCTAAATCCCCACATTTTCGCTCAGAAGAAAGCACGCGGGGATGACGTCACACGATAGTACAAAATTGAAAACGAGATAAAAACAAAAATGTCTTAATACTGGTTGTGAGCAATTTCCAATTTGGGTACCGTCCAATTTCGCTCTCTTTCGTTAATTCACAAAACACTATTCATACATAATTACAATCTCTACCCAGAGTTGCCGTTCCTTTCCAATCCACACATACGGTGTGAGCGTAGCGGGAACGACAACTCTGGGTAGAGATTGACATTATTAATATTTTAAGAATAACGGACAAAAGTCATCGGGACGAAATGTACAGGGTACGAGTTTATCGGCAGCTTTGAATTTGCGCATGCGCCTAATCCCCTTCCTGTAATCTGTCAACATGGCGTCAGATGAGGATAAAGACACACTTTATTGTATTTGCAGACAACCGTACAATGAAAATGAGTTTATGATAGAGTGTGAAATATGCAATGATTGGTTTCACGGAAGGTACTAACCGTTTAATCCATGTACATTTCATTGTTTGCTCATGAACTGTTGTTGATTAAAACTAGGCCAATACATTTGTCGTAAAATAGCTTACAGTAACAAAACAAAAACATCGTTTATATTATTTATTCTGTCAAACACCTGCATATTCAAGTAATAACACCCTCAACATTTTGTCAGCATTATACATTCCTTCGTCATATTTGGAGCGACTTACGCAAATCTTATTGGTAATGCAGAAAGTAATTTGCAAGTTTCTGATCTGAAAAATTCGCGTTATTATAAGGGCAAGGCCCCATCCAGTATAGTCCATTTTTTTAGAATTCACATATGAAGTTAAACCAGTTCTAGCTGCATTTTTGCACATCAATCAATGAAGATCTTTGTAAGTTATTTGTTAATGTAATAGGAGGAGGAAAATAATCATCATAATAATGTACCAGATGCAGGGCTTGAACCCGAGACCTCCTTCACTTCAACTTCAATGTGATACTCCTCAACGCCACTGTGGACATTTACTGAAGAGGGTTAAAACTTGCAAGTCAGATGCTCTACCAACTGAGCTAATCGGGCTGCAAATATCCCAGCCAATTCACACTGCTACATTAACTTGATGCAGACACCAAAGTGGTCATCCAAATGCTACTAAGCTGTGAAATGAATCATAGGTTAATACCAACTTAAAATGATGGTTATTGAACTTATTCTCAAGGCTTGATTTGGCTTCTAGCATAACTCATGGGTCACCTTTTATCACCTTTCATAGGTGTGAAGCCAAGGTAATACCTGTATACAGTATTACTCTGTTCAATATGACATACATTTATAATTATGTAGTTGCATAGTTATGTGTCAGAATCAGATCATTTCAAATTAGTTGCAATCAGTCTGAAAATTAACAGCATCTACATGTGAGACCTAAATTAAAAAATATGTTGGTTTGCCCTTTACCGACCCTGAATTTTAGAAGAGGGTCGGTAGGTAGGAAAAATATTTTATTTTATTTCTGAAATTACACTTCTATCTTGATGCATTCTATATTCATTTAATATATTCTGCTACCATACAACCATTTATTGTGTGCTTTAATCAACCATAACAGTCATATACTCAGTTCCTTAACACACATTATTGTTTCCCTTCATTACTTCAATTTTCAAATGATACCTACTTTAAATGTTTATCGAAAGCACTGAGTACACGTATATTTTCCCAAGTATAAAAATAAAGTTCTCCCAGATTTTGCAATAAATTTTTTTGAGTCGCCATATTTTTTTTTGGTCTGTTTATTGTCTTTTTACTTTCCAGTTGTGTTGGCATTCTTGAGCACCAAGCACCTGATATAGAAACTTATCACTGTCCAAAATGTCAGGTTGCACATGGACCTCTAGTATGTAAGTAAATAGACCCCTTTACATTAAGAAATGTATGATGACGCCGCTATTGAAGCGTTTCTTGGCAATATGACTACTGCATTCCCATATGCCTCTGTGCACAATTAACTATGTTCCCACTCACATAAAATATGACGTAAATCACACAATTAAAGACGTTTCCTAGAGTTGTCAGTGCGCATTCAAATTGAGCAGAGATATTTAACCATTTTATTATTGCCTAAAAATTCAGTTGTTTTCTTAATAAAGGGAGGTAATAATTTTACTACATTTTTGTATATCTTAAAAAGTAGCATGGCTTGGTATGCATTTCTTTCTTTTATTTTAAACTACATATGCTAAACTATATGTTCTGGAAAAAAAAAAAAATTGTTTAATGTTTGACATCTTTGCATTAATCCAAGATAGAAATATATGGTACTAAAAAACACGTATTATTCCAAAACGGGCATGGTGACCCATACCTTTAAACCCTGTTGTAGGTTTATAATATATTAAAGTACATCTCTGAAAAGAAGAGAAAATTCTCCGCGTGAAAAGTTACTCTAGGATATGTCTTTAAATCAGCTATCATGTGACAAATTTTAACCTGGTGCAAGATCACACATACGAAAATTTTGGTTACAAACCACTATTAGAATGACGCTGAAGTGTATCCATTGGGATTTTTTGAAAATCCATGACCCATAAACTTGGCAAAGAAAAAATAAACACTGATAGGCATATCGTTATGACATATACCATTAGGCTAGACGGGTTTCATTTAGTGCAGGTATCGATAATATTTCATACTCAAAATGCGCATAAACAATTCTTGTACTTATAGACTGGTTTCACTTTCTGGACCGTAGTTGAAGATTTTTGAGCAAAACAAAGGAAAACCATTCTGTGTTTTTGACCTTTGTTTATCTTTTTCTGCATATGTTTTATACATCATCTGAAATTATGTAGTAGTCATTGTTAAACAGTTTAGTTTTACTTCGAAGGAGGTCTCAAGCAGTGAGGTACTTACTGTAATGTAAATGAAAACTGATAAAAACTTAATTTTCTTTAATGTTCATACCGGTAACCCTCAAAATATTTTTCTTACCCCCAGATTTTGAACCTGGGGGTAAATTTACCCCCAAATTTAAAAGTGAGTGGGAACACTGATTTATATTTCGTAACTATGAAAAATCTAGATGTATGGTTTCCCAGATTTAATTGTTCGTTCGAACTACATGCTCAGGAAAAATTATAGTCTGGGTCATTTTTTCATTGACAATATTATTTGCAGTGAATCTGCTTACCGTTATGTTTTTGTTCGTACTTAATCATCAGAGGCTTGATTATGCTTCGTAGCTATGACCATATGTGTGACAAGTATGACATCATTTTCTTGCTTTATAATTTTTAGCTCACTAGAAATGGTGAGCTATTGTGATCGCGTGATGTCCGTTGTGCGTGCGTCAGTGCGTCAACAATTGCTTTAAACAACATCTCCTTAACCAGTTGGCCAATTTTAACGAAACTTTACATGGATGTTCCTTGCATGAAGCTCTACCAAAGTTGTTAAAATAAATTAATTTCATTAAAAACTCTGATTGCCATGGCAACCAATAGGAAAAACTTTAAAAATCTTCTTGTCCAAAACCACGCCCTAGAGCTTAGATATTTGGTGTGTAGCATTGTCTAGTGGACCTCTACCAAGTTGGTTCAAATTATTGCCCTAGGGTCAAAATTGGCCCTGCCCCAGGTGTCATTTGATTTAACATAGACTTATATAGGGAAATTTTAAAAATCTTCAGAAACTACAATGCCTAGAGCTTAGATATTTGGTGTGTAGCATTGTCTGGTGGACATCTACCAAGTTTGTTCAAATTATTGCCCTATGGGCTAAAATTAGTCCCGCCCCGTGTCACTTAATTTTTCATAGGCTCATGATAATTTTCTCTAAGAGTCTTTTTATCTGGTGAGCGATATAGGGCCATCATGGCCCTCTTGTTTATATTGGTGGAATTCTTTGTTTGGAGAAAACATAATCTTTTGAGGGGGGAATCGGCAAGTGAGTGCCCTCGTAAATATCTTGAAAATGTCTTGTATCTTTGTATGACAAAATAAGGATCTTAATGCTTAAGAGTTATATCTACCACTCTCATCGCCAAATATATAATGTGTTGAGTACAAATGTCATATATTATTTGTTCTATTAAATGTCAAGTTCTAAGTTTCTCTTATAATTTCAGTAAAACAAAGAAGAAATTGGCACCGACATGACTATTCTGACAGTGGTGCAGCTAAGGTATTTTTTGTCCTTAGAAGATCTTTCATTTCCTTTTGTTAACCTTCTTGTTAGTCTCAAGAAATGGCAAAGTTTTAGTCAATTGAATCTGCTCTGAAGGATTTTCTATAATACAAACTGAGTTGAGTGGTTGAAGGCCTCTTGTTTAGCAAAAATGGTCTGCTGCATATATGATTTTCAGGATTTTTAATTTGGCTCTATTGACACCCCTGAATATTTGTCAGAGGTGCAGAAAATCTGTAAATGAGAAATTATTCTCTTGTATCAATTTTATGTTATATTGTAGGCTGTACAAACTGGAACAGTTGTATTTATCAAAGAATTGAAGGGGAGGTCTTTTCCATCGTAAGTTTTTATAACCTTTGAATTCAACATTTTATTCTACACATATAACAGATTCATAGATGTCTTATTTGCTTTACCTGTAACGTTGAGTTAAAATTAGGCTATCAGTATGTCTATAAACATTTTTTCGGTCAACTTTTGATATTGAATCAGAATTTAGTTTTACAGCTAATTTCATGTTTCATCTTTTGTGTTTGTTTGTTTGCCAGTGCTGATGAGATACCTATACTAAAAGTGCCAGGTCATACACTTGACAAATCTTATTTTGAAAAGAATGGCTTTGACGTGCCGATCTTAGTGGATAAAAAGGATGGCTTAGGTCTTACTGTGCCACCTTCCAACTTTACAATAAGAGATGTTGAAAATTATGTTGGTAAGTTTTGTGTGCTTTCCCATTTTTGGAAACTGAACTATAGTTCAGCTTTCCATAGCCGTCACTCGCTAAGCGTGCATGAATTTTGATGCAGACCAAAGTACTACGTTTTTCAACATCTGTCATGCACTAGTTCCTTTTCCATGTTGCAATGCTATGTACAGTCAGTTTCCATTTGTACTTTCTGTACTTTGATTAGAAATAAACATATTTTACTATTGACCATTTGTCTAAGTAACTTTTTAAATGTAATTTAAGTTCCTGCTGAAGTTGCTGAGGGACTCTAACATTTTTCTTTAGTATACATTTGTGTGTTGTACAGGATCAATGCGTGAGATAGATGTAATTGATGTAGCTCGGCAGGAAGATCACAAAATGTTGATGCGTGAATGGACAGAGTACTACAACAGTCCAAACAGGGAAAAGATATTCAATGTTATTAGTTTGGAATTTTCAAAAACTCAGTATGTACTTGTGTGTCAGTGAATTTAGAAATATGTGATTAACAGCTTATGAATAGTATATTAAGTTAATTAATTTTTTAATTTTATAAAAATAAGGCATATAAGCTCAATATGATGAAGTACCCATTGTATGATATGTTTTGTGTTAGTATTGCTTTGATATTTCTATTTATCATGTTTTAGTTTCATTTGTTGTACTTCCTGTTATGTTCAGTTTTATTTGGCAATTATTCATTGTGATTTTTTGGTGATCAAAAATTTGTTTTTTTCAGTTTGTCGGACATGGTTGTTATACCATCAGCTGTTCGAGATATCAGCTGGGTATGTAATGGAGTATGGCCAGATAGCCTCCCTGATGATAGTCCATATACAAGACCTGAAGTACACAAGTATTGTCTTATGGGTGTTCGTGATAGTTTCACTGACTTCCATATTGATTTTGGTGGTACATCTGTCTGGTATCATATTCTGAGGGTAGGTTGTCTCCCTTTAAAGTTTGTCTGAAGATGCAAAAATCTTTTATTTGTTCTATTGTAGTTAAATAATTATATGGGTTCAGGAAAATAGTAACCTTGTAATTGAGTTTCAGACCTTGTTCAAACTATAATTTTGTATGCACTGACTTTATGATTACATTAATCATTATAAGTGATATGAAGTGTGGACTTGGTCCAGTGGTTTGGATTTCATAACTTGTCGATCCGGGTTCGATTCCCCGTCCCAGTTGCTGGTTCCTTGTGGAAGAGTAAGTTAGTACTGGTTTGAATACAGTCCAGGAAAACTGGCATATATAACTGAAAGTTGTTGAAAACCAGCGCTATACCCAAATAAATAAATAGGGACTAAATGCAGTCCTTTGTAGCACATAGATTTGTAATAATGTGACTTAATGTATTACTTTTTTTAGGGAGAAAAGGTATTTTACCTTATTAAGCCTACAACAGCTAATCTATGCTTATATGAAACCTGGTTAAATGCATCAAATCAAAGTGAATTGTTCTTTGGAGATCAAGTAGACAAGTGCTATAAATGTGTAGTGAAGCAAGGACAAACAGTATTCATTCCTACAGGTTGGATTCACGCCGTATTTACTCCAATTGATTCTCTCATTTTTGGAGGAAACTTTCTTCACACATACAACATACCCTTGCAGCTTGAGTAAGCATATTTTGACAGTTTATATAGATCTGTGTTTAATCATGTGACTCACAGTTACAGTAATAGTGTTAATGGTGTATAAGATATAAAAATACTAGTTGTGTAACAGTGTTACAACTTTGTTTGCAGAACTGCAGAACATTTAGTTAAAAGGGATGTAATTCTATATAATTTCAAGTTCATGTTCCTTTTTCTAATTGTAAGAGTCTAATGTTATGATTTCACCCAGATTCAAGAAGTTACATTTGTGTGTTCTTTACCTCCCACTCAGTAGTAATGTACTGCATTAGACTGCATGTAACCCAGCAATAAGTAATGATGGCAGAGGCGGAATAGAACTTTAGCTGTTGCTGCATAACATACCATATAATTATTAATTTAATTTTGCTTTTTATGATATATCAAAATTATTAGTATGTCTCAGAGCAAATCAATGGCTGTTTTTATCTTTTGTTAAATTGATGTATTTTGCCTTTCAGAGTGTATGCAATTGAGAAACGAGTGAAAACAGGTGAAAAATACCTGTTCCCATCATATGAGACCATAAACTGGTATGCTGCCAAACATGTTTTAGACACATTAAGAGGTGAGTGAGTCTTATACATATATGCTGACAGTATATATACAACCTGGCATGAATCTAACGTTATTTCCTCTTAAGTAATTCACATTACGTAAATTTGTGAGTTTACAGAACAAAAAAGAACCATGAGTCCCCATCCTAAATACAGGGCTAAGTACTGTGTCTAGAAAATCACAGGAAAAATGGCGAGGCATGTATTGGTACTTTACACCGGGCATAATGAAGAACCAGGAAGAACTGTGCATAGAGTAGGGATATAAATGCCTGGTTATCCTGTATCTTATCTCCCTCTCTCTTGGGCAGCTCTGAAATGACCAATGGGTTGTTTGTATTTGTATCCAGTCTTAAAATACTTATTTTTATCAGTAATTGTTTATATAAAGTAGAAACAAAGTGATACAGTGACTCCATGCCTTATTGATATTCACATATGGTTGGTAACCTATGTATAAATCTTTCCAAAGTAAAATTATGATGTGTACACTGTACAACAACATTAATTCAGTCATAGATTTCTAATGAGTCTTGAGTTTGGTTTTATAAATAAAGTCCTTCTTTAAAAAAATCAGCCAGTCTCCTAACTGCAAACCAACAATATTTTAAGGCTGTCCTGAGATGGGTAGTTTTGATTGATACTTATAAAGTAGAACCTTTCTAATCCGGACTTGTTTCACTGACAAAAATGTTCATAGTATAGAGGTTTTCGATTAGAAAGATTCCAGATAACACATTTTTAAGCATTAAATGCATGATAAAAAACGAGACCTGCTGACATGTTCAGATTAGGGAGCTTTGACTGTATAGATATTCTCTTGATTAACAATTTGTTAATTAATTTGATAAATACTTCACAAACTCCTAAGAAAGCTATTGCATTAATTAATTGTTAATACAGACACTAGTTAATTGTTTTAAATTGGTTGTTGATATTTCAGATTACATTGATGAAGGCAAGAAACCTCCAACAAATATTTATGAAGGGGCAAAGGCTCTTGTTTTCCATTTAAGGTCTTGGACGCAGAGAAAGGATGTAAGTATTATCTGAATGCGTTGTTATCCTAATACCATACTCTTGACACTGAGACAATAATGCTGTTGTTGACATATACCAATTACAAATTCTCTTTTACATTGGTTAACAGCTACAATTTTTCATACCTGTTATTACATTTATTTTAAAAACTTTTTGTCTTAACTACACTTTGTTGGAATGGGGTTTAATCTTGTAATGATTAGGAATAAAATGCTACTATTGCAAGTTGCACATATTTTTCATTTTGGGAATTTGATATTTTAAAATAAGCCGTTATTTTGTCTTTTTGTGAAATGTTGAGAAAATGAATTAATTATGGAATAATGATAATGAATATCATCATAAAATTGATAGAGGAATATAGTGTTATTATACTTACATCATTAATGATATCTCTCTAAAAGTTCAAGTCTTGAAATAAGCTTGCACTGAAAAAGTATTTTCCTATCATAATTATTTCTTGCTTGTGTTTCCCATTGTTTTTAATGGACATCAAAGGGAATTAAGAATGTGTAAATGACAGCTTTACTTAATGTACTATATGTTTGCTTTAATATGACCTATGACAATCTGTACTTCATGCAGATCTGAATGTTAGACAACTGCAACTTAAGTAATGTTAGTGATTTACTGTGAAAATGTTTGAATGTTATACTACCATATCTTGTGCATACTTAGCTTTAACTGTACAATTTATATTTCTCTTTACGTACCTTCAGCTCAACCAGACCTTAGTGAGTCAATCTGTGATAATATTTTTCTTGTCTCTAAGACAGTTTTATCGACTTTATATTACCAATTTCTATTATCTGTTTGTTGACAGATTTGAGTTGTTGTTATTGTGACTTCACAATACCTTTTATTGTTAGTTTATATGCTTCGCTAAGTTTTCTTACATTTTCCCTCTGTTTGTATATACCTCACAGTCATGGGCAATGTTCCTGTTGTATTTATGTTTTGTTGAATTTAGGTGAGAAAGAGGACTGTACACAAGTGTACATGTCATTATAATTACTGATTTGGTGTAATTTATAAATGTGTATTGCGCACATTTTGCAGTTTGGAAATTATTGTTTGTAGTAAAGCTATATTCATATTATATAATGAAACATTTAGTCTTAGCGGGAAGAAAAATATTACTTGATTATATCTATCTCTCTAACATAATCCATAGATGCTTTAAGGATACTGTTTTAGACATATATGTTCGTCTATGTCTGTCAACCCATGTTAAATATTAGCTTACAATTTTCTTTTTATTATGCCCTCAGCATCTACTGATGCTGGGACATATAGTGATTGACTTGTCTGTTTGTTCATCCATTTGTATATTCCAAGTGAAATCTATTTCACTATTTCATCATTGGATATTAATACAGTGTTTAACTTGGGCAATCCTCAATTATACCAATATTAACCAACATTGATTTGACAGGATTAGGACTTATAATGTTTTAAATAGTCTATGTCTTGGTTAGCTAGATTTTGCCATTTTATCTAGTACCAACATCGCTTACTAGAACGCTTTGATACTTATACAGTTGTTGTCTTGGACCATTCCCTATCCACCCATATCACCCAACTTGGAACTGATCTTGACCTTTATTTCGTCTAGTACTCAACACAGCTTACCTGTATTGATTTTGGATGTTATCTCATATTTTGCTTCTTTTTAGCTCACATGTCACAAAGTGACAGGGTGAGCTTTTAGGATCAGTCTTTGTCCGGCGTCATGTGTCGTCAACCTTTATGTTGTGAACACACTTGGGGCCACATTTTTAGCTCAATTCTGGCAAAACTGGGTCAGAACGTTAATATCAACAAAATCTCGGATGAGTTCGATATTGGGCCATTTTGGGCAAAAAACTAGGTCACCAGGGCCAAATAAGGGAAAACCTTGTGAACAAAGGGGTTTGTCACGAAAAAAAAAAAAAAAAAAAAATTTTTCCATCTATATGTAGGACAAGTTCTAACATGGGTCATTTGGGGTAAAAAACTAGGTCACCGGTTCAAAACAATATTTTAATGAGTGAACAGTGATTGTCATGTGAGCGATATAGGGCCATCTTGGCCCTCTTGTTTACACTTTGACCTTAAAATCGTCAAGCATGGCACCTGGGGCAAATGTGTTTATTGAACACAGTATCTTGTGGTGGTCATTAATTGCTTCTGTTTCACAGTTAGTTGTGTAGGCATATACTCACAACTCTAGTGCTTTTTTGCAATCAAAAGATGCTATTTTTTTCAATTAATGTAAAGTGTTTCAATTGAAATAGAAGGTAAATTGATATTTTGGTAAATGTTGGTAAATGGTCACTTTTTCAAAAGAAAAAGTCTTTAAATAGAATTGAATTAATACTGTTTTCATGATTGCCTAAGGCTAGGCATATTTATGTTCAATAATTGGCATTGACCAATACTTAGCAAAAAAACACCAAAATTTATTCCTTTAACATTAGATAAAATTTACATGACCTATAAGTATTACTCATGTATCATGCTTTGGAGAATTTATGCATGATATTTGAGGGTTTTGTAGAAAGTTTTGTCAGTATATATTTTATACGCATGACATTGTGGTTGTTACCCCGAACTATTGCTTCTATTTACACACTCATGCTTGCTAATTTCTTATCTATGTCTAAGTTAGGTTTTAGGGAAAAAAGTGTACTGATTTAAAACATATTTTAGTTTTCCATTGGAGTTTGCTTTAGAAAAACAAAATCAAATTTAAGTAACTAGAAATTCATACTACTGAATGAGCCACACTCACTTTCACATACCCATAGCATGGAGTATGAAACTATCATAGATCAGAATAAGTTTTAGTTAATTAAAGGTTGGAATGTTAACACCTGATTATAGTTAAATAGATGTGCAGAAATGTATTACAAAAAAGTTTCTTGAAGAAACTGTGTCATATAAGACTCTAAATAAATTTCTGCTCTAAAAGAAATGTATTGTATGAAACTTTAACTGTCAATTATAAAATGATTCATCAGTAGCTTAAAACTAGTTGATATTCTGCATGTTCACTATCACCTTACTGATGAAAACAAATTCTGCATTTTGTATATATCAGTACATGTATTTGTATGTATCTTATTGTTATAACACCTCCCGCTATCAGTGGTGGGGGCTATACTGCAGGGCATCAAGTTTTCTATAAATTCCTATATGTTCCTATAATTTAGGGTCATTCCTATAAAGTCCTATATTTCCTAGATATTCCTATAAATTCCTATATTTCCTAGATATTCCTATAAATTCCTATATTTCTGGGTAAGCATGAAATGTATGATTCTGAGACAGAAATAAATTATGCTTATTTCAAACATTTTGGTCATGTGTTTGTAAATAATGCAACATTTACTTCAAGATTAGCATTTCTTTAAGCAGCATAGCAGTTTTTCAGTGCCATGTGTTTAGTCATCAATGGTTTTTCACCTTCTATAGCAGAGGCCTCTTCCCAATTGAAATTTTCTTTAAAATCATGTATTTTTCCCAAAAATTCTAACTTACACCAACTATTTTATTTCCCAAATCAGCAATTTTAGCGATAATTCTTCCCAAAATCAACAGGCTAAGGCCTCTTCCCAAAGAAGACAGAATAAACACTGGTCATGATTTAATCATAGTGTTATAGCTTAAGCCTTTACTCAGAGGATTGTTTTTATGTTGTGTATTTTTGCCCCATGATCTGTACAGTTTATATGCTCAAACAATACAAATTCACAGCTTCAAAGTAGCTCACAATCTTTGATAATGACATATTAATTTTTGAACAAATATGTGTTTGAAATGATAGTTAATGAGATTTTGAATTTAAAGAAAGCCACAATGAGTACAAAGTGTAAATGTACAAAAACTTCTCACAATATAAGCCCAGCAATATACATGTATTTTCATGATCTTTGTCTTTTATTTTCACACATTATATCTTGCATATTTTATGTACATGTGGTACTAACAACATAAACACAATATCATGTACACAAGGAAAACAACTCTACTTGATGGAGTAAAATGTACGACTCTAGATGGCTAGTACACCTGAAAACTGGAACCAATGTTGCCTGTCCCATTAAATTAGACAAATGAGAGTGAAATGTATCTTTGCTCCTTAGTTTTTGTTTGATGCAGAAAAATATTGACAATGAGTCTGTTTCCTAATGAACAGTTAGTGTGATGTTCTTTCTTTTCTAAATACATGTAATTATTATACCCCCAGATATGAAATATATGGGGGCTATATTGGATTCACGCTTGACGGTCGGTCGGTCGGTCGGTCCGTGCGTCTGTAGACACAATTTGTCCGGAGATTTTCTCAGCAACTACTTACAGGATTTCAATGAAACTTCACAGAAGTGATCAGTAGTAAGTCTAGTTGTGCATGCTTAAAGCATTTTTCGTTCGAATTAATTTTCGCTGAGTTATACCCCTTTGTTGTTTTTATTCAGTATATACAATAGGCAAATTTTGTCCGGACAATTTCTCAGCAATTACTCACAGGATCTCAATGAAACTTCACAGAAGTGATAAGTAGTAAGCCTAGTTGTGCATGCTTAAAGCAATTTTCGTTCAGATTAATTATCACTGAGTTATAGCCCTTTGTTGTTTTTATACAGTATATACAATAGGCAAATTTTGTCCGGACAATTTCTCAGCAACTACTTGCAGGATTTCAACGAAACTGCACAGAAGTAATAAGTAGATAGCCTAGTTGTGCATGCTTAAATCATTTTTCATTTGGATTGATTTTCACTGAGTTATAGCCCTTTGTTTTTTTCTACAGTATATACAATAGGCAAATTTTGTCCTGACTATTTCTCATTGACTACTGCCAGGAATTCAGCAAAACTTCTCAGAAGTGACAAGTAGTTAGTCTAGTTGTGCATCCATTAAGCTTGTCTTGGTTGGTTAATTTTTCACTGAGTTATGGCCCTTTGTTGTTTTTTATACAGTGTATATACAATATCTCAGTAACTACTCATAGGAATTCAATGAAACTTCACAGAAGTTATAAAAAGTAAGCCAAGTTGTGCATGCAATAACCAGGTTTTGTTTGGATTAATTTTCACTGAGTTATGGCCCTTTGTTTTATACAATTAGGCAAATTTTGCCCGTACCATTTCTCAGCAACTACATGCAGGAATTCAGTGAAACTTCTTAGAAGTGATAAGTAGTTTGCATGTTGTTGTGCATGTCCACAATAGGTTTTGTCCAAGTAAATTTTAATGAGTTATGGCCCTTTGTTATTTTTTATATAATGTATATTTAGAAACTGGTCAGGATATATCTAAGCAACAATTTGCAGGTATTAAAAAAATGAAAATGCATTATATTTCCTTCTGTAAAATGTAACAATAACTGTGTCAAGGCCGCAGCTGGGGGTATTCATCACCTTTAGTGATAGTTCTAGTTAAGTTACATTTGTGTTTTGCCTCCAAAGGTAGTTTACTCTTATCAATGTCTGTTGTTGTTGTTTTTGTAAATGAATGGATACAGAACAGCACTAATTAAGGCTTTATACCCATAATGTCCAAAATTACTATCTCAAAATGGGGTAGATAGATTTTAGGAACCTTCATTATTTTTAAATGTTAATGTGGTAGAAAATGATTGACAGTGAGATTTTTAAAAAAAAAAAAATATATATAATCCTTTTAGTTATTGACCCTTTAAATTTTCATTGGAGTCCATGGAGTAGCACATTTTGTAAAGATAAAAGAAAAAAGGTGATCCAGTTTAATGAAAACTCAAGGTAGAGAGATGCAAAAACATGATATCAGCCTTTAATATATTTGTTTAAGAAAAATGTAAGTCACTGTACAATTTCTTCAGAAATTAACTTTTTTCTAATTTTCAACAAATTAAGGCATCATCTCTTAAAAAAAGATCAAAATGTGTTGTAAAATAAATTGAAGTATCTAGGTTAACTATCAAAGTAATATAAAGAAAAATGAGCAATACTACTTTTAAAATATTAACATTACTCTAGCATTGAGCGGTATGTCAAAAAAGTACAGTCTTATGGATATAATACCTTTAGTGTTTAGGGCTGTGGATCGTTGGGTATGTGGCGATCCGATCCAATCCACGATTCAACACTTACGATCCACAATTCGAATCACGAATCTTTTGTTATCAAGAAACCAATCCTGGAGACACCTTAATTTAATTTTCTTATAGGAATAATGAAGTAAATCAATATAAATTGTTATATGGCTTAAATCTATATGTTCTCCCTTCCAGTTAATTGATTTACCAGCATCATTATCAAACGAACCGGTCGGACATTTTGGCAAACCCATGATGAGACAATATTCATCAGAAAAAAGGATTTTTTAAGAACAAAGAATACACTTTTAATTTGTTAAAAAACAAGATCGCGAACCACGAATCTTAGTAATGACGATTATTCATACTCGATTTTTCTATTTGATTCGTGAATATCCGAGTACTCAGATACTCGCCACAGCCCTATTAGTGTTATCATCATGTATTGGCATTGGCATCCATGGATGTATTCCAGTCTGGCTTATTTTTTGTTTGATCTGTAAGTAATGATTATTGTAATTCCATTAAATTTGTTTATAAAAGGGATGTGTGTGTGTGTGTTTGTTGTAAGTAGAGGTGGGGGCTAATACGATACTGTAATAGTTTTTGTTTTTTATTTGTCCTATATTTTCCTATATTTCTTTGAACAAATTCCTATATTTCAGAGGTTTGTCCTATATTTTTTGGACCAAAATTCACTTGACGCCCTGATACTGGAATCACATAAAATTTCTGGTCCTGTCGCATTTATTGTCGAGGCTGTAACATTGTTGTTTATTGATGGATTTCAAAATAACATAGCATGATTGTTCACCTACATTAGATGGTGTGTAATGCGCAAGAACCAGAAGGTCAAGGTCACACTTGAAGGTCAAAGGTCAAATCGGGAGTTTGCTTTGTCTGGGTTGGTGTGTTGCACGCAAAACCCAGGGCTGTAACTACAAGGTCAAGGTCACACTTGAAGGTCAAATGACAAATATGGTGTGGTAACATGAACACATCTGTTTCAATGCAGCATGTGGGGTATTCGTTATGTCTGTGACAAGCTCTAGTTTTTTCTCTGAATGATTCCCTGTATTGCAGAAATACTCAGTTAACAGTGTAATTATATTTTAAAAACAAGATGTACTCCAATAGCAGAATTCTATTTAGTTAAATCGGTATAATTACCAAATAATAATTATGTAATTGATTCACAAATTTTCTAATTTGTTTATCAAATGTACTTTATCACTATTAAATTCTTATAACCTTCTTAACTACATTTAATCTTTGTGTGTGGTAAATGCTGCCTTTGTATTAAATATTATTGATTTAAAGGTGACATCTATATCTTAACATTTGTCTAGCAATAATACTTGCAGTGTCATAATGTTCAAATTATGAAAATTCAATCCATTTAGTTAGTACATGTAGTTGCTTTATCTGAAATCTGTTGTCTGAATTGGGAGGACTGCTAGAATGCCTAATTTTGTAGATATACACTGGTTGTATTTTTTTTTTTATTTATGTATATCAGTTGTTCTATGAAAATTATGAAATTTGCAAATAATAATTAAAGTAACTACTTGTATTTCATTGAAACTATTAAAATTACACTTGTATTGTTAGTTATTTTTATATTTTAAATGCTCGGATAGTTACATGACTTAGACAAAATATATTGTGAAGTATTAATGATTAAAAACATATAATGCTTTTTGTAAAAACTCAAATTCCTGTTCTAATTTGTATTTACAAATATTCAATTTTAGAATTAAAACTGGTGTATAAGAACTACCGTAAATTTCTTATTAAAAGCCATTCCTCTAATAAAGCCCCTCCCATTGTTTTTTTAAATGTACTCAACAAGTCCTAAACAAATGAGTAAATCCCAAATTAAAATCCAAAAATTTAGTAGATGAACACATTCTAAGGTCATGTAGGCCTTTTATTGATGCTGTAGAACTTAATGAACTCTACATAGAAAACTTTTTGGAAAATATTGAGCCCCAGGGGCCTTTATTAGGAATTTTACGGTATATTTTCTAGGGCTTTGATATGAAATCTTTTGCGTGTTCATACACACATTTTGTTTTATCTTCTGATTATCAAGAATATGCAGTAATTTGTTGTTTAATGGTGTCACTAATAACTTCTATGTCTAATGCATTAATAATTGTATATTTATCATCAGTTCATAAAGACAGCAAAGCACGAAGTTCCAGAGCTGATTCAATATGGCCGACTACTCAAGGATCTTGGGAAGGACGTGAAATCATGTGAAGACATTATGGTAAGAGATTTTTTTTATCAACATATGTTTCTCTTAACTCTCTACAATCAGTCAGGTGGTTGATGTGTTTCAGCATATTTACTTAACTGAATACTGTTATAGATGATGTCCTAGCCACATAATTACACTGATTCATGTTGTGGTATAAATCATGCTATCAACTTAAGCCTTGGTAAAATTCCCTTTATACAGTTTGAAGATGAAAAATGGGGTATATTGCTTTGCACATGGCGGTCGGAAGGTTGGACGGTTCATCTGTAACCAAACCTTGTCCGACCAATAACCAGAGTACGATTTGGCCTAAGCACTTCAGATTTGCTTGGGAGGATGGTCATTACATGTAGACGACTCCTATTGAATTTGAGGTCAGTATGTCAAAGGTTATAATGACCTACAGCATAAAAATTGTCCAACCAATGATTTGGCCTAAGCTCTTCATATTTGGTTGGGAGGATGGTCTTCACATGTAAATGACCCCTATTGATTTTGAGGTCAGTATGTCAAGGTCACAGTGACCTTCACCACAAAAACCTTATCTGACGA
Organism: Lutraria lutraria; assembly: GCA_964023205.1. NCBI lineage: Eukaryota > Metazoa > Mollusca > Bivalvia > Venerida > Mactridae > Lutraria > Lutraria lutraria. The sequence goes on along the minus strand of OZ026844.1, from coordinate 25,768,007 downwards.
ATAATTAGAGAACAATTTGGGGAAGTTGGTTCTCACATGTTGATGATCCCAACAATTGATTGACCAAGGTCTTAACATCCAGATGGCCTTTAGGGGGTATCAGTGTTGCACAAACACTTCTTGTTTCTTTTAGAAACCTGCGCCAAAAACAAGGGCAGAAAGGAAGAGAAAGAAAAAGAAGAAAACTGTTACAAAACAGATTGAAGGACTTGATATTCTTGATCAACATACTCAAACAAAACTGGAAGAGATGGATCGTGAAAGGAGAAATATATACAATTTTGATGTAAGTAACTTTATTCTTCTGTTCATGTATACACTGTAGACATTTCCATCGTTGCACAGTTCAGCTTTCAAAGACTAAAATTGGATTGTCAATTATCTTTCACAACAGTTTGACTGTGATTTTTATGTACATTAAATGTGCGGACATTTTGTTTGATCTAGACAATGAAAATGAAGAAAATAAATCAGGATGATTGCTGTATTTAATATAGAAAAATGTAGATTTCAAACCTTTCATTTGACCCTTAAAATTATATTTAGCCAAGGGTCATAATTGACCCTCAACTTTTGATGTATAATGAGAACCCTGTGGTCTTACTGTATTTTTTATATCAGGAAGAGGAAGATGATGGATCTGCAGCTAGATTACCTAAAGCTGGTGCTTACATTGATTCTTCTGAGGCAGACACTCCAGAAAAATTTTCATCAAGGCATTCTCTAACACTCAAAGTATCAAATGGAAAAATTGTGAGGTATATAGCTGTGCTTTTAATTTGTATTGTATATTTTGTACTTGTTGTGTATAATGTCTTAATCAGATATTACTAATCAAGGTTAAGCAGAAATCTGTAGTTTTTAGCTCACCAGAGCCAAGTTTTACCTTTGCACATTTGTTCAATCAGCCCAAAGTAATTTTTTTACTGTATGTCTCATAGTAAACAGATAGGGCAAATTTGAAAAAAAAATGATAAGGAAAAAACATGGACTTTTCGTCAGTTTGTAGACATTATATTGCCCTTAATATTTGCCTAACATCAGATATTTTTGCATAGCAAGTAATATAAATAAAATACCATTCATTTGGCATAATTCAGAAATCATAAAACCATTTTTTAGCATTACAATAAAGTGATAAAATGACCAGGTGTCAATAGAAAAAAATCAGAAAAGGCAAAAATATGCTTAATATTTTAATATTTAAAACTTTTAATATTTATCCCACAGTTACAAAAATGACACCATAAAAAGGTTATCAAATTATGAAGTTCGACAACTTTTATTTTTACTATAATTTTATGGGATTATTATTTAGTATAATTTTAAGCCAGTGATGAAGTAGACATGTGTCAAAACAGTAGCATTTCCCAATAACCTGTATGAAGACAGTGTACCAAGTTTATCTGATCCACTATCAGTATACAGTATGTATATTGACTAGGGCTATGAAGTAAAAGGTTAAACAGGCAATATGATCCTTGAACTTTATAATTTTATTAACCTGCATCACAAAATTCATCTCATTTCAGGCATTCAGGCCTTTGATTCATATAAACTAAACAAAGTTTAAGTTCATACTTGATAGGTAATACTACACAATCATGTATCTAAAATACTGTGGCTAATTTCAGTGAGCGTAAAGCCAAGAAAGGGGCTGAAACTGCATCAAAAGATAGTGATCAAGAGAATAGTGATGAGGAAGGACTTGTGGTTGATGAAAATCCAAGCAAGTCTAGAAAACCCAATAAACAGCCTAAATTGAAGCTCAAATTGTCATGTAAGTATTGCTCCAGGTCACTAGAGTTTGGTCTCCAAGCTCAAATCTCAATTCCATTCTCAAAGCATTACGATTGAAAAGATAGAGCAGATTGATGTAGAAATACATATTCAGATCAATTATGATGTCAGACCAATGTATTGATAATATCATTATTGTCTGATCATAATACAAACATCAAAAGACAAGGTATGGGATTTGAGCTCGGAGACCGAACTCTAGTTTTATAACTTCAGGTCAGAATTTTTATTAAGGAAAAGGGGAAGACCGGGATAAAAACTACAAGAAAGAGGCAAAATTGGGGAATATTCTTAATGTGAATGGCGAAAATAGATTTTTTGGGAAGAATTTTAGTTTATTTTATCTAAATAAGAGTCTTTTTATAAACATTGTTTTCTATCTGTTTCTGAAGAACTTTGTTTTGCTTGTAAAATTATGTCCAAAATCTTTAAGCTTGTGTGATCTGCCATAGAAATTTAGAATATGTATAACTGCTTTTTATGCCCCCGTATTGATAGATCAGGGGCATATTGTTTTTGGCCTCTCTGTTTGTCTGTCTGTTTGTATCAAACTTTAACCTTGACTATAAAATCAAAACGCCTGCAGCTACATCCATCAAAGTTCATATGTAGGTTCCTCATGACAACCTCTACAGGACCTGTGCATTTTCAGGTCAGTAGGTCAAAGGTCAAGGTCACAGGGTCATTATACCCCCAGATATGAAATATATGGGGGCTATATTGGATTCACGCTTGACGGTCGGTCGGTCCGTGCGTCTGTAGACACAATTTGTCCGGAGAATTTCTCAGCAACTACTTACAGGATTTCAATGAAACTTCACATTTTTCGTTCGGATTAATTTTTACTGAGTTATACCCCTTTGTTGTTTTTATTCAGTATATACAATAGGCAAATTTTGTCCGGACAATTTCTCAGCAATTACTCACAGGATCTCAATGAAACTTTACAGAAGTGATCAGTAGTAAACCTAGTTATGCATGCTAAAAGCCATTTTCGTTCGGATTAATTATCACTGAGTTATACCCCTTTGTTGTTTTTATACAGTATATACAATAGGCAAATTTTGTCCGGAGAATTTCTCACCAACTACTCACAGGATCTCAATGAAACTTCACAGAAGTGATCAGTAGTAAGCCTAGTTGTGCATGCTTAAAGCATTTTTCGTTCGGATTAATTTTCACTGAGTTATAACCCTTTGTTGTTTTTATACAGTATATACAATAGGCAAATTTTGTCCTGACTATTTCTCATTGACTACTGCCAGGAATTCAATAAAACTTCTCAGAAGTGATGAGTAGTTAGCCTAGTTGTGCATGCATTAAGCTTGTCTTGGTTGGTTAAATTTTCACTGAGTTATGGCCCTTTGTTGTTTTTTATACAGTGTATATACAATATCTCAGTAACTACTCATAGGAATTCAATGAAACTTCACAGAAGTTATAAAAAGTAAGCCAAGTTGTGCATGCAATAACCAGGTTTTGTTTGGATTAATTTTCACTGAGTTATGGCCCTTTGTTTTATACAATTAGGTAAATTTTGTCCGTACCATTTCTTAGCAACTACATGCAGGAATTCAGTGAAACTTCTTAGAAGTGATAAGTAGTTTGCCAAGTTGTGCATGTCCACAATAGGTTTTGTCCAAGTAAATTTTAATGAGTTATGGCCCTTTGTTATTTTTTATATAATGTATATTTAGAAACTGGTCAGGATATATCTAAGCAACAATTTGCAGGTATTAAAAAAATGAAAATGCATTATATTTCCCTCTGTAAAATGTTACAATAACTGTGTCAAGGCCGCATCTGGGGGTATTCATCACCTTTAGTGATAGTTCTAGTTGTGTTTAAAAAAAATCCGACATTTTTTTTAGGATACTTCTCCTACATTTTTCATGGGATTTTGACGAAACTTTCACAGACTTGTTGTTACCAAGAACCACCACACATATATTCCTGGTTTTGTGATTCGATCATTTTTTACGGAATTATGGCCCTTTGTTTATTTTGTGTGTCACAATTGTAACAGCGAAATACTCTTGTTTCCTTGTTTTCTCAAGGGATTTTGATAAAACTTTCATGGAACTATTGTTATCGAGATACCCAATGCATGTAGTAAAGGTTTTATGATTCGATAAATTTTGATGGAATTATGGCCCTTTGTTTATTTTGTGCATATTTAATATATAGAGAAATACTCTTTTGTTTGCAACTTCTTCTGTATTTCTCAAGGGATTTTTACCAAACTTTAATAGAACTATTGTCACCATGTTCACCAGCACATATTGTTAGGGTTTTGTGATTCGATCATTTTTAGAAGATTTACCGCCCTTTGTTTGCCTGTAACGAAATTTAACCTTGCCTATTAAAACAAAACGCTACCACCTGCAATCATCAAACTTGATATCTTGGTTCATCATGACAATCTCAACAGAACCTGTGCATTTTCAAAATGGGCAACCGGAGGGGGTATGGTATTTATAAAACACATCTTGTTCAACTTTGTTTCATCATTATTTGATTTGATTTAATTATAAGTCTTTCCTTCCATGTAGTAGCCATGCTTTTTTAAAAGTTAACCAAGTGTCTGCTTTTTGGTTAAAATTGAAGTCTTGCTGGCAATACATTTTGGCATACTATATGTCAACTGTATGCCTCATTGGCTCTTTCTCTTGCTATATGTGTGGCATCTTGATGTTATACATGGCTAACATATTGTATCATATTTTTATGTTGTCTAAAACTTATTTTAATATTTATAAACTTGTATATTTTTCAGTCCATCATCCATCAAACTCTGCCAACTCAGCATCAACATCAGAAACAGAATCAAAACCACCTGACCATCCTGCCAGTAAATCAGAGGAGAAATTTACCCCTAAATCACCCAACTTGCAATTACAACGTCCAAAGTCTTCAAAACAAACCATTGCTGTGCCTCCAATATCAACTTTACTTCCTCCTAAAACTGAACCTCAATCTCATTCACCAGATCTCAGTGTTAATACTAGTGAAAGAAAAATTATGTCTGAAATGCTTGCAGGAAAAAGTGAATTGACATTAAGTGATATTATTAACCAATCAGCCTTAAGTCTTGCTCCTTCTACTATTGGCAAGGTTGAGCCTCTAAGTGCTGGAACTGGTGAATCTAGTCTCGAGCAGGAACTTCGGAGAAATATTCCTACTATTAGAGGAGGATTAAATGGCAGTATTGCAGATATTCTTGAAGCAAGTGGATATGGTACTGAGACGGCTTTTACTGTTGATGAAGACATGGAGTAAGTATAAGTTTTCAACTTTCACCCATGTATTAATATAAGTCCAGACTTTACTCATTGACATCAACTGAAAAGTAATGAAACACTTGAGTTTATATCTTTCTCAAGTAAACATAAACTTTTTTCTGAATTCATAATGTTTTATCAACTTTCGGCATACGTGTCAGGTAACATTGATTAGAGATAAAATTACCAATTCAACAGACCTTCTTAATGTTTAATACTTGTTGCAAAAATCTTTGTCAATGATGGTGAGTGACCTAATAAAGATGATCTTACAAAATACTTACCGTATTGTTATTATTTTGTCTGCTTCTTTGTAAGAAATGATAAGTATGCTTGATTAAAAACAAATTTGTATTGCAAGCCAAGTGTGTCAAATTATGGTTGAAATGGTTTGAAAACATATTCTAGGTTCATATGCATTGGGGAAAAGTCCAGGATAAACAGCATTTGTTCGTGGAATTGTCAGTGGATTTTGAAAAGTGCATTTCAAATTGTATACAAATTGTCAGGGAATTTTCTAATTTGGCTGTCTGTTATTTCAGATTTTTTCAAAAGGCTTAGGTAGTTTCTTCATTTTAGCAACAACTATTTCATTTCTATTACATGTATGTGCTTCAGTTATATCTGATATCATTAGTTAGTCATATATGAGGAAAAGCATACTGGTACTTATTTGTGTAATGCATTCTATAATTTGATGTCTGACAAGCGTTGGAACAAAACTTAAGCTGTTTACCTGTTCATGATAAGAAACAATATTCTATCATTATTTTCATGATTCTTTTGTTTGTTTCATATGTTGTACACTATCATTGTATTATGTAATGTATATATTTTGTGTGTGGGCAGGAGGCCTTAAATGCCACAATAAATTAATTGAATTGAATGCTATATATATATATGCTCGTAGCTGTGTTTACATGCTTAGTGGATCACTTTTGCAAAGTAAGTGCTTTTTGATACGTTGGTAAACGAAGTGACCAGACATAACATTTTAATGTGAAAGTTACAAGACTAGATTATCTAAATTATAGTTTGGGTAAACATTTTTTGCACATTCATTAATTTTCATTATCAATTTGAAATAGCATTATGAAATAAGTATTTGACAATGTATTGATGACTAACGCATAATTATATGTCATCTTGAATGCCAATGTTAGTATATAAAAGTCAGTCAACACCATTTCCAGCTTAATGTAATCAAATGTGTACTCAAAGTCTATGATTAATTATAATAAGAGGAGGCAAAGATTGACTGTTAGGGATTGTGGGGAGGCCAACATTTTTAAATTTTCAGTAACAGTTTTGAACTGTTTAGAATTTTATAAACAATGAGCCATTACATTTCTCTGTTCAATTAATGTTAACTTTTGCTATGAGTTGTATGTAATAGATCAAAGTTGATTTCTTTTATGTTTGTTTATATCTTATTATAGCTGGAATTAAATGTCTTTGATAGTTTTAAGGGTGAAAATTTTAGGGAAAAACTGCCTTGTATGCTATGGAAAAGTCGGGATAATGACCAGAACTTTTTCTAATTGTATGAACCATGATATTTATACACAGTCGAAACTCATTATATCGAAATCGCTTATATCGAAATCCCGCTTATATCGAAGTAAAAATAAAGTCCCGATTTTTTTCCTTCTTATTACATATTAAAAAAACGCATGTATATCGAATTCGCGGTTCTCGATATTTTTATATATCGAAGTAGATTTTCGGTCCGAACCAAATATTTTCAACTATTAAGTGACCATCTATGTCGAACCAATTATGTCTCCAACTTACAAAAGAAATGTTCGCACCTTTTCCGCTAACAAAGTCTTACAATTTAAAATCAATATTTAATGTACTACAAATCTTATTACAGAAGAGCTCCATCACCAAGTATGAGAGAAGCAATACAAGGCATGTTATCAATGAGTCGAGGCGGCTTGAGTGGAATGCAATTATTTTCAAAAGCTGAAAGTCGTCGTCATGGAGTAAAAGGTCGTAGTGCACTTGCTGAAGAAGATGAAGAAACTCAACTATCTAAATGTTATCAGGATGATGAGTTTGGTATGATTTCATTCTTGAGTATCTCCATCACAATCTTACTCTTAATTATGTATCTTCTTTATTGAGTTGTTGTTTAACGGCACTCTCGACTGCTGTGGTAATTTCAGAGCCACTCCAGAGATAGGATTATAAGATCAGACAGGAGAACAGGGCATTTATACCCCTACTCTTTTCAAATAGTTTTTTCCTGGTTCTTTATGGTGCCTGGTGTAAAGCATTGATGCAAGTTTTGTCCTTTTTCCTGTGCTTTTCTAGATGCCATATGTGGCTTGGTAGTTGGGATGAGGTCACTGTAAAAGCATCCCTGAGAAATTCTAAAGGCAATGCCGAAAATTGCACCCACAACCTTTCATTTAGTAGTCCATTGTGTTACCACTTGACCACCGATCACCCCGTCTTAGTTGATAACTGAAATGGCCTGGTATTTTTACTGAAATGTTCTATTTGATAATGCAAATAAAGACTTCCTGATTTTTTATCAAGATTTTTTATGCCCCATATCGATATATTGTAGGGTATATTATTTTCGGCCTGTCTGTCTGTTTGTACCAAACTTTAATCTTGCCTATAAAATCTACAGTAATCAAACTTCATGTGTTGGTTCCTCATCACAACCTCTACAGGACCTGTACATTTTAAGGTCAAGGTCACCCGCAGGGGGCATTTTGTTTAAAAAAACATTACAAATGTGTTTGTATCAGTGTGTATTTCTATAATTATATGTTTACAAATTTATTCTGTCACAGTGTATCCAACACTAGAGATGGATGAAGATGAGCAAGAGAAGGTGATGAGGGGACATGGTAAACCTAGCAAGGATCAGACTTGGAACCCCAAAGGTAAATACTTTGTTTGAAAAATCATTGAAAGCTGAAATGCAAGGGTGCAAGTCACCAGCAGTCATTTTCAGCCTCTAAGCACCAAATATATATGCTGTTGTAGTCTTCAACAATTCTAATATTCAAGAACTTTTCCCCCGGGCCCCTTACCAGCTTGGGTTTCAGAGATTTGAACCCATAGTTATGCATTATGGATATGTAATTTTTAAAAAGATGTTTAAGTTACTGATTATCTTCAACATTAATATAGTATGTATTTGTTTTGAAGTCACAGTGGTGTAAGGTAATTACAAGGGGGGGATCCAAAAGTTTTGTCACTGCCTCTGTAACTCGGCCTGTACCGATATAACAGCCAGTGTGTGCATGTAGATTAATGTATTACAAAATACCATACAATATTTGGTGCACAAGTAACGAATACTTTATAAATTACAATGCATCGTTTGAAAGACATGAGTGACCATCGACACACACCACTAACATCAACAATGTTATATTACAATTATCTCAATGCCATAACGTCCTTACTTAATAGCGACCGGCGCACTAAATACACTTCCGAAACACATTCTCAAACCATTTGGACTGGCGTCCAGAGAGAATGAGGCCTGTCTGTAGTTCATGTTGATTATCAAAACCCTGCCCCCATAGCTACCTCTTCAGAAACAGAGCAAAGTCTCACGGAGTCAAGTCCGGGCAGTATGGCGGTTGAGAAACTGTCTGTATCCCATTGACATCCATGTTCATATGTCTGTTTAAGAATTCCATTTTTTTGCAGCTCGTGTAAATATATCAGTTCCATTAAGTGAAAGATCTCACAGAGAGGGAGTGACGAAAGAGTCGGTGAAAAACAGCCTTGAACAATCTGCTGCCAAAATTACCTCAGCACCTGTGAGTAACATATAACTGCAAGTTCTTAATATATAACTCCTTGTACAAGTTATAGTGCAAATTTTGGTGTTCTTCATAAATAAAAATACTGAAAAGAGCGGTAGCGACTGTAGCTTTCTTATTATTAAGAGAACACCCAAATATGTATTCTGTCTTTAATAGTGGTCTGCCTCTGAGCATTTGCTGTGTGTAGTAAGTCGTTCTTCAAAATTAAGAAGTTAGAAACGTCAGTTTTATATTCTATTTAGATAAGAAAGCCAAAACTTTGTCAAATCCTTGTCATTTATATGTGCATTTACATAAAATGAAAGAGATCATTTTTATACGCCCATTTGAAAAACGGGTCGTATTATAGGAATACCCATGGCAGGTGGGTTGATGGGCAGGCGGACAGCGTCCACAACAGTGTCCACCTCTAAATCAAACAGTTTTATTCAGACCCTCACTAAACTTGATGGAAATGTTTATGGTTATGAGATCCCTATCGCACTAGGTACTTCTGAGTTATGCCCCTTGATACATTGAAAATTGACTAAAAATGCAGTGTCCGCCCTTTAAGTCGACCAATCATTAATCGATCTTCATCAAACTTGTTGGAAATGTTTAGGGGCAAGAGATCTCAGTCGAATTCGATAACCAGCCCTATCGCCCCAGGTACTTTTGAGTTATGCAGTATATATTATATATTCAGTGTCCAACCAATTATCAACCGATCTTCAGCAAACTTTTTTATTATGTTCATTGACAATCGGCATTTTTGACAAATGTTGCTTATTTTCAAAAAAAGAATATATAATTTGCCACTCAAAGTATCCCAAACCTTTTGACAGGCATATTTTGTGACCTGACACTTTGTTGATAACAGTTGTTAAATATTCAATGTGCACATTTCAATTGGAACATCCAAAATCACTGAACAATTTTATTATGCATGTAGATACAGTTTATAATGGTAAATACATTGTTGGCTTGTAAAGTGGACTGTTTGTTAACATAGAAATTAAATTCATGGCCTATTGCGAACGGTAATTAAGTATAATATACATAATGATAATAATATATAGCCTGAATTTAAGCCTATATAAGTGTTAACATAAGTATTAACTTATTATTTTATAATTAAAATATAACAAACACAATATTGCAAGATAATATAATTTACTTACAACACAAGTTCGTGCTAAGGAATATAATGCTTTTAGTAATACATATAATGCATTATCTTATTTACACAAAGTACATTATGTAGCGGATGATTAACGGCCGCGAAAAAAGTAAGCAGACCCACTTTAGTTTGTCTAAGGCAACAAGTGGGTCTGTCCAGCATTAATTCATCCAGGCAAGAGATGGTCAAGCATATTTGTAATATCCAAAAACTGAAGGTCACTGTACGAAATTAGAAAATCAGCTTTCAGTGGATAACTTAATCAAGGATTAAGATATTGCGATTAAATTTTGTGTGTAGGTAGCTTACATGCAGTCCATGCTTTTGAATTGCATCTAGGTTCAGTAAGGTCAAGGTCAATGTTACTAAAAATAGAAAGTCAGTTTCTGGTCAATAACTTAAGTAAGGATTGAGATATTGCGAAGCAATTTTGTGTGTTGGTAGCTTACATCCAGTCCATGCTTTGTATTGAATTAAGGGCCAGTAGGGTCAAGGTCACTGTTACTAAATATAGAAATCAGTTTCCAGGCAATTACTTAAGTTTGGAATGACTAATCTTGACTCAACTGGGTATTTAACAACCTTGCATGAAAGCTTAGCTTGAAATTGTATTTGGGGTCAGTTTGGTCATGGTCACTGTTTCTAAAAATAGAAAATCAGTTTCCGCTGAATAACTTAATTAAGGATTTAGACATTGCGATGAAATTTTGTGTGGAGGTAGCTTACATAGAAACCAAGCTTGGGATTGGATTCTTTGCCAGTAGGTTAAAGGTCTATGTTAACTTATTAGTAGCACTGGAAACTGAACCACTGATGAAGCCTTAGCGAAGGATTCTAGAGTACTGTGGTATTAAAAGCCTTGGAAAACCTGATTTCGTGGCATTGCCGCGTTTCTTGTTAGATTTAATACCTCTAAAAAATAGTGTGCACACTTGGGAAGAGTAAAGTTGGAAAGGAATTTCCCGAGTATTGGTTCCCTTTATACCTAATGAGAAGTTGTAATATGTGGACAGGGAACCAAGGTCTGGCTCCCCAATCTATTCAAAAAGGCATATTAAAGCTTATGCAATGGACCCAAACTGAGACAGAGGTGACCCAGATGTATCAAAAAATGTAAACAAGTACTCTATAGGGAAATTCCAAAACAAAGTATTTTCCATAAAAATAAATGTCATTATTTAAAGTTTGAAATAATGTGTAATTTATAATGGCATTTGTTTATTTCAGAAAGTGAAACGTCCATACAAGAAGAAGCCTAAGTTAGATTTAGATGCCATAGCTGGTTCTTCTAGTTCATTTCTGTCACCCACTCATTCAGGTATATTTACAGTCTGTTGATAAATATATCTATATTGTAAAGAAATTCATGGTGACAAAGGTTTACGCATACTGCCAGTGCGTTTTTTTGTCATGCAAAGTTCTCCAACGTATACTGCCAGTCAAAACATGCAGAAATAAACACCCGGTCGCGACAAAAAAGACCCTTCAAGTTTTTATAAACAGTAAGGATTGTTTTATAACCTATTGCGCGGAACTTCTGTGTATATTAAGAGTCCGTAATCAACAGAATCATCAACAATATCATTTGTACTTTGTCAGATTAGTGTAAACAGTTAGACCACTTACTAAATTTCAATGGCGTGAGTTCTGATTCCGTATGCGTAAACCCTTGTCGCCATGAAATTGTTCACAAATTTGATTTCTGTGTTGAACACAATTATCATACATGTGATGGTTACTATCAACTTTGGAAATTAAGATATAACTTAACTTTAAGTAAGGACTGAAAAAATACACTCAGATTGTTTAAAGTAGGAACAAAGTATCATAGAAAGAACAGCTGTAGTTACTCATGTTATAACAACAATTTATCTGTATGAAGTAAATGTAATTGTACAAGCATTACTGTTAGGTGTACAAATTTAGCTTAAGTGATATGTATATTTCTTAATGAACAGGTTCTGCATTCCGTCCAGGTGTAAAAGTTGGTGGTTCATTATCTGATAACGCATTGAAACGTAAGTAAACTATTATTGTTGTTTTTATTTAGTAATGGAGGATTTAATTTTATTAACATTTTAAATATTCTGGCTATTAGTTAGATTAGAAAAACTTTTTCTTTTGTTTATACAGTAAAACCCCGATTATCCGAACTCGGATTATCCGAAAACCTCGTCTTATCCAAAATGAAATTTCAGTCCCGATTTTCCCTCTGTATATTTCAATGTAAATAAACCTTGATTATCAGAATTGTCTAATCTGAATACCATGGCTTATCCGAAGTGATAAACAGGTCGGGTCCCCACAATCATCCGAAGGCGTATTTTCACACCTGTTATCCGAAGTCGTAATTAACTCTGATCAATCAGACAAGTTCATTGTAGGATTTCTTTAACATGTCAAAAGGTGTGAACAACATATACTCAAACCATTGTGAACAAAGGATTGTTCATTTGGATCGTTGTTTGCAATAATGGGTACAAAATTAGCCTATAACGATACAGACTCATTCAACCTTTTGTTTTTCGCATGATTTATGAATTGCATCATAATTTGACTGTAATGAGCAACTAACATTAAAGATGTTCATTTTATTTTTTGAAGTTTGTAAAATTGACAAACAATACACATGACCAATATAAATTACTGGCACACGATTTCAAAATCATTCCATTGTCGGAAAATGAGTACAAGCTCGATAAGCAAAGATATCTCAGGACGACAACGATTTGTGTGACGTTCGTGTATGTGACTGTAGCAATAAAATGAAATTTCGCGTTGGATTTTTATTTCTGTTTGTAATTTATTTAAACAGTGTGCTTATTCTAGATCACATGTATAATTCACTTCATGGATTAATGTGGTTTGTTACATGGGTATTTTGTATTCATACTTTCACTTTGGGATCCTCATAACTTTTATGAATTAATTATGGTACAAACTACTCATACATTTGTTTTTACGTTGAACATACACATGTTTATCTGTTGTTTTTTTTGTAAATAAAATATGAATTATAACGCATTAATTTTGTTGTTTTTATATCCGTACATGTATGCCATATATTTGGAAGTGATCTCCCTTTATTTTCTTACAACTGTCTAGATTTCCCTTACCCTCGATTATCCGAAATCCCGGATTATCCAAAGTAATTTTTTGGTCCCGACAATTTCGGATAATCGGGGTTTTACTGTATTGAGTTTTACGCCCCTTTTCAATAGTCAGAGTCATATGAGGTGAACAGTTCACCTAAGCATTGTTCCTGGGAAGAACCAGTACTTGACTCCCATCCTCTGTAAGCAACTGCCTACTTTCTCACATAAAGAGACATGGTCGGTAGCGGTGCTTGAACCCACGACCTCTATCAATGAGAGGTTACAGTGATTTAAAGTCGGCGACCTTAACCACTCAACCACGGAGGCGGGTAGAATAACTTTTCGGAAGATTATCTTGCTTTTTTATGTCTGTTTTTAATGTCTCGTATTAGATCTTGTGATAACCTATCGTAGTTATTAAGTATTTTTGGTAAGTTAATTAGCATTATGTCTGTAAAACAAGTATGAAACTTTTATATTAAGTCAAACCTGTGTTAACAGTCACCTGTGATTTAGGCTGTTCTTTTAAAAACTGTCATTAATTGTTTAGAATAAAATTACTTCTGAATAAGGACAACCTGTCAATCAAAGCCACATTTATGTCTTTCCTAGGGGTGGCCTTTGTCCACAGATTGGACTGTACATGTATCGACATTTTTTTTAATTTCAGGGAAGAAACCTAAGAAAGGTGAAGCTACTGCAAAACAAAGATTAGGAAAAATACTGAAGATTCATAAGATGGGCATGCATTGAAAAAGCTTCTTTTTAAGTTTAGCACTTAACACTCAGACATGTTTGCATTTTATATGTTGTATTTTATGATTTAAGATATAAAACGGTCCTGTTCATCTGTTCTTAAGACCAGTATTCATTAATTCTGTGTGCTAGAAACCAAAGATTTTTGGCACATTTCATATCTTGGTTATGTTCAGAAGTTACTGTTCATGTAATTTATGATATATTTTAAATCATGTGTATTACCTATAATTACATAAAGGTATTATTTATTCCTGATGAATAGTTTTCATGAAAGCAAAATATTAGCATGTCTAAAATGTGTAAGGTGCACCAAAAAATGCAAGTTTTAAAAGTTTACGTTGTTTGAAATGATATATCATTTAATTTCACTGTTCTAATTTTTATCATTTGACATACTTATTTGCAAATTGGTCAGTTTATCTTTGCAACTTATTAAAACCTCAATGAACACGTAGATTACGATGAGACATTTTAAATAGCAAGTTAGAAATTTAGTGTGTTGTTATTGTTTTGTTTTCCTATGAAATTTGGGTGAAAATACGTAATTGTTTTGTATTAAATGTACAGTTAACCTTTTGTTTAATGATTCTCTATGGCCAGTAATGTAAGCATTTCATTTTCCTGGTCTAGGCATAACCATCCATGAAAATTTGACACTAAAGTAGATTTTCCCCACATGAGAAGTCACCAAGAAGTTCCGAGTGGTAGGATAAGTTAGTCCAGTTAAAATACCGTCCAGGAAAATATGCCAGGTGAATCAGCCGCTGTATTTACCTGAAGTCATTGAAAAATGACGTTCAATCCAAATAAACAAATAACTATCATTTCATGACCTTTTAAAACATTAATCATGACATCAATTTGATTTATATTATTATTTATTATCCCCCTTTAGAAGGAAAGGGGGTATATTTCCTTTGCATATGTCGGTTGGTCCGTCCGTAACTAAACCTTGTCCAGGCAATAACTAGAGAACATTTGGACCTAAGCTCCTCAGATTTGGTTGGGAGGTTGGTCATCACGTGTAGATGCCCGCTATTGATTTTGAGGTCTTATAAATCAAAGGTCAAGGTCACAGTGACTCAACACAAAAATCTTGCCAACCAATGAGGTCCTCTTACTTAGTTTGGAGGTGGGTCTTTGCGTGTAGATGTCCCCTATTGATTTTAAGTTTAATACATCAAAGGTCAAGGTCTTACGATCCAGTTGGCCTTTAGGGGGCATTAGTGTTTCACAAACACTTTTTTTCATGCAAGAGACTTCTGTCTGTATCAGTAATAGTGATTTTTATATTTAAGTGTACTGTCAACCTATCGCTCATTAGAATATGTGTTGTCCCTAGTCATTGTGGACTTGCATAAACATACCAGTAATGTATTATGGTATTAGGTTTTGCATTAACATCTAGTCAGAATGTTTATTCAAAGAGAGTATTAATTGTTATGTGGTTTAAATGTTATCATAGAATATTGTCTCATAAAAAATGTTTACAGCTTGTTGTGACCTAACTATACTTAACAAATATATGTACAGCTAAACCTGTGTTTGAGATCTCCTTCAAATTAAGGCCACAGGTTATTTTATAAAGCGCCATTCATTATTTAGAACAAAATGACTTCCAAGTAAAGGTCACTTGTTAATAAAGGCCATACTCTGTATTTCCCAGGGTGGCCTTTGTTCATAGGTTTTACTGTATACCAGAAATTAAAGGGGCATGCCCTGGAACTGAAGGGTCTCGAATAGCAATCAAATTGGTATCATTTTAATGCCCTAATCAATTAATGAAAGCCCTGTAAAATATTTACAAAATATCCCGCTAGTTTACTCAAAATACACATTTCAAGATTTACCAAACATGCCGATTTCGGCCTCAGAATTATTCGTCATTTTTTTCACAACTCGACCCTTTCGGTATCTGTCAAAACTGAAAACATCGTGGAAAAATGTCAACAAACTGAAATGGTAAGTATTGCTCGTGTTATGTTCACTTGAAAGGCAGCACACATGCTCAGTTAAACTCTCAGACCAATAGGAAATATCATTGTCGTCAATAAAAGGCTTACAGCCTTTTATTCAAACCGACATATAAATACCGGCGCGCGTATTATAGGGTCATTTTTCAACGCACATTCTTCTTTGACTTTTCGGTAATAATTGGTTTTACAAGTGACAAAGACATTTTTGGTAAATGAAAAAAATAGACACAGCAGTTCCTGGGCATGCCCCTTTAATTAATAATACTAAAAATAATTACTGTAGTTAGATTGCAGCTAATTAAACACTGTAGTTTTTGTACATGTGTATTATTATTTTGTTCATTACATTTACTTTTTGTAAGATATTCAGCTTATGTGTGTTCTTTTTGTTTAGGATGGCCTATTGATGTCTGTATTTAACTTGATAGAATATAGATTTATCCATATTGCTCACCTTTGAATTGACCTTAATTGGATGAACAAAATTTTAAATGAAATAATAACCGGGTATTTCTCCGTGAACTAGAGTATACCCTTTCCTCCAGCATCAATGGCTATTTCTTGGTGAACTACATGATTACACCCCCAGATATGAAATATATGGGGGCTATATTGGATTCACGCTTGACGGTCGGTCGGTCCATGCGTCTGTAGACACAATTTGTCCGGACAATTTCTCAGCAACTACTGACAGTATTTCAATGAAACTTCACAGAAGTGATCAGCAAAGGGGTTTGTCACGAAAAAAAAAATTCTCCATGTAACCCATATATATATAGAAGGGAAAGAACTTCGACAATCCGAATTTTACAACGCGTGTTATAAACTTCCATGTTATTGCAGTGCAGTACAAAATATTTAACTCATATATAGTGCAACGTGTGGGCCACTCAACTCGCTAACTGAAAATGTATACTATTACTACCTTTAAAGATATTTTAAACTCGCTATTGAAGATTTTTCACTCGAAAAATGGTCAAATTTTACAAAAAGACAGGATATTTCTAAGCAACAACTGTGTCAAGGCAGCATCTGGGGGTATTCATCACCTTTAGTGATAGTTCTAGTTTTGGTTGTTATCACATATTTTGGTGCAGTTTAAGGGCCTTGGGTTTATTTCTCTATATGACATCTACAGGTATTGGGAGTTATGTATATTTGAATCTTTGCATCTTCTTTCACATCTTGACCCTATTTAGATTCCAAGTCTTTTGTCAAGCATGCCGTATGTATTTATTGAAAGCTGCTTCTTGAACTTCTGTTGAAGTTTTCCTCACTCCTGACACAGAGTATCACATACATTTGTATTTATATTATTGATACATTTATAGATGATGAAAACAATTATTTTTAATGCATAGTTGTTAATGTTTGTTTTTGTTCTAGATCTGATATGTTATTGTTGGTGCATGATTTTGTATTGTACTAAATATGATTATATGTATCCTATTGCTGTGTTTATTTATTATTAGTCTTTTTGTCATTTCATGTTTTTACTTTTGTATTTTATAACTTATCATGTAAGATTAGTTTCAATTGAACTTGTGTCTTATCTTATGGCAATATTTGTTTGTAATGTTGTTTGTGTATAA
Source organism: Lutraria lutraria (assembly GCA_964023205.1). Taxonomy (NCBI): domain Eukaryota; kingdom Metazoa; phylum Mollusca; class Bivalvia; order Venerida; family Mactridae; genus Lutraria; species Lutraria lutraria. The sequence continues at coordinate 25,750,545 of OZ026844.1, read as the reverse complement.
TTTTCAGTGGCAGCTTTATGTTCAGATTTGGATGTATGTATAGTAAAATAAGTACATTGTATGCACCATTGATTGCTACCTAATGTGTTGATAAAAAATAATTCAATACTTAAAACTGCAACATATAATGATTCATTATATAGAACTTAGTTAAAGTTAGCTAGTATAAGATTCTGACAAAAATGTTTGATGCCAGATATTTTTTTTGTGTCATCTTATATGATACGGTTATTTCGCTCAAAATTGATCTCTGGCTTCTGTACTTAACTACTTACTTTGATTAACTTTACTTGAAGTTGAGGGCATGTATATAGGAAGTGCTATTGTCATATAAATTGTATGCCTCTGATTATTTTTCTTTCTTTCATGTAAATGAAAATTTTGCAAAATTTGTGCTTGTCCAAATTCATTTACCAGTAACCAGTGTTGAGCTTAAGATAAGTTGGGATTGAAATTAGCAATGCAAATGTATATTTATAATTTGATTAATGTGACCTTTTTCACCACTGCTGGTAAAAGAAGTGTTGGTTGCACCAAGTGAACAGAGATAATAATGTAGTTATTTCAGCTGTTCTGAAAATAAAGATTAGTTTTAATCACAGTTATAATTTCAATTCCACATACCGGTAGTCTTGTAATTCTTAAATATTGAAATTATGGACAATATACCAACATTGTCAACTTTAATTATTTGATGGCATCATGCTACCACTTCAGGTTATTGAATTGTATTGACTTAGAGCAGTTTTGTCATAGTCTCCATAGATATAGATTTGTTCAATACAATTGAATGTCTTGTTTCAACAAATAGTCTATTTATATATGTATTAAAATCTTGAGTGTGTTCATTTCTTCATGTGCTGAATTTTTTAAGTGAAACTGATATTTTTATGAGGTATTTCATTTGTAAATACATTGTAAATAAATGAGTAGTTTAAATATAAATGAATGTATATATAACTTGAATAAATTGTAAAATTTACTTGAACAATTTGCCTGTATTTGTATCTCGGTGGCATGAAACGTCTACTGGATTAAAATAGTATAAATCTAATCATCTTACTTGTATTGTGTAATTTCTCCAAGATATTATTGGATCTGGTTAATGTAGTGACTATAACATATGTTATATCTGTTCTATGACCTTGATCTGCTGACCTTAAAATGCACAGGTCCTGTAGAGATTGTCAAGAAGTTTGATGATTGTAGGTGGAAGCGTTTTGATTTTATAAGCAAGGTTAAAATTTGGTACTAACGGACAGGCCAAAAACACTATACCCCTGATCTATCAATACGGGGGCATACAAATCTGCTTATAATAAGCAAACCAATAAGGTACATCAGATGGCACACTAAATAGTAGAAGAAGTTTACGTGTAATAAAAGAACTCAAAGCACTTAAGTGGCAGCATGGGTGTGAACAGAATGGCATAACAGATAAAATATGAGCTTTCACAGAGGTGACTAATACCCTTGCCGCCGCTTTGACACTAAGAATACAAAAGTAAACTATACGACTAAGTTCAAGGGGACATAACTCTGCAATGGGTGAATCGCTGGGCATGAAAATTGTGTCTTCCACATCTACACTTGTTGGTGATAACATATTTCAAGTTTCATTGCAATTGCTTAAATGCGGACGGACCGACCGACAGCGTGACTGCAATATACCCCCTCTCAAACTTCATTTGCGGGGGTATAAACATGCCATTATTCAAATAATATTCCAATCTAAGAATAAATAAAAGCCTTCCTGACACAATACATGGTAAATTTACTTTATTCATGACCCTACAATCAAATACCGCATAAAACTGAACAAAAGATGTTCAAACAAGAGGGCCCTTGATCACTCACCTGAGAACAAAGGCACTATAATTAATGACCAGGTAATATAGTTTCCATCTCGTATAACCCATTTTTACGTAGATTTTGAGATCAAAACCAACAATGAAAGTATAATACAAGCTAAAATATAGCAAATTTTCTAAGTAAAGGGCCCATAACTCTTGAAGTTCTGGTCCGATTCCACCCATAACTGTACTTGTCCAAGACCGTAAGGTCATAAACATTCATTGTAAATATGATTAGGATTGGTGAATAAATGAAGTCGCTAGAATGTAAACAAGCTAAAAATAGCAAATGTTCTAAGTCAAGGGCCCATAACTCTAGAAGTTATTGTCCGATTATGCCCATAATCTAACTTAGCCGAGACATTGTGGCTATATACATTGTGAGCAAGTTTGATTACGATTGGTTAAGAGCTGTGCATGCAAGAGTGTAAACAAATTAATTGTGGGCGGACGCCAGACATTCATTGATCCTAAAAGCTCACTTGATGAATCAGGTGAGCTAAAAAACACATAAAATGTATAAGAAAGAACATTAAATAGCATCTCTGTCTTTTGGTGGGTTCCTCTTCCTGTATTTTTTTGCAGGTCTACAAATAAATAAAAAGAAGCCATATAAACATACATAACAAATGAATTATACATACAAATACAAACTAATAAGACAAAATGAAATCTATGGAACATCTAGGTCACTAACTTCATTTATCAATTTAACAAATAAAGAAACAAGAGGGCCAAGATGGCCCTTGATCGCTCACCTGAGAACAAAGGCACAATAATTAATGACCAGGTAATATAGTTTCCATCTCATATAACCCATTTTTACGTAGATTTTGAGATCAAAACCAACAATGAAGGTATAATACTGCTAAACGTAGCTAGAGTGTAAAGAATACTAATTGTGGCCGGACGCCGGACATTCATCGATCCTAAAAGCTCACCTGATGAATCAGGTGAGCTAAAAATCACTAGCTAAGATTATATGAAAGTATTAAAGTTATTTTAGAGAAAAACTTCTCATGATTAGACAGAAATTTACTCATCCATTTTTCATTCTGCAGAGTTTTAATAATTATCACAAAGTCAAAACAAATGATACTTTTACAGTGTATAGTTAATTCATGGGCATTTGTGGAACAGTTCAAAACTGTGGTCCTGAGGTGGAGGGGAGATATTTGAACTGTTCAAAATGTCATTCTGACACTGACCGCCACAGTTTGACTGTCCCACAACTGCCCATGAAATAACTGTTTTATCATCTAATGCGTTATATACTATACAAAATTTGATCACATACCTAATGTTTGAATAGTCTGTGCATACAAATACATGTATATAACATACTGATACATAGATTCTTCAAAGGAAATTTTGTTTCATTTTTTGCACTGGCACATGATGCTCGAGTGACTAAATTTTAATCAAATCTAATCAATCAACAGTAGTATTAAACTCACCAAGCAAACACTAAGCAATAATGCCAGTGACTCTTCTCAAATTTTGAGAAGTACATAAATGTTTTTTATATTCAATTCTTCCACCGAAAAATCTTGGAAATGATTTGGATTTGACATTTTCCAAGAAATCACCAAAATGTGGTTTGTTTACATAGGAATCATATAAATGCTTGCAGAAATCAGAATCATATAAACACATTAACACTTGCAAAGCTGAAAGACACTGCCATACTATCAACCAAACTGTAATTGTTACATTCCTTCTTGAATGTACTGATCGTTACCGAACGCAGTCAACAGTAGAAAATGTTGACTGGTCTACTTTTTTGGTAAAATAGCAAAGAAGAATTAATTAAAATTTATATAATGCGTTGGATAATAAGAATAATAACTTACTTTGGAAACCATCTATGTTTTGTAGTGAATGTTAGGTTTGCAAGCTCAGGTGTATTAGGACCTGAGGCTCTGTATCTTAACATATAGTTTCTTATGACGGAATCTTTTAAAACAGTTCCTTCCTGCGCCTCTTGCATATCATACTTAATAGCCTGAAATATAAGCAAGTTTTCGCTGTCTTTATCTGTAAACATTTATTTTAACAATTGTCATTTATTGATAGTGACTACTTAACCAATCTTATCGATTTACCAGTACACACATATTATGTTTAAGTTAAACATGTATTTCAAACATTAAAAGTCATTAGTATATATATATATAAAATGTTATATAAAATGTTAAAAAATATCCGAGTCAAATAAATTAATAATAAAAAAATAATTAACAATGAAAAATAATTAACAATGAAAAATAATTATCATTGAAAAATTATTTATATAATGAAAAATAATTGTCATTTATTGATAGTGACTACTTAACCAATCTTATCGATTTACCAGTACACACATATATGTTTAAGTTAAACATGTATTAAACCATGATTTCAAACATTAAAAGTCATTAGTATATATATATATAAAATGTTATATAAAATGTTAAAAAATATCTGAGTCAAATAAATTAATAATAAAAAAATAATTAACAATGAAAAATAATTATCATTGAAAAATTATTTATATAATGAAAAATAATTGTCATTTATTGATAGTGACTACTTAACCAATCTTATCGATTTACCAGTACACACATATATGTTTAAGTTAAACATGTATTAAACCATGATTTCAAACATTAAAAGTCATTAGTATATATATATATAAAATGTTATATAAAATGTTAAAAAATATCCGAGTCAAATAAATTAATAATAAAAAAATAATTAACAATGAAAAATAATTATCATTGAAAAATTATTTATATAATGAAAAATAATTGTCATTTATTGATAGTGACTACTTAACCAATCTTATCGATTTACCAGTACACACATATATGTTTAAGTTAAACATGTATTAAACCATGATTTCAAACATTAAAAGTCATTAGTATATATATATATAAAATGTTATATAAAATGTTAAAAAATATCCGAGTCAAATAAATTAATAATAAAAAAATAATTAACAATGAAAAATAATTATCATTGAAAAATTATTTATATAATGAAAAATAATTGTCATTTATTGATAGTGACTACTTAACCAATCTTATCGATTTACCAGTACACACATATATGTTTAAGTTAAACATGTATTAAACCATGATTTCAAACATTAAAAGTCATTAGTATATATATATATAAAATGTTATATAAAATGTTAAAAAATATCCGAGTCAAATAAATTAATAATAAAAAAATAATTAACAATGAAAAATAATTATCATTGAAAAATTATTTATATAATGAAAAATAACTAACATTCTTTTTCATTATATATATACATATAATGAAAAATAACTAACATTCCATAGGTATTATTATATAATTGAATTATATAATAATACCTATGGAATGTTAGTTATTTTTCATTATTAATTTTTCTTGACTCTATATTTTTAACATTTTATATACATATAATGAAAAATAACTAACATTCCATAGGTATTATTATATAATTGAATTATATAATAATACCTATGGAATGTTAGTTATTTTTCATTATTAATTTTTCTTGACTCTATATTTTTAACATTTTATATACATAAATATATATATATATGATAAACGTGTTTTTGGTCCATGTTGCCATTTTACACTATCACTGCAACATGCTAGCCCCTATGATAATATGATACATAATGATAGGCTGAAAAAGTAATATACCTGTGTATGCTCATATGAATGTTCTGGTTCAGGATGCCAACCAATCAATGTCCGACCATCTTCAGACATACCAACTTTTGGTACCCTGGTAATGTAAAATATGAACAAGTTCAACAATCATTTATTGCAAGTGAATGTCGAATATCATTCATACAAAAAAACATTACAATAAATTATGTAAGACCTGTATTGCAATATATCAAAATAGATACCCCTGGATATACCTTATATGTATTCATACAATAAGTGCTTTATCACCTTGAAAATATCTTGCTTTTTGTACTTTGAAAATAGAACGAGGTCAATATTCATCAACCAGAATTATCAGAATTAAGTCATTATTTGTGATATATTCATCTTTCTTTATGACTGATATGATACACATTTCTGTTTAATCAAATAATACATTAAATTTCAACATGAATCAGAATGTTATCTTCAATAGTTTTAAATCAAAGACTTTTAATATAAAAAAACAGTTGTTGACTAGTGAGCCATTAAATATGATGTGATATTCACGGGCAGAATCTCATATTGACCGAGGCTATAATATAATTGGTTCTATGGAAGTCATACTGATACGTCACATTGATGCCAGGAAAAATCAAATGGGAAAACATTGTATTATCAGACTATATTGAATCTTTATATTGCAATATAATAGTTTGCATCTCAAGATAATGATACATTTTAATTAACTGATAACCTAATAGAATTGACAGTTAAATTACTCTTAGTAGAATGGGTTAGAAGCTTAATCATTACTTTAATTTTATAACCATGCATCATAAAAATTTCACAACTTGCCATACCGATTGTTCTGTTCGGAGTCATCAGTTTTACTGCTATAATTGGAACAACTTCTGAGAACTGCACCTGAATATGTATAAGAATGCTATTACTAACTTCAAAATTCACATGCCAGTGAATGAAATTAAGATAACTTCAATTTGGATAGGCTGACATAGAATTAATTGTCCGAATGTGAAGAAGACATTATGTAAATTGTTGTATTACAATTATTATTATTATTGTTCAGGTAAATAATAAACTAACATATACGCATTGCCCTCAGTGGCATGTTTGACAATAGATTTTGAATCTAAATGATGTCTATGTGTATGAGTAAAAGCACAGTTTTAAAAACTGTGTGATATATTCTATATACTATAGGAAAAATGACAAGTCCAATAACTACACCAAATACATTAAGTGATAACAACCAAAACCAATACAGGTAAGCTAGCGTTAGACTAAACCGAAAGATTTTGTTAACCAAGGAATAGGTATTGATGCGTCTAAACGTAATGTAACGAGGATTCAGATTGGTTCATAAATGTTGAACGGCCTATCAGAACGCTGGTTGTGAAAGAGTTTATTGGGTAGCAAAATGGTTGACTGCGACGAAATATTGTCGACAAGTTGATGTAGATCTGATTTTTTTCCGTGTTCATCAATTCAGAAAAAGAAAACTGGTGGCGAGAGAAAAAAATAAGTTAGTCTAACGAATCGTACAGTCCCCTATGCTCTCTTTATAAGAGAAAGTAGGCAGTTGCTTACGGAGAATGGGAGTCTAGCTGGTTCTTCCTTTCTATCTATGATTCTATCTATCAATACTGTTTCGAGTGTTATGGACAGGGATTCCCAGTCCCAGGAACGATGCTTAGGTGAACTGTCCGCCACATATGACTCTTACTGTTGAAAAGGGGCGTAAAACTCGAATACCAGTCGTTTCACTCCCAAGACGTTTCCTCACCAGACGTTTCACTCCCTCTGACATTTCCTCCCCAGACATTTCACTCCCAATTTGTCAAAGTGCAGACGTTTCACCCCCTTTATTGTTAATGATATAATAATATGACTTTGATGAATAATTTTGTTTGTTAATGATGTGTTTATTTTGAATGTTATAATTGTTGATGTATATGTCTTTCACTTTTGTTGTAATGAATTATAAATACTTGGCCAATCAATGGTGATTTGTTGTTTTCAATCAAAGGGATGATTGGTAGACTCACTTGATTAAGATGGCATGTACAAGTATAATTATGTAGCAGTTTTTAAACTCAGTGATGAAATATTAAGGTAGTTCGAATTTGTGACAAAATGGCCGTCTGACATTTAATCATTAGCTATTGATAAAAACTCATTTCATTTGTACTTTCAGTAATTATTGAACAATGCCACTTCTTTAGGATGCATAGCTAAAATGTCAGACGGCCATTTTGTCATAGATTCTAACAAAGACCTATACATACACGTAATGTATAGGTCTTTGAAGTTTGATTCTAATTACCTTAAATATAATTTCAAAATTGTGAGTACTTATAGTAAATCATTCAATACTGTTTTATTCTAAACTGTTAAATATACTATAATAAAGTTGTTAATTAAAACCAGTTTATTAGATTTTATTATTATGCATGATATAAAAATATAAATTGATAGACTAGAACATTCAAGACATTTTTTCTGCATGAATTGAAGTCAGCAATTGTATATATATTCATACTTTATTTGTGTCTCATTTGTATACATACAATGACATGCATATGTGATTTCTTTCCAAATAAATAAAGCATGTATACAACCATTATGTTTAAGAATTTCAAGAGACATAAATTATATACTATTTAAAATAACAATAATATAAAATCATATAAGAAACTACTATCAAGCTAGTCTATACATCACGATATTACAAGAGGAAAGGTGAGCTAATCCAGCTTAAAAACTTCATAAAAGGGGAAAATGCATATTTTAAAAAAATCGGCTTTCATCTAAGATCAGATCTGGGATAAACTGGTTAGCAGTGGTCAAATACACTATCATAAAATTACATTATACGTATAAAAAATAATGGAATTATTTACAAATAAATAAAACCCGACTTAGCAATATATTAAAACAGGTTTTGGCACAATTACGTATCATATCAGTTTTAGTGAACAAAAATGTAAGTTTTTCAGTTGTAATTGTATGAAAAAGTCTAAAATAACATTTCAAATTTTCTTGATGTCTTGATGACTGCTAGCTTTTCATATTTATTTACCCTATTTACACCTTATAAGATAGTACACCTCTTAAGATAACTGAAGGCAAGTGATCATTTTCTTGTTTAAAATGCCAGAGACATAGATATGCTTTAATTTGGATTTTTGCAAGACGCCAGTTTTTTTAAGTTGTCCATCTACAGAAGTAAGGTTTAAAGTTTTGTTATGACTGTCAATTATCAATTAACAAGAATGAAAATTAGGATCAAACATGTGCACCTATTGTTGTTGACACCCACAGGTATTTATCACTTACTGACTATATGAATGCAACAACAGATATTGTGTTTAGACAAGGTGTTGTTGACACACACAGTGATTTAATTAATCATTCAGTAAAGTGGTCAAACGAAAAGTGCATCTTACATTTAATAATTATTGTACAAAATAGGAAATTAATGTAAATGTAAATAATCAAGATTTCACATTTTCAAAAAAAATAAAAAATCACCATGTGCCATTTGAATGTGTTAGTTGCAATTATTTAAAAATATCTTCAAACAAGTTAAATGAAAAAGTTAGTATGTACAAAATATATATACTATCAATCTATATATATTGTAAGTCTATACTGATAATAGCAAATATATGGGGGTGAAATGTCTCATTTAATGCAGACCTTTCACTCACAAAATGGGAGTGAAACGTCTAGGAGTGAACCGTCTGGTGAGGAAACGTCTTGGGAGTGAAACGACTGCCTACCGTAAAACTCGATATAATAAGTCTTAGAGCAAAGTTTGTCCTTGCAAATGTACATCGCGAAAACGAATCTCAAACTGATATAGACAAGCTCCTGGAAGGGAAGTTTTACATCTAAGCAATGTTTCAAAATAAATATACAAAACTGTCAATTTTTTGCTTACATCTTTGCAGAATTCGAGCTCGAGAATAGCTTAAAGGGATCCGAAAAACATTTTTCATGGGTGCCGCCATTTTGTAGGTCAACTTTCGCTAAATTACATATGAAAGGTGTAAAATCCCAGTAGGCCTATACCGGAAAGGGCCTTATCATAATTATAGGGGGTTCATGGCTTTTAATAACTTTATATATTCTGTAATATGAACTATATGTAATTGTGAAATAGTGTCTTATTTAACGATGATATTTAAATGTCTTCAATGCACGAAACACATATAATTACATAATTTTATAATGATTTACGAAGAAAATTTGTAAAGAGTCGTTGTTGGAGAAGACCAAATATACATGACTTTGTAGAAATACCGACTTGAAAATTCAGTTCAGTTGAGAATTTTGTCGATGTATTAATCTTTTGAAATCAGAAATGCACTGTTCTTTGAATAATATTGCAGCTTGCGATTGCTGGTAAATGTAGATGTTACCAAGGACTTATATACATACATGTATGTATATAAGTCCTTGATGTTACGTATCTACTTCTCTGATGTAAACGATTCTTGTTTTTTATTTGTATTTTTTGCGTGTGCACTGCTTACGCACGTATCATGAAGGTACAATGTATAATGCTATTATTAATTATTAGATGAATAACTATATGTATGTATAGTTTTATACTATGCACGTACTCAAGTGCACAAAGAAGAAATGATCCAATTATCATTTCTTCTTTGAGTGTCGATTTCTTCAAGAACCCCGTGATACTCTTTTTAACCATTTAGATAACTATGAAATCTGTTTAGATGTCCTTTTTGGTGATTCAACCCTCTCAGATCAAGAAAATACATTCATTTTTAATCAGGTCCAATTAAGTCTACATACTTGACAGCAATAGATTCACATGAAAAGTACTATGCATAATGCTTGAGAAGCCTCTTTCTTCTTCATTTCTACACACACCATTCTCTCTCTCTTGATTTATACAGTAATATTCCTTTCCCGCTGTGTTACTGTCTAAGTTTTTTCATACTGTTTTCTGAATTATTTTTACTTTTTTATCACAAGACCCATAATTATCCCTATCTCTGTATGATTTAATCTTAAATCTACTTTATACATACCAATAGTTAAATTGTTGAATAGTTCTTGAAATTTAACTGGAAGTCTATCCAATCCTTTCAAAAATTGATGTTAAATTTTGTATATTTACCTATATGTACAATGTATTATAGACGGGAATAAATATGTTTAAACTAAGTGCATATTTGCCTATAGTATATACTAATAAACTATGAAAAAACTGTAAACTCGTAATAATTACTTTCTGGTGTTTCGTCCATATTTCATCTTTTAGATGTGTGTATATAAGTTCCACTCTTCTTGCGGTGTTAAGCCTAACTCATTAATTTTCCCATAAATCGTTACGACCTATACATGTATGTATAGGTCTTTGGACGCAATATAGGCCTACAATGCGAACTATCAATTATCTCAGAAATTAGTTATGAATACTCAACGAAACGTTGTCAATATATCCACCATATAAATTTCGTTCTTCCCACGAACTTTTCGGACGCTAACGTCGATGACGTCATCAGCGCACGTTTTTTCCTTGGCGTCACTCTTAACAAAATGGACGCGGTAACGTCTCATGACCAACGTAATTACAATAAACTCGAGTACCGTCGTAACAAAAATGCAATGGAAATGTTTGTTGCCTTACAAAGAGCTTAATTGTGGCGAATGTTGCCTCCTTTTACATACTCAAGTATAGCGAGATGGGTAAATGAATTTATGAACGGCAGAATACTGGTAGAAAATGACCAGGGTGCTGGGCGGAAAACTAGTGCCATGGACACATACAAATACAAAAAGCGAGAGTGTTACTGAACACAGATATACGATTAACATGTGAGGAGATAGCCCAGGAAGTCGACATTAATGTTGGATCAGTTCATACAATTTTAAGGAACAGGTTAAAAATGCGCAAGATTTCCGTGCGGTTGGTGCCTCAGGGTCAGACCTCTGACAACGCCACCCCTCATTCCTCACAGAGCGGGACGTCATTGATTTTGGATTACAAGTGAGAAACACTTTATCATCCACCATACTCACCTGACATAAGCCCCTGTGATTACGAGTTTTACGACATATTCCCTGCCGGACTAAAATAAAATATACGAGGTATTTGCCGACCTAAATGACATTGAAACTGTCGTGGCCTCACAGGTTTGGGTGTATGAGCGTAGTTGTCAAGCAACGGAAATAGAAGATCTTCCGAAAAGATCGAAGTCAGTCATTGAACGCAAGGGATGTTACTTTGAATGATTCTGACAATGTTAGAACAATTCTTGCTTTTATTTAGAAAGTATGTGGTAGTTGGCATATTATATATTGAATGACCCTCGTATGCGCATTTTGAGTGTGTACAGTATAATATATAGAGAAACTCGGGTCACTGTCCGGTGAGAACAATGTTATCAGGCGAGGTGATATCGTCCAGGGTGGCGAGCTTTAGCGAGTCACCCTGGACGATATTGCCGAGTCTGATAACATTGTTCTCACCGGACAGTGACCCGAGTTTCTATTTATCATGTAACTCAGTTTTCGGAGCATAATTTAGTGTCATTTCACCTAAAATTTAGCGTTTAATTCGCTAGTGTGATGATAAGTGTCACCCGGCAAATCACACTTTAAACAGTCAACATCCGCAGATAAATAGTTCACTACAATTGGGCGAAATAATAAAAGAAAACTCCCATGGATCACAAAATTTAATTTCACATTAAAGAAATCATTTGTTAACAATTACAAATTTGGTGAAAAATATTCAAAAAAACAATTGAATACACAGAAAAATACGCGCATTAATTTAAATAGTCGAGTGGGCGGAGCCAAAAAGTGTTCTCATGCTACTATAGCATCCTATTGACCTGAGAACACATAATGTTCTCAGGTCATGTGTTATCAGGCAGTTACCATGGCAGTTGCATGATAAAAATGTACCCCACCGATCAACATTAATAAATTAAGAAATTAAAATAAAAACAAGTATCAAATTGTATTTAATCTGATACAGTAATATATACACACATTTTATAACAAAACGGAACACAGTTATAACAGTCATACATGCATACATAGGAACATTTACAAAAAAACTTTTGTAATAATTATTACCTAATTAATTTATCAATTAACATAGATTATAGTTGGTTTCCGGCCGTTAGTTATGGTGTCATAATAACAAAGAAAGTTTCTTGACAAGTGAACAGCTTCGTGCTGTCAGAGACATAGATATCTGTGGTGACGTGGTTTATGTGTCCGCTTGTCACGCAGTAGAGTCACAGGACCTATACTCGCCCAAAATATGCATACAGTTCTCAGGAACAGTAAGTGCCGATAAGATCAAATTAAAATCTTGTACGCTCGACTTTTACACTGAAGAGGTAGCATCTTGTAAAGCAACATATTTAAATCCTGACCATAAATATAACATTCATTGAGGTGAGTCTGGACCCTTGTCACCCTTCAACATTTTAGTATCTAAAAAGACTGTCAGGAGAAATAATATATTCCCTTGATAGACTAACCTACAAATGATATTTTAAATATATTGAAGTAGCGATAACAGTTAGAACTGCCAACATAATTAATAAAAGCTTCAGGTCATAGCCCACCACTGACGGGAATCGAATTCACACAATAATCGGAAATTCTACTCCAAAAAGACTTCTAAAAGCTCTCAAGAACATGGGCTTAACTCAAAACAAAACAAACTGATGATTTATCTTGAGAAAATGACCACTGCTTACACGTGCATGCACATTGTTAATTATTTTCCCGCGATTCTGCAAAGTACGAATTCGTTACTTTATTTCTCGATAACTAATAACTAATACATGTACTAATTTTCTTATATACAAACGTACTAATATTGCTGGTTCACATGTTAAACGGTCTACGGATAGGTAGAGTTCCATAAAAAATATAAAGAAAATACGTATGATCAAATACTGGACGAAGATTAAGTCAAACGAAAATTCACTCGTAAAAATTACGCTGAGTGTCTTATGTTAAAACAAGATGCTAATAATAATAATAGCTATATAGAGGTAAAAATTGGACATCTCAGATTAAACAACATGGTTGATCAACATTGGTTAACAGAAAGACAATTTGATATTGATATCCCCTTTTCCTTAATTAAACGAATATTTTTTATATGATTTACCAAAGCTGATACTCTTCTGCTAATAACTCAGGGAGATAAACGACTTATTCTATCTTTAAATATGAATTTATTTTCGAGGAATATCTGGATATAATAAAAGAATTCAAATACAGAGCCGCGCAAGGTTCAGAGTATCGTCACATGACTTTTTAATAGAATCGGGAAGATACGTTGACACAGAAAGAAACAATATAGGCTATGTAAATGTTCAATGAAAGTCGTGGAAAATCAGTTTCACTTAGTATGACCTTTTTAGTAAAATTTTACAGAGAGTTAAGGAGAAAATATTTTAAACCTTATTTTTGTAGCTGGCTAACGTTAAACAAACTTGCTTTATTGGTATTCTCAAGATCCAAGAAAGTACTATTAAATTTAGCTAAATATATATTTTTCTCAAACAAATTAAGATCAAACTACTTCGATTCTTTAGATACTTTTGTTGATGTTATGTTTCAGTCTCTTGACATTTCACATGTATCTGATTCTCGACCTAAAATAAGCCAAAAAATCACATTCGAGGGCAGATATAACTCAAAAATGAGCATCGCGACCCCATTTGTTTGCTTAAAATGTTTCTATGATATGATCATGCCAAGTTTTAAAAAAAATTGTCAACACATTTTCATTCTGCCTATATGTCTATTATGTGATTTCAAACAGTCGTTATTAATAGGAATATTGTAACAGGTTTCCAGTTTTCTAACTTAATATCCAATATAAAATAAATAAACACTGTTATTCCCCAAGTTCTCTTTATTTTGTAATGACTTAGATAAATTTGTCAGTAAAATATTATCACAGTTTAATTAATTATATAGATCTTGTATAGAAATTATGCAATAGTATTAGGTATGTACGTACCTTTCTTGAGACTATAACTGGGCACAGTGCCTTAGCATTTTGCCCTTATATACCTGTGGCTCGTGTAAACTTAGATCGGTCTATTACTAAAATATAGGATTATCATCACAAAAGTAAAGCATACACGGACAATAATGATTACACTCATGTCATTTTTTTACCCAACCACCCTAAAGTATACTGAATGGAGTGGCCAACACAGACTTATGTACCTAAAACTTGTCAATCGTGTTTCGATATTATGTGTAAAGTTTAGATGGACACAGCAAATGTAAGGAATGTGATGAAATTAATATAGCGAACACGTATATATATTCATGAACATAGGATATAATACAGTCTGTAAAATATCATTCATGTTACAATATCAACATCAGACCTATTAACTTACGATCACTAATATTATTAGGTACTAGTCGGCAACAGTACGAGTTGGGCATTGTCTGAAATGATATTAGGTCATCTTTAACATGAGACCAAAGAAATCCGAGAATACGCGAATTCTTACTCAAGATGACGGGAAACCGGATTTTAATATGATTGAGTAATCGTCACGTAAATCCTAAATACATGATCCACAAACAGGAAGTTTTTCCATTTCCGGTTGTATGTCAAATTGCAAAATTTCTGTGTTTATGACGCATCAAGTGTTCTTCTAGTTCTGAAACCATGGCTTTTCATCCACATTCTGACGCAGATGAAACATTTGATTACCTGTTCAAAATTGTACTGATTGGCGATGCTGATGTTGGTAAAACGTGTGTTGTACAAAGGTTTAAATCCGGAACTTACGTGGAGAAACATGCAAGCACTATTGGTGTCGACTTCACAATGAAAACACTCCAGATAGACGGAAAACTGGTTAAGGTACGTCTACGTCCCCGCGATTGACCTCAGCGGAAATTAGCTGTATTGAATTTATTGTCTACTCTTATCTAATTACTGGAAAAGAGTTGTTCTCACAATTTACTAGTCCAACTAATTAGACTGTTTGTGACGAGTGTCAGACTTTTCGACCCCTAACTTTTTCGACCCCTAACCTTTTCAACCCCGAAATTATTTGACCCCTACACTTTCAACCCCTAAATTTCTAAGGCATTTCGACCCCTATTTCACACATTGTATTTGGTATGAAAAATTAATAGATAATTGAATGGTTGTTAAAAACTCGTTCACACGTTTTTTGTACTCCAATTAAGTGCTGGCAAGGACTTATATATACATGTATGTATATAAGTCCTTGGTGATGGTAAAATGATCAAATTGTACTTTATTGTTTATTTCAAATATTAAACATTAGAGTGATGCATTTTTGTTTATCATATTTTTTTCATATACTGACTACATGTTTAGGCTATTTATTGCACTTATTGAATGACAATAAATGTTCTGTTCTGTTTTAATGCTAATTGGCACTGTTATAAGAATATATATGTGTCTGCTTGTGTACATACGATTGTTCATTAAACATTTGACAATAATATTTGCCAATTTATGTGAATAAAATGACTTGAAAAAAGTTAAGTTGACGAGGATAGGAACCATAATAATGACTTTTTCTTCTAAAAAGGCTTCATAAATATTAATGTTATAAAGAAAATTAATGAATAATTTGACAATGATGTGTTTGTTGTTTTTTCATCGAAGACTGATGTATAAAAAACATTAATTATTACATTTCTTAAAAAAAAATATATATATATTATGCATCAGGGTTCTAGCCAGACTAATATCGCATGTCGTCCACGACATGCCTTCAGGCTTACAGTTGTATATTCGACATCCCTTAAGTCCACCGACATCTCTTAATTACGTATACGACATGGCTTGTATACACAACCAATTATAAAAGCAACTACATCCGAATATGTGCCGCGTGCTGACTCGTTACGTCACTAAGAGTAAGAACAGTGTCAATCAAATATCAATAAACCAATGACAGCCTCGAATGCATGACGCATGTCGCTGACAAAATCGTAGCACACTCAAATTAAAACATCCAGAATTGCGCCAGTTGAAGATATTAATTTTCGCTGCATTGTTTTTCACGAGTAGCTATCATAATTATGATTCTGAAAGTTTACACAATTTATGCAGCTCTTATTTATATTCGACAGTGTCGCTTGTCATGCATAGTTCGCATAAAGTTAAAAATATGAACGATACCTGTGGTACAAAATGATCTTAAAATGACAATTTTGTTTTCAATCCGTTATGCAGTTGCCTCAATATAAATTGACACATTAAAATGTTAGTGACGTCATACAGTGATTGCAACTTATTTCGGAATGAAATTCATTGCTGATGACGTATCGCGTGTATTTAGATTACACGTTTCTTGGGCAACATATGATTACTTAGTTCTGGCTTCCAAAACTTTAAAAGCCGCTTTTTAAATATTTTTTTGCTTTTTATGCGGCATTAAACCGGGTACGCTGAAGACCTTAAGCTAATGATTACTATGCCTCTGCGAATGATTTATATTTAACAACGACGAAAAATGCATATATCTACAGTATCGGTGTGCAAGTAATAATTACTGACATCATGCGACATAACCGTGAAATTAAGACTGAACATTTTTAATGTACGTAGATCTATACGAAAGACGAGGATATAAAAAAATATGCATTAGCAAATCGATCACCGAGGAATCTTTGAGCATTAAAAACGAAATGAGTCTCATATGAGTTGATGGAATAACATTCATGATGTGAGTTCTGTTCAGAAATCCGCAACGCCGATCTTGACATAATCCAATCTTTAGATCCTAAATGGAAAGAAACATACGTTTCTGTGGATGTTAGTTTCGGAAAACGGTAACTTAAATATCATTATCTGTATATTAAACTTTAACAGAAGTTACATGCAGTTGATATCCCTAGGACTTTAATAATGATTCAAGTTTTAACTTATACGATCTGATATGTTATAAAAAGTAAAGCTACTTCCGGTTTAAAAATGTCAGTCGTCATTTTCTACTTTCGGTTTGAATTTTAGTAGTGTGACGTTGTGTTATGTTTGTTGTCATTTTATTTAGTCAATAAAAAGTTTGATTGATTCAATAAAATGTCTTACAATGAAATATGCAATGATTGCTGAAAATACAAATAAAGAAAAAATATTCGAAAAATTTGATATCAATCTAACTATGACTACAGAATGTAAACAAATGTGTACAGAAAACAGTACTGTAGAGTGTAGTGTATTGAGTTAATCTTATAGTCACTTGGCTTATCAGTTACTTGTCTGTATAGTTGCCTCTCTGATAGTAGGCCTATTGTACATCATTTATTAAATAGTCACTGAGCAATAAACTTAAATTATAAAACCATCTCTGAGTTGGGAGTTCTAATGTAAGTGGTTACATAAAAATAGAGAAACACTACATGTACTACCAAAGGAAACCCAAGAAGTGTGTACCTGATAGAGCAGTATGGGTTGACATTCCATGTACTTCCATCAAAAGAGCATCTTGTCAAAACCATGGTGCCTCGGATTCACACAAGTGATTTATTTGGACATGCAAAACTGATACATGTATCTTAATTCCTATTGATTTGTGTATGATATGTTATATATTCATAACAGTTCTGTCTTTTGACTTTCAAATTCACTAAAATATGAACCACTTAAGTTGTTGGGCTTCCCCCCCCCCCCCCCCCTACACTCAAATACATTCAGTCATTCACTGTACCGCTCACGGGTGACTCAAATTTGTATTTGCAACATGCCTTAAAAAAATCCTGGCTAGAACCCTGTGCATATATATATATTCATAATGGTATAATCATGATGAAAAAAACAACAAATGTACAAAAATAACAAAATCAAGCTCAATTCTTCAAAATAATACCCAAATAAAGATAAATATGTAGGGGTCGAAATGCCGTCACAAATATTCCCAAAGTAGGGGTCGAAATAGTTAGGGGTCGATAAGGCTTAGGATAAAAGTGGGGGTTGAAAAAGTTAGGGGTCGAACTGTCTTGCTACCTTTGTGACGACGAGATACTTTTTGACTAGGCCCCGTCTAGCACAGTCTAACAAAGAATTGTATATTTGTGTGCGGAAAATCCCCAATTAAAACCATCGGGCACGATAACTGCAATATCTGTGACCAAAGTGAACCGTTCGGTAGGTAGAAAACATGTTTCTATACTGAATTATTCCAACATACCTTTTCTGAAAGATGCATTAATGATTTGTTTCTCCCCACTATTTCCCAACTGAAAACGAAAGAGGTGTAATGACGGTTAAGTGCCGGTGTCATAGTAAACATCGCCTATTCTTGAAAATTCGCTTAGCAAATAATTTCAGCAGAAGTTTAAATAAGCTGGCATGTCAAGGAAACGTTGGCAAGTTAAACTTAAAACAAGTAGGTACTCATTATAAAGATCAATTTAGAATTAAACTGTCCGACAGTAGTTGTATACGGAAGGTAACTGGATGTGGCTAAAGACTCCGTGCGTACCGTTTTTTTTTCACGCGACGTAAAATTTAAGTTTAATATTTAACATAAAATTTGACATTTAACACAGATTTTTTACAGCACATTCACGCAGATTATTGTTATTTCTATGGATTTAAGTAAAATATGCCTGTTATTGATTAATTTTGACGTCATTTGAATTTTCGCACATAAATATGCAGTCCTTTGTAAGGCTGAGAGGATGGCCTTTCCGAATTTGTTCACAAAAATCGGCCAACCAAAAAGCTGAATTAGTATCGCTAACAATTCACAGCAATGATTTTTATTCATAAAACTTGAAGAAACTCTTGGGAAATTTGACTGACTGAAACTGAAAGGACTTGTGTCTGTGTGCATCTTATTCTAGTCTCTTGATCATGATATATTTCACAAACATCAGTGATTTCTAATACTGATACCAAAGAGACTTCATGCACTATGATAGCCTGGTTGAACTCTTCAGTCAATTTAAACCCAGCTCATTATAATAAAAATTTATATGGAAGAAAAAGATGTTAATTTCTAATCTAAGTACAACTCTAAACTTTCCCAATTTATCTGATTAATATTTGCTGTAATTCTTGAATTTTATGATATGATTGAATGTATTTAATTACAGTAAAACCCCGATTATCCGAAGTCGTCGGACCGAAAAATTACTTCGGATAATCCGGGGTTTCGGATAATCCAGGCTAAGGGAAATCTAGACAATCGTATGAAAATAAAGGGAGATCACTCCCATATATATGGCGTATACGTATAGAAATAATAACAACACAATTAATGTGTTATAATTCATATTTTATATACGAAAAAATACATTTTAAGATAAACATGACTTATTTTGTGTATGTTTAACGTAAAAACAAATGTATGAGTAGTTTGTACCATTATTGATTCGTCAAAGTCATGAGGGTCCTAAAGTGAAAGGTAGCACATGTCATGTTACAAAGCACATTAATCCATCGATAAAATGAAATCATGAAATGAAATATACACGGGATATTGAATACGCAGACCGTTTAAATAAATTACAAACAGAAATAAAATAAAAATCCAACGCAAAGTTTCATTTTATTGCTACATGCAGTCACAAACACTTAGTCACACAAATCGTTGTCGTCCTAAGATATCTTAGCTTGTCGTGTTTGTATTCATTTTCCGAAATTGGAATGATTTTGGAATCGAGTGTTGGTGATTGATATTGGTTATGTGTATTGTTTGTCAGTTTAACAAACTTCGAAAAGTAAAAAGAACATCTTAAATGTTAGTTGCTTAATAAAGTGAATTTATGATGCAATTTAAAAATAAAGCGAAAAATAAAAGGTGAATGATCTAACCGAGTCCGTATCGTAATATTTAGACTAATTTTGTTCCCATTACTGCAAACAATGATACAAACCAACAATCCTTTGTTCACAGTGGTTTGATAATTTGTTGTTCACAACTTTTGACACGTTAAAGAAATCCTACAATGAACTTGTCTGATGGATCAGAGTTAATTGTCGACTTCGGATAATAGGTGTGAAAATACGCGTTCGGATGATTGTGGGGACCTGTTTATCACTTCGGATAAGCCATGGTATTCGGATTAGACGATTCGGATAATCGAGGTTTATTTACATTGAATTATATAGAGGGAAATTCGGGACCGAAATTTCACTTCGGATGAGACCAGGTTTTCGGATAATCCGAGTTCGGATAATCGAGGTTTTACTGTATATCATTTCAGCTTCAAATTTGGGATACTGCAGGACAGGAACGTTTCAGAACAATCACTCAAAGTTACTACAGGAGTGCTAATGGAGTCATAATGGCATATGATATTACAAAGAAAAGTTCCTTTGACAGTTTACCTAGATGGTTAGATGATGTCAAGAGGTATGCTGGACAAAGTATTGTTCAAATCCTGATTGGTAAGTTTCTTGTTGTTGGTTTATGAACAAAATTTAAGTATGTACATTATAAAGTCAATTTTAGTTACTACATTTTTGTAACTCATGCTACAGAACATCATCACTTACATAGATAAATCCTAGCTAAGATGCCACTTTGTAAACATAACAACAATGACCAGTGATGTATGTTTCAAGCATTTATTTGGCTCCCATTTGACTATTAAAATGGCATTCTGACTCTTGAGACCTCAAATTAGTTTCTCACTCTTGAAGAATTTGTACCAGAGAATTAAAATTCTTGATTTTCTTTTATTAGCTTATAAAAAAAGTAGAACAATAATTGTAATAATTTGATATAACTTTTTAGCTCACCAGAGCACGAATGTGCTCAGGGTGAGCTTTTGTGATCGCCCTGCGTCCATCGTGCGTCGTTACGAATACGTGGCGTCCATGTTTACTTAAAACAACATCTCCTCCTACACCGCTATGCCAATTGCAACCAAACTTGGCTGGAATGATCCTTGGGTGGTCCCCTTTCAAAGTTGTTCAAAAAATTAAATTTCATTAAAAATTCTGGTTGCTATGGCAACAAATTGAAAAAACTTGAAAATCTTCTTGTCTGAAACCACAGGGCCTAGAGCTGAGATATTTGGTATGTAGCATTGTCTAATGGAACTCTACAAAGATTGTTCAAATTATTCCCCTAGGGTCAAAATTGGCTCCGCCCCGGGGGTAACTTGATTTTACATAGACTTATATAGGAAATTAAAAAAATCTTCTTGTCAAAAACTACAATGCCTAGAGCTTTGATATTTGGTGTGTAGCATAGTCTAGTGGACCTCTACCAAGTTTGTTCAAATTATTGCCCTAGGGTCAAAATTGGCCCCACCCCGGGGGTCACTTGATTTATATAGACTTATATAGGAAAATTTAAAAAATCTTCTTCTCCGAAACCGTAAGGCCTAGAGCTTAGATATTTTGTATGTGGCATTGTCTAGTGGACCTCTACCAAGTTTGTTCAAATTATGGCCCCGGGGTCAAAATTAGCCCTGCCCTGGGGTTTATTCTATTTTATACAGGAAAATTTTAAAAAATCTTCTCCGAAACCACAAGGCCTAGAGCTAAGATATTTGGTATGTAGCATTGTCTAGTGGACCTCTACCAAGTTTGTTCAAATTATTGGCCTAGGGTCAAAATTGGCCCCGCCCTGAGGGTCACTTGATTTATATAGACTTATATAGGAAAATTTAAAAAATCTTCTTCTCCAAAACCACAAGGCCTAGAGCTAAGATATTTGGTATGTAGCATTATCTAGTGGACCTCTACCAAGTTTGTTCAAATAATTGCCCTAGGGTCAAAATTGGCCCATCCCTGGGGTTTATTCTATTTTATATAGGAAAATTTAAAAAATCTTCTTCTCCGAAACCACAAGGCCTAGAGCTAAGATATTTGGTATGTAGCATTGTCTAGTGGACCTCTACCAAGTTTGTTCAAATTATTGCCCTAGGGTCAAAATTGGCCCCGGCCCGGGGGTCACTTGATTTATATAGACTTATATAGGAAAATTTAAAAGATCTTCTTCTCCGAAACCACAAGGCCTAGAGCTAAGATATTTTGTATGTAGCATTGTCTAGTGGACCTCTACCAAGTTTGTTCAAATTATTGCCCTAGGGTCAAAATTGGCCCCGCCCCGGGGGTCACTTGATTTATATAGACTTATATAGGAAAATTTAAAAAATCTTCTGCTCCGAAACCGTAAGGCCTAGAGCTTAGATATTTTGTATGTGGCATTGTGTAGTGGACCTCTACCAAGTTTGTTCAAATTATGGCCCTGGGGTCAAAATTAGCCCTGCCCTGGGGTTTATTCTATTTTATATAGGAAAATTTTAAAAAATCTTCTTCTCCGAAACCACAAGGCCTAGAGCTAAGATATTTGGTATCTAGCTTTGTCTAATGGACCTCTTTTAAATCTGTTCATATAATGGCCATGGGATAAAAAACGGCCCAGATGGGTCACTTGATCTTACTTAGACTCGTATAGAAAACTTCAACAATGTTAATCTCCAAATGACCTTTTCTCCTGGTGAGCATTTATAGGGCCATTATGGCCCTCTTGTTATCTTAGCTGATTTACGTCTCTACAATGAAACTATCCTATTACAGCCAAGTGGTTTGATCATATTCACAAGTAAGTGGATGTTGCATAATTTTGTTGCTGGTTATTATGATTTATAGATTACACCATCTTTTTAGGAAATAAGAGAGACTTGGAAAACTTGCGAGAAGTCACATTTTCAGATGCCAATTCATATTCTCAACACAATGGAATGATTGCTCATTTGGAAACATCGGCCAAAGAAAACACAAATGTTGATGAAACATTCACAAAACTTGCCAAGGTTTGAACATTCACCTTTTTATAATCTGATTTTTCTTCAGTAAATACTAAACATTTGTATTCCAAAATAAGATAAATTGAGCATCCTTTATTAAACATTACTATATATGGTGTTTTATAATAGTCTTTAGAATACAGTATGTTTATTGCTTTTTTTCAGGAATTAATGAGACGCTATGGTGGTGATGTTGCTTTGGAAAACACAGGAGATTCTGGCCGTGTAAATCTTGACTCAAAATCTGTTGGTGGTGGATATGGTTGTTGCTCATCATGATTCTTCAAGTTCATACATTGTTGTCATCATTTTTCAGCTGTTTCGACTGTGTTCATTCAACTGCATCAAGTGTGAAATAATATGAATGTACTTTGGAGCTGGGCTCTACAATAGTCTGTTGCTGTTGTGTCAGAATCCAAAATCTCACAACATTTCTTCACAGAGACTGAGTGCAATATACATGTATTTATTAAAACAAAGTGCCCTATCAGGAATGAAGGTATAAGGGTAACATATGTATAGATAAGACGGGTTCAATTGTTGTAGAACAGTAGATAAAAAAAGTTTCTTTAAGTAACTTGCTTTTTATGCCTCCGCCATGAAATGGCAGTTGGCATATAGTGTTTACCCTGTCCGTTGGTGTGTGTGTGGGGGGGTGTGTGTGTTACGGATTTTCGTGGCTGGCTCATAACTTTGTCATGCATGATTGGATTTTGAAATAATTTGGCACAAATGTTCAACATAACAAGACCATGTGTCAAGGACAAAAACTGTGTCGCTTGCTCAAAGGTCAAGGTCACAGTGGACACTTAAAGCATTATATGTATATGTTCGTGTCTGGCTTATAACTATGTCATGCATGGTTGGATTTTGAAATAATTTGGCACAAATGTTCATCATAACAAGACGATGTGTCATGCGCAACGACTGTGTCGCTTGCTCAAAGGTCAAGGTCACAGTGGACACTTAAAGCATTATATGTATATGTTAGTGTCTGGCTTATAACTCTGTCATGCATGATTGGATTTTGAAATAATTTGGCACAAATGTTCATGATAACAAGACGATGTGTCATGCGCAACGACTGTGTCGCTTGCTCAAAGGTCAAGGTCACAGTGGACACTTAAAGCATTATACGTATAAGTTCGTGTCCGGCTTATAACTCTGTCATGCATGATTGGATTTTGAAATAAATTGGCACAAATGTTCATCTTAACAAGACGATAAGTCATGCGCAACGACTGTGTCGCTTGCTCAAAGGTCAAGGTCACAGTGGACACTTATATATTTACGTTCATTCCTTATATTGAAATAGTGAAAGTACATGTAGTTGTGTGTTTACCACCCTTAGATGATCTTTACCTCCCTCTATGGCCAGCATTCTCAAGCAACCTGCTCTATGTTGTATTTGCATATTTGCCACACAACACTCATTTCTGTGTCCAGTGTGAAATGGCGGGGGCATCCGTGTCCTACGGACACATTTCTTGTTTAACTATTATTTTAAAGCCTTTTGGTGTTTAGTTTTAAATTGATCCATTGAAAAATTTTGTTCTCCTTATAATTCATTATTAAGTTGAAGCCTAATTTGTATTATGTTTTTTTCAGTTATTGACATTTTTTAAGAAATTTTAAAGTTTAGTAAATGCATTTTACTGATGACTCACTTAGTATATGAGACTATTAGTCTGCTGTTTTTTGCCCATGAACATTTAATGCTTTGTGTTACACAGATCTTTGTGACATTCCAGAATTTCTATGTGTGATTTAAGTTTTCATGTATTTCGACTGTGTCTTTATTAAGTCTCTATTATTCAAGTAAGATCAATGAAAGGAATCACTCACTGATTGTTGTGTGCCACTTAAAATGTCTATTCCATCTTTCATTAGGTTTTAAGCTTTAGTTTCACATCTTTGATAACTGTTGATATGTAACTTTTTCAAGGTTGCTTAGAATTAGTGGGTCACCTCAATTTACTGCAAAATAATATGATATATAGATCTATTTGGATAACATGATTGAACATGTTTTTCTCAATTCTTGATAGAAACAAAAAGTCCATATCTGTTGTTATAGACTGACTTGAATGTGATAGTCAAATGAAATATTCTTAAAATATGAAAGTATGTGTTTTTCTATTCAGTCTGAAATTGAGCTGACTGATTCAAATGATAATGATGTATTTGTAATTTTTCTCTGCAAATCGTTTATCAAACATGTTTCAAAATATCAAGATAAGACAAAAATTATGGTAAAAGAATGTTTGCATTGCGAAGTGAGAATTTTTTATTTTAGACATATAAATTCATCGATATGTTGTTGGTACTGATATTCTGGTTTGTCAATACTTTATATATGCAAAAAGAATGAATCAATGACAGCTCTATACTGAAAGTGAACGATACATTAATTGTTACTCATGTTTGTTATTTATCAATCAACTTATATTTCTGAATTGTTTAGGTTTGGTTGTTACATCTGTTCTTTTAATGTATTACATGCATTGTGTAAGTAGATATCTAGAAGTGCTTGGTATGGTTACAGGTATTGAAATTCAATTCCTGAAATGATGTATTATCAGATGTACTTAATTACAACCGTTCTTGGTTAATTTGTTTGAAATACTTGTCATTTTCTAGATGTGTAATCATGTTTGCAAAGTACATTTATTTTTTGACATCTGTGATTGCTTATTTATTGTGATATTTAGTTTCACCCTTGGTAGTAATTTCTATATTTTTTACAAGAATTAGATTAGTTCAATAATATTTAAATACTACGAATTGTTATCTATTGAGGAATTAGAGAATTTTATGATTACCCGGTAGTATAAATATTCACATTTTAATGTGAAATAGTAATTGATGATAAGGTTGATATTCATACAGTTATAATGTATTGTTCAAATTCTCATGTTTGCTCTTTTTTAGCTCACCAGAGCACGAATGTGCTCAGGGTGAGCTTTTGTGATCGCCCTGCGTCCATCGTGCGTCATTACGAATATGTGGCGTCCATGTTTAATTAAAACAACATCTCCTCCTACACCGCTATGCCGATTGCAACCAAACTTGGCTGGAATGATCCTTGGGTGGTCCCCTTTCAAAGTTGTTCAAAAAATTAAATTTCATTAAAAATTCTGGTTGCTATGGCAACAAATAGAAAAAACTTAAAAAATCTTCTTGTCTGAAACCACAGGGCCTAGAGCTTAGATATTTGGTATGTAGCATTGTCTAATGGAACTCTACAAAGTTTGTTCAAATTATTCCCCTAGGGTCAAAATTGGCTCCGCCCCGGGGGTAACTTGATTTTACATAGACTTATATAGGAAATTAAAAAAATCTTCTTGTCAAAAACTACAATGCCTAGAGCTTTGATATTTGGTGTGTAGCATTGTCTAGTGGACCTCTACCAAGTTTGTTCAAATTATTGCCCTAGGGTCAAAATTGGCCCCGCCCCGGGGGTCACTTGATTTATATAGACTTATATAGGAAAATTAAAAAAATCTTCTTCTCGGAAACCGCAAGGCCTAGAGTTTAGATATTTTGTATGTGGCATTGTCTAGTGGACCTCTACCAAGTTTGTTCAAATTATGGCCCCGGGGTCAAAATTGGCCCTGCCCTGGGGTTTATTCTTTTTTATATAGGAAAATTTAAAAAATCTTCTTCTCCGAAACCACAAGGCCTAGAGCTAAGATATTTGGTATGTAGCATTGTCTAGTGGACCTCTACCAAGTTTGTTCAAATTATTGCCCTAGGGTCAAAATTGGCCCCGCCCCGGGGGTCACTTGATTTATATAGACTTATATAGGAAAATTTAAAAAATCTTCTCCAAAACCACAAGGCCTAGAGCTAAGATATTTGGTATGTAGCATTATCTAGTGGACCTCTACCAAGTTTGTTAAAATTATGGCCCCGGGGTCAAAATTAGCCCTGCCCTGGGGTTTATTCTATTTTATATAGGAAAATTAAAAAAAATCTTCTCCGAAACCACAAGGCCTAGAGCTAAGATATTTGGTATCTAGCTTTGTCTAATGGACCTCTTTTAAATCTGTTCATATAATGGCCATGGGATAAAAAACGGCCCAGATGGGTCACTTGATCTTACTTAGACTTGTATAGAAAACTTCAACAATGTTATTCTCCAAATGACCTTTTCTCCTGGTGAGCATTTATAGGGCTATCATGACCCTCTTGTTGTTTTTGGAAACTGTACGATAGTTCAGCTATTGCCATCACTTGCATGCATGAATTTTTATTCGGACCAAAGTACAACATTTTTCTACATCTGCCATGCAATTGTTTAACTATTTCCTGTTCAATTTTGCGGTGCAAGTCCGTTTTAGTTCAGTTTTCATGAGTACCTTCGGTACTTTGATTAAATGATTTATTCGCTTACTTGATCTATCTGCCTGATATTTGAAAGAATCTCACTTACTTAGTATAATTCTCCTGAACATGCTCCTGAACATTGTACATGTTAAAACTGATTTTCAGGAAATACCACACGTCTCTCTAATAAATACAGTTAAACTTTGTTATTACGAGCATAAATGTAATGAGCACCTTAATTATCTCTCAATTTAACAAGCATTGTTATCTCAATGACAGTCGCTTGTCCCTTGACGTAGTTTAAGAAGTAATTACCATGATTATCTCGAGTAGTGACATGTTGTATGATATTCCCACGTCATTTTCGTTGCACCTAAAATAGAACAAAATTGTAACCGAATGCTTTTTCACACATTGTGACAATGAAACAAATTGTTTATTCCAAGTTTGCAGTCAATTTTTATTATAAAATACTTCTATTTAAACACTTGACAGGAGAACATAAATGCAAGGAAATGAATCATAAAAGTTATGTTTGGGAAGTAAATATCCTGCTTATCAAACTAGCATACTATTTAAATATTTTTTAGATAAATGCTGTTTTTAACTCACCAGAGTTCAAAGTGCTCAAGGTGAGCTAATATGATCGCGTGATGTCAGTGCATCTGTCTGTGCGTCGGTCCATGCATCAACAATTGCTTTAAACAATATCTCCTTCTAAAGGAATTGTTCAGTTTCAAGGAAACTTTACTGGGATGTTCCTTGCATGAAGCTTTACCAAAGTTGTAAAAAAATCCATTAGGAAAATCTTTAAAAATCTTGTTGTCTGAAACCACATTGCCTAGAGCTGAGATATTCGGTGTGTAGCATTGTCTATTTTAGAACTCATGGTTAGTAATTGTACCTATACGGATATAATTGCTCGGTATTATATTATTGGTGTCTTAGTAACACAACTCAATAATTCATGGAGACATGCATATCAAATTGATGAAAACAGCTAATACCATTAGCTTTTTTCTTGTTACGAGTTGTGCTTAAAAAAACACACTTTGAATTAATTTGTGATGTATTTTTAATGAGCTTATATCTTCTATATTTAATTTAGTGTTTTGTCGGTTGTTGTATTAGGTACTAATATTACATTTTTTATGACTACAGTCTGTAGAATTAATTCCAAATTTATTTTTAGTGAAAGTGGACTGTAACTTTCATTTAATAAGCTTGAGTAATGACATACAATATAGTTCACTTAAACATTGACTTTTAAACTGTCCTCTATACATAACTGACATGCTGTTGTGAAATCACATTATACCTGGTTGTAAGAAGCAAATAAACCGTTACTTAAGGTTACAATCAATGTATAAATGTAGATGTATTTTATATGGGTTGTTGACCAACTTGATGATACAAACAATAGGAACTATCGTTGATGCATGTATTGATCTCATTATGAATATTTGATTCTCAACTATCCCATTATTATCATAGTAAAATGTATTTAGATTCTGTGTACTGCCGAATGTCTAATAAGCAGAGGACACTGTAATTCATGATAATTATGTACCAGTAAGGATAATTTGGCCTGCTTCTTCACTTATTTAGTAGTTTATGTGAATGGCTTCTGTAAATCAATTGCATTGAATGTTATCCTATCCATTTATTACATGAGTTTGGATCAGAACTTACTTGTTAATCCTTTACCTCATGGTCCAGCCTTTACACACCTCTACCTAATCTACATGATCCTGCCTTTCATACCTGTTTTTAGCTTGATTTTTTCTCAAATAAAATTATGTTTTAAATGTCATGTAAAATATACTATACTTTAATCTTCCATAAAAAAATGACCAAAAAACAATGTGGTTGATATTAGTTTTAAACATTTCACTTTTCCCAATAACCTGTATGCATTAAGTGTACCAGTTTAGACTAATAAGCTGAGGTAAAGGGTTAATACATACATGTATTATAACAATACTTTATATTTCAACTGTAATTTATTTGATATTTTGCTAGTTTTACAGGCGATAGTCTTTGACATTATTATCAAAAACTTCATAGCTTTAAATTTTTATTGCACTTATTGTGATAAGATAAAGCATATTTTTATTTTCTGTGTTGCCTTGATTTCAACATAAAATGATTTTTTTGTTCTTGTGTGATATTTTCTGTACTTCAAATGGAATTGAAGTTCTTTTATACAAATAATATTACTAGTATTTTTATGGCAGTATAAACAATCAGTGAAGATTAATATTTTATGGTTATAATTGATCAATAACTTATGTCAGGATGCTGAAAACAGTAGAATTTATTTGTACGAATATTTTCTCTTTCTCAATACTGTTAAATCAATAAAAAAAATCAGTGTGATTTCACACCTAGTTTTGTGTCTTTAAAACCTAATTGGTGCAATATTTGATATACAAATACATAGATGCTTTACATAATTATAGAAGTTATTAACATTTATTTTTAATGTTATTGCAAAAAAGGTCAGCAACATTTGTCAATGTTGTGTTGACTATATGCTTCTTGCTTTTTTGGTTAATAACAATTTATTAATGGTTGTATGTGATCATTGCTTTCTAAAAGTTACAAAGTAAATTGTCAAAAATCTTAACATGTTTAGTCTTACATTTGTTTTAGAGCAACTTTGTGGTTGCAAATATATTTAATACAGTAAAATGTGTATGTTGTTCTGTACATTGTACAAAGTATGTTTTTGTTGAGTTAATGAGTATCTTGAATTACATGTATATGGTGAAAATAAATTGAATTCTGTGTCATTGCTTTGTACTTATCTATCTTAGAATTCTATTGTGGAAGTTATTATTTGTATTGGTACTCCTTTATTTGATATGATATTAACATTAACATATGAATAATACTTAACATTTACCAAACATTTACTTAAGGACAAAGTGACAGTCATATTTCCCTTTAAGAGTGTCAAGGCAGTTGGTTGGTGAAATCATTACACAGGAAAATAACTGGGCTGGTTCTTTTTGTTATTCATGCTGCATAATTATACTGTAATTAGTTTTAACACAGTGTCCTCTATTGTATGAAACATCATTTCCTGCTATTTACGACCAGTTAGTTTTAAACTTAAGTACTGACTTTCTATTCTGTTGTTAAAAAGCTCTTGAAACTGACTAGATAGGTCAAACTGCATTTACTAGACAAGGCCTTCAAACATACATCAATATGAGGATAAAATAAGTTGAATACATTGGGAGACAAAAAGTTGTGGACAAGAAAATGATATGATAAAGATAAATACTTTTAACGCACAAGTAAAAATTATTGGTCACGGTGGACTAGTGGTAACACACTGGACTACTGCACAAAAGATCCGAATTTCTCAGGGACGCTTTTTCAGTGTCCCCATCCCAATTAACTGTGTCTAGTAAATCACAGGAAAATGGGTGTGGCGTGTAACAATGTTTTACACCAGGCACCATGAAGAACCTGGATAAACTATTTGAAATAAGATCCAAATGCCCAGTTCTCCTGTATCTTCTCTCTCTGGGGCTCACCCACTGACATCACCATAACTTTTGAATGCGCTGTTAAACAACAGATGAATAAGTAACAATGGTATGAAATAAGTAATTTCAAATATGTATCACTATGCATGGACTGTTCATTAAAAGTTTTGTACCGCATTAAAATTTGTTTCTGCTGAGCAATCTCTATCCAGAGTTGTTGTTGATTGTCCCTCACATATACCTCTGTCAATGTCTCAGATTTTACAAGATTCTTGTAAAACAAGAAATAAAGCGACAAATGGTATAAGTTTAACAAACAAATGAAACAATTCTTTTGTATAATATGCTGCAGAAAAGATGTCTAAATTTACAAGAAAATCAAAATTTCACTTTATTTATTTAAGTGTATAGCACTTGGCGGAAAGTGTTAGTTTATGTTATAAAGTCAATCAGTTACACTGGTGTAGCTTCCTTTAGGCACCGTAGGCATGTGCCTACACTTTTTTCTGAAAAATTAAAATCTCAAAAGTGCATTAAACAGATCGAGGAGATATGGGCCAGGAGAATAGAAGATCCGCGGGTATTTAGACATTTTGACCAAGTTTGCCACGGAACCCCCTAGAAAGTTATTTACACATTATTTTAAGCTACGCCCCTGACTTGAAACACTGCACAGAGAGTAATCTGGAAAAAAACACTTGAACAATAGAAGACTGCAACATGGAACGGGAACCAGGTTAAGATGTACAGTACAACCTCTCCAGAGCGGCCCTCTCTTGAGCAACAACCTCCCGTCAGCAACAAAAAGATTTTTTCCAACTGCACATTTTTTACTATTAATTTAATCACTCTAGAGTAACAACCTCTCAATAACAACATAATTTACTTCTCCCGAAGGATGATGCTTTGACGAGGCTGCACTGTACAGATGCGAAAAGTAACGACAACTCTTGATCTGAACTTAAGTAATTTGTACAATGTAGTTAATCACACGCGAGACCGGCATTTTGCGCAAGTGAACAAATTGCTGTTTCCTTAATTAAAAATAGCCAATTAAATGAATAAATAGAAGAAAACAGAATGTAAAAACGATACAAAAGGTGAGCTGAAGTTTGTTTTTAATTTTCTTGCACTTAATTCTCTCTTACAACTTTTCTTTATCGTGCGATAGCCATTTTAGTGTTGGCTTCTCGGATTTATCAGGGTTACCTCCCTTTCCATGGCTTGTGGCTAATTACTATCGTTCTCGGGCAAATTCGTACCGTAAAATGTAACTAAAATAAGCTTGTTATGTTTTGTTCTGAACACTGCTTTTATATTAAATACGTTATAAGAAAATGACTACTTTGCAGTAGCATCTATCTATATCTATTCTGCATTCGTTCATAACTGAACATCACAGCTATGTTTGAATGGTGTAAACACATTTGATGGAAGTTTGAAGTCTAGTTCACTGTAAGATTTATCAAATTACATTCAAATAGCACAAAAATAGATCCCACAGGTTCATTCTATAAAATAAAATGTTTTTTTTCTTTCAAATATTGTTCCCACTTTTTTTTTATTTTAGCTCACCTGGCACAGTGCCAAGGTGAGCTTTTAGGATCCTTGATTGTCTGTAGTCCGGCATCGTGTTTCATCTACAATTTGATTCAAACTACATCTTCTCCTGAACCACACTGCACAGGGTCAATTTTAAAAGAAATTAACAGGATTGTTCCTTGCATGAAGCTCCAAAGGTGTTCAAAAAATTTCATTAAAAACTTGTTGCCATGGCAATAAAAAGATTTTTTTTTTGAAAATCTTAAAAATCTACTTCTCAAAAATCAGAAGACGTAGAGCTTTGATATTTGGTGTGTAGCATTGTCTAGTGGACTTCTACCAAGACTTAAAATCATGACTCTCGGGTCAAAATTGACCCCAGCCCAGGGCAAATTTTGAAAATCTTCTCAAGAACCTGAAAACCTAGAGCTTTGATATTTTGTTTGGAGCATTGACTAGTAAATCTTTCCCATGATTGTTCAAATCGTGGTCCAAGGGTCAATATTGGCCTGGTCCCGGGGGACAGTTGATTTTATGTCTAGGCTTGTTTACGAAAATGCTGAAAAATCTTGTCAAAAACTACTATGCCTAGAGTTGAGTTATTTGATGTCTAGCATTGTCTAGTAGACATCTACCAAGTTTGTTCAAATCATGGCCCTGGGGTCAATATTTTTCCTGCCTACAAGGTCACTTGATTTTACAAAGCTCTCTATTATCTATAGGTAATTCTTCAAAAACTTTCCTGCCCAAAAACTGTTTGACCGATAGCTTAGATATATATGTAGTGTGTAGCATTATCTAGGTGACTTCTACCAAGATTGTTCAAACTGTGACACCCGGGGGTGTCAAAATGTCCCCACCCTGGAGGTCACTTGATTGTGCAAGGCTGCATTCAGTGGTGGTCAGGTGAGCTATAGATATAGGGTCATCATGGCCCTCTTGTTTTCAGTCTAGCTTTATAATTTATGTTGTGTTATCTATTTAGGTTTGGTTTGAATTGTTGTTCATTGGTCATTTCAATCAATAGTACAGACATTAGCTTGACATAATGAGCTTCAATAGTAATCTGCCACGGACACCAACGGGAATGCCACGACTGATGCGTCCTAAGGCTGTTTCTGTCAGTCCAATTAAATCTCCCATTGGTAATGTGATTGCTCGTCCAGTGGTAACATTGATGCCTCCTCAAGGTGAGTGACATAAAATCTACTCTGTAGTTATATATTTTCCAGAAAAAGAAATCTATTTCCCTTTTTAGCTCCCCTGGCACAAAGTGCCAAGGTGAGTTTTTAGGATCGAGCTATGTCCGTCGTCAACAAATTCTTTAAGCAACATCTCCTCCTAAACCACTGGGTCAATTTCAACAAAACTTCACAGCTTGAAGTTCCTTGCTTGAAGCTCTACCAAAGTTGTTCAAAGAATTCCATTCCATGCAGAACTTTAGTTGCCATAGCAACCAGAAGGATTTTTCAATTTTTTTTCAAAAATCTTCTTCTCAAAAACCAGAGGACCTAGAGCTTTGATATTTGGTGTGTAGCATTGCCTAGTGGACATCTACCAAGATTGTTCAAATTATTGCCCTAGGGTCAAAATTGGCCCCGCCCCGGGGGTCACTTGATTTATAAAGACTTATATAGGAAAATTGAAAAATTCTTCTTGTTCAAAACCACAAGGCCTAGAGCTTCAATATTTTGTATGTGGCATTGTCTAGTGGACCTCTACCAAGTTTGTTCAAATTATGGCCCCGGGGTTAAATTTGGCCCCACCCCAGGGTTTACTCTATTTTATATAGGAAAATTAAAAAAATGTTCTTGTCCAAGACCTAGAGCTAAGATATTTGGTGTGTAGCATTGTCTTGCAGACCTCTACTAAGTTTGTTCTAATCATGGTAGGGGGGGGGGGGGGGGGGCAGAATTGGCCCTGTCCTGGGGTCACTAGATTTATGTAGGCCCATATAGGAAAATTTAAAGAATCTTGTCCAAAACCACAAAGCCTAGGGCTTAGGTATTTTGGATGTAGCATTTTCTTGTTGACCTCTACCAAGTTTGTTCAAATCATGGCCAAAGGGTCAATATTGGCCCAGCCCCGGGGGTCAGTTGATTTCAACACCTACTTAAGAGTTTTGGTAGATAATTCTTTACCAT
Source organism: Lutraria lutraria (assembly GCA_964023205.1). Lineage (NCBI taxonomy): Eukaryota > Metazoa > Mollusca > Bivalvia > Venerida > Mactridae > Lutraria > Lutraria lutraria. Next base: position 25,715,730 of record OZ026844.1, on the reverse strand, counting down.
GTCAAATAACCTTTCCTTGATTAAATTATCCCTTAGTGTTACAATGCTTAGGTGAGCGATATAGGGCCGTCATGGCCCTCTTGTTATGAATATTGCCTAAATTTGCCTCTTGTGTACTTTTACCAGTGCCCATGGTCTTCCCCTTTTACTAAAAAAAAAACTTAGAAGGCTGACCATTAATGAACTCTTTTTATATTTCAGTCGAAACTCATTATATCGAAATCGCTTATTTAAAAATCGTGCTTATATAGCTGTAAAGATTAAGATTTTTATTCTTGGTTTTACATATTTAAAAAATGCACTTATTTCGAATTCGTGGTTTTCGATATTTTTATATATCAAGGTAGATTTTCAGTCCCGAACAAAGATTTTCAACCATAAAGTGACCATCTATGTCGAACCAATTATGTACAGATAATCAACACGGAAATTTGTGTATTTTATGCAAAAAATGTTTTTGTATTGTTCATTCATTTAACTTGTTAGCCATTGTTTCATTCATTATCAATTCAAATGTTCAATTAAAAAATTGGAATTATTATAAATACCTGTACTTTTAGGACCAAGTCAGTATGTACTAGGTACCAATGCAGTGCCGCAAGTCTATCAGGGGGCAAGATTAACGCAATCTCTATCATCATCACAGCCAAGAATTTCAGCACAGGTTATCTATCAACAACAACCAAGAGTACCAGTTCAACTTGCTGGTCGGGTGGCAGTTGCTCCAAACCGACCCCCTGGTGTACAATCATATCCTGCTGCTGCATTCCAAAACCGTGTGGCTTATCCTGTCCAGAGAACAGCTACTAGACAAGTACAGCCAAATGCTCAGGTTCTCATCCCTGGACGTGTCAATCCTGGCAATAATGTCCACATTTTGAAGCCAGCTGTTTCTAACATTGCAGGTCATTTTCAGGCACAGACACAACATAGGTATTCACTTCCTGCACAGGTTAATGTGGGCAAACAATTCATAATGACTCAGAATCGTGGCCTCATTCCTTCTCAAGCTACAACAAATGTTTTGCCAGCCGGGATAGTACAGAGAATCCCCAATGTTAATTCAGGACAAATAATCTGTCAGAATGAAATGCCAATAAGAGTAAATCCTAACATTGGCGTAAGTGTTGTATCGTCGGGTACCGTGTCTTATGCTGTGAATCCTACATTATCCACTGTTACTTCAAGTGGAAATATCTCCCAAATTTCATCTAATGTAAATATAAGTGATGGTTCAGCTAGTTCATTGGCTCAATGTAGTCCTCCTCAATTATCAAACTTCACAACTACTAGTGTGGACCTGTCCAATGAAGACTCACTTAAAGATTGTGCATCATTGCCCAGTCTTCCTTTTGAAGAACCTAGTATTGAAAACATGGATGTTAGCCTACAAAATGAACTGGCTGTGAACAATTCTGATACAGAAATGGACGCGGGTAAGAACTTTATTGAAATGATTATGGCTATGCCAACAATAAATTTACTTTTATGACAAAGCCCCTGCTTGAAGGGGTTACCATTTAATTCTATGTGACTGTATCCTTAACAATGATAATTTTAGACAAAATCATGATGGTTATGACTCTTTTTCAGCTTTTATTCTCCGTTCAATTATAATATTCCATTTAACCAGCCAAGTGGTTGGTGCTCTTTCCTTTAATACAGTAATAAACCTACTTCACAGAATATAATCTTCTGTCTCTAAGAGACTTCTACCATATTATTACTGCTTTTGGTATTTATACTCCCAAAGTTCAATTTTGACTGTTTTGGATCAATCTTTATGATCTGTTACGGAGGGATATTTGATCACTATATCCAGGGAACTACAAACAAAGTCAAAACCAAAACGAAGATTTCTATTGGCTGAATTATTTACGAGGATTGATCAGATAAGCCATACTATAATTTGCGTAAATTGTGCTACCGGTGCTTGCATATTATATACGAATTTGTAATAATTAGTGTAAAGAGGCTCGCTGATATATTGCATCCCAGCAGATGCTTGTAAATTAAAACCTTGCGTCATCGGCAAATTTTATGCGTATACATGGGTGAAAGTTCTCCGAATTTTCCGGAAATTTCCCATCACCGAGGGTCGTTTTTCCAATTCGTCTAAATTCGAGATTTTCGGAAAGGGGGGTGGTATGGGGTGTTATTGAGCATTGGCTGCTTCGTTTCAATGCAGATTTCTGCAAGTCTGTTGATTCAATCTAAAAAAAACTGCATAGGACACTCGGCAGCATAATTTTCTTTTAATTTCTACATTTTTTCCGTAAGAGTCGTCTCCATACTACTTTTCAATACCGGAATCAGACTGTACAACGGGCATTTATTCAGTATTATTATAATAAGTAACTTTTGGCGATGTTTCGACTTTATCCTTAAACATCGATCGCTAAAGCGAAAGTAGATTTTCAGAAAAACATGAGGTCATCTAACATTTTCATTCACCCGTCGTTTTAGGGATAAACCGTTATTTTCATAATTCTCCAAATTATTTTGTAGTTTTGAATTCTGTACCAAATCAAACTGCGATGTTGTTCAGCGAAGGTATTGATATTAGTGACAGTATTACTGCAGGTGTCACACCTATGGTTTGTATATGGTTCTTCAGTTTTCATGATTAATATTTTGTTTTTGTTTCTTTGAACTAATTTATATATTTATTTCATCAGTCATGATTTCGTAAAAACTTTTTGGCTTACTAAATTCATTGTAGTATTATACATTAAGGTAGTATGCGACCTCTCCTTGATGTCATGGGTCAGTGCTTAACGTTCTTCCAGGAAAATAATGACGACAAAACCCCATTAAAACTTATGTGAGCTTATTTCGCAGATAGAGAGATTGGAGTTGGTGTATCTGAAATTACAATAGCAGTATGTGTGAACCAATTATGCATGAAAAACGTCGATTTTACACCACTGACATTAGACATGGCATTGCTAGGAAACGGGGCGGAAAACGGACAAAATAAAATGAACAAAAATCGAAGAACATGCTATACTACAATTGTGCAAAATTTCAGAACAATCGGAAAAATTCGATTTTTGACCCATGACGTCAAGGAAAGGTCGCATACTACCTTAAAGGCTTTTTTCTTTCTTGATTGTTGGTTTAAATGTTTGCTGAAGTGTTGAACTTTATTCTTACATTGTTGTGTTGAGTGTTGAAATTAGGTCTCATCATTATTACATACAATGTTATCTTGTCTTGAGTTCTGAAATAAGGTTTTCTTTATTACATACAATGTTATCTTGTCTTGAGTTCTGAAATAAGGTTTTCATTATTACATACAATGTTATCTTGTCTTGAGTGTTGAAATAAGGTTTTCATTATTACATACAATGTTGTCTTGTCTTGAGTGTTGAAATAAGGTTTTCATTATTACAATGTTGTCTTGTCTTGAGTGTCAAAATAAGATTTTCTTTCTTACATTGTTGTCTTGTCTTGATGTCCATGATCAGATAGATAAAAAATGATGTTTTCTTTAATATATTTTTTTTCCTTTCTAGGGTTCTACTATGCTTGTATCTGACTCAAATAGAAAATCAGTAAATCTAATGGAAGATTCTGAGGCAAATAATGCTGAGAGTTTACTTGTTGCTGATGCCATTACTCTTCAAATGGCTGAGTCAGTGAGTGGTCATATTGTTATAAATCCCTTAAATGAAGAGCAGTCTAGAATTGCAATGGAAGAAGTAAATAAAGAACTGAATAGTACAAATATTGGGAACAAAAGTGACGATACATCTGTGTCATTGATTGCCTCTTCAGTTGTAAGTGAAATATGTGATAAAACTGTTAATGAAAGTGGTAATAAAAATCTGATTGATAACATTACAGTCAACACTAAAGACAAACCAATGGAAACTGATACTCATGCAAGTGAAAGTGAGAACAGGGAAGCAATTATAAATGATGTTGAGGTTGATCAGTCTGAGATTGATGATAATTCTCAAGAAAGTGGACCAAGTTTTTCTGAAAAAGGTTTGAGTACTTGCCAGTACTGTAGTGATGAAGATAGTCAGTTTACTGGTGCTAGTTCAGATTTATATACAGAGGATAGCAGTAATATGTCATGGGAAAAATTTCATGAAAAAGTGCTAAATTTGAGAGTTAATAAAGATCGTGTAAAGACCAGTTATTCAAGTTTAGAAGAACCTCAGCAGACTAGTAACGTTAATGATTTGGTTTCAAAGTCAAGTGCTTTAACAGAAGATGTTGAGGAAGGTAGTCAAGAAGATGACACTGGATGCATTGATGGTAAGATTGTCTGTGATCGATACTTGCTATCTGCTATCTCACATTTGTTTATGTTTACTGCCATATAAGTTTTCTAATTATGGAAGGTTATACATACAAAGTCTCATGATCATGTAGGGTTCTCACGAGATGTCAAAAGTTGATTGTCAACATTCAACAATGATTCTTAGCTGATAATTATTTAGTGTAAATACTCAAGAGTCAAAATGCTGTTTTAAGGGTCAAATGAGACCTCTAATCATGTAATTATTTTCTTGATTTTCTTGTATGAGATGTTTAGAATTAACTGCTGATTGCTTTGGAATTTATTTTATTTTAGCCCGTATATTTTCCTTTTGTTATCACAGATGTATGATATGTTATGTACGGTTCGGGTGATTTGTCTGAATCGCCGCGGAATTAAAATCGCGCTAAGCCACAGGTAGATCATCAATGTGGCGATTTGAATTTTGGCCGTCGCGTTCAGAGCGATGATGATCGACGGTGACCGTCACCACGGAAGGGCAATAATTCGCGGTGGATTGCGGTGATGATCGCTCAACCCGGTGATGCGCGATGTCGCCTCTTTAGTTTACTCAAAACTTATAAATTTCTTGTAAATAACACTGTTATTCACACATTATTTACTTGCGCTTTTGTGAACAAATTGTTACCTGATATGTGTGAAAAATTAGCGTTGACATAAATTATAATCAACGTGTGTTGAGAACTTAATAGTAGTTGATAAGCTTTAATTAATATATGTCAGCTTTCATATATTATTGCGCGAAATAATATTACATGTAAACAGTGGACTGGTTTTTAGCTCACCTGATTCATCAGGACATTCACCGATCCTAAAAGCTCACCTGATGAATCAGGTGAGCTTTTAGGATCGGTGAATGTCCGTTGTCTGTCCACAATTAGTTTGTTTACACTCTAGCAACCGCAGCTCTTTACGAATTGCTCACAATGTATATGGCCACAATGTCTCGGCTAAGTTCGATTATGGGCAAAATCTGATAATAACTTCTAGAGTTATGGGCCCTTGAATTACAAAATTTGCTATATTTAGCTTGTTTACACTCTAGCGCCTTCATTTATTCACCAATCCTGATCATATTTTCAGTAAATGTGTATAACCAAAAGATCTTGGACAAGTTCGATTATGGGCAAAAAAAGTTCGATTATGGGCAAAATCGGACCTGAACTGCAAGAGTTATGGGCCCTTGACTTTGAAAATTTGCTATATTTGAGTTTGTTTACACTCTAGCGCATTCATTTATTCACCAATCCTAATAATATTTTCAGTAAATGTGTATAACCAAAATATCTTGGATAAGTTTGATTATGGGCGGAATCGGACCCAAGCTTCAAGAGTTATGGGCCCTTGATTTTGAAAATTTGCTATATTTTAGCTTGATTACACTCTAGCGTCTTCATTTATTCACCGATCCCAATCATATTTACAATGAATGTGTATGATCTTATGGTTTTGGACAATATAAGTTATGGGTGGAATCTGACCACAACTTCAAGAGTTATGGACCCTTGGATTAGACAATTTGCTACGTTTTAGCTTGTTTAACAGCATTATACCTTCATCGTGGTTTTGATCTCAAAATCTATGTAAAAATGAGTTTTATGAGATGGAAACTATATTACCTGGTTATTGATTATTGGCCTTTGTTCTCAGGTGAGCGATAAAGGGCCAATGTGGCCCTCTTGTAATGATTAGAGCACCGAGCTACTGCGTAAAATGAGAGACTGCGACTCGGTCTAAATAATGATTCTCGCCCTGGTACTCGATATATAAAACACTAAAAATAGACATATATTTATACAGACATTAGATCGATGCCGCAATGAAAATCATCGCTACGGGTGACAAATTGATAATTACGAATGCGGGGGAAACGCGAAAATCGGACATATCACCCGAACCGTACTGTATTAATTTATGTACCTACAATTGCAGATGATAGTGAGGAGCCATATTTTATGTGGGAAGATTACTTACAACAGATTGGTGCCACAGCTGTGCCTCCTACAGCTTTCAAACATGTAATTATTTTGTTAAACACCGTTGTATGTTTAAGTTTGTGTTACAAAACATAATGTCCCTGTAATGTGTTACTAAAAGGGTTGCTTTCATTTCTAGAGTCTTTGTTTTTCTTCACATGTACTCATAGGTCTTTTTCAGTATTTGGAGTGAGCATAATGATGATCTTCCAATGTCTTTTCAGTCTTCATGAATAACTTTTTCAAACACTGGACATTCAGTCTTGTAAAGCTAAAAGGTGTAAATTTTATCAGACCAAATAAACGTTTACCAGACCGAATGTTTACCTGTCTTTGCATGATCAAATTTTGCTTCTACAACATTTATCAAAGATTACTACTTTACATATTAATAAATTATAAATGTTTCTATATATGTACTCAATAATTTTATATGTATTTTGGACAATATATCAGCTTAAAAGTTCACCTGGACCATAGGTCTGATGACTTACACATTTTTACCAGTGATTTAGGCAGACTTGATCTTCAAAGGTGGCAATATTTAAAGACTGCTTTTGTAAGAAGGATGTGCAAAAATGCATAAAATTAAACAGCATGAAAACCCTGGTCTGCTATTCCTATCTGTTAAGGGCTGCTGTTAAAATAGCATTAGACTTCCTTGTTTAAATATCATTACACATTTTTCAATAGTGTTTTTTGCTTGTTTTTGATATGTATTTCACTTTTATTGTTCATGCCATTTGAAATTGAAAAAAGTACATGCATGTGAACTGTCATATGACATAACTTTAATGGACTTGAATAGATGGCTTACTTTATTTAATAGGTTGAATACAGTTTACAGAGTTGTTTCATGAAAGGTATGAAACTTGAAGTACGCAACAAATCTGATCCTGATACATTCTGGGTAGCCACTGTGATGATGACATGCGGTCCCTTACTTAGACTAAGATACGATGGATACAGTGATGATAACTCAAATGATTTTTGGTGTGATTTTTCTAATACAGAAATTCATCATATTGGCTGGTCAGCACAAAATGGGAAAAATTTACAGCCCCCTGATGGTATGCATTTAGTTGAGTCTTACCTTTATGTACAGTCCCTTGATGGTATGCATTTAGTTGAGTTTTACCTTTATATATAGCCCTCTGATAGTAATATACATCTACATATAGTTGAGTCTTACCTTTATACACAGCATTGAATGTTAGCACTGTCTTAATATCATAGTATTGGATTTTTATCAGTATGATATATCTTAATAAATATTGAGTGCTGAGTAGATGCAGTTGATATAATGTATGCAGAGATACAGATGGTAAATGTTCTTTGTCTGCAGTTTGAGCTTATTGCCTACTATGGTTTTTAGCTCACCTGATTCATCAGGTGAGCTTTTAGGATCGGTGAATGTCCGGCGTCCGTCGTCCGTCCACAATTAGTTTGTTTACACTCTAGCAACTGCAACTCTTTACGAATCTTGATTAAACTTGCTCACAATGTATATGGCCACAATGTCTCGGCTAAGTTCGATAATGGGCAAAATCTGATAAAAACTTCTAGAGTTATGGGCCCTTGAATTACAAAATTTGCTATATTTAGCTTGTTTACACTCTAGAGCCTTCATTTATTCACCAATCCTGATCATATTTTCAGTAAATGTGTATAACCAAAAGATCTTGGACAAGTTCGATTATGGGCAATATCGGACCAGAACTTCAAGAGTTATGTGCCCTTGACTTAGAAAATTTACTATATTTGAGTTTGTTTACACTCTAGCGCATTCATTTATTCACCGATCCTTATAATATTTACTTCAAATGTGTATAACCAAAAGATCATGGACAAGTTCGATTATGGGCAGAATCGGACCAGAATTTCAAGAGTTATGGGCCCTTGACTTTGAAAATTTGCTATATTTTAGCTTGTTTACACTCTAGCACCTACATTTATTCACCGATCCTAATAATATTTACAGTAAATGTGTATAACCAAAAGATCTTGGACAAGTACGATTATGGACGGAATCGGACCCAAACTTCAAGAGTTATGGGCCCTTGATTTTGAAAATATGCTATATTTTAGCTTGTCTACACACTAGCGCCTTCATTTATACACCGATCCTAATAATAGATTCAGTAAATGAGTATAACCAAAAGGTCTCGAACAAGTTCGATTATGGGCGGAATCGGACTACATCTTCAAGAGTTATGGGCCCTTGACTTAGCAAATATGCTATATTTTAGCTTGTTTACACTCTAGCGCCTTCATTTATTCACCGATCCTAATCATATTTACAATGAATGTGTTTGACCTTATGGTTTGGACATGTTAAGTTATGGGTGGAATCGGACCACAACTTCAAGAGTTATGGACCCTTGGATTAGAAAATTTGCTACGTTTTAGCTTGTTTAACAGTATTATACCTTCATTGTTGGTTTTGATCTCAAAATCTACGTAAAAATGAGTTTTACAAGATGGAAACTATATTACCTGGTCATTGATTATTGGCCTTGGTTCTCAGGTGAGCGATAAAGGGCCAATGTGGCCCTCTTGTATTAATATTGTTTGAATCATCAGTTCAATGCTGTCACAATTGAATTTGAAAATGATTTTTATCATCAGGGTTTTCATTAAGAACTGATTGCCAATGAAAATCATCGGTTAAAACTACAAAAAATAGGGTACAATCCCCAAGTTTGAAATGCTTATAAACTAGGTGACCCCCAGCCAAGTTGGTTACTTTCATAAAATCTGTTGTACTGAATATTAATGAAAACCCTGTTATTATACTCAAATCAAACAATGTTTATTTTAGTTCATAACTTGAAGAAGAGTGGTTAAAGGTCGCTGACCTCAAATCACTGTAACCTCTCACTGATAAAGGGTCATGGATTTGAGCCCTTTATGTGAGAAAGTAGGCAGTTGCTTACGAAGGGTTGGAGTCTTGTACCGGTTCTTCCCCGGAACAATGGTTAGGTGAACTGTCTGCCTCATATGACTCAAGACTGTTGCAAAGGGGCGTAAAACTCAAACAAACAAACAACTTAAGACATGTAGCTATAAAATGAAGATCAAATGTATGTTTATAGTGAAAAAAGTTGACAATTTATTTTCAGATATAAAAGACAAAGTCAGTGATTGGAGATCATTTCTACTGGAGTCATTAACTGGAGCTAGGACTGCACCTTCCAGTTTTTTGGAAAAGGTTGCATTCTTTAGTTGACTAAGTATTTCTGTGATGACATTACATTATTTGTCACTCTTGTTTTCACGTAGGGAGAAAGAGGTTTCCTTGTTCCTTCAAAGTTCGATATAACGAGTTTTGACTGTATTTGTTAAAAAACTATGGAGCGTACTAAATGTTACTTAGTTATGTACTTATAATCAATAAATGAACCAGTTTCAAAAAATGATCCATTTAAACATTTACAGTATTTTTACTGATAAGAAATCTTTATGTCCCTTGATTTCTGAAAGTGTCCCCATAAATTTGTGACCATGGGGACAGGTGTCCCATCTTCGAAGATTGTAGCAAGAACCCTGGTTGAGAAACATGTACTATAAGTTTGCCATGTATATGAATTGTTAGATAGATATTTATGTGATGATTAATTAGATGGGGTTGAAAATTTGAATTTAGTCATTCTCAAATCATTACAAAATACTTGAACTGTGACCAATTCATTCTTATGCCCATGTATCAATAGATGTGGGGCATGTTGTTTTTGGCCTGTCTTGTCTGTCTTTCAGTTGGCACCTAACTTTAACCTTGCCTATAAAATCCAACCACAATCATCAAACATCATATGTTCGTTCCTCATGGCAACCTCTACAGGATGTGCATTTCCAGGTCAAGGTCACAGGGACATTGTATTTTAAAAAAACATCTTTTTTTTTCAGAATTCAGGAATCACTCCTGTTGATCAGATTAAGTTTGGAATGATGTTAGAGATACAAGATGTTCTTCATCCTCTTCATGTTTGGCTTGTACAAGTCTTGGAGAATGTTGGAGGTCGGCTTTACCTTCGTCTTGAGGGTACAGAGTCTGCCAGCAAACATTTCTGGATGTTTTATCTGAATCCTCGATTACATCCTATAGGCTGGGCACTTGAACAGGGGAATTGTGTATACCGACCTCCTCCAGGTACCAAAATACCTCACAGTAAACATTGTGTATACAGTCAAACCTGTGAAGAAAGGTCACCCTTGGGAAAGTCATAATGTAGCCTTGATTGACTGGTGGCCTTTATTAGGAGGTTATTTTGTTGTAAATAATCCATGAAGGTCATTAAAAGAATGTCCTTTCTTCACAGGGACGCATTAAAAGAATGTTCTTTCTTCACAGGGGGGCATTAAAAGAATGTCCTTTCTTCACAGGGGGACATTAAAAGAATGTCCTTTCTTCACAGGGTGGTCTTTATTCTTAGGTGGCCTCTAACACAGGTTTGACTGTATTTAATTTCATCAACTGTTCAGAAGATATAGTCCATAAAATATATCATAACTGTATGAGTTGAAAATCTTCTCAGGTTAATGCTCAATATATAAATTAAAGTCATTGTTTTGTGTGAATGAATTACATGTAATTAATAATAGTAACAGAGAAATCTCTAATACCCATTTATTATATGTTTAATTATACCCCCACCTACTATCAGAACTTCAAGAGTTATGGGCCCTTGACTTAGAAAATTGGTATATTTTAGCTTGTTTACACTCTAGCGCCTTCATTTATTCACCGATCCTAATCATATTTACAATGAATGTGTATGACCTTACGGTCTTGGACAAATTTAGTTATGGGTGGAATCAGACCACAACTTCAAGAGTTATGGGCCCTTGGATTAGAAAATTTGCTACGTTTTAGCTTGTTTAACAGTATTATACCTTCATTGTTGGTTTTGATCTCAAAATCTTAAGTAAAAATGGATTATACGGGATGGGAACTATATTATCTTGTCATAAATTATAGTGCCTTTGTTCTCAGGTGAGCGATAAAGGGCCATCTTGGCCCTCTTGTTTGATAAAGTAGTTAGTTAGATATTTGACTTTAAAGAAATTCCGTACCCAGAACCCCGCTGTTTATTATGTAATACTCCATAGATAAAAAATGAAAACAAGTATCCTAATTCTGAGGCACGGTTCCCTAGCTTAAGATTTCCGCTACAAAATACCGAAAACCGCTTTGAAATCCGTCATCAAATATTACATCAATGTTAATTCGAAAATGACACCTACTGTGTTTTTATGAGATGAATTTACTAGGGGGCTATGAAGTAAAGGGTTAAACGGGCAATATGATCCTTGAACTTTAATATTTGATTAAATTAACAGTACTAAGTCCTTGTTTCGGACAGAATTATTGATACTGTTTTAAATTTTGTATCGACTCAGAGATATCCCTGCATCACAAAATTCATCTCATTTCAGGCCTTCAGGCCTTTGATTTTAAGCTGAGCAATTAACAATCAAAGTGTCAGATCATTATCGTCTCATGAAATCAACGAATTTGACACACCCCATTCAATTTTGATAGCCAATCAAAATCGCTTATGTTTACGGTTCAATAATTGAAACCACACCCAGGTTTGATGTCTAGTTGGAGATTTTATTACAAATTTTTGTCATTAATGAATTAATAGTATCATATTGTACCAATACAATGCACATTACGTTAGAGATGTTTAACGCTGATTAAGGTAAAGTCGATAAAGTGGTGCAGTATTTATCGCAATAAAACACCATTTTTGAGCGGTCGGTTAGAATTCTTTGTTGCTTGGTATTAAAGTATGATATTTAATCTTTCTAAATAATGTAAAATATAATTTTACGTTATTTTAGCGATTTTATCTAAGTCAGATACGTTAAGGGAAAGCAATTATATACTTTAGTATAATCTAAGTATAATTTCTTTTATTCTAGTCCTTGCAGTTATCATTGCCTCTGAATTCACAAAGTTGGTTTTTATTGACAGAATGACTGTAGTTTGTGTCATTTCAGATATTTATGATGAACGGACTGACGAGAAATGGAAAGAGATTTTAGATGCAGCAATGAAAGGATGTAAAGAAGCTATGGTACCAGAGGATGTTTTTAAGGTGTGTGTTATTGTAAGAATACAGTTCATTCAGTATGTCATTCAAGCCTCTTGCATAGTGGCTTGAAAAAGAAAATCTTTGTATAAACAAGTACTAAGGTACCATGCTACATTTTAGTAAATGAATTTAAATTTTCAGACAACTGGTTAAAAATGCGTAGGTTGACTATGTATCTCAGGTACCTTCTCTGTTCAATTTCTGTTAATTCATTTCATGTCATGTATGCAGTCTGAATCATTTAAATTTGACAGTAAATCACTGATGATATGACTAATTGTTGTGTATATTTGAAGGATCAGCCAGAATTGAAGAACCACCAGTTTGCTGTAGGAATGAAGGTAGAGGCACTTAATCCTGGCATGAGTCAAATAGGTCCAGCCACTGTTACTGAAGTGGTAAATAACACTTACTTTGTGGTGGAGATGGATGATTTAAGAGCACCTGAGAAACGTAGAAGTATAAAGATATGCTGTAATAGTGAATATTTAGGAATATTTCCAGTCTCATGGTGTCAATGTAAAGGAATACGAATGGTTCCACCTCCAGGTATACGTACACTTTGTGTCAGTAGATTCCTATTATTATTTTGTTTCATGCTGCACAACCTCTTATAATAAGTGTGGGGGGGGGGGGTATATTGCTTTGAAAATGCTGATCTGTCAATCTATCTGTCTGTCTGTATCCTGACTTTGTCCAGCAAATAACCCTCAGACATGGCAGTGAGGTTGGTCATGACATGTAGATGACCCCATATTGATTTTGAGGTCAATAGGTCATCTCATGGAGAAAGGAAAAGAATATCAGAAAATATTTGTTGTCATGGTCTCATTACTGTCTGTGTAAATTCCTTGTCTGATCAATAATACTAATTTTTTTATCTTGATTCTGGGTGACTTGCGTGATTATCATTATTACGTACAATTTTACAGTTTGACAAGTTAATTGAGTTTTTGAAACTGCATTTCAAAAAATAAAGACCTACATGTACATATTTGTGTTTAATGTTTATTTTTATGTTATTTACTTTTATATCTTTCTTCGAACAGGTTGGACAAGTGCAGATTTTGTATGGGGTGAATATTTGTCATTCTGTAATGCAAAGGCTGCCCCTGAGAAATTATTTAATTCAGTATGTACTCATTAAACTGCTAGTTTATTCATGGATGTATGTATTATTTATGTTAATAGAATAACTGATGAAGATTTTAATATTCTTTGTCAAGTTATGTCATACATACATTCTATGTTATTAAGTCAGGTCATTCTTGCCAGTTTTAAAACTATAATTTATAAGATGATTTTTATATTTATGTGTATTGTTTGGATTTTGCATTCTGACAGTTCATTTCAAACATTTCAATGACTTGATTTTTTAATGGCCATGGTGGTTAGTTCGCAGGATTAGAAACCCGGTGATTCTCGGCACATGAAAATTTGACAACTATGTCAAAGTGCCTCCACATGTGGAGAAGTTGATGTTTCCTTGTAGAAAAGTAAGTTAGTACTGGTCAGAATACAGTCCAGGAAAACTGGTTAGGAGAATCAGCCTCTGTATGTAACTGGAAAATTGTTGAAAAATGGCTTTAAACCCAAATAGATAAAAAATGATATTGTAAAGGATACTATTCATTCGCATACATTTTTAGCTCACCAGAGCACAAAGTGCTCATGGTGAGCTATTGTGATCGCGTGATGTCCGTCGTCCGTGTGTGCATGCGTGTGTGAATGCGTCAACAATTGCTTTATTAAACAACATCTCCTTCTTAACCAGTGGGCCAATTTCAATGAAACTTTACATGGATGTTCCTTGCATGAAGCTCTACCAAAGTTTAATTAAAAATTTAATTTCATTAAAAACTCTGGTTTCCATGGCAACCAATAGGAAAAACTTTAAAAATCTTCTTGTCCAAATCCACAGGGCCTAGAGCTTCGATATTGGTGAGTAGCATTGTCTAGTGGACCTCTACCAAGTTTGTTCAAATTATTGTCCTAGGGTCAAAATTGGCCCGGTCCCAGGGGTCACTTGATTTTACATAGACTTATATAGGAAAATTTTAAAAATCATCTTGTCCAAAACCAAAGGACCTAGAGCTTAGATATTTGGTGTGTAGCATTATCTAGTGGACCTCTACCAAGTTTGTTCAAATTATTGCCCTGGGGTCAAAATTGGCCCACCCTCAGGTTTACTCTAATCTGTTTAGGAAATTTTAAAAATCTTATCCAAAACCAAAAGACCTAGAGCTAAGATATTTGGTATGTAGCATTGTCTGTTCATATTATGGCCCTGGGGTAAAAATCGCCCCACCCCCGGGTCACTTAATTTTACAAAGGCTCACAATAATTTTCTCTAAGAGTCTTTTTATCTGGTGAGCGATATAGGGCCATCATGGCCCTTTTGTTATGAAGAAAGTCCGCTTATCTAACTCAAACAGTTGAACTAATACAAATGATATTTCATGTTTATTTTCTTTTGTCTCAGGGAACAGATGATCATGATTTTGAACGTGGAATGAAACTGGAAGCGGTAAACCCAAGTAATCCAAACCAGATATGTGCGGCTACAATCACCAAGATTGTAGGACCTTTACTGTGGATACATCTAGATCATGTCAGAGATATTCCTAGTCATATTGAAGATATTGATTCACATAATATATTCCCAGTAGGATGGTGTGAAAGCAACAACTATCAGCTCAAACCTCCTATGAAAACTAAATCAAAACAGAAGCCTGGCCCTGAGTAAGTATTTGCTCTCAGAATGGATGGATTTTTATGCCCACATATAGATAGATCATATCGTTTTTGGCTTGTCTGTCTGTTTGTTTGTAACCTACTTAACCTTGCCTATTAAATCAAAATGTTTCCACCTGTAATCATCAAACTTCATATGTTGGTTGCACATGACAACTTTTACAGGAGCTATGCATTTTCAGGTCTGTAGGTCAAGGTCATGGGGTCATTGTGTTTTTAAAAAACATATCTTGTTTACTTTGTACATTAAATACTTTTGACAGAGCACATCAGGTCTATCCTTTATTATAATTCATTAGGCTGAATATTAAATACAGTAAAACCCCGATTATCCGAAGTCGTCAGGACTGAAAAATTACTTCGGATAATCTGGGGTTTGGATAATCCAGGGTAAGGGAAATCTAGACAATTGATGAAAATAAAGGGAGATCACTCCCATATATACGGCGTACACGTATCTATATATAATAACAACACAATTAATGTGTTATAATTCATATTTTATTGACACGCTAAAGAAATCCTACAATGAACTTGTCTGATCGATCAGAGTTAATTGTTGACTTCGGATAACAGGTGTGAAAATACGCGTTCGGATGATTGTAGGGACATGTTTATCACTTCGGATAAGCCATGGTATTCGGATTGGACGATTCGGGTAATCAAGGTTTATTTACATTGAATTATATAGAGGGAAATTCGGGACTGAAATTTCATTTCGAATGAGACCAGGTTTTCGGGTAATCCGAGTTCGGATAATCAGGGTTTTACTGTACTAATAATGAATGAAAAACAAACCGATCATTTTAAACAAGATCACTCATATGAAAATGTGTTAAATATGAAAAGGATATTGAAACATTGTAATTGAAAAAATACAAAACACAAGGATTTTTTGCAAATTTATAATACACTTATGGACAAAAGTCTTGTCCGGTCTACAAAAAAATGTAATATCTTTTTTGTTTATAATCGTATATTTATAAAAATGGTACTATTGGAAATGAGACACTTAGAAATGTACTTGTACAACTTGCTAAGCCAGTTTTAATGAAAGACAATATGAAGTTAGCTAAATTACAGAGACATAGCTTAATTGGTTTTAAAAATAATCACGGAAACCCCAACTGGACTGGACTTTTGTATTTAACTATATTAATAATTTTGTTCTATTATAGATCAATTTATGTTTTAGGTGTAAAACAGAAGCTGTGTATCGTTCGGTCATTTCTAGTCGAGGAAAGGGTAAGTATTTATACTGTTTTTATTTAATAGTCATTTAATTAGACATTATGATAGTACAGTCTAAACTCATTATGTCGAAGTTCAGGGGTCTTGGCAGATTTGTTCGATATAACTATCAGTGGTGGGGGCTATATTGGAATCATGTAAAATGTCCTGTCGCTTCCCGTCCCATTTCTTTTTAGGGCTGTTAAATTGTTGTTCACTGATGGATTTCAAAACAGTTTGGTATGATTTTTCACCCACATAACACAGTGTGTCATGCATAAGAACCAGGCACGTACCTCCATTATCAAGGTTACACTTGAAGGCCAAATATTGGGTTTGCTTAGTCTAGGCTGCAACACAATTGTTTATCGAAAGGAATACAATTTCTTTATTGTTTCTGGCTAGTGGCATAAAAATGTCCCTTTACTTTGCAAAAATAACATTGAGGTGTGTGTCGAAGCAGCGTGTGGAGGTATTCTTCACGTCTGTGACACGCTCTAAGAGGTATGGGAATGATATTTCAGTTACTGGAGTTGTTTGAAATGTATTAATTTATTAATAACTTCGTATGTGTGTTTTCTTTTGCAAGAACATAAGTAAAAGTTATTTTATGGAATAATGTATCATTACCCAAACTTTGCATGTTCTAGGTGCTTGGTGTCCAAAGATATATTTCAATCACAGATGTTTTTCTGGTCCATATTTGAGTAAAGGAAGAATATCGGACCTACCGAAACATGTTGGTCCTGGTCCAATGGATTTAGTTCTAAAAGAGGTCAGTTCATGTATAGTTATCTTTTTTATGAATTCTGCATGGGTCTTTGGGGTAATGGCATTTATTTAATTAAAACTTGGTGTAAGTTATGATAGTTCCCAATGTTTATATTCACATAGTGAAATGTTCATGGTGAATTATTGTAGTTTGTATCTGAGCTTTGTTGAGATACAGCTTTATTGTCAGTATAGTATATCTGCTAATAATGTAGTAGTCTTCTTAGGTTAGATTAAATATTGATCTGTTTGTATGATATTGAGCCTGTTCCATTTCAATTCTTCTTGAAATAATGATCTATAAAAATTGAAAGGAAAACCTATTTTTTCATCCTGTTATTTCAG
This sequence comes from Lutraria lutraria, assembly GCA_964023205.1. Taxonomy (NCBI): domain Eukaryota; kingdom Metazoa; phylum Mollusca; class Bivalvia; order Venerida; family Mactridae; genus Lutraria; species Lutraria lutraria. The sequence continues at coordinate 25,698,259 of OZ026844.1, read as the reverse complement.
TGTTATGTCTGTTCCAGTATTAATTCTGTTACATGATTTTGGTTTGGTATTTTGGTAGTAGTCATGTTGTGTCAAATTTAAAAAAAGTTAAAAAAGAGTGTCATTGAAAAAATCAAACTATTGGTAGCAACATTATATGTTCTTACAATCATGTTGACATTATGTTCTCATGTTTTTAAATATTGATTGTTTTACATTGCATTATGATTGACTGATACTTCTTACAAATAAGTCTTCTAACATTAATACATGTCCAATGAACTATGTGGCAAAATTGTACTTAAGTGAATGAATGACTGGTAAATAGACGTCCAGCTGTTACAGTCAACATCATGTGACTGTATTTTAACAGAAAGTGCAGTGCTTGTTACCTTAATATTTGATCAGGGGTTCCCGACAATATCTACAAGCGATCTCACGTCAACTGTTAACCAAGTTGTGAAGCCTCCTTGCCGTAAAACTTCAACTGAAGGTCCATTATTATCTGAACAGCCACTCATAGCCAGGAAACTTTCTGATGTGAACAGTCATCTTAACAAACAACCAATTAACTTATTACTGAAAACAAGTGAAAGTTCTACATTCTCTTTCATGGAAACTGAAAACTACCAAGCAACTGTTAATGATTCTTCACCTAAAGCATCAAATGATGAAGCTTTAGAGCCTCAAGCAAAAAGACGCCGTGAGGAAACTGTGCCTGATATAGCTCAAACTATCATTAAAACTAACAAAGCCCTACTCGAAGCTTTAGATCGAAATAATAGGGCCATACAATGCCAGGGTGAAGTACTGGCCAATGTAGTGTCAGAATTATCAAAAATTAGAAATATTCTAGAAAGCCGAGGCCATCGTCCACCAAAGGATAGGTTGTCTGTGTTCAAAAGTTTTGTCGAGAAAAAATCCTGAAAGGCCATGGGGCTTTATTTATTGTATGAAAATTAAATTTTTCGAAAAATCTTCTTTCTCATCATTCTATGAGATATGTTTAACTTATTAACAAACATTTTCTTGCAGTTTCAATAACAATACATTTTCTCTGTTTGAACTGCCAAATCTGTGATACCTTTGAATTTTTTGCAGTTAGATTTTTTGAACATATTTTTAGGTACTGCTTAAAAGCTCACCTGAGCACATAGTGTTCAAAGGTGAACTATTAGGATCATTCATTGTCCGGATGCATCGTCTATCGTCCACACTAGGGGGTTGCTACCACTCTAGAGGTCACAGTTTTGATTTGATATTCATCAGACTTTCTCAGAATGCAGTCTCAATGATATTTTGGAAAAGTTTGAACATAGGTCTTGTGAGGTAAAAAATTCGGTCAGCAGGTCAATTCAAATGAAAACATTGTGAACACTCAAGAGGTCCCATTTGGATTTGATCTTAATCAAACTTTGTCAATATGTTTGTCTTATTGTCATCTTGGGGGAGTCCAAACATATGTCATCTTGGGTAAAATAATAGGTCACTTGGTGGAGACAACATTTTTAGCTCACCTGATTCATCAGGTGAGCTTTTAGGATCGTTGAATATCCGGCATCCGGCGTCCATCTTACGTCCACAATTAGTTTGTTTACACTCTAGCAACCGCAGCTCTTAACGAATCGTGATTAAACTTGCTCACAATGTATATGGCCACAATGTCTTGGCTAAGTTCGATTATGGGCAAAATCGGACAATAACTTCTAGAGTTATGGGCCCTTGAATTACAAAATTGGCTATATTTAGCTTGTTTACACTCTAGCGCCTTCATTTATTCACCAATCCTAATCATATTTTCAGTAAATGTGTATAACCAAAGATCTTGGACACGTTCGATTATAGGCGGAATCGGACCTGAACTACAAAAGTTATGGGCCCTTGACTTTGAAAATTTGCTATATTTTAGCTTGTTTACACTCTAGCGCCTTCATTTATTCACCGATCCTAATCATATTTACAATGAATGTGTATGACCTTACGGTTTTGGACAAGTTTAGTTATGGGTGGAATCGGACCACAACTTCAAGAGTTATGGGCCCTTGGATTAGAAAGTTTGCTACGTTTTAGCTTGTTTAACAGTATTATACCTTCATTGTTGGTTTTGATCTCAAAATCTACGTAAAAATGAGTTTTACGAGATGGTAACTATATTACCTGGTCATTAATTATTGGCCTTTGTTCTCAGGTGAGCGATAAAGGGCCATCGTGGCCCTCTTGTTTATCAAGTTGTCAGTGTTAGGCTCTCCTAGTTAAACATTGATATGAAAGAAAGTTGTATTGATATGAAAGAAGTTCTAGTCTTTACTCATGTGAGCTAGTAAAGTGTCATCATGACCCTCTTGTTATTACAATATTAAATTAATGTCTTTCACTTTCCTATTTTATACAACATTTTAATCATATTATCATGATGAATATTTAACCCTTTCACTGCCAGATTTTGTATAAAACGTAACTCCCAGTGCCAAATTAATTTCCAGGAATTCCTGTAAATCAGGGGCCTATATATAATTGTGTATATCTTTTTTATTTTTTGTGCTATGTGCTTGAAATTTGAAATACATTTAGATGAATAACAACAAATACAGAAAATGAATTTATTTTACACAAAACTTTATTATTTTAATAAAAATAAATAAAAAATATAATAAGAATTTATTAAATTCATAAAATCAGGTATTTTCAAATATTTTTCACAACTTTTTTACATTTAAATAGCTCTCTGATATACTAAATATGTATTCTTATTAATAATGTAAATGAAGACAGTTACAGACAGTTACAGAGAGTTTTATTTCAACTCTATTGAACTTTAGATAGTGTCACAAAGTTCTACCTATGGCGGGTAGTAATATTCATTTATTGTATTAGTGCAGTATACACATAACTTGCATCACAGTGAGTAAGTTTAAATGTTTCTAGTTGCTGCAGCTCTTAAGTCCTTCACAGTGTGTTAAATTTAGTGACAGGACTCTAGACACATCGGCAGATTACACAGTAATCACTGCAGTCGATTATTCTAATTTCTAAACCCGACTCCTCGTCATCTGACCATTCAGATTCTGAAATATACAAATAAATAGAATATATTATTAACTGAATATGATTAGTTTCAAACATGACTAAATCTTAACCCAAATATATACCTTTTAGACAGCATAAAAGACATGTGTAGCAAATAAACACAGATTCTGACCCCAAGTTCCATTTTGTCCGAAAGAATAATTATCCGAATTATGCACACTTGGGTTTTGACAGTTGGTCATTTTTCGTGCCATAAAGGCAAAACATAAGCCCTCTAATAAAACTATTCAATAACACTCGATCATATACCGTGTAATGAACAATAAACTACAAGATAAATCATAAACAACGAGAAAAATATGTAAAAGTTGTTGTAATACAATCGAGACTAACCTGAACTAGAACACCCAAGCGCCCGTTGTGGTATTATTATCTGTTAAAACACGGAATCCCCATCATTTTCATCACCCAAGTCACATCAAGCATTTTGGTGGTCAAAATATTCACTGGCACCCTTATTTAACAGCATCTGAATCACCTCTGAATGTAAGTAAGTTGCCCTCCTACTAGAAGACGCCATTGTCCCTTCGAAGAAATTCTTCACAAAAGTTCTATGTTTATTTTTTGTTGAAAAGTACCGTTAAAGTTCTCTTTTAACACAGAAATTGTTAATGAGCCTCGTTTTGACCTTTCGGGTATTCCCCTAAACGGTGTCGTTTTATATTAAATGTCGTAATATTAACTTACATGAAGCGGTATCATACCACTAGCGCAAATCGCATTTTTGCGACCATGGCAGTCTGTTCTGACGTCGCATTTATGCGACCATGGCAGTGAAAGGGTTAAAGTTAATTTTTAAACCAATTGAATGCATAATTCGTTTTGTGTGTTATATACCTATATGCTTGCACTTATACATTTTACTTAAAATATATTTACAAAATTTAGATCATGTACAAAATGTTCAAGACTTATACATGTATAATAAAAAAAAAATATGTTGTAATAAACAGGTTACACTAGTTTTTAAACAGAAACCTGGTGTATTGTGTATGTTTTATTTATTGTGTTTATTGTCTTTGTGTGCTCGTTTATGTGCTTTGATTGTCAATATTATTTTGGGTTCTGAGAAATATCTTGTGCATTAAATAAAGTTTGCATAGTTGGTAGTTGGATGAAATCATAGGTTTCTATTTGCATAATTTAATGGAATAGAGAATTGACCTCTGGGCCACATTCCTTACCTCTGAGTTGTATTTTATCAAATGTTTACTCCTAAAACTAAGTTTTGACTTAGAATTTACATTTGATATCTTTACAAATGCTATGCTTAAAACTTAGTGCAAGTGTTCTGCATAGGACAGGGTGTCAGATTTCATAATGATGTCCCCCTTTCTCACTTACTTATACAGCACAAACACTTTGATGAATTATTTTTAAACCTTGAGCTTTCTATCACCTTATTGCTGTTGTTAATTTAGATATCTGTATGTTTATTGTATGATCTATGTTGTAGTTGGTATTTTGTTGTCCAGTACATTGTCAAAAATTTCATAATTGCTCGCTACTATTTCATTAAATCTAATTTCAGTTTGATAGATTCTTCCATTGACAAAATCAAATATTTTTAATGATTTTCTCGTCATCTGTTTAAGTACACTGTATTATAAATTTTGTTTTAATGCACTTGTATTAGGATCAACTGTAACCAGAATATCATTTTTAGCTCGGCTGTTTCATAGAAAAAGTCAAACTATTGTAATCACTCTGTTGTCTGCGTCTGTGAAAAAAATGTAGATCATAACTAAGATATATAAGAGGTACCGGTAGGAACATGAAAATAAATAGGTGGATAGATGAGCGTTGGCACTGCTTGCAGCGCTTTTGTTGTTCTTTATAAAATGTTATGCAATTTGTTTTGAGATGATTAATGGTAAAGTTAGATAAATGGGTTATAAAGTTACATATGTGAATGATTTTTAATCAGGCTCACAGTTTATGCTTTCGGTTTATTGAGGAAATGATATACCGGTAATATTCAAATCAGTGCATCAATTCTTTATCACAGATTCAGATTTAAAGATATGCTATTTTGTTCTGTTTTAGTTATCTATGTAACTACTGCAATAGTTAGTTAGAATATTATTTTTGACACAGTATATTTGTTGTCAAGTTTATTCTGAATAAAGCATACTACTAGATCATTTAGTGATTTCTCATTGGTTGATTGAATGATAAAATTATTTAATTGTACATTTGCTGACACTTTTTACAATGTTGATGTTAAATAAAGGGAATCAAACGAGGCACTTAGTAGTGTTAGTTTTCTCCGGACTGTTAATCATTGGTAATGTTAGTGGTGATTAACTTTTTAATGATGATTGATTTTGTAAATAATGTTAATTATTTACTGTCAGTTTAGCATTCTTGTGTATCAAAGTTTTACATGATGAGTGCATTCAGTGCTATATACAGGTATAAAAACAGTGCATTATATTCAAAATCAAAGACAGGGCTAATAAATAATTTCTCAGGGAGTTAATAATAACACACAGAAAAGGAATTTCACACCATCAATTGGCTACCAAATGTTTTCATAAAGTATACCTAACAAGTTCTAACTGACTGACATGTTATTACTAAGGAATTGATTTTTAAGCATTGACAGTCCTTGAACACCCAAGATATGGGTTATTTGACGGTCTATCCTTACGTTGTCAATTAGCCTGAGTATTCTGTCAGATCTATATAAAAAAAATTATCTTGATTTTAAATGTCTACTTTGATGTCACACAAAACATCTTAGAAAATAATCTTGCATTGAATTTCATGAATAATAAGTCAATGTGGGCAACATGTTTTTACACATTAGACAACCAGATCTTTATTTCCAGCCTTATATCAAAGCATTAATGTTCCAGAAATCTGTGTACATGAACGTGACAGAAATGGACATGGAGCAACTACAATGGTTTAACATGTCAGTGATATTGAGTTAAATTGCTGTGTGTGACATTCTTGTTTTGTAGGTGATTCTTAAGTATATGTATGAAATTCTTATATTGTAGGTGCTACATTTATTAGTAAGTATAGCTTATGTACCGTGTCGTGCAATGAAGGAAATCCAACAAGATGTCCCTCCAAATCCTCACATGAAGTCTCACATTTTGAAAGCTAAGTAAGTGTGTTTGTTTTCTTTAACAATGTAAATTCAAGTATAAATTAGGCTTTCTGTCCTTAAGATTGGGAACTCCCTGACCCTTTTCATGACTCTCAGAAATTTTACCATGAAATGATGGGTTAATTGAATTGCCTTTATCACTGAGCTCTGAATCAGAATGAAATAATTGTGGTGCTGTTGGTGTACTTAAAAGTACTCATGGAAACTGAACTTGCATAGACTTGCACTGCAACAATAAATTGGAACTAGTTTAACAATTGCATGAGGATGTAGTAAAACCAAGTGCTTTAGATTGCATCAACATTCAGCGCGCTGAGCGAGTAATGGCTCTGGAAAGCTGAATTATTGTACAGTTTTTAATCATCCTAATGTGCTATGGGATCCAATTTTGAATGTTAAGGTTTTTATGACTTTGAAAGGAAAATATTAAAAATGTTAAATCTTTTAATATAAAGACAGGCTTGGTATATTTTTATTATGCCCCAAAGACAGGCTTGGTATGTTTTTATTATGTCCCTGGCATCTACTGATATAGGGGTATAATATTATGGTGATTAACTTCTCTGTACAAGGTTAACTTGACTTTACCGTTTTATCTATCAATTTGATACCTTGTCTAGCTGCCACACAGCATACTATAACACTTAGATACTTGCACGGTTTTTGCCTTGGACTTTTCCCAAACCACCAATATCACTTAACCTCTATCTGACCTTGATAGGGTAAGGATTATAATGTTAAAATGGCTAATTTTTGGTTAACTAGATTTTAGGGTTTCGTCTAGCGCCAACATTGCTTACAAGAATGCTTTGATACTTATACAGTTGCATTGGACCATTTACCAATCCACCCGTTATGCCTTATCTCGAAATTACCTTGTTATTTACTGCATGTATAAAATTTTTAATGGGTTATTTATCATCTAGCATCAATGGCTATTTTTTGGTTAACTTTATTTTACTGTTTCGTCCAGCACCAACACTGCTTATCATATTGATTTTGGTTGTTATCACATATTTTTAGTTATGTTACTTTGTTATTTTTCCTGTAAAGAATATATAGGGCAATTATTTAATATATTTGACACTTTGCTTCTACTTTTACACATTTACCTCATTTAGATTAAAAAATCTGTGGTCTAACATGCCACTAGGTGGATATGCATTTATTGAACTTAAGCTGCATCTGATTTCTTTCAATGTCAATGCAACTAGTTACTTTGTATGGTAACAATATTATAATGTTGATATTAATTAAGGAAATTTATATTGGGTGAGTTATTTGTCGAGGTTTGCTATAATAATTGAATTGTTTCTCATTTTGGTATGTTTAATAAAAAATGGCAGCCCTAAATTTCTTTTCTTATGTCTTCATTTGTATTGTGGCGAGTTTCAACAACCAATGAAATACCCGCATTTCATAATTCCATATAGTGCCAAGTTTTTTTAAACCAGTGGGAATGCATGGAATCCTGTATTGCCAAGTTTTTCCATATTGGCCGACTTTTTAGCTCACATGTCACAAAGTGACAGGGTGAGCTTTTAGGATCAGTCTCCGTCCGACGTCAAACTTTATGTTGTGAACACACTAGGGGCCACATTTTTAGCCCAATTTTAGCAAATTGGGTCAGAACGTTAATATCGACAAAATCTCGGATGAGCGATATTGGGCCATTTGGGGTCAAAAACTAGGTCAAATAAGAGAAAACCTTGTACACTTTAGAAATCACTGTTTTGATTGGATCTTCATGAATCTTTGTCAGAATGTTTATTTCAATAATATGTAGGTCAAGTTTGATAATGGGTCATTTCTGTAGTAAAACTAGGTCACTAGGGCAAGTTGCTGGAAAACCTTGTGAACACTCTAGAAGTCACTGTTTTGATTGGATCATCATGAAACCTTGTCAGAATGTTTTGTCTTCATAATATCTTGGACGAGTTTGAACATGGGTCATCTTGGGTCAAAAACTAGGTCGCTAGGTCAAACCTTATGAAAAACCATGTTAACACTAGATTTCACAGTTATAATTGGATCTTCACCAAATTTTGTCAAATTGTTTGTTTTAATGATATAATGGCCAAGTACAAATATGGGTCATCTGGGGTCAATAACTAGGACATCAGGTCAAATCTTAGGAAAACTTTGTTAACACTGTAGATGTCACAGTTTTGATTGGATCTTCACCAAACCTTGTCAGAATGTTTGCCTCAATGATATGTGGGTCAAGCTTGAACATTGGTCAGCCGGGGTCAAAAACTGGGTCATCAGGTCAAATCTTAGGTAAAAATCTTGTAAAAGCTCTAAATGTCATGTTTTTTATTGGATCTTGGCCAAACCTTGTCAGATTGTTCGTCTTAATGATATTAAAAATAAGTTTAATTATGGGTGACCTAGGGTCAAAAACTAGGTCACAAGGTCAAATCGTAGGAAAACCTTATTATCACTGTAGATGTCAAATTTTGATTGTATCTTCACCAAACCTTGTCAGAATGTTTGTCTTAATGATATATAAGACAAATTCGAACATAGGTCATCTGGGGTCAAAAACTAGGTCACGAGGTTAAATCTTAGGAAAACCTTGTCTATGCTGTAGTTTTCATGGTTTTGATTGGATCTTCACCAAATTTTGTCAGAATGTTTGTCTTATTCATATGTAGGACAAGTTCTAACATGGGTCATCTGGGGTCAAAAACTAGGTCACTGGTTCAAAACAATGTTTTAATGAGTGAACAGTGATTGTCATGTGAGCGATATAGGGCCATCTTGGCCCTCTTGTTACTTGTATTGCCATCAACTCTTTTTGTTTTCTTCTGATTCCTCCTTATTAGATAGTACCATCCCTAAAAAATGTTTTGTTAGCGGTAATGCTACCTACTCACCAAAGAGACCTCTAGGCTCTACCCAACTTTTTTTGGGCCTTTTAGGTAATTTTTTTGTTGGAATAAAAGAGAGCCTTCTCACATGTATGTTGGGCAGTATAAAATTAAATTAAATTATCCATCCACTGAAAATTCTCTGGGTAGGGTTACTGCAAACATTTCTAAAACTAATATTTGACAATATAAGCTTAGTGTCATTTCCACGATACTGATGAATTCTCAGGATGTTTATTGTTAGTATGTAAAATGCGATTTTAAAATTGACATAATTTTACAGGTATAAAGGCAAGAAGTATAAGGTTATGGTTGATGTTTGCCACACTGAGTCTCAACTTGAAGAATTCTGTAGAAGTATTTGTATTAAACTAGAATGTTGTCCATATTTGTTCAGTCCATTATGTGTTAGTGACAACTGTCCAGAAAATTGCCAACAACTAACAAAAACGAAATCCAGTGAGTTAGAATTGTTTTTGTCAATTTTTTACTGCAGTAGTGTATAAAACTCAAAAAGAAATAATTAACCCCCACCCACTGGCGGGGCTATACTGGAATCATGTGATATGTCCCGCACCATCCCATTTCTTTTCAGGGCTGCAACATTGTCATTCACTGATGGATTTTTAAACAATTTGGAATGACTGTTCGGCTACGTGAGACAGTGTGTTGTGCATAAGAACCAGTCATGCGTTCATTTAACAAAAACATAACAAAACGATTGGAAACAGTCGCTTTCATTTGTAATTGAACGGTCTGTTTGTGGAAACGTTTGCAAACACAAAAAGAGTTAGTGTGCGAAAGAAAACGGTATGGGCGAGGTGTAATAGAATATATAGGGGAAATAAAGGGGAGTTATGGATCCATTCTTTTCAGTTGGCAGAATAAGACATACTTGGTACCGAATTAAAGCTGAATATTGCAGCTTTGTGTACATCTGAATCCGCAGATCCATGTTTTACAACTGGTCGGACGCCATCTTGAAACGTAACAAAGTGTATGTTGCTTTACTGTGACAAGGGCAAAAATAACATTAACATGTCTGTGTCAAAGCAGTGTGTGTGGGTAGTCATCATGTCTGTGACAAGCTCTAGTTGTATCAAATTTACATAATGCTTTAAATTTTGTCCATCATAAATAAGTTAGTGCTTTAATAAGGTAGGTTTACCAAAATAAATGATACTATTGGTCCAATTTTTTTTCTATATATAATATATGTGTTAATACTACCAATGTTATATTTGTAATTTGTGGACACTTGTTGTAAAAAATGTGTTTATTGTGTATCTAGAATTTACAGTTTCACTTGATATAATAAATCCTTCCCTTTAATTGAAGATCCAAGTTATGTCAAGAAGAAGAAAATAGGTAATATTTTGTCCTCAAAGCCACACACAGCTGATGTGGAAAACAGAGAGCCTAAGAAAAGGGGCAGGAAAAGAAAACGTTTCCTCTTCGTACAGAAGAAGGGTCAGCAGGGGCAAAGAAATCAAGAGACACATCATGACCACCAGAGAGATGAAGGATTTATTGATTATGATGATGATGAGGGTGGTAAGTTAATTAAACTGCTGCTACAGTGTTTTGGTTGGTATTATTGCATTATATATCTTAAACTGTTGTAAAATTATATTCATGATGTTAATTTCTCTCTTTAAATACCTTAAATTAATGTGTAGCAAAAGGGAAATAAATAAAGAAGCTTCAACTATTAATTAATTAATGCAAAATGTTAATTGTTTACTTACTGAATTTAAACTGCTACACTGCTAACTTGTTTACTAGATACATTTTTTTACATTTAAACACAAAGGTATGGTGACTGGGGATAGAAGGAATTATGATATACAAACCAGAGGTGCCAAACTTCCCAAATACAGCTTTGAGAGGAAAACTCACAAAAAGATTCTCATGTCACAGTCGAACATACATATTGATAAACATACTCAAGGACTGAAGAAGTATAAGGTATTTATAGTTGGGACATCTTTAAAGTTTGTAAAAAGGTCTGGCGAAACAGATACCTTAGGTGCAGCCTCATTGTTAGTTCAATGACCAGAATGATTTATATCAACTGTATGAATATGTGTATATTTAAACATCAACATTTTGTCTATATACTGAGGAGCCATCAGACAATACATGTATGCTGTTTTTAAGTATTAAAGGGGCATACCCTACAACTTGGTGCATTTAGAATTAAGGCAAAATGATGACAAATTAGAAGCTTGTAAAGAAAAAAGCCGACGAAAGTTTCAGCCAAAAAATCACCCAATTAAAAATAAAATCATAAAAAATATGTATTTGTGACACATACATTTAGTCATGGACATTTTTGGGTGGAAGTGATTTATTATTCATAGCAAGGACTTATATACATACATGGATTCGCAACTGCTAAAAATAGCTCAAACGATATCGTTCGGCGATCCCACAATGCATTGCTATATACTCGGCAATGTCCGACAGCTGTAATTGGGTGTTTACGAATTTGATTATACTAAAAAAACTCTGGCAATTGGGCACGGGGAATTGGTAAAGGATGCAACAAATTCCTTGAAGATATTGAGATACATTTATAATCCACAAAGTCTGAGTATAAGCATTGAAAAAGGCATCAGTCGAACATTTTAAATTCCAAGATGGCGGACATCTATTATAATCCTTTCGTCTCCGAGATTAAACATTCGGAATACCACGGATATTTTCTCTGTTATTATCATTCGGATTATCACGGATATTTTCGTATTTTCGCTTTTGTAAACAATAGCTTGTATTCTCGCTCATTCACGTCTTATTATCTCGGGATTTGATTACTTTAAACTGTTAATACGGAAGTTGCGAATCCATGTATGTATATAAGTCCTTGTTCATAGCTATGTTTTTTGCGGCTAGTACCTAAACTAGTCATTTTATGACCCATGTTCTTCCTGCAATTATCCTTTATATATTGTTTTACATATACATCTAGCACATTTTTACACTTTCACAGAATGTTTGTCAGTTGTAGGGTATGCCCCTTTAAATACCTATTTTAAGAGGCATTCCAATTTATTACATTTTTTCATAGGCTTTTTCTTGTGCTGGGACAACATTTAATTGCCATCACCGTCTTCTTTGATTATATAATTAAACATCTACCATAAACATGTTTGTATAAAATGCATGTTTTTACACAAAGTTAGGTCTTATATTATTATAGAACTCAATCCAATTTTGCCATGACTAAAATAAACAAAGGACAAATTGAATTTGCTGATATTTGTTTACCAGATATGATATCTATCAAATGGCATATTGGAACAACTAAGGGAGATAAATCATGATAAATAGCATGGACTCTTGTTGATTTTAGTTGGGTGAATTTCATTTTTGCATTATTAATCTAAATAACTTGAAGCCTGTTATCATGTACTCAATGGAGTTTTCAAGTTTGATTGATGCTTTTGTAGCTGAAGTATCTCTTCTTGTTTGTTTTTTCAGCCAAAAGCTTGGAACATAGATGTAAAAGATAAACATGCATTAGAGCCAAGAGAAGGATCCATTAAATTAGATAGTAATCCATTAAATTGGTCTGTTGCTGAGGTGGTCCAGTATATTAAAACCACTGATTGTTCACATTTAGCTAGGATAATGAAAGAACAGGTGCGTATTGTAGTTTGCTTTATTTTTAATGTATCATATCAATGTTTATTTCTTTGCAATCTTAAACAGTTTTGTAGTGCTTGGCCAAAATACCTGGTGCATAAGAAGTTTTGCAATTTTTTGCTCACCTGATTCATCCAGTGAGCTTTTAGGATCGTTGAATGTCCGGCGTCCGGCGTAGGTCCACAATTAGTTTGTTTACACTCTAGCATCCGCAGCTCTTAACGAATCGTGATTAAACTTGCTCACAATGTATAAATGGCCACAATGTCTCGGCTAAGTTCGATTATGGGCAAATCGGACAATAACTTCTAGAGTTATGGGCCCTTGAATTACAAAATTTGCTATATTTAGCATGTTTACACTCTAGCGCCTTCATTTATTCACCAATCCTAATCATATTTTTAGTAAATGTGTATAACCAAAAGATCTTGGACTAGTTAGATTATAGGCGGAATCGGACCAAAACTTCAAGAGTTATGGGCCCTTGACTTTGAAAATTTGCTACGTTTTAGCTTGTTTACACTCTAACACCTTCAATTATTCACAGATCCTTATAATATTTTCAGTAAATGAGTATAACCAAAATATCTTGGACAAGTTTGATTATGGGCGGAATCGGACCACATCTTCAAGAGTTATGGGCCCTTGACTTAAAAATTTGCTATATTTTAGCTTGTTTACACTCTAACACCTTCATTTATTCACCGATCCTAATCATATTTACAATGAATGTGTATGACCTTATGGTTTTGGACAAGTTCAGTTATGGGTGGAAACGGACCACAACTTCAAGAGTTATGGGCCCTTGGATAAGAAAATTTGCTACGTTTTAGCTTGTTTAACAGTATTATACCTTCATTGTGGGTTTTGATCTCAAAATCTACGTAAAAATGAGTTTTACGAGATGGAAACTATATTACCTGGTCATTAATTATTGGCCTTTGTTCTCAGGTGAGCAATAAAGGGCCATCATTGCCCTCTTGTTTAGGTATCTACAGCTGAAGAAAATTCTGTGATTTTGTGAGCTATGCACTCAAATTCTTGTTTGGTTATTTAAAGAGAGATTTTAAGATGGGTCATCTAATTATGTACAATGTACACAAGTTTGAATCACTCAAATTTGTTAACTGCAGGACTCGACAAATTCATTTGTTTGCTCGTAACAACATGTAGAAATCAACAGTGGATGAGATTAGAACTGCTGTAGAACTAGTTAAAATTCTGTCATTCAACAGGATGAGTAGCCTGAAAAAATATTGTCCAGCCCTGTTCTACCCTCGTATGAAAGTTATAAATTGGTTAAATTCACTTTTGCTGGATGTTAATGAATGCTGTACTTGATCTAAATGATGTGTCTTATTCTGATTTTGATTGGATTGTAGGAAGTAGATGGCCAGGCATTTTTGTTGATGAATTTATCAGCCATTCAAGAACATTTAGAGCTCAAACTTGGACCTGCTGTCAAATTGTGTCACCAGATTGAGAGACTTAAGATTGCTTTCTTTGAGAATTACGCCTAGTGGATTCATCTTGTTGTGATTGTTTGGATGACTGTATCATGAAATCAATGGTTCATTATATTGTAATTAACTGTATTGTCATGTTCAATTATATTGCTCAATTATTGTGATTGTGGACATGTAATTATTTTGTTATTGTAATGTATCATTTCTTATGATAATTTTTTTTTTAATGTCTGTTCTTTTTGATGATTTTACATTAATTTCATTTAAAAGTACTGGTATGAATTTTGGTGTCTTCTGATAAAAGTTATTTATAATTTATACTCAATGAGCATGTTCTTCGTGTGAATTGAAACTTTTAATATCATTATTTTCAAAACTGTAGAATGTTGTATGGTGCTAGTTCTTGAAGCATATTAGGTCTGATGTCAATGCTCAATTCTATTTCTAATCTATAACTTGGGTTAATATGTTACTACCATATAAATACTGAGATTTGTTTTGATAATTCCCTTTGCCAATAGAACTTCTGTTTCTTCATTTCAACTTGTACATAAATATGTTGAAATACAGTCAAGCTGTGTTAGTGACCACCTCTGAATAAAGACCACCCTGTTAAAAACAGTCTTTGATTATTTAGAACAAAATGAGCTGTGGATAAGGAGCACATGTCAATAAAAGCCAGTTTGTCTTTCCCAAGGGTAGCCTTTGACTGTATACAATATGCCAATTAAGGTTGTTTTCTGAGACAAATGCTGTGCATTATGTCAAAACCCGTGATAATCATTTCTTGTTGAACTCCTGGCTATTTTAATCTGATGATTTGTTTATGTAAAAGTCTTAAGTTTTTTAGCTCACCTGATTCAATAGCACCTTCATCGTTAGTTTTGATCAAAATCTATGTAAAAACGGTTTATATGAGATGAAATCTATATTACCTGGTCATCAATTGTAGTGTCTTTGTTCTCAGGTGAGCGACCTAGGGCCAATTTGGCCCATTTGTTTTGTTTTGCCCTCTCCTGACCGAACTTCAAAAGAAAGTTAAGCTTTGAAGAGTGTATTTACCTTGTTGCATTTGTTCCAGAATTTGTAATTATTAGTATTACATATGCCCCATAAAATTACCCTGCACAATAGTGTAATTACCCTCCTGATATCATAAACTGTAGAATATAAGAAAATGTTTCAATGTAAAATATCATATGGCCTTAATTTGTTTACACAAGCATTTCTACTGCTGACCTTTATTGTTGTGTTTTCATAGAGACTTGTAAAAATATCAGACTCATGTGTATTTGATATCGTCCATTCATGCAATTTTTAAATGAGTAAAAATATCATGTGTTATTAATGGTGTTGTGCGATTGGTTTATACTGTGAAAGCTGAATAATTACACAGGCATAAATGCAATTCTTTTTAGCACAGTCGATAGTTTTCGTTAATTTTACTGTTTTACTGTTCCATTCTGCAAGTTTATGTAGTATCATGTTGCATCGTTGTTAAATGTGTTTGTGTGTGTGACGGAATTTTCGTGTCCGGCTCATAACTTTGTCATGCATGATTGGATTTTGAAATAATTTGGCACAAATGTTCAGCATAACAAGACGATGTGTCATGCGCAAAACTGTGTCGCTTGTTCAAAGGTCAAGGTCACCGTGGACACTTAAAGCATTATATGTATGTTTGTGTCTGGCTTATAACTCTGTCATGCATGATTGGATTTTGAAATAAATTGGCACAAATGTTCATCTTAACAAGACGATGTGTCATGCACAACGACTGTGTCGCTTGCTCAAAGGTCAAGGTCACAGTTAACACTTAAAGCATTATATGTATATGTTCGTGTCCGGCCTATAACTCTGTCTTGCATGATTGGATTTTGAGATGAATTGGCACCAATGTTCATCATAACAAGACGACGTGTCATGAGCAAGAACTGTGTCTCTCATTCAAAGGTCAAGGTCACAGTCGACACTTAAAGCATTGTGTGTCTGGCTTATAACTCTGTCATGCATGATTGGATTTTGAAATAAACTGGCACAAATGTTCATCATATCAAGACGATGTGACCTGCGCATCAACTGCGTCATTTGCTTAAAGGTCAAGGTAACAGTGGACATTAAAATTTTGTGCATATTATTATGGATATAGTGAAAGTGTATGTTCATGAGCGGCTTATTACTTTGTCATGTATGATGGGATTTTGAAATAAATTGGCACAAATGTTCATCATATTAAGATGATGTGTCATACGCAAAAACTGTGTCGTTTACTCAAAGGTCAAGGTCACCGTGGACACTTAAAGCATTATATGTATGTTTGTGTCTGGCTTATAACTCTGTCATGCATGATTGGATTTTGAAATAAATTGGCACAAATGTTCATCTTAACAAGACGATGTGTCATGCACAACGACTGTGTCGCTTGCTCAAAGGTCAAGGTCACAGTTAACACTTAAAGCATTATATGTATATGTTCGTGTCCGGCCTATAACTCTGTCTTGCATGATTGGATTTTGAGATGAATTGGCACCAATGTTCATCATAACAAGACGACGTGTCATGAGCAAGAACTGTGTCGCTCATTCAAAGGTCAAGGTCACAGTCGACACTTAAAGCATTGTGTGTCTGGCTTATAACTCTGTCATGCATGATTGGATTTTGAAATAAACTGGCACAAATGTTCATCATATCAAGACGATGTGACCTGCGCATCAACTGCGTCATTTGCTTAAAGGTCAAGGTAACAGTGGACATTAAAACTTTGTGCATATTATTATGGATATAGTGAAAGTGTATGTTCATGAGCGGCTTATTACTTTGTCATGTATGATGGGATTTTGAAATAAATTGGCACAAATGTTCATCATATTAAGATGATGTGTCATACGCAAAAACTGTGTCGTTTACTCAAAGGTCAAGGTCACAGTGGACACTTATATATTTACGTTCATTCCTTATATTGAAATAGTGAAAGTACATGCAGTTGAGTGTTTACCACCCTTAGGAGATCTTTACTTCCCACTATGGGCAGCATTCCCAAGCAACCTGCTTTATGTTGTAATCACATATTTCCCACACAACACTCATTTCTGTGTCCAGTGTGACATGGCGGGGGCATCCGTGTCCTACGGACACATTTTCTAGTTGGGAATTTCTTATCCCAAATTGGGAAAAAAACAGCCTTTTTGCAATTGGGAAGTCACCGAATTTTGGCTTCTGTTATAGAAGGAAAAAAGGCCCTGAAGTGATTTGAAACAAATCTAGGTTTCCTAGATAAACAGTTCTGCTACAAAATACCAAAAAACGCTTTGAAATCCATCATCAAATAAGGCGGCAATGTATTTCAATGAATTGATACGTCCATTTTCAATTTTGATAGCCAATCAAAATGGCAAATGTTTATGGTTCAATAATTGATACCAAGCCCAGTAAGAGATTTAATAACAAATTATTGTTATTAATGAATTAATAGTTTCATATTGTACCAATGCAATGTGCAACATGTTTGAGATGGTAAACGCTGATAAAATAAAGTAAAAAAAAGGGGTACAATGTTTATTGCAATAAAACACTATTTTTGCATGTTTGGTTAGAATTTAATGATATTCAGTCTTTGTAAAAAAACTTTTATTTTACGTTTTTTTAGGATATTTAGCCAGTCCCGATGCCTTAAAAAGATAATAACTTTGTCAATGATAGTTAATGGATTTGATTTTAGACTTCTGTTTTACATTGTACAGCAATGTTTTTGTCTAGTTTTGACCAATCAAGATTTGTCTTTGAAAGACTAACATTTAATTAAGCTTTTATTTAATGAATGATTTATTGCTTTTTCTAGTGTACATCATTTTAAAAAGGGTGTTTTTTTAAAATTGTCTTTTGTGTAATTGTATAAATTACTTGTTTTGTGTAATTGTATGGATGATTTATTGTTTGTGTAATTGTATAAATTACTTGTCTTGTTTAATTGTATGGATGATTTATTGTTTGTGTAATTGTATAAATTACTTGTCTTGTGTAATTGTATGGATGATTTATCTTTTGTGTAATTGTATAAATGATTTGTCTTTTGATAGATAGCTGTATACATATGGGACCATTTATTTAGATTTTTATTACAGATGTTATAATATCTGGCTGGGTTATAAAACCTTCTATTTTGACATTTTCTAATGGTTTACTGAGTTAAAATATTGAAATGTTTAATTGATGAAATTTCAAACATGGTAGTTATATTGATGATGATTGTTTGAAAATAGTGTCTCATTCTATATGTTTACAATCTGACTAAAGTATTCGATCTTCCTTATGGCAAGATCTGATGATGGCCTACACCAGTTTCTATTTTCAAAAGTCGGAATTTCTATTATCACTATTTATGTCTATTTATAATTCAGCCAATCATATAACTTGTTTCATCGGTACTTTGGCCGAATGAACTGTCTACCTGACGATGTTATGTAAACATTAGTAAATATTAAATTACGTATTACATATTTGTCTGCAACCACTTCTTGATATTTTTAGTAATCCTGATCGATTCAGCCATAGTAGTATAGAAAATTTAATAAACATGCATGTCACATGGGCGCTATCATTACATTTAGTTGTGTAAGAATAGGTGTTCGTGATAACTACAAGTCAAATATTGTTTTTTACTGCGGTTAAAAATAGAATCAGATCACTTTCAGAATTATGAAAGTAAGGCGCTGATTGGCTAGTGGAAAAGGTCACCTGAGGTGACCTTCTATAGGTCGTCTTCAGATCCTCATAGCGTAGCGGGTTTGAGGATATGATTTTAATCAGATTGGTATGTTTATGTTGTGCTTTTGTTCCAGGATTAGCTGTAGAATCATTACCTTGATGATTTATCTATAATGTTAATGGAGTTTCTTAATTTACCTACATTCCTTGTTTGAGTGGTTAAAGATGACTTCAGATGTAAAATAAAAGTTTTATTTTTAATGATTATTTAAAGGATTTTTTTACATTCATTTGTATATTATATCCAATTTGTAATTGTGATTAACTTTATTACTTGATTTTGAAATGTAAAATTGATTTTTAGCTCACATGTCACAAAGTGACAAAGTGAGCTATTAGGATCACTCTCCGTCGTGCGTCGTTGTGAACACTCTAGAAGTCACTGTTTTGATTGGATGATCATGAAACCTTGTCAGAATGTTTGTCTTCATAATATCTTGGACGAGTTCGAACATGGGTCATCTTGGGTCAAAAACTAGGTCGCTAGGTCAAATCTTATGAAAAACCATGTTAACACTGTAGATTTCACAGTTATTATTGGATCTTCACCAAACTTTGTCAAATCGTTTGTTTTAATGATATAACGGTCAAGTATAAATATGGGTCATCTGGGGTCAATAACTAGGTCACCAGGTCAAATCTTAGGAAAACTTTGTTAACACTGTAGATGTCACAGTTTTAATTGGATCTTCACCAAACCTTGTCAAAATGTTTGCCTCAATGATATGTGGGTCAAGGATGAATATGGGTCAGCCGGGTTCAAAAACTGGGTCACAAGGTCAAATCTTAGGTAAAAATCTTGTAAAATCTCTAAATGTCATGGTTTTGATTGGATCTTGGCCAAACCTTGTCAGATTGTTTGTCTTAATGATATTAAGAACAAGTTCAAATATGGGTCACCTAGGGTCAAAATCCAGGTCACAAGGTCAAATCTTAGGAAAACTTTATTAACACTGTAGATGTCAAATTTTGATCGTATCTTCACCAAACCTAGTCAGGCTGTTTGTCTTAATGATATGTAAGACAAATTCGAACATAGGTCGTCTGGGGTCAAAAACAAGGTCACCGGTTCAAAACAATGTTTTAATGAGTGAACAGTGATTGTCATGTGAGCGATATAGGGCCATCTTGGCCATCTTGTTTCTCTTTGTATGTCAGTTTATTATGCCTCCGGCATCTATTGATGAAGGGGCATGTAGTGATTGACTTGTCTGTCTGTTCATCTGTCCGTCCATATACGGTTAACTAGATTTCACCGTTAGACCTATCGATTTCATTCTTATACATCAATTATGCTAGGAGATTTGTGTTTTACGAGATGAAAACTATATTACCTGGTCATTAATTATTGGCCTTTGTTCTCAGGTGAGCGATAAAGGGCCATCGTGGCCCTCTTGTTTATTGTATGTCTCATAGTAAACAGAAATGGCAAGTTTAAGAAAAAGGATAAGGAAAAAACACGGACTTTGTGTCAGTTTGTACACATTATATTGCCCTAAATATTTGACTAACATCAGATATTTTTGCATAGCAAGTAAGATAAATTAAATACAATCACTTAGGCATAATTCAGAAATCATAAAACCATTATTTAGCATTACAATAAAGTGATAAAATGACCAGGTGTCAAAAGAAAAAAAATCAGAAAAGACAAAAATAAGCTTAAAGATTTTTTTGCAATTTTTGTTCCCCTTAATTTTTTCTTTTAATATTTATCCCACAGTTACAAAAATGACACCATAAAGAGGTTATTGAATTATGAACAACTTTTATATTTACTATAATTTGATGGGATTACTATTTAGTATAATTTTAAGCCAGTGATGAAGTAGACATGTGTCAAAACAGTAGCATTTCCTAATAACCTGTATGAAGACAGTGTACCAAGTTTATCTGATCCACTATCAGTATACAGTATGTATATTGACTAGGGGGCTATGAAGTAAAGGGTTAAACAGGTAATATGATCCTTGAACTTTAATATTTTATTAAATAAACAGTACTAGGTCCTCGTTTCGGACAGAATTATTGATACAGTTTTATATTTTGTGTCTACTCAGAGATATCCCTGCATCACAAAATTCATCTCATTTCAGGCCTTTCATTGTTATCACATATTATGGGACTTGGGTCATTTTTCTAGATGTGGCATATTTAGGGCAGTTATGTATACATTTGTATTTGAAACTTTGCCTCTACTTTTATACATTGGCATCATTTAGATTCAAAATCTATTGTCAAGCATGCCACAGGGGGCATATAAATATGAAATGCAGCATCTTGTTCATTATACCATGATTAGAATCAAATGAATGATATACTTGTATCTAGAATGAAAATTGATTGCCTTTTGTTATCATGTTTTCAAGATGTAAACTTAAGATTTGCATGGTCACTAGGCTTATTTATTTGTGTACAAGCGTCAGGTTTGTTGTCACTGTTGGTATTCTTTGTTGTATTTTGAAGGATGATTTTCCAATAAAATTGGAACTATGTATGCTAAGTTGTGTTTAGTTCTTAATTCCATAGATTTTGATAGATCAATAGGCTGCTACTTAAATAAACAGTTTGGATAAAGGAACTTTAATGATACAAGACATGGACATAGATGACATATACAAAAGCTTTTGGGTTCACATGTCTAAAGCTTGTCTGAAGACAGTCATCTAAGCATTTTCCACTGATACGGTTTATCACTATAACCAGTATTCAACATGGCTGAATTCATGAATTCTGTAAAACTGTTTGGTTTAACTATTTTTGGAAAGCGAAAGATAGTTCAGCTTTCTATAGCTGTCACTTGATCTGGGCGCATTAATTTTAATGTGGACCAAAACTCTACATTTTTCTACATCCGCCATGCCATTGTTAAACTAGTTCCGTTCCATGTTGCTGTGCAAGTCTATGTTAGTTCAGTTTCCTTAAGTACTTTCAGAACTTTGATTTCATATGTAAAATGTTTACAACTGTATGACAATATATGAAGCTTTTTGTATTGTTCACAGACCTTAACACAGTATAAATTCCAGATAATTATATTGACATTGATAGATAAAGAAGACCATATAATTACATAGGGAACTTGTACCAGACATACAATATGGATATAGAGTAAATTGTTAACATGTTCAGGTACTTATGACATGTTAAATGGATTTTTATGAATTAATAGAGAGATGTGTAAACATTTTTCAAAATTATGCAAGGAAATTTGTACATAATGCGCATTATCATTAGTACATGGGGAAAATTGGGACAGTGCGGATAAGTGGTCTACTGGAAATGATCGGACTACCAATTATAAGGTTATGGATTCGAATCTCGACTCCAGCTTCTGATATTTCAGGGACACTTTCCGTCCTCACTACAGAGCCCAGTATTGTGTTCAGAAAATCACCGGAGATGGATGAGGATTAGTTTGTTTTACGCCCCTTTTCAACAGTCAGAATCATATGAGGCAGACAGTTCACCTAACCATCGTTCCTGGGAAGAACCAGTACTAGCTAGACTCCCATTATCCATAAGCAACTGTCTACTTTCTCACAGAAAGAGATATGTTCAGTAGCTGGGCTCAAACCCACGGCCCTCTATCATGCAGGGAGAGGTTACAGTGATTTGAAGTCGGCGACCTTAACCACTTCACCAGAGGCGGGTCTCAATGGATGAGGAATGTATCAATGCATTACACTGGGCACAATAAAGAACAGGAAAACTGCTTGATGTAAGGACACCAATATAATGCCGGTTCTCATGTATCTTTCTCCTCTCAAATGACCATAGCTTTCAAAACAGATAAATTCATAGAAGACTCGTACACTAAAAATGCGAGTGCAGTAAAACATTACCAACATATTATAGACGGATATGCAAACATTGTAGATGTATTAAAGCAGAAATGTATAATACAATTAGTATTATACGTCTCTCATTAAGGTATCTGGCTTGGATGTCAGGTCAAATCAAGTTTCATCAATTTATAGATTTAAAAACTAAACCATAATTATTATTTATATACTAAAATAAACCCACTGTATAAAGTGCATTGCAAGTGATTTGAAACAAATATTACATTTGATTGGTCTTCTATAAACCAATATCGCACGTAATTACAAATTTTTGAACAACGATAACTGTATATAGGAATATATTACAACAAAATAGACTTAAAATCACTATAAATGTATAATCAAGGACTTATATACATACATGTATGTATATAAGTCCTTGGTATAATGCAGGTAACGATGCCTCAGTTTTTTATGACGTCTTCAGTTCGTTAGATACTTGACTTTAAAGAAATTCCGTACCCGGAACCCCGCTGTTTATTACGTAATACGCCATAGATAAAAAATGAAAACAAGTATGAAAATTCTCAGGATTAACATTTCCGCTACAAAATCCCGAAAACCACTTTGAAATCCGTCATCAAATAAGACGAGAATGTCGGATCATTATCGTCTCATGAAATGCACCCCTTTCAATTTTGATAGCCAATCAAAATCGCTAATGTTTACGGTTCAATAATTGAAACCACGCCCAGGTTTGATGTCTGGTAAGAGATTTTATAACAAAATTTTGTCATTATATAATGATATAATAGTATCAATAGTATCATCAAGGACTTATATACATACATGTATATAAGTCCTTGGTATCATATTGTACCAATACAATGCGCATTACGTTATTGATCTTTAACGCTCATAAGGAAAAGTCGATAAAGGGGTGCAGCATTTTTTATAGTTCTGGCTTCCAAAACTTTAAAAGCCACTTTTTTAATATGTTTTTGCTTTTTATGCGGCATTAACAGTGTAAACCGGGTACGCTGAAGACCTTAAGCTACATTTTTTAGCGTTCATTAGAATTTTTTATTGCTTGGTATAAAAATATGATATTTAATCTTTTTAAATATGGTAAAATGTTATTTTAGGGATTTTAACCAATGCCGATACGTTAAAGGGAATAAGATCATTCTTTCTACAATCATCATTTTTATGTGGTAGGGCAGTAATACACCAAGCTAAAAACGTCTTTTGCTACAACACAGCGTAAGTTAGTTAAAACATATGTGGTTGCAACATCTATTGCTTTCGACGACGAATATATGTCATTTAATAATTATAGGCGTTGGTTAAATTTACTTGATTTAGACGGACGTTACAACCTGTTTATTATATTCGTAATGTACTTATACTATCCCGTGTCTACTTCCGGTCTGGATTTGTTTACTTCCGGTTATATTCGTTTTTCGAACAATAATATATTTAGTGAATATTATCGTTATGCCAGTGCAATTCAAGGTATTTTGATTTCCTTTTTCTTTTTGTTCGCAATGTTTGTATTCGTGTAAGTTTAACATCTTTTAATGCATGAATAATGTATTTTCATTATATTGGTCCATTTGGAGGCAAATATTACATCCAGATATATTAATTTATTATGCATTTGCAGAACTACGATGGCTATTTTTTTATCAGTGCTTTTAATATTAAGACATTACAAAGGCATTTTATATTCTGCATAAACTTACCATTTTACTCATATGAAGTCAAAGAAATTCATTGATTATTCCTGCATCAAACATGTCTGAGCTTGTTCATATAAAATAATAACCTTACTTATTTGGCACTCAGTTGGCCGATTTCATACACAATTTCGGAAGGGCCATCCTCTCAGCCTTAGAAAGAACTGTGGAAATGAAAATAAACTTGAAATTTTTCATTGGGTGTTAATAACCAGTGTCAACTGTACTTTACTCTTTAGTCACATTCATTTCCACTCTGTACTGAATATCGTCGAGCGCCCTAGATTCGACCCTGTCCTTCATTTGACCCCAATTTTGTTTACGTCACAGAATATCACGAGATGACGGTTGTGCGCGAAAATCGTGAAGTTTTTGTTTACTACACATTTATTTACAAGAAGCATAGATTTTCGTAAAAAAAATGGGTTATACAGAGATAAATAAACTGTAAAATACTTGCAATCTGAAAAATAATAAAACTTTAAAAATCTTCTTGTCTAAAACCACAGGGGCTAGAGCTTAGGTATTTAGTGTGTAGCATTGTCTGGTGGACCTCTACCAAGGCCATCCTTCATTAATTGTTTGTTTGCCACTTCGGACCCATACTTTTTGGGTTGGGTCGGTAGGTAGGTAAAATCTTTTTTTTTATATATATATACTATACTATATAATCGCCTACAAGATGATCCCCACATAGGGTGATTTGTCCAAAAACCGCGTTCGTAATAGGCAATCTATCACCCGTAGCGGCGATTTTCTTCGCGAGTTCGATCTTGAAAAAACGCGAATCACCGCAATGTCGCTATTCATCGCGTTTTATGACTTTTTATCAGACGGTAATCTTTGATCGCTAAGGGTCATGGTGATTCGCGAACGTCTGAAGCCGACTCCCAAATAGCTAAAATGATATTTATTGTGAATGTTTCTTCTACTTTCGCTTTTTGTTGACCGTTCATTTTCCGAAAACAGTCACATGATAACTTACTAAATCCGTCGGCCAAGACGGACAGAAATCCAGACATTTGATTGTATTTTGTGAAGTAGGAAATCCAATTCTTGAAGTAAATATGTAGAAAACTGGTGAATTGCTAAGCGATTTTGTAAACTGTGTAGCCATGTTTTACATAATTATGCAGCGTTACGTACAGGGCGAGATTAATATGTCTATTTTTAGTGTTTTATATATCGAGTACCAGGGCGAGAATTTAGACCAAGTCGCAGTTTCTCATTTTACCTATGTAGCTCGGTGCTCTAATCAATATAACCAGTCCACTGATTACATGTAATATTATTTCGCGCAATAATATACGAAAGCTGACAGATTAATTAAAGCTCATTAACTCCGTACTAATAAGTTCTCAACACTTGTTGATTATAATTGTGTCAACGCTAATTTTTCACACTTATCAGGTAATAATTTTGTTCACAACAGCGCAATAAAATAATGTGTGAATAACGCTGTTATTGGCGAGAAATTAGTATCATGTTAAGAGTAAAGAGGTGACATCGCCAATCGCCTGCTTATGGGTTGTCGACGGAATAAAGGATGTCAAATATACAACTGTAAGCACGTGTGTCGAAGAAACCAAATGGCATTTGACTTAGATTCACGAAAGAAATATTACACAGAAGTAATAAAAAAAAGCATTATTTTTTTAGTAAAAATTTTTTTTGGACCGGCGGATTTTTGTCGGGTCGACCGGAAGCGGCAAACAAACAATCTTTTAATTTAGGCCCAAGTTTGTTCAAATTATTGTCCTTGGTTCAAAATTGGCCCAGGGGTCACTTGATTTTATATAGACTTTAATATATAGGGAAATTAAAAAAAATTCTTGTCAGAAACTACAATGCCTTGAGCTTAGATATTTGATGTGTAGCATTGTCTAGTGGACCTCTACCAAGTTTGTTCAAATTATTGTCCTAGGGTCAAAATTGGCCCCGTCCCAGGGGTCACTTGATTTTATATAGACTTATAAGTTATAATTTTATATAGGGAAATTAAAAAAAATTCTTGTCAGAAACTACAATGCCTTGAGCTTAGATACAGTGTATTTGGTGTGTGGCATTGTCTAGTGGACCTCTACCAGGTTTTTACAAATTATTGCCCTAGGGTCAAAATTGGCCCCACCCCAGGGGTCACCTGATTTTACACGGGCTTATAAGTTATAATTATATAAGAACATTTTAAAAATCTTCTTGTCAGAAACTACAATTCCTAGAGTTTAGATATTTGGTGTGTAGAATAATATTGTCTAGTGGACCTCTACCAGGTTTGTTCAAATTATTGCCTTAGGGTCAAAATTGGCCTGTTCCAGGGGTCACTTGATTCATATAGGCTTATATAGGAAAATTTAAAAAATCTTCTTGGCCGAAACCACAATGCCTAGAGCCTAGATACATGTATTTTGTATGTAGCATAACCTAGTGGACCTCTAACAAGTTTGTTCAAATTATTGCCCTGGGGTAAAAATTGGCCCTGCCCTGGGGTTTACTCTAATCTATTTAGGAAAATTGAAAAAATCATCTTGTCCGAAACCACAAGACCAAGAGCTAAGATATTTGGTGTAGCATTGTCTAGTGGACCTCTACCAAGTTAGAAGTATGGCCCCAGGGAGAAAATTAGCCCTGCTCCGGGGTTCTCATGATTTGTAAAGGCTTATGTAGGAAAACAAGAAAATCTTCTTGTCCAAAACCTCAAGGCCTAGAGCTTACATATTTTGTATGTAGCATTGTCTGGTGGACATCTACCAAGTTTGTTTAAATTATTGCCGTAGGGGCAAAATTGGCCCGTTCCAGGGTCACTTAATTTTACAAAGGCTCATGATAATTTTTTCGAAGAGTCTTTTTATCTGGTGAGTAATATAGGGCCATCATGGCCCTCTTGTATTTTTAGCTCACATGTCACAAAGTGACAAAGTGAGCTATAAGGATCACTCTCCGTCCGGCGTCGTGTGGTGTGCGTCGTGTGTCGTCAAACTTTATGTTGTGACCTCACTAGGGGCCACACTTTTGGCTCAATTTCAGCAAAATTGGGTCAGAACGTTAATATTGACAAAATCTAGGACGAGTTCGATATTGGGCCATTTTGGGTAAAAAACTAGGTCACCAGGGCCAAATAAGGGTAAACCTTGTGAACACTTTAGAAATCACTGTTTTGACTGGATCTTCATGAAACTTTGTCAGAATGTTTATTTTAATAATATGTAGGTCAAGTTTGATAATGGATCATTTCCAGTGAAAAACTAGGTCACTAGGGCAAATTGCTGGAAAAACTTGTGAACACTCTAGAAGTCACTGTTTTGATTGGATCATCATGAAACCTTGTCAGAATGTTTGTCTTAATGATATGTCAGACAAATTTGAACATAAGCCATCTGGGGTCAAAAACTAGGTCACGGGGTCAAATCTTAGGAAAACCTTGTCTATGCTGTAGTTTTCATGGTTTTGATTGGATCTTCACCAAATTTTGTCAGATTGTTTGTCTTATTTATATGTAGGACAAGTTCTAACATGGGTCATCTGGGGTCAAAAACTAGGTCACCGGTTCAAAACAATGTTTTAATGAGTGAACAGTGATTGTCATGTGAGCGATATTGGGCCATCTTGGCCCTCTTGTTTATGTTAAGCATTGTACTTAAAGTTTATCTTACAGGGAAAATCAGAATATCATAGACACTATGTATGGAGAGAATCCTTTCGTAGCAAGTCTTTCCATCCTACAGGAGAACAATCTGCTTCTTTTGCTGGACTTCATTCTGCCCTTCTAGGTTACAAATCTGTGAATGTTGCATATTTAATGCAGAATTATTTATTGGCATGCTATATATATTTGCATCTGTGTGCTTCATTTAAGACACCTGTGATCAAACACTTCATTTTCACAAAGATACAAATATTATTGTGGCTAGCATGCATTCCAGGGCTCTCCTTTGACCCTTAAATGACATTTTGACTCTTGAAATTTGCAAAATAAGAGTTTTGACTCTTGAGAATTGGAACCAAAGGGTCAAATTTACTATTACTTTAGTAGAAAATGTTGTTGAATAATTAAATTTCTATCAGCTAAGGGTCATTTTGACCCCCATCTTTTGAAGTCTAGGGAGCATCCTGCATTCTTTGTGAAATCAATCACATTTGTAAAATTGAAGTTGAACCTAGGCTAATAACTAAGTAACTAAAGTAAATATATTTTATAGGAAGTCTTGTGAGAAAACAGTTACAAAACAGTTCTCATTGTCAATTTTATCATGTCCGCGGGCTGCTACTGATTGACTTGTTCATACGTACAAGGTTAACAAGATTATACTATTTCATGTATCACTTTGGTACTTGTACAGTTTTTGCCTTTGGCCATCCCGACTCCACCAGTATCATCCGACCTTTATTTGACCTTGACCAGATTAGGACTTGTAATGTTTTAAATAAGGGTGTAACGATAAGCTCACCTCATGATACGATACGTATCACGATACTCATCTTTAGATGAAAAGACTGTTTAAACTATTTATTATCAAGGACTTATTATGTATAAACTTTATTATAACTTCACAACATTACATCAGAGTCGTATAATTGTATTTTTCTATGGTCCTAAACCCAAAATAGGTCCATATTTTGGACTTAAACGTCAACAGCGGTGACTTTAATTAGGAAGCCATGTTTGTTAGCTCACATGTCACAAAGTGACAGGCTGAGCTTTTAGGATCAGTCTTCGGGTCATTGGTCATTTCCGGTCAAAAACTAGGTCCCCAGGGCAAATTGCTGGAAAACCTTGTGAACACTCTAGAAGTCACTGTTTTGATTGGATCATCATGAAACCCTGTCAGAATGTTTGTCTTCATAATATCTTGGACGAGTTCGAACATGGGTCATCTTAGGTCAAAAACTAGGTCCCCAGGGCAAATTGCTGGAAAACCTTGTGAACACTCTAGAAGTCACTGTTTTGATTGGATCATCATGAAACCCTGTCAGAATGTTTGTCTTCATAATATCTTGGACGAGTTCGAACATGGGTCATCTTAGGTCAAAAACTAGGTCACTAGGCCAAATCTTATGAAAAACCATGTTAACACTGTAGATTTCACAGTTATAATTGGATCTTTACCAAACTTTGTCAAATCATTTGTTTTAATGATATAACATTCAAGTACAAATATGGGTCATCTGGGGTCAATAACTAGGTCACCAGGTCAAATCTGAGGAAAACTTTGTTAACACTGTAGATATCACAGTTTTGATTGGATCTTCACCAAACCTTGTCAGAATGTTTGCCTCAACGATATGTGGGCCAATGTTGAACATGGGTCAGCTGGGGTAAAAAACTGGGTCACAAGGTCAAATCTTAGGGAAACCTTATTAACACTGTAGTTGTCAAATTTTGATTGTATCTTCATCAAACCTTGTCAGAAAGTTTGTCTTGATGATATGTCATCTGGGGTCAAAAACTAAGTCATGAGGTCAAATATTAGGAAAACCTTGTCTATGCTGTAGTTTTCATGGTTTTGATTGGGTCTTCACCAAATTTTGTCAGAATGTTTGTCTTATTTATATGTAGGACAAGTTCTTACATGGGTCATCTAGGGTAAAAAACTAGGTCACCGGTTCAAAACAATATTTTGATGTGTGAACAGTGATTGTCATGTGAGCGATATAGGGCCATCTTGGCCCTCTTGTTTTTATTAGCTCACCAGAGCACGAATGTGCTCAGGCCTCAGGGTGAGCTTTTGTGATCACCCTGCGTCCATCGTGCGTCGTGCATCGTTACGATTACGTGGCGTCCATGTTTACTTAAAACAACATCTCCTCCTACACCGCTATGCCGATTGCAACCAAACTTTGCTGGAATGATCCTTGGGTGGTCCCCTTTCAAAGTTGTTCAAAAAATTAAATTTCATTAAAAATTCTGGTTGCTATGGCAACAAATAGAAAAAACTTTAAAAATCTTCTTGTCTGAAACCACAGGGCCTAGAGCTGAGATATTTGGTATGTAGCATTGTCTAATGGAACTCTACAAAGTTTGTTCAAATTATTCACCTGGGGTCAAAATTGGCTCCGCCCCGGGGGTAACTTGATTTTACATAGACTTATATAGGAAATTTAAAAAATCTTCTTGTCAAAAACTACAATGCCTAGAGCTTTGATATTTGGTGTGTAGCATAGTCTAGTGGACTTCTACCAAGTTTGTTCAAATTATTACCCTAGGGTCAAAATTGGCCCCGCCCCGGGGGTCACTTGATTTTTATAGACTTATATAGGAAAATTAAAAAAATCTTCTTCTCCGAAACCGCAGGGCCTAGAGCTTAGATATTTTGTATGTGGCATTGTCTAGTGGACCTCTACCAAGTTTTTTCAAATTATTGCCCTAGGATCAAAATTGGCCCTGCCCTGGGGTTTATTCTATTTTATATAGGAAAATTTTAAAAATCTTCTTCTCCGAAACCAAAAGGCCTAGAGCTTTGATATTTGGTGTGTAGCATAGTCTAGTGAACTTCTACCAAGTTTGTTCAAATTATTACCCTAGGGTCAAAATTGGCCCCGCCCCGGGGGTCACTTGATTTATATAGACTTATATAGGAAAATTAAAAAAATCTTCTTCTCCGAAACCGCAGGGCCTAGAGCTTAGATATTTTGTATGTGGCATTGTCTAGTGGACCTCTACCAAGTTTTTTCAAATTATTGCCCTAGGATCAAAATTGGCCCTGCCCTGGGGTTTATTCTATTTTATATAGGAAAATTTTAAAAATCTTCTTCTCCGAAACCACAAGGCCTAGAGCTAAGATATTTGGTATATAGCATTGTCTAGAGGACCTCTACCAAGTTTGTTCAAATTATTGCCCTAGGGTCAAAATTGGCCCCGCCCCGGGGGTCACTTGATTTATATAGACTTATATAGGAAATTTTAAAAAATCTTCTTCTCCGAAACCACAAGGCCTAGAGCTAAGATATTTGGTATGTAGTATTATCTAGTGGACCTCTACCAAGTTTGTTCAAATTATTGCCCTAGGGTCAAAATTGGCCCTGCCCTGGGGTTTATTCTATTTTATATAGGAAAATTTAAAGAATCTTCTTCTCCGAAACCACAAGGCCTAGAGCTAAGATATTTGGTATGTAGCATTGTCTAGTGGACCTCTACCAAGTTTATTCAAATTATTACCCTAGGGTCAAAATTGGCCCCGCCCCGGGGGTCACTTGATTTATATAGACTTATATAGGAAAATTAAAAAAATCTTCTTCTCCTAAACCGCAAGGCCTAGAGCTTAGATATTTTGTATGTGGCATTGTCTAGTGGACCTCTTATAAATCTGTTCATATAATGGCCATGGGATAAAAAACGGCCCAGATCGGTCACTTGATCTTAATTATGGCCCCGGGGTCAAAATTAGCCCTGCCCTGGGGTTTATTCTATTTTATATAGGAAAATTTTTAAAAATCTTCTCCGAAACCACAAGGCCTAAAGCTAAGGTATTTGGTATCTAGCTTTGTCTAATGGACCTCTTATAAATCTGTTCATATAATGGCCATGGGATAAAAAACGGCCCAGATCGGTCACTTGATCTTACTTAGACTCGTATAGAAAACTTCAACAATGTTAATCTCCAAATGACCTTTTCTCCTGGTGAGCATTTATAGGGCCATCATGGCCCTCTTGTTACTTCCCTAGATTGGCGATCGGGAATATGCCGTACCGTCCCAGGTTATGCGACGTGTCGTGAACCGAACAGTGAGCAAATGACTTCAATAAACCGTTCAACAGTATATCGTTACACCCTTAGTTTTAAGTGGACTATTTCTTGGTTAACTAGTTTTCAGGGTTTCATCTAGCACCAACATTGCTTTTACTAGAACACTTTGAAACTTACACAGTTGTTGCGTTGGACATTCCCAAGCCACCCATATCATCCAACCTTGACATTAAAAAGGTGTATAAAATTTTTGGATACTAGTTTATACCCTTTTGTCTAGCATCAATTCTTATGACTTGGTTACCTACATTTTGCCGTTTTGCCGAGCATCAGTATCACTTACCTGTATTGATTTTTGGTCATTATAATTTGGGCTGTTACAGAACATGGTTATTTTTCCTATATGGAATATATTAGGCAATTATATTTACTTGAAACTTTCATTATAATTTTGCACATTGACACCATTTGGATTCAGCATGCCATTGTGGGGTGGGCCTATGTGTTTATTGAATGCAGTGTCTTGTTCAGGATGTATTAAGTGATTCATACATTCATACATGTGCATACTGATTTTATAGAATGTGAGAATATGTTGTTTCTAACATCAGGTTGCAAGGCTTGACTGGAATGTCATTATAGTGAATATATACATGTACAATGTATATGAATGTAACATAGAAGGAATTTGTGTTAAATTAAAAATTGTGTTAATTAGAAAGCTAAGAAATTTGTTAGTAATGAGATTTTCTATTTTATTAAATTGTCATTTTTTGGTTTATCAGTTTAATGCAAATTTAAGAATTTTAATCTATAGATGATTGTAATTATCAACTTCCTTCTGATTTCTGAATTTGATGTTCACTTCAATTTTGTATTACCAGTATTAAAATATTCATTTTTAGCTCACATGTCACAAAATGGCAGGGTGAGCTTTTAGGATCAGTCTCCGTCCGGCGTCGTGCGTCATCAAACTTTATGTTCAGCAGAGCAACAGATAAGGTTTTTTGTGTAATTGAGTACTGAGAAAAACAATTGGGTATCCAACATATTGTAACCCGACATATATGAAATCAATTGGGTTTTCTCATTTAACGCTTGTATATACTTCATATTTGAATCTTTGGTGAGCACAAACTTGCCGAGCTTCTGTGTTACACTTTTCTCTCTTAGTCATTACAGACACTGCATATCAACATGTAATACCCAGCTACTTCTTCAATTTTCAACCATCGGTATTTATCTGTCCAATTTCTAAATGTCTTATGACTTATGACAGTGTTTGACTGCATTGTTTAAAGTTTTTTACGGTCGTTTTCGTGCCGATCGAGTCAACAAATGAAAGATTTCATCATATATCGTCGCTAGACGAAACAGAATTTAAAATTAAATCATCGAGAATCTCTCTAACAATTACTGCACCTTGGGATAGTTGTTTCTTTACATCAAAATATGAATCAAGCCTCAAGAGTGATCGGTGTTTAACGTATTCCTCGTCTGTTGTTTTGATCGTGACAATACATAGTTCCCACATCTACAATATTTACCTCCCTTGGTGGCCATCTTGAAAGTCTAATTTGACTGGCATTGATAGAGGATATTTATATTTTTGTTCTGATAATTCTAAATATAGAATTTTCATATGTGACAACTACATTTTCTAAAACCTGATATGCTTATGTTTTTTCCAACTTCATGATTAATTTATATTTTGTAAATTGAGTTGTTTAATAACCACTGTTTTGTTTTTTCTATTAAACACATAAGAAATTTGACTTTCAAGATGGCCGCCAATTCAAAACAAGGGAGGTAAATATTGTAGTTGTGGGAACTATGTATTGCAGATAAACGCTTTCAATGTGTTCATAATTCAATTACCGGAAGTTAAGCAAGCGTCTACATAACCGTACGACTGGCTAAAAACACGTATACGGACGCATTGAAAATTGTATCGGTACGCATGCTGTTAGGATAAATTGCGTATCGAGTTTTTTGGTTTGCGTTTTGTTACGCACTAATTTTGATTTTAATTGGGTTTTAATCAATTTTATTTGCGTATTTACGCAAATACGCACCTTATCTGTTGCTCTGGTTCAGGGCTCGACACTTAACAGTGGTCCGTTAGCCCGAGGCTACCTATTTTCTCTAAGGACTACCTAGGTTTCCAAGCTGGGTATCCCATCAGACTATCTTAAATTTTCGTGACATGAATTCTATAAATTTACACAAATATGATAAAGCTAACAAACTTTTGTTAGATCTGATATGATGTAACCTGTATAACTTTGTTCAATACATTTGTGAACATCTGACGTTTATAATGTGTTTTTCATTCTAGTAAAATGTACACTCAATAGGCATTGAAATGAATGAGAAACACATATTTTAGTACTAGAATGATCGAGGACTACCCATATTTTGCAAGGACTTCCTCATTTTCTATGCTGGTAGTCCTGCTGACTACCTCTTGAAAAGGTTAATGTTAAGCCCTGATGTTGTGAACACACTAGGGGCCACATTTTTAGCTCAATTTCAGCAAAACTGGGTCAGAACGTTAATATCGACAAAATCTCGGACGAGTTCGATATTGGGCCATTTGGGGGTCAAAAACTAGGTCACCAGGGCCAAATAAGGGAAAACCTTGTGAACACTTTAGAAATCACTGTTTTGATTGGATCTTCATGAAACTTTGTCAGAATGTTTATTTAAATAATATGTAGGTCAAGTTTGATAATGGGTCATTTTCAGTCAAAAACTAGGTCACAAGGGCAAATTGCTGGAAAACCTTGTGAACACTCTAGAAGTCACTGTTTTGATTGGATGATCATGAAACCTTGTCAGAATGTTTGTCTTCATAATATCTTGGACGAGTTCGAACATGGGTCATCTTGGATCAAAAACTAGGTCGCTAGACCAAATCTTATGAAAAACCATGTTAACACTGTAGATTTCACAGTTATAATTGGATCTTCACCAAACTTTGTCAAATCGTTTGTTTTAATGATATAACGGTCAGGTACAAATATGGGTCATCTGGGTCGATAACTTGGTCACCAGGTCAAATCTTAGGAAAACTTTGTTAACACTGTAGATGTCACAGTTTTGATTGGATCTTCACCAAACTTTGTCAGAATGTTTGTGTCAATAATATGTTGGTCAATGTTGAACATGGGTCAGCCAGGGTAAAAAACTGGGTCACAAGGTCAAATCTTATGTAAAAATCTTGTAAAAGCTCTAAATGTCATGGTTTTAATTGGATTTTGGCCAAACCTTGTCAGATTGTTCGTCTTACTAATATTAAGTACAAGTTCAAATTTGGGTCACCTAGGGTAAAACGAGGTCAAATCTTAGGAAAACCTTATTAACACTGTAGTTGTCAAATTTTGATTGTATCTTCACCAAACCTTGTCAAAATGTTTGTCTTAATGATATGTAAGACAAATTCGAACATAGGTCATCTGGGGTCAAAAACTAGGTCACAAGGTCAAATCTTAGGAAAAGCTTATCTATGCTGTAGTTTTCATGGTTTTGATTGGATCTTCACCAAATTTTGTCAGAATGTTTCAAATGTTTGTCTTATTTATATGTAGGACAAGTTCTAACATGGGTCATCTGGGGTCAAAAACCAGGTCACCGGTTCAAAACAATTTTTTAATGAGTGAACAGTGATTGTCATGTGAGCGATATAGGGCCATCTTGGCCCTCTTGTTTACATTCATATTGAAAAGAAAACTAGTGATGTATATTTTAGTAAGGTTTTGATAAATTATTTGGCAGTAGTATGTTTTAATTTCTTTTTGCTATTTGAAGTTTAATGAAGTGAAAATCAAATACATGTACATTACAACCTCTGTAGAGCAACACCATGTGGGAGCTTCAAATACTGGCTGTTGTTTAGAGGTTGTTGCTCTACAGAGGGCCGCTCTGGAGAGGTTTTACTGTATGTCTCTTGTGTGGTATGTACAACTAGTGCTTGCGTTATTGTATCAACTGCAGTTGCATTTTGTCATTACACTACGACTGGTTTGGTTCATGTTTACAGAATAGCAAAGAAATCTAAACTATGCCAGTCCAAAGCCAGTCTTCACCTCAAATGTCATCCAAGCATGGTGAGTATTCATTATCATCATAAAATACTGAAGTTCAGCTTTGATTTACAAAAGAAATATGAAGAAAACATTTCCATTGAGTCTTCATATAAATTCAATATCCTAAACTTGGTCAAGTTGATGAAATGATCTGCCGGAATATATTAGATTGAAATGAAGTGTTAGATAAAACAAAGTAAAGAGTTTTGGCAAGTGTTAATATACCTTAACATACAAAATTACAAGACTGATTTGTATTCTGTGTATTCATTTTGCTGAACGTCTGTATAGTGTTGATAGGCTGATTTACACTATTGTTTAGATCTATCAAAGGTTTTTGATAAATGATATGTTAGATCCTACTTCCCTTGCTATTCTTTTTATCCTCCTTAATTTAGGTCAGTTTCTGATAGTTCTAATTAAAATCTATTGCTTCGACACTTTAACTAACCTTGCACACAAACTCATTATTGGTTAAAGTGCTTATAAAAGAATTACTGAACCACTATGAGCACTGAAATTTGGCTTTCAAAAGACATGTACCAGTATTTGATGTTATTAAACACGTACATGAACTCTTTATAATAACTAATTAGTACCATGCTTGAATTCAAAAAGAATTGGGATAATGTGTAATTTTTGTATGAAACTTAATCTATATTTATTAGTCATTTTTTCTGTTCAATTACTATTTTGTCTGTTAGACATGGACAGCATTCTGTCTAGTATAATGTTATCACAGTTTCATTTGTGTGATTGGCTATATATTGTAAGTTATAACAAACTCATGTTTTCATTTTATACTTATTATGATTGCTCAATATTAATGACTCATTTATTATGATTTTCCATTTTTTGTGATGATCATTTTTACAGTGACTATGGCTGAGCCATATTTGCAACATAAGAAGAAAGCACCTTATGGAGCTGAGCAACCTTTTGCTATGAAACGTGAGCTAAAAACAGTGAACTGTGCCTTTATCAAATACTGATCTCTCACTCAAATCAGGAATGAGGCTCTTAAGTCATAATTTCATTCATAACTATGAATATCATCTTTTATAAGTGTGTAATCACTAAGATTTAAGATGTCTAGTTTTTACCACAGGTAAACTATGTCTTCCATTAAGTGCCTATAACTGAGATTGTGGTGCTCAGAATGTCATACATGGCCCTCATTTAATGATTTCTTGGGCCAGAATTCGACTCGATTCCCCTCCTCAATGAATATACATTTTCCCCTATTTTCTGAAAAAAATACCAACCCAGAGATGCTTTTTTTTGTACATCAATTTTAGATTTAAACAACTCTTGTACTGGAAGTACATGTGTAAATGTAATCAACAGCGGTTGTTACAGCTTGAAATTGACTTTTTGTATTAAAAGTAAATAAGTATTATAGATACTATTTAAAGATAAAATTTCCCCTTTTCCTCAAAAAGATGCAAAATTCCCCTACCTGAGTGCCCCTGGTCCCAGTCCCCTAAAATGTAATTAGGACCCTGTCATATATTTTGGTATTACCAGTATATTAGCTTTGTTTGTGTGCCTTCGTCAATAAGTTGGAGACTGAATTCCTTGATTCTATCACAATATATTGTGCTTATGTTGTGAATGTCCCGTCATACATGTTCAATTTGAGTGGAATGCATCTCAGTTTGTTTATTGTATAATGTAGTGTAGATATAAAACTTGGTTTGTTGTGCCCACTTACTTCCTGATCTCTTAATCTTTCTTAAGATACAGTTCTTACTTTTCATTTTTTATGCATTTTTAGCTTCGTTGTTGTACGGAGCATAATACTTCTCTTTGATTTTTCAAATATCTACTATTCCTTTATTCTTTTCTGTTACATACTCATTTATCCAAAGGAATTATGATGATCTTAAAGCCCCATAAATTTTTTGCTATAGAAAAATATATGCAAAAAACAAACAATTGCTGATATTATCCCAAGATAATTATTACCGACGAAACGAGCCCTATTTCTTCTTAAAACACTCATTTTACTGTGATTTTTGCTTTTGTAAACTTGAAATATGTAGAGCGCGTGATGTCACTAGATACGACGTGTGCATAACTTGATGCGGGAAACACAGCTGTTCTATAAATAGTATTTATTTCAATGATATTGAAAAAAATACAATATTGGTTTTGGAAACATTTTTTCTTGCTATTAAGTATGCACGTGAGGAAAACACACCGGATTCCTCTGTTATAGGACTAACAGAAACTATTACGACCGATAAATTTATATGCTAATGGGGCTTTAAGTACCGTTACACTATCGTCTGTCTACACTGGTATAGGTTTTAAACTTTGTATAAGGTATATTTTTGTGGTGCCAAGCTATGATGTATGGAATTTTGGAATTTTCTTCACTTTCCTAGGTTTGTTTCTGGGTACATTTTACCCTAATTTTCCTGTGACTGTAGACTACTAATTTTATTCAGCCTGAGGAATGATAGATCCATATTCGTGCTTTTTAGCTCACCAGAGCACTAAGTGCTCAAGGTGAGCTATTGTGACTGCGTGTTGTCTGTCGTCTGTGTGTGCGTCCGTCCATCAGTGCATCAACAATTGCTTTAAACAACATCTCCTCCTTAAGGAGTTGGCCAATTTCAATGAAACTTTACAGGGATATTCCTTGCATGAAGCTCTACCAAAGTTATTCAAAAAATTGGCTCCATCCCGGGTACACGTGATTTTACATAGGCTCATATAGGAAAAAAAGAAGAAAAATATTTGTCTCTAAGGGTCTTTTTCCTGGTGAGCGATATAGGGCCATCATGGCCCTCTTGTTTTACCTTTCCACTCACTTTCAAGCCAAATGAAAAAAAGGCCTCAACCTATCTACTTTTTTTTGGCCTAATATGAATTGTTATTTTATCTATGTGTATTTTTTTAATTATAGAATTTAAGTTGATTTTAGTGTAAAATGTTAATGGCAGTAAAATCGATGAGAATATTTTGGGTACATTTTCAAGTGTTAAATGTTATTGGTATCTGTAAACAATTTTCAGCATCCACCATGGAGCCTTCTCTACAAAGTAAGAAGAGAATTGAACCTCCTTTCCTGAAAACAACTCCAGCTAAATGTGAGATTCTTCTCAATTCCAAGATAGAGTAGAATTATATACGTGTACTTAGTACCAATATTTTTCATTTCAGACATTATTATAGTTTAATACATTTGTTAATTTGAATCTTTCGAACTTATTTCTTATTGTTTTTATATATGTACATTTATGGTTTTTTTTGTCTTATTGAAATGCTTTTTCTACTTCAATCTGTAAGTAATTATGGACATCTGATTCATCTTATATGTTGAAAAGTATGTTTCAGAAACAATTTTTGCTTTACAAATTGTATCCTTAATTTGGGGTCATATTATTCAATTGTCTAGTTTCTATGGGCTACACTGTGTTTTGTCACTTACATGTATGTTCATTTCTTTCAAGCGTGTAAAGTATTCTTACTTGTAAATATTGTTTTGCAGTTGAATTTGATGGAGTCCCACTTCAGAGTAAAAAGAGAGTTGCCTCCCCTTCACAAAAGCCATGTGAGGATCATTTACTTTTTCTGACTCTCAACTTCTTTTTTTTCACTGCTAATGCATTTCTAGATGTGTTTTCACAGAATTAGCCTTTTTTCTTGTATATTTATTTAATTAATATTAAAGTAAAAGATAAACTCTCAGTATGGTAGTTATTTAAATTCAATATCATTTTTAATCTTTCATCTTGTCCTTTGTATTGTATTAAATAAAAATGGCTTGATCAATAGTCTTATTGTAAATGTGATTATTGCAATAAAGTAGTGTTTAGGCAACAATTGTTTGTAATTAATTTGGTTGTTGGATAAAGTTATAATGAATTAGTATGATAACTTATGTTTTGTGTAGGATTTTTTTTCTCTGTTTTACAGCATCCATTTATTATATTCAGTAAAAATATTTAGTTTTTGTTTTCTAAAATAAAGATACATGGAAATCCTTCCTCATACCTTATTGAGTTGCTGCTCAGCTAACAGTAATTTCTTTTTAGATTACTCCAATTTTAACTTGTTTTAATCTTTTCACATCATTTGGAAGGCAATCTAGATTTGAAATGAAGTGTTGGTAATATATAATTAGTGTTAGTTTTTTTTCATAACGGTTGAAGCCATGTTTTGATGATGGTAAAAATTCTTTGAAGTAATTTTCTCCACAAATCATGTATGATATTATATGGCTGCCTTAATTACAAATGACATTTATTTTAGTAGATGATATATATATAAAAATATTGGATGTTATCGGTTATTTTTATTTCTGATTTACTGCTCACATCAGTTTGATCACCTGGGGTACAATCAGATCAATATGTACCGTAAAATATGGTACCGGTATATCTTATTACAATGCATATCAAAACATAAAGAATTGATTTAGAAAAATACTGTTAAAATCATTGGTGGTGTCAGTATACCATTCTGCTAATGAATTAAATCATGACACATATATTCTGGTAAGGGAGATAACCATGACACATATATTCTGGTTAGGGAGATAATTCATGGCACATATATTTTGGCAAGGAAGTTAATTTATGACACATGTATTCTGGTAAGTGAGATAATTTATGACACATGTATTCTGGTAAGGGAGATAATTCATGACACATTTATTCTGGTAAGGGAGATAATTCATGACACATTTATTCTGGTAAGGGAGATAATTCATGACACATGTATTCTGGTAAGGGAGATAATTCTTGACTCATGTATTCTGATTTTGAATGTTTATGATGTATTGTTGGGGCTAATTTTACAGTACCTCAGGAACCTGTGATGCAAGCCAAGAAAAGAGTACAGCAGAATGTTGTTATAAATGAACCAGAGGAAAGTAAGGATCACTTTTCTGTTATTACAGAAAGTCTTTCCTTAAATTGATAATGCCTGTCATGATCAAATGTTATAGCTATATTATTCAAATATTTAAATATCTCTGTAATATTATAAGAAGATATAATTGTGGTTAGTTAAACTTATAAACAATTACACAATTGTACACTTGATTTTCAGTAAGTACCATATGCATAAAACATTAGAAAATATTCTGTAAAGCTTTTTCTGTTTTGCTAGTATTAAGCTTATTTTTCAATTTCAATTGCAATAAAAGAAGAAACATTACAAACCAAAAAGAGAGTAGTTGAACCAGGTTCTGAACGTGAGTCCATACTAATGCTAGATTTACAATATACTCCATAGAAAAAATACTACTACTATTGTAGCATTTTACATTTAGATAAAGGGGTGATTGGTGGTCAAGTGGTAACACACTGGACTATTAAGGTGGATCGCGGGTTTCCTCCAGAAAAATGGTCATTTTTCTAAACGTCAACATACAATAAAGAAATTTAGCATGAACAACCTTTAAGGTATTGGCTAACCTTAAAGGTTGTTCATGCTAAATTTCTTTATTGTACATTGACGTCTAAAAAAATGACCATTTTTCTGGAGGAAACCCGCGATCCACCTTAAATGAAAGGATGTTGGTTCGATTCTTGACTCCTCCTTTCATTTATCTCACAGACGCTGTACTGTGTCTGGAAAATCACAGGAAAAGGGTGAGGCATGTATCGGTGCTTTACACCGGGCACGATAAAGAACCAGGAGAAACTATTCGAAAAGAGTAGGGATATAAATGCCTGGCCCCAGTTTCACAAACAAATTTGAGTAGAAACTCAATAATGGACTCAAGTATTTTTTCTGTCTAGAAATCTTGTGTCACTGACTAGAAATGTTACCATTTGTTTTCTGATATACTTAAAACATGTTTAACATGCCAACATAAATTATTTTTGGTTCAGAGGACAAATTAAGGTTCAAAACTCTTTTTTTTTAGTTGAAAGTCCAATATCCAATAACAGACTTAAATCATTTTTATTCAATTATTCCATATCAAAAGACTATTGTTACATTGAAGTCGTGGGAAACTGTTATTAGACCATATTTGTACCTTCTTTTAATGTCACTTTTAGAATAAAATACATTAATATAGTGAAATAATTGATACAATAAATAAGTTGAGTTTGAGCAAAAACTTAATTTTTTTTGTGCAACTGGGGCCTGGTTCTCCTGTATCTTATCTCCCCTCTCTGAGGCGGCTCTGAAATGTCCATAGTTGTCGAATGCGTCATTAAACAATGGATAGATAACATTCAGATAAATGTCAGTTATTCAGATGTGAATATTTTGTCTGCATACTTAATATTAATTTAAGTCCTACCTGCAGCCTTTCTGTTTGTGAGGTAGTTATCTCTTCAGACTTTCAAATGTGATTTGAACACTGATTTCAGATTTGTGTATGCCATAAGCAAAGAATGCCTTTGAAATAAAAGCATAATGCTTTTGATACCATAGAATTATTCAAAGTACACAAGATTAAAAAAAGTATAGATAGAGATACAAATTTACAGAAAATTTACCACATTTGTTTTTATCCTCCTTGGGTAAATTATTTCTTGAGGTCACCAAAACTGGTATTCATCTGAACTTAATCTAGTATACTATATATATAAAGATAATTGCAAATATATATTTTTTGTAATCATACCTTATGTTGTCTTAATAAAGTTTGCACTGTATATTGAGTAATATTAAGCCTGAATTAAGATTGTGTGTTACCTTCCAACAAAATATTATGAACCTTTTCTGTCATGATATGAACATTAAATTTTGTTTGTTTCTACACTGCTCAACTTTTATGATTGGTTGCCTAGATTTTTAAATATTTTGCAAATCAAAGACAACCAATTATTATATTTGATAACTTACTTATGGATAAAATGTAAAATGTTATTATATTTTACAAGATGTAAAGTTTACGATAGAATAAATGGACATTTTACGGTCCATCTAAACAGAATATCTAACAAAGATACTGTAGAACGCGTTAATTTCGCGAGGTCAAAATTTCGCGTTCTTTTGTTAAAAATCAGCTGTTTTCTTTATTCGCGTATTTATGAATTCACGACGTCGTCAGGCAGAATTAAAGTGCGATCAAGGAAACGCTGTCGTTGCTCTGATATTAGTGTGTCACACCTGATCTGTTAGACATTTAAGTTGTGATTCAGTGTTTTATATCTAATAAAGTATAATAACAATAGATTGATAATGGTTTGAGATTGTTGTGGAAGTAATGTTTTACAAACAATAGGTAAGTGTGAAGAACTGTTACTAGTATGCTCAAACGATGTCCAAAATTGTTCAACAAACGA
Source organism: Lutraria lutraria (assembly GCA_964023205.1). Classification (NCBI taxonomy): domain Eukaryota; kingdom Metazoa; phylum Mollusca; class Bivalvia; order Venerida; family Mactridae; genus Lutraria; species Lutraria lutraria. The sequence goes on along the minus strand of OZ026844.1, from coordinate 25,654,765 downwards.
TAGTTTAGTAAAAGCAATGTTATAAAAATATTAGATTGCAAACATTAAAGGTACATGTTTATTGTTAATACATTGCTTTCAACAGATTAACTAAACTGATTATTCTACAATAAAATACTATACTGAATTAAGTTGCATATTTTCGGACATACTCATTGTCGAATATATAAAATTCAGCATTTATTCGCGACATTTATGAATTCACAAGGTATTTGATTTGCGAAGATTAGCGGAAATAAAACTTAACGCGAATAAAACCAGTTCTACGGTAATTGATAGTCGATATTCACAAGACAATCAGAATAGTCCATGTTGACCAATCATAAAAGTTGAGCAGTGTATTCAAAATCTGCAAAATAGATAATTATAAGAAATAATCTTTCTACTCAAAAAGTAATGGATTAGTAAACGACAAACACAATGATTTACATTCAGGATTGATTAGTAAATAGCTTATTATAGATATTACATGTAATAGTTATCTCAAACCTTTTATCTTTATTATGTCTTTTTATTTTTCTTTACTTTTCTAGAATTATATACATTTGTAGTGACAGATACATTGTTTATAGTTTATATAGTCAGTCCTCTCTATTTCACATTACAAACATACACATTGTTATTTTTAGCTCACATGAGCACTTGTGCTCAGGGTGAGCTTTGTGATCAGTCTTCGTCCGGCGTCATGCGTCGTCAAACTTTTCAATAGGGGCCACATTTTTAGCTCAATTTTCACAAAACTGGGTCAGAATGTTAATATCGACAAAATCTCGGAAGAGTTTGATAATGGATCATTTCCGGTCAAAAACTAGGTCACTAGGGCAAATTGCTGGAAAACCTTGTGAACACTCTAGAAGTCACTTTTTTGATTGGATCATCATGAAACCTTGTCAGAATGTTTGTCTTTATAATATCTTGAATAAGTTCGAACATGGTCAAAAACTGGGTCGCTAGGTCAAATCTTATGAAAAACCATGTTAACACTATAGATTTCACAGTTATAATTGGATCTTTACCAAAATTTGTCAAATTGTTTGTTTTAATAATATAAAGGTCAAGTACAAATATGGGTCATATGGGGTCAATAACTAGGTCACTAGGTCAAATCTTAGGAAAACTTTGTTAACACTGTAGATGTAACAGTTTTGATTGGATCTTCACCAAACTTTGTCAGAATGTTTGCCTCAATGATATGTGAGTCAAGGTCGAACATGGGTCAGCTTGAGTCAAAAACTAGGTCACAGGTTCAAAACAATGTTTTAATGAGTACACAATGGTTGTCATATGAGCGATATTGGGCCATCTTGGCTGAAAAAATGTTTGTTTCTGGTTACATTCTCATTAAAAATAGGGTAGGTAGCTCATGAATTTTATATTTTTTTGAAATTTATTTTGGTTCTTGAAAAGCATGTTGAAAGATAAAAAAAGTAGGAAAGTGGATGTACCATTCCTCGGGCCTAATAAAAAGATTAGGATTGGTAGGAAAAAATAGGATAGGTCAAGTATCACCTGAACTGAAAGCTCTAGTCTCAAACTTCATGTTCAATCTGATTGAATTTTGACTAATACAAATTTACATGTATGTTTAGTTCAGGCTGTAAACAGGACTGTAGTTTATCAATGAATAAACATAGATTTTATTTGCTCTTTCTCACTACTAAGTATTCACATATTTCAGTGCAAGTTTCATTCTCATCATTATTGTGTCTGCATAATCATTCCTTCACCCGCTTCTTGTATCCGTTCAATTTGTGTATTGATTTGTACTTCGTGTGCAATTTCATTTAGCAGCATGTATTTATTATCTGCATGAAAATGTTATATTTATCTAACCTTTCGAAAATAAATAAACCTGCTCTTTGAATACTTTTTAGCTCACCAGAGCACGAATGTGCTCAGGGTGAGCTTTTGTGATCGCCCTGCGTCCATCGTGCGTCGTTACAAATATGTGGCGTCCATGTTTACTTAAAACAACATCTCCTCCTACACCGCTATGCCGATTGCAACCAAACTTTGCTGGAATGATCCTTGGGTGGTCCCCTTTCAAAGTTGTTCAAAAAATTAAATTTCATTAAAAATTCTGGTTGCTATGGCATTAAATTGAAAAAACTTAAAAAATCTTCTTGTCTGAAACCACAGGGCCTAGAGCTGAGATATTTGGTATGTAGCATTGTCTAATTAAACTCTACAAAGATTGTTCAAATTATTCCCCTAGGGTCAAAATTGGCTCCGCCCCGGGGGTAACTTGATTTTAAATAGACTTATATAGGAAATTTAAAAAATCTTCTTGTCAAAAACTACAATGCCTAGAGCTAAGATATTTGGCATATAGCATTGTCCAGTGGACCTCTACCAAGTTTGTTCAAATTATTGCCCTAGGGTCAAAATTGGCCCCGCCCCGGGGGTCACTTGATTTATATAGACTTATATAGGAAAATTTAAAAAATCTTCTTCTCCGAAACCGCAAGGCCTAGATCTTAGATATTTTGTATGTGGCATTGTGTAGTGGACCTCTACCAAGTTTGTTCAAATTATGGCCCCGGGGTCACAATTAGCCGTGCCCTGGGGTTTATTCTATTTTATATAGGAAAATTTAAAAAATCTTCTTCTCCGAAACCACAAGGCCTAGAGCTAAGATATTTGGTATGTAGCATTGTCTAGTGGACCTCTACCAAGTTTGTTCAAATTATTGCCCTAGGGTCAAAATTTGCACCGTCCCGGGGGTCACTTGATTTATATAGACTTATATAGGAAAATTTAAAAAATCTTCTTCTCCGAAACCACAAGGCCTAGAGCTAAGATATTTGGTATGTAGCATTATCTAGTGGACCTCTACCAAGTTTGTTCAAATTATTGCCCTAGGGTCAAAATTGGCCCTGCCCTGGGGTTTATTCTATTTTATATAGGAAAATTTAAAAAATCTTCTCCGAAACCACAAGGCCTAGAGCTAAGATATTTGGTATGTAGCATTGTCTAGTGGACCTCTACCAAGTTTGTTCAAATTATTGCCCTAGGGTCAAAATTGGCCCCGCCCCGGGGGTCACTTGATTTATATAGACTTATATAGGAAAATTTAAAAAATCTTTTTCTCCGAAACCGCAAGGCCTAGAGCTTAGATATTTTGTATGTGGCATTGTGTAGTGGACCTCTACCAAGTTTGTTCAAATTATGACCCCGGGGTCAAAATTAGCCCTGCCCTGGGGTTTATTCTATTTTATATAGGAAAATTTTTAAAAATCTTCTTCTCCGAAACCACAAGGCCTAGAGCTAAGATATTTGGTATCTAGCTTTGTCTAATGGACCTCTTTTAAATCTGTTCATATAATGGCCATGGGATAAAAAACGGCCCAGATGGGTCACTTGATCTTACTTAGACTCGTATAGAAAACTTCAACAATGTTAATCTCCAAATGACCTTTTCTCCTGGTGAGCATTTATAGGGCCATCATGGCCCTCTTGTTGAAATCTTACATACACTAAATCTTCTTGTTTTGTTTACTTGATTGTGATCTAACATGATGAATTTTAGTATGTTATACAAATATCCTAATTTTACATGAATATCTATTTTAAATTCTATATTGACAGTACACTGATAAATTATAGCATGTAATTCAAGTATCCTAATTTTATATTAATGTCTATTATTACTTTTTATGCTGACAGTACAATTATTGCTAGTTAAACTTATGCATATATTTAACTTGTTTTATGTTTAGTGAATAGTGATTTATTTTCAGTAAATTGATTGTTGTGTCTAATTTTAGCTATTCAGAGTGAACCTCCCATACAAAGCAAGCGTAGAACACCAGGACCTGCTACAACACTAAGTAATGGCTACTATGACAATGGTGCTGGGGCTCAACAAGATTATGCATTGCTAGGCAACCAAGATAAATTCTCTTCAAATGTTAAATACCGCCCTAAAAGTGCAGCCAACAATGCTAGAGATATTTCTCCACCAAAACAAATGAAACTTCAACAGAAGGTATGGACTGTTTGTTTATGCTAACTTATTAACCAGGTTTTTTAACCAGGTTTTCACAAAGTGAAACCTGGTTATTAGAATGCCGAAAATGGCGGGTGGGCGGCATGGTGGGCGGGCAGGTGGGCGTCAAACAGGCGGTGTCCGGTCAATAACTTAAGTTCTGATGGACCAAACTTGGTATGTAGGATCCTTGAATGAAAAGCTAGCCTGGGATTGTATTTGGGGTCTGTGGGATCAAGGTCAAGGTCACTGTTACTAAAAATAGAAAATCAGTGTCCGGTCAATAACTTAAGTTTGGAAAGACCGATGTTGACTAAACTTGGTATTAAGCATTGAATGAAAAGCTAGCCTGGGATTGTATTTGGGGTCTGTGGGATCAAGGTCAAGGTCACTGTTACTAAAAATAGAAAATCAGTGTCCTGTCAATAACTTAAGTTTGGAATGACCAATGTTGACTAAACTTGGTATTTAGCATCCTTGAATGAAAAGCTAGCCTGGGGTTGTATTTGGGGTCAAGGTCACTGTACTAAAAATAGAAAATCAGTGTCCAGTCAATGACTTAAGTTTGGAATGACCAATGTTGACTAAACTTGGTATTTAGCATCCTTGAATCAAAACCTAGCCTGGGATTGTATTTGGGGTCTGTGGGGTCAAGGTCACTGTACTAAAAATAGAAAATCAGCTTTCAGTGAATAACTTAATCAAGGATTAAGATACTGTGATGAAATTTTGTGTGTAGGTAGCTTACATGCAGTCCATGCTTTTGAATTGCATCTAGGTTCAGTAAGGTCAAGGTCACTGTTACTAAAAATAGAAAATCAGTTTCTGGTCAATAACTTAAGTAAGGATTGAGATATTGCGATGCAATTTTGTGTGTAGCTTACATGCTTTTGTATTGAATTAAGGGCCAGTAGGGTCAAGGTCACTGTTTCTAAATATAGAAATCAGTTTCCAGTCAATTACTTAAGTTTGGAATGACTAATCTTGATGCAACTAGGTATTTAACAACCTTGCTTGAAAGTTTAGCTTGGAATTGTATTTGGGGTCAGTTTGGTCATGCATGGTCACTGTTTCTAAAAACAGAAAATCAGTTTCTGCAGAATAACTTAATTAAGTATTTAGACATTGCAATGAAATTTTGTGTGGAGGTAGCTTACACAGAAACCAAGCTTGGGATTGCATTCTATGCCAGTAGGTTAAAGGTCTATGTTAACTTATTAGTAGCACTGGAAACTGAACCACTGATGAAGCCTTAGCGGAGAATTCTAGAGTACTGTGGTATTAAAGCCTTGGAAAACCTGGTTTCGTGGCACTGCCGCGTTTCTTGTATTTGTTATCCATTGATTGCTTTATGTGATTTGTTTTTTCTTCAGTATTCGACCTGCCTCCATGGTCGAGTGGTTAAGGTTGCTGACTTCAAATCACTGTAACCTCTCACTGATAGATGGTCGTTAGTTTGAGCCCAGCTACTGACCATTAGGGCTGAGTACCGGTTCATGTATCGTATCGAATACCAGTATATAGGGTTCGGTTGATATATCGTATCGAACCTTAAAGCCACAATAAGAAAATATTACCAATTTTAAGCCTTATTGGGGCTTTAAAGTATCGAACAAATATCGATCAAAATAAAAATGAATTTTAAAAACATGTTTTGGACCGTGTTGTGTCATTTTGTGAATTTTCGTCAAATAAAAAGTTGTGACACATATATAAAACCTATCTGCAGTCATCCACAAGAAGAAAATAGTTTTTTGCAGTTCAGCACAAGTGTTTTGCATGCCCGCTGAGTTAACATTAGGTACCTTCTCTTATTATTAGGTATATACGTATCCTATGCAGCCAATATTTGATTTTGTGTCAAGTACCTGTGCCAATATAGTCAATGTTTCTCACCATTTCTTTTTTATTTCATATGTATAGAACATCAAATGATATATCGGATATCGATCATTCTGTATCGATACAAATTATAGTATCAAAAATTTTTATTGATACTCAGCCCTACTGACCATGTCTCTTTATATGAGAAAGTAGGCAGTTGCTTATGGAGGATGGGTGTCTAGTACTGGTTCTTCCCAGGAACAATGGTTAGGTGAACTGTCCGCTGTATATGACTCTTGATTGTTGGAAAGGGCGTAAAACTCAAATAAACAAACAATACAAACAATATCTTCAACATTAATTTTGTTGTTGTTGTTGTTGTTTTCTTCTCAGAAATTTAAAGAAAATAGAGATCCAAGCCCTGCTCCCAAAGTGAACACTGATCAGTTTAAGAAACCTGCAACACCATTGGCTCCACGTAAACCTAAGAGCCAATCAGATGTGTTGGCTCAAGAGTTGAAAGAATCCAATTTAAGAAAAGAACCAAAAGTGGCTAGAAGTCCCAAACAATCTCAGAGTGAACCAAAACTAAGTAAAGCGAAGAAAGAAGAGGTAAGCATGGAAACCATAACATGGTCTAAACCACCAGAATAAAATAGTCAGGAGCCCTAAGTTACTACACAAAAGTCTTGTCTGGTCTACAAAAATGCAATATCTTTTTGTTTTATAATCATGCATTAATAAAAATGATACCATTGAAAAGAAGACACTGTGAGTCATTCATTGATACCACTTGCCAAACCAGTTTCAATGAAAGACGATATAATGTAAGATAAATTACAGAGACGTAGCTTTATTGGTTTTAAAATAACCATGGACACCCCAATCTGAACAATACTTTTGTTCTTAAATATACATAAACCACATTAATTCACTTTCACACCCTTCACCATGTACATTGGTAGTTTTACTTAATACTTTGTTTGCCACTTGTTCACTCTGTCATCAGACATTTAGTTGCTACTGATTTGTTCAGATTTACAAAAAAAAAAATCCGTTTTGAATCCTGTGTGCTGTGGTTTTGCGTTTTTGGCTTTATAGAATAGTTTGTAAAACTCACAATTGAAATCATGAACTTGTTATGAGTCATTTTATGGAAATTACAAAATATTACTTATCAAAACATGATTTTCGTATAATTTATTGTATTTAATTTTTTTGCATTGAGTCAGTTTCATAATCCTATTTGATGGGGTTAACATTTTATTAAGATGTCATTAATCTATTTCATGTATTATTATTATAATAATTATTAAAACCATTCTGTTTTTATTTTTGTACCTGTTACTAAAAAAGAAGTTTGATTTCATTTTTTCACACCAGTGTGTAGCTTATATTTAGTCAGGGTCACTCAAATAGAAGGGTCTGGACTCCGTAAATTAAAGCGTTGGGTAGCGATCACATGATCGCGCGCAAGATGGCCGTCATTGTGAAACGGTGAAGAACGCATTGAAATAGATACCTTAATATTTACAAATTACTAAACATTATTGGTGTAGAGCTCCACGAAAAGTTAGATCATAAATATCCCCTTCTAATTTGACCAATTTCTTACGATAAAATCCATTTATTTATGTTGAAATCTGTAGTATATAATGGATGAAAACTCGTTTTAAGCCCAGATCTAGATTGTTGTCGCAAAGCATGTATTTTTCATAAGTAAATATAACCCTTTTAAGTTATAGAGTGATGTAGTCGGGATTAACTCATGTCTTTTAAAGGTTGTTGAATTAAATCATGCGGTTACTTTTTCATATTGTTTCCGATGCTAAGAAATAATAATACATGAATTTGAGCCTTTTTGATGAATTCGCCATTTTGAGTTCGACCAGTTGTAATGGAATCTACTATTTTTAGTAAGTGATTCCGTCTTTAATAATGATCTATCGCTGAAATGCTTGCAACACATTTTAGAAAGATCATTACTCCGTTAATTCATGATTTTATTTTAAATTATCGATCTCTTGTTTTGACTAAATGGAAATTGAAAATGTGTGTGTTATCTATACACGCATGAAAAAAGCTCTCCGCTAAGTATCGATAGCACAACTTGATGTTTATACAGAGATAAGCGCCTGAAGAGCACGAGTCCAGACCATTCAATTGAAAGACCCTGATTTAGTATATATCGGTAGTTGCTTTTAATTAAATCTGAAAGAGTTACAGGTAATGCATAATAATCCTGTAGTATAGCATGTAGTATAATGCAATGTTCTATGAAAATCTGACCCTTTAGTACAAATTTTCAAGAGTCAGAAGCTATATTTTACTAATTTCAAGAGACAAAATGACATTTAAGGGTCAAATGAAAGCCCTGTGAAATCATTAGAATGTCTAACTTCCAGTGTGCCACCTTCACTTACCTGCACATTTTTTCACACTTGCATGTTTTTCTGTGCACAGACTAATAGTGGAAATAAGGGAGTTTGTGAAACAGCCAAACCAACGGTGGAAGCTGTAAATGAGAAAAAGACAGAAACAGAACCCAAAAGTGCTAAAGAGCCAAAAATAACCAAAACAGAGGCACAACAAGTGGATAAGTCAGTAAATAGTCTAGTCAAAGGAGAGGAGGTGCTTTATTAATGTTGCATGTTTTTATACAAATACATTCTTTGTATCAATTCTCTGTCAATTGTTAAAAATGTACATGTGCAGTCAGACCTGTGTTAGCAGATACCTCCGAGTAATGGTCATTCGTCTAAAAACCATCATTGATTATTAAGAACAAAATGACACCAGAATATAGACCACATTTTGTCTTTCCCAGGTTTGACTGTATATACGAGGGGCATTTGAAAAGTATTAATCAGTGTGGCGTTGTAGTTGTATGCAGAATATTTCTGTATAAATGTTTAGTCCAACCCTTCAAAGTATTCTCCCTTTACTCGGATGCACTTTTCGAGATGCCGTATCCACTCGGAAAATGCATTGCGGAAGGCTTCTAAATATGCTAAATAACGGTACAAATTTAGACTGATTAATACTTTACAAATGCCCCTCATACATATAGCAAAGAAAGCTGGTTGCTCATCAATCATCTAATTGCTGCCAAAACATAAAAAGTTTGGAGATGTTTTTTGTCAAAGAATCATCATTTTAACCTAATCATAACAATACAGTTACCAGTATATATGCTGCATACTTCTGTTTGCAAGAAAATTGCTATAGATTGAATTCCAGAATTACTATACCTTTACCAATGTTCCTTCATTTTCGGTAACCAATTTTTAGAAGATTAAAGAAAAAGGAATAACCATTTCAATGAAAACTCTCAGTAAAGATATGCAAATAAAAACAGTACCAATCTAATTCAATAAAGAAAAATATATAGGTCACTGTGCAATTTCTTTTGAAATTTATGTTTTTCTATTTTTCAACAAGGGCTGTAAGTCTTGCAAAATTTTCAAAATTGGTCGTAAATAAATTGAAATATCTAGGGTAACTATCAAAGAAATTATGATAACTGGGCAATACTGTTTTTATTATACTACCATTTTTGAGTAGCATGGAACAGATACGTAAAATAAGTAATGTGTTATTGACATAATGAATTGAATTTATATACAAATCTTTCAGGTGAAAAATTTAGATAGAGCTGATCCTGTTAAGGAATCCATGAAGTCGAAAAGAATTATTGGCAATATGAATGAGTTTGCTCAGACCAACATGGATGAAGGTGTGACTGACTCCGCCCCTGAAGCTCCGGTATGATCAATAAGATTTATGTATTTTTGGTGGCTAGATATTGTTAGCTCACCAGAGCACAAAGTGCTTAAGGTGAGCTATTGTGATCGCGTGTTGTCCGTCATGCGTGTGTCTGTCTGTCCGTCAGTGTGTCAACAATTGCTTTAAACAACATCTTCTTCTTATGTAGTTGGCCAATTTCAGCGAAACTTTACAGGGATGTTCCTTGCATGAAGCTCTACCGAAGTTGTTAAAAAAAATAAATTACATTAAAAACTTTGATTGGCATGGCAACCAATAAGAAAAACTTTAAACATCTTCTTGTCCAAAACCACTGGGCCTAGAGCTTAGACATTTTGTCTAGTGAACCTCTACCAAGATTGTTCAAATTATGGCCCTGGGAAAAAAATTGGGCCCGCCCCGGGGTTTACTCTATTTTATATAGGCTTATATAGGAAAATAAAAAAGAATTGTCAGAAACTCCAATGCATACAGCTTAGATATTTGGTGTGTATCATTGTCAAGTAGATCTCTACCATGATTGTTCAAGTTGTGGCCGGGGGTAAAAATTGGCCCCGCCCCAGGGTCACTTGATTTTACATAGGCTCTTATAGGAAAAAAAGAAAAATGTTTATCTAAGGGTCTTTTTTTGGTGAGCGATTCAGGGCCATCATGACCCTCTTGTTTTTGATTTATGCTGAAATCATTTCTATATTTTTGTGTGTACAAATATCTTAAAATTATTTTGTACTTTTCTTACTTATCACTTGCTAATTGGTTAAACAGCTTTTAGGATCGTTGAATGTCCGGCGTCCGGCAACAATTAGTTTGTTTACACTCTAGCAACCGCAGCTCTTAACGAATCATGATTAAACTTGCTCACAATGTATATGGCCGCAATGTCTCGTCCAACTTCGATTATGGGCAAAATCGGACAATAACTTCTAGAGTTATGGGCCCTTGAATTACAAAATTTGCTATACTTAGCTTGTTTACACTCTAGCGCCTTCATTTATTCACCAATCTAATCATATTTTCAGTAAATGTGTATAACCAAAAGATCTTGGACAAGTTCGATTATGGGCAATATCGGACCAGAACTTCAAGAGTTATGGGCCCTTGACTTAGAAAATTTGCTATATTTGAGTTTGTTTACACTCTAGCGCCTTCATTTATTCACCAATCCTAATCATATTTTCAGTAAATGTGTATAACCAAAAGATCTTGAACAAGTCGCTTATGGGCAATATCGGACAATAACTTCAAGAGTTATGGGCCCTTGACTTTGAAAATTTGCTATATTTGAGTTTGTTTACACTCTAGCGCCTACATTTATTCACCAATCCTAATAATATTTTCAGTAAATGAGTATAACCAAAGTTGGACAAGTTTGATTATGGGCGGAATCAGACCCAAACTTCAAGAGTTATGGGCCCTTGATTTTGAAAATTTGCTATATTTTAGCTTGTTTACACACTAGCGCCTTCATTTATACACCGATCGTAATAATATTTTCAGTAAATGAGTATAACCAAAAGATCTCAAACAAGTTTGATTATGGGCGGAATCGGACCACATCTTCAAGAGTTATGGGCCCTTGACTTAGAAAATTTGCTATATTTTAGCTTGTTTACACTCTAGCGCCTTCATTTATTGACCGATCCTAATCATATTTACAATGAATGTGTATGACCTCATGGTTATGGAAAAGTTTAGTTATGGGTGGAATCGGACAACAACTTCAAGAGTTATGGACCCTTGGATTAGAAAATTTGCTACGTTTTAGCTTGTTTAACAGTATTATACTGTCATTGTTGGTTTTGATCTTAAAATTTACGTAAAAATGAGTTTTACGAGATGGAAACTATATTACCTGGTCATTAATTATTGGCCTTTGTTCTCAGGTGAGCGATAAAGGGCCAATGTGGCCCTCTTGTTTTCTCTTGAAGTATTTTAAATATATTTTCTTGTAATGCGAATCTGTATAAATTCTTAAAACTTTAAAAATTTAGTAATTTTTAGTACATGCACATTGTATAGAAAAAATATACTTCTTCTAGATGGTGACTTATCAAGTTAAGGTATTACTTTAGAATTTCCTACATGGCATGTATTCATATTGAGTTCTATTTCTGTTTTAGGCTGATTACGCTCTGAAATACAAGACGGGTATATCGGCACCTAGACCGACTAAGAAAGTATCAGAATATCAGAAACAGTTCGCATGGAAATCTGGGCCCCCTGCCTCACCCTTATTAGATGCTGAACAGGTAATTGTTTACTAGTATGTTTTTCTCATACATGGTCACGTGTGTTTTGTATTAATTACAAACGCACTCATCAGTGGTGGGGACTATACTATAATCACGTAAAATGTCCCATTTCATTTGTCACTTTTCTTGTTAAGGCTGTGATATCATTGTTTATTGATGGATTTCAAAATAATGTGGCCTGATTGATCACCTACATTTAACAGTTTGTAGAGCCCAAGAACCAGGCCCATATCTCCACGGTCAAGGTCATACTTGAAGGTCAAAGGTTAAAAATGCAGTTTGCTTTGTCTGGGCTGGTTTGTTGCGCATATGGGGTATTTGTCACATCCATGACAGGCTCTAGCTTTAGAATATTTTATTATGAGCATATTCCTAGAACAAGTGCACAACCATTTCAGTCATGAATTGTTTGAACTTGAGCACATATGAAAATAAAAAACAATTGAAAACCAACGGAAGTCTATTATGATATTTTTATAAATTGTATTCATTAGTCAAAATCTTTAATGTTTTCTATGGATAGATTTGTGTAGGTTCTGTACTGAACTGACATTTTGTTTTGTGCTAATTAATACTTTTAATGCTTTCATGTCAGATTTGATCTAAATGGGATAAACCCATGACCTTGTAACCTTTGATTATTGTGTGAATTCAGAATTTTGGTGCTAAGCAGGTAACTGTAGAATATAGGCAAGTAGCTAGTCCTGTACCTATCTCATATATTTATGTATCTTTACTTCTGTATAGATCTTGTTTATTCATATATCTCTACTAATAAACTGCACCCTAGACTGAGTGGTTAGGGTGTCCACCTTCAGAGCGGGAGTTAGAGGGTTCCAACCCCAGTGGAGACTGGGTAAGAACTGTGCAGTCGGTTGGTGAGCCGCCAGCGTGTTAAATAATGATTACCTTTGGCTCATCTCAGCTAGGCACCCAGCAGAAAGAGAAAGGATATGGGAGGTACTGTGCGCACAAAAGAATGGTGTCTCATAAGTCAACTTGGCTGATACTTTCAACAGGGGTGACACTATCATAAACAAACAAAACCAAATTTAATGTACCAAAATCATTTAAGTCAGTACATCAAGTATGCTAGAATTCTAGATGAATCTGACAAAATCTTGTTGGTAAAATGATAAATATGCTAGATACTAGGTCTTAGTTATATCCATTGCTAACCCTTCGTGATGTTGATTATACAAACTAATAACGATCACTTCATTTAAACGTTTTTTAAAACTTCATTAAATTAGTTATTTATTCATTGAACAAGGGATAGATTAAGAAAAATTGTGTGTACCACTCAAATATTTATTAGATATCTTGCATACAAACAAGTAGGTTTGAGTACAATGTACACATACTGAAGGGGCTGATATAAAGTAATTCATCTTTTATTGACTTTAGAATACTCTGTATATATAATATTGCTCTAAAGTAACACTTCAGCTTAGGGCTGTGGTGAGTATCCGAGTACTCGGGTAATCATGAATCAAACTAAAAGATCGAGTATGAATAATCGTCACTACTAAGATTCGTGGTTTGCAATCTAGTTTTTTAACAAATTAAAAGTGTATTCTTTGTTCTTAAAAATCCCTTTTCTCTGAAAAAATGTTGTTTCAATATGGACTACTTTGTTTGCCAGGATGTCCAGTCTGATGTGATGTGATGCTGGTAAATCAATTAACTGGAAGGGAGTACATATAAATTTAAGCCATAGAACAATTTATATTGATTTACTTCATTATTCTTAAAAGAAAAATTTAGCTATCTTCAGGACTGCAATTTTGAAGTTTTAGATGGGTTACTTGATAACAAAAGATTCGTGATTCGATTTGTGGATCGTTAGTGTTGAATCGTGGATTGGATCGGATCGCCACTTACCCAACAATCCACAGCCCTACTTCAGCTAGAATTTGTATTAAAGAAGTACATTTACACAATTAATTAACAATTTTATTACATTTGTATATTGTTCATAATGATTATAAAAATGATATTTCTAACATCACTGGTATATTATTAGTTTCTAAACAGGAGGAAGCTAAGAGTGAGATGAATTGTTGCCGTTTTAATTTTTTGTGTTCATTCATTAGTTCTGTGTTTGTATGTAAACAGTAGTTTATTTCTGAAAGTTACCATAGTAACCTAGTTCCTGGTTGTCTTCGTTCTTATGTGAGGATTCATATTTTATGCCAAATATGTTTCTTAAAACTTTGAATCATTTATTTGACTATATTTTTTTGCTACTTGTATACTTGTTTTATATTAACATACCGGTAAAATATAAATTAATGAATTTGTTGAAGACTAATACATACTATGTCTATAAGCATTATATTCATAAGTGCCTTGATTGAAATTCTTTGTAACTCTTACATTGACCCGTACTACTTTTGATATATTTGTCCTGATTATGAGTGACCGTTATTGACAGTTGGTCCTTATTTGGAGATTTTTTTTTCTATATAATTAATGACAGTTTCTTAAAGGTAGGCATTCATTGACAGGGTGGCCTTTATTTGAAGGTGGCGTCTAACACATGTTTGAAATTATCTATATTCTAGAGTTATTCATACATTGTTAATGATGGATAAATTCATCTGCCATTTTGTATTTCACATAATGTTTTTTTGAAGGTTGTATATAACAGCAACCCACAGCTGTCTCCACCCAAGAAGGCTGTAATACCTAAGGCAACTGAGTATCAGAAGCAGTTTAAAGCTTACAAGTTGGTGCCTGTCCCAGAAGACAAGTTGGAACCAGCTACTAAAAAAAGAAGTAAAGTATGTAGAAACCATAATTATGATTTTAAATCCAGGGGTTTTCTTTATGTGGCGCCCTAACCCTTTGATATTATGGGGATGAAAAAATAAGTTGAAGCCTCTTTTAGGGAAATATCTGCTCACCTGAATCCAAATTTGGAATAAAATTTGAAGGAATAATTGGAAATTTGGGGAAAATTGCATGATTTACAGGCTACAACTAGAAAACCTCTGGAATCTGGGGGTAAAACTGGTAAAGTTATTGAACCAGTGGTGTTACAATACAAATATTTGCTGTAATATTGTCAATGATTTATTTGTAAAATGCTCAAGAAATATATCCTATACATATGCAACCTATGTTGGCATAAAGGGGTCATAGGAAATATTTATCACGTTAGCTATTACTTGCCTACAAAATAATTATCCAATGAAACTTCATAATAGCTATTGCGTGGCCACGTAATAAATAAGATATTCCTATGTCCCCTTTATGCCACCGTAGCAACTTGACTATAATTAAATTAAATTAATACAATTATTTTATTGTTATATGAACAATTTCTTTGTTTCAGCTCCAGAAGAGCAAAAGTATGGAAGGTAAGTTATTTAATCAATCAGTGTAAAAACAGATTTTTTTACCAAAGGGTTGATTAATAATGGTTAGAATACAATTCTGGAAGCCTTGTGAAAGGGTAGATTAATAATGGTTAGAATACAATTCTGGAAGCCTTGTGAAAGGGTAGATTAATAATGGTTAGAATACAATTCTGGAAGCCTTGTGAAAGGGTTGATTAATAATGGTTAGAATACAATTCTGGAAGCCTGGTGAACGGTTTGATTAATAATGGTTAGAATACAATTCTGGAAGCCTTGTGAAAGGGTAGATTAATAATGGTTAGAATACAATTCTGGAAGCCTTGTGAAAGGGTAGATTAATAATGGTTAGAATACAATTCTGGAAGCCTTGTGAAAGGGTAGATTAATAATGGTTAGAATACAATTCTGGAAGCCTTGTGAAAGGTTTGATTAATAATGGTTAGAATACAATTCTGGAAGCCTTGTGAAAGGGTAGATTAATAATGGTTAGAATACAATTCTGGAAGCCTTGTGAAAGGGTAGATTAATAATGGTTAGAATACAATTCTGGAAGCCTTGTGAAAGGGTAGATTAATAATGGTTAGAATACAATTCTGGAAGCCTGGTGAAAGGGTAGATTAATAATGGTTAGAATACAATTCTGGAAGCCTGGTGAAAGGGTAGATTAATAATGGTTAGAATACAATTCTGGAAGCCTTGTGAAAGGGTAGATTAATAATGGTTAGAATACAATTCTGGAAGCCTTGTGAAAGGGTAGATTAATAATGGTTAGAATACAATTCTGGAAGCCTTGTGAAAGGGTAGATTAATAATGGTTAGAATACAATTCTGGAAGCCTGGTGAAAGGGTAGATTAATAATGGTTAGAATACAATTCTGGAAGCCTTGTGAAAGGGTAGATTAATAATGGTTAGAATACAATTCTGGAAGCCTGGTGAAAGGGTAGATTAATAATGGTTAGAATACAATTCTGGAAGCCTTGTGAAAGGGTAGATTAATAATGGTTAGAATACAATTCTGGAAGCCTTGTGAAAGGGTAGATTAATAATGGTAAGAATACAACTCTGGAAGCCTTGTGAAAGGGTAGATTAATAATGGTTAGAATACAATTCTGGAAGCCTGGTGAAAGGGTTGATTAATAATGGTTAGAATACAATTCAGGAAAGATGGTTGGATGAACCAGCTGCCATATATAACCGAAATGTCATTGAAAAATGGCGTTAAAACCATTGAAACAAAATAAAAAAATATTTCATTCTATTTTTAACCGTGAAATCGTCTGAATGTTTTTGAAATATTAAAATGGTGTACAAAGATAACTTCTTTTTTGCTTGTTTTTGGATTTTGTATACAGTGTCCAAGTATATTCTGTTTCAGACTTGTCTCCTGCTGAAATAAAGCCAGCCGGTTCAGCACCGGTTATCTCCTCAAACAACAAGCGTCTCACCATGGAGACAGACCAGAAAGCACCAGAGCCTGCTCCAGTTGTACCAAAGAGGAAATCCAGGTAGATATAAGTCTTGTTTCAGTTTGTTAGCTTAAAAACAATTGCTTACAACCAGTGTCCCCATCTACTACTGAGCCAAGTACTGTGTCTAGAAATATCACAGGAGAAGCACCAGACATGTATCGGTACTTTACATTGGGCATGATAAAGATCAGGAAAAACTATTTGAAAAGATAAGTAGGGATATAAATGGTTCTCTTGTATCATATCTTGCCTCTCTCATGCACAGCTCTGAAATGACCATAGCTGTCAAATGGGCCTTTAAACAACATTAAATAAATAGCTTACAACATGATTTAAGAGCTTAAGACATTTCTGAGGTTTTTATTCATTATGGTTAAAAGTCGAATTCGTGTAATCTACATACTATTGAAATTCATCATTTCTACTTTTTAAGGGTGTATAGAAGTGAATATAACTCCAACTTTAAAGAGCCTGGAAGATTTGACTATGTAAGAGGATCATGGCATGGGGCAGCCCCTCCTCATGTACAAATTAAGGGTGTAAGTGTTTTTACCTGACTTCTTTTTTCTAGTTAAGGTGGATCACGGGTTTCCTCCAGAAAATGGTCATTTTTTTAGACGTCAACGTACAATAACGAAATTTTGCATAAACAACGTTTAAGGTATTGGCTAACGCAGAAATGATATATTCAAATGATATTTCCATGGAAACTGCTCAAAAGCGCCACCTATCGGAGCGATGTTTTTCGTTGATTTTCGCGTTATTTCCTGTACTGCTCCGCTAATATTGTGTATTAAGTTATGCAATTTACATAAATGCAATGCTGTATCATTTACAAATCCGAAAAAGTCAGTAATGTTATATTTTGCTGCCATTAAATATTAAAAGACGTCGAGCGAACTCTGTAGGGGTAGCAATTTACAATGCCAAAAATAAGACATTTTTCTCTCAGTCGCGTCAGTAGAGAAAAAACGGCCCGATGAATTTTTTTTTAAAACGCAGAAAAGATTCTTTGTACAATTTAGAAAACTTTAAAATAATAAAAAAATATGGTCACCGACTTCGTTTTCGCGCCAATGAAACTTATTTAAACTTGGAAAAAGGCTTAAAACATCAACGTTTTTATACAAGATCGACGTGACGTTGCGACTTTTTAGTTGTTACTGGCATATTTTGGCTTAACGTCACGTCAATCTTGAATTTTATGGCAACGTTTTTAGGGTATTCCGTGTTTAGATAAGTTTCAATGGCGCTAAAACGAAGTCGGTGACCATATGTTCTTATTTTTTTATAGTCTTTCAAATTATTTTAAGAATCTCTACTGAGTTTTAAAAAAAAATTCATCAGGCCATTTTTTCACTGTTGACGCGACCGAGAGAAAAATGTCTCATTTTATGGCATTGTAAATTGTCACCCCTGCAGAGTTCGCTCTACGTCTTTCAATATTTAATGACAGCAAAATGTAACATGATTGACTTTTCCGGATTTGTAAATGATCCAGCATTGCAGTTATGTAAATTGCATAACTTAATGCACAATATTATCGGAGCAATACAGGAAATAACGCGAAAATCAACGAAAAATATATCACTCCGCTAGATGGCGCTTTTTGACTGGTTTCCATGGAAATATCATTTGAATATATCATTTCTGCGTCAGCCAATATATTAAAAGTTGTTCATGTAAAACTTATTTATTGTACGTTGACGTCTAAAAAAATGACCATTTTTCTAGAGGAAACCCGCGATCCACCTTAACTATACCCCCAGATATGAAATGTATGGGAGCTATATTGGATTCATGCTTGTCAGTCTGTTGGTTGGTAGGTTGGTCGTTCCTTGTGTCTGTAGACACAATTTGTCCAGACAATTTCTCATCAACTACTGACAGGAATTTAATGAAACTAAACAAAAGTGATAAGTAGTTAGCCTAGTTCTGCATGCATTAAGCTTGTCTTGATTGGTTGAAATTGAGTTATGGACAAATTCAATTTCTCAGCAACTACAGGCAGGAA
The DNA here is from genome assembly GCA_964023205.1 of Lutraria lutraria. Lineage (NCBI taxonomy): Eukaryota > Metazoa > Mollusca > Bivalvia > Venerida > Mactridae > Lutraria > Lutraria lutraria. Next base: position 25,636,087 of record OZ026844.1, on the reverse strand, counting down.
TTCAGTGAAACTTCTTAGAAGTGATAAGTAGTTTGCCAAGTTGTGCATGTCCACTATAGATTTTGTCCTAGTCAATTTTAATGAGTTATGGCCCTTTGTTCCTTTTTAGCTCACCTGATTCATCAGGTGAGCTTTTAGGATCGTTGAATGTCCGTCGTCCGTCCACAATTAGTTTGTTTACACTCTAGCATCCGCAGCTCTTCACAAATCTTGATTAAACTTGCTCACAATGTATATGGCCACAATGTCTCAGCTAAGTTCGATTATGGGCAAAATCTGCCAATAACTTCTAGAGTTATGGGCCCTTGAATTACAAAATTTGCTATATTTTAGTTTGTTTACACTCTAGCACATTCATTTATTCATCAATCCTAATCATATTTTCAGTAAATGTGTATAACCAAAAGATCTTGGACAAGTTCGATTATGGGCGGAATCGGACCAGAACTTCAAGAGTTATGGGCCCTTGACTTTGAAAATTTGCTATATATTAGGTTGTTTACACTCTAGCCCTTCACTTATTCACCAATCCTAATAATATTTTCAGTAAATGAGTATCACCAAAAGATCTTGGACAAATTCGATTATGGGCGGAATCGGACCACATGTTCAAGAGTTATGGGCCCTTGACTTAGAAAATTTGCTAAAATTTAGCTTGTTTACACTCTAGCACCTTCATTTATTCACAGATCCTAATCATATTTACAATGAATGTTTATGACCTTACAGTATTGGACAAGTTCAGTTATGGGTGGAATCGGACCAGAACTTCAAGAGTTATGGGCCCTTGGATCAGAAAATTTGCTACGTTTTAGCTTGTTTAACAGTATTATACCTTCATTGTTGGTTTTGATCTCAAAATCTACATAAAAATGGGTTATACGAGTTGGAAACTATATTATTTGGTCATTAATTATTGTGACTTTGTTCTCAGGTGAGCGATAAAGGGCCATCGTGGCCCTCTTGTTATATAATGTGTATTTAGAAATTGGTCAGGATATTTCTAAGCAACAATTTGCAGGTATTTAAAAAATGCATTACAGTAAAAACCCGCTATTACGGCCACCTTTCGTTCTTAAGCAAAGTGGTCTTAATAGCGGGATGGTCTTATTAGTGGAACAAGGTATTCCTCTACCCTTACCCCATTGAAACTGGTCATGATTATGTAGGCCAATAGATCAACATTCCAACATTCTGATTGATCAATTGCATTATTTCTTTCAAACTTAATTTTTACGTTTCCATTGATGCATGATTCATGTAGGATACAGATTTAATCAAAATTTTAGCTATCAGATCGAAAATAAAACTGATTATGCGCAACATTTCAGATATCCTTCATAAACAGTCATTATTTTACACAAATTCACATTTCGCAATTTATTGAATATCAGCAAATTTCGGCGAATACAATACAAATTTATAACAACCAAATTCCAGAAATTAACACAAGCATTTTCATTGCAATTTTCCGATTGAATAGTCAGTCTACTACAAGGAGAAATGTGAGACAAACACTTCGTCTTCATGGGGAAATACACAGCAAAGACCATTGTTAATCCGACCAATTATCATTGACATTAATGACAATCAAAAGCAATCTTTGACACTTTGTTTTTATAACATGCAAACAGCCGACAATTAAACAATTAACGCAAATCGATACTGTACATGTCGTAAAAGTGTGGGAATGCCTGGGGTGCACAGCAGTGGCCGTTGTAGCGGATTATAATTAGGTGTGAAATGATGAATTAGTCTGAAACATGTGGTCGTATTGGTGGAATAGCGGGGTGGTCGTATTTTCGGACAAACAACCATTAAACTTTAGAACAAAATATTCTGTTCTTTCGTCGCAATTTCGGGGTGGTCATAAGTAGGGATTTTACTGTATATTTCCCTTATAAAATGTAACAATAACTGTGTCAAGGCAGTGTCTGGGGGTATTCATCATCTTTAGTGATAGCTCTAGTTTGTGTATGATGTGCAGTATAAGATGTTGATAGCAAATTTTTGCTAAGAATTGTATAGCATACTTTTTTACACCAAGACAACTTACTTACTGCTTCACTTTCAGAAAATGTCATTGTGATTCTGTAAAAGTAAGTGTAATTAAATTTGTTACAGTTATGACCATTTTGTTTCTTGGATCAATTAATGCTGTTTTGAAATTTGATGATGATCATGATATTTTTTCTTATTCAAGGGTTACTATAGTTTACTTTTTATATTTACAGCCAGAACAGACAACCCAAGCCCCCGCTCTGGATACATGGTTTGCTGAGGTTATAGAGCTACGTCGTAAAGCTCTTGAATACAGACAGCGTGCTCTTGGCACTCACTTTTCTCGGGAACATATGGCTCAGCTGATGGCAAAACAAAATGACCTATGGGAAGCTTCTACGCCAACTGCTAGAAGTACATTGTCTGCTTTATCTCTAGAATCTGGCCTGAATTCTCACAGAGAAGATAGGTAAGTACATGTCCTTTTATTTTTGTCTAACCACACATCTTTTCTGAATAGTTTTTAGCTCACCTGATTCATCAGGTGAGCTTTTAGGATCGGTGAATGTCCGTCGTCCGTCCACAATTAGTTTGTTTACACTCTAGCAACTGCAACTCTTTACGAATCTTGATTAAACTTGCTCACAATGTATATGGCCATGTCTCGGCTAAGTTCGATTATGGGCAAAATCTGATAATAACTTCTAGAGTTATGGGCCCTTGAATTACAAAATTTGCTATATTTAGCTTGTTTACACTCTAGCGCCTTCATTTATTCACCAATCCTGATAATATTTTAAGTAAATGTGTATAACCAAAAGATCTTGGACAAGGACGATTATGGGCAATATCGGACCAGAACTTCAAGAGTTATGTGCCCTTGACTTAGAAAATTTACTATATTTGAGTTTGTTTACACTCTAGCACATTCATTTATACACCAATCCTAATCATATTTTCAGTAAATGTGTATAACTAAGAGATCTTGGACAAGTTTGATTATGGGCAAAATCGGACCAGAACTTCAAGAGTTATGGGCCCTTGACTTTGAAAATTTGCTATATTTTAGCTTGTTTACACACTAGCGCTTCATTTATACACCGATCGTAATAATATTTTCAGTAAATGAGTATAACCAAAAGTTCTCAAACAAGTTCGATTATGGGCGGAATCGGACTACATCTTCAAGAGTTATGGGCCCTTGACTTAGCAAATATGCTATATTTTAGCTTGTTTACACTCTAGCGCCTTCATTTATTCACCGATCCTAATCATATTTACAATGAATGTGTATGACCTTATGGTTTTGGACATGTTAAGTTATGGGTGGAATCGGACCACAACTTCAAGAGTTATTGACCCTTGGATTAGAAAATTTGCTACGTTTTAGCTTGTTTAACAGTATTATACCTTCATTGTTGGTTTTGATCTCAAAATCTACGTAAAAATGAGTTTTACAAGATGGAAACTATATTACCTGGTCATTGATTATTGGCCTTTGTTCTCAGGTGAGCGATAAAGGGCCAATGTGGCCCTCTTGTTTATTCTTTTTAGGCATAGATCATCCAATTTCTGATAACTGTATTGTTTCTATAATCTAACATTAGAATACAGTTTAAACAAAAACAACACGTGTTTAAATTTGTTTATGTATTTTTATGTTTCGGCATTGCGCCGTCGTCAGAATAATACATAATAATAAACAACGGACATGACGTCATGTATTATTTGACGTTACGTTAAAGGGCGGAATATATAATTACAGTCTAGCCTGGCCTTATGGTCACCTGGAATCAGCGGTCACCTCCTTTTAACGGCCAGTTTCATTCCCCTCAACAAAATTCATTCTATATTTACCATGGATTAAACGGTCACCTGGCAAACGCGGCCAGTTAATTTCATCCCAAATACCATATTTTATTCGCATTAAACGGTCACCGGCCAGCGGCCAGTTAATTTCATCCCAAATACCATATTTAATCTGCATCAAACGGTCACCAGCCAAGCGCGAAATTCCAATATAAACATCGCTGAAATACACATTATGTCACAAAAAAACCGCTAAATTTAGATAACCTTTGACCCACAATTTAGCGCAGATTAACGACATACTCCGCCATATATCGGGCATCCAATCAGATACGATGTTTCGTCTCTGCCACACACGACGTGTTGACCACAGTTCTATTTAATTAGGTCGGTGTTTTGATGCAAGCAACGTGCAAATTATGCTGTAATCATAAAAAAGGTGAGGTGTTGAGAAGTTTGTCGTCAATGCAATTAAATCTAAGGCACTTCAACAAAAGAAAATAACACCCATTGTTGTAATCAATGAATTAAGGAAATTTTAACTTGAGATGATCGTAAACCGAAATGGAAATTCAACATGCAAATACTCATCACTGATTACTTAAAAAGCAGTTGTTCAGAAACAAATAATTGACAAATATGTTTTCACTCAAATACACGTAACAGTTGTTTTAAATCTACCAGATGACCAAACGACTTTCCGAAAATCTACTTTCGCTTTGTCTATGTTAAACGATAAAGTCGAAACATCGCCAAATAAAACTAATTATAATAATAATTAATAAATGCCCGCTCTACGGTCCGATTGTCCGGTATTAAAAAGTACGGAGACGTATGTACGTATCTTACGGAAAATGTAGGGGAAAATACTTGTCGTGTGCCTTATTTTTGGATTGGTTGGTAACTAAAATAAATATTATGTGTAATACATAAATTGTTAATTTCTATTCCTTTTGTATTTTTCTGTACTAAATGTTGATACATGTACTGATTATTATATTTACTGGGTAATCATAGTGTATATAGCACTACACCTGTATTCATAAAACAAAGATTAGTGAAAAATGGTACTGATATTATACACCTCTGTTAAGTGGTCACCTGCCTTAAGGTTGGACTGTATATAAAATAAAACATGCATGAATGAACACATTAATGTGTTATTTGGAATTGGGTTATAGTACTATACGGATATGATATACAAATATTTCCTATAGAATTATGATTATAAAAAACGTTTTTTTTTTTTTTTTATAATCTAACATAAAACTTATGTTAAAGATAATATACATGTTAAAACATACGAAACATTCATTTAGTCAATTTCAAAAGTACGAAAATAAGATTTTTGTTTACAGTAAAATCCATACTTATGACCACCCCGAAAATACAACCGCCCAGCTATTATGACTGATTTTTAAAAGAACGGAATATTTTGTTCCAAAGTTTAATGGTCGTTTGTCTGAAAATACAACCACCCTGCTATTCCATGAATACGACCACATTTTTTCGGACCAATGTATCATTTCACACCTAATTATAATCCGCTACAACGACCACCGCTGTGCACCCCAGGCATTCCCACACTTTACGACATGTACAGTATCGATTTGGGGTAATTGTTTAATTGTCGTCTGTTTGCACGTTATGAAAACAAAGTGTTAAAAAACTGTGTTGTTGATGGCTTTTGATTGTCATTAATGTTGATGATATTGGTCGGATTAACAAAGGTCTTATATTTCTCCATGAAGATGAAGTGTTTGTCGCGCATTACTCCTTGTAGTGGGTCGACTATTCAATCGTAAAATGGCAATGAAAATGCTTGTGTTATAAATTTGTATTGTATCAATTTATTGCGAAATGTAAATTTATGTAAAATAACTACTATTTACGAAGGATATCTGAAATGTTGCGCATAGTCAGTTTTATTTTCGATCTGACAGCTACAATATTGATTAAATCTGTATCCTACATGAATTATGGATAAATCGAAACGTAAAAATTAAGTTTGAAGAAATAATGGAATTTATCAATCAGAATGTTGGTATGATGATCTATAGGCCTACATATGACCATTTCAATGTGGTAAGGTATAGAGGCACATACCTTGTTCCACTAATATGACCACCCTGCTATTAAGACCACTTTGCTTAAGAATGAAAGGTGGTCATAATAGCGGGATTTTACTGTACTACATATGGACTAATTTCCTTGACTTTATAACAAAGTATCTGAGCTTGACACAAATTTACACTCTTAGCTTAAAAAGAAACAAATCACAAGCAAAAAAAGGGTACTGTATACGTTGAAATTTTGGCGGTGGTTTAATGTTTGCTATTTTGGCGGTTGTTAGGTTTCAGCCAATTTAAAACCCCGCCAATAATTCACACCGCAGATATATAACACCGCCAATAATAGCAAAACAAATAACTTGACTTAAGCTAAAAACAATTAATCAGTGGTTAAATATGCAAATATATGCAAATAAGTTATACTTTTGTATACATAAAATGGCATAATAAATGATAGTCGTTATCAACAAAAAAAATGCTAAGTGATATGAACAAACAAGCAAACCATTACCAATTTTTAATAAAATGTGCTAATCTTCGACTGTGTTTGCAATTTTTATAACAAAGGAATACTATTAACGATGTATATTACAATAAGAAAAGGGCATTGTACAAGTATAAGGAAGGTGTGACAATAGTTACAAACAAAGAACATTTAAAGATGTACAGCAAATTATAGTATAGGTTATATTGATGTAATTTTAGCTGGCGACGGACAATGGATGGTTTTATTTTGGTGGATTTTTAAGAAATGGCCAATTCTTGACCACCGCCATTATTTAACTTTCCAAAAAACGCCAAATTTTAGCCCTGCCAATTTAAAGACATATACAGTATCTTTTGTCTGAAGAATATTATATGAGCAGTTACTGTAAATCCGGTTTTATTTGCGATGTTTTTATTTTCACTAATATTCGCGCATGGAAGGCTCCGCGAATTCATAAATCCGCGTAAATTTATTAATATAACGTAATTACTACTCTTCAGAGGCTTACTGTATCCTATGTGGTGATTTTAATGTTGATATCTCGTCTTCTATCTCTTCTGATAGACAAATTTGCTTTAATCAATTCCTTGTTCAAAATGAACTCATTCCATGTGAGACTAACGGTTGTTATTATACATTCCGCCCAACGCATAAAATTCTTGATTATGTTATAGTGAACAGACTGCAAAAAGACAATATATGTTCAAATTATGTTATTGATGATGATTGTTGTTGTGTATCTGATCACCAACCTATTCTAACTAAATGTATTATACCTCTAACACATATTGATATATCTCATACTAACCATATTGCTTGGAACAAATGTAACTCTGATCATTTATACATGTATTCTATGATGCTTGAACATGAACTTCATGCTGTAGATATTTCAAATATGCTTAATTGTCCGGAAAACACTGAGATTTTATATAATCATGTTGTAAATTGTATACAAATCTGTTCCGAACAAACTTTACCTGTAAGCAAATTCAATATCCATACAAAACCATACTGGAATACAGATGTCAAAAACGCATACCAACACCAGCTGAATGAACGTATTGCATGGATACAACATGGTAAAGAACATAACAAAAATAATGTGTATTACTCAAACTATAAAGCAGCAAAACGAGAATTCAGGAATATACAAAATAGAGCGATTGCTGATACTAATTCTAAGTACTATAATGAACTGAACACAGTAGCAGAATGTGACATGAGATTATTTTGGAGACTTGTGAAAAAGAAACAATATAAACGATCGAATCCAATAAACGCGATTGAAAGCTGTGACGTGATATCTAGCGACCCTACTACCATTGCAAACATATTCAGAGACTATTATGAAAAAGTGTTTACACCCCAAGACAAAGATCATTTTGATCTAATATTTCTACATAATCTTGAGGAAAATGTGAAGCAATTGAGAGATAATAACGATAACTTCGATGACCCTATATTGACAAGGGAAGTAACAGATCATGAACTAAGTTCATACATCAAAGAGATGAAAACACGAAAAGCACCAGGCTTTGATTGTGTATCCGCTGAACATATAATTTATGGTGGAAGGACACTAAATTCCTATCTAAGAAAACTATTCTGCATGATGATAAACTGTCATTATATACCAAATGGTTGTAAAATTGGAGTTATTATTCCCGTATATAAGGATGGAAAACCAAAGCTTAAACCTAAAAGTTATCGACCAATAAATCTGCTACCCGTTATATACAAACTATTTGAATGTATTCTACACCAACGGCTAAATGAGTGGACTACCTCAAAAGATATCCAATTTCCAAACCCTCAACAAAATGCCTATCAATCGCATCTAGGTCCAATCGCTACTTCATTCAACCTACAAGAAAGTGCCCTACATTTGATTGAACAGCGATCAGATGTATACGCCGCGTTCTTAGACACGGCAGGCGCTTTTGACAATTGCCAACATAGTGCTTTAATCTACAAAATGCATCAACTTGGTATTAAAGGAAAGTTTTTGAAACTGATCATAGATAGCTTCAATGGAATATCAAGTTCCGTCTTAGTAAATGGCATCATGTCAAATAGATTCCATATTAGGCAAAGTTGTCGACAAGGGGGAATACTGTCTACAGTCATGGAGTTATCTACTCTTTATTGATGAACTTTTAAATACATTAGAGAAAAGTGGTCACGGTCTATCTGTTGGTAATATCTCATGTGGCAATCCTACATTAGCTGATGACTTAACGCTTTTATGCCCATCAAAAACAGCACTAGAAAAAAAACTCTAAATCGTCAATACTTACGCTAACAAGTGGGGCTATGAGTTCAATTATGACAAATGTTGTCTGATGAAATTCGGCAAACGTGTGATAAACAATTTTACGGTCAAATTTGGTTCCTCGGAAATATCATCTTCTAGCATTGCCACTCATGTAGGCATAAAACTTAACAGTGCACTAAATGTGAGAGACACTATTGAGAATAGAATCCGTAAAGGACAATCTTCATTATATTCTGTGGTTGCTATAGAAAGCAAAACTGGAGACGTGAATCCTATTCGAATGGCATCCATTGTGCGTTCTGTAACATTGTCAACTCTACTGTACGGTGCTGAAGTATGGCATAATATGTCAACGGCAGACCTTCGAAAAGTTCAAAGATTTCAGAAGATGGCTGCGAAAAAAAACCAACACCTCCCCGATCCTACAAGAACCGACATGGCACTGAGTACCCTAGGCTGGCATCCAATCGACGCCGACATAACGAAGAGAAAACTGTCCTTCCTGCAGAAACTATGTACCATGCCTACACATACCACTACTCGACAGTTATTCAACTGAATCTGAATCTGTACACAACTAAAGGCTTTCGTAACCAACTAGATTTCATTCCAGATGTATGTAAACTACTTGTTTTGTATGGAGTTTTCAACTATTTAACATTGTATCGTCAAAACGCTGTCTTTCCAAATAAATATTCATGGAAAAACATAGTATCAAAAGCAATTCACAACATTCAATTGAATAAATGGAAATATAGAGTAAAAAGTGACAGTGAATTCAAAAGATTTTTATCTCTACATAATACAGTGAAACCATTACATTTATGGTTATATCCATGTACCAATAGTGAAATAATCCATGTTATCTCATCAGTTCGTGTTCTGCTGTCTAGGTCTTTCAACAACAAATTAATATGCAAAATGTGTAAATCTGAAACAGATGATATCTATAGACATCTACTTGCCGAATGCATTATGTTTGCTAAGGATAGATCAGAATTTATAGACAATATAAGCAGCCAAATAAATTCTTCAACGGCAGACTTCCTACGACACTCAAATGCTGAACTTTTCATTCAGTCAATCTTTCACTTTGATCAAAACATTCTTTCCGTCTTCCAAGTACAGCCATGTTCATTATATTACAAGCACTTTTTTAACTTAAGTTGCAAATTCACTCACAAAGTATATGTGACATATTGCAACAAGAGTTAATCTCAGTATGAGACAAGCATCATTGTAATGTAATCATACCTTAAATTTGATCTTAACACTTTCGAATTTCGGTTAAGACAAATGAAATAAGGAATTGTATTAAGATGCACATAAAAAGCTGCAATATACAAATAGAAATTGTGTTACTAACTTTCTTTATCTATATATCTATTTAACGTGTTAAATTAAATACACTTTCATCTTATTTATTGTACATATACATGTCATGAAAATGAACATATTTTGTATTCTTTCATTTTCCTTATAAATCATTGTAATTTATGTACAATATGTATGATATTTATATGCAATTGTAAATCACTGAAAAGTGGAAATAAAGAGTATATCACTTGTCTGTATGTACACTATACATGTATATTGTGTTTCGTTAACATAATATGGAGTTGTGCTAATTGGTGTGCCTAAAACACATCAAACAAACAAACATTGTGTGTGTTGCCTGAGTGACAATGTTTGGTATAATGATCTGTTTAAACACATTTCTTAAGATAACAATAGGGATTAACAGTTCGTCACTTTTCTATATTCAATACTGTATTGATTGTAACAGGTTTTGGTGATTTAATTTTTACAGGTAATGCATTATATAAGTTTCACCCGTTTTATTTATCTATTTATTTTATAATTCAAAGCCTTCGCGAAATTTAAATAAAGAGCGTTCAGACGCGAATTCATAAATACGCGAATATATTCAGAGTAGTTTAAAATATTTCTTTCTCCAAGTTACAATCAGATCAAGAGCTTTGTAACACAATGGCCTACCTGTCACTAGTTTGTATAATTTCCTTCTTACAGACAAGCTAAAGCTGTGAAGACTCAGGCTTACAGAGAGGCTGACTCCACTGCTGCTACCATGGACTCTCAAGATGATCAGAGTACTGCACGTCTTAGTGAAGTTGGTCAGTCAACAAAGAAACAAGCCTGGACAGATGACAATGATGATCAACTGAGGTAAGAGGATACATGTATATGTATTCTATTAAACTAGACCTAATATGCACAAACTGTTTTTATGATTGAATGATACAAATAAAGATGTTCTTACTGAATTATGTATTTTTGCATTAAGACATGGCCAAAATATATAATGAACTTAAGGTGATATGGATTTATATGCTTATGTGATAACAATATTCTCATTTTACTTTATTATACCCCCGTAAATGAAGTTTGAGAGGGGGTATATTGGAGTCACTCATGTCCTTCGGTCGTTGGTCGGTCGGTTGCTCAGTCTGTCAGTCCGTCCGTCCGCATAAAATAACAAAAGTTGGTGGAGGGAACTACTTTCACATTCTTTAAGCAATTGCAATGAAACTTAAAATATGATATCACTGTGAAGTGTAGATGTGCAAGAAACAATTTTCATTCCCAGGGATTCACTTATTCCAGAGTTATGTGCCCTTGAACTTAGCCATATAGTGCACAATGGCAGTCTTAGTTTGTGGAGCGAACTACTTCCACATTTTTCAAGGGATGGAATTGAAACTTGAAATTTGTTATCACCATGAAGTGTACATGTGCAAGACACAATTTTCATTCCCAGCGATTCACTCATTCCAGAGTTATGTGCCCTTAAACTTAGCCATATAGTGTACTATCACAATCTTAGTGTCAAAGCGGTGGCGGGCGTATTAGTCACCTCTGTGACAGCTCTAGTTTTACTTGTCTTTACTTAGCTGTAATTTGCCAAGTACTATCTAATAATTTTTCCATTATGCATGTACTGAATTGCTATTTATTAAGTCATTACATTTATTGTACACGCATGTGCTTATAATTGTATGTATATATATTTGTATATGTTATGACAATGACCTGTTATTCTCAAGTCTGAATAAAGTTTTGTTCTATTCTGTTCTGTATTAAAGTGAATAATTTCAGCTATGTGTAATTATTTTTAGGAATATTCAAATCCATATTTAAGATTCTAATAATGAATTACATGTCTAGTATGTTATTGTGCTTTATCATCTGTTTATGATCCTATTGTGATAAATAAATTGTTTTTCTTTTTTAGCCAAGGAACTCTCTCAACATATGCCTCTGAATCTCCTGATATAGGTCGTCTCCCCACACCTGTAATCAGACAACAGGTTGAGAAGTCCAGTAGCCAGAAAAGGCGACATCACTTAGACAGGACTACACCCTCAGTGGGCGGGGCCATTCTGAGCTCACCTCCAGATGTTAGGAAGAAAAAATCTGGGAAAAAAATGGTGGCCAAATCTGTTGATAGTGTTTCTCTTGGTGAGTGTGTTTCTAAAATTTGAAAGGTTAAGCTTTATAAGTCATTCACCACTATTCTGTTAAGTGTTAGTGCTTTACTGATATATTTTACATTAGATTTTTTTAAACAGTGTTTATTTTGGGACTGATTTGGGGCTGATATATGACCCAATTCCCCTATCTTTAATTTTTTCCTTAATTAATAAATAAAATCCCCTTCAGTAGAATCTCATTTTTCTTGAAAACATTTTTGGTAAAAAAGATCAGTTAATTGACCTGTATGATAGCTCTTTGTCTAAAGCCATCAAGGTTATAAGTTACCTATTGGTGATTACATGTAAGGAGGATATGTATGCATCGTCATGTTATTGTTCAACCTTTATCCCCTCAAGATGCTATATTTCCCTTTCTAAGGCCCGCCACCTTTCCAATAAAGATGAAAAAAAAACGTGAACTCTATCATTTTTGCAACACTATGGGAATAAAGAAAAATTCGTGTAAACTCAAACATTTAATTCATCTTGTGGAAGATTAATTTATTGCTCTCTTATTATTGATATAGGAACAGTTGAAGATGAAACACCAAGGTCTGTAGTTGAACATAAACCTCTAGCTGGACAAAAGGTAAGATTTCATTACATTACAATAGTATTATAACTAAAAAGTCTACAAAGTGATTATTATTTACAGTCTAACCTGTATTAGCACTCACCTCCAAACTAAGGTCACCCTGTGAATAAAGGCCATTGTTTGATAAACCATCATTGATTATATATAACTAAATGACCTCCAAATAAATGCCACCTGTCTATGAATGCCACATTATGTCTTTGTGAAGGGTGGCATTTGTTCACACATTTTACTGTATACCAGTTCAGTCAACTATGAATAAAGTATGTGCTCTGTTAAACATGTGAGTTGTCTTCATTTATCAGTACTTTGTTGTTTTATTGTAAATATTCATTCTGTAGACCTATGTTTTTCTATATACAGTCATACAGTCAAACGTGTGAACAAAGACCATCCTTGGGACAAACTGTGCCCTTTATTGACAGGTCGTCTACATTCCAATGTCATTTTGATCTAAATTTTTAAAAGAATGACATTTGTTCACAGGATGGCCTTTATTTAGAGATGGCCTCTAACACATGGTTGACTGTACTGCTTTGTGATGAAAAAGTTGCCTTGTATTATATAATGATTATATTCATATCAAATAAATTGTTAATTTTGTTCTGCAGACATTCAAAGTGTCAGCTAATGAAGGTAACATTTCTGCTGCTCCAACATTTGGTATGCCATCTAGAGATACTCATGCATTAAGAGATGATGATGCTTCCCTTGATCGTGAATTACGTACACAGTTTGTGTATACACCAGCTAAGGCAACTCCAGGTAACATTCATCTCATTATTGTCTGATTTTGATTTGTTATACTTTTGATGTGTATTTCTAATTGGATATACAAACTGGACTGTAATTGCTACATAATTGATATTGCAGTCAAACCTGTGTTTGCGCTCACCTTCAAATAAAGGCCTCCCTGTGAATAAAAGCTTGTTTTTTAGCTCACCTGATTCATCAGGTGAGCTTTTAGGATAGATGAATGTCCGGCGTCAGGCGCCCATCGGCCGTCATCCGTCCACAATTAGATTGTTTACACTTTAGCATCCACAGCTCTTAACAAATCGTGATCAAACTTGCTCACAATCTATATATATATATGATATTTTCAGTAAATGTGTATAACCAAAAGATCTTGAACAAGTTCGATTATGGGCGGAATCAGACCAGAACTTCAAGAGTTATGGGCCCTTGATTTTGAAAATAAATTTGCTATATTTGAGTTTGTTTACACTCTAGAGCATTCATTTATTCACCGATCCTAATCATATTTACAATGAATGTGTATGACCTTACGGTCTTGGACAAGTTCAGTTATGGATGGAATCAAATCACAACTTCAAGATTTATGGGCCCTTGGATTAGAAAATTCGCTACGTTTTAGCTTGTTTAACAGTATTATACCTTCATTGTTGGTTTTGATCTCAAAATCCACGTAAAGTTGGGTTATACGAGGTGGAAACTATATTATCTGGTCATTAATTATAGTGGCTTTGTTCTCAGGTGAGCGATAAAGGGCCATCTTGGCCCTCTTGTTTAAAGTCATTGATTATTTAGAACAAAATGACCTCTGATTAAAGACCTCCTGTCAATAAAGGACATAATCATGTCTTTCCCAAGGGTGGCCTTTGTTCACAGGCTTGACTGTATAAGTTGTATCATTTTAATTAAAAATGTAAGCAAATTGAAAATGTAAGGAAATGGTGTTGTTCTGGAATTAAATACATTTTCTATTGACTATGGAAATTAGGCTAATTTTGTTTGTAATAAATCCAAATTTCCAACTATTTTGTATGCTGGTTTATCATACTATTTTGTATTTCTGTTGGCAAGTCTTTCTAATGTTTTAAGTTAATATAGCATAATGTCTCTCTTTAAATAATCTAGGAATGTGCAAAAATCAACTTGAGTTTAAAATAATCATGATGCAAAATTTAATGTTTTAAGGTGGTCTGTCTGCTATTGAAGAAAATTATGGACAAACTTACAACAAATCTAAGGCTGATGTTGCCAACATGAAGGAGTTTTCTTGGGCCTTAGATGGAGGTATGTAGCACTGTGGAAAAATACAACTGTAGGCTTGTCACTTCCATTGTTTTTAGCTCACCAGAGCACAAAGTTTGTTCAATTATTGCCCTAGGGTCAAAATTGAAGGACAAAGTCGATTATGGGCGGAATCGGACCAAAACTTCAAGAGTTATGGGCCCTTGACTTAGAAAATTTGCTATATTTGAGTTTGTTTACACTCTAGCGCATTAATTTATTCATCAATCCTAATCATATTTTCAGTAAATGTGTATAACCAAAATATCTTGGACAAGATCGGTTATGGGTGGATTCGGACCAGAACTTCAAGAGTTATGGGCCCTTGACTTAGAAAATTTGCTATATTTTAGCTTGTTTACACTCTAGCGCCTTCATTTATTCACCGATCCTAATCGTATTTACAATGAATGTGTATGACGTTATGGTTTTGAATAAGTTCAGTTATGGGTGGAATCGGACCCCAACTTCAAGAGTTATGGGCCCTTGGATTAGAAAATTTGCTACGTTTTAGCTTGTTCAACAGTATTATACCTTCATTGTTGGTTTTGATCTCAAAATCTAAGTAAAAATTAGTTTTACGAGATGGAAACTATATGACCTGGTCATAAATTATTGGCCTTTGTTCTCAGGTGAGCGATAAAGCGCCATCGTGGCCCTCTTGTTTTAATACCTAAAAATGGATAAAATTGTCATTTTTATACAAAATTGCCACATTTTTAATGCTCCACAATTTGACTTTGTTCATTATGAGATATAGTGAACATGTTTCCTGTTTTTTTTCTTCAGGTTTACCAATACCTCGTGAAGACAACGATGATGATGTTCTCTCTGTCTCTATGCAGTCTATTGCGTCTAGCTGTTCCTTGGCCTCAGCTACACTAGAACGAGCCAGGAAACGTAAAGAAGAATTCTGGGGATCCAAGACAACAAAGGCTTAATAAGCAAATTCTACTGTGCACAAACTACTATATAGATATATATCTGATGTTACTTTATTTTTTAGGAAATTATTAGCAACGGGTGCCAAATTCTTTTGTTTGAAGCTGTTTTTGCTGTTAATGACTTCATCGAATTTGTCTTGTCTATAACATTTGTGAAATCATGTACATTTTGAAGACATATTTATGATGAGCATTCTTCATGAACTTTTTAGCTCACCTGATTCATCAGGTGAGCTTTTAGGATCGTTGAATGTCTGTCGTCCGTCCACAGTTAGTTTGTTTACACTCTAGCATCCGCTGCGCTTAACGAATCGTGATTAAACTTGCTCACAATGTATATGGCCGCAATGTCTCGGCTAAGTTCGATTATGGGCAAAATCGGACAATAACTTCTAGAGTTATGGGCCCTTGACTTAGAAAATTTGCTATATTTTAGCTTGTTTACACACTAGCGCCTTCATTTATTCACCAATCCTAATCATATTTTCAGTAAATGTGTATAACCAAAAGATCTTGGACAAGTTCGATTATGGGCGGAATCGGACCACATCTTCAAGAGTTATGGGCCCTTGACTTAGAATTTAGCTTGTTTAAACTCTAGCACCTTCATTTATTCACCGATCCTAATCATATTTACAATGAATGTTTATGACCTTACGGTATTGGACAAGTTCAGTTATGGGTGGAATCGGACCACAACTTCAAGAGTTATGGGCCCTTGGATTAGAAAATTTGTTACGTTTTAGCTTGTTTAACAGTATTATACCTTCATTGTTGGTTTTGATCTCAAAATCTACGTAAAAATGAGTTTTACGAGATGGAAATATATTACCTGGTCATTAATTATTGGCCTTTGTTCTCAGGTGAGCGATAAAGGGCCATCGTGGCCCTCTTGTTAAAGCTATTATGTTTATATGCATAAGCATTTTAAACAACATCATCATTTGAATCTGAGTAGATATATCCAATGTATACTGATACTGTGATACATGTGTGAAGAGATATAACTTTCATTTTTATTTATTTTTGTTCTATCAAACAATATTTGCCTTGCCATAATAGCATTTGATATAACAGTATTGAGAAATGCTAAATTTTGTACTAGATCATTTTGTATAGATATTTAAATTACTATATTAATAAATGATTTATATGTAAAAGCTCACAGTTAAGTGCATACATTTTATTTGTGGTGCTCAAAGAGTTTAGGCATTTCAGAGGTTTTTTATTTCATTATTCGTTAGGCAGCGATTATCCGTCCATTAGTTGCTTGTATGATGTATATAATTTTATTCATTTAAGTTATTAGCTCACCTGGCACAGAGTGCCAAGGTGAGTTTTTAGGATCAAGCATTGTCCGTCATCAACAATTTCTTTAAACAACATCTCCTCCTAAACCACTGGATCAATTTCAACAAAACTTCACTGGTGTGTTCCTTGCTTGAAGCTCTACCAAAGTTGTTCAAAGAATTCCATTCCATGCAGAACTTTTTTTTTGAAAATCTTTAAAAATCTTCTTCTCAAAATCCAGAGGACCTAGAGCTTTGATATTTGGTTTATATCATTGCCTAGTGTTCAAGTTTGTTCAAATTATTGCCCTAGGGTCAAAATCGGCCCTGCCCGGGTTCACTTGATTTATATAGACTTATTAAGAAAATTGAAAAAAATCTTCTTGTTCATAACCACAAGGCCTAGAGCTTCAATATTTTGTATGTGGCATTGTCTAGTGGACCTCTACTATGTTTGTTCAAATTGTGGTCCTGGGGTCAAAATTGGCACTGCCCCGGGTGTCACTTGATTTATATAGACTTATATAGGAAAATCTTTAAATAAAAAATCTGCTTGTCCCAAACCACTAGGCCTAGAGCTTTGATATTTTGTATGTGGCATTGTCTAGTGGACCTCTACCAAGTTTGTTCAAATTATTTCCCTAGGGTCAATATTGGCCCTGCCCCCGGGGTCACTAGATTTATGTAGGAAAATCTAAAAAATCTTCTTGTGCTGAACCATGAGGCCTTTGGCTTAGATATTTTGAATGTTGCATTTTCTTCTGTATCTCTACCAAGTTTGTTCGAATCACGGCCCCATGGTCAATATTGGCCCGGTCCTTGGGGTCAGTTGATTTCAACAACTACTGAACGGTCGGGGTCGATAACTCTTTACCATGTCAAATAACTTTCCTTGATTTAATTATCCCTTAGTGTTACAATGCTCAGGTGAGCGATATAGGGCCATCATGGCTCTCTTGTATTTTTGTAATATTTTGTGTGTTAATACAGTAGTATGGTAATGTTGCTGATTACTACCAGGATTTCAATTTTTTTCAATAAGATATAAAAGGTAGAAACCATATTGCAATTTGCATTTCATTGTTTCTCTTATTTACTTTTATATTCTTAATTCCGATATTTGGGACCAATGTAGCGATTAAATTTTACGATTTAATTTTACAATCTTGCACCTTATTATGGGCACCTTCATATTGTTTTTATTATAGACTTATAATTTGTTCATGGTCAGTATCTTTTTAAAATAATTATCTATCAAAAAAAGATTTTTTTGCACCTTACATTATTTTACAATGGAGTAAACTCAGAAACTGAAATTTTAATGATTTTTTCTTTTTATCTTTTTATTATTATTTCAATATTTGTTTTTTGCTAGAGTATTTCGTCTGTGATATTGTATTTAGCTAGGAAACATATTACAGTAAAACACCTGAAAACCAGACCCCTTCTGGACTCGGCCAAAAGTCTGATTTTCTGAGAAATCCAGCGTTAGAGAACATTGAAAAAAAATGTTTTCAGAGAATTCCAGTTTTCTGGGAGTCCGATTTTCAGGGGATTTAATGTATTATTTTATAATTGTGTGTAAATTTTTTAGAGTGACATGTGTATATAAAAGGCCATCTTGTTACTGAAGTCATGTGACACTGTTATGTATGTCATTCAAAATGGTCTACATTTTTATGGCGATATAAGACATCTTCTTGTGTCTGTCTTATTTTCATCTTATGTTTGGTATTTATTGTGTGAGAATTTCATGTTTATTATTGTTTTATTTTTTATACCAGTCTTGCGTGAGTTTCAATAGATTCTATTTCATTAAAGTTTTTTTCTCATGTTTACTGTAGCTATGGCAACTCAGTTGTCTGATGTAAAACTTTAGTTAATTAGTTTCAAAGTATTTAACTATACGTTGTAATACTTATCACTGGCTTTATTTGGAATGTGAAGGTTGTACTTCAAAAGCACTGTTATTGTAAGGCCAGTTAAAAGAAACTTAAGGATCTATTTACTATGTGCCTGACTTATCACCTTGATGTAATCTGTTACAGAACAGAACATACTTTTATTAAATCTTGTGTAACAAGGACACATTGATATAAACAATTATATACATTGTACAAACAGTATACGGTTGATGTACAAAATAAAATCACAATAATTATAAGATGAATAAATGTATATATACAAGACAAGGTAAAGACAAGAGAAATACAGTAGATTTTCACATATTATTATATTTGTAAGTTATTTATCCTTAAATTTCGTCTTTCAAAAGCTTTGAATAGATAGCAACCAACTTTGTTCAATGTATTTAGGTTATTAGTTGACATTAATTTGGTAAATCTCAGCCTACTTGATCTGGTATAGTAAAATCTAGGTATGTATTGCCGTCTTAAGTCAGTATAAGATTCACATTCTAGTACAAAATGGAATTCGTCCTCTAATAAATTATTTCTATTGGTGCACATAACACAATATCTCGCATTTCGAGGTACCTGTCTATATCACCCTGATTCAATATTTAAATTGTGAGCACATCATCTCAGTTTTGTAAGAACATTTCTAAACTTAGTTTTTAACTTTCATCAGATAAGGTGACGATTCAAATATTGGCTTTACATGTTTTAACAACGACAACATCGTGCTATTTTCTATACCAGTTCTCCATTCACTTATAAAAACATCTTTTAGTCTTTCTTTTAATACTGGTATAAAAGATTTCACATTTACTGATTGTGGGAATGGCCAAGCAAAATTAAAACCACCTTCACACAACAAGCCTCTCACTTTTGATGCCCAGTTCACAGTACCATTCATACAGTCTGACCATAACTCATGATAAGTCATTTTTAATATACAGTTATTGGTTTGTTGTTCAATTTCAGCCAATATTTAATAATTCTCAATTTTCTATTTATAGCTAAAGGAAATCGACCCGTCTCTCCATATATAGCAAGATTGTTTGTGTTTTTTTTCACCTTCATGATACGTTTAAGATATGTCCGATGAACCCTCTCCAGTACCTCCGCAGTAGTGAACCCTCATACTTCGGAGGAGTAAGAAAGCACCGACGTTACATATGCATCAAACAAGTTTAACTTAATGTCTATAGGTATATCCATTCCCCATGTAATTGTAGACAGTGACCCCATAGATTTATGCCCTTTTGCTGCTAAAGTATCAATGCCCTTCTTGAATGTACCATTAGTCGATATAACAAATCCCAAATAATTAAACTGGTCCACCATTTTGATCGCGTTACCATTGTATGTCCATCGTTCGTTTTGAAGATTACCACCACACCATTATTTTGTTTTTTTCCACATTAACTGTTAATCGCCACCGTTATTTTGTTGGAAACAGACTTGAGTGTAACTTACTTAAATGGTTTATGATTCAGATTGTTGACAGAAAAAGATGGTTGTTGAAGTGAAGATGACAGTTACTTATTTTATATCTATGTATTATAGTTTTGCTAATTCATTAATCTACTTTGTGAAGTATGGGAACTACCATCTGTAAATCTACGCTTTCATATTTTGAAAATATGTTATAACAACTGAACTAGGTTGAATTTAAATGCATACTGTTTTTATGCATAGTACTTGTAGGTGTTTCATAGATTTGTCAGATCAGTTTTGTCATTTGCATAATTTTGTATGATCAACTTATTAATTGATGTATAACATTGCATGTGATAATGAGATTTAGTTTTGAAACATCCCAGAGAGTTAATATAAATGATAGAAAAGAAAAAAAAATTTAATGACCGCTTAATTTATAAACAATACCTATGTGACAATGAACTTTTTTCTACATACAATTTCCAGTTCTTAATTAGTACATCTTAACTTAGTGGTATTAACTTTTTAGCTCACCTGATGAATCAAGTGAGTTTTTAGGATCGGTGAATGTCCCGCGTCCGGCCACAATTAGTTTGTTTACACTCTAGCATCTGCAGCTCTTAATGAATCGTGATTAAACTTGCTCACAATGTATATGGCCACAATGTCTCGGCTAAGTTCAATTATAGGCAAAATCGGACAATAACTTCTAGAGTTATGGGCCCTTGAATTACAAAATTTGCTATATTTAGCTTGTTTACACTCTAGCGCCTTCATTTATTCACCAATCCTAATCATGAGTATAACCAAAAGATCTTGGACGAGTTCGATTATGGGCGGAATTAGGACCTCATCTTCAAGAGTTATGGGCCCTTGACTTAGAAAATTTCCTATATTTATACCCCCAGATATGAAATATATGGGGGCTATATTGGATTCACGCTTGACGGTCGGTCGGCCGGTCGGTCGGTCCGTGCGTCTGTAGACACAATTTGTCCGGAGAATTTCTCAGCAACTACTTACAGGATTTCAATAAAACTTCACAGAAGTGATCAGTAGTAAGCCTAGTTGTGCTAGCTTAAAGCATTTTTCGTTCGGATTAATTTTCACTGAGTTGTACCCCTTTGTTGTTTTTATTCAGTATATACAATAGGCAAATTTTGTCCGGAAAATTTCTCAGCAATTACTCACAGGATCTCAATGAAGCTTCACAGAAGTGATCAGTAGTAAGCCTAGTTGTGCATGCTTAAAGCAATTTTCGTTCGAATTAATTATCAATGAGTTATACCCCTTTGTTGTTTTATACAATAGGCAAATTTTGTCCGGACAAATTCTCAGCAACTACTCACATGATTTCAACGAAACTTCACAGAAGTAATAAGTAGTTAGCCTAGTTGTGCATGCTTAAATCATTTTTCATTTGGATTGATTTTCACTGACTTATAGCCCTTTGTTTTTTTCTACAGTATATGCAATAGGCAAATTTTGTCCTGACTATTTCTCATTGACTACTGCAAGGAATTCAATAAAACTTCTCAGAAGTGATGAGTAGTTAGCCTAGTTGTACATGCATTAAGCTTGTCTTGGTTGGTTAAATTTTCACTGAGTTATGGCCCTTTGTTATTTTTTATACAGTGTATATACAATATCTCAGTAACTACTCATAGGAATTCAATGAAACTTCACAGAAGTTATAAAAAGTAAGCCAAGTTGTGCATGCAATAACCAGGTTTTGTTTGGATTAATTTTCACTGAGTTATGGCCCTTTGTTTTATACAATTAGGTAAATTTTGTCCGTACCATTTCTCAGCAACTACATGCAGGAATTCAGTGAAACTTCTTAGAAGTGATAAGTAGTTTGCCAAGTTGTGCATGTCCACAATAGGTTTTGTCCAAGTAAATTTTAATGAGTTATGGCCCTTTGTTATTTTTTATATAGTGTATATTTAGAAACTGGTCAGGATATATCTAAGCAACAATTTGCAGGTATTAAAAAAATGAAAATGCATTATATTTCCCTCTGTAAAATGTAACAATAACTGTGTCAAGGCCGCATCTGGGGGTATTCATCACCTTTAGTGATAGTTCTAGTTTAGCTTGTTTACACTCTAGCGCCTTCATTTATTCACCGATCCTTATCATATTTACAATGAATGTGTATGACCTTATGGTCTTGGACAATTTCAGTTATAGGTGGAATCGGACCGAGTTATGGGCCCTTGGATTAGAAAATTTGCTACGTTTTAGCTTGTTTAACAATATTATACCTTCATTGTTGGTTTTGATCTTAAAATCTACGTAAAAATGAGTTTTACGAGATGGAAACTATATTACCTGGTCATTAATTATTGGCCTTTGTTCTCAGGTGAGCGATAAAGGGCCATCGTGGCCCTCTTGTTTGAAGAGTTAAGTAGTTTAGACATAACCTTTAAAATTATGTACTTTTGCACAATTTTACAATATGTATGTTGGCTTGGAATAGAAAATAATATTATTCAATAATTATATTTATGTTGTTGTTCTTTTGATAAAATGTCATTCAGTCACAGACTTTAGTCATTATTATTCCTGGTGTAAATGTATATACTTTTATCATGAATGCTTTGTGCTGACTTATATCACATTGACATTGGTTTACTGATGTCTTTGTGTTTTATGTGTTAGTGTTTTTGCTGTGACAAAGTAATACCAGTATTTACTGATTGTCAGCCTTTAATTATCAATGTGTGTATTTCATTGATAATCAAGCTACCAGATCAGCAATTATATACAACACATGTATCTAATGCAAATATTCAATGGGTACTAAACAGCACTGTGGCTGTTTTTATAACCCCTTGAAATGTACTATAAAAAAGTCATTATACAAATATAGGTAGAGCCATACCAGAATTTATTTTGTTACACAACAGTATATGAAGCATGATACATTGTTGACAATTTTACTTTAATTTATTTATACACTTCCTTACAGCACATTATTTAAGCTATCATACTACATATTTCTATCATTATTAACTAAGAATAAATATTTTCCTATTCAATTTATTCCTGAACATGACTACACAGATTTACAAAGCATTCTATGTTTTTATTGGGTTAGGAATAACTGTGTACTAGAATTTGATGAAATTGGAAGAAGTTGAGGCAATTTCTACTTGTTTGATATTACATAGTTTATACAAAAGGTCAGAAGATGACTATTAATTACAGTCAAACCTGTGTTAGCAACCACCTCTGAATAAAGGTCAGTCTGTCAATAAAGGCCACTTTATCACTTTCTCAAGGGTGGTTTTTGTTCACAGTTTGACTGTATTCTTCATTCTTCATGGTGTACCTAAGTTATCCAATAAGGCCCGTTCCACTAGTTCCAAATGGAGACTGGCAGTTACTAGTGCTTTGGCTCCAAACTAGAGCAGCTGGACACTGCATTACATATGCATTACCAACCAGGTCACAATGTATGAACTTTGTAGGGTCTGGATGAGGGAAGAACAAATCTCCTGAATTAGCAGCTTGTGCTGTACATGGGTTACTTGTTGCTCCAGTACCTAAAGGTAAGAAATGAAAGAAACGGACTCATTCCATAATAAGTTAAATGGCATAAAGCATTTATGCTCCCCTCCACATTAAGTGATAAGGACCATATACTGATTGCCTTGTCTGTCCATCTGTATGAGGTTAAGTCTAGTTGCCACCGGGCATTGATGCGGATAATGAATGCAGCTTCTTATTTGTCATCTAAACATATTTTACTACTTAGAATTTCTTATACAAATATCCATGTCATTACACATAAGTATTGTTTTTAAGGATCACCTATGGACTTGACAATAATTATGCGAATCAGTATACAAATCATTGTATTTCTTAGTTATAATTTAGATCTTTACAGTGTTCTCTCTTAGTGGACAGAATTATTCAATTACTGACATTGATGTATTGCTCAACCCTCATACTCTACATTCAAGAACAGCAATCTTGTTTATTATAGCATCATGCAAGTTTGTTTTATGCTATTGTCACAATATATTGGTGTGAGTAGTTGTATACCTGGTGTCTTAGATTTAAGAGAAATAAACTAAATTTAGCATACCAACAACTTCACCAGTATTGGTTCCTGTACCAGTGTTGGTTCCAGTCATTGGTGCCATAGTGGTTACACTTCCACTATTTACAATAGTTCCACTTGGAAGTGCGCATGATTGTCGATTAGCGTCATACACAAGACGGGAAGGACAAGACAGTACCACTGGTTGTCCAAGGCTGTTGCATTCAATGAACTTGGTTTTGTCACTGGGGTATGGGAAGAATAGGTTTCCCATGGCTAAATTTTCTTGGGTGCAAGGATTTGTGGTTGTACCTGGATTAACCTGTGAAAAAAATAAGATAACAGAGAAAAATATCAATATTTCATTAAACTGTATAAATATTGCTGACAACTTTATTGCCTTGAAAAATAACTTACATCAAGTCATATTATGCTTTACTTGGGAAATGAACAAAGACAAATTTTGTTAGAGACTGAATAAAATTGTACAAAACAGTAATAAGCCTTCATAGGCAAAATATGCTAACTGTACAAGTGTGATCCAATGTACTTCATCTATTTATTTGGGTTTAGCGCAGTTTTTCCAAACTTCAGGTTAATATATACAGCAGTCGATTCACGTAACAAATTTTTCCTGGATTATATTTAAACCAGTACTAACTTATTCTTCCACAAAAAACTGGCAACTTCCCAACATGTGGATGAAAATCAACATTGTTTCAAACTTTCATGGAAGGGTATGGCTTGCCACGACTGGGAATCAAACCCAGATCACCAGATTACAAATCCAGCACACTAACCACTGGGCCATGGCCGCGGCTGGTCCAATGTTAGTTAGTCACCCCACAGTAAAGAGCCTGGTCAGACTGCATGTGTGTGTAGGCTGACCAGCAGTGGCTCTGTCCTGGTGGCAAAATCTTTACAGTTTTGGTTCCAGCATTGTAAGGGTTAAGGTCATATTTGTTCCCCAGGTTGTAATGTTGACAATATTGAATGTTACGTAATGTTGTGCCTTACCTGCATGGAAACACATTTGGTCTGATCTTGGTCATACATTTCACCCTTAGGACATGTTATGATGAACATCCTTGCTCCATCACCACATTGAATAAATTTGGTATTGTCAGTTGGATGAGGAAAATAAATTCTCCCGCCAGCTTGGAGACAAATATTTGGTAGATCTGCATCTAATAAAAGATAACAATGCAACAATTAGGTGTTGTTTTTAACTTCTAGCTATTTCAAGTGAAGGATAGTTTGTATCAGCATACCTATACATAGTTCCCATATCTACAATATTTACCTCCCTTGGCAGCCATCTTAGTTGGCAAATTTCTTATGTGCTTAATAGAAAAAAACAGAAAATTAGTTATTAAACAACTTAATTTATAAAAAATAACTTTATAATGAATTTGTCAAGACCCTATGCACATCAGGTTTAAGAAAATGTAGTTGTCACAGATAAATGTTCTGTATTAAGAATTGTTGAATTTGCCAACTAAGATGGCCGCCAAGGGAGGTAAATATTGTAGATGTGGGAACTATGTATAATATGTTACATTGTATCAGGGTCACTCAAATAGAAGGGTCTGGACTCCGTAAATTAAAGCGTTGGGTATATCGATCACGTGATCGCGCGCAAGATGGCCGTCATTGTGAAATGGTGAAGAACGCATTGAAATAGATACCAAAAAATTCACAAATTACAAACATTATTGGTGTAGAGCTCCAAGAAAAGTTAGATCCTAAGTATCCCCTTCTAATTTGACCAATTTCTTAGGATAAAATCCATTTATTTATGTTGAAACCCGACGGTACATAATGGACGAAAACTCGTTTTAAGCCAGATCTAGATTGTTGTCGCAAAGCGTGTACTTTTCGTAAGTAAATATAACCCTTTCAAGTTATAGAGTGATGTAGTCGGGATTAACTCATGTCTTTTAAAGGTTGTTGAATTAAATCATGCGGTTACTTTTCATATTGTTTCCGATGCTAAGAAATAATAATACATGAATTTGGGCCTTTTTGACGAAGTCGCCATTTGAGTTTGACCAGTTGTAATGGATTTTACTAGTTTTTGGCAAGGACTTATATACATACATGTATGTATATAAGTCCTTGTTTTTGGTAAGTGATCCCGTCTTTAACAATCATCTATCGCTGAATGCTTGCTACACATTTTAGAAAGATCAATACTCCGTTAATTCATGATTTTATTTTAAATTTTCGATTTCTTATTTTTGATTAAATTGAAATTGAAAATGTGTGTGTTATCTATACACTCGGGGAAAAAAGCTCTCCGATCAGTATCCACAGCACAACTTGATGTTTATACAGAGATAAGCGCCTGAAGAGCACGAGTCCAGACCATTCAATTGAAAGACCCTGATTGTATTGATATCCCAAGTAATGATTTTTGCTCAAATCTCAATTACATTCTCTAAGTATTGGGTTTGAAGAGATCGAATGAATTAATGTTTTATGTACATGAGATCAACTAGACTTATGTATCAATACTATCACTATTGTCTGGTCATAATCAATTTAGAAATATTAAAAGGCATGATGAGATTTGAGACCAATTTTAGGTAGTATGTGACAAGATGTTTAAATCGATAGAAATATGCAAATTATATAATTTTGAAAAATAAAATATTTTTTTCACATATTTTATCAAATTTTTAACAATATTACATTGTTTACGTTAGAACTGATAATTATTTCAAACAAACAATGACAAATGTATTCAGGAAAGGCTTAAGAAATTTTCAGTCACAGTGAAAATGTCTTGGAAACAGCATCTACATACATTGTAATTATCTTCCTTATTTAAAACCAGAAAATTGGTTTGTGGCTTTATTTTTTTGAGTTTCAATTCAAAAGTTAACATCCTTATCAATACCTTTATTCAATCATCCTTTTTTTGTTACAATTTCGTTTGGATTCAAGTCAACAGTTTAATTTTGATTACCTCCCTTAATAATTATGTTTATAAGAATACTAATATTTGAACCTGAAAATTGAAGCAAAAAAGTGATGCTGCATACACATTTTATTTTTCTTATCAAGGGTACTATGTAATATACTGCCATATTCTTAATTAGCAAGGTTATATTGAATTCAGTATGAATAATAATAATATACTTAAGGATGCTGTTTTTCTAATTACAGAGTAACTTCTGAAATCCGGAAACTTCTGAAATCTGGACGATTTTCTTGGTCCCTCTATTTCAATGTAAATTAGACTTCTGAATTCTGGAACTTCTAAATTCTGAATTCCGGACGATATTTTCATAAATTTTGGTTTATGTACCGGTAAGTGCATTTTTACTTCCGAAATCCGGACAGTGCAGAAAGTGTCATCCTTAATAAGTCCCGCTATTAAAAACCCTGAGGCAAAATGCCATTGTCCCCTCTTTCAATTGTTTACCAATCAGTGGTGTTAGTTTATTTTGGCATGTGTTAGAATCACAATATGTCAATTTGTAATTGAAAATGAACCACTTTTACTGAAATATATTCCCAAATATTTACACTCAATAAAAATTATGACTAGTTCATTCTTGAAGTAAAATTGTATTTTTGTTATCTACATTTCGAGAAAATATTAGATTTTGATTAATAAATCTTATAAATGTTTATCTTTTATTTTTGCATCATGTCTCAGTGATTATAACACCATATACATGTATATTGATATTGTATTATGCATAAATAATAATGTCCATTTTTTCACCATAAAGAACCTGTGGTGTTTAACATCAGTACTTGTTCAGATAATTCTAGACTTCTGAATTCCTGAAACTTCCAAAATCCGGACATTTTGGCCGGTCCCATGGGTGTCCGGATTTTAGAAGTTACACTGTATTATACAATATTAAAAGAAACTACATACATACACACATCAGCATTTTATCTTAGATAATGAAATTATACTGAAAGTTTTTCTAACACATCATCAGAAAAAAAATCTGAGAAATACTGACTTTTGAAAAGAGATATGCCAAACCATTCCACTAAGTAGAGAGATTATTTACAAAAAAACATGACTCAGAGGTTATTTTGTTCTGAATAACCAATGACGTTTAAAAAATGGCCTTTATTCACAGCTTACTGACTGGTTTGACTGTACTTCTAAAATGATAGTATAGAAAGAAGGATGTCACAGCATTATTTATTTATATTACATGTTTGATGACCCGTTGTGAAGACTAATGGAGCCTTAATTATCATTTAATATTTGCTAATGGAGAAAGAAACAGAAAATCCTAGATAGCCGAAATATGCTGCCTTAGATGAGATGAAAGTAAAAACAAGATTAGAAGTAAGATACAACTAATGTATAACATAAATTATAAATGAAAAAACAAAACATGTGATATGATACATCAAGCACAGTCAAACCTGTGAACAAAGGCAACCCTTGGGAAAGACATAATGTGGCCTTTATTGAAAGGTGGTCTTTCATTGGTGATTATTTGTTCTAGATAATTAATGACATTTTTAAAGGAATGTCCTTTATTCACAGGGGGCTTTATCTGGAGGTGACTGTTAACACAGGTTTGACTGTATATCTAAATGGATGAAACAATATTGTGTTAATAAAACATGATGAAAAAACAACTTGATAGTCAAAGTAATATTATGTCAATTATATCTGACTAGACACCAATACACTCAACATATAAGAGAAATGATAAAAATTATGTAAAGTTAAATCAGATTGATGGGCAATTATCTACCTCATTTTGTAATATGTTTGAGAGATCATGTCATTGACCGGACATTAGCATTTATTATCAATCAGGTTTAACTTTATGGAAATTGAACGATCAAAGTACTATGTTTTTCTGCATCCGCCATGCAATTGTTGAACTAGTTCCTGTCACATGTTGCAGTGCAAGTCTATATATACGTTCAGTTTCTATGAGTACTTTTAGTACTTTGCATGGTTATATTATTTCCCTTATTATATTGCATGTATTTGTTTTATGGTTTGAAAATATCTTAACATTTTTCCCCCAAATACATAATGCTGTACATTTTGTTGTTGTATTTATGTCATGAAAATTTCCAAAGCACTTACATTTGAATTAACTGACTGGTACAATTTTCTTGAATCAAAACTTAATTGATATAGTTTCTCATACATAAACAAGTGCTTTTTAAAAAAAGGAATCAAATAATCATGCTTCAAAAATATATTAAGACATTTCAAGATTCACATGTGATTATTACATATGTTACAAAATATTTCTAAGACAAACCAGACAATACCATTTCTGATACATCAATTTGTACATTCATATTACATGTTTTGTAAATATTTTCAACCATTTAAGGTAATGTCAAATGTGGCATGACGACACGTCTGTTGTTTATATTATGTACTATTCTGAAGAAGGTGTAATGCCTAAACATTTTTAAAAATGTAATACATTTGAAATTTCAACACATATTTCAACTGTATTTTAAAAATATTTCTAAAATATTCATATTTTTCATACCTTCTTTCAATAAATCACTTGAATTAAAACAAGTACTTACCACTTATTGCTGCCGAGAAGGCACATCCAACAAAAAATGATGTTAGTATAATGGCTTTCATTGTGTTTGTTACAATAAAAAACAGTGTCCACTTTATAACAGTGATGCACTCTATATGGACCAAGACTCCAGGAGTGGAAAATGATACCTGACTTCATGGAATGTTTGAGTCGTGGTGGAATTTTGTTGATGAAGGATTTTTATCTAAAACCGACCACGCCGTCTGATAATACAAGTAATTATTAATGGGCGTTTACTTTAATACGGCACGATAAAATGAAAGATTTGCAGAATAAATGATTTCCTTCTGTTGTTTACATTTTGGAGATGTCTCTGTATTTACATATGATAAATATGACCTAATATTATAACAGGACACTGACATAGTATCTAATTTGAGCTACTCATGAATAAACTATACATCTTTAACATATAACAACACAGCATTTATTTTTAGTTGTTTTCCAAACATATTTGCCCCTTTTATGACTGATTGGGAAAAGGTACCAGTGCCGCACAAACTGGGAATAATTTGCAGCATTTTGACCCAAATTGGCTTTTTTTTTAAATAAAAGACTTTTAAAAAAAGACATTTATCTTATAAATTGCTCAACACAAACTATTATTGCAAATTTGAGAGGAAGCACCTGGTTCTTGTATTCATCAATGTAGTAAACATAATACTATGACTAAAAATCGATTGTAAAAGCATTAGGAAGAATGATGTTCTGACTGGTAAAAAATAACCGTTTTTTCTTCTCTTTGAAAATAGGAAAATGGATAATTTTTTCTAATTGGGAAGGTACCCTTTCCAGGTGTAGCAGTCTATTCCCATCACCCAGCCAGTTTTTCCTAAGGGAAAAATTGGCCTAGGCCAAATTTTCCCTAGAAAAAAAGTTCAGGGGGGAAAGAATGGCCTGTTACACCGGTACCAAACAAGAAGTAAAAAGTCGCTGATGACAGTCAGTGGTATTTAATAAACAAAGCAAAAGAAATACTAAACTGATATACAATAAAATATACATTTAATCTATGACACAAAGTATACATCTATACATAGTCTCATATATGTACATACTGGGGTTTTCTTACAATACAATTATTTTTATGTCAATAAAATAACAACCTCATATATTTGTAAATAATATAAACAAAAGTCGAAAACAAGTATACACTTATTGTTAATAATAAAACATTAGGTGAGTTCATAAAAAGACTATTTGAGTCAAAATTGTGTCATTCTTTGGGTGGGCTGATACCATAGCTACAAATGAATTTGCATAACTAAGTGACTTATTTTCTACCAGGAAACATTTATTATAAGTGAGGACGTCCAGAAATACCCTACCTGGATAATACTAGTACATGTACTAGATCTGTCCTGCATAGGGGAAAATGTCATCTTCTATTGAGAGTCAAAAAGAGAAAAGGAGAAGAATATCTACCAGAAATAAATCTGAACAAATGTAAGAGTAAAATTATGTCCAACACTAAAATATATTCCGATGTTATAATTATATGGGGGTATTAAGAATGATGCTAACAACTTACAGCAAGGTTGGTAATATTTTGCCATACTTAACGATTTTAGAGCAAATTTCATTAAATTTATAGACTGATTTTTTAAACCATTTTCTGCTAATTAGATCAGTCCGAGATATTGGAATTTGATGAGGACTGGAAAATTTTCGTCTTTTTTGCACCCTGTTATAATACATATAAGTTTCTATTATGCAAAAATCATTACATCCAAAATCAAGTTTGACAAGTACACAATGTACAAGAAATAAATTATTTGTATAAATAATTCAATGTAAAAATGACAAATAATAGATACTGTATAATAGTTTCTGTTTATGCTTTAGAGCCAGTAGGCAATTAAGAATAGATAGATCATATTTAATAGCAAATGAGCATTATAATGTAGTAATTTATATTGGTACAGAAAAATCTCTTTCAATAAATCCTCATAAAAATTAAGTAGGGGAGAGAAGAAAATAATGCATTTTGTGCTTATTTGGCCATATTTGATGAATACTCTTCAGGTACTATATAGATGTATGCTATAGAGCTATGGTTGTTTACATGTTACATGTAACAATCTTGATTGGTAACAATAACATGTCAGTTTGTACTGAAAAGTAAGTAAAAAACAAAAAACCTTGTGCTGCCATTTTAATTTCATATACTAACTCTAATTCTTACTTTTGTTTTAGTATTGTGTTTATCAATGCTACAAAAAGCGGGTCATGAAAATATCAATCACCTAAGAGTTCCTGATACAACTTGAAAAAGAATGATACTGCACTTCTACAGTTGCCAATGCACTTTTTGATTTTCAACAGATAAATGTGCAAAGTAAGTTGTTCAAATGGAATGTATCTTTCATACAAGTTCTTCAAAATTAAGCATATAAATAAACAATTATTTTAGCTCTGTACCAACCAACCAAGCTAAATATCAGCTAAAGGCAAATCAGACTCTATAGACTAATTTTTAACATATACATTTAATTAAATAATTTGCTATTTGTTTGGGTTTTACACCATTTTTCAACAAACTTTCAGTTATATATGACGCCCAATTGGGCGGTATTTAACCAGTACTAATTTATCCTTCCACAAGAAACCAGTACTAATTTATCCTTCCACAAGGAACCAGTACTAATTTATCCTTCCACAAGGAACCAGTACTAATTTATCCTTCCACAAGGAACCAGCAACTTCTCCACATGTGGATGAAAACTGACACCAGATCGCTTTATGAAAACAATCTATAATGAACAATTTTTATTCCAATAGTGGTCTATACAGACACAGGCAGTAGTAACGGACCTTTGACTGTAAAATTGTGACAAATTCTAAATAAAGCATAATATGCAATTTTACCCAAAATTAACTTAAATGAAAAAAATGCAGCAGAATTCAACCCCCATTCAACTGATCTATATACTATAATAAGGCGTGTAACTCATTTTTCTGATGAATTAAGGTAATTTTGGGTTAAAATATGGTGTTTAATATAAAATTTATTACAATTTTACCATCAAAGGTCTGTTACTATTGCCACTGTTTATAGAAAACTGGTTCAACAGTAATTGTCATTTAATCACAATGTGTCAAATGTATAGGTAAACAATTCAATGACGTAGCAAATTTTTCTACTCCAATGACCCATAACTCTTGAAGTTGTGGTCCGATTTCATCTATACGTTAACTTGTCCAAGACCTTAAGGTCATACTGATTGAATCAGGTGAGCTAAAAAAGTGCATTTGTAAGTAATGTACATTTTCTATTTCTTTTTGGAAATACTTCCATCATTTGGGTCTAATCATCGTCTACTTCCAAACTTTTATTACAAAACGGGTTGTAACATTGGCATCAAAGTCTTTCAAGTTTCAAGCAACCCCTGGAATGTGACGTAGCAATCTGTGAATGTAAATCAATAGTTGACTGGGCTAAGCCCAAGAGGGAATAGATAGTTTCTTCTAAGTTCGTCTGTACTCACTTTATTGTAACTCACATTGTCTCTTTGATTAGTGTGAAAATGACTTTTATGAAAATGTGCTGTGGTACTCAGAATCTCAGCTTCGTCATCCTTGAAGCCAGCTACAAAATTGGTGGAAAAGTTCTCATGATGGATGCTAAGATTTGACATTGCCCAGTGCATTTTAATGTCAGACACAAGTCGCTTCTGTGTTCTTGGAGTACGGGTTTTCTTCATCATGCGACGAGCTGTGTTCAGAACTTTAATGAATTTCACTCCGCCAGATAGCTTCTCTGGAGTAACCAAGGTAACATGAAAAGCAGTCCCTTTGTTTCTGATCATAAGCAGGAAAAGTTGAAATAAACGCTCTTCATCTATCTTCGGTGTGACAATATAAACAGTGGCACCACAGCCTAACCAGTCATCAATCAAACTTTTCCACATCTTCATAATAAAATCATGCATCATTATTCCACCACCCTCTGGTATCATGTCTATCAAATCCTGAACCTAAAATATACATATAATGCAATAAGGAAACAACTTATTATAGTTTATACATTTAAGGACATATCATTCATTCCATGTTAAGTGTCCTATTTCTGAATGACGTATGTCTTTTGGCCTTTTCACAATCAACATCCACTCAAAACTTTATTTTTTTACGTTAATCTGTACCTCCGATCATATTTCTAACAATGCCAATCAAAATTAGATGATTGGGCGATTATATCAACTTACAACATTTACCAAAACAATGAATATTTATAGAAATAAGTGTGTCCGCTCAACATATAATATGCCGTTTACTGTAACAGTGGAGTACATATAATGTTAAACTGCCCTATGTTGGCTTTTTGAAATAAGGAATTGGCAGCGGATGGGTTTTAACATATATTTAACATTGATAAACACGATATTTTTTTCGGTGGCCCTGTTTAGCGTGTCCGCATTTCTGAAATCAATTAAAATTAAACGTTAAAGTTTTCTGGTTTTTTTTGTTCATAATGGGAAGTATTATACCCTACTACAGGCAAAACTATGTATATGTAGTCATGTTTGCCTACATGTATGCATTTTAAATAAATTCTCTATAAAACTGAAACATTCTTCATTCTTGTAATAAGGTTTTGATGATTTTCAAAAAGATCACATGGAGGTAGCTTACCTATTCAGCAGCAACAACTATTATCAAGGGAATGAGTTTTAGGAAAGTATGAGTAGAAATGGTCATTGTATGATATGGACCTGGTTTCAGCATATCTTTTGAGGATTTAAGCAATAGATATTGTAACAAACTAATCTAATTTAAACCTCAGAAATTAGATTAAGCAGGTCTCAAAAGTCATTTTCGCCAAGGGGGGCTTGGCCCCCCTTTTACCCCCCGTAAGGGCACTACCCCTTAACCCTGTGGGTGCCTGCGGCCACCTGACCGCCGGCTAAAATAATTGGCTCAAGAAAAAAAATTCCCAGCGCTAGCCCTGAATCAGATACGTTAAACGTATTATCGCCACCATGTATTAAACAATATAAAAGGAAATGAACAAAACAAAGTACGATTGTGTACCTTTAATTAGATGTAAGCCTTTTCTTTCAGGTGTACATGTACAAGCGAATTTTTCTAATTGTTGACAATTTGTCAAAACTTGAAAATATTTTTAACGGTCGTCAGATACGTTAAGCAGTTATTCAAGTTTTTTTCTTGTATATGGCAAATTGTCCAACAAATAAATGCAAAAATCACATTAGGTACTTTAACCCTTTACCTCATAGCACCTTAGTCTAATCTGGTACACCATCTGCATAGAGGTTATTGAGAAAATGCTACTGTTTTGACAACTGTATATTACATCACTTAATACTTGTTAATTAATAAATTATTAATCTGATCAAATTTGTGTGAATATAAAATTTGTGCACAAATTGATTACCTAATGGTGTAAATTGTGTTTAATATTGTAGGACAAATAGTAAGAAAACTATTGGAATTAAATTAAAGTTAAATGGATATATTTTAAATTATTTTCTTTTTATTATACTGATTTAACACCTGCTCAATTTATCATTGATAATAGCACTTATTAATGATCTTATAGACCCATACTGTTCAGGGACATAATCCCCTTTATAATAGCACTAATTAACAACTAATGTTGTTAACAAAATATATTTTCACACAAAGTAGCCTCTGGGTGTTAACTTCAAAGGCCTGCGTAACTCTGGTATGAAATAGTGTGTTTTTTTACAAAATAATATAGATTTGACTAGACCTTCAGTAAGTTAGCCAGAAACAATGATGGTGTAATGTTTACACAGTAATTAAAGCATTTTTTCAAATATAAAGCATATTGTTTTTTTAAATATTTGTTTTTATGGAAGATTAAGTATATAATTATTTACATAAAAACTTAATTTTATGTTGGAAAAAACACTTATTAAGGGATAAAAAATCAGAGGCGTGATTTGGCGGGACTATGCAGATGAGGTAGAGGCGTGATTTGGCGGGATTATGAGGTATAGTGTTAAATTGTTTTAACAAATACGTTGAATTTCCATTGACACGATCTGTTTCCGTTTGTCGCGCTATAATTAAAATAGTCATCAGATACGTTAAGCTCAGATACGTTATGCAGAAATATACCTATTACAGTAGGGGGCTAGCCTAACACTAATTAGTCGAAAAAATGACATCAAAGTGCAGTATTTAGACGTCCAGACATGTACGTACATGATGTCATTCAAAAATGCATGGTATTGATGATGTCATATTAACTGGGAAATGTTTATAATAGTGCATACATTTTGTTTCATCAAAACTAAGTAAATGAGTACATATTGTGTGGTGATTTGATCCCTAAAATGAACAAAGATAAAATCATATTATTGTGATTTCCTCTTTTATATTAGTTAGCACAAAAGAGTTTAATTTAAAGGAAAAAGTCGAATTTAAGGAAAAATATAACTTAAGTTAAAAAATTACTTAAGATGCTTTGTGAATACCACCCCAGAAACCGTTTATAACTATAAGTTATATATAAACATAATTAAAACAACTCCGATCGTTAATGTCCTATACAAACCTCTTCCACATTTTTGTCAAGCTGTAGATATCGAGTGACTGAAGTATCTGAAGCATCAGCAAGCTCTTCCATTTCATCGTTTCCTGTCTCAAGAACATTCGGAAACTCATCAGTCATCCACAGCAGATGATCTTTGCCGCATACTTTCATAGTACCAGACCTCTTGTTCAGTTTCAAGACAACTTTGGGTCCCACTTTAATTTTAATGATGTCTTCTTTCTCTCTAAATGTATCATTTGGATACATTATCTGAAAAAT
The DNA here is from genome assembly GCA_964023205.1 of Lutraria lutraria. Lineage (NCBI taxonomy): Eukaryota > Metazoa > Mollusca > Bivalvia > Venerida > Mactridae > Lutraria > Lutraria lutraria. The sequence continues at coordinate 25,599,314 of OZ026844.1, read as the reverse complement.
GTTCATCCACCAAGCAACAATATCTCTGTATGATGACACAATGACGATTTCATCCCCTTTATCAAAGAAGTCGATATCAAAGGGTGTAGGGGTGTTCCAAACCTTAGATAGCATTTCCAGTCTCTGCTTCTTAGATGGCATTTTGGTTGTAATATCGTTAGTCACAGATAATAGGTAATCAAGACGCAGTCTTACATTTTAATTGAGTCACTTCCGTGTAATTCTTGTATTTTTGTATATTTTTTTGTAAACATTACACAAATACCGAAAATTTCACATACATAGTGTGTTTAAATGTTTTTGATCGTAATTATTAAGTCCAACAGAATATTGATATGAATAGTTTATGTCAAATAATTAGTCAATAGTAGAGCCAAAATTAGATCAAGGTTGAAACCAATTCACCTGTAAATATAACATTACCTGGGCGCAGCCATTGAAACGCGAAATAATCATTCAACCAATGAAATTACAGGATTTTTATATCCCCTGCATTGTGCTAATTAGAATATACAACATAATTATTTCTACGTTGTCATCTGGCCTCCATAGCTCAGTGGCTAGAGCACTGGTCTTGTAAACCAGGGGTCGTGAGTTCGATCCTCACTGGGGGCTGATAATAATATTTTTCTTTTATGAATTATCACAGACCAAACGCTTTTTTTTAAGAAAATACAGAATCTAATGCGAAAACGGGATAGAAATTGTTATAATTTATTTATATAAAAATATTTTTTATCGAAACTTTGGCAGTGTAATGAGTTTCCTTTGGGTTCGAGTTCGAAATTTTGAGTAAGAAATTAGAGAAACATAATAGAATCTATTATATATGAATTCAATGCTTCTGTATGTACAATTCCATTATTTCATTTTCATTTAATTCTGATAGTTCAAGCGTGCGGATACTTGTTAGCAGGTTATCCACCTGCTAACAAGTATCCGCACGCTTGAACTATCAGTGGGGGGTGACTTACAGATCGAAGAACATTTGAATGACACTAGCTGTCATGTAGTATATCTCCTTTTAGCTTTGACCTGCTTTTTTGTCCGACAATACATGTAATTATGTTTGGAACCACGATTTGCCACTTTTAGTAATATGTACGCACACATACCCTATATATAGTGACACAGATAATCAAAGCACTGACAGTACTCTCAGTGTTTTGATTTAAATGTGTTAGATTATATAAGAATCCACCCACAGACGCTTGTTTAGAAAAAATTACCCCACCCACCACGTTCGCTCTTATGAAGATAACAAGCTCTAAACGAAAGCAGAACATATTTTTTTTTTCAAACAAATATTGCACTTGCGTCATAATTTCTGGCTTCTATGCACAATTAATTACATCTTTTTTAATTCTATCGACGCCGCTCTCATACTCAAACTTGCAAATACAAGTGTAAATTCCGACGATTTCCAATTATTTAGTATCGGGGGCTGCTGCGATCGAGAAAATGCTATTTTTAGACATTTTAAAGCGTTTCCGCCTGACCTACGGTCACGTCATATAATACATAATTGTCTCCCATTATAGAATGAAAGCGTGATTCGTCCAGTTTGTAACATAGGCACGAAAATAAGCGTGTGTCCCGGCTTTCCTTGTAAAAGCTGTCAAAACGTTTAAAGTTGGGGAACACTACAACGAAAGCAAGGTTCACGAAAAGCACGTGCAGATTCGTAGGAAAGCCGGGATCCACGCTTATTTTCGTCACTACCGTCAATCGAAAATATGGCGAGTTCACTACCTTGGAGTATTTTATACACTCAATAAGGGGAAAATGAAGTTTTTTTCTTTCGACAGGTTTGCGTTGTTTGATGAGTGAAATTGATTTCGTGATTTTTATACGTTTACAAACGTTATTTTTCAATTTCACCCTTTGTTCACGGGTTTCACTGTACTTTATATACAAATTCAAATTCAGCATTTATGACTCATAAACATGTTCCGTACCCAATATGTTTCAATTTTACATTAAACAGTGCCGGTATACCCGCTGCTGTGCACCATCCAAAACGTAAACAAAAAGCCGCCATCTTGGATGAAAAAGATAATATTTTGCTTATTTCTTCGATTTCGCTTTTCTTTCAAATTTCTGTTATAGCAAAGAACATGCTACACAATTTTCTGGACACGTTGATACCCATTGTATTTACTAGGTACCTCTGGTATAAAAGTTACCTTGGACAAGAAAATCGAATCGAGAGAAAAATTCCGTGGTGCACAGCAGCGCATTTAGTATTTTTCGATCTTTTTGTCCAGAAAATTGACTTGTTCGCATGTCGACGCACATTTTTATCCTTAAGTTGTAAAACAGAAGCTTAAAATTAGACTTTTGGTACATATAGCAACGTATTTTCTAGTATAATGAATTTCTGAGTTATTTGGTGGACAGCAGCGTGGGAATAAGAAGGGTGGACAGCAGCGGAAACGGGTGCACAGCAGGAGCTTTTTTGCGTACTTGAGACTGTTCCTGAATAACCATTCGCTAAATAATTGTAACTCTTTACAACATCAAAACTGTGTTTACTTTTCGTGAAATGGATGTATACAGGCTCTCATAATTACTCGTTTATATGAACTGAATTTCTGGAATTTGTTGATGAAATTCATTTTCTAGTGATGAAGAATTAAATGATGTTTTTGTGCACTTTTAGAAAGATGAACACGTGCGACCACTGTGGAGCCGCAGACTAGACATATAGCAGTGGTGCACGAACGCCCATGGTTTCAGAGACCGGACACAGCCAAGCATGCAGATGCAGGTTAATAAAAAAAAAAACATCATAACATTTTCAATCTTCTATGTTTTTCTTTTGATAGATCTGTTATGTAAGACCAATACATTATGTAAGAAACATACATATAACTATAGCTGAGCCTTGTTCTAAAAAGGTCTAGGTTAAACAGTGAATCTGTCCTGTGACTTGACAACGCAGATTTTAGGAGGAGCAGTGGTGTAGTGGTAGAGCGTCGGACTCATAACCCGGAGGTTGTAGGTTTGAATCACATCAGTGGCGGACTTTGACCGGGACCTCCGCAATCCCTTCTTTCGTACTGGTCAGAATCCAGGAAGCAGTTTTCGAGAGTAGTTAATACTTGCTCTGCAATCGATGTAAAATAGTTATATACATGTACGTTTAAAAAACTAAATATGTTATATAATATTATTCTATGTATGACTATATAGCCTATAGTTTATTATACTTATATATTAAATGAATATTATAGTGTTCATTCGTCCGTGTGTATTTTAATCACATTGTAGAAAAGATAAAAACAAAATGAATCGACTTCCCGTGATAGCTCAGTTGGTAGAGCGGAAGACTGTAGTGGTATAGACTGTCATCTTTAGGTCGCTGGTTCGAATCCGGCTCGCGGGAGTTTCTTTGTAGTTTTTTATGAAATAAAATTTGACAATAATACCAATGGTTTTATTTTACAAGTAACAAGTGTTCTTGTGTACGAGAATTATTCATCAATACGTGATTAAATGATTTATTAATTAAAAAATGACATGCAACAAATGTCATTTTAATACGATTCGTTCCAAGCTACTACACTCGTAACTTTGGAATCACGGTTACGACAGGTCTTACCTTTTTGACGATAAATTTATGCTGTTGTTCCTTTACATGTGTAGAAGATGCCCGGTTTCCTTAAGGAAAGGTAAGATAGTACTGGTTAGAAAGTTAATGAAAAATGGTTAGGTGAACCGACCGTCGTATATTACTGAAATATCGTTGAAAACCACTGTAACACGAAAAAGTAAAATATCGAATTTGATAAATTCTTTAAAATTCGTTAAATGTAGGGATACTTTCGCTGGATATTCTTTGAAATTGTGATCATACAGGAAAACAATCTATTCTCAGTCATATCAAAGAAACATTTTATCGTCGGTAGTATTGAGTTGGCTTGTTTGTCTGAATCAATGTTTAGTTTAGTTTATTAAATTCTTTGAAATTTTGACCATACAGGAAAACAATATACATGCATTCTCAGTTACTGTTTGACAATATACTTGTATATATATCTATATATAAATTATCTTGATCTAAAAGAGGCGAGGTTAAACAGTGAATCTGTTCTGACTTGACAACAAAGATTATATATGTTATATAGTATTATTCTATATATGGCTATATGTCCTGCGGGCAAGTGTATAAAACTTATTTATTCAATAGATATAGTGTTCATTCGTCCGTGTGTATTTTAATAACGTTGTGGAAAAGATAACAATTGATAAAATCGACTTCCCGTGATAGCGCTCAACATTGCGAATAAGACTGTGTTTGAACGACCAATCAGAATAAGTGGAATCAAAGTGAAAACTATGATTCGGAACGATTCCGAACTTTTTCCGGACTATCATTGACCAATGAAAACACTCCTTTCGTTTTCATCGATTCTGTGTTTTAGACAATATGATATTCCGCCATCTTGAATTTCACTTGAATTTTCAGTGCATCTACTAACGGCTTTAGCAGTGTTTATTGGCTATTATTTTGTATTTTTAGTGTTTTTTCTTTAATTTGTATATTGCGAATTCACGGAAGTTGTTTATTGAGCGGTATCGAGGGTAAGTGATCAAGTCAGACTCCATGATACCGGTGGCCCCATGATATCGGTGTAAACACGAATCTCGCGATATTTCCAATATAACGCCATCTAGCAGGCTGAATGTTTACAGGTAACTTTTCGGAAATTTTATCACTTCAATGCGTACAAAAAATTCCGTATATTTTGCTAACATAGAACGAACGCTGATGTTCATTTATTTTACCTCCATTTCGCTCTATTTGCAGTCAGTTACTAACTAAATCCTACCCTTACTCTCCATTTTATATATTTGTCTCTTTTGCAATGAAATATTACACAAACCTGACAGTTAATGACGTCATCAACAAATGATAAACAAATGTAATCAATTTCGGCGGGAAAAATCGAATGATGCAATAAATATTTAGTCATTTGTTTACGTGTACACCGGTTGCATGGAGTTGTCTCCCGCGACGATCTTTCAAACATGTACTGATATTGACACTTAAAACATTGACATTTCGATAGTCAGAAAGTTTTCACCGATCATGAAGTAAATATAAGATGTGAATGAATAAGTATGTTTAATATTTTGTGTATATTAGTAGCAATTTCTTCATTTAAATGACATTTTCTATTAGTACACCGGTACCGTGGGGACCCATCCTACACTACAGATGATATCGAGACATTTTTTGCGCTTGCCGATATCTATCTTCCGAGTACAACTGCGGAAAACGGCTACTCTTTGGCTATGTAATCCCCAACGAAATCGGTTGGGTACGATTTTACATCAAAATAAAATTGGTACCTGCTAAAAAAATTATATGGTGTAGAAGCCATCAATTAACTGCTTCATTTGATGTAGGATGGGTCCCCACGGTACCGGTGTACTAATAGAAAATGTCATTTAAATGAAGAAATTGCTACTAATATACACAAAATATTAAACATACTCATTCACTCACATCTTATATTTACTTCATGATCGGTGAAAACTTTCTGACTATCGAAATGTCGATGTTTTAAGTGTCAATATTAGTACATGTTTGAAAGATCGTCGCGGGAGACAACTCCATGCAACCGGTGTACACGTAAAGAAATGACTAAATATTTATTGCATCATTCGATTTTTCCCGCCGAAATTGATTACATTTGTTTATCATTTGTTGATGACGTCATTAACTGTCAGATTTGTGTAATATTTCATTGCAAAAGAGACAAATATACAAAATGGAGAGTAAGGGTAGGATTTAGTTAGTAACTGACTGCAAATAGAGCGAAATTGAGGTAAAATAAATGAACATCAGAGTTCGTTCTATGTTAGCAAATTATACGGAATTTTTTGTACGCATTGAAGTGATAAAATTTCCGAAAAGTTACCTGTAAATATTCAGTCTGCTAGATGGCGTTATAATGGAAATATCGCGAGATTCGTGTTTACACCGGTATCATGGGGCCACCGGTATCATGGGGTCTGACTATATATTGTAATACCCTGGGTATTGGTGCTTAATTCTATTTAAGACATTCATATCATCTTAATTTTACATACATTTCATTCATCATTGAGTATAACAGAAGAAATGTATTGATGCGGGTTACCTTGCTAAACTTTGTTTGTTGTTGTGTCACATGTTTCCGCGATCGATCATTATGATCGTTTATTTTTCAGTGTTAGTTCACATTTTTGGAAAGTGTCACTTTATGCACAATGAAATCGTAACTAGATCAGTATGTCTGACACGCATTTACCACTATTACGTTTGTTTAATCCATTTAATTAGCACGAAACTGTTTGTGTTTACAATGTTCGTCCTGCGTCCGCTGTGTGTGTACAAATTGCATTATGGTATAGCGTTAACGCTCGAGTGAATCGCAAGTTATTTTTAGCGATCTATTTACTATTTAAAGTTTAGTAAACTTACAGAGAAAATTACTTTGGTTAGTATATATATGGATATATATGTGTATTTTTCCTTGTTGTAAGCAGTCATGTTTTTCTGTTACAAGGACCTACCAATTTTGGGTCGCTACCAGTATTCTTGGTAGCTACCAATGTTTGTGGTAGCAACGCGCTACCAGTTTCTGGTCTTTCCTACCAGTATTTGGTAGAAATACCAAAGTTGGGTAGTTGCTACCACTACCAAGTATAAAAGCCGCAGGTTTTTGTGTTTCGAGTTAGTTCAGATTTTCATTTTGCCTGGTAAACATCCTTACGCATTTTCTCTCAGCAATTCTAAAAATAGATTTTTATCGATCAATATTTAAGTAGTAGATATTACGTCATTACAGGTCCGTAGCTAGACGTATTGTTTAAACGAGAGATTTAGTATTTAAGTAAATTTTAATGTTTTTTAAGTTGTTGTTTGTTAAATATTCTGAACTCTGGTAACTTTGCCATAAATATTTAATAATTCAAGATAGTTTAAGTTTAACAGTAGAGTTTCCTTAGACTTGGGGTTTTCTGATTTTAACTGTTATTTGAGGAACTTAGGGTTGTCTAACCTGTATTTTCAATAGGTGGTTCAATATTGAAGCATTAGATCTTTTGAAGACTTACTCGATCGTAAATTATTGTATTTGATACTGCTCACTGGTTATTTAATTCTGTTGTATCAGTGGATTAGATCCTTATATTGTGTTGTTTTGTTTAGTCCTAAGGTTGTTATCATATTTTTAAGAGCTGTTTTGAGTATAAAACTCCATAAATAAATTGTTTATGACTTGAAACTTAATATATCTGTTGTGGTTTATCAGATAACTGACCTGTCTGTTTATCTGTCTGTCTGTTAAGATCAGAATCGGTGCTATGTTAGTACTGTTAAGTTGAGTACTTACTAATAAAACAAATCACATAACTTTAGCATAAACAGGTTCACATTTACTAATTTGGAAAACATAGTCCCTCTGTCTGTTCGTTCGTCTGTCTGTCTGTCTGTCTAGTGTCAGAATAGTGTACTGAATTTATTCAGTAATAGCCAGCTACCAAACCAAAAACTGACATTGAGATAGCTAGTTCATCAAACTGGTCGCACATGAGAATATATCCAACTGAAGACCTACATTTGTAGAAGGGTCCTGCACCCTGGATCGTAACACATTTCTTGGTGGCAGCGGTGGGATCTGCTAAAGTATTACGCAGGTCCAGTGATACGAACCTTAGAGAACCTCAGGTCCAGTTAGATTATATACCAGTTAGTACATAAAGATAATGAGTAGCCCCGTATCAGTTGATAGTTCTGGAGTGATAAGCTTTAAATCAGTTGATTTGCCAAGCCGCGAGCTAAATATGGATACATCGGTTGTAGTCCAGACAGTATCTGAAAATGATCTTGATGATTCAGAGTTACATCCGATGGACCAGGTGATGACCACCAGTTATAGCCAAACCCGGGAGCTTCAAGAACAAGTCTCCAGTATGACAACCATTTTAGCCAAAGTTGTTGAGCAACTTGAAACAATCAAATCCAGTAATAATAATGATAAGTCACAAAGGTTAGAATCCTATGAGCATCAACCCATTAACCCAAGATTAGCTAACAACATAGAAAGTCAAAACGTGATTCACAGATCACACTCATGGCCCCAACCGCCAGTGCTTGATATTGGTTCTATGAGAGCAAATAATCAGCATAATCATTGTAGGAATGATGGCTTACCCGATTCAAGGCCACAGATGCATTTCCAAGATAGTAGCTATGATGAAAACTTAAGTAATAACTTTACCCATAGTTGGTTTAATGACACTCCTTACTCCGCCCCAGTTAACCGCCAATGTAATAACCAACAACCAAATCAGCGAAAAAGGCAAACTTACAATTCACAACCTATGGTAAAAATGCAGCCTTTTGATGGTAAGAATGAATGGTCAACATGGATAGCCCAATTTGAAGTGATAGCAAAACGAAGGGGTTGGACAGAAGATGACTTGCTTGATCAATTACTACCAAGACTAGAAGAGTTAGCAGCTCAGTTTGTTTTCACGCAACTTCCACCGGTGATGCTTGACAACTATTATGATCTGAAAGCTGAAATGAATAATCGCTTTAAATCAATAGAGACAGCTCGTTCCTACGCAGCCAAGTTTAGTCGAAGGTCCCAGAATCATAACGAATCTATTGAAGAATTTGCGGCGGACTTAAAGCGGTTATATGATAAAGCGCATGGGTATCGTGACAGAAGAGCAAGAGATGAGGATCTCGTCCGCAGATTTTTGGATGGCCTGGAGGATGACGAGGTACGATTTGAAGTAGAATTCAATAAGGAGCCTAGGGATATTGACGAAGCAGTATACTATACAGTAAACTACTTACAACTACCTGGCAAAACTGAGAAAACGTCAAGGGTAGGACCTGCATTTGTTACCTTTTTATAGACTTTAACTATGTAGACCAGAATTTCACGTGTTGACCGCTGTTTAATAGAGCACAGGAGATTGAAATTATGATTCAGAATAAAGTTAAGATATAGCCTTGCACTATTAAGCTATATATAAACACAAGGAATGAAACATTTTTTTCCCGCCATCTGTCAAAACGAACAAAAGTCTAGTTTTTATCATTAATTGGATTTATATTTGGCTATAAAGTTTCAAGACAGTAGAATTTACCATTTGTAACTATAAACAATGCTCACGTGGCACAGATGTATATAATACTTGAACTATGGCGGTAATTCTGAAGTGTTAGGAAATACATTGCTGCTATTTTGGGGGAATTCCCTCGTAACTATTCCGCACTGAATAAAGTTGTATATAAATTCCAAAAAACCGTACCCAGCCGGGTACAAAGGGAAGTAACTCACGCACCTCGTGCTTTAAACTGGTTCCCGTTGACTTGTGTGTACAAAGCCAACAGGTACGGCCTAAAATTTCCAGGACGCTGATTGGTCAATTTCGATCGGAATCCGGGCAGAATTCTGCCCGGGGGATCTCGCGAGACTTTGCATTATCGATGCACATTTCGCGCGTAATTTAAATAATAGATAAAGATTAGGGAACTGGATAGTTATTTTCTGATCTTGGTCGTTGGAACACTTAATTAAGTAGCATTTAAATACACACAACGTATACTTAAATGTATTTTGAAACAGAATACCGACCCTTAAAAAAATATTTTTAAAATCGAGTACTCGATCACGGTGGGTGTGGTAATTTTTTTTTCACTTATGTAGATTTTTATAATTATTATTATTATTCGTTGAACTGTCAAAAAACATTAATCACCGGACACAATTGCAACTTTTTGAGTGTTACAACCTGATCTTATATATTCTTATAAAATTCATATAAATATGCGATGCCAATAATAAATTTAAAAGTCGTGCCCAATCTGATTCTGGACTACGTGTTTTAAAATTAATTAATGCAAACAGTATAGTTGCTCATCAATTGACCAGTACATATCATTGTCTCAATTTCAATACATGCATTGATAAAATCAAGATAAGTAGCCAATTAAGAAGTTGTTATGCAATATTACGTAACACGACCGTCTCACTTCCTGGACCCTTATAAGGGAGAAATATTTTATGGATCATTTCACCGAAGGGGGTCAATATATTCTTTTGCATTTGTGCCTGATACCATGTTAAATTTACAATATACAGCATAGATCATAATCTTAATTACTCCTAATTTAGTTCTGTGAAGTCAGATGTTAACGAAAAGAAATTAAGTAACAAAAGAATTACTTAAAACGACACTTGACATATATACTGATAAACATTTTGTACATAAGATATATATTTTAATTGTAAATAAAGAAAAATATGTTTTAAAGGAATTAATACATATTAGACCGAACTATGCATATTATATATTTATACATATGCTTTTTAAAAAAAAGAAAATCATTTAAACAATAAAAAAATAAATCAAGGCATTAATTGATATTTTCGAGATATGTATCTTTGATATGTTATATGACTATACTGTAACGAATATTCACATAATAACTTCTAGTATCTATATTTTTTATTCAAACATTAGCACTAACATCTCCGCGTACATTATCAGATGTACGGAAATCCCCGATATTTCTCGAATGAACAGCAACCAATGAAATAGCTAAAACGGATTGACCAATCAAAACGCTGGAAAATTTAGACCGTACCTGTTCCTTTGGTGCACTGCATCATGGAACGGGAACCAGTTTACTCGTGCTTTAAACTGGTTCCCGTTGACTTGTGTGTACAAAGCCTTTGGTGCACTGCATCATGGAACGGGAACCAGTTTACTCGTGTTTTTTGTAGAATCAAGAGTTACTGTTCGTATTTATCTTTGAAGAAATATTATTTTGTAATGAATCATTTACAAATAAATCATTACTAGAATAAAGAACATATAATTATTATATTAAATGTGGTATATAGAATTATTTGTCTAGATACATTTTTATATTAAAGGCTAATATTTTATTCACTTCGGTGTTCTTTGGTATGAATGAAAGATTCGGCAACCGAATTGCATACATAATTGGAGAAAAACACGGATATTCTTTACACCTGGGACATGTCAGCAAGTTTATCTAGTTCTCGTGGTAAATTTTAGTGTACTTTTTGTAAATAATGCTACAAGTTTGAGCATCCATGTGTAAAAATACCAGTTTAGACAGTTTTACGCGTTCCTAGTGGTTGGGCTAAGAACGGTGTTTCATTCCTTGTGTATTATGATATACTTATATGAGTGATTTGTTGTAGCAAATGACATATGGATAAAAATTCAATCTCCTGTGAATAGAGATTCTTGTATCGGCGATGTGGGTGGGGAGTGGGAGGCATTGCACTCCTGTTGTTTTTTTTCTATACGTAGGCAAGGACTTATATACATACATGGATTCGCAACTTCCGTATTAACAGTTTAAAGTAACCAATCCCGCGATAATAAGACGTGAATCAACGGGAATACAAGCTATTGTTTACAAAAGCGAAAATACGAATATATCCGTGATAATCCGAATGATAATAACAGCGAAAATATCCGTGGTATTCCGAATGTTTAATCTCGGAGACGAAAGGATTATAATGGATGTCCGCCATCTTGGAATTTAAAATGTTCGACTCATGCCTTTTTCAATGCTTATACTTAGACTTTGTGGATTATAAATGTATCTCAATATCTTTAAGGAATTTGCTGCATCCTTTACCAATTTCCCGTGCCCAATTGCCAGAGTTTTTTTAGTATAATAAAATTCGTAAACACCCAATTACAGCTGTCGGACATTGCCGAGTATATAGCAATGCATTGTGGGATCGTCAAACGATATCGTTTGAGCTATTTTTAGCAGTTGCGAATCCATGTATGTATATAAGTCCTTGACGTAGGTAATTTTTTATTGACTAATTGAGTATTTTTTTTTTTGATTGAATAACAGGCTCCTGTGCTATATTCTACCATCTATCGTTATTTTTACGACCAAAGCATGTTGAAACTCGGAAATCCCTGCTTGCTCGCGGCAATATTTAATTACGTGTGTTACTGTATTGACGATTGGTTACCGGCATACATATTGAGATCGCATATATAATGGCATTGTTTCTGGCGGAACCAATCGGATCTACTAATGCATGTTTTGAGGTTAATGTTTCTTTGAACTGTCAGTGATTAAGCTTTCATTGTGATTGTTGCAAAAGGGTGTTTGTCTGGACAAAGTACTGAAATTATTGTCCCAAGTGCCATTTTTGTCTAAGTTCTATGTTTGCAAAGGTGTTTGCTATGCATACGAATATTCTCTGAAAAATGTATTTGTTTCAGGCCTACCATACAATATTTAGCAGGGGTCTCAATAAGTTTGTGACCAACAGGCCCAAAAGCTAGACTAAAAGGCCTGCTGCTCATTCCAGTCTACACGCTAACCAACTAGCCCACAGACCGGGGCTAGTAAATTTCCTATTGGGCTATTGAATTTTCTAAAAATTCTGAAGGATTTTCTTTAACACAAACTGAATGCAATATGGAAACAATGTTGTTGAAAGCCTCTTGTATGGCAAAAATGGTAGACCTTGTATGATTTTCATGCTTTATTGACACTTCTGAATTATACATGTGTTATAAACACAATAACAGTTATATTTAACAGCGACTCGGCTAGAGAACTTGATGCAAGGAATAAATGTTCTAAAGAAAGTAACCGTGACTGATGACTGGGCTCGATAACGCAAAACAAAGATAACATCTAAAGAGATATAAAAGTTGACGGAAATTGATGGAACAGACCCAAAGCAGCTTTTATATAAGGACAGGAAGTCGTAAGTCTTGGTATAAGGTGCTGATTGAGATCAATTGTTAGCATCTTTTACTAAGACAACCTGACTTATCTGTAAAATCGTCATGGAAGAACAAGCATAATATCAGGTGAATGATGATCCAAAGGAGCTTTTATATAATGGCAGAAAGTCATATATTTCTTGGTATAAGGTGCTGATGTGATCAATTCTTAGCATCTTTTACTCGGGCAATCTGACATATCTGTAAAATCATCATGGAAGAACAAGCATAATGATCATATTGATGACATGTTGAAACAGTTTCTGACTATATTGATGATGCTGGACATGCTGGAACAGTCTTCACCATGACCCAATTGTTCTTGTAGTTAATCAGTACAGTAATGTGCTACGGCCGACTGTCAGGTCACATACACAACCGTGTATCATACGGGTACCGTATGTATGTGGCCGGTCCTAGGGACTCAAACCTGGTCCATAAACCATAAAAAAATTAATGTTCGAACCCTTCTGGTCAACTTTATAAAGCATGCCCTAGCCCCCATGGGTGTCCTACCTCCTCGGTTATGGTCTATATGTGACAACCAGGACATATCCAAGTATTATATTGGTATGTGAAAATCCTAGGGGCACAAACTGGGAAAATCTACATTTGTTCAATATATAAACCTGATGTTCAGAATTTCTAAGGCATCCTGTGGCACTTGCTCTTGGAAACAGTCTTAAATGATAGCCAGGACCCATATCTACACAACAGTGTACCGTGTAGGTGTATGCCTGGATGTTGGGGATTGAACCGGCATGCAAACTGGCTAAAATTTGGGAATTTCTCTATAAAATACATATATATATGTTGATATTCTTGAACATCCTGTGCCCTCTATGGGTCTCCTACATTACAGAAAATGGTCTTAAATGATAGCCAGGACCCATATCTACACAAGAGTATGCCCTGTAGGTGTAAGCCTGGATGTTGGGGATCTAACCGGCATGTAAACTGGCTAAAATCTGGGAATTCCTCTATAAAATACATATATGTTGATATTCTTGAACATCCTGTGCCCTCTATGGGTCTCCTACATTATAGAAAATGGTCTTAAATGATAGCCAGGACCCATATCTACACAACAGTGTACCGTGTAGGTGTATGCCTGGATGTTTGGGATCGAACCGGCATGCAAACTGGCTAAAATTTGGGAATTTCTCTATAGAATACATATATGTTGATATTCTTGAACATCCTGTGCCCTCTATGGGTCTCCTACATTATAGAAAATGGTCTTAATTGATAGCCAGGACCTATATCTACACAACAGTGTACCATGTAGGTGTATGCCTGGATGTTGGGGATTGAACCGGCATGCAAACTGGCTAAAATTTGGGAATTTCTCTATAAAATACATATATGTTGATGTTCTTGAACATCCTGTGCCCTCTATGGTTGTCCTACATTACAGACAATGGTCTTAAATGATAGCCAGGACCCATATCTACACAAGAGTATGCCATGTATGTGTAAGCCTGGATGTTGAGGATCTAACCGGCATGCAAACTGGCTAAAATTTGGGAAAATCTCAATAAAATACATATATGTTGATGTTCTTGAATATGCTGTGCCCTCTATGGGTCTCCTACATTATAGAAAATGGTCTTAAATGATAGCCAGGACTCATATCTACACAACCAGATATTATGAAGACATATACTATGTCTCTGGTGCTAAAACATAACAGTCAATCTCTCAAATTTGCTATTTTTTCTTGAAAATGACCATACCTTACCTCCTTATATATATGATATCCTGTATCCATAAATGATGACCTACAGTGTTGCTTTTGGTTTCATTTAATTGGTTATACATACATCTACTACTAACAGCAGTATAACAAATATATCTTGACGAATAATCCAGGAACAAAGTTTAGATCAATGAAATATCTGATTTTTTGGGGCTATTTTTTTAAGAAATTTGAAAAGGTCAAGGTCAATTCTGGTGTGGCCGTTTTTTTCTCACACATGCTTCATTTTAAAGTCTAAGTATAAGACTGTGTTATATGTGCGTTACATGGCTTTATATTTACTAAAAAGGTCCCAAATGATATCATGAAGTTGGGTTACCATTTTCATTTGCTTTTTCCACATTTTACAAAAATAGCCCACCCCACCCCCTTAAAACGTAAATAACTTGAGTTTCAGATGAGATAAGTTGTGTTTTTTTTAATTCCGCACCTTGAAATAGATCAATAGACCTGAAATCCTGCAAAAATAAACGAAATCGGAGAACTTTTTTGGGGGGGGGGGGGGAGGAATTTCACAAGGGTATATTTTTGGGTAAATTTTTTTTTTCTCCAAATGGGCAAAGTGATATATGGGCATAAATCAAAATAATGAAGACAATTTTTCTTTTCAAGATTTAAAGAATACCACACAACACAGGAATGTACTTTAATGTTCTGATGGTGTGTCTTGATGTTGTTAAAAATGTTGCAAAATTTCAGCTTGATTGTGTTACTCGTTCAAAAGTTACATTAGAAAAACAGGCAAAAAATGTCCCGAGTGTAACACTTTTAGCGTGACATTTTTTCTTTACACATTTTTCAATCTTTTATATTTTGTTCAGTTTTTGGGTAAGTAATCAATGGTTGTTTTTAATTTCATTGTACATGTGTTATATTTAAAATTTAATGCATTTTGTTCAAATATTTCAATAATAATTATTATTTAGAAATCACCTTTCAAGTGCACATGTAAAATATTTTGCTCAAGAAAAAAATGGAAATTCAAATTGATGATATTGCTGTAAGTAAACTAATGCTTGGACAGAAAATGCAGTTTAACATATTGATAGGCATATTTGTCCATGTTGTTCAAAAAAAAGAAATGATCAAAAGAATGATTTGTTTTTTAAGTTATACCATCTTGAATAAAGCTGATTGGAAATGTCCCGAGTGTAACATTTTGCATTTAGATAAGAATTTTTTTATCATTCTTTGAATTTGATATGTTTTTTCTCTATTTCTCAAACAGAAGCGTACCCACAAGCTCACAAAACTAAAACAAATTCCTGTAGTGCAATTCATTTTTTGTCTATATGGTTTTAAGTGTTGTCCCGAGTGTAACGCTATATATTCATCATCTTAATTTTGATATGTAACTATAGAACAGTAGTCCATGTTAATTGTTTTCCACATTTATATCAAATAACTGACGTGAATAAATACTTTAAAGTCTGAAGCAGTGACATGGAGCATGTTTAAAAAGTTTGAAAGTTCTTATAAAAATAGTTATATTCAGATATATATGCCAAGTAGATTTGTTCAATATACAGAAGATAAAAAGTAATTTATATTTTATTTTGATGAAGAAACATTCTTAGATGAAAACAGTACAGAATTTATCGATTTATTTCATGATTTCTTAACATATTTTACATGTTATATTATTTATATATAACAATTGAAAATGTTACACTCGGGACACAAACACATCTTCATGCAATATTATACACAAATTCGTTTTGCTTTTACAGGAACTATATCAGTAACAATATACTAACACTGCAGGGTCATGAAGTTACAAAATGCCTAAATAAGTGGTAAAACTCCCATTTATAGAGGACTGAGAAGAAGCACACTCTGAGTAGAAAGACTTGAAATTGATATTTTTTTATTAAACATTTTCTAGGATATACGAGGGTTGTCCTTTAAGTACATGTATGTAGACTTTTCTCATATCTGGGTTATTTTTCAAAATTTTGAAATCTAATTTCAGTGACGCATATCTTCCTTGAGTTGTGTTGCAAATACATAGTTCATAATCAAAACATTTCAAAAACTTTTTACTATTGTTTTACTTATAACAAACAAAGAAGAATTGTGAGTCCTGACTGTTTTACTTAAAATAAACAAAGAAGAAATTGTGAGTCCCGAGTGTATTTTCTATATGTCTGTTTATATGACTTAATTCATGTTTAAAAGATTTGTTCAACATAGTTTGAAATAGTTTGAATGTGTTGAGAAATCATTTCTTTAATTTGATAAGTGGCAAAAGTAGTAGGTAAATGTTTTCTTGTAAATATATGATAATGCAATATTAATTGTTACAAGTTGACAAATCTACAGTTTTAAATGTTTTCTAATTCCTCCCCTCCCTCCAACAACATTTTCAACCAGCAACATATTAAACAGTACAGATGTTTGTGTATCTTTTTATTATCTTAAAAACATAGAATGAATTGCAACGCAATGATCATAGCACTTTCATATTTGTATGCTAAAAGACTAAACAAATTTGTACGGAGTGTAACCTTTACTTAGTCTGTATATATATAAATTAATAATTCATGTTCAGTAGCGCAATTGACTTACCAAATTGGAAATAGTTTTGATGTGTTCAAAAAAATAATTCTTATTTAATGAATTGCAAAATACATTTGACAGATGTTGTTATAAATCCATTTTTAACAGTTTCGTATATTTACATTACAGTTTTAGAACGTCCCCTGGTGTTGGTGTTTTCACCATTTAAAATTTTACTAAAACATTATCAAATAGATTATCTGTTTGTATTTTATAATAAAATAATTGAACAAATTGTATTACAATGAAACAAATTGTATAACAATAGATTAACAATACTGTCATTATCATAAGACCATACACAAAGAATATCTGTCCCGAGTGTAACGGTAACAGAAGATATATACTAGTTTTGGGGACATTGTTAAGTTACCCAAGAATAGTACCAATTAAGTGAAAATTCACATATATCTTTGAATATACCTGAAAATTGATAAAATTGAATTAGTTAATTTGTATCTGCAGCAGTAAATATTACATAAAAACTTTTTGAAGCGTATTTAAAAAAAATGAAGTTCAAAACGCCATAAATATATATTTTTTGGAAAATTATGGTTGTATGTATATTTTTTTTGTATTAAAAAGTTGTTTTCATGAAAGTCTGCTGAAAAAATCACAAAAATGTGTTATTATTTCCATAGTTTAATCCATAAGATTGTTTGAATTTTAAGGATTGCTATTGAAAATATAATATTTATTTCATTAAAATGTTGTAAATTTGAAGAAGACTTTAATCCTATACTTTAGCCATTGTCAATTTTTCACAATATAATATATTTCCAAACTACTTTTGGCAATATTATGAACACAAGTATCATTCTAAATTTGACCCCCCATGTCACGCTTTGTCTTCATTATTTTGATTTATGCCCATATCATTTTGTTCGTCTTTTTGAGATGAACAAGAAAATGTGCAAATATGTATGTTTTATGTACATCTTAATGACCCTTGACCTACTTTAACTTGGAAAAATGGACCTGAGGTGGGTACCAAGTTTGAGTCCAATTTTAGTCATCTACATTATGTTTTGTCACATATTTTATTGCGCATTGTTAAAGTACACTAAATTTCCTTTCATTTGCAAAAATATTTATGGAAATATCAATAAAAACAAATGGATAACAAAAGACTGAAATTATTGGAAAAAATGTTAAAAAACCTATTTTTTGCTCGATTTTAACAAGCGATAATTCACGAAATAGTCTGAACCTTACTTATTGCCCCGGATATATCCTAAGGCGTACCTAGGTCTACAACATATGTAAATATGAGAGCTTAATTATTAAAATAAAGCAAAATATAGCATCCCAGACATTTTGGGTGGATACTGTCCCTGTGTTCGTTTTTCCCAATTCAGCAATATCAACTGGGACGGCCTTTTTGGTAATTTTCAGTTTCAATACATCAACTTAAAATCTAGATACAAAATAAGATGAAATTGCAACAAAAATTTGTGTAAATGAAGGGTCTAGTGACCACAAGTTTTACTATATCAAACAAAGGGGAGATAAATGCGTGTTAACGTCTTAATAATCTCCCCCCTGTCTGAAAACAATACATTCAATCATGCTAGACATGCTGGCAAAGTCTAGACCACAACCTAGTTTGATACGATAGTTTAAATGATAGCTGACGTCTATGTTACATAGTAGCTTCAGCTTCTTTTACTCCTTGCAGTACTTTGATTAAATCATAGTTGCTCGGTACAGTCTTGTATGCGATGTCCTACGAATAAGATTGTGATAGTCGGAGAACTGTAGCTCAACGGCAATGCCGGGAGGCAGTTGGGGATGATTCCGTGCTAAAACAGTGGATCCGATGGGCTTTCTAAGAATCCAGTAATATATATGTATATATGGTTTGTTCAGGTACGAATTCTTGTGTAATTGATTCACAGATATCATAAGTTTCTAATGAGAGCTTAGCCTCCTGCAGATATTAACTTTGCTTAGCAGGATTTATATTATGACTAAATAAAAATTTGAGTCACCCATGAGCGGTACGGTGAATGACTGAATGTGTGCAAGTGTGGGGGGGGGGGGGGGGTAAGTCCAACAACTTAAGTGGTTCATATTTTAGTCAATTTTAAAGTCAAAAGACAGAACTGTTAAAAAGTGTTATAATTATATAACATATCATACACAAATCAATAGGAATTAAGATACATGTATCAGTTTTGCATGGTTTAGACAGGATGCTCTTTTTATGGAAGTACATGGAATGTCAACCCATACTGCTCTATCAGGCACGCACTTCTTAGGTCTCCTTTGATAGTATATGTAGTGTTTCTCTATTTTATATGTAAGCACTTACATTAGAACTCCAACTCAGAGATGGTTTTATACTTTAAGTTTATTGCTCAGTGGCTATTTAATAAATGATGTACAATAGGCCTACTATCAGAGAGGCAATTATACAGACAAGTAACTGATAAGCCAAGTGACTATAAGATTAACTCAATACACTACACTCTACAGTACACATTCTTTTACATTCTGTAGTCATAGTTAGATTGACATCAAATTTTTAGAATATTTTTTCTTTATTTGCATTTTCAGCAATCATTGCATATTTCATAGTGAGAAATTTTATTGAATCAATTAAACTTTTTATTGACTGAATAAAATGACAACAAACATAACACATCGTGACTACCCAAGTTCAAACCGAAAGTAGAAAATGACGACTGACATTTTTTAACCGGAAGTAGCTGTACTCACTCCTTTATGACATCAGATCGTATAAGTTAAACTTGAATCATTTTTTTAAAGTCCTA
Source organism: Lutraria lutraria (assembly GCA_964023205.1). Taxonomy (NCBI): domain Eukaryota; kingdom Metazoa; phylum Mollusca; class Bivalvia; order Venerida; family Mactridae; genus Lutraria; species Lutraria lutraria. The sequence continues at coordinate 25,579,403 of OZ026844.1, read as the reverse complement.
GGGATATCAACTGCATGTAACTTCTGTTAAAATTTAATAGATAATGATATTGAAGTTACCGTTTTCCGAAACTAACATCCACAGAAACGTATGTTTCCATTTAGGATCTAAAGATTGGATTATGTCAAGATCGGCGTTGCGGATTTCTGATCAGAACTCACATGAATGTTATTCCATCGACTCATATGAGTCTCATTTCGTTTAAAATGCTCAAAGATTCCTCGGTGATCGATTTGCTAACGCGTATTTTTTATATCCTCGTCTTTCGTATAGATCTACGTGCATTAAAAATGTTCAGTCTTAATTCATTTCACGGTTATGTCGCATGATATCAGTAATTATCATTTGCACACCGATACTGTAGATCTATGCATTTTTCGTCGTTGTTAAATATAAATCATTCGCAGAGGCATAGTATTCATAGTTGCCCAAGAAACGTGTAATCTAGATACACACGATACGTCATCAGCAATGAATTTCATTCCGAAATAAGTTGCTATCACCGAATGACGTCACTAACAGTGGAATGTGTCAATTTATATTGAGGCAACTGCATAACGGGTTGAAAACAAAATTGTCATTTTAAGATCATTGTGTGTGTACCACAGGTATCGTTCATATTTTTTTAACTTTATGCGAAATATGCATGGCAAGCGACACTCCGCTGACTGCATATAAATAAGAGCTGCATAAATTGTGTAAACTTTCAGAATCATAATTATGATAGCTACTCGTGAAAAACAATGCGGCGAAAATCAACATCTTCAAACGGCGCAATTCTGGATGTTTAGTGAAAGTGTGCATGCGATAATTATAAGAAAATCTTGTCAACACTCTTGCTTAAACTTTCACGGTCATAACATCGAGTATTTAGTTGAAACACGTAGTAAGGCGGGGCTACGATTTTGTCAGCGACATGCGTCATGCATTCGAGACTGTCATTGGTTTATTGATATTTGATTGACACTGTTCTTAATGACGTAACGAGTCAGCACGCGGCACATATTCGGATGTAGTTGCTTTTATAATTGGTTGTGTATACAAGCCATGTCGTATACGTAATTAAAGGATGTCGGTGGAATTAAAGGATGTCGAATATACGACTGTAAGCCTGAAGGCATGTCGTGGACGACATGCGATATTAGGCTGGCTAGAACCCTGCTTATATGTAGGAAATATAGTAATATTTTAAGTAAGGTGTAAGTTAACTTTGATATTAACACTTTCAAGTGGTCTTGTGGCCTAGGTCGCTTGATCAGTGATCACTAGCCTCTCGCCTCCTAGATGTGGGTTCGTTACAACTCTGGGCAATTGAAATAAGTAATATTCCAGATTATTCCGGAAAACCAGATTTAAAGCTGCCAGCTGCACTTTTGAGATCGGTGTAAATCCAAGGAGTTTTTTAGGGGGGGGGGGGGGGAGTACATTCTTGTGTGCGACTTAGTGGCTACAGCACTGGTCTTGTAACCCAGGGGTCGTGAGTTCGATCCTCACTGGGGGCTGATAATAATATTTTTCTTTTATGAATTATCACAGACCAAACGCTTTTTTATAGAAAATACAGAATCTAATGCGAAAACGGGATAGAAATTGTTATAATTAATTTATATAAAAATATTTTTTATCGAAACTTTGGCCGTGTAATGAGTTTCCTTTGGATTTTGAGTAAGAAATTAGAGAAACATATTATCACGCCTACTACAAAATACTCTTCTGTCATTGGATGTTTTGACGTCATGTGGTGACCTAATATATCCTATATTAGGTTACCAGAATATATTGGGTCTGTAATGAAGACATTTATTTTTAAATATTGAGTTTGTAATGGAGACCTTTATTGCAAATGATGAGGAGGAAGGTAGTCTGCGTGATATAATCGTTACAGGGATAGTAACTGACCCGATACGGGAAATACGGGTCTGTGGAAAACCATATCGGGACTCGACCTTCGGTCACGCCCCATATGGTTTTCCACAGACCCGTATATCCCGTACCAGGTCAGTTACTAACCCTGTAACTATTAATATACGAATTCAATGCTTCTGTATGTACAATTCCATTCTTTCATTTTCATTTAATTCTGATAGTTCAAGCGTGCGGATACTTGTTAGCAGGTGGATAAATGCTGGGGGTGACTTACAGATCGAAGAACATTTGAATGACACTGTCATGTAGTTTATCTCCTTTTACACGGTGCGAATACCACGTGACTTTTTGCTAAGGTTGGGTGCTCCAACAATGGCGGATTCCGTCGATTCAGGTAAGATTTTTCACCCTTGTAGTCTTATATGTACTTTATATTAAAAAAGCTCTTCGCTAGAGCCCGGTCATTTCAAAAACTCACCCCCGGTTGTAGATTATTTAGCATAATATCCCCTAGTTAAATCGTAAAGTGTCACCGCGCATTTTTCATATACACAATGTAAGTAGCTAATGTGGGGTGATTTTTTTTTATTTTAAGGAATTATCCCCTTTGGGCGGATTTACATGATTGTTAATTTGGTGCATGATAACAAAACGCCTTTCTAACACGTTACAATCAAATATTGTCGGTTAATTCTCCAATTTGAGATGTTATGGTCAGGGAGATGACAATGCTAATGATGGGTGACAAAAATATTATGCTAATGTTGGGTGAAAATGCTAAGGATGGGTGTCATAAAAATGTAAGAACTTTCATCCTTGTTAACTGGCTCCAGATATGCCTTTTTCACAAATTTTAGTTTTACCAGAAAGCCATTGTCGAAGAATACATACAGTGATCAGTGATTATTTGCAATGTTTTCTGATTTCAGGTGTAATGTGTGTCAAAAAGACGTAAACCTGTCACTGCACGCTGTGAACAGACTCCAAAAGAGACTTCCAATGCAAAAAAACTTGATAATTCCACAAACTGACAATGCCAGCAACAAACAACCCATAAGAAGTACTTATGCGCGCTGTCATCAGTGCACCGGAAAAGACTTAAAATCACATCGCAATTCTCTACACAGTCCAAGGGTATCCGATCCTTAAAACACAACGACTAAGCCATTGAAAAGTAAGAGGGTGTGAAAGACTTGCGGAGTTTGCAGTCACAAAGATACAGGAACACACGGTTAAACATGCCGAAAAGCTCGACATTGACTTAAGATGTATCCATGAGGATGGCGAAACATGTGTAAACCTTACAATTGCTGATGCGAATAATGCTGCAGAAATAGTAGCTTAGTGTCAAAGAAAGCAACATGAACAAAGTATGAAAGAAAACGACGAAGTTCTTGCGGATCAACAATTCGTTCCGTGACACTTGACAATGTGGCTTAATCCATAGCAAGTGGAGATATATATTGTAACACCGATATCTTCACAAAAACAAAACAACTTTGTTGTTTATATTATTTTGTTGACGTCGTTTTAGAATTTGAGGCCAGAATGACCGCAGTGTGTTGAAAATCGCACGGGCTGGCTCATTTGTGAATTTTACATATCTAGTGACAGAAATACCCGGAACATGTTGCTTCCTGTAGACCGGAAGTAGATTCATGTGTATTGTATAGCCAAGGTAAAGAAGAACTATACAACTCAGAGTTAAGTGGTGGATGAACATTTTCCTCGATAACAACAATGACTATCACGTTTTACATTCTTCTACATTCGCTATTTCTGTTTGGCTGTTTCCGTAATAAATTGCATATTCATACTCACCATCATTATTTATCTGAGATGTTACTTGCAAACTGAATTTAACAGACAAGCAATCTGCTTAATCGCATTTCTAAATCAATATATTATTAAGATTTTCAAATTTTATACTGTCAAAATAGCGTTTTCTTGCTAAATAAAGCATTCCGGGTTCTGGGTATAAGTATACTGTATTCAGAGCATTGCTCTATTTTCAGTAATATTCAATGATAAGATCTACCAATGGAAAATTAAATCATTTAGTTATACGTATGACATTATTTTTAGTCCCCTACTGGTTTCATCGGAGCTAAGGGGTTCGGCAAATAAATTTAGACCAAAGAATCACCTTACACTGTATATAACCTCTTTGAATCGGAGAGGACTATACGTTTACCTTTCGTCTGTACAGTGTGATTACTCGAACAAATATCTAGGCTAGATTTATGCAACTTAGGGTGTAGTTACTAATTGATCAAAAAGGTATAGATTAGAAATTCTTTTATTTTTTTGGTCAGACTAAAAGATGTACACCCATTAGTCCGACAGGGACTGATGTATTTGTTGCAATAACCCATCACTTGTTACAGAACCCTTATAGTGACATTCGCTTTTCTTTTTTCATGACTAATTCGTCATCACGAACTGTTAATTCGTTCTATAGATGTGGTTAACAAAAATGATTAGCAATATCTATTGTTCTCGATGTTGTAAATACTTTATTAAATGGTGCATTATACAACAGATGCGTTACATAAACCAAAGACAATGATACACAAAATATGAAATTTAAATTAAACAAACAACATGTATATATGTCTTTTGGAGAGTGTGGATACTGTTTCACATATCAGTATTGTCATTGAAGGAACTCAATTAAATCTAGTCTCCCAGTGTTCAATGACCCGTTCGTATCGAAACCTTTTGATAACTTTATATGAAAGTGTCACTAAACGAATTTATCTCGGTTTGTTGACGAGCAATAACTTCTTTTTCTACCATACTTTGTTATGTTCGCATTCTTGCAGACCAACTGTTGACATTGTGCCATTAAAGGGTTTTGTGACTGTGTAGATGACGTTGTCAGTTTTTTTGTATTGAAACCCTTTTTCGACGTCGGGTCGCAGCGTGAAGTGACAAGTTTACCTCTTTTTGACACACTTTACATCTGAAATCAGAAAGCATTGCAAATAATCACTGATCACTGTATGTTATAAACAAAATATCCATATTCTTCGACAATGGCTTCTGGTTAAGTGCCGACCGATAAAACTAAAATTTGTGGAAAAAAGCACATCTGGAGCCAGTTAACAAGGATGAAAGTTTTTACATTTTTATGACACCCATCCTTAGCATTTTCACCCAACATTAGCATAATATTTTTGTCACCCATCATTAGCATTGTCATCTCCCTGACCATAACATCTCAAATTGGAGAATTAACCGACAATATTTGATTGTAACGTGTTAGAAAGGCGTTTTGTTATCATGCGCCAAATTAACAACCATGTAAATCCGCCCAAAGGGGACAATTCCTTAAAATTAAAAAAAATCACCCCACATTAGCTACTTACATTGTGTATATGAAAAATGCGCGGTGACACTTTACGATTTAACTAGGGGATATTATGCTAAATAATCTACAACCGAGGGTGAGTTTTTGAAATGGCCGGGCTCTAGCGAAGAGCTTTTTTAATATAAAGTACATATAAGACTACAAGGATGAAAAATCTTACCTGAATCGACGGAATCCGCCATTGTTGGAGCACCCATCCTTAGCAAAAAGTCACGTGGTATTCGCACCGTGTTTTAGCTTTGACCTGCTTTTTTGTCCGACAATACATGTAATTATGTTTGGAACCACGATTTGCCACTTTTAGTAATATGTACGCACACATACCCTATATATAGTGACACAGATAATCAAAGCACTGACAGTACTCTCAGTGTTTTGATTTAAATGTGTTAGATTAAACCATCCTTAAAATATTAAAGGCCTGTCCCTGTTGACAATTTGATGAACAGTTCACAAAATGCTCATGAGCTTATTCATGAATAGTCCATGAAATTTATTCACGACCTACACATTAATTGTTCATTTGGTTCATGAACTTTGTCCGATGAAGTTAGGCAGTCTTTATCTAAAGGTGTTTTTCATAAGGTTCGTGAACTATTCATGAATTATTTTAATGAACCTTTGATGAACAATTCATGAATAAACTAATGAACAGTTCGTGAAATTAAGATGTTCATGAAATGTTTGTTCTTTAAGCCAATTAACCACAATTATCAAGGAAAAGCTACACCTCTAAAAGTCAGTGAGAAATTACTAGCTGAAAACCCAAACAAAGTCAGTACCTTCAGCGCTTTGATTTGTATACACACATTGAAATGTATATAAACCGTCTGTACTCAACGTCTGATCCTGTGTCATTATGTAATATCTCTACACTGAGATTGTGGCACTACTTTTGTGAATAAAACTATTTCCAGTATGTAGTAAATCTTATTACCTGGACAGATTATGAATGAACTTTGGTGTGGATGAATACTTAATCATCATTCTTGTTAGTTTTACAGTTTAAATCGCCAAAATATTTCACATGCTTTCAAAATAGACAGAATTCTGCAATATATCTCCAATTTTTATCAAAACTGTAGTCTGCAATGTATACTTATACAACAAATGGTACTATGAGGTGTATACCTAAATGGAAAACATGCTTCTGTGCAAGACATAAAGTTGCACCATTTTAATGATATATTACGAAAACAGTAAATACATATATCTTGCCTCTTATCCTGGTGGCCTCATTACGAGCCTCGTAAAACCCCGGAGCCCCAGCAGCTTGCACAGTGATGAAGTGCCGGTTAATTACTGATCAGCACTAGTACTCAGTATATTGTTAATTTGAGTGAGAGGAATAATTATTTTCTTATTACCTGCGGCCTATACGGCAGCCGATTCACCTAACCAGTATTCTAACTACCAACTGACTCTTCTAAAAGGAACCGGCAACTTCTCCACGTGTGGATGAAAATCGGCATTGTGGTCAAATTTTCATGGAAGGGTATGATCTGCTGCAAATGAACATTATACCCGGATCTCCCGGTTACAAATACAGCGCACTATATAACCATGGACTGGACCACGGCCGCGGCTCTGAACGGAATAATTAAACTGATGTTTATTGATGTTTATAATTGGCGATAAAACATTTAGTCCTACCCTTCATTATGATTCAGTCTGATTCAGGACATGGTATTTTCATTCTGTAATATAGTAATAATTATATCATTTGGATAATTGTGGCTCGTGATAAAATGCATACCCATGCATGTATAATGGCATAAAAAAGAAAAACTAATACGCAGAAAACAGAGAAATCGTCGACAAGAATACATAATTACTTCTATTCAAACACTATTCAATCAATTCAGCTCTAATTGTGAGGAAAAAATACAATAGAAAATCATTGAAGTGAATAGTTTTCACTAATGAGCATACAGGATTTAAAAACAATATAATAAGTCAATCTTTTTTTCAAATCTATTATTATCTCCATTTTATGGATTAGATTAAGGACTAAACACGACAGTACAGGTTGGCACTTTACCTACTCCATTTTGCAATAAGTTAATAGATAATGGAATGTAACTGTTTTTTTTCCATTTCTTACTTTCTTTCTATATTTGCAACATTTCTTAACCGGGTCTCACTTCTGTATATTCTTTTAAAGAAATGTCAAGTCTGACAGTTTGACGTCATGATGTAGATTAGTTTTATGTAATGTTTTAGTTAATGTTATATATATGGCCGGTGTAGCATAAAATTTTGACCCCTTGGAAAAATGACCACAGGGGTCATTTTTCAACGAATTATTGATCAATATTCAACGTTAAATATTGACCCATAACGTTAAATAATGACCCCATTACGCGTGAAAATTTGACCCTCGTTAAAAAATGATCAACCTTTGTTAGTGTTATTTTCAGCGTTGAAAGCCATCCCTTACTGTAAATAATTATATAATGTAAGTTATTCTCACGATTTCTATTCATAAAACTTTATAAGTAATTTGAATTTGGTATTTACACGATTTTAAAGAAGTTCTTTCGTTGTGTATTGATAGGGTCAGACACCGAAATTTTCATTTTATTTGAAAAGCTGACAAATTGCATGAAACATTGAAAAGCCATCATCCAAAGCTGAAACAAGAATTTTGCGGCATATTCAGAATGCATGGTGGCATGGTGTTGAGATTGAGAGTTTATCTGGTGCGACTTCTAAGAAAACTAACTTAAACTGGGCAAGCCTCTGGACCTCCGTTTCGGCACCAATCATATAGGTATTCGATTTGTCCTGTTCCAGTAACAAAATAAGTCCCAAAACTCCATTTACGTGGATTTAAAAACACTTGTAGTGCCCGATGACGCGACAGTAAAATAATCCCACGTAATCTTCATGAATGAAAAGTCAATAAAATACGTTAATTTGTATAATAACATACTTTAAATCATTCCTGTGACGTCATCCTTTTGTTCTCTCAGTCCAATAATTTTACGAATGGATCGCTCTCAATGGACAGCTGTCCGTTATTTTTTGTAATATTGGAGTGTAGTCGACATATTGGACTGCAACTCAAATTTGGACACTGACAACGACGCATGCGTAAGATTATAGAATGCTTTAATGATCTGAAAATAAATATATATTACGAGTCTTGTCAAGGACTTGTATATAAGTCCACAGTCTTTTTTAAGATTTTAATGAAAATGTAGCAGTGCTGTACCATAGTACTCGTATTTATAAACAGGCTGTACTATAGTCTGATTAGCTCAGTTTGCAGAGCATCTGACTGGCAAGAAGGAGGTCGCGGATTCGAACCACGCATCGGGTACATTAATTTCCTCTTCCTGTTACCTTTGGTACCATGAATGTGAGACTAGCCTTGGAATACTTGGAATACTACACGTAGATTGGGTTAGTCAAAAGAACCTGTGATTGTCGCGATAAATTAGTTTGAATAAAACAGTAGGACTATAGCAGTACTGTACATTGTACTTGTATTTAAGAATTGGCTGTAATATTAATAACCCGATTAGCTCAGATGGTAGAGCATCTGACTTGCAAGCAGGAGGTTGCGGGTTCTAGCCCCACACCGTGTGCATTATATTCATCCTATTACAACAATGTTTATGAATAATCAATTGATCAAATTTCATAACACTCAATATGAACACATTTTCAATATAATTCATACCTTGAAATATTACAAAGCAAATAAAACAAAAGTGTTACACAGAAATCCTACATTAACAGTTCTTTCCTATTCACATCTCCCACATTGTTCCACGCTGTTTTATAAACCCATTCCCAACAAACGAATACGTAGGAATGACACTGCTTGAGTCAATCCGAACAGGTTTGAATAAAATGTACATTCCTCGTGCTACTCGAGCAGTGTGGTTGAAAGAGTTAATTTAAAGGTAACTACCGTAATGGCTTTTAAGCAGTTAAATTCACACGCTATCTTATCTATTTATCTGGTCATAATAATGCAAGAAAAATGAATCCTTAAGTTACTTTTTCAAAGCCAATACCCTTCTTTAGTGACTTTTAGTGAGCAACGTGTATTATCAAAAATTAGGAAGGAAAATCAATATGAATTACTTGATTTTCATTGGGAACTAGCATGATTAAGTCGACGGATACCTTTAAGAATGACAAATTGTCATAGTCAATGAATTGTGTAATCCTTTTGAAATGATTTAAGTTACATTTAAATCATTCCTGTGACGTTATCCTTTTGTTCTCACTGTCCAATAATTTTACGAATGGATCGCTCTCAATGGACAGCTGTCCGTTATTTTTTGTAATATTGGAGTGTAGTCGACATATTGGACTGCTACTCAAATTTGGACACTAAAAACGACGCATGCGTAAGATTATCGAATGCTGTAATGATCTTACAAGTCTTTTCAAGGACTTGTATATATGTATAGAAGTCCATGGTCTTTTTTAAGATTTTAATGAAAATGCAGCAGTACTGTATCATAGTGTTCGTATTTATAAGCAGGCTGTACTATAAACTGCCCGATTAGCTCAGTTTGCAGAACATCTGATTGCAAGAAGTAGGTCGCGGATTCGAGCCCCGCATCGGGTACATTAATTTCCACTTCCTATTACCTTTGGTGCCATGAATATGAGACCAACCTCGGAATACTACACTGAGGGTGAAGCAAAGATTGAGTTAGTCAAAAAACCTCTGATTGTCGTGATAAATTAATTTGAATAAATCAGTAGGATGAATGTAGCAATACTGTACATTGTACTTGTATTTATGAATTGGCTGTAATATTGTTAACCCGATAAGCTCAGTTGGTAGAGCTTTCTGACTTGCAAGCAGGAGATCGCGGGTTAAGCCCAGCACCGGTTGCATTATATTCCGCCTATTGTGTACAACAAAAATATATATGAAGAATCAATTGATCAAATTTCATAATACTCAATACAATTCACACCTTAAAATATTACAAATCAGATCAAACGAAAGTGTTACATAAATAATCCTACATAAAAAGTGTTTTTTTTCTATTCACATCTTCCACATTGTTCCACGCTGTTTTACAAACCCATTCCCAACAAACGAATACATAGGAATGACACGGCTTGGGTCGATGCGAACAGGTTTGAATAAAATGCACATTCCCGTGCTACCCGTGCAGTGTGATTGAAAGAGTTGATTTAAAGGTACCTACCGTAACGGCTTTTAAGCAGTTAAATTCACACGCTATCTTGTCTATTTATCTGGTCATAATAATGCAAGAAAATGAATCCTAAAGCAAATATCCTTCTTTAGTGACTTTTAATGAGTAAAGTGTATTGACGAATGCCTTTAAAAATAATAAATTGTCATGGTCAATGAATTGTGTAATCCTATCGAAATGATTTAAGTTACATATAAACCTCAAACTGCCCATTATGTAAAATATTGGAGTGTATTCGGCGCTACTCGCCTCAAACACTCCAATATTTTACATAATGGGCAGTTTTCGGCTTATATCTATCACATAAACCTCAAACTGCCCATTATGTAAAATATTGGAGTGTCTTCGGCGCTACGCGACTCAAACACTCCAATATTTTACATAATGGACAGTTTTCGGCTTATATCTATCACATAATGACCTACTGACAGGATATACACAAGTAAATCAGCTGGTCATTGCTTTATTATGTCTAAAAATAAATTTAGAAACAGTATGAATTAATTAATTTGTATGTCAGAAAGTACCCTCAACTTACGCAATAAAGCGTTGCATCGCTAAATGTAAAATTTACCGTTTTAGACATAATGGATCACAGAACCTAGTACAAGCAATCCTTATCAACCATTACATACTTTTAGAATGAATAATTTGTAAAACATTCACTACAAGCTTTTTTAATAGTGTGATTTTGGAATTTGTAAACATTTACAAACAATTACAAATGCAATACAATCATAGAAAAGGGAGAGAACTACGTAGTTATCAATATTACCTCCCTTTATGATACAAAGTCAAATTTAATAAACTGTTCCAGGTCTAACATTCCAGAATGTTGTACGTTTGAATGGTAATATTTAATTAATTATTGTAATAAAATGTATCATATCAAGGTCGCGAAAACATGTGACAATTACTTTTACGCGCAGTTCGCCTTCTTAGTAGGCAACAGTAGCTCTTTCATATTATCTTTATGTTTATAGCAGCCTACCTGATGATTTTATGTTATGCCATAAGACGTAATTATCACAGAATCCGGAATTGTTTGACTCGTGGACATTTTCACATTTGACTCTTCACATAGGAGAACTGTTTAGAAAAACCTACACCTTACTGTCTGCTATATATCACTTTGTACTTAAAATCGTAAACATGAGTCTTTATTTAAGTTTGTCATAATATCCTATTTATGTAGAAGCTATAATGACACGTATTTCTGGTGATTTGTAGTGGCACTATTTTTCTGTAAGTCCGCGTAGGCATGTTATAGTAAACATTATTTCTCGTATTATGATTGGTTCTGCATGTCACGTGAATAAAAGTTTAGTGGCGCGATTGTTTAAAGTCGACTGCTTTCGTACTCTTGGGGCACTTTTTCCGGCATTGTGGGCGTTGATAGTAAATAAATAAACATAAAGCTACGTTACCAAAACATCCGTCAGGATCCGTCATACATTTCTCAGTCATGTAAGAAATGTTTTTGTCTTATCATGTTAATGTTATATTATGATTACATGTAGATCTAGTCAATGGGTTATTTAACATCATAGTTAATGTATCGTATGTTGATGCAAATCTGTATTATTAAAATTCATGTTATCCAACAACAGTCGTTCTGTTTGCTCCCCGTGAACCCTACCCCCACATTACATTATGTTTGAATATCACAATTTATAAGGATCAAATTCTTCTAACTTTGTTCATAGACATTTATTTTGTATTAGGGTCCGTTAATTATCCAAAATTAAATACTCACTGATTGATAAAAGATTAATTTTATTTTTGTCTTTTAACTTTTTTTTAATAAACGCATCTCAAATAACTCACATTTAAAGAAGTTTGAAACAAAATGCCAAAAAATCGATATGATGTCGCATATAGACAAGAGCAAAAGGGCGCTTAGGACGACAAAATGTATATATACATGTGTAGACCGCGAAACAGTGTTTTACGAGAGCTACGCACCTGCAGGACTAATTCTCATATTCGTATAGTCGATCTCTGGTGTTTGTCTAGAGTTTTAGTTATCGTTAAAAATTGACCCCAGGATTGATCAAAATTTAACATTGATCAATATTCAACGACTTTCTTGATCAAAATTTAACGTTGAAAACCTGTCGGGGTTGATTTTCAACGTTGAGAAATGACCCCTGGGGTCATTTTTCAACGGGGTCAAAATTTTATGCTACACCGGCCAAAAATCTATGTGTAACAGTTTTGCTATAATACACAAAGTCTTGACTTAAAAAGCACTGACAGTGTACATTTGTAAGTTTAAAACTATGAAAGGATAAATACACCGATATCCTAATTTATCGTATTTATTTGTCGTTTTTTCAACAATTTTTCAGTTACATACGGCGACCGATTCGCCTTAGAACTAGTTTTCCTGGAATGTGGCCAAACCATGCATTCCGCAAGTAACAGGCAACTTTTCCACATGATGAGGAAAACTTTCAAATTTCATGAAAGCCTGTGACCAGCCGGTCGCGGATTTACAAATCCAGTGCACTGGACCACACTTCGAATAGCTAGCAACCCCACCTGTGTTCGCAACAGTTCGACATTGTTTAAATGTTAATAAAGTGCTGTTACAAGTACTCTAATATCGTTTAAATTGAATAAATAACTTCACTTCTGCAGGAATGAGCACGGCAGCACTAGCAGTGGGGTTGGCCGTCACGGGCGGAGTGGCTCTCCTGATTGCCGGTATCACTATACTGTTCTGTGTGTTACATAAAAACCACCCAAATGGAAGTCGCACTTCAAGGTCAATGAAATCACAAACATCACGATCTCCAAGAAAACAAGTTGTTTTTGTTAAAAGCACATCAAAGGCCACGGAGAAGATAAGTGAGTTTGTTTACTTTTATCATTTCCAGTAAACCCAGTAGTAAAATCAAAGAACTGAAAGTACTCGTGGAAGCAGAACATACGTAGACTTGCACTGCAGCATGGAACGGGAACTAGTTTAACTGCATGGCGGATGTACAAAAACTTAGTATTTAGGTCCACATCAAAATTCATGCGCGCCGAGCGAAGTTGGCCATGGGCATCTGAACTATGGCTCAGCTTTCAAAAATGGATTTATAGACTATATTTGGGAAATGTTTCGTCTTTACTCAGGGAGCATAAGTAGATTCAATTGATACATAATTCATTAAGCTATAATAAGCACTTACTTAGTACTAATCAGAAATAGAACACTAGCCTATATTGGGTATTACGCTAAAATATGTTTCAGCATGATTGAATTTAATAAGATTGAAAAAAAGAGAATTAAATATGTGTTCTTATTATAAATACACATGTATTATTGATGAGGTATTTTTTCTATTAGGCTACAGTTACATGGTGATAATATTATATACATGTACATGTATTTTCAGTATTTCTGTGTTTTAAATATTCCATAATATTTTAACTTGCCAGTGTATTTGTGTCATCATGTCAGCTGAAAGAAATACCTCAGAGGAAATTTAAAATATAAATTTTCAACATTTCTCTTAAAACGTAAAGAAGTTGTTTTTATCAATATTATGAAGTGAAGTCACTTTAAGATCGTGTATACATGTGACAGTCGTCATCTGATTTTATTTAATCATTTAATTATCTTTCTTACCATCTCTTCATTTATATACAAAATGTAGTAGGCAGTTTTGCTGTACATTTGATATTACTATAACAACGCTGTTCTTGTAGTGCTAGCAGTTTGGGGGAATTAGCTAAAACACAAGATCAGTTAATCTAGTATACAAGTTTATTCTAATAACTAGATAACTGTCTTGGTTGGTTTATATACAGGTAGGCTGTCTGGGTATGTTGTGGGGATTGATTTCAATCCCTACAGAGTCAACATCCACATACATTCGGACGGACGTACGTACAGACACACCCCAACTACACGAAAAAAAACAACACACGAAGAAAACTGAAGAAAACCGAATGCACAATGTCTAAACAATGAATCCACAATCGTTGTAAAGTCATATCTCGGAACTATTTTTGGAAAATTTTTGATATACCCTAAAACAATTCTCAACTGATTTTTGTAAATATAAAAATGTAAGTGGTGTCAATAAGTAGCAAATGATGATTCAAACGTATAAATTGCCGTTTTTACAGGTTTTTCAAATAATTTCATACGTTATTTCGTGTGTTCAACGCGCACTATTTCGCGTACTAATTTTTTCTGTTTTCGCGGGAAATCCCAGTCACGTAACCACACAGATTTAGCTATTACAGTCGCCATTTTTGTTTACACTACTGCAGCGAAGAGTTTTTTTTCTACTGTACGTCAAAGCCGAAATAAATTGGGATGTAAGTATTATTCGGGTTATAATTAAGTACATATTGTATTTAATCTTGTCGTCGTATACGTTATACATAGTTCCCACATCTACAATATTTACTTCCCTTGACGGCCATCTTGCTTGGCAAATTCGACAGGCCTTGACAATGTGTACACTACGGTACGTAGCGCTATGCACTGACCTGTGTTATTCTGCTCTGGGCATTATGGGTTTTTGCAGGAACTACTTACAAAATAGAAGTTATAAACAATAACATAACGTGACGTCACCGTATGGTACACATTGGAGCCAAGCGTACTTCAACATTGCGTTTCATTGAATAATGAGTGTTATTGACGAAAGCATAAGAATAGAAATGGTACTACGTATTCATTTTATATAACTAAACAAATTTGTTAATAACATACAACCGATATGGTTGTTTTGACATTTTTAATCCTTCCGCGGAACTATACTTTTAGCGTATGTATAACTATCTAAATGTGGATAGTAATCAGTTTTATGTATAGAGGTTAGACAAACGTAGTGACGTCACGCTATGTATAGAACGCAGGCCTTGATAGAAGATATTTATATTTTTGTTTTGATAATTCTAAATATAGGATATTAATTCATATGTGACAACTACATTTTCTTATACCTGATGTGCTTATGATATATTAACAACATCATGATTAAGTTAACTTTTATAAAATGAATTGTTTAATAACCTATTTTCAGATTTTTGGACTTGATTTTTATCAAAATCAAGTCCTTTGTAATCGTCGACTTATATTTTGTCGCTGGACTCCATAACAGCTTGGTTAAAAGAATGCCATATAAAGGAAATAGTACGCAACTAAATGGTGTTTATATAGAAGTATCTGGAATATTCCCCCAATTAAGTGTGTCAGATCTAAATATATTTCAAATCATTTTATTGTAACTACATGGAAAGAGTCATGTATCTAAATAAGTGCTTGTCGGTAGATACATGAGATATTCAAATGCGTAGAATTGAAACCGCGTATTCACTGTCCAATGAAATTTCTTGCCGTAAAAGTAGTTCTACTTTCGGTTTTCGTTCGATAGTTCAGAAACAACTCTACGGACGTATTCATGCATTTGCAACAATCTACCATCGATGTATGTGTTTGGTGCCTTTCTAACATTTCTTGATATTACAAAGCGAATTTTTATCTTATCGTATTTCCGTGATATTTACACCAACTAGTGTTAGTTTGATGACGGAATCGCTATTTATAGACTCGCTCCCCGCAGTGGCTAGTTGCAAAGCGTAGCCGGTGTGGGAAGTATTATTTATCAAAGGTTGAATGTTTAAACTGCGGCTTACGAATAATAATTCGAGTCGCTAAATACGAACATAAATTACTGGATACGTGCTTTTAAAAATTGCTGTTTAAGAGTTCCTTTTACGCCAGATTATTTAGAATTACATAATCACGTCTAAATTTCAGACTTTTTTCATCTTAAAATTTTAGCAAAGGGACTATAGTAAAGCCTTAGCGTATGTCATTTACCATAGTACATGCATATGACCTGCGCATGCATTACAATATGAATGAAAAATCGGTCCGTAATTTTAAATGTTAAAATATTTGTATGGGCTCGAACGATGTGGGTACACATTTCTCTCTTTTGCCTCGTACGGTAAAAATCAAGTCCGACAGTACTTTCAGTACTTTGATTTCTATTAAGTGCATAAGAAATTTGCCTAGCAAGATGGCCGCCAAGGGAGGTAAATATTGTAGATGTGGGAACTATGTATTGAATGTTCTATTTGCTCTCACGTACTGTAACGAAAAGGAATGTATCTCCCAACCCACGTAGCCTATCTCCGTTTGATCACAAGGTTGACCTACATTATTGTTATATATAGTCATATTTCATATGGCTGTGCCATATGTCATGTTAGGTTGCCGGTAATCCAGTTGTATTTTGTTGGTGTAGCGATGTGTTTCTAAAAGTCTTGAGATACGGCTATGTATTAAAACTACTGATTATGTACAGTGTCTTGTCAGGCCGGTGTCAGGTCAAAATTAACGGCCCACCTCTAAAACGGGCTGGTCCAAAATGACCCAGTTTTTCAGTCAAGTAACACGGGAAATTAACAGTTTTATTTAAAAAATGTAAAATGTGTGCTAACTGTGAATAATATCAATTATTTGGATAGACAACACAACCCTAACACAATTTATGATTTAATACAATACACAATAATGCTACATCTTTTTATTGTTGATCAGCATTCATACACTTATTTTCTGATGCGCTTTGACATTAAAGTTTATTTTACTTCGTGTAGAACAACAGAGGAGGAAAATAATATACCCGATGTGGGGCTCAACCTGCGACCTCCTGCTTGCAAGTCAGATGCTCTACCACCTGACATAATTAATCGGGCTGGTGTATATCCCAGCTTATTTATAATACAATATACCACACCACTACAAAAGTAACAACCTATACTGTGTACATGTATAGTATAGGTCTTTGATTAAAGGAATGATACAGGCTGATATTGAAATTTGAATTGGGCCATTTCGGTATTAGGCCGTATTGAAGTGGTCCATTTTGACCTGCATTTTTCAGGCCAGTTGGTCTCACTGGACCCCCACCCACTGGTGGTATCTGTCAGAATTTATCAAGGTTGATCAGTATATTTGGAACATTCTATTTTCAGCAACTGTCGAATTGCTCATGTCTTCAGACTAAGTGAAAGGCGATGGACTGGCGGACTTGTCCTATAGATTGTGTGTTGGTCTGATACAGAATCTTCTTATCAGAATGGCTGTACAGCAACTCATTTATTTGGTATGCGCATGTTATATACTCACTCTGACAGATTTCTTTCGGTCCGACAGATGTTTTCGAGCTTAACTGTCCGAAGGTCTGACAGATTTTTTTGCCTTTTATGAAGTCTACAAGGATGAGATTTGTAATTGCTCACAGGGATGAGACTGTCATAAGTTATATATACATTAATTATGTTGCAGTTTTCCAAAATAAAAATAACCATGGAGAACTGTTGAAAAAGGTTAAACTTAATCAGCACTAAATTACGACAATATGAATATGACGGCTAGTATTTTGCCTGACCTATCTGTGTCGCTGTACATTGTATTGTTTCTTACTTAATTTGCAATTGTTAAGAAAGATGAGACTTAATGATTATAATATAGTATTATGATACACATTTCTTTAATAAATATTCTGAGATCATTGACAAGTCTTGGTCCTGAAATCCTTATTGTTTATTTACAGTATTTAAAACTTAACAATTTACACTTTGGAACTAAGTATTTCAAATAACCTTGTGTCTAGACTCTAGTACAGTACAACTTTTAACATTGTTTAGGCTGAATAAATCATTAGCAACTATTCAGATACATGTTTATCACTCACTACATGGTTGTTATTTTTATTGTAGGAATATGAACATAGAAAGTGGATCATCAGAGTTGATGTGTCACAGTGTCTACAAAGACAGTAACTCTTAAAGATAGCACTGCATGTATATGTAGAAGCAAAGTTACATTATGGTGTGATTTGTCATAGTCACTATCAGTACAACATCAGTTTAATCAAAATTATAGGTATGTACATTGTAACTAGTTGAAATTTACTGTAAACTTGTGTACATTTATTTGATCTGCAAAATACTTGAGAGATTGATCAATCAACAGGATAAGAGCTCTCCCTTGACCATTAGAATGGCACTTTGACTCTTGAAATTTGCAAAATAAGGTTTTTGACACTTGAGAATTGGAACCAAAGGGTCAAATTTACTATTACATTAGTAGCAAATTTTGTTATCCCTTTAAATTTCTATCAGCTAAGGGTCATTTTGACCCCCAACTTTTGAAGTCTATGGAGCACCCTGAGGGTACCAGCTTTGCAACTAGTGTGGATCCAGATTAATCTGCAAATGGGGGCTAAGACTTAAAAGGTCTTATAATGATCATATAGACATTACAGTCTTCACAAAAAAAAATTGTTCAATGACCGGACATTCAGTCTTGTGAAGGCATAAATTTTACAAGACCATCAAATGTTTTTTTTAGAATATTTGTAAAAGTATTTCTCTTACATATTATAGGTTTCATATGATGGTTTTATTATAATTAACATAAATTCTTCATCATGTACTTGTGAAACATTAGTTTTGGGAATTCAGTTCTGCAATTTAGACAATATATTAGCTTACAATTTCACTGAACTATCGTTATGGTGATCCATTAAATTTTGCAGGACCGGCAGCAATTAAGGCAGACTCAGTCTTCGGGCATGTGGCTATATTCGCAGACTGCCTTTTGTAGCGATTTCTCATACTATGGCTAATTTACTTTACTTCATTTATGATAATTAAAAAAAATATTCTTGGTATTCTCACTAAGTAGAATAATTCAAAACCATAACATACAGGTTAGTTAAAAAAAGCTTCAGTCTTGTTATAATGTAATAATTTCTCTTTAAAATGCTTGGAAAACCCTTTGAGTTTCAAATTACAAGACGCTACAAAACTTGGCATCAGAAGGCATAAGCTATGCCCTATGTACATTATGTATAAGTGGAAAAAGTAGCTCATTTTCTTCTTAATCAGTACAGTACACTGTTTCTATCTTTTTTATGTCTGTTAGACCTATAATATTTGTTCTGTGTATTTGCAGATGTGTGTTGCACATGTGAAAGAACTGCATACATGTGCAAAATAACGCTGTTGTAGCAGATTGGGGAGCTTATTGAGCTCTTCCTAGATACCTTGGAAACCATTGAAGTCAGATGCCACAAGATGGCAGATGTACTGTAAAGTGAAGATGTCAAATCTGATTATATGAATTTAGAAGTAGCTGTGTTTCCTGGTCCACTTACACTACAGACAACAAGAAGTGGTAGTGATGTTTCAGTCATCAAAGTTTTAGAGAACTGATTTGTATAGACTTTCCCAAATTTTAAATAACAAAATGAATTCCTCAAAACATTTTAGATATTTTTACTATGAATCTTTGGACAATATAAACACACTGTTCTATTTAGTACTTTTATTTAGTACTTTATTATGTTTATATACAGACTAGAAGGTTAAGGTATAATTTAGAAAAGTTCACAAACAATAAAACTTATTTGCACATATTCCTAATAATATTAAATAATAATATCCAATTATCTAAATTTCAATACTCGTTCAAGTAGCTTGTCCTTTGTAACTTCAGCTTTTGTCATAGGCATATGGCTGTATTGAGAGATTTCTAATACTGTATACATTTCTGTATGGCATTTCAATGTTTGATATTATTTTTACTAGGCTCTTCAAACTTTTAAAAGTAATTGACAGCTATGTGATCATCTATGAGTATTCTTGTAATTTAAACTATTAACTTTCATTTTTTAAAGTTTTATTCTTATATGATTATGGATAGTACAAAAGGAGACTTAAAAAAGCATTATTAATTTACTTGACCAGTGTTCTGCATAATGAATTGACCTTCAATGTCCTCATTTTCAAGGTAAAGTAGAAGCAAATTTCTTTTTTTTTCAATCTAGTGCTAGTAGACCATCAGGCATCTTTTTAACATTCTAGATTGCTACTAAAACTTTAATCAAATGAGCAATACAATGCTAGTCAGCCATCGTGTATAGAACTATGATACTAAGCATATTTTATTAGAATTAGTTTTTTCATTAATACTTGATACATTTTTAGCTCACATGTCACAAAGTGACAGGGTGAGGTTTTATGATCAGTCTTCGTCCGGTGTCCAGCAGTGTGCGTCGTCAAATTTATTTCTGTTGTGAACACACTAGAGGCCACATTTTTAGCTCAATTTCAGCAAACTGGGTCAGAATGTTAATATCGACAAAATCTCGGATGAGTTCGATATTGGGCCATTTGGGGTCAAAAACTAGGTCACCAGGGCCAAATAAGGGAAAACCTTGTGAACACTTAAGAAATCACTGTTTTGATTGGATCTTCATGAAACTTTGTCAGAATGTTTATTTTAAAAATATGTAGGTCAAGTTTGATAATGGGTCATTTCCGTAGTACGGTCATTTTCAGTAAGGCAGTGCAATATCCAATTGGCTATGTCGCCAACATTTTATTTCAATACTAGACGATAATTATATGTTTTCTGATGACGATCGTACCAGGCACCTAAAACTGAACATTTCTACACAGTTTATTTCAATCTCAATGTCAAATTGCTTTTTAAATAAGGTCACAAAGTATCAGATTTGAAAGGTTTGTGACTGTCGTCAGTCAGAAAGTCTTTATTTGGATTAAAATATTATACACGCACGCTCGTTTATGAAGCATAAATCGTTTCCAATATTTGTAGAACTACATTTGGAGCCTTTTATTCACCACGATCAAAACGATTTGACTGTTCTTTTGGAAACACATGCAAATATATTTTGTCGCTAAAACTGCTGTAAGGTTCGTTACGTTGAAAAATATGTAGAATTAATATGAAATATACAGCTTTATAATGGAAAACATACCACAAAACACACCCTTCCACAACCATACGACAGTTAAAACAAAATGTCTTTGTTTTGATACGACAGATGTCTTATCATAGGGTCTTAAACACTGAACTCTTCAAAATTCCACTTGCAAGTGAAAGGTTTGTTACTTCAGTTTAACGCTGTGTTAGGTACATAAAGATAATTTACTATTTGTCATTCATAAGACATGATATTTAATTATAAAACACAACATTTTCGTCTTTATTGTTTTCTTTCTCCTTTCCAAATGGTTCCAAAACGTGCCCTATGAAAGGTTCGTGATGAAAGGTTCGTTACCATGCAATTTCAGGTGTACTTGTAAATGTTGTTTATGAAAGGTATGGTAGTGTTCTTTCATGCATCAGCTTGTATGACGTATGATGGAGATATACGACGTATTCATCCTTGAAACAAGGGCAATGTTTCAGGGTAATTTCATTCGACATTCTTTTTTGGTGAACACATGGTTGTTGGGATATTAGTAAAACCTAGTTTGTTTTAATTGTTTTAACTCTTTTTTGCTTTTAAGCAATATGAAATATTAAATTGTCCGACGGTGGTTGAATTTTCAATGTAAGCGGTGTAGATTCTTTGTTGGTTGCATTTTATGAAATGAAAGGTTCGTGACGTTAAGTAACGAACCTTTCGTCGAAAAAGACTGAGTAAATTTTAAAGAAATACATTGTATGTGGAAATATTACATCGTGTTTTTCTGCAAACTTAGTAATGGACACATGTATTTGCTACTAAAGGTACTTATATATGATATATGATCATTCAACTAATGATTTGGTACTTAAATATACCTACTGTTAAAAATTTAGAAAAAATCTATCAATACAAATTAAGAAATTTATGCCATATTCCCAACTATCTTAAATGACAAGATCTAAAAACTATTATTGTGTGATTTAGAACATGCCTAAAAGGTTGATGAACTGAACCAGTGACCGTTATTATGTATCTTATAAAAAATGCAGTGCTAATACATAACTAGTCTGGAGTTCCTTCCCCTTACACTATGTTATCGGGTCAGGCAAAGCGCAATAATGGCGGCGTCCACAGTACATTCTAAAGTATGGGTATTTTCTTATATCATGTGATCAAGTGCTTATGAGGGTTGGGAATGAATCCTATTTATATAATATATATCATAGATGTCCGTTTTTTAGATGATCACAAACTATTTTTTCGGAAACTATAAAGACTCACGACGAGTCACGTCCGAAATAATAGATACTTCATGAAAGTATATATATCAACAAATAAGAATGATCATAAGAATATCTCACCGCTGTTACAATATTAGTACATAAACAATTAAAATTAGGCATAACATCACAAATTGTCAGTCAAAATAAAAACATTCCTTTGCCTGTGCATTACCACTGAAGGCCGCCATTATTGAGCTTTGCCTGGCGTAATTATAGAGCACGTCCGGGAACCAGACTAATACATAACCAACTAAGGTAACGAACCTTTCAATTTTTTCTTAAAGACATTGAACCAGGAATGTGAGGCATGTGACTAAGACTCAGCAGTCCTGTACATTCCACAGTAGGGAGTCCAATAAAACAGATAGGGTCATAGATAGACTAGCTTCTGATTACATAATCAGTCACTTAAATTTATGGCTAATATATAGCTACGGTATAGATACTTCAATTAATTCAATGTTTAATTAAAAAAAAAAATTTTTTTTTAAAGTATGTTTATATTAAATGCAAAATATTAAGAATAAGACAGCTCATTTAATATGATTAAAGAAATTAATTACTCAAATAAATGCTCAACGCTTCAATCACATTAGCAAATATATGTATCACACACCAATTAGTTAGGTCTGGATGATTTTGATAAATTAAACGTCCATT
Organism: Lutraria lutraria; assembly: GCA_964023205.1. NCBI lineage: Eukaryota > Metazoa > Mollusca > Bivalvia > Venerida > Mactridae > Lutraria > Lutraria lutraria. Next base: position 25,556,275 of record OZ026844.1, on the reverse strand, counting down.
TTGTGAATTTAATACAAACATATCCTAACACCTTTTATACCTGTTAAATATTTCTAACCAATATATTTTTTCAAACAGTACCTGTATAAACATAGATTCATTGCAAGTTATTTTAAAGATTATAATAGTTATCTTGTAAAAAATAATTTCATGAATAAATGGAATGATTTGATTTAGAAATAGAAGAAGCATTCAGTTGCATTTTTCATGTATTAACTGTTCTTACATAATCTGGTAATTAAAGGACAACATTCATTAATTACATAAAATGCTTATAAAACAACAGGAAGTTATCCATGAACTAATTATCACTAAAAATCAATACAATTTATTACCCTCTTATATGACTAGGTGTCAAGTCTACAGACACTTAGCTGACCGTGAAAAGAGAGGATTAATCCCATTAGGGGCAATAAAACAATTAAGAGATTAGACCTCATGTGGATTTTGGGGGGGGGGTCACTTATATAGTAGCTGTTCAATGTCTTTAAGTTATTTTTATATCAAGTATGAATATGTTGGTGTTATACTTGGAAGAAATGACAAAGATAATTTGCATTATACGTTATAACCATGTCATGACCAAAAATGAAAGGTTCTTTACCCTTGTATTGTAAAAACATTTTATACAGACATTTCTGTCAATAAGTGTTATATTCTCGTGATTTTGTACTGGATTTGTCCGAAGGGTTTTATTATTCTGCATAAATCAGAATCATTTCGTTGAATTATCGTACGTTCAACACGTCGAAAGGTTCCGTTACTTTTTTCGACATTATGTGCTTTCAAATATACAGTTTTATGATTGTGATGTACTTCTGTCATATAATATTCTGTTCTGTGGAAAGATAGTTACATAACCTCAAGTGTTGTCAACTAACTACATTAAAACATGTAACTTTGGAAGAATTGAAGAAAATGTTAATTTTTGAAGAACATATTCTACAACGATTTTTATGATACCTTCAACTTTGAGGTATATTCACATTTTTACGTTTTCATATAAGTCATTCTTTAGATACAAAATTACATATTTCTAGCATTTATGTATCGGATAATTCAATTTCTGTTAAATAAAGGGTCCACTTTTTGTAATCACATCGTTGTTTATACATGCACACAGTGCGTATTAAACCTTTCACCATGGATCTAATACCCATTATTCCAGACACAAAAAGAATACTTCGACATCGTTTGATGATCAAGATATTTTCTATATTAACCACCGGATGGTGTCTCTTTCAAACGCAAATACTTAAAACGTATTTTTTAAATCTTGATTTTGGACCAATATTGCTCCATGTAATGGCCCTTTCCCTAAACTACTGGTTCCCGTTCCATGATGCAGTGCACCAAAGGAACAGGTACGGTCTAAAATATCCAGCGTTCTGATTGGTCAACCCGTTTTAGCTATTTCATTGGCTGCTGTTCATTCGAGAAACATCGGGAATTTCCGTACATCTGATAAATGTACGCGGAGATGTTAGTGCTAATGTTTGAATACGTCATGGATACCGGCCCTTTATTAAAAAAAACCCAGAAAGATTGATGCTAGAAGTTACTACATTTGTAATGAATATTCGTTACAGAATAGTCATATGATATAATATATCAAATATACATATCTTAAAAATATCAATTAATGCCTTGATTTATTTTTTATTGTTGTTAAATGATCCAGGGATGTAATTTAGCATCCCTGAATGATCTTTCTTTAAAAAAATCGTATGTATAAATTTATGCATAGTTCGGTCTAATATGTATTAATTCCTTTAAAACATATTTTTCTTTATTTACAATTAAAATATATGTCTTATATACGAAATGTATATCAATATATATCAGGGATGCTATATTATATATAGCATCCCTGTATATATCAAGTGACGTTTTAGGTTATTTTTTTTGTTACATGAATTTCTTTTCGTTAACACCTGACTTTACAGAACTGAATTAAATTAGGAGTAAGGTTAAGATCTATTCTGTATATTGTAAATTTAATATGGTATCAGACACAAGTGCTAAATAATATATTGACCCCCTTCGGTGAAATGATCCATAAAATATTTCTCCCTTATAAGGATCCAGGAAGTGAGACGGTCGTGTTACGTAATATTGCATAACAACTTCTTAATTAGCTACTTATCTTGATTTTATCAATGCATATATTGAAATTGAGACTATGAAATATACTGGTCCATTGATTATCAACTATACTGTTTGCATTGATTAATTTTAAAACACGTAGTCCAGAATCAGATAAGATTTATAAGATTGGGCACGACTTTTAAATTTATTATTAGCATTGCATATTTATATGAATTTTATAAGAATATAAAATCAGGTTGTAACACTCAAAAAGTTGCGATTGTGTACGGTGATTAATGTTATTTGACGGTTCAACGAATAATAATAAAAATTATAAAAATCTACATAAGTGAAAAAAATTCTCCCACACCGACCGTGATCGAGTATATTTTAAAAATATTTCTTAAATATATATATTTTTTAAGGTCAAAATACATTTATGGACGCTGCGTGTATTTAAATGATACTTTATAAAGTGTTACGTACAACCAAGGACTTATATACATACATGGATTCGCAACTTCCGTATTAACAGTATAAAGTAATCAAATCCCGCGATAATAAGACGTGAATCAACGAAAATACATGCTATTGTTTACAAAAGCGAAAATACGAAAATATCCGTGATAATCCGAATGTTAATAACAGCGAAAAATCCGAGGTATTCCGAATGTTTAATCTCGGAGACGAAAGGATTATAATAGATGTCCGCCATCTTGGAATTTAAAATGTTCGACTGATGCCGTTTTCAATGCTTATACTTAGACTTGGTGGATTATAAATGTATCTCAATATCTTTAAGGATTTTGTTGCATCCTTTACCAATTTCTCGTGCCCAACTGCCGGAGTTTTTTTAGTATAATAAAACTCGTAAACACCCAATTACAGCTGTCGGACATTGCCGAGTATATAGCAATGCATTGTGGGATCGTCGAACGATATCGTTTGAGCTATTTTTAGCAGTTGCGAATCCATGTATGTATATAAGTCCTTGGTGTCAGCAAAATAAATTGTATATATGTTTGGAGTTCAGGTACCAGTGAGACTGTGCCATGGGGACATCATCACGTACTATAAGACAGACGTTTCAACATATCTCCAACCACAGTTCGTAAACGTTAACAGTTCAAACTCTCGCCACTAACATACTTGAACATTTGAGTTTTCTTCATTCACATTCCTAACATCGAGCTTAATTGACCCTTCCACGGATCTAATTAATTCACGTTTTAATTACCATGAACATGCTGGCCAACGACCCGTATATAACTTTTTAGCTTATCAGTTTTGCAAGTAAATAAAACGCATTTCTTTAACGCACTGAGAATTTCTCAGTTGTCCGCCATTATCATCGATATTAGCGTAGTTCCCGGAAGTAGAATTATTCCTTATCAGGGGAAATCACCGTCGATTTACTAAGGGAAGTAACCTAGTTATGGGAAAGGGCCATTACACTGCCTTATTGAAAATGACCGAGTAAAACTAGGTCACTAGGGCAAATTGCTGGAAAACCTTGTGAACACTCTAGAAGTCACTGTTTTGATTGGATCATCATGAAACCTTGTCAGATCTCATCTTGGACGAGTTCTACATGTAACATGGGTCATCTTGGGTCAAAAACTAGATCACTGGTTCAAAACAATATTTTAATGAGTGAACAGTGATTGTCATGTGAGCGATATAGGGCCATCTAGGCCCTCTTGTTATATGACACACACTGCTATAATGGTTTACATATTTTCAAATCACATCATAACCGTTATGATGTGATAATTCTGTTTGTTTAGTCACTTGAAGACAACGCTTTTTACGCTAATGGCCTCGATCATTTCTTTTCATGACTAAATATTGAAACTTCACAGGCTAAATATTCTAAATGAATGGATATTGTATTGAGTCAGGTATGTGAACTTCTAATCTTAGTTAAATTTTTGCATTCCCTTAGTGCATGATTACTGCTGACTTTCGAAAACTTTAAAATTGACTTAAATAATGAAATTCAGATCTTTTATTATGCATATGGATGGCACATAGTGTTACCCTGTCTGTTGGTGTGTTTGTGTGTGTGTGTGTGTGTTACGGATTTTCGTGTCCGGCTCATAACTTTTTCATGCATGATTGGATTTTGAAATAATTTGGCACAAATGTTCAGCATAACAACACGATCTGTCATGCGCAAAAACTGTGTCGCTTGCTCAAAGGTCAAGGTCACAGTGGACACTTAAAGCATTATATGTATATGTTTTTGTTCGGCTTATAACTCTGTCATGCATGACTGGATTTTGAAAATGTTCATCATATCAAGATGGTGTGTCATGCTTGCTCAAAGGTCAAGGTCACAGTTGACACTTAAGGCATTATATGTATGTGTTCGTGTCCGGCTTATAACTCTGTCATGTATGATTGGATTTTGAAATAAACTGGCACAAATGTTTATCATATCAAGACGACGTGTCATGCACATCAACTGTGTCACTTGCTCAAAGGTCAAGGTCACAGTGGACGTTCAAAGTTTGTGCATATTATTATGGATATATTAGTGAAAGTGTGTGTTCGTGTCCGGCTCATAATTTTGTCATGCATGATAGGATTTTGAAATAAATTGGCACAAATGTTCATCATATTAAGATGACGTGTCATGCGCAAAAACTGTTTCGCTTACTCAAAGGTCAAGGTCACAGTGGATATTTATATATTTAAGTTCATTCCTTATATTGAAATAGTGAAAGTACATGTAGTTGTGTGTTAACAACCCTTAGGTGATCTTTACCTCCCACTATGGGCAGCATTCCCAAGCAACCTGCTCCGTTTTGTATTCACATATTTGCCACAAAACACTCATTTCTGTGTCCAGTGTGAAGTGGCGGGGAATGTTCTAGAGATTTCTTTTATCTTCCCACCAAGTACTGCCAAATATGGGGATTGTTTAAATGTCAATTTGTACTTGAATGAGCTCGAATTCAACAAATGCATGTATACTACATGTATGACCAATACTCACTATTAGTCTCGTCGGTACACTATATTGATCCATACATGAGTATATTAAAAGGCTGTTTGCCTACTACATGCATAAATAAGATAATTAATTACACATGTAAGTCGACTATGTTACAGATATATCGGGGGCATAAAAAACACGTTTTGTTGAAGGTTGTACAATGACGTTTCAGTCTTCTTTCTAATAAAGTTTATGTATATTTACTTGCAAAGAGTGCAGATATCTAGAAATACATTGATATCAACTTTTGATGAAAATGAGAAAAATAAGAAAAAAAGAATTGACTTTATTCTAGAAATTTAAAAGAAAGTATCTGCATTTCTTTTGCTAGTTGGTATAGTATTTACAAAAAAAATATTTTTTTGTTTTCCATATGCTTCTACCTTATTAAGTACATTCTATTCAGCTGTCTGACTGACTTGGACAAACTGTATGATAAACATGCAAAAATACTGATGATTACTGCATTTTTAGCCTTCTATTGACGAGTGTTCAACTTAATCACAAGACGTACTCAATACTACACACCATGATCATCCTACACTAAATGGAGTTTACCTTAACTTTTCCTGTTTCTGTTCAAGATGGTAAAAAGTGAATTATACTCCTATGAAGATGAATGATACTATTTAAATGAAAGACTGTCTATTCTTACATGTTCGATGAACAGTGAATACCTTATACATGTAATAATAAAGTATGAATGGTTATGTCTAAATTGAAAAGTAAAGCACTATTAGCCGGTTGGTCAGTAAACAGTGATTACATGCGTGAAGTATGGATGGTACAGTCAAAATTGGAAAGGCTAGAAACACTGTGTGTTAAACGTTTTCAGTCAGTCATTGAAGTAACAGTGACAACTCCTGTCTTAAAAGATGTTTCACTGTTTCAAGGTGACTGTAACTTTCAACGTCAATCCCCACTTCAGCACTTTCAGTGCTTTGATCATATTAGTTATTATATAATGGACAGTAACTCTGTCTGGTTTAGTTGGTAAATATGACATGAGCTAAACACTACCAGATAAAACGTGTCAGATGTTTAAATTACATGATTACATTACTTAGTGACTTATATTTTAGTACATTTGTATAACATCATGCGCTAGCCTCCCATGTGCATAATTTCTGGTTAATAATCATTGTCACTTTTAAGATCTTTGTAACTTTTAGGTTGAGAATAAGCCTTTCATGTTGACATACCATGTCCTTTGTATACATATTGTACCAGTTTAAACAACTGTATTTCCTTACTATACTATTCTGTGATAATTATCATTCATCAGATTTTTTGTGCAATGCACATCTAACTATATTATGTTATCTGTGATATATTTAATGTTGCTTGCTACATAGAAAATGGTCAGAATGGAAATTATTCAGTATAATCCTATCAAATATGAAAACTGTATGCATATTCTATGTACAGTCAAAACCGTGTTAACGGTCACCTCCGAATAAAGGCCATACGGTGAGAAAAGGTCATTCTTTTTAAACCGCCATTGATTATTTAGAATAAAATGTCTTCCAAATAAACACCACCTGTCAATAAAGACCACACTTTGTTGTTCAAAGCTGCGGCCTTTGCTCACAGGCTTGACTGTATACACAAATGTAACTTATTTACAATTCATGGGAAACTTTATTTGTATTTCATTTTTCAGAGAAGAAAGCAGAGCAGCTGAAGGCAGAAAAGATGAACGAATCGTGCTGTTCTTGTTTTCTGTGCACTTGCTGTAGGAAGAAAAATGGACGTAAGTCATAAGTTCCAAGAAGACAATCAAAGTACTGAAAGTACTCCTGGAAACTGAACTTACATAGAATTGCAATTCAACATGGAACGGGAACTAGTTTGACAATTGCTTGGCGGATGTAGAAAACGTAGTACATTGGTCCGTATCAAAAAGCCGAGCGAGTGACGGCTATGGAAAGCTAACCTATCGTTCCTTCGCTAAGAACCAAGTCCAATATCTAGTTTACTAAACTTAGTGAACTTGTATTAATGAGTGTGCTGATGAACGCAGCTGTTACCAACATTACTGGTTCTGTACACAAGCTGTGGTTTTCCTCTTGTCATATGAGTCAACCTTATCATTTAATACAATTTGATGTTTTTCTCTCTTAAGCTATTTTCTTAATGTATATTAGGATGTTTATAAACCTTATACGTAATTATGTTTCCATGATAAAAAATATTTACCATGAGATTTTTTATAAACAGTGACAATCCTTTGCATGAAAGTAACCCATTTTTCAAATATTAAAGAAAAGAAAATATCTATCAAGTTCAATAACAAGAGGGCCATGATGGCCCTATATCGTTCACCAGATAAAAATTATCATGAGCCTTTGTAAAATTAAGTGACCCTGGGGCGGGGCCAATTTTGGCCCTACGGCAATAATTTAAACAAACTTGGTAGATGTCCACCAGACAATGATACATACAAAATATGTAAGCTCTAGGCCTTGAGGTTTTGGACAAGAAGATTTTCTTGTTTTCCTATATAAGCCTATATAAATCATGTGAACCCCGGGGCAGGGCTAATTTTAACCCTGGGGCAATACTTTTAACAGACTTGGTAGAGATCTACTAGACAATGCTACATACCAAATATCTTAGCTCTAGAGGTGTTTTGGTTTCGGACAAGAAGACTTTTTTCAATTTTCCTAAATAGATTAGATTAAACCCCAGGGCAGGGCCAATTTTGACCCCATGGCAATAATTTGAACAAACTTGACAGGGGTCCACTAGATAATGCTACATACAAAATATTTAGGCTCTAGGCATTGTGGTTTCGGCCAAGAAGATTTTTTTAATTTTCCTACATAAGCCTGTATGAATCAAGTGACCCCTGTGACGGGGCCAATTTTGACCCTAAGGCAATAATTTGAACAAACTTGGTAGAGGTCCACTAGATAATGCTAGATCTAAACTCTAGGCATTGTAGTTTCTGACAAGAAGATTTTTAAAATTTCCCTATGTAAGTCTATATAAAATCAAGTGACCCCTGGGGCGGGGCCAATTTTGACCCTAGGACTATAATTTGAACAAACATGGTTGAGGTCCACTAGACAATGCTACACACCAAATATCTAAGCTCTAGGCATTGTAGTTTCTGACAAGAAGATTTTTAAAATTTCCCTATATATAAAGTCTATATAAAATCAAGTGACCCCTTGGGCGGTGCCAATTTTGACCCTAGAACAATAATTTGAACAAACTTGGTAGAGGTCCACTAGACAATGCTACACACCAAATATCTAAGCTCTAGGCCCTGTGGATTTGGACAAGAAGATTTTAAAAGTGTTTCCTATTGGTTGCCATGGCAACCAGAGTTTTTAATGAAATTAATTTTTGGGCTAAACTATTTTCAAGTTGTAATATTAACATTTTTATGTAGTATTGAGAAAATACGTCAGAAAGTTGAAATATCTCATGAGCACTATATCCGACAGTATCTGTTGACAGTATCTTGAAATGTACCCACTGATGATAACCTACTGAAAGTTACACTCATTATTTCAGCACCCCCACATCCTCCAATCGGTGTAGAAATAAAAGACCCGGGTGAATATGAAGTAACTGTCATTTGGAACATTTTGTCAACGCAGGATTCTACGACAGAAATAGAAGGATTCCGAATATATGTCCGCTTGAATGAAAGTCCTAACGTTTGGGATAAAGGTAGTTTGAAAATAAACCACAAGTAGTAATGGGAGGTACCCTGGTACCAGGGTCATATAGAATATAGAGGAGGTCGGTACCAGAAGTAAACAAAATTGGGACAAATTGGGACAAATTGGAATCCATTTGAAATGAAATTGGGTACCCAAAATAGTATGAAATGGATTTAAGGAAACTTCTGGCACCATTGTTGTTGTTGTTGTTGTGTGTGTGTGTGTGTGTGTGTGTGTGTGTATAGACTTAAATTTGAGACAATTGGAGAATTTTCTTTCGAAAAGACATGGTGGCCCTGAAAAGGGCCGTTGGTCGTTTGTGGCCCTGAAAAGGACCGTTGATAGTTCTAAAAAAAAAGAACCGTGGTTTCTTCATAGCTGTTAGGTTGTGTTTAGTCGGATCTTCATTTCTTTATTTCTTTACCATACTTGCCCCGAGGTTGTTTCTCAAGGTCATGTTTTCGTTTCTTCGTTTCTGTCATCTCCGGTTTCTTTTTCTCATGCTCATGTTTTCGTTTCTTTGAATCATACATAAACTGCACAGGTACAATCATTTCTTGTGGCTTAAACCGTACTTCTTGATTCTTCATGAGTCTGACCATCTCTTGCATCACTTGATTCATCTGTACCATTTCTTCCCTGATACCTTGTAGAACAGACAATCCCGTTGTAGGCTTTGTATCACCCGTTGTATTCGTCATAGGCTGTATAGGCTGTGTATTCGCTATTGTGGGTTGTGCATCTACCATAGGCTGTGTATTCGTCATAGGCTGTGTATTCGTCATAGTGGGTTGTACATCTACCATGGGCTGTATTGGCTGTACATCTACCATGGACTGTATTGGCTGTACATCTACCATGGACTGTTGACTGTACTTGGGCAGGCTGTACTGTGGTTGACTGTACTTAGGCAGGCTGTACTGTGGCTGACTATACTGTAGTTGACTGTACTTTGGCTGGTTGTACTTCGGCTGATTGTAATGCATACCCGCATTCTGGTCTATCAACTCAGACGATTCTAGTGCTTCTCTCAATATATCGTATGGCATGTTGAAGGACTCCATGCTAGCTAATGAAAAAAAAGTGTCTGCGCCGGGGGTATTTATACTTTTTGCCTTCACGCGCCAGTGTTCTACATGTTCAAGGCCACGTAGAGCGCGACGTTCAAGATTATTTTTGACAGGTTATTTTTGACACGTCAAGCAGTTTGACACGTCAAGGTTATTTTTGACACGTCAAGGATTTTGTCTTTGTGTGGCACTTCAAGGCCAATTGTGACACGTCAAGGCCGACACTTCAAGGTTTTATTTGTTCCAACACTTCAAGATTATATTGTATCACTGTTATACTTAGCACATAACATACAATCACAGCACTTTGTAGACAATACATCATACAATCACAGCACTTTGTATGCATTTGTAGGAAATACTTTGTACACATCATACAATCACAGCAATTTGAATACCGTATACATTTGTTGAAAATGCTTTGTACACGTAATACTATCATAGCACTTTGCATGCATTTGTAGGAAATACTTTGTACATCACACATCATACTATCACAGCACTTTGAATACTGTATACATTTGTTGAAAATGTTTGTACATCACAAGTAATACAATCACAGCACTTTGTATGTATTTGTAGGGGAAAAAAATGTTATAATCACAGCAATCAAATGTTTAACTCTATAAAACGTACACTTACCCCATACCGTCTACGCACCAGCATATTAAGTTTATAAATGACGTCATGATTTGACGTCATCAGATAGGAATGTAAATATAGTAGTAAATATACTATAAAGTATGATAATATTGACAATATGAGAGTGATTCTTTCTGAATTGTATGGGGGTCCTGAAAAGGACCGTTGTTGGTCCTGAAAAGGACCGTTGGTGCTTGTATGGGAATTAATGGCGTTGACCGCATCTCCCCATACAAGCGGGACACCACTTGTCCCATTTCTGAACATCCTTGGTATCTGGCGTGGGTTGGTAGAGGTTCGAATGAGGCTCTACCAGCCTATCCTCCCAGTTCTCTGGGGTTGATTCTTGAGGGGTATCCCCCAGTCCTCTTCCCCAGAGCTGACCACGACCTCCTCTTCGAACTCCTTCCCCTCTCTCAGGGTCTTCACTTCAAAACGCAGCTCTTCCAGCTGCATCTCTAACTGCTCAATATACCGCCTTAAGGCAGCATACTTTCTTTTAATAATATTGACTGTGCGTTGAGACATCTCGATACAGAATGAAACTTGATCAAGGCAAGGTCACTGACTATCATACAAGGACTCTGATTGGTCCATTTTAACGGCATTTCATTGGTCCATTTTAATGGCATTTCATTGGTCTATTTTAACGGCATTTCATGGTCTGTTGTTTTCAAGGTCAGTGTTTTTTTCATGTTCCATAGCTCATTTGTGTTTCATGATTCAACATGGGCAACTGTTTGAAAAGTACTTGTGAGGAACCTATGGGTAACCCAGACTTGTCTGAGTTACAATTTAAGATGTTTGTGTGGTGGATATCAAGATGGGTAATTTGTACCCAGACCTATCCATCTATTATGATGAGGAATTGACAGCCAACTATTGGCGCTACCTATTTTTTGCAGAAATGCAATAAAATACCCAACGGCCCTTATTAGGGCCACCATATGTGTTAGATTCGTTTTTGTTTCTCAAGCAAAGACAAAAGCATATTACATTGTATATCATTTTATTTTGAAAACATTCTGAGTAACAAAGTACAACAAAGTACAAAGTACAACAAAATACAACTCACTTGTTTCCAATTGTCCCGAAACACAAATTGTCCAACACATTGTCCGAACACTATTACACAAAGTCACTCACAGTTTTTGTTGGATTCTTTTTGTATTTGCGTTTTTTCTTACTCTGTTCTGCGTCCTGTAGGTCGACCTGTTCTCCTTGTTTCTTAGGACAGTCTGCGATGAAATGTCCTTGTTCATGACAATAAAAGCATTCATTTTTATCGACGGTTTCCGTACAGCTGGTAGAATAATGTCCTTTCTTTCCACAACGATAACACTTTATATGATCCAATGTTACATTTTTCAGTGCACAGAGCTGATCCGCTAAGCTGTTGAGCTCTTTAATTTTTTTCTTTAATGAATACATCAAAGTTTGATCTCGGTTCTCTTCAGCTTGGTTCATTTTAGGATCGCTCATGTTGAAATGATAAAAAACTGACGGAGCGTACGTCTTTTATAGAGTGCCTGAGGAACGTTGTGACCTTGAACTTTACACAACTATAAAAAACGGCGGAGAAGTTCTAAGATCATAATCATGTCAGATACCGACAGTACTAGTGGTGAGGATGAACCTCCAACCAAACGAAGCAAGTTTGAGCCTGTGCGCGACTATTATGACATACAGTCACGCATGGAAAGAAAGTCAAGGAAATTCAAGACTCAATCTCGAGTATATGATGTGACACTTCAACCGTATAATCAATCGTTTGAATTTACAAACAGGTTGTTTAATGATATGATGGACCAACTCTACAAGAGATGTGAAGTGAGATCGAATGATCGAGTTCGAGTATCTATTTTACATCCTGATTTGGACTTTGGAATACATGTTCCGTTTAATAGGGCATCTCTTATTAGTGGAGATACGGTGTTGGATGAAATTGAACGTGTGGCACAAAGTAACCGTCAATTTAAAATTCATGATGGGGCGGCACAGATGGAAATTACGCATATTGCTATGCCACAGGGATCCGGAAAGAAAACGTTCAAGGCATCAAACTTATTCAGTATGCGGAAGTCAAAGACAAGTGTTGTGTGTATTGACAATAGTAAGGACTCTATGTGTTTAGCTAGATCAATTGTGGTAGGACGGTGTAAAGTACATAAAAATCAAACCCCGGAATGGAAAAAACGATGGAATCTAATACGTCAGTCTAAGAAAAATCTTCAAAGATACGAAGCTGGAGCATTATTAAAGCAAGTGGGTATTTCATCGGATCAGTCGTGTGGTATAGAAGAATACCAAAAACTACAAGACTATCTCTATCCGAGCTATGTGATTAAAATCCATCCACAACATTATGGAAGTGAATTGTTATTCAAACCACCTGCTCTGACTGAAAAAGTCGTGTGATTCATATCTTTCACCATGATAATCATTATGACTGTATTGTATCCATTACCGGATTTCTCGGACGGAGTTATTATTGTGAATGGTGCGATATCAGTTATGATCAACGTGAAGGACACCAGTGTAGCCATATTTGTCAGTGTTATGCTCACACCCTGTGCCCAGCAGGACAATCTATAAGATGTCCGGATTGCCGTCGCCTATTTCAGAGTCAGGCATGTTTTGACAATCATAAAACTAAAACGGGAAAACAACGTAAAACCATTTGTGAATCTGTATGGAATTGTAAGAAATGTGGGCAAAAGGTGATTGGAACGAAACGGAATCACGTTTGCCCAGGGACAAAGAAATGCAGGTGTTGTAAAGCCATAGTAGGACCAGATCATGACTGTTACATTCCAACGTATGAACCACCTGATAGAAAACAACCAGAAGTACCATTCATCTTTTTTGATTTTGAATGTCGTTTTGATTCTGGAGAACATATACCTAATTTTTGTGTGGCTCAACGTGCTTGTGGTGACTGTATGTGTAAGTCAGTGAAAGCTCAATGTGAGTATTGTGAATGAAGAGGTGAATGAAGCCAGACAAATGACATTCCGTGGTGAAAATACGTTACAACAATTCTGTACTTGGCTATTCCTCCCTACCCATCGATGATCGACAGTGATAGCCCACAATGCTCAAGGCTATGACGCTCAGTTTATTCTTAGATATGTGGTCACTCAGGGGACGGCGAAACCCCAGTTAATTATGAATGGTAGTAAAATCATTCAATTGAGAGTGCATGGAATACGCATGATTGACTCCCTCAGTTTCCTGAGTATGCCTCTCTCCGGTTTTCCCAATACATTTGGACTGACTGAGTTAGCTAAAGGATGGTTTCCATTCTATGCAAACACCTTGGAGTATCAAGATTATGTGGGATCTTATTTGCCGCTACACTTTTACAAACCGGATAGTATGAAACCGGAGCGACGTGAAGAGTTTTTAACCTGGTACAATGAAAGAAAAGGTGACGTATTTGATTTTCAAAAGGAAATAGAGAAATACTGTCAATCGGATGTGGACATTTTAAGACGCGGGTGTGGAGAATTTCGTCAACAATTACTGGACAGTGATCAAATAGATCCATTTACTGAAGCTACCACATTAGCTCAAGTGTGTAACAAAGCCTGGCGCAAAAATTCCATGCCACCTCATAGTTTAGCCGTGATTTCTGATGCCGGGTATCCCAATAAAACCCGGTATTCCATGAAAGGCATACGTTGGCTACAAATGATGGCTGTCACAGAAGAGATACATATTCGGCATGCCTTGAATAATAAAGGCGAAGTCAAAATTGGACCTTATTACGTGGATGGCTATTGTCAAGAGACCAACACAGTGTATGAATTCATGGGATGTTGGTACCATGGGTGTCCCACCTGTTTTTCTAACCGAAGTACCATCAATCCATATACTTTGAGAAGCATGCAACAGGCCTATCACGATACGTATAAACGACTGGAGACTTTGAAAGAACAGGGGTATCCTGTTGTGGTCATATGGGAATGAGAATTTGATCAGCGTTGTCAAAAGGATCCTGCCTATAAGACAAGAGTGGAACGATTCTATCATGGTCAAGACCCGATTCAACCCAGGGAAGCTTTGTTCGGAGGTCGTACGAATGCCGTCCGACTGTACCATGAAGTAGACAACGACCAAGAAATCAAATATGTGGATATTTGTTCTCTCTATCCGTATGTGAACAAGTACAGGGCTTATCCGATAGGCCATCAAGTGATCATGAGTCAAGAACAAATTGATCAACAGCATATTGAGAAATACAAAGGACTGATTAAATGCCGTGTTCTACCACCGCAAGATTTATGGATGCCTGTCTTACCCATACACTGTAATAGTAAAATGGTGTTTACGCTATGCCGTACCTGTGCTGAGAAGGAGATGGATTATTGTACACATTCACCGTATGAACGATTCTTGTATGGCACATGGACTCATGTTGAATTGGCTAAAGCTATTGCTTTAGGGTATCAAGTATCAAAAGTGTATCATGTATGGCACTGGGATGAATGGAGTACGGACGTCTATCGGCAATACATTGACAAATACTTGAAATTGAAACAAGAGGCTAGTGGATATCCTCCAGGGGTGGATACAGAAGAGGCTCAAGATAAATTTAAAGAGGATTATTTTGAAGCAAAAGGAATTCGTTTGGAACAGGTGGAGAGAAATCCAGGAAAACGGGCTTTTGCCAAAACCATGTTGAATTGTCTCTGGGGTATTTAGCTTTAGCTCATCTAACAGTTTGAGTTCATCCAGTAGATCATCTAGAAGTTCATCCAGTAGATCATCTCCCAGTTCAAGAAGTTCACCAGACACTCCATTGTGCCGTTTTTCACCCCTATCCTTATCTACCTTATCAAGACAGGCAAGAAGATGAATTCTTTGATAGTTTTGTTGAGCCTCCTTCACCTATAAGTAAACCTGCCAAACGGATCAAAGCAGAACCTAAGTGGGAAGCCTACTAGACAACATGAACAAAAAAGTAGACAGTCTGTTACATCAGATTTATTATGATCCCCATCATCCGGCTGGTTTTGGTGGGGTGCAACGTCTTACTACAGCAGCTCGAACTCAACTGAAATCCATTACACCAAGTCAAGTGCGATCCTGGTTGAAGGGACAAAAGACCTATACCCTGCACAAACCTATCCGTAGGGCATTCTCGAGACGGAAAACGATCGTGGGTGGTATTGATCATCAATGGCAAGCTGATTTGGCAGACATGCAATCCCTGGCTCAGTACAACACCCCTTATCGATATTTGTTGTGTGTCATTGACGTGTTTTCAAAATATGCATGGGTAGTTCCCCTCAAGGATAAAACGGGGCTCACATTGGTGGAAGCGTTTCGCTCTATTCTTAAAACGAGACAACCTAAAGCGTTGCAAACAGATAAAGGAACAGAATTCAAGAATCAAAGGTTTCAACAGTTTTTAGACAAAGTAGGGATTCATTATTTTACGACTGAAAACCCAGAAACTAAGGCTAGTGTGGTGGAACGTTTTCAACGGACATTAAAATCACGCATGTGGAAATACTTTACGCATCATAAAACACGAAGGTATATTCAGGTATTGCCTGATCTCGTGCATGCCTATAATCATCGTGTTCATCGTAGTATACAAATGGCACCCGTATCCGTGAATGAGAATAACGAATCTCAAGTGGCCTTGACCTTGTATGGAAAATCAAGAAAGAAAGCGTCGACGACCCTTCATGTGGGAGATATTGTTCGTATCAATAAAACAAAACGTACATTTGATAAAGGTTATCTACCCAACTGGACCACTGAACTGTTTAAAGTGATCCAAGTCAAAAAGACCTCTCCTGCTACTGTGAAATTGACTGATTTAGACGGAGAACCCATATTGGGTTCGTTTTATTTCTCTGAAGTACAGGTTATAAAAGATGATGCTATCTATGAAATTGAATCAGTGCTCGCAGAAAGGTAGACGGAAGACGAGAAATTAAAGTGCATTGGAAAGGCTATCCTTCGAAATTTGACAGTTGGATTCCCGAATCCCATCTCGTTTAAAGTTTGAACTTGGACTGGTTTATTATACAACTAATAAATACATCATGTCTCAAGCTGATACGGCCAGTGTGGAAGTGACTGCCTCAGAGCAAGCCAAATTGTGTGAACCCAAAAATAAGGTCACTTTTTTGTCACAAATTGTAGTGGTATTTATTATTATTACCGTATCGCTATTTAATTTGTGTTTTCAACGACCCGATCGAGAATTGTGGCTTCTGCTTTTAAGTAGTTCTCTAGGTTATATTCTACCGAATCCCTCCTTGAAATTCAATAAACCTAAATCAACATGAGTTCGTTTTACATTACACTCATGAGTGACAGCTCTATGGATTTATTCCAAGACAATACGCAATGTTGTTTTCGTACCAAACTGGCAAAACCCATCCATCTCAATAAACAAGACTGGGAAATTGCCTTAGTGGAAATGATTGTTCCTAGTCAGGTGATCAATGTCACTGAAGAAGAGCGACATTTCTACATTGTCACGCACGATCCTGTCCTGGGTAAGGCCTTAGAAAACTTTCAGACCTATTGTACTCTCCCCAATAAAGAAGAAAAAGGTGTGCGACTTTGTATTCCTGTAGGAACTTATGTCACACCCCAACATTTGATCGAGACGATTGACTTTACCGTGAAAGATCAATTGGGTAAACTATTTAGACAGAAAGGCCTTCGATTTACCATGGGTTTTTCAGGACAAAGTAAACGCGCAAAACTGGACAGTTCGGATCAACTAGGCATTAAGTTTCATCCTCACATGTTTATTAAACTGGGTGGAGCCCCTGATAGTTCTCCTACCATCTTTTTTAAAGACACTCCGGAGCCGTTTCCTCATGGCGTAGATATTAACATGGGTCATAATCATTTGTTTGTTTATTCCGACCTCGCGGCTTATACCTATTTGGGAAACATAGAAGCCCCCATCTTACGTGTAGCTCCATTTGATCCGAGAACGAAAGCAGGAACTAACCCCCATATTCATTTCGAGTTCTTGAATTTACACTATGTACCACTGGCTAAAGCCTACTTTGACACCATCACTATCCATATAAGGGATGACACTGGCCAGTCTATTCAGTTTATTCATGGGAAGTCTATGGTGAAACTACACCTACGCCAAAGACAATGATACCTACTTACCAAGGTCAACCTCGACAATATGGACACGGACTTGGATCCATGTTTAAGAAAGCCATGAAAAGAATCATGCCTTTACTGAGTCCATTGGTGAAATCTGGAGTTCACACCTTGAAAAAAAGAAGGACTCCAGCAAGGAAGAGCCGCTATGAAAGATATCTTGACAGGATCAAACGCTAAAAAAGTAATACGAAAACGTGGAGCCTCTGTATTAAAAGATGTGGGTGAATCCTTGCTACGTGCTGTGGCCAGCCCAAAAAGACGTATAAAGAGCAAACCAGTCAAGAAAAGACCTCATTCGAAACTTCATCGTCGCCGAGTTAAGCAGGCCAGACCTCTTGATATTTTCGATTAATCATGATGCAACACGGTTCCTGCGAATGTAGTAAGACAGAGTTGGATGTGTCTGTTGTGCCACCTACCATGACAGCTATGCAAGAAGGTCAATGGACTGAGCATTATCCCATTTCTGCCCTGGATAATAATGCTCCGATTGAATTTGTGATTCCTGCACAGACAGAAAAATGGACTGATCTGAATCAATCTTACCTGTACCTAAAACTCAAAATTATACAGGCAGATGGTACAGACCTAGCAGTCGACAGTGAAATTGCTACCGTCAACAATTTCTTTCACAGCATGTTCTCAAGCATTGATGTGTACCTGAATAATAAACTGATCACCAGCAATGCGGACACGTATGCCTATCGGGCTTACATAGAAAATTTACTCTCCTTCAACTCAAGCTGTAAAGACACTCAGCTTCAGGCGTTAGAGTTATGGGCTGCAGACACCCCTGGTCATATGCTCACCAAAGTACATGACGGGAATAACAAAGGCTATATTGCGAGGCGTCATCGTGTCCATCAAAGTCGTGTGGTGGAACTATGTGGACGGCTTCATTTGGATCTGATGATGCAAGATAAATATTTACCCAATGGTATGGAAATACGCTTAAGACTAAACAAAGCGTCACCCCAATTCTGTCTCATGAGTACTGCACCGGCTAAAATCAAGTTTCTAGAAGCAGGATTCAATGTAAGAACAGTAGATTTACTGCCAGTGGTAGCCAATCAACTCAATCAACAGATTGCTCAACATAACATGAAAATCCCCATCCGACGAACTGAAGTAAAAACATTTACGATTCCTAACGGTCAACGATCCAAGATTGAAGATCATTTATTTCAAGGTCAATTGCCAAAACGGCTTATCATCGGTATTGTAAGAAATGGAGACATGAATGGAGACATGGCTACCAACCCCTTTGATTTCCGAAGTATTCATAACAAAGCGTTTCAACCCAATTTTGAAACGGGAGAAGTTCTAAGATCCTACATGTCACTTTATCAAGCGACAGGAGCTCTTGGTCTCAATCGTTCATTTGGATTGAGCATGAATGATTATCGGTACGGATACACACTCTGGGGGTTGGACTTGACAGCAGATCAAGGTTGCGAGGAAGGTCAACTCCATCCTATAAAAACGGGCAATCTGAGATTGGAATTTCACTTTGGAACAGCACTTGAACAAGCCATCAACGTGATTGTATTTGCGGAATACGACAATCAAATTGAAATCAATCAATTCAGAGAAGTGCTTCTAGATTATTAATCTAGATTATTAAGATTATTAATGGAAGACATGGATGTGGAACACATGGAAAAAGGACAAGATTACGAAATGAAGTTATTGGCGTATCCTTGTTGTACAAGTTCAAGGACGGACTTTTTACAAGAGTGCTTGAATCATCACGTCACAGAAGCACTCCAATCTTTAATTTATAATCAAGTGCATAAAGACTGTTATGGTTGTCGAGTGAATCATCCTAGTCAAGTACAACATGTACTCTGCTTATACACAAATACGGAAGAGTGGACAGAACTTTACATTCAAAAAGCTATTCAACGTTTGGACGTGTTCAAGGTCATGGAAAAGTGGTATCCTGAATTAGTGACCTTGACCGATAGTGAAAAAGGAGACGCGTGTCGATTATGGATTCAGTTTAAAGAAGAACTCACTCAGAATCAGTTCATAGATCAGTGGATCAGTGTTTGGGCTGAACGTGTCAACAGAAATTGGCATTATGGAGACGAATGAACTACAATACCTATTAGATCATTCACCGTTATTAAAACCACTACGTGCACGTGTTTGTGCCAAAGATCAATTACCTTCAGAGAAACCGCATGACGTGAAAGCCTATATTGTGAATACCCATAACGGGAATCAACCTGGAGAACACTGGGTGGCTCTTTATTTAAAAGACAATAAAGCAGTGTACTTTGATTCCTATGGATTACCACCTTTCGAAGAGATTCTATCCTTTGTGAAAAAACATGCCAGCAAAACTTATCTGTGGAATGCCATGAGAATACAAGGCGATATGTTACCGGTGTGTGGTGTGTATTGTCTATTCGCTTTGGATTTTATCTCACGTGAATGTGACTTGAACCAGATACTGTTAACCCGATTTAAACCGGACATGTATGGAAAAAATGACTTATGTGACGCATTGGTTTCAACAACATTATGGTACTTATTACATGCATGCTCAATATGTGAATAAATGTGGACAAAAGTGTTTTGCTCAACGTAACTCTAGACCAGAAGGTCACAGACGTTTGTATCATAGTATCATACATAGAAATACAACTCTTTATGGTGATCATTAAATGTAAAATGTTTCATGTAGTTTCATGTAGTTCCTTGTTACTGTTTCATGTAGTTCCTTGTTACTGTTACTGTTCCTTGTTACAAAAAAAATAAAAGTTAGAAAACTGAAACTATGCGTCATAAATTCTTTTTAAGTTCATAAAATTACCAATCAAGCTCCGCACGTGCTGTACATCGTGACGTCATCCAGCGATATGACATCATCCAACCACGAGAGTGGGCGGCGCTTCACCAGAAAAATGCTCCGTCTTACAACACAATACCTCATTTCATTCTGAGAACTCAAACGCTCAAGATGGAGGCTTTATTAAATGAACTCAAAACAGCAAAACAACTTACTGAAAAACAGAATAGAGTATGGCGCTCAATCAGTCGCTTAGCTGCTAGCATTGTTAGAAAAAGGGAACGAGATCTTCAAACCATTGATGAGACTTTGAATACCATTGAATCAAATCGGTTTCATCATAGAGAAGAGCTATCTCAAATGCGAGAGCATTTTCGAGATCAAGCCAAAGAAAGGCAGCGAGATGCCAGGGAAAGAACAGTCAATAGACAAAGGGAACAACAAGAAGAAGAGCATTGGCGTATCATCACTACCGCTCAAGTTGAGTACACGGAACAACCACCAGGAATGGTCCTGTGGGGATCTAACTTGCCGGCTCTGCTATCCCCCACCAGACTGCCAATGCGAACTATGTACCCAACCAGATCAGTCAGCAAACACGGTTTAAAAAACCACCAACGGCCCTTTTCAGGGCCACAAACGACCAACGGCCCTTTTCAGGGCCACCATGTCTTTTCGAAAGAAAGTTCTCCAATTGTCTAAGTCTCTACACACACACACATACAACAACAATGGTGCCAGAAGTTTCCTTAAATCCATTTCATACTATTTTGGGTACCCAATTTCATTTCAAATGGATTCCAATTTGTCCCAGTTTGTCACAATTTTGTTTACTTCTGGTACCGACCTCCTCTATATTCTATATGACCCTGGTACCAGGGTACCTCCCATTACTACTACCACACTCATTATTTTCAAAACAGTCCAGTATGGTGCTATGATTTCTTTTTCGCTTGTTGTTAATGAAATTTCAGATAATGGTGTAAATACATTTTACATGTAATATAAACGTACTTTACGATATTGACCGCATGCCTTTAAAAATGTGAACATTTCTGTATATTGTTATTTTAAGTGGCCACAGTCAAGTCAGATATTAGAGAATATCGTATTAAGGGACTAAATCCAAGTAAAAGATACGTGGTTGGTGTATCTAGCAAATCTAGACATGGAGAGAGCTCAATTATAGACACACCGACCATCACACTGAAGAGAAATCCGGGTGAGAGTTTTTTTCTTGTGAATTAACTTGTACTTGAAGTTTGAACAATGATTACTTGGTACTTTGGTAATGTATACTTTACACCAATTCCAAGTACGAGTATAACAACAGCTTGTTTGTTTGCATGGTTAACCTCGTTCCCAAGAATGTTTGCCTTCAATTTCTTGTCTTACATTCGATATTTCAATCGTCCTTTATATTAATTTATGTTTGTGGGTTCGTTGTTCCATAAATTACTAACTTTGATTTTGTTTTAGGTTCCATACCATAAATTAATAATGTTTTAAATATTTTAGTTTAAGACTGATAAGAATAGAGTTTCAGAAGCTTGTGTATACAAGCAAACTTGTGTCGATGCCAACCTTCGAATAAAGGCCACCACGTAAATAAAGGCAATTCTTTAAAAGAAACATTATTGATAATAAAGAACAAAATGACCTCCAAAAAAGGCCACCTGTCACTGAAGACCATATCATGTTTTCCCAAAAGGGGCGGTCTTTGTTCGGTTTGACTTTGTATATGAAATCAATCATAGGGAAGTAAAACATTAAAATTCCAGTGCAGCCTGGTGCTCCAACAGAATTCGACGTGAGAGAAAAAACACATAACAGTATAACTTTGAGCTGGAAACCACCTAGGAAGACGGGCTTTTCAAGAATTCATAATTATCACCTGACGATTAAAGACTTTGGTGAAAATACTGGCTGGAATCACTTGTGTACACTTCCAGCCTTTGACAGATTTATGGATTTCAGGGCGACGAATTTAAAAAGTAATAACCAGTATCGATTCAGAGTTAACGCGGAAAATATAGCAGGTCTTGGATCATACGCCGAAACTGCCACCATAGAAACACTGAGCGAACAGCCAAGTAAGAGCAGTATTTCCAAACAGTTGAACAGTTACTGATCATGAAATTCTATTTAAAATAAAAAATCTAGCAAAACACACTTGTTTTAAATACTTGCAACTTAAGCAACCTCATCAAATCAACATATGCGGATTAAAATACATGTACATGTACGTTATTTTCGTTTTCCAGAGCCACCGGACAAGCCAAGAGGTCCAATAAAGTATGCAAAAATATCCCACCATTCCATCACGTTAGCATGGCAACCACCAGAACAAGATGGCGGAAGAGCGATTTCCGGATATGCAGTAGAGTATAAAGACAAGCGGGAAAATAAGTGGAGTAAAGCGGGTGTTTGTGAAGTCAATATTAATAAATTTACAGTCCCAAAACTTCAAGAAGATGTGGAATTTGTGTTTCGTGTGATAGCTATGAATGATGTTGGTAACAGCCGGCCACTGATCGGCCCGAAAGTCCGAACAAAGCTGCTGGAAATACCGTTATGTATGTTTTATGTAGAATGCAATATTTAACATTCATCTTTGTTACAAACTATTGCTTTCATATTTTTTAACCTCGAAGTACGCATTTTAATCAATATATCTCAATCGAATTGAATGCAACTTTTACGTATGCAATAGCTAATATTTCATTTCATGTAATGTCGTTGGAAAAGCAACACCGTTGGACATTCATTCTACGTTAAGTGTCCTATTTCTGAACGACGTATGTCTTTTGGCCTTTTCACAATCAACATCCACTCAAAACTTTATTTTTTACGTTAATCTGTACCTCCGATCATATTTCTAACAATGCCAATCAAAATTAGATGATTGGGCGATTATATCAACTTACAACATTTACCGAAACAATGAATATTTATAGAAATAAGTGTGTCCGCTCAACATATAATATGCCGTTTACTGTAACAGTGGAGTACATATAATGTTTAAGTGCCCTGTCTTTGCTTTTTGAAATCAGGAATTGGCAGCGGATGGGTTTTAACATCTATTTAACATTGATAAACACGTATATTTTTTTCGGCGGGCCTGTTTAGCGTGTCCGCATTTCTGACATCAGATACGTTAAACGTATTATATATCGCCATCATGAATTAAACACTATAAAAGGAATTGAACAAAATAAGGTACGATTGTGTACCTTTAAGTTCATAAAATTTATTAGATGTAAGCCTTTTCTTTCAGGTGTACAGGCGATTTTTTTAATTGTTGACAATTTGTCAAAACTTGAAAATATTTTAACGGTCGTCAGATACATTAAGCAGTTATTCAAGTTTTTTCTTGTATATGGCAAATTGTCTAACAAATAAATGCAAAAATCACATTAGGTACATGAAATTGTTTTAACAAATACGTTGACTTTCCCATTGACACAATCTGTTTCCGTTTGTCGCGCTATGATTATAATGGTCATCAGATACGTTAAGCTCAGATACGTTATGCAGAATTATACCTACTACAGTAGGGGGCTAGCCTAGCACTAATTAGTCGAAAAAATGACACCAAAGTGCAGTATTGAGACGTCCAGTCATGTACGTGCATGATGTCATTCAAAAATGCATGGTATTGATGATGTCATATTAACTGGGAAATGTTTATAATAGTGCATACATTTTGTTTCATCAAAACTAAATGGGTACATATTGTGCGGTGATATGATCCATAAAATGAAAAGTTTATGATTATATTTCTTTGGATTAAAGACGTTTTATCATTTTCATTTGATTTTAGTTTAGATTTTAAAGAGTAAACACTATAATACATTTGTCTAACATTAACGTATTTGACGATGTGTTTTAACGTATCTGATGATTACATATTTGACTAAAATTATCACTTTTACTATTATTCTTTATTTCTATAGCCGTGGTATGCATACATAAGTAATAAACAATGTATAGTATGTGTTTCTGCTCTGCAAAACTGTTTTTTCGACTGACTGTTAGTTTTTATTTTACTAGTTAACGTATCTGATTGTAGTTTTTTGTTAATAGGGATATGGCAAAAACTCCTACAGATCAGTGTCCCTAAAAACACAGAGAGAACGATTGAAAGCCATGTATAATGATTTCTTGGTAACAGGAACAGTTTATCAAAAATGATACATAAAATATGCGTACTTAATAACGAAGAAAGCATTGTACATAAGACCACACTCATTAAAAGATCACATTTATAACACAGGTGTTACGAATATAATCACACATGCAGCATGAAGCGGAAATCAAGCACATACGTAACATAATAATTTTGCGACTAATGTGATCGATGCCAATTATTACTTTACCTGTGGTGTTATAGTAAGGGAATTCCGTATGATGTTGGCGCCATATTATTTTGCGTATACTGGAATACCTATAAAAAGTAAAATGTTTTATTATAAGGCAACAAATAAATTTTAACCCTTCTTCAACAAAAGTAAATTTTGCTGTTAGTGAAAAACACATTCAGCAATGGTTCTTGATGTGTCTATCAATTCGTTATTTTTATAGCATTTTTCATAGTCTTTTGTTATTCCAGTTCAACAATGTTCAGTTTTGACATATTCATATCTTAATTGGATTTCTACCTTTAACTTTATTCTATTTTTATCATTTATTGTCAATATATCACTTCAACGTATCTGACGAATGGTGTTTTGGGTGACTTACAAAGACAATGTGTGCTATCAAAACGAAGGCCGATTTGCGGCCCCCAATGATTGATAAAATATCGCTATACTATAGGCTGTTCATTGATAACAAAAACTTAAGTAAACTATGACATCAAAATGTTATCATTTACAGTTCCATTTTTGAGCACTAAACGTAGAATGAATGTGGAATATGTGTGCTATTTACCTCATTAATCCATAAAAAGTTAAGACAAGATTAATGTCTATATTTCAGCTCGGCGGTCATCAATTCGAATTTCGTCACGAGGAACCAGTAGAGAATCACCGTCGTTTGGTAAACGATCTATGAACATGGATGAACTGGTCTTAAACAGGTTGCAGAAACATCCAAGCTTAGCTAGTTTAGAGAACTTAGATGCTAATTTAGAAGCGGATCCTCACGTTCCTAAGAGCGATTTCTTTACCTATGGTGAGACGGAGATGGAGAAAATTTCTACTAAACATAATGAAAATCGGACTCGACACTCGGCTGCTTCTCCGTTACCATTACCAATAACTCCAAAAGTAAAAAGGACAAACCGAAGACGGCGTCAACATCATGATTTTTCTCCTTTGCCCGTCCATTCATCCGTGCCTACAACATACGGTTATGGTCATAATTCGGCGATAAAAGACTGCAGAGAGAATGAATTGGATTATCATAACAATGACGATGATAGCTTTCATGGAATTATGTCGGGACATCACTCAAATAGAAACAGCAGCAAACATGGCGATGGACAAGGTCAAATCGGGAATTTAGATAAAAGACTTGGTGCAAATAAGATTCAAAATGAACAGGACAACGATGACCTAGATGAGTATAGTGAATTGAAGAATAAATCAAAGTATAAGCAACATCAAACACCATCGAATGTTTCATTTTCTTACTCTCATAAATATTGAGTTTTCTTACTTATTCTAGTAAATTTCTGTTTACATTTTGATGTCATTTTTGTTGCAAACAAGAACTGTTGACACCAACTTAGCTTTGATACATAGTCATAAGCATATTTCTAATTGTTACCCGTGAAAATAAGACAGTAAAAATGGCCATTTAGTTTTTGTCATGCTTTATTCACTAAGATGTCTACATTAAAATCAACTTATTTTAGTTTTGTGCATGATTTGTTTATTTCTGGAATCTTATCCTTCTTCTTGTTGTCTTCTCTCATTACCCATTTCACTTTACAGCCAACTATTTGATACGTGCATTTGGAGTTTTCTGTGATCAGCATCAGAGGAACATTCTGAAAATGATAAAATACATGTGCATGAATAATATATTATCACCATTTTATCATGCACTTTCCTTCAGCCATGCAGTTTGTGTTTTTCAACAGTAAATTCATATGTGATAATAATAATAAGATCTTTATTTACAGAAGGTGTACACATTAAGTAAAATATACAAAACAATTGACTTATTTTCAATGTGGCCTTCTGGAAACATGCAAAATATCATTTAACTAACTTAATACATATTAAAATGAATTAATGAATAAATGAATACATAAATAAACGAATGGACGAGTTAATGAAATTAATTAATGTGTGAATGAATAAACGTTTTATGTACAAGTAAATCGATCTCTTTCATTCTGTATTACGGTCTGTATCGTACAAGAATTATGCTGTTTGGTAAATACGAGGTTTTGGAAAGAATTAAACTGACCCGGACAATCATTCAATAACTGACAACTGCCAATTATTTAAGCAAGATAAAGTGTAACACTACATCAGATAGAAAATACTTAAACTGTTAGCAAGCGTGATGTAGTCCTATTCGTGAGGTTATAAATGTAATCAAAGTACTGAAAGTATTCATTGAAACTGAACCAACTTCTAACATAGCATGAAACGGATCTTGATTGTATTTAACAATAAACGTTTACGGACAACGATATCACTTACTTTTCCTACTTCATCACTTTAGCTGCTTTGTTTACTATTTTATATAAACACATACTATACAAACAACTCGTGCGCCGCACTGCGCTTCTGGTTGTCATGGAAACATTGATATGAAATTAATGTATTTTATATGTATATAAAATGTTTTATTTTGGAGCTATGTGATGTCATTTATATGTCAGATGCCCAACGTGGCAAGAACGAGGACTCTGTTGCGTTCTTACGGTACGGGGTTGATTTTTAGTCGCTGCGCTAACTTTGCGCATGCGCTCTTCATTGTTTTTATTGAGACCAAAGCGGTTTGTCACAAAAAAAATCCTGAAAAAAAATCCATGTAACCCATATATACATAGAAGGGAAAGAACTTCGACAATTCGAATTTTCCATTGCATGTTATAAACTTCCATGTTATTGCAACACAGTACAAATTAATTAACTCACTTTAACACGCTAACAGAAAATGTATACTTTTACTACCTTAAAAAGTATTTTTAAACTCGCAATTTAAGATTTTTCACTCGAAAAATAGTCAAATTTCACAAAAAGAGGTCTTCAAATTATATAGTGTCGAGAACGCGGCGCAGTCCAAAATTTCACTCAAAAGTAAGTATTTTTTTAGCTAATTCAAACCTACGATACACCCTGAAAACACAAAAGATGGCGGGAAACGGTACAGTAACGTCGATTGGACGGATGTGACGTCATTCCGTTAAGTTTAGAAGACATTTGAACGAGTGGTCCTCTGTAGCAACGTTAAATGTCGCATCGACGCTAAATGTCGCATTTGACGTTATATGTCGCAAGGCTGACGCTAAATGTCGGAACCAACGCTAAATGTCGCAAAATCGCCTGACGCTATATGTCGCACCTGTAACGCTAAATGTCGCAACAAATAGCAGTAACGCTATATATCGCAACATCAACGCTAAATGTCGCACTCATTCTTCAACCTCTATAATGCAGAGTTATCGTTCCCGTTACACCCCTACACACTCGTATGTGTTAAATAAATAATGGTTCCTCCTTTCATGATAATGTTAAGTTAATCCCCTCCAAGTTTTTTTTTTACATTTGCTGGTTTGAATTGGGGATTTTATTTTTTATCTTGGCATTTATTATATATCGCCGTCGCCGGTGTGTACATGTGTGTATTGTTAGAACGGGGAGTGGTGGCTAAGCGGTAGAGTAACGAGGAGTGACTGCCCGATGGTTGACTATTCACTTTTAGAAAGGAAGGTACAATCCTACCAGTTTATCAACGAACACTATTTGTTCAAAGTTTGAAGGAAATCCTATCAATCTATATACAGAAGGACATATTGTGTGTACATGTGTGTATTGTTAGAACGGGGAGTGGTGGCTAAGCGGTAGAGTAACGAGGAGTGACTGCCCGATGGTTGACTATTCACTTTTAGAAAGGAAGGTACAATCCTACCAGTTTATCAACGAACACCATTTGTTCAAAGTTTGAAGGAAATCCTATCAATCTATATACAGAAGGACATATTGCTGGAACTCTTACCTGTAAAACAACTTGGTTAAGCTATTAATATGTATAATCTTATTCCAAGCTGAAAGGACTTACGTCTAACACATACATCGACTTACTTTTCACTCAGTTAAAATGATTACCACATTAAAGGACATTTTCATTTGGCTACGACAGAGAAAGTCAGCCATAAACAAAAAGTAAAGAACGAGTCATTTTATTTTAACTAAACCTCAGAAATTAAATTTACATATACGTAACGATATGTGTCTACATTAATGTAAGGTAAAACAATGGTAAAAATATGTTCAATATCGTATGCTTTGTCACACAAAAAATACTAGAGTACATATCACCAAAACTGTTTTGCTGAATGTTACAAAATTTAAAAGCAAAGTACGTCTGTAAAAGGTTAATCGAAACCGAAATAAAGAAATCGTTTTTAGTTATTCCTTAACCTACTTTTAAAAGTGGATACGTGTGGCATTTGGGATCCTAACGCATTCCTCCACATCAAAGAGTATTTAAATAGGCCAGAATTGCTTTCTGAGGGTTGTGTGTTCAAACCTCAGAAGGGACAAACTTTTTCGCGAAGGTGTCTAATCTCACTTTTGACCTTTATTTCTTGGCATGACGTATTAATTATTCAACAGAAATTCCCCATTCTATTGGATGATTCAGAGTGAACGCTTCCTTTCATTGGATGAAATCTACAAGCGTAGAATAATTAAGACCACGCCAACTTATAGCGAGTCTGCAACTGTTTAATATGTTCTTCTTGTGGTTGTAAACTTTGTAAGAAAATGTATTCATATGCGGTCGAAATAATGTTATATACCGTTCTTGGCAAACATTTTACATTTATTGGAATTGATATAAAGTAGATATGACTAAATACATAATTTATTTAGCTGACCTAACATTAACATTCTAAGGCGCGACCTAATTGGACTGCTAGCGATAAGTTGTGTTCACATGGTACATAGCGGCAATTTAGGAATTTCATAAAGATTATACTTTTGGTTTCAATAGTGTAATTAACATTAAAACAACTTCGCGACTGTCTTTTTAAAGACATTTCTTGTTTCTTTCTATGTTTTCTTTAAACATTATTTTTGAATATCTTAGAACATACTTAGGATGAAAAGGTGTTTTATTTTAATTAAGTGACTTTTATAGGTTGGCTAAATAATGCCAGAAATTGGAACATTTGTTTACCCTAGGGTTACTTTAAGATGTATTGTGCAACAGTAAGCCTAGTAAGGTTTTATTATGTTTGTTAGAAATGGGGGATTATTTTGAATATAAGTTATGTCCCTTAAATATATATCATAGCGCTATTTTGCCTACATAGATCGTAAATAATAAGTATCCGAAGCATTAAAAAAATAAGAAATTCTTTCATGTTATACACTGCACTAATATCTGATGCATATATGTACGTTTTAGATATAATTATTGATATACAATTACATGTAAGTGAAATACAACTACAAATGCATTATTTCGTGTGCAATTGTTTTTTTTAATAATAAAAGTATGATCATTTATTGATCTATGATATTCGGGGTTTAGCCATTTAGAAAGATAATTAAACCCCGTCCCCGCCACGTCCATTAAAATTTTCAGGACGTGATGGGAACTTTGTGAGCGTGATGCGGACGTGTTCTGGTGTGATGGGGGCATTAGTGTGAAAGTTCATATCGTTAGCGCCCACCCGGATAACTCAGTGGTTAGAGCGTTTTGTCTGATGACCGAGGTTGTGAGTTCGAGCCCCGGACGAGGCCCACGCTGCCGTGACACATTTGACTGAAGATATTACATGTTAAATTGTCCACCACTTCTAAATTTTGTGGGATAGCTTGGCAGAAGCTTACGGATAGAATGTGGTTAGTGCTGGTTAAGGCCTAAATGAAGTCCAGGAAAGCTAGTGTTGAAAATGGCGTAAAGCCCGATGTAACAAACAAACAAACATCATATCGTTAGTGTGAAAGTCCATCACGCCTCGTTCTATATCAAGACACACACGTGCACACACCAACGACGGCGATATACAATAAATGCCAAGATAAAAAATAAAATCCCCAATTCAAACGAGCAAATGTAAAAAAAATCTTGGAGGGGATTAACTAAACATTATCATGAACGGTGGAACCATTATTTATTAAACATATACGAGTGTAGCGGGAACGATAACTCTGCATTATAGAGGTTGAAGAATGAGTGCGACATTTAGCGTTGATGTTGCGACATATAGCGTCAGTGCTATTTGTTGCGACATTTAGCGTTACAGATGCGACATATAGCGTCAGGAGGTTTTGCGACATTTAGCGTTGGTTCCGACATTTAGCGTCAGCCTTGCGACATATAACGTCAAATGCGACATTTAGCGTCGATGCGACATTTAACGTTGCTACAGACCTCATTCAGATAATCTGAAACTTACTGTGTGATGTGTGTGCGTTTTACCTCTGTTTGAAACATAGTTGTGTGCCCATAACCTCATTTTGTAGGTCTGGTTTTGATCGGTAATTCTTGTGTGTTGGACATCATTTAGATAATCAGAAACTTACTGTGTGATGTGTGTGTTTTTACCTTTGTTTGAAACATAGTTGTGAGCACATAACCTCATTTTGTAGGTCTGGTGTTGATCGGTAATTCTTGTGTGTTGGACCTCATTTAGATAATCATAAACTTACTGTGTGATGTGTGTTTATTTTTACCTCTGTGTGCCCATAACCTCATTTTGTAGGTCTGATGTTGATCGGTAATTCTTGTGTGTTGGACCTCATTTAGATAATAATAAACGTACTGTGTGATGTGTGTGTGTTTTTACCTCTGTGTGCCAATAACCTCATTTTGTAGGTCTGGTGTTGATCGGTAATTCTTGTGTGTTGGACCTCATTTAGATAATCATAAACTTACTGTGTGATGTGTGTGTGTTTTTACCTCTCTATGCCCATAACCTCATTTTGTAGGTCTGGTGTTGATCGGTAATTCTTGTGTGTTGGACCTCATTTAGATAATCATAAACGTACTGTGTGATGTGTGTGTGTTTTTACCTCTGTGTGCCAATGACCTCATTTTGTAGGTCTGGTGTTGATCGGTAATTCTTGTGTGTTGGACCTCATTTAGATAATCATAAACTTACTGTGTGATGTGTGTGTGTTTTAACCTCTCTATGCCCATAACCTCATTTTGTAGGTCTGGTGTTGATCGGTAATTCTTGTGTGTTGGACCTCATTTAGATAATCATAAACTTACTGTGTGATGTGTGTTTATTTTTACCTCTGTGTGCCCATAACCTCATTTTGTAGGTCTGATGTTGATCGGTAATTCTTGTGTGTTGGACCTCATTTAGATAATCATAAACTTACTGTGTGATGTGTGTGTGTTTTCACCTCTCTATGCCCATAACCTCATTTTGTAGGTCTGGTGTTGATCGGTAATTCTTGTGTGTTGGACCTCATTTAGATAATCATAAACGTACTGTGTGATGTGTGTGTGTTTTTACCTCTGTGTGCCAATAACCTCATTTTGAAGGTCTGGTGTTGATCGGCAATTTTTGTGTGTTGGACCTCATTTAGATAATCATAAACTCACTGTTTGATGTGTGTGTGTTTTTACGTCTATTTGAAAGATAGTTGTGTGCCATAGCCTCTTTTGGTAGATGTGGTGTTGATCGGTAATTCTTGTGTGTTGGACCTCATTTAGATAAACATATACTCGCTGTGTGATGTGTGTGTGTGTTTACCTCTGCGTGCCCATAACTTCATTTGTAGGTCTGGTGTTGATCGGTAATTCTTGTGTGTTTGACATCATTTAGATTATCATATACTTACTGTGTGATGTGTGTGTGGTTTAGGTCTGTTTGAAACATTGTTGTGTGCCATGACCTCATTTTGTAGATCTGGTGTTATTCGGTAATTCTTGTGTGTTGGACCTCATTTAGATAATCATATACTCACTGTGTGATGTGTGTGTGTTTTTACCTCTGCGTGCCCATAACTTCATTTTGTAGGTCGGGGGTTGATCGGTAATTCTTGTGTGTTTGACATCATTTAGATTATCATAAACTTACTGTGTGATGTGTGTGTGTTTTTAGGTCTGTTTGAAACATAGTTGTGTGCCATAACCTCATTTTGTAGATCTGGTGTTGTTCGGTAATTCTTGTGTGTTGGACCTCATTTAGATAATCATAAACTTACTGTGTGATGTGTGTATATTTTTACCTCTGTGTGCCCATAACCTCATTTTGTAGGTCTGGTGTTGATCGGTAATTCTTGTGTGTTGGACCTTATTTAGATAATCATAAACTTACTGTGTGATGTGTGTGTGTTTTTACCTCTCTATGCCCATAACCTCATTTTGTAGGTCTGGTGTTGATCGGTAATTCTTGTGTGTTGGACCTCATTTAGATAATCATAAACTTACTGTGTGATGTGTGTTTATTTTTACCTCTGTGTGCCCATAACCTCATTTTGTAGGTCTGATGTTGATCGGTAATTCTTGTGTGTTGGACCTCATTTAGATAATCATAAACTTACTGTGTGATGTGTGTGTGTTTTTACCTCTCTATGCCCATAACCTCATTTTGTAGGTCTGGTGTTGATCGGTATTTCTTGTGTGTTGGACCTCATTTAGATAATCATAAACGTACTGTGTGATGTGTGTGTGTTTTTACCTCTGTGTGCCAATAACCTCATTTTGAAGGTCTGGTGTTGATCGGCAATGTTTGTGTGTTGGACCTCATTTAGATAATCATAAACTTACTGTTTGATGTGTGTGTGTTTTTACGTCTGTTTGAAAGATAGTTGTGTGCCATAGCCTCTTTTGGTAGATGTGGTGTTGATCGGTATATCTTGTGTGTTGGACCTCATTTAGATAATCATATACTCACTGTGTGACGTGTGTGTGTTTTTACCTCTGCGTGCCCATAACTTCATTTTGTAAGTCTGGTGTTGATCGGTAATTCTTGTGTGTTTGACATCATTTAGATTATCATATACTTACTGTGTGAAGTGTGTGTTTTATGTCTGTTTGAAACATAGTTGTGTGCCATAACCTCATTTTGTAGATCTGGTGTTGTTCGGTAATTCTTGTGTGTTGGACCCATTTAGATAATCCTGTACTCACTGTGTGATGTGTGTGTGTTTTTACCTCTGCGTGCCCATAACTTCATTTTGTAGGTCGGGTGTTGATCGGTAATTCTTGTGTGTTTGACATCATTTAGATTATCATAAACTTACTGTGTGATGTGTGTGTGTTTTTAGGTCTGTTCGAAACATAGTTGTGTGCCATAACCTCATTTTGTAGATCTGGTGTTGTTCGGTAATTCTTGTGTGTTGGACCTCATTTAGATAATCATAAACTTACTGTGTGATGTGTGTGTTTTTACCTCTGTGTGCCCATAACCTCATTTTGTAGGTCAGGTGTTGATCGGTAATTCTTGTGCGTTGGACCTCATTTAGATAAATATAAACTTACTGTGTGATGTGTGTGTGTTTTACCTCTGTTTGAAACATAGTTGGGTGCCCATAACCTCATTTTGTAGGTCAGGTGTTGGTCGGTAATTATTGTGCGTTGGACCTCCTTTAGATAATCATAAACTTACTGTATGATGTGTGTGTGTTTTTACCTCTCTATGCCCATAACCTCATTTTGTAGGTCTGGAGTTGATCGGTAATTCTTCTGTGTTGGACCTCATTTAGATAATCTGAAACTTACTGTGTGATGTGTGTGTGTTTTTACCTCTGTTTGAAACATAGTTGTGTGCCCATAACCTCATTTTGTAGGTCTGGTGTCGATCGTTATTCTTGTGTGTTGGACCTCATTTAGATAATCTGAAACTTACTGGGTGATGTGTGTGTTTTTACCTCTGTTTGAAACATAGTTGTGTGCCCATAACCTCATTTTGTAGGTCTGGTGTTGATCGGTAATTCTTTTGAGTTGGACCTCATTTAGATAATCATAAAGTTACTGTGTGATGTGTGTGTTTTTACCTCTGTTTGAAACATAGTTGTGTGCCCATAACCTCATTTTTATAGGTCTGGTGCTGATCGGTAATTCTTGTGTGCTGGACCTCATTTAGATAATCATAAACTTACTGTGTGATGTGTGTGTGTTTTTACCTCTGTGTGCCCATAACCTCATTTTGTGGGTCTGGTGTTGATCGGTAATTCTTGTGTGTTGGACCTCATTTAGATAATCATAAACTTAATGTGTGATGTGTAAATGTTTTTACCTCTGTTTGAAACATAGTTGTGTGCCCATAACCTCATTTTGTAGGTCTGGTATTGATCGGTAATTCTTGTGTGTTGGACCTCATTTAGATAATCTGAAACTTACTGTGTGATTTGTGTGCTTTTACCTCTGTTCGAAACATATTTTTGTGTCTATAACCTCATTTTGTAGGTCTTGAGTTGATCGGTAATTCTTGTGTGTTGGACCTCATTTAGATAATCAGAAACTTACTGTGTGATGTGTGTGTTTTTACCTCTGTTTGAAAAATAGTTGTGTGCCCATAACCTCATTTTGTAGGTCTGGTGCTGATCGGTATTCTTGCGTGTTAGACCCCATTTAGATAATCATAAACTTACTGTGTGATGTGTTTGTTTTTACCTCTGTTTGAAACATCGTTGTGTGCCCATAACCTCATTTTGTAGGTCTGGTGTTGATCGGTAATTTTTCTGTGTTGGACCTCATTTAGATAATCATAAACTTACTGCGTGGTGTGTGTGTGTTTTTACCTCTGTGTGCCCATAACCTCATTTTGTAGGTCAGGTGTTGATCGGTAATTTTTCTGTGTTGGACCTCATTTAGATAATCATAAACTTACTGCGTGATGTGTGTGTGTTTTTACCTCTGTGTGCCCATAACCTCATTTTGTAGGTCAGGTGTTGATCGGTAATTCTTGTGTGTTGGACCTCATTTAGATTATCATAAAGTTACTGTGTGATGTGTGTGTGTTTTTACCACACTATGCACAAAACCTCATCTTGTAGGTCTGATGCTGATCGGTAATTCTTGTGTGTTGGACCCCATTTAGATAATCATAAACTTACTGTGTGATGTGTGCGTTTTTACCTCTGTTTGAAACAAAGTTGTGAGCCCATAACCTCATTTTGTACGGCTAGTATTGATCGGTAATTCTTGTGTGTTGGACCTCATTTAGAATATCATAAACTTACTGTGAGATGTGTGTGTATGTTTACCTCTGTGTGCCCATAACCTCATTTTGTAGGTCTGGTGTTGATCGGTAATTCTTGTGTGTTGGACCTCATTTAGATAATCATAAACTTACTGTGTGATGTGTGTGTGTTTTTACCTCTGTGTGCCCATAACCTCATTTTGTGGGTCTGGTGTTGATCGGTAATTCTTGTGTGTTGGACCTCATTTAGATAATCATAAACTTAATGTGTGACGTGTGTGTGTTTTTACCTCTGTTTGAAACATAGTTGTGTGCCTATAGCCTCATTTTGTAGGTCTGGTGTTGGTCGGTAATTCTTGTGTGTTGGACCTCATTCAGATAATCATAAACTTACTGTGTGATGAGTGTGTTTTTGCCTCTTTTTGAAACCTAGTTGTGTGCCTATAACCTCATTTTGTAGGTCTGGTGTTGGTCGGTAATTCTTGTGTGTTGGACCTCATTCAGATAATCATAAACTTACTGTGTGATGTGTGTGTGTTTTTACCTCTGTGTGCCCATAACCTCATTTTGTAGGTCAGGTGTTGATCGGTAATTCTTGTGCGGTGGACCTCATTTAGATAATCATAAACTTACTGTGTGATGTGTGTGTGTGTTTACCTCTGTGTGCCCATAACCTCATTTTGTACAAATGCATACATGTACATGTACTACAGTTACATTGTGTATATGAGACTATACACGCGGTCCAAATGATGAAATCATACGACGAAATCAAATGACGTCATATACTGACAAGTCTATTCCTTCATTATGGAATCCTATGAGCTTCATTGCGCAAATACCAATGCAATCTTGAGTCATTTTGACAAAAAATAGAAAAAAAGCTATTAGCTATTGTTGGTTTTCTGAACACAAGTAAGTGTGGGATGTCTTGCATTTTTGTTAATTAAATGAATAAAGGCGCGTACTCTCCATGACCCTAATAGGATTCCATAGCTTCATATAATTAATGCGTATATTCAGTTTAGAAATGCAGGTATTATATGTCAATAAACCATGTTGACTGTTAATCATTTTGTATGAATTATATCCTGAAGTATAAACGTTTTCGCCACGAAGAATCAACATAGGGAGAGGGGGGTGGGGTGGGGTGGGGTGGTATTAAAACGGGGGAGGTGGTTTGAAAACGTTTTAATGTTACCGGGGCCGGTACTTTGAAAACGTTTTTAAGTAACCGGGGGGTAACCCGAAAAGGAGGAGCTTGAAAACGTTACACCGGGTCACTTGAGTTTACATAGGCAAAAGATAGTTTCTCTCAGGGTCTTTTCTTCTGGTGAGCGATTGAGGGCCATCATGGCCCTCATGTTTAGTGAATTGTAAAATTGTCATATTGTTTATTGCAATTTTATACTAGTTGCCACAAATGTTTCCCTATGATCTCGGACAAGTAGTACAAAATTAATGTAATTATATTCCAGCCTGTAGTTTATGAGATTTGTGTGGGTATAGTGCTGGATGGACTGATGATGGAAGCTGGGACAGATAATAATTTAAACAGGTGAATGACTTTGAATATTAATAATTAAATTTTTGCAGTACACATGTAGTACACCCACGGCACCCCAGTCAGTTATGGAAAATTGATGCATATTGAAATACCAGAAAAGCACCATTTTACAACAATTTTTTTGTAGCCCAACGTCCAGATATTGGGGTTCAACACAGCTTAACAATATTTCAGTTACTGATATTTACAGCAGTCATTTGATGTAACCATTTTTCCTGCATACTAAAAACGTGTCCTTCTAAATGTCATGGAAGGACATGACGTACTGCTACTGTGGATCAAACCCTGGTTGTCTTGATGACAATCCAATGCTCTAACCACGACTGCAGCTTATCTCGGGGACCCATTCAGGTTCTATGTACCATTTTCCTTATGGTATATGTGAGAAAGGCTTATACTTAGAAAGCACTAGATACTGTGACAAGGCAAGTTGGGGGCATTAATCACCTTTAGTGATAATGCTGTCACTTATCTTAATCAAAGCTAAGGATGAGTGAATCATCCCTATAAAGGTTGCTTAAGAGTGTGTTGACCTGATGTGTGATTGTAGCCCTGCTGTCTTGTGGCAATACTCATGCATTTGTTTTTAAGTGACAGGGTGAGCATTTAGGATCAGTCTTCGTCCAACTTTATGTTGTGAACACACTAGGGGCCACATTTTTAGCACAATTTTAGCAAACTGGGCCAGAACGTTAATATTGACAAAATCTTGGACGAGTTCGATATTGGGTCATTTGGGGTAAAAAACTAGGTCACCAGGGCCAAATAAGGGAAAACCTTGTGAACACTTTAGAAATCACTGTTTTGATTGGATCTTCATGAAACTTTGTCAGAATGTTAATTTTAATAATATGTAGGTCAAGTTTGATAATGGGTAATTTCTGGTAAAAAACTAGGTCACTAGGGCAAATTGCTAGAAAACCTTGTGAACACTCTAGAAGTCACTGTTTTGATTGGATCATCATGAAACCTTGTCAGAATGTTTGTCTTCATAATATCTTGGACGAGTTCGAACATGGGTCATCTTGGTCGCTAGGCCAAATCTTATGAAAAACGATGTTAACACTGTAGATTTCACAGTTATAATTGGATCTTCACCAAACTTTGTCAAATCGTTTGTTTTAATGATATAACAAAGTACAAATATGGGTCATCTGGGGTCAATAACTAGGTCACCAGGTCAAATCTTAGGAAAACTTTGTTAACACTGTAGATGTTACAGTTTTTGATTGGATCTTCACCAAACCTTGTCAGAATATTTGCCTTAATAATAGGTTGGTCAAGTTTGAACATGGGTCAGCAGGGGTCAAAAACTGGGTCACAAGGTCAAATCTTAGGTAAAAATCTTGTAAAAGCTCTTAATGTCATGGTTATAATTTGATCTTGGCCAATCCTTGTCAGATTGTTCGTCTTAATGATATTACGGATAAGTTGAAATTTGGGTCACCTAGGGTCCAAAACTAGGTCACGAGGTCAAATCTTAGGAAAACCTTATTAACAGTGTAGTTGTCAAATTTTGATTGTATCTTCATCAAACCTTGTCAGAATGTTTGTCTTAATGATATGTAAGACAAATTCGAACATAGGTCATCTGGGGTCAAAAACTAGGTCACAAGGTCAAATCTTAGGAAAACCTTGTGTATGCTGTAGTTTTCATGGTTTTGAGTGGATCTTCACCAAATTTTGTCAGAATGTTTGTCTTATTTATATGTAGGTCTAAGGACAAGTTCTAACATGGGTCATCTGAGGTCAAATACTAGGTCACCGGTTCAAAACAATATTTTAATGGGTGAACAGTGATTGTCATGTGAGCGATATAGGGCCATCTTGGCCCTCTTGTTTGTGGAAGGTGTTTGTTGATTACTGTAAACAAAGTGATTAAAACACATAAAAAGTGTAAAGTGACTGAATTAATCATGTCAATGTGACTAGTCCACCTAAATTCTAAGTTTTATGAACAGACTTATGGTCAATAAATTAATCATAATACTGACAAGATGACTCTGACCGAATTTGCAGTCATTTAATTATTTGTGTATTGACCAAATTTAGTCGCGAAATTAGAGAGAAAAAATTATGCTGTGAAAAGAATTACAGTGATAGATCATTCTTTATCAAGGTATGTAGTCTTTTATTCTGTATTATAAATAATCACTATCGCATGCTTTGTAGTTGATTACAAGAATTGTATCTTCTATTCTAAATAATGCCACTTTTTGCGCTGGGTTATGAAAATTCTTGTATTTTATATGACTTTGTTATCTAAGATATTGTATTTTATTTTTGTTTTTGTGTTCAGTATAACATAATTCAACAAAAACAATTGAAAATTTTACGTATTCAATCAACTTGAAGTACATAAAATATTTATAATAACTTCGGGTTATGTATTGAAAATATTTTATCCTTCAGGTGGACGACGCAGAGTGGTCAGACTTTCTTTACATCCAAGATCAGTTTGATAATTATTATGACATTATTGGTGTGTTAATAGAATATGACACCATATATGAGAAAGCTCGTATAAACTCTACAACATAGTAAATATATTATAACAAAGAACGAACAGCATGGAAATGACACAAGCCACGTAGAAAAAGTATGACGATATACAGACCGTGTACCCTTATCATAATTGATACAAAGAATTGCAAAACATGACCCATTTGTTCCAGGCAAAACCAAACATTATACAATTTACATTGAAGAACAACAATATACACCTGATAATGAAAATCCAACAAATTAAAATGACTACTTCATTGCACCAATATGCATCCCAGAAAAGACCAGTTACTAGTACAACAACCTGAGATAAAGACAAGAAATATAGAGGAAAGCATATAAATAAAAAGAGGCCAGAACTTGAAGCGCAAGAAGCGAAATGAAAACATGGAGGATAGACAGAATGACACAAAACCCGACAGTGAATATAACTCTACAAATGACGAAGACTGTGCTCTAGAGGAAGCAAAGAAAAATAAGCAGAAAAGTTATGATTCTTTTTATGAGTCTTAATATTCCCATCGGTGCAGTATTTTTGAGTATTTTTTTCCATGTTTACAAGTAGACATACACAGTAATGAATTTGTTTACTATTCATATCATTATTTAATGAACAGAACATAACTTTAATCATTCAGGTACTATGTACATGTAAAATACAGTATGAGGATATGAAAAAAAATTGATGAAAATATTTGAAAAATATGAAAAATTATGTGGGTCTTTGGTTTAATCTTTTAAATTGTTGTTATGAATATCAAGTTAATCAATTAGTTATTTCACAAAACATGGTGTCAAGTTGATAATTGAGATAGTCCTTTTTCATCAGTAGACACTTAAACCCTCTGGCAGTATACAGTATACAATCAGTCATAGGTGAGAATCAGTGATAATAGATTGCCCAGCGTAGGATCAGTGCACTATTTGTATCATGCCACTAATTAAATTTAAAGCGCCAGAACATTAATTTTCAGAAATGTATAGATTAATAGTAAATGTACATGTATAGAGTAATTAAAATGTAATTGTTAATTACACTCTTTTTATATGCCCGTCAAAGACGGGATGTATTATGTGAAACCCCATGGCGGGCGGCGGGCGGCAGCGGCGTCCAGCACATTGTCCGGACTCTAATTCAAATAGTGTATATCAAATCTTCACCAAACTTGGTCAGAAGTTGCATCTAGTTGATATCTAGGTCAAGTTCAAATATGGGTCATGCCGGGTCAAAAACTAGGTCATAGGGTCACTAAGTGCATTTTAAACATTCAACATGTTGTCCGGACTCTAATTCAAATAGTATTCATCCGATCTTCACCAAATTTGGTCAGAAGTTGCATCTAGTTGCTATCTCAGTCAAGTTCGAATATGGGTCATGCCGGGTCAAAAACTCATAAACTAGGTCATAGGGTCACTAAGTCCATTTTAAACATTCAACATGTTGTCCGGACTCTAATTCAAATAGTGTTCATCCGATCTTCACCAAACTTGGTCAGTACTTGCATCTAGATGATATCTAGGTCAAGTTCGAATATGGGTTATGTCGGGTCAAAAACTAGGTCATATGGTCACTTAGTGCATTTTCAACATTCAACACGATATACTGACTCTTATTAAATAGTGTACATCTGATCTTCACAAAACTTGGTCAGAAGTTGCATCTACATGATATCTAGGTCAACTTCCAACATGGATTATTTAGGGTCAAAAACTGGGTCACAGGGTCACTACGTACATTTTAAACATTCAGCATAATTACCAATTGATCTTCACCAAACTGTGTAAATATATTTCTGGGCACAAGATATTGGTCAAGTTCGATAACCAACATAATTGCCCCAGGCACTTGTCAGTTATGCCTCTTGATACATTGAAAATTGACTAAAAATGAAGTGTGCTGGAAGTGTTTATATTTCTCAGATCACAAGGCTGTCGATGAAAAATGTGAATGGTGCTACATGTCATATTTATAAAATGTTGCTTATTTTAAAAAAGATATTATTTGCCACTCATGGTATCCCAAACCTTTAGACGGGCGTATTTTGCGAAATTTTGCACTCTTGTTTTTGATGTAATTAATTATTTTAATTACATGTAATTAAAAATACACCAAATTACACATTACTTTCAGTTACTTGGCCAATTGTAATTAAATTGCAATTAATTACAATTACAAATTCAATTACCCCAAGTCTGTTTATGAATTAAGAAAAAAGTGGTAGTAAAGATTCTTTGTTTGCGCACCATGTTAGGTCTGGAAAATGTATCAAAATACATGTATTTCAGGACACTATCATACCAAGGAACATTCTACTGTATTAAAATTCAGATCATGAGATATTGAGGTTGCAGTTTTGATAATCCAAACAGAAGCAAACAGTTACTGGTGTCAGGTAAAGTAGCTTTTAATTTTGGATGTTAGATTAATTTATTACTCTTGATGTTAATGGTGGAAGGATATTGATTTGGCAGTGTTGTATCTGTCTCTCTCTCTGCAACTTGCTAAAGATAAGTCATTATTCTGTACATTGCGAATTCACTTCAAAATAACCTTGCACATGCAGTAGTTTAATACAAAAAAGAAGCATTGACATGAAACAGGGTTCATTCCTTAAGATCAGAGTCAACGTTCAAGGTAATTAAGTTGTTACAAAACAGCTCTTTAAAACTGCTGTTGGTTGGTCA
The DNA here is from genome assembly GCA_964023205.1 of Lutraria lutraria. Lineage (NCBI taxonomy): Eukaryota > Metazoa > Mollusca > Bivalvia > Venerida > Mactridae > Lutraria > Lutraria lutraria. Next base: position 25,513,787 of record OZ026844.1, on the reverse strand, counting down.
TGTTACAAAATCATCAAATAGCTTTTACATAAGTTTTTCCATTAAAAATATAGAGAACTGTTCGGTTGTAGTTGGTCTAGCCAAACAGATGATTCCCTGTTGATGTGAAGTCATTTGTTCAGAGGTAATCATCACACTCAACCTTGAACATACATACAGGGCAAAAAGTTCTCAAGGTTTGTAGCTCTAGAGGTAAGTCATATGTTACTGATGAACCATATTCATTTTAATTTATAAAGTGCTTCAGCTCAATTTTTAGAAAACAGACATAACATCCAAAACTGTATTAACTGAAACTCATGGATGGATAGATCTCACTATGGCAGTGAACAGACAAGCATTGGCACTGCTTGCATCACTCCTGTGGAGTTACTGTCCTTTGTTTTTATTCCTATCCCCCCTGTAGTTGCTGGTCCTCTCAACCCATCCTACATTTCTTGCGGGGTTTTCACCAAACTTACACAGAATGATGCTGTAGCAGAAATTCTCAACCTTTTTACATTTGGTCATTTTACCGGAGTTATAGCCCTTAACCCCACCTGTATTTTTATCTGTTTGGTTGCTGTTTCATGAATACATGCTGACACTCAACTTGTCATGAATCTACTACTTGCAAATGTCCACTTGGACAGAAACAGTAACACCTGTAGAAGTTTGATTACCCATTGATTGAGTTGAACGTTTTGACTGAGTTGTCTGAGATTGACTTTTACTCAAGTTTCATGAACCTCATATTAGTGTTTATATAATACTGAGTATAAAGAAGATTGCTATAAAAATAGGCTGGTGTATTGTGTTCGAGAATATCAAATACTAACATTATAAAATGCATTGATCATATTTTAAATTCAGCATATTTCAGAAAATTCCTAATTTTTTAACCAATCGACCAGTGTCGACCACTTTCAGAGTATTGTTAGAGGGCAGATTTAACCATCCAACAATATACCTTGCATTAGTAATCATGATAAGGTTCTTATTCAACTGTTTCCAAGACAAAAATCAGTGAACTGCATAATCTCACTGCGGAATGAAGCCAATTTGCAAGATCTCTGCTTCTCAGTATGGACATTACATCTCCATGCTCCACAACAACAGACATTGATCAGGTATGACCACATTCAAAAACATTGGCATGGCTCTCTCACATTGGACACTTGGGCAAAAAAGTTGCTCTCTATAGGCCAATTTTGTCTTTTTTTTCATAAAGCCAAAAAATGTTGCCTGCTTAAGAATTATGCACCAACAATATAGCTATACATAGTACATGGCCTGCTGCTGCTGCTGCTGCTGCTGAAGCACAGCTCTGCCCCTAAATCTAACACCTATTACACCTACCTCTCTTCAATGTCCCTTCATTTATGAAAGCTTTGATTTCAGCTAAGTTTTAGCACAAATACTGATTAAACTGGCTATAAGTAAAACAAGGTAATAAAACTTGAGATCTGATTGGCCTCAGAGCCAAACTCTCATATCTTGTCTTTTAATAATTCTAAGTTGATAACGATCAGACAATATTGATATTATTGATACACTAGCCTGACAGCATAATTGATCTGAATATGTATTTAAAGACATTGACACAGGAATGTGAGGCAGCTGAGTGTCTCCTGCACGGTGAGCAGTTGTAATATCCTGATGTAGTATAAGGTTTTCAACTGAATCGGGTCGCTTTTTAGCTCACCTGATTCATCAGGTGAGCTTTTAGGATCGATGAATGTCCGTCGTCCGTCCACAATTAGTTTGTTTACACTCTAGCATCCACAGCTCTTAACCAATCGTGATCAAACTTGCTCACAATGTATATGGCCACAATGTCTCAGCTAAGTTCGAATATGGGCAAAATCGGACCAGAACTTATAGAGTTATGGGCCCTTGACTTTGAAAATTTGCTATAATTGAGTTTGTTTACGCTCTAGCACCTTCATTTATTCACCAATCCTTATCATATTTTCAGTAAATGTGTATAACCAAAAGATCTTGGACGAGTTCGATTATGGGCGGAATCGGACACTAGAACTTCAAGAGTTATAGGCCCTTGACTTAGAAAATTTGCTATATTTTAGCTTGTTTACACTCTAGCGCCTTCATTTATTCACCGGCCCTTATCATATTTACAATGAATGTGTATGACCTTACGGTCCTGGACAAGTTCAGTTATGGGTGGAATCGGACCACAACTTATGAGTTATGGGTCCTTGGATTAGAAAATTTCCTACGTTTTAGCTTAACAGTATTATACCTTCATTGTTGGTTTTGATCTCAAAATCTACGTAAAAATGGGTTATACGAGATGGAAACTATATATTACCTGGTCATTAATTATAGTGCCTTTGTTCTCAGGTGAGCGATCAAGGGCCATCTTGGCCCTCTTGTTTCTAAAGCGCGTGCATAAAATCCTGGCTTATAACCTGTGAAGATAATAAAAAGGATAGTTTGAGTTGACTTCAGTTTAAGTTTCTTGCTCCCTGAAATATGATATTGAGTTTAAAAAAGTTATACAAGAGAAATTAAGAATTAGAATCTAGTTTATCTTGATTAGAATGTGAAAGTTACGGTACCTTTCTGTAGTATGCTGCATTCTCATACTGTCCGGCTGGCACGGCATGGCTGAGGATTGTACCCTGACTGTCGTAGAAGACAGCTGATCGTGAGACTCTGGCTTTCTTCGGTGGTGGTGATGATTTGTGTTTCCACCGCATTGATTGCCGCTATGATTCAGGATCAAAGAAAAATAACCACGTTTCGTCGACAGTTACAATACGATCAAGAAATCGTGATCCCTCCTTCTCCCACCTCCACAAGAAAACTTTGGAGGAAACTTTGGACGCCTGGACGCGCTGTTCCTGTTCGATAGATGACAACAGCCGAGGGACCCATCTTGCGCTGACACGGTGCATTTCTAGATCATTTATCACAATTCTGTTGACAGTTCCGTAAGATAAATTCAAGGACGCACTAACATGCCGCAAACTAACATGTATATCCTCATTATCTTCTTATGTACTCGTTCAACAGTTTTCCTGTCCCTCACCTCCACCGGTCGCCCGGACTGTGCATCGTCCTCAACACCCTCTCGTCCCATAGGGGACTGACACAAAAAAAAATGAAAAAAAAGTGTCTAAGCATATATATAGATCAAGGGGTTTTACTCCATACTCAGCCTTGAGCTGACACACGCAACAAAATTGCCCATAATTTGTACAAATGTCAATTAATTATCACCTTTTCATTTACTAATGCATACCAATGTATAATTATTTAAACTTTTAAAGTTTGATTAACACTTTTTACAATGCATGCAATATGTAGTTGTTAAAACACACTTCAATTATGAATATTTGATCATTAATCATACATTTTTTTATCATGTCCACTTTATAAAGTAATCATGAATCATGTCAAATTTACAATTAGATACAACATTTTTTAAGATTAAAAAAACTGGGGGCCAATCTGACTGAAAAAAAGTACAGTGAGGCCAATTTGACTGATTTTAGGGCCAATCTGACTGATTTTGGGGACAATATAACTTGGGGCCAATCTAACTTGGGGCCAATTTGACAGGATACCATATATACGCTTAGACACCTTTTTCGAATTTTTTTTTGTGTCAGTCCCCTATGTCTCGTCCCTCCGGAAATCGACGATGCCACTTATACACGAGTGCACGGCACACTGACGGCTTGTTTGTCACGTTTTCTATCATTATTTTTTTCGCAAGGTGTCTTCTTAAGATTCACACAAAATTGTATAACTGTCTGATGTTTTGCCAGGTCTGTGACGTCCATTTTAAAATCTGTAATTTTTGCCGTTAACCTTTTCGAGTAAAAATTTGAGAGGATGTAGCAACGTTAAATGTCGCATCGACGCTAAATGTCGCATTTGACGTTATATGTCGCAAGGCTGACGCTAAATGTCGGAACCAACGCTAAATGTCGCAAAACCTCCTGACGCTATATGTCGCATCTGTAACGCTAAATGTCGCAACAAATAGCACTGACGCTATATATGTCGCAACATCAACGCTAAATGTCGCACTCATTCTTCAACCTCTATAATGCAGAGTTATCGTTCCCGCTACACTCGTATATGTTTAATAAATAATGGTTCCACCGTTCATGATAATGTTTAGTTAATCCCCTCCAAGATTTTTTTTACATTTGCTCGTTTGAATTGGGGATTTTATTTTTTATCTTGGCATTTATTGTATGTCGCCGTCGTTGGTGTGTGCACGTGTGTGTGTTGATATAGAACGAGGCGGGATGGATTTTCACACTAACGATATGATGTTTGTTTGTTTGTTACATCGGGCTTTACGCCATTTTCAACACTAGTTCAGTCATATCGTGGCGGGCAATTATCCTAAATAGCTTTCCTGGACTTCATTTAGGCCTTAACCAGCACTAACCACATTCTGTCCGTAAGCTTCTGCCAAGCTATCCCACAAAATTTAGAAGTGGTGGACAATTTAACATGTAATATCTTCAGTCAAATGTGTCACGGCAGCGTGGGCCTCGTCCGGGGCTCGAACTCACAACCTCAGTCATCAGACAAAACGCTCTAACCACTGAGTTATCCGGGTGGGCGCTAACGATATGAACTTTCACACTAATGCCCCCATCACACCAGAACACGTCCGCATCACGCTCACAAAGTTCCCATCACGTCCTGAAAATTTTAATGGACGTGGCGGGGACGGGGTTTAATTATCTTTCTAAATGGCTAAACCCCGAATATCATAGATCAATAAATGATCATACTTTTATTATTAAAAAAAACAATTGCACACGAAATAATGCATTTGTAGTTGTATTTCACTTACATGTAATTGTATATCAATAATTATATCTAAAACGTACATATATGCATCAGATATTAGTGCAGTGTATAACATGAAAGAATTTCTTATTTTTTTAATGCTTCGGATACTTATTATTTACGATCTATGTAGGCAAAATAGCGCTATGATATATATTTAAGGGACATAACTTATATTCAAAATAATCCCCCATTTCTAACAAACATAATAAAACCTTACTAGGCTTACTGTTGCACAATACATCTTAAAGTAACCCTAGGGTAAACAAATGTTCCAATTTCTGGCATTATTTAGCCAACCTATAAAAGTAGAAACTCAAAGATGGAATATGTCTCTCAATATAAGTATCTGGGGTTGGTTTTGTCTGAATATTTGTTGATATCGGTCGATATAACAATGTTCCTTTTGAGCAAAGACATTGTGTGTATGACTAGTGTAATAGTATTTGAGTTTTAAATATTGTTGAGGATGAGAGTCATTATATAATTGAAATTCCTTTGTACACTGAAATAAGAAACACTCTTCTTAGTAAAGCAGAATTATTTATCATGACTTTGAAAAATATGACATGTAAAGAAAAATTGAAGATCCTGTTACATGAGGAAACATTTGTTGATTTTACTGCCAAGATCGACCTGCTGTCAAATTTTAGAAAAAAGAAGTTACTCTGTTTCACATACAAGTAGCTGAATGTACAAATATGTTTCATGTATTGTTTTAGATGTAATATGTCATGTCTTAGTTTGGTGTAGTTAGCCATTGTTAATCAGATCCTTTCTGATCTAATCAGAGGGGATATATGATATATTAAATCATGTCTTGTACTGCGCATTAGTGCCATAGATTTAAAATTTTCAGTTTGACAGAAGTAAGTTAATTTTATTGCAGATTTTACAATATGATTAGCAATGGTAATCTAACTTTTATAATGTAGATAGATGTATAGAACCTTATGTTAACAGTCTATACTAATTCTATTTTAGAATGGTTGCATACATGTATTTTAACTATATAACATAATTGTATTGTATATTGTTATGAATGTATATGAGACTTAAATAAATGAATAAATATATGTACACAGAAAAGAGTCCGACATATCCTAAGACAAAATTGAAATAGACGATAGACAAAAAGGGTCAATGGCAAGAATTGATGAATTTACTTGAATACTACACAATGGGGGCTTCCATGGTTGAGTGGTTTTGGTATCTGACAAGTTATCACTAGTCACTTACCGCTGTCAGTTTAAACCCCATCCGGAACTGTATAATTATCATGTGTCCAGATATTTTATAGAAAGGCGATGGCTGGAAAAGCCACAAAATGACCAAGCTTACTCATTATGTTCAAACCAAGAAATTCCAAGTTGCTATAAGACATCGAAACGGTTTGATTTTTCAAACTACGTCGCTAATGACCGTATTAAAAACGATTATAAATTTCATCGCTAGAAACATTTCTAGGCGGTAAGATATCCTTCAAGATTAAGTACTCGTATATATGAATTTAGAGATCGTAATGAGGTGTCGATAATTCATGATAAATCAATAACAACATCCGAGCGAAGTGTTGCCCTTTTTACAGTCACAAATGGACATAATTTTAATAAAATTTAAAAAGACACTGTAGTGCACTGTAGTAACAATAGTGTCGATTCCTTGAAAGAGTGCATTATTGACCCACATTATACAAATTATAATGATATTAATTATTCTGATCGACAGTATGTAGAAAAAAAACAAAGTGATCAATTCGTAGAATAAAGTACAAACTATTTACTAGTATATAAAGTGGTTGACATTTATCGCAAACATTGTTCGACCCATTGGCTAATGAGCAATCAAAATATAACGAATGGTTGTAATTTATTATAATAAAACATATTTGCATTGACACATAAAGAGCTTGTAATGGCATGTTGATGAAGCTTTGAAAGGTTTGATTAGAATAACAATTAAAACGTCAAATAATTATCAAAACGTTGAGTGCGCTCTAGACTCCGAGTCTTGTACAAAAGGGATGCCCGAGTACTAATGATACCATTTCCCACATATTCCAATTATGCATTAATCAACTCTTCTAATGCCGCCTGACACATATTGTCAAGGAACTTAAAACATTAATGGCATTTAGGAAAAACACAATTCACAAGCTCAGTTTGTCTATTTTGGTCGTCACTTTCAAAGGTCTGTGAACGATAAACACATTGTGCAGTCTGTACACAAAAATACCAGTAATATTTCTAAACATACGAATGTTTTGGTCAATATCCCGCTATTTCCAAGTAAGGAAATCAAGGATCAATAGAAATTTCATTGAGTGTTTATAAGTAAAGGTCATCAACATTCATATTAAGTCTTTATTCCTGACGTCTTCTGTAACACATCACTGCATCAAAGTAGCTTTAATTTAATCGTCGGTCTGCCATTCCTCTCACGTGAATCCTATTTTTTTCACGGAAGGTTAAGTTAAATCAACAATCCAAGGGTGTATTTTTCTGAAGGTATAATACCCTTCTTTGAGTACATACGCCCATCACGATGGTGTGATTCCACCTCATATGTATGTACGTGCTGTGTCTATAACAAAAAGTATCTCAAAGCAAATACAATCGTTATTGATATCGACAGAGGGCTGATATCAAAGTCCATTGCTCGTTTTTGTTAGCAGTACAGTGTATCGTAAACTCGTTACAGCTGAGTTAATGCTGATCTTGTGCTATATTTTATTGTTCTCTTGTGATTTACAATAAGTTACTGACCTTACGTATACTCTGGTTCGCTAACCATCCATATGAATGTATATAAATGATGTTGGAGATCCAAGTTGTAGTAGAAAGCATGCGATGATTGATTGGCGGGTTTTGCAGTGTTTTCTCCCGATCCTGATTATTTTACTTGGATTTATCGTAACAGCTTGACGACTTTCCAACTTCAACAGTTGCGGAAGACTCCAGGTGTACATCTGGCTGGTCAGCCTCCTCGCATGCGAGCTTTGCCTGATCCCGGTTGGTATTTGAACACACTGGAGAGACGTTATTGATTACTAGTTAGGACCCTTAACCACCTGACATTGAGGTCATTCCCCCGATCTTTTACAAGTCAGAAAACACCAGTTGATAAATAACGATATATGAGATTAAAGATGAATATGTGAGTTTTGCTAAGGGAGTATCAAGTATATAATAGTGATACTTTACTCATTGTGCTGATATAGTGAAATTGTGTACAGTAAACTTCGCTTTACTATCAACCCTTTATAAGCGACTATCTCCAAATAAAAGCCACTCGATGAATGGATCCTATTCTTTTAAAAACCGTCATTGATTACATAGAACAAAATGACCCCGGAATAAAGGCCACCTGTCGATAAAGCCCACATTTTGTCGTACCCAGATGTTTTTTTCGCAGGTTTGACTGTATATGGAAGAGTCGTACACGGTGAAGTTGTTATCATTTCCCCGAACAAAACTTTTCTTCACTACTTTGTTATGGAAGAAGAGAAAATATGGATGTAATAAAATAATTATCACCCAAAGCTTTATTGTAACAGTGTTCAACTGTATACAGTTTTTGAATTGTTTCGTAGACTCTACGTTTCAATATTGGATATCGACTGTAGGTATACGGCGCCACATTCCTTAGCAGCATCGGCGAGATTTGGGTCTTGCAGCATGATCGCTTTCAAAATTCTGCCGTGAAGAAAAGTAACGAATCCCTGAAAGTCATCTTTGAGACTAATACGAGCGAGCTGTGATTACATGCTTCTGGTTTGATGTTAAATAAATAAATATATACTTTGTATAGTGTATCTAATTAAGCTGTATAGTAGGACTGTGGTTTGACCAATCATAGTTAAAATATCTTGAATGTCAACATCCAGCTTTCTGAGATCGGCCGATGCGCTTTCCAACTTCTAGAGCATCTTATCTTATTCCACTGTATTGTTTTTAAAATACAACAAAATCACCGAGGTTGTAATTTAAGTATATCATTTAATCTTTCTGTCTTCAAAAATACCCTTTCTTCTAGTTTCAGAATGTATATACACTGTACATGGTCGTTTTAATTTATGTCACTCCCATTTTTGTATGCATGACTAGCCCACTTGGGTGGACTGGTAAAAACGTAATTCTAAAAATTTATATATGGAAGGCACTTGAAATTTGTCTTAGCTGTAAGGTGGATGTCCACAGACCAGTTAGTGCGATTTCGCCACCACGCTTTACTGTGTTTCATATTTGGATTGTTGTTCACATTGACGTTATTATTGTTATCATTACGTTAAAAAATAAAGTGGATCTTTGAAGTTTTGGACTTGTAGTAACTATACTGTTGAATTGTGATTAGCAACAGGAATTCATGTGCTGACAGATTGTACATTTAGCTAATTCCCCGAAATAAAGTAACGCGCGCACACAATAAAGAAATACAAAAAAATAGCGGCGTTACATGTGATGAAGAATAGCGGCTAGTATTTCGGTACCTTACGTTTAATCATTGCCAAGCGAGTTACAACTAAATTGACAATTACACTTATCCTTTATATTTGCAACGTTCAGTGCAAGTTCGGACATATTGAATTATAGAAATTGTGCGTCCATCTTTATCAACATGAACAACAGGCGGCGTATGGAGATCCATCACCCGCCAAACAAGGAATCCCAATTCACCATGAAAATGCAAGAATTACCGATCGGCACCAGACCTACAAAATGAGGTTATGGGCACACAACTATGTTTCAAACAGAGGTAAAAACACAAACATCACACAGTAAGTATCTGATTATCTAAATGAGCTCCAACACACAACAATTACCGATCAGCACCAGACCTACAAAATGAGGTTATAGGCACACAACTATGTTTCAAACAGAGGTAAAAACACACAAATCACACAGTAAGTTTCAGATTATCTAAATGAGGTCCAACACACAAGAATTACCGATCAATACCAGACCTACAAAATGAGGTTATGGGCACACAACTATGTTTCAAACGGAGGTAAAAACACACACACGTCACACATTAAGTTTATGATTATCTAAATGGTGTCCAACACACAAGAATTACCGATCAACACCAGACCCACAAAATGAGGTTATGGGCACACAGAGGTAAAAACACACACACATCACACAGTAAGTTTCAGATTATCTAAATGAGGTCCAACACACAAGAATTACCGATCAACACCTGACCTACAAAATGAGGTTATGGGCACACATCTATGTTTCAAACAGAAGTAAAAAAAACACACACATCACACAGTAAGTTTCAGATTATCTAAATGAGGTCCAACACACAAGAATTACCGATCAACATCAGACCTACAAAATGAGGTTATGTGCACACAGAGGTAAAAATAAACACACATCACGCCGTACGTTTATGATTATCTAAATAAGGTCCAACACACAACAATTACCGATCAGCACCAGACCTACAAAATGAGGTTATAGGCACACAACTATGTTTCAAACAGAGGTAAAAACACACAAATCACACAGTAAGTTTCAGATTATCTAAATGAGGTCCAACACACAAGAATTACCGATCAATACCAGACCTACAAAATGAGGTTATGGGCTCACAACTATGTTTCAAACAACGGTAAAAACACACACATCACACAGTAAGTTTCTGATTATCTAAATGAGGTCCAACACACAAGAATTACCGATCAACACCAGACCTACAAAATGAGGTAAAGGGCACAAAACTATGTTTCAAACAGTGGTAAAAACACACACATCACACAGTAAGTTTCAGATTATCTAAATGAGGGCCAACACACAAGAATTACCGATCAACACCTGACCTACAAAATGAGGTTATGGGCACACATCTATGTTTCAAACAGAAGTAAAAAAAACACACACATCACACAGTAAGTTTCAGATTATCTAAATGAGGTCCAACACACAAGAATTACCGATCAACACCTGACCTACAAAATGAGGTTATGGGCACACATCTATGTTTCAAACAGAAGTAAAAAAAACACACACATCACACAGTAAGTTTCAGATTATCTAAATGAGGTCCAACACACAAGAATTACCGATCAACATCAGACCTACAAAATGAGGTTATGTGCACACAGAGGTAAAAATAAACACACATCACGCCGTACGTTTATGATTATCTAAATAAGGTCCAACACACAACAATTACCGATCAGCACCAGACCTACAAAATGAGGTTATAGGCACACAACTATGTTTCAAACAGAGGTAAAAACACACAAATCACACAGTAAGTTTCAGATTATCTAAATGAGGTCCAACACACAAGAATTACCGATCAATACCAGACCTACAAAATGAGGTTATGGGCTCACAACTATGTTTCAAACAACGGTAAAAACACACACATCACACAGTAAGTTTCTGATTATCTAAATGAGGTCCAACACACAAGAATTACCGATCAACACCAGACCTACAAAATGAGGTAAAGGGCACAAAACTATGTTTCAAACAGTGGTAAAAACACACACATCACACAGTAAGTTTCAGATTATCTAAATGAGGGCCAACACACAAGAATTACCGATCAACACCAGACCTACAAAATGAGGTAAAGGGCACAAAACTATGTTTCAAACAGTGGTAAAAACACACACATCACACAGTAAGTTTCAGATTATCTAAATGAGGGCCAACACACAAGAATTACCGATCAACACCAGACCTACAAAATGAGGTTATGGGCACACAACTATGTTTCAAACAGAGGTAAAACACACACACATCACACATTAAGTTTCAGATTATCTGAATGAGGTCTGTAGCAACGTTAAATGTCGCATTTGACGTTATATGTCGCAGGCTGACGCTAAATGTCGGAACCAACGCTAAATGTCGCAAAACCTCCTGACGCTATATGTCGCATCTGTAACGCTGATGTCGCAACAAATAGCACTGACGCTATATGTCGCAACATCAACGCTAAATGTCGCACTCATTCTTCAACCTCTATAATGCAGAGTTATCGTTCCCGCTACACTCGTATATGTTTAATAAATAATGGTTCCACCGTTCATAATAATGTTTAGTTAATCCCCTCTAAGATTTTTTTTACATTTGCTCGTTTGAATTGGGGATTTTATTTTTTATCTTGGCATTTATTGTATATCGCCGTCGTTGGTGTGTGCACGTGTGTGTGTTGATATAGAACGAGGCGCGATGGACTTTCACACTAACGTTATGATGTTTGTTTGTTTGTTACATCGGGCTTTACGCTTTACACTAGTTCAGTCATATCGTGGCGGGCAATTATCCTAAATAGCTTTCCTGGACTTCATTTAGGCCTTAACCAGCACTATCCGTAAGCTTCTGCCAAGCTATCCCACAAAATTTAGAAGTGGTGGACAATTTAACATGTAATATCTTCAGTCAAATGTGTCACGGCAGCGTGGGCCTCGTCCGGGGCTCGAACTCACAACCTCGGTCATCAGACAAAACGCTCTAACCACTGAGTTATCCGGGTGGGCGCTAACGATATGAACTTTCACACTAATGCCCCCATCACACCAAAACACGTCCGCATCACGCTCACAAAGTTCCCATCACGTCCTGAAAATTTTAATGGACGTGGCGGGGACGGGGTTTAATTATCTTTCTAAATGGCTAAACCCCGAATATCATAGATCAATAAATGATCATACTTTTATTATTAAAAAAAACAATTGCACACGAAATAATGCATTTGTAGTTGTATTTCACTTACATGTAATTGTATATCAATAATTATATCTAAAACGTACATATATGCATCAGATATTAGTGCAGTGTATAACATGAAAGAATTTCTTATTTTTTTAATGCTTCGGATACTTATTATTTACGATCTATGTAGGCAAAATAGCGCTATGATATATATTTAAGGGACATAACTTATATTCAAAATAATCCCCCATTTCTAACAAACATAATAAAACCTTACTAGGCTTACTGTTGCACAATACATCTTAAAGTAACCCTAGGGTAAACAAATGTTCCAATTTCTGGCATTATTTAGCCAACCTATAAAAGTAGAAACTCAAAGATGGAATATGTCTCTCAATATAAGTATCTGGGGTTGGTTTTGTCTGAATATTTGTTGATATCGGTCGATATAACAATGTTCCTTTTGAGCAAAGACATTGTGTGTATGACTAGTGTAATGGTATTTGAGTTTTAAATATTGTTGAGGATGAGAGTCATTATATAATTGAAATTCCTTTGTACACTGAAATAAGAAACACTCTTCTTAGTAAAGCAGAATTATTTATCATGACTTTGAAAAATATGACATGTAAAGAAAAATTGAAGATCCTGTTACATGAGGAAACATTTGTTGATTTTACTGCCAAGATCGACCTGCTGTCAAATTTTAGAAAAAAGAAGTTACTCTGTTTCACATACAAGTAGCTGAATGTACAAATATGTTTCATGTATTGTTTTAGATGTAATATGTCATGTCTTAGTTTGGTGTAGTTAGCCATTGTTAATCAGATCCTTTCTGATCTAATCAGAGGGGATATATGATATATTATATCATGTCTTGTACTGCGCATTAGTGCCATAGATTTAAAATTTTCAGTTTGACAGAAGTAAGTTAATTTTATTGCAGATTTTACAATATGATTAGCAATGGTAATCTAACTTTTATAATGTAGATAGATGTATAGAACCTTATGTTAACAGTCTATACTAATTCTATTTTAGAATGGTTGCATACATGTATTTTAACTATATAACATAATTGTATTGTATATTGTTATGAATGTATATGAGACTTAAATAAATGAATAAATATATGTACACAGAAAAGAGTCCGACATATCCTAAGACAAAATTGAAATAGACGATAGACAAAAAGGGTCAATGGCAAGAATTGATGAATTTACTTGAATACTACACAATGGGGGCCTCCATGGTTAAGTGGTTTTGGTATCTGACAAGTTATCACTAGTCACTTACCGCTGTCAGTTTAAACCCCATCCGGAACTGTATAATTATCATGTGTCCAGCTATTTTATAAGAAAGGCGATGGCTGGAAAAGCCACAAAATGACCAAGCTTACTCATTATGTTCAAACCAAGAAATTCCAAGTTGCTATAAGACATCGAAACGGTTTGATTTTTCAAACTACGTCGCTAATGACCGTATTAAAAACGATTATAAATTTCATCGCTAGAAACATTTCTAGGCGGTAAGATATCCTTCAAGATTAAGTACTCGTATATATGAATTTAGAGATCGTAATGAGGTGTCGATAATTCATGATAAATCAATAACAACATCCGAGCGAAGTGTTGCCCTTTTTACGGTCACAAATGGACATAATTTTAATAAAATTTAAAAACACACTGTAGTGCACTGTAGTAACAATAGTGTCGATTCCTTGAAAGAGTGCATTATTGACCCACATTATACAAATTATAATGATATTAATTATTCTGATCGACAGTATGTAGAAAAAAAACAAAGTGATCAATTCATAGAATAAAGTACAAACTATTTACTAGTATATAAAGTGGTTGACATTTATCGCAAACATTGTTCGACCCATTGGCTAATGAGCAATCAAAATATAACGAATGGTTGTAATTTATTATAATAAAACATATTTGCATTGACACATAAAGAGCTTGTAATGGCATGTTGATGAAGCTTTGAAAGGTTTGATTAGAATAACAATTAAAACGTCAAATAATTATCAAAACGTTGAGTGCGCTCTAGACTCCGAGTCTTGTACAAAAGGGATGCCCGAGTACTAATGATACCATTTCCCACATATTCCAATTATGCATTAATCAACTCTTCTAATGCCGCCTGACACATATTGTCAAGGAACTTAAAGCATTAATGGCATTTAGGAAAAACACAATTCACAAGCTCAGTTTGTCTATTTTGGTCGTCACTTTCAAAGGTCTGTGAACGATAAACACATTGTGCAGTCTGTACACAAAAATACCAGTAATATTTCTAAACATACGAATGTTTTGGTCAATATCCCGCTATTTCCAAGTAGGGAAATCAAGGATCAATAGAAATTTCATTGAGTGTTTATAAGTAAAGGTCATCAACATTCATATTAAGTCTTTATTCCTGACGTCTTCTGTAACACATCACTGCAACAAAGTAGCTTTAATTTAATCGTCGGTCTGCCATTCCTCTCACGTGAATCCTATTTTTTTCACGGAAGGTTAAGTTAAATCAACAATCCAAGGGTGTATTTTTCTGAAGGTATAATACCCTTCTTTGAGTACATACGCCCATCACGATGGTGTGATTCCACCTCATATGTATGTACGTGCTGTGTCTATAACAAAAAGTATCTCAAAGCAAATACAATCGTTATTGATATCGACAGAGGGCTGATATCTAAGTCCATTGCTCGTTTTTGTTAGCAGTACAGTGTATCGTAAACTCGTTACAGCTGAGTTAATGCTGATCTTGTGCTATATTTTATTGTTCTCTTGTGATTTACAATAAGTTACTGACCTTACGTATACTCTGGTTCGCTAACCACCAATATAATAATATGTATATAAATGATGTTGGAGATCCAAGTTGTAGTAGAAAGCATGCGATGATTGATTGGCGGGTTTTGCAGTGTTTTCTCCCGATCCTGATTATTTTACTTGGATTTATCGTAACAGCTTGACGACTTTCCAACTTCAACAGTTGCGGAAGACTCCAGGTGTACATCTGGCTGGTCAGCCACCTCGCAAGTGAGCTTTGCCTGATCCCGGTTGGTATTTGAACACACTGGAGAGACGTTATTGATTACTAGTTAGGACCCTTAACCACCTGATATTGAGGTCATTCCCCCGATCTTTTACAAGTCAGAAAACACTAGTTGATAAATAACGATATATGAGATTAAAGATGAATATGTGAGTTTTGCTAAGGGAGTATCAAGTATATAATAATGATACTTTACTCATTGTGCTGATATAGTGAAATTGTGTACAGTAAACTTCGCTTTACTATCAACCCTTTATAAGCGACTATCTCCAAATAAAAGCCACTCGATGAATGGATCCTATTCTTTTAAAAACCGTCATTGATTACATAGAACAAAATGACCCCGGAATAAAGGCCACCTGTCGATAAAGCCCACATTTTGTCGTACCCAGATGTTTTTTTCACAGGTTTGACTGTATATGGAAGAGTCGTACACGGTGAAGTTGTTATCATTTCCCCGAACAAAACTTTTCTTCACTACTTTGTTATGGAAGAAGAGAAAATATGGATGTAATAAAATAATTATCACCCAAAGCTTTATTGTAACAGTGTTCAACTGTATACAGTTTTTGAATTGTTTCGTAGACTCTACGTTTCAATATTGGATATCGACTGTAGGTATACGGCGCCACATTCCTTAGCAGCATCGGCGAGATTTGGGTCTTGCAGCATGATCGCTTTCAAAATTCTGCCGTGAAGAAAAGTAACGAATCCCTGAAAGTCATCTTTGAGACTAATACGAGCGAGCTGTGATTACATGCTTCTGGTTTGATGTTAAATAAATAAATATATACTTTGTATAGTGTATCTAATTAAGCTGTAAAGTAGGACTGTGGTTTGGCCAATCATAGTTAAAATATCTTGAATGTCAACATCCAGCTTTCTGAGATCGGCCGATGCGCTTTCCAACTTCTAGAGCATCTTATCTTATTCCACTGTATTGTTTTTAAAATACAACAAAATCACCGAGGTTGTAATTTAAGTATATCATTTAATCTTTCTGTTTTCAAAAATACCCTTTCTACTAGTTTCAGAATGTATATACACTGTACATGGTCGTTTTAATTTATGTCACTCCCATTTTTGTATGCATGACTGGCCCACTTGGGTGGACTGGTAAAAACGTAATTCTAAAAATTTATATATGGAAGGCACTTGAAATTTGTCTTAGCTGTAAGGTGGATGTCCACAGACCAGTTAGTGCGATTTCGCCACCACGCTTTACTGTGTTTCATATTAGGATTGTTGTTCACATTGACGTTATTATTGTTATCATTACGTTAAAAAATAAAGTGGATCTTTGAAGTTTTGGACTTGTAGTACCTATATTGTTGAATTGTGATTAGCAACAGGAATTCATGTGCTGACAGATTGTACATTTAGCTAATTCCCCGAAATAAAGTAACGCGCGCACACAATAAAGAAATACAAAAAATTAGCGGCGTTACATGTGATGAAGAACAGCGGCTAGTATTTCGGTACCTTACGTTTAATCATTGCCAAGCGAGTTACAACTAAATTGACAATTACACTTATCCTTTATATTTGCAACGTTCAGTGCAAGTTCGGACATATTGAATTATAGAAATTGTGCGTCCATCTTTATCAACATGAACAACAGGCGGCGTATGGAGATCCAACACCCGCCAAACAAGGAATCCCAATTCACCATGAAAATGCAAGAATTACTGATCGGCACCAGACCTACAAAATGAGGTTATGGGCACACAACTATGTTTCAAACAGAGGTAAAAACACAAACATCACACAGTAAGTATCTGATTATCTAAATGAGCTCCAACACACAACAATTACCGATCAGCACCAGACCTACAAAATGAGGTTATAGGCACACAACTATGTTTCAAACAGAGGTAAAAACACACAAATCACACAGTAAGTTTCAGATTATCTAAATGAGGTCCAACACACAAGAATTACCGATCAATACCAGACCTACAAAATGAGGTTATGGGCACACAACTATGTTTCAAACGGAGGTAAAACACACACACGTCACACATTAAGTTTATGATTATCTAAATAGTGTCCAACACACAAGAATTACCGATCAACACCAGACCCACAAAATGAGGTTATGGGCACACAGAGGTAAAAACACACACACATCACACAGTAAGTTTATGATTATCTAAATGAGGTCCATCACACAAGAATTACCGATCAACACCTGACCTACAAAATGAGGTTATGGGCACACATCTATGTTTCAAACAGAAGGAAAAAAAACACACACATCACACAGTAAGTTTCAGATTATCTAAATGAGGTCCAACACACAAGAATTACCGATCAACATCAGACCTACAAAATGAGGTTATGTGCACACAGAGGTAAAAATAAACACACATCACGCCGTACGTTTATGATTATCTAAATAAGGTCCAACACACAAGAATTACCGATCAACACCAGACCTACAAAATGAAGTTATGGGCTCACAACTATGTTTCAAACAAAGGTAAAAACACACACATCACACAGTAAGTTTCTGATTATCTAAATGAGGTCCAACACACAAGAATTACCGATCAACACAAGACCTACAAAATGAGGTAAAGGGCACACAACTATGTTTCAAACAGTGGTAAAAACACACACATCACACAGTAAGTTTCAGATTATCTAAATGAGGGCCAACACACAAGAATTACCGATCAACACCAGACCTACAAAATGAGGTTATGGGCACACAACTATGTTTCAAACAGAGGTAAAACACACACACATCACACATTAAGTTTCAGATTATCTGAATGAGGTCTGTAGCAACGTTAAATGTCGCATTTGACGTTATATGTCGCAAGGCTGACGCTAAATGTCGGAACCAACGCTAAATGTCGCAAAACCTCCTGACGCTATATGTCGCATCTGTAACGCTGATGTCGCAACAAATAGCACTGACGCTATATGTCGCAACATCAACGCTAAATGTCGCACTCATTCTTCAACCTCTATAATGCAGAGTTATCGTTCCCGCTACACTCGTATATGTTTAATAAATAATGGTTCCACCGTTCATAATAATGTTTAGTTAATCCCCTCTAAGATTTTTTTTACATTTGCTCGTTTGAATTGGGGATTTTATTTTTTATCTTGGCATTTATTGTATATCGCCGTCGTTGGTGTGTGCACATGTGTGTGTTGATATAGAACGAGGCGTGATGGACTTTCACACTAACGTTATGATGTTTGTTTGTTTGTTACATCGGGCTTTACGCCATTTTCAACACTAGTTCAGTCATATCGTGGCGGGCAATTATCCTAAATAGCTTTCCTGGACTTCATTTAGGCCTTAACCAGCACTATCCGTAAGCTTCTGCCAAGCTATCCCACAAAATTTAGAAGTGGTGGACAATTTAACATGTAATATCTTCAGTCAAATGTGTCACGGCAGCGTGGGCCTCGTCCGGGGCTCGAACTCACAATCTCGGTCATCAGACAAAACGCTCTAACCACTGAGTTATCCGGGTGGGCGCTAACGATATGAACTTTCACACTAATGCCCCCATCACACCAAAACACGTCCGCATCACGCTCACAAAGTTCCCATCACGTCCTGAAAATTTTAATGGACGTGGCGGGGACGGGGTTTAATTATCTTTCTAAATGGCTAAACCCCGAATATCATAGATCAATAAATGATCATACTTTTATTATTAAAAAAAACAATTGCACACGAAATAATGTATTTGTAGTTGTATTTCACTTACATGCAATTGTATATCAATAATTATATCTAAAACGTACATATATGCATCAGATATTAGTGCAGTGTATAACATGAAAGAATTTCTTATTTTTTTAATGCTTCGGATACTTATTATTTACGATCTATGTAGGCAAAATAGCGCTATGATATATATTTAAGGGACATAACTTATATTCAAAATAATCCCCCATTTCTAACAAACATAATAAAACCTTACTAGGCTTACTGTTGCACAATACATCTTAAAGTAACCCTAGGGTAAACAAATGTTCCAATTTCTGGCATTATTTAGCCAACCTATAAAAGTAGAAACTCAAAGATGGAATATGTCTCTCAATATAAGTATCTGGGGTTGGTTTTGTCTGAATATTTGTTGATATCGGTCGATATAACAATGTTCCTTTTGAGCAAAGACATTGTGTGTATGACTAGTGTAATAGTATTTGAGTTTTAAATATTGTTGAGGATGAGAGTCATTATATAATTGAAATTCCTTTGTACACTGAAATAAGAAACACTCTTCTTAGTAAAGCAGAATTATTTATCATGACTTTGAAAAATATGACATGTAAAGAAAAATTGAAGATCCTGTTACATGAGGAAACATTTGTTGATTTTACTGCCAAGATCGACCTGCTGTCAAATTTTAGAAAAAAGAAGTTACTCTGTTTCACATACAAGTAGCTGAATGTACAAATATGTTTCATGTATTGTTTTAGATGTAATATGTCATGTCTTAGTTTGGTGTAGTTAGCCATTGTTAATCAGATCCTTTCTGATCTAATCAGAGGGGATATATGATATATTATATCATGTCTTGTACTGCGCATTAGTGCCATAGATTTAAAATTTTCAGTTTGACAGAAGTAAGTTAATTTTATTGCAGATTTTACAATATGATTAGCAATGGTAATCTAACTTTTATAATGTAGATAGATGTATAGAACCTTATGTTAACAGTCTATACTAATTCTATTTTAGAATGGTTGCATACATGTATTTTAACTATATAACATAATTGTATTGTATATTGTTATGAATGTATATGAGACTTAAATAAATGAATAAATATATGTACACAGAAAAGAGTCCGACATATCCTAAGACAAAATTGAAATAGACGATAGACAAAAAGGGTCAATGGCAAGAATTGATGAATTTACTTGAATACTACACAATGGGGGCCTCCATGGTTAAGTGGTTTTGGTATCTGACAAGTTATCACTAGTCACTTACCGCTGTCAGTTTAAACCCCATCCGGAACTGTATAATTATCATGTGTCCAGCTATTTTATAAGAAAGGCGATGGCTGGAAAAGCCACAAAATGACCAAGCTTACTCATTATGTTCAAACCAAGAAATTCCAAGTTGCTATAAGACATCGAAACGGTTTGATTTTTCAAACTACGTCGCTAATGACCGTATTAAAAACGATTATAAATTTCATCGCTAGAAACATTTCTAGGCGGTAAGATATCCTTCAAGATTAAGTACTCGTATATATGAATTTAGAGATCGTAATGAGGTGTCGATAATTCATGATAAATCAATAACAACATCCGAGCGTAGTGTTGCCCTTTTTACGGTCACAAATGGACATAATTTTAATAAAATTTAAAAAGACACTGTAGTGCACTATAATGATATTAATTATTCTGATCGACAGTATGTAGAAAAAAAACAAAGTGATCAATTCGTAGAATAAAGTACAAACTATTTACTAGTATATAAAGTGGTTGACATTTATCGCAAACATTGTTCGACCCATTGGCTAATGAGCAATCAAAATATAACGAATGGTTGTAATTTATTATAATAAAACATATTTGCATTGACACATAAAGAGCTTGTAATGGCATGTTGATGAAGCTTTGAAAGGTTTGATTAGAATAACAATTAAAACGTCAAATAATTATCAAAACGTTGAGTGCGCTCTAGACTCCGAGTCTTGTACAAAAGGGATGCCCGAGTACTAATGATACCATTTCCCACATATTCCAATTATGCATTAATCAACTCTTCTAATGCCGCCTGACACATATTGTCAAGGAACTTAAAGCATTAATGGCATTTAGGAAAAACACAATTCACAAGCTCAGTTTGTCTATTTTGGTCGTCACTTTCAAAGGTCTGTGAACGATAAACACATTGTGCAGTCTGTACACAAAAATACCAGTAATATTTCTAAACATACGAATGTTTTGGTCAATATCCCGCTATTTCCAAGTAAGGAAATCAAGGATCAATAGAAATTTCATTGAGTGTTTATAAGTAAAGGTCATCAACATTCATATTAAGTCTTTATTCCTGACGTCTTCTGTAACACATCACTGCAACAAAGTAGCTTTAATATAATCGTCGGTCTGCCATTCCTCTCACGTGAATCCTATTTTTTTCACGGAAGGTTAAGTTAAATCAACAATCCAAGGGTGTATTTTTCTGAAGGTATAATACCCTTCTTTGAGTACATACGCCCATCACGATGGTGTGATTCCACCTCATATGTATGTACGTGCTGTGTCTATAACAAAAAGTATCTCAAAGCAAATACAATCGTTATTGATATCGACAGAGGGCTGATATCTAAGTCCATTGCTCGTTTTTGTTAGCAGTACAGTGTATCGTAAACTCGTTACAGCTGAGTTAATGCTGATCTTGTGCTATATTTTATTGTTCTCTTGTGATTTACAATAAGTTACTGACCTTACGTATACTCTGGTTCGCTAACCACCAATATAATAATATGTATATAAATGATGTTGGAGATCCAAGTTGTAGTAGAAAGCATGCGATGATTGATTGGCGGGTTTTGCAGTGTTTTCTCCCGATCCTGATTATTTTACTTGGATTTATCGTAACAGCTTGACGACTTTCCAACTTCAACAGTTGCGGAAGACTCCAGGTGTACATCTGGCTGGTCAGCCTCCTCGCATGCGAGCTTTGCCTGATCCCGGTTGGTATTTGAACACACTGGAGAGACGTTATTGATTACTAGTTAGGACCCTTAACCACCTGACATTGAGGTCATTCCCCCGATCTTTTACAAGTCAGAAAACACCAGTTGATAAATAACGATATATGAGATTAAAGATGAATATGTGAGTTTTGCTAAGGGAGTATCAAGTATATAATACTCATTGTGCCTATATAGTGAGATTGTGTACAGTAAACTTCGCTTTACTATCAACCCTTTATAAGCGACTATCTCCAAATAAAAGCCACTCGATGAATGGATCCTATTCTTATAAAAACCGTCATTGATTACATAGAACAAAATGACCCCGGAATAAAGGCCACCTGTCGATAAAGCCCACATTTTGTCGTACCCAGATGTTTTTTTCACAGGTTTGACTGTATATGGAAGAGTCGTACACGGTGAAGTTGTTATCATTTCCCCGAACAAAACTTTTCTTCACTACTTTGTTATGGAAGAAGAGAAAATATGGATGTAATAAAATAATTATCACCCAAAGCTTTATTGTAACAGTGTTCAACTGTATACAGTTTTTGAATTGTTTCGTAGACTCTACGTTTCAATATTGGATATCGACTGTAGGTATACGGCGCCACATTCCTTAGCAGCATCGGCGAGATTTGGGTCTTGCAGCATGATCGCTTTCAAAATTCTGCCGTGAAGAAAAGTAACGAATCCCTGAAAGTCATCTTTGAGACTAATACGAGCGAGCTGTGATTACATGCTTCTGGTTTGATGTTAAATAAATAAATATATACTTTGTATAGTGTATCTAATTAAGCTGTTTAGTAGGACTGTGGTTTGGCCAATCATAGTTAAAATATCTTGAATGTCAACATCCAGCTTTCTGAGATCGGCCGATGCGCTTTCCAACTTCTAGAGCATCTTATCTTATTCCACTGTATTGTTTTTAAAATACAACAAAATCACCGAGGTTGTAATTTAAGTATATCATTTAATCTTTCTGTTTTCAAAAATACCCTTTCTTCTAGTTTCAGAATGTATATACACTGTACATGGTCGTTTTAATTTATGTCACTCCCATTTTTGTATGCATGACTGGCCCACTTGGGTGGACTGGTAAAAACGTAATTCTAAAAATTTATATATGGAAGGCACTTGAAATTTGTCTTCGCTGTAAGGTGGATGTCCACAGACCAGTTAGTGCGATTTCGCCACCACGCTTTACTGTGTTTCATATTAGGATTGTTGTTCACATTGACGTTATTATTGTTATCATTACGTTAAAAAATAAAGTGGATCTTTGAAGTTTTGGACTTGTAGTAACTATACTGTTGAATTGTGATTAGCAACAGGAATTCATGTGCTGACAGATTGTACATTTAGCTAATTCCCCGAAATAAAGTAACGCGCGCACACAATAAAGAAATACAAGAAATTAGCGGCGTTACATGTGATGAAGAACAGCGGCTAGTATTTCGGTACCTTACGTTTAATCATTGCCAAGCGAGTTACAACTAAATTGACAATTACACTTATCCTTTATATTTCCAACGTTCAGTGCAAGTTCGGACATATTGAATTATAGAAATTGTGCGTCCATCTTTATCAACATGAACAACAGGCGGCGTATGGAGATCCATCACCCGCCAAACAAGGAATCCTAATTCACCATGAAAATGCAAGAATTACCGATCGTCACCAGACCTACAAAATGAGGTTATGGGCACACAACTATGTTTCAAACAGAGGTAAAAACACAAACATCACACAGTAAGTATCTGATTATCTAAATGAGCTCCAACACACAACAATTACCGATCAGCACCAGACCTACAAAATGAGGTTATAGGCACACAACTATGTTTCAAACAGAGGTAAAAACACACAAATCACACAGTAAGTTTCAGATTATCTAAATGAGGTCCAACACACAAGAATTACCGATCAATACCAGACCTACAAAATGAGGTTATGGGCACACAACTATGTTTCAAACGGAGGTAAAAACACACACACGTCACACATTAAGTTTATGATTATCTAAATGGTGTCCAACACACAAGAATTACCGATCAACACCAGACCCACAAAATGAGGTTATGGGCACACAGAGGTAAAAACACACACACATCACACAGTAAGTTTATGATTATCTAAATGAGGTCCAACACACAAGAATTACCGATCAACACCTGACCTACAAAATGAAGTTATGGGCTCACATCTATGTTTCAAACAGAAGTAAAAAAAACACACACATCACACAGTAAGTTTCAGATTATCTAAATGAGGTCCAACACACAAGAATTACCGATCAACATCAGACCTACAAAATGAGGTTATGTGCACACAGAGGTAAAAATAAACACACATCACGCAGTACGTTTATGATTATCTAAATAAGGTCCAACACACAAGAATTACCGATCAACACCAGACCTACAAAATGAAGTTATGGGCTCACAACTATGTTTCAAACAAAGGTAAAAACACACACATCACACAGTAAGTTCCTGATTATCTAAATGAGGTCCAACACACAAGAATTACCGATCAACACCAGACCTACAAAATGAGGTTATAGGCACACAACTATGTTTCAAACAGAGGTAAAAACACACAAATCACACAGTAAGTTTCAGATTATCTAAATGAGGTCCAACACACAAGAATTACCGATCAATACCAGACCTACAAAATGAGGTTATGGGCACACAACTATGTTTCAAACGGAGGTAAAAACACACACACGTCACACATTAAGTTTATGATTATCTAAATGGTGTCCAACACACAAGAATTACCGATCAACACCACACCCACAAAATGAGGTTATGGGCACACAGAGGTAAAAACACACACACATCACACAGTAAGTTTATGATTATCTAAATGAGGTCCAACACACAAGAATTACCGATCAACACCTGACCTACAATATGAAGTTATGGGCTCACATCTATGTTTCAAACAGAAGTAAAAAAAACACACACATCACACAGTAAGTTTCAGATTATCTAAATGAGGTCCAACACACAAGAATTACCGATCAACATCAGACCTACAAAATGAGGTTATGTGCACACAGAGGTAAAAATAAACACACATCACGCAGTACGTTTATGATTATCTAAATAAGGTCCAACACACAAGAATTACCGATCAACACCAGACCTACAAAATGAAGTTATGGGCTCACAACTATGTTTCAAACGGAGGTAAAACACACACACATCACACAGAGTTATCGTTCCCGCTACACTCGTATATGTTTAATAAATAATGGTTCCACCGTTCATGATAATGTTTAGTTAATCCCCTCTAAGATTTTTTTTACATTTGCTCGTTTGAATTGGGGATTTTATTTTTTATCTTGGCATTTATTGTATATCGCCGTCGTTGGTGTGTGCACGTGTGTGTGTTGATATAGAACGAGGCGTGATGGACTTTCACACTAACGTTATGATGTTTGTTTGTTTGTTACATCGGGCTTTACGCCATTTTCAACACTAGTTCAGTCATATCGTGGCGGGCAATTATCCTAAATAGCTTTCCTGGACTTCATTTAGGCCTTAACCAGCACTATCCGTAAGCTTCTGCCAAGCTATCCCACAAAATTTAGAAGTGGTGGACAATTTAACAGGTAATATCTTCAGTCAAATGTGTCACGGCAGCGTGGGCCTCGTCCGGGGCTCGAACTCACAACCTCGGTCATCAGACAAAACGCTCTAACCACTGAGTTATCCGGGTGGGCGCTAACGATATGAACTTTCACACTAATGCCCCCATCACACCAAAACACGTCCGCATCACGCTCACAAAGTTCCCATCACGTCCTGAAAATTTTAATGGACGTGGCGGGGACGGGGTTTAATTATCTTTCTAAATGGCTAAACCCCGAATATCATAGATCAATAAATGATCATACTTTTATTATTGAAAAAAACAATTGCACACGAAATAATGCATTTGTAGTTGTATTTCACTTACATGTAATTGTATATCAATAATTATATCTAAAACGTACATATATGCATCAGATATTAGTGCAGTGTATAACATGAAAGAATTTCTTATTTTTTTAATGCTTCGGATACTTATTATTTACGATCTATGTAGGCAAAATAGCGCTATGATATATATTTAAGGGACATAACTTATATTCAAAATAATCCCCCATTTCTAACAAACATAATAAAACCTTACTAGGCTTACTGTTGCACAATACATCTTAAAGTAACCCTAGGGTAAACAAATGTTCCAATTTCTGGCATTATTTAGCCAACCTATAAAAGTAGAAACTCAAAGATGGAATATGTCTCTCAATATAAGTATCTGGGGTTGGTTTTGTCTGAATATTTGTTGATATCGGTCGATATAACAATGTTCCTTTTGAGCAAAGACATTGTGTGTATGACTAGTGTAATAGTATTTGAGTTTTAAATATTGTTGAGGATGAGAGTCATTATATAATTGAAATTCCTTTGTACACTGAAATAAGAAACACTCTTCTTAGTAAAGCAGAATTATTTATCATGACTTTGAAAAATATGACATGTAAAGAAAAATTGAAGATCCTGTTACATGAGGAAACATTTGTTGATTTTACTGCCAAGATCGACCTGCTGTCAAATTTTAGAAAAAAGAAGTTACTCTGTTTCACTGAATGTACAAATATGTTTCATGTATTGTTTTAGATGTAATATGTCATGTCTTAGTTTGGTGTAGTTAGCCATTGTTAATCAGATCCTTTCTGATCTAATCAGAGGGGATATATGATATATTATATCATGTCTTGTACTGCGCATTAGTGCCATAGATTTAAAATTTTCAGTTTGACAGAAGTAAGTTAATTTTATTGCAGATTTTACAATATGATTAGCAATGGTAATCTAACTTTTATAATGTAGATAGATGTATAGAACCTTATGTTAACAGTCTATACTAATTCTATTTTAGAATGGTTGCATACATGTATTTTAACTATATAACATAATTGTATTGTATATTGTTATGAATGTATATGAGACTTAAATAAATGAATAAATATATGTACACAGAAAAGAGTCCGACATATCCTAAGACAAAATTGAAATAGACGATAGACAAAAAGGGTCAATGGCAAGAATTGATGAATTTACTTGAATACTACACAATGGGGGCCTCCATGGTTAAGTGGTTTTGGTATCTGACAAGTTATCACTAGTCACTTACCGCTGTCAGTTTAAACCCCATCCGGAACTGTATAATTATCATGTGTCCAGCTATTTTATAAGAAAGGCGATGGCTGGAAAAGCCACAAAATGACCAAGCTTACTCATTATGTTCAAACCAAGAAATTCCAAGTTGCTATAAGACATCGAAACGGTTTGATTTTTCAAACTACGTCGCTAATGACCGTATTAAAAACGATTATAAATTTCATCGCTAGAAACATTTCTAGGCGGTAAGATATCCTTCAAGATTATGTACTCGTATATATGAATTTAGAGATCGTAATGAGGTGTCGATAATTCATGATAAATCAATAACAACATCCGAGCGAAGTGTTGCCCTTTTTACAGTCACAAATGGACATAATTTTAATAAAATTTAAAAAGACACTGTAGTGCACTGTAGTAACAATAGTGTCGATTCCTTGAAAGAGTGCATTATTGACCCACATTATACAAATTATAATGATATTAATTATTCTGATCGACAGTATGTAGAAAAAAAACAAAGTGATCAATTCGTAGAATAAAGTACAAACTATTTACTAGTATATAAAGTGGTTGACATTTATCGCAAACATTGTTCGACCCATTGGCTAATGAGCAATCAAAATATAACGAATGGTTGTAATTTATTATAATAAAACATATTTGCATTGACACATAAAGAGCTTGTAATGGCATGTTGATGAAGCTTTGAAAGGTTTGATTAGAATAACAATTAAAACGTCAAATAATTATCAAAACGTTGAGTGCGCTCTAGACTCCGAGTCTTGTACAAAAGGGATGCCCGAGTACTAATGATACCATTTCCCACATATTCCAATTATGCATTAATCAACTCTTCTAATGCCGCCTGACACATATTGTCAAGGAACTTAAAGCATTAATGGCATTTAGGAAAAACACAATTCACAAGCTCAGTTTGTCTATTTTGGTCGTCACTTTCAAAGGTCTGTGAACGATAAACACATTGTGCAGTCTGTACACAAAAATACCAGTAATATTTCTAAACATACGAATGTTTTGGTCAATATCCCGCTATTTCCAAGTAGGGAAATCAAGGATCAATAGAAATTTCATTGAGTGTTTATAAGTAAAGGTCATCAACATTCATATTAAGTCTTTATTCCTGACGTCTTCTGTAACACATCACTGCAACAAAGTAGCTTTAATTTAATCGTCGGTCTGCCATTCCTCTCACGTGAATCCTATTTTTTTCACGGAAGGTTAAGTTAAATCAACAATCCAAGGGTGTATTTTTCTGAAGGTATAATACCCTTCTTTGAGTACATACGCCCATCACGATGGTGTGATTCCACCTCATATGTATGTACGTGCTGTGTCTATAACAAAAAGTATCTCAAAGCAAATACAATCGTTATTGATATCGACAGAGGGCTGATATCTAAGTCCATTGCTCGTTTTTGTTAGCAGTACAGTGTATCGTAAACTCGTTACAGCTGAGTTAATGCTGATCTTGTGCTATATTTTATTGTTCTCTTGTGATTTACAATAAGTTACTGACCTTACGCATACTCTGGTTCGCTAACCACCAATATAATAATATGTATATAAATGATGTTGGAGATCCAAGTTGTAGTAGAAAGCATGCGATGATTGATTGGCGGGTTTTGCAGTGTTTTCTCCCGATCCTGATTATTTTACTTGGATTTATCGTAACAGCTTGACGACTTTCCAACTTCAACAGTTGCGGAAGACTCCAGGTGTACATCTGGCTGGTCAGCCTCCTCGGCATATGGATGTAATAAAATAATTATCACCCAAAGCTTTATTGTAACAGTGTTCAACTGTATACAGTTTTTGAATTGTTTCGTAGACTCTACGTTTCAATATTGGATATCGACTGTAGGTATACGGCGCCACATTCCTTAGCAGCATCGGCGAGATTTGGGTCTTGCAGCATGATCGCTTTCAAAATTCTGCCGTGAAGAAAAGTAACGAATCCCTGAAAGTCATCTTTGAGACTAATACGAGCGAGCTGTGATTACATGCTTCTGGTTTGATGTTAAATAAATAAATATATACTTTGTATAGTGTATCTAATTAAGCTGTATAGTAGGACTGTGGTTTGGCCAATCATAGTTAAAATATCTTGAATGTCAACATCCAGCTTTCTGAGATCGGCCGATGCGCTTTCCAACTTCTAGAGCATCTTATCTTATTCCACTGTATTGTTTTTAAAATACAACAAAATCACCGAGGTTGTAATTCAAGTATATCATTTAATCTTTCTGTCTTCAAAAATACCCTTCCTTCTAGTTTCAGAATGTATATACACTGTACATGGTCGTTTTAATTTATGTCACTCCCATTTTTGTATGCATGACTGGCCCACTTGGGTGGACTGGTAAAAACGTAATTCTAAAAATTTATATATGGAAGGCACTTGAAATTTGTCTTAGCTGTAAGGTGGATGTCCACAGACCAGTTAGTGCGATTTCGCCACCACGCTTTACTGTGTTTCATATTAGGATTGTTGTTCACATTGACGTTATTATTGTTATCATTACGTTAAAAAATAAAGTGGATCTTTGAAGTTTTGGACTTGTAGTAACTGTACTGTTGAATTGTGATTAGCAACAGGAATTCATGTGCTGACAGATTGTACATTTAGCTAATTCCCCGAAATAAAGTAACGCGCGCACACAATAAAGAAATACAAGAAATTAGCGGCGTTACATGTGATGAAGAACAGCGGCTAGTATGTCGGTACCTTACGTTTAATCATTGCCAAGCGAGTTACAACTAAATTGACAATTACACTTATCCTTTATATTTGCAACGTTCAGTGCAAGTTCGGACATATTGAATTATAGAAATTGTGCGTCCATCTTTATCAACATGAACAACAGGCGGCGCATGGAGATCCAACACCCGCCAAAAAAGGAATCCTAATTCACCATGAAAATGCAAGAATTACCGATCGGCACCAGACCTACAAAATGAGGTTATGGGCACACAACTATGTTTCAAACAGAGGTAAAAACACAAACATCACACAGTAAGTATCTGATTATCTAAATGAGCTCCAACACACAACAATTACCGATCAGCACCAGACCTACAAAATGAGGTTATAGGCACACAACTATGTTTCAAACAGAGGTAAAAACACACAAATCACACAGTAAGTTTCAGATTATCTAAATGAGGTCCAACACACAAGAATTACCGATCAATACCAGACCTACAAAATGAGGTTATGGGCACACAACTATGTTTCAAACGGAGGTAAAAACACACACACGTCACACATTAAGTTTTATGATTATCTAAATGGTGTCCAACACACAAGAATTACCGATCAACACCAGACCCACAAAATGAGGTTATGGGCACACAGAGGTAAAAACACACACACATCACACAGTAAGTTTCAGATTATCTAAATGAGGTCCAACACACAAGAATTACCGATCAATACCAGACCTACAAAATGAGGTTATGGGCACACAACTATGTTTCAAACGGACGTAAAAACACACACACGTCACACATTAAGTTTATGATTTTCTAAATATTGTCCAACACACAAGAATTACCGATCAACACCTGACCTACAAAATGACGTTATGGGCACACAGAGGTAAAAACACACAAACATCACGCAGTAAGTTTATGATTATCTAAATGAGGTCCAACACAAAAGAAATACCGATCAACACCTGACCTACAAAATGAGGTTATGGGCAAACAGAGGTAAAAACACACACACATCACGCAGTAAGTTTATGATTATCTAAATGAGGTCTAACACAGAAAAATTACCGATCAACACCAGACCTACAAAATGAGGTCATGGGCACACAACTAGGTTTCAAACAGAGGTAAAAACACACACACATCACACAGTAAGTTTATGGTTATCTAAATGAGGTCCAACACACAAAAATTACCTATCAACACCAGACCTACAAAATGAGGTTATGGGCACACAACTAGGTTTCAAACAGAGGTAAAAACACACACATCAAACAGTAAGTTTCTGATTATCTGAATGACGTCCAACACACAAGAATTACCGATCAACACCAGACCTACAAAATGAGGTTTTGGGCACACAACTATGTTTCAAACAGACCTAAAAACACACACACAAATCACACAGTAAGTTTATGATTATCTAAATGAGGTCCAACACACAAGAATTACCGATCAACACCAGACCTAGAAAATGAGGTTATGGACACACAACCCTGTTTCAAACAGATGTAAAAAAAGACACATCACACAGTAAGTTTATGATTATCTAAATGAGGTCCAACACACAAGGATTACCGATCAACACCAGACCTACAAAATGAGGTTATGGGCACACAGAGGTAAAAACACACACACATCACGCAGTAATTTTATGATTATCTAAATGAGGTCCAACACAGAAGAATTACCTATCAACACCTGACCTACAAAATGAGGTTATGGGCACACAGAGGTAAAAACACACACACATCACGCTGTAAGTTTATGATTATCTAAATGTGGTCCAACACAGAAAAATTACCGATCAACACTAGACCTACAAAATGAGGTTATGGGCACACAACAAGGTTTCAAACAGAGGTAAAAACACACACACATCACACAGTAAGTTTATGATTATCTAAATGAGGTCCAACACACAAGAATTACCGATCAACACCAGACCTACAAAATGAGGTTATGGGCACACAACTAGGTTTCAAACAGAGGTAAAAACACACACATCAAACAGTAAGTTTCTGATTATCTGAATGACGTCCAACACACAAGAATTACCGATCAACACCAGACCTACAAAATGAGGTTTTGGGCACACAACTATGTTTCAAACAGACCTAAAAACACACACACACATCACACAGTAAGTTTATGATTATCTAAATGAGGTCTAACACACAAGAATTACCGATCAACACCAGACCTAGAAAATGAGGTTATGGACACACAACCCTGTTTCAAACAGATGTAAAAAAAGACACATCACACAGTAAGTTTATGATTATCTAAATGAGGTCCAACACACAAGGATTACCGATCAACACCAGACCTACAAAATGAGGTTATGGGCACACAGAGGGAAAAACACACACACATCACACAGTAACTTTATAATGATCTAATTGAGGTCCAACACACAAAAATTACCGATCAACACCAGATCTACAAAATGAGGTTATTGGCACACAGAGGTAAAAACACACACACACATCACAGTGAGTTTATGATTATCTAAATGAGGTCCAACAAAGAAGAATTACCGATCAACACGTGACCTACAAAATGAGGTCATGGCACACAACTATGTTTCAAACAGACCTAAAAACACACACACACATCATACAGTAACTTTATGATTAATTAAATGAGGTCCAACACACAAGAATTACCGATCAACACCTGACCTACAAAATGAGGTTATGGGCATACAACTCTGTTTCAAACAGAGGTAAAACACACACACATCACACAGGTAGTTTATGATTATATAGATGAGGTCCAACACACAAATATTACAGATCAACACCAGACCAACAAAATGAGGTTATGGGCACACAGAGGTAAAAACACACACATCACACAGTAAGTTTATGATTATCTGAATGAGGTCCTACACACAAGAATTACCGATCAACACCAGACCTACAAAATGAGGTTATAGGCACACAACTATGTTTCAAACAGAGGTAAAAACACACAAATCACACAGTAAGTTTCAGATTATCTAAATGAGGTCCAACACACCAGAATTACCGATCAATACCAGACCTACAAAATGAGGTTATGGGCACACAACTATGTTTCAAACGGAGGTAAAAACACACACACGTCACACATTAAGTTTATGATTATCTAAATGGTGTCCAACACACAAGAATTACCGATCAACACCAGACCCACAAAATGAGGTTATGGGCACACAGAGGTAAAAACACACACACATCACACAGTTAGTTTCAGATTATCTAAATGAGGTCCAACACACAAGAATTACCGATCAATACCAGACCTACAAAATGAGGTTATGGGCACACAACTATGTTTCAAACGGACGTAAAAACACACACACGTCACACATTAAGTTTATGATTTTCTAAATATTGTCCAACACACAAGAATTACCGATCAACACCAGACCCACAAAATGAGGTTATAGGCACACAGAGGTAAAAACACACACACATCACACAGTAAGTTTATGATTATCTAAATGAGGTCCAACACACAAGAATTACCGATCAACACCTGACCTACAAAATGACGTTATGGGCACACAGAGGTAAAAACACACAAACATCACGCAGTAAGTTTATGATTATCTAAATGAGGTCCAACAGAGAAGAATTACCGATCAACACCTGACCTACAAAATGAGGTTATGGGCACACAGAGGTAAAAACACACACACATCACGCAGTAAGTTTATGATTATCTAAATGAGGTCTAACACAGAAAAATTACCGATCAACACCAGACCTACAAAATGAGGTCATGGGCACACAACTAGGTTTCAAACAGAGGTAAAAACACACACACATCACACAGTAGGTTTATGGTTATCTAAATGAGGTCCAACACACAAGAATTACCGATCAACACCAGACCTACAAAATGAGGTTATGGGCACACAACTAGGTTTCAAACAGAGGTAAAAACACACACATCAAACAGTAAGTTTCTGATTATCTGAATGACGTCCAACACACAAGAATTACCGATCAACACCAGACCTACAAAATGAGGTTTTGGGCACACAACTATGTTTCAAACAGACCTAAAAACACACACACAAATCACACAGTAAGTTTATGATTATCTAAATGAGGTCCAACACACAAGAATTACCGATCAACACCAGACCTAGAAAATGAGGTTATGGACACACAACCCTGTTTCAAACAGATGTAAAAAAAGACACATCACACAGTAAGTTTCAGATTATCTAAATGAGGTCCAACACACAAGAATTACCGATCAACACCAGACCTACAAAATGAGGTTATGGGCACACAGAGGGAAAAACACACACACATCACACAGTAACTTTATAATGATCTAATTGAGGTCCAACACACAAAAATTACCGATCAACACCAGATCTACAAAATGAGGTTATTGGCACACAGAGGTAAAAACACACACACACACATCACAGTGAGTTTATGATTATCTAAATGAGGTCCAACACAGAAGAATTACCGATCAACACGTGACCTACAAAATGAGGTCATGGCACACAACTATGTTTCAAACAGACCAAAAAACACACACACACATCATACAGTAACTTTATGATTATCTAAATGAGGTCCAACACACAAGAATTACCGATCAACACCTGACCTACAAAATGAGGTTATGGGCACACAACTCTGTTTCAAACAGAGGTAAAACACACACACATCACACAGGTAGTTTATGATTATATAGATGAGGTCCAACACACAAATATTACAGATCAACACCAGACCAACAAAATGAGGTTATGGGCACACAGAGGTAAAAACACACACATCACACAGTAAGTTTATGATTATCTGAATGAGGTCCTACACACAACAATTACCGATCAGCACCAGACCTACAAAATGAGGTTATTGGCACACAACTATGTTTCAAACAGAGGTAAAAACACACAAATCACACAGTAAGTTTCAGATTATCTAAATGAGGTCCAAAACACAAGAATTACCGATCAATACCAGACCTACAAAATGAGGTTATGGGCACACAACTATGTTTCAAACGGAGGTAAAAACACACACACGTCACACATTAAGTTTATGAATATCTAAATGGTGTCCAACACACAAGAATTACCGATCAACACCAGACCCACAAAATGAGGTTATGGGCACACAGAGGTAAAAACACACACACATCACACAGTAAGTTTCAGATTATCTAAATGAGGTCCAACACACAAGAATTACCGATCAACACCAGACCTACAAAATGAGGTTATGGGCACACAACTATGTTTCAAACGGACGTAAAAACACACACACGTCACACATTAAGTTTATGATTTTCTAAATATTGTCCAACACACAAGAATTACCGATCAACACCAGACCCACAAAATGAGGTTATAGGCACACAGAGGTAAAAACACACACACATCACACAGTAAGTTTATGATTATCTAAATGAGGTCCAACACACAAGAATGACCGATCAACACCTGACCTACAAAATGACGTTATGGGCACACAGAGGTAAAAACACACAAACATCACGCAGTAAGTTTATGATTATCTAAATGAGGTCCAACACAGAAGAATTACCGATCAACACCTGACCTACAAAATGAGGTTATGGGCACACAGAGGTAAAAACACACACACATCACGCAGTAAGTTTATGATTATCTAAATGAGGTCTAACACAGAAAAATTACCGATCAACACCAGACCTACAAAATGAGGTCATGGGCACACAACTAGGTTTCAAACAGAGGTAAAAACACACACACATCACACAGTAAGTTTATGGTTATCTAAATGAGGTCCAACACACAAGAATTACCGATCAACACCAGACCTACAAAATGAGGTTATGGGCACACAACTAGGTTTCAAACAGAGGTAAAAACACACACATCAAACAGTAAGTTTCTGATTATCTGAATGACGTCCAACACACAAGAATTACCGATCAACACCAGACCTACAAAATGAGGTTTTGGGCACACAACTATGTTTCAAACAGACCTAAAAACACACACACAAATCACACAGTAAGTTTATGATTATCTAAATGAGGTCCAACACACAAGAATTACCTATCAACACCAGACCTAGAAAATGAGGTTATGGACACACAACCCTGTTTCAAACAGATGTAAAAAAAGACACATCACACAGTAAGTTTATGATTATCTAAATGAGGTCTAACACACAAGGATTACCGATCGACACCAGACCTACAAAATGAGGTTATGGGCACACAGAGGTAAAAACACACACACGTCACGCAGTAAGTTTATGATTATCTAAATGAGGTCCAACACAGAAGAATTACCGATCAACACCTGACCTACAAAATGAGGTTATGGGCACACAGAGGTAAAAACACACACACATCACGCAGTAAGTTCATGATTATCTAAATGTGGTCCAACACAGAAAAATTACCGATCAACACTAGACCTACAAAATGAGGTTATGGGCACACAACAAGGTTTCAAACAGAGGT
This sequence comes from Lutraria lutraria, assembly GCA_964023205.1. Taxonomy (NCBI): domain Eukaryota; kingdom Metazoa; phylum Mollusca; class Bivalvia; order Venerida; family Mactridae; genus Lutraria; species Lutraria lutraria. The sequence continues at coordinate 25,477,136 of OZ026844.1, read as the reverse complement.
AAAAACACACACACATCACACAGTAAGTTTATGATTATCTAAATGAGGTCCAACACACAAGAATTACCGATCAACACCAGACCTACAAAATGAGGTTATGGGCACACAACTAGGTTTCAAACAGAGGTAAAAACACACACATCAAACAGTAAGTTTCTGATTATCTGAATGACGTCCAACACACAAGAATTACCGATCAACACCAGACCTACAAAATGAGGTTTTGGGCACACAACTATGTTTCAAACAGACCTAAAAACACACACACACATCACACAGTAAGTTTATGATTATCTAAATGAGGTCTAACACACAAGAATTACCGATCAACACAAGACCTAGAAAATGAGGTTATGGACACACAACCCTGTTTCAAACAGATGTAAAAAAAGACACATCACACAGTAAGTTTATGATTATCTAAATGAGGTCCAACACACAAGGATTACCGATCAACACCAGACCTACAAAATGAGGTTATGGGCACACAGAGGTAAAAACACACACACATCACACAGTAACTTTATAATGATCTAATTGAGGTCCAACACACAAAAATTACCGATCAACACCAGATCTACAAAAGAGGTTATTGGCACACAGAGGTAAAAACACAGACACACATCACAGTGAGTTTATGATTATCTAAATGAGGTCCAACACAGAAGAATTACCGATCAACACGTGACCTACAAAATGAGGTCATGGCACACAACTATGTTTCAAACAGACCTAAAAACACACACACACATCATACAGTAACTTTATGATTATCTAAATGAGGTCCAACACACAAGAATTACCGATCAACACCTGACCTACAAAATGAGGTTATGGGCACACAACTCTGTTTCAAACAGAGGTAAAACACACACACATCACACAGGTAGTTTATGATTATATAGATGAGGTCCAACACACAAATATTACAGATCAACACCAGACCAACAAAATGAGGTTATGGGCACACAGAGGTAAAAACACACACATCACACAGTAAGTTTACGATTATCTGAATGAGGTCCTACACACAAGAATTACCGATCAACACCAGACCTACAAAATGAGGTTATGTGCACACAACTCTGTTTCAAACAGATGTAAAAAAAGACACATTACACAGTAAGTTTATGATTATCTAAATGAGGTCCAACATACAAGAATTACCGATCAGCACCAGACCTACAAAATGAAGTTATGGGCACACAGAGGTAAAAACACACACACATCACACATTAACTTTATGATTATCTAAATGAGGTCCAACACACAAGAATTACCGATCAACATCAGACCTACAAAATGAGGTTATGGCACACAACTATGTTTCAAACAGACCTAAAAACACACACACATCACACAGTAAGTTTATGATTATCTGAATGAGGTCCTACACACAAGAATTACCGATCAACACCAGACCTACAAAATGAGGTTATGGGCACACAACTCTGTTTCAAACAGATGTAAAAACACACACATCACACAGTAAGTTCATTATTATCTAAATGATGTCCAACACACAAGAATTACCGATCAACACCAGATCTACCAAATGAAGTTATTGGCACAAAGAGGTAAAACTGACATACAAAATGAGGTTATGGGCACACAGAGGTAAAACCACACACACATCACACAGTCAGTTTATGATTATCTAAATGAGGTCCAACACTCAAGAATTACCGATCAACACCAGACCTACAAAATGGGGTTATGGGCATACGACTCTGTTTCAAACAGATGTAAAAAAAGACACATCACACAGTAAGTTTATGATTATGTAAATGAGATCCAACGAACAAGATTTACCGATCAACACCAGACCTAGAAAATGAGGTTATGGACACACAACCCTGTTTCAAACAGATGTATAAAAAGACACATCACACAGTAAGTTTATGATTATCTAAATGAGGTCCAACACAAAAGAATTAACGATCAACACTAGACCTACAAAATGAGTTTATGGCCACACAGAGGAAAAAACACACACACATCACACAGTAAGTTTCAGATTATCTAAATCAGGTCCAACACACAAGAATTACCGATCAACACCAAACCTACAAAATGAGGTTATGGGCACACAACTAGGTTTCAAACATAGGTAAAAACACACACACATCACACAGAAAGTTTATGATTATCTAAATGAGGTCCAACACACAAGAATTACCGATCAACACCAGACGTACAAAATGAGGTTATGGGCACACAACTAGGTTTCAAACAGACGTAAAAACACACACATCAAACAGTAAGTTTCTGATTATCTGAATGACGTCCAACACACAAGAATTACCGATCAACACCAGATCAACAAAATGAGGTTATGGCACACAACTATGTTTCAAACAGACCTAAAAACACACATACACATCACACAGTAACTTTATGATTATCTAAATGAGGTCCAACACACAAGAATTACCGAGCAACATCAGACCTACAAAATGAGGTTTTGGGCACACAACTATGTTTCAAACAGACCTAAAAACACACATACACATCACACAGTAACTTTATGATTATCTAAATGAGGTCCAACACACAAGAATTACAGATCAACACCTGACCTACAAAATGAGGTTATGGGCACACAACTCTGTTTCAAACAGAGGTAAAACACACTCACATCACACAGTAAGTTTATTATTATATAGATGAGGTCCAACACAGAAATATTTCCGATCAACACCAGACCCACATAATGTGGTTATGGGCACACAGAGGTAAAAACACACACATAACACAGTAAGTTTATGATTATCTGAATGAGGTCCTACACACAAGAATTACCGATCAACACCAGACATACAAAATGAGGTTATGGGCACACAACTCTGTTTCAAACTGATGTAAAAAAAGACACATTACACAGTAAGTTTATAATTATCTAAATGAGGTCCAACATACAAGAATTACCGATCAACACCAGACCTACAAAATGAAGTTATGGGCACACAGAGGTAAAAACACACACACATCACACATTAACTTCATGATTATCTAAATGTGGTCCAACACACAAGAATTACTGATCAACATCAGACCTACAAAATGAGGTTATGGCACACAACTATGTTTCAAACAGACATAAAAACACACACACAGTAAGTTTATGATTATCTGAATGAGGTCCTACACACAAGAATTACCGATCAACACCAGACCTACAAAATGAGGTTATGGGCACACAACTCTTTTCAAACAGATGTAAAAAAAGACACATCACACAGTAAGTTTATGATTATCTAAATGAGGTGCAACACACAAGTATTATCGATCAACACCAGACCTACAAAATGAGGTTATGGGCACACATAGGTAAAAACACACACACACATCACACATTAACTTTATGATTATCTGAATGAGGTCGAACACACAAGAATTACCGATCAACACCAGACCTAGAAAATGAGGTTATGGACACACAACCCTGTTTCAAACAGATGTAAAAAAAGACACATCACACAGTAAGTTTATGATTATCTAAATGAGGTCCAACACAAAAGAATTACCGATCAACACTAGACCTACAAAATGAGTTTATGGCCACACAGAGGTAAAAACACACAAACATCACACAGTAAGTTTCTGATTATCTAAATCAGGTCCAACACACAAGAATTACCGATCAACACCAGACCTACAAAATTAGGTTATGGCACACAACTATCTTTCAAACAGACGTAAAAACAAACACATATCACACAGTAAGTTTATGATTATATAGATGAGGTCCAACACACAAGAATTACCGATCAACACCTGACCAACAAAATGAAGTTATGGGCACGCAGAGGTAAAAACACACACATCACACAGTGAGTTTATGATTATCTAAATGAAGTCCAACACACAAGAATTACCGATCAACACCAGATCTGCAAAATGAGGTTATTGGCACACAGAGGTAAAAACACACACACACATCACAGTGAGTTTATGATTATCTAAATGAGGTCCAACACAGAAGAATTACCGATCAACACGTGACCTACAAAATGAGGTCATGGCACACAACTATGTTTCAAACAGACCTAAAAACACACACACACATCATACAGTAACTTTATGATTATCTAAATGAGGTCCAACACACAAGAATTACCAATCAACACCTGACCTACAAAATGAGGTTATGGGCACACAACTCTGTTTCAAACAGAGGTAAAACACACACACATCACACAGGTAGTTTATGATTATATAGATGAGGTCCAACACACAAATATTACAGATCAACACCAGACCAACAAAATGAGGTTATGGGCACACAGAGGTAAAAACACACACATCACACAGTAAGTTTACGATTATCTGAATGAGGTCCTACACACAAGAATTACCGATCAACACCAGACCTACAAAATGAGGTTATGTGCACAAAACTCTGTTTCAAACAGATGTAAAAAAAGACACATTACACAGTAAGTTTCAGATTATCTAAATGAGGTCCAACACACAAGAATTACCGATCAACCCCAGACCTACAAAATGAAGTTATGGGCACGCAGAGGTAAAAACACACACACATCACACAGTAAGTTTATGATTATCTAAATGAGGTCCAACACACAAGAATTACCGATCAACACGTGACCTACAAAATGAGGTTATGGCACACAACTATGTTTCAAACAGACCTAAAACACACACACATCACACAGTAAGTTTATGATTATCTAAATGAGGTCCAACACAGAAGAATTACCGATCAACACCAGACCTACAAAATGAGGTTATGGGCACACAGAGGTAAAAACACACACACATCACGCAGTAAGTATATGATTATCTAAATGAGGTCCAACACAGAAAAATTACCGATCAACACCAGACCTACAAAATGAGGTTATGGGCACACAACTAGGTTTCAAACAGAGGTAAAAACACACACACATCACACAGTAAGTTTATGATTATCTAAATGAGGTCCAACACACAAGAATTACCGATCAACACCAGACCTACAAAATGAGGTTATGGGCACACAACTAGGTTTCAAACAGAGGTAAAAACACAAACATCAAACAGTAAGTTTCTGATTATCTGTATGACGTCCAACACACAAGAATTACCGATCAACACCAGACCTACAAAATGAGTTTTTGGGCACACAACTATGTTTCAAACAGACCTTAAAAAAGACACATCACACAGTAAGTTTATGATTATCTAAATGAGGTCCAACACACAAGAATTACCGATCAACACCAGACCTAGAAAATGAGGTTATGGACACACAACCCTATTTCAAACAGATGTAAAAAAAGACACATCACACAGTAAGTTTATGATTATCTAAATGAGGTCCAACACACAAGGATTACCGATCAACACCAGACCTAAAAAATGAGGTTATGGGCACACAGAGGTAAAAACACACACACATCACACAGTAACTTTATAATGATCTAATTGAGGTCCAACACACAAGAATTACCGATCAACACCAGATCTACAAAATGAGGTTATGGGCACACAACTCTGTTTCAAACAGATGTAAAAACACACACATCACACAGTAAGTTCATTATTATCTAAATGAGGTCCAACACACAAGAATTACCGATCAACACCAGATCTACCAAATGAGGTTATTGGCACACAGAGGTAAAACTGACGTACAAAATGAGGTTATGGGCACACAGAGGTAAAACCACACACACATCACACAGTCAGTTTATGATTATCTGAATGAGGTCCAACACTCAAGAATTACCGATCAACACCAGACCTACAAAATGAGGTTATGGGCATACGACTCTGTTTCAAACAGATGTAAAAAAAGACACATCACACAGTAAGTTTATGATTATGTAAATGAGATCCAACGAACAAGATTTACCGATCAACACCAAACCTACAAAATGAGGTTATGGGCACACAACTCTGTTTCAAACAGATGTAAAAAAAGACACATCACGCAGTAAGTTTATGATTATCTAAATGAGGTCCAACACACAAGAATAACCTATCAACAACAGACATACAAAATGAGGTTATGGGCACACAGAGGTAAAACCACACACACATCAGACAGTAAGTTTTTGATTATCTAAATGAAGTCCAACACACAAGAATTACCGATCAACACCAGACCTACAAAATGAGGTTATGGGCAAACAGAGGTAAAAACTCACACACATTACATAGTAACTTTATAATTATCTGAATTAGGTCGAACACACAAGAATTACCGATCAACACCAGACCTAGAAAATGAGGTTATGGACACACAACCCTGTTTCAAACAGATGTATAAAAAGACACATCACACAGTAAGTTTATGAGTATCTAAATGAGGTCCAACTCAAAAGAATTAACGATCAACACTAGACCTACAAAATGAGTTTATGGCCACACAGAGGTAAAAACACACACACATCACACAGTAAGTTTCTGATTATCTAAATCAGGTCCAACACACAAGAATTACCGATCAACACCAAACCTACAAAACGAAGTTATGGGCACACAACTAGGTTTCAAACATAGGTAAAAACATACACACATCACACAGTAAGTTTATGATTATCTAAATGAGGTCCAACACACAAGAATTACCGATCAACACCAGACCTACAAAATGAGTTTATGGGCAAACAACTAGGTTTCAAACAGAGGTAGAAACACACACATCAAACAGTAAGTTTGTGATTATCTGAATGACGTCCAACACACAAGAATTACCGATCAACACCAGACGTACAAAATGAAGTTATGGGCACGCAGAGGTATAAACACACACACATCACACAGTGAGTTTATGATTATCTCAATGAGGTCCAACACACAAGAATTACCGATCAACACCAGATCTACAAAATGAGGTTATGGCACACAACTATGTTTCAAACAGACCTAAAAACACACACACATCACACAGTAAGTTTATGATTATCTAAATCAGGTCCAACACACACGAATTACCGATCAACACCTGACCTACAAAATGAGGTTATGGGCACACAACTCTGTTTCAAACAGAGGTAAAACACACACACATCACACAGTAAGTTTATGATTATATAAATGAGGTCCAACACACAAATATTTCCGATCAACACCAGACCCACAAAATGAGGTTATGGGCACACAGAGGTAGAAACACATACACATCACACAGTAAGTTTATGATTATCTGACTGAGGTACTACACACAAGAATTACCGATCAACACCACACCTACAAAATGAGGTTATGGGCACACAACTCTGTTTCAAACAGATGTAAAAACACACACATCACACAGTAAGTTCATTATTATCTAAATGAGGTCCAACACACAAGAATTACCGATCAACACCAGATCTACCAAATGAGGTTATTGGCACACAGAGGTAAAACTGACATACAAAATGAGGTTATGGGCACACAGAGGTAAAACCACACACACATCACACAGTCAGTTTATGATTATCTGAATGAGGTCCAACACTCAAGAATTACCGATCAACACCAGACCTACAAAATGAGGTTATGGGCATACGACTCTGTTTCAAACAGATGTAAAAAAAGACACATCACACAGTAAGTTGATGATTATGTAAATGAGATCCAACGAACAAGATTTACCGATCAACACCAAACCTACAAAATGAGGTTATGGGCACACAACTCTGTTTCAAACAGATGTAAAAAAAGACACATCACACAGTAAGTTTATGATTATCTAAATGAGGTCCAACACACAAGAATAACCGATCAACAACAGACATACAAAATGAGGTTATGGGCACACAGAGGTAAAACCACACACACATCAGACAGTAAGTTTTTGATTATCTAAATGAAGTCCAACACACAAGAATTACCGATCAACACCAGACCTAGAAAATGAGGTTATGGCACACAACTCTGTTTCAAACAGATTTAAAAAAAGACACACATCACACAGTAACTTTATGATTATCTGAATGAGGTCGAACACACAAGAATTACCGATCAACACCAGACCTAGAAAATGAGGTTATGGACACACAACCCTGTTTCAAACAGATGTATAAAAAGACACATCACACACTAAGTTTATGATTATCTAAATGAGGTCCAACACAAAAGAATTAACGATCAACACTAGACCTACAAAATGAGTTTATGGCCACACAGAGGTAAAAACACACACACATCACACAGTAAGTTTCAGATTATCTAAATCAGGTCCAACACACAAGAATTACCGATCAACACCAAACCTACAAAATGAGGTTATGGGCACACAACTAGGTTTCAAACATAGGTAAAAACACACACACATCACACAGAAAGTTTATGATTATCTAAATGAGGTCCAACACACAAGAATTACCGATCAACACCAGACGTACAAAATGAGGTTATGGGCACACAACTAGGTTTCAAACAGACGTAAAAACACACACATCAAACAGTAAGTTTCTGATTATCTGAATGACGTCCAACACACAAGAATTACCGATCAACACCAGATCAACAAAATGAGGTTATGGCACACAACTATGTTTCAAACAGACCTAAAAACACACATACACATCACACAGTAACTTTATGATTATCTAAATGAGGTCCAACACACAAGAATTACCGAGCAACATCAGACCTACAAAATGAGGTTTTGGGCACACAACTATGTTTCAAACAGACCTAAAATCACACACACACATCACACAGTAAGTTTATGATTATCTAAATGAGGTCCAACACACAAGAATTACCGATCAACACCAGATCAACAAAATGAGGTTATGGCACACAACTATGTTTCAAACAGACCTAAAAACACACATACACATCACACAGTAACTTTATGATTATCTAAATGAGGTCCAACACACAAGAATTACAGATCAACACCTGACCTACAAAATGAGGTTATGGGCACACAACTCTGTTTCAAACAGAGGTAAAACACACACACATCACACAGTAAGTTTATTATTATATAGATGAGGTCCAACACAGAAATATTTCCGATCAACACCAGACCCACATAATGAGGTTATGGGCACACAGAGGTAAAAACACACACATAACACAGTAAGTTTATGATTATCTGAATGAGGTCCTACACACAAGAATTACCGATCAACACCAGACATACAAAATGAGGTTATGGGCACACAACTCTGTTTCAAACTGATGTAAAAAAAGACACATTACACAGTAAGTTTATAATTATCTAAATGAGGTCCAACATACAAGAATTACCGATCAACACCAGACCTACAAAATGAAGTTATGGGCACACAGAGGTAAAAACACACACACATCACACATTAACTTCATGATTATCTAAATGTGGTCCAACACACAAGAATTACTGATCAACATCAGACCTACAAAATGAGGTTATGGCACACAACTATGTTTCAAACAGACCTAAAAACACACACACAGTAAGTTTATGATTTTCTGAATGAGGTCCTACACACAAGAATTACCGATCAACACCAGACCTACAAAATGAGGTTATGGGCACACAACTCTTTTCAAACAGATGTAAAAAAAGACACATCACACAGTAAGTTTATGATTATCTAAATGAGGTGCAACACACAAGTATTATCGATGAACACCAGACCTACAAAATGAGGTTATGGGCACACATAGGTAAAAACACACACACATCACACGGTAACTTTATGATTATCTGAATGAGGTCGAACACACAAGAATTACCAATCAACACCAGACCTAGAAAATGAGGTTATGGACACACAACACTGTTTCAAACAGATGTAAAAAAAGACACATCACACAGTAAGTTTATGATTATCTAAATGAGGTCCAACACACAAGGATTACCGATCAACACCAGACCTACAAAATGAGGTTATGGGCACACAGAGGTAAAAACACACACACATCACGCAGTAAGTTTATGATTATCTAAATGAGGTCCAACACAGAAGAATTACCGATCAACACCTGACCTACAAAATGAGGTTATGGGCACACAGAGGTAAAAACACACACACATCACGCAGTAAGTTTATGATTATCTAAATGTGGTCCAACACAGAAAAATTACCGATCAACACTAGACCTACAAAATGAGGTTATGGGCACACAACAAGGTTTCAAACAGAGGTAAAAACACACACACATCACACAGTAAGTTTATGATTATCTAAATGAGGTCCAACACACAAGAATTACCGATCAACACCAGACCTACAAAATGAGGTTATGGGCACACAACTAGGTTTCAAACAGAGGTAAAAACACACACATCAAACAGTAAGTTTCTGATTATCTGAATGACGTCCAACACACAAGAATTACCGATCAACACCAGACCTACAAAATGAGGTTTTGGGCACACAACTATGTTTCAAACAGACCTAAAAACACACACACACATCACACAGAAAGTTTATGATTATCTAAATGAGGTCTAACACACAAGAATTACCGATCAACACCAGACCTACAAAATGAGGTTATGGGCACTCAACTCTTTTCAAACAGATGTAAAAAAAGACACATCACACAGTAAGTTTATGATTATCTAAATGAGGTGCAACACACAAGTATTATCGATCAACACCAGACCTACAAAATGAGGTTATGGGCACACATAGGTAAAAACACACACACATCACACAGTAACTTTATGATTATCTGAATGAGGTCGAACACACAAGAATTACCGATCAACACCAGATCTACAAAATGAGGTAATGGGTTCACAACTCTGTTTCAAACAGATGTAAAAAAAGACACATCACACAGTAAGTTTATGATTATCTGAATGAGGTCCAACATACAAGAATTACCGATCAACACCAGACCTACAAAATGAATTTATGGGCACACAGAGGTAAACACACACACTCATCACACAGTAAGTTTATGATTATCTAAATGAGGTCCAACACACAAGAATTACCGATCAACACCAGACCAACAAAATGAGGTTATGGGCACACAACCCTGTTTCAAACAGATGTAAAAAAAGACACATCACACAGTAAGTTTATGATTATCTAAATGAGGTCCAACACACAAGGATTACCGATCAACACCAGACCTACAAAATGAGGTTATGGGCACACAGAGGGAAAAACACACACATCATACAGTAACTTTATAATGATCTAATTGAGGTCCAACACACAAAAATTACCGATCAACACCAGATCTACAAAATGAGGTTATTGGCACACAGAGGTAAAAACACACACACACATCACAGTGAGTTTATGATTATCTAAATGAGGTCCAACACAGAAGAATTACCGATCAACACGTGACCTACAAAATGAGGTCATGGCACACAACTATGTTTCAAACAGACCTAAAAACACACACACACATCATACAGTAACTTTATGATTATCTAAATGAGGTCCAACACACAAGAATTACCGATCAACACCTGACCTACAAAATGAGGTTATGGGCACACAACTCTGTTTCAAACAGAGGTAAAACACACACACATCACACAGGTAGTTTATGATTATATAGATGAGGTCCAACACACAAATATTACAGATCAACACCAGACCAACAAAATGAGGTTATGGGCACACAGAGGTAAAAACACACACATCACACAGTAAGTTTACGATTATCTGAATGAGGTCCTACACACAAGAATTACCGATCAACACCAGACCTACAAAATGAGGTTATGTGCACAAAACTCTGTTTCAAACAGATGTAAAAAAAGACACATTACACAGTAAGTTTATGATTATCTAAATGAGGTCCAACACACAAGAATTACCGATCAACACCAGACCTACAAAATGAGGTTATGGGCACACAGAGGTAAAAACACACACACATCACGCAGTAAGTATATGATTATCTAAATGAGGTCCAACACAGAAAAATTACCGATCAACACCAGACCTACAAAATGAGGTTATGGGCACACAACTAGGTTTCAAACAGAGGTAAAAACACACACACATCACACAGTAAGTTTATGATTATCTAAATGAGGTCCAACACACAAGAATTACCGATCAACACCAGACCTACAAAATGAGGTTATGGGCACACAACTAGGTTTCAAACAGAGGTAAAAACACAAACATCAAACAGTAAGTTTCTGATTATCTGAATGACGTCCAACACACAAGAATTACCGATCAACACCAGACCTACAAAATGAGTTTTTGGGCACACAACTATGTTTCAAACAGACCTTAAAAAAGACACATCACACAGTAAGTTTATGATTATCTAAATGAGGTCCAACACACAAGGATTACCGATCAACACCAGACCTAAAAAATGAGGTTATGGGCACACAGAGGTAAAAACACACACACATCACACAGTAACTTTATAATGATCTAATTGAGGTCCAACACACAAGAATTACCGATCAACACCAGATCTACAAAATGAGGTTATGGGCACACAACTCTGTTTCAAACAGATGTAAAAACACACACATCACACAGTAAGTTCATTATTATCTAAATGAGGTCCAACACACAAGAATTACCGATCAACACCAGATCTACCAAATGAGGTTATTGGCACACAGAGGTAAAACTGACATACAAAATGAGGTTATGGGCACACAGAGGTAAAACCACACACACAGTCAGTTTATGATTATCTGAATGAGGTCCAACACTCAAGAATTACCGATCAACACCAGACCTACAAAATGAGGTTATGGGCATACGACTCTGTTTCAAACAGATGTAAAAAAAGACACATCACACAGTAAGTTTATGATTATGTAAATGACATCCAACGAACAAGATTTACCGATCAACACCAAACCTACAAAATGAGGTTATGGGCACACAACTCTGTTTCAAACAGATGTAAAAAAAGACACATCACACAGTAAGTTTATGATTATCTAAATGAGGTCCAACACACAAGAATAACCGATCAACAACAGACATACAAAATGAGGTTTTGGGCACACAGAGGTAAAACCACACACACATCAGACAGTAAGTTTTTGATTATCTAAATGAAGTCCAACACACAAGAATTACCGATCAACACCAGACCTACAAAATGAGGTTATGGGCAAACAGAGGTAAAAACTCACACACATTACATAGTAACTTTATAATTATCTGAATTAGGTCGAACACACAAGAATTACCGATCAACACCAGACCTAGAAAATGAGGTTATGGACACACAACCCTGTTTCAAACAGATGTATAAAAAGACACATCACACATTAAGTTTATGAGTATCTAAATGAGGTCCAACTCAAAAGAATTAACGATCAACACTAGACCTACAAAATGAGTTTATGGCCACACAGAGGTAAAAACACACACACATCACACAGTAAGTTTCTGATTATCTAAATCAGGTCCAACACACAAGAATTACCGATCAACACCAAACCTACAAAACGAAGTTATGGGCACACAACTAGGTTTCAAACATAGGTAAAAACATACACACATCACACAGTAAGTTTATGATTATCTAAATGAGGTCCAACACACAAGAATTACCGATCAACACCAGACCTACAAAATGAGTTTATGGGCAAACAACTAGGTTTCAAACAGAGGTAAAAACACACACATCAAACAGTAAGTTTGTGATTATCTGAATCACGTCCAACACACAAGAATTACCGATCAACACCAGACGTACAAAATGAAGTTATGGGCACGCAGAGGTAAAAACACACACACATCACACAGTGAGTTTATGATTATCTCAATGAGGTCCAACACACAAGAATTACCGATCAACACCAGATCTACAAAATGAGGTTATGGCACACAACTATGTTTCAAACAGACCTAAAAACACACACACATCACACAGTAAGTTTATGATTATCTAAATCAGGTCCAACACACACGAATTACCGATCAACACCTGACCTACAAAATGAGGTTATGGGCACACAACTCTGTTTCAAACAGAGGTAAAACACACACACATCACACAGTAAGTTTATGATTATATAAATGAGGTCCAACACACAAATATTTCCGATCAACACCAGACCCACAAAATGAGGTTATGGGCACACAGAGGTAGAAACACATACACATCACACAGTAAGTTTATGATTATCTGAATGAGGTACTACACACAAGAATAACCGCTCAACACCACACCTACAAAATGAGGTTATGGGCACACAACTCTGTTTCAAACAGATGTAAAAAAAGACACATTACACAGTAAGTTTATGATTATCTAAATGAGGTCCAACATACAAGAATTACCGATCAACACCAGACCTACAAAATGAATTTATGGGCACACAGAGGTAAACACACACACACATCACACATTAAGTTTATGAATATCTAAATGAGGTCCAACACACAAGAATTACCGATCAACACCAGACCAACAAAATGAGGTTATGGGCACACAGAGGTAAAAACACACACTCATCACACAGTAAGTTTATGATTATCTAAATGAGGTCTAACACACAAGAATTACCGATCAACACCAGACCAACAAAATGAGGTTATGGGCACACAGAGGTAAACACACACACACATCACACATTAAGTTTATGAATATCTAAATGAGGTCCAACACACAAGGATTACCGATCAACACCAGACCTACAAAATGAGGTTATGGGCACACAGAGGGAAAAACACACACATCACACAGTAACTTTATAATGATCTAATTGAGGTCCAACACACAAAAATTACCGATCAACACCAGATCTACAAAATGAGGTTATTGGCACACAGAGGTAAAAACACACACACACATCACAGTGAGTTTATGATTATCTAAATGAGGTCCAACACAGAAGAATTACCGATCAACACGTGACCTACAAAATGAGGTCATGGCACACAACTATGTTTCAAACAGACCTAAAAACACACACACACATCATACAGTAACTTTATGATTATCTAAATGAGGTCCAACACACAAGAATTACCGATCAACACCTGACCTACAAAATGAGGTTATGGGCACACAACTCTGTTTCAAACAGAGGTAAAACACACACACATCACACAGGTAGTTTATGATTATATAGATGAGGTCCAACACACAAATATTACAGATCAACACCAGACCAACAAAATGAGGTTATGGGCACACAGAGGTAAAAACACACACATCACACAGTAAGTTTACGATTATCTGAATGAGGTCCTACACACAAGAATTACCGATCAACACCAGACCTACAAAATGAGGTTATGTGCACAAAACTCTGTTTCAAACAGATGTAAAAAAAGACACATTACACAGTAAGTTTATGATTATCTAAATGATGTCCAACACACAAGAATTACCGATCAACCCCAGACCTACAAAATGAAGTTATGGGCACGCAGAGGTAAAAACACACACACATCACACAGTAAGTTTATGATTATCTAAATGAGGTCCAACACACAAGAATTACCGATCAACACGTGACCTACAAAATGAGGTTATGGCACACAACTATGTTTCAAACAGATGTAAAAACACACACATCACACAGTAAGTTCATTATTATCTAAATGAGGTCCAATATACAAGAATTACCGATCAACACCAGATCTACCAAATGAGGTTATTGGCACACAGAGGTAAAACTGACATACAAAATGAGGTTATGGGCACACAGAGGTAAAACCACACACACATCACACAGTCAGTTTATGATTATCTGAATGAGGTCCAACACTCAAGAATTACCGATCAACACCAGACCTACAAAATGAGGTTATGGGCACACAACTCTGTTTCAAACAGATGTAAAAAAAGACACATCACACAGTAAGTTTATGATTATGTAAATGACATCCAACGAACAAGATTTACCGATCAACACCAAACCTACAAAATGAGGTTATGGGCACACAACTCTGTTTCAAACAGATGTAAAAAAAGACACATCACACAGTAAGTTTATGATTATCTAAATGAGGTCCAACACACAAGAATAACCGATCAACAACAGACATACAAAATGAGGTTTTGGGCACACAGAGGTAAAACCACACACACATCAGACAGTAAGTTTTTGATTATCTAAATGAAGTCCAACACACAAGAATTACCGATCAACACCAGACCTACAAAATGAGGTTATGGGCAAACAGAGGTAAAAACTCACACACATTACATAGTAACTTTATAATTATCTGAATTAGGTCGAACACACAAGAATTACCGATCAACACCAGACCTAGAAAATGAGGTTATGGACACACAACCCTGTTTCAAACAGATGTATAAAAAGACACATCACACATTAAGTTTATGAGTATCTAAATGAGGTCCAACTCAAAAGAATTAACGATCAACACTAGACCTACAAAATGAGTTTATGGCCACACAGAGGTAAAAACACACACACATCACACAGTAAGTTTCTGATTATCTAAATCAGGTCCAACACACAAGAATTACCGATCAACACCAAACCTACAAAATGAAGTTATGGGCACGCAGAGGCAAAAACACACACACATCACACAGTAAGTTTATGATTATCTAAATGAGGTCCAACACAGAAGAATTACCGATCAACATCTGACCTACAAAATGAGGTTATGGGCACACAGAGGTAAAAACACACACACATCACGCAGTAAGTATATGATTATCTAAATGAGGTCCAACACAGAAAAATTACCGATCAACACCAGACCTACAAAATGAGGTTACGGGCACACAACTAGGTTTCAAACAGAGGTAAAAACACACACACATCACACAGTAAGTTAAGTTTATGATTATCTAAATGAGGTCCAACACACAAGAATTACCGATCAACACCAGACCTAGAAAATGAGGTTATGGACACACAACCCTATTTCAAACAGATGTAAAAAAAGACACATCACACAGTAAGTTTATGATTATCTAAATGAGGTCCAACACACAAGGATTACCGATCAACACCAGACCTAAAAAATGAGGTTATGGGCACACAGAGGTAAAAACACACACACATCACACAGTAACTTTATAATTATCTGAATTAGGTCGAACACACAAGAATTACCGATCAACACCAGACCTAGAAAATGAGGTTATGGACACACAACCCTGTTTCAAACAGATGTATAAAAAGACACATCACACAGTAAGTTTATGAGTATCTAAATGAGGTCCAACTCAAAAGAATTAACGATCAACACTAGACCTACAAAATGAAATTATGGGCACGCAGAGGTAAAAACACACACACATCACACAGTAAGTTTATGATTATCTAAATGAGGTCCAACACACAAGAATTACCGATCAACACGTGACCTACAAAATGAGGTTATGGCACACAACTATGTTTCAAACAGACCTAAAACACACACACATCACACAGTAAGTTTATGATTATCTAAATGAGGTCCAACACAGAAGAATTACCGATCAACACCTGACCTACAAAATGAGGTTATGGGCACACAGAGGTAAAAACACACACACATCACACAGTAAGTATATGATTATCTAAATGAGGTCCAACACAGAAAAATTACCGATCAACACCAGACCTACAAAATGAGGTTATGGGCACACAACTAGGTTTCAAACAGAGGTAAAAACACAAACATCAAACAGTAAGTTTCTGATTATCTGAATGACGTCCAACACACAAGAATTACCGATCAACACCAGACCTACAAAATGAGTTTTTGGGCACACAACTATGTTTCAAACAGACCTTAAAAAAGACACATCACACAGTAAGTTTATGATTATCTAAATGAGGTCCAACACACAAGAATTACCGATCAACACCAGACCTAGAAAATGAGGTTATGGGCACACAACTAGGTTTCAAACAGATGTAAAAAAAGACACATTACACAGTAAGTTTATGATTATCTAAATGAGGTCCAACATACAAGAATTACCGATCAACACCAGACCTACAAAATGAAGTTATGGGCACGCAGAGGTAAAAACACACACACATCACACAGTGAGTTTATGATTATCTCAATGAGGTCCAACACACAAGAATTACCGATCAACACCAGACCTACAAAATGAGGTTATGGGCAGACAGAGGTAAAAACACACACACATCACACAGTAACTTTATAATGATCTAATTGAGGTCCAACACACAAGAATTACCGATCAACACCAGACCTACAAAATGAAGTTATGGGCACGCATAGGTAAAAAACACACATATCACACAGTGAGTTTATGATTATCTAAATGAGGTCCAACACACAAGAATTACCGATCAACACCTGACATACAAAATGAAGTTATGGGCACGCAGAGGTAAAAACACACACATCACACAGTGAGTTTATGATTATCTAAATGATGTCCAACGCACAAGAATTACCGATCAACACCAGACGTACAAAATGAAGTTATGGGCACGCAGAGGTAAAAACACACACACATCACACAGTAAGTTTATGATTATCTAAATCAGGTCCTACACACAAGAATTACCGATCAACACGTGACCTACAAAATGAGGTTATGGCACACAACTTATTTCAAACAGACCTAAAACACACACACATCACACAGTAAGTTTATGATTATCTAATTGATGTCCAACACACAAGAATTACCGATCAACACCAGACGTACAAAATGAAGTTATGGGCACGCAGAGGTAAAAACACACACACATTACACAGTGAGTTCATGATTATCTAAATGAGGTCCTACAGAAAAGAATTGCCGATCAACACTAGACCTACAAAATGAATTTATGGCCACACAGAGGTAAAAACACACACACATCACACAGTAAGTTTCTGATTATCTAAATCAGGTCCAACACACAATAATTACCGATCAACACCAGACCTACAAAACTAGGTTATGGCACACAACTATCATTCAAACAGACCTAAAAACACACACACATTACACAGTAAGTTTATGATTATCTAAATGATGTCCAACACACAAGAATTACCGATCAACCCCAGACCTACAAAATGAAGTTATGGGCACGCAGAGGCAAAAACACACACACATCACACAGTAAGTTTATGATTATCTAAATGAGGTCCAACACAGAAGAATTACCGATCAACATCTGACCTACAAAATGAGGTTATGGGCACACAGAGGTAAAAACACACACACATCACGCAGTAAGTATATGATTATCTAAATGAGGTCCAACACAGAAAAATTACCGATCAACACCAGACCTACAAAATGAGGTTACGGGCACACAACTAGGTTTCAAACAGAGGTAAAAACACACACACATCACACAGTAAGTTTATGATTATCTAAATGAGGTCCAACACACAAGAATTACCGATCAACACCAGACCTACAAAATGAGGTTATGGGCACACAACTAGGTTTCAAACAGAGGTAAAAACACAAACATCAAACAGTAAGTTTCTGATTATCTGAATGACGTCCAACACACAAGAATTACCGATCAACACCAGACCTACAAAATGAGTTTTTGGGCACACAACTATGTTTCAAACAGACCTTAAAAAAGACACATCACACAGTAAGTTTATGATTATCTAAATGAGGTCCAACACACAAGAATTACCGATCAACACCAGACCTAGAAAATGAGGTTATGGACACACAACCCTATTTCAAACAGATGTAAAAAAAGACACATCACACAGTAAGTTTATGATTATCTAAATGAGGTCCAACACACAAGGATTACCGATCAACACCAGACCTAAAAAATGAGGTTATGGGCACACAGAGGTAAAAACACACACACATCACACAGTAACTTTATAATGATCTAATTGAGGTCCAACACACAAGAATTACCGATCAACACCAGATCTACAAAATGAGGTTATGGGCACACAACTCTGTTTCAAACAGATGTAAAAACACACACATCACACAGTAAGTTTATTATTATCTAAATGAGGTCAAACACACAAGAATTACCGATCAACACCAGATCTACCAAATGAGGTTATTGGCACACAGAGGTAAAACTGACGTACAAAATGAGGTTATGGGCACACAGAGGTAAAACCACACACACATCACACAGTCAGTTTATGATTATCTGAATGAGGTCCAACACTCAAGAATTACCGATCAACACCAGACCTACAAAATGAGGTTATGGGCATACGACTCTGTTTCAAACAGATGTAAAAAAAGACACATCACACAGTAAGTTTATGATTATCTAAATGAGGTGCAACACACAAGTATTATCGATCAACACCAGACCTACAAAATGAGGTTATGGGCACACATAGGTAAAAACACACACACATCACACAGTAACTTTATGATTATCTGAATGAGGTCGAACACACAAGAATTACCGATCAACACCAGATCTACAAAATGAGGTAATGGGTTCACAACTCTGTTTCAAACAGATGTAAAAAAAGACACATCACACAGTAAGTTTATGATTATCTGAATGAGGTCCAACATACAAGAATTACCGATCAACACCAGACCTACAAAATGAATTTATGGGCACACAGAGGTAAACACACACACACATCACACATTAAGTTTATGAATATCTAAATGAGGTCCAACACACAAGAATTACCGATCAACACCAGACCAACAAAATGAGGTTATGGGCACACAGAGGTAAAAACACACACTCATCACACAGTAAGTTTATGATTATCTAAATGAGGTCTAACACACAAGAATTACCGATCAACACCAGACCAACAAAATGAGGTTATGGGCACACAGAGGTAAACACACACACACATCACACATTAAGTTTATGAATATCTAAATGAGGTCCAACACACAAGGATTACCGATCAACACCAGACCTACAAAATGAGGTTATGGGCACACAGAGGGAAAAACACACACATCACACAGTAACTTTATAATGATCTAATTGAGGTCCAACACACAAAAATTACCGATCAACACCAGATCTACAAAATGAGGTTATTGGCACACAGAGGTAAAAACACACACACACATCACAGTGAGTTTATGATTATCTAAATGAGGTCCAACACAGAAGAATTACCGATCAACACGTGACCTACAAAATGAGGTCATGGCACACAACTATGTTTCAAACAGACCTAAAAACACACACACACATCATACAGTAACTTTATGATTATCTAAATGAGGTCCAACACACAAGAATTACCGATCAACACCTGACCTACAAAATGAGGTTATGGGCACACAACTCTGTTTCAAACAGAGGTAAAACACACACACATCACACAGGTAGTTTATGATTATATAGATGAGGTCCAACACACAAATATTACAGATCAACACCAGACCAACAAAATGAGGTTATGGGCACACAGAGGTAAAAACACACACATCACACAGTAAGTTTACGATTATCTGAATGAGGTCCTACACACAAGAATTACCGATCAACACCAGACCTACAAAATGAGGTTATGTGCACAAAACTCTGTTTCAAACAGATGTAAAAAAAGACACATTACACAGTAAGTTTATGATTATCTAAATGATGTCCAACACACAAGAATTACCGATCAACCCCAGACCTACAAAATGAAGTTATGGGCACGCAGAGGTAAAAACACACACACATCACACAGTAAGTTTATGATTATCTAAATGAGGTCCAACACACAAGAATTACCGATCAACACGTGACCTACAAAATGAGGTTATGGCACACAACTATGTTTCAAACAGATGTAAAAACACACACATCACACAGTAAGTTCATTATTATCTAAATGAGGTCCAATATACAAGAATTACCGATCAACACCAGATCTACCAAATGAGGTTATTGGCACACAGAGGTAAAACTGACATACAAAATGAGGTTATGGGCACACAGAGGTAAAACCACACACACATCACACAGTCAGTTTATGATTATCTGAATGAGGTCCAACACTCAAGAATTACCGATCAACACCAGACCTACAAAATGAGGTTATGGGCACACAACTCTGTTTCAAACAGATGTAAAAAAAGACACATCACACAGTAAGTTTATGATTATGTAAATGACATCCAACGAACAAGATTTACCGATCAACACCAAACCTACAAAATGAGGTTATGGGCACACAACTCTGTTTCAAACAGATGTAAAAAAAGACACATCACACAGTAAGTTTATGATTATCTAAATGAGGTCCAACACACAAGAATAACCGATCAACAACAGACATACAAAATGAGGTTTTGGGCACACAGAGGTAAAACCACACACACATCAGACAGTAAGTTTTTGATTATCTAAATGAAGTCCAACACACAAGAATTACCGATCAACACCAGACCTACAAAATGAGGTTATGGGCAAACAGAGGTAAAAACTCACACACATTACATAGTAACTTTATAATTATCTGAATTAGGTCGAACACACAAGAATTACCGATCAACACCAGACCTAGAAAATGAGGTTATGGACACACAACCCTGTTTCAAACAGATGTATAAAAAGACACATCACACATTAAGTTTATGAGTATCTAAATGAGGTCCAACTCAAAAGAATTAACGATCAACACTAGACCTACAAAATGAGTTTATGGCCACACAGAGGTAAAAACACACACACATCACACAGTAAGTTTCTGATTATCTAAATCAGGTCCAACACACAAGAATTACCGATCAACACCAAACCTACAAAATGAAGTTATGGGCACGCAGAGGCAAAAACACACACACATCACACAGTAAGTTTATGATTATCTAAATGAGGTCCAACACAGAAGAATTACCGATCAACATCTGACCTACAAAATGAGGTTATGGGCACACAGAGGTAAAAACACACACACATCACGCAGTAAGTATATGATTATCTAAATGAGGTCCAACACAGAAAAATTACCGATCAACACCAGACCTACAAAATGAGGTTACGGGCACACAACTAGGTTTCAAACAGAGGTAAAAACACACACACATCACACAGTAAGTTAAGTTTATGATTATCTAAATGAGGTCCAACACACAAGAATTACCGATCAACACCAGACCTAGAAAATGAGGTTATGGACACACAACCCTATTTCAAACAGATGTAAAAAAAGACACATCACACAGTAAGTTTATGATTATCTAAATGAGGTCCAACACACAAGGATTACCGATCAACACCAGACCTAAAAAATGAGGTTATGGGCACACAGAGGTAAAAACACACACACATCACACAGTAACTTTATAATTATCTGAATTAGGTCGAACACACAAGAATTACCGATCAACACCAGACCTAGAAAATGAGGTTATGGACACACAACCCTGTTTCAAACAGATGTATAAAAAGACACATCACACAGTAAGTTTATGAGTATCTAAATGAGGTCCAACTCAAAAGAATTAACGATCAACACTAGACCTACAAAATGAAATTATGGGCACGCAGAGGTAAAAACACACACACATCACACAGTAAGTTTATGATTATCTAAATGAGGTCCAACACACAAGAATTACCGATCAACACGTGACCTACAAAATGAGGTTATGGCACACAACTATGTTTCAAACAGACCTAAAACACACACACATCACACAGTAAGTTTATGATTATCTAAATGAGGTCCAACACAGAAGAATTACCGATCAACACCTGACCTACAAAATGAGGTTATGGGCACACAGAGGTAAAAACACACACACATCACACAGTAAGTATATGATTATCTAAATGAGGTCCAACACAGAAAAATTACCGATCAACACCAGACCTACAAAATGAGGTTATGGGCACACAACTAGGTTTCAAACAGAGGTAAAAACACAAACATCAAACAGTAAGTTTCTGATTATCTGAATGACGTCCAACACACAAGAATTACCGATCAACACCAGACCTACAAAATGAGTTTTTGGGCACACAACTATGTTTCAAACAGACCTTAAAAAAGACACATCACACAGTAAGTTTATGATTATCTAAATGAGGTCCAACACACAAGAATTACCGATCAACACCAGACCTAGAAAATGAGGTTATGGACACACAACCCTATTTCAAACAGATGTAAAAAAAGACACATCACACAGTAAGTTTATGATTATCTAAATGAGGTCCAACACACAAGGATTACCGATCAACACCAGACCTAAAAAATGAGGTTATGGGCACACAGAGGTAAAAACACACACACATCACACAGTAACTTTATAATGATCTAATTGAGGTCCAACACACAAGAATTACCGATCAACACCAGATCTACAAAATGAGGTTATGGGCACACAACTCTGTTTCAAACAGATGTAAAAACACACACATCACACAGTAAGTTCATTATTATCTAAATGAGGTCCAACACACAAGAATTACCGATCAACACCAGATCTGCCAAATGAGGTTATTGGCACACAGAGGTAAAACTGACATACAAAATGAGGTTATGGGCACACAGAGGTAAAACCACACACACATCACACAGTCAGTTTATGATTATCTGAATGAGGTCCAACACTCAAGAATTACCGATCAACACCAGACCTACAAAATGAGGTTATGGGCATACGACTCTGTTTCAAACAGATGTAAAAAAAGACACATCACACAGTAAGTTGATGATTATGTAAATGAGATCCAACGAACAAGATTTACCGATCAACACCAAACCTACAAAATGAGGTTATGGGCACACAACTCTGTTTCAAACAGATGTAAAAAAAGACACATCACACAGTAAGTTTCTGATTATCTAAATCAGGTCCAACACACAAGAATTACCGATCAACACCAGACCTACAAAATTACGTTATGGCACACAACTATCTTTCAAACAGACGTAAAAACAAACACATATCTCATAGTAAGTTTATGATTATATAGATGAGGTCCAACACACAAAAATTACCGATCAACACCTGACCTACAAAATGAAGTTATGGGCACGCAGAGGTAAAAACACACACATCACACAGTGAGTTTATGATTATCTAAATGAGGTCCAACACACAAAAATTACCGATCAACACCAGATCTACAAAATGAGGTAATGGGCACACAACTCATTTTCAAACAGATGTAAAAAAAGACACATCACACAGTAAGTTAATGATTATCTAAATGAGGTCCAACATACAAGAATTACCGATCAACACCAGACCTACAAAATGAATTTATGGGCACACAGAGGTAAAACCACACACACATCACACATTAACTTTATGATTATCTAAATGAGGTCCAACACACAATAATTACCGATCAACACCAGACCTACAAAATGAAGTTATGGGCACACAGAGGTAAAAACACACACACATCACACAGTAAGTTTATGGTTATCTGAATGAGGTCCAACACACAAGAATTACCGATCAACACCAGACCTACAAAATGAGGTTATGGCACACAACTATGTTTCAAACAGACCTAAAAACACACACACATCACACAGTAAGTTTATGATTATCTGAATGAGGTCCTACACACAAGAATTACCGATCAACACCAGACCTAGAAAATGAGGTTATGGGCAAACAGAGGTAAAAACTCATACACATTACATAGTAACTTTATAATTATCTGAATTAGGTCGAACACACAAGAATTACCGATCAACACCAGACCTAGAAAATGAGGTTATGGACACACAACCCTGTTTCAAACAGATGTATAAAAAGACACATCACACAGTAAGTTTATGAGTATCTAAATGAGGTCCAACTCAAAAGAATTAACGATCAACACTAGACCTACAAAATGAAATTATGGGCACGCAGAGGTAAAAACACACACACATCACACAGTAAGTTTATGATTATCTAAATGAGGTCCAACACACAAGAATTACCGATCAACACGTGACCTACAAAATGAGGTTATGGCACACAACTATGTTTCAAACAGACCTAAAACACACACACATCACACAGTAAGTTTATGATTATCTAAATGAGGTCCAACACAGAAGAATTACCGATCAACACCTGACCTACAAAATGAGGTTATGGGCACACAGAGGTAAAAACACACACACATCACACAGTAAGTATATGATTATCTAAATGAGGTCCAACACAGAAAAATTACCGATCAACACCAGACCTACAAAATGAGGTTACGGGCACACAACTAGGTTTCAAACAGAGGTAAAAACACAAACATCAAACAGTAAGTTTCTGATTATCTGAATGACGTCCAACACACAAGAATTACCGATCAACACCAGACCTACAAAATGAGTTTTTGGGCACACAACTATGTTTCAAACAGACCTTAAAAAAGACACATCACACAGTAAGTTTATGATTATCTAAATGAGGTCCAACACACAAGAATTACCGATCAACACCAGACCTAGAAAATGAGGTTATGGACACACAACCCTATTTCAAACAGATGTAAAAAAAGACACATCACACAGTAAGTTTATGATTATCTAAATGAGGTCCAACACACAAGGATTACCGATCAACACCAGACCTAAAAAATGAGGTTATGGGCACACAGAGGTAAAAACACACACACATCACACAGTAACTTTATAATGATCTAATTGAGGTCCAACACACAAGAATTACCGATCAACACCAGATCTACAAAATGAGGTTATGGGCACACAACTCTGTTTCAAACAGATGTAAAAACACACACATCACACAGTAAGTTCATTATTATCTAAATGAGGTCCAACACACAAGAATTACCGATCAACACCAGATCTGCCAAATGAGGTTATTGGCACACAGAGGTAAAACTGACATACAAAATGAGGTTATGGGCACACAGAGGTAAAACCACACACACATCACACAGTCAGTTTATGATTATCTGAATGAGGTCCAACACTCAAGAATTACCGATCAACACCAGACCTACAAAATGAGGTTATGGGCATACGACTCTGTTTCAAACAGATGTAAAAAAAGACACATCACACAGTAAGTTGATGATTATGTAAATGAGATCCAACGAACAAGATTTACCGATCAACACCAAACCTACAAAATGAGGTTATGGGCACACAACTCTGTTTCAAACAGATGTAAAAAAAGACACATCACACAGTAAGTTTCTGATTATCTAAATCAGGTCCAACACACAAGAATTACCGATCAACACCAGACCTACAAAATTACGTTGTGGCACACAACTATCTTTCAAACAGACGTAAAAACAAACACATATCTCATAGTAAGTTTATGATTATATAGATGAGGTCCAACACACAAAAATTACCGATCAACACCTGACCTACAAAATGAAGTTATGGGCACGCAGAGGTAAAAACACACACATCACACAGTGAGTTTATGATTATCTAAATGAGGTCCAACACACAAAAATTACCGATCAACACCAGATCTACAAAATGAGGTAATGGGCACACAACTCATTTTCAAACAGATGTAAAAAAAGACACATCACACAGTAAGTTAATGATTATCTAAATGAGGTCCAACATACAAGAATTACCGATCAACACCAGACCTACAAAATGAATTTATGGGCACACAGAGGTAAAACCACACACACATCACACATTAACTTTATGATTATCTAAATGAGGTCCAACACACAATAATTACCGATCAACACCAGACCTACAAAATGAAGTTATGGGCACACAGAGGTAAAAACACACACACATCACACAGTAAGTTTATGGTTATCTGAATGAGGTCCAACACACAAGAATTACCGATCAACACCAGACCTACAAAATGAGGTTATGGCACACAACTATGTTTCAAACAGACCTAAAAACACACACACATCACACAGTAAGTTTATGATTATCTGAATGAGGTCCTACACACAAGAATTACCGATCAACACCAGACCTGTAAAATGAGGTTATGGGCACACAGAGGTAAAAACACACTCATCACACAGTAACTTTATGATTATCTGAATGAGGTCGAACACACAAGAATTACCGATCAACACCAGACCTAGAAAATGAGGTAATGGACACACAACCCTGTTTCAAACAGAATTAAAAAAAGACACATCACACAGTAAGTTTATGATTATCTAAATGAGGTCCAACACACAAGGATTACCGATCAACACCAGACCTACATAATGAGGATATGGGCACACAGAGGTAAAAACACACACACATCACCCAGTAACTTTATAATGATCTAATTGAGGTCCAACACACAAGAATTACCGATCAACCCCAGACCAACAAAATGAAGTTATGGGCAAGCAGAGGTAAAAACACACACACATCACACAGTGAGTTTATGATTATCTAAAGGAGGTCCAGCACACAAGAATTACCGATCAACACCAGACCTACAAAATGAGGTTATTGGCACACAGAGGTAAAAACACACACACATCACACAGTAAGTTTATGATATCTAAATCAGGTCCAACACACAAGAATTACCGATCAACACGTGACCTACAAAATGAGGTTATGGCACACAACTCTGTTTCAAACAGATGTAAAAAAAGACACATCACACAGTAAGTTTATGATTATCTAAATGAGGTCCAACACATAAGGATTACCGATCAACACTAGACCTACAAAATGAGTTTATGGCCACACAGAGGTAAAAACACACACACATCACACAGTAAGTTTCTGATTATCTAAATGAGGTCCAACACACAAGAATTACCGATCAACACCAGACCTACAAAATGAGGTTATGGGCACACAGAGGTAAAAACACACACACATCACACAGTAACTTTATAATGATCTAATTGAGGTCCAACACACAAGAATTACCGATAAACCCCAAACCAACAAAATGAAGATATGGGCACGCAGAGGTAAAAACACACACACATCACACAGTGAGTTTATGATTATCTAAATAAGGTCCAGCACACAAGAATTACCGATCAACACCAGACCTACAAAATGAGGTTATTGGCACACAGAGGTAAAAACACACACACATCACGCAGTAAGTTTATGATTATCCAAATGAGGTCCAACATACAAGAATTACCGATCAACACGTGACCTACAAAATGAGGTTATGGCACAAAACTCTGTTTCAAACAGATGTAAAAAAAGACACATCACACAGTAAGTTTATGATTATCTAAATGAGGTCCAACACATAAGGATTACCGATCAACACTAGACCTACAAAATGAGGTTATGGGCAAACAGAGGTAAAAACTCACACACATTACACAGTAACTTTATAATTATCTGAATGAGGTCGAACACACAAGAATTTCCGATCAACACCAGACCTAGAAAATGAGGTTATGGACACACAACCCTGTTTCAAACAGATGTATAAAAAGACACATCACACAGTAAGTTTATGAGTATCTAAATGAGGTCCAACTCAAAAGAATTAACGATCAACACTAGACCTACAAAATGAGTTTATGGCCACACAGAGGTAAAAACACACACACATCACACAGTAAGTTTCTGATTATCTAAATCAGGTCCAACACACAAGAATTACCGATCAACACCAAACCTACAAAATGAAGTTATGGGCACACAACTAGGTTTCAAACATAGGTAAAAACACACACATCACACAGTAAGTTTGTGATTATGTGAATGACGTCCAACACACAAGAATTACCGATCAACATCAGACCTACAAAATGAGGTTTTGGGCACACAACTATGTTTCAAACAGACCTAAAATCACACACACACATCACACAGTAAGTTTAAAATGATCTAATTGAGGTCCAACACACAAAAATTACCGATCAACCCCAGACCAACGAAATGAAGTTATGGGCACGCAGAGGTAAAAACACACACACATCACACAGTGTGTTTATGATTATCTAAATGAGGTCCAACACACAAGAATTACCTATCAACACCAGATCTACAAAATGAGGTTATTGGCACACAGAGGTAAAAACACACACACATCACACAGTAAGTTTATGATTATCTAAATGAGGTCCAACACACAAGAATTACCGATCAACACGTGACCTACAAAATGAGGTCATGGCACACAACTATGTTTCAAACAGACCTTAAACACACAAACATCACACAGTAAGTTTATGATTATCTAAATGATGTCCAACACAAAAGAATTATCGATCAACACCAGACGTACAAAATGAAGTTATGGGCACGCAGAGGTATAAACACTCACACATCACACAGTGAGTTTATGATTATCTCAATGAGGTCCAACACACAAGAATTACCGATCAACACCAGATCTACAAAATGAGGTTATGGCACACAACTATGTTTCAAACAGACCTAAAAACACACATACATCACACAGTGAGTTTATGATTATCTAAATGAGGTCCTACACAAAAGAATTACCGATCAACACTAGACCTACAAAATGAATTTATGTCCACACAGAGGTAAAAACACACACGCATCACACAGTAAGTTTATGATTATCTAAATGAGGTCCAACACACAAGAATTACCGATCAACACGTGACCTACAAAATGAGGTTATGGCACACAACTATGTTTCAAACAGACCTAAAACACACACACATCACACAGTAAGTTTATGATTATCTAAATGATGTCCAACACACAAGAATTACCGATCAACACCAGACGTACAAAATGAAGTTATGGGCACGCAGAGGTAAAAACACACACACATCACACAGTGAGTTTATGATTATCTAAATGAGGTCCAACACACAAAAATTACCGATCAACACCAGATCTACAAAATGAGGTAATGGGCACACAACTCATTTTCAAACAGATGTAAAAAAAGACACATCACACAGTAAGTTAATGATTATCTAAATGAGGTCCAACATACAAGAATTACCGATTAACACCAGACCTACAAAATGAATTTATGGGCACACAGAGGTAAAACCACACACACATCACACATTAACTTTATGATTATCTAAATGAGGTCCAACACACAATAATTACCGATCAACACCAGACCTACAAAATGAAGTTATGGGCACACAGAGGTAAAAACACACACACATCACACAGTAAGTTTATGGTTATCTGAATGAGGTCCAACACACAAGAATTACCGATCAACACCAGACCTACAAAATGAGGTTATGGCACACAACTATGTTTCAAACAGACCTAAAAACACACACACATCACACAGTAAGTTTATGATTATCTGAATGAGGTCCTACACACAAGAATTACCGATCAACACCAGACCTGTAAAATGAGGTTATGGGCACACAGAGGTAAAAACACACTCATCACACAGTAACTTTATGATTATCTGAATGAGGTCGAACACACAAGAATTACCGATCAACACCAGACCTAGAAAATGAGGTAATGGACACACAACCCTGTTTCAAACAGAATTAAAAAAAGACACATCACACAGTAAGTTTATGATTATCTAAATGAGGTCCAACACACAAGGATTACCGATCAACACCAGACCTACAAAATGAGGATATGGGCACACAGAGGTAAAAACACACACACATCACCCAGTAACTTTATAATGATCTAATTGAGGTCCAACACACAAGAATTACCGATCAACCCCAGACCAACAAAATGAAGTTATGGGCAAGCAGAGGTAAAAACACACACACATCACACAGTGAGTTTATGATTATCTAAAGGAGGTCCAGCACACAAGAATTACCGATCAACACCAGACCTACAAAATGAGGTTATTGGCACACAGAGGTAAAAACACACACACATCACACAGTAAGTTTCTGATTATCTAAATCAGGTCCAACACACAAGAATTACCGATCAACACCAAACCTACAAAATGAAGTTATGGGCACACAACTAGGTTTCAAACATAGGTAAAAACACACACATCACACAGTAAGTTTGTGATTATGTGAATGACGTCCAACACACAAGAATTACCGATCAACATCAGACCTACAAAATGAGGTTTTGGGCACACAACTATGTTTCAAACAGACCTAAAATCACACACACACATCACACAGTAAGTTTAAAATGATCTAATTGAGGTCCAACACACAAAAATTACCGATCAACCCCAGACCAACGAAATGAAGTTATGGGCACGCAGAGGTAAAAACACACACACATCACACAGTGTGTTTATGATTATCTAAATGAGGTCCAACACACAAGAATTACCTATCAACACCAGATCTACAAAATGAGGTTATTGGCACACAGAGGTAAAAACACACACACATCACACAGTAAGTTTATGATTATCTAAATGAGGTCCAACACACAAGAATTACCGATCAACATGTGACCTACAAAATGAGGTTATGGCACACAACTATGTTTCAAACAGACCTAAAACACACACACATCACACAGTAAGTTTATGATTATCTAAATGATGTCCAACACACAAGAATTACCGATCAACACCAGACGTACAAAATGAAGTTATGGGCACGCAGAGGTAAAAACACACACACATCACACAGTGAGTTTATGATTATCTAAATGAGGTCCAACACACAAAAATTACCGATCAACACCAGATCTACAAAATGAGGTAATGGGCACACAACTCATTTTCAAACAGATGTAAAAAAAGACACATCACACAGTAAGTTAATGATTATCTAAATGAGGTCCAACATACAAGAATTACCGATTAACACCAGACCTACAAAATGAATTTATGGGCACACAGAGGTAAAACCACACACACATCACACATTAACTTTATGATTATCTAAATGAGGTCCAACACACAATAATTACCGATCAACACCAGACCTACAAAATGAAGTTATGGGCACACAGAGGTAAAAACACACACACATCACACAGTAAGTTTATGGTTATCTGAATGAGGTCCAACACACAAGAATTACCGATCAACACCAGACCTACAAAATGAGGTTATGGCACACAACTATGTTTCAAACAGACCTAAAAACACACACACATCACACAGTAAGTTTATGATTATCTGAATGAGGTCCTACACACAAGAATTACCGATCAACACCAGACCTGTAAAATGAGGTTATGGGCACACAGAGGTAAAAACACACTCATCACACAGTAACTTTATGATTATCTGAATGAGGTCGAACACACAAGAATTACCGATCAACACCAGACCTAGAAAATGAGGTAATGGACACACAACCCTGTTTCAAACAGAATTAAAAAAAGACACATCACACAGTAAGTTTATGATTATCTAAATGAGGTCCAACACACAAGGATTACCGATCAACACCAGACCTACAAAATGAGGATATGGGCACACAGAGGTAAAAACACACACACATCACCCAGTAACTTTATAATGATCTAATTGAGGTCCAACACACAAGAATTACCGATCAACCCCAGACCAACAAAATGAAGTTATGGGCAAGCAGAGGTAAAAACACACACACATCACACAGTGAGTTTATGATTATCTAAAGGAGGTCCAGCACACAAGAATTACCGATCAACACCAGACCTACAAAATGAGGTTATTGGCACACAGAGGTAAAAACACACACACATCACACAGTAAGTTTATGATATCTAAATCAGGTCCAACACACAAGAATTACCGATCAACACGTGACCTACAAAATGAGGTTATGGCACACAACTCTGTTTCAAACAGATGTAAAAAAAGACACATCACACAGTAAGTTTATGATTATCTAAATGAGGTCCAACACATAAGGATTACCGATCAACACTAGACCTACAAAATGAGTTTATGGCCACACAGAGGTAAAAACACACACACATCACACAGTAAGTTTCTGATTATCTAAATGAGGTCCAACACACAAGAATTACCGATCAACACCAGACCTACAAAATGAGGTTATGGGCACACAGAGGTAAAAACACACACACATCACATAGTAACTTTATAATGATCTAATTGAGGTCCAACACACAAGAATTACCGATAAACCCCAAACCAACAAAATGAAGATATGGGCACGCAGAGGTAAAAACACACACACATCACACAGTGAGTTTATGATTATCTAAATAAGGTCCAGCACACAAGAATTACCGATCAACACCAGACCTACAAAATGAGGTTATTGGCACACAGAGGTAAAAACACACACACATCACGCAGTAAGTTTATGATTATCCAAATGAGGTCCAACATACAAGAATTACCGATCAACACGTGACCTACAAAATGAGGTTATGGCACAAAACTCTGTTTCAAACAGATGTAAAAAAAGACACATCACACAGTAAGTTTATGATTATCTAAATGAGGTCCAACACATAAGGATTACCGATCAACACTAGACCTACAAAATGAGGTTATGGGCAAACAGAGGTAAAAACTCACACACATTACACAGTAACTTTATAATTATCTGAATGAGGTCGAACACACAAGAATTACCGATCAACACCAGACCTAGAAAATGAGGTTATGGACACACAACCCTGTTTCAAACAGATGTATAAAAAGACACATCACACAGTAAGTTTATGAGTATCTAAATGAGGTCCAACTCAAAAGAATTAACGATCAACACTAGACCTACAAAATGAGTTTATGGCCACACAGAGGTAAAAACACACACACATCACACAGTAAGTTTCTGATTATCTAAATCAGGTCCAACACACAAGAATTACCGATCAACACCAAACCTACAAAATGAAGTTATGGGCACACAACTAGGTTCCAAACATAGGTAAAAACACACACATCACACAGTAAGTTTGTGATTATGTGAATGACGTCCAACACACAAGAATTACCGATCAACATCAGACCTACAAAATGAGGTTTTGGGCACACAACTATGTTTCAAACAGACCTAAAATCATACACACACATCACACAGTAAGTTTAAAATGATCTAATTGAGGTCCAACACACAAAAATTACCGATCAACCCCAGACCAACGAAATGAAGTTATGGGCACGCAGAGGTAAAAACACACACACATCACACAGTGTGTTTATGATTATCTAAATGAGGTCCAACACACAAGAATTACCTATCAACACCAGATCTACAAAATGAGGTTATTGGCACACAGAGGTAAAAACACACACACATCACACAGTAAGTTTATGATTATCTAAATGAGGTCCAACACACAAGAATTACCGATCAACACGTGACCTACAAAATGAGGTCATGGCACACAACTATGTTTCAAACAGACCTTAAACACACAAACATCACACAGTAAGTTTATGATTATCTAAATGATGTCCAACACAAAAGAATTATCGATCAACACCAGACGTACAAAATGAAGTTATGGGCACGCAGAGGTATAAACACTCACACATCACACAGTGAGTTTATGATTATCTCAATGAGGTCCAACACACAAGAATTACCGATCAACACCAGATCTACAAAATGAGGTTATGGCACACAACTATGTTTCAAACAGACCTAAAAACACACATACATCACACAGTGAGTTTATGATTATCTAAATGAGGTCCTACACAAAAGAATTACCGATCAACACTAGACCTACAAAATGAATTTATGTCCACACAGAGGTAAAAACACACACGCATCACACAGTAAGTTTCTGATTATCTAAATCAGGTCCAACACACAATAATTACCGATCAACACCAGACCTACAAAATTAGGTTATGGCCCACAACTATCATTCAAACAGACCTAAAAACACACACACATTACACAGTAAGTTTATGATTATCTAAATGATGTCCAACACACAAGAATTACCGATCAACCCCAGACCTACAAAATGAAGTTATGGGCACGCAGAGGTAAAAACACACACACATCACACAGTAAGTTTATGATTATCTAAATGAGGTCCAACACACAAGAATTACCGATCAACACGTGACCTACAAAATGAGGTTATGGCACACAACTATGTTTCAAACAGACCTAAAACACACACACATCACACAGTAAGTTTATGATTATCTAAATGATGTCCAACACACAAGAATTACCGATCAACACCAGACGTACAAAATGAAGTTATGGGCACGCAGAGGTAAAAACACACACACATCACACAGTGAGTTTATGATTATCTCAATGAGGTCCAACACACAAGAATTACCGATCAACACCAGACCTACAAAATGAGGTTATGGGCACACAGAGGTAAAAACACACACACATCACACAGTAACTTTATAATGATCTTATTGAGGTCCAACACACAAGAATTACCGATCAACACCAGACCTACAAAATGAATGTATGGGCACGCAGAGGTAAAAAACACACACATCACACAGTGAGTTTATGATTATCTAAATGAGGTCCAACACACAAGAATTACCGATCAACACCAGATCTACAAAATAAGGTTATTGGCACACAGAGGTAAAAACAAACACACATCACACAGTAAGTTTATGATTATCTAAATGAGGTCCAACACACAAGAATTACCAATCAACAAGTGACCTACAAAATGAGGTTATGGCACACAACTATGTTTCAAACAGATCTATTAACAGACACACATCACACACTAAGTTTATGATTATCTAATTGATGTCCAACACACAAGAATTACCGATCAACACCAGACGTACAAAATGAAGTTATGGGCACGCAGAGGTAAAAACACACACACATTACAATGTGAGTTTATGATTATCTCAATGAGGTCCAACACACAACAATTACCGATCAACACCAGATCTACAAAATGAGGTTATGGCATACAACTATGTTTCAAATAGACCTAAAAACACACAAACACATCACACAGTAAGTTTATGATTATCTAAATGAGGTCCAACACACAAGAATAACCGATCAACAACAGACATACAAAATGAGGTTTTGGGCACACAGAGGTAAAACCACACACACATCAGACAGTAAGTTTTTGATTATCTAAATGAAGTCCAACACACAAGAATTACCGATCAACACCAGACCTACAAAATGAGGTTATGGGCAAACAGAGGTAAAAACTCACACACATTACATAGTAACTTTATAATTATCTGAATTAGGTCGAACACACAAGAATTACCGATCAACACCAGACCTAGAAAATGAGGTTATGGACACACAACCCTGTTTCAAACAGATGTATAAAAAGACACATCACACATTAAGTTTATGAGTATCTAAATGAGGTCCAACTCAAAAGAATTAACGATCAACACTAGACCTACAAAATGAGTTTATGGCCACACAGAGGTAAAAACACACACACATCACACAGTAAGTTTCTGATTATCTAAATCAGGTCCAACACACAAGAATTACCGATCAACACCAAACCTACAAAACGAAGTTATGGGCACACAACTAGGTTTCAAACATAGGTAAAAACATACACACATCACACAGTAAGTTTATGATTATCTAAATGAGGTCCAACACACAAGAATTACCGATCAACACCAGACCTACAAAATGAGTTTATGGGCAAACAACTAGGTTTCAAACAGAGGTAAAAACACACACATCAAACAGTAAGTTTGTGATTATCTGAATCACGTCCAACACACAAGAATTACCGATCAACACCAGACGTACAAAATGAAGTTATGGGCACGCAGAGGTATAAACACACTCACATCACACAGTGAGTTTATGATTATCTCAATGAGGTCCAACACACAAGAATTACCGATCAACACCAGATCTACAAAATGAGGTTATGGCACACAACTATGTTTCAAACAGACCTAAAAACACACACACATCACACAGTAAGTTTATGATTATCTAAATCAGGTCCAACACACACGAATTACCGATCAACACCTGACCTACAAAATGAGGTTATGGGCACACAACTCTGTTTCAAACAGAGGTAAAACACACACACATCACACAGAAAGTTTATGATTATATAAATGAGGTCCAACACACAAATATTTCCGATCAACACCAGACCCACAAAATGAGGTTATGGGCACACAGAGGTAGAAACACATACACATCACACAGTAAGTTTATGATTATCTGAATGAGGTACTACACACAAGAATAACCGCTCAACACCACACCTACAAAATGAGGTTATGGGCACACAACTCTGTTTCAAACAGATGTAAAAAACACACACATCACACAGTGAGTTTATGATTATCTAAATGAGGTCCAACACACAAGAATTACCGATCAACACCTGACATACAAAATGAAGTTATGGGCACGCAGAGGTAAAAACACACACATCACACAGTGAGTTTATGATTATCTAAATGATGTCCAACGCACAAGAATTACCGATCAACACCAGACGTACAAAATGAAGTTATGGGCACGCAGAGGTAAAAACACACACACATGACACAGTAAGTTTATGATTATCTAAATCAGGTCCTACACACAAGAATTACCGATCAACACGTGACCTACAAAATGAGGTTATGGCACACAACTTATTTCAAACAGACCTAAAACACACACACATCACACAGTAAGTTTATGATTATCTAATTGATGTCCAACACACAAGAATTACCGATCAACACCAGACGTACAAAATGAAGTTATGGGCACGCAGAGGTAAAAACACACACACATTACACAGTGAGTTCATGATTATCTAAATGAGGTCCTACAGAAAAGAATTGCCGATCAACACTAGACCTACAAAATGAATTTATGGCCACACAGAGGTAAAAACACACACACATCACACAGTAAGTTTCTGATTATCTAAATCAGGTCCAACACACATTAATTACCGATCAACACCAGACCTACAAAACTAGGTTATGGCACACAACTATCATTCAAACAGACCTAAAAACACACACACATTACACAGTAAGTTTATGATTATCTAAATGATGTCCAACACACAAGAATTACCGATCAACCCCAGACCTACAAAATGAAGTTATGGGCACGCAGAGGCAAAAACACACACACATCACACAGTAAGTTTATGATTATCTAAATGAGGTCCAAC
Source organism: Lutraria lutraria (assembly GCA_964023205.1). Lineage (NCBI taxonomy): Eukaryota > Metazoa > Mollusca > Bivalvia > Venerida > Mactridae > Lutraria > Lutraria lutraria. The sequence continues at coordinate 25,438,509 of OZ026844.1, read as the reverse complement.
ACAGAAGAATTACCGATCAACATCTGACCTACAAAATGAGGTTATGGGCACACAGAGGTAAAAACACACACACATCACGCAGTAAGTATATGATTATCTAAATGAGGTCCAACACAGAAAAATTACCGATCAACACCAGACCTACAAAATGAGGTTACGGGCACACAACTAGGTTTCAAACAGAGGTAAAAACACACACACATCACACAGTAAGTTTATGATTATCTAAATGAGGTCCAACACACAAGAATTACCGATCAACACCAGACCTACAAAATGAGGTTATGGGCACACAACTAGGTTTCAAACAGAGGTAAAAACACAAACATCAAACAGTAAGTTTCTGATTATCTGAATGACGTCCAACACACAAGAATTACCGATCAACACCAGACCTACAAAATGAGTTTTTGGGCACACAACTATGTTTCAAACAGACCTTAAAAAAGACACATCACACAGTAAGTTTATGATTATCTAAATGAGGTCCAACACACAAGAATTACCGATCAACACCAGACCTAGAAAATGAGGTTATGGACACACAACCCTATTTCAAACAGATGTAAAAAAAGACACATCACACAGTAAGTTTATGATTATCTAAATGAGGTCCAACACACAAGGATTACCGATCAACACCAGACCTAAAAAATGAGGTTATGGGCACACAGAGGTAAAAACACACACACATCACACAGTAACTTTATAATGATCTAATTGAGGTCCAACACACAAGAATTACCGATCAACACCAGATCTACAAAATGAGGTTATGGGCACACAACTCTGTTTCAAACAGATGTAAAAACACACACATCACACAGTAAGTTCATTATTATCTAAATGAGGTCCAACACACAAAAATTACCGATCAACACCAGATCTACCAAATGAGGTTATTGGCACACAGAGGTAAAACTGACGTACAAAATGAGGTTATGGGCACACAGAGGTAAAACCACACACACATCACACAGTCAGTTTATGATTATCTGAATGAGGTCCAACACTCAAGAATTACCGATCAACACCAGACCTACAAAATGAGGTTATGGGCATACGACTCTGTTTCAAACAGATGTAAAAAAAGACACATCACACAGTAAGTTTATGATTATGTAAATGAGATCCAACGAACAAGATTTACCGATCAACACCAAACCTACAAAATGAGGTTATGGGCACACAACTCTGTTTCAAACAGATGTAAAAAAAGACACATCACACAGTAAGTTTATGATTATCTAAATGAGGTCCAACACACAAGAATAACCTATCAACAACAGACATACAAAATGAGGTTATGGGCACACAGAGGTAAAACCACACACACATCAGACAGTAAGTTTTTGATTATCTAAATGAAGTCCAACACACAAGAATTACCGATCAACACCAGACCTACAAAATGAGGTTATGGGCAAACAGAGGTAAAAACTCACACACATTACATAGTAACTTTATAATTATCTGAATTAGGTCGAACACACAAGAATTACCGATCAACACCAGACCTAGAAAATGAGGTTATGGACACACAACCCTGTTTCAAACAGATGTATAAAAAGACACATCACACAGTAAGTTTATGAGTATCTAAATGAGTTCCAACTCAAAAGAATTAACGATCAACACTAGACCTACAAAATGAAATTATGGGCACGCAGAGGTAAAAACACACACACATCACACAGTAAGTTTATGATTATCTAAATGAGGTCCAACACACAAGAATTACCGATCAACACGTGACCTACAAAATGAGGTTATGGCACACAACTATGTTTCAAACAGACCTAAAACACACACACATCACACAGTAAGTTTATGATTATCTAAATGAGGTCCAACACAGAAGAATTACCGATCAACACCTGACCTACAAAATGAGGTTATGGGCACACAGAGGTAAAAACACACACACATCACACAGTAAGTATATGATTATCTAAATGAGGTCCAACACAGAAAAATTACCGATCAACACCAGACCTACAAAATGAGGTTATGGGCACACAACTAGGTTTCAAACAGAGGTAAAAACACAAACATCAAACAGTAAGTTTCTGATTATCTGAATGACGTCCAACACACAAGAATTACCGATCAACACCAGACCTACAAAATGAGTTTTTGGGCACACAACTATGTTTCAAACAGACCTTAAAAAAGACACATCACACAGTAAGTTTATGATTATCTAAATGAGGTCCAACACACAAGAATTACCGATCAACACCAGACCTAGAAAATGAGGTTATGGACACACAACCCTATTTCAAACAGATGTAAAAAAAGACACATCACACAGTAAGTTTATGATTATCTAAATGAGGTCCAACACACAAGGATTACCGATCAACACCAGACCTAAAAAATGAGGTTATGGGCACACAGAGGTAAAAACACACACACATCACACAGTAACTTTATAATGATCTAATTGAGGTCCAACACACAAGAATTACCGATCAACACCAGATCTACAAAATGAGGTTATGGGCACACAACTCTGTTTCAAACAGATGTAAAAACACACACATCACACAGTAAGTTCATTATTATCTAAATGAGGTCCAACACACAAGAATTACCGATCAACGCCAGATCTGCCAAATGAGGTTTTTGGCACACAGAGGTAAAACTGACATACAAAATGAGGTTATGGGCACACAGAGGTAAAACCACACACACATCACACAGTCAGTTTATGATTATCTGAATGAGGTCCAACACTCAAGAATTACCGATCAACACCAGACCTACAAAATGAGGTTATGGGCATACGACTCTGTTTCAAACAGATGTAAAAAAAGACACATCACACAGTAAGTTTATGATTATGTAAATGAGATCCAACGAACAAGATTTACCGATCAACACCAAACCTACAAAATGAGGTTATGGGCACACAACTCTGTTTCAAACAGATGTAAAAAAAGACACATCACACAGTAAGTTTATGATTATCTAAATGAGGTCCAACACACAAGAATAACCTATCAACAACAGACATACAAAATGAGGTTATGGGCACACAGAGGTAAAACCACACACACATCAGACAGTAAGTTTTTGATTATCTAAATGAAGTCCAACACACAAGAATTACCGATCAACACCAGACCTACAAAATGAGGTTATGGGCAAACAGAGGTAAAAACTCACACACATTACATAGTAACTTTATAATTATCTGAATTAGGTCGAACACACAAGAATTACCGATCAACACCAGACCTAGAAAATGAGGTTATGGACACACAACCCTGTTTCAAACAGATGTATAAAAAGACACATCACACAGTAAGTTTATGAGTATCTAAATGAGTTCCAACTCAAAAGAATTAACGATCAACACTAGACCTACAAAATGAAATTATGGGCACGCAGAGGTAAAAACACACACACATCACACAGTAAGTTTATGATTATCTAAATGAGGTCCAACACACAAGAATTACCGATCAACACGTGACCTACAAAATGAGGTTATGGCACACAACTATGTTTCAAACAGACCTAAAACACACACACATCACACAGTAAGTTTATGATTATCTAAATGAGGTCCAACACAGAAGAATTACCGATCAACACCTGACCTACAAAATGAGGTTATGGGCACACAGAGGTAAAAACACACACACATCACACAGTAAGTATATGATTATCTAAATGAGGTCCAACACAGAAAAATTACCGATCAACACCAGACCTACAAAATGAGGTTATGGGCACACAACTAGGTTTCAAACAGAGGTAAAAACACAAACATCAAACAGTAAGTTTCTGATTATCTGAATGACGTCCAACACACAAGAATTACCGATCAACACCAGACCTACAAAATGAGTTTTTGGGCACACAACTATGTTTCAAACAGACCTTAAAAAAGACACATCACACAGTAAGTTTATGATTATCTAAATGAGGTCCAACACACAAGAATTACCGATCAACACCAGACCTAGAAAATGAGGTTATGGACACACAACCCTATTTCAAACAGATGTAAAAAAAGACACATCACACAGTAAGTTTATGATTATCTAAATGAGGTCCAACACACAAGGATTACCGATCAACACCAGACCTAAAAAATGAGGTTATGGGCACACAGAGGTAAAAACACACACACATCACACAGTAACTTTATAATGATCTAATTGAGGTCCAACACACAAGAATTACCGATCAACACCAGATCTACAAAATGAGGTTATGGGCACACAACTCTGTTTCAAACAGATGTAAAAACACACACATCACACAGTAAGTTCATTATTATCTAAATGAGGTCCAACACACAAGAATTACCGATCAACGCCAGATCTGCCAAATGAGGTTTTTGGCACACAGAGGTAAAACTGACATACAAAATGAGGTTATGGGCACACAGAGGTAAAACCACACACACATCACACAGTCAGTTTATGATTATCTGAATGAGGTCCAACACTCAAGAATTACCGATCAACACCAGACCTACAAAATGAGGTTATGGGCATACGACTCTGTTTCAAACAGATGTAAAAAAAGACACATCACACAGTAAGTTGATGATTATGTAAATGAGATCCAACGAACAAGATTTACCGATCAACACCAAACCTACAAAATGAGGTTATGGGCACACAACTCTGTTTCAAACAGATGTAAAAAAAGACACATCACACAGTAAGTTTCTGATTATCTAAATCAGGTCCAACACACAAGAATTACCGATCAACACCAGACCTACAAAATTACGTTATGGCACACAACTATCTTTCAAACAGACGTAAAAACAAACACATATCTCATAGTAAGTTTATGATTATATAGATGAGGTCCAACACACAAAAATTACCGATCAACACCTGACCTACAAAATGAAGTTATGGGCACGCAGAGGTAAAAACACACACATCACACAGTGAGTTTATGATTATCTAAATGAGGTCCAACACACAAAAATTACCGATCAACACCAGATCTACAAAATGAGGTAATGGGCACACAACTCATTTTCAAACAGATGTAAAAAAAGACACATCACACAGTAAGTTAATGATTATCTAAATGAGGTCCAACATACAAGAATTACCGATCAACACCAGACCTACAAAATGAATTTATGGGCACACAGAGGTAAAACCACACACACATCACACATTAACTTTATGATTATCTAAATGAGGTCCAACACACAATAATTACCGATCAACACCAGACCTACAAAATGAAGTTATGGGCACACAGAGGTAAAAACACACACACATCACACAGTAAGTTTATGGTTATCTGAATGAGGTCCAACACACAAGAATTACCGATCAACACCAGACCTACAAAATGAGGTTATGGCACACAACTATGTTTCAAACAGACCTAAAAACACACACACATCACACAGTAAGTTTATGATTATCTGAATGAGGTCCTACACACAAGAATTACCGATCAACACCAGACCTGTAAAATGAGGTTATGGGCACACAGAGGTAAAAACACACTCATCACACAGTAACTTTATGATTATCTGAATGAGGTCGAACACACAAGAATTACCGATCAACACCAGACCTAGAAAATGAGGTAATGGACACACAACCCTGTTTCAAACAGAATTAAAAAAAGACACATCACACAGTAAGTTTATGATTATCTAAATGAGGTCCAACACACAAGGATTACCGATCAACACCAGACCTACAAAATGAGGATATGGGCACACAGAGGTAAAAACACACACACATCACCCAGTAACTTTATAATGATCTAATTGAGGTCCAACACACAAGAATTACCGATCAACCCCAGACCAACAAAATGAAGTTATGGGCAAGCAGAGGTAAAAACACACACACATCACACAGTGAGTTTATGATTATCTAAAGGAGGTCCAGCACACAAGAATTACCGATCAACACCAGACCTACAAAATGAGGTTATTGGCACACAGAGGTAAAAACACACACACATCACACAGTAAGTTTATGATATCTAAATGAGGTCCAACACACAAGAATTACCGATCAACACGTGACCTACAAAATGAGGTTATGGCACACAACTCTGTTTCAAACAGATGTAAAAAAAGACACATCACACAGTAAGTTTATGATTATCTAAATGAGGTCCAACACATAAGGATTACCGATCAACACTAGACCTACAAAATGAGTTTATGGCCACACAGAGGTAAAAACACACACACATCACACAGTAACTTTATGATTATCTGAATGAGGTCGAACACACAAGAATTACCGATCAACACCAGACCTAGAAAATGAGGTAATGGACACACAACCCTGTTTCAAACAGAATTAAAAAAAGACACATCACACAGTAAGTTTATGATTATCTAAATGAGGTCCAACACACAAGGATTACCGATCAACACCAGACCTACAAAATGAGGATATGGGCACACAGAGGTAAAAACACACACACATCACCCAGTAACTTTATAATGATCTAATTGAGGTCCAACACACAAGAATTACCGATCAACCCCAGACCAACAAAATGAAGTTATGGGCAAGCAGAGGTAAAAACACACACACATCACACAGTGAGTTTATGATTATCTAAAGGAGGTCCAGCACACAAGAATTACCGATCAACACCAGACCTACAAAATGAGGTTATTGGCACACAGAGGTAAAAACACACACACATCACACAGTAAGTTTATGATATCTAAATGAGGTCCAACACACAAGAATTACCGATCAACACGTGACCTACAAAATGAGGTTATGGCACACAACTCTGTTTCAAACAGATGTAAAAAAAGACACATCACACAGTAAGTTTATGATTATCTAAATGAGGTCCAACACATAAGGATTACCGATCAACACTAGACCTACAAAATGAGTTTATGGCCACACAGAGGTAAAAACACACACACATCACACAGTAAGTTTCTGATTATCTAAATGAGGTCCAACACACAAGAATTACCGATCAACACCAGACCTACAAAATGAGGTTATGGGCACACAGAGGTAAAAACACACACACATCACACAGTAACTTTATAATGATCTAATTGAGGTCCAACACACAAGAATTACCGATAAACCCCAAACCAACAAAATGAAGATATGGGCACGCGGAGGTAAAAACACACACACATCACACAGTGAGTTTATGATTATCTAAATAAGGTCCAGCACACAAGAATTACCGATCAACACCAGACCTACAAAATGAGGTTATTGGCACACAGAGGTAAAAACACACACACATCACGCAGTAAGTTTATGATTATCCAAATGAGGTCCAACATACAAGAATTACCGATCAACACGTGACCTACAAAATGAGGTTATGGCACAAAACTCTGTTTCAAACAGATGTAAAAAAAGACACATCACACAGTAAGTTTATGATTATCTAAATGAGGTCCAACACATAAGGATTACCGATCAACACTAGACCTACAAAATGAGGTTATGGGCAAACAGAGGTAAAAACTCACACACATTACACAGTAACTTTATAATTATCTGAACGAGGTCGAACACACAAGAATTACCGATCAACACCAGACCTAGAAAATGAGGTTATGGACACACAACCCTGTTTCAAACAGATGTATAAAAAGACACATCACACAGTAAGTTTATGAGTATCTAAATGAGGTCCAACTCAAAAGAATTAACGATCAACACTAGACCTACAAAATGAGTTTATGGCCACACAGAGGTAAAAACACACACACATCACACAGTAAGTTTCTGATTATCTAAATCAGGTCCAACACACAAGAATTACCGATCAACACCAAACCTACAAAATGAAGTTATGGGCACACAACTAGGTTTCAAACATAGGTAAAAACACACACATCACACAGTAAGTTTGTGATTATGTGAATGACGTCCAACACACAAGAATTACCGATCAACATCAGACCTACAAAATGAGGTTTTGGGCACACAACTATGTTTCAAACAGACCTAAAATCACACACACACATCACACAGTAAGTTTAAAATGATCTAATTGAGGTCCAACACACAAAAATTACCGATCAACCCCAGACCAACGAAATGAAGTTATGGGCACGCAGAGGTAAAAACACACACACATCACACAGTGTGTTTATGATTATCTAAATGAGGTCCAACACACAAGAATTACCTATCAACACCAGATCTACAAAATGAGGTTATTGGCACACAGAGGTAAAAACACACACACATCACACAGTAAGTTTATGATTATCTAAATGAGGTCCAACACACAAGAATTACCGATCAACACGTGACATACAAAATGAGGTCATGGCACACAACTATGTTTCAAACAGACCTTAAACACAGAAACATCACACAGTAAGTTTATGATTATCTAAATGATGTCCAACACAAAAGAATTATCGATCAACACCAGACGTACAAAATGAAGTTATGGGCACGCAGAGGTATAAACACTCACACATCACACAGTGAGTTTATGATTATCTCAATGAGGTCCAACACACAAGAATTACCGATCAACACCAGATCTACAAAATGAGGTTATGGCACACAACTATGTTTCAAACAGACCTAAAAACACACATACATCACACAGTGAGTTTATGATTATCTAAATGAGGTCCTACACAAAAGAATTACCGATCAACACTAGACCTACAAAATAAATTTATGTCCACACAGAGGTAAAAACACACACGCATCACACAGTAAGTTTCTGATTATCTAAATCAGGTCCAACACACAATAATTACCGATCAACACCAGACCTACAAAATTAGGTTATGGCCCACAACTATCATTCAAACAGACCTAAAAACACACACACATTACACAGTAAGTTTATGATTATCTAAATGATGTCCAACACACAAGAATTACCGATCAACCCCAGACCTACAAAATTAAGTTATGGGCACGCAGAGGTAAAAACACACACACATCACACAGTAAGTTTATGATTATCTAAATGAGGTCCAACACACAAGAATTACCGATCAACACGTGACCTACAAAATGAGGTTATGGCACACAACTATGTTTCAAACAGACCTAAAACACACACACATCACACAGTAAGTTTATGATTATCTAAATGATGTCCAACACACAAGAATTACCGATCAACACCAGACGTACAAAATGAAGTTATGGGCACGCAGAGGTAAAAACACACACACATCACACAGTGAGTTTATGATTATCTCAATGAGGTCCAACACACAAGAATTACCGATCAACACCAGACCTACAAAATGAGGTTATGGGCACACAGAGGTAAAAACACACACACATCACACAGTAACTTTATAATGATCTTATTGAGGTCCAACACACAAGAATTACCGATCAACACCAGACCTACAAAATGAATGTATGGGCACGCAGAGGTAAAAAACACACACATCACACAGTGAGTTTATGATTATCTAAATGAGGTCCAACACACAAGAATTACCGATCAACACCAGATCTACAAAATAAGGTTATTGGCACACAGAGGTAAAAACAAACACACATCACACAGTAAGTTTATGATTATCTAAATGAGGTCCAACACACAAGAATTACCAATCAACAAGTGACCTACAAAATGAGGTTATGGCACACAACTATGTTTCAAACAGACCTAAAACAGACACACATCACACACTAAGTTTATGATTATCTAATTGATGTCCAACACACAAGAATTACCGATCAACACATGACCTACAAAATGAAGTTATGGGCACGCAGAGGTAAAAACACACACACATTACAATGTGAGTTTATGATTATCTCAATGAGGTCCAACACACAACAATTACCGATCAACACCAGATCTACAAAATGAGGTTATGGCATACAACTATGTTTCAAATAGACCTAAAAACACACAAACACATCACACAGTAAGTTTATGATTATCTAAATGAGGTCCAACACACAAGAATTACCGATCAACACCTGACCTACAAAATGAGGTTATGGGCACACAACTCTGTTTCAAACAGAGGTAAAAACACACACACCACACAGTGAGTTTATGATTATCTAAATGAGGTCCAACACACAAGAATTACCGATCAACACCAGATCTACAAAATGAGGTTATGGCACACAACTATTTTTCAAACAGACCTAAAAACACACACACATCTCACAGTAAGTTTATGATTATCTAAATGATGTCCAACACACAAGAATTACCGATCAACACCAGACCTACAAAATGAAGTTATGGGCACGCAGAGGTAAAAACACACACACATCACACAGTAAGTTTATGATTATCTAAATCAGGTCAAACACAAGAATTACCGATCAACACTTGACCTACAAAATGAGGTTATGGCACACAACTATGTTTCAAACAGACCTAAAACACACACACATCACACAGTAAGTTTATGATTATCTAAATGATGTCCAACGCACAAGAATTACCGATCAACACCAGACCTACAAAATGAAGTTATGGGCACGCAGAGGTAAAAACACACACACATCACACATTGAGTTTATGATTATCTCAATCAGGTCCAACACACAAGAATTACCGATCAACACCAGACCTACAAAATGAGGTTATGGGCACACAGAGGTAAAAACACACACACATCACACAGTAACTTTATAATGATCTAATTGAGGTCCAACACACAATAATTACCGATCAACACCAGACCTACAAAATGAAGTTATGGGCACGCAGAGGTAAAAAACACACACATCACACAGTGAGTTTATGATTATCTAAATGAGGTCCAACACACAAAAATTACCGATCAACACCTGACCTACAAAATGAAGTTATGGGCACGCAGAGGTAAAAATACACACATCACACAGTGAGTTTATGATTATCTAAATGATGTCCAACGCACAAGAATTACCGATCAACACCAGACGTACAAAATGAAGTTATGGGCACGCAGAGGAAAAAACACACACACATCACACAGTAAGTTTATGATTATCTAAATCAGGTCCAACACACAAGAATTACAGATCAACACGTGACCTACAAAATGAGGTTATGGCACACAACTATGTTTCAAACAGACCTAAAACACACACACATCACACTGTAAGTTTATGATTATCTAATTGATGTCCAACACACAAGAATTACCGATCAACACCAGACGTACAAAATGAAGTTATGGGCACGCAGAGGTAAAAACACAAACACATTACACTGTGAGTTTATGATTATCTCAATGAGGTCCAAGACACAAGAATTACCGATCAACACATGACCTACAAAATGAAGTTATGGGCACGCAGATGTAAAAACACACACATCACACAGTGAGTTTATGATTATCTAAATGAGGTCCTACACAAAAGAATTACCGATCAACACTAGACCTACAAAATGAATTTATGGCCACACAGAGGTAAAAACACACACACATCACACAGTAAGTTTCTGATTTTCTCAATGAGGTCCAACGCAAAAGAATTACCGATCAACACGTGACCTACAAAATGAGGTTATGGCACACAACTATCATTCAAACAGACGTAAAAAGAAACACATATCACACAGTAAGTTTATGATTTTATAGATGAGGTCCAACACACAAGAATTAACGATCAACACCTGACTTACAAAATGAAGTTATGGGCACGCAGAGGTAAAAACACACACATCACACAGTGAGTCTATGATTATCTAAATGAGGTCCAACACACAAGAATTACCGATCAACACCAGATCTACAAAATGAGGTTATGGCACACAACTATGTTTCAAACAGACCTAAAAACACACACACATCACACAGTAAGTTTATGATTATCTAAATGATGTCCAACACACAAGAATTACCGATCAACACCAGACCTACAAAATGAAGTTATGGGCACGCAGAGGTAAAAACACACACACATCACACAGTAAGTTTATGATTATCTAAATGAGGTCCAACACACAAGAATTACCGATCAACACGTGACCTACAAAATGAGGTTATGGCACACAACTATGTTTCAAACAGACCCAAAACACACACACATCACACAGTAAGTTTATGATTATCTAAATGATGTCCAACACACAAGAATTACCGATCAACACCAGACGTACAAAATGAAGTTATGGGCACGCAGAGGAAAAACACATACACATCACACAGTGAGTTTATGATTATCTCAATGAGGTCCAACACACAAGAATTACCGATCAACACCAGACCTACAAAATGAGGTTATGGGCACACAGAGGTAAAAACACACACACATCACACAGTAACTTTATAATGATCTAATTGAGGTCCAACACACAAGAATTACCGATCAACACCAGACCTACAAAATGAAGTTATGGGCACGCAGAGGTAAAAAACAAACACATCACACAGTGAGTTTATGATTATCTAAATGAGGTCCAACACACAAGAATTACCGATCAACACCAGATCTACAAAATAAGGTTATTGGCACACAGAGGTAAAAACAAACACACATCACACAGTAAGTTTATGATTATCTAAATGAGGTCCAACACACAAGAATTACCAATCAACACGTGACCTACAAAATGAGGTTATGGCACACAACTATGTTTCAAACAGACCTAAAACACACACACATCACACACTAAGTTTATGATTATCTAATTGATGTCCAACACACAAGAATTACCGATCAACACCAGACCTACAATATGAGGTTATGGGCTCACAACTCTGTTTCAAATAGATGTAAAAAAAGACACATCACACAGTAAGTTTATGTTTATCTAAATGAGGTCCAACACACAAGAATAACCGATCAACACTAGTCCTACAAAATCAGGTTATGGGCACGCAGAGGTAAAAACACACATATATCACACAGTGAGTTTATGATTATCTAAATGAGGTCCAACACACAAGAATTACCGATCAACACCTGACCTACACAATTAGGTTATTGGCACACAACTCTGTTTAAAACAGATGTAAAAAAGACACATCACACAGTAAGTTTCTGATTTTCTAAATGAGGTCCAACACACAAGAATTACCGATCAACACGTGACCTATAAAATGAGGTTATGGGCTCACAACTCTGTTTCAAAAAGAGGTAAAACAAACACACATCACACAGTAAGTTTATGATTATCTAAATGAGGTCCAACACACAAGAATTACCGATCAACACCAGATCTACAAAAAGAGGTTATTGGCACACAGAGGTAAAAACACACACACATCACACAGTAAGTTTATGATTATCTAAATGAGGACCAACACACAAGAATTATCGATCAACACCAGACCTACAAAATGATGTTATGGGCATAGAGAGGTAAAACACACACACATCACACAGTGACTTTATGATTATCTAAATGAGGTCCAACACACAAGAATTACCGATCAACACATGACCTACAAAATGAATTTATGGCCACACAGAGGTAAAAACACACACACATCACACAGTAAGTTTCTGATTTTCTCAATGAGGTCCAACGCAAAAGAATTACCGATCAACACGTGACCTACAAAATGAGGTTATGGCACACAACTATCATTCAAACAGACGTAAAAAGAAACACATATCACACAGTAAGTTTATGATTTTATAGATGAGGTCCAACACACAAGAATTAACGATCAACACCTGACTTACAAAATGAAGTTATGGGCACGCAGAGGTAAAAACACACACATCACACAGTGAGTCTATGATTATCTAAATGAGGTCCAACACACAAGAATTACCGATCAACACCAGATCTACAAAATGAGGTTATGGCACACAACTATGTTTCAAACAGACCTAAAAACACACACACATCACACAGTAAGTTTATGATTATCTAAATGAGGTCCAACACACAAGAATTACCGATCAACACCAGATCTACAAAAAGAGGTTATTGGCACACAGAGGTAAAAACACACACACATCACACAGTAAGTTTATGATTATCTAAATGAGGACCAACACACAAGAATTATCGATCAACACCAGACCTACAAAATTAGGTTATGGGCACACGGAGGTAAAAACACACACACATCACGTATTAACTTTATGATTATCTAAATGAGGTCCAATACACAAGAATTACCAATCAACACCAGTCCTACAAAATGATGTTATGGGCATAGAGAGGTAAAACACACACACATCACACAGTGACTTTATGATTATCTAAATGATGTCCAACACACAAGAATTACCGATCAACACCAGACGTACAAAATGAAGTTATGGGCACGCAGAGGTAAAAACACACACACATTACAATGTGAGTTTATGATTATCTCAATGAGGTCCAACACACAACAATTACCGATCAACACCAGATCTACAAAATGAGGTTATGGCATACAACTATGTTTCAAATAGACCTAAAAACACACAAACACATCACACAGTAAGTTTATGATTATCTAAATGAGGTCCAACACACAAGAATTACCGATCAACACCTGACCTACAAAATGAGGTTATGGGCACACAACTCTGTTTCAAACAGAGGTAAAAACACACACACCACACAGTGAATTTATGATTATCTAAATGAGGTCCAACACACAAGAATTACCGATCAACACCAGATCTACAAAATGAGGTTATGGCACACAACTATTTTTCAAACAGACCTAAAAACACACACACATCTCACAGTAAGTTTATGATTATCTAAATGATGTCCAACACACAAGAATTACCGATCAACACCAGACCTACAAAATGAAGTTATGGGCACGCAGAGGTAAAAACACACACACATCACACAGTAAGTTTATGATTATCTAAATCAGGTCAAACACAAGAATTACCGATCAACACGTGACCTACAAAATGAGGTTATGGCACACAACTATGTTTCAAACAGACCTAAAACACACACATCACACAGTAAGTTTATGATTATCTAAATGATGTCCAACGCACAAGAATTACCGATCAACACCAGACCTACAAAATGAAGTTATGGGCACGCAGAGGTAAAAACACACACACATCACACAGTGAGTTTATGATTATCTCAATGAGGTCCAACACACAAGAATTACCGATCAACACCAGACCTACAAAATGAGGTTATGGGCACACAGAGGTAAAAACACACACACATCACACAGTAACTTTATAATGATCTAATTGAGGTCCAACACACAATAATTACCGATCAACACCAGACCTACAAAATGAAGTTATGGGCACGCAGAGGTAAAAAACACACACATCACACAGTGAGTTTATGATTATCTAAATGAGGTCCAACACACAAAAATTACCGATCAACACCTGACCTACAAAATGAAGTTATGGGCACGCAGAGGTAAAAATACACACATCACACAGTGAGTTTATGATTATCTAAATGATGTCCAACGCACAAGAATTACCGATCAACACCAGACGTACAAAATGAAGTTATGGGCACGCAGAGGTAAAAACACACACACATCACACAGTAAGTTTATGATTATCTAAATCAGGTCCAACACACAAGAATTACCGATCAACACGTGACCTACAAAATGAGGTTATGGCACACAACTATGTTTCAAACAGACCTAAAACACACACACATCACACTGTAAGTTTATGATTATCTAATTGATGTCCAACACACAAGAATTACCGATCAACACCAGACGTACAAAATGAAGTTATGGGCACGCAGAGGTAAAAACACAAACACATTACACTGTGAGTTTATGATTATCTCAATGAGGTCCAACACACAAGAATTACCGATCAACACATGACCTACAAAATGAAGTCATGGGCACGCAGATGTAAAAACACACACATCACACAGTGAGTTTATGATTATCTAAATGAGGTCCTACACAAAAGAATTACCGATCAACACTAGACCTACAAAATGAATTTATGGCCACACAGAGGTAAAAACACACACACATCACACAGTAAGTTTCTGATTTTCTCAATGAGGTCCAACGCAAAAGAATTACCGATCAACACGTGACCTACAAAATGAGGTTATGGCACACAACTATCATTCAAACAGACGTAAAAAGAAACACATATCACACAGTAAGTTTATGATTTTATAGATGAGGTCCAACACACAAGAATTAACGATCAACACCTGACTTACAAAATGAAGTTATGGGCACGCAGAGGTAAAAACACACACATCACACAGTGAGTCTATGATTATCTAAATGAGGTCCAACACACAAGAATTACCGATCAACACCAGATCTACAAAATGAGGTTATGGCACACAACTATGTTTCAAACAGACCTAAAAACACACACACATCACACAGTAAGTTTATGATTATCTAAATGATGTCCAACACACAAGAATTACCGATCAACACCAGACCTACAAAATGAAGTTATGGGCACGCAGAGGTAAAAACACACACACATCACACAGTAAGTTTATGATTATCTAAATGAGGTCCAACACACAAGAATTACCGATCAACACGTGACCTACAAAATGAGGTTATGGCACACAACTATGTTTCAAACAGACCCAAAACACACACACATCACACAGTAAGTTTATGATTATCTAAATGATGTCCAACACACAAGAATTACCGATCAACACCAGACGTACAAAATGAAGTTATGGGCACGCAGAGGAAAAACACATACACATCACACAGTGAGTTTATGATTATCTCAATGAGGTCCAACACACAAGAATTACCGATCAACACCAGACCTACAAAATGAGGTTATGGGCACACAGAGGTAAAAACACACACACATCACACAGTAACTTTATAATGATCTAATTGAGGTCCAACACACAAGAATTACCGATCAACACCAGACCTACAAAATGAAGTTATGGGCACGCAGAGGTAAAAAACAAACACATCACACAGTGAGTTTATGATTATCTAAATGAGGTCCAACACACAAGAATTACCGATCAACACCAGATCTACAAAATAAGGTTATTGGCACACAGAGGTAAAAACAAACACACATCACACAGTAAGTTTATGATTATCTAAATGAGGTCCAACACACAAGAATTACCAATCAACACGTGACCTACAAAATGAGGTTATGGCACACAACTATGTTTCAAACAGACCTAAAACACACACACATCACACACTAAGTTTATGATTATCTAATTGATGTCCAACACACAAGAATTACCGATCAACACCAGACCTACAATATGAGGTTATGGGCTCACAACTCTGTTTCAAATAGATGTAAAAAAAGACACATCACACAGTAAGTTTATGTTTATCTAAATGAGGTCCAACACACAAGAATAACCGATCAACACTAGTCCTACAAAATCAGGTTATGGGCACGCAGAGGTAAAAACACACATACATCACACAGTGAGTTTATGATTATCTAAATGAGGTCCAACACACAAGAATTACCGATCAACACCTGACCTACACAATTAGGTTATTGGCACACAACTCTGTTTAAAACAGATGTAAAAAAGACACATCACACAGTAAGTTTCTGATTTTCTAAATGAGGTCCAACACACAAGAATTACCGATCAACACGTGACCTATAAAATGAGGTTATGGGCTCACAACTCTGTTTCAAAAAGAGGTAAAACAAACACACATCACACAGTAAGTTTATGATTATCTAAATGAGGTCCAACACACAAGAATTACCGATCAACACCAGATCTACAAAAAGAGGTTATTGGCACACAGAGGTAAAAACACACACACATCACACAGTAAGTTTATGATTATCTAAATGAGGACCAACACACAAGAATTATCGATCAACACCAGACCTACAAAATGATGTTATGGGCATAGAGAGGTAAAACACACACACATCACACAGTGACTTTATGATTATCTAAATCAGGTCGAACACACAAGAATTACCGATCAACACCAGACCTACAATGTGAGGTTATGGCCACACAGAGGTAAAAAAACACACACATCACCCAGTAAGTTTATGATTATCTAAATGATGTCCAACACACAAGAATTACCAATCAACACCTGACCTACAAAATGAGGTTATGGGCACGCAGAGGTAAAAACACACACACATCACATAGTCAGTTTATGATTATCTGAATGAGGTCCAACACACAAGAATTACCGATCAACACCAGATCTACAAAATGATGTTATGGGCACACAACTATGTTTCAAACAGACCTAAAAACACACACACATCACACAGTAAGTTCATGATTATCTAGATGAGGTCCAACACACAAATATTTCCGATCAACACCAGACCCATAAAATGAGGTTATGGGCACACAGAGGTAAAAACACACACACATCACACAGTAAGTTTCTGATTTTCTCAATGAGGTCCAACGCAAAAGAATTACCGATCAATTCCAGACCTACAAAATGAGGTTATGGGCACGAAGACCTAAAAACAAACACACATCACACAGGAAGTTTATGATGATCTAAATGATGTCCAACACACAACAATTACCGATCAACACCAGATCTACAAAATGAGGTTATGGCACACAACTATGTTTCAAACAGACCTAAAAACACACACACATCACACATCACACAGTAAGTTTATGATTATCTCAATGAGATCCAACACACGAGAATTACCGATCAACACCAGACCTACAAATTGAGGTTATGGCCACACAGAGGTAAAAAAACACACACATCACACAGTAAGTTTATGATTATCTAAATGATGTCCAACACACAAGAATTACCAATCAACACATGACCTACAAAATGAGGTTATGGGCACGCAGTGGTAAAAACACACACACACATCACAAAGTGAGTTTATTATTATCTAAATGAGGTCCAACACACAAGAATTACCGATCAACACCAGATCTACAAAATGAGGTTATGGCACACAACTATGTTTCAAACAGACCTAAAAACACACACACATCACACAGTAAGTTTATGATTATCTAAATGAGGTCCAACACACAAGAATTACCATGTGTGTGTGTTTTTACCACTGCGTGCCCATAACCTCATTTTGTAGGTCTGGTATTGATCGGTAATTCTTGTGTGTTGGACCTCATTTAGATAATCTGAAACTTACTGTGTGATGTGTGTGTGTTTTTACCTTTTTCTATAATTCAATATGTCCGAACTTGCACTGAACGTTGCAAATATAAAGGATAAGTGTAATTGTCAATTTAGTTGTAACTCGCTTGGCAATGATTAAACGTAAGGTACCGAAATACTAGCCGCTGTTCCTCATCACATGTAACGCCGCTAATTTCTTGTATTTCTTTATTGTGTGCGCGCGTTACTTTATTTCGGGGAATTAGCTAAATGTACAATCTGTCAGCACACGAATTCCTGTTGCTAATCACAATTCAACAGTACAGTTACTACAAGTCCAAAACTTCAAAGATCCACTTTATTTTTTAACGTAATGATAACAATAATAACGTCAATGTGAACAACAATCCTAATATGAAACACAGTAAAGCGTGGTGGCGAAATCGCACTCACTGGTCTGTGGACATCCACCTTACAGCTAAGACAAATTTCAAGTGCCTTCCATATATACATTTTTAGAATTACGTTTTTACCAGTCCACCCAAGTGGGCCAGTCATGCATACACAAATGGGAGTGACATAAATTAAAACGACCATGTACAGTGTATATACATTCTGAAACTAGAAGGAAGGGTATTTTTGAAGACAGAAAGATTAAATGATATACTTGAATTACAACCTCGGTGATTTTGTTGTATTTTAAAAACAATACAGTGGAATAAGATAAGATGCTCTAGAAGTTGGAAAGCGCATCGGCCGATCTCAGAAAGCTGGATGTTGACATTCAAGATATTTTAACTATGATTGGCCAAACCACAGTCCTACTATACAGCTTAATTAGATACACTATACAAAGTATATATTTATTTATTTAACATCAAACCAGAAGCATGTAATCACAGCTCGCTCGTATTAGTCTCAAAGATGACTTTCAGGGATTCGTTACTTTTCTTCACGGCAGAATTTTGAAAGCGATCATGCTGCAAGACCCAAATCTCGCCGATGCTGCTAAGGAATGTGGCGCCGTATACCTACAGTCGATATCCAATATTGAAACGTAGAGTCTACGAAACAATTCAAAAACTGTATACAGTTGAACACTGTTACAATAAAGCTTTGGGTGATAATTATTTTATTACATCCATATTTTCTCTTCTTCCATAACAAAGAAGTGAAGAAAAGTTTTGTTCGGGGAAATGATAACAACTTCACCTTGACGACTCTTCCATATACAGTCAAACCTGTGAAAAAAAACATCTGGGTACGACAAAATGTGGGCTTTATCGACAGGTGACCTTTATTCCGGGGTCATTTTGTTCTATGTAATCAATGACGGTTTTTAAAAGAATAGGATCCATTCATCGAGTGGCTTTTATTTGGAGATAGTCGCTTATAAAGGGTTGATAGTAAAGCGAAGTTTACTGTACACAATCTCACTATATCAGCACAATGAGTAAAGTATCACTATTATATACTTGATACTCCCTTAGCAAAACTCACATATTCATCTTTAATCTCATATATCGTTATTTATCAACTGGTGTTTTCTGACTTGTAAAAGATCGGGGGAATGACCTCAATGTCAGGTGGTTAAGGGTCCTAACTAGTAATCAATAACGTCTCTCCAGTGTGTTCAAATACCAACCGGGATCAGGCAAAGCTCGCATGCGAGGAGGCTGACCAGCCAGATGTACACCTGGAGTCTTCCGCAACTGTTGAAGTTGGAAAGTCGTCAAGCTGTTACGATAAATCCAAGTAAAATAATCAGGATCGGGAGAAAACACTGCAAAACCCGCCAATCAATCATCGCATGCTTTCTACTACAACTTGGATCTCCAACATCATTTATATACATATTATTATATTGGTGGTTAGCGAACCAGAGTATACGTAAGGTCAGTAACTTATTGTAAATCACAAGAGAACAATAAAATATAGCACAAGATCAGCATTAACTCAGCTGTAACGAGTTTACGATACACTGTACTGCTAACAAAAACGAGCAATGGACTTAGATATCAGCCCTCTGTCGATATCAATAACGATTGTATTTGCTTTGAGATACTTTTTGTTATAGACACAGCACGTACATACATATGAGGTGGAATCACACCATCGTGATGGGCGTATGTACTCAAAGAAGGGTATTATACCTTCAGAAAAATACACCCTTGGATTGTTGATTTAACTTAACCTTCCGTGAAAAAAATAGGATTCACGTGAGAGGAATGGCAGACCGACGATTATATTAAAGCTACTTTGTTGCAGTGATGTGTTACAGAAGACGTCAGGAATAAAGACTTAATATGAATGTTGATGACCTTTACTTATAAACACTCAATGAAATTTCTATTGATCCTTGATTTCCTTACTTGGAAATAGCGGGATATTGACCAAAACATTCGTATGTTTAGAAATATTACTGGTATTTTTGTGTACAGACTGCACAATGTGTTTATCGTTCACAGACCTTTGAAAGTGACGACCAAAATAGACAAACTGAGCTTGTGAATTGTGTTTTTCCTAAATGCCATTAATGCTTTAAGTTCCTTGACAATATGTGTCAGGCGGCATTAGAAGAGTTGATTAATGCATAATTGGAATATGTGGGAAATGGTATCATTAGTACTCGGGCATCCCTTTTGTACAAGACTCGGAGTCTAGAGCGCACTCAACGTTTTGATAATTATTTGACGTTTTAATTGTTATTCTAATCAAACCTTTCAAAGCTTCATCAACATGCCATTACAAGCTCTTTATGTGTCAATGCAAATATGTTTTATTATAATAAATTACAACCATTCGTTATATTTTGATTGCTCATTAGCCAATGGGTCGAACAATGTTTGCGATAAATGTCAACCACTTTATATACTAGTAAATAGTTTGTACTTTATTCTACGAATTGATCACTTTGTTTTTTTTCTACATACTGTCGATCAGAATAATTAATATCATTATAATTTGTATAATGTGGGTCAATAATGCACTCTTTCAAGGAATCGACACTATTGTTACTACAGTGCACTACAGTGTCTTTTTAAATTTTATTAAAATTATGTCCATTTGTGACTGTAAAAAGGGCAACACTTCGCTCGGATGTTGTTATTGATTTATCATGAATTATCGACACCTCATTACGATCTCTAAATTCATATATACGAGTACTTAATCTTGAAGGATATCTTACCGCCTAGAAATGTTTCTAGCGATGAAATTTATAATCGTTTTTAATACGGTCATTAGCGACGTAGTTTGAAAAACCAAACCGTTTCGATGTCTTATAGCAACTTGGAATTTCTTGGTTTGAACATAATGAGTAAGCTTGGTCATTTTGTGGCTTTTCCAGCCATCGCCTTTCTTATAAAATAGCTGGACACATGATAATTATACAGTTCCGGATGGGGTTTAAACTGACAGCGGTAAGTGACTAGTGATAACTTGTCAGATACCAAAACCACTCAACCATGGAAGCCCCCATTGTGTAGTATTCAAGTAAATTCATCAATTCTTGCCATTGACCCTTTTTGTCTATCGTCTATTTCAATTTTGTCTTAGGATATGTCGGACTCTTTTCTGTGTACATATATTTATTCATTTATTTAAGTCTCATATACATTCATAACAATATACAATACAATTATGTTATATAGTTAAAATACATGTATGCAACCATTCTAAAATAGAATTAGTATAGACTGTTAACATAAGGTTCTATACATCTATCTACATTATAAAAGTTAGATTACCATTGCTAATCATATTGTAAAATCTGCAATAAAATTAACTTACTTCTGTCAAACTGAAAATTTTAAATCTATGGCACTAATGCGCAGTACAAGACATGATTTAATATATCATATATCCCCTCTGATTAGATCAGAAAGGATCTGATTAACAATGGCTAACTACACCAAACTAAGACATGACATATTACATCTAAAACAATACATGAAACATATTTGTACATTCAGCTACTTGTATGTGAAACAGAGTAACTTCTTTTTTCTAAAATTTGACAGCAGGTCGATCTTGGCAGTAAAATCAACAAATGTTTCCTCATGTAACAGGATCTTCAATTTTTCTTTACATGTCATATTTTTCAAAGTCATGATAAATAATTCTGCTTTACTAAGAAGAGTGTTTCTTATTTCAGTGTACAAAGGAATTTCAATTATATAATGACTCTCATCCTCAACAATATTTAAAACTCAAATACTATTACACTAGTCATACACACAATGTCTTTGCTCAAAAGGAACATTGTTATATCGACCGATATCAACAAATATTCAGACAAAACCAACCCCAGATACTTATATTGAGAGACATATTCCATCTTTGAGTTTCTACTTTTATAGGTTGGCTAAATAATGCCAGAAATTGGAACATTTGTTTACCCTAGGGTTACTTTAAGATGTATTGTGCAACAGTAAGCCTAGTAAGGTTTTATTATGTTTGTTAGAAATGGGGGATTATTTTGAATATAAGTTATGTCCCTTAAATATATATCATAGCGCTATTTTGCCTACATAGATCGTAAATAATAAGTATCCGAAGCATTAAAAAAATAAGAAATTCTTTCATCCTTATTTGGCCCTGGTGACCTAGTTTTTAACCCCAAATGGCCCAATATCGAACTCGTCCGAGATTTTGTTGATATTAACGTTCTGACCCAGTTTTGCTAAAATTGAGCCAAAAATGTGGCCCCTAGTGTGGTCACAACATAAAGTTTGAAGACGCACGACGCACGACGCCGGACGCCGGACGGAGAGTGATCCTAATAGCTCACTTTGTCACTTTGTGACATGTGAGCTAAAAAGACACATCACACACTAAGCTTATGATTATCTAAATGAGGTCCAACACACAAGAATTACCGATCAACACCAGATCTACAAAATGAGGTTATGGCACACAACTATGTTTCAAACAGACCTAAAAACACACACACATCACACAGTAAGTTTATGATTATCTAAATGAGGTCCAACACACAAGAATTACCGATCAACACCAGATCTACCAAAAGAGGTTATTGGCACACAGGGTAAAAACATACACACATCACACAGTAAGTTTATGATTATCCAAATGAGGTCCAACACACAAGAATTAACGATCAACACCAGACCTAGAAAATGAGGTTATGGCCACACAACTCTGTTTCAAACAGATTTAAAAAAAAGACACATCACACAGTAAGTTTATGATTATCTAAATGAGGTCCAACACACAAGAATTACCGATCAACACCAGACCTTGAAAATGAGTTTATGGGCACACAACTCTGTTTCAAATAGATGTAAAAAAAGACACATCACACAGTAAGTTTATGATTATCTAAATGAGGTGCAACCCACAAGAATTACCGATCAACACTAGATCTACAAAATGAGGTTATGGCACACAACTATCATTCAAACAGAGGTAAAAACACACATACATCACACAGTAAGTTTATTATTATCTAAATGAGGTCCAACACACAAAAATTGCCAATCAACACCAGAACTTGAAAATTAGGTTATGGGCACACAACTCTGATTCAAACACCCCTCCAAAAACACACACACATCACACAGTACGTTTATGATTATCTAAATGAGGTCCAACACACAAGAATTACCGATCAACACCAGATCTACAAAATGAGCTTATTGGCACGCAGAGGTAAAAACACACACACATCACACAGTAATTTTATGATTATCTAAATGAGGTCCAACACACACGAATTACCGATCAACACCTGACCTACAAAATGAGGTTATGGGCACACAACTCTGTTTCAAATAGATGTAAAAAAAGACACATCACACAGTAAGTTTATGTTTATCTAAATGAGGTCCAACACACAAGAATAACCGATCAACACTACACCTACAAAATCAGGTTATGGGCACGCAGAGGTAAAAACACACACACATCACACAGTGAGTTTATGATTATCTAAATGAGGTCCAACACACAAGAATTACCGATCAACCCCTGACCTACAAAATGAGGTTATGGGCACACAACTCTGTTTCAAACAGATGTATAAAAAGACACATCACACAGTAAGTTTATGTTTATCTAAATGAGGTCCAACACACAAGAATAACCGATCAACACTACACCTACAAAATCAGGTTATGGGCACGCAGAGGTAAAAACACACACACATCACACAGTGAGTTTCTGATTATCTAAATGAGGTCCAACACACAAGAAGTACCGATCAACACCAGATCTACAGAATGAGATTATTGGCACACAGAGGTAAAAACACACACATATCACACAGTAATTTTATGATTATCTAAATGAGGTCCAACACACAAGAATTACCGATCAACACCTGACCTACAAAATGAGGTTATGGGCTCACAACTCTGTTTCAAAGTGACGTAAAAACACAGACACATCACACAGTAAGTTTCAGATTATCTAAATGAGGTCCAACACACAAGAATTACCGATCAACACCAGACCTACAAAATGAGGTTATTGCCACACATGGCTTAAATAACAGACTTCTGAATGTGGATGGTAAAGATGTTGACTACTGGAGATGGAAATATTGATACCAATCACAAGTTAATACTTTGTTTTAAAAAGTCAAGTCAGTATCAAGATATGGGTGACGTAAAATTTTCACTTTGTTATCAGTAACTAAGTACTCATTCTGATTATGTAGATGCAAGGGTCCTGTATGATCAGGATAACATATATTTCATACAGTCATACTGTATTTTCGATTACTTACAGTAGGAATAGCAGCACTCTGGCACACAGGTGCACATGGTGTCTGACTAGTTACTCCCACAACCGGCTCGTCAGAAATGTCCTGAAGTACAGGGCCAAACATCATCTACTGTCGTGCGCCAAAATCTAGAAAAGAAGATAGTGTCTTGAAATGTCAGGGAAGTAACTGGAATACAACTCCACAGGTCGTGTCTTTGACTATTTGTAGTCTCGTGATAGGACTTGTAAGTTGTAAGCCATGCCAAAATAGTCTAATAAAAAAGTTTATTCGCTTATGTACAAATATTTGTCTCGTTAATATTTATTGATTATCTGAGCGTTTGGTGTAATGCCTTTACGAGCTTAACACCCATCTACAAAGAAGAAAATGATCACACAACATTATGTATCTTAAATGAATTTAGTGTCATCAAGTTCAATAAATGTCTTTCATGAAAACAATTTAAAACCAGCGTCTACAGTATGGCCTATGATGTCTGTTCAGATGTAGAAGGGGAGAAGTGTATATATACTAATATAGGCTATAGAACTGCGGAATGGCATTCCCGAGGATCCAGGGTTCGAGTTCCGGTGAGCATGCACACGTTCTCAATCTGTGTCACAATAAAATTATACTTGGCAAATTTTACTTCCTTGAACAACTTATATATTCATAAATAAAGACACGTTCAGCTTTACAAGCGAATATAATATTACTATAACTCATCGCGTAGAAATGTTGACCCCGTGCACAACGTTGTCAATAGAATATCAAGCTGATTAAAAAACATATCTTTCTTAAAGAACGATATACCCCCAAAATATGTTTGTCTGTATTTGATAGGCTTCTCCCGGTAAAAATCAAACATAAAATATGCTGTTAAATATGTCAAAATCAGTAAAAACGGAAGTCAATACGAAATGTCCAAGGTCTGTTTCCAAACTTTGAATCCTGATTGTGGCAGGTTATAATTTACTGCGAAAATTGTGACAAAGAAAATCTTATCAGTTTCTCCGTAGGAGAATACATTGTCTGCTCATTAAGTATGGACAAGTTAGTAGTGGTTAGCTACAGTCTGACAAAAAACTGTTTGGTAAACCAACCGTCGCATGAAACTGAAATATCGTTGAAAAACAGCGTTAACAACAATGAAACAAATAATTATAATATATAACAAGCAAATTAAAAACAAATCGGAGCGCTTACCTTTCTAATGCAGTGTTCCATGTCCACTGATCCGTATGTATGTTACAGTTTCGGGCATTCATTATTTCGAGATGCCACTTACAAACTGATAAGTCGTCATAAAATATACGAAATGCGAATTGTGCTTTTGTCTTTGCGAAATGTTTAAGTTGCGAAGTTAAACAAGAAAGCATGATTACGACTATACTTAGACGTCAATTGCAATATTTTCTAAGTATTGCACTTTAAGTTTTTTCAATAAAAAATTAACGAAAATGTACTCGACAAATTAATTCGCTAAATACGCAAAACTTCTGTCTTTACATAAAAAATAAGGTGAAATGCTATATATTTTTACATCAATTCGAGGAAATTAAGGCGAGAACACCAAAAAGATTAAGGTTTATCGCTTTAATTTTGTCGACATGTGTAAATATTTTCTCACATCTGGTGTCCCTTTGAGGCTTCCGTATCTTTGCTTTTTCGTGGCGAAAATGCAACAATGCAAAAACACGACAAAGTCGACTTTTTCGCATTGTTACATTATCGCATTGTTGCATTGTCGCATTTTCGCATTTTTGCGTTCCGGTTACGCATGCGCAGGTCGTTTACATATACCTTATACAAGTTGGTGCGCATGCGCCTGTACAACCGGAACGCGAAAATGCGAAAAAGTCGACTTTGTCGTGTTTTTGCATTGTTACATTTTCGCCACGAAAAAGCAAAGATACGACAGATGTAAGGCGAAAACACGACACATTTTTGGTGTCGTATTGTTGCCCTTCATCTGTCGTATTTTCGCTTTTTCGCCACGACAATTGACAAGTTGACTTTGTTGTATTTTCGCTTTTTCGCATTTTCGCTTTGTTGTGGCGAAAAAGCGAAAATACGACATGGCATAAATCAGCCACCATACTTATTCTATCACTGTGAACACACACAGACATTTTGGAGAAATTTTACGTCTTTGATTAATAATCATTGTAACAATCTCAATATCAACTTTAGTAAAAAGGAAATAATCCTTAGTGATAAAAACATTAAACCTATATTCAATATAATTATTTAATAGCAAAACATCACATTTATCAAAGTAAAAATGAATACGTTTGTCCTAAATATTGAGTCTTTTAAACGAAGATTATCCTTAACTTATAAGATTGAAAAGAATAATGCAACTAAATATTTTAGTACACACAAATGTGACAAACTTTGGGCTCCATTGGCAGCTTTGACAGAGACACAA
The DNA here is from genome assembly GCA_964023205.1 of Lutraria lutraria. Taxonomy (NCBI): domain Eukaryota; kingdom Metazoa; phylum Mollusca; class Bivalvia; order Venerida; family Mactridae; genus Lutraria; species Lutraria lutraria. The sequence continues at coordinate 25,410,405 of OZ026844.1, read as the reverse complement.
TACAGGTAATATTCTAAACTGTCTAATGAAGTTCTAGCAATAGGTACAAGAAATGATAATAATTTAAGCTTCAAAATTGGAGATACACCTTTAGAAATAGTGCAATCTTACAAATATCTTGGAACATATTTTGCTAAATCCGGAAGGTTTCTAACAACTAGAAAACATTTGGTTGAACAGGCAAGGAAGGCGCTACATCTAGTGCACGCACTTCCTCTAAATACGTTGGCTACACACGTGACCTCTGTCTCATAGGATACGCTTGTATACATACCAGGAATTGTTTGTTAACCAACCGGGTACATGAACAGAGAAGTCCTTGTCTACAGCGAGCACGCCAAGAAGATATTCTGTGTTGTTGTACCTGACGTCCCAACCTCCTGCGCATGCTCGTACTGTGAATGCCAGTCACCATTACAGCAACCTACACATGAAATTCCTCTCTTACCACCTGGGCAACTTACGCACGAAATTCCTCTTTTACCATCTGGACAACCTACACATGAAGTTCCTCTCCCATTACATCCGCATGCAAGTGTACCAATGAAATAGACGATGCTGACCAAAGACTGTAATGCTGTAACGCCGCTAATTTCTTGTATTCCTTTGTTGTGTGCGCGCGTTACTTTATTTCGGGGAATTAGCTAAATGTACAGTCTGTCAGCAGAGGAATTCCTGTTGCTAATCACAATTCAACAGTAGTTACAACAAGTCCAAAACTTCAATGATCCACTTTATTTTTTTAACGTAATAATAACAATAATAATGTCAATGTGAACAAAAATCCAAATATGAAACACAATAAGACGTGACGGTGAAATCGCACTAACTGGTCTGTGGACATCCACCTTACAGCTAAGACAAATTTCAAGTGCCTTCCGTATATAAATTTTTAGAATTACGTTTTTACCAGCATAACACCTCCCCCTCCTTTAAAACAAACTTTACTCCGTTAAAGTTGAAAGCAGTTAAGACAAACATTTAACAAATATTTTGTTAATACATGTTTTGATAACAACACTACCGAAATTAGACACCAAGGCCATAAGTACGAAAGCAATAACACATGCAAAATTAATGCAATTTGCATTTTCAGCACAAAGAGTGAAATTCATTACGTATTTTTATCACGTACCTACTGACCAAAACGTCTCGGATTTCCACGTCGAGAATTGCCTCTTACTGAATCATGTTGGTTCCTATAGCTACGCGACGTTTCCTGGGAGTGTTTGTTTGCTGCACAATGTTCACTTTTGTAATTTCTACATTGATCTCGGGGTCCCTGAAATCTCTCTTTTTCATTTAACAACGTTACGACTTCCGCATCCAGTTCTATTATTTTTGATATACAGGTTTCCTTTCGTTCAGTTTCAATTTTTAGACTTTCACGTGTTTCATTAAGTAAGCGTTGTGTATCCTCATATTGTCGTAATAATGTGTTGTACATTGGCTGTGTAGTTTTCAAATGGTCAAGCTGAAGTAGGGTATTATTTAGTTTTTCAGTAAGTTTAATATTTTCTGATGACGATATACGTTCAAGTTCATGAAATTTCGACTTCTTTGTTTCAAACTCATTTCGTAAGCGCTCATCAAAATCGTTCATCTTCTGGTTTTTCATCACAAGTGATACATTTTCAGTTTTCAGTACATTAATTATATTGTTCTGGTCTTTAATTGCCTCTTCCAACACTAAATATGAATGTAGAGGTACAGATCTTACCGAGGAATTAGTGGTATTGGTTCGGAAGAAAGCTTGGTCTTCGTGGAAAAATGGCAGATTGAATTCAGCGGTTTTCCGTCTAATGAAAGTTGCCATTCTTTCCACAACAATATACCTTGCATTAGCAATCATGATAAGGTTCTTATTCAACTGTTTCCAAGACAAAAATCAGTGAACTGCATAATCTCACTGCGGAATGAAGCCAATTTGCAAGATCTCTGCTTCTCAGTATGGACATTACATTTCCATGCTCCACAACAACAGACATTGATCAGGTATGACCACATTCAAAAACATTGGCATGGCTCTCTCACATTGGACACTTGGGCAAAAAAGTTGCTCTCTATAGGCCAATTTTGTCTTTTTTTTCATAAAGCCAAAAAATGTTGCCTGCTTAAGAATTATGCACCAACAATATAGCTATACATAGTACATGGCCTGCTGCTGCTGCTGCTGCTGCTGAAGCACAGCTCTGCCCCTAAATCTAACACCTATTACACCTACCTCTCTTCAATGTCCCTTCATTTATGAAAGCTTTGATTTCAGCTAAGTTTTAGCACAAATACTGATTAAACTGGCTATAAGTAAAACAAGGTAATAAAACTTGAGATCTGATTGGCCTTAGAGCCAAACTCTCATATCTTGTCTTTTAATAATTCTAAGTTGATAACGATCAGACAATATTGATATTATTGATACACTAGCCTGACAGCATAATTGATCTGAATATGTATTTAAAGACATTGACACAGGAATGTGAGGCAGCTGAGTGTCTCCTGCACGGTGAGCAGTTGTATTATCCTGATGTAGTATAAGGTTTTCAACTGAATCGGGTCGTTTTTTAGCTCACCTGATTCATCAGGTGAGCTTTTAGGATCGACGAATGTCCGTCGTCCGTCCACAATTAGTTTGCTTACACTCTAGCATCCACAGCTCTTAACCAATCGTGATCAAACTTGCTAACATTGTATATGGCCACAATGTCTCAGCTAAGTTCGAATATGGGCAAAATCGGACCAGAAATTATAGAGTTATGGGCCCTTGACTTTGAAAATTTGCTATAATTGAGTTTGTTTACGCTCTAGCACCTTTATTTATTCACCAATCCTTATCATATTTTCAGTAAATGTGTATAACCAAAAGATCTTGGACGAGTTCGATTATGGGCGGAATCGGACACTAGAACTTCAAGAGTTATAGGCCCTTGACTTAGAAAATTTGCTATATTTTAGCTTGTTTACACTCTAGCGCCTTCATTTATTCACCGGCCCTTATCATATTTACAATGAATGTGTATGACCTTACGGTCCTGGACAAGTTCAGTTATGGGTGGAATCGGACCACAACTTATGAGTTATGGGTCCTTGGATTAGAAAATTTCCTACGTTTTAGCTTAACAGTATTATACCTTCATTGTTGGTTTTGATCATAAAATCTACGTAAAAATGGGTTATACGAGATGGAAACTATATATTACCTGGTCATTAATTATAGTGCCTTTGTTCTCAGGTGAGCGATCAAGGGCCATCTTGGCCCTCTTGTTTCTAAAGCGCGTGCATAAAATCCTGGCTTATAACCTGTGAAGATAATAAAAAGGATAGTTTGAGTTGACTTCAGTTTAAGTTTCTTGCTCCCTGAAATATGATTTTGAGTTTAAAAAAGTTATACAAGAGAAATTAAGAATTAGAATCTAGTTTATCTTGATTAGAATGTGAAAGTTACGGTACCTTTCTGTAGTATGCTGCATTCTCATAATGTCCGGCTGGCACGGCATGGCTGAGGATTGTACCCTGACTGTCGTAGAAGACAATAAACATGTTCTTGGCAGCTGATCGTGAGACTCTGGCTTTCTTCGGTGGTGGTGATGATTTGTATTTCCACCGCATTGATTGCCGCTATGATTCAGGATCAAAGAAAAATAACCACGTTTCGTCGACAGTTACAATACGATCAAGAAATCGTGATCCCTCCTTCTCCCACCTCCACAAGAAAACTTTGGAGGAAACTTTGGACGCCTGGACGCGCTGTTCCTGTTCGATAGATGACAACAGCCGAGGGACCCATCTTGCGCTGACACGGTGCATTTCTAGATCATTTATCACAATTCTGTTGACAGTTCCGTAAGATAAATTCAAGGACGCACTAACATGCCGCAAACTAACATGTATATCCTCATTATCTTCTCATGTACTCGTTCAACAGTTTTCCTGTCCCTCACCTCCACCGGTCGCCCGGACTGTGCATCGTCCTCAACACCCTCTCGTCCCATAGGGGACTGACACAAAAAAAATTGAAAAAAAAGTGTCTAAGCATATATATAGATCAAGGGGTTTTACTCCATACTCAGCCTTGAGCTGACACACGCAACAAAATTGCCCATAATTTGTAGAAATGTCAATTAATTATCACCTTTTCATTTACTAATGCATACCAATGTATAATTATTTAAACTTTTAAAGTTTGATTAACACGTTTTACAATGCATGCCATATGTAGTTGTTAAAACACACTTCAATTATGAATATTTGATCATTAATCATACATTTTTTTATCATGTCCACTTCATAAAGTAATCATGAATCATGTCAAATTTACAATTAGATACAACATTTTTTAAGATTAAAAAAACTGAAGGCCAATCTGACTGAAAAAAAGTACAGTGAGGCCAATTTGACTGATTTTAGGGCCAATCTGACTGATTTTGGGGACAATATAACTTGGGGCCAATCTAACTTGGGGCCAATTTGACAGGATACCATATTATACGCTTAGACACCTTTTTCGAATTTTTTTTTGTGTCAGTCCCCTATGTCTCGTCCCTCCGGAAATCGACGATGCCACTTATACACGAGTGCACGGCACACTGACGGCTTGTTTGTCACGTTTTCTATCATTATTTTTTTCGCAAGGTGTCTTCTTAAGATTCACACAAAATTGTATAACTGTCTGAAGTTTTGCCAGGTCTGTGACGTCCATTTTAAAATCTGTAATTTTTGCCGTTAACCTTTTCGAGTAAAAATTTGAGAGGATGTAGCAACGTTAAATGTCGCATCGACGCTAAATGTCGCATTTGACGTTATATGTCGCAAGGCTGACGCTAAATGTCGGAACCAACGCTAAATGTCGCAAAACCTCCTGACACTATATGTCGCATCTGTAACGCTAAATGTCGCAACAAATAGCACTGACGCTATATGTCGCAACATCAACGCTAAATGTCGCACTCATTCTTCAACCTCTATAATGCAGAGTTATCGTTCCCGCTACACTCGTATATGTTTAATAAATAATGGTTCCACCGTTCATGATAATGTTTAGTTAATCCCCTCCAAGATTTTTTTTACATTTGCTCGTTTGAATTGGGGATTTTATTTTTTATCTTGGCATTTATTGTATATCGCCGTCGTTGGTGTGTGCACGTGTGTGTGTTGATATAGAACGAGGCGTGATGGACTTTCACACTAACGATATGATGTTTGTTTGTTTGTTACATCGGGCTTTACGCCATTTTCAACACTAGTTCAGTCATATCGTGGCGGGCAATTATCCTAAATAGCTTTCCTGGACTTCATTTAGGCCTTAACCAGCACTAACCACATTCTATCCGTAAGCTTCTGCCAACCTATCACACAAAATTTAGAAGTGGTGGACAATTTAACATGTAATATCTTCAGTCAAATGTGTCACGGCAGCGTGGGCCTCGTCCGGGGCTCGAACTCACAACCTCGGTCATCAGACAAAACGCTCTAACCACTGAGTTATCCGGGTGGGCGCTAACGATATGAACTTTCATACTAATGCCCCCATCACACCAGAACACGTCCGCATCACGCTCACAAAGTTCCCATCACGTCCTGAAAATTTTAATGGACGTGGCGGGGACGGGGTTTAATTATCTTTCTAAATGGCTAAACCCCGAATATCATAGATCAATAAATGATCATACTTTTATTATCAAAAAAAACAATTGCACACGAAATAATGCATTTGTAGTTGTATTTCACTTACATGTAATTGTATATCAATAATTATATCTAAAACGTACATATATGCATCAGATATTAGTGCAGTGTATAACATGAAAGAATTTCTTATTTTTTTAATGCTTCGGATACTTATTATTTACGATCTATGTAGGCAAAATAGCGCTATGATATATATTTAAGGGACATAACTTATATTCAAAATAATCCCCCATTTCTAACAAACATAATAAAACCTTACTAGGCTTACTGTTGCACAATACATCTTAAAGTAACCCTAGGGTAAACAAATGTTCCAATTTCTGGCATTATTTAGCCAACCTATAAAAGTAGAAACTCAAAGATGGAATATGTCTCTCAATATAAGTATCTGGGGTTGGTTTTGTCTGAATATTTGTTGATATCGGTCGATATAACAATGTTCCTTTTGAGCAAAGACATTGTGTGTATGACTAGTGTAATAGTATTTGAGTTTTAAATATTGTTGAGGATGAGAGTCATTATATAATTGAAATTCCTTTGTACACTGAAATAAGAAACACTCTTCTTAGTAAAGCAGAATTATTTATCATGACTTTGAAAAATATGACATGTAAAGAAAAATTGAAGATCCTGTTACATGAGGAAACATTTGTTGATTTTACTGCCAAGATCGACCTGCTGTCAAATTTTAGAAAAAAGAAGTTACTCTGTTTCACATACAAGTAGCTGAATGTACAAATATGTTTCATGTATTGTTTTAGATGTAATATGTCATGGTCTTAGTTTGGTGTAGTTAGCCATTGTTAATCAGATCCTTTCTGATCTAATCAGAGGGGATATATGATATATTAAATCATGTCTTGTACTGCGCATTAGTGCCATAGATTTAAAATTTTCAGTTTGACAGAAGTAAGTTAATTTTATTGCAGATTTTACAATATGATTAGCAATGGTAATCTAACTTTTATAATGTAGATAGATGTATAGAACCTTATGTTAACAGTCTATACTAATTCTATTTTAGAATGGTTGCATACATGTATTTTAACTATATAACATAATTGTATTGTATATTGTTATGAATGTATATGAGACTTAAATAAATGAATAAATATATGTACACAGAAAAGAGTCCGACATATCCTAAGACAAAATTGAAATAGACGATAGACAAAAAGGGTCAATGGCAAGAATTGATGAATTTACTTGAATACTACACAATGGGGGCTTCCATGGTTGAGTGGTTTTGGTATCTGACAAGTTATCACTAGTCACTTACCGCTGTCAGTTTAAACCCCATCCGGAACTGTATAATTATCATGTGTCCAGATATTTTATAGAAAGGCGATGGCTGGAAAAGCCACAAAATGACCAAGCTTACTCATTATGTTCAAACCAAGAAATTCCAAGTTGCTATAAGACATCGAAACGGTTTGATTTTTCAAACTACGTCGCTAATGACCGTATTAAAAACGATTATAAATTTCATCGCTAGAAACATTTCTAGGCGTTAAGATATCCTTCAAGATTAAGTACTCGTATATATGAATTTAGAGATCGTAATGAGGTGTCGATAATTCATGATAAATCAATAACAACATCCGAGCGAAGTGTTGCCCTTTTTACGGTCACAAATGGACATAATTTTAATAAAATTTAAAAAGACACTGTAGTGCACTGTAGTAACAATAGTGTCGATTGCTTGAAAGAGTGCATTATTGACCCACATTATACAAATTATAATGATATTAATTATTCTGATCGACAGTATGTAGAAAAAAAACAAAGTGATCAATTCGTAGAATAAAGTACAAACTATTTACTAGTATATAAAGTGGTTGACATTTATCGCAAACATTGTTCGACCCATTGGCTAATGAGCAATCAAAATATAACGAATGGTTGTAATTTATTATAATAAAACATATTTGCATTGACACATAAAGAGCTTGTAATGGCATGTTGATGAAGCTTTGAAAGGTTTGATTAGAATAACAATTAAAACGTCAAATAATTATCAAAACGTTGAGTGCGCTCTAGACTCCGAGTCTTGTACAAAAGGGATGCCCGAGTACTAATGATACCATTTCCCACATATTCCAATTATGCATTAATCAACTCTTCTAATGCCGCCTGACACATATTGTCAAGGAACTTCAAACATTAATGGCATTTAGGAAAAACACAATTCACAAGCTCAGTTTGTCTATTTTGGTCGTCACTTTCAAAGGTCTGTGAACGATAAACACATTGTGCAGTCTGTACACAAAAATACCAGTAATATTTCTAAACATACGAATGTTTTGGTCAATATCCCGCTATTTCCAAGTAAGGAAATCAAGGATCAATAGAAATTTCATTGAGTGTTTATAAGTAAAGGTCATCAACATTCATATTAAGTCTTTATTCCTGACGTCTTCTGTAACACATCACTGCATCAAAGTAGCTTTAATTTAATCGTCGGTCTGCCATTCCTCTCACGTGAATCCTATTTTTTTCACGGAAGGTTAAGTTAAATCAACAATCCAAGGGTGTATTTTTCTGAAGGTATAATACCCTTCTTTGAGTACATACGCCCATCACGATGGTGTGATTCCACCTCATATGTATGTACGTGCTGTGTCTATAACAAAAAGTATCTCAAAGCAAATACAATCGTTATTGATATCGACAGAGGGCTGATATCAAAGTCCATTGCTCGTTTTTGTTAGCAGTACAGTGTATCGTAAACTCGTTACAGCTGAGTTAATGCTGATCTTGTGCTATATTTTATTGTTCTCTTGTGATTTACAATAAGTTACTGACCTTACGTATACTCTGGTTCGCTAACCATCCATATGAATGTATATAAATGATGTTGGAGATCCAAGTTGTAGTAGAAAGCATGCGATGATTGATTGGCGGGTTTTGCAGTGTTTTCTCCCGATCCTGATTATTTTACTTGGATTTATCGTAACAGCTTGACGACTTTCCAACTTCAACAGTTGCGGAAGACTCCAGGTGTTCATCTGGCTGGTCAGCCTCCTCGCATGCGAGCTTTGCCTGATCCCGGGTGGTATTTGAACACACTGGAGAGACGTTATTGATTACTAGTTAGGACCCTTAACCACCTGACATTGAGGTCATTCCCCCGATCTTTTACAAGTCAGAAAACACCAGTTGATAAATAACGATATATGAGATTAAAGATAAATATGTGAGTTTCGCTAAGGGAGTATCAAGTATATAATAGTGATACTTTACTCATTGTGCTGATATAGTGAAATTGTGTACAGTAAACTTCGCTTTACTATCAACCCTTTATAAGCTACTATCTCCAAATAAAAGCCACTCGATGAATGGATCCTATTCTTTTAAAAACCGTCATTGATTACATAGAACAAAATGACCCCGCAATAAAGGTCACCTGTCGATAAAGCCCACATTTTGTCGTACCCAGATGTTTTTTTTCACAGGTTTGACTGTATATGGAAGAGTCGTACACGGTGAAGTTGTTATCATTTCCCCGAACAAAACTTTTCTTCACTACTTTGTTATGGAAGAAGAGAAAATATGGATGTAATAAAATAATTATCACCCAAAGCTTTATTGTAACAGTGTTCAACTGTATACAGTTTTTGAATTGTTTCGTAGACTCTACGTTTCAATATTGGATATCGACTGTAGGTATACGGCGCCACATTCCTTAGCAGCATCGGCGAGATTTGGGTCTTGCAGCATGATCGCTTTCAAAATTCTGCCGTGAAGAAAAGTAACGAATCCCTGAAAGTCATCTTTGAGACTAATACGAGCGAGCTGTGATTACATGCTTCTGGTTTGATGTTAAATAAATAAATATATACTTTGTATAGTGTATCTAATTAAGCTGTATAGTAGGACTGTGGTTTGGCCAATCATAGTTAAAATATCTTGAATGTCAACATCCAGCTTTCTGAGATCGGCCGATGCGCTTTCCAACTTCTAGAGCATCTTATCTTATTCCACTGTATTGTTTTTAAAATACAACAAAATCACCGAGGTTGTAATTTAAGTATATCATTTAATCTTTCTGTCTTCAAAAATACCATTTCTTCTAGTTTCAGAATGTATATACACTGTACATGGTCGTTTTAATTTATGTCACTCCCATTTTTGTATGCATGACTGGCCCACTTGGGTGGACTGGTAAAAACGTAATTCTAAAAATTTATATATGGAAGGCACTTGAAATTTGTCTTAGCTGTAAGGTGGATGTCCACAGACCAGTTAGTGCGATTTCGCCACCACGCTTTACTGTGTTTCATATTTGGATTGTTGTTCACATTGACGTTATTATTGTTATCATTACGTTAAAAAATAAAGTGGATCTTTGAAGTTTTGGACTTGTAGTAACTATACTGTTGAATTGTGATTAGCAACAGGAATTCATGTGCTGACAAATTGTACATTTAGCTAATTCCCCGAAATAAAGTAACGCGCGCACACAATAAAGAAATACAAAAAATTAGCGGCGTTACATGTGATGAAGAATAGCGGCTAGTATTTCGGTACCTTACGTTTAATCATTGCCAAGCGAGTTACAACTAAATTGACAATTACACTTATCCTTTATATTTGCAACGTTCAGTGCAAGTTCGGACATATTGAATTATAGAAATTGTGCGTCCATCTTTATCAACATGAACAACAGGCGGCGTATGGAGATCCAACACCCGCCAAACAAGGAATCCCAATTCACCATGAAAATGCAAGAATTACCGATCGGCACCAGACCTACAAAATGAGGTTATGGGCACACAACTATGTTTCAAACAGAGGTAAAAACACAAACATCACACAGTAAGTATCTGATTATCTAAATGAGCTCCAACACACAACAATTACAGTTCAGCACCAGACCTACAAAATGAGGTTATAGGCACACAACTATGTTTCAAACAGAGGTAAAAACACACAAATCACACAGTAAGTTTCAGATTATCTAAATGAGGTCCAACACACAAGAATTACCGATCAATACCAGACCTACAAAATGAGGTTATGGGCACACAACTATGTTTCAAACGGAGGTAAAAACACACACACGTCACACATAAATTTATGATTATCTAAATGGTGTCCAACACACAAGAATTACCGATCAACACCAGACCCACAAAATGAGGTTATGGGCACACAGAGGTAAAAACACACACACATCACACAGTAAGTTTATGATTATCTAAATGAGGTCCAACACACAAGAATTACCGATCAACACCTGACCTACAAAATGAGGTTATGGGCACACATCTATGTTTCAAACAGAAGTAAAAAAAACACACACATCACACAGTAAGTTTCAGATTATCTAAATGAGGTCCAACACACAAGAATTACCGATCAACATCAGACCTACAAAATGAGGTTATGTGCACACAGAGGTAAAAATAAACACACACCACGCAGTACGTTTATGATTATCTAAATAAGGTCCAACACACAAGAATTACCGATCAACACCAGACCTACAAAATGAAGTTATGGGCTCTCAACTATGTTTCAAACAAAGGTAAAAACACACACATCACACAGTAAATTTCTGATTATCTAAATGAGGTCCAACACACAAGAATTACCGATCAACACCAGACCTACAAAATGAGGTAAAGGGCACACAACTATGTTTCAAACAGTGGTAAAAACACACACATCACACAGTAAGTTTCAGATTATCTAAATGAGGGCCAACACACAAGAATTACCGATCAACACCAGACCTACAAAATGAGGTTATGGGCACACAACTATGTTTCAAACAGAGGTAAAACACACACACATCACACAGTAAGTTTCAGATTATCTGAATGAGGTCTGTAGCAACGTTAAATGTCGCATTTGACGTTATATGTCGCAAGGCTGACGCTAAATGTCGGAACCAACGCTAAATGTCGCAAAACCTCCTGACGCTATATGTCGCATCTGTAACGCTAAATGTCGCAACAAATAGCACTGACGCTATATGTCGCAACATCAACGCTAAATGTCGCACTCATTCTTCAACCTCTATAATGCAGAGTTATCGTTCCCGCTACACTCGTATATGTTTAATAAATAATGGTTCCACCCACAGGTAACTGTATCATGAATAGATAATAAAAATTAAAAAAAAAAAAATATTTAGTAATATATTAACAAGGTATATTACAACAAAAATCCCAAGATTTTTAAAGCATCAAAAAAAATTTTTGGCTAAAGATATTTCCAGTGATCGATTATATTCATAAAACATATCGTTAAAACAACATTCATGCAAAATCCCAGAGAAATCCGTCGCCTAGTTTACGAGTTATGCCACAAAATGTAAATCAATGCTTCGGGACGATCACTGAGGTGATTTTGACATCCACTAAATTTACATAAAATAGACGATATTTAGTCTTAACCGTTGTGTACAAACATAATGAACAGCTACACTTAGAAAACACAAATGTTGGAACACATTTACCCCCATGACAATTTGTAAATTCGTAACATGTGAATGTTTTAGCAATAAACAAACTTTCGGCTTTAATTTTTATCCCCGATAGACTCCATTTTGGTTCATATGACGCGCGTGCTATCCAGTTTGTGACAACGATTTTCATTGGCCGATTTCAAAGGGGTTTTCCCAGGTGAAATGACGTATTTGGTTCCCGGCCAATGAAAACGAACGTTACAAAATACACTGGGATTTCTCTAGAGTCATCGACAGAATGAAGTTTTTACGTTGATATTTAGATAAAATCGGAATTTAAACGTTGAATTACATGTTATGAAGGTAAAATAATGTAAACAAATAAAGCTTTCAATGCAGGAATATGTTTTTGTTCAATTACGGCCGTAAAAAGTATATTCATTTGCATGAATTCACCGGAATCCTTGATGAAATTGAAAAACAAAAGTCACCTCAGTGATCGTCCAGAGGATTTTCGTTGAAATATACCTTGTTAATATATTACTAAATATTTTTTTAAATTTTTTTTTTTAAATTTTTATTATCTATTCATGATACAGTTACCTGTGGTTCCACCGTTCATAATAATGTTTAGTTAATCCCCTCTAAGATTTTTTATACATTTGCTCGTTTGAATTGGGGATTTTATTTTTTATCTTGGCATTTATTGTATATCGCCGTCGTTGGTGTGTGCACGTGTGTGTGTTGATATAGAACGAGGCGTGATGGACTTTCACACTAACGATATGATGTTTGTTTGTTTGTTACATCGGGCTTTACGCCATTTTCAACACTAGTTCAGTCATATCGTGGCGGGCAATTATCCTAAATAGCTTTCCTGGACTTCATTTAGGCCTTAACCAGCACTATCCGTAAGCTTCTGCCAAGCTATCCCACAAAATTTAGAAGTGGTGGACAATTTAACATGTAATATCTTCAGTCAAATGTGTCACGGCAGCGTGGGCCTCGTCCGGGGCTCGAACTCACAACCTCGGTCATCAGACAAAACGCTCTAACCACTGAGTTATCCGGGTGGGCGCTAACGATATGAACTTTCACACTAATGCCCCCATCACACCAGAACACGTCCGCATCACGCTCACAAAGTTCCCATCACGTCCTGAAAATTTTAATGGACGTGGCGGGGACGGGGTTTAATTATCTTTCTAAATGGCTAAGCCCCGAATATCATAGATCAATAAATGATCATACTTTTATTATTAAAAAAAACAATTGCACACGAAATAATGCATTTGTAGTTGTATTTCACTTACATGTAATTGTATATCAATAATTATATCTAAAACGTACATATATGCATCAGATATTAGTGCAGTGTATAACATGAAAGAATTTCTTATTTTTTTAATGCTTCGGATACTTATTATTTACGATCTATGTAGGCAAAATAGCGCTATGATATATATTTAAGGGACATAACTTATATTCAAAATAATCCCCCATTTCTAACAAACATAATAAAACCTTACTAGGCTTACTGTTGCACAATACATCTTAAAGTAACCCTAGGGTAAACAAATGTTCCAATTTCTGGCATTATTTAGCCAACCTATAAAAGTAGAAACTCAAAGATGGAATATGTCTCTCAATATAAGTATCTGGGGTTGGTTTTGTCTGAATATTTGTTGATATCGGTCGATATAACAATGTTCCTTTTGAGCAAAGACATTGTGTGTATGACTAGTGTAATGGTATTTGAGTTTTAAATATTGTTGAGGATGAGAGTCATTATATAATTGAAATTCCTTTGTACACTGAAATAAGAAACACTCTTCTTAGTAAAGCAGAATTATTTATCATGACTTTGAAAAATATGACATGTAAAGAAAAATTGAAGATCCTGTTACATGAGGAAACATTTGTTGATTTTACTGCCAAGATCGACCTGCTGTCAAATTTTAGAGAAAAGAAGTTACTCTGTTTCACATACAAGTAGCTGAATGTACAAATATGTTTCATGTATTGTTTTAGATGTAATATGTCATGGTCTTAGTTTGGTGTAGTTAGCCATTGTTAATCAGATCCTTTCTGATCTAATCAGAGGGGATATATGATATATTAAATCATGTCTTGTACTGCGCATTAGTGCCATAGATTTAAAATTTTCAGTTTGACAGAAGTAAGTTAATTTTATTGCAGATTTTACAATATGATTAGCAATGGTAATCTAACTTTTATAATGTAGATAGATGTATAGAACCTTATGTTAACAGTCTATACTAATTCTATTTTAGAATGGTTGCATACATGTATTTTAACTATATAACATAATTGTATTGTATATTGTTATGAATGTATATGAGACTTAAATAAATGAATAAATATATGTACACAGAAAAGAGTCCGACATATCCTAAGACAAAATTGAAATAGACGATAGACAAAAAGGGTCAATGGCAAGAATTGATGAATTTACTTGGATACTACACAATGGGGGCCTCCATGGTTAAGTGGTTTTGGTATCTGACAAGTTATCACTAGTCACTTACCGCTGTCAGTTTAAACCCCATCCGGAACTGTATAATTATCATGTGTCCAGCTATTTTATAAGAAAGGCGATGGCTGGAAAAGCCACAAAATGACCAAGCTTTCTCATTATGTTCAAACCAAGAAATTCCAAGTTGCTATAAGACATCGAAACGGTTTGATTTTTCAAACTACGTCGCTAATGACCGTATTAAAAACGATTATAAATTTCATCGCTAGAAACATTTCTAGGCGGTAAGATATCCTTCAAGATTAAGTACTCGTATATATGAATTTAGAGATCGTAATGAGGTGTCGATAATTCATGATAAATCAATAACAACATCCGAGCGAAGTGTTGCCCTTTTTACAGTCACAAATGGACATAATTTTAATAAAATTTAAAAAGACACTGTAGTGCACTGTAGTAACAATAGTGTCGATTCCTTGAAAGAGTGCATTATTGACCCACATTATACAAATTATAATGATATTAATTATTCTGATCGACAGTATGTAGAAAAAAAACAAAGTGATCAATTCGTAGAATAAAGTACAAACTATTTACTAGTATATAAAGTGGTTGACATTTATCGCAAACATTGTTCGACCCATTGGCTAATGAGCAATCAAAATATAACGAATGGTTGTAATTTATTATAATAAAACATATTTGCATTGACACATAAAGAGCTTGTAATGGCATGTTGATGAAGCTTTGAAAGGTTTGATTAGAATAACAATTAAAACGTCAAATAATTATCAAAACGTTGAGTGCGCTCTAGACTCCGAGTCTTGTACAAAAGGGATGCCCGAGTACTAATGATACCATTTTCCACATATTCCAATTATGCATTAATCAACTCTTCTAATGCCGCCTGACACATATTGTCAAGGAACTTAAAGCATTAATGGCATTTAGGAAAAACACAATTCACAAGCTCAGTTTGTCTATTTTGGTCGTCACTTTCAAAGGTCTGTGAACGATAAACACATTGTGCAGTCTGTACACAAAAATACCAGTAATATTTCTAAACATACGAATGTTTTGGTCAATATCCCGCTATTTCCAAGTAGGGAAATCAAGGATCAATAGAAATTTCATTGAGTGTTTATAAGTAAAGGTCATCAACATTCATATTAAGTCTTTATTCCTGACGTCTTCTGTAACACATCACTGCAACAAAGTAGCTTTAATTTAATCGTCGGTCTGCCATTCCTCTCACGTGAATCCTATTTTTTTCACGGAAGGTTAAGTTAAATCAACAATCCAAGGGTGTATTTTTCTGAAGGTATAATACCCTTCTTTGAGTACATACGCCCATCACGATGGTGTGATTCCACCTCATATGTATGTACGTGCTGTGTCTATAACAAAAAGTATCTCAAAGCAAATACAATCGTTATTGATATCGACAGAGGGCTGATATCTAAGTCCATTGCTCGTTTTTGTTAGCAGTACAGTGTATCGTAAACTCGTTACAGCTGAGTTAATGCTGATCTTGTGCTATATTTTATTGTTCTCTTGTGATTTACAATAAGTTACTGACCTTACGTATACTCTGGTTCGCTAACCACCAATATAATAATATGTATATAAATGATGTTGGAGATCCAAGTTGTAGTAGAAAGCATGCGATGATTGATTGGCGGGTTTTGCAGTGTTTTCTCCCGATCCTGATTATTTTACTTGGATTTATCGTAACAGCTTGACGACTTTCCAACTTCAACAGTTGCGGAAGACTCCAGGTGTACATCTGGCTGGTCAGCCTCCTCGCATGCGAGCTTTGCCTGATCCCGGTTGGTATTTGAACACACTGGAGAGACGTTATTGATTACTAGTTAGGACCCTTAACCACCTGACATTGAGGTCATTCCCCCGATCTTTTACAAGTCAGAAAACACCAGTTGATAAATAACGATATATGAGATTAAAGATGAATATGTGAGTTTTGCTAAGGGAGTATCAAGTATATAATAGTGATACTTTACTCATTGTGCTGATATAGTGAAATTGTGTACAGTAAACTTCGCTTTACTATCAACCCTTTATAAGCTACTATCTCCAAATAAAAGCCACTCGATGAATGGATCCTATTCTTTTAAAAACCGTCATTGATTACATAGAACAAAATGACCCCGGAATAAAGGCCACCTGTCGATAAAGCCCACATTTTGTCGTACCCAGATGTTTTTTTCACAGGTTTGACTGTATATGGAAGAGTCGTACACGGTGAAGTTGTTATCATTTCCCCGAACAAAACTTTTCTTCACTACTTTGTTATGGAAGAAGAGAAAATATGGATGTAATAAAATAATTATCACCCAAAGCTTTATTGTAACAGTGTTCAACTGTATACAGTTTTTGAATTGTTTCGTAGACTCTACGTTTCAATATTGGATATCGACTGTAGGTATACGGCGCCACATTCCTTAGCAGCATCGGCGAGATTTGGGTCTTGCAGCATGATCGCTTTCAAAATTCTGCCGTGAAGAAAAGTAACGAATCCCTGAAAGTCATCTTTGAGACTAATACGAGCGAGCTGTGATTACATGCTTCTGGTTTGATGTTAAATAAATAAATATATACTTTGTATAGTGTATCTAATTAAGCTGTATAGTAGGACTGTGGTTTGGCCAATCATAGTTAAAATATCTTGAATGTCAACATCCAGCTTTCTGAGATCGGCCGATGCGCTTTCCAACTTCTAGAGCATCTTATCTTATTCCACTGTATTGTTTTTAAGATACAACAAAATCACCGAGGTTGTAATTCAAGTATATCATTTAATCTTTCTGTCTTCAAAAATACACTTTCTTCTAGTTTCAGAATGTATATACACTGTACATGGTCGTTTTAATTTATGTCACTCCCATTTTTGTATGCATGACTGGCCCACTTGGGTGGACTGGTAAAAACGTAATTCTAAAAATTTATATATGGAAGGCACTTGAAATTTGTCTTAGCTGTAAGGTGGATGTCCACAGACCAGTTAGTGCGATTTCGCCACCACGCTTTACTGTGTTTCATATTAGGATTGTTGTTCACATTGACGTTATTATTGTTATCATTACGTTAAAAAATAAAGTGGATCTTTGAAGTTTTGGACTTGTAGTAACTATACTGTTGAATTGTGATTAGCAACAGGAATTCATGTGCTGACAGATTGTACATTTAGCTAATTCCCCGAAATAAAGTAACGTGCGCAAACAATAAAGAAATACAAGAAATTAGCGGCGTTACATGTGATGAAGAACAGCGGCTAGTATTTCGGTATCTTACGTTTAATCATTGCCAAGCGAGTTACAACTAAATTGACAATTACACTTATCCTTTATATTTGCAACGTTCAGTGCAAGTTCGGACATATTGAATTACCGATCGGCACCAGACCTACAAAATGAGGTTATGTGCATACAGAGGTAAAAATAAACACACATCACGCCGTAGGTTTATGGTTATCTAAATAAGGTCCAACACACAAGAATTACCGATCAACACCAGACCTACAAAATGAAGTTATGGGCTCACAACTATGTTTCAAACAAAGGTAAAAACACACACATCACACAGTAAGTTTCTGATTATCTAAATGAGGTCCAACACACAAGAATTACCGATCAACACCAGACCTACAAAATGAGGTAAAGGGCACACAACTATGTTTCAAACAGTGGTAAAAACACACACATCACACAGTAAGTTTCAGATTATCTAAATGAGGGCCAACACACAAGAATTACCGATCAACACCAGACCTACAAAATGAGGTTATGGGCACACAACTATGTTTCAAACAGAGGTAAAACACACACACATCACACATTAAGTTTCAGATTATCTGAATGAGGTCTGTAGCAACGTTAAATGTCGCATTTGACGTTATATGTCGCAAGGCTGACGCTAAATGTCGGAACCAACGCTAAATGTCGCAAAACCTCCTGACGCTATATGTCGCATCTGTAACGCTGATGTCGCAACAAATAGCACTGACGCTATATGCCGCAATATCAACGCTAAATGTCGCACTCATTCTTCAACCTCTATAATGCAGAGTTATCGTTCCCGCTACACTCGTATATGTTTAATAAATAATGGTTCCACCGTTCATAATAATGTTTAGTTAATCCCCTCTAAGATTTTTTTTACATTTGCTCGTTTGAATTTGGGATTTTATTTTTTATCTTGGCATTTATTGTATATCGCCGTCGTTGGTGTGTGCACGTGTGTGTGTTGATATAGAACGAGGCGTGATGGACTTTCACACTAACGTTATGATGTTTGTTTGTTTGTTACATCGGGCTTTACGCCATTTTCAACACTAGTTCAGTCATATCGTGGCGGGCAATTATCCTAAATAGCTTTCCTGGACTTCATTTAGGCCTTAACCAGCACTATCCGTAAGCTTCTGCCAAGCTATCCCACAAAATTTAGAAGTGGTGGACAATTTAACATGTAATATCTTCAGTCAAATGTGTCACGGCAGCGTGGGCCTCGTCCGGGGCTCGAACTCACAACCTCGGTCATCAGACAAAACGCTCTAACCACTGAGTTATCCGGGGTGGCGCTAACGATATGAACTTTCACACTAATGCCCCCATCACACCAAAACACGTCCGCATCACGCTCACAAAGTTCCCATCACGTCCTGAAAATTTTAATGGACGTGGCGGGGACGGGGTTTAATTATCTTTCTAAATGGCTAAACCCCGAATATTATAGATCAATAAATGATCATACTTTTATTATTAAAAAAAACAATTGCACACGAAATAATGCATTTGTAGTTGTATTTCACTTTACATGTAATTGTTTATCAATAATTATATCTAAAACGTACATATATGCATCAGATATTAGTGCAGTGTATAACATGAAAGAATTTCTTATTTTTTTAATGCTTCGGATACTTATTATTTACGATCTATGTAGGCAAAATAGCGCTATGATATATATTTAAGGGACATAACTTATATTCAAAATAATCCCCCATTTCTAACAAACATAATAAAACCTTACTAGGCTTACTGTTGCACAATACATCTTAAAGTAACCCTAGGGTAAACAAATGTTCCAATTTCTGGCATTATTTAGCCAACCTATAAAAGTAGAAACTCAAAGATGGAATATGTCTCTCAATATAAGTATCTGGGGTTGGTTTTGTCTGAATATTTGTTGATATCGGTCGATATAACAATGTTCCTTTTGAGCAAAGACATTGTGTGTATGACTAGTGTAATAGTATTTGAGTTTTAAATATTGTTGAGGATGAGAGTCATTATATAATTGAAATTCCTTTGTACACTGAAATAAGAAACACTCTTCTTAGTAAAGCAGAATTATTTATCATGACTTTGAAAAATATGACATGTAAAGAAAAATTGAAGATCCTGTTACATGAGGAAACATTTGTTGATTTTACTGCCAAGATCGACCTGCTGTCAAATTTTAGAAAAAAGAAGTTACTCTGTTTCACTGAATGTACAAATATGTTTCATGTATTGTTTTAGATGTAATATGTCATGTCTTAGTTTGGTGTAGTTAGCCATTGTTAATCAGATCCTTTCTGATCTAATCAGAGGGGATATATGATATATTAAATCATGTCTTGTACTGCGCATTAGTGCCATAGATTTAAAATTTTCAGTTTGACAGAAGTAAGTTAATTTTATTGCAGATTTTACAATATGATTAGCAATGGTAATCTAACTTTTATAATGTAGATAGAAGTATAAGAACCTTATGTTAACAGTCTATACTAATTCTATTTTAGAATGGTTGCATACATGTATTTTAACTATATAACATAATTGTATTGTATATTGTTATGAATGTATATGAGACTTAAATAAATGAATAAATATATGTACACAGAAAAGAGTCCGACATATCCTAAGACAAAATTGAAATAGACGATAGACAAAAAGGGTCAATGGCAAGAATTGATGAATTTACTTGAATACTACACAATGGGGGCCTCCATGGTTAAGTGGTTTTGGTATCTGACAAGTTATCACTAGTCACTTACCGCTGTCAGTTTAAACCCCATCCGGAACTGTATAATTATCATGTGTCCAGCTATTTTATAAGAAAGGCGATGGCTGGAAAAGCCACAAAATGACCAAGCTTACTCATTATGTTCAAACCAAGAAATTCCAAGTTGCTATAAGACATCGAAACGGTTTGGTTTTTCAAACTACGTCGCTAATGACCGTATTAAAAACGATTATAAATTTCATCGCTAGAAACATTTCTAGGCGGTAAGATATCCTTCAAGATTAAGTACTCGTATATATGAATTTAGAGATCGTAATGAGGTGTCGATAATTCATGATAAATCAATAACAACATCCGAGCGAAGTATTGCCCTTTTTACGGTCGCAAATGGACATAATTTTAATAAAATTTAAAAAGACACTGTAGTGCACTGTAGTAACAATAGTGTCGATTCCTTGAAAGAGTGCATTATTGACCCACATTATACAAATTATAATGATATTAATTATTCTGATCGACAGTATGTAGAAAAAAAACAAAGTGATCAATTCGTAGAATAAAGTACAAACTATTTACTAGTATATAAAGTGGTTGACATTTATCGCAAACATTGTTCGACCCATTGGCTAATGAGCAATCAAAATATAACGAATGGTTGTAATTTATTATAATAAAACATATTTGCATTGACACATAAAGAGCTTGTAATGGCATGTTGATGAAGCTTTGAAAGGTTTGATTAGAATAACAATTAAAACGTCAAATAATTATCAAAACGTTGAGTGCGCTCTAGACTCCGAGTCTTGTACAAAAGGGATGCCCGAGTACTAATGATACCATTTTCCACATATTCCAATTATGCATTAATCAACTCTTCTAATGCCGCCTGACACATATTGTCAAGGAACTTAAAGCATTAATGGCATTTAGGAAAAACACAATTCACAAGCTCAGTTTGTCTATTTTGGTCGTCACTTTCAAAGGTCTGTGAACGATAAACACATTGTGCAGTCTGTACACAAAAATACCAGTAATATTTCTAAACATACGAATGTTTTGGTCAATATCCCGCTATTTCCAAGTAGGGAAATCAAGGATCAATAGAAATTACATTGAGTGTTTATAAGTAAAGGTCATCAACATTCATATTAAGTCTTTATTCCTGACGTCTTCTGTAACACATCACTGCAACAAAGTAGCTTTAATTTAATCGTCGGTCTGCCATTCATCTCACGTGAATCCTATTTTTTTCACGGAAGGTTAAGTTAAATCAACAATCCAAGGGTGTATTTTTCTGAAGGTATAATACCCTTCTTTGAGTACATACGCCCATCACGATGGTGTGATTCCACCTCATATGTATGTACGTGCTGTGTCTATAACAAAAAGTATCTCAAAGCAAATACAATCGTTATTGATATCGACAGAGGGCTGATATCTAAGTCCATTGCTCGTTTTTGTTAGCAGTACAGTGTATCGTAAACTCGTTACAGCTGAGTTAATGCTGATCTTGTGCTATATTTTATTGTTCTCTTGTGATTTACAATAAGTTACTGACCTTACGTATACTCTGGTTCGCTAACCACCAATATAATAATATGTATATAAATGATGTTGGAGATCCAAGTTGTAGTAGAAAGCATGCGATGATTGATTGGCGGGTTTTGCAGTGTTTTCTCCCGATCCTATTATTTTACTTGGATTTATCGTAACAGCTTGACGACTTTCCAACTTCAACAGTTGCGGAAGACTCCAGGTGTACATCTGGCTGGTCAGCCTCCTCGCATGCGAGCTTTGCCTGATCCCGGTTGGTATTTGAACACACTGGAGAGACGTTATTGATTACTAGTTAGGACCCTTAACCACCTGACATTGAGGTCATTCCCCCGATCTTTTACAAGTCAGAAAACACCAGTTGATAAATAACGATATATGAGATTAAAGATGAATATGTGAGTTTTGCTAAGGGAGTATCAAGTATATAATAGTGATACTTTACTCATTGTGCTGATATAGTGAGATTGTGTACAGTAAACTTCGCTTTACTATCAACCCTTTATAAGCGACTATCTCCAAATAAAAGCCACTCGATGAATGGATCCTATTCTTTTAAAAACCGTCATTGATTACATAGAACAAAATGACCCCGGAATAAAGGCCACCTGTCGATAAAGCCCACATTTTGTCGTACCCAGATGTTTTTTTCACAGGTTTGACTGTATATGGAAGAGTCGTACACGGTGAAGTTGTTATCATTTCCCCGAACAAAACTTTTCTTCACTACTTTGTTATGGAAGAAGAGAAAATATGGATGTAATAAAATAATTATCACCCAAAGCTTTATTGTAACAGTGTTCAACTGTATACAGTTTTTGAATTGTTTCGTAGACTCTACGTTTCAATATTGGATATCGACTGTAGGTATACGGCGCCACATTCCTTAGCAGCATCGGCGAGATTTGGGTCTTGCAGCATGATCGCTTTCAAAATTCTGCCGTGAAGAAAAGTAACGAATCCCTGAAAGTCATCTTTGAGACTAATACGAGCGAGCTGTGATTACATGCTTCTGGTTTGATGTTAAATAAATAAATATATACTTTGTATAGTGTATCTAATTAAGCTGTATAGTAGGACTGTGGTTTGGCCAATCATAGTTAAAATATCTTGAATGTCAACATCCAGCTTTCTGAGATCGGCCGATGCGCTTTCCAACTTCTAGAGCATCTTATCTTATTCCACTGTATTGTTTTTAAAATACAACAAAATCACCGAGGTTGTAATTCAAGTATATCATTTAATCTTTCTGTCTTCAAAAATACACTTTCTTCTAGTTTCAGAATGTATATACACTGTACATGGTCGTTTTAATTTATGTCACTCCCATTTTTGTATGCATGACTGGCCCACTTGGGTGGACTGGTAAAAACGTAATTCTAAAAATTTATATATGGAAGGCACTTGAAATTTGTCTTAGCTGTAAGGTGGATGTCCACAGACCAGTTAGTGCGATTTCGCCACCACGCTTTACTGTGTTTCATATTAGGATTGTTGTTCACATTGACGTTATTATTGTTATCATTACGTTAAAAAATAAAGTGGATCTTTGAAGTTTTGGACTTGTAGTAACTATACTGTTGAATTGTGATTAGCAACAGGAATTCATGTGCTGACAGATTGTACATTTAGCTAATTCCCCGAAATAAAGTAACGCGCGCACACAATAAAGAAATACAAGAAATTAGCGGCGTTACATGTGATGAAGAACAGCGGCTAGTATTTCGGTACCTTACGTTTAATCATTGCCAAGCGAGTTACAACTAAATTGACAATTACACTTATCCTTTATATTTGCAACGTTCAGTGCAAGTTCGGACATATTGAATTATAGAAATTGTGCGTCCATCTTTATCAACATGAACAACAGGCGGCGTATGGAGATCCAACACCCGCCAAACAAGGAATCCCAATTCACCATGAAAATGCAAGAATTACCGATCGGCACCAGACCTACAAAATGAGGTTATGGGCACACAACTATGTTTCAAACAGAGGTAAAAACACAAACATCACACAGTAAGTATCTGATTATCTAAATGAGCTCCAACACACAACAATTACCGATCGGCACCAGACCTACAAAATGAGGTTATAGGCACACAACTATGTTTCAAACAGAGGTAAAAACACACAAATCACACAGTAAGTTTCAGATTATCTAAATGAGGTCCAACACACAAGAATTACCGATCAATACCAGACCTACAAAATGAGGTTATGGGCGCACAACTATGTTTCAAACGGAGGTAAAAACACACACACGTCACACATTAAGTTTATGATTATCTAAATGGTGTCCAACACACAAGAATTACCGATCAACACCAGACCCACAAAATGAGGTTATGGGCACACAGAGGTAAAAACACACACACATCACACAGTAAGTTTATGATTATCTAAATGAGGTCCAACACACAAGAATTACCGATCAACACCTGACCTACAAAATGAGGTTATGGGCACACATCTATGTTTCAAACAGAAGTAAAAAAACACACACATCACACAGTAAGTTTATGATTATCTAAATGAGGTCCAACACACAAGAATTACCGATCAACATCAGACCTACAAAATGAGGTTATGTGCATACAGAGGTAAAAATAAACACACATCACGCCGTACGTTTATGGTTATCTAAATAAGGTCCAACACACAAGAATTACCGATCAACACCAGACCTACAAAATGAAGTTATGGGCTCACAACTATGTTTCAAACAAAGGTAAAAACACACACATCACACAGTAAGTTTCTGATTATCTAAATGAGGTCCAACACACAAGAATTACCGATCAACACCAGACCTACAAAATGAGGTAAAGGGCACACAACTATGTTTCAAACAGTGGTAAAAACACACACATCACACAGTAAGTTTCAGATTATCTAAATGAGGACCAACACACAAGAATTACCGATCAACACCAGACCTACAAAATGAGGTTATGGGCACACAACTATGTTTCAAACAGAGGTAAAACACACACACATCACACATTAAGTTTCAGATTATCTGAATGAGGTCTGTAGCAACGTTAAATGTCGCATTTGACGTTATATGTCGCAAGGCTGACGCTAAATGTCGGAACCAACGCTAAATGTCGCAAAACCTCCTGACGCTATATGTCGCATCTGTAACGCTGATGTCGCAACAAATAGCACTGACGCTATATGTCGCAATATCAACGCTAAATGTCGCACTCATTCTTCAACCTCTATAATGCAGAGTTATCGTTCCCGCTATACTCGTATATGTTTAATAAATAATGGTTCCACCGTTCATAATAATGTTTAGTTAATCCCCTCTAAGATTTTTTTACATTTGCTCGTTTGAATTTGGGATTTTATTTTTTATCTTGGCATTTATTGTATATCGCCGTCGTTGGTGTGTGCACGTGTGTGTGTTGATATAGAACGAGGCGTGATGGACTTTCACACTAACGTTATGATGTTTGTTTGTTTGTTACATCGGGCTATACGCCATTTTCAACACTAGTTCAGTCATATCGTGGCGGGCAATTATCCTAAATAGCTTTCCTGGACTTCATTTAGGCCTTAACCAGCACTATCCGTAAGCTTCTGCCAAGCTATCCCACAAAATTTAGAAGTGGTGGACAATTTAACATGTAATATCTTCAGGCAAATGTGTCACGGCAGCGTGGGCCTCGTCCGGGGCTCGAACTCACAACCTCGGTCATCAGACAAAACGCTCTAACCACTGAGTTATCCGGGGTGGCGCTAACGATATGAACTTTCACACTAATGCCCCCATCACACCAAAACACGTCCGCATCACGCTCACAAAGTTCCCATCACGTCCTGAAAATTTTAATGGACGTGGCGGGGACGGGGTTAAATTATCTTTCTAAATGGCTAAACCCCGAATATTATAGATCAATAAATGATCATACTTTTATTATTAAAAAAAACAATTGCACACGAAATAATGCATTTGTAGTTGTATTTCACTTTACATGTAATTGTTTATCAATAATTATATCTAAAACGTACATATATGCATCAGATATTAGTGCAGTGTATAACATGAAAGAATTTCTTATTTTTTTAATGCTTCGGATACTTATTATTTACGATCTATGTAGGCAAAATAGCGCTATGATATATATTTAAGGGACATAACTTATATTCAAAATAATCCCCCATTTCTAACAAACATAATAAAACCTTACTAGGCTTACTGTTGCACAATACATCTTAAAGTAACCCTAGGGTAAACAAATGTTCCAATTTCTGGCATTATTTAGCCAACCTATAAAAGTAGAAACTCAAAGATGGAATATGTCTCTCAATATAAGTATCTGGGGTTGGTTTTGTCTGAATATTTGTTGATATCGGTCGATATAACAATGTTCCTTTTGAGCAAAGACATTGTGTGTATGACTAGTGTAATAGTATTTGAGTTTTAAATATTGTTGAGGATGAGAGTCATTATATAATTGAAATTCCTTTGTACACTGAAATAAGAAACACTCTTCTTAGTAAAGCAGAATTATTTATCATGACTTTGAAAAATATGACATGTAAAGAAAAATTGAAGATCCTGTTACATGAGGAAACATTTGTTGATTTTACTGCCAAGATCGACCTGCTGTCAAATTTTAGAAAAAAGAAGTTACTCTGTTTCACTGAATGTACAAATATGTTTCATGTATTGTTTTAGATGTAATATGTCATGTCTTAGTTTGGTGTAGTTAGCCATTGTTAATCAGATCCTTTCTGATCTAATCAGAGGGGATATATGATATATTAAATCATGTCTTGTACTGCGCATTAGTGCCATAGATTTAAAATTTTCAGTTTGACAGAAGTAAGTTAATTTTATTGCAGATTTTACAATATGATTAGCAATGGTAATCTAACTTTTATAATGTAGATAGATGTATAAGAACCTTATGTTAACAGTCTATACTAATTCTATTTTAGAATGGTTGCATACATGTATTTTAACTATATAACATAATTGTATTGTATATTGTTATGAATGTATATGAGACTTAAATAAATGAATAAATATATGTACACAGAAAAGAGTCCGACATATCCTAAGACAAAATTGAAATAGACGATAGACAAAAAGGGTCAATGGCAAGAATTGATGAATTTACTTGAATACTACACAATGGGGGCCTCCATGGTTAAGTGGTTTTGGTATCTGACAAGTTATCACTAGTCACTTACCGCTGTCGGTTTAAACCCCATCCGGAACTGTATAATTATCATGTGTCCAGCTATTTTATAAGAAAGGCGATGGCTGGAAAAGCCACAAAATGACCAAGCTTACTCATTATGTTCAAACCAAGAAATTCCAAGTTGCTATAAGACATCGAAACGGTTTGATTTTTCAAACTACGTCGCTAATGACCGTATTAA
Organism: Lutraria lutraria; assembly: GCA_964023205.1. Taxonomy (NCBI): domain Eukaryota; kingdom Metazoa; phylum Mollusca; class Bivalvia; order Venerida; family Mactridae; genus Lutraria; species Lutraria lutraria. The sequence continues at coordinate 25,382,827 of OZ026844.1, read as the reverse complement.
AAACGATTATAAATTTCATCGCTAGAAACATTTCTAGGCGGTAAGATATCCTTCAAGATTAAGTACTCGTATATATGAATTTAGAGATCGTAATGAGGTGTCGATAATTCATGATAAATCAATAACAACATCCGAGCGAAGTATTGCCCTTTTTACGGTCGCAAATGGACATAATTTTAATAAAATTTAAAAAGACACTGTAGTGCACTGTAGTAACAATAGTGTCGATTCCTTGAAAGAGTGCATTATTGACCCACATTATACAAATTATAATGATATTAATTATTCTGATCGACAGTATGTAGAAAAAAAACAAAGTGATCAATTCGTAGAATAAAGTACAAACTATTTACTAGTATATAAAGTGGTTGACATTTATCGCAAACATTGTTCGACCCATTGGCTAATGAGCAATCAAAATATAACGAATGGTTGTAATTTATTATAATAAAACATATTTGCATTGACACATAAAGAGCTTGTAATGGCATGTTGATGAAGCTTTGAAAGGTTTGATTAGAATAACAATTAAAACGTCAAATAATTATCAAAACGTTGAGTGCGCTCTAGACTCCGAGTCTTGTACAAAAGGGATGCCCGAGTACTAATGATACCATTTTCCACATATTCCAATTATGCATTAATCAACTCTTCTAATGCCGCCTGACACATATTGTCAAGGAACTTAAAGCATTAATGGCATTTAGGAAAAACACAATTCACAAGCTCAGTTTGTCTATTTTGGTCGTCACTTTCAAAGGTCTGTGAACGATAAACACATTGTGCAGTCTGTACACAAAAATACCAGTAATATTTCTAAACATACGAATGTTTTGGTCAATATCCCGCTATTTCCAAGTAGGGAAATCAAGGATCAATAGAAATTACATTGAGTGTTTATAAGTAAAGGTCATCAACATTCATATTAAGTCTTTATTCCTGACGTCTTCTGTAACACATCACTGCAACAAAGTAGCTTTAATTTAATCGTCGGTCTGCCATTCCTCTCACGTGAATCCTATTTTTTTCACGGAAGGTTAAGTTAAATCAACAATCCAAGGGTGTATTTTTCTGAAGGTATAATACCCTTCTTTGAGTACATACGCCCATCACGATGGTGTGATTCCACCTCATATGTATGTACGTGCTGTGTCTATAACAAAAAGTATCTCAAAGCAAATACAATCGTTATTGATATCGACAGAGGGCTGATATCTAAGTCCATTGCTCGTTTTTGTTAGCAGTACAGTGTATCGTAAACTCGTTACAGCTGAGTTAATGCTGATCTTGTGCTATATTTTATTGTTCTCTTGTGATTTACAATAAGTTACTGACCTTACGTATACTCTGGTTCGCTAACCACCAATATAATAATATGTATATAAATGATGTTGGAGATCCAAGTTGTAGTAGAAAGCATGCGATGATTGATTGGCGGGTTTTGCAGTGTTTTCTCCCGATCCTATTATTTTACTTGGATTTATCGTAACAGCTTGACGACTTTCCAACTTCAACAGTTGCGGAAGACTCCAGGTGTACATCTGGCTGGTCAGCCTCCTCGCATGCGAGCTTTGCCTGATCCCGGTTGGTATTTGAACACACTGGAGAGACGTTATTGATTACTAGTTAGGACCCTTAACCACCTGACATTGAGGTCATTCCCCCGATCTTTTACAAGTCAGAAAACACCAGTTGATAAATAACGATATATGAGATTAAAGATGAATATGTGAGTTTTGCTAAGGGAGTATCAAGTATATAATAGTGATACTTTACTCATTGTGCTGATATAGTGAGATTGTGTACAGTAAACTTCGCTTTACTATCAACCCTTTATAAGCGACTATCTCCAAATAAAAGCCACTCGATGAATGGATCCTATTCTTTTAAAAACCGTCATTGATTACATAGAACAAAATGACCCCGGAATAAAGGCCACCTGTCGATAAAGCCCACATTTTGTCGTACCCAGATGTTTTTTTCACAGGTTTGACTGTATATGGAAGAGTCGTACACGGTGAAGTTGTTATCATTTCCCCGAACAAAACTTTTCTTCACTACTTTGTTATGGAAGAAGAGAAAATATGGATGTAATAAAATAATTATCACCCAAAGCTTTATTGTAACAGTGTTCAACTGTATACAGTTTTTGAATTGTTTCGTAGACTCTACGTTTCAATATTGGATATCGACTGTAGGTATACGGCGCCACATTCCTTAGCAGCATCGGCGAGATTTGGGTCTTGCAGCATGATCGCTTTCAAAATTCTGCCGTGAAGAAAAGTAACGAATCCCTGAAAGTCATCTTTGAGACTAATACGAGCGAGCTGTGATTACATGCTTCTGGTTTGATGTTAAATAAATAAATATATACTTTGTATAGTGTATCTAATTAAGCTGTATAGTAGGACTGTGGTTTGGCCAATCATAGTTAAAATATCTTGAATGTCAACATCCAGCTTTCTGAGATCGGCCGATGCGCTTTCCAACTTCTAGAGCATCTTATCTTATTCCACTGTATTGTTTTTAAAATACAACAAAATCACCGAGGTTGTAATTCAAGTATATCATTTAATCTTTCTGTCTTCAAAAATACACTTTCTTCTAGTTTCAGAATGTATATACACTGTACATGGTCGTTTTAATTTATGTCACTCCCATTTTTGTATGCATGACTGGCCCACTTGGGTGGACTGGTAAAAACGTAATTCTAAAAATTTATATATGGAAGGCACTTGAAATTTGTCTTAGCTGTAAGGTGGATGTCCACAGACCAGTTAGTGCGATTTCGCCACCACGCTTTACTGTGTTTCATATTAGGATTGTTGTTCACATTGACGTTATTATTGTTATCATTACGTTAAAAAATAAAGTGGATCTTTGAAGTTTTGGACTTGTAGTAACTATACTGTTGAATTGTGATTAGCAACAGGAATTCATGTGCTGACAGATTGTACATTTAGCTAATTCCCCGAAATAAAGTAACGCGCGCACACAATAAAGAAATACAAGAAATTAGCGGCGTTACATGTGATGAAGAACAGCGGCTAGTATTTCGGTACCTTACGTTTAATCATTGCCAAGCGAGTTACAACTAAATTGACAATTACACTTATCCTTTATATTTGCAACGTTCAGTGCAAGTTCGGACATATTGAATTATAGAAATTGTGCGTCCATCTTTATCAACATGAACAACAGGCGGCGTATGGAGATCCAACACCCGCCAAACAAGGAATCCCAATTCACCATGAAAATGCAAGAATTACCGATCGGCACCAGACCTACAAAATGAGGTTATGGGCACACAACTATGTTTCAAACAGAGGTAAAAACACAAACATCACACAGTAAGTATCTGATTATCTAAATGAGCTCCAACACACAACAATTACCGATCAGCACCAGACCTACAAAATGAGGTTATAGGCACACAACTATGTTTCAAACAGAGGTAAAAACACACAAATCACACAGTAAGTTTCAGATTATCTCAATGAGGTCCAACACACAAGAATTACCGATCAATACCAGACCTACAAAATGAGGTTATGGGCGCACAACTATGTTTCAAACGGAGGTAACAACACACACACGTCACACATAAAGTTTATGATTATCTAAATGGTGTCCAACACACAAGAATTACCGATCAACACCAGACCTACAAAATGAGGTTATGGGCACACATCTATGTTTCAAACAGAAGTAAAAAAAACACACACACCACACAGTAAGTTTCAGATTATCTAAATGAGGTCCAACACACAAGAATTACCGATCAATACCAGACCTACAAAATGAGGTTATGGGCGCACAACTATGTTTCAAACGGAGGTAAAAACACACACACGTCACACATTAAGTTTATGATTATCTAAATGGTGTCCAACACACAAGAATTACCGATCAACACCAGACCCACAAAATGAGGTTATGGGCACACAGAGGTAAAAACACACACACATCACACAGTAAGTTTATGATTATCTAAATGAGGTCCAACACACAAGAATTACCGATCAACACCTGACCTACAAAATGAGGTTATGGGCACACATCTATGTTTCAAACAGAAGTAAAAAAACACACACATCACACATTAAGTTTATGATTATCTAAATGAGGTCCAACACACAAGAATTACCGATCAACATCAGACCTACAAAATGAGGTTATGTGCATACAGAGGTAAAAATAAACACACATCACGCCGTACGTTTATGGTTATCTAAATAAGGTCCAACACACAAGAATTACCGATCAACACCAGACCTACAAAATGAAGTTATGGGCTCACAACTATGTTTCAAACAAAGGTAAAAACACACACATCACACAGTAAGTTTCTGATTATCTAAATGAGGTCCAACACACAAGAATTACCGATCAACACCAGACCTACAAAATGAGGTTATGTGCACACAACTATGTTTCAAACAGAGGTAAAACACACACACATCACACATTAAGTTTCAGATTATCTGAATGAGGTCTGTAGCAACGTTAAATGTCGCATTTGACGTTATATGTCGCAAGGCTGACGCTAAATGTCGGAACCAACGCTAAATGTCGCAAAACCTCCTGACGCTATATGTCGCATCTGTAACGCTGATGTCGCAACAAATAGCACTGACGCTATATGTCGCAATATCAACGCTAAATGTCGCACTCATTCTTCAACCTCTATAATGCAGAGTTATCGTTCCCGCTATACTCGTATATGTTTAATAAATAATGGTTCCACCGTTCATAATAATGTTTAGTTAATCCCCTCTAAGATTTTTTTACATTTGCTCGTTTGAATTTGGGATTTTATTTTTTATCTTGGCATTTATTGTATATCGCCGTCGTTGGTGTGTGCACGTGTGTGTGTTGATATAGAACGAGGCGTGATGGACTTTCACACTAACGTTATGATGTTTGTTTGTTTGTTACATCGGGCTATACGCCATTTTCAACACTAGTTCAGTCATATCGTGGCGGGCAATTATCCTAAATAGCTTTCCTGGACTTCATTTAGGCCTTAACCAGCACTATCCGTAAGCTTCTGCCAAGCTATCCCACAAAATTTAGAAGTGGTGGACAATTTAACATGTAATATCTTCAGGCAAATGTGTCACGGCAGCGTGGGCCTCGTCCGGGGCTCGAACTCACAACCTCGGTCATCAGACAAAACGCTCTAACCACTGAGTTATCCGGGGTGGCGCTAACGATATGAACTTTCACACTAATGCCCCCATCACACCAAAACACGTCCGCATCACGCTCACAAAGTTCCCATCACGTCCTGAAAATTTTAATGGACGTGGCGGGGACGGGGTTTAATTATCTTTCTAAATGGCTAAACCCCGAATATTATAGATCAATAAATGATCATACTTTTATTATTAAAAAAAACAATTGCACACGAAATAATGCATTTGTAGTTGTATTTCACTTTACATGTAATTGTTTATCAATAATTATATCTAAAACGTACATATATGCATCAGATATTAGTGCAGTGTATAACATGAAAGAATTTCTTATTTTTTTAATGCTTCGGATACTTATTATTTACGATCTATGTAGGCAAAATAGCGCTATGATATATATTTAAGGGACATAACTTATATTCAAAATAATCCCCCATTTCTAACAAACATAATAAAACCTTACTAGGCTTACTGTTGCACAATACATGTTAAAGTAACCCTAGGGTAAACAAATGTTCCAATTTCTGGCATTATTTAGCCAACCTATAAAAGTAGAAACTCAAAGATGGAATATGTCTCTCAATATAAGTATCTGGGGTTGGTTTTGTCTGAATATTTGTTGATATCGGTCGATATAACAATGTTCCTTTTGAGCAAAGACATTGTGTGTATGACTAGTGTAATAGTATTTGAGTTTTAAATATTGTTGAGGATGAGAGTCATTATATAATTGAAATTCCTTTGTACACTGAAATAAGAAACACTCTTCTTAGTAAAGCAGAATTATTTATCATGACTTTGAAAAATATGACATGTAAAGAAAAATTGAAGATCCTGTTACATGAGGAAACATTTGTTGATTTTACTGCCAAGATCGACCTGCTGTCAAATTTTAGAAAAAAGAAGTTACTCTGTTTCACTGAATGTACAAATATGTTTCATGTATTGTTTTAGATGTAATATGTCATGTCTTAGTTTGGTGTAGTTAGCCATTGTTAATCAGATCCTTTCTGATCTAATCAGAGGGGATATATGATATATTAAATCATGTCTTGTACTGCGCATTAGTGCCATAGATTTAAAATTTTCAGTTTGACAGAAGTAAGTTAATTTTATTGCAGATTTTACAATATGATTAGCAATGGTAATCTAACTTTTATAATGTAGATAGATGTATAAGAACCTTATGTTAACAGTCTATACTAATTCTATTTTAGAATGGTTGCATACATGTATTTTAACTATATAACATAATTGTATTGTATATTGTTATGAATGTATATGAGACTTAAATAAATGAATAAATATATGTACACAGAAAAGAGTCCGACATATCCTAAGACAAAATTGAAATAGACGATAGACAAAAAGGGTCAATGGCAAGAATTGATGAATTTACTTGAATACTACACAATGGGGGCCTCCATGGTTAAGTGGTTTTGGTATCTGACAAGTTATCACTAGTCACTTACCGCTGTCGGTTTAAACCCCATCCGGAACTGTATAATTATCATGTGTCCAGCTATTTTATAAGAAAGGCGATGGCTGGAAAAGCCACAAAATGACCAAGCTTACTCATTATGTTCAAACCAAGAAATTCCAAGTTGCTATAAGACATCGAAACGGTTTGATTTTTCAAACTACGTCGCTAATGACCGTATTAAAAACGATTATAAATTTCATCGCTAGAAACATTTCTAGGCGGTAAGATATCCTTCAAGATTAAGTACTCGTATATATGAATTTAGAGATCGTAATGAGGTGTCGATAATTCATGATAAATCAATAACAACATCCGAGCGAAGTATTGCCCTTTTTACGGTCGCAAATGGACATAATTTTAATAAAATTTAAAAAGACACTGTAGTGCACTGTAGTAACAATAGTGTCGATTCCTTGAAAGAGTGCATTATTGACCCACATTATACAAATTATAATGATATTAATTATTCTGATCGACAGTATGTAGAAAAAAAACAAAGTGATCAATTCGTAGAATAAAGTACAAACTATTTACTAGTATATAAAGTGGTTGACATTTATCGCAAACATTGTTCGACCCATTGGCTAATGAGCAATCAAAATATAACGAATGGTTGTAATTTATTATAATAAAACATATTTGCATTGACACATAAAGAGCTTGTAATGGCATGTTGATGAAGCTTTGAAAGGTTTGATTAGAATAACAATTAAAACGTCAAATAATTATCAAAACGTTGAGTGCGCTCTAGACTCCGAGTCTTGTACAAAAGGGATGCCCGAGTACTAATGATACCATTTTCCACATATTCCAATTATGCATTAATCAACTCTTCTAATGCCGCCTGACACATATTGTCAAGGAACTTAAAGCATTAATGGCATTTAGGAAAAACACAATTCACAAGCTCAGTTTGTCTATTTTGGTCGTCACTTTCAAAGGTCTGTGAACGATAAACACATTGTGCAGTCTGTACACAAAAATACCAGTAATATTTCTAAACATACGAATGTTTTGGTCAATATCCCGCTATTTCCAAGTAGGGAAATCAAGGATCAATAGAAATTACATTGAGTGTTTATAAGTAAAGGTCATCAACATTCATATTAAGTCTTTATTCCTGACGTCTTCTGTAACACATCACTGCAACAAAGTAGCTTTAATTTAATCGTCGGTCTGCCATTCATCTCACGTGAATCCTATTTTTTTCACGGAAGGTTAAGTTAAATCAACAATCCAAGGGTGTATTTTTCTGAAGGTATAATACCCTTCTTTGAGTACATACGCCCATCACGATGGTGTGATTCCACCTCATATGTATGTACGTGCTGTGTCTATAACAAAAAGTATCTCAAAGCAAATACAATCGTTATTGATATCGACAGAGGGCTGATATCTAAGTCCATTGCTCGTTTTTGTTAGCAGTACAGTGTATCGTAAACTCGTTACAGCTGAGTTAATGCTGATCTTGTGCTATATTTTATTGTTCTCTTGTGATTTACAATAAGTTACTGACCTTACGTATACTCTGGTTCGCTAACCACCAATATAATAATATGTATATAAATGATGTTGGAGATCCAAGTTGTAGTAGAAAGCATGCGATGATTGATTGGCGGGTTTTGCAGTGTTTTCTCCCGATCCTATTATTTTACTTGGATTTATCGTAACAGCTTGACGACTTTCCAACTTCAACAGTTGCGGAAGACTCCAGGTGTACATCTGGCTGGTCAGCCTCCTCGCATGCGAGCTTTGCCTGATCCCGGTTGGTATTTGAACACACTGGAGAGACGTTATTGATTACTAGTTAGGACCCTTAACCACCTGACATTGAGGTCATTCCCCCGATCTTTTACAAGTCAGAAAACACCAGTTGATAAATAACGATATATGAGATTAAAGATGAATATGTGAGTTTTGCTAAGGGAGTATCAAGTATATAATAGTGATACTTTACTCATTGTGCTGATATAGTGAGATTGTGTACAGTAAACTTCGCTTTACTATCAACCCTTTATAAGCGACTATCTCCAAATAAAAGCCACTCGATGAATGGATCCTATTCTTTTAAAAACCGTCATTGATTACATAGAACAAAATGACCCCGGAATAAAGGCCACCTGTCGATAAAGCCCACATTTTGTCGTACCCAGATGTTTTTTTCACAGGTTTGACTGTATATGGAAGAGTCGTACACGGTGAAGTTGTTATCATTTCCCCGAACAAAACTTTTCTTCACTACTTTGTTATGGAAGAAGAGAAAATATGGATGTAATAAAATAATTATCACCCAAAGCTTTATTGTAACAGTGTTCAACTGTATACAGTTTTTGAATTGTTTCGTAGACTCTACGTTTCAATATTGGATATCGACTGTAGGTATACGGCGCCACATTCCTTAGCAGCATCGGCGAGATTTGGGTCTTGCAGCATGATCGCTTTCAAAATTCTGCCGTGAAGAAAAGTAACGAATCCCTGAAAGTCATCTTTGAGACTAATACGAGCGAGCTGTGATTACATGCTTCTGGTTTGATGTTAAATAAATAAATATATACTTTGTATAGTGTATCTAATTAAGCTGTATAGTAGGACTGTGGTTTGGCCAATCATAGTTAAAATATCTTGAATGTCAACATCCAGCTTTCTGAGATCGGCCGATGCGCTTTCCAACTTCTAGAGCATCTTATCTTATTCCACTGTATTGTTTTTAAAATACAACAAAATCACCGAGGTTGTAATTCAAGTATATCATTTAATCTTTCTGTCTTCAAAAATACACTTTCTTCTAGTTTCAGAATGTATATACACTGTACATGGTCGTTTTAATTTATGTCACTCCCATTTTTGTATGCATGACTGGCCCACTTGGGTGGACTGGTAAAAACGTAATTCTAAAAATTTATATATGGAAGGCACTTGAAATTTGTCTTAGCTGTAAGGTGGATGTCCACAGACCAGTTAGTGCGATTTCGCCACCACGCTTTACTGTGTTTCATATTAGGATTGTTGTTCACATTGACGTTATTATTGTTATCATTACGTTAAAAAATAAAGTGGATCTTTGAAGTTTTGGACTTGTAGTAACTATACTGTTGAATTGTGATTAGCAACAGGAATTCATGTGCTGACAGATTGTACATTTAGCTAATTCCCCGAAATAAAGTAACGCGCGCACACAATAAAGAAATACAAGAAATTAGCGGCGTTACATGTGATGAAGAACAGCGGCTAGTATTTCGGTACCTTACGTTTAATCATTGCCAAGCGAGTTACAACTAAATTGACAATTACACTTATCCTTTATATTTGCAACGTTCAGTGCAAGTTCGGACATATTGAATTATAGAAATTGTGCGTCCATCTTTATCAACATGAACAACAGGCGGCGTATGGAGATCCAACACCCGCCAAACAAGGAATCCCAATTCACCATGAAAATGCAAGAATTACCGATCGGCACCAGACCTACAAAATGAGGTTATGGGCACACAACTATGTTTCAAACAGAGGTAAAAACACAAACATCACACAGTAAGTATCTGATTATCTAAATGAGCTCCAACACACAACAATTACCGATCAGCACCAGACCTACAAAATGAGGTTATAGGCACACAACTATGTTTCAAACAGAGGTAAAAACACACAAATCACACAGTAAGTTTCAGATTATCTCAATGAGGTCCAACACACAAGAATTACCGATCAATACCAGACCTACAAAATGAGGTTATGGGCGCACAACTATGTTTCAAACGGAGGTAACAACACACACACGTCACACATAAAGTTTATGATTATCTAAATGGTGTCCAACACACAAGAATTACCGATCAACACCAGACCTACAAAATGAGGTTATGGGCACACATCTATGTTTCAAACAGAAGTAAAAAAAACACACACACCACACAGTAAGTTTCAGATTATCTAAATGAGGTCCAACACACAAGAATTACCGATCAATACCAGACCTACAAAATGAGGTTATGTGCACACAGAGGTAAAAATAAACACACATCACGCCGTACGTTTATGGTTATCTAAATAAGGTCCAACACACAAGAATTACCGATCAACACCAGACCTACAAAATGAAGTTATGGGCTCACAACTATGTTTCAAACAAAGGTAAAAACACACACATCACACAGTAAGTTTCTGATTATCTAAATGAGGTCCAAAACACAAGAATTACCGATCAACACCTGACCTACAAAATGAGGTTATGGGCACACATCTATGTTTCAAACAGAAGTAAAAAAAACACACACATCACACAGTAAGTTTCAGATTATCTAAATGAGGTCCAACACACAAGAATTACCGATCAACATCAGACCTACAAAATGAGGTTATGTGCACACAGAGGTAAAAATAAACACACATCACGCCGTACGTTTATGGTTATCTAAATAAGGTCCAACACACAAGAATTACCGATCAACACCAGACCTACAAAATGAGGTTATGGGCACACAACTATGTTTCAAACAGAGGTAAAAACACAAACATCACACAGTAAGTATCTGATTATCTAAATGAGCACCAACACACAACAATTACCGATCAGCACCAGACCTACAAAATGAGGTTATAGGCACACAACTATGTTTCAAACGGAGGTAAAAACACACACACGTCACACATTAAGTTTATGATTATCTAAATGGTGTCCAACACACAAGAATTACCGATCAACACCAGACCCACAAAATGAGGTTATGGGCACACAGAGGTAAAAACACACACACATCACACAGTAAGTTTCAGATTATCTAAATGAGGTCCAACACACAAGAATTACCGATCAATACCAGACCTACAAAATGAGGTTATGGGCACACAACTATGTTTCAAACGGACGTAAAAACACACACACGTCACACATTAAGTTTATGATTTTCTAAATATTGTCCAACACACAAGAATTACCGATCAACACCAGACCCACAAAATGAGGTTATAGGCACACAGAGGTAAAAACACACACACATCACACAGTAAGTTTATGATTATCTAAATGAGGTCCAACACACAAGAATTACCGATCAACACCTGACCTACAAAATGAGGTTATGGGCACACATCTATGTTTCAAACAGAAGTAAAAAAAACACACACATCACACAGTAAGTTTCAGATTATCTAAATGAGGTCCAACACACAAGAATTACCGATCAACACCAGACCTACAAAATGAGGTTATGGGCACACAACTATGTTTCAAACAGAGGTAAAACACACACACATCACACATTAAGTTTCAGATTATCTGAATGAGGTCTGTAGCAACGTTAAATGTCGCATTTGACGTTATATGTCGCAAGGCTGACGCTAAATGTCGGAACCAACGCTAAATGTCGCAAAACCTCCTGACGCTATATGTCGCATCTGTAACGCTGATGTCGCAACAAATAGCACTGACGCTATATGTCTCAACATCAACGCTAAATGTCGCACTCATTCTTCAACCTCTATAATGCAGAGTTATCGTTCCCGCTACACTCGTATATGTTTAATAAATAATGGTTCCACCGTTCATAATAATGTTTAGTTAATCCCCTCTAAGATTTTTTTTACATTTGCTCGTTTGAATTGGGGATTTTATTTTTTATCTTGGCATTTATTGTATATCGCCGTCGTTGGTGTGTGCACGTGTGTGTGTTGATATAGAACGAGGCGTGATGGACTTTCACACTAACGTTATGATGTTTGTTTGTTTGTTTGTTACATCGGGCTTTACGCCATTTTCAACACTAGTTCAGTCATATCGTGGCGGGCATTTATCCTAAATAGCTTTCCTGGACTTCATTTAGGCCTTAACCAGCACTATCCGTAAGCTTCTGCCAAGCTATCCCACAAAATTTAGAAGTGGTGGACAATTTAACATGTAATATCTTCAGTCAAATGTGTCACGGCAGCGTGGGCCTCGTCCGGGGCTCGAACTCACAATCTCGGTCATCAGACAAAACGCTCTAACCACTGAGTTATCCGGGGTGGCGCTAACGATATGAACTTTCACACTAATGCCCCCATCACACCAAAACACGTCCGCATCACGCTCACAAAGTTCCCATCACGTCCTGAAAATTTCAATGGACGTGGCGGGGACGGGGTTTAATTATCTTTCTAAATGGCTAAACCCCGAATATTATAGATCAATAAATGATCATACTTTTATTATTAAAAAAAACAATTGCACACGAAATAATGCATTTGTAGTTGTATTTCACTTACATGTAATTGTATATCAATAATTATATCTAAAACGTACATATATGCATCAGATATTAGTGCAGTGTATAACATGAAAGAATTTCTTATTTTTTTAATGCTTCGGATACTTATTATTTACGATCTATGTAGGCAAAATAGCGCTATGATATATATTTAAGGGACATAACTTATATTCAAAATAATCCCCCATTTCTAACAAACATAATAAAACCTTACTAGGCTTACTGTTGCACAATACATCTTAAAGTAACCCTAGGGTAAACAAATGTTCCAATTTCTGGCATTATTTAGCCAACCTATAAAAGTAGAAACTCAAAGATGGAATATGTCTCTCAATATAAGTATCTGGGGTTGGTTTTGTCTGAATATTTGTTGATATCGGTCGATATAACAATGTTCCTTTTGAGCAAAGACATTGTGTGTATGACTAGTGTAATAGTATTTGAGTTTTAAATATTGTTGAGGATGAGAGTCATTATATAATTGAAATTCCTTTGTACACTGAAATAAGAAACACTCTTCTTAGTAAAGCAGAATTATTTATCATGACTTTGAAAAATATGACATGTAAAGAAAAATTGAAGATCCTGTTACATGAGGAAACATTTGTTGATTTTACTGCCAAGATCGACCTGCTGTCAAATTTTAGAAAAAAGAAGTTACTCTGTTTCACATACAAGTAGCTGAATGTACAAATATGTTTCATGTATTGTTTTAGATGTAATATGTCATGTCTTAGTTTGGTGTAGTTAGCCATTGTTAATCAGATCCTTTCTGATCTAATCAGAGGGGATATATGATATATTAAATTATGTCTTGTACTGCGAATTAGTGCCATAGATTTAAAATTTTCAGTTTGACAGAAGTAAGTTAATTTTATTGCAGATTTTACAATATGATTAGCAATGGTAATCTAACTTTTATAATGTAGATAGATGTATAGAACCTTATGTTAACAGTCTATACTAATTCTATTTTAGAATGGTTGCATACATGTATTTTAACTATATAACATAATTGTATTGTATATTGTTATGAATGTATATGAGACTTAAATAAATGAATAAATATATGTACACAGAAAAGAGTCCGACATATCCTAAGACAAAATTGAAATAGACGATAGACAAAAAGGGTCAATGGCAAGAATTGATGAATTTACTTGGATACTACACAATGGGGGCCTCCATGGTTAAGTGGTTTTGGTATCTGACAAGTTATCACTAGTCACTTACCGCTGTCAGTTTAAACCCCATCCGGAACTGTATAATTATCATGTGTCCAGCTATTTTATAAGAAAGGCGATGGCTGGAAAAGCCACAAAATGACCAAGCTTACTCATTATGTTCAAACCAAGAAATTCCAAGTTGCTATAAGACATCGAAACGGTTTGATTTTTCAAACTACGTCGCTAATGACCGTATTAAAAACGATTATAAATTTCATCGCTAGAAACATTTCTAGGCGGTAAGATATCCTTCAAGATTAAGTACTCGTATATATGAATTTAGAGATCGTAATGAGGTGTCGATAATTCATGATAAATCAATAACAACATCCGAGCGAAGTGTTGCCCTTTTTACGGTCACAAATGGACATAATTTTAATAAAATTTAAAAAGACACTGTAGTGCACTGTAGTAACAATAGTGTCGATTCCTTGAAAGAGTGCATTATTGACCCACATTATACAAATTATAATGATATTAATTATTCTGATCGACAGTATGTAGAAAAAAAACAAAGTGATCAATTCGTAGAATAAAGTACAAACTATTTACTAGTATATAAAGTGGTTGACATTTATCGCAAACATTGTTCGACCCATTGGCTAATGAGCAATCAAAATATAACGAATGGTTGTAATTTATTATAATAAAACATATTTGCATTGACACATAAAGAGCTTGTAATGGCATGTTGATGAAGCTTTGAAAGGTTTGATTAGAATAACAATTAAAACGTCAAATAATTATCAAAACGTTGAGTGCGCTCTAGACTCCGAGTCTTGTACAAAAGGGATGCCCGAGTACTAATGATACCATTTCCCACATATTCCAATTATGCATTAATCAACTCTTCTAATGCCGCCTGACACATATTGTCAAGGAACTTAAAGCATTAATGGCATTTAGGAAAAACACAATTCACAAGCTCAGTTTGTCTATTTTGGTCGTCACTTTCAAAGGTCTGTGAACGATAAACACATTGTGCAGTCTGTACACAAAAATACCAGTAATATTTCTAAACATACGAATGTTTTGGTCAATATCCCGCTATTTCCAAGTAAGGAAATCAAGGATCAATAGAAATTTCATTGAGTGTTTATAAGTAAAGGTCATCAACATTCATATTAAGTCTTTATTCCTGACGTCTTCTGTAACACATCACTGCAACAAAGTAGCTTTAATTTAATCGTCGGTCTGCCATTCCTCTCACGTGAATCCTATTTTTTTCACGGAAGGTTAAGTTAAATCAACAATCCAAGGGTGTATTTTTCTGAAGGTATAATACCCTTCTTTGAGTACATACGCCCATCACGATGGTGTGATTCCACCTCATATGTATGTACGTGCTGTGTCTATAACAAAAAGTATCTCAAAGCAAATACAATCGTTATTGATATCGACAGAGGGCTGATATCTAAGTCCATTGCTCGTTTTTGTTAGCAGTACAGTGTATCGTAAACTCGTTACAGCTGAGTTAATGCTGATCTTGTGCTATATTTTATTGTTCTCTTGTGATTTACAATAAGTTACTGACCTTACGTATACTCTGGTTCGCTAACCACCAATATAATAATATGTATATAAATGATGTTGGAGATCCAAGTTGTAGTAGAAAGCATGCGATGATTGATTGGCGGGTTTTGCAGTGTTTTCTCCCGATCCTGATTATTTTACTTGGATTTATCGTAACAGCTTGACGACTTTCCAACTTCAACAGTTGCGGAAGACTCCAGGTGTACATCTGGCTGGTCAGCCTCCTCGCATGCGAGCTTTGCCTGATCCCGGTTGGTATTTGAACACACTGGAGAGACGTTATTGATTACTAGTTAGGACCCTTAACCACCTGACATTGAGGTCATTCCCCCGATCTTTTACAAGTCAGAAAACACCAGTTGATAAATAACGATATATGAGATTAAAGATGAATATGTGAGTTTTGCTAAGGGAGTATCAAGTATATAATAGTGATACTTTACTCATTGTGCTGATATAGTGAAATTGTGTACAGTAAACTTCGCTTTACTATCAACCCTTTATAAGCGACTATCTCCAAATAAAAGCCACTCGATGAATGGATCCTATTCTTTTAAAAACCGTCATTGATTACATAGAACAAAATGACCCCGGAATAAAGGCCACCTGTCGATAAAGCCCACATTTTGTCGTACCCAGATGTTTTTTTCACAGGTTTGACTGTATATGGAAGAGTCGTACACGGTGAAGTTGTTATCATTTCCCCGAACAAAACTTTTCTTCACTACTTTGTTATGGAAGAAGAGAAAATATGGATGTAATAAAATAATTATCACCCAAAGCTTTATTGTAACAGTGTTCAACTGTATACAGTTTTTGAATTGTTTCGTAGACTCTACGTTTCAATATTGGATATCGACTGTAGGTATACGGCGCCACATTCCTTAGCAGCATCGGCGAGATTTGGGTCTTGCAGCATGATCGCTTTCAAAATTCTGCCGTGAAGAAAAGTAACGAATCCCTGAAAGTCATCTTTGAGACTAATACGAGCGAGCTGTGATTACATGCTTCTGGTTTGATGTTAAATAAATAAATATATACTTTGTATAGTGTATCTAATTAAGCTGTATAGTAGGACTGTGGTTTGGCCAATCATAGTTAAAATATCTTGAATGTCAACATCCAGCTTTCTGAGATCGGCCGATGCGCTTTCCAACTTCTAGAGCATCTTATCTTATTCCACTGTATTGTTTTTAAAATACAACAAAATCACCGAGGTTGTAATTCAAGTATATCATTTAATCTTTCTGTCTTCAAAAATACCCTTTCTTCTAGTTTCAGAATGTATATACACTGTACATGGTCGTTTTAATTTATGTCACTCCCATTTTTGTATGCATGACTGGCCCACTTGGGTGGACTGGTAAAAACGTAATTCTAAAAATTTATATATGGAAGGCACTTGAAATTTGTCTTAGCTGTAAGGTGGATGTCCACAGACCATTTAGTGCGATTTCGCCACCACGCTTTACTGGTTTCATATTAGGATTGTTGTTCACATTGACGTTATTATTGTTATCATTACGTTAAAAAATAAAGTGGATCTTTGAAGTTTTGGACTTGTAGTAACTATACTGTTGAATTGTGATTAGCAACAGGAATTCATGTGCTGACAGATTGTACATTTAGCTAATTCCCCGAAATAAAGTAACGCGCGCACACAATAAAGAAATACAAGAAATTAGCGGCGTTACATGTGATGAAGAACAGCGGCTAGTATTTCGG
Organism: Lutraria lutraria; assembly: GCA_964023205.1. Lineage (NCBI taxonomy): Eukaryota > Metazoa > Mollusca > Bivalvia > Venerida > Mactridae > Lutraria > Lutraria lutraria. The sequence continues at coordinate 25,365,420 of OZ026844.1, read as the reverse complement.
TACCTTACGTTTTATCATTGCCAAGCGAGTTACAACTAAATTGACAATTACACTTATCCTTTATATTTGCAACGTTCAGTGCAAGTTCGGACATATTGAATTATAGAAATTGTGCGTCCATCTTTATCAACATGAACAACAGGCGGCGTATGGAGATCCAACACCCGCCAAACAAGGAATCCCAATTCACCATGAAAATGCAAGAATTACCGATCGGCACCAGACCTACAAAATGAGGTTATGGGCACACAACTATGTTTCAAACAGAGGTAAAAACACAAACATCACACAGTAAGTATCTGATTATCTAAATGAGCTCCAACACACAACAATTACCGATCAGCACCAGACCTACAAAATGAGGTTATAGGCACACAACTATGTTTCAAACAGAGGTAAAACACACAAATCACACAGTAAGTTTCAGATTATCTAAATGAGGTCCAACACACAAGAATTACCGATCAATACCAGACCTACAAAATGAGGTTATGGGCACACAACTATGTTTCAAACGGAGGTAAAAACACACACACGTCACACATTAAGTTTATGATTATCTAAATGGTGTCCAACACACAAGAATTACCGATCAACACCAGACCCACAAAATGAGGTTATGGGCACACAGAGGTAAAAACACACACACATCACACAGTAAGTTTATGATTATCTAAATGAGGTCCAACACACAAGAATTACCGATCAACACCTGACCTACAAAATGAGGTTATGGGCACACATCTATGTTTCAAACAGAAGTAAAAAAAACACACACACCACACAGTAAGTTTCAGATTATCTAAATGAGGTCCAACACACAAGAATTATCGATCAACATCAGACCTACAAAATGAGGTTATGTGCACACAGAGGTAAAAATAAACACACATCACGCCGTACGTTTATGGTTATCTAAATAAGGTCCAACACACAAGAATTACCGATCAACACCAGACCTACAAAATGAAGTTATGGGCTCACAACTATGTTTCAAACAAAGGTAAAAACACACACATCACACAGTAAGATTCTGATTATCTAAATGAGGTCCAACACACAAGAATTACCGATCAACACCAGACCTACAAAATGAGGTAAAGGGCACACAACTATGTTTCAAACAGTGGTAAAAACACACACATCACACAGTAAGTTTCAGATTATCTAAATGAGGGCCAACACACAAGAATTACCGATCTACACCAGACCTACAAAATGAGGTTATGGGCACACAACTATGTTTCAAACAGAGGTAAAACACACACACATCACACATTAAGTTTCAGATTATCTGAATGAGGTCTGTAGCAACGTTAAATGTCGCATTTGACGTTATATGTCGCAAGGCTGACGCTAAATGTCGGAACCAACGCTAAATGTCGCAAAACCTCCTGACGCTATATGTCGCATCTGTAACGCTGATGTCGCAACAAATAGCACTGACGCTATATGTCTCAACATCAACGCTAAATGTCGCACTCATTCTTCAACCTCTATAATGCAGAGTTATCGTTCCCGCTACACTCGTATATGTTTAATAAATAATGGTTCCACCGTTCATAATAATGTTTAGTTAATCCCCTCTAAGATTTTTTTTACATTTGCTCGTTTGAATTGGGGATTTTATTTTTTATCTTGGCATTTATTGTATATCGCCGTCGTTGGTGTGTGCACGTGTGTGTGTTGATATAGAACGAGGCGTGATGGACTTTCACACTAACGTTATGATGTTTGTTTGTTTGTTACATCGGGCTTTACGCCATTTTCAACACTAGTTCAGTCATATCGTGGCGGGCAATTATCCTAAATAGCTTTCCTGGACTTCATTTAGGCCTTAACCAGCACTATCCGTAAGCTTCTGCCAAGCTATCCCACAAAATTTAGAAGTGGTGGACAATTTAACATGTAATATCTTCAGTCAAATGTGTCACGGCAGCGTGGGCCTCGTCCGGGGCTCGAACTCACAATCTCGGTCATCAGACAAAACGCTCTAACCACTGAGTTATCCGGGGTGGCGCTAACGATATGAACTTTCACACTAATGCCCCCATCACACCAAAACACGTCCGCATCACGCTCACAAAGTTCCCATCACGTCCTGAAAATTTTAATGGACGTGGCGGGGACGGGGTTTAATTATCTTTCTAAATGGCTAAACCCCGAATATTATAGATCAATAAATGATCATACTTTTATTATTAAAAAAAACAATTGCACACGAAATAATGCATTTGTAGTTGTATTTCACTTACATGTAATTGTATATCAATAATTATATCTAAAACGTACATATATGCATCAGATATTAGTGCAGTGTATAACATGAAAGAATTTCTTATTTTTTTAATGCTTCGGATACTTATTATTTACGATCTATGTAGGCAAAATAGCGCTATGATATATATTTAAGGGACATAACTTATATTCAAAATAATCCCCCATTTCTAACAAACATAATAAAACCTTACTAGGCTTACTGTTGCACAATACATCTTAAAGTAACCCTAGGGTAAACAAATGTTCCAATTTCTGGCATTATTTAGCCAACCTATAAAAGTAGAAACTCAAAGATGGAATATGTCTCTCAATATAAGTATCTGGGGTTGGTTTTGTCTGAATATTTGTTGATATCGGTCGATATAACAATGTTCCTTTTGAGCAAAGACATTGTGTGTATGACTAGTGTAATAGTATTTGAGTTTTAAATATTGTTGAGGATGAGAGTCATTATATAATTGAAATTCCTTTGTACACTGAAATAAGAAACACTCTTCTTAGTAAAGCAGAATTATTTATCATGACTTTGAAAAATATGACATGTAAAGAAAAATTGAAGATCCTGTTACATGAGGAAACATTTGTTGATTTTACTGCCAAGATCGACCTGCTGTCAAATTTTAGAAAAAAGAAGTTACTCTGTTTCACATACAAGTAGCTGAATGTACAAATATGTTTCATGTATTGTTTTAGATGTAATATGTCATGTCTTAGTTTGGTGTAGTTAGCCATTGTTAATCAGATCCTTTCTGATCTAATCAGAGGGGATATATGATATATTAAATTATGTCTTGTACTGCGCATTAGTGCCATAGATTTAAAATTTTCAGTTTGACAGAAGTAAGTTAATTTTATTGCAGATTTTACAATATGATTAGCAATGGTAATCTAACTTTTATAATGTAGATAGATGTATAGAACCTTATGTTAACAGTCTATACTAATTCTATTTTAGAATGGTTGCATACATGTATTTTAACTATATAACATAATTGTATTGTATATTGTTATGAATGTATATGAGACTTAAATAAATGAATAAATATATGTACACAGAAAAGAGTCCGACATATCCTAAGACAAAATTGAAATAGACGATAGACAAAAAGGGTCAATGGCAAGAATTGATGAATTTACTTGGATACTACACAATGGGGGCCTCCATGGTTAAGTGGTTTTGGTATCTGACAAGTTATCACTAGTCACTTACCGCTGTCAGTTTAAACCCCATCCGGAACTGTATAATTATCATGTGTCCAGCTATTTTATAAGAAAGGCGATGGCTGGAAAAGCCACAAAATGACCAAGCTTACTCATTATGTTCAAACCAAGAAATTCCAAGTTGCTATAAGACATCGAAACGGTTTGATTTTTCAAACTACGTCGCTAATGACCGTATTAAAAACGATTATAAATTTCATCGCTAGAAACATTTCTAGGCGGTAAGATATCCTTCAAGATTAAGTACTCGTATATATGAATTTAGAGATCGTAATGAGGTGTCGATAATTCATGATAAATCAATAACAACATCCGAGCGAAGTGTTGCCCTTTTTACGGTCACAAATGGACATAATTTTAATAAAATTTAAAAAGACACTGTAGTGCACTGTAGTAACAATAGTGTCGATTCCTTGAAAGAGTGCATTATTGACCCACATTATACAAATTATAATGATATTAATTATTCTGATCGACAGTATGTAGAAAAAAAACAAAGTGATCAATTCGTAGAATAAAGTACAAACTATTTACTAGTATATAAAGTGGTTGACATTTATCGCAAACATTGTTCGACCCATTGGCTAATGAGCAATCAAAATATAACGAATGGTTGTAATTTATTATAATAAAACATATTTGCATTGACACATAAAGAGCTTGTAATGGCATGTTGATGAAGCTATGAAAGGTTTGATTAGAATAACAATTAAAACGTCAAATAATTATCAAAACGTTGAGTGCGCTCTAGACTCCGAGTCTTGTACAAAAGGGATGCCCGAGTACTAATGATACCATTTCCCACATATTCCAATTATGCATTAATCAACTCTTCTAATGCCGCCTGACACATATTGTCAAGGAACTTAAAGCATTAATGGCATTTAGGAAAAACACAATTCACAAGCTCAGTTTGTCTATTTTGGTCGTCACTTTCAAAGGCCTGTGAACGATAAACACATTGTGCAGTCTGTACACAAAAATACCAGTAATATTTCTAAACATACGAATGTTTTGGTCAATATCCCGCTATTTCCAAGTAGGGAAATCAAGGATCAATAGAAATTTCATTGAGTGTTTATAAGTAAAGGTCATCAACATTCATATTAAGTCTTTATTCCTGACGTCTTCTGTAACACATCACTGCAACAAAGTAGCTTTAATTTAATCGTCGGTCTGCCATTCCTCTCACGTGAACCCTATTTTTTTCACGGAAGGTTAAGTTAAATCAACAATCCAAGGGTGTATTTTTCTGAAGGTATAATACCCTTCTTTGAGTACATACGCCCATCACGATGGTGTGATTCCACCTCATATGTATGTACGTGCTGTGTCTATAACAAAAAGTATCTCAAAGCAAATACAATCGTTATTGATATCGACAGAGGGCTGATATCTAAGTCCATTGCTCGTTTTTGTTAGCAGTACAGTGTATCGTAAACTCGTTACAGCTGAGTTAATGCTGATCTTGTGCTATATTTTATTGTTCTCTTGTGATTTACAATAAGTTACTGACCTTACGTATACTCTGGTTCGCTAACTACCAATATAATAATATGTATATAAATGATGTTGGAGATCCAAGTTGTAGTAGAAAGCATGCGATGATTGATTGGCGGGTTTTGCAGTGTTTTCTCCCGATCCTGATTATTTTACTTGGATTTATCGTAACAGCTTGACGACTTTCCAACTTCAACAGTTGCGGAAGACTCCAGGTGTACATCTGGCTGGTCAGCCTCCTCGCATGCGAGCTTTGCCTGATCCCGGTTGGTATTTGAACACACTGGAGAGACGTTATTGATTACTAGTTAGGACCCTTAACCACCTGACATTGAGGTCATTCCCCCGATCTTTTACAAGTCAGAAAACACCAGTTGATAAATAACGATATATGAGATTAAAGATGAATATGTGAGTTTTGCTAAGGGAGTATCAAGTATATAATAGTGATACTTTACTCATTGTGCTGATATAGTGAAATTGTGTACAGTAAACTTCGCTTTACTATCAACCCTTTATAAGCGACTATCTCCAAATAAAAGCCACTCGATGAATGGATCCTATTCTTTTAAAAACCGTCATTGATTACATAGAACAAAATGACCCCGGAATAAAGGCCACCTGTCGATAAAGCCCACATTTTGTCGTACCCAGATGTTTTTTTCACAGGTTTGACTATATATGGAAGAGTCGTACACGGTGAAGTTGTTATCATTTCCCCGAACAAAACTTTTCTTCACTACTTTGTTATGGAAGAAGAGAAAATATGGATGTAATAAAATAATTATCACCCAAAGCTTTATTGTAACAGTGTTCAACTGTATACAGTTTTTGAATTGTTTCGTAGACTCTACGTTTCAATATTGGATATCGACTGTAGGTATACGGCGCCACATTCCTTAGCAGCATCGGCGAGATTTGGGTCTTGCAGCATGATCGCTTTCAAAATTCTGCCGTGAAGAAAAGTAACGAATCCCTGAAAGTCATCTTTGAGACTAATACGAGCGAGCTGTGATTACATGCTTCTGGTTTGATGTTAAATAAATAAATATATACTTTGTATAGTGTATCTAATTAAGCTGTATAGTAGGACTGTGGTTTGGCCAATCATAGTTAAAATATCTTGAATGTCAACATCCAGCTTTCTGAGATCGGCCGATGCGCTTTCCAACTTCTAGAGCATCTTATCTTATTCCACTGTATTGTTTTTAAAATACAACAAAATCACCGAGGTTGTAATTCAAGTATATCATTTAATCTTTCTGTCTTCAAAAATACACTTTCTTCTAGTTTCAGAATGTATATACACTGTACATGGTCGTTTTAATTTATGTCACTCCCATTTTTGTATGCATGACTGGCCCACTTGGGTGGACTGGTAAAAACGTAATTCTAAAAATTTATATATGGAAGGCACTTGAAATTTGTCTTAGCTGTAAGGTGGATGTCCACAGACCAGTTAGTGCGATTTCGCCACCACGCTTTACTGTGTTTCATATTAGGATTGTTGTTCACATTGACGTTATTATTGTTATCATTACGTTAAAAAATAAAGTGGATCTTTGAAGTTTTGGACTTGTAGTAACTATACTGTTGAATTGTGATTAGCAACAGGAATTCATGTGCTGACAGATTGTACATTTAGCTAATTCCCCGAAATAAAGTAACGCGCGCACACAATAAAGAAATACAAGAAATTAGCGGCGTTACATGTGATGAAGAACAGCGGCTAGTATTTCGGTACCTTACGTTTAATCATTGCCAAGCGAGTTACAACTAAATTGACAATTACACTTATCCTTTATATTTGCAACGTTCAGTGCAAGTTCGGACATATTGAATTATAGAAATTGTGCGTCCATCTTTATCAACATGAACAACAGGCGGCGTATGGAGATCCAACACCCGCCAAACAAGGAATCCCAATTCACCATGAAAATGCAAGAATTACCGATCGGCACCAGACCTACAAAATGAGGTTATGGGCACACAACTATGTTTCAAACAGAGGTAAAAACACAAACATCACACAGTAAGTATCTGATTATCTAAATGAGCTCCAACACACAACAATTACCGATCAGCACCAGACCTACAAAATGAGGTTATAGGCACACAACTATGTTTCAAACAGAGGTAAAACACACAAATCACACAGTAAGTTTCAGATTATCTAAATGAGGTCCAACACACAAGAATTACCGATCAATACCAGACCTACAAAATGAGGTTATGGGCACACAACTATGTTTCAAACGGAGGTAAAAACACACACACGTCACACATTAAGTTTATGATTATCTAAATGGTGTCCAACACACAAGAATTACCGATCAACACCAGACCCACAAAATGAGGTTATGGGCACACAGAGGTAAAAACACACACACATCACACAGTAAGTTTATGATTATCTAAATGAGGTCCAACACACAAGAATTACCGATCAACACCTGACCTACAAAATGAGGTTATGGGCACACATCTATGTTTCAAACAGAAGTAAAAAAAACACACACACCACACAGTAAGTTTCAGATTATCTAAATGAGGTCCAACACACAAGAATTATCGATCAACATCAGACCTACAAAATGAGGTTATGTGCACACAGAGGTAAAAATAAACACACATCACGCCGTACGTTTATGGTTATCTAAATAAGGTCCAACACACAAGAATTACCGATCAACACCAGACCTACAAAATGAAGTTATGGGCTCACAACTATGTTTCAAACAAAGGTAAAAACACACACATCACACAGTAAGATTCTGATTATCTAAATGAGGTCCAACACACAAGAATTACCGATCAACACCAGACCTACAAAATGAGGTAAAGGGCACACAACTATGTTTCAAACAGTGGTAAAAACACACACATCACACAGTAAGTTTCAGATTATCTAAATGAGGGCCAACACACAAGAATTACCGATCTACACCAGACCTACAAAATGAGGTTATGGGCACACAACTATGTTTCAAACAGAGGTAAAACACACACACATCACACATTAAGTTTCAGATTATCTGAATGAGGTCTGTAGCAACGTTAAATGTCGCATTTGACGTTATATGTCGCAAGGCTGACGCTAAATGTCGGAACCAACGCTAAATGTCGCAAAACCTCCTGACGCTATATGTCGCATCTGTAACGCTGATGTCGCAACAAATAGCACTGACGCTATATGTCGCAACATCAACGCTAAATGTCGCACTCATTCTTCAACCTCTATAATGCAGAGTTATCGTTCCCGCTACACTCGTATATGTTTAATAAATAATGGTTCCACCGTTCATAATAATGTTTAGTTAATCCCCTCTAAGATTTTTTTTACATTTGCTCGTTTGAATTGGGGATTTTATTTTTTATCTTGGCATTTATTGTATATCGCCGTCGTTGGTGTGTGCACGTGTGTGTGTTGATATAGAACGAGGCGTGATGGACTTTCACACTAACGTTATGATGTTTGTTTGTTTGTTACATCGGGCTTTACGCGATTTTCAACACTAGTTCAGTCATATCGTGGCGGGCAATTATCCTAAATAGCTTTCCTGGACTTCATTTAGGCCTTAACCAGCACTACCCGTAAGCTTCTGCCAAGCTATCCCACAAAATTTAGAAGTGGTGGACAATTTAACATGTAATATCTTCAGTCAAATGTGTCACGGCAGCGTGGGCCTCGTCCGGGGCTCGAACTCACAATCTCGGTCATCAGACAAAACGCTCTAACCACTGAGTTATCCGGGGTGGCGCTAACGATATGAACTTTCACACTAATGCCCCCATCACACCAAAACACGTCCGCATCACGCTCACAAAGTTCCCATCACGTCCTGAAAATTTTAATGGACGTGGCGGGGACGGGGTTTAATTATCTTTCTAAATGGCTAAACCCCGAATATTATAGATCAATAAATGATCATACTTTTATTATTAAAAAAAACAATTGCACACGAAATAATGCATTTGTAGTTGTATTTCACTTACATGTAATTGTATATCAATAATTATATCTAAAACGTACATATATGCATCAGATATTAGTGCAGTGTATAACATGAAAGAATTTCTTATTTTTTTAATGCTTCGGATACTTATTATTTACGATCTATGTAGGCAAAATAGCGCTATGATATATATTTAAGGGACATAACTTATATTCAAAATAATCCTCCATTTCTAACAAACATAATAAAACCTTACTAGGCTTACTGTTGCACAATACATCTTAAAGTAACCCTAGGGTAAACAAATGTTCCAATTTCTGGCATTATTTAGCCAACCTATAAAAGTAGAAACTCAAAGATGGAATATGTCTCTCAATATAAGTATCTGGGGTTGGTTTCGTCTGAATATTTGTTGATATCGGTCGATATAACAATGTTCCTTTTGAGCAAAGACATTGTGTGTATGACTAGTGTAATAGTATTTGAGTTTTAAATATTGTTGAGGATGAGAGTCATTATATAATTGAAATTCCTTTGTACACTGAAATAAGAAACACTCTTCTTAGTAAAGCAGAATTATTTATCATGACTTTGAAAAATATGACATGTAAAGAAAAATTGAAGATCCTGTTACATGAGGAAACATTTGTTGATTTTACTGCCAAGATCGACCTGCTGTCAAATTTTAGAAAAAAGAAGTTACTCTGTTTCACATACAAGTAGCTGAATGTACAAATATGTTTCATGTATTGTTTTAGATGTAATATGTCATGTCTTAGTTTGGTGTAGTTAGCCATTGTTAATCAGATCCTTTCTGATCTAATCAGAGGGGATATATGATATATTAAATTATGTCTTGTACTGCGCATTAGTGCCATAGATTTAAAATTTTCAGTTTGACAGAAGTAAGTTAATTTTATTGCAGATTTTACAATATGATTAGCAATGGTAATCTAACTTTTATAATGTAGATAGATGTATAGAACCTTATGTTAACAGTCTATACTAATTCTATTTTAGAATGGTTGCATACATGTATTTTAACTATATAACATAATTGTATTGTATATTGTTATGAATGTATATGAGACTTAAATAAATGAATAAATATATGTACACAGAAAAGAGTCCGACATATCCTAAGACAAAATTGAAATAGACGATAGACAAAAAGGGTCAATGGCAAGAATTGATGAATTTACTTGGATACTACACAATGGGGGCCTCCATGGTTAAGTGGTTTTGGTATCTGACAAGTTATCACTAGTCACTTACCGCTGTCAGTTTAAACCCCATCCGGAACTGTATAATTATCATGTGTCCAGCTATTTTATAAGAAAGGCGATGGCTGGAAAAGCCACAAAATGACCAAGCTTACTCATTATGTTCAAACCAAGAAATTCCAAGTTGCTATAAGACATCGAAACGGTTTGATTTTTCAAACTACGTCGCTAATGACCGTATTAAAAACGATTATAAATTTCATCGCTAGAAACATTTCTAGGCGGTAAGATATCCTTCAAGATTAAGTACTCGTATATATGAATTTAGAGATCGTAATGAGGTGTCGATAATTCATGATAAATCAATAACAACATCCGAGCGAAGTGTTGCCCTTTTTACGGTCACAAATGGACATAATTTTAATAAAATTTAAAAAGACACTGTAGTGCACTGTAGTAACAATAGTGTCGATTCCTTGAAAGAGTGCATTATTGACCCACATTATACAAATTATAATGATATTAATTATTCTGATCGACAGTATGTAGAAAAAAAACAAAGTGATCAATTCGTAGAATAAAGTACAAACTATTTACTAGTATATAAAGTGGTTGACATTTATCGCAAACATTGTTCGACCCATTGGCTAATGAGCAATCAAAATATAACGAATGGTTGTAATTTATTATAATAAAACATATTTGCATTGACACATAAAGAGCTTGTAATGGCATGTTGATGAAGCTTTGAAAGGTTTGATTAGAATAACAATTAAAACGTCAAATAATTATCAAAACGTTGAGTGCGCTCTAGACTCCGAGTCTTGTACAAAAGGGATGCCCGAGTACTAATGATACCATTTCCCACATATTCCAATTATGCATTAATCAACTCTTCTAATGCCGCCTGACACATATTGTCAAGGAACTTAAAGCATTAATGGCATTTAGGAAAAACACAATTCACAAGCTCAGTTTGTCTATTTTGGTCGTCACTTTCAAAGGTCTGTGAACGATAAACACATTGTGCAGTCTGTACACAAAAATACCAGTAATATTTCTAAACATACGAATGTTTTGGTCAATATCCCGCTATTTCCAAGTAAGGAAATCAAGGATCAATAGAAATTTCATTGAGTGTTTATAAGTAAAGGTCATCAACATTCATATTAAGTCTTTATTCCTGACGTCTTCTGTAACACATCACTGCAACAAAGTAGCTTTAATTTAATCGTCGGTCTGCCATTCCTCTCACGTGAATCCTATTTTTTTCACGGAAGGTTAAGTTAAATCAACAATCCAAGGGTGTATTTTTCTGAAGGTATAATACCCTTCTTTGAGTACATACGCCCATCACGATGGTGTGATTCCACCTCATATGTATGTACGTGCTGTGTCTATAACAAAAAGTATCTCAAAGCAAATACAATCGTTATTGATATCGACAGAGGGCTGATATCTAAGTCCATTGCTCGTTTTTGTTAGCAGTACAGTGTATCGTAAACTCGTTACAGCTGAGTTAATGCTGATCGTGTGCTATATTTTATTGTTCTCTTGTGATTTACAATAAGTTACTGACCTTACGTATACTCTGGTTCGCTAACCACCAATATAATAATATGTATATAAATGATGTTGGAGATCCAAGTTGTAGTAGAAAGCATGCGATGATTGATTGGCGGGTTTTGCAGTGTTTTCTCCCGATCCTGATTACTTTACTTGGATTTATCGTAACAGCTTGACGACTTTCCAACTTCAACAGTTGCGGAAGACTCCAGGTGTACATCTGGCTGGTCAGCCTCCTTGCATGCGAGCTTTGCCTGATCCCGGTTGGTATTTGAACACACTGGAGAGACGTTATTGATTACTAGTTAGGACCCTTAACCACCTGACATTGAGGTCATTCCCCCGATCTTTTACAAGTCAGAAAACACCAGTTGATAAATAACGATATATGAGATTAAAGATGAATATGTGAGTTTTGCTAAGGGAGTATCAAGTATATAATAGTGATACTTTACTCATTGTGCTGATATAGTGAAATTGTGTACAGTAAACTTCGCTTTACTATCAACCCTTTATAAGCGACTATCTCCAAATAAAAGCCACTCGATGAATGGATCCTATTCTTTTAAAAACCGTCATTGATTACATAGAACAAAATGACCCCGGAATAAAGGCCACCTGTCGATAAAGCCCACATTTTGTCGTACCCAGATGTTTTTTTCACAGGTTTGACTGTATATGGAAGAGTCGTACACGGTGAAGTTGTTATCATTTCCCCGAACAAAACTTTTCTTCACTACTTTGTTATGGAAGAAGAGAAAATATGGATGTAATAAAATAATTATCACCCAAAGCTTTATTGTAACAGTGTTCAACTGTATACAGTTTTTGAATTGTTTCGTAGACTCTACGTTTCAATATTGGATATCGACTGTAGGTATACGGCGCCACATTCCTTAGCAGCATCGGCGAGATTTGGGTCTTGCAGCATGATCGCTTTCAAAATTCTGCCGTGAAGAAAAGTAACGAATCCCTGAAAGTCATCTTTGAGACTAATACGAGCGAGCTGTGATTACATGCTTCTGGTTTGATGTTAAATAAATAAATATATACTTTGTATAGTGTATCTAATTAAGCTGTATAGTAGGACTGTGGTTTGGCCAATCATAGTTAAAATATCTTGAATGTCAACATCCAGCTTTCTGAGATCGGCCGATGCGCTTTCCAACTTCTAGAGCATCTTATCTTATTCCACTGTATTGTTTTTAAAATACAACAAAATCACCGAGGTTGTAATTTAAGTATATCATTTAATCTTTCTGTTTTCAAAAATACCCTTTCTTCTAGTTTCAGAATGTATATACACTGTACATGGTCGTTTTAATTTATGTCACTCCCATTTTTGTATGCATGACTGGCCCACTTGGGTGGACTGGTAAAAACGTAATTCTAAAAATTTATATATGGAAGGCACTTGAAATTTGTCTTAGCTGTAAGGTGGATGTCCACAGACCAGTTAGTGCGATTTCGCCACCACGCTTTACTGTGTTTCATATTTGGATTGTTGTTCACATTGACGTTATTATTGTTATCATTACGTTAAAAAATAAAGTGGATCTTTGAAGTTTTGGACTTGTAGTAACTATACTGTTGAATTGTGATTAGCAACAGGAATTCATGTGCTGACAGATTGTACATCTAGCTAATTCCCCGAAATAAAGTAACGCGCGCACATAATAAAGAAATACAAAAAATTAGCGGCGTTACATGTGATGAAGAACAGCGGCTAGTATTTCGGTACCTTACGTTTAATCATTGCCAAGCGAGTTACAACTAAATTGACAATTACACTTATCCTTTATATTTGCAACGTTCAGTGCAAGTTCGGACATATTGAATTATAGAAATTGTGCGTCCCTCTTTATCAACATGAACAACAGGCGGCGTATGGAGATCCAACACCCGCCAAACAAGGAATCCCAATTCACCATGAAAATGCGTGAACGTTGTTCAACGTGTGGACTGCGGCACGAACGGAAACAATGCGCTACTAATTATGCTGTATGCAACCGATGTTCCATGAGAGGACACTACAGTCGAGTGTGCAAGTCTGCGAAAATGAAAATAGTTGCACACACAAACAGCAGAGATGTGGAAAGAATGGCAACTTTCATTAGACGGAAAACCGCTGAATTCAATCTGCCATTTTTCCACGAAGACCAAGCTTTCTTCCGAACCAATACCACTAATTCCTCGGTAAGATCTGTACCTCTACATTCATATTTAGTGTTGGAAGAGGCAATTAAAGACCAGAACAATATAATTAATGTACTGAAAACTGAAAATGTATCACTTGTGATGAAAAACCAGAAGATGAACGATTTTGATGAGCGCTTACGAAATGAGTTTGAAACAAAGAAGTCGAAATTTCATGAACTTGAACGTATATCGTCATCAGAAAATATTAAACTTACTGAAAAACTAAATAATACCCTACTTCAGCTTGACCATTTGAAAACTACACAGCCAAGGTACAACACATTATTACGACAATATGAGGATACACAACGCTTATTTAATGAAACACGTGAAAGTCTAAAAATTGAAACTGAACGAAAGGAAACCTGTATATCAAAAATAATAGAACTGGATGCGGAAGTCGTAACGTTGTTAAATAAAAAAGAGAGATTTCAGGGACCCCGAGATCAATGTAGAAATTACAAAAGTGAACATTGTGCAGCAAACAAACACTCCCAGGAAACGTCGCGTAGCTATAGGAACCAACATGCTTCAGTAAGAGGTAATTCTCGACGTGGAAATCCGAGACGTTTTGGTCAGTACGTACGTGATAAAAATACGTAATGAATTTCACTCTTTGTGCTGAAAATGCAAATTGCATTAATTTTGCATGTGTTATTGCTTTCGTACTTATGGCCTTGGTGTCTAATTTCGGTAGTGTTGTTATCAAAACATGTATTAACAAAATATTTGTTAAATGTTTGTCTTAACTGCTTTCAACTTTAACGGAGTAAAGTTTGTTTTAAAGGAGGGGGAGGTGTTATGCTGGTAAAAACGTAATTCTAAAAATTTATATATGGAAGGCACTTGAAATTTGTCTTAGCTGTAAGGTGGATGTCCACAGACCAGTTAGTGCGATTTCACCGTCACGTCTTATTGTGTTTCATATTTGGATTTTTGTTCACATTGACATTATTATTGTTATCATTCCGTTAAAAATAAAGTGGATCATTGAAGTTTTGGACTTGTTGTAACTACTGTTGAATTGTGATTAGCAACAGGAATTCCTCTGCTGACAGATTGTACATTTAGCAATTCCCCGAAATAAAGTAACGCGCACACACAACAAAGGAATACAAGAAATTAGCGGCGTTACAGCATTACAGTCTTTGGTCAGCATCGTCTATTTCATTGGTACACTTGCATGCGGATGTAATGGGAGAGGAACTTCATGTGTAGGTTGTCCAGATGGTAAAAGAGGAATTTCGTGCGTAAGTTGCCCAGGTGGTAAGAGAGGAATTTCATGTGTAGGTTGCTGTAATGGTGACTGGCATTCACAGTACGAGCATGCGCAGGAGGTTGGGACGTCAGGTACAACAACACAGAATATCTTCTTGGCGTGCTCGCTGTAGACAAGGACTTCTCTGTTCATGTACCCGGTTGGTTAACAAACAATTCCTGGTATGTATATAAGCGTATCCTATGAGACAGAGGTAACGTGTGTAGCCAACGTATTTAGAGGAAGTGCGTGCACGTACTCGCCTACGTCCTCCGCGCCCACGCCCACGACAAGGAGGTCGCTGTCCATCAGCCCTAAAAATATCATAATATAATAATAATAATTTCAGATGGTACTTACATTATAATTTTCGTTAACTAAGTGACAACCGAAATAAGCACATTGGCTGTTATCAATTTATAGTTTCGTGTTATACCAACGTGTTGTATTGAACTATCAGGGGGCCGTTCTATCAACCTACTTACGCATTAAATAAAGCGTAACTATGGCGTAAGTCGGATATTACACGCAAATGACGTTCTATCAATATTGACGTAAGTATTTTTGGCGTAAAGTCGGGCGTAACTTTACACCATTTAGGCACAGGACCTTGATTTTTCTAGACGAATTATACTTACGAGTATTTGTTTATTATAGCTGTTTGCGAATACTTACTGTATTGTCTATTACTAGTTTGGCTAATCCTGGCCATTTGATTGGCTAATGGTGATTTCGGTCATTTTTGATTGGTCAATCATTGGACTGGCTATTCGTCGCGTTACCTGTCACGTTTGACTGAATCTGTTCATGTTAACGTGGCATAATATCGGAAACATCATTAGATGTAAGTTTAATGTGGTTGTATCATATCATACTATGGTGGATTTGGTAGTATTTAGGGTGTACTTTATTCCATTGATGTATGGTATGGTAATACCATGTACATGTGAACTATATACATGAATGTATTCATTTGTCAAATACTCATGATTGTCAAAATATGTGTATTATCTACAACTTGTAAATATGTTATACTCTCCATAATGGAGGAATGAGTTAAGTACACGGTCAATATCCTTTATGAAAAAAGCAACTTCTTACAAAAAACTTAAACCAATGTTTCTTGTAATTCGTCTAACTATAACGTTTTGTTATAGTTTTTCTTGTTATCCATATAACACCAATAGGCCCGAAAAACATAATACGAGCCTCGTTCATAGACCGGTACATACATAAAACTATAAACCCTAAATATTGACGTAAATACAAAGTAACGCTTACGAGTTTTCGTAAGTTACGCATTGTTGATAGAACCGGACCCAGATCATTAGACATTACATAGGATCTCATCTCGTGGAAAAATACGATAATACATTGTATTACATTATAATAGAGACCTGTATTTAGTTTTTTTTTTTGTAATTTTTTATTAACTGGTAATCATATACATATTACATAACATAGACATTATAATCTCATCATATAACATTTCAAGATGTCTTTACTGGATATATTTATATTGAGAACATGTTAAAAAACGTTAGATGGCAGGAGTCTTTTACAGTTGTAGCAATAATATTAATCTATGTTCTCATACAAAACAGCATTTTGGGCTTATTGTCATATGTATCAAGATTATCTTTTGTGGAGAAATATAAAGAAAGATCTATATATAAAGACTTGGGTCAGAATTAATTGTGTAAGAGGAACAATTAGAAAAAAACTAAATAATAAAAAGAGGGTAAATGTGGAGCCATGAAAAACAAAACAACGATATATATCAGAACAGAACAGAACATGACTTTATTATCTCTCGTTGCTTTAGCAACACAAGAGAATACAATAACATAATACAATTATACAAATCATGACATGGTATAATAATACATAATACAATTATTCAAATCATGACATGGTATGTGAAGAGAGTTATTTTAGTGTGTGTGTGTTTTGTTTAACAATGCACTTGGTGGGAGGGGGGAAGGGGGTAAGGGGATACATGCCCCATTGATTTAACTCGTACGTTGATTTTATTCTGAAACAGTCTATAGGTATGGACAATTTATAATTGCGTGGGCGGATCGACAGTTTGTAAACATTACGGGTAGCACAGCACGATATTTTCGTGACTGTCTGTGTATGGTAGCTAAATAGGCTGAAGTAAGACCACGTGCTATTTAATGAATGATATATTACCCTTGTATAAGCATATCACAATTTGGATTTACGTTGATAGTATAGTGTGCCAAACTCTATGACAACAGGTTTAAAAAGACATGGAACAATTAGAAGACATTGAGCAATAAAACGACATGGAACAATAAATGATCTCAGGTATTACTTTTTTGAATTATAGTACATGTAATAATATTAGTTACTATTTTCTCAGTTGTATCAGTATATGTATCTTGTGAATTACAGGTTGATATTCAATAAGACGGCTATATATTGCTGTTTGAAATAAAGTAGATGCATTAAGATCATTTTTGCCGAGCATATTATAACGAGATTAACAGTTACATGTGTATACATATGACATAAAGTAATACACAACACTTTAAAATTATAGAATGAACAATAAATAACGAAATTGTCTAGATGACATCAGTGTAAGGTGTAACACTGCTTTGATTGCCTTGTTACTATCTTAAATTCGTGTAATAAGTATTCACTTAATTAATTGTTTTTAAAAGAAGCTTTATACATTTGCAAGTCTTTTTAAGTTTGACGTTTGAGGTACTTGTTATTAATTCTTTGAATTTAAGAATATTTGGTCTTGTGTGGTAGTATTGTGGGATGTACTTCGATCACTCTTTCGTTATCAAAAAAGAACACTTTAACAAATAATGTAGTTCATCTCCTATGTCGTTTAAATCGCATAAAAAACATTTACGTTCATGGATTTCTTGTCCAGTCCATCTACCAGTTTCTACCGGGAAATGGTGATTACCAGTCCTGAACTTTAACATGCTTGAGTATTCTTGTTTATTTAGTTTAGTGAAGTAGCCTTCAAGTTCAATGGATTCTTTGAATAAAGAATAGTTTATTTCTTTATTTGAATTATCAAGGGAGGAATGCCAGTTTTGTAAGTTTTGGTCAATTAGAACTTGTTTAACTATGTTTTTAAAAGACTTATTTTGTGTGTTATCCTGCTGAAGCCAAAGATCATATCTGCCTACTTCATTTAATATATCTTTAATCTTAATTATCCATTTTGAATCAAAGTTATTTCTGCCTCTCATATACTGATAAAGTTTAAATGCAAGTTTATTTTGGCTTCCGGTAATAAGTCTATTCCAGTATCCAACCATCCTACTTTTTACTATAATGTCAAGAGGATACCTTCCAGTTTCAGCATATAACATGTACAATGAAGTATTTTTTTTTAAATGTAAAATTTTCCTTAAAAATTCACAGTGCACTTTTTCAATTAATGCTGTGCTTTCATAACCCCATGTTTAGGCTGAGTACATTAGAATAGGTAAGACAGTGTGATCAAAGTGCTTAAGTATCAAGTCAATAGGTACATTAAGATTGTAAGTTCGTTTATATACTAGATGTAGCGCCTTCCTTGCCTGTTCAACCAAATGTTTTCTAGTTGTTAGAAACCTTCCGGATTTAGCAAAATATGTTCCAAGATATTTGTAAGATTGCACTATTTCTAAAGGTGTATCTCCAATTTTGAAGCTTAGATTATTATCATTTCTTGTACCTATTGCTAGAACTTCATTAGACAGTTTAGAATATTACCTGTATTGTGTCTTTGTCAAAGCTGCCAATGGAGCCCAAAGTTTGTCACATTTGTGTGTACTAAAATATTTAGTTGCATTATTCTTTTCAATCTTATAAGTTAAGGATAATCTTCGTTTAACAGACTCAATATTTAGGACAAACGTATTCATTTTTACTTTGATAAATGTGATGTTTTGCTATTAAATAATTATATTGAATATAGGTTTAATGTTTTTATCACCAAGGATTATTTCCTTTTTACTAAACTTGATATTGAGATTGTTACAATGATTATTAATCAAAGACATAAAATTTCTCCAAAATGTCTGTGTGTGTTCACAGTCATAGAATAAGTATGGTGGCTGATTTATGCCATGTCGTATTTTCGCTTTTTCGCCACAACAAAGCGAAAATGCGAAAAAGCGAAAATACGACAAAGTCAACTTGTCAATTGTCGTGGCGAAAAAGCGAAAATACGACAGATGAAGGACAACAATACGACACCAAAAATGTGTCGTGTTTTCGCCTTACATCTGTCGTATCTTTGCTTTTTCGTGGCGAAAATGTAACAATGCAAAAACACGACAAAGTCGACTTTTTCGCATTTTCGCGTTCCGGTTGTACAGGCGCATGCGCACCAACTTGTATAAGGTATATGTAAACGACCTGCGCATGCGTAACCGGAACGCAAAAATGCGAAAATGCGACAATGCGATAATGTAACAATGCGAAAAAGTCGACTTTGTTGTGTTTTTGCATTGTTGCATTTTCGCCACGAAAAAGCAAAGATACGGAAGCCTCAAAGGGACACCAGATGTGAGAAAATATTTACACATGTCGACAAAATTAAAGCGATAAACCTTAATCTTTTTGGTGTTCTCGCCTTAATTTCCTCGAATTGATGTAAAAAAATATAGCATTTCACCTTATTTTTTATGTAAAGACAGAAGTTTTGCGTATTTCGCGAATTAATTCGTCGAGTACATTTTCGTTAACTTTTTATTGAAAAAACTTAAAGTGCAATACTTAGAAAATATTGCAATACATTGACGTCTAAGTATAGTCGTAATCATGCTTTCTTTTTTAACTTCGCAACTTAAACATTTCGCAAAGACAAAAGCACAATTCGCATTTCGTATATTTTATGACGACTTATCAGTTTGTAAGTGGCATCTCGAAATAATGAATGCCCGAAACTGTAACATACATACGGATCAGTGGACATGGAACACTGCATTAGAAAGGTAAGCGCTCCGATTTGTTTTTAATTTGCTTGTTATATATTATAATTATTTGTTTCATTGTTGTTAACGCTGTTTTTCAACGATATTTCAGTTTCATGCGACGGTTGGTTTACCAAACAGTTTTTTTTGTCAGACTTTAGCTAACCACTACTAACTTGTCCATACTTAATGAGCAGACAATGTATTCTCCTACGGAGAAACTGATAAGATTTTCTTTGTCACAATTTTCGCAGTAAATTATAACCTGCCACAATCAGGATTCAAAGTTTGGAAACAGACCTTGGACATTTCGTATTGACTTCCGTTTTTGCCGATCAAAGTTTGACATATTTAACAGCATATTTGCATAGTTTGATTTTTACCGGGAGAAGCCTATCAAATACCGACAAACATATTTTGGGGGTATATCGTTCTTTAAGAAAGATATGTTTTTTAATCAGCTTGATATTCTATTGACAACGTTGTGCACGGGGTCAACATTTCTACGCGATGAGTTATAGTAATATTATATTCGCTTGTAAAGCTGAACGTGTCTTTATTTATGAATATATAAGTTGTTCAAGGAAGTAAAATTTGCCAAGTATAATTTTATTGTGACACAGATTGAGAACATGTGCATGCTCACCGGAACTCGAACCCTGGATGCCATTCCGCAGTTCTATAGCCTATACTAGTATATATACACTTCTACCCTTCTACATCTGAACAGACATCATAGGCCATACTGTAGACGCTGGTTTTAAATTGTTTTCATGAAAGACATTTATTAAACTTGATGACACTAAATTCATTTAAGAAACATAATGTTGTGTGATCATTTTCTTCTTTGTAGATGGGTGTTAAGCTCGTAAAGGCATTACACCAAACGCTCAGATAATCAATAAATATTAACGAGACAAATATTTGTACATAAGCGAATAAACTTTTTTATTAGACTATTTTACAAGTCCTATCACGAGACTACAAATAGTCAAAGACACGACCTGTGGAGTTGTATTCCAGTTACTTCCCTGACATTTCAAGACACTATCTTCTTTTCTAGATTTTGGCGCACGACAGTAGATGATGTTTGGCCCTGTACTTCAGGACATTTCTGAAGAGCCGGTTGTGGGAGTAACTAGTCAGACACCATGTGCACCTGTGTGCCAGAGTGCTGCTATTCCTACTGTAAGTAATCAAAAATACAGTATGACTGTATGAAATATATGTTATCCTGATCATACAGGACCCTTGCATCTACATAATCAGAATGAGTACTTAGTTACTGATAACAAAGTGAAAATTTTACGTCACCCATATCTTAATACTGACTTGACTTTTTAAAACAAAGTATTAACTTGTGATTGGTATCAATATTTCCATCTCCAGTAGTCAACATCTTTACCATCCACATTCAGAAGTCTGTTATTTAAGCCATGTGTGGCAATAACGTCATTTTGTAGGTCTGGTGTTGATCGGTAATTCTTGTGTGTTGGACCTCATTTAGATAATCTGAAACTTACTGTGTGATGTGTCTGTGTTTTTACGTCTGTTTGAAACAGAGTTGTGAGCCCATAACCTCAATTTGTAGGTCAGGTGTTGATCGGTAATTCTTGTGTGTTGGACCTCATTTAGATAATCATAAAATTACTGTGTGATATGTGTGTGTTTTTACCTCTGTGTGCCAATAATCTCATTCTGTAGATCTGGTGTTGATCGGTAATTCTTGTGTGTTGGACCTCATTTAGATAATCAGAAACTTACTGTGTGATGTGTCTTTTTTTTACATCTGTTTGAAACAGAGTTGTGTGCCCATAACCTCATTTTGTAGTTCAGGTGTTGATCGGTAATTCTTGTGTGTTGGACCTCATTTAGATAATCATAAACTCACTGTGTGATGTGTGTGTGTTTTTACCTCTGCGTGCCCATAACCTGATTTTGTAGGTCTAGTGTTGATCGGTTATTCTTGTGTGTTGGACCTCATTTAGATAAACATAAACTTACTGTGTGATGTGTCTTTTTTTCTATCTATTTGAAACAGAGTTGTGTGCCCATAACCTCATTTTGTAGGTCAGGTGTTGATCGGTAATTCTTGTGTGTTGGACCTCATTTAGATAATCATAAAATTACTGTGTGATGTGTGTGTGTTTTTACCTCTGCGTGCCAATAATCTCATTTTGTAGATCTGGTTGTTGATCGGTAATTCTTGTGTGTTGGACCTCATTTAGATAATCATAAACTCACTTTGTGATGTGTGTGTGTGTTTTTACCACTGCATGCCCATAACCTCATTTGTAGGTCAGGTGTTGATTGGTAATTCTTGTGTGTTGGACATCATTTAGATAATCATAAACTTACTGTGTGATGTGTGTGTTTTTTTACCTCTGTGTGGCCATAACCTCACTTTTTAGGTCTGGTGTTGATCGGTAATTCTCGTGTGTTGGATCTCATTGAGATAATCATAAACTTACTGTGTGATGTCTGTGTGTTTTTAGGTCTGTTTGAAACATAGTTGTGTGCCATAACCTCATTTTGTAGATCTGGTGTTGATCGGTAATTCTTGTGTGTTGGACATCATTTAGATAATCATAAACTTACTGTGTGATGTGTGTGTGTTTTTAGGTCTTCTTGCCCATAACCTCATTTTGTAGGTCTGGAATTGATTGGTAATTCTTTTGCGTTGGACCTCATTGAGAAAATCACAAACTTACTGTGTGATGTGTGTGTTTTTTACCTCTGTGTGGCCATAACCTCATTTTGTAGGTCTGGTGTTGATCGGTAATTTTTGTGTGTTGGACCTCATTTAGATAATCTGAAACTTACACTGTGATGTGTCTATGTTTTTACGTCTGTTTGAAACATAGTTGTGTGCCATAACCTCATTTTGTATGTCGGTAATTCTTGTGTGTTGGACCTCATTTAGATAATCATAAAGTTAATGTGCGATGTGTTTGTGTTTTTACCTCTGTGTGCCCATAACTTCATTTTGTAGGTCTGGTGTTGGTCGGTAATTCTTGTATGTTGGACCTCATTTAGATAATCATAAACTCACTGTGTGATGTTTGTGTGTTTTTACCTCTGCGTGCCCATAACTTCATTTTGTAGGTCTGGTGTTGATCGGTAATTCTTGTGTGTTGGACCTCAATTAGATCAATATAAAGTTATTGTGTGATGTGTGTGTGTGTTTACCTCTGTGTGCCCATTACCTCATTTTGTAGGTCTGGTGTTGATCGAAAATATTTGTGTGTTGGACCTCATCTATATAATCATAAACTTACTTTGTGATATGTGTTTGTTTTTATGTCTGTTTGAAAGATAGTTGTGTGCCATAACCTAATTTTGTAGGTCTGGTGTTGATGGGTAATTCTTGTGTGTTGAACCTCATTGAGATAATCAGAAACTTACTGTGTGATGTGTGTGTTTTTACCACTGTTTTAAACATAGTTGGGTGCCCGTTACCTCATTTTGTAGGATAATCATAAACTCACTGTGTGATGTGTGTTTATTTTTACCTCTGTGTGCACATAACCTCATTTTGTAGGTCTGATGTTGATCGGTAATTCTTGTGTGTTGGACCTCATTTAGATAATCTGAAACTTACTGTGTGATGTGTGTGTTTCTTTTTACTTCTGTTTGAAACATAGTTGTGTGCCCATAACCTCATTTTGTAGGTCTGGTGCTGATCGGTAATTTCTTGTGTGTTGGACCACATTTAGATAATCTGAAACTTACTTTTTAATTTGTGTGTTTTTACCTCTGTTTGAAACCTAGTTGTGTGCCCAAAATCTCATTTTGTAGGTCTGGTGTTGATCGGTAATTCCTGTGTTTTGGACCTCATTTAGATAATCATAAACTTACTGGGTGATGTGTGTGTGTTTTTACTTCTCTATGCCCAGAACCTCATTTTGTAGTTCTGGTGTTGATCGGTTATTCTTGTGTGTTGAACATCATTTAGATAATCATAAACTTACTGTGTGATGTGTGTGTGTTTTTAGGTCTGTTTGAAACAGAGTTGTGTGCCATGACCTCATTTTGTAGATCTGGTGTTGATCGGTAATTCTTGTGTGTTGGACCTCATTTAGATAATCATAAACTTACTGTGTCATGTGTGTGTGTTTTAGGTCTGTTTGAAAAATAGTTGTGTGCCATAACCTCATTTTGTAGGTCACGTATTGATCGGTAATTCTTGTGTGTTGGACCTCAATTAGATCATTATAAAGTTACTGTGTGATGTGTGTGTGTTTTTACCTCTGTGTGCCCATAACCTCATTTTGTAGGTCTGGTGTTGATCGGTAATCCTTGTGTGTTGGACCTCATTTAGATAATCATAAACTTACTGTGTGGTGTGTCTTTTTTTACATCTGTAGAAAAAAACAGGATTGTGTGTCCATAACCGCATTTTCTAGGTCTGTTGTTGATCGGTAATTCTTGTGTGTTCGACCTCATTCAGATAATCATAAAGTTACTGTGTGCTGTTTGTGTGTTTTTACCTCTGTGTGCCCAAAACCTCATTTTGTAGGTCTGGTGTTGATCAGTAATTCTTGTGTGTAGGACCTCATTCAGATAATCATAAACTTACTGTGTGATGTGTTTGTGTTTTTAGGTCTGTTTGAAACAGAGTTGTGTGCCCATTACCTCATTTTGTAGGTCTGGTGTTGATCGGTGATTCTTGTGTGTAGGACCTCATTCAGATAATCATAAACTTACTGTGTGATTTGTGTGTGTTTTTACCTCTGTGTGCCCATAACCTCATTTTGTGGGTCTGGTGTTGATCGGAAATATTTGTGTGTTGGACCTCATCTATATAATCATAAACTTACTGTCTGATGTGTGTGTGTTTTACCTCTGTTTGAAACAGAGTTGTGTGCCCATAACCTCATTTTTTAGGTCAGGTGTTGATCGGTAATTATTGTGTTTTGGACCTCATTTAGATAATCATAAACTTACTGTGTGATGTGTGTGTTTAGGTCTGTTTGAAAGATAGTTGTGTGCCATAACCTAATTTTGTAGGTCTGGTGTTGATGGGTAATTCTTGTGTGTTGAACCTCATTGAGATAATCAGAAACTTACTGTGTGATGTGTGTGTTTTTACCACTGTTTTAAACATAGTTGGGTGCCCGTTACCTCATTTTGTAGGATAATCATAAACTCACTGTGTGATGTGTGTGTGTTTTTACCTCTGCGTGCCCATAACTTCATTTTGTACGTCTGGTGTTGATCGGTAATTCTTGTGTGTTGGACCTCATTTAGATAATCATAAACTTACTGTGTGATGTGTCTTTTTTACATCTGTTTGAAACAGGGTTGTGTGTCCATAACCTCATTTGGTAGATCTGGTGTTGATCGGTAATTCTTGTGTGTTGGACCTCATTTAGATAATCATGAACTTACTGTGTGATGTGTGTGTGTTTTACCTCTGTGTGCCAATAACCTCATTTTGTAGATCTGGTGTTGATCGGTAATTCTTGTGTGTTGGACCTCAATTAGATCATTATAAAGTTACTGTGTGATGTGTGTTTGTTTTTACCTCTGTGTGCCCATAACCTCATTTTGTAGGTCAGGTGTTGATCGGTAATCCTTGTGTGTTGGACCTCATTTAGATAATCATAAACTTACTGTGTGATGTGTCTTTTTTACATCTGTTTGAAACAGGGTTGTGTGTCCATAACCTCATTTGGTAGATCTGGTGTTGATCGGTAATTCTTGTGTGTTGGACCTCATTTAGATAATCATGAACTTACTGTGTGATGTTTGTGTTTTTAAGGTCTGTTGGAAACACAGTTCTGTGCCCATAACCTCATTTTCTAGGTCTGGTGTTGATCGGTAATTCTTGCGTGTTCAACCTCGTTCAGATAATCATAAAGTTACTGTGTGATGTGTGTGTGTTTTTACCTCTGTGTGCCCATAACCTCATTTTGAAGGTCTGGTGTTGATCGGTAATTCCTGTGTGTAGGACCTCATTCAATTAATCATAAACTTACTGTGTGATGTGTGTGTGTTTTTAGGTCTGTTTGAAACATAGTTGTGTGCCATATCCTCATTTTGTAGGTCTGGTGTTGATCGGTAATTCTTGTATGTTGGACCTCATTTAGATAATCATAAACTTACTGTGTGATGTGTCTTTTTTTACATCTTTTTGAAACAGAGTTGTGTGCCCATAACCTCATTTTGTAGGTCAGGTGTTGATCGGTAATTCTTGTGTGTTGGACCTCAATTAGATAATCATAAAGTTACTGTGTGATGTGTGTGTGTTTTTACCTCTGTGTGCCCATAACCTCATTTTGTAGGTCTGGTTTTGATCGGTAATTCTTGTGTGTAGGACCTCATTCAGATAATCATAAACTTACTGTGTGATGTGTCTTTTTTTACATCTGTTTGAAACAGAGTTGTGTGCCCATAACCTCATTTTGTAGGTCACGTGTTGATCGGTAATTCTTGTGTGTTGGACCTCAATTAGATCATTATAAAGTTACTGTGTGATGTGTGTGTGTTTTTACCTCTGTGTGCCCATAACTTCATTTTGTAGGTCTGGTGTTGATCGATAATTCTTGTATGTTGGACCTCATTTAGATAATCATAAACTTACTGTGTGATGTGTGTGTGTTTTTACCTCTGTGTGCCCATACCTTCATTTTGTAGGTCTGGTGTTGATCGGTAATTCTTGTATGTTGGACCTCATTTAGATAATCATAAACTTACTGTGTGATGTGTCCTTTTTACATCTGTTTGAAACAGAGTTGTGTGCCCATAACCTTATTTTGTAGGTCACGTGTTGATCGGTAATTCTTGTGTGTTGGACCTCATTTAGATAATCATAAATTACTGTGTGATGTGTGTGTTTTTACCTCTGGGTGCCCATAACTTCATTTTGTTGGTCTGGTGTTGATCGGTTATTCTTGTGTGTTGGACCTCATTTAGATAATCATAAACTTACTGTGTGATGTGTGTGTGTTTTTAGGTCTGTTTGAAACATAGTTGTGTGCCATAACCTCTTTTTGTATGTAAGTTTTACCTCTGTGTGCCAATAACCTCAAGTGGTAGATCTGGTGTTGATCGGTAATTCTTGTGTGTTGGACCTCATTTAGATAATCATGAACTTACTGTGCGATGTGTGTGTTTTTAAGGTCTATTTGAAACACAGTTCTGTGCCCATAACCTCATTTTCTAGGTCTGGTGTTGATCGGTAATTCTTGTGTGTTCGACCTCATTCAGATAATCATAAAGTTACTGTGTGATGTGTGTGTGTTTTACCTCTGTGTGCCCATAACCTCATTTTGTAGGTCTGGTTTTGATCGGTAATTCTTGTGTGTAGGACCTCATTCAGATAATCATAAACTTACTGTGTGATGTGTGTGTGTTTTTAGGTCTGTTTGAAACATAGTTGTGTGCCATAACCTCATTTTGTAGGTCTGATGTTGATCGGTAATTCTTGTGTGTTGGACCTCATTTAGATAATCATAAAGTTAATGTGTGATGTGTGTGCGTTTTTACATCTGTTTGACACAGAGTTGTGTGCCCATAACCTCATTTTGTAGGTCAAGTGTTGATCGGTAATTCTTGTGTGTTGGACCTCATTTAGATAATCATAAATTACTGTGTGATGTGTGTGTGTTTTTACCTCTGCGTGCCCATAACTTCATTTTGTAGGTCTGGTGTTGATCGGTAATTCTTGTGTGTTGGACCTCATTTAGATAATCATAAACTTACTGTGTGATGTGTGTGTGTTTTTAGGTCTGTTTGAAACATAGTTGTGTGCCATAACCTCATTTTGTAGATCTGGTGTTGATCGGTAATTCTTGTGTGTTGGACCTCATTTAGATAAGCATAAACTCACTGTGTGATGTGTGTGTGTTTTTACCTCTGCGTGCCCATAACTTCATTTTGTACGTCTGGTGTTGATCGGTAATTCTTGTGTGTTCGACATCATTTAGATAATCATAAACTTACTGTGTGATGTGTGTTTGTTTTAGGTCTGTTTGAAACATAGTTGTGTGCCATAACCTCATTTTGTAGGTCACGTGTTGATCGGTAATTCTTGTGTGTTGGACCTCATTTAGATAATCATAAACTTACTGTGTGATGTGTGTGTGTTTTTAACTCTATGTGCCAATAACCTCATTTTGTAGATCTGGTGTTGATCGGTAATTCTTGTGTGTTGGACCTCATTTAGATAATCATAAACTCACTGTGTGATGTGTGTGTGTTTTTACCTCTGTGTGCCCATAACCTCATTTTGTAGGTCAGGTGTTGATCAGTAATCCTTGTGTGTTGGACCTCATTCAGATAATCATAAACTTACTGTGTGATGTGTGTGTGTTTTTAGGTCTGTTTGAAACATAGTTGTGTGCCATAACCTCATTTTGTAGGTCTGATGTTGATCGGTAATTCTTGTGTGTTGGACCTCATTTAGATAATCATAAAGTTAATGTGTGATGTGTGTGTTTTTACCTCTGTGTGCCCATAACTTCATTTTGTAGGTCAGGTGTTGATCGGTAATTCTTGTATGTTGGACCTCATTTAGATAATCATAAACTTACTGTGTGATGTGTCTTTTTTTACATCTGTTTGAAACAGAGTTGTGTGCCCATAACCTCATTTTGTAGGTCACGTGTTGATCGGTAATTCTTGTGTGTTGGACCTCATTTAGATAATCATAAATTACTGTGTGATGTGTGTGTGTTTTTACCTCTGGGTGCCCATAACTTCATTTTCTAGGTCTGGTGTTGATCGGTAATTCTTGTATGTTGGACCTCATTTAGATAATCATAAACTTACTGTGTGATGTGTGTGTGTTTTTAACTCTGTGTGCCAATAACCTCATTTTTTAGATCTGGTGTTGATCGGTAATTCTTGTGTGTTGGACCTCATTTAGATAATCATAAACTCACTGTGTGATGTGTGTGTGTTTTACCTCTGCGTGCCCATAACTTCATTTTGTAGGTCTGGTGTTGATCGGTAATTCTTGTGTGTTGGACCTCAATTAGATCATTATAAAGTTACTGTGTGATGTGTATGTGTTTTTACCTCTGTGTGCCCATAACTTCATTTTGTAGGTCTGGTGTTGATCGGTAATTCTTGTATGTTGGACCTCGTTTAGATAATCATAAACTTACTGTGTGATGTGTCTTTTTTTACATCTGTTTGAAACAGAGTTGTGTGCCCATAACCTCATTTTGTAGGTCACGTGTTGATCGGTAATTCTTGTGTGTTGGACCTCATTTAGATAATCATAAACTTACTGTGTGATGTGTGTGTGTTTTTACCTCTGTGTGTCCATAACTTCATTTTGTAGGTCTGGTGTTGATCGGTAATTCTTGTATGTTGGACCTCATTTAGATAATCATAAACTTACTGTGTGATGTGTCTTTTTTTACATCTGTTTGAAACAGAGTTGTGTGCCCCTAACCTCATTTTGTAGGTCACGTGTTGATCGGTAAATCTTGTGTGTTGGACCTCATTTAGATAATCATGAACTTACTGTGTGATGTGTGTGTTTTTAAGGTCTGTTTGAAACACAGTTCTGTGCCCATAACCTCATTTT
This sequence comes from Lutraria lutraria, assembly GCA_964023205.1. Classification (NCBI taxonomy): domain Eukaryota; kingdom Metazoa; phylum Mollusca; class Bivalvia; order Venerida; family Mactridae; genus Lutraria; species Lutraria lutraria. The sequence continues at coordinate 25,335,721 of OZ026844.1, read as the reverse complement.
CTAGGTCTGGTGTTGATCGGTAATTCTTGTGTGTTCGACCTCATTCAGATAATCATAAAGTTACTGTGTGATGTGTGTGTGTTTTTACCTCTGTGTGCCCATAACCTCATTTTGTAGGTCTGGTTTTGATCGGTAATTCTTGTGTGTAGGACCTCATTCAGATAATCATAAACTTACTGTGTGATGTGTGTGTGTTTTTAGGTCTGTTTGAAACATAGTTGTGTGCCATAACCTCATTTTCTAGGTCTGGTGTTGATCGGTAATTCTTGTGTGTTCGACCTCATTCAGATAATCATAAAGTTACTGTGTGATGTGTGTGTGTTTTTACCTCTGTGTGCCCATAACCTCATTTTGAAGGTCTGGTGTTGATCGGTAATTCTTGTGTGTAGGACCTCATTCAATTAATCATAAACTTACTGTGTGATGTGTGTGTGTTTTTAGGTCTGTTTGAAACATAGTTGTGTGCCATATCCTCATTTTGTAGGTCTGATGTTGATCGGTAATTCTTGTGTGTTGGACCTCATTTAGATAATCATAAAGTTAATGTGTGTGTGTTTTTACCTCTGTGTGCCCATAACTTCATTTTGTAGGTCTGGTGTTGATCGGTAATTCTTGTATGTTGGACCTCATTTAGATAATCATAAACGTACTGTGTGATGTGTGTGTGTTTTTACCTCTGCGTGCCAATAACCTCATTTTGTAGATCTGGTGTTGATCGGTAATTCTTGTGTGTTGGACCTCATTTAGATATTCATTAACTTACTGTGCGATGTGTGTGTGTTTTTGGAGGGGTGTTTGAATCAGAGTTGTGTGCCCATAACCTAATTTTGATGTTTTGGTGTTGATCGGCAATTTTTGTGTGTTGGACCTCATTTAGATAATAATGAACTTACTGTGTGATGTGTGTGTGTTTTTACCTCTGTTTGAATGATTGTTGTGTGCCAAAACCTCATTTTTTAGATCTGGTGTTGGTCGGTAATCCTTTTGTGTTAGACCTCATTTAGATAATCATAAACTCACTGTTTGATGTGTGTGTGTTTTTACCTCTGCTTGCCCATAACCTCATTTTGTAGGTCTGGTGTTGATTGGTAATTTAGCGTTGGTTCCGACATTTAGCGTCAGCCTTGCGACATATAACGTCAAATACGACATTTAGCGTCGATGCGACATTCAACGTTGCTACAGACCTCATTCAGATAATCTGAAACTTACTGTGTGATGTGTGTGTGTTTTACCTCTGTTTGAAACATAGTTGTGTGCCCATAACCTCATTTTGTAGGTCTGGTGTTGATCGGTAATTCTTGTGTGTTGGACCTCATTTAGATAATCTGAAACTTACTGTGTGATGTGTGTGTTTTTACCACTGTTTGAAACATAGTTGTGTGCCCTTTACCTCATTTTGTAGGATAATCATAAACTCACTGTGTGATGTGTGTTTATTTTTACCTCTGTGTGCACATAACCTCATTTTGTAGGTCTGATGTTGATCGGTAATTCTTGTGTGTTGGACCTCATTAAGATAATCTGAAACTTACTGTGTGATGTGTGTGTTTTTTTTACTTCTGTTTGAAACATAGTTGTGTGCCCATAACCTCATTTTGTAGGTCTGGTGCTGATCGGTAATTTCTTGTGTGTTGGACCACATTTAGATAATCTGAAACTTACTGTGTGATCTGTGTGTTTTTACATCTGTTTGAAAAATAGTTGTGTGCCCAAAACCACATTTTGTAGGTCTGATGTTGATCGGTAATTCTTGTGTGTTGGACCTCATTCAGATAATCAGAAAATTACTGTGTGTTGTGTATGTTTTCACCTCTGTGTGAAACCTAGTTGTGTGCCCAAAATCTCATTTTGTAGGTCTGGTGTTGATCGGTAATTCCTGTGTTTTGGACCTCATTTAGATAATCATAAACTTACTGGGTGATGTGTGTGTGTTTTTACTTCTCTATGCCCAGAACCTCATTTTGTAGTTCTGGTGTTGATCGGTTATTCTTGTGTGTTGGACATCATTTAGATAATCATAAACTTACTGTGTGATGTGTGTGTGTTTTTAGGTCTGTTTGAAACAGAGTTGTGTGCCATAACCTCATTTTGTAGATCTGGTGTTGATCGGTAATTCTTGTGTGTTGGACCTCATTTAGATAATCATAAACTTACTGTGTCATGTGTGTGTGTTTTAGGTCTGTTTGAAACATAGTTGTGTGCCATAACCTCATTTTGTAGGTCACGTGTTGATCGGTCATTCTTGTGTGTTGGACCTCAATTAGATCATTATAAAGTTACTGTGTGATGTGTGTGTTTTTACCTTTGTTTGAAACATAGTTGTGAGCCCATAACTTCATTTTGTAGGTCTGGTGTTGATCGGTAATTCTTGTGTGTTAGACCTTATTTAGATAATCATAAACTTACTGTGTGATGTGTGTTTATTTTTACCTCTGTGTGCACATAACCTCATTTTGTAGGTCTGATGTTGATCGGTAATTCTTGTGTGTTGGACCTCATTTAGATAATCTGAAACTTACTGTGTGATGTGTGTGTGTTTTTACCTCTGTGTGCCCATAACCTCATTTTGTAGGTCTGGTGTTGATCGGTAATTCTTGTGTGTTGGACCTCATTTAGATAATCATAAACTTACTGTGTGATGTGTGTGTTTTTTTTTACTTCTTTTTGAAACATAGATGTGTGCCCATAACCTCATTTTGTAGGTCAGGTGTTGATCGGTAATTCTTGTGTGTTGGACCTCATTTAGATAATCATAAACTTACTGTGTGATGTGTGTGTGTTTTTACCTCTGTGTGCCCATAACCTCATTTTGTAGGTCTGGTGTTGATCGGTAATTCTTGTGTGTTGGACACCATTCAGATAATCATAAACTTAATGTGTGACGTGTGTGTGTTTTTACCTCCGTTTGAAACATAGTTGTGTGCCTATAACCTCATTTTGTAGGTCTGGTATTGATCGGTCATTCTTGTGTGTTGGACCTCATTTAGATAATCTGAAACTTACTGTGTGATTTGTGTGTTTTTACCTCTGTTTGAAACATAGTTGTGTGCCTATAACCTCATTTTGTAGGTCTGGTGCTGATCGGTAATTCTTGTGTGTTGGATCTCATTTAGATAATCAGATACTTACTGTGTGATGTTTGGGTTTTTACCTCTGTTTGAAACATAGTTGTGTGCCCATAACCTCATTTTGTAGGTCTGGTGCTGATCGGTAATTCTTGTGTGTTGGACCACATTTAGATAATCTGAAACTTACTGTGTGATCTGTGTGTTTTTACCTCTGTTTGAAAAATAGTTGTGTGCCCAAAACCTCATTTTGTAGGTCTGATGTTGATCGGTAATTCTTGTGTTTTGGACCTCATTCAGATAATCAGAAAATTACTGTGTGTTGTGTGTGTTTTTACCTCTGTTTGAAACCTAGTTGTGTGCCCAAAATCTCATTTTGTAGGTCTGGTGTTGATCGGTAATTCCTGTGTTTTGGACCTCATTTAGATAATCATAAACTTACAGTGTGAGATGTGTCTGTTTTTACTTCTCTATGCCCATAACCTTATTTTGTAGGTCTGGTGTTGATCGGTAATTCTTGTGTGTTGGACCTTGTAGCAACGTTAAATGTCGCATCGGCGCTAAATGTCACATTTGACGTTATATGTCGCAAGGCTGACGCTAAATGCCGGAACCAACGCTAAATGTCGCAAAATCGCCTGACGCTGTATGTCGCACCTGTAACGCTAAATGTCGCAACAAATAGCACTGACGCTATATATCGCAACATCAACGCTAAATGTCGCACTCATTCTTCAACCTCTATAATGCAGAGTTATCGTTCCCGTTACACCCCTACACACTCGTATGTGTTAAATAAATAATGGTTCCTCCTTTCATGATAATGTTAAGTTAATCCCCTCCAAGTTTTTTTTACATTTGCTGGTTTGAATTGGGGATTTTATTTTTTATCTTGGCATATATTATATATCGCCGTCGCCGGTGTGTACATGTGTGTATTGTTAGAACGGGGAGTGGTGGCTAAGCGGTAGAGTAACGAGGAGTGACTGCCCGATGGTTGACTATTCACTTTTAGAAAGGAAGGTACACTCCTACCAGTTTATCAACGAACACCATTTGTTCAAAGTTTGAAGGAAATCCTATCAATCTATATACAGAAGGACATATTGCTGGAACTCTTACCTGTAAAACAACTTGGTTAAGCTATTAATATGTATAATCTTATTCCAAGCTGAAAGGACTTACGTCTAACACATACATCGACTTACTTTTCACTCAGTTAAAAGGATTACCACATTAAAGGACATTTTCATTTGGCTACGACAGAGAAAGTCAGCCATAAACAAAAAGTAAAGAACGAGTCATTTTATTTTAACTAAACCTCAGAAATTAAATTTACATATACGTAACGATATGTGTCTACATTAATGTAAGGTAAAAAAATGGTAAAAATATGTTCAATATCGTATGCTTTGTCACACAAAAAATACTAGAGTACATATCACCAAAACTGTTTTGCTGAATGTTACAAAATTTAAAAGCAAAGTACGTCTGTAAAAGGTTAATCGAAACCGAAATAAAGAAATCGTTTTTAGTTATTCCTTAACCTACTTTTAAAAGTGGATACGTGTGGCATTTGGGATCCTAACGCATTCCTCCACATCAAAGAGTATTTAAATAGGCCAGAATTGCTTTCTGAGGGTTGTGTGTTCAAACCTCAGAAGGGACAAACTTTTTCGCGAAGGTGTCTAATCTCACTTTTGACCTTTATTTCTTGGCATGACGTATTAATTATTCAACAGAAATTCCCCATTCTATTGGATGATTCAGAGTGAACGCTTCCTTTCATTGGATGAAATCTACAAGCGTAGAATAATTAAGACCACGCCAACTTATAGCGAGTCTGCAACTGTTTAATATGTTCTTCTTGTGGTTGTAAACTTTGTAAGAAAATGTATTCATATGCGGTCGAAATAATGTTATATACCGTTCTTGGCAAACATTTTACATTTATTGGAATTGATATAAAGTAGATATGACTAAATACATAATTTATTTAGCTGACCTAACATTAACATTCTAAGGCGCGACCTAATTGGACTGCTAGCGATAAGTTGTGTTCACATGGTACATAGCGGCAATTTAGGAATTTCATAAAGATTATACTTTTGGTTTCAATAGTGTAATTAACATTAAAACAACTTCGCGACTGTCTTTTTAAAGACATTTCTTGTTTCTTTCTATGTTTTCTTTAAACATTATTTTTGAATATCTTAGAACATACTTAGGATGAAAAGGTGTTTTATTTTAATTAAGTGACTTTTATAGGTTGGCTAAATAATGCCAGAAATTGGAACATTTGTTTACCCTAGGGTTACTTTAAGATGTATTGTGCAACAGTAAGCCTAGTAAGGTTTAATTATGTTTGTTAGAAATGGGGGATTTTTTTGAATATAAGTTATGTCCCTTAAATATATATCATAGCGCTATTTTGCCTACATAGATCGTAAATAATAAGTATCCGAAGCATTAAAAATTTAAGAAATTCTTTCATGTTATACACTGCACTAATGTCTGATGCATATATGTACGTTTTAGATATAATTATTGATATACAATTACATGTAAGTGAAATACAACTACAAATGCATTATTTCGTGTGCAATTGTTTTTTTTAATAATAAAAGTATGATCATTTATTGATCTATGATATTCGGGGTTTAGCCATTTAGAAAGATAATTAAACCCCGTCCCCGCCACGTCCATTAAAATTTTCAGGACGTGATGGGAACTTTGTGAGCGTGATGCGGACGTGTTCTGGTGTGATGGGGGCATTAGTGTGAAAGTTCATATCGTTAGCGCCCACCCGGATAACTCAGTGGTTAGAGCGTTTTGTCTGATGTCCGAGGTTGTGAGTTCGAGCCCCGGACGAGGCCCACGCTGCCGTGACACATTTGACTGAAGATATTACATGTTAAATTGTCCACCACTTCTAAATTTTGTGAGATAGCTTGGCAGAAGCTTACGGATAGAATGTGGTTAGTGCTGGTTAAGGCCTAAATGAAGTCCAGGAAAGCTATTTAGGATAATTGCCCGCCACGATATGACTGAACTAGTGTTGAAAATGGCGTAAAGTCCGATGTAACAAACAAACAAACATCATATCGTTAGTGTGAAAGTCCATCACGCCTCGTTCTATATCAACACATACACGTGCACACACCAACGACGGCGATATACAATAAATGCCAAGATAAAAAATAAAATCCCCAATTCAAACGAGCAAATGTAAAAAAAATCTTGGAGGGGATTAACTAAACATTATCATGAACGGTGGAACCATTATTTATTAAACATATACGAGTGTAGCGGGAACGATAACTCTGCATTATAGAGGTTGAAGAATGAGTGCGACATTTAGCGTTGATGTTGCGACATATAGCGTCAGTGCTATTTGTTGCGACATTTAGCGTTACAGATGCGACATATAGCGTCAGGAGGTTTTGCGACATTTAGCGTAGGTTCCGACATTTAGCGTCAGCCTTGCGACATATAACGTCAAATGCGACATTTAGCGTCGATGCGACATTTAACGTTGCTACATCCTCTCAAATTTTTACTCGAAAAGGTTAACGGCAAAAATTACAGATGTTAAAATGGACGTCACAGACCTGGCAAAACTTCAGACAGTTATACAATTTTGTGTGAATCTTAAGAAGACAACTTGCGAAAAAAATAATGATAGAAAACGTGACAAACAAGTCGTCAGTGTGCCGTGCACTCGTGTATAAGTGGCATCGTCGATTTCCGGAGGGACGAGACATAGGGGACTGACACAAAAAAAAATCGAAAAAGGTGTCTAAGCGTATATATGGTATCCTGTCAAATTGGCCCCAAGTTAGATTGGCCCCAAGTTATATTGTCCCCAAAATCAGTCAGATTGGCCCTAAAATCAGTCAAATTGGCCTCACTGTACTTTTTTTCAGTCAGATTGGCCCCCAGTTTTTTTAATCTTAAAAAATGTTGTATCTAATTGTAAATTTGACATGATTGATGATTACTTTATAAAGTGGACATGATAAAAAAATGTATGATTAATGATCAAATATTCATAATTGAAGTGTGTTTTAACAACTACATATGGCATGCATTGTAAAAAGTGTTAATCAAACTTTAAAAGTTTAAATAATTATACATTGGTATGCATTAGTAAATGAAAAGGTGATAATTAATTGACATTTGTACAAATTATGGGCAATTTTGTTGCGTGTGTCACCTCAAGGCTGAGTATGGAGTAAAACCCCTTGATCTATATATATGCTTAGACACTTTTTTTTCAATTTTTTTTTGTGTCAGTCCCCTATGGGACGAGAGGGTGTTGAGGACGATGCACAGTCCGGGCGACCGGTGGAGGTGAGGGACAGGAAAACTGTTGAACGAGTACATGAGAAGATAATGAGGATATACATGTTAGTTTGCGGCATGTTAGTGCGTCCTTGAATTTATCTTACGGAACTGTCAACAGAATTGTGATAAATGATCTAGAAATGCACCGTGTCAGCGCAAGATGGGTCCCTCGGCTGTTGTCATCTATCGAACAGGAACAGCGCGTCCAGGCGTCCAAAGTTTCCTCCAAAGTTTTCTTGTGGAGGTGGGAGAAGGAGGGATCACGATTTCTTGATCGTATTGTAACTGTCGACGAAACGTGGTTATTTTTCTTTGATCCTGAATCATAGCGGCAATCAATGCGGTGGAAACACAAATCATCACCACCACCGAAGAAAGCCAGAGTCTCACGATCAGCTGCCAAGAACATGTTTATTGTCTTCTACGACAGTCAGGGTACAATCCTCAGCCATGCCGTGCCAGCCGGACAGTATGAGAATGCAGCATACTACAGAAAGGTACCGTAACTTTCACATTCTAATCAAGATAAACTAGATTCTAATTCTTAATTTCTCTTGTATAACTTTTTTAAACTCAAAATCATATTTCAGGGAGCAAGAAACTTAAACTGAAGTCAACTCAAACTATCCTTTTTATTATCTTCACAGGTTATAAGCCAGGATTTTATGCACGCGCTTTATAAACAAGAGGGCCAAGATGGCCCTTGATCGCTCACATGAGAACAAAGGCACTATAATTAATGACCAGGTAATATATAGTTTCCATCTCGTATAACCCATTTTACGTAGATTTTGAGATCAAAACCAACAATGAAGGTATAATACTATTAAGCTAAAACGTAGGAAATTTTCTAATCCAAGGACCCATAACTCATAAGTTGTGGTCCGATTCCACCCATAACTGAACTTGTCCAGGACCGTAAGGTCATACACATTCATTGTAAATATGATAAGGGCCGGTGAATAAATGAAGGCGCTAGAGTGTAAACAAGCTAAAATATAGCAAATTTTCTAAGTCAAGGGCCTATAACTCTTGAAGTTCTAGTGTCCGATTCCGCCCATAATCGAACTCGTCCAAGATCTTTTGGTTATACACATTTACTGAAAATATGATAAGGATTGGTGAATAAATGAAGGTGCTAGAGCGTAAACAAACTAAAATATAGCAAATTTTCAAAGTCAAGGGCCCATAACTCTATACGTTCTGGTCCGATTTTGCCCATATTCGAACTTAGCTGAGACATTGTGGCCATATACATTGTGAGCAAGTTTGATCACGATTGGTTGAGAGCTGTGGATGCTAGAGTGTAAACAAACTAATTGTGGACGGACGACGGACATTCATCGATCCTAAAAGCTCACCTGATGAATCAGGTGAGCTAAAAAGCGACCCGATTCAGTTGAAAACCTTATACTACATCAGGATAATACAACTGCTCACCGTGCAGGAGACCCTCAGCTGCCTCACATTCCTGTGTCAATGTACAATGTACAATGTTAAATACATATTCAGATCAATTATGCTGTCAGGCTAGTGTATCAATAATATCAATATTGTCTGATCGTTATCAACTTAGAATTATTAAAAGACAAGATATGAGAGTTTGGCTCTGAGGCCAATCAGATCTCAAGTTTTATTACCTTGTTTTACTTATAGCCAGTTTAATCAGTATTTGTGCTAAAACTTAGCTGAAATCAAAGCTTTCATAAATGAAGGGACATTGAAGAGAGGTAGGTGTAATAGGTGTTAGATTTAGGGGCAGAGCTGTGCTTCAGCAGCAGCAGCAGCAGCAGGCCATGTACTATGTATAGCTATATTGTTGGTGCATAATTCTTAAGCAGGCAACATTTTTTGGCTTTATGAAAAAAAAGACAAAATTGGCTTATAGAGAGCAACTTTTTTGCCCAAGTGTCCAATGTGAGAGAGCCATGCCAATGTTTTTGAATGTGGTCATACCTGATCAATGTCTGTTGTTGTGGAGCATGGAGATGTAATGTCCATACTGAGAAGCAGAGATCTTGCAAATTGGCTTCATTCCGTAGTGAGATTATGCAGTTCACTGATTTTTGTCTTGGAAACAGTTGAATAAGAACCTTATCATGATTACTAATGCAAGGTATATTGTTGGATGGTTAAATCTGCCCTCTAACAATACTCTGAAAGTGGTCGACACTGGTCGATTGGTTAAAAAATTGGGAATTTTCTGAAATATGCTGAATTTAAAATATGAACAATGCATTTTATAATGTTAGTATTTGATATTCTCGAACACAATACACCAGCCTATTATTATAGCAATCTTCTTTATACTCAGTATTATATAAACACTAATATGAGGTTCATGAAACTTGAGTAAAAGACAATCTCAGACAACTCAGTCAAAACGTTCAACTCAATCAATGGGTAATCAAACTTCTACAGGTGTTACTGTTTCTGTCCAAGTGGACATTTGCAAGTAGTAGATTCATGACAAGTTGAATGTCAGCATGTATTCATGAAACAGCAACCAAACAGATAAAAATACAGGTGGGGTTAAGGGCTATAACTCCGGTAAAATGACCAAATGTAAAAAGGTTGAGAATTTCTGCTACAGCATCATTCTGTGTAAGTTTGGTGAAAACCCCGCAAGAAATGTAGGATGGGTTGAGAGGACCAGCAACTACAGGGGGATAGGAATAAAAACAAAGGACAGTAACTCCACAGGAGTGATGCAAGCAGTGCCAATGCTTGTCTGTTCACTGCCATAGTGAGATCTATCCATCCATGAGTTTCAGTTAATACAGTTTTGGATGTTATGTCTGTTTTCTGAAAATTGAGCTGAAGCACTTTATAAATTAAAATGAATATGGTTCATCAGTAACATATGACTTACCTCTAGAGCTACAAACCTTGAGAACTTTTTGCCCTGTATGTATGTTCAAGGTTGAGTGTGATGATTACCTCCGAACAAATGACTTCACATCAACAGGGAATCATCTGTTTGGCTAGACCAACTACAACCGAACAGTTCTCTATATTTTTAATGGAAAAACTTATGTAAAAGCTATTTGATGATTTTGTAACATGACCAACCAACAGCAGTTTTAAAGAGCTGTTTTGTAACAACTTAATTACCTTGAACGTTGACTCTGATCTTAAGGAATGAACCCTGTTTCATGTCAATGCTTCTTTTTTGTATTAAACTACTGCATGTGCAAGGTTATTTTGAAGTGAATTCGCAATGTACAGAATAATGACTTATCTTTAGCAAATTGCAGAGAGAGAGACAGATACAACACTGCCAAATCAATATCCTTCCACCATTAACATCAAGAGTAATAAATTAATCTAACATCCAAAATTAAAAGCTACTTTACCTGACACCAGTAACTGTTTGCTTCTGTTTGGATTATCAAAACTGCAACCTCAATATCTCATGATCTGAATTTTAATACAGTAGAATGTTCCTTGGTATGATAGTGTCCTGAAATACATGTATTTTGATACATTTTCCAGACCTAACATGGTGCGCAAACAAAGAATCTTTACTACCACTTTTTTCTTAATTCATAAACAGACTTGGGGTAATTGAATTTGTAATCGTAATTAATTGCAATTTAATTACACTTGGCCAAGTAATTGAAAGTAATGTGTAATTGGGTGTATTTTTAATTACATGTAATTAAAATAATTAATTACATCATGAACAAGAGTGCAAAATTTCACAAAATACGCCCGTCTAAAGGTTTGGGATACCATGAGTGGCAAATAATATCTTTTTTAAAATAAGCAACATTTTATAAATATGACATGTAGCACCATTCACATTTTTCATCGACAGCCTTATGATCTGAGAAATATAAACACTTCCAGCACACTTCATTTTTAGTCAATTTTCAATGTATCAAGAGGCATAACTGACAAGTGCCTGGGGCAATTATGTTGGTTATCAAACTTGACCAATATCTTGTGCCCAGAAATATATTTACACAGTTTGGTGAAGATCAATTGGTAATTATGCTGAATGTTTAAAATGTACGTAGTGACCCTGTGACCCAGTTTTTGACCCTAAATAATCCATATTGGAAGTTGACCTAGATATCATGTAGATGCAACTTCTGACCAAGTTTGGTGAAGATCAGATGTACACTATTTAATAAGAGTCAGTATATCGTGTTGAATGTTGAAAATGCACTTAGTGACCATATGACCTAGTTTTTGACCCGACATAACCCATATTCGAACTTGACCTAGATATCATCTAGATGCAAGTACTGACCAAATTTGGTGAAGATCGGATGAATACTATTTGAATTAGAGTCCGGACAACATGTTGAATGTTTAAAATGCACTTAGTGACCCTATGACCTAGTTTTTGACCCGGCATGACCCATATTTGAACTTGACCTAGATATTAACTAGATGCAACTTCTGACCAAGTTTGGTGAAGATTTGATATACACTATTTGAATTAGAGTCCGGACAATGTGCTGGACGCCGCCGCCGCCCGCCGCCCGCCATGGGGTTTCACATAATACATCCCGTCTTTGACGGGCATATAAAAAGTGTGTAATTAACAATTACATTTTAATTACTCTATACATGTACATTTACTATTAATCTATACATTTCTGAAAATTAATGTTCTGGCGCTTTAAATTTAATTAGTGGCATGATACAAATAGTGCACTGATCCTACGCTGGGCAATCTATTATCACTGATTCTCACCTATGACTGATTGTATACTGTATACTGCCAGAGGGTTTAAGTGTCTACTGATGAAAAAGGATTATCTCAATTATCAACTTGACACCATGTTTTGTGAAATAACTAATTGATTAACTTGATATTCATAACAACAATTTAAAAGATTAAACCAAAGACCCATATCATTTTTCATATTTTTCAAATATTTTCATCAATTTTTTTTCATATCCTCATACTGTATTTTACATGTACATAGTACCTGAATGATTAAAGTTATGTTCTGTTCATTAAATAATGATATGAATAGTAAACAAATTCATTACTGTGTATGTCTACTTGTTGTAAACATGGAAAAAAAATACTCAAAAATACTGCACCGATGGGAATATTAAGACTCATAAAAAGAATCATAACTTTTCTGCTTATTTTTCTTTGCTTCCTCTAGAGCACAGTCTTCGTCATTTGTAGAGTTATATTCACTGTCGGGTTTTGTGTCATTCTGTCTATCCTCCATGTTTTCATTTCGCTTCTTGCGCTTCAAGTTCTGGCCTCTTTTTATTTATATGCTTTCCTCTATATTTCTTGTCTTTATCTCAGGTTGGTGTACTAGTAACTGGTCTTTTCTGGGATGCATATTGGTGCAATGAAGTAGTCATTTTAATTTGTTGGATTTTCATTATCAGGTGTATATTGTTGTTCTTCAATGTAAATTGTATAATGTTTGGTTTTGCCTGGAACAAATGGGTCATGTTTTGCAATTCTTTGTATCAATTATGATAAGGGTACACGGTCTGTATATCGTCATACTTTTTCTACGTGGCTTGTGTCATTTCCATGCTGTTCGTTCTTTGTTATAATATATTTACTATGTTGTAGAGTTTATACGAGCTTTCTCATATATGGTGTCATATTCTATTAACACACCAATAATGTCATAATAATTATCAAACTGATCTTGGATGTAAAGAAAGTCTGACCACTCTGCGTCGTCCACCTGAAGGATAAAATATTTCAATACATAACCCGAAGTTATTATAAATATTTTATGTACTTCAAGTTGATTGAATACGTAAAATTTTCAATTGTTTTTGTTGAATTATGTTATACTGAACACAAAAACAAAAATAAAATACAATATCTTAGATAACAAAGTCATATAAAATACAAGAATTTTCATAACCCAGCGCAAAAAAGTGGCATTATTTAGAATAGAAGATACAATTCTTGTAATCAACCACAAAGCATGCGATAGTGATTATTTATAATACAGAATAAAAGACTACATACCTTGATAAAGAATGATCTATCACTGTAATTCTTTTCACAGCATAATTATTTTCTCTAATTTCGCGACTAAATTTGGTCAATACACAAATAATTAAATGACTGCAAATTCGGTCAGAGTCATCTTGTCAGTATTATGATTAATTTATTGGCAGGAATTATCACTGATTATACTCTAAGATAAACAAATAACCGAGAAATTTCGTGGGAAACAGAGATAGCAGATGGTGCACTGTGTATTGTTTGAATGTAGTATTTTGTCAGAGGTAAAAGGGGATAAAATCAGTTATCACCTTTTTCCACTACAGATTCATCAGCAACTGTCAAATGTAGGGGGATCAGTACACTTAGAACCTTTTACCTCTACAAAATTTATTGAAAAGAAGTTATCACAAAATACTTCTTTAATATTTGCCCAAATAAGGACTGAAGTTTACTTCAAAAATTTTGCCAGATGTAAAGGACACTATTACATTTCAAAGTAATTGACCACAAGTCTGTTCATAAAACTTAGAATTTAGGTGGACTAGTCACATTGACATGATTAATTCAGTCACTTTACACTTTTTATGTGTTTTAATCACTTTGTTTACAGTAATCAACAAACACCTTCCACAAACAAGAGGGCCAAGATGGCCCTATATCGCTCACATGACAATCACTGTACACCCATTAAAATATTGTTTTGAACCGGTGACCTAGTATTTGACCTCAGATGACCCATGTTAGAACTTGTCCTTAGACCTACATATAAATAAGACAAACATTCTGACAAAATTTGGTGAAGATCCACTCAAAACCATGAAAACTACAGCATACACAAGGTTTTCCTAAGATTTGACCTTGTGACCTAGTTTTTGACCCCAGACGACCTATGTTCGAATTTGTCTTACATATCATTAAGACAAACATTCTGACAAGGTTTGATGAAGATACAATCAAAATTGGACAACTACAGTGTTAATAAGGTTTTCCTAAGATTTGACCTCGTGACCTAGTTTTTGACCCTAGGTGACCCAAATTTCAACTTATCCGTAATATCATTAAGACGAACAATCTGACAAGGTTTGGCCAAGATCAAATTATAACCATGACATTTAGAGCTTTTACAAGATTTTTACCTAAGATTTGACCTTGTGACCCAGTTTTTGACCCCTGCTGACCCATGTTCAAACTTGACCAACATATTATTAAGGCAAATATTCTGACAAGGTTTGGTGAAGATCCAATCAAAAACTGTAACATCTACAGTGTTAACAAAGTTTTCCTAAGATTTGACCTGGTGACCTAGTTATTGACCCCAGATGACCCATATTTGTACTTGACTGTTATATCATTAAAACAAACGATTTGACAAAGTTTAGTGAAGATCCAATTATAACTGTGAAATCTACAGTGTTAACATCGTTTTCATAAGATTTGGCCTAGCGACCAAGATGACCCATGTTCGAACTCGTTCAAGATATTATGAAGACAAACATTCTGACAAGGTTTCATGATGATCCAATCAAAACAGTGACTTCTAGAGTGTTCACAAGGTTTTCTAGCAATTTGCCCTAGTGACCTAGTTTTTTACTAGAAATTACCCATTATCAAACTTGACCTACATATTATTAAAATTAACATTCTGACAAAGTTTCATGAAGATCCAATCAAAACAGTGATTTCTAAAGTGTTCACAAGGTTTTCCCTTATTTGGCCCTGGTGACCTAGTTTTTTTACCCCAAATGACCCAATATCGAACTCGTCCAAGATTTTGTCAATATTAACGTTCTGACCCAGTTTTGCTAAAATTGAGCTAAAAATGTGGCCCCTAGTGTGTTCACAACATAAAGTTGGACGAAGACTGATCCTAAATGCTCACCCTGTCACTTAAAAACAAGAGGGCCATGATGGCCCTATCAATGCTCACCAGGAAAAAAGGTCATTTGGAGACAAACATTGTTAAAATATTTCTAAACGAGTCCAAGTAAAATCAAGTGACCCTAAGGTCAGGGCCAATTTTGACCCCAGGGCCATAATATAGACAAATTTGGAAGAGGTCTGCTAGAAAATACTACATACAAAATATCTTAACTCTAGGCCTTGTGGTTTCGGAGAAGATTTTTTAAATTTTCCTAAATAAGTCTATATAAATCAAGTGACGCCTGGGCGGGGCCAATTTTGACCCTAAAGCAATAATTTGAACAAACTTGGTAGAGGTCTACTATACAATGCTACATACCAAATATCTTAGCTCTAGGCCTTGTGGTTTACGAGAAGAAGATTTTTCAAATTTTCCCATATAAAATAGAATAAACCCCAGGGCAGGGCCAATTTTGACCCCGGGGCCATAATTTGAACAAACTTGGTAGAGGTCCACTAGACTATACTATATGCCAAATATCTTAGCTCTACACCATGCGGTTTCAGAGAAGAAGATTTTTTAAATTTTCCTATGTAAGTCTATATAAATCAAGTGAACCCCTGGGCGGGGCCAATTTTGACACTAGGGCAATAATTTGAACAAACTTGGTAGAGGTCCACTAGACAATGCTATATGCCAAATATCTTAGCTCTAGGCCTTGTGGTTTTGTAGAAGAAGACTTTTCAAATTTTCCTATATAAAATAGAATAAACCCCAGGGCAGGGCCAATTTTGACCCCGGGGCCATGATTTGAACAAACTTGGTAGAGGTCCACTAGACTATACTATATGCCAAATATCTTAGCTCTACACCATGCGGTTTCAGAGTAGAAGATTTTTTAAATTTTCCTATGTAAGTCTATATAAATCAAGTGACCCCCGGGGCGGGGCCAATTTTGACCCTAGGGCAATAATTTGAACAAACTTTGTAGAGGTCCACTAGACAATGTTATATGCCAAATATCTTAGCTCTAGGCCTTGCGGTTTCGGAGAAGAAGATTTTTCAAATTTTCCTATCAAAAATAGAATAAACCCCAGGACAGGGCCAATTTTGACCCTAGGGCCATAATTTGAACAAACTTGGTAGAGGTCCACTAGACAATGCAATATACAAAATATATCTAAGCTCTAGGCCTTGTGGTTTCGGAGAAGAAGATTTTATAAATTTTCCTATATAAGTCTATATAAATCAAGTGACCCCCGGGGCGGGGCCAATTTTTACCCTAGGGCAATAATTTGAACAAACTTGGTAGAGGTCCACTAGCCTATGCTACACACCAAATATCAAAGCTCTAGGTATTATAGTTTTTGACAAGAAGATTTTTTTAATTTCCTATATAAGTCTATGTAAAATCAAGTTACCCCCAGGGCGGAGCCAATTTTGACCCCAGGGGAATAATTTGAACAAACTTTGTAGAGTTCCATTAGACAATGCTACATACCAAATATCTCAGCTCTAGGCCCTGTGATTTTGGACAAGAAGATTTTTTAAGTTTTTTCTATTTGTTGCCATAGCAACCAGAGTTTTTAATGAAATTTAATTTTTTGAACAACTTTGAAAGGGGACCACCCAAGGATCATTTCAGCAAAGTTTGGTTGCAATCGGAATAGTGGTGTAGGAGGAGATGTTGTTTTAAGTAAATATTGACGCCACTTCACGACGAACACCGCACGACGCAAGACGCACGATGGACGCAGGGCGATCACAAAAGCTCACCCTGAGCACATTCGTGCTCTGGTGAGCTAACAAATGCATGAGTATTGCCACAAGACAGCAGGGCTACAATCACACATCAGGTCAACACACTCTCAAGCAACCTTTATAGGGATGATTCACTCATCCTTAGCTTTGATTAAGATAAGTGACAGCAATATCACTAAAGGTGATTAATGCCCCTAACTTGCCTTGTCACAGTATCTAGTGCTTTCTAAGTATAAGCCTTTCTCACATATACCATAAGGAAAATGGTACATAGAACCTGAATGGGTCCCCGAGATAAGCTGCAGTCGTGGTTAGAGCATTGGATTGTCATCAAGACAACCAGGGTTTGATCCACAGTAGCAGTACGTCATGTCCTTCCATGACATTTAGAAGGACACGTTTTTAGTATGCAGGAAAAATGGTTACATCAAATGACTGCTGTATATATCAGTAACTGAAATATTGTTAAGCTGTGTTGAACCCCAATATCTGGACGTTGGGCTACAAAAAAATTGTTGTAAAATGGTGCTTTTCTGGTTTTTCAATATGCATCAATTTTCCATAACTGACTGGGGTGCCGTGGGTGTACTACATGTGTACTGCAAAAATTTGATTATTAATATTCAAAGTCATTCACCTGTTTAAATTATTATCTGTCCCAGCTTCCATCATCAGTCCATCCAGCACTATACCCACACAAATCTCATAAACTACAGGCTGAAATATAATTACATTAATTTTGTACTACTTGTCCGAGATCATAGGGAAACATTTGTGGCAACTAGTATAAAATTGCAATAAACAATATGACAATTTTACAATTCACTAAACATGAGGGCCATGATGGCCCTCAATCGCTCACCAGAAAAAAAGACCCTGAGAGAAACTATCTTTTGCCTATGTAAACTCAAGTGACCCGGTGTAACGTTTTCAAGCTCCTCCTTTTCGGGTTACCCCCCGGTTACTTAAAAACGTTTTCAAAGTACCGGTCCCGGTAACATTAAAACGTTTTCAAACTCCCTCCCCCGTTTTAATACCCCCCCCCCCATGTTGATTCTTCGTGGCGAAAACGTTTAGATTTCAGGTTATAATTCATACAAAATGATTAACAGTCAACATGGTTTATTGACATATAATACCTGCATTTCTAAACTGAATATACGCATTAATTATATGAAGCTATGGAATCCTATTAGGGTCATGGAGAGTACGCGCCTTTATTCATTTAATTAACAAAAATGCAAGACATCCCACACTTACTTGTGTTCAGAAAACCAACAATAGCTAATTGCTTTTTTCCTATTTTTTGTCAAAATGACTCAAGATTGCATTGGTATTTGCCCAATGAAGCTCATAGGATTCCATAATGAAGGAATAGACTTGTCAGTATATGACGTCATTTGATTTCGTCGTATGATTTCATCATTTGGACCGCGTGTATAGTCTCATATACACAATGTAACTGTAGTACATGTATGCATTTGTACAAAATGAGGTTATGGGCACACAGAGGTAAACACACACACACATCACACAGTAAGTTTATGATTATCTAAATGAGGTCCAACACACAAGAATTACCGATCAACACCAGACCTACAAAATGAGGTTATGGGCACACAACTAGGTTTCAAAAAGAGGCACAAACACACTCATCACACAGTAAGTTTATGATTATCTGAATGAGGTCCAACACACAAGAATTACCGACCAACACCAGACCTACAAAATGAGGTTATAGGCACACAACTATGTTTCAAACAGAGGTAAAAACACACAAATCACACAGTAAGTTTCAGATTATCTAAATGAGGTCCAACACACAAGAATTACCGATCAATACCAGACCTACAAAATGAGGTTATGGGCACACAACTATGTTTCAAACAGAGGTAAAAACACACACACATCACACATTAAGTTTATGATTATTTAAATGAGGTCCAACACACAAGAATTACCGATCAACACCAGACCCACAAAATGAGGTTATGGGCACACAGAGGTAAAAACACACACACATCACACAGTAAGTTTATGATTATCTAAATGAGGTCCAAGACACAAGAATTACCGATCAACACCAGACCTACAAAATGAGGTTATGGGCACACAGAGGTAAACATACACACACATCTCACAGTAAGTTTATGATATTCTAAATGAGGTCCAACACACAAGAATTACCGATCAACACCAGCCGTACAAAATGAGGTTTTGGGCACACAACTTTGTTTCAAACAGAGGTAAAAACACACACATCACACAGTAAGTTTATGATTATCTAAATGGGGTCCAACACACAAGAATTACCGATCAGCAACAGACCTACAAGATGAGGTTATGTGCATAGAGAGGTAAAAACACACACACATCACACAGTAACTTTATGATTATCTAAATGAGGTCCAACACACAAGAATTACCGATCAACACCTGACCTACAAAATGATGTTATGGGCACACAGAGGTAAAAACACACACACATCACGCAGTAAGTTTATGATTATCTAAATGAGGTCCAACACAGAAGAATTACCGATCAACACCTGACCTACAAAATGAGGTTATGGGCACACAGAGGTAAAAACCCACACACATCACGCAGTAAGTTTATGATTATCTAAATGAGGTCCAACACAGAAGAATTACCGATCAACTCCAGACCTACAAAATGAGGTTATGGGCACAAAACTATGTTTCAAACAGAGGTAAAAACACACACACATCACACAGTAAGTTTCATATTATTTAAATGAGGTCCAACACACAAGAATTACCGATCAGCACCAGACCTACAAAATGAGGTTATGTGCATAGAGGGGTAAAAACACACATACATCACACAGTAAGTTTCAGATTATCTAAATGAGGTCCAACGCACAAGAATAACCGATCAACACCTGACCTATAAAATGAGGTTATGGGCACACAGAGGTAAAAACACACACACATCACACAGTAAGTTTCTGATTATCTGAATGACGTCCAACACACAAGAATTACCGATCAACATCAGACCTACAAAATGAGGTTTTGGGCACACAACTATGTTTCAAACAGAGGTAAAAACACACACACATCACAAAGTGAGTTCATGATTATCTAAATGATGTCCAACACACAAGAATTACCGATCAACACCAGATCTACAAAATGAGGTTATGGCACACAACTATGTTTCAAACAGACCTAAAAACACACACACATCACACAGTAAGTTTATGATAATCTAAATGAGGTCCAACACACAAGAATTACCGATCAACACCAGACCTACAAAATGAGGTTATGGGCACACAACTAGGTTTCAAACAGAGGTAAAAACACACACATCAAACAGTAAGTTTCTGATTATCTGAATGACGTCCAACACACAAGAATTACCGATCAACATCAGACCTACAAAATGAGGTTTTCGGCACACAACTATGTTTCAAACAGAGGTAAAAACACACAAATCACACAGTAAGTTTCAGATTATCTAAATGAGGTCCAACACACAAGAATTACCGATCAATACCAGACCTACAAAATGAGGTTATGGGCACACAACTATGTTTCAAACAGACCTAAAAACACACACATATCACACAGTAAGTTTATGATTATCTCAATGAGATCCAACACACGAGAATTACCGATCAACACCAGACCTACAAAGTGAGGTTATGGCCACACAGAGGTAAAAAAACACACACATCACACAGTAAGTTTATGATTATCTAAATGATGTCCAACACACAAGAATTACCAATCAACACCTGACCTACAAAATGAGGTTATGGGCACGCAGTGGTAAAAACACACACACATATCACACAGTGAGTTTATGGTTATCTAAATGAGGTCCAACACACAAGAATAACCGATCAACACCAGATCTACAAAATGAGGTTATGGCACACAACTAAGTTTCAAACAGACCTAAAAACACACACACATCACACAGTAAGTTTATGATTATCTAAATGAGGTCCAACACACAAGAATTACCGATCAACAACAGACATACAAAATGACGTTATGGGCACACAGAAGTAAAACCACACACACATCACACAGTAAGTTTATGATTATCTAAATGAGGTCCAACACACAAGAATTACCGATCAACACCAGACCTAGAAAATGAGGTTATGGGCACACAACTCTGTTTCAAACAGATGTAAAAAAAGACACATCACACAGTAAGTTAATGATTATCTAAATGAGGTGCAACCCACAAGAATTACCGATCAACACTAGATCTAAAAAATGAGGTTATGGCACACAACTATCATTCAAACAGAGGTAAAAACACACACACATCACACAGTAAGTTTATTATTATCTAAATGAGGTCCAACACACAAAAATTGCCGATCAACACCAGAACTTGAAAATTAGGTTATGGGCACACAACTCTGATTTAAACACCCCTCCAAAAACACACACACATCACACAGTAATTTTATGATAATCTAAATGAGGTCCAACACACAAGAATTACCTATCAACACCTGACCTACATAATGAGGTTATGGGCACACAACTCTGTTTCAAATAGATGTAAAAAAAGACACATCACACAGTAAGTTTATGTTTATCTAAATGAGGTCCAACACACAAGAATAACCGATCAACACTAGACCTACAAAATCAGGTTATGGGCACGCAGAGGTAAAAACACACACACATCACACAGTGAGTTTATGATTATCTAAATGAGGTCCAACACACAAGAATTACCGATCAACACCTGACCTACAAAATGAGGTTATGGGCACACAACTCTGTTTCAAACAGATGTAAAAAAAGACACATCGCACAGTAAGTTTCTGATTATCTAAATGAGGTCCAACACACAAGAATTACCGATCAACACCAGATCTACAAAATGAGATTATTGGCACACAGAGGTAAAAACACACACATATCACACAGTAATTTTATGATTATCTAAATGAGGTCCAACACACAAGAATTACCGATCAACACCTGACCTACAAAATGAGGTTATAGGCTCACAACTCTGTTTCAAACAGAGGTAAAACACACACACATCACACGGTAAGTTTATGATTATCTGAATGAGGTCCAACACACAAGAATTACCTATCAACACCAGATCTACAAAATGAGGTTATGGGCACACAACTCTGTTTTAAACAGATGTAAAAAAAGACACATCACACAGTAAGTTTCAGATTATCTAAATGAGGTCCAACACACAAGAATTACCGATCAACACCAGACCTACAAAATGAAGTTATGGGCACACGAAGGTAAAAACACACACACATCACACAGTAACTTTATGATTATCTAAATGAGGTCCAACACACAAGAATTACCGATCAACACCTGACCTACAAAATGATGTTATGGGCACACAGAGGTAAAAACACACACACATCACGCAGTAAGTTTATGATTATCTAAATGAGGTCCAACACAGAAGAATTAACGATCAACACCTGACCTACAAAATGAGGTTATGGGCACACAGAGGTAAAAACCCACACACATCACGCAGTAAGTTTATGATTATCTAAATGAGGTCCAACACAGAAGAATTACCGATCAACTCCAGACCTACAAAATGAGGTTATGGGCACAAAACTATGTTTCAAACAGAGGTAAAAACACACACACATCACACAGTAAGTTTCATATTATTTAAATGAGGTCCAACACACAAGAATTACCGATCAGCACCAGACCTACAAAATGAGGTTATGTGCATAGAGGGGTAAAAACACACATACATCACACAGTAAGTTTCAGATTATCTAAATGAGGTCCAACGCACAAGAATAACCGATCAACACCTGACCTATAAAATGAGGTTATGGGCACACAGAGGTAAAAACACACACACATCACACAGTAAGTTTCTGATTATCTGAATGACGTCCAACACACAAGAATTACCGATCAACATCAGACCTACAAAATGAGGTTTTGGGCACACAACTATGTTTCAAACAGAGGTAAAAACACACACACATCACAAAGTGAGTTCATGATTATCTAAATGATGTCCAACACACAAGAATTACCGATCAACACCAGATCTACAAAATGAGGTTATGGCACACAACTATGTTTCAAACAGACCTAAAAACACACACACATCACACAGTAAGTTTATGATAATCTAAATGAGGTCCAACACACAAGAATTACCGATCAACACCAGACCTACAAAATGAGGTTATGGGCACACAACTAGGTTTCAAACAGAGGTAAAAACACACACATCAAACAGTAAGTTTCTGATTATCTGAATGACGTCCAACACACAAGAATTACCGATCAACATCAGACCTACAAAATGAGGTTTTGGGCACACAACTATGTTTCAAACAGAGGTAAAAACACACACACATCACAAAGTGAGTTCATGATTATCTAAATGAGGTCGAACACACAAGAATTACCGATCAACACCAGACCTACAATGTGAGGTTATGGCCACACAGAGGTAAAAAAACACACACATCACCCAGTAAATTTATGATTATCTAAATGATGTCCAACACACAAGAATTACCAATCAACACCTGACCTACAAAATGAGGTTATGGGCACGCAGAGGTAAAAACACACACACATCACATAGTGAGTTTATGATTATCTAAATGAGGTCCAACACGCAAGAATTACCGATCAACACCAGATCTACAAAATTAGGTTATGGCACACAACTATCTTTCAAACAGACATAAAAACAAACACATATCACACAGTAAGTTTATGATTATATAGATGAGGTCCAACACACAAATATTTTCGATCAACACCTGACCTACAAAATGAGGTAATGTGCACACAGAGGTAAACACACACACACATCACACAATAACTTTATAATGATCTAATTGAGGTCCAACACACAAGAATTACCGATCAACACCAGACCTACAAAATGAAGTTATGGGCACACAGATGTAAAAACACACACACATCACACATTAACTTTATGATTATCGAAATGAGGTCCAACACACAAGAATTACCGATCAACACCAGATCTACAAAATGAGGTTATGGCACACAACTATGTTTCAAACAGACATAAAAAAACACACACATCACACAGTAAGTTTATGATTATCTAAATGATGTCCAACACACAAGAATTACCAATCAACACATGACCTACAAAATGAGGTTATGGGCACGCAGTGGTAAAAACACACACACACATCACAAAGTGAGTTTATGATTATCTAAATGAGGTCCAACACACAAGAATTACCGATCAACACCAGATCTACAAAATGAGGTTATGGCACACAACTATGTTTCAAACAGACCTAAAAACACACACACATCACACAGTAAGTTTATGATTATCTAAATGAGGTCCAACACACAAGAATTACCGATCAACAACAGATCTACCAAAAGAGGTTATGGGCACACAGAGGTAAAAACATACACACATCACACAGTAAGTTTATGATTATCCAAATGAGGTCCAACACACAAGAATTACCGATCAACACCAGACCTAGAAAATGAGGTAATGGCCACACAACTCTGTTTCAAACAGATGTAAAAAAAAGACACATCACACAGTAAGTTTATGATTATCAAAATGAGGTCCAACACACAAGAATAACCGATCAACAACAGACATACAAAATGAGGTTATGGGCACACAGAGGTAAAACCACACACACATCACACAGTAAGTTTATGATTATCTAAATGAGGTCCAACACACAAGAATTACCGATCAACACCAGACCTAGAAAATGAGGTTATGGGCACACAACTCTGTTTCAAATAGATGTAAAAAAAGACACATCACACAGTAAGTTTATGATTATCTAAATGAGGTGCAACCCACAAGAATTACCGATCAACACTTGATCTACAAAATGAGGTTATGGCACACAACTATCATTCAAACAGAGGTAAAAACACACACACATCACACAGTAAGTTTATTATTATCTAAATGAGGTCCAACACACAAAAATTGCCGATCAACACCAGAACTTGAAAATTAGGTTATGGGAACACAACTCTGATTAAAACACCCCTCCAAAAACACACACACATCACACAGTAAGTTTATGATTATCTAAATGAGGTCCAACACACAAGAATTACCGATCAACACCAGATCTACAAAATGAGATTATTGGCACGCAGAGGTAAAAACACACACACATCACACAGTAATTTTATGATTATCTAAATGAGGTCCAACACACAAGAATTACCGATCAACACCTGACCTACAAAATGAGGTTATGGGCACACAACTCTGTTTCAAATAGATAGAAAAAAAAGACACATCACACAGTAAGTTTATGTTTATCTAAATGAGGTCCAACACACAAGAATAACCGATCAACACTAGACCTACAAAATCAGGTTATGGGCACGCAGAGGTAAAAACACACACACATCACACAGTGAGTTTATGATTATCTAAATGAGGTCCAACACACAAGAATTACCGATCAACACCTGAACTACAAAATGAGGTTATGGGCACACAACTCTGTTTCAAACAGATGTAAAAAAAGACACATCACACAGTAAGTTTCTGATTATCTAAATGAGGTCCAACACACAAGAATTACCGATCAACACCAGATCTACAGAATGAGATTATTGGCACACAGAGGTAAAAACACACACATATCACACAGTAATTTTATGATTATCTAAATGAGGTCCAACACACAAGAATTACCGATCAACACCTGACCTACAAATTGAGGTTATGGGCTCACAACTCTGTTTCAAACAGACGTAAAAACACAGACACATCACACAGTAAGTTTCAGATTATCTAAATGAGGTCCAACACACAAGAATTACCGATCAACACCAGACCTACAAAATGACGTTATTGCCACACATGGCTTAAATAACAGACTTCTGAATGTGGATGGTAAAGATGTTGACTACTGGAGATGGAAATATTGATACCAATCACAAGTTAATACTTTGTTTTAAAAAGTCAAGTCAGTATTAAGATATGGGTGACGTAAAATTTTCACTTTGTTATCAGTAACTAAGTACTCATTCTGATTATGTAGATGCAAGGGTCCTGTATGATCAGGATAACATATATTTCATACAGTCATACTGTATTTTTGATTACTTACAGTAGGAATAGCAGCACTCTGGCACACAGGTGCACATGGTGTCTGACTAGTTACTCCCACAACCGGCTCTTCAGAAATGTCCTGAAGTACAGGGCCAAACATCATCTACTGTCGTGCGCCAAAATCTAGAAAAGAAGATAGTGTCTTGAAATGTCAGGGAAGTAACTGGAATACAACTCCACAGGTCGTGTCTTTGACTATTTGTAGTCTCGTGATAGGACTTGTAAAATAGTCTAATAAAAAAGTTTATTCGCTTATGTACAAATATTTGTCTCGTTAATATTTATTGATTATCTGAGCGTTTGGTGTAACGCCTTTACGAGCTTAACACCCATCTACAAAGAAGAAAATGATCACACAACATTATGTATCTTAAATGAATTTAGTGTCATCAAGTTTAATAAATGTCTTTCATGAAAACAATTTAAAACCAGCGTCTACAGTATGGCCTATGATGTCTGTTCAGATGTAGAAGGGTAGAAGTGTATATATACTAGTATAGGCTATAGAACTGCGGAATGGCATCCAGGGTTCGAGTTCCGGTGAGCATGCACATGTTCTCAATCTGTGTCACAATAAAATTATACTTGGCAAATTTTACTTCCTTGAACAACTTATATATTCATAAATAAAGACACGTTCAGCTTTACAAGCGAATATAATATTACTATAACTCATCGCGTAGAAATGTTGACCCCGTGCACAACGTTGTCAATAGAATATCAAGCTGATTAAAAAACATATCTTTCTTAAAGAACGATATACCCCCAAAATATGTTTGTCTGTATTTGATAGGCTTCTCCCGGTAAAAATCAAACTATGCAAATATGCTGTTAAATATGTCAAACTTTGATCGACAAAAACGGAAGTCAATACGAAATGTCCAAGGTCTGTTTCCAAACTTTGAATCCTGATTGTGGCAGGTTATAATTTACTGCGAAAATTGTGACAAAGAAAATCTTATCAGTTTCTCCGTAGGAGAATACATTGTCTGCTCATTAAGTATGGACAAGTTAGTAGTGGTTAGCTAAAGTCTGACAAAAAAAACTGTTTGGTAAACCAACCGTCGCATGAAACTGAAATATCGTTGAAAAACAGCGTTAACAACAATGAAACAAATAATTATAATATATAACAAGCAAATTAAAAACAAATCGGAGCGCTTACCTTTCTAATGCAATGTTCCATGTCCACTGATCCGTATGTATGTTACAGTTTCGGGCATTCATTATTTCGAGATGCCACTTACAAACTGATAAGTCGTCATAAAATATACGAAATGCGAATTGTGCTTTTGTCTTTGCGAAATGTTTAAGTTGCGAAGTTAAAAAAGAAAGCATGATTACGACTATACTTAGACGTCAATGTATTGCAATATTTTCTAAGTATTGCACTTTAAGTTTTTTCAATAAAAAGTTAACGAAAATGTACTCGACGAATTAATTCGCGAAATACGCAAAACTTCTGTCTTTACATAAAAAATAAGGTGAAATGCTATATATTTTTACATCAATTCGAGGAAATTAAGGCGAGAACACCAAAAAGATTAAGGTTTATCGCTTTAATTTTGTCGACATGTGTAAATATTTTCTCACATCTGGTGTCCCTTTGAGGCTTCCGTATCTTTGCTTTTTCGTGGCGAAAATGCAACAATGCAAAAACACGACAAAGTCGACTTTTTCGCATTGTTACATTATCGCATTGTTGCATTGTCGCATTTTCGCATTTTTGCGTTCCAGTTACGCATGCGCAGGTCGTTTACATATACCTTATACAAGTTGGTGCGCATGCGCCTGTACAACCGGAACGCGAAAATGCGAAAAAGTCGACTTTGTCGTGTTTTTGCATTGTTACATTTTCGCCACGAAAAAGCAAAGATACGACAGATGTAAGGCGAAAAACACGACACATTTTTGGTGTCGTATTGTTGTCCTTCATCTGTCGTATTTTCGCTTTTTAGCCACGACAATTGACAAGTTGACTTTGTCGTATTTTCGCTTTTTCGCAATTGCGCTTTGTTGTGGCGAAAAAGCGAAAATACGACATGGCATAAATCAGCCACCATACTTATTCTATGACTGTGAACACACACAGACATTTTGGAGAAATTTTATGTCTTTGATTAATAATCATTGTAACAATCTCAATATCAACTTTAGTAAAAAGGAAATAATCCTTGGTGATAAAAACATTAAACCTATATTCAATATAATTATTTAATAGCAAAACATCACATTTATCAAAGTAAAAATGAATACGTTTGTCCTAAATATTGAGTCTTTTAAACGAAAATTATCCTTAACTGATAAGATTGAAAAGAATAATGCAACTCAATATTTTAGTACACACAAATGTGACAAACTTTGGGCTCCATTGGCAGCTTTGACAGAGACACAATACAGGTAATATTCTAAACTGTCTAATGATTAGTAAAACTAAAGTTCTAGCAATAGGTACAAGAAATGATAATTTAAGCTTCAAAATTGGAGATACACCTTTAGAAATAGTGCAATCTTACAAATATCTTGGAACATATTTTGCTAAATCCGGAAGGTTTCTAACAACTAGAAAACATTTGGTTGAACAGGCAAGGAAGGCGCTACATCTAGTATATAAACGAACTTACAATCTTAATGTACCTATTGACTTGATACTTAAGCTCTTTGATCATACTGTCTTACCTATTCTAATGTACTCAGCCTAAACATGGGGTTATGATAGCACAGCATTAATTGAAAAAGTGCACTGTGAATTTTTAAGGAAAATTTTACATTTAAGAAAAAATACTTCATTGTACATGTTATATGCTGAAACTGGAAGGTATCCTCTTGACATTATAGTAAAAAGTAGGATGGTTGGATACTGGAATAGACTTATTACCGAAAGCCAAAATAAACTTGCATTTAAACTTTATCAGTATATGAGAGGCAGAAATAACTTTGATTCAAAATGGATAATTAAGATTAAAGATATATTAAATGAAGTAGGCAGATATGATCTATGGCTTCAGCAGGATAACACACAAAATAAGTCTTTTAAAAACATAGTTAAACAAGTTCTAATTGACCAAAACTTACAAAACTGGCATTCCTCCCTTGATAATTCAAATAAAGAAATAAACTATTCTTTATTCAAAGAATCCATTGAACTTGAAGGCTACTTCACTAAACTAAATAAACAAGAATACTCAAGCATGTTAAAGTTCAGAACTGGTAATCACCATTTCCCGGTAGAAACTGGTAGATGGACTGGACAAGAAATCCATGAACGTAAATGTTTTTTATGCGATTTAAACGACATAGGAGATGAACTACATTATTTGTTAAAGTGTTCTTTTTTGATAACGAAAGAGTGATCGAAGTACATCCCACAATACTACCACACAAGACCAAATATTCTTAAATTCAAAGAATTAATAACAAGTACCTCAAACGTCAAACTTAAAAAGACTTGCAAATGTATAAAGCTTCTTTTAAAAACAATTAATTAAGTGAATACTTATTACACGAATTTAAGATAGTAACAAGGCAATCAAAGCAGTGTTACACCTTACACTGATGTCATCTAGACAATTTCGTTATTTATTGTTCATTCTATAATTTTAAAGTGTTGTGTATTACTTTATGTCATATGTATACACATGTAACTGTTAATCTCGTTATAATATGCTCGGCAAAAATGATCTTAATGCATCTACTTTATTTCAAACAGCAATATATAGCCGTCTTATTGAATATCAACCTGTAATTCACAAGATACATATACTGATACAACTGAGAAAATAGTAACTAATATTATTACATGTACTATAATTCAAAAAAGTAATACCTGAGATCATTTATTGTTCCATGTCTTTTTATTGCTCAATGTCTTCTAATTGTTCCATGTCTTTTTAAACCTGTTGTCATAGAGTTTGGCTCACTATACTATCAACGTAAATCCAAATTGTGATATGCTTATACAAGGGTAATATCTCATTCATTAAATAGCACGTGGTCTTACTTCAGCCTATTTAGCTACAGAGTTGAATCTAGGATTATAAAACAATGGGCCAACTCCCCCACCCCCAACAAAAAAATGGGCCAATTTGAATTTCAAAGTGGGCCATTGAAAACAACAAAAAAATGGATTCTGAAGTTTCAGTTTTTCACACTTATCTATAGTCGAAGGGCCTTTAACGATGGTACGTATGCATTGCATTTCAGTTCATCAACAATACAAAATAAAAAAGACCAATTTAGTTGTGGGACCCAGAACTATCTTACCTACTGTTCGTAAAATTCCACAACAATCCTAAACTAGAATCTATTATCGATCTAATACATACAAAGCAATGAATCACAGCTAAAATGTCAAACAGGTCATAAACATGTGTGATCTTTAAACATCCAGCCAACATCACTCAAATACCAGAGGGACACCGACGGCTGCTTGTCTTTGATCTTTAAAATTCACCGCTCTTTAATCCTGCCACAGCGTTAGTTTGGGGGTACAAAGTTTTCAGGTCTATGGTACGCACAGGGGTGACAATATTGCCGATTTTTTATGAAAATATCTCAAGAAGTGGCAGTTATAATGAATTAATCTGCCCTGAAGGATATTCTTTAATGCAAACCGAGTAAAATATGGAAACTATGTGGTTGAAGCCAAAAAAATCGGCCATATATATTGTTTTAAATTTGGTCCTATTGACACCCCTGTGCACACTAAATTAACTCCAGAATCTTCACAAAATTAGGTCAAAGTGTGTGTAAATTTATTTACTGGCAGCTGAAGTACTGATTGAAAAGCAGGTGACGTCATCCTATGACGTAGGTTAACACGCGATTGACAGTAAAACTAGCTTGTAGATCTAAAATTGATTTTAATTGAGGACACGCAGTTGGCAAAATAATATGTTTATCCATCCAGTGATCATTATAGATATTACGCATGGGAATATTTGTTTTGCGCCAAAAATAAAAAATATGCGAGAGATGTGGCCCACACAAACTTTTCAGTTGCGCCAATTGCTGATACATAGCGTATTTTTACCAATCCCGCACCCTAGATTCAACTCTGAGCTACCATACACAGACAGTCACGAAAATCTCGTGCTGTGCTACCCGTAATCAGGTAGTTGTCTATACACTACCTGCCGTAATGTTTACAAACTGTCTATCCGCCCACGCAATTATAAAATGTCCATACCTATAGACTGTTTCAGAATAAAATCAACGTACGAGTTAAATCGGATTACAGTCAAACCGGCCTCAAGTCAAACCGTCATCTAACCAAACCGGCCACAAAAAAGTTAAAGCGGCCTCACATTTTGGTCAAACCGGCCACACTATATTTTTATTCAGTCAAACCGGCCACAAAATGGTCATACCGGCCATA
Organism: Lutraria lutraria; assembly: GCA_964023205.1. Classification (NCBI taxonomy): domain Eukaryota; kingdom Metazoa; phylum Mollusca; class Bivalvia; order Venerida; family Mactridae; genus Lutraria; species Lutraria lutraria. The sequence goes on along the minus strand of OZ026844.1, from coordinate 25,304,230 downwards.
CACAAAATAGAATTACCACCGAAAATGAATATACACTCGTACATTTATCATATGTTTTAATAAAATATGTTATTAATGTATGAAATCATTGTTCAAAACAATGTCCAATTCAAATTAAACATTTTTTTTTGATAATTGTGTTAAAAATATTGTTGGAACCCATTCATTAAAAGTTGCAAATAGTGTTGTTTTAACACGTACACGTGCAATCGTTTGAAAAAAGGGCGTTAATCCTGTTGATTATATTGTTGGATACAGTAATTACAAAGTTCAAACAGGTTTGTTTTAACACATGCATGTGCAAATGTTTGTCATTAATGTTGTGAATCCTTTGAAGTCATTGTCTGGCACCTTAAATTAAGTCACCTGTGACACTTGCGATAAATGGCAACATCGCACGTGCAATACGGGTATGACAATGTTAATTTATTTTATGTTTCCCTGCTTAAAAAATGTTATTGCAAGACGATTAATATATTATTTTGGTATCATTTTAATATCAGTTGTCCGGAATACTATTATTTACGTAAATCATATCACGTAAACCGTATTTCTTTAAATAGTTTTTACGATTCACATTGTAGGCTGGATAGATAAATATAAAAAGCAACTCATCTTCTAGATATCTACTATTACATATTAAACAATATCCTGATTTTGATCAATTCTGTTCTTTCCATAACGTCCAGTTTCAATTCTCAAATCATGCGCTGATAGTCTTAATTGTGAAAAAGTTTTACGAAATTTACCGGGAATTCTATCTAGTATATAATATTCAAAAGAAAATGTTATTGTGAATTATGAAAACTCCTAACTCATTGGTCTAAAAACTTTTTAATCAACGTGATGAATTCGGAGGGTACATTTTCAGAGCTTAGAGAATTACGTAAATTAGAAACGTATTGTATATTGAGTATGAAAAATATTTGAGTTGTATTAAGAATGATTGTCATAGAATTGAACTATCCAGATTTAGATGTTCTGCACATATTCATATATAATACATTATCAAGGTCAGAAATAATTAAAAGAATGAATAAACCACTCATATACTTGACAAACAGAATGTAAATACAATATCATTTTACATATTTTATATTATCTCTGGTTGTTTATCATATTTGTACGTATATTAGTTGCAATTTTGCAGTATAGAGCTAAATTAAACATTACATTTTTGTCACAATTCTTCATTAAACCGATAAATTTAAACATACTAGGTCTATTATATTAAAATTCATTAATATAAGATTTACGTACTTGAGAGTATACAGGACAAAATTAATGGTGATAAAATGATACTCATCCTCTGTATCACGTGTATTACAAATTTGACAATATCTTTCAATGTCTAACTAGCATTTGTTTCAAATAGTATATCCAATTAAATCACGCATATATTGATTATAAACATAACTACCGGTATATATTACTCAACAACTTCCATAAATCTATAAATAATTACGAATAAACATGCTTTAAAAATGGCCGGTTTGACCAAAAAAAAAGTTTAAGTGTGGCCGGTTTGACTTTTTTGTGGCCGGTTTGATTAGATGACGGTTTGACTTGAGGCCGGTTTGACTTGTACCCGTTAAATCAATGGGGCATTTATCCCCTTACCCCCTTCCCCCCTCCCACCAAGTGCATTGTTAAAAAAAACACACACACTAAAATAACTCTCTTCACATACCATGTCATGATTTGAATAATTGTATTATGTATTATTATACCATGTCATGATTTGTATAATTGTATTATGTTATTGTATTCTCTTGTGTTGCTAAAGCAACGAGAGATAATAAAGTCATGTTCTGTTCTGTTCTGTTCTGATATTTATCGTTGTTTTGTTTTTCATGGCTCCACATTTACCCTCTTTTTATTATTTAGTTTTTTTTCTAATTGTTCCTCTTACACAATTAATTCTGACCCAAGTCGTTATATATAGATCTTTCTTTATATTTCTCCACAAAAGATAATCTTGATACATATGACAATAAGCCCAAAATGCTGTTTTGTATGAGAACATAGATTAATATTATTGCTACAACTGTAAAAGACTCCTGCCATCTAACGTTTTTTTACATGTTCTCAATATAAATATATCCAGTAAAGACATCTTGAAATGTTATATGATGAGATTATAATGTCTATATTATGTAATATGTATATGATTACCAGTTAATAAAAAATTACTAAATACAGGTCTCTATTATAATGTAATACAATGTATTATCGTATTTTTCCACGAGATGAGATCCTATGTAATGTCTAATGATCTGGGTCCGGTTCTATCAACAATGCGTAACTTACGAAAAATCGTAAGCGTTACTTTGTATTTACGTCAATATTTAGGGTTTATAGTTTTATGTATGTACCGGTCTATGAACGAGGCTCGTATTATGTTTTTCGGGCCTATTGGTGTTATATGGATAACAAGAAAAACTATAACAAAACGTTATAGTTAGACGAATTACAAGAAACATTGGTTTAAGTTTTTTGTATGAAGTTGCTTTTTTCATAAAGGATATTGACCGTGTACTTTATTCATTCCTCCATTATGGAGAGTATAACATATTTACAAGTTGTAGATAACACACATATTTTGACAATCATGAGTATTTGACAAATGAATACATTCATGTATATAGTTCACATGTACATGGTATTACCATACCATACATCAATGGAATAAAGTACACCCTAAATACTACCAAATCCACCATAGTATGATATGATACAACCACATTAAACTTACATCTAATGATGTTTCCGATATTATGCCACGTTAACATGAACAGATTCAGTCAAACGTGACAGGTAACGCGACGAATAGCCAGTCCAATGATTGACCAATCAAAAATGACCGAAATCACCATTAGCCAATCAAATGGCCAGGATTAGCCAAACTAGTAATAGACAATACAGTAAGTACTCGCAAACAGCTATAATAAACAAATACTCGTAAGTATAATTCGTCTAGAAAAATCAAGGTCCTGTGCCTAAATGGTGTAAAGTTACGCCCGACTTTACGCCAAAAATACTTACGTCAATATTGATAGAACGTCATTTGCGTGTAATATCCGACTTACGCCATAGTTACGCTTTATTTAATGCGTAAGTAGGTTGATAGAACGGGCCCCTGATAGTTCAATACAACACGTTGATATAACACGAAACTATAAATTGATAACAGCCAATGTGCTTATTTCGGTTGTCACTTAGTTAACGAAAATTATAATGTAAGTACCGTCTGAAATTATTATTATTATATTATGATATTTTTAGGGCTGATGGACAGCGACCTCCTTGTCGTGGGCGTGGGCGCGGAGGACGTAGGCGAGTACGTACACGCACTTCCTCTAAATACGTTGGCTACACACGTGACCTCTGTCTCATAGGATACGCTTATATACATACCAGGAATTGTTTGTTAACCAACCGGGTACATGAACAGAGAAGTCCTTGTCTACAGCGAGCACGCCAAGAAGATATTCTGTGTTGTTGTACCTGACGTCCCAACCTCCTGCGCATGCTCGTACTGTGAATGCCAGTCACCATTACAGCAACCTACACATGAAATTCCTCTCTTACCACCTGGGCAACTTACGCACGAAATTCCTCTTTTACCATCTGGACAACCTACACATGAAGTTCCTCTCCCATTACATCCGCATGCAAGTGTACCAATGAAATAGACGATGCTGACCAAAGACTGTAATGCTGTAACGCCGCTAATTTCTTGTATTCCTTTGTTGTGTGCGCGCGTTACTTTATTTCGGGGAATTAGCTAAATGTACAGTCTGTCAGCAGAGGAATTTCTGTTGCTAATCACAATTCAACAGTAGTTACAACAAGTCCAAAACTTCAATGATCCACTTTATTTTTAACGGAATAATAACAATAATAATGTCAATGTGAACAAAAATCCAAATATGAAACACAATAAGACGTGACGGTGAAATCGCACTAACTGGTCTGTGGACATCCACCTTACAGCTAAGACAAATTTCAAGTGCCTTCCATATATAAATTTTTAGAATTACGTTTTTACCAGCATAACACCTCCCCCTCCTTTAAAACAAACTTTACTCCGTTAAAGTTGAAAGCAGTTAAGACAAACATTTAACAAATATTTTGTTAATACATGTTTTGATAACAACACTACCGAAATTAGACACCAAGGCCATAAGTACGAAAGCAATAACACATGCAAAATTAATGCAATTTGCATTTTCAGCACAAAGAGTGAAATTCATTACGTATTTTTATCACGTACGTACTGACCAAAACGTCTCGGATTTCCACGTCGAGAATTGCCTCTTACTGAAGCATGTTGGTTCCTATAGCTACGCGACGTTTCCTGGGAGTGTTTGTTTGCTGCACAATGTTCACTTTTGTAATTTCTACATTGATCTCGGGGTCCCTGAAATCTCTCTTTTTCATTTAACAATGTTACGACTTCCGCATCCAGTTCTATTATTTTTGATATACAGGTTTCCTTTCGTTCAGTTTCAATTTTTAGACTTTCACGTGTTTCATTAAGTAAGCGTTGTGTATCCTCATATTGTCGTAATAATGTGTTGTACCTTGGCTGTGTAGTTTTCAAATGGTCAAGCTGAAGTAGGGTATTATTTAGTTTTTCAGTAAGTTTAATATTTTCTGATGACGATATACGTTCAAGTTCATGAAATTTCGACTTTTTTGTTTCAAACTCATTTCGTAAGCGCTCATCAAAATCGTTCATCTTCTGGTTTTTCATCACAAGTGATACATTTTCAGTTTTCAGTACATTAATTATATTGTTCTGGTCTTTAATTGCCTCTTCCAACACTAAATATGAATGTAGAGGTACAGATCTTACCGAGGAATTAGTGGTATTGGTTCGGAAGAAAGCTTGGTCTTCGTGGAAAAATGGCAGATTGAATTCAGCGGTTTTCCGTCTAATGAAAGTTGCCATTCTTTCCACATCTCTGCTGTTTGTGTGTGCAACTATTTTCATTTTCGCAGACTTGCACACTCGACTGTAGTGTCCTCTCATGGAACATCGGTTGCATATAGCATAATTAGTAGCGCATTGTTTCCGTTCGTGCCGCAGTCCACACGTAGAACAACGTTCACGCATTTTCATGGTGAATTGGGATTCCTTGTTTGGCGGGTGTTGGATCTCCATACGCCGCCTGTTGTTCATGTTGATAAAGATGGACGCACAATTTCTATAATTCAATATGTCCGAACTTGCACTGAACGTTGCAAATATAAAGGATAAGTGTAATTGTCAATTTAGTTGTAACTCGCTTGGCAATGATTAAACGTAAGGTACCGAAATACTAGCCGCTGTTCTTCATCACATGTAACGCCGCTAATTTTTTGTATTTCTTTATTGTGTGCGCGCGATACTTTATTTCGGGGAATTAGCTAAATGTACAATCTGTCAGCACATGAATTCCTGTTGCTAATCACAATTCAACAGTATAGTTACTACAAGTCCAAAACTTCAAAGATCCACTTTATTTTTTAACGTAATGATAACAATAATAACGTCAATGTGAACAACAATCCAAATATGAAACACAGTAAAGCGTGGACATCCACCTTACAGCTAAGACAAATTTCAAGTGCCTTCCATATATACATTTTTAGAATTACGTTTTTACCAGTCCACCCAAGTGGGCTAGTCATGCATACAAAAATGGGAGTGACATAAATTAAAACGACCATGTACAGTGTATATACATTCTGAAACTAGAAGAAAGGGTATTTTTGAAGACAGAAAGATTAAATGATATACTTAAATTACAACCTCAGTGATTTTGTTGTATTTTAAAAACAATACAGTGGAATAAGATGCTCTAGAAGTTGGAAAGCGCATCGGCCGATCTCAGAAAGCTGGATGTTGACATTCAAGATATTTTTACTATGATTGGCCAAACCACAGTCCTACTATACAGCTTAATTAGATACACTATACAAAGTATATATTTATTTATTTAACATCAAACCAGAAGCATGTAATCACAGCTCGCTCGTATTAGTCTCAAAGATGACTTTCAGGGATTCGTTACTTTTCTTCACGGCAGAATTTTGAAAGCGATCATGCTGCAAGACCCAAATCTCGCCGATGCTGCTAAGGAATGTGGCGCCGTATACCTACAGTCGATATCCAATATTGAAACGTAGAGTCTACGAAACAATTCAAAAACTGTATACAGTTGAACACTGTTACAATAAAGCTTTGGGTGATAATTATTTTATTACATCCATATTTTCTCTTTTTCCATAACAAAGTAGTGAAGAAAAGTTTTGTTCGGGGAAATGATAACAACTTCACCGTGTAAGACTCTTTCATATACAGTCAAACCTGTGAAAAAAACATCTGGGTACGACAAAATGTGGGCTTTATCGACAGGTGGCCTTTATTCCGGGGTCATTTTGTTCTATGTAATCAATGACGGTTTTTAAAATAATAGGATCCATTCATCGAGTAGCTTTTATTTGGAGATAGTCGCTTATAAAGGGTTGATAGTAAAGCGAAGTTTACTGTACACAATTTCACTATATCAGCACAATGAGTAAAGTATCACTATTATATACTTGATACTCCCTTAGCAAAACTCACATATTCATCTTTAATCTCATATATAGTTATTTATCAACTGGTGTTTTCTGACTTGTAAAAGATCGGGGGAATGACCTCAATGTCAGGTGGTTAAGGGTCCTAACTAGTAATCAATAACGTCTCTCCAGTGTGTTCAAATACCAACCGGGATCAGGCAAAGCTCGCATGCGAGGAGGCTGACCAGCCAGATGTACACATGGAGTCTTCCGCAACTGTTGAAGTTGGAAAGTCGTCAAGCTGTTACGATAAATCCAAGTAAAATAATCAGGATCGGGAGAAAACACTGCAAAACCCACCAATCAATCATCGCATGCTTTCTACTACAACTTGGATCTCCAACATCATTTATATACATATTATTATATGGGTGGTTAGCGAACCAGAGTATACGTAAGGTCAGTAACTTATTGTAAATCACAAGAGAACAATAAAATATAGCACAAGATCAGCATTAACTCAGCTGTAACGAGTTTACGATACACTGTACTGCTAACAAAAACGAGCAATGGACTTTGATATCAGCCCTCTGTCGATATCAATAACGATTGCATTTGCTTTGAGATACTTTTTGTTATAGACACAGCACGTACATACATATGAGGTGGAATCACACCATCGTGATGGGCGTATGTACTCAAAGAAGGGTATTATACCTTCAGAAAAATACACCCTTGGATTGTTGATTTAACTTAACCTTCCGTGAAAAAAATAGGATTCACGTGAGAGGAATGGCAGACCGACGATTAAATTAAAGCTACTTTGATGCAGTGTTGTGTTACAGAAGACGTCAGGAATAAAGACTTAATATGAATATTGATGACCTTTACTTATAAACACTAAATGAAATTTCTATTGATCCTTGATTTCCTTACTTGGAAATAGCGGGATATTGACCAAAACATTCGTATGTTTAGAAATATTACTGGTATTTTTGTGTACAGACTGCACAATGTGTTTATCGTTCACAGACCTTTGAAAGTGACGACCAAAATAGACAAACTGAGCTTGTGAATTGTGTTTTTCCTAAATGCCATTAATGCTTTAAGTTCCTTGACAATATGTGTCAGGCGGCATTAGAAGAGTTGATTAATGCATAATTGGAATATGTGGGAAATGGTATCATTAGTACTCGGGCATCCCTTTGTACAAGACTCGGAGTCTAGAGCGCACTCAACGTTTTGATAATTATTTGACGTTTTAATTGTTATTCTAATCAAACCTTTCAAAGCTTCATCAACATGCCATTACAAGCTCTTTATGTGTCAATGCAAATATGTTTTATTATAATAAATTACAACCATTCGTTATATTTTGATTGCTCATTAGCCAATGGGTCGAACAATGTTTGCGATAAATGTCAACCACTTTATATACTAGTAAATAGTTTGTACTTTATTCTACGAATTGATCACTTTGTTTTTTTCTACATACTGTCGATTTTATTATCAGAATAATTAATATCATTATAATTTGTATAATGTGGGTCAATAATGCACTCTTTCAAGGAATCGACACTATTGTTACTACAGTGCACTACAGTGTCTTTTTAAATTTTATTAAAATTATGTCCATTTGTGACCGTAAAAAGGGCAACACTTCGCTCGGATGTTGTTATTGATTTATCATGAATTATCGACACCTCATTACGATCTCTAAATTCATATATACGAGTACTTAATCTTGAAGGATATCTTACCGCCTAGAAATGTTTCTAGCGATGAAATTTATAATCGTTTTTAATACGGTCATTAGCGACGTAGTTTGAAAAATCAAACCGTTTCGATGTCTTATAGCAACTTGGAATTTCTTGGTTTGAACATAATGAGTAAGCTTGGTCATTTTGTGGCTTTTCCAGCCATCGCCTTTCTATAAAATATCTGGACACATGATAATTATACAGTTCCGGATGGGGTTTAAACTCACAGCGGTAAGTGACTAGTGATAACTTGTCAGATACCAAAACCACTCAACCATGGAGGCCCCCATTGTGTAGTATTCAAGTAAATTCATCAATTCTTGCCATTGACCCTTTTTGTCTATCGTCTATTTCAATTTTGTCTTAGGATATGTCGGACTCTTTTCTGTGTACATATATTTATTCATTTATTTAAGTCTCATATACATTCATAACAATATACAATACAATTATGTTATATAGTTAAAATACATGTATGCAACCATTCTAAAGTAGAATTAGTATAGACTGTTAACATAAGGTTCTATACATCTATCTACATTATAAAAGTTAGATTACCATTGCTAATCATATTGTAAAATCTGCAATAAAATTAACTTACTTCTGTCAAAATGAAAATTTTAAATCTATGGCACTAATGCGCAGTACAAGACATGATTTAATATATCATATATCCCCTCTGATTAGATCAGAAAGGATGTGATTAACAATGGCTAACTACACTAAACTAAGACATGACATATTACATCTAAAACAATACATGAAACATATTTGTACATTCAGCTACTTCTATGTGAAACAGAGTAACTTTTTTTTCTAAAATTTGACAGCAGGTCGATCTTGGCAGTAAAATCAACAAATGTTTCCTCTATAACAGGATCTTCAATTTTTCTTTACATGTCATATTTTTCAAAGTCATGATAAATAATTCTGCTTTACTAAGAAGAGTGTTTCTTATTTCAGTGTACAAAGGAATTTCAATTATATAATGACTCTCATCCTCAACAATATTTAAAACTCAAATACTATTACACTAGTCATACACACAATGTCTTTGCTCAAAAGGAACATTGTTATATCGACCGATATCAACAAATATTCAGACAAAACCAACCCCAGATACTTATATTGAGAGACATATTCCATCTTTGAGTTTCTACTGATAATCACATCTATCAACAGAGGGATTTCTAAAATGGAAGATTTTTGCAACATTTAAATGCATATGGTTATCATTACACCAAGTTTCCAGTTCATGAAATAAACATTACACATTTTGTGCATTGTTAGATATTAAAACAATGTCATCAGCAAATAACAGTATGGCACAATTCACACCATCTATGTCAATACCTTTGCCTCGTGTATCAATTCAAGTAGCTAGATCATTAATATACATGTTAAATAACATGGGGGATAAAGCACATCCCTGTTTTTATCCTGTTTTAACATAAAAACCAATCTGTATAAAAATTATTTATCTTGACATTGGACATAACATTACTATATAAACTCTTAACAGCTTCAAACAGCTTATCATCTATTATATCATTTAATTTCCCCCAAAATGTCTCTATTAATTAAAATCGTATGCCTTCTAAAGGTTAATGAAGGCGCAACATGTTGACAGTTCTTTTTGCGTCGAGTGTCAATAATACTGGTTAAAGATGATAGATTGTCTATCATGTTACGGCCTTTACGGAACCTATTTTGTCCTTCAGATAAACGTTATTTGACTCAGTTACATGTAGTAGGCTATCCATTCAACAAGGAACAGTATATTTTAGAGACTACTGCTGTTATAGCAATACCTCTGTATGACATTGGATCTCTTGCATTTGCGTTTGAACTTTTAGGAATGGGGTTAATTATACTCCCCCCCCCCATTTGCGGAATTTTGCCAGTGTTACAACAGTTATAGTTAAACAGTTTATGTAAATAAAAAAAAGATTTTCATTTTTAAAAACATTTGCCGGTAACTCATCACAGCCCATAGCTCTATTACTCTTAACATAAAAAAATTGTTCTCCCTTAAAAAAGTAATCAAAGCTCTGAAGGCACTGCTGTTGTTCGGAACTTCAAAACAGTCAAAATTTAAATTTCTTTGTAGGGTGATCGAGGTATTAGGCTGGGTTTTCACTCGCTCGGTGCGCGTGAATTTTGATGCAGACCTAAGGACAAAATGTACTTCGATTTTCTACATCCGCCATGGAATTGTTAATTTAAAAGTTTTTCCTGTTACAAGTGCTTTTAATACTTTGATTCATGTTTCCCCACTTATGACGTCATCATTCCTTGAAATGTACGTACGTACATACTAACGATAGCTAGGATACTTAAGTGGCTTTCCCATGTTAGAATTTGTTAAAATTTAGCCACATAAACCCGATTTTAGCCACAAAAATTCACTTATGGACATTTCTTTAAGTGACTCTGGTTGAACAAAGAGTCCAAACCCTAACCCTAGAGTCACCTAAACCCAATTTGTTTGTACTGATAGTAAATAGTGTGGTATTCTGAGGTAACGGGATTGTTTAGAATTGTTTACGACTGTTTGTATTACAACGCTTGTATCAATATCAACATTTAACAAAGACCAAAATCCTGTTTTTCATTTATCAAGAATTTTGTATGGACCATTTGATATATTTCCCTGTACATCTTCGACCTTATAAGGGTCATTTCTATTATTCTTAACACCCAATCTACCAATGCTTTTCCAAAACACACCTTGTATTTTATTACACGAAAAGAAAATCATAGAACATTTTGAGTAACTTCATGGAAGGCTTTTAAATACATTCAATCCAACATTTACTTTCATCACTCGATTTCTTTGTGTTGGCCAAATTTAACCTTCTTAATTATATTAATTATTAATCCCTTCCAAGAATCGAGTTTTATAGAAGGTTTAGAAATTTGACTCGTTAAATATCATGTAGATAAAATATTCAGCCTGGTCTTTGACACATTATTGTTAGAACTTAGAAGTCTTCCCGTACGAAAGTTACAACTGTAAAACAGACGGAAAAGACACGTAAATCAGCAGGAAAATGAGTTTTCCAGCCGTAAAACAACAGTACATATTTGTAAAATTTTAGATGTAAATTGTTTACGGCTGTAAAATTGGACTTAATATTTTTGCTTGTGTTAAAACCTTAGCCAATTTCTGAAGTAAAATCGAAAAATTGTAGAGCTCTATTTTACAAATGTAATATTTTGAAATACGTTTGTAAATTTATACTTAGCGTAATTTTCATAAGTTTCAATTTGCATTTTAAGACGGTCGTGATGGCCCTCATTATTATGGTCACAAGAAAAAAAGTCTGTGCCTTATATATTTTTTCCGACATAAGACTAAGTGCAACCAAGTGACACCTGGGACAGACAGGTAGAGGTCCAGTAGACAAATAATTGTGGTTCCTGACAAGAAATCTTTTTACAGTTTTTCCTATTGGTTGCCATGAAAATGAGATTTAATGAAATTCAATTGTTTGAACAACTTAATTAGGATAATGATTTATACAGCATCCATTTTTCAATGAGAAGTACTTATAGTATTATAAATAAATACAGCTGCCAATAAGTTACCCATAGAGATATGTACAAACAAATAAGCAACACATCAGACTTAGAGATAACTGATGCAGGGTCGTAGATAGCATGCACTTTTAACAGTTAGATATTTTGGATTTTGCCCTGTATATAAACTCGTTTTAAACCACATACAATAATTGTACATTAATAATGCCTGCCTACAGCCCTGAAGCAGTGTATAGATGTTATACTGCTTATCAGAGCAATAGAAGTGTGAGGTGCCAAAAGGATATGTTTACTATATATTTGAATATTGGTTTCATTTAAATGTTCATCTGCATATGTGGTGATTATTAAATTGTTCAGTTTTGCTTTTTAGGTATCATTAATTCAAATATTTAACCTATGTATGGCATTCAACTCCTGTGTTCTTAGAATATATGCCTAATTTGATTGAATGGGAAGTGGGATAACCTGTAGGTGACCTCTTAATTTGCAGCAGGGAAATCATGTTAGAAAAGTTTTGAAAACTGACACCAGCTATCTCTGGACAGTGGTATGTGAACTAAAACAGTACGTGCCGTTCTTCTGTGATGAAAATGTTTGCTTTCGCTGTAATGGTTAAACTAATTTGTTATATAAATAGATACCAATAATATCAACTTTTTAAAAAATGTATACTTTCTTTTGCGGTTCAGTGTATATCAGTATCACCAGAGTCGGCGAAGATGGATCAACCTCAAGTTGACCCGACCCTTTCAAACTGAACAGCAGTACTGCATATCTACCCGACTTGTGGTAGTTTATGGGCACTTAGTCTTGTATATCGCAGTGGATCATTATGTAGATGAAATTTAAGTGCAAGTAAAGGGCTTTTCGTGCAAGAGTTAGGCAATTTAAAATAGAATTCAGCCAGACATCAAACTTCAAAGTGTTCATTTTTAGCTCACATGTCACAAAGTGACAAAGTGAGCTATTAGGATCACTCTCCGTCCGGCGTCGTGCGGTGTGCGTCGTCAAACTTTATGTTGTGACCTCACTAGGGGCCACATTTTTAGCTCAATTTTAGCAAAACTGGGTCAGAACGTTAATATCAACAAAATCTCGGGCAAGTTCGATATTGGGCCATTTTGGGTAAAAAACTAGGTCACCAGGGCCAAATAAGGGAAAAACTTGTGAACACTTTAGAAATCACTGTTTTGACTGGATCTTCATGAAACTTTGTCAGAATGTTAATTTTAATAATATGTAGGTCAAGTTTGATAATGGGTCATTTCCGGTTAAAAACTAGGTCACTAGGGCAAATTGCTGGAAAACCTTGTGAACACTCTAGAAGTCACTGGTTTGATTGGATGATCATGAAACCTTGTCAGAATGTTTGTCTTCATAATATCTTGGACGATTTCGAACATGGGTCATCTTGGGTCAAAAACTAGGTCGCTAGGTAAAATCTTATGAAAAACCATGTTAACACTGTAGATTTCACAGTTATTATTGGATCTTCACCAAACTTTGTCAGATCGTTTGTTTTAATGATATAACGGTCAAGTATAAATATGGGTCACCAGGTCAAATCTTCGGTAAAAATCTTGTAAAAGCTCTAAATTTCATGGTTTTAATTGGATCTTGGCCAAACCTTGTCAGATTGTTTGTCTTAATGATATTAAGGACAAGTTCAAATATGGGTCACCTAGGGTCAAAAACCAGGTCACAAGGTCAAATCTTAGGAAAACCTTATAAACAATGTAGATGTCAAATTTTGATCGTATCTTCACCAAACCTAGAATGTTTGTCTTAATGATATGTAAGACAAATTCGAACATAGGTCGTCTGGGGTCATAAACTAGGTCACGAGGTCAAATCTTAGGAAAACCTTGTCTATGCTGTAGTTTTCATGGTTTTGATTGGATCTTCACCAAATTTTGTCAGAATGTTTGTCTTATTTATATGTAGGACAAGTTCTAACATGGGTCATTAAAACTTGACAATATTTATTAATGGTTACACATGTTAAATACGGTTGAAATCTAAAATTTGCGATAGTTTTGTAAAAAAGAGTTTTACTTGAGTTATTTATACGAGAATGCCAGTTCTGTAAGAATTGATCGTTAAGTCGTTGTTTTACTAATGAAAGAAATATATCATTATTGCCGACACCTTGATTAAGCCATGCGTCTGAGAGACCTAGTGAATTCAATAAATCGTAAATATTTTTACACCAATTATTTTTCAATGGACTTTGTTCGAAGTCCATTTTTAGCGTACTGTAAGTTATGTATACATATTTTAAATGAGGCATCTGTAATATACGTAGCCAGTATTTAATTACTTTAATATGCTGAATACAATTAAATGAAACCCGTCCTAATTCCCCATAAATGAAATCGTTTTGTGTTGTTTTTTTCACTCCTAACAATCTTTTACAGAAATGCATGTGTACTTTTTCTATCGATGAATCCTTCGCAAAACAACAAACTTCAGAGCAATAATTTAATATTGGCGATACTAGTTTATCGAATAATTCTAATTTATGTTGAGGAGAAATGTATGTTAATATTTATTCAACTTGAATATGGCTTTCAATGCTTGCCCAGATAAATGACTTTGTGCATTACAGAGAGACCCCCCTGTGGTGAAAACAATCCCTAAATAACAAAAATTATTCATTATTTCCACTGGCACGCCATCGTAATGAAATATCACGTTTTGTGGAATAGTACGTACCCCCCTTTTTAAAAATCATGACTTTAGTTTTAGATACATTAACTTTTAATTTCCAGTGTAAAAAATATTCATGTAATAAGTTCATATTTCGTTGTAAATTTTCTGCCGAATTAGCAAAAATAACTATATCATCGGCATATAACAACATAAAAAATTTAAACATATTGACGTCAATTCCGTCTGCCTTATTTTTTATAAACATCTCTTCTAAATCGTTAATAAACATGGTAAATAAAAATGGGGACAAACATTCCCCTTGTCTAACTCCTAATGAGCATGTATACTCGTCACTTAACATATTTGACAGTTTAACTCTAGATTTAACCGATTCGTACATCGATTTAATAACATTTAAAATATTTCCGCGAAGCCCCAATTGTATCAATTTACACCAAAGATTTTCACGTACTACATAATCGAAAGCTTTAGTAAAGTCTACGAATAAAGCATATAGTTGTTTCCCTTGATTTAAAACATGGTTTATTAATCCATGTAGTACAAAAATATTATCTGTTGTGCTCATATTTGATCTAAAACCTGCTTGAGCTTCAATATATACACTGTAATTTTCGGCCCATGTTTTCAATCTATTATTTATAACTCGGGTAAACAATTTGCTTATACAACTTAATAACGTGATACCGCGATAATTATCAACATTGTTAACACTTCCTTTCTTATATAAAGTGAAGGCTAAAATTCACGATGTAAATAAATTTATGCGCGCACCGTGACATTTGCGCGGCAGGTTATTCACGAGGAATAGACATCAACCTGGGTGATATTCACGATTACCATAAGAAATTCCTTATCCTTTACAAATTTTCCATAACCAAGGATAAGGAATTTTTGTCCATAACTTTCCTCAGTTAAAGAATATCCTTGTACAAGACAAAATATTATTAATGTCTATACAAAATATAAATTCACAAACAGGTAGAATTTTATTGTATTAACAGGAGCGGAGTTGGTAGGCCGAATTATAGGGGATCTTGGTACACGCCCTTCAGAAATGTTTTTGCTCAGTAATTTTCACTTTCCTGTAAATAGAGCGTACAGCCCATAGCCTACACGGCCTAAAGTAAGCTTAGTCCCTGATTAATTAAGCTGTTACCACTAGAAACGAGCCTCAATCAACAGGACTAAAAATAAGTGCTTTTGTTATGAATGTTATATTTGAGTTTCAATAAAACAAAATACTTTTACACATGCAAAAATGCTTAGGGAAAGGTCAACGCGTTTCTAGCTATCAGTTATACATACTTTTGGTTGGGATTTACGAAGGAAAACAAACATTTGATCAAATATTCATAAGCAAAGATTTTATTAAGTATCAATGTAGACACTTCTCCGTAAAGATAAGTAATACTCCTGAAAAATATATTCTTAGTTCTATGTAGTTCTAAGGCTTGACAAGTTATGCCTTTATATATCAATGTTTTACCTTTATATAAGGAAGTTATGCCTTTATATATTAATGTTTTACCTTTATATAATGAAGTTATGCCTTTATATATTAATGTTTTACCTTTATATAATGAAGTTATGCCTTTATATATTAGTGTTTTACCTTTATATAATGAAGTTATGTCTTTATATATTAATGTTTTATCTACATATAAAGAAGTTATGCCTTTACATATCAATGTTTTACCTTTATATAATGAAGTTATGCCTTTATATATTAGTGTTTTACCTTTATATAATGAAGTTATGCCTTTATATATTAATGTTTTATCTACATATAAAGAAGTTATGCCTTTATATATCAATGTTTTACCTTTATATAAGGACGTTATGCCTTTATATGTTAATGTTTTACCTTTATATAAGGAAGTTATGCCTTTATATATAAATGTTTTATCTACATATAAAGAAGTTATGTCTTTATATATAAAGATTTTGCCATTATATAGTGGTCGCATGCATTTATGTTCAACGATATTGACATTATATCGAACTGTTTGGTAATATAAGACAGATAAGGCGTTCCATATTCATGTACATCATATACTGACACTGTGCTATGTTATTGGTACTGATGACATTTGAAGGGTATATAGGATGATGGAATTATGACTGTATAAACTTGTTGTCACACAGCAAAAAGATATCAGCAGACGACTAAATGCTTTATTTCAGCTTTCAAATAAAAATCTCAGATTTCTGAGTTGTTCGCTTTTGTTATTTTTGTAACTCTGACTTTCATTTCATTCAGGTAACATAAAAATGCACATTTCATGTAGTCTATGCTAAAATATCGCCACTACGAAAATTTGAGGTGTTGCAATACTGTTTTACAAGTGTACTATAATATTTAAAAGTACTATAGTGTAAAATATATGCACAAACTGAAATTGATAAAAATTAAAACGTTCAATTAGTATCAGTTGCCATAATGTACATCTTTTGATAAAACAAACACAAACTTACGTGAAGAAGTTAATACAGCAACATTTTGAAATGAGTTTATGTATCAAAATATGAATAAATAAGGTTTAGTTTGAGCTCTGGGGCAATGGTTGCTCACCTTATCTTCTGTCTATGTTAACTTGGCTGCTAATATTAATTATTGAAACAATCACTATTAAATAACAACTTACAAGTTTTAAACATATAAAGATTGCATAAGAAATATTGATATCAATGACAATAGTGAAAAGTTGTATATATCATTAGAATAAAAACCAACATTTAATTGAGCCATTAATATATAATTAATATTATAATTTCCCAAGTATTTCTTTTGTAAAATTCCCTGATTATTCCCTGATTTTCTCATTTTTTTTAAATTCCCTGACTTTTCCCTGCAGGGAATTTTTTTCATGTTTTCCCCTGTTTTCCAGAGTCTGTGGCCACCCTGACATAATAACATTTCTTGACATAACGGTGTTCTGGCATACTTAAAATACAAAGCCAATACTTGACAAAATTCTTGGCAGAGAGTACAAACATTCAATTCCGACCACAATCCCCAAGTACAACAGCGTAACAAGCTCTCTCTGAAGCATTCGTGAATCGTTTGCATGTATATAGATGGGCACGTTCAACTGAATCAATAGGGGTAAGACCCCATATTTGCGAAGCATACATTAATATAGGAGTTATCTTGGCATCAAATATTTTAAACAAGAGGGCCCAAAGGGCCCTAGGTCGCTCACCTGTCGTAGCTGACTGGTGACCTAGTTCTTAACTCCAGATGACCAATATTCGAACTCTATCTTAATTTCATCTAGACAAACATTCTGACCAACTTTCACTAAGATGCAGAAAAAAGTCAAGCCTCTATTGCATACACAAGTTTTTTTTCTATGATTTGACCTAGCGACCTAGTTTTTGACCAAGATGATCCAATATCGAACTTGACCTAGATTTTGTAGAGATGATCATTGTGACCAAGTTTCAAAAAGATTATTATGAAATTGTGACCTCTAGTGACTAGACAAGGTTTTTCTATGATTTGACCTACTGACCTAGTTTTTGACCCCAGAAGACCCAATATAGAACTTGACCTAGATTTCTTAGAGATGATCATTGTGACCAAGTTTCAAAACGATTAGGTCAGAATTGTGACCTCTAGTGTCTTGACAAGGTTTTTCTATGATTAGACCTAGTGACCTAGTTTTTGACCCCAGATGACCCAATATCGATCTTGGCCTATATTTCTTAGAGATGATCATTGTGACCAAGTTTCGTAACGATTAGGCCAAAATTGTGACCTCTAGCAGGGATTTTTGGGGGCGATTTTATAGCCAAAATTCGGTCATATTCCCAATGGAAAATAGTATCTTTTTTTCCCAATTCACAGACAAAAATTCCCAATCCCCCCCCCCCCTTTTTAAATTTTTTATTAATTATATAAGTTCAATAACATCACAATTGGTAGTGAAATACCTTATTCTAATACTGTTCTATTGGAGAATAAGAAGAATAAGTTAAACATTGTATAATTGTAGTTATACATTTTTTCCCAATTTTGTCTAAAACACCGCAAAAATTCCCAATCCCAAGGGTATGGGTCATATTCCCAAAATACCGGAAAAAAACCTGTCTAGTGTCTTGACAAGTCAATTGTTGACGGACGACGGACGGACGAAGAGTGATCACAAAAGCTCACCTTGTCACTTTGTGACAGGTGAGCTGAAAATGTACTTCTTTGACAAGGCAATAAGTGATTAAACATCTTTATAAAAGCCATAAACACCCTTTTAGCCTTTAATGCTGTACTGTCTGCCATTTTGTACAAGGGAAGCTGACTTGAATATAACACCCCTACATAACTAAAACCCTTAACAACCTATTATAAAACCACTTTTCATTTCTGGAGATCGATGTCCCCTTTTTTGAATCCATCAACTTTGGTTTTATCTGTGTTAACATTGAGATTCCATTCCTCACAAAAATTGCTCAGAATATTTAATTGTCTCTGTAGCCCCCAAACAGTCCGCTCTGAGATTGTTTTCCAGTGAATCTGTCTTTGTGAACATATGAGTTAATTTGTTTCAAATCCATCAACAAGCACTTAACTGCAGTTTCAAATTGTGACAGATGAATAATGAAAAAATACACACACATACATAAACTGCCTGATGGAAGAAAAATGCCAAAAATATATCCCACTACTTAAGGTGTGACCTTAAGCTTTGAAGTAGAACTGATATGACTTATATTTTTCAAAATTTATCCAATGAATGAAAAGAAATTGTAAAAAGAACACTACATTAACATGACCTGATTTATCATACTGATATAATGTCAATTACTTTCAACAGTGACCTTGATATTTGAGGTACATAATTATGTAGGTCTTGTACTTAGTCTTCGCCCTATTAACGACAGCTTGACTTTGATAAGGAAGCATCTTCTCTACATCTGTTTCAGTTTGCGTTTCTCTGTTGTTATCCAATTATGTACTGTGTTTTGGTTTTAGTCCAATCTAAAGAACTCAAGCACTTGTGTTTCTTGATTGCATTTATGCAATCTATCATTCTAAGCTCCCGTCTCATGGTAATATTCGATTGAAAAAGGCTTCTTTGGCACTGGCTTTGTTCCTCTGTTAAACGTTGAATCTTCCTGGCTGTAATGCATGAAACTTAAGCCTGACACAACATGGAAAACAAACAAATTCACTAAATTCATATCCCTTGCCAAATATATTCTTTTTTTAAATATTGGACAATATTATTTCACACAAGCTATAGCACTCACTCATACATTCAATAGTTTATTAAAAGTATTTTAAACTATAGCAGCTTTAAATAATTGTGTAATTTTTGTTAGACTATTCACACAAACGAAGAAATGATAATTTATTAGGTTCCATAACATAAAATTAATGTTTATGAAAAATTTAGTTGTTTATAGACCACGATTCAAACTCGAATGTACATTGGTCACAATCAAGCCACTATTATGATGAACTGGAGACAAGGAAGGTTGATTGGTTAATTGATTGATTGTATCCAGTTTTACGCCCGTTTCAACTGGTTTTTTTTCAGTTATGCCAGGCGGGCAGTTCACATAACTATCACTTATGGGAAGTACCAGTACTAGATCCCCTATCAACCGCAAGAAACTGCCAACTTTCTCACACACAGGAACATGGTCGTTAGCAGGGCTCGAATCCACGACCGTCAATCAGCTAGAGGTTACATTGATTTGAAGTCAGCGACTCTTGCCACTTGACCATGGCGGTGGTTAAGAGACATGTAAGGACTGATGGTCCATTCTTTCCAGTCTTAGATGTTATCATTTTAGTCATTTTACACAGAACCCAGCCCGCAAAACCATGTCGGTCTGATATCGGACCGATATGCATTTCATATCGGTCCGATATCGGATACGATATTGGGCCGTTATTGTTTTGCTCATCGGCATTTGATCGGTCCGATATCAATTCAGATATATGTCGGTCCAATATCGGCCCGATATCGACAATTTTATACCCTAGCATAAATTCTCAAATGTGTGTATTTATTTCAATTTGTCATATTGCACAGTAAACAACCGGCAAAGATGCATTTAGAAGACTTCATTGCCAATTCTGATGAATGAAGAAAAAATTAACAAGAATTATCAGTCTTTGAACAAAATCATTTCCTTTTTTTTACCACAGTTAACAAATTAAACAATTTCTTATCTTCATTTAACTAAAACAGTATACATTTTTGTCTTGTTATAATGTGATCTACACAAATGATAAAATTCTGTGTTAGTATGAAATGTCAGATGTGTCACATCTACTTATGTACTCAGTACAGTACAACCTCTATACAGCAACACCCTGTGGGAGCTGTTGACTGTTGTTTAGAGGTTGTTGCTCTACAGAGGTTGAATTTCTGGTAAGTATCAGTTTAAGAAAATTTTGAAAGTGCTGTTAAAAAGAAGTTGTTGCTCTACGGAGGGCTGCTCAGCAGAGGTTTTACTGTACTTTATTACTTATGTTGTCTCAAAAGTCATTGCCTGAATTATGAAGAAAAGTATTAAAGAATGTATATAAAACACAGCGAAATAAAAGTAGTAGATACCAATAATTTAACAACAACATGGATAATGAGTGATAAACAGTTCTTTTAACAAGAGCTCTGCGGTCAGAGACATATGCCCCCCAAACAGGGCCTTGACACAGAGTTATCGCTCAAACGATTTTCAAACTCCCATGACACAGTGACCTTGATCTTTGACCTAGTGACCCCAATTTCAAAAGGGGTCATCTACTGTCCAAGGCCAATGCGCCTGCAAAGTATCAGGCCCATCAATCAATCTGTTGACGAGTTATCGATCGGAAACGATTTTCACACTCCATGTCACAGTGAACTTGACCTTTGACCTAGTGACCCCAGTTTCAATAGGGGTCACCTAGTGTCCAATGCCAATGCACTAGCCAAGTATCAGGCCCATCGGTCAATCCGTTGACGAGTTATCGATCGGAAACGGTTTTCACACTCAATGTCACAGTGACCTTGACCTTTGACCTAGTGACCCCAGTTTCATCTACTGTCCAAGGCCAATGCACCAGCCAAGTATCAGGCCCATCGGTCAATCCGTTGACGAGTTATCGATCGGAAACGGTTTTTACACTAAATGTCACAGTGACCTTGACCTTTGACCTAGTGACCCCAGTTTCAATAGGGGTCATCTACTGTCCAAGGCGAATGTACCTGTGAAGTATCATGCCCATCGGTCAATCCGTTGACGAGTTATCAATCGGAAACTAACTGGTCTACTGACAGACAGACAGACAGACAGACAGACCGACAGGCTAGCAAAACAATATACCCCATCTTCTTCGAAGGGGGGCATAATAAAGATTGTGTTAGAAAATATTAGAAAACTGGGGGAAAAGTCACAGTTAGCACAGGGACACAATACACACTGTTGGCTATTCATGTAAGAAAAGGCTGAATTAGTATCTGAATGATTTTTATCGTCCATCACTGAGACTGAACAAAGTTAAACTCAAAGTTTTCACTTGTAAGTCAATTAGAACTGTTGCATAATTATGATGTATAGTCATCACTACTATTTCTAGGTCTGATGGTCCAACTGGAATTTTATCCCTCCACCCCAGTCAGAAGCCAATCCTCCATAAAGAACTCAGAATCATGTATGTTGGTCTGTCGGTAGTTTCTCTTCAGTGCTCCTGAAACATGAATAATATGCATTACAGCATAGCAATTACATCTTGCATGTATAGAAAAACTGTTAAATTGTTATGCAGTATGCCTACCAAACTAATAACGTTAGCTGTAATGGCTGACATTGTTCATTAACAGGGTCTTTAAAAGGCCCTTCCCAATTGAAAATTTATCTAAAATCATACAGTTTTCGAAAGTCTAAATTTACACTAGCAGCTCTATAATACCCGAAACATTCAACAGGCAAAGGCTTTTTCCCAATAAAGAGAGAAAGACCCATGTCCTTAACTGAGAAACTTTCTCTCATTAAATTAGGGCACTAAGTATTGATGGGTTTGACCCAGGAAATTGACTTGGGAGTGCATCAATACAAGGTCTCAGCTTTCTCAATACTCAAGCAAGTATATGAACTTATTAGAATAACTGACGCAAAACACATTACACACAATAGTCATCAACTTTATTAAAAAACTTACAAAGAATAGCTGAACTAAATTTCAGCGAACCACAAGTCATCACAGATCCCTTCCTTCGCCCCAGTCCAATTTAACTCGATAGTCAGTCTGTTATGGGCAACTTCTTTCATTATTCTCTTTACCATGGTTTTTAATAGTGAGTCACCAACATTGGAATTTGGAGAAATAGCTGACCTGTAAGAAAAACAATTCAAATTCAAAGACATCAGTTTCCAATTTCAACCAATATCGCTGTAATTTTATGTACACTTCAAATAAAAACAAGTAAAAAGCAAGCCTAACTCTTGATATTGAAAATATATCACAGAATAAACAAGCCATTTCTTTGTTTTTACATTTATCGCAAAATCTCATTACAAATACAAATAAATGTCTAAGCTATCATGTGCACGTGCCGGTTTCAATCTTGGCGTAAAAAATTGAATTTCAGAAAACATTCTATGTTGAACATGATATTATTTAACGGTTTAAGTTTTTACCTGGAGTAAAATAAATCCACAGTCTTTGTCTCTTTCTCGCGCCGACCGGTTGGCTACAGAACAATAATACAAATCAAACGAAATTATCATGTGTTTTACCTCGATATCAGACCAGGATCGGACCGTCAACGGCTTTATTTTTTCTTTATTTAACGTCAAAATACTAAATTACATATCCTTACTATCATAAAATGTATTTCTCTTTTATATTTTATCCACTGGTTAACGAAATTTTGGGGAAATGAATCATCCTACAATCACGGATAGATATCGGATAGACATCTAACTGTTATGCCGATATGCTGGTCTATAAACGATATCTATCCGATATGCCAATCCTGGCTGGGAAATTCTAAGCCCATAAAATGGCCATAATTGTAATAAAAATAATAGGTTCTACATTCATGTACAGAGATCCTCTAAGTCATGTAGCTGTACATGTAGCCTTAGTAATTTCTGAACAAGATAACCTTCAAGCAAAACTTGAAAACAAATGTAACAGACTACAAACATTTCACCAAAATAACTTGCATTATTTTTCAAGTAGCTGAGCTAAAACTGTCACTTTACCTTCTATGAACAGTCAGGTTTTGTTTGTTTGTGTCCAGTTATACATCCTCTTAACAGTATTTCAGGCAAGCAGTTAATCTATCCATTGTTCCTGGGAAGTACCAGTACTAGACAACCAACTTTCTCACATAAAGGGACATAGCTGTTTGCGTAGCTCAATACCATGACCCTCAATCAGTAAAAGGGTATACCGGTTTGGAGTCAGCAACTCTAACCCGTCAACCACAGAGCACAATGTATAAAGAGCAACACATTATAAAAGCAATGAATTCTGGATACAAATATTTTTTTTACCTGTCTAACCTTGCTTTTGGTGAATGGAAGACTTCCTTGATGTTCGAGGTCCAGAAGAACTGGTTCCTGGGAAGCTATCTAAAATATCAATTTTAATTTATTTTAAATGCAGTTAAATGAAATTTATGAAAGTTATGAATATCACCTGATTCTGCACAGACATAGTAACTGTACCATTTAAGTGGTAGATGTATGCAATATGCATTAAAAATTAAATGGACATAACTCTTTAAAAGTTTACAGAGTGCAGCATGTCACAGGTTGTTGTCTCAAGGAATAGCAAACAAAATCAGCGTCCTATCTCAACTCAATTTCATCCCAGTGAAGGATTCCACCAATACACAAAACAAAGCCTGGTACTTACAAGGCTAATTAAACTTTCAAATACAAGTGATGGTTGATGAGAAAGAGCATGGACAAAGTTTGTCTGCATGAAAAGTTGAAAAAATAAAACATTTAAAAGCCATCAAGCAACAAAAATATGAAAGGAAAACTTATCAGGCCATAATTCACTGGAAATCCACTCCAAGTGCATCATTCCAGTGATATGGGAAGCCAGACTTTGCTCTACAGAGTAGTATTTAATTTTACTGAAACCAAATGAGTTGCCAAAAAATAGCGCAATAAACTAGAAGCCCAAGGGCAACATGTCGAGCCCCTGTTTAGCCAGCTTGTGATCTTGACCTTTGAACTACAAGTATGGGTGATATTCATGACACATCATTTCATTGAAGTAAACTTTTATACCAATTTATATAAAAATCCTTGAATGCAAACAGAAGTTACAGCCCAGACAAGGAAAATATATTTGACCGAATGTGTAATCTTGACCTTTGAAAATCTGGGTGTTGCCCAAGACACATGGTCTCATTGTATTATGGCAAGTCATTTTCAAATAATTCAATGCATAAGGGAGACACAGCCCTGACAAGGTGTATAATGATTATTTTTTATTTTTGACCTCTAAGTGTGACCTTGACCTTTGAGTTGGAGACCTGGATCTTTTGCACTGCACACCGCCTCATGGTGTTTTACAATTATGCCAAGTTATCTTAAAAAGTTTCTATGCATAAGGGAGATACAGCCTGGACAAGGTGTTTAATGCTCATTTTTGACGTTTGACCTCTAAGTGTGACCTTGACCTTTAAGTTGGAGACCTGGATCTTTTGCACTGCACACTGCCTCATGGTGTTTTACAATTATGCCAAGTTATCTTAAAAAGTTTCTATGCATAAGTGAGATACAGCCCAGACAAGGTGTATAATGCTCATTTTTGACGTTTGACCTCTAAGTGTGACCTTGACCTTTGAGCTAGAGACCTGGATCTTGCGCACTGCACACCATCTCATGGTGTTTAACAATTATGCCAAGTTATCTTAAAAGTTTCTATGCATAAGGGAGATACAGCCAAGACAAGGTGTAAAATGCTCATTTTTGACGTTTAACCTCTAAGTGTGACCTTGACCTTTGAGCTAGAGACCTGGATCTTGCACACTGCACACCATCTCATGGTGTTTATCAATTATACCAAGTTATCTTAAAAAGTTTCTATGCATAAGAGAGATACAGCCCGGACAAGGTCTATAATGCTCATTTTTGACGTTTGACCTCCTAAGTGTGACCTTGACCTTTGAGCTAGAGACCTGGATTTTTTGCACTGCACACTGCCTCATGGTGTTTAACAATTATGCCAAGTTATCTAAAAAAGTTTCTATGCATAAGGGAGATACAGCCCGGACAAGGTCTATAATGCTCATTTTTTACGTTTGACCTCTAAGTGTGACCTTGACCTTTGAGCTAGAGACCTGGATTTTGCGCACTGCACACCGTCTCATGGTGTTTAACAATTATGCTATGTTATTTTAAAAGGTGTCGATGCATAACGGAGATACTCACTCACTCACTCACTCATTCATTGTGGCGACTTTGTCGAGCTCACCGCAGGTACAAAATACCTTTTGCCATGTCTTCTGTATATTCACTTAATGTAACCTGAGTCCTCACCCTCTTAGCTCACAGATCACACTCCATTTCCAATGTTGGCCTTTTAGGAGTGACCTTAGATCTTGACACACAAACTAACCCTGGATCATCTGTCTGATCTTGGGTTAAACTATCGTCTTCAGCCTGCACATCATCCTCACCTTCATCTTCACTACTAAGCTCTGAAATTAACAGAACTCAAAAGAACCAAGAATTCCTACCATCAGATTTTCAATGGTTTCAAAGTATATCATTATTTGCATACGGTAGGGATGGCATCAAGTAATTATAGTACTCGGAAATTTTTTTCTGCAACACTTCTACAATTAAGGGAGGTAATTAAATCTTACAAATTGCATGTTCTTTGCACTTACTCAGAACACATAATTCTAACTCACTTTTGAATATTCAGATCTCTGTGGCCTTGATCTTTGACAACAAACCCAACAGGGATCTTTTGCTCCATATGCCCTATCAACCTATGAAGTTTACAGGCTCTAGGTAAAATGGTTCTTGTTATGTGAAAGTGTGATAGAAAACATGATAGACACACAGACGAACAGACAGTGAACAGTTTTCAATTGCATTACAAAAATTCTATAGTTATATGCAACAATAAAACATTTCTAAAACATTTTACATACCTTCATCAAGAGAAATGTCGTCCAAGGACTTTCCACTGTACTTCGAGATAGTTCCTCTATCAAAGGCAGACAGAAGTCTTCCCATCCTGGCCACTTGGAGAGTTTCTTGGGGGATTCTGTAGAAGGATCTGTGGATTTCAATATCATGGCCCATAAAATTTGCCATGACTTCCAAATCGTTTTTGGAAAGATTGAGAATCTGTGAGACTGTTGCAACATGTTTCCGTAATTTTGTGCTGGTTAAATTGTTAGGAAATTTCAGATTTGCTAAGCGTGCAAATTTTCTAAGTACATCAGTTGTCCTCAAGGCCATCAGAGAGTTGTTAGGTCTAGGAAATAAGTATAGATTGTTTTGGTTGACATTGGCCTCTTACCTCCATTCGATCAGCAAATCAATACACTTCAGAATTTGAGGGGTAAGTAGAACAGGAACTGTACGGCCGGTCTTTCCTCTTATCTCTATTCTTTCAAAAGTTGAGCAAAGCATCTTTTCTACGGGACTTAACATTTGCTCAACTTCTCTTAAAGTGTCAGACTTATTTAGTCTCTTGTTATATGCTTCAAGTGGGAGTCGTTCTGTCTCGCCACCCCTTCTTCTGTTAAAAAGAACTACCCTTGCAAGTGTCATTTGATTCAGTTTATCCCATCCTGTTTTTGAGAATGTTGTTTCTAATGTGTCTGTTATGTTCTTCGTTTTATCATTGAAGTAGGTCTGCAATTTCATTATATCTTCACCGAGTGGAAGGATCTCGCCTTTGTTCACTTTCTGAGAAGCCAATGTTTGCAGTGCTGAACTGGAAATGCCATTCTGCTTCAACCAGGGAAAGAAACTCATCTGCCTTTCTTCCTTTTTCAGAATCATCTTCTATAAGCGATGCAGCTTTCTGGATTTTGGCACATTGTTTCACTAGATGACCTAGCTTGAGTGCAAGGGAAGGATTAGAATATGTGTTTAAATCCTTTGTGTATTTACATAACAATCTTGTTGCCTTTACAGCTACAGGGTATTTCTCTGGAGTCATTACACATTTCATGGACCTAATGTCTGGGTCAATTTCTCTCACTTTAATCAAGAAACGCCCCAGCTCTCTCATTTTTTGACTTACGTATGTATGAAGGTGAGGAAGATGCCCATGCTTACAAAAAAGTTTTTCTCCAACTGTTACTATTATTGAGTCATAGCGTACTGCAATTGTAACTTCATTACAAATCATTTTAGAAATGACTTCCTGTTTAAGACCTGAACTAACTTCTGCTGAAGTTGGTAAAAGAAGTTGTGCTTGTGACTGCACCTTCTGGTTCTTAGTTATTGTTGTTCTACAGGGGCATGTTTGTCTATGTCTCCATAAATTGCTCTTTAGGAAGAATGCTAGGCAATCTTCACATGGCAAATAATCGTTGTATGTTGTGTCTTCATTTCTTGCCCATGTTATTAGTGTTCCATTACCATTTTTCAAAACAGCCATATTGTTCTGAAAGTCACCTGCATTTCTCAGCTTCAATAAAGCAAGACTTCTTTTTTTCGATTTCTTTGGATGATTCAGTATCATTTGTACCTCCGATTCATTTCTATGAGGCCCAAGATAATGCTTTGTAATGTTTGTATAACTATTGTTGCAGTAGAAACAAAAATGGATTTTATCCCATACTCGTTTGTCCATAGAATTGTTACTTTTTTTAATTTTAATGCTACTAGTTGAGTGTTGTTGAGATCTAGAGGTGGTTGCTTCATTTACCTGGTGAGCAGGAAGTTGAGATTTACAAGTGGTTGCTTCATTTACCTGGTGAGCAGGAAGTCGAGATTTACAAGTGGTTGCTTCATTTACCTGGTGAGCAGGAAGTTGAGATTTAGAAGTGGTTACTTTGTTTACTTGGAGAGCAGGAAGGGATTCCACACCAGATATTACATCAGACTGATTGGAGGAGTCTGATACATATTTATTATCATTTCCCTGTGCTTGATCATTGTCATCAAATTCATCAGAGGATTGCATATCTGAGTCGGTAAGTTCGAAGTCTGGATCTTCAAAGGAATCGTCAAGGTCTTCATCAAAATCTTCTTCAACTTCTGTAAATATAACAAGAAATGTTTTCTATACAGTGCACTCAACTTTTCTACAGTGCATGTGACAATGATGATATTATTGATATGTATCATTTCAAACTCAAACATATTACTGCAGTGTTCAATCTAGGCTGCGCCATTGCGCCATTGACCCCTAAAAAATTGGAATGGCGCAATTTTAATACTGCCATGGGCCTTGCGGGCGCACTCGTAAAATCATCTTTTTGCTACTTTATCTTTTTGTTAATTGTCTGCCTCCAGTCATGATGCATGAATCTCAAGTAATTTTACGCCGATATCGGTTAAAATATCAAACATTGATGACAAATTCTAGTATGTCAAATGACGCCAGTTATTTGGATGAAAAACGTCTGTTTTAGCGCCGATGTTTCACGTAAAAATCACGGCAAGTCTTACTCTTTAAGTCTTAGAAATGTAAAGTGAGAACATTTTTCCTGTCGATATCTCGTAGCTCTACATCTTTATTGACTTTATTGATATTCTCTGTCTGCTGACAAAATGAACAAATTGATGAGAATTTATGTAACATCTTAACTTTGAATTTAGTTCAAATCATGGAGGTTAGCTTATGCATACTGGCATGTTTTGTTATGGTTTTAGGACCCCTATTTTCAACAATGGCCCCCTGTTGCACAGTCTATGGGCCCGAATGGTCCCCTGTCATGGTGAGCTAGATTGAACACTGTATTAGACATATTAATGCAAGATCTATCTAACTGACTTTAATAATAATTGCAGTGAGTTTGAATACTGGAAGGCTTTATGTGAAATTCAATCTTACCATATATTTCATTAACATACAGAGGTAAGCGTATGGACAGCAATATTTCCATATATTTCATCAACATACAGAGGTAGTGTGCAGACAGCAATCTTACCATATTTTGTACCAACATACAGAGGTAAGTGTGCACATAACAACAAGGGTGTAATTTGAACAATTTAGGTAGAGGACCACTAGATGAATCTATGTATACACCAAATACTTAAGCTCTAGGACAAGACATTTTTTGGAGTTTTTCCTATTGGTTGCCATGGCAGATTTCTGCAAGAAATGGAATTATCTGAACAAATTTGCTAGAGCTTCACACAAACTTTAACCAAGATTTCCAAGTCCAAAAATGGGCATTATTCAGTCAAAATCCATGCCAGAGTTATGGGACTTGGTCAGGTTAGTGCGGGTAATGAGTGTCAGACTTTTCGACCCCTAACTTTTTCGACCCCTAACCTTTTCAACCCCGAAATTATTTTACCCCTACACTTTCGACCCCTAATGGCATTTCGACCCCTAAATTTCTAAGGCATTTCGACCGATCCCTATTTCACACATTGTATTTGGTATGACAATAGATAATTGAATGGTTGTTAAAACTCGTTCACACGTTTTTGTACTCCAATTAAGTGATGGTAAAATGATCAAATTGTTCTTTATTGTTTAATTCATATATTAAATATTAGAGTAAGTGATGCATTTTTGTTTATCTTATTAAAGAACATAGGTTTTTTTATATTCTGACTGTATGTTTAGGCTATTTATTGCACTTATTGAACTTATTGAATGACAATAAATCTTCTGTTCTATTTTAATGCTAATTGGCACTGTTATGAGAATATGCATGTGTCTGCATGTGTACATACGATTGTTCATTTACCATTTGACAATAATATTTGCCAATTATGTGAATAAAATGACTTGAAAAAAGTTAAGTTGATGAGGATAGGAACCATAATAATGACTTTTTATTCTAAAAAAGGCTTCATAAATATTAATGTTATAATAAATAATTTGACAATGATGTGTGTGTTGTTTTTTCATCGAAGACTGATGTATTAAAAAAAACAGAATTATTGACGAATAAATGGGTTCCAAGCCTCGTCAGACTAAATATACAGATTGAATGTCAGGGACATGTGTTTGTTAATATCAGATTGAAGAAATAAGTTTGAGTTTTTACATAAATTAAACTATTTTCATGTTTTACAAACTGTTACACGAAACAAATGATCAAAACGTCTTATATCACCTTTTAATGACAATTACAATGTTTTTCACCGTAAGAAACATAATTATACTATTTGCGATAATAAACTTTATTCATTGCAATTATTCGAAAAAAAACAAACTTATTTACAAAAAATAACAAAATGGAGCTCTAATCTTCATAATGATATCCAAATAAAGATAAATATGTAGGGGTCGAAATGCCATCACAAATATTCCCAAAGTAGGGGTCGAAATAGTTAGGGGTCGATAAGGCTTAGGATAAAAGTGGGGGTTGAAAAAGTTAGGGGTCGAACTGTCTTGCTACCCGGGTAATGACCCAGAATCATATACAAAAGGTTTCAAAGTAATGGGAGATATGCCCTTGCATGCAAAACTTTAACCAAGTTGTGACGCCAGGGTGACTAGAATAGCTCGAGTATTCTCCAAATAGTCGAGGTAAAAAACCATATTATAAATCCTAGTGCAAGTGTACCAACCACAACCCTACAATGAGAGGTAAGTAACACACAATAGACAACACTGCTATACATCAATTGCTGGCATACATTCCGAGGTACTGGTATACATTTCGAGGTATGTATGTTCACAGGAGCCTGTTATTCAATCAAAAAAAAAAATATATATGATACTCAATAAAAAATTACCTACGTATATATTTTTCTATATACGTAGGTAATTTTTTATTGAGTATCATATATATTTTTTTTTTTGATTGAATAACAGGCTCCTGTGGTATGTTAAAGAACTTGGAAAGTAATTTTTGTGCCCCTACTGACCAATAATACAGGTTAAATCTGTCCTTTATACAGCCACAGCAGCTGCATCCCAACTCAAATCACTATGAACTTACCACTTCTTATTGCCACTGAAGATCGAAGATATTCATCTGTATCTTTTGTCAAACTTGAGCTTGAAAGTTCAGATGCTAGACAGGTGTCTTCCCCTCCTCTCTAATGGGTGTGGACGTACTAGCACTTGCTGTGGAACTGCTTAGATCATCATCTATAACAAAAGACCATATTATAAATCTTAGTTCAAGTGTACCAACCACAACCCTATAATGAGAGGTAAGTATAGGCAAGACTGCTATAAATGTTCGAAAGAGTGGTCAGCCCCAGTCCGCACATTGGGCCCGTTTTATCAACGTTCTTACGATAAGAATTTGCGTAAGTTTTTCGTACGAACTTCGTACGATCTTAAGAGCGTTTCATCAATATCTTCTTACGCAAGCAGGTGCTACGAATTCGTAAATTCGCCGATTTCCAGTTAAGCGCCCCCTAGCGGTACACCGCTATATGGTGAAACAAGATGGCAGCGTATGGGGTCATGCGGAAAGCAGTGGAAAGTCGATATATTTTATCATCTACTGAGAGTTATTTTCTACAAAAACATCTACGAATTGAACAGTCATTTCTTATATGTGCCACAAATTTCATGCTTATATACATGTATTATTTAAATCGGTAAAAATAGGCTATAAATTTATAATATTATATTAAGTTAGTATACTGTACATACAAAACTTTAGATGTACATTCATATCGGTAAAAACACATAGTCTTTATATATGTCCCCTTAATGTAGAGACACAGACAAATATAAATAAAAATTCATATATAGCTTGTGCGTAAATCTATTTCAATATTCTTATCAGATAAAAAAAACACACTTAAATTCATAAAAAATCTTTTTTTTAAAGTCTGATATATTTCAGAAAATACATTAAGGTAGATAATCGTCAGTAACTCAAATACAGGTTCGTTATAATGATGTGCTAAAATTAATGTTATAATTATAATTTAAGATCTAGGCATGTCCTACTATGTGCACACATATATCTCGGATCTTTTATAATGTTACATATGTTGTCTTTCAATTAGTATTTGCTGTCACCATCTTTTGCTTACATGACCCCAGTTTCGATCTTGATTAGAAATACAAATAGATGAAAAAGGAAATATAAAGGCGTTCATTTAAATATAAACTGTCAGGCTTTTATAACGTTTATTAGCAGGAAGTATATTGGTCTCCCACTGTGTCGGACATAATATAACTGATAGGGAGTCTTATGTCAGCTTGATGTATATCTAGATAGTGCACAGAGAGTGATACTGTTTATTATTTTTATAAATTGGTTAAAATTGTGGCTTGGATCACATTAATTAGTCCCTGATTGTTGTAACATGAAGTCGATAAACTGTATATTTGTCACAGTTTTATAGTCACAAACATGGGTGCGAATATACACTTCAAATTAATTTAAACTTAACACCGGCCTGTAATGTCTGTTTGAACTCGCGTACTAATAAACTTTTCATTGAAACATATATAAGTAATGAAAGGATTTGTCAAATTTGTTCTATCGTGAAATGATATTGAAGATGAATACTATCTTGTATAAATGTGTCTTTATGTTACCTTAAAAAATACATGTACGAGTATAAAATTATAATAGTGTAGTGTATAGTTTTACGCTATATTGATTTGTGGTGTCAAACTGAAAATATAATATATGTTAGAAATGAATGTTCAGCTGTTTGTACGAGAATGCGTATTTTTTCTACTTATGACGGTTTCTGACTGTGACAATTATTTTGGTACTTACTTCTTTAATTACGATGAAAGCATACTTAATTTATAAACTAATTATAAGCTAGCCTATTAAATAATCATGGCCTGTTTGTAAAATTATAAATTCTGTTCTGTTATATTCAATATCGAAAAAAGTTGTTTATAAACGTACGCACACATATTTCTGTCACTATATATGGTGCTTACATGAACCCAGTTTGGATCTTGTTTGAAAATGTAAAAAAGACAACAACCTATTCTAAAATGTCAATGCAGCTTATGCTGTTTATACTGACAGGAAGTATATTGGTATCCAACTGT
This sequence comes from Lutraria lutraria, assembly GCA_964023205.1. NCBI lineage: Eukaryota > Metazoa > Mollusca > Bivalvia > Venerida > Mactridae > Lutraria > Lutraria lutraria. Next base: position 25,270,591 of record OZ026844.1, on the reverse strand, counting down.
GTCAGACACCATAAAACTGATATAGAACAGCTTGATGTATATATCTAGATACCGCACAAAGGGCGATACTGTTTATTACTTTATCACTTGTATAACTGCATGGTTTAAATTGTGACTGGGATCACATTAATTAGTACCAGATATTGTGATAACTTCAAATCGATAAGCTGTATATTTATCACAGTTTTTATTCACATACGAAGTTGTGAATTAAATTGACCTTAATCATTCCAACAAAACATTTATAGTAATAATTTCGGTATGATCTAAGAAACTTTTCATTAAAACGCGATTAGTAAAGATCGACGCGATTTGTTAATTATATTTGTTAAATCATAAATGATAATTACGATGAATATTAATTGTTTTGTATAAATGTGTCTTTACGACATATAATATGTATCTTTACGACATATAATATGTATTTCAAGGTACGTATATAATATATATATATTAAGGTTTTGATTTGTGTTACGCTGAAAAAAAATATTATTATTAGAAATTAACGACTGTTTGTACGTGAATGCTTATTTATTCCACTTATAGTTTTTGACAATTATTTTGTGACTTAATAATAATTATCACAATGAAAATATACTTACCTTATGAAGTTAATAATTAACCATATGTACTGTTTTATTGAATCTGCTTCAAGTGGAAACAATAGTTAAATCTCATAAACAAGTCAAAGTTTTGTCAAAATATTTATTCAATCATCACATTCAAGTTTTTATAATATACATGTACATTTATTATTTACCGAAAAGCGTGTACTTTTGATGTATATATACAAATACAAAAACATGCTGACAGACATTCTAACTTCAAATGCTCGTATATATTACTAATACGTACATAAAATATGGTTAAAACGGACAAAGGGGTCAATATTTAATTGAAAGAAAATGGGATGCGTAATTTATTTAAATACAACATCATTTCAGAGACTATAACGGTTATTATATCAATGTTTATCAATCGCCGTAAACGACAAACAAGCAAAATCTGTCAAGCGCATGTAATGAATAGGATATGACCCCATACGCTGCCATTTTGTTTTCCCATATAGCGGTGTACCGCTAGGGGGCGCTTAACTGGAAAGTCGCGAATTACTGTGCAAAAGTTAAGAAAGGTCCCAACCTGTCGTAAGTTTCGTAAATATGGCCGCAGCGTTTGTTGTAGGACCTAGAAATAGACCTAAAAGACGGGTTTTTCACCAGAAATTGGTTAATTTGGATAAACTAAGTGAGCTGCAGCCCTCTGGAGGATTGAGAGGTACCGACTGGGCAAGGCCGCGCACTAGGATATATCTGTGTGATCTTCTCGGGCGATCATTAGAGTGGAAGTATTCTAGTAGTCAGCCTGTGCCAGTCCTAACGAAGGTGAGTAAAAATCAAATACACGCGTGCCGATTCGTCAGTTGATAATTACGGATTAGTATATATTTCGCCAGTACCCGGTGTCACCTCATTTTTGTCCATATGAACAATCCGGCCGTTAGTCTGGTTCCCGTCGTACTATAGTATTTTAGTACGTCAGGCAACCGTCAATAATGGCGGAATACAATGTACTATATGAGGTAAGTGATTTTTTTTAAAATATTGATCATATAGAAAACCAGCGTTTTTCATTCGAAATACCATGTCATTGTATTGATTAAATGTATTCTTTACACGATAATCGGACGGATTCTCATAATCTGACTTATCAATGAAGTGGAAATGAATTCGGATAGAACAGTCATTACTTCAATTTCGGATAAAGAACTTAATTTTCAAAAAAATCATACCAAACGTCCAATTCAAGATTTCTTCGACATCAAAACGATACAGCACTGTATGTAAATATTTTTCATCGAAATGTCTGTCGTTCAAAACTATATATATACACATGTATAAATAAATAAAACACAATTTACATTTCAGAAAATCATCCCTGGAAAGAAGCAAGAAAGAATGGCTAGTTTCCAGATTATAATGTATAGAACCAGTCCAGGTCATTCCTATAGTAGCCCTTGTAGAGTTAAAACACCAGCAAAAGGAGTAACATAAAAGAATAGTATCTCCTGGAACCACACCACAACAGCCCAAAGTCAAAGCCAGACATGCTGGACTTGCTGGTGTGTAAAAGTATAGCAATATTACAGAAAAAAATATTTTGACAACTCAGTGACCTGCCTAGCTCATTCAATAGAGCCACAAGCTTGTGTATCAATCGTTGGTGGTTCAAGTGCTGACAGGACCGACATTGGCAATTTTTGCCAACCAACTCTGTTTCAAGTGGGTTAGTTGCAGGTTACTAACAACATAAACAAGAAGTTGGGGTGTACTGGCTATTAGTAGAAACCCAGGAAACTTTATGGAAAATTGTAAACTTGTGAATTTAATTACTTTGTTAGTTGTCAATCATACAGTTGGTAAACTTGACATATTGTTAAGTTTGTGATTCACCGGGTGAGGTAGCCTGTGTAAACATTTTTAACTAAGAGTCATTTCTTTTTTAAAAGAAGCATTTGCTAACTAGTATGTTTATTCTGTTATTTCAGTGACCTCCAGTGTTGACCAGTGAACTTGCCAGTAAAATAATGACATCACCATTAAAGGAGAGATTCTTTTAGAACTGTTGTATGATATAGAACCTCAGTAATCAGAATGATTTAATAAAGGCAATGTGCTTAGCAACACAGATTTCTGCATTTTATGTAACTTTGCAGTTTATGTAACTTTAAATGGTGTGACATACTTGAAAACCTGGTGTTTTGTGGAAGAACCCATTCTTGCTGAAGTTCTACTGGTCGTTGTTCTACCTACAGGAAAATAGGAAAAACACTTAAGCCATGGAATTCTTTATAACAGTTCTTTGCAGCATGAAAACAGTCACTGATTAAAAACAGTAATGTTGTGATAAAGATTGCTGTACATGTATTATTTATAATGGCTTGGTGTTGTTAATTTCCAGTCTGTTCATTTATCAAAGCATGTACCTTGACTTTTAAATATGTGTTGCATAAACAATGTGAGCAAGGCAGATTAAATGCTTGATATTAATAATGCTTGATTTGTATAACCTGGGGTCAGGTATTGTTAGTAAGTGGCATATCAAATAATACTGATTAGCAGATTCATACTTGTTTTCCACCAATGAAACATGAAAATATACTATAACAAAGGGCATTGATGATAAAAACTAGTACATGTACATTGTATTGAATTTGCTTCATTTCCTCTAAAGGATTTGTCTGAAATCTCTGATCTGGGTATTTTTAAGCAAATCTATTTTAGTAGTTGAGCAGTTTTTAAAATGGAATTTTGAGTAACAAGGTATTGATAATTTGTGATAAATTAAGTCAAATTATGTTACAAAGAATTGATATGCCAAATGGTCATGATTTATTCAGTTATTATTTTAGACTTTTTTAGAATGTTATAACTAACACTTGACATGTTATATTCTTAGAACAGGTATTTAATGTGTGTGACATTAATGATAGCCTAAGACTAATAATAGTGGTTAAGCTTGAATCTGAATCAATTTAAATCTTTTCAATCTATTAATTGGTTATTAGGGCTTCAGACTATTACAAATAGCTCAGGCTATCAAAATTTGGGAGACTATAGCACTTCTGGCTAACTTGTTCAAAAAGTTAATATCACAGACTGAAAAATGCAAAAATGTGTTATTGTAAATAAAACAAGCCTCTTTATAAACTCAGTTTTTATGAACTAATTTGTGGGTGATGCCAACTTAAACTAGTTCCTCATGATGTTTGACACTAATATTTTTCTACAATGTAGAATTTTTTTCAACCATATTGTATCATGTGGCATAATTCAATTTAAAATAAAATAGCCAATAATAAAGATAGAGTTGTATGCATAGACCAATTTGAAAATAATAGTTCTATTTGAGTGACCCTGTATCAATTCTAGTGGTACAACAATAAACCAGTGTATTGCGATACAGGGTCGGGCCATTATGTACTGTGATATTTTCTTCAATAATTGAGCGTATAATGATCCATTTAAGTAAATAAATGCTGACTAAACGTTTTGTGTTTTTTAACCAACAAAGACTGATTCATCCTTTAGAATAACAAATCATAAGAATATTTGCAGTTTTCCGATAAACCTATATTGGTACTGTGTGTAAAACTGACAGCTGCCTGTTGGTACTAATAAGCCATCTACTGGTTATTACACTATATGAATGAACTACCTTGTACAATGGTAATGGGTTAAAACCTGAGTTAATGGATTTAGTTTTATTGTGTTTTTCATTATTTCACTGTATTGCTATATATTGCAAAACTGGTTATGCCATATTCTTGCACCCCTATTATGAACTGTCCATGGTTACTGGTCCCCCTTCTAATCTGTCATCAGTATACAATATAATACACTGACAGAATTTGAAGTATTATCTGCTAGAAGCAGGGGTCTCATTGGGTACCACCCAACTCATTGTTGCCAGCTTTGGACTAAAGTGCTACTAATTATCATATATCATGGGGTGGAAAAATGCAGCAATCTCAAAACTCACACCTTGTACTGCTCACTAACCGACTGACAATTGCGAACATCTTGCTTGTTTTAATAGTAGTAGGTGTTTCATTACCCTTAGCTTGCTAACCAAGCAGAGCTTAGTACTTGTAATGCTACAACTAACACATACTGCCCATTGTAACTGACCACTTGGATATTGCTGTGTATGTTAGGCAGTCTTATTTAATAAACCTTAGAAACATCATCTCTTGTTATATACCAACACAAAACAGTAGAATTAGTAAGAGGACTTTGACAACTTTTACTGTACATGCGATCTACACAAAACATTGCTAGAATCCTCTCATGGACCCGCCTCTCATTCTGAACGCCTGATGATAGTCTGAAACGTATGGAAATATCAAACAGTTGCAAGGCTAAATGGACCCTTAACTGTATAGTTGTTCATACTTGATACAAATAGTTTTGAAACACTTGTAACACCGAACAAACAATGCTTCAGCAACAAGATACAAAATAGTATCCGAAATTCCGCATTATCCGAAATGTACAGTAGACATATATCACCAAATATTGAGGTTAACCGTGAAAACCAAGAAGATTCAATATTACTGGCATGTTATGTATGCTTAACCAAACACATCTTTAAAATTTGAACTTCTTAATCAAAAAATAACTCAACCGACATTGTTTATAGTTTGGTACTGGGCGCAGCCATTAATAACGTGTGCCTGACCCAACGAAGTGATGAGGGGCAGGTAATCCAGACTATCCGGCCGTCTGCAGAAGACAACGAAGAAATTCACTTAGACGTGCACGTTTGATATTGAAAGATAACTAAAGGGTGTTGCAGTTTTCATTTATTAATCAGAACTTAATTAGCGTATTTCAGTTAATTAATATGCACAGGAAAGCGTTATTTAAATAGTAAATGATAAAGAATTTTAATTTTATACCACACATGATCTGACAAACCCGTTCCAAGTGATCCGAACGAAATTTACCCTCGCTATTCATTAATTTAAGCTAGATCGGGCACAAAAACTGTAACTCATAACCAGTTATGCAATGTTTCAACACTTTCATGTAAATGTGTGGGAATGGGATGAGACCCAAGGCCAGAAATGGTTATACAAAACAAGGGTTGTAACTCTGTTTGAGATTCATCAGTGCAGGGATGCTATGCATCCCTGATCAGTGTAAAGTTATTGAATATCATGAAATTACTGGATGCACATCAATCAACAAAACTTCAGTTAATGTAAAATGTGATGTGTATTTCTTGATTTTCTTCAAATTTCAATTTGATATATCATTTAATTCCTACCTTAATTGATTATGACTCTTTTTTTAGATCCGTACTGTCTGGTCTGAAACTATGGTACTTACATATTTTTACTACTTTTTTCAGATTCAGATAGGTATGCAAAGTCTATCCAAAGGTGATTTTTTTCTCCAAAATGCGGATCTTCATGGTGTCAAAAAGACCACTGTTTGCAGGGTTTTCTCCAGTGTTATTGAAGCTATTAATGAAAACTTGAATAACATCATGTAAATTTTCTTTTTTTACACAGATATGCTCCTTATTACTACCAAATTCATATCCAAAGTTAAACCAAATATGAAATCTGCATGATTTAACTTAATTCTTTAAAGATTAATACTTTTTTCATTTTACATGGACTATACAGCAAGTTCTCATAATTTACATTGGCAAATTAAGACTGTTACCTTATGTACTCAGACCAGTACTTTTTGAAAGATCAGATTTTTAAAATAACAGTCACAGGATTTAAACAGTTTATATATACATGCATTTCCTGGGTTAAGTATTTGATGCTGTACTTTCACATAACTGCTTCTACTTGTTATTGAAGTAACCAAATACTTTATTTACTGTTAACATAGGAATGTTTATCGTTATAGACAAGACCAACTTATTAAAAACAATACAGACTTCTACAGAAATGTAAATTGCCTGGAGTGATTGGTGCTATTGATGGTACACTACTACCAATAATAGCACCTTATGATAATGAGGAAGAATATAGGTGCCAAAAAGGTTTCCATGCATTGAACATCCAAGCTTTTGTTGACAATAACATGAGGTATGTAGATATTAATTACAGGGGTATTCATACTTTTGTAGCCCACACAATCAAGTAAATAGCATCATGAAATCTGTAAATTCTACCAGACTATACAGTTGATATTGTTGTACAGTATATGGTTGTCATTGAATTATTAAAACTGATGATTATAATTATTTGCCTCTTGTGTGTTAATAAGAAGTTCTCTTTAATGAAATTCATTAATATAAATTTGTATGTATATTTTGGCTTGTTTGATATGTTTTAAGAAAGTTGTCTTTCAGCTGTAAGCCCGCCCGGTTAGCTCAGTTATTACAGTGTTTGTCAACTGATTGAGAGGTTGTGAGTTTGAACCCCGGGCGAGGCTCACACTGTCCTTGACAAATTTGACTGAAGATTTTACATCCTATGTTAAATTGTCCTCCACCTCTGAATTGTGTGGGGTAGCTTTGCAGAAGCTTGCGGATAGAATGTGGTTAGTACTGGTTAAGGCTTGAATGAAGTCCAGGACAGCTGGTTAGAATAACTGCCCACCACGATATGACTGAAATAATGTTGAAAATGATGTAAAACACGATGAAACAAACAAACAAACTTTCAGATGTGTTTGGTATATCATTGTTTTGTATTCAATGTAAATGATTTCATTTCAGATTCTGGCTGTAGTTGCTAAGTGACCTGACCAGTGTCACAACATGATTCTGCTATCTTCAACAGCAGTGGAATAAAGGTTACAGTAAAATTTTATTATTCTGCTTTAATAGTCATTCATTTCTCTTAGGCCATGGTTAGATTCACTTCAAATACAAGTTTACTTTCAAAGTATCATCAATTTTTTGATGTTTCAATACAAGAAGGTTGTATTCCATTAAAGGTCAAATCTGTCGATTGAGATTTCACCATGATCGTTTTATTTACATAAAATTATGCTTATTTGTGCACTCTTCCAAATTTTATGTTGATTTTCTGCAAAGAAAACGGAAATTTATATTCACGAATATTGCACCGTAGCTAAAAGATCGACTCGGTTACCTCCCTTTGAATGTGACGTCATTCGTGTACACTCGGCTATATACGCTAAAGTGGTCGTTATGATATTTTACGCTGTCCAGTTCAGTGTCGCTTTTTTAAAGCATATAACATATTTGTGGATTAGCATGGCATATTTTTCTGACGAATCGACATGTAAGAAGATGAGGAAAACGTGAAACCGTATAATTATGAACCAGAAATATTATTTCTCATCAGAAATCAATTTGTTCGGAATCGGATCGGACGGCGAAATTGTCGGGAGTTAAAAATCTGTCAGAATGGTTAGAACTTTATATCATTATTTTTCTCTTGTTGAAAAACAACGACGAATGTCTGCAATTCTAACATATGTATTTTCCTTATCATGGCGATGATTTATTACTATCATAATACCTGTTCGTGTGAAACCTGCTTACAAGGCTGTATAGGGCTGCTTCGTACCCAAGACATTTCGTAATACGAGAATTTAAGATTGTAGCCGTAGATGATGACTAGTACGAACATAAATAAGTCATGCAGAATACTAAAATTCATTATGATCGAATATTCTGTTTTTATTTATAAATCAGTTTTACTTTGTACATGAGCATGTGACACTGCTGTTGAAAAGATTGACGTTCTTCGTTCAAAAATGGATTCTCTAGTAATTTTGTTCTGTCAGGATTATGATTTAGAAATATATTATCTCATGAACTGCTCTTGTTCTATACATACAGGTGTCAGTGAGAATGTTGTATGATAATGTCAACAATAAACAAGTGCAGTTTTCATAGGATGATAGTTGTTGGTGGCAGAGGGTCTTTGGTATCACTGACCACAGAGGGATTCAAGCAATTTTTTAAAATATACCTGTTCTGAAGACTTCCTATTACGAGTACTTTTTGGACATGGGACCTTCATTAGACTGTCAACTTATTCACGAGTATGATATTTTACACTCATTTATACTTTATACATTTATACTCAACTATACCTGTGTGGTATCTTGTGTTATATATTGGCTGGGATATTCACCAGCCCAATTAGCTCAGTTGGTAGAGCATCTGACTTGCAAGCAGGAGGTTGCAGGTTCAAGCCCCCTATCAGGTACCTTATTTTCCTTTTATTACGGGCCTGTTGTTTTCCATCCTTATTATGTATAGCTACCATGTGTCATGTCTACATTTGAACGAGTGTTGGATTATAAATATGCATTAATAATATGGCTAATCTTACTGTGTTCATGTCATTTTGTACTGTAGGTTATACAGATGTCTGGCTTACAGATGCTTCACAAGATGTGTGTACAGATTGATGTCAAAGAAGTGCCGTAAAGTTTTACTGTCACGTGTAGTTAATACAATTCGGAAAATGTTTACATCAGAAGTGTGCTGTGGATTCATTTACCCACAATGAAATTGTTCGATGTAATCAACATGAATTGACTGAGCACAGACGGAATAGATATGAAATAGCATTCAATTACTCAATTTTGAAGAACACTGATCTGTTGCTTTTTGTTTTACCATAACCAGCTTGAATACTGCAATTAGTATGCATGCACTACTAGTAATTAGATATCCCCCCCCCCCCCGTATAAAATCAAGGATCTACTTATGTTGAGCCTATTGTAAAGCAATAATTTTTGCTCAGTAATTATGAATAGATTACATTTTAATTAGATCAATTACAAAAACACAGGGGAAATCTGCATGTATCAGAGACAAACAACTACAATGTCTGATCTTACTTTTAATAAGTTCATGTATAAAAACAATCATTGCCTTTAAGGCCCTCTAAAAATAACTGCAAATTGTCATATAAATTTATCGTTTTACTAACATCATCACCAATTTTACATTTCCATTTTTGAAATATTTTTGTTATCATGACCTTATTTGGTATCATACTACAAGAAAACAAAATGATTATAAACAAAAATGTATAGCACCATTATTTCATAAAAATGAAGCAAATGTCATGATCAATGTGAGAAATTACATGTAATACAGTCTTTGAATTTGGCCATTGGTTCAAAGACCCGAGTCTGCCTAAATCACTGCCTGTCTGGTAAAATCGATGGGTTGTCACAACAATGGTCCAATGATTTTTAAATTCATATTTTGTCTCAAATGCATTTAATGCTTTACACAACACTAATGTTTTACTAGTAAATGATAAAAAGAATTCTGTCTATTATTATTACACCGTCATAAAAACTAACATATTTTTTAGACACAAAATTTTATCAAGCAGACAGCTTAACATTCGGTTCGATAAAATTTCTTTGGTAAAAATTATGCCATTACAAAATGTCTTAAGGTTGGTCTGTAAGAAGTTATTCGTGATGACCAGTATCACATTAGAAAGCTTATACATTGACTTAGTGATTTATGAAATAGAAGCCATTTGTCAAAAAGCAGACAGTATTTTACAAACTAAAACATTCATGATAATCATAACAAGAAAAACTATAACGAAACGTTATAAGTAGCAAATTACAAGAAGCATTGGTTTTTGTATGAAGTTGCTTTTTCATAAAGGTTATTGACTGTGTATTTATTCAATCCTACATAATGGAGAGTATAAGTAACAATTCACATGTAATGAATAATACACATATATTGACAATCATGAGTATTTGACAAATGAATGAATTCACAAGCAGTGGTAATATCACACCATACATCAATCAAATAGAATATACCCTAAATGCTAACAAATTCACCATAAACTGCTATGATACAACCAAATTGAACTTCAAATAGCATTACTGATATTATGCCACACAACAACTTATCTAGGTCAACATCACAAAGCAATCAATATTTATTAAAACGCTTAACATGAGACTGGATTATATCACATTTCGAAAGTCTTCTTGGTGTGCTATGAGACAAAGGCACAGGTCGTTCCTCATCTTTATCAGTCAAATGCTTGTATGCAGTTTGGTAACTGGGCTGACATTTTCTTAATCTTGATACTTCATCCATAATACTTCTCACATAACCTTAATAACAAGCATATCTTCTTATTAAAATTTGAAAATTAAACAATTGCATGAAAGGGTATTTCATGTTAACAATTTGTAAAGAATATGACATCTATTTCACCAATTTAACATGAATTAATAGTTGTATTACACATGAAATAATTTCCTAAAGAGCACAAATATGGATCTGATGGGTCTGTCCAAGTAGTCAATGGTGCATATTGGTAGTTTGCAATTCATTTTCTTTCATGAAATATTTGAAAAGAAATACCGGGTATATTGAGAAATATTGAAAAAAATTAATTTATACCAAAAGTTTGTTCTGTTTTAACACTTTTGGCCACAGGTTCTCCCTTTCGTGCCTTTGGATAGGATACAGAAAATCGTAGGCTGCCATCTTTGTTAATACACTGATTCCTGTCACAGTTTTCATTGAAATGAAGCACAGCAAGGTACAGTCTACAAATATAACCATTTATTCAGTAAAACATATACATATCAGTTGGAAATAAAAAATATTCTTCAATATATTAACCCCTTTCCATGGTCTAGTGGTAAAGGTCGCTGACTTCAAATCACTGTAACCTCTCACTGACAGAGGGTCATAGGTTTGAGCCCAGTTAGCGACCATGTCTCTTTATGTGAGAAAGTAGGCAGTTGCTTACAGAGGATGGGACTCAAGTACTGGTTCTTCCCAGGAACAATGCTTAAGCTTAGGTGAACTGTCTGCCTCATAAAATTGACTCTGATTGTTGAATAGGGGCGTAAAACCCGATATAATTAAACAAACAAAATCCATATATTAGTGTAATAATTCCTTTAAAATAACAAGTGTTTAGTCTAGGATTTAACTTAAATGAAAAGAACAATACACTAAACAGTACAAAGATCATGTTTGACTGATTCTGGTTCTAAGCAAACTTGTCAAAGCTTTTCATGATTGAACGGATCTTCACAAACTAAAAATTTACTTCAACATGATGGCTGTTTATTCACATCAGCTACACATTAAGTACTTTCAATCATACCCAAAACATACTTTAAATATAATGACATTTTATACTGTAAGCATGATTACTATTTATAACCAATAATGTACAGTACCTTGCTTCCATACCAGCATGCATAAAGTGTGTCGACTTTGGCGCAAAACTACAAATCACTTTATGAAACGATTCTAATGAAGATGTCTGTTCAGCAGGTGACAGTTTCTTTACATCGTTCACTAACAATCGGCCTTTCACCACCTTGGTAAGCTCTGCATGAGGCTTAAATCCTGAAAAGTAGTATTAGTAACTTAATTTTGTTTGTCAGTCTGAGTCATATGTGGCAGACAGTTGACCTAACCATTGTTCCTGGGAAGAACCAGTACCTGACTCCCATAATCTGTAAGCAATTGCCTAAGTACTTTCTCACATAAAGAGACATATTTTGGTAGCTATGCTCGAACCTACGACCCTCTATCAGTGAGAGCTTATAGTGATTTGAAGTCATTGACCTTAACCACAAAACCAGGGATGCAGGTTCCAATAATAAATACTTGTATAATGACAATGGCACTAAGTACATTGATACTAAACATTAAGTATGTAGAACAGTGACATGATAGAAAGATACTCATATTATCTATATTATCTCATATTAACACTTGTATATTCATAACGAATAATGATACCAACAGACAGACATAACAGAACTTTTTTTTACTTACATCACTTATTATAAATCATTGTTATGTTTAATTTCTAAATCCTCTTTTTATTAGTACCTTTTTTCATCCATTTTCGTGGTCCAATATCCCCATGTTCACATCTTAGAAAACGGTCACCATGACCTTCATGTACATCTGCTACATGGTTCAGAATTGATAACCATTTCTGTTGCAACAATTCACCATCACCGTTACTGCTTGCCGCACACCAGTAAATGTGGTTACTGACAGATCGGGCCCAGGAATGTACCTTCTCACATCCTTTCTTTTTTCCAGCGGCTTCTAATTTCTTGAAAATACCTTACAATGAAAAAATCCATAAGCTTTAAAGTGTATAAAACTATATTTGTCAAAAATGCTACATAAATTTCAAAAAGTGTAAAATCACATTGTTTTGATAACTTTATAGAGTTTTAACAAAACCTGTCATTGTAATTTAAAAGCATGACTGTTACAAGTTCATAATATCAGAATATTGTTCAAGAACGTTTGATTAATTCAAATATACCTCACTTGCTTTCAAAAAAAAGATACAAACAACAATGTCTTTTACCTAGCTTGGAAAGAGGAAAACTATGTTTGATAAAGCAATGTTTGATCTTGTCAATGTTTGATCTTGTCAATTCTTAATTTTCAAATTATCTCCTTGTCATGTCTATTTATAGTTGGTTATCACATTTACAGGTCGCTTCCAATATTCTTGATTTGAGGTTATAGGTACATTATCAGAGTATGATTCTTTTCACATAAAAAAATTATTCTGCCAATAATAGGTCTGTCTGATACATGTATAGAGCTTTATACTATCAGAAATGTTCAATACCTTCATTAAAATATGTTAAGTATTTATATTTCTCAATGTTTAAAGTATTCTTGAAAGAAAGGATTATTCATAGACCGGCCAAGTATAGGAGTATATCATTTATTATTCAATGGAAAAATCATGCAGTACATGTTACTTTACAACACGGCTGCATGGTCAATTTACTGTGATGATTAGATTACAACTACATACCTTTAGCTACATGCCATACATCAAACCAGTGAATTATTTCATGGTGATTTTCCCTCATGAATTTTTTGACTGCTGAATGTCTGTCAGTAACCAAATGGGTGATTTTTATCTGATTTTCAGACATCAGAAAGTGAAGAGATCTCTTCAACCCTTCCAATTCCATCCCATACGAGTTTTTCACTTCATTGCTCTACAACAAATAAGGATCAGTAGATTTACAACCAAGGCTCAAACCATACAAGCACAAAAGACAGATATCTTGAATAATTAGCTAGAACACAAAATTTATTTCAGACTAAATTTCCCTTTTTAACTATTGGATAAGTCCTAACAGACTCCTATTCAGCAACACAAAATCAGACTCTCATGTTGTATCAGACAACCTTTTTATAGTTGATCAATTTATGATGTATTTGCCAATCACATGTATAAATGGTATATTTTTGTTACAAGTTACTTTTTTATAAACACTGGGGAGGAAACCAATATAATCAAACTACACAGCAAAGAAATTGACATGTCAAAAGAAGAAACTTGAATTGTATTAATTTATGTTCGATCCTAGCATAAAACTTTTATTTCAACTTCTTTAATTCAGTAATTACTCACCTGCACTAACTTGATGTCCAATATTTGACCTGTCTCAAGGTCCATCATACTGTAGGACCCAAACTTGGCAGTATGTCCTGGTGAGCAACAGCGAGCATCACCACCTAACCTAACTCCCCTGTCCTGCTGCAGAATCTTGCATATTTGTTCAGACTGCTGGTACTTCCAGATGTTCGTTACAGCTTGTGTTAAGTATAGCTTCTGTATCTGGAAGTAACACTGGGGTTTAAATGTCTGAATGCCTGCAAACTGCATGGCTCTAAGGAATTTATATGGGCTACTTCCCGAACATAATATTGCTGTTGCAAGTTCTAAGTGTCCAACAGGTAGTGTTCCTGAATTTGGTTGGCTAAACCAAGATCTTGAAGAATCACAATTTGGACAGAATAATGTACATTTTAATAGAGCCCCATTCACATGCTTATCAATATGAACTGGTTTGTTGCACAGGTAGCAGAATTGCATAAGTTTGTCCAGCTCTGTTTCAAACACTATGAATTTTCGTTCACTATTGTCATGATCAGAGTCACTCAAATCACTATTAAGAACATCTTCAGAATCAGAATCATTTGGTGACCATGTTAGGTCACTCTTTTCGTCCCTGAAACTCTCATCGGAAAGTTCACTTACTAAGGAAATGTTGCATGACTTTTCAACGTCTGGTAAACGCAAGGATATAACTTGTTGAGGTACATCATTTTCCCAGTCCGTCTGTGTGGCTTGATCCACTAACTTTGGATTTGTCTGTGTTGCTTTAGATTGGTCTGGCTGAAATCAAATGATATTAAACATTATTCTTACATTCTTAGTATATAACAACTTGAACTGTGATTGAACTGAATTCACTAGGTTAAACCATTCATTGGACATTAGATCTAAATAAATATAAATCAACATTTCTTGAAATTCTGTTTATAATTTCTTGTAATAATGAGTACAAGACATGTTGGCCAGGTATAATGCTAGGTAGGAGTTTTGTCCAATTTAATTCAAATGAAAGATATGTTTTGTGACAATGATGACTGAAATATATATATTCACAATCTAGTGCTTTGTCGCAGAATTGACTAATACCCCCACAGCTGTTTTGACAGTACACTATAAGGTGAGGAATAGGCAACAATAACATGAAGAGATCAAAGTACTGTCATACTTGATTTTTACCTTACGAAGCAAAAAAGAGAAATGTGTACCCACATCGTTCGTGCCCACACAAATAATTTTAACATTTACACTTACGGACCGATTTTCATTCATATTGTAATGCAGGTCATATGCATGTATGTGAATGGCATACGCTAACGCTTTTTGAAATTCAGATGTGATCATGTAATTCTAAATAATCTTGCATAAAAAGAACTCTAAACTGTAATTTTTAAAAGCACGTAACCATTAATTTACGTTCGTATTTAGCGACTCAAATTATTATTCATAAGCCGCAGTTAGAACATTCAACCTCCATGCACATGCACTCATTCTATAAATCAAACTCCTCTCACCGGTTACGCTTTGCTGCTATAACTTATGTACTTATCAAGGGAAGTAACCGCTGCGGGGAGTTGGTCAATAAATAGCGATTGCGTCATCAAACTAACACTAGTTGACGTGAATATCACGGAAATATGATTATATGAGAATTCGCCATGTAATATTAAATTAAAATAATGTTAAAAAGGCACAAAACACATACAGCGATGGTAGATTGTTGCAAATGCATGCATACTTCCGTAGAGATGTTTCTGAACCATCAAACGAAAACCGAAAGTAGAACTACTTTTACAGACACATGATATGCAAAACAGCCACTTAGGCGTGATATTTTATTGGACAGTGGATAGGCGGTTTTAATCCTACGCATTTGAATATCTCATGTATTTACCGACAAGCACTTATTTAGATAAATGACTCTTTCCATGTAGTTACAATAACATGATTTGAAATACATTTAGATCCGACACACTTAAATGAGGAAATATTCCAGATACATCTATGTAATCACACCATTTAGTTGCGTACTATTACCTTTATGTTACATTCTTTTAACCAAGCTGTTATGGAGTCCAGCGACAAAAATGTGCTTACCAATTACAAAGGACTTGATAAATCAAGTCCAAAAACATAGGTGTTTCTTGCAATGCCAATTATAAGTAATTCACAAAATTAGATAAGGATGATAACTATATGTTATTCAATTTTGCACTCCTATCCCACTAAATTATAGAAAATAAACATGATTTATCCATTTTTACGGATTAATTCTAAATACAAATGTTCAATAAATACATTTGTATTTTTCTACTGCAATTAGGACATTTATTTTTCAAATGTTGTGATGTTAAATAATTGACTGAAATAACACTTAAATTTGATGATAATTTTGAAAGAATGATTGCCTTTCTATTTGAGTATTTCTTGTCCTGTCGTTAGAACATTTTAAACTTATCAGCATACTTATGGGGACAAATATCTTATCTTTAGTCATCATATTGGGCAATTTCATGTAATTATATATGGGGTCAATTGCAAATTTACACCTTTAGAAAGGTAATTAATTTATGCACAACTTTTACAGTCACAAAATTTGATCAAATTAATAATAAGCACTGTATATATAAAAAGTGCTGGAACAATCACTTGTTAAAACAAGTTGAGTATTTCAGTTTTTAGCTCACATGTCACAAAGTGAGTCTTCGTCCGGCCTCGCGCGTCGTCAAACTTTACCTTATGAACACACTAGGGGCCACATTTTTAGGACGAGTTCGATATTGGGCCATTTGGGGTCAAAAACTAGGTCACCAGGGCCAAATAAGGGGAAACCTTGTGAACACTTTTGAAATCACTGTTTTGATTGGATCTACATGAAACTTTGACAGAATGTTTATTTTAATGATAAGTAAGCCAAGCTTGATAATGGGTCATTTCCGGTCGAAAACTATGTCACTAGGGCAAATTGCTGGAAAACTTTGTAAACACTCTAGAAGTCACTGTTTTAATTCGATACTCATGAAACCTTGTCAGAATGTTTGTCTTTATTATATCTTGGACGAGTTCGAACATGGGTCATCTGGGGTCAAAAACTAGGTCGCTAGGTCAAATATTATGAAAAACCATGTTAACACTGTAGATTTCACAGTTATAATTGGATCTTCACCAAACTTTGTCAAATTGTTTGTTTTAATGATATAACAGTCAAGTACAAGTATGGGTCATCTGGGATCTTTGCCAAACCTTGTCAGATTGTTCGTCTTAATGATATTAAGAACAAGTTCAAATATGGGTCGACTAGGGTCAATAACTAGGTCACGAGGCCAAATCTTAGGAAAACCTTCTTAACACTGTAGATGTCAAATTTTACTTGTATCTTCACCAAACCATGTCAGAATGTTTGTCTTAATGATTATTGATATGTAAGACAAATTCGAACATGGGTCATCTGGGGTCAAAACCTAGGTCACAAGGTCAAATCTTATGAAAACCTTGTCTATGCTGTAGTTTTCATGGTTTTGATTGGATCTTCACCAAACCTTGTCAGAATGTGTGTCTTATGTAAGACAAGTTCTAACATTGGTCATCTGGGGTCAAAAACTAGGTCACCAGTTCAAAACAATGTTTTAATGAGTGAACAGTGATTGTCATGTGAGCGATATGGGGCCATCTTGGCCCTCTTGTTGTAATTCTAACGCTTCTCTCTGAATATTGACAGCTTCACACATCACTTCTAATTTCTCTTTTTCAACTTTCAGCAGTTCTTCTATGCAATTTCCTGCAAAACAGAAAGATAATTTCTGATAAAGTGAAATACTTGTTCATTATTATGTTAAAACTATTCAATCTATTGTATTTTTCCTGAATTAGCATTTACGGTAGTTGATGTAATGTCAAACAATATTACAAGACTGATCTTTTTCAATCCAAGAAATGATGGACAGGAGTGAAAAGTTGTATTATTTTAATTTTAAATGCACTTTATTGGCGACTGCAGAACGAAAATTCGAGTAATACTCAAGGTTAATCGAAGCTTATGAACTTTTAAATCGTTGACAATTCGTTGGTTAATGGCTCCTATCAAATGAATAATTATCAGCAACTTTTTAAACATACGTAGCAATACATTTCTCTTTCAAGCATTTTGAGATATTGATTTGAAATGCATGTTTACTGACATAGGCCTAAAAGAACACGAGGCAGATGTTCGTCTTGGCCGGTTCAAACCAGTTGCTGAACATTTCAACTGTGAGGTTCAACACATGAACGTGACAATCCTTGAAGCAATACGAGATGGGTCACGATACTTCAGACTCATTAGGGAGCTGGAATGGATCAAACGGATGAAAACCTCCTCTCCAGACGTACTCAACACAAAAAATCAGTTGGACGTATTGTTGCGAGAAAGACTCTAGATTGTTTTTCAAGTGCTAATTAATAATAATAAGACATTTTAACATCGATAATTATAATCCAGATTTACAAATAACATTTTAGTTAACCCCAGAAATTGAAGATAGAAGGTTTTTTATATGTATCAATTCTCACTAAATACCCCCCCCCCCTTTTGTTTTAGAAATTTTCACATGATGCAAAAAAAACAGTAAAAAAAAAAAATTTTCCCATCAACATTGCATATTTAATTATTTCTTTTACAACAGATTATTGCATACTTCTTTTTGAGCATGTTGTATGACTTGTTCTATTTAAGTAAACTTAATTGTATATACATTTTTATTACTATAGTATTTATTACAACAATGCTGTTTTAGTGTATAGTATAACACTCTTAATTTACACAACTTTTTGACGTTGTGAGTACTTTTGGCGCATTGTTTTGTAATGTCAACTCTGGCGTATTTATTATGTGACGTCATTGACGTCATAAGAAACATGTCATAAGAATATTGATGTACTGAGATCATGTAGTTTATTACGAATATCCGTTATTTGATAAAGGCGGTATAGCCGAAACTATTAATAAAAGGCGAATTAGACTGAGAAGTTTTTAAAAATATTGTATCCATAATCGGTCCAGGACTTCAAGAGTTATGGGCACTTGACTTAGAAAATTTGCTGTATTTTAGCTTGTTTACACACTATAGCGCCTTCATTTATTCACTGATCCTAATCATATTTACAATGAATGAGCATGACCTTAAGGTCTTGGACAAGGTAAGGTATGGATGAAATCGGACCACAACTTCAAGAGTTACGTACGGCCGGGCCCTTGGAGTAGAACATTTGCTACGTTTTATCTTGTTTAACGGTATTATAGCACCTTAATCCATTGTTAGTTTGATCAAAATCTATGTAAAAATGGGTTATACGAGATGAAATCTATATTACCTGGTCATGAATTGTAGTGTCATTGTTCTCAGGTGAGCGACCTAGGGCCATCTTGGCCCTCTTGTTTATATGCGCATATCCAGCGTCTATGAGGCACCTGACATGTCCTGGAATTTGCATGCAGTACCGTATATCTTTATTCAATCCAACCATTGCCCTCCAGCAGAAATAGGCCAGTACGTGTCTGTTTTTATTTTGACCTAAAAATATTGACTATTAATTCATACAACAGTTAATAGGCTTATGAAGATTTAAAATTTGTTATCAGGTTCTCTCATGCAAAGCACCATAATATTGTATTAAATAAAATTAATTAAATATTTTTCATTACAACAATAATTGCAATGAACTGTTCAAATGTACTGATTATTCATACAAGCTTTCTATCACTTATGTAAAATAATAGTGTTATAATATGTGCAAACCCCCGAAATAATCAGCATGAATGGTGACTTTCTTTTCGCCATGTGTATAGTTGCTCATGGCATGATCAACCATGGAGATAATGGCGTCAGGTCCATGGATGACTTTCCCATCCGCTACCATTGTTTGACTTTCATCAATCAGGTAATTGTACTGGCGCGGTATGCCATCGTCACGGAACCCAAAAAGATGTACCTAAAGCAAGATCATTATATATGTATAAATACCAATTCATTGTAAGAAATCTGTTTTCATTATGAGCATTCAGGTAGACGAACCATCGTAAGAATCATTTTATATATACATTTGAAAAACTACGTAAGAAATAACTAGTGTTTACCTTCCTCGGGGTAACAAAATATAAGGGACCCATCTGTCGTGCATGATGTGGAACTGCTACATTCTGGGAAAAATCAAAAGTGTAATGCTCGTAGTCCTGTGAGCATGGTTCAACAGGAATGTCAGACATTTGGTAATCTCTGAACTCTTCCCGGCTATTTGACACACATTAATTAAAAGTTGTTATTGAAGAATTAACACGCTTAAGGAATTTCTAAGGGGCATGTTGACATCACTGATATTGAAGACATTGCAGGGGTGATTAATATATATTTTGCACTATAGATCAGTTTTCAGTAGGCGGTTTCTGGACTCTAAAACGTTTTTGTGACTAACAAACATAATTCATTGTAATTGTGATGTACTTCTCATTGAAACACAGGGATGGAAAATAAAGGAAATAGATAAAAACACGACCAGTTTTAATTACAATATTAAGCACTGATAGTTTTTTAGCTCACCTGATTCATCAGGAATGTCCGGCGTCCGTCGTACGTCCACAATTAGTTTGTTTACACTCTAGCAACCGCAGCTCTTGACGAATCGTGATTAAACTTGGTCAGAATGTATATGGCCGCAATGTCTCGGCTAAGTTCGATTATGGGCAAAATCGGACAATAACTTCTAGATTTATATGGGCCCTTGAATTACAAAATTTGCTATATTTAGCTTGTTTACACTCTAGTGCCTTCATTTATTCACCAATCGTAATAATATTTTCAGTAAAAGAGTATAACCAAAATATCTTGGACAAGTTCGAATATGGGCGGAATCGGACCACATCTTCAAGAGTTATGGGCCCTTGACTTAGAAAATTTGCTATATTTTAGCTTGTTCACACTATAGCGCCTTCATTTATTCACCGATCCTAATAATATTTACAATGAATGTGTATGACCTTATGGTTTTGGACAAGTTCAGTTATGGGTGGAATCGGACCACAACTTCAAGAGTTATGGGCCCTTGGATTAGAAAATTTGCTATGTTTTAGCTTGTTTAACAGTATTATACCTTCATCGTTGGTTTTGATCTCAAAATCTACGTATACGTAAAAATGAGTTTTACGAGATGGAATATATTACCTGGTCATTAATTATTGGCCTTTGTTCTCAGGTGAGCGATAAAGGGCCATCGTGGCCCTCTTGTTTTTATTAACGCAGGGCCACTCAAATAGAATCATATGAATGACCCTGATTGAATAAACAAGACTTGCAACCTTTTGCATTAAATTCAACTCACATGAGCACTTTCAGAACTTTGATTCCTTTATTCACCACTGTTGTTCTTTTTAAAATCGGTTCTGGGTCGTAAATACGGGGACCGTTTGAAAAGAAGTGGCAGCATTCCAGTAAATTCCTATTTTCACGTTTTGCACGGACACACACAAGTTTGTCAGGTATCAATGGAGAGTATTGATTTCTCTGTTCAATTAACCGAGAATCACACGAAAAACACGTGCGAAAGCAGATTTCAGTGAATTTACAGTTGCAAACTTGAAATACATGTAATATAATATTATTATACTGCTGGCTGCAGAAATGGCTGAATCTAGCTCAGTGTAGCAATACCACGTGATTCTTACATCACTAAATGCATCAAATCCAAGACGAAATTGTAAATATTTGCTTAGAAAACGAAAATAGCCGTAAGTATTTTATTTCTTCACCGAATTTTATGAAACATACACCAGTCTTAGGGGAAAACTATAAGCTTTCCGTGACTATAGGATCTCCATCAGTAGCTAAGCCGTTTTTTCTAGCACCCTGTGAAACCTTGGAATTCGCTTGTATGTGAGCGGACTACAGTGCCAAGCCATCTTATTTTCCTTGCATTATCTACTCTATGCATGATTGAAGAGTCAAGTTTACATCAACCGGGAAACACCGGAGTCTGTTTTGTACCAAAGAATATATATTGTAACAATGTATGGCGTTAATCTGACATTATTCCTTCAGTTTGATAAATATGGCAACATTTCCAAGACAAAATTTCAGGCTACAGTTTAAAGCTGGTTTTAGGTTTGGCTACAATGCCAAGCAACATGTCGCCCGTTGTACACGTATGAAAATGCTATTTTTATCGTGCATTTAACTTTTTACTTGCGTTTACCATCAAAACATCTATTATACAAGGCCGGTGTAGCATAAAATTTTGACCCCGTGGAAAAATGACCCCAGGGGTCATTTATCAACGGATTATTGATCAATTTTCAACGTTAAATATTGACCCCTACCGTTAAATAATGACCCCATTACGCGTGAAAATTTGACCCTCGTTAAAAAATGATCAACCTTTGTTAGAGTTATTTTCAGCGTTGAAAACCATCCCTTACAGTAAATAATTATATAATGTAAGTTATTCTCACGATTTCTATTCATAAAACTTTATAGGTAATTTGAATTTCGTATTTACACGATTTTAAGGAGGTTCTTTCGTTGCGTATTGATGGGGTCAGACACCGAAATTTTCATTTTATTTGAAAAGCTGACAAATTGCATGAAACATTAAAAAAACATCATCCAAAGCTGAAACAAGAGTTTTGCGGCATATTGAGAATGCATGGTTGCATGGTGCCGAGATTGAGAGTTTATCCGGTGCGACTTCTAAGAAAACTAACTTAAACTGGGCAAGTCTCTGGATAAACTGTCTCCGTTTCGGCACCAATCATATATGTATTCGATTTGTCCTGTTCCAGTAACAAAATAAGTCCCTTAACTCCATTTACGTGGATTTAAAAAACTTGTAGTGCCCAATGACGCGACAGTAAAATAATTCCACGCAATCCTCATGAATGAAAAGTCAATAAAAATACATTAATTTGTATAATTACATACTATAATGACCTACTGACATGATATACACAAGTAAATCAGCTGGTCATTGCTTTATTATGTCTAAAAATAAATTTAGAAACAGTATGAATTAATTAATTTGTATGACAGAAAGTACCCTCAACTTACGCAATAAAGCGTTGCATCGCTAAATGTAAAATTGACTGTTTTAGACATAATGGATCACAGAACCTAGTACAAGCAATCCTTATCAACCATTACATACTTTTAGAATGAATAATTTGTAAAACATTCACTACAAGTGATTTTGGAATTTGTAAACTAATACAATTACAAATGCTATGCAATCATAGAAAAGGGAGAGAACTACGTAGTTATCAATATGACCTCCCTTTATGATACAAAGTCAAATTTAATTAACTGTTCCAGGCATAACATTCCAGAATGGTGTATGTTTGAAAGATAATATTCAATTAATTATGTTTGAATATCACTTATATTTATAAGGATCAAATTCTTCTAGCTTTGTTCATAGACATTTATTTTGTATTAGGGTCCGTTAGGTATCCTAAATTAAATACTCACTGTTTGATTAATAACCGAGCTAAAATATTAATGTTATTTTTGTCTTTTAACTTTGTTGTAATAAGCGCATCTCAAATAACTCACATTTAAAGAAGTTTGAAACAAAATGCCAAAAAATCGATATGATGTCGCATATAGACAAGAGCAAAAGGGCGCTTAGGACGACAAAATGTGTATATAGACCGTGAAACAGTGTTTTACAAGAGCTACGCACCTGCAGGACTAATTCTCATATTCGTACAGTCGATCTCTGGTGTTTGTCTAGAGTTTTAGTTATCGTTAAAAATTGACCCCATGATTGATCAAAATTTAACATTGATCAATATTCAACGACTTTCTTGATCAAAATTTAACGTTGAAAACCTGTCGGGGTCGATTTTCAACGTTGAGAAATGACCCCTGGGGTCATCTTTCAACGGGGTCAAAATTTTATGCTACACCGGGCCCCTATATTTAATCAGTTCCTGGTGCGCAGGCCATTGTAAGTGATAAGATGAACGTAATCATTATTTTGTTCTTTCGCAATACTGCATGCAGTTTCAAAATTTGTTTAATTGTGTATCTATTAGTCTCTGGAAGCCATACCCCTTGTAGCGCACTGGGCATTTTTGAACTTCAAATCACTCGGAGCATTACTTCAGTTTTTAAAGTTAATTGTTAAAAATCAGAATGTCGCAATACGAAGTAAGGTATACACGTGTGTTCTCAGTGTGCCAAAGTATTTCATACTTCACACTATTATAATACAGTTAAAACAACAACAACACGTGTTAGAATTACTTTATGTTTCTTTTTTTTATACTTCACACTATGACAGAGACTGACGACAGGGAGCGCTGTGACTAATAACCACAAAAGTTCGTCTTGGATTTGATGCATTTAGTGATGTCAGAATCATGTGGTATTGCTACACTGTAGCTGAAATTTTCGTGAAGAGCAGAGGCCGTGTTGTAAGATACGCGGAATGCATGCATGGATGTCTCGCTTTAAAGCGGAAAAAATGAGGTTCGTCCGGGGTGTCCTCTGACTGCTGCGTCTGACAAAGACTTTTAGATACTATGTGTTGCAAACTCCGAAGAATGCTAGTGCATGTTCTAATTAGCAGTTAACTATCTTTTGATGGCCATATATCATCACGGGGGGATCACGTGACTTCGGATAGTAATCAAAACGAGTAATGGCGGCTGCTGAAGCTCGGTAAGTTCACTATTTTGTATATTTTAGGTGACAAACGTTTCCAGAATCCAAACTAGACCTAGCCTATCATATGCGCACTAACTTTCAGCAAATAACGGTACTAAGTGCGGTCTTGTACGTTCTATGATTTTCGAGAACATTAATTGTTTGAATTGTGTCAAAATAGCAAATCCAGCCTTAGTAAACCACACGAATCATAATAAATTGGTACTAAAATGAATGAAAATAGGCTTTTTTCTTCACGAGATACACAAAATTAAACATACCGGTAATTTTACTAATAATTCTCGTAGAAGTCCATCTAAAATCGTTTTAATAAGCATACGGCGTTGAAATATTCATTGCAGATTTATAGTAAGTAAAACGAGTATTTCATGGATAGTAACTAACACGCGAGAAAAATAGTAAGTTTCACGCATAATAGCTTAGATATTGCAAATAACGAAATCATCTATACTTCTTTAGTTAAATAATTCATAGAATTATCAAGAATATGTTTTGAGAGTCTAGCCTTAATTTGCAAATATTGTTTATGCACATAACTCCTTTCCGCCATTGACGCGAACTTCGTGGAACTTCTGTCCATGCGTTTTGTCACAACATATTGTCTTTTATTTCATTGTCTTTAAATTACCTAAAGTATTTACATGTACATGTTTTGAACTGTTTCAGGATGAACACAAAGCTAGGGGTTTTTCACGAAAAAACACGACAGTGTGTCTTTTTTGTAAAATTTGATCATTTTTCGAGTGAAAAATCTTAAATAGCGAGTTTAATATATCTTTTAAGGTAGTAAAAGTATACATTTTCTGTTAGCGTGTTGAGTTGCCTACACGTTGCACTATGATTATATGAGTTAAATAGTTTGTACTGCATTGCAATAACATGCAGGTTTATAACATGCGTTGGAAAATTCGAATTGTCGAAATTCTTTCCCTTCTCTATATTATATGGGGTACATGGAGAAAAAAAAAGTTTGGAAAAAAAATTTTTTTGATTTTTTTTTCGTGACAAACCCCTTTGGATGAACACCTCGTATGTATGTAAACTTGCGGAAACAGTTCAAAAGTACGTCGGAGCTATCAATATCGGCGCACGAGAGAAGCCACTTGAACCGGCCAAGCCCCGTACAAGTGCTGTGGGGATCTGTTATACAGTAACATACATATGTGACACCTGCAACATAAATATTCACCGGAAGACCACATGGCTATGCACATGGGGGAGAAGAACTACACATTGGCCTAACCTGACTCAAGGCGATGCTTGTAGAAGTACTTTAAAAAAAATGTTGTAACAAAGTAGCTGACTTTGTTTACGGTTATGAGAAATTGTGACATGTTTTATTTTATAATTGTTAAAATTAAGTCAGTTAATGTACATCGGAGATTAGATATAAGAACTGATTTTTTACTGTTTTAGATCACATGTTTAAAAATTCATAAATGTATACTTTTTCTAGTCAAATTTTGTGCAAGTGAACTTAGTATCTCATTTTCTTATTACATTGTACGTATATCCACATGATTCCTTTAATCTTACTTGTGCTTTTTTGCATAATTCGTGCTATTTATTTAAAAATTGATGTGTTTGATCTAAACATGTAGTGGATCACATCACAGTCAAATATAATCAGCTTTATCACTTCAATCAATCAATCAATAATCATCATCATTATCATCAGAATCATAATATTTTCTAGTTCCGTGTTATACATTTGAATTTTGGAACGGACAAAAAAGTCTAAAAACATCATATTGTTCTTTTTGTATGTTTACCTTTTTTATTGTTAGTTGATATGTTCACATTATCTGTTAAATCTGTGATTACTATACTTTCGAGATTTTATAAAAATGATAATAAATGTTATATAACAACATGTTTTGGACATTCAACATTTATTCCACATTTCTAATAACGTATATTTTATAACAGTGTGCAAGGTAAAACTGTACAATTATATATTGATATGGTTCAATAGATGCAGAACAGCCGTCCTGGAATAGGCCACCCGATGACTCAACCTTCCATTTCTTGTCCGCTTGTGAAGCTTCATAATAATTATAAAGGTGATTTGTAAGATGACTTTAGTGACGTTGTTTTGAACGAACGTTTGGTGGGATTTCATATCACAGAGTTTATTAATGGAATCGTTTTCTTGCGATAGGGGTTCTTCCACTTCTAAAGTGTAAGGCGTGTCTTGGCCCTCAATTTCCTGCAATTATAAATAAAATAGATTAATTAGTGCAGATGATTTGCCTTTTCACTGATATTCATGAAAGTAATTCAAAAAAGATCTCTAGCAGACAAAAATATAACAATTAGACTCCACTACCTGTATTCAGGGTAAATTAAGTCATCTTGTAAATAATCGTATTGCTGAGTTTCGATAATCATTTGGTTTTACAGCACATCTTGTGTTTATACAATCTAACAGTGTATAGTACAAATTAGGTAATGAATGATAAAATTGCACACCTGGTCTGTAGCCTCTGTCAATGTTCACATGGATGTGGCGAACGCTTTCGTTCTGCGTGTGTGGAGCGAAGAACCTCTCGATATTGATCTGAACTGTCTCCAACTGCAATGAAAGTAATATTGTTGAAATATCTTACTCAGATAAGTATGCATACTTATTGAAAGTTATCATCTTTGACAATTACTGAGAAACAGACCTGTAAAACATAAATAAATGTTAACCAAGGTATCCACGCAGACCCCAATACCGAAGAGGTAGGAATGAATTGCCACAGGTCTAAGCTATTTCATAGTCGTATCACCGACATTAGTAATGTGACGGTGCCTGGGTTTGAAACAGTCGGACGCTCTACCAACTGAGCTATATAGACCTGGCCTGACAAGACAGGAGATTCATGGTGATACTTCCAATTTGGGCAACTATGAAACAAACATATAGGCTTAAGTGGTCACGTTCGTTGTCTACTTAATGTACATTAAATTGTATTATCAGAAATTTTGTGATACATAATTATTTAGTACATTCTTGGAATTTGATTTTCTGACACTACTGGTACACGGTAGCCACCTGTAAACGGTTTTAAACAATGAGATGGAGATAGTTTCGCCACATTTAAGCAACTTTGAACCTGTTATGAGAACTTGCGTGAAACTTACTATTTTGCTCGCATGTTAGTTACGATCAATGAAATGCTCGTTTTACTTACTATAAATCTGCAATGAATATTTCCACGTCATAGACTTATCCAAACGATTTTAAATGGATTTCTACGAGAATTATTAGTACAATTATGCTTTTTTGGGTATTTTGTGAAGAAAACAGTCTGTTAACATTAATTTTTGTACCAATTTATTATGATTCGTGTAGTTTACTAAAGTTGGATTTGTTATTTTGACACAATTCAAACAATGTTCTCGAAAATCATAGAACGTATGAGATCGCACTCACGACCGCTATTTGCAGAAAGTTAGTGCGCATATGATAGGCTAGGTCTAGTTTGCGTTTTGGAAACGTTTGTCATCTAAAATATACAAAATATGATGAACTTACCGAGCCTCAGCAGCCGCCATTACTCGTTTTGATTACTATCCGAAGTCACGTGATTCCCCCCTTGATATCATGTCAGCCTGTCCGGCGTTTGTTATTTTTACTGAGGTCAGGTACCTGCCAACTCTTCAGGGTCACAAGAGACGAGTACCACCCATATTTAGAGAATGAAAGTTTGAATTTATATGTTAGATGGCGATTCCTGTATTTTGGTTGCCGGGTCAAGTATGTCCTTAGAAATAATAATTATATGCAAATGCGAAATTTGCCGCCTTGTAAGAGCGCAGTTGATTTCTAGAATTCGTATAGTAAAGTTCGATTCTTT
This sequence comes from Lutraria lutraria, assembly GCA_964023205.1. Taxonomy (NCBI): domain Eukaryota; kingdom Metazoa; phylum Mollusca; class Bivalvia; order Venerida; family Mactridae; genus Lutraria; species Lutraria lutraria. Next base: position 25,242,140 of record OZ026844.1, on the reverse strand, counting down.
GTATATTTCATTTCACTGTAACGTTTGAGCACAGATATTGTAATTGTTCAGTAAGTTTCCTTTGTTTTATTTCCCTTCGTTCGGAGGAATTGTTTTTGTTTAAATAATTTTGTTCTAAAACAATTAACATTTTTTACTGTTGAGGTGAATAAATATGTTTTTCAATCAAGTAATTAATTTGTTATCATAACTAGATGCAGGATTCCCGCAATTCTTTGTTGTAATAATTTTCCATTGTTTGCCAATTCTTGTATGTATGTATGACATTGTATACTCGTTGTTTGTATTTTTATGTTTTACTGAGAGTAAATGTTTAACTTTCAGATAACCGCTACGTTACCCTACGTACGTTATGCTATGTAATATAATTATGATCGCGACAACCAAAGGTTCTTTTGACTAACCCAGCCTTTGCTTACTCCTAGCTCTAGGATTCCAAAGCTAGTCTCACACTCACGGCACCGAATGTAATAAGAGAAGGAAAATAATGTACCCAATGCGGGGCTCGAACCTGCGACCTCCAGCTTGCAAGTCAGATGCTCTGCCAACTGAGCTAATCGGGCTGGTGAATATCCTAGCCAATTTATAAATACAATATACATGTACCAGTAACTGTTGCTCGGAGGAGCAGAAGCGTCAGGCGGGTTATGTATGCCCTATTATTTTACTCAGGCATTGTGGCTCGATTTTGTGCTCTGAACACAGTAGTTTTACTGGTACCTTTTACAAAGAAAATGACCTTTCTGCTGTTCTCCACCAGCATAGCTCCCAAAGAACAAGGTCACGTGACATAAAGCTGCTAATGAAATAAACACGATGTTTCTTATTCCAAACATGAGGTTATTAAAGATCGCCAGCCATGGTAAAAAAAATGTTGACATCAGTGCCGTCTAGCTAAGTTTACATTACATGTATTTCAGTCTCAGAAATAGCATACTTAATATATACATTTTTGTAATTATCATTTAGTGTAGAACTGTTATTTTTTTATTAATCTCAAATATAATCATGCTTTGAAAAGTTTTCGCCACTTTTACATTTTTACAAATCTGATTGTAGAATAAAATGAATAATTGAAGTTGACTTGTCTAATTTCAGAAAAACAATTTTATTCCGAAAATTATTTACATAAGACATTGTGAGACACCACTTGTTTAGTACATATATACATATGTCAACATGTCTGTGAGTTCAGCAAATTACCATTATATTTAGATACATTTTTGTGAATGATAAAGAGTATATTTGTTGCCAAATGTAGGAAATGTTAATGCCATTAAGTTGTTGTATAACATAGTTATTCAAACACCTTATCTCTGTCATTATTTACGTAACAGTCATGATTTAAAAGTGGTTTAAGGGCCATGATATCCCCTCAATAGGTTAGAGTTTATCTCTCAGGTCTGGATTGGATTTGTTCTGGAGATAAGGTTTTTGATAACCAACTAAGGAGTCGGCATTGTATGCCGCCAAATGTTATAAAAATGGACACTAATAATTATTTTGGTGAGTATTATACACATGTTATTTTTTACGTAAAAGGACAAATATTTTATGTAGCATTTTTGGTTCATCAGTACTGACAGAAATAAGCAAATTAAAGTAAATTTTGAATATGTCCGTGAAGTTGGCAGCCCAGCAGCCTAGCAGCCCAGCAGCGTGAAGTTGGCAGCCCAGCAGCCTAGCAGCCCAGCAGCGTGAAGTTGGCAGCCCAGCAGCCTAGCAGCCCAGCAGCGTGAAGTTAGCAGCCCAGCAGCCTAGCAGCCCAGCAGCGTGAAGTTAGCAGCCCAGCAGCCTAGCAGCCCAGCAGCTTAATATATTTCTACAGTTAAACTGCACAACAAATCATGCAAAAACTTAAAAACGCATGAAGTAATAACATTATGTTGCTGTCATGTTTATTAGAAGAAAAAAATACGATTTTTATCGATTTTGTGAATCTGGCAGTGTAGCGGCCGCATAGCGGACTATTAAAGTCAAACATAACATGCACAAGAAATCCGGCTAAACACTTACGAATCGATGATATAATTTGATTTTATACCTTTAACGTTCATTAGATGAGAACTTACACATTTTTTCATTTTTTTGTTGTTGTTTTATTGTGAAGTTGGCAGCCCAGCAGCGTAACAGTGTAATATATATTTATACAGATAAACTTCACAACAAGTCGAGCTAAATACTTAAGAATGCTTAAAATAATGTCAATCTGTCGTTTAAACAATAATTAACTGAAAATTATGTTCGTTCCTCATTAAATAGTTACATCCTCTATTGAATAGTTACAGTTTGATGTACAATAAATTAAATAGTTACATCCTATATTGAATAGTTACAGTTTGATGTACAATAGATTAAATAGTTACATCCTCTATTGAATAGTTACAGCATCCTCTATTGAATAGTTACAGTTTGATGTACAATAAATTAAATAGTTACATCCTCTATTGAATAGTTACAGTTTGATGTACTATAAATTAAATAGTTACATCCTATATTGAATAGTTACAGTTTGATGTACAATAAATTAAATAGTTACATCTTCTATTGAATAGTTACAGTTTGATGTACAATAAATTAAATAGTTACATCTTCTATTGAATAGTTACAACATCCTCTATTGGATAGTTACAGTTTGATGTACAATAGATTAAATAGTTACATCCTCTATTGAATAGTTGCAGTTTGATGTACAATAAATTAAATAGTTACATCCTATATTGAATAGTTACAGTTTGATGTACAATAAATTAAATAGTTACATCTTCTATTGAATAGTTACAGCATCCTCTATTGGATAGTTACAGTTTGATGTACAATAGATTAAATAGTTACATCCTCTATTGAATAGTTACAGCATCCTCTATTGAATAGTTACAGTTTGATGTACAATAAATTAAATAGTTACATCCTCTATTGAATAGTTGCAGTTTGATGTACAATAAATTAAATAGTTACATCCTATATTGAATAGTTACAGTTTGATGTACAATAAATTAAATAGTTACATCTTCTATTGAATAGTTACAGCATCCTCTATTGGATAGTTACAGTTTGATGTACAATAGATTAAATAGTTACATCCTCTATTGAATAGTTACAGCATCCTCTATTGAATAGTTACAGTTTGATGTACAATAAATTAAATAGTTACATCTTCTATTGAATAGTTACAGCATCCTCTATTGGATAGTTACAGTTTGATGTACAATAGATTAAATAGTTACATCCTCTATTGAATAGTTACAGCATCCTCTATTGAATAGTTACAGTTTGATGTACAATAAATTAAATAGTTACATCCTCTATTGAATAGTTACAGTTTGATGTACAATAGATTAAATAGTTTCATCATCTATTGAATAGTTACAGTTTGATGTACAATTAATAAATTAAATAGTTACATCCTCTATTGAATAGTTACAGTTTGATGTACAATAAATTAAATAATTACATCCTCTATTGAATAGTTACAGTTTGATGTACAATAGATTAAATAGTTACATCCTCTATTGAATAGTTACAGTTTGATGTACAATAAATTAAATAGTTACATCTTCTATTGAATAGTTACAGCATCCTCTATTGGATAGTTACAGTTGATGTACAATAGATTAAATAGTTACATCATCTATTGAATAGTTACAGCATCCTCTAGTGAATAGTTACAGTTTGATGTACAATAAATTAAATAATTACATCCTCTATTGAATAGTTACAGTTTGATGTACAATAAATTAAATAGTTACATCCTCTATTGAATAGTTACAGCATCCTCTATTGAATAGTTACAGTTTGATGTACAATAGATTAAATAGTTACATCCTCTATTGAATAGCAACATTTTAATTATGAAACAGTAGCATAATATTTTTTATAACCTGTTTAAATATATTCATCAATTATATATATCACACACCTACATAACTTTTCTGGTACACTAATGTTCATTCTTTAAATCATTTTTTGAAACTGAATCACTGGAGAACAATTATGTTGTTTTAGTTTATGAAAATAGTTTGTAATTTAGATATTGTCGACACAAGAATTTTGTTATAATTTTTACACTGAGTCCTAAAAAATAGGTTTTATTTATGAATGAAAGTTTAATACTTTGTACATTAGTTATGTAAAGATTGATATGGGAAAGATTTAAACAGTGCTATCATTTCATAATGGACTTAATGTATGTCACACACCAGACATTGATAAGAAAGTGTCTTGATCAGCTACTTATTTAGTAAAAATCGTGATATTAGACAATGTAAGCTGTCATTATACGAAATCAGGCCATTCTTACACATGGGCAAATATTTTTTTGTTTATATAAAATGTTGAAGAATGTTAATTTACTTATTGTGATAAAAGTCAGCCACACATGTATTTTATGCATTATTGCAAACGAAATGTGTCAATTATATCTATGTCAAATTTGTTGAAGACAAATTTAGCATTTATTAGAGGCAAATACTAATTTGTATAAGATATGTCCCTCATTCAGCTTGTTAATATCACAGGAACCTAAAATTATATCCATATAACAACAATAAGCCCAAAAAACGTAATCCGAGCCTCATTCTTAGACCGCTGTGTTTTTATATTATATACATACAGCGGTCTATGAACGAGGCTCGGGGCCTATTGTTGGTATATGGATAAAATTTCAGGTTCCTGTGTTAATATCTTACTAGATTACAAGAATACAAGTCTAAAGGCCATAGGTTATAAATCTGGAGAAAACCCTAATTATCCTCATTATGCCCTGTTGACAATTTGTTTAGGCCTAAAAGAATTGTTTGTTTCTGGTACTAGTAACATGCTCAATGATAATAGGGAAGGAAGGTACGTCGGGCCTTTTTTGGTTCTTGAAAGCATGCCAAAAGGTGAAAAAAGTGAGAAAGTTGTTGTACTGCTCCTCGGGCCAAATATTTATAACAGAATAAGGTCATGGTGAAAGTTTAGTGTAGGTCGGGTAACCAGAAACAAACACATTTTTCACGTCTTAATAATTATCTTCATTTGGATTGGAAAGGACCGCTTTCTTTTAAATATTAAATAATATCACAAGACAAAGGGCGAGGCGTGTATCGGTGCTTTACACCGGTACATGATAAAGAACATGGGAAAACTATTCGAAAAGAGTAGGGATGATAAATGCTAGGTTCTCTGTATCTTCTCTCCCCTCTCTCTGAGGTGGCTCTGAAATGACCATAGCTGTCGACGAATGGGCCGTTAAACAACAGATAAATAAAAATCTTTCTTTTAACATGTGTATCCTCATAGCTGATTCTTTTTTTATAGTGTTGCTCATAGTTATAATTGGCACTGTTCACTCACATGGAGTAAGACATCGAATAGTTGGTAAGTTAATTACATAATTATAATAAATGATAGATACCGCAAATATTGTATTCTACTGTGCTCGCAAATCATAACTTGGTCTATATAAACGAGCCTTAAATGTAATATAATATATTGAGTGACTACATTTGATTTATGCACATTTGCAGTTATCTTATCTTTGAAGGAGACGATTAAATTCAATTACAAATACTTATATGACTCAACACTTCCACAAGTTTTATGATAAGGTGAAATAAGATTTGTTTGTTTCTGATTACAAGCTCATTAAAAATAGGGTAGGTTGGTTGTGGCCTTTTTTCTTTGTCTCTTGAAAGTGTGTTACCTACTTACTTAATCCTCTTCACTTCTTGATGAGCATAGGGCCGATACCATGACTCTCCATTCGATAGGTCTTTGGCTGTAGCCTTTGCTTCACTCCAAGATGTCTTGATGCGGTACACCTCTTTGTCCAGGGACCTCCTTCGTGTTGTGGTCCAGGTCGGCCGCGCTTTCTGGTGCCTTGTGGGTTCAATTCCAGGTCTGGCGAGCTATATTTGGCTGCTGTCTGCACATAGTATGCCCAATCCACCTCCACTTCTTCTGCGTGATGTGGTCAGTGATGGGGAGCTGGTCTGTTCTTAGCTAAAGGTCCTGGTTGGGTATTCTGTATGGCCATCTGATGTGGAGAATCTTTCTCAGGCAGTTGTTGATGAAGACTTTGTGGTCAATGCTTTTGGTACGTCTCCAGGTTTCTGCTCCCTAGAAAAGAGCTGTCTTCACGTTTGAACTTAGTCGTTTGGTGGATGTTTCCGTTGTACCAGACAGGGTTTATTGTGACAAATATCCTGGCGGGTCTTTCCGATTCTTGCTTGAATGTCTTGCTCTGGGCCTCCCGTTTTGCTCACAATGCTGCCCCGGTAGGTAAAGGAGTCAACATCTTCAACGTATTGGCCATCAAGTCAGATGGGAGCTTCATGTAGGGACTTGACACAAAGGCATTTGGTCTTCTTGATGTTGAACTCGAGTCCTGTCTGTCTGGTAAAGGAAAGAATGACATTCCGAAGCCGTTTTGGACAAGCAAGAACCAGAGTGCAGAAACGGAACATCCAGGCAGAATGCAACTCCAAAAACAGACAAATGAAGTGAGGTGCCAGACAAGATAAAAGGAATTAAGTTGACCAGCTGGCAAAACAAGCAGAAGATGCAGCTCACAGAAATGACATGAAAACACTACACAACATCACTCAGCAGCTTACATATCACAAGGGCAACAGCAATAAACCAGTAAAATACAAAAGAACAACAACAGAAGAACAGCTGAATAGGTGGAAGGAACATTCTGAAGAGTTACTGAATGGCACACCTGTTACAGTCCAATCCATTATCGAAGAGGGTGCCAGACCTGGAAATCAACAAAGGGCCCATCACAAAAGAAGAATTTAGAAAGGTCATCCACAAGATCAAGAATGGGAAAGCCCCAGGACCAGACAAAATCCCTCCAGAAGTACTGAAGGCTTCACTAAAGCGGAACTACTTGTCAGCCTCCTGCAACAAGTGTGGGATGATGAGGAAGTGCCTGAGGCCATATTGTCAAACTTCCAAAAAAGGCAATCTTGGTGACAGTTCTAACTGGCGAAGCATCCAGTTACTATTCATACCAAGCAAGACTCTTACCCGACTCATACTGGAGAGGATCAAAATGGCAGTAAACACCAAGCTCAGAGATGAACAGGCAGGTTTCAGACCAGGAAGAGCATGCTCTGACCAGATTGCTATACTCTGCATCATTATAGAACAATCCCTCGAATTGCAGTCACCTCTGACTTTAAAAAAGCATTCGACATGATGGACCGTAATGTCTTAATGGAGCATCCTAATACACCATGGCATCCCTGAAAAGATTGTCAACATTATGCGGAATGTTTGATTCACCATTGATCTTCATCATTGTAATAGACTGGGTACTGGAGAACACAATAGATAGACCAAGAGGGCTGCAATGGACCTCGATTTAGCAGACGATATTGCACACACACAGATAATATTGAAAAGATCTTTTATTAGTTGATGCAGCACTTTTATACATTAATTTTCCTCTGGTAGTAATTAGTATTTTTTCAAAACAACATCTTCATAGAAGTTCACCTCTATATCAGTATTTAAGCTTAACATAGTTTTCCCAAAAAGTTGAATTATAAACAATGTATAATGCTGTAATTTTCTGGATTGAAATAACTATAGATTACTCAACGACAAAAGTCCTGTCCGGTCTTCAAAAAAATGCTGTATCTTTTCTGTTTATAATCACACATTAATAAAAATGGTACCATTGGAAAGAAGACGCTATAATAAGTCATTCATTGATATAACTTGCTAAACCGGTTTCAATGAACGGTGGTACAAAGTAAGCTAAATGTTGGAGCCATGGTCCAGTGGTTAGTGCGCTGGAATGTAACCCGGCTGTCCGCGTTTAATTCATGGTCGCAACAGCTCGTACCGTTCCATGAAAATTTGACAAAAATGTAAACCGAAATAAAAAAAAACACAAACACAACAGAGACATAGCTTTGCTGGTTTTTAGTATAATCATGCAAACCCCATCTGGACAAGACTTTTGTCCTTAAGTATATTATATATTTCTAGCTGATAGAGAAAACATGGGATCAAGACATACAGCTGAAGAACAACAGTTTCATGTGAGACAAACTATGCCCGCAGGTAATAGTCAATGAAATTCTCTAATATCTCATCGTTTCTCTAAATAGCACGTATGCTATGTTTTGTTCATTTTGTAGTATATTCTTTGTATTGACCTGTTTAAAAATGATAAAAAACATTTGTACATTGATTTTTTAATTTGACTTTATCACCAAAACAAACAATTATCATTGACTTGCAGCTTGGACAGAATGGACTGTGGTAAAATTATGCTCTGTGACTTGTGGTATTGGTGTCAAACAGTCCATGCGGAACTGCTCTACTGGAGTTATAGCCGACTGCAGCAGTTTAGGTGGAACCTACTTCAATTTAGAGAAATGTGATGCGGGGTCATGTGATAATGCTCCAGCAGGTAGAGTTAGATCATAGCATTAGACGTAAAAAAATGTTTGTTTCTGGGTACTCCACCTGCCCTGTTTTTTCCTGGCGATCCTAGTTAAAAATATATTTTTTTTTTAATCCTGACCTATTTACCCTATTTTTAATGAGAATATAACCAGAAACAAACAATTTGTTTTAGGCCATATTTGATAATATACATTTTGTATAATGAAACTGATATGTAATTTGTCTTAGAAGGATTTGCTAAAATTTCTGTGTTGTTTTTTTCCAGCATGGACAGAATGGACCGAACATAAAGCATGCTCTATTACATGCGGCACAGGTATCAAAGAATTTCTACGAACATGTTCAACGGGACAAACAAGTGATTGTACTCATCTTGGTGGGAAGTTCTGGGATGTTAGATCTTGTGATGCAGGGCCTTGTATTAATGTACCAGCAGGTATACTAAAACAGTTTGGTTGCTGATATTTTTGTCAAATACAAGACAAAGTTGGTCTGAAAGTGTTTGGTAATATAAAACCTTAAAGTGTATAAAGCTATAATTGACAGTCCTACCATTTGACAGAATAATTGTTTGTATGTGATAAGAATCATACCCAAGTACCGAAATTAAGTAACTATAAATAGAAATGAAAAGATTAACTCGGAAATCAAACAAGCAGGGCATGTTTGAATTCAACAAACGCAGTTTGAATCATTCAAGAGTGGAAAAAATGTTCTGGAACACTTTATTCTGATAACTTGTAACAATGATGTTTGTTGAATTACAGAGACAGTTTTTGTTAAAACTCTTTTGAGAAAACACAAGGTTATGAAAACAATGTAATTTTACACTTTTCGAAATTTATGTAGCATTTCTTGTCAGATATAGCTTTATACACTTGTTAAAGATGGATGGGTAAGAGAAGCACTTGATGGAATTTTAATTTATTCGCTATTTTGTTTGTCATGCGAACATACTGTAGATGAATCAAAGATTAGAATCCTAGTACATTACATACATATAAGTACTCGAGGAAATATATAGATCTTGTGTATAAAAAAATGGTAAAGCATTTTTCAGTGCCAATGTTGAGCACTGTTTGTTGTATGCTGTCCCTCGGGAAAGTATTAAGCATTGATTGATTTCCTATTGCTGTTTGCACGAATATATCAACTGGCTGACCAGTTAATTCCAGTGGACTCTGAAAATTTATTAAGTATTGTTATGTATGATCTTTATCAATTTTCCTTCAGCTTGGACTGAGTGGACAGTTAAAGAAGAATGCTCTGAAAAATGTGGTAAAAGTGGATATTTAGAACAAGTTCGAACTTGTACAACTGGAAGAGTTCAAGACTGTGAAGCTATTGGTGGGCGATACTGGAATGTTTTGACATGTGATAATGGTCCCTGTACTCCAGGTAGGTTTAGACATCTACTTAGACAAGATTGTAGCAGTATTTTACATTGTATTTGTATGAATAAATTGGCTGTGTTATTATTGACCAGCCCGATTAGCTCAGTTGGTAGCGCATCTGACTTGCCAACAGGAGATCGCGGGTTCAAGTCCCCTATTAAAATTGACAAAACTGTCCTTTTTCCTCCATATGTTGAAAATTTGCTGGCTTAATTTGTATGGAAGGATAAGTTAGTACTGGTAAGAATACAGTCTGGTTAGGTGAACCAGCCGCTGTATATGTAAATGAAAAACGATATCAAACCCCCTGAAATACAAAGCTTGACAGTCTATATGCATGACCTAAAGTTGGGTAGAAACAGTATGTGTTATTGTTATCTTTTTATTATTATTTTCATTTATTTGAAAATTTTAAAGAATCTTGTCTGGCCATTTATTTGGCTTGCCTCAGTTTATATTTCACCAACATTCATTGACGGCGCTCTGGTCAGTATTGGATAGTGTTGAAGAAAGCTCACTGGTGTTGCGTAATATTAATCTGAAAACATTGGGAAAGAGTTTACTGACATGCTTCACAAGCTATCTAAGTCCATTTTCGTGTATACAATGACTCGTTAAAAACTATGAAAACATGTTTCTCGGATGTAAATATAGTAAATGGTCAAATATATATAGACCCTAAACAAAGACCTATACATACACAGATAAGCAACTAGTCTAAATCTCGCAAAGTCACGCGGCAGATTGACAAAATCTCACAAAATCACGTTTGCTTATTGCTCATTTTCTATTGAAGATATATTAAAGTAAATTATATCTTGCAATAGAGCAAGACATTCCCTACAAAATGATACCAAGTTGATAAAAATCGGAGCACAAAAAAAAATTTTATGCAAAATACAAAGGCCCCTGCATGAACCTTATATCGTACATTTTGTCATTTTTCTGCTATACTGGTTGAATTTAAGTAACAATTTCAAAGAAATTTCTTAACAAATCATATTGAAATTATTCTCTTGCATCAGAAAAATGAGTACTTAATGACATGGTTAAAAATTCATTAATGAGATTTGCACAAATTTTAAGTAGTTTACAAAATTCAAAGATCTGCTGCGTGCAAAAATAGCATTTTCTACAGGCACTTACTAGAGTTTCATATCTATGTATGTATAGGTCTTTGCCCTAAACAAGTCAGTTTATTTTTGATGTTTGATGTTTTTTAAATCCATAAGTTGGATAACTTAAAGTAGTCGGTAAATAATTTATTTTCGTCTGAGCAAAGCGAATTAGAAAGATTCAAAACAACGACAACGTCGCGCTATTTTGCTATACCAGTTCTCTTTTCACTTATAAAAACATTTTTACTCCAGTACAGGATTAATTCTATCTTTTATGTCACTTTCAGCTGACCAATTATTTGCAAAAAATTAAATCGAGTAAATCACGGCATATTTTTACAGATAAATTTTATTAGAACAGAACAAAACTTTATTCTCTCAGGTATGTAACATACGTACAGTATGAGGAAAAGAAATGAATTAGATGAATATATTTTTGTTGAGGGAGAACAACTCTGTCAAAATAATTGGACTGTTAATTGTAGTATAAATATAAACGAAACTAGTGTATAAGTATAACAACATTAAACGGAACATGTAACTCATTGCGATAGTATAATGTCATTCAAGATAACTTACCCTAGTATGCAATTTAGGAAGGATTTATTTGTTTGTTTGCTGGACGAGAATCATTCATTTTACGTTAAGTGCTCAAAAATGGAAATGTAGATGATAAAATTTTGATGTCATAATTTACTAAAGTTTCTGTTATCAATGAACAGCCTATAGTATGGTAATACTTTATCAATCATTGGGGGCCGCAAATCTGCCTTCGTTTTGATAGCATAAAATGTCTTTGTAAGTCACCCAATACACCATTATAAATGTTATGTTATTATGTTTACTCTTTACAATTTAAACTAAAATCAAATTAAAATGATCAAACGCTTTTAATTCAAAGAAATCTACCATCAACTTTTCATTTTAGGGATAAAATCACCGCATTTTCCTGTCAAATCCATGATTTCGAGGTCATTCTTCATCTATAAAGTAATCCTGTAACAATTACCAAAAAAAAATATACTAAAGGACGAATTGACTAATGTACGAGTTAACTTGGTCATGTACGAGTTGACCACAGATACGTTACGAGTTGACCAAATTCATGTACGAGTTGACAACGGTACGTGTTGACAACAGTACGAGTTGACCAGATACCTTGCGTAATCGATTTGGGAGAAGCTGGTATATTATTTAAAAGGATTCATTTTCTTTTCATCTTTCTCAAACAACTTGATTTGACCTAAATGTTTCTATTAAGTGATAAAAAAATGTCAGAATATTTAAAATGTATGTTTTTCACCGTAACTACAAAGCTTTGGAAATGTTTATTGTATTATAAGGTACCTCGCAAAAACGCCTTTTTACGAGCCTTAATTGTCAAGGATGCTGGTTTAAACAACGACAACAACAAGTTACGGCTTCCGGTTTTTCTTATTTCCGCACATAGGCCTACATGTAGATTCTATTCGCATAAATTCTGACAACATATATAAGATCTTCACATATATAGTGACGTACATCTATCCAACTACAACATGACTATGGTTGCACAATGTCCAATGCCCTCTACTACTTCATATAACGACAATTCCTAATAATATTATGACCATAGGACCATGGAGGTGCGGGTTTATTTAGGGCATGGTATCACGTACAGGACCTCAATCATCATACATGTATTATATATTTCCATAGTATGCGTAGACAATATTGTAGACTATGATATATAACTCTTAAGTAGTGTAGTCTAGATATAGTACCTTCCGGGTAAGGTTATTGCTCTGTTGAATATTTTAGCAAATGTAAACATGCGGAACATTGACGCTATTTTCCTATGAAAAGACAACTCCTGTCGTTATTGATTTTTTACCTGTGTGATAAACTAGTTGTTTCCCTTTATGCCAATTATTGATTCTTATCGAATATGGATTATTTAGCGTTAAACCGAGATCTATATCTCCTGGTCGTTTTTGTGCGATCCGAGTTTAGGGAATTCGAGTCTATTATTTTTCTCACGTGGGGGAAGGATCATGGTCTTCAACACAATAATTAAAAGAAAAATGTCATATTTTTGTTTTTTTGAAATACATAATTCCATATTTCAATGTTGATCTTTAAATGAATAAATGAATATTGATGTGAATAACATTGACAAACCAGCAGTAAACTGATTCCAATTTAATGACTTTATATAAGATCTAGGAAAGTACATATTAGATGAAATATTACAGCAGTAATATATTTTGATTTTTCGGAATCAAACACCTTACAGAACACAGTTCTATACGTGTATATATATTCATTTCACACAGGGATATAATATTTTAGCATCCCTGTTTCACACTACTAAAGGAAATAATTATATGAACGTATAATTAAAAAATTCAATCGTTCGGCAAAAAAATATGTTGAGTTTTTCCACGGGCACGGTTAATTTTTCAACTTTCACATTTCTAAAAAATGCATGTTTTAACACAGCTCGGGACAAGTCAAACTGACATTGAGATTCTTATTGCCCGACCAGATCCAATTCGTTGTTGGGACACGATCTCTAATGACTGTGCTAAGTAAGGCAAACAAGATATTGGAAACCCTGAAAATATATATTTTTTAATTATATCAGTATTCAATATAATTTGTTGTATGTGCTATGAAAACAACAAACGTTTTTCATAAACTAATTATCACTATAAATCTTTTAACCAGACACTAAGCTGACCGTGACCAGACATGATTAGACAGATAAGAGGCAATTAAACAATTAAGAGAATATACCTCCTGTTGCTTTTGGGGTCACTTAAATAGGAGCTGTTCAATGTTTTTAAATTTAGATATTTAATGGTTACTGTCCTAGTAGAACTGTATTAGTAAAACTTTTGGGACATTTAAAAGTTAAAACGGCACGTTCAATAATCATATTGATAATAATAAATTTGCATTTAATTTGAAATGGCATATATCAAACATTGCATGTCAATTTTAACACCCGGCCGATGCTGCATGAATGAGCAAAATCCCTTTAACAGGGCGATAAAATCAATAAATATTACATAACATCCTGTTAATTGTATATCATCTGTCATAAAAGTGGTCAGATGCTTTAGCCATAGCTGTATCAGATAATAAACCGTATCCACACGAATGCATTTTCTTAATATTCTTTTCAATCAAAAAGTACATAATTATAAGGTATTTTTTCAATGAAATTGCAAAGAAATAAGAAAAAGCATTTGACAACATTTTTACTAGATGATACTAAAAAAGGCATTGTGTAAAATATTGTACATCGAAACTGGTTCGAATAAAACATATTTCTTATATTTTATTATCAATTTATCTATTGTTTTGATTTACTACATTCAAAATCAATTGGGCTTTAAAGAATAATTGGAATATACTTCTGAGTTTATAAAATCACTTAATCTATGTTTCTTACCCAGCAAGCTCACGACTGGAAAAGTTTAAACAAATCGTAGTTTTCAAAGGCGTGATAAATAACAAGGACTTATATACATGCATATTTTCTGAAGATAATTCTTTCGACAGAATATGTTTCCGGTAAAACATGCACGAGAAAATCATTTAATTTCACCTTCATCAGGTGTTTTCTCAATAAAACTGTCTGCCTTCATTTATTAATTTGTAATCGATATATTTATATTCACAGGGTGACCGAAAAGTAGCCATGGTTATATTTTGAGTTTTTAGACCCGCTTATATAAACCGATTAAGAAAATAAATATGTATCGAGTTATTGAATTATCGAACAGTTTGCTAAAAATTAGCAGTTTTTTGTAACATGGTAAAAATATACCGACTTAAATTATACACCTGATAAAGCAATTTAACAATTAGTCACGTGGTAAATGTATGAACGGTCATAATAACAACAACTAATTCGGTAGTTGCTACATCGACTACTGTACATGTACAATGTACATATTACAATATTGATACGAAAACGCGCGCCTGAACGCGAATATCTCCATTTTCAAACTAAATTGGAAGCAATTTCCACATTTTTAAATTTCTTAAAAAATATATTGTTCTAAAGCTTGGACACCACAGAATACTTCACGAGGTTATAAAAAAATGTCATTTTAGTAAAAAACTACTTTATGGCCTGTCAAAAACTAGGTTTAAGAGTATTTTGACAGTTTTCATATAGAATTATGAACGAACGATAGTCACCAACTTCAAACGAAAATGGAAGCAATAAGTTCACATACCACATTAATAAAAATTATATTGAAATAAAGCGCAGAGAATGAAGATTACTTCACGAGGTTATAAAATTTTCTCATTTAATGTTATAAACAAGTTATTAGTGTTAAACCATACAGCTCCTATATAAATCTATAGTAAATCAGTTTATCGATAAGCGTTATCGGAGTGATCGATAAGACGTTTTCAAGGGAGACAATTTCGCCGATAAGACCGGTCAAGTTACAGAAATGTTCCGCATGGTAAGTCATGCACGTGGTTGATGTAAAGATCATAAGAGAGATCACTCTCTTACACACCGGTTCATACATTCTGTATGTGAGAGATAACGAACGACAACTCTGCTAGGAGACTGAATATAAACTGGTTCCCGTTCCATGATGCAGTGCACCAAACAAGTCAACGGGAACCAGTTTAGACTGAAGAGAGATAAAAATGAAATGACGTCGCGAGTTATATACCCTTCGGAAAGTAGTCACATGACAGGATCAGCCAATCAAATGGCTGGTTTTACAAACCAATGTTATTAGCCCTTGAAGGAAACAGTCAATAATACATTACACTGCGCATTGTTGTGTAATGGCTCAACAATGGCGTGACTTTAAGTAATTGAGAGCCATAATAAAAACACAAAATAGCAATGATAAAACACAGAACAATAAAAAGCCAGGCACTTTTAGCATGACGTAGCAATATAGACACGATCACTGCACTACGCGTCACAAAGTAGTACGTCATAACAAAGACCTATACTAACATGTATAGTATAGGTCTTTGGTCATAACAGGGATGCTAGCTATATTATATGTAATATAGCATCCCTGGTCATAACAAATAATGATATTCAAATGTTGTAAATAACACATATCCAATGATCATATGGCTGGCTCAGACGTGAATTTAACATAGAAATACAATAATAAAGTTTCTCATTAGATGACAATAACATTCACAAAGTAAACACAAGTTGCGAAAGTAGTCTCTAAGTTCACAGAGCGCTAATATATCTATTACTCAAACATGAAAAGTAAAGTTCATAATTCTTGGAGATTCGATGATAATTCTTCAATTGTAGTGTTTCACAAAATTCACAGATGATAAAGGTACTTTCTTAAATATTTTGAAATAAGTTTGCACTAGATCCTGTGGGAATATTATGACTGAAACTTCAATATTTGTGTCGTCATCTAAACGTGAAGGCTGTTTCTGTAAACGATGTAAATACATTTCATCATGTATCATCCGTTCTTTGTTGATACGTCCGGAATGGTGAGTTATTGATGATTTTATGATAATACTGTCACTAATGATTATGCACAAAGGTTATATAGTTCTTTCTTGGTACGACGTTCCAGAAAATACGATTGTCACTAGTTTTCACGACCTGGTTTAAATGTTGCTATTACAAGATTTCAGCAGTCTGTAGACTTTAAGAGTCAATTAATCACTTCTGATTATAAAGATAATTTCACAGAACGATGCATGTAATATTTAAAGTACTATGACTTGAATGTAATGTTAATAATAATGTAAGGGTATCCCTTACACTATATTTAACAGCTTGTCCCCAAAAGGTTAGGCTACGCTCTTTTTATAGGTTCGTTTCTAAACCTTACTACCCCTAATCCACAAATGTCCCGAAAACTGTTTCGAAGACTGTTTATGCTTACCTAAAGATCAGTTTTTATACAAACAATGGTTAAATTAAATCAAAGTACTGAAAGTACTGTCGGAAGGTGATTTTTTCCTACCAAGCATGAAAGAGAAAAATGTACCCATATGGTTCGTACCCATGCAAAATATTTTAACATTTACACTAACGGACCGACTTTTCATTTATACATTGTTATATACCTGTAGACTCTATGAGAAAGGCATAGGATTCATTAGTTTCTTAGCAATAGCAAGAACTGTCTGAAGACAGCGTGCTCGACATTTATAAGTCTTCAGTGTAATAAATGCTTGATAGATGAGAAAAATCTATTAAAGTGAAAAAGGGGCATAATTCTAAAATTACTGTTAACAGAGATATGCCACTTGTCCTACAGATGCGCCTAATGTCCCCATAAGGAAGTATTCAATGTTTGATTTGAATATCTTTGAAAGTTTTCCAAGATATTGTACTACTTTACCTATTTTAACGAAAAAAATCTAAGTGAACAAGGGGCATAACTCGAAAAATACTGTTAATGAGTTATGCTGCTTGTTGTACAGATGTGCCTTGTTCACATAACAAAGTATTCAATGTTTAAATTAAATATCTTTAATGTTTTTTTCAAAACAATCTACTTAAAGGGGCAAGCCCTGGAACTTGAAGTGTCTCGAATAGCGATCAAATTGGTATCATTTTAATGCCTAAATCAATTAATGAAAGCCCTGTAATATATTTACGAAATGTCCTGCTAGTTTACTCAAAATGCACATTTCAAGATTTACCAAACCTGCCGATTTCGGCCTCGGAAATTATTTGTCATTTTCACAACTCAACCCTTTTGGTATCAGTCAAAACAGAAAAAATCGCAGAAAAAGTGTCAACACACTGAAATTGCAAGTATTGCTCATGTTATGTTCACTTAAAAGGCAACGCACATACTCTCAGAGGAATCGGAAACATCGTTGTCGTTAATAAAAGGCTGACAGCCTTTTATTCAAACCGACATACAAATACCAACGCGCGCGTTATAGGGTCATTTTTGAACGCACATTCTTCTTTGACTTTTCGGTAATAATTGGTTTTACAAGTGACAAACGCATTTTTGGTGTACGAAAACCAAGTCACAGTAGTTCCTGGGCATGCCCCTTTAATAATCTATTTTAACCAAATCTAAGTTAAAAAGGCATAACTCTAAAAATACTGTTGTCAGAGTTTTTATGCTGTTTGTCCTACAAATGCGCCTTGTCACTATAAGGAAGTATTCAAAGTGTGAGTTGAATATCTTTGAAAGTCTTCGAGATATTATACAATTTTACCTATTTCAACAAAAAAAATCTAAGTAAAAAAGGACATAACTCTGTAAATACTGTTGACAGAGTTATTCTGCTGGTCCCTAAGATGTGCCATGCCCCCATAACAAAGTATTCTTAATTAAATATCTTTGATGGTTTTCAAACAATCTACTTAATTATCAATATTAACCAAAATTCAAAGTTAAAAAGGGGTATAACTCTAAAAATACTGCTTATACGGTTATGCCCTCTGTACCATGTCACTAAAAGTAAGATTTCCCAATTTGAAATGAATATTTGTGAAAATGTGCAAGATAATGGACTTAATAAAAAATTCAACCAAAGTTTTTTAAGAAGGGGCATAACTTTAACAATACTGTTGACAGAGTTATGCTAAAGTATGTATGTTAAGTAATTCACCATATTTCCACTGAAGGTCACATGACCCTAAAATCTGTATGAGTCATCTACTGACCTAAGCCAATGTTCATCTACTGACAACCAAAGGCAATGATTCAAAGCACAAGGATCGTTGGTCATTCTGTCAAGTCATATTCACAAATATCCACTGATATGAGCCATATCTTTAGACATACTGTTTAAATGATACTTATGGACATGCTTGATGTAAAGTACGAATTGCATATAAATTATGGTAGACACAGGACAAGGATACAAGCATCAACTGATAAACACCACAGTGGTTATTCATACAATTTGCAACTAAGGAAGGTACAACTAACAACAGTAAACAGTGCTCCAGATAATTTTTGTATGCAATACGTATGTACTCATAGGTTTTACTTTTCAATGCGTAAAGTCCGTTGTCAATGCTGAAAATTTCAGTAACAAGCACTAATGGCAACCTAACTCTGTTTTCACACCTACTACTCGATAATTTGATACTTGATATTACTTACCTGTATTTTAAGATGTATGTGTCGATCATTGTAAACAAGAAATCATTAGTCCATAAAACACATAAGTGTGAAACAAAATTTGTGCATACAAGAACTGATCAGTAATTTGCAGATTACGGAGCAAACATTTCAGTATGTTTCAAAAAGGTCGAAACATATTATCCCACTTGCTATTAGAACAAGGTGGCACAAATGACGTCATTATTTTTTTACGTCATGGTTGTGTTAAATTGATTTACACATGAATTTCAACGCCTCGGACAGATCGATCCATAAATGCTCAATAAATTTCATAAATCGGTCCAAAATTGCTACGTACGTGCAAAATGTCACTCTGTTTGCACCATTTTCAATACCCCATAAACACACGAAGATAACCATTTGGGATTTTGAACATTGTTCCGCAGATTACATACTGCCGTTATTTCTTCATTTGATCATTTCGGTTTAATCAAAGGCGGTGAATTGTTTTAGAAGTCGGTATCAAAGAAAATTTGTTTACAGCAAAAGGATGCCGACATTCTATGGTCCAATTTTGGAGACGAATTTAGTTTTCATTGTTCGCCTTTTCGATTCAGTAAATAACCCGTTCGTGTAGTCATGTGATCAACTTGGGAGAATATTTTTTGTATGTTATACACGTATGTATTTATAAGAAATGTATTTTTATTTTCTCGCGTGTTTAGCATTGTAAACAGAACGTGCGTAACTTTATAAATTCAATTTTTTTTAAGTAAATTCAAGTGACACCAGGGTGGAGTCAATTTTTACCCCAGGGCCATAATATTACCAAATTAGGCAGAAATCAAGTAGATGATGCTCCATACAAGCATCTTAAGTCTAACTAATGTAGTTTCTGACAATTAGATTTCATCCAATTTTCCTATATAAGTCCATGTAAAATCAAACACAGGGGGCCAATTTTGACCCCATTGCCACAATTTGAACAAATTTGGTTGATGTCAAGTGGATGCTTCATCCTGTCTATGAAAAATCAAGTTACCCAAGGACAGAGTAAATTTTTTGACACCGGGGCCACAACTTAAATAATCTTGGTTCAGGTCAACTACACAATGCTACACACCAGATATCTTAACTCTAGGCCCTGTGGTTTTGGACAAGGAGATTATTAAGATTTTCCTATTTGTTGCCATGGCACTAAGTAATGCTACACCCCAAATATCTAAGTACTAAGCCTTGCATTTTTGGACAAGAACAGTTTTTATTTTCCTTTATAATCCTAAATAATATAGAGTAAACCCCCGGGGTAGGGCCCATTTTGACCCAAGGGCAATAATTTTAACAAACTTGGTAGAAGTCCACCGAGTATCTGAGCTCCAAGTCTTGCAGTTTTGGACAAGAGGACATTAAAATTTCCGATAATAATCTTATATAAAGTAGGGAAAACCCCTGGTTTGGGCTAATTTTGACCCCAGGGCAATAATTTGAATAAACTTGGAATATGTCCATTAGACAATGCAACACACTAAATATCTAACCTCTAGGCGTTGTAGTTTTTGACCAGAAGATTTTTTAAATTTTCCCATATAAGTCTACGTACAATGAAGTGACTCCTGGTGTGGGCCAATTTTAACCCATGGGCAATAATTTTATTTGTTTCATCGAGTTTTACGCCATTTTCAACATTATTTCAGTCATATTGTGGCGGGCATTTATCCTAAGTAGCTTTCCTGGACTTAATTTAGGCCTTAACCAGTACTAAACACATTCTATCCGTAAGCTTCTGCCAAGCTGCACTACATAAGTCAGAGGTGGAGGACAATTTAACATAGGATGTATCATCTTCAGTCATTTATCATGCACAGTGTAAGCCTCGCACGGGTTCGTACTCACAACCTCATGATCAGTAGACATACGCCCTAACCACTGAGCTAGCCAAGCGGGCCAATAATTGGAACAAACTTGGTAGAGGTCCACTGGACAATGCTTAGTATACATAACAAATATCTAAGCTCTAGGCACTGTAGTTTCTGACTAGACGATTTTTAAAATTTTCATATATAAGTCTATGTACAATAATGTTACCCCCAGGGTGGAACCAATTTTGATTCAAGGGCCATAACTTGAAAAAACTTGGTAGAGGTCAACTACACAATGCTACACACCAGATATCTTAACTCTAGGCCCTGTGGTTTTGGACAAGGAGATTATTAAGATTTTCCTATTTGTTGCCATGGCAACTAGATTTTTTAATCCCTGTAAAGTTTCTTTGAAACTGTTTCAAGAGATGTTGTTTAAAGCAATTGTTGACGCAGTGATGCATCACCGACGACTGACAACATACGATCACAATAGCTCTCCTAGAGCACTTTGTGCTCTGATGAGCTAATAATTAAAACATCTTCAGCTGAACAAAAAACAATGAGTCATAGAATATTTGAATAGCACTACTTTTTTATGCCACAAAATAGTCATTAAGGTTCCATTCCCAACCTTCCAATTTCCTAATTAAAAACATATAGGTACAAATGTATATCAAGTTAAAATGCATATCCTTAGTCAACTGATTTTTCTCCATAGTTCCAGACTTTTTAGTATTTCAGAATATGAAGTCATGAAAAAATTAATTGCAGATCATTTGTTTTCTGTGTCCATGTTGTTGATTTGTCAGGCTGGTCTGGTTGCAATTTATTGTTGTACAATCCTCTGGCAAGCACAATTGACAGTTTGCTGTTATTTTTGCCAGTTTTGGTTGATAAGGATGAGGACTTATTACAGGCAGGTTCTCCACCTACTCAAGGTTCTTCTTGATCCTAAAGCAAGATAAAAAAGAATTAAGATAAAAGGCAATGAAATGTCACATAGTATTGTTAAAAGCGCTGCAAACTAGGCACTTATCTAGACACCTTCAAAATATATTGTACAAATTGAATTAAATTCAAGCCTATGAATCCTTGGCCAATACTGGAAGAGTTTTACTCCAATCAAGACACAAGTTTTACCAGACTGAAGTAACTTTTACCATACTGAATCTTCTTTTTTGCATGATTATGCTGGTATTGTTATAATTAACAGAAATTTATTATTTAATTAATATATTATAAACTCGTGTGTAGTAGTTACTGTATATAGTACTTGTATTTATACATTAGTTGTAGTATTAACAGATCAATTAGACAGTTTGTAGAGCATCTGACATGCAAACAGGAGGTCAAAGGTTCAAGCAGGCATATTACAATATACCCTGAAAATTTCACCTCACCATCGGTTTGTTGATCAGTCAATTTTCACCTGACCAGTAGTGGACTCGGTTTTCAGGCCTGTGGCTAAGTTCAAAGACTGTCCTTAGCGATTTAACAGTTTTGGTATTTGAAATCACTTACAATAAAATAACCACATGTATCTTTTTAAATTCTTATTACCTTTCAACCAACTCTGACTTGGTTTCCTTTGTCAGAACTCTTCCAACATTTGCTTTCCAACCATAATCACATTGTTGACTTTGCATTTCTCAGGCAGTACAGCACAGTTACGGCAGCACAGCTCCAGGTATACATAAACTTAAAGTACACAAATGTTTGTTTTTTAAATAGACACAAATGATGTTAATTAAAGTCCCATAAGTCCGGTGTGTTTTCCTCCCGTGCATACTATATAGCAAGACAAAATGTTTCCAAAAGCACTATCATATTTTTTTCAATATCATTGATAATAGAGTTTGATAATACATGTAAATTATGGATAATTAATTATGCACTGAAAATATTACATTTCTGATCATATTTGTCCAATTCATTTAATCATTAGTAATGTTCTATTTCTACTTACATTTTTACATGTACACTGTTGCAAAACTGCATAAGTAGCAAAACCATGCTCATCACTACAGTAGACTCAGTATCATTATTCAAGGTTGACAACCAACTTCAACATCAATAATACATGCATATGTAAGGTTGCAGCAGTCTCTGTTTGCAGTAACTTCATTTTTTAAAACTTGACTCTTTAAGTAAGGGGATCTGGAAGTATAAAAAATAAATAATGAATAATGATTAAATCTTATCACTGAGTGACAGACAAAAAACATAGGTAACTGTATCATGAATAGATAATAAATAAATATTTTTTTTTTTTAGATTTTTTTTAGCTCACATGTCACAAAGTGACAAAGTGAGCTATTAGGATCACTCTCCGTCCGGCGTCGTGTGTCGTCAAACTTTGTTGTGACCACACTAGGGGCCACATTTTTGGCTCAATTTTAGCAAAACTGGGTCAAAACGTTAATATCAACAAAATCTCGGACGAGTTCGATATTGGGCCATTTGGGGTCAAAAACTAGGTCACCAGGGCAAAATAAGGGAAAACCTTGTGAACACTTTAGAAATCACTGTTTTGCATTTATCTTCATGAAACTTTGTCAGAATGTTTATTTTAATAATATGTAGGTCAAGTTTGATAATGGGTAATTTCTGTAGTAAAATTAGGTCACTAGGGCAAATTGCTGGAAAATCTTGTGAACACTCTAGAAGTCACTGTTTTGATTGGATGATCATGAAACCTTGTCAGAATGTTTGTCTTCATAATATCTTGGACGAGTTCGAACATGGGTCATCTTGGGTCAAAAACTAGGTCGCTAGGTCAAATCTTATGAAAAACCATGTTAACACTGTAGATTTCACAGTTATTATTGGATCTTCACCAAACTTTGTCAAATCGTTTGTTTTAATGATATAACGGTCAAGTATAAATATGGGTCATCTGGGGTCAATAAGTAGGTCACCAGGTCAAATCTTAGGAAAACTTTGTTAACACTGTAGATGTCACAGTTTTAATTGGATCTTCACCAAACCTTGTCAAAATGTTTGCCTCAATGATATGTGGGTCAAGGATGAACATGGGTCAGCCGGGTTCAAAAACTGGGTCACAAGGTCAAATCTTAGGTAAAAATCTTGTAAAAGCTCTAAATGTCATGGTTTTGATTGGATCTTGGCCAAACCTTGTCAGATTGTTTGTCTTAATGATATTAAGGACAAGTTCAAATATGGGTCACCTAGGGTCAAAAACCAGGTCACAAGGTCAAATCTTAGGAAAACCTTATTAACACTGTAGATGTCAAATTTTGATCGTATCTTCACCAAACCTAGTCAGGCTGTTTGTCTTAATGATATGTAAGACAAATTCGAACATAGGTCGTCTGGGGTCATAAACTAGGTCACCGGTTCAAAACAATGTTTTAATGAGTGAACAGTGATTGTCATGTGAGCGATATAGGGCCATCTTGGCCCTCTTGTTTATTAATATGTTAATATGTATGCCTATTTCCGCAGTGACGCTATTACCCCTGATGCCCGGATAATAACAAGGACTTGCACATGCGTATCCCTCCATCTGTCTCAGTCTGGCATTTGTTGGCAGGAAACCAGACATTTCCTGCCGCGACTTTTTTCATTTATGATTTTTATCATTTCTACAGTCAAGTCAATTTATCTTTCATACTGCCATTTGCATTCAATTCAAATTAACACTGATATTTAAATGTGTAGCATTTTTATGCATTAGATCTATTAAAACACAGTTTTGATATTTCAGCAAATGCTAGATGGTCCGCACATTGGATGGAATTTTAATTAGTACTGACACAGGAATTTCCCGCGTTACTACATATCTCTCATTTAATTGGTTGATAGGCGGTAATAAGGTCATCAAGCAAAAATCAATATGAACGTCAGTGTGTCAAGAAATGCGATCAGTTGATGTATTATTTTATTGTTATTGAGAGTATTTTTATGTTTTTCGACAAGAAGAAGAAATGCTTATGAGGATTAAATGGTTGAATGATTGCAGACTTGTACTGTTGTGCATTTAACACTGGTAATGAGTTAGGTAGCAGTAATAGGGACGGCCTGTAATGTATATAGCGATTTTTGTTTAAATCAGTTTTTATTTATTATTCATTTATTATCTATTCATGATACAGTTACCTGTGACAAAAACAATCATAGCTAGTGAATAACAGATATATATATATATGTCAATGTGAGTATATCAAGGGATGTTATATTACATGTAATATAGCATCCCTGGAATATCTAAGCAATATCGGAACCTGGCAAATGAAATGAAAAATGCATTGACTTTTTACCTTACTTACACTGCATCAGGAAGTTTTATTGATATCTAATAAAAATACCTGAATGCATACATAAACAATCAAATATATGTGCACTTACTCCACTGCAAATCACAAAATTTCCGAACAAACTTCTCCAGTCGTATTCGTAATCATTTAATGAAAGTTTGCTGAACAACACATATTAATACCATTAAATATCGTAATATATAATGTTATTCTCTAAATTAGAGAATAATATAACTTAACAGAATAGTAAAACGTAAAGTCCTATGTTGTTCAACACCAATAAACAAACCAAACTCACCTTATTTACGGCAAAATATCAACTGTATCCTCGTTTTTCATCCAGCTTGCGGTGTTTTCATCCATCAAAAGTCACATCCGGTAAGGGAGTAAGTGTTATGGTGATAAACTGTTTTATTTACAGTATGATGTTCCTTCCGTTGCATTTATTAGTGTATATTACAATACACATGACCCAAAATAAAGTTTTAATTAATTATGTGTTAACATTTTTGCTAATATACTAAAAATAAACGTGTTTTACCAAATAAAATATCAAAAGTAAATAGTAAGTGCTCCCTTCCTTTTTTCCGTTCATTACGTGTGGCCTGATTTTAACGGGAACCAGCTAATCTCCGATTTGCAGCGTCGCCAATAAATCAATACGATTAGAAAAGAATATCAAGATAATGTCAAAATGGCACAAAAGACATACATCGATGGTAGTCCATTGCAAATGCATGGACATATTGAGAAATTACTGACCCATCTGACGAAAACCGAAAGTAGAACTACGTATTTTACGGAAACAGGTTATAATATGCAAAACAGCAACACAGGCGTGTTATTTCATTGGCTGCATACTAACAGCGGATACGCGGGTTTAATTCAACGCATTTGAATAAGTCATTATTTTACCGACATGCACTTATTGAGACACTTGGCTCTTTACATGTGGTTACAACAAAATGATTTGAAATATATTTAGATCCATCACACTTAATTGGGGTAATATACAAGATAAATCTATGTAATCACACTATTCAGTTGAGCACTATTTCTTGTGCGACTGTTCTTTTCACCAGGCTGTTATGGAGTCCACGGACAGCAAACTGCAAAATGATTAAGTTACAATGACCAAACTATGCAAATATGCATGGCCTTTTTAACCATGAATTTTTATTACCCAGAGTTGTCGTTCGTCTAAACTGGTTCCCGTTCCATGTTGCGGTGAGCTTTGTACACACAAGTCAACAGGAACCAGTTTATTTACTCGTATGGGAGACATAACGAACGATAACTCTGAGATTGACCAGGTATTTGACCGTCAAGTTACAACAACGTAAGGTAAGACACTTTTTAACAATATTGATCGTCTTGAAAACAAGTGTTTTCAATAGAAAACCGTGCCATTGTATTGATTACAAGTATTTTTCCACGATCGTCAGAGGGATTCTCATAATTTATCAGTGAAGTGAGAATGAATTTGGATATATATATAACTGCAATTTCAGATGAATTTTCATACCAAACGTCTGTTTCCTTATTTCTTCGACTCGGAAACAAAACTGCATGTAAACATTTTTCACCGGAATGCCCATCTGTCATTCAACAGTTAATTTTCATTTCACAAAGATTACCACTGGAAAGACCATAAAGAATGGCCAGTTTCATGATTATAATGGGTAGAACCAGTCCAGATCATTTTTACAGTAGCGCTTGAGTTAAAATACTAGCAAAGAGAGATACATAAAAGAAAAGTTTCTCCTTGAATCACACCACAACAGCCAAAAGGTCAAAGATCAGCCATGTTAGATTTGCTGTAATTATAGTAATATTATTGAAACAATATTTTGACAATCAGTGACCTGTCCAACTAGCTCATTCGATCATAGAGCCACAGGCTTGTTTACCAATCGTTAGTTGTTCAAGCACTGGCAGGCCCGACACTGACAATTTTTGTCACCCAGCTCTGTTTCAATAGTGTCAGTTGCAGGTTACCAACAACATAAACAAGGAGTTGGCATGTACTGGCAAAATAATGTACGGTTAATTATTGTGAATGTCATATGTAAATTCCTTTGTTAGTTGTCAATTTGACAGTTAGTCAACCTGACATATTGTAATGTTATAATGACTCACCAAGTGAGGTAGATTGTAAGCATTTTTAACTAAGAGTCAAACTCAATTCTTTTCTTAAAGAGACAATGCTAATATGTTCAGTCTTTGAATTAGTGGGTTGTCCCCTGCCCGAAAGGATTTTTTTCCTTCTATAAGTCTTTTGGGGGACAACCTAGTTTTAGAGAGTTTCCTTCATGAAGTATATAGTCAGGTAACCTGTCAACAAAAATTAATTCAAAGACTGTATGTTTGTTTTTCTGTTATTTCAGTGTCCTCCGGTGTCAGTGAATCTGCCAGTAAAATGATGACATCACCATTAAGGGAAGATTCTTTCAGAACTGTTGTATGATTCAGAACCATCAGAATGTTCTAACATTAAAAGGCAATGTGCTTAGCAAGTCAGATTACAGCAGTTCATGTAATTTCGAATGGTGTGACATACTTGAAAACCTGTTTTTTAATGGAACAAAAAGTTAATATCACTCACTTAAGATGCAAAAATGATAATTGTAAATAAAACAAAATTCTTTATAAAATAAGTTTTCATGAAGTCATCTTTTCATTGTCTTTTTTGAGTGATGCCAACTTAAATTTAAGTAATTCTTCACATAAATGATGTCTGATACAAATATTTTTTTACAAAGTAGAATTTTATTCAACTATATTTTATCATAGCAAAGTTGTATTTGGAAAAAAATAGCCAATAAAAAGGAGGGTTGTATGCCTAGAACTTATTAGTAAGTCAACGCCAGGAATCAGGCTACATTCAGCTAATTATGCTATTTGGCTATATTGCTAAAGCTTTGGTGGATAACTGACCAGCTGTGTCAGTGTTCTATATGAATATATATTAACATTGTATCTGTACTGTTTCATGTGTATCGTTGAATTAGATCTTATTTAATGCATATTTTTTCTTAAAACTTAAACTTAAGTAAACATGCCATCATCCCTCCACAAGATGCAAGCAGTTACTATTTTTGTATCAATTTTAGATAATCTACTAATAACTTAATCTATTGATTTACTTCACCCTTTTTTTTGCATAGAAATACATTTTTTCAAAAATAAACTTGTTATTAATACTTGTTATTTATTTTCTTCTTCTTCTTTATGCCCCTATCGAAGATGTGGGAGAATAATATTGATTTGCATGTGTCGGTTGGTTTGTGTGTCTAATGTCTGTTTGTCGGTAGGTTGACCAAATAGTTTTCGTTCATTAACTCAAGACGGCAAAACAGTTTCCATGCAAACGGTTGGGCATAAAGTCTTCAAACTTTAAGCTTTACATCAGTCTGACCTGTATACATAGTTCCCACATCTACAATATTTACCTCCCTGGGCGGCTATCTTTAGTGGCAAATTTGACAAGCATTGGTAGAACATATTTAATTTTTTTTGTTTTTATAATTCTAGATACATAGGATATTCATATGTGACAATTTTATTTCATTAAAGCTGATGTGCTTATGGTTTTTACAACTTCATGATTAAGTTATCTTATAAATTGAGTTGTTTAATAGCTACCTCTCTGATTTTCTTCTATTAAGCACACAAGAAATTTGCCATCTAAGATGACTGCCAGGGGAGGTAAATATTGTAGATGTGGGAACTATGTATTGATTTGAGGTGATGAGGTCAAGTGACCTTTAACATGAATGGCCAATTTGCTGCCATTGGATCATACATGTTTAACAAACTTCTGTTTTCATACATGCTTTTGGTTTTAGCTCACCTGGTACAGAGTGCCAAGGTCGAGCTAATTATATGTCCGTATTCCATTGTCGACAATTTCTTTAAACAACATCTCCTCCTTAACCACTGAGTCAATTTCAACAAAACTTCACAGGTGTGTTCCTTGCATGAAGCTCTACCAAAGTTGTTCAAAGAATTCCATTCCATGCAGAACTCTGGTTGCTATGGCTAAGGATTTTTTTGAAAACCTTCAAAAATCTTCTCAAGAACCAGAGGACCAGTAGAGATTAGATGTTTTGTATGTAGCATTTTCTAGTGGACCTCTACCAAGTTTGTTCAAATTATTGCCATAGGGTCAAAATTGGCCCCGCCCCAGGGGTCACTTGATTTATATAGACTTATACAGTACACGCAAGATGGGTTTTCCTTTTTCCACCCGTCACGGTGGCGACGACTCTGGGTGACAACGCAAAATTTGCCACCGTGAATCCACCCAGATTCACCCAGATCTTTAAATTACGGTGGACGGCCACGGTGACCATTGCCACCGTGAATCCACGGTGACAACACATATTATGGTGACAACACGGTGGCGACACGATCTATTGAAAAAAAAGAATAAAATTGATAAGATCGCAGAACAATTACCGTATAAGTCGACCAAAATTCTTTTGTATTACTGGTTTATTGCTGTTGCCCTTGTGATCTGTAAGCTGCTGAGTGATGTTGTGTAGTGTTTTCATGTCATTTCTGTGAGCTGCATCGTCTGCTTGTTTTGCCAGCTGGTCAACTTGATTCCTTTTATCTTGTCTGGCACCTCACTTCATTTGTCTGTTTTTGGAGTTGCATTGTATAAGAAAATTTAAAAAGTTTTCTTGTCCAAAACCACAAGTCCTAGAGCTTCAATATTTTGTATGTGGCATTTTCTTGTGGACTTCTACCAAGTTAGTTCAAATTATGACCCGGAGTCGAAATTGGCCCTGCCCAAGGTTTATTCTAATTGATATAGGAAAATTTAAAAAATCTCTGAAACCACTTGAGGCCTAGAGCTTAGATATTTGGTATGTAGCATTATAAGTCAAGTGGACCTCTACCAAGTTTGTTCAAATTATTGCTCTAGGGTCAATATTGTTCCTGTCCCGGGGGTCACTTGATTAATATAGACTTACATAGGAAAATTAAAAAAAAATTATTCTTGTCCAAAACGACAAGGTCTACAAGTTTCAATATTTTGTATGTGGCATTGTCTAGTGGACCTCTACAAAGTTTATTCAAATTATGGACCTGGGGTCAAATTTGTCTTGCCCCGGGGTTAACTTGATTTTACATAGACAATTACTAGTATATAAGTAAAATTGTGATAATCCTCTTGTCAGAAACTACAATGCAAAAGTTTAGATAATTTGTGTGTATCATTGTCCTGTGGACCTCTACCAAGGTTGTTCAAATTATTTCCCTTTGGTCAAAATTGGCCCCGACCCAGGGGTCACTTGATTTATATATGCCCATGTAGGAAAATGTAAAAAATCTTCTTGTCCAAAACCATGAGGCCTTGGGCTTAGATATTTTGGATGAGGCATTTTCTTGTGGATCTCTACCAAGTTTGTTAAATCATTACCATATATAATATTGGCCCAGTCCTGGGGGTCAGTTGATTCCAACAACTACTTAACAGTTGGGGTAGATAACTCTTTACCATGTCAAATAACTTTCCTTGATTTAATTACTCGTTAGTGTTACAATGCTCAGGTGAGCGATATTGTTTTTTCAGCTCATCTGTCACATATTAACATGATGAGTGATTGCGATCACCTTTGGTACATACATGTGTATTCCAGTTACACTTTTAAACCTTGAAGAAATTTCGTCATGATGATCATCTATAAAATCTAGGTCAGGTTTGATATTGGGTCATGTGGGCATAAGAAATGGGTCATTAGGTCAAAGAAAAGACTTGAACAGGTTACAATTTGACGCAATCTTTATGGAAACTATTTACAAATTATTATGTCTGTTGAATAGCATTCTACCCGTTCAATCAGTTCGGTCTGAATATTTATCGTCAACAGGGAAATATGGTAATTTTTTGGTGAAAAGTTAGTCACATGTTTGAGTAATAGAACAACCTTGTGAACATTCCAGAGGTCATAGTATGTATTGATCAAACCATTAGCAAACTTCATCTGACATACTGTTCATTTATATAAAATCTAGTTCAAATTCATTACTGGCTAATGTAAGGTCAGAAGGCCATATGAAATCAAAGTAAAAGCTTGTTCGCTCTGTACAGGTCACGTTATAAACCCATGATTGATCTGTGTGCAAAAACTAATACGCTTGAACAAAACAGGTGCGCCGTCTTTGATGCTTCGCATCAAAATTAGTCTTGTAAGTAATTGCATAAACATGTTTACATTCCTGAGTATTGCCACCTACATTAATTTATACTTATAAATATTCTGTTCTGTTCTTATTATTACATTGGTAAGTTTTCTAAGCATGGTATTAACGAGTATATCATTTATGATGTAATATTCGTACACGTTTCATTGGGAGATAGATATTTTAGTATTTCCTGTATATATTGCAATGGTGTCACAATATTTGCATCCTGCACCATTGAAATTGTTTTACAAAAGTCATACACAGGTGTTACTATACACCTGTGGTATCATTCAAAATGTATGTACTGTGCAATCTCTCCACGAGGAGGTGGCTGTTGTTGAGAGAGTGTAAAGAGAGTAAAACATCAATTTGGGTTGCTAGTATATTAGCTGTAACCGGGAGGTGGCTGTAGTTTGGAGGTGACCATTCATGGAGGTTACACTGTATATATTCACCACTTATAATTACTTTTTTTAAACTGAATAATAGTTATACCCCCAGATATGAAATATATGGGGGCTATATTGGATTCACGCTTGACGGTCGGTCGGTCAGTCCGTGTGTCTGTAGACACAATTTGTCCAGACAATTTCTCAGCAACTACTGACAGGATTTCAATGAAACTTCACAGAAGTGATAAGTAGTAAGCTTAGTTGTGCATGCTGTAACCATTTTTTGTTTGGATTAATTTTCAGTGAGTTATGGCCCTTTGTTTTTTTATACAGTATATACAATAGGCAAATTTTGTCCGGACTATTTCTCATTAACTACTGACAGGAAGTCAATGAAACTTCACAGAAGTGATCAGTAGTAAGCCTAGTTGTGCATGCTTTAACCATTTTTTTTGTTTGGATTAATTTTCACTGAGTTATAGCCCTTTGTTTTTTATACAGTATATACAATAGGCAAACTTTGTCCAGACTATTTCTCATTAAGTACTAAAGGAATTCAGTGAAACTTCACAGCAGTGATAAGTAGTTAGCCTAGTTGTGCATGCTTTAACCATTTTTTGTTTGGATTGATTTTCACTGAGTTATAGCCCTTTGTTTTTTATAAACTATATACAGTAGGCAAATTTGTCCAGACTATTTCTCATTAACTAACTACAGGAATTCAATAAAACTTCACAGAAGTGATAAGTAGCTAGCCTAGTTGTGCATGCATTAAGCTTGTCTTGTTTGGTTAAGTTTTCACCGAGTTATGGCCCTTTGTTGTTTTTATACAGTGTATATACAATATCTCAGCAACTACTCATAGGAATTCAATGAAACTTCACAGAAGTTATAAAAAGTAAGCCAAGTTGTGCATGCAATAACCAGGTTTTGTTTGGATTAATTTTCAATGAGTTAGGGCCCTTTGTTTTATACAATAGGTAAATTTTGTCCAAACTATTTCTCAGCAACTACATGCAGGAATTCAGTGAAACTTCTTAGCAGTGATAAGTAGTTTGCCAAGTTGTGCATCTCCACAATAGGTTTTGTCCAAGTCAATTTTAATGAGTTATGGCCCTTTGTTACTTTTTATATAATGTGTATTTAGAAATTGGTCAGGATATTTCTAAACAACAATTTGCAGGTACATGTATTAAAAAAATGAAAAAGTGTTATATTTCCCTTTGTAAAATGTAACAATAACTATGTCAAGGCGGCATCTGGGGGTATTCATCACCTTTAGTAATAGTTCTAGTTCAGCTTTCCATAGCTGTCATTTGCTCGGCACAAGTCTATGTAAGTTCGGCTTCCATTAGTACTTTCAGTACTTTGATATTTATTGTAGAGTGGTCAGAATGGGGAGTACCAACGACTTGTTCAGAGTCCTGCGGTGTCGGTGTTAGCGTAAGATACAGAACATGTAGTACAGACATTGATACAGATTGTATAAGTGTTTCAACAGAAAAAAACTATGATTTAAGAGCTTGCAATCTTAATTCATGTGCAGGTAGGTAAAATCGGTGTAATTTATTATTTTGATAAATATGTATGTTTGTTATACCCCCAGACATGAAATATTATGGGGGCTATATTAGATTCACAATTAGAATGTGTTCATCTACATTGTATTTAAAATTAATGGATATATTTTTGTTGTCATTTGTTTAAAAGTAGGATTTCAAAGGACTTGGTGATTTAGATTTTTAAAAAACGGGGGAGGGGGGGGGGGGCTTTATCAAGGGAGGGGCTTTTAATAGGAGTTTTACGGTAATAGATTATTATGACAGGAATAAATATTAGCCAATTGATGTTTTAAGATCAAATTTCTTTTTTGTAGTTCATTCAACAACACCTTTACCAACAACAACAACAACAGCAGCAACAACAACAACACAGGGTGTACCATCTTGTAAGTACTGTTCAATGTCTGCAAATTTGCAATAAACAAACATTAAAGCTTGCATCTAGAAAAGTAAAATCTCTGTCTCAAGAAAGGCATTCTTAGTATATTTTCAAAATATGGAACCTTTTTCTTATTTTATCATAAGCTATTCTTTTTACTAAGTATATCACTTCATGTTTCGACTATGGTTGCTGAATTGTTTTAAAGGCTATGTTTAGCCATTTTTAGCTCATCATAGCGTGAAGTGCTCGAGGTGAGCTATTGTGATTGCATGATGTCCGTCATCTGTCTGTGCATCCATACGCACCCAGGAGACACTATGGGTTTAGGGGTAGTACATACAGACCGCCACTGTGGGGAAATTGTTGCTTGTGGGGTGCATAAAAGTTGCTTGTGTGGTTAAAAAGAGAAAAAAAGATCAAAGGTGGTACCCCATAATGTAGGTCTCGTGAAAACATCAGTGCGTCAACAATTAATTCCATGCAGAACTCTGGTTGCCAAGCAATGGCAACCAATAGGAAAATCTTTAAAAATAAATCTTGACCTAGAGCTTAGATATGTTGTATGTAGTATTGTCTAGTGGACCTCTACCAAGTTTGTTGAAATTATGGCCCTTGGGTCAAAATTGACTCCGCCCTGGGGATAACTTGATTTTACATAGGCTTATATAAGAAACATTTAAGAATCTTCTTGTCAAGAACTATATTGTCTAGAGCTTGATATTTGGTGTATACCACTGACTAGTGGACCTCCACCAAGTTTGTTCAGATTATGGACCTGGGGTCGAAATGGCTCTGCCCTGGTGATAACTTGATTTTACAAGGTCTCATATAGCTAAGTTTTGAAAAATCTTCTCATTGGAAACCACAAGTCTCTGAGCTATGATATTTGGTGTGAAACATTGTCTAGTACACCTCTACCAAGTTTGTTCTGGCCCCTGAGTCAAAATTGACTCTGCCCCCAAGGTCAATTGATTTTGCAATTGGTCATTTTTAGCTCACATGTCACAAAGTGAC
The DNA here is from genome assembly GCA_964023205.1 of Lutraria lutraria. Taxonomy (NCBI): domain Eukaryota; kingdom Metazoa; phylum Mollusca; class Bivalvia; order Venerida; family Mactridae; genus Lutraria; species Lutraria lutraria. The sequence goes on along the minus strand of OZ026844.1, from coordinate 25,207,478 downwards.
AAAGGGAGCTATTAGGATCACTCTCCGTCTGGCGTCGTGCGTTGTCAAACTTTATGTTGTGACCACACTAGGGGCCACATTTTTGGCTCAATTTTAGCAAAACTGGGTCAGAACGTTAATATCAACAAAATCTCGGACGAGTTCGATATTGGGCCATTTGGGGTCAAAAACTAGGTCACCAGGGCCAAATAAGGGAAAACCTTGTGAACACTTTAGAAATCACTGTTTTGAATTTATCTTCATGAAACGTTGTCAGAATGTTTATTTTAATAATATGTAGGTCAAGTTTGAAAATGGGTAATTTCTGTAGTAAAATTAGGTCACTAGGGCAAATTGCTGGAAAACCTTGTGAACACTCTAGAAGTCACTGTTTTGATTGGATGATCATGAAACCTTGTCAGAATGTTTGTCTTCATAATATCTTGGACGAGTTCGAACATGGGTCATCTTGGGTCAAAAACTAGGTCGCTAGGTCAAATCTTAAGAAAAACCATGTTAACACTGTAGATTTCACAGTTATTATTGGATCTTCACCAAACTTTGTCAAATCGTTTGTTTTAATGATATAACAGTCAAGTATAAATATGGGTCATCTGGGGTCAATAACTAGGTCACTAGGTCAAATCTTAGGAAAACTTTGTTAACACTGTAGATGTCACAGTTTTAATTGGATCTTCACCAAACCTTGTCAAAATGTTTGCCTCAAAGATATGTGGGTCAAGGATGAACATGGGTCAGCCGGGTTCAAAAACTGGGTCACAAGGTCAAATCTTAGGTAAAAATCTTGTAAAAGCTCTAAATGTCATGGTTTTGATTGGATCTTGGCCAAACTTTGTTAGATTGTTTGTCTTAATGATATTAAGGACAAGTTCAAATATGGGTCACCTAGGGTCAAAAACCAGGTCACAAGGTCAAATCTTAAACCTTATTAACACTGTAGATGTCAAATTTTGATCATATCTTCACCAAACCTAGTCAGACTGTTTGTCTTAATGATATGTAAGACAAATTCGAACATAGGTCGTCTGGGGTCAAAAACTAGGTCACCGGTTCAAAACAATGTTTTAATGAGTGAACAGTGATTGTCATGTGAGCGATATAGGGCCATCTTGGCCCTCTTGTTTTGGTGAGTGATTATAGTGCCATCATGGTCCTCTTGTTTTGGAAAGTTATGTTTATTGTTTGTTTATTATTTTTATTGTTATTTCTTTGAAATTTTTTAGCTCACCTGATTCATCAGGTGAGCTTTTAGGATTCGTGAATGTCCGGCGTCCGGCATCCGCCGTCCGTCCACAATTAGTTTGTTTACACTCTAGCAACCGCAGCTCTTTACGAATCTTGATTAAACTTGCTCACAATGTATATGGCCACAATGTCTCGGCTAAGTTCGATTATGGGCAAAATCTGATAATAACTTCTAGAGTTATGGGCCCTTGAATTACAAAATTTGCTATATTTAGCTTGTTTACACTCTAACGCATTCATTTATTCACCAATCCTGATCATATTTTCAGTAAATGTGTATAACCAAATGATCTTGGACAAGTTCGATTATGGGCAATATCGGACCAGAACTTCAAGAGTTATGGGCCCTTGACTTAGAAAATTTGCTATATTTTAGCTTGTTTACACTCTAGCACCTACATTTATTCACCGATCCTAATAATATTTTCAGTAAATGTGTATAACCTAAAGATCTTGGACAAGTTCGATTATGGACGGAATCGGATCCAAACTTCAAGAGTTATGGGCCCTTGATTTTGAAAATTTGCTATATTTTAGCTTGTTTACACACTAGCGCCTTCATTTATACACCGATCCTAATAATATTTTCAGTAAATGAGTATAACCAAAAGATCTCGAACAAGTTCAATTATGGGCGGAATCGGACCATATCTTCAAGAGTTATGGGCCCTTGACTTAGCAAATTTGCTATATTTTAGCTTGTTTACACTCTAGCGCCTTCATTTATTCACCGATCCTAATCATATTTACAATGAATGTGTATGACCTTATGGTTTTGGACAAGATAAGTTATGGGTGGAATCGGACCACAACTTCAAGAGTTATGGACCCTTGGATTAGAAAATTTGCTACGTTTTAGCTTGTTTAACAGTATTATACCTTCATTGTTGGTTTTGATCTCAAAATCTACGTAAAAATTAGTTTTACGAGATGGAAACTATATTACCTGGTCATTGATTAATGGCCTTTGTTCTCAGGTGAGCGATAAAGGGCCAATGTGGCCCTCTTGTTTATTATAATATTTATACATGTATTTTTTAATTGTCTTTATACAGCATTAAGGGGCTAGAATAGTAAAGAAAATGATATACTTGTGTTATGAAAGTTGTAATAGAAAATATTTTTATGTTATGTAGCATGGAGTGAATGGTCTAGTACCATAAAATGTTCAGTGACTTGTGGAGATGGCTATGGTGAACGGTTACGAAATTGTTCCTCTGGAAGTAATTCTGATTGTTCGGGAAATTACTGGAAAGTGTCCCGTTGTAATCCACGAGAGTGCTTAAGTATGACTTCCATATTTACAAGTTGCCCAATCTTTAGTACTCATTATGCTTGCATTAAATCTAAAACTGTTTTGCAAATTCAGCATTATTTTGTCATTTATATATTTTTTTTAGAATTTTCTGATAAATTTTTTTTTTAAAAATTGAATAGGAATGTTTTTTTCTACATTTATGATGATTAGTGGTCTGTAAGATAGTATGATTTTTTGCTGAAAATTTCTAATTTTAAAGTAAACATTCTGAAAATTGTCATAGCTGTTCATAATTTTTCAAATGGACTGACTTCAAACTTGTATAATATCACATGTTTGTATGTAAATACTGGTTTAATATTATGTATTTTTTTTATTTGACAAGTTGATGGTGTGTGGGGAGCTTGGAGCTCATGGGATACTTGTACTGTTTCCTGTGGTGGTGGGTCATCTTCAAGGTCAAGGTCATGTGTTTACCCGGACGTAAACAACCAAGGTGCTCCTTGTAGCGGAAATGCGAACCAACAGCAAACTTGCAATGACAATAACTGTCCAGGTAAACAGGTTGTTCAAACCATCAAGCTGTATTGTGCCTTGTGTTATATTTCATTACTCGTATACAGTATAACCTCTTCAGAACGGCCCTCTCTTAAGTAACAACCTCCCTTCAACAACAGTATGAGTTTTTCCACTCTACAATTTAACCATCAATTAAACCTCCCTAGAGCAACAACCTCTCAACAACAACATAATTTTACTACTCCAAAAGGGTGAGGTTGCACTGTATATCAATAACGCAGATTTGTCAATTCTCATTTTAAATGCTTGTTTGATAAACGTTTTTGTTTATTTTAACAATGTTAAGACTATCCAAAGGCTCAAAATTCACACAATGCAACTCAAATGTCTGTATGAGATTATGAAAACTTAGTGTTTTCGTTATATATTCCTAAGTATTATTAGGCCAATGTATGGTATATGGTATATCAAATCTCAATGTATGCTATACCAAATCTCGATGTACAAATGTAAGGTATATTAAATCTCAATGTATGGTATATCAAGTCTCGATGTAAGGTATATCAAATGTCAATGTATGGTATATCAAATCTCACTGTAAGGTATATCAAATCTCACTGTATGGTATAGCAAATCTCAATGTAAGGTATAGCATAGCTCAATGTTTGGTATATCAATCTCAATGTAAGGTATATCAAATCTCAATGTATGGTATATCAAATCTCACTGTATGGTATAGCAAATCTCAATGTAAGGTATAGCATAGCTCAATGTATTGTATATCAAATCTCAATGTATGGTATATCAAATCTCACTGTATGGTATAGCAAATCTCAATGTAAGGTATAGCATAGCTCAATGTATGGTATATCAAATCCCAATGTATGGTATATCAAATTTCAATGTAAGGTATATCAAATCTCACTGTATGGTATAGCAAATCTCAATGTAAGGTATAGCATAGCTCAATGTATGGTATATCAAATCTCAATGTATGGTATATCAATCTCACTGTAAGGTATATCAAATCTCGATGTTTGGTTTATCAAATCTCAATGTATGGTATATCAAATCTCACTGTAAGGTATATCAAATCTCACTGTATGGTATAGCAAATCTCAATGTAAGGTATATCAAATGTCACTGTAAGGTATATCAAATCTCACTGTATGGTATAGCAAATCTCAGTGAAATGGATATTATTTCTAAATACAGTAAATATGCAATGCCATGTATTTAATTATGAAATTATAAGTGATTGTTGATCAATTTATATTGTTTAAAACACACGCATTTGGCAAAAATATTGAAGAATTGATATTCAAATACTTTCATAAACGTAAATCGCGTAATGGATGATCATGTTTCAGAAGTTTCACTGCACATGTCAACTATACGGATATTAGGTGTACAAACTTTGTCACAGTTGATGTAAAATAGATAAATTTTCATGAATCAGTAAGTTGGTCTTGTTTCCAACTACACTTCTAACATGAAAAAGTTACATTTCAGTTGATGGATCATGGGATAACTGGGAAGCCTGGTCACAGTGTTCACAATCATGTGATGATGGTCTGAAAACTCGTACTAGAACATGTATGTTTCCAAATGACTCTCCTCATGGAGCTGATTGTAGTGGACAAAATACAGATACCACAGTTTGCAGGAAAGCACTTTGTGAAAGTATGAATTCATAATTTTCTGATGCCCATGTTATATGTACAGTCAAACCAATGAACAAATGTCACCCTTGGGAAAGACAAATTGTGGCCTTTAAGGACAGTTGGCCTTTTTTTAGGGGGGATCATTTTGTTTTAAAACAAAGGAACTAGTGATTTATAAACACTTGACATCAGACACCCCTTTTTATTCAAGAGCTAGAGGACATTTATATGGTTTACTAAACTACAAGCCACAAATTGACACATTACACCAATGTTAACTTGATGTTGCATTATATCATTGAATTAATGTAAATTACATGTATATATAAAGAATATGGCAAGAATAACTGATGTAGAATAAGCAGATTTACTAAGAAAGTAAGTGCTTGATTATAACCTTAATTGTTTGAAATTGATCATGTAACATCATTGTTGCCAAGGTGATGGTTCCTGGTCTTCATGGTCATCTTGGTCTAAATGTACATCAACTTGTGGAGATGGTATAAAATTCAGGGCAAGAACATGTCTGTTTGATAACAGTAAACCACGGGGCAAGGATTGTGTTGGCGATACCATTGACCGAACTTCTTGTCAAAATGCTCTCTGTTCAGGTAGGCTTTCTGAGGAAATGGAAACACCAGTTTTAGTTCAATCACAAAATGATGTGGATTATAATTACTCTTTCTATACTAAGTACTGAAAGTAATCATGGAAAATGAACTCACAAAGACTTGATCTTCAACATAGAATGGGAACTAGTTTAACAATTGCATGGCGCATGAAGTAAAACATAGCACTTTGGTCCACATCAGAATTCATGTGCCCTGAGTGAGTGAATGCTATGGCAAGTTGAACTATCTTTTGGTTTCTAATAATCAACATTTCTAATGGTCAAATGCTTTTGAATATCACTCAAGATTACACCTATAATACTTTGACTTCATAAGCTAAGTTTATATCATCAGTTAAGTCATATATTAATGTAAAAATGGTCATTGATTAGAACTGAATTCCACCATACTTAGTAGTTTAATATTTTCTAGTGTATATTTGGTATATTGATAATGATACCACTTATCTATATGTTTTCAAACATCTACATTTTGAATTATGATAGTTATGTGATGTTCAATATTTTTTCCCATGTTGATTGATTCATACAAATTGGTCATCCTTGTAGTAAGTGTCTTTTGTACTTTTAAGTTGATGGTTCATGGATTAATTGGTCATTTTGGTCGCAATGTTCAGCTACCTGTGGTGATGGATTTCGCTTGAGAACAAGAATCTGTAAGTATGATCCTGTAGCCCCACATGGAGCTGCATGTACTGGGGACAAGAGAGAAATTGACAACTGTGCACAAAGTGAATGCCCAGGTTGGTATAATCATGATATATGTGACTATGTATATGCATATTATAAATATTAATGTTTAAAGAAAAACTGAGAAGGGATGAAAGTATACTTGCATGTTTTAAGTAAATCTCTTTAGTTTTGATAAATGATTTTATAAACTTTAGACTGAGATGTTCTTGTGTGAAAAAAGTGTATGTATTAGAAAACAGTATGTAGACACATTTATATTATTACATTTTTTATTTGATTCTTACAATGCATTTCTTACAGTTGATGGTGTTTGGGGTGGGTGGGGGGTTTGGCAGAAATGCTCACTTACATGTGGTTCAGGCACACAGGTGAAGACACGCACCTGTATGTATAGGGGCCATTCAGCCAACCCACCCCATGGCCAACCATGTGCTGGTGAGGGACACTTGTCTCAAAGCTGTAATACACAGTCTTGTGCAGGTATTGTTTTACGTATTCTATGCGTGTTGTTTAGTTAGTCACAAAAATTATTTTTCTAGAGAATAATACATGTACAGTGCAACCTCTCCAAAGCAACACCCTTTAGGAGAAGCAAAGTTATGTTGCTGCTGAGAGGTTGTTGCTCTAGAGAGGTTAAATTAGTAGTGGAAAAAAATCATGCTGTTGTTGAAGAGAGTTAGTTCATGAAGATAGGCCACTTTGGAGAGGTTGCACTGTACTTTAACATGGAGCTGAGTCATGAACTCTTGATGTGTGCTGTGCTTTCATAACATTAAGGAGTTTTTAATAAGGAGGTGAATCTCTTGTCTGGGCATGATAAATCATAGGCCACATGCTGTTATTGGTGTATCAGTCACAACATGTTCTTATGCCACTTAATGTCACCTTGATTGAATCCATCTAGAATTTCACTTTCATTTTAGATTTCAGAAATTTCAATGGAAATAATTGACCTTGAGGAGCATAGGTCATTTCCGTGGTTACAAAATTCAGTAAAAAAATTTGAAAAAACTTACTGAGCATGTGATATTTGTCATTATTAAATGATGAACTGGTAAACTTGAAAAATGAAGTCAGACAAATATTGGACAATCCTAAACTACAGAAGCATGCTACTGTAGAACTGGTTTTATACGCGTTAGTTTTATTTTTGCTAATATTCGCGAATCGAATACCTCGCGAATTCATAAATATCGCGAATAAATATTGAGTTTTATGTATTCAAAAATGAGTATGTCCGGAAATACGAACTTAAGTCACTATTAGTATTTTATTGTAGAATAATCAGTTTAGTTAATCTGATGAAAGCAAAATATTAACAATAAACATATACCTTTAATGTTTGCATTCTATTTTTTATAATATTGCTTTTACTCAACTTTTGTTTGTTGAACAATTTTTGACATCGTTTGAACATACTAGTAACAGTTTTTCACACTTCCCTACTGTTTGTAAAACATAACTTCCACAACAACCCCTAACTATTATCAATCTATTGTTATTATACTTTAATCACAACTTAAATGTCTTACAGATCAGGTGTGACACACAAATACCAAAGCAACAACAGCATGTCTTTGATCGCACTTTAATCCTGCCTGATGACGAAAACAGCTGCTTTTTAACAAAAAACGCGAAATTTTGACCTTGCGAAATTAAAGCGTTCTACAGTATATTATATCCTTTTCAGTGGATGGCAGATGGTCAGAGTGGTCTAATTTTAGTCCCTGTAATGCTACATGTGGGGGTGGTTTCAGACACAAAGCAAGATTATGTCTATTTGATGATAATGCACCACATGGTAGAGATTGTGATGGAAGCCCTAATTTTGTGGAGCAATGTAATTCTCAACAGTGTCCAGGTAGATATACTCCATGCTTTAGCATTTGGTTAGTTGTATCAAGGACTTCTATACATACAATTCATGGATTTAATACTTCCGTGTTAACAGAAGTAATCAAATCCCGCGATAGTGACAGGTGAATCAACGGGATTTCATGCTCCTGTTTACAATGGCGAAAATACGAAAACATCCGAGATTATCTGAACGTTTACAACAGTGAAAATATCCGTGGTATTCCAAATGTTTAATCCCGGAGACAAAAGGATAATAATAAATGTCTGCCATCTTGGAATTTAAAATGCTTGACTGATGCCTTTTTCAGTGCATATAACTTATACAGTTCTGGATTTTAAGTGTATCTCAATATTTTTATGAAATTTGTTGCATCCCAACCAATTTCCTGTGACCAATTGCCAGAGTTTTTTAGTATATTTAAGTTTGTAAACACCCGACTACAACTGTCGGACATTGCCGAGTATATAACAATGCATTGTGGGATCGTCTCTCGATATCATTTGAGCTATTTTTAGCAGTTGTGAATCCATGTATGTATATAAGTCCTTGGTTAAATATAGGTATGGTTGTCAAAAATAGGAATAAATTATAAATTACTGTATGAATAAATGCAAATCTGAAAATTTCAAATTGATTGTTTTTGATATGCATACTTATTAGTATAGACTTGATATAATGAGCGTTATATTTTTTCATTGTCTCTATCCCAGATATTGTAACCAACATAATTCTGTTGATTTATTTTTAGTAAATGGCAAGTTAACAGATTGGCAAGAATGGACATACTGCTCAGCTAGCTGTGATGGTGGTATTAGATCTAGGAAGAGGGAATGCTATTTTCCTTTAAATGTTCCTCATGGTTCTAATTGCACTGGGAGTCTGGTGGAAGATGGACAATGCAATGAATCTCCTTGTCCAAGTAAGATAATCTTTCAAAACAACTTGCCATGATTGTTTATCTACATGAGACAGTGTGTTTTGAGTAAGAAGCAGGCCTGTACCCATAAGATCAAGGTAACACTTGAAGGTTAAATATTGGGTTTACTTTGTCTAGGCTGCAACTCAATTGTTCATTGAAAGGAATCTAAATTCTTTATTGTTAGTGACAAGTGTCTCTTTACTGTGATGAGGGCGAAAATAACATTAACACGTCCATGTCAAAGTGGCGTGTGTGGGTATTTGTCACATCTGTGACAAGCTCTAGTTATTTATCACACAAGAAACATTATTTAAAATAAAATTTTCATAAGCTGTAGGGCATTGTTCTCACTTGCAGTACATGTATTATTCATGATTATACATAGAGATGTCAATGTTTAATTAGGATGAGACTAAAACATAAATTATCAGTGTATGTGTCTACCTTTACTTCATACAGACTCACTTAGTGTCTAGACCCTTTACCTCACATAATATATTACCTAATACATCTGTAAAAATGTAATATCTCATTAAAGATATAGTTCAGTGCATTGGTTAGTTGTGATGAACAATGCTTGTTATATTTAAATAAATATCACTAGTCATTGGTTTTGTATTCATATAATATTTCTTGATCTATTTCCAGCAACAACTACCACAACAACAGAAGCACCAGGTGTGTTTTTAACTCAGACATTGATGTTTTCTATTATGGAATAACTTATCATTCTCTGATATAAAGGTCATGATCTCTTCATTACTACATGTACAGTATTTAGACAATAAACTACATGCACTGATTTAGCACTACTTATCACTATACTGACTGTTGCTTGAAAAAATCATCTGGAGATTGTGATTCAATTTATTTGATTTATCTGTTATTTACTGGCCCATTTGACAGCTATAGTCATTTCAGAGCCACCCCAGAGAGGGGAGATAAGATACAGGAGAACCAGGCATTTACATACCTACTCTTTTCAAATACCTGTAGTTCTTCCTGGTTCTTTATCATGCCTGGCATAAAGCACTGATAAACGACCCACGACCTTTCATATAGGTAGCCCAGCGTGTTACCACTCAACCACCCATCACCCTTTGTGATTCAATACCATTAACATAATTTTAAACTTGTACTTAATCAAGTTTGTGTTACAATGGATTTGATAATTCAGTTCCTGGACATTGGTCAGACTGGAGTGTATGGACAGACTGTTCTTTAACTTGTGGAAGTGGTACTCATTCACGTAGCAGAACTTGCCTTTATCCTGATCAATCTTTACATGGCGAAAAATGTCCCGGGGATAAGAATCAGACTGCTAGTTGCAATACCCAACATTGTCCAGGTTTGTGATTATATTTAAAATTACACTCAAACCTGTGATAGCGGCAAATAAAGGCCACCCTGTGAATAAAGGCCATTCTTTTAAAACATATATTCACTGGTCATTTATAACAAAATAACATCCAAATAAAGACCACCTGTCAATAAAGGCCATATGATGTCTTTCCCAAGGGTGGCCTTTGTTAACAGGTTTTACTGTATATAATCATCATTTGATGTATATTATACATATACAAATAGCTGCTACATTTTGATTTACTGTTTTCATACAGTTCAATGTTTTTGGTGCTTTTCTTAATATTTGCGTATAAGTTTGTACAGTGTATCTTCTGAAATCCGGACACCCATGGGACCGGCCAAAATGTCCGGATTTTGGAAGTTTCCGGAATTGAGAAGTCTATAAAATTATCTGAACAAGTACAGATGTTAAATGTCAGAGTTTTTTAATGGTGAAAATAGGGACATCTTTGTTTATGCATAATACAATATGATGTTATTATTACTAAGACAGGATTCAAAAATAAAAGATAAACATTAGTAAGATTTATTAATCAAAATATAATATTTTCTCGAAAAGGAAGATACCGACAATACATTTTTACTTACAAAAATGAACCTGTCAAAATTGTTAATGAGTGTAAAGATTTGGAAATATATTTTAGTAAAATGGTTCATCTTACAAATGCAAACTGACATATTGTGATTCTAACACATGTCAAAATATACTAACACCACTGATTGGTAAACAATTGAAAGAGAACAATGACATTTTGCCAGGCTCAGGGTTAAAAATCGCGGGACTAATTAAGGATGACACTTTCTGCACTGTCCGGATTTTGGAAGTAAAATTGCACTTACATAAACCAAAATTTATGAAAATATCGTCCGAAATTCAGAATTCAGAAGTTCCGGAATTCAGAAGTCTAGTTTACATTGAAATAGAGGGAGAAATTTCGGGACCAAGGAAATCGTCCGGATTTCAGAAGTGTCCAGATTTCAGAAGTTACACTGTATTTAGAACTATTTGATTGGAGAAGTAGAATATTAAAAACACTTTTCATGTGGTAAATAGATTGTTACATAAGGTATATTAAAATTTGGTTATTCATTGTTTTACTTTCCTAGGTCTACATCCCACAGGGATTGCAATTTTGCTTGCACGTTACAGTTGTGTGAATACAGTGTTTATTGTACATTCTTTTGCACTTACAATACGGTCCCTGTCTCGTACACTTGATAGACATGCTATTTGTATACATTTTCAGGACTCAGGCAGTACCTGAATATTGGTCCTCATCCATCACTAAAGCTTGGATGAGGGAACATTTTACATCATACTATTAATCCAAGTTACAGTTAACAGTTTCTAGCAGTATTAAGATGTTTATATAATGTTATTTTATGACAGTGGATGGAGTTTGGTCATCATGGAGTGTATACAGCTCATGTTCAGCAAGTTGTGGAAATGGAACACATATACGGACAAGAGCATGTGATTTTGATTCAAGGTAACAGTGAAAATGTGTTACATTTTGTATGTTAATGATTACTCATGTTATTGCATGGACTGTTTATTTATTATGAAACAATATGTAGTAACCTTAAGGTATCCGTTCTGGCTTTATATGCTAAAAAAACGTAAAATAACATTTTAAGTTATTTACAAAGATTAAATATCATACTTTAATACCAAGCAACAAAAAATCCTGACAGAAAGCGCAAAATTAGTGTTTTATTGCAATAAACACTGCACCCGTTTATTGACTTTACCTTATCAGCGTTAACCATCTCTAATGTGTTGTGCGTTGTATTGGTACGATATGATACTATTAATTCGTTAATGACAAGTGCACGAAGTGCTCATGATGAGCTATTGTGATCGCGTGATGTCCGTCGTTCGTCTTCCGTGTGTGTGTGTGGGGGGGGGGGTTTGTGTAGCTATCATGATGAGGTACATTTTTGGTCGTGAAAATATGTGACAATTCTAAGGGTAACATTTACAAGATTTTAGGGTTAGGGTTAGATCTCAATTAGTTGTGTATAAGTCATTGCCAGTCAATTCCCCCCAAAAAAGGGAGATTTAGGGGAGATATAGGGGACCTGAGTTACATACCGAGGTATACCTCGGTTTGATTTCTGTGAAAATGGTATACAAAGTGAGGTACATTTTATAATTTGATAGTAATGTAACGTAAGACTGTGTGTGTGTGTGTGTGTGCGTATGTGCGTCAACAATTGCTTTAAAGACGTTTTCGGTAGTTCTCTACATTTTTCACATAGACATATAGGAAAAATTAAAACTGATCTATGATTTTTTTTTAAACTTTGCATAATCGTAGCGTATGATAACAGAAACATTTTAAACGAAAAAAAATTGGGGGTCACTGATCTCGTTTTTGAGTTATCTGCCCTAGAATTTGAATTTTTGCTTATTTTAGGTCATTTCAAGGGCAGATAACTCATACATAAATCTCAAATACCATGGTTTTACTTTTGGTTAATATTTTTCATTTTATTCTTGGTCTAAAAACAAAATTTCATACAATTCCATTTAATATTTATATTGTCTTTTCTCAGTTGAAGTTAAGAGACTGAAAATTCTTCAAAATTAGGCCATTTTTTAAGAAAATTGGCATTGGCTTAGGTAAAGAAAGAAAAAAATATAAAAAAAACTCCTTAATAATTCATGAAATATTTCACGATGACATGAAAAGAAGTCGGCTTCCAAAAATGAAAATTGATTCGGCCTTGCTTTCCATTATGTTGAATTATCTGCCCTTGAATTGACCTAAAATAAGCAAAAAATCCAAATTCAAGGGCAGATAACTCAAAAACGAGATCAGTGACCCTCAATTTTTTTTCGCTTAAAATGTTTCTGTTATCATATGCTACGACCATGCAAAGTTTAAAAAAAATTCATTGATTGGTTTTTTAATTTTTCCTATATGTCTATGTGAAAAATGTAGCGAACTACCGAAAACGTCTTTAAACAACATCTCCTTCTTAACCAGCTGGCCAATTTCAACGAAACTTTACATGGATGTTCCTTGCATGAAGCTCTACCAAAGTTGTTAAAAAATTTAATTTCATTAAAAACTCTGGTTGCCATGGCAACCAATAGGAAAATTTTTAAAAATCTTCTTGTCTAAAACCACAGGGCCTAGAGCTTAGATATTTGGTGTGTAGCATTGTCTAGTGGACCTCTATCAAGTTTGTTCAAATTATTGCCCTTGGGTCAAAATTGGCCTCGCCCCAGGGTTCACTTGATTTTACATATAGACTTATATAGGGAAATTTAAAAAATCTTCTTGTCTGAAACCAAAAGACCAAGAGCTAAGATATTTGGTATGTAGCATTGTCTAGTGGACCTCTACCAAGTCTGTTAAAAGTATGGCCCCACGGTGAAAATTAGCCCTGCCATGGGGTTCACATGATTTATATAGGCTTATATAGGATAACAACAAAAAATCTTCTTGTCCAAAATATCAAGGCCTTGACCTTACATATTTTGTATGTAGCATTGTCTGGTGGACATCTACCAAATTTATTCAAATTATTGCCCTAGGGTCAAAATTAGCCCCGCCCCCGGGTCACTTAATTTTACAAAGGCTCATGATAATTTTCTCTAAGAGTCTTTTTATCTGGTGAGCGATATAGGGCCATCATGGCCCTCTTGTTTATTTATGGCGTATTACGTAATAAACAGCGGGGTTCAGGGTACAAAATTTCTTTAAAGTCAAGTATCTAACGAACCGAGGACGTTATAAAAAATCTGAGGCACGGTTCCCTGCATTATACATTTATAGTCATTTAAAGGCTATTTGTTGTAATATATTCAAATATACAGAATAGTTATTGTTGTTCAAAAATTTGTAAATTACGTGCGATATTAGTTTATAGAAGACCAATCAAATGTAATATTTGTTTCAAATCACTTGCAATGCACTTTATACAGTGGGTTTATTTTAGTATATAATTATGGTTTAGTTTTTAAATCTATAAATTGGTGAAACTTGATTTGACTTGACATCCAAGCCCGATACCTTAAAGCAGCTTATCTTTCAATAGCATTTATAGAAAGTGCTTAGTTTGTCAGGGGAAGAATCATTTGAAATGTGTGGATCATTATAATCTAAGGTTATTAATTTGAAGCTGTGTTTTTATTGCATGTTTTATTGAGGGTTGAGGTAAAGTTTTACAACAAAAGTATAGTTGTTTTAAATAATTAAAAAGTATTTAACGCAACAGTGATTATAGACGAAGTTAAAACTTAAATCATATTGATTTTCATTGTTCAAAAACTTAAATAGTTCAATACTTAAAAATAAATTCTAAATGTAATAATGATAATTAAGACTTTATTTATAGGGGCAACACAGTTAGGCAATGCCCACAGGTACTTAACTTAAAATCAAATTTTGGCTGTATAGGCTACTTATGTCTAATAATATTGAATGTATTCAGATTTTGAGCATTTTGCACCTACAATGTATATGGGTATATAATGAATTCCATATTCCCTAAGTAATTGAGAAGATTTTCTTGTAAATTAAAGTCTTGTACTCTTATTGTAGATTTTCGTCTGTTTTGTTGTTTTCAGGTATGATAAGGGAGAAAACTGTACAGGAAGTAGTGAACTGAAAGGTTACTGTTGGGCTGGATATTGTCCAGGTAAAACATAGACCTAGTTTCATAATGATCATACAGCACTTAATCTGATCATATTGTATTTCTTCTCTTATAGAAATAAATTTCAAGTTTTATCAGTTTTATGCAGTAAGACCCCTAAAAACCTGAATTCCCTGAAGATCAGGTGGTCTTTCAAGTCCCATTTGTTTTAGAATTTTTCAAAAGTTCACAGAAAACCGGACTTTTGGTCCAGTCAAGAAGGGGTCCGTTTTTCAGGGGTTTAACTGTATATTGTATATTTGTCTACGCTTATTGTTAACTTTATTTGAAATATAAAGGACTAGCCTCAAACAAGTTAGTCTGCAATCTGAGTTGTGTATTGAGTAGCATGATAAAATGCCAAGTACCTTATAATTATCCATGACACAGAATGATGGTTGATTCTGTTATGAAAGTACACCAAGAATGTATGATTATTTCTGCTAAATCTATTTCAGTTGACGGTGTATTGACTGCCTGGAATGCATGGCGAACCTGTTCAGTAACTTGTGGAGGGGGCACTCAACAAAGAAGCCGTAGTTGTTTTCATCCTAAAGGAAAACCTATTGGAAAAGACTGTGTTGGTGATACTACAGAAACTCAAAATTGTGGAACAGATTATTGTCCTGGTAATTCTTCATAGTAAATGTTTATCAATTTAGTGAAGAATTGTAGAGCCAATTATCAAGATACAGTCAAACCTATGAACAAATGCCTGGACTGTATTCTAACCAGTACTATATATCTTACCCTTCGAGGAGCCAGCAACTTCTCCTCATGTGCTGAAAAATCAACATTTTTGTCTAATCTTCATAGAAGGATATAACCAGCTACAACTGAGATTCAAACCATGATCTCTTGGTTACAAGGCCAACATATTAATCAATGGACCATGGCCTGAAACGTTTTAAATAACAAGTGAGGAAAATGATGGACAGTTATAGTATTTTTGCAATATTGTTGTTCATTATTTCAGCCCTTCGAAAGAAAGCCATCAAATTTTGAACTTTTCTTGAACTATTCATGAAGTCATGAAGTATGAATAACTATTTGACAGGGGTAAAAAATGACTGTTAGGGTTATTGCTACCATTTTAGTTGATGGACAACTTAGTCTATGGTCAAATTGGACAAATTGTCCTGTGACATGTGGTGGTGGCATTCAAATAAGAAATCGAACATGTGACTACCCGCTTGATAGGCCCAAGGGAAATGATTGCATTGGAGATCTCGATCAGACAAAACCTTGTAATGATGGACTTTGCCCAAGTAAGTTTTTGATAAATATTATATGTAATTGTTTTTAAATCAAACTTTCTAAACTTGAACTTCATGATATCAAAATGTTTGTTCATCTGTGTACAGTATAAGGAATTCACTAAGGTTTAAAAAAATATTTGTTTCTGGGTACATGCCCTTCTCTAATTTTTCCCGGGATGTTTTTTAGGTCCAGTGAACTTTCTTCCCTTTCTCACTATTTTTGCCTTTCCGCATGCTTTCATGAGCCAAAAAAAATCCCAACCTATCTACATATTCTTAATGAGCACTGAGTAAGCAGAAACAAACAATTTCTTTTTTTTCGCGAAGGTGTCTAACCTCACTTTTGACCTATATTTCTTGGCATGACGTATTAATTATTCAGAAGAAATTCCTCATTCTTTTGGATGATTCAGAGGAAACCCTTCCTTCCATTGGGTGAAATCTACAAGCGTAAAAAAGTTATGACCATGCCAACTTATAGCGAGTCTGCAACTGTTTAATGTGTACTTCTTGTGGTTGTAAAATTTGTAAAGTAAAAATGTACGAAAATGTATTCTTATGCGGTCGAAATAGAGTTATATACCGTTCTTTACAAACATTTTACATTTATTGGAATTAATATACAGTAGATATGTCTAAATAAGTAAGTGATTTAGCTGACCTAACATTAACATTTTAAGGCGCGACCTAATTGGACTGCTAGCGATAAGTTGTGTTCACACGGTACTATAATGGCAATTTAGGAATTTCATGAAAATTATACTTTTGGTTTTAACAGTGTAAATAACATTAAAGAAACTTTGCGACTGTCTTTTTAAAGACATTTCTTGTTAAACCTAAGGTAAAATGATGAATATACTTATAATACTGTACTTATTTGGATGTATGTTACTTGCTAAATATTTTTATTTCTTTGATAGTTACCCTAGATACTTCATTCTAGGAAACATTTTGAAATAGATGTAAGAGTTGTTGCCCTTGTTGAAAAAGAACAGAATAATGTCAATTTAAACTAATATTGCATGGTGACCTATGTTTTTCTTCACTAAATTAGATTGAAATTGTGTTTTTGCATCTTTAAACCATGGGTTTTCATTGAAATGCATCATCTTTTTCTCAAATCTTTGAAAATCGGATACTCCCCATAGTCTCTAAATGCTAATTTAAAATCATTGTACCAGTAGTTCACTTTCAGTCATAGAAGTTAAAAGTTGTAAAGATTCTCAAAATCTGTTTGCTCCATTTTGAGATAATTATTTTGGACATTATGGGTATAAAACTTTACTGGTTTAATGAAGTGCTTGCATCAAAAACTTCTACTTTGATTTCAGTTGATGGAGTATGGTCAAACTGGGCTGTATGGTCAGCATGTTCCAAGACTTGTGGATCAGGATCCCAGTCCAGATCTAGACAATGTGAATATGATAGGTAAGTATAATGTACTGTCAAACCTGTCTACAAAGGCCACCCTTGGGAAAGCCAAAATGTGACCTTTATTGATAGATGGCCTTTATTCAGAGGTCATCTTGTTCTATATAATCAATGACAATTTTTAGCTATTGTGATCACATGATGTCCGTCGTCCGTGCGTGCATGTGTGTGTGTGCATGCGTCAGTGCGTCAACAATTGCTTTAAACAATATCTCCTTCTTAAGCAGTTGGCCAATTTCAACAAACTTTACAGGGATGTTCCTTGCATGAAGCTCTACCAAAGTTGTTCAAAAAATTTAATTTCATTAAAACTCTGGTTGCCATGGCACCCAATAGGAAAAACTTTGAAAATCTTCTTGTCCAAAACCACAGAGCTTAGATATTTGGTGTGTAGCATTGTCTAGTGGACCTCTATCAAGTTTGTTCAAATTATGGCCCTGGGGTCAAAATTGACCCCGCCCCGGGGTTTACTCTAATTTATTTAGGAAAATTTCAAAAATCTTCTTGTCCGAAACCACAATCTTGACCTAGAGCTAAGATATTGGGTATCTAGCGGACCTCTACCAAGTCTGTTAAAATTATGGCTCCAGGTAGAAAATTAGCCCCACCCGGGGTTTACATGATTTATGTAGGCTTGTATAGGAATATAAAAAAAAAATTCTTGTCCAAAACCACAAGGCCTAGAGCTTAGATATTTTGTATGTAGTATATATAGTCCAGTGGACCTCTACCAAGTGTGTACAAATTATAACCCCAGGGTTAAAATTGGCCCCGCCCTGGGGGTCACTTGATTTACAAAGGCGTATATAGGAAAATTAAAAAAATCTTCTTGTCTGAAACCACAGGGCTTAGAGCTTACATATTTTGTATGTGGCATTGTCTTGTGGACCTCTACCAAGTTTTTTTCAAATTATTGCCCTAGAGTCATGGCCCTCTTGTTATAAAAATGGTTAGATTGTATACAAACATCTGCCATAGGAAAGCATCAAGTATATGATGTTTAACAAAATACCAGCCTTTTCCCATGATAGATGCAAAATTACTCTCTATGTGTTTTATTATTTTATCCAAACAAGTTAAAAGCAAGGAAAATTATACTTTGTTTTTGTTTTCAAACAGAGATGCCCCACATGGTCAGAAATGTGGAGGAGCCCGGGAAGAAACCCAGCAATGCAACACAAACACATGTCCTGGTAAAAACTTTCATCAACATTTAATATTGTCTGTAATTCAACCTATGTCCGAATCCATGGTCCAGTGGTTAGTGTGCTGGACTTGTAACCCGGTGTTACGGGTTCGAATCTTGGTTGTGTCATGTCATGCCCTTCTACGAAAATTTTACAAAATGTCAATTTACCTCCATACTATGTGGAAACTTTGCTGGCCTTATAGAAGGGTAAGTTAGTATTGATTAATATACAGTCCAGGAAAAATTGTTAGGTGAACTGTTGTTCAAAAACAGCTTTAAATCCACTGATAAAAATTTTAGCCTGTGCATTTAAGCATATTATAGCTTTATCTGTTTAATTTATGACTGAGCTTTTTAGATTATGATTTATATGTTTACTTACACATAGCTTCTATTTGAGAATGTAAAAGCATCTCTTAAAGTCAGCTGAATCATTTAATTGATCTGGACAGCCTAGTAAGCTGTGTTGAACAAAAGCTTCTTTATTTGATAAATTGTTAGGTTCTGACACATGTTTTGTCAAAATGTTTTGCACTCTTTTCAAGTCAAGCTGAAGTAAAAGATTTTTAATTTCTTCCTTCAGCATTAGTCACTGGTTTTTATTAGCTCACCAGAGCGGAAAGTGCTCATGGTGAGCTATTGTGATCGCGTGTTTTCTGTCATCCATGTGTGCGTGCGTCCGCATGTCCGTCCATCAGTGCATCAACAATTGCTGTAAACAATATCTCCTTCTTAAGCAGTTGGCCAATTTCAACGGAACTTTACAGTGATGTTCCTTGCATGAAGCCTACCAAAGTAGTTAAAAAATAAATTTCATTAAAAACTGGTTGCCATGGCAACCAATAGGAAAACTTTGAAAATATTCTTGTCTAAAACTGCTGGGCCTAAAGCTTAGATATTTGGTGGGTAGCATTGTCTAGTGGACCTCTACCAAGTTTGGTCAAATTATTGCCCTAGGGTCAAAATTGGCCCTGCCCCAGGGTTTACTCTATTTTATATAGGAAAATTAAGAAAATCTTCTTGTCCGAAACCGCAAGGCCTACAGCATAGATAATTTGTATGTAGTATTGTCTAGTGGAACTCTACCAAGTTTGTTCAAATTATGGCCCTGGTGTCAAAATTGGCCCTGCCCGGGGTTTACTCTAATTTTATATATAGGCTTATATAGGAAAATTCAAAAATCTTTTTGTCCGAAACTACATTGCCTAGACTTTAGATATTTGGTGTGTAGCATCGTCTAGTGGACCTCTACCAAGATTGTTCAAGTTATGACCTTGGGTCAAAATTGGGTCTGCCCTGGGGTTTACTTGATTTTACATGGACTTATTAGGAAAATTTTAAAAAATCTTCTTATCAGAAACAACAATGTCTAGAGCTTAGATATTTCAGATGTAGCTTTATCTAGTGGACCTCTGCCAAGTTTGTACATATTATGGCTCCGGGGTAAAAATTGGCCCTGCCCCGCGGGCCTTGATTTTACATAGGCTCATAAAGAAAAAAAAGAAAAATGTTTGTCTCTAACAGTCTTTTTTTCTGGTCAGCGATATAGGGCCATCATGGCCCTCTTGTGTTGAAATATTACACATTAGAGACTTTGAAACAGATTGATTGATATTCATTGAAATGTACTTAATTGCTGTAAGTGTTCATTGACATAAGTACTCTGTTAATATAAACATTAACAGTCGATGGACACTGGACAGAATGGGTCAAATGGTCGGGATGTTCAGTATCATGTGAGAATGGTATACATTCAAGAAGTCGTGTCTGTAGTTATATAGATACTGCCCCACATGGTAACAATTGTACGGGAGATGGGTCGGAGTCAGAGATGTGCAACGATGGACCATGTCCTGGTAAGATTTATACTTTTATTGCACACTCTAAAAATTCAATATTGGTTAAGATGAAATCTGAGGCAATTTAGGTATATTTTGTAAACAAAATTATGGTAAAATCATATGCTGAAGTCGTACACTTTTTCCTCCAAAATGAAAAACAAACATTAATCCAAGTATTTGTTCTCTTAGTGTCTACATGTTGTGTTTGGCAGAAAATATTGCAGGTTCTCAGGACAGTCACTTTCATGTAAACTTATAGTGATGTATTTAATGCATTGTGTGATATGTATAGGTAAGAGTGCATATTTTGGTGTTCATCGAAAATAAGAAAGCTAAAAGGAGTGGTAGCGACTCGCAGTGTAGCTTTCATATTACAAAAAACACCCAAGTATGCATTCTTAAACTGTCTGTGTGCTCTTCATGCACAGTGTGTACTAAGTCGTTTTTCGTAACTAAGAAGTTAGAACGCTGTTTTAATTTAAAAATTCTTGTCACTTATTGAATAAGAAAGTGAGGTGAGCACTTATAATTACTATGATACTAAATAATTCTAGTTGATGGTAAATGGTCTAATTGGGTCGCATGGACTTCTTGCACTGTGGTTTGTGGAACTGGCTCAAGATCTCGTTCTCGCACATGCACCTTTGAAGCTGACCCTATACCTCATGGTGACAACTGTACAGGCTCAGACCTTGATACGGAAGTATGCAATACAAATTTTTGCCCAAGTAAGTCATAACTGTATTTTGTGAGGATGTATTTTTAGCTCACATGAGCACTTGTGCTCAGGGTGAGCTTTTGTGATCAGTCATCGTCCTGCGTCGTGCGTCTGTGCGTCGTCAAACTTTACCTTGTGAACCACTAGGGGCCACATTTTTAGCTCAAGTTTTGCAAAACTGGGTCAGAATGTTAATATCGACAAAATCTCGACGAGTTCGATAATGGGCCATTTGGGGTCAAAAACTAGGTCACCTGGGCCAAATAAGGGAAAACCTTGTGAACACTCTAGAAATCACTGTTATGATTGAAACTTCATGAAACTTTGTCAGAATGTTTATTTCAATGATATGTAAGTCAAATTTGATAATGGGTCATCTGGGGTCAAAAACTAGGTCGCTAGGTCAAATCTTATGAAAACCATGTTAACACATGATTTCACAGTTATAATTGGATCTTCACCAAACTTTGTCAAATTGTTTGTTTTAATGATATAACAGTCAACTTCAAATATGGATTATCTGGGATCAATAACTAGGTCACTAGGTCAAATCTTAGGATTTTTTTTTAACACTGTAGATGTCACAGTTTTGATTGGATCTTCACCTAACCTTGTCAGAATGTTTGCCTCAATGATATGTGGGTCGAGGTCGAACATGGGTCAGCCAGGGTAAAAAACTATGTCACCAGATCAAATCTTAGATAAAAACCTTGTTAAAGCTCTAGATGTCACGGTTTTAATTGGATCTTTGCCAAACCTTGTCAGATTGTTTATCTTAATGATATTAAGGACAAGATCAAATATGGGTCACCTAGGGTCAAAAACTAGGTCACAAGGTCAAATCTTAGGAAAACCTTATTAACACTATGGGTGTCAAAATTTGATTGGATCTTCACCAAACCTTGTCAGAATGTTTATCTTAATGATATGTAAGACAAATTCGAACATGGGTCATCTGGGGTCAAAAACTAGGTCACAAGGTCAAATCTTAAGAAAACCTTGTCCATGCTGTAGTTGAGCCGATATCAAATTTCGCCTAAAACTTGATACTGATTTTTTGTAAATGTGAACTTCTTATTTCACAGCAATGTTTTATCTAATCTGGTAAAGGAATGTATTCAAAAGTTTGTTTTACAAATTTCAACTTAAATGTACCCCTTTTGCATTACTTATGACCGACAGAATGTAAATGGTTATCATTGCTTGTCCTTGCAGTAACTACTATGTTGCTTTTAATTTGATTCAAATAATATGATTTTATCAACAAAACCAAACTTAACCTCATAAATGTACGCAAATGTCATTATAATTATCGGAATGTCTCTTAAAAATTTCTAGTTTTTCTCTGTGAAAAAGTCATTTCTCGTGTTATGCCATGAAACAATAAAAAATGAGCATAGTAATGTTAAGTATGTTTCGCACCCACGTAAGAATGTCATATATTCTGGTTCCTATTTTATGAACAGGGTATATTTTGTCAATTTATGTACTATTTGTAAATTTTTCTCAGTAGCTTAAACGCAAAAACAATAGAATCAATGCGCGTTACATCAAAGACATGCTTGTTACTGCAAGGACTAATAAAATGTTACTTAAAGGACTGTTAACAAACAATTTAGTTTTTAATGTTTTATTTGTAACATGAATCTGTGAACTAACAATTAAACGAAGGTTAAGAACACAAAGAAATAAACATAACATATTCTTATGTTCATCGTGAATTTGCCTAACAAAGGAGAAAGCCATTTTCAAAGTTACGGGACGGACAATTTTGTTATTGGAAGGAAAGAAGTTTAATTGTAAAGTGAGATTTAATTGACAAAAGATGTTACAAGTGTGTCATTTTTTAAATTTCTTTTCCATTTGAAAATACATGTAAAGTTAACAAATAACCCCATCAACTACATCTGTTCTTTTGCAGGTATGTAGGCAAACATATGTCTTAAATAAACAGTCTTTACAATAACGCATGTTGTCCTTCCAATAACTAAATTACTCACGTAGATGTTTTAAAACATACAGATTTGCATTAATTTTATAGAAGAAATCCATGGCAAATAAATAGTTTGTGTCAACAATATAAGTTTTATATCCTATTTATATCCGTAGCACATTGTAAAAGGCAGATTGTGTTGTATTATGTACTTACAGTAACGGTTTCTGTACTTGCAGTAACACAAATTAATGTTATTGTAAAGACAGTTACTGCAAGGACTTATACAGGTTATTTTGTCACTAATTACATTAGTAAGAAAAGGGAGACAGTTTTGAACATGTGAAGCATGACTGACTCATATATGCTATATGCAACAATATGAAGGAGATCTGTCTGATCAATTGTATAATTAGAAACTTGTTACATAAAAGGACAGTTTTCAAAATTATTTATCCGGCAACTTATCAGTTTGTTGTATTTTCTAAAATCGCATATAAAATTTGTGTCTGTTTCATTGATGTAGCCATACTTGAAATATATTATCTCCTTTTGAAGAGTACACTGCAACTATATATCCAAATGGATTTATCTACCAGTGCTAACGTTACATGAAGGACATTATAGACAAAGAAGTCGGGGACAAACTTGAGACGTTTATTTGGCAAATTTATACTTTTAACTATAGACTTATTTTGTACAAATATACTTTTTGAAATGTAATATTTTGCTTTCATACATAGAAAAAATTAATCTGGCAATACAAAAGTTCAAAACACACAGTTGAAATTGGGATTTTACATTTGGGACAAGGAAAATCTGGAAGTTTACAGGCTTGTGACAAACATAGAAGTAATATATATTCAAAATTTTAACCTGAAAATGGCCTGGATTATAATACTCCTTCCACTTACAATCATGCAAGTTTAATTTTAGGTAAATGAGTATGCATTTCATCAAAAATTGAAAAGGACAGCTTTTCGGGCGAAATTTGATATTGGCTCAGTTGTCATGGTTTTGTTTGGATCTTCACCAAACCTTGTCAGAATGTTTGTCTTATTTATGTGTAGGACAAGTTTTAAAATGGGTCATCTGGGGTCAAAAACTAGGTCACAGGTTGAAAACAATGTTTTAATGAGTAAACCATGATTGTCATGTGAGCGATATAGGGCCATCTTGGCCCTCTTGTTATGTTTAAGGTAATTTTTTATGCTGAAATCTTTAGATAGCATTTACTCATTTGGTGTGCTGAAATTTGATACTATGTTTTTCCACATCTGCCATGTAATGTTAAACTGGTTCCTGCTCCATGTTGCCAAACATGTCTTGGTACAGACAAATGTTTCCATGTTATAAAAAATATTTTGGAGCCTTAAAGAGAAACATGTGTGTCATTTGTCTGCATTTGTCAGTTGTCTGCTGCCTTAGGTTTAAAGTTTCAGAATGTTTAAGTTCAGTTTGCTTTTTTAATTGGATTGACAATTTTGCATAATTATTAGCTTACATCTAAGTTCTATTTTTCTTTGAAATTTGTTTATTACTTCTTATATTTTGGTTATATTTATCCTGAATGCCTTTACAGTTAGGTGTAAAAGTAAAAAAACTTTTTGTTTCTGGTTACCCATCCCACCCTAATTTTCCCCTGTATCCTAACTTCTAAGACTTTTTAGCCAAATGAATGGAAAATCCACTTCCTCACTTTTTCACCTTTCTATAGGCTTTCAAGAGAAAAAAACTGCCCCGACCTACCTACCCTATTTATAATGAGCTTGTAACCAGAAACAAACATTTTTTAGGCCTCAATATAAAAATTATAGGAAAACATGTATTTCACATTATGTGTTTGATACTGCTAGTTGATGGACACTTTGACACTTGGAGTGGCTGGGGTACATGCTCAGCTACATGTGGTGGAGGAATACAAGCTAGATACAGAAGTTGTCTGTTTGATCCTGTAGCACCACATGGCTTGAATTGTTCTGGTGATTTTGATGAAACACAAACTTGTAATCCTGATTTGTGTCCAGGTGAGTTAAAATTGACTATTCTTCTATTTTTATACCGTCACCACTGATAGTTGTTGCGTACCGTTCCATCCCATCCCATTTCTTTTAAAACATGTAACATTGTTGTTTACTGGTAGATTTCAAAACAACTTGGAACAATTGTTCACCTACACGAGACAGTGTTGTGCATAAGAACCAGGCCTGTACCTCCAAGAACAAGGTCACACCTGAAGGTCAAAGGTCAAATATTGGGTTTGTTTTGTCTAGGCTGTAACTCAATTGTTCATTAAAAGGAATCCAATTTATTTAATCAGTTTCCTGTATTTAGTGCATCAAACCTATAAACTAAGGTCATTCCAAGATTTATGTGATAAAGATTCTAGCTCATTCAGAATTGTGTTATCAGATGAATATTGAGATATGAAAGAATGATTTGAACAGCCATTTAATAGCTGTCTCAGAGAGAGTGGAGATAAGATACTCTTTTCGAATAGTTTTTCCCGGGTTCTTTATTGTGCCCAATGTTAAGCAAAGATGCACACCTCACCCTTTTTCCTGTGATTTTCTACACATAGTACTTGGCTCAGTAGTTACGATTGGGACACTGAAAAAGTGTCCATGAGAAATTCGAAATCGAACCTACAACCTTTTGTTTAGTAGTCCAGCACGTTACCTCTAGACCACCAATCATCCTTATGAAAGGATGAGGGTGTGCCAGAATTTTTAAGTTGTACCAATGGTCATATTAAACATTTTAACAGATGGGTTGTTTTAGCATCTCAGTATATTTACTAATGGGGACATAGGATGATTAATTACTTGCCATATGTCTTGTTTATCTTGACGTCTTAAGGTAGAAGAATTCCCAGTGATTTAGTTGTTTTATACAGTTGAATCTCGTTATCTCAAATTTCTAGGGACCGTGAAAATAAGTTTGAGATAACCGAAATTTGAGATAAACAAATACTATATAATTATATATGTTTTAAAGTATTTGTGTACACGCACGTACAGGAGCCTCTATTTAAAATTACAACGCATGTATGATTAAGTTTCAATTGAATGAAATACGTGCATACGTAGAGAAGAAACAAAATAATTATGTATCTATTAATAATAATTAATATCAACAATTAATGTCCCAACATAAAATACTTATTAACGAAATTTGTTGTAAGAATTCGAAAAAAACCGGAGCGTCTAGCTTTACATATTTTCGGATGTGTACGCATTCAGTACATAATGTAAGATGAATACGTTCGTTGCAACGTTGATCACGCTTTCAGAATTAATTATTTTGTCAAGCTAAGATCATTTTACTAAGATTGGAATCCGACACTATCATAGACGGCAAGTAATAGTACTCAATTTTCAAGTTAAACCTAGTATTCGGATACTCATAGCAGCCGAAGTTATACGTGGTGCGTATTTGTTTACCTTACCTACCATAATTTTAGTTAAGTCAAATACCAGGTATGATTATCATGCTACACTACACGTGTGCTCTCTGTTTGTCACACGGTTATAAATCTCCCAGAGCCTTTAAATTGTTCAATTAGCAAAATGTCATGATAGGTGTGAAAGCGTCCATTGTTCGCTGATCTGCTCCAACTTTGAGATAAACAACTCAAACTACATGCTAATAAGAGTCACGGGGACAAAAATTTAGTTTGACATAAACGAAATTTTGAGACAAGTGAATTGGAGGTAAGCAGATTAATTTCGTATCGAGAAAGAGCCAAAAAATCGGGACCCAACGAAACAGTTTGACATAACCAAAATTTTGATATAAGCGAGTTTGACATAACGAGATTCAACTGTATATGTTTTATCTCAATGAATCTGCTTATAAGGACTATTTGGATCACTTACTTGAAATATGGTATTCAATGCATCTGTGTTTATTGATCACATATTGAAAAAATAAAATTACTGACTGATGTTTCACAGTGGATGGTGTCTGGTCAGAATGGAGTAATTACACAGACTGTTCTACAACATGCGGAGGTGGTACAAGAATACGAAAGAGACAATGTGAATTCCGACCTTTGGCTGCTCCTCATGGCTTAAATTGTACTGGATCTGACTCTGAAACAGATGCTTGTTCTCCTGATTTATGCCCAGGTAAGATATCACTATAAATCTTAATTGGATATTGCTTTTTGGAGACTGAACAATAGTTAAGCTTTCCATAGCCGTCACTTGCTGGGCATTTTTCTACATCCGCCATGCAATTGTTAAATTAGTTTTTGTTCCAGGTTGCAGTGCAAGGCTATGTTACTTCAGTTTCTATGAGTATTTTCAGTACTTTGATTATTATATGTTAATAAATAAGTGATTTGATACAGGCCCTGTTATTTGTCCGAGGGCAGTTGACTATTTTTTGACAATTTTTGTTGAGCCCGCCTGCGGTGAGCTCGACTTAGTCGCCACAATGGCCGTTGCGTGTCTGTACGTTAGTGAGTGTGTCCGTCCGGATCCTTGTCCGGGCTGTATCTCCCTTATGCATTAACACTTTTTAAAATAACTTGGCATAATTGTTAAACACCATGAGATGGTGTGCAGTGCGCAAAATCCAGGTCTCTAGCTCAAAGGTCAAGGTCACACATAGAGGTCAAACATCAAAAATGAGCATTATAGACCTTGTCTGGGCTGTATCTCCCTTATTCATAGAAACTTTTTAAGATAACTTGGCATTATTGTTAAACACCATGAGACGGTGTGCAGTGCGCAAAATCAAGATCTCTAGCTCAAAGGTCAAGGTCACACTTAGAGGTCAAACATAAAAAATGAGCATTATAGACCTTGTCCGGGCTGTATCTCCCTTATGCATAGAAACTTTTTAAGATAACTTGGCGTAATTGTTAAACACCATGGGGCGGTGTGCAGTGCGCAAGATCCAGGTCTCTAGCTCAAAGGTCAAGGTCACACTTAGAGGTCAAACATTAAAAATGAGCATTATACACCTTGTCCGGGCTGTATCTCCCTTATGCATTGAAACTTTTTAAGATAACTTGGCATAATTGTAAAACACCATGAGGCAGTGTGCAGTGCGTGAGATCAAGGTCTCTAGCTCAAAGGTCAAGGTCACACTTAGAGGTCAAACATAAAAAATAATCATTATACACCTTGTCAGGGCTCTGTCTCCCTTCTGCATTGAATTATTTAAAAATGACTTGCCATAATACAATGCGACCATGTGTCTTGGGCAACACCCAGATTTTTATAGGTCAAAGGTCAAGATTACACATTCGGTCAAATATATTTTCCTTGTCTGGGCTGTAACTTCTTTTTGCATTCAAGGATTTTTAAATAAATTGGTATAAAAGTTTACTTCAATGAAATGATGTGTCATGAATATCACCCATACTTGTAGTTCAAAGGTCAAGATCACAAGCTGGCTAAACAGGGGCTCGACATGTTGCCCTTGGGCTTCTAGTATTAAATAACTATTTATTATCTGAATCAGTTTCATTTTAAATGTTTTAAAACCACAGGAATAATATTAACATACAAGATGGCCGCCATTTTAGCTAAAATCTATATCACTTTTTGGCCCTGCTCTAGCAGCTAATCAAATTGTTTAAAATGTGGGCTTTATATTTATATCACTTTTTGGCCCCGGGCTGGGAAGTGATATAAATATTGGCCCGCTTATTGGAAATGCCATAGCATTATTATGCCAGGCAGTAAATACGTTACAATGCTGATTATTAAATAGTAATTTGTGTCATGGTGATGGAGACTGGAGAAGCTTGTAGCTTTAAAAAATATAACAGACAATGAGTTGTCGTAATTTGGCTTTTATAAAAGATGGTATCAACTTCCTGAGTAATCCCCCAAAAGAAATACAAGGCTGTAATGGCATTATAATGTATAGCTTTGACCAATGACTGATAAGCTCCACAAAGCATGCTGTGTTTAATTATGCCTGTTTGACACTTGCAGAATTAAGAAAATAGATTTAGTAAGCTAACCAGTGTTGTTCAGTTATGTTACTCCTATGATTAGAACTGTCACAATTAAGATACAAACATAACAGGCATCCTTTATTTGATTTTGTCTTATGCATTTCTTTTAGTTGATGGAGTTTTATCACAGTGGAGTGAATGGTCAAAGTGTAGTTTGAGCTGTGCTAAAGGTACCCAGACACGTAATAGAACATGTACCTTTGATCCTGTGGCTCCCATGGGCAATGACTGTGTTGGTGATTTGCTCGCCTCACAATCCTGTAATGAAGAAAAATGTCCAGGTACATATTTATTATACAAATGTAATGTGAAATCCCTGTCTTGATGCAGTAATAGTATTTCAGAAAAAAGCTCTATCTTTTATTATGTGAATGAAGGATGATCCAGATATTTGAATGATGTGTCTCAACAAAGTGCAAATGTACTGCAATGTTATTGTTTTTAGCTCACATGTCACAAAGTGACAAAGTGAGCTATTAGGATCACTCTCCATCTGGCGTCCGGCGTTGTGCGTCGTGCGTCGTCAAACTTTTTGTTGTGACCACACTAGGGGCCACATTTTTGGCTCAATTTTAGCAAAACTGGGTCAAAACGTTAATATCAACAAAATCTCGGACGAGTTCGATATTGGGCCATTTGGGGTCAAAAACTAGGTCACCAGGGCCAAATAAGGGAAAACCTTGTGAACACTTTAGAAATCACTGTTTTGCATTTATCTTCATGAAACTTTGTCAGAATGTTTATTTTAATAATATGTAGGTCAAGTTTGATAATGGGTAATTTCTGTTGTAAAATTAGGTCACTAGGGCAAATTGCTGGAAAACCTTGTGAACACTCTAGAAGTCACTGTTTTGATTGGATGATCATGAAACCTTGTCAGAATGTTTGTCTTTATAATATCTTGGACGAGTTCGAACATGGGTCATCTTGGGTCAAAAACTAGGTCGCTAGGTCAAATCTTATGAAAAACCATGTTAACACTGTAGATTTCACAGTTATTATTGGATCTTCACCAAACTTTGTCAAATCGTTTGTTTTAATGATATAACCGTCAAGTATAAATATGGGTCATCTGGGGTCAATAACTAGGTCACCAGGTCAAATCTTCGGAAAACTTTGTTAACACTGTAGATGTCACAGTTTTAATTGGATCTTCACCAAACCTTGTCAAAATGTTTGCCTCAATGATATGTGGGTCAAGGATGAACATGGGTCAGCCGGGTTCAAAAACTTGGTCACAAGGTCAAATCTTAGGTAAAAATCTTGTAAAAGCTCTAAATGTCATGGTTTTGATTGGATCTTGGCCAAACCTTGTCAGATTGTTTGTCTTAATGATATTAAGGACAAGTTCAAATATGGGTCACCTAGGGTCAAAAACCAGGTCACAAGGTCAAATCTTAGGAAAACCTTATTAACACTGTAGATGTCAAATTTTGATCGTATCTTCACCAAACCTAGTCAGGCTGTTTGTCTTAATGATATGTAAGACAAATTCAAACATAGGTTGTCTGGGGTCAAAAACTAGGTCACTGGTTCAAAACAATGTTTTAATGAGTGAACAGTGATTGTCATGTGAGCGATATAGGGCCATCTTGGTCCTCTTGTTTTGTTATATTTTATATTGAAAGTAGCATTTCTACTCTTTATTCAACTCAATAGGTGCAGTTTATTATTCTTTTGTCAATGTACTTTCTATTAATTTTGATTTAAGTCAAACATCGCTTAATTCATACTGTCCTGTGAGGGATCTCTAAAATTTTACATCAAATAAATAAAATTTGACTGCCATTTTATTTTGTTTAATTAAAGTCAACATAGATTTTTGATAGAAATTTGGCTTTACATCAAGTTTATAACTTGGGCGATGATTCAATTTTACTGGATACGAATACCACAAAAACACTGCCATATGGCTTTTATTTCATACAATTAAAATGATTTTTGATAACTTAAATAGTGAATGGACATTGGTCTGAATGGAGTAATTACACAGATTGCACTGTGACATGTGCTGGTGGATCTCAGACAAGAAATAGGACATGTTTGTATGATGCTGATGCTCCACATGGTGCCCAATGCTTTGGAAACACAACCAATATGCAAGACTGCAACACACAACCTTGTCCAGGTAATGTCAGGGCACGAAAAATCCACTCGTCCGCTCGTAATGACGAGTGAATTCATGGTCCGAGTAGAAAATCGGCTACGGTCATCCGATGGGACGAGTTGCTTTTGCGTTATAAAACCAATACAAACAATCAAAAATAATCTCTTGCAGCGGAATAACGATACGAAATGTCTGTTCATAATTTCTTGGAAAAAATAGCCTTGACACCGGTTTGGAGTAAATTCCGATCGCCCGGTTCTCTCCGTGAGCGGCGAACGACTACTATCAAATGGACAATAACATTTACTTAATTAATTTTACTCTTCGTACTTATAGCGTACATTTTACGAAAAATAGATGTGAAATGGACCTAGTTATCATTTGAGAAATGAATGGAGGTACTTAATATTTATAACTCGGATTAGCCGTGCCGTGATACCTGTAAAACGGCCCGGTCTGGCATTTATCCAGACTGTTCTCAGGATGTTTATCATTTTCGGTTTGCTGTAGTCTGTTTCAATTACATATTCAGTTACTTAGCTGTCTTGAACTCCATTCTCACCTGATACAATTATTGTGACAGCGTACAAGGTTTAAGTATGCATTACTATGACACTGTTACTGTCAATAATAAAGTTGTTCATTGACAACCTTGAAGAGTTTTAAAATGGTGTAATGTCATGAAGGCATCCAATGCTTCAGAAATGAACATTAGGTTGTATATTTGGCTGTTTAAATTATCAAAAAGGCTCAGTAAGTGTTTGTATAACTACTATATACATTTACTGTTTCTACTCTGCTTTTTCTAGCAAGTAGTGGTAGGACGAGTGACATCAAGGGCAGGACGAGTGGATTTTATATGTTGCTCGTCCTACAGGACGAGTGCCCCCCAAAATATTTTTCATGCCCTGAATGTATTATAGCATTGAATCAAAATTTGACTTGTTGTTTCCGTGAACTTTGAAATGGAGATGGGCTAGTGTCTAGAATCTTCATTTGTTTGTATCTTGATTAATGCTTCATATTACTGTTCTTTAGGCCATTATAAATTAATTGCTTGATTATCATCCAAATTTTTCTCAAAAAAGGGGCGGGGGGGGGGGAGAATTTTATTTTTTATTTTTCCAAAAACCTGATTGAGACCAGAGTATATATGGGAAATACAGAACAAAAGACTGATAACTGTCCTTCCGTTTACTTAAGTGAGATTCAGCATTTCTGACACGATAGAAATATTATGCATTCTGTTGATTTTTCTATCTGTACCCAGGGTGAGTCCTGACAACCACAAACATGTCTATGTCTTTGAAAACCTTCCCCTTTTTGGAACCAGAGGCTTCTTCTCAATTAGACACATATCACAAATGGGATTTTTAGCCCGAAGTCGAGTTTGGTTGTCGCAAAATCGTAATACAAGTCAAACAATGACGATACGTCGCTATAAGTGTAATACTATCATAACTATGTTGGTAAGAAGAATAAGAACAGTAAAATGACTACAAGTTGATCTAAGGAAAATGTATATATGTACATCACTGTACATACACAACAAGGTAAAATGAAATTATTTCACTTAATCATCATATTGATCATTTATCGTTGAGTCAATATCAACAGATATCAGCTATCAGTGAAATAAAAAAAGACCTGAATTCCATTATTAAAGTCAATTAAAGTTTTTTTGGAATGTCAGCAGTAATCATTTACTAAGGCAATGCAAAAAATTAACTAAGTTTTGAAGATCACATACCTGACTCAATACAATATCCATTCATTTAGAACATTAAGCCTGTGAATTTTCAAACCTCAATCATGAAAAGAAATGATTGAGGTCATCAGCGTAAAAAGCGTCGTCTTCATGCGACTAAACAAACAAAATTATTGGTCAACTGGAATTATTTGACATTTTATATACCTTAGCAACTCTTAAGTTTGACCTTTTTGGGGGGACCAGCCTGATATATGGTTTCAAATCTTGCAAATAAATAACAAATATGTTTTTTGAAAAAAATTCTCAACAGCTAAAAATGTGGCCCCTAGTGTGCTCACAATATATTATGCAGAACACCAAGTAAAGAACATAATGTTTTTAAGTCACCTTTTGTACTATCCATAATCACATTAGAATTAAACTTTAAAAAATGAAAGTTAATAGTTTAAATTACTAGAATGCTCATAGATGATCAAATACCTGTCAATTACTTAAACAAGACAAATTAAGACAAACATTCTGACAAGGTTTGGTGAAGATACAATCAAAATTTGACATCTACAGTATTAATAAGGTTTTCCTAAGATTTGACCTGGTGACCTAGTTACTGACCCCAGATGATCCATATATACCAGGGATTATACAATACAATAGGGGTTACCTGTATGGGATTAGGAAATTATCACCTATAAAACCTGATCTTCATACATTGATAATATTAAAACAGTTAGAAATACTGAAGTTTAGGGGTACAAGAGGGGGTCGGTATAAACGGACATGGGACCTGAACGATGGTGTAAATTTACAAAACATTCAAACACTTCCCCAAGAAATATCTACTATAGTGCCAAATTTATCTTCTAGAACCAATCCTAAAAATGAAAATAATTCCCAACCTCATGATCTGAAGAGGATCAAATGTGAATCGGTCACTGTTTGCAAAGGCCAAACTTATATAAAAGTGTGTTGTTTAAATCCAAGGTCAGTCAAAAACAAAAGTCTTGCCCTTTCAGATTACATATCATCTAATGACTATGATATTGTTGCTATAACTGAAACATGGCTCGGGGGACCCTCCGACAAAT
Source organism: Lutraria lutraria (assembly GCA_964023205.1). Taxonomy (NCBI): domain Eukaryota; kingdom Metazoa; phylum Mollusca; class Bivalvia; order Venerida; family Mactridae; genus Lutraria; species Lutraria lutraria. Next base: position 25,173,425 of record OZ026844.1, on the reverse strand, counting down.
CTTGCATTGCTGAACTTGTTCCCAGTGGTTACAAAATCAAGCATGTCCCTCGCTATGGACGTGGAGGGGGAGTTGCAGTTGTATATAAAACTGCTCTAGATATTCAGCTTCTAACTTCCACCAATGATAAAGTTTTCACCACTTTTGAACACATGGAATGCATTGTAGCCATCAGGAACTATTCTCTGCGTCTGGCTGTTGTGTATAGACCACCACCAACCACTAAAAACGGTCTAAAAACTAGTTCTTTCCTTGAAAATGAGTGGCCGTCGTTTCTGGCCAAACTTGTGACAACAGAAAGTAACATCATAGTTGTTGGGGATCTGAACATCCACCTTGACAATCTTTTGAACTCAGACTCTGTAAAGTTTACTAGTATACTTGAATCTTGCGGCATGCGGCAACACGTTACTGGGGCAACTCACGTGGCTGGCCACACACTGGATGTAGTAATTACAAGAGACACTGACACGTCTGTCTCACATGTAGAAATATCCGATCCTGGACTACCTGACATAAGTGGAAAGACGTCACGTGATCACTTTGCAGTAGTGTTTATTGCATGTGCTGCTAAACCTGCACCTATCAGAAGAACTGTGAATTTAAGAAAGTTAAAATCAATTGACATCAATAAATTCAAAAAAGACATTGAATCCTCAGATATTTTGAAAAGTGGACTGCACACATCAGACGTGGATGAACTTGTTGAGGTGTTTACCCATGGACTTTCATTACTTATTGACAAGCATGCTCCCCTCAAATCCAAAACCATAGTTTTAAGACCCTCTTGTCCTTGGTACACTGAAGATCTACATGACGCCAAACATCTGAGACGAAAATTGGAGCGAAAATGGCGAATGACTAAATTGACAATAGATCATGAAATATATAGGAATCAATGTTCGGCAGTCAACAAATTGTTAAAACAATCCAAAGTAAGCTATTACACGGAGAAGGTAGAGTCCTGTGGTCGTGATCAGAAAGGGTTATTCAAGATAACTAAACATCTGATGGGTGAAGAAAAGGAAGTTGTGCTACCATCTGGTAAACCTGCTAAGATGCTTGCACAGGATTTCAGTGACTTCTTCATCAACAAAATTGAAGGAATACGTACTGAAATAGCCTCCAGTACTCAGTCTAACCAACACGACGACTGTGCTGAATTCGAAACACCCTTCAAAGAAGAGCAACTATCAGAATTTTCTCCAACATCTGAGGATGAAATCCGGAAACTAATAAATAGATCACCAAGTAAATCATGTGAACTTGATCCAATACCAACATGGCTGTTGAAGGATTGCTTAAATGAACTATTACCAATATTAACAATATTCAATGCATCACTCAAAAGTGCTTATGTACCCACTGCTTTTAAAAGCTCCAGAATAAGACCACTAATAAAGAAGCCAGGCCTTGATCAAAATGTACTGAAAAATTACAGACCTGTGTCAAACTTACCTTTCATTTCCAAAGTTCTTGAGAAGGTAGTCGATGCTCAACTAGAAGAGCACTTAACACTGCATAATCTCCACGAAGAACGTCAGTCTGCATACAGAAAATTCCACTCTACTGAAACTGCTCTACTTCGTGTGCAAAATGACATCCTTTGTTCTCTAGATCAGAATAAAGCTACGGTCCTGGTAATGCTTGATTTATCAGCAGCATTTGACACCATTGATCATACCACTCTCCTACGCAGACTTGAAAATCATTTCGGTATAACGGGCAAACCATTAGAATGGATGAAATCCTATCTGTGTGACCGCTACCAGACTGTGTGTATAGATGGTGAACTTTCAAAACCAGTACTGATGAACTATAGTATGCCACAGGGTTCTGTGCTTGGTCCGAAGAACTACATCATGTACACAAAACCAGTGGGTGCAATCTGCAGAAAGCACCAACTACAACATCATTTCTACGCTGATGACTCACAATTGTATATGGCATTCAAACCAAAAGATTGCGTCTCGCGTGATGAAACACTACAACGAATTGAAGCTTGTCTGAAGGATATCTTACACTGGATGAAAGCAAATTTGTTGAAATTAAATGCTGACAAAACAGAGGTAATCCTGTTTGTACCGAAACGGAATGCCAGAACAGCCGAGAATCTAACTGTGAAAGTTGGCGACGCTGTGATCAGATCATCATCGATGGTGAGAAACCTCGGTGCCATGCTGGATTCACATTTGGACATGGATAAACATGTTAACTCTGTTTCAAGGTCGTGTTTCATGCAGATCAGACAAATAGGTCAAATCAGACAATATTTGACTGTTGATGCAACAAAATCCCTTATCAATTCGTTAGTAACATCAAGGCTGGATTACTGCAATTCGTTACTGTGCGGTTCCCCAAAAATCATTCTGAACAAACTACAAAATATTCAAAATACAGCCGCCCGCCTCATCACACGGACACCACATTACAATCACATCACCCCTGTGCTGAAGGATCTTCACTGGCTTCCCGTACAATACAGAGTGGAGTACAAGGTGTTGAGTCATGTATTCAAAGCACTAAATGGAAAGTCCCCTGGCTACATCAGAAGTATGTTGGAAGTATATACTCCACAAAGACAGCTTAGGTCTAAATATGACTCTGTTCTTCTAGTTGTGCCGAGGATGAGGACTGTCACGTTCGGTGATCAATGTTTCACGGCTGCAGCACCTAAGCTCTGGAATGCACTGCCAACAGCACTCAGAGACAGTAAAACACTACCGTCATTCAAGAAAGCGCTGAAAACGCACTATTTTACAAAAGCTTACTCAGGCTATTAGGTTTTACTTCTTAGATAGTATTTAATTCCTTTGAAGTATGGGGGTCTCTTTAAAGGTAGTATCTTTATACTTTTGGAGACGGTTTCTAGTAGCAGTGGTATCTTGACGCTTTTCTTGAAACACTAATTTAAATGTACCTTTAGTAAACATTCAGTGAAGTTGCGTAGTGAACAGTGAACACCGGCTGGTGGAGTAATGCGTGTGTGGACTGGCCAAACAGCTTACGAAGCCAACCGGACTTGAATCATTTTAGAATTATTGTGTACCTTACTTGTATGCATAAATTAATGGTGGATTTGTTGACTTATAAATTTGTCAATAGTTGTATATATTTCACCCATATCATTTTTGACTAACATGTTTGTATTCATTACATATTGTTTTAACCATGTCGTAATTTTGATTGTACAGCACTTTTGAACGTGTAATTACATGAAAAAAGGGCTATATAAATATGGTATAATAAATAAAAATAATTTGACTTGACGGTTATATCATTAAAACAAACAATTTGACAAAGTTTGGTGAAAATCCAATTATAACTGTGAAATCTACAGTGTTAACATGGTTTTTCATAAGATTTGACCTAGCGACCTAGTTTTTGACCCAAGATGATCTATGTTCGAACTCGTCAAAGATATTATAAAGACAATCATTCTGACAAGGTTTCATGATCATCCAATCAAAAGAGTGTTCACAAAGTTTCCAGCAATTTGCCCAAGTGACCTAGTTTTACATTAACAAACTTGACCTACATATCATAAAAATAAACATTCTGATAAAGTTTCATGAAGATCCGATCAAAACAGTGATTTCTAAAGTGTTCACAAGGTTTTCCCTTATTTGGCCCTGGTGACCGAATTTTTCAACCAAAATGGCCCAATGGCCAATATTGAACATTTTGACCCAGTTTTGCCAAAATTGAGCTAAAAATGTGGCCCCTAGTGTGTTCACAAGGTAAAGTTTGACGATACACGACGCCGGACATTGACTGATCATAAAAACTCACCCTGACACTTAAATTTGTGACATGTGAGCTAAATAGTTTGAACAGTATAGTAATAATATTATCAAACATAAACATTTTGAACTTTTCTAAATATATATATATACCTCAATTAACTGTCTAAAGGTTGCAGTGATACTAAGTTACACATACCTTCTATCAGTATATAAACATATTAAAGTACTAAATAAAATAACTAAATAGAACAGAGTGTTTATGTATTTGTCCAAAAATTTATAGTAACACTATCTCAAATGTTCTGAGGAATTCATTTTGTCATTGAAAATTTGGGAAAGTCTATACAAATCAGTTCAATTCTAAATCCTTGATGACTGAAACATCACTACCACTTCTTGTTGTCTGCAGTGTAAATGGGCCAGGAAACACAGCTACTTCTAAATTCATATAATCAGATGTGACAATTTCACTTTAAACTTGCAGTACATTTGCCATCATGTGGCATCTGACTTCAATGGTTTCCTAGGTATCTAGGAAGAGTTCAATACGCTCTCCAATCTACTACAACAGCGTCATCTTGCACATGCAATGCTCACATGTGCAACACTCTTCTGCAAATAAAGAGAACAAACATCATAGGTCTAACAAACATAAAATATTAATACAAACAGTGTACAGTGTAACCTTTGAAATCCGCACACCCATGGGACTGAGCAAAATGTCCGTATTTTGGAAGTTTCCGGAATTCAGAAGTCTGAAATTATCTGAACAAGTACAGGTGTTAAACACCACAGGTTCTTTATGGTGAAAATAGGGACATCATTATTTATGCATTATACAGTATAGTGTTATAGTCACTGAGACATGATGCAAAAATAAAAGATAAACATTTATAAGATTTATTATTCAAAATCTAATAATTTCTTGAAAGTTAGATATTAAACAAAAATACAATTTTACTTACAACTAAAAATACAAGAATGACCAGTCAACATATTTAATGAGTGTAAATATTTGGGAATATATTTCAGTAAAAGTGGTTGGGAAACAATTGAATGAGGGGTCAATGACATTTTGCCTCAGGGTTTATAATCGCAGAACTAATTCAGGATGACACTTTCTCCACTGTCCGGATTTTGGAAGTAAAAATGCACCAAAATTTATAAAAATATTGTCCGAAACTCAGGAGTGTAGGAATTCAGAAATCTAATTTACATTGAATACAGAGGGAGAAATTTCGGGACCAATAAAATCGTCCGAATTTCAGAGGGTCCGGATTTACGAAGTTTCACTGTAGGTTTTGAATTATTCTACAGTACGGTTCGGGTGATTTGTCCGATTTTCGCGAATCGCCGCGAAATTAAAATCGCGCTAAGCCACAGGTAGATCGCTTCAACGCGGCGATTTGAATTTTGGCCGTCGCGTTCAGAGCGACGACGATCGACGGTGACCGTCACCACTGAAGGGCAATAATTCGCGGTGGATTATTGCGACTATCGCTCAACTCAGTGATACGCGATGTCGTCTCTTTAGTTTACTCAAAACTTACGAATTTCTTGTAAATAACACTGTTATTCACACATTATTTAATTGCGCTTTGTGAACAAATTGTTACCTGATATGTGTGAAAAATTAGCGTTGACATCAATTATAATCAACGAGTGTTGAGAACTTAATAGTAGTTAATGAGCTTTAATTAATCTGTCAGCTTTCGTATATTATTGCGCGAAATAATATTACATGTAAACAGTGGACTGGTTTTATTGATTAGAGCACCGAGCTACATTCGTAAAATGAGAGACTGCGACTCGGTCTAAATAATGATTCTCGCCCTGGTACTCGATATATAAAACACTATAATAGACATATGAATCTCGCCCTGTACGTAACGCTGCATATGTAAAACATAGCTACACAGTTTACATATTCGCTTAGCAATTTGCCGGTATTTCTACATATTTACTTCAAGAATGGGATTTCCTACTTGACAAAATTTAATCTGTCTGGATTATAGTTGGTCTTGGCCGACGCATTTAGTAAGTGTTAAATCCTGAATTATCTTACCATGTGACTGTTTTCGGAAAATGAATGGTCAACAGAAAGCGAAAGTAGAAGAAAGATTCACAATAAATATCATTTTATTTACTTGAGAGTCGGCTTTAGACGTTCGCGAATCACTGCGATCCATCGCTATCAAAGATTACCGACTGATAAATAAGTCATAAAACGCGGTGATTAGCGACATTGCGGTGATTCGCGTTTTTTCAAGATCGATGTCGCGATGAAAATCGCCGCTACGGGTGATAAATTGACGATTACGAACGCGAAAATCGGACAAATCACCCGAACCGTACTGTATTAAGTGAGAATACCAAGAATAATTTTTAATTATCATAAATGAAGTAAGGTAAATTAGCCATGGTATGAGAAATCGCTAATACAGTCTTTGAATATAGCCACATGTCCAAAGACACGGATCACCAGAACAATGGTTCAGTGAATTTGTGAGCTAATTTACAGTCTAAAATGCAGAACTGAATTCTAATATTTCACTAGTATATGGTAAAGAAACCTATATGTGTAAGAAACTATACTTTCATAAATATTCTAGAAACAACATTTGATCATGCAAAAACAGATTAAGAATCGGTCTGGTAATTTACTAAAAGTTCATCTGGTCTGGTAAAAGTTTATGCCTTCACAAGACTGAATGTCAGGTCATTGAAAAAATTATTTGTGAAGACTGAATTGTCTTTGTGACCAGTATAAGACTTGTTGAGCCTGAGCCTAAATTTACCCCTTAGCTGATAGAAATTTAAAGTCAACAAAATTTGCTACTAATGTAATAATAAATTTGACCCTTTGGTTCCAATTCTTAAGTCAAAAACCATATTTTGCAAATTTCAAGAGTCAAAGTGCCATTTTAAGGGTCAAAGAGCCCTGATCCTGTTGATTCTCTCAAGTATGTTGCAGATGAAATAAATATACACTTATAGTAAATTTCAACTAGTTACATACCTATACTTTTGATTCAACTGTTCAGGAATATGTCCTCTTTGGTTAATGATGAAGTCTATAACAATTACATGTTCATCTGGCCTTAGTAGTGACTGTGACAAATCACACTATAATACTATAATGTAACTTTGCTTCAACCTGACATGAGCCTGTGCAGTGCTTTCTTTAAGAGTGACTGTAGACATTGTCACACATCCTCATCTCTGATGTTCCACTTTCTATGTTCATATTTCTACAATAAAAAGTAACAACCCTGTAGTGAGTGATAAACATTTATCTTAATAGTTGCTAATGATTTATTCAGCCTAAACTAGGTTACAAGTTGTACTGTACTAGAGTCTAGACACAAGGTTGTTTGAAACACTTAGTTCCAAATGTAAAAAGTAAGTTTTAAATAAATAAACAATGAGGGTTTCAGGACCAAGAATAAAACATGCAGAATATTCATTAAAGAAATGTGCATCACATAATACTTTAATTAAATTTTATGATGCTCATTAAGCCTCGTCTTTCTCAACAATTGCAAATAAAGAAAGAAACAATACAATACCAATAAACTGATCATGCTATCAGATTCAGAATCTACCTGAAGCAGGTCGTGTACAGCGACACAGCAGTTTTTTAATTAGTTTTTAGCTCACATGTCACAAAGTGACAAAGTGAGCTATTAGGATCACTCTCCGTCCGGCGTCCGGCGTCATGTGTCGTGCGTCGTCAAACTTTTTGTTGTGACCACACTAGGGGCCACATTTTTGGCTCAATTTTAGCAAAACTGGGTCAAAACGTTAATATCAACAAAATCTCGGACGAGTTCGATATTGGGCCATTTGGGGTAAAAAACTAGGTCACCAGGGCCAAATAAGGGAAAACCTTGTGAACACTTTAGAAATCACTGTTTTGAATTTATCTTCATGAAACTTTGTCAGAATGTTTATTTTAATAATATGTAGGTCAAGTTTGAAAATGGGTAATTTCTGTAGTAAAATTAGGTCACTAGGGCAAATTGCTGGAAAACCTTGTGAACACTCTAGAAGTCACTGTTTTGATTGGATGATCATGAAACCTTGTCAGAATGTTTGTCTTCATAATATCTTGGACGAGTTCGAACATGGGTCATCTTGGGTCAAAAACTAGGTCGCTAGGTCAAATCTTATGAAAAAACATGTTAACATTGTAGATTTCACAGTTATTATTGGATCTTCACCAAACTTTGTCAAATCGTTTGTTTTAATGATATAACGGTCAAGTATAAATATGGGTCATCTGGGGTCAATAACTAGGTCACCAGGTCAAATCTTAGGAAAACTTTGTTAACACTGTAGATGTCACAGTTTTAATTGGATCTTCACCAAACCTTGTCAAAATGTTTGCCTCAATGATATGTGGGTCAAGGATGAACATGGGTCAGCCGGGTTCAAAAACCAGGTCACAAGGTCAAATCTTAGGAAAACCTTATTAACACTGTAGATGTCAAATTTTGATCGTATCTTCACCAAACCTAGTCAGACTGTTTGTCTTAATGATATGTAAGACAAATTCGAACATAGGTCGTCTGGGGTAAAAAACTAGGTCACCGGTTCAAAACAATGTTTTAATGAGTGAACAGTGATTGTCATGTGAGCAATATAGGGCCATCTTGGCCCTCTTGTTTTGTGACAGGTTGGCCGACTATATACTTTATGAAGGAAACTTTCTAAAACTAGGTTGTCTCCTAAAAGACTTAAAGAAGGAAAAAAAGTTTTCAGGGAGTGGGCAACTCACTGATTTGTTGACTGGACACAGATAGGTCAGCCATCTAGCCATCCGAGTCCCGACATCATCATCAGTCAATTCTTTTGTAGCAGTGTGGTATATAATTATAAATTGGCTGGGATAATAGCCCAATTAGCTCAGTTGGTAGAGCATCTGACTAACAAGCAGGAGGTCGCGAGTTCGAGCCCCGCATCAGTTGCATTATTTCCCTCATCGTATTACACTTTAGAGTTAATCATATTGTTGTCAAGTGCTGATTAATGTGTTACGATGAACCTTTTTTCAACAGTTCAGGTTATTTTTATTTTGGTATTAGAACTACAACACAATTAATGTATTTGTATACAACTTATGACAAGTACCATCTCTGCGAGCAATTATATAAAAATCTATCAGACATTGGACAGTCAAGCTCAAAAATTGTCGGACCAAAAGAAACCTGTCAGAGTGAGTATATATAAAACATGTGCTTACCAAGTAAATGAGTTACTGGACAGCCAGTCTGATAAGAAGATTCTGTATCAGGCCAACACACAATATATCGGACTAGTCTGCCTGTCCGGAGCTTTTCACTTAGCCTGAAGACTTGAGAAATTCAACAGTTGCTGAAAACAGAATGTTCCAAATATACTGATCAACCTTGATAAAGACCAACAGATACCATCAGTGGGTGGGGTCCAGCAATACCAACTGGCCTGACAAATGCATGTCAAATTGGACCACTTCAATACGGCCTAATACCGAAACGGCCCAATTCTAATTATTGTGACACCAGCCTGGCAATTTTAAGACATGTGACATGACAACATGTAAACTTTGACAAAGAGAAGAAGAAAGACAGACAAATAACCGTTAATGAAAAATAGTGGTTTATAGAATAAGAGGTTGAACTATGATGAAGTTAATATAGCATAAATCAATAAAATAAGCATGATTTAGATTAGTAAAATGCAAGGTACTTATGAAAAAGCATAATATACATTATAATCTGGGTAACGATTTCAACAAAATAACGTTTTCATCATTAGCTATATCTACAACTGTTTACGTAAAGAAAATGCATGATATGTAAATTTCAATTTTGCTAGATTAATTGCATTGACAAGGTTTGTCGAAGGTCTTTGACAATGATAGGTATACATATGCATTACATTGCAGTTCATCGTCAAAGCCACTTGTTCTTTGAAATCTAACAGGTAAACAACTCAATCTGAGTCGCTTTCGTTTTCCTATTTAACGATCAAATTTCCGTAAAACAGCAAGATGAAAAGACAAAATATCACATGATACCATAATATATTCATTCAATAAAAATCACCAGCAACAGATTTATTTCACACCGCATGTACACTCAAATTTATCGAGGCCGCAATGTCATCGGGGCGGAAACGTATCGAGACCGAAACGTCCGTCATCCGAAGTTAAGTAGGTCAACCTTGTGATCAAACGGAGATATGTTCTTTTCGTTACAATGAGAGCAAATAGAACATACAATAAGACATAGGACAACAAAATTAAACTCAATATCTACTTATAACCTGAATAATACTTACATTCGGTCTTCGAAGTAGAAAAAAACAAAACTCTTCGCGATATGTCAACTACAAATGGCGGTGCAATAGCTATCTGTAAGGTCACGTGACTGGAAACTAACATTTCTTCAGACAGATTTTTTTTTAAATGTAAAAATTTCCGAAAATAGTTCCGTAATGACAATTTCTTATGATTTCTGATTCATGGTCTAGATATTGTGCATTCTGTTTTGTTCGTGTTTTTTTTCGTGTAGTTGTGGTGTGTCTGAACGTACGTCCGTCCGAATGTACATGTATGTTAACTCTGTTGGTATTGATAAATCAATCCCAACAAAAACATGTTTTTATTTTCAAGATTTCGGCTGCACAAACATCAGCTGTTTGACGGATATACTCTTCAACGCGGAGAACACGACAAGTTTACTATGCGACAATATATAGCATACACTTATACGGCACATTTTACTAATATGCGGCACCCATTGACGGATAGGTTTTCTTCGCGATTTTTTTTTCGATTTTTTTTTTCAAAATAAAATTTATTGGGGCGGCACTAAAAAGAGGGGGCGGGCGGGGATGATAATCAAGCAGTTAATTTATAATGGCCTTATGTGACAGTTTTGTCAAATGGTGTTTTTGTCCGTTTATATTAAAACATGTTCTGTGTTTGCATAGGTCATATTTTTTTGCCCTGTAACTGGCCAAAGGTATGTATAGTATTGTGCTACCTAGCTTTGAATAAATGGTAAATGGTACCTTAATGTCTCAGATAGTATTATGGCAGGCAGTAGTGGACATATTGATATTCTGTGGTTTTTCACTGTTTGTATTGGCACTTTATTCACAAAGTTAGATGTTTAGCTTTCCCTAGACATCACTTACTTGGCACATATGAATTTTGATGCAGACCAAAATACTACTTTTTTCAAAATCCGCCATGCTTTTGTTAAAGTAGTTCACGTTTCATGTTGCAGTGCCAGTCTATATGAGTTCAGTTTCCATGAGTACTTTCAGCACTTTGATTATTGTACTTCGCTACATGTATTGAAAGCATGACTTTTTTGTTACAGTTACAAATTAACGCAGTGCAGGAGGTATTTAACATGCAGGCATTGTTAATTATTCAATTTATAGTCATTTAAATACAGTACGGTTCGGGTGATTTGTCCGATTTTCGCGTTTCCCCCGCGTTCGTAATCGACAATTTATCACCCGTAGCGGCGATTTTCATCGCGGTATCGATCTTGAAAAAAACGCGAATCACCGCAATGTCGCTTTTCACCGCGTTTTATGACTTATTATCAGTCGGTGATCTTTGATAGCGATGGATCATGGTGATTCGTGAACGTCTTAAGCCGACTCTCAAGTAGCTAAAATGATATTTATTGTGAATCTTTCTTCTACTTTCACTTTCTGTTGACCGTTCATTTTCCGAAAACATGGTAAGATAATTCAGGATTTAACACTTACTAAATGCGTCGGCCAAGACCGACTGAAATCCAGACATCTGATTAAATTTTGTTAAGTAGTAAATCCAATTCTTGAAATAAATATGTAGAAAAACCGGGGAATTGCTAAGCGAGTTTGTAAACTGTGTAGCTATGTTTTACATATGCAGCGTTACGTACAGGGCGAGATTCATATGTCTATTTTTAGTGTTTTATATATCGAGCACCAGGGCGAGAATAATTATTTAGACCGAGTCGCAGTCTCTCATTTTTTCTTTGTAGCTCGGTGCTCTAATCAATAAAACCAGTCTACTGTTTACATGTAATATTATTTCGCGCAATAATATACGAAAGCTGACAGATTAATTAAAGCTCATCAACTACTATTAAGTTCTCAACACTCATTATACCCCCAGATATGAAATATATGGGGGCTATATTGGATTCATGCTTGACGGTCGGTCGGTCGGTCGGTCGGTCGGCCGGTCGGTCGGTCCGTGCGTCTGTATACACAATTTGTCCGGAGAATTTCTCAGCAACTACTTACAGGATTTCAATAAAACTTCACAGAAGTGATAAGTAGTAAGCCTAGTTGTGCTAGCTTTAAGCATTTTTCGTTCGGATTAATTTTCACTGAGTTATACCCCTTTGTTGTTTTTATACAGTATATACAATAGGCAAATTTTGTTCGGACAATTTCTCAGCAATTACTCACAGGATCTCAATGAAACTTCACAGAAATGATCAGTGGTGAGCCTAGTTGTGCATGCTTAAAGCAATTTTCGTTCGGATTAATTTTCACTGAGTTATAGCCCTTTGTTGTTTTTATACAGTATATACAATAGGCAAATTTTGTCCGGACAATTTCTCAGCAATTACTCACAGGATCTCAATGAAACTTCACAGAAGTGATCAGTAGTAAGCCTAGTTGTGCATGCTTAAAGCAATTTTCGTTCGGATTAATTATCACCGAGTTATTCCCCTTTGTTGTTTTTATACAGTATATACAATAGGCAAATTTTGTCCTGACTATTTCTCATTGACTACTGCCAGGAATTCAATAAAACTTCTCAGAAGTGATGAGTAGTTAGCCTAGTTGTGCATGCATTAAGCTTGTCTTGGTTGGTTAAATTTTCACTGAGTTATGGCCCTTTGTTGTTTTTATACAGTGTATATACAATATCTCAGTAACTACTCATAGGAATTCAATGAAACTTCACAGAAGTTATAAAAAGTAAGCCAAGTTGTGCATGCAATAACCAGGTTTTGTTTGGATTAATTTTCACTGAGTTATGGCCCTTTGTTTTATACAATTAGGTAAATTTTGTCCGTACTATTTCTCAGCAACTACATGCAGGAATTCAGTGAAACTTCTTAGAAGTGATAAGTAGTTTGCCAAGTTGTGCATGCCCACAATAGGTTTTGTCCAAGTAAATTTTAATGAGTTATGGCCCTTTGTTATTTTTTATATAATGTATATTTAGAAACTGGTCAGGATATATCTAAGCAACAATTTGCTGGTATTAAAAAAATGAAAATGCATTATATTTCCCTCTGTAAAATGTAACAATAACTGTGTCAAGGCTGCATCTGGGGGTATTCATCACCTTTAGTGATAGTTCTAGTTGATTATAATTTATGTCAACGCTAATTCTTCACACATATCAGGTAACAATTTGTTCAATTTGTTCACAAAAGCGCAATTAAATAATGTGTGATAAACACTGTTATTGACAAGAAATTTGTAAGTTTTGAGTAAATTAAAGAGGCGACATCGCGTATCACCGGGTTGAGCGATCGTCGCCACAATCCACCGCGAATTATTGCCCTTCAGTGGTGACGGTCACAGTCGAAAATTCAAATCGCCGCGTTGAAGCGATCTACCTGTGGCTTAGCGCGATTTAAATTCCGCGGTGATTCGCATAAATCGGACAAATCACCCGAACCGTACTGTACATGTGCGTTATTTCATTTAGTTGATGGTGTGTGGGCCAGTTGGAATGCTTGGCATTCTTGTGATAGAACTTGTGGAGGTGGAAATAGGGTTCGTGATAGAGATTGCTCCTTCCCATCAGACACACCTCACGGCAACAATTGCACTGGAACATCTCATGATGTTGAAGCTTGCAATGATAATCCGTGTCCAGGTAAAACAACTTAGCTCTTATCTTCAGTTCTATTCAAAAACTAAATTTGTTAATTATGATAGTACAGTACTAATGTTATACTTAAAGATGTATATCACAATTGTTAGTGCGCATCGCTACTGCGCAGGTGTACACTATACCGATTAGTTAATCTCACGAAGAATGTGTATTCGACAGCCCTAGATTACGAAAGTTTGTATTCGGTGCTAGTTTAAATAAATTTATGAAAAATATGCCTTTTATGTATTAATTCACATCTTTTAACTATGTATTAGATAGTATGATGAGAAGTAACAGTGAAATATTCAAGAAAATTGTGTTTGATTTATATTTTATAAGGGTTGTTTGTTGAAATGCCTGATTTTTGTGTGTACTTTTTACTCATGCGGTCAACTTTAATCATGTGTATTAGAAAAAGTAGCATGGATACCCCCTTTTTGTTCCTTCGTATGTTGTTTAGTATTATATAATGTGCAATTCTGTGAAGTTTTAAAAAAATCTGTCTGTTGAAAAAAAAAATATTGATGTTTTTTTCTTCAATCATACGTTAAATCGTCTTCCTTTTTAGAGGGATTTTGATAAATGAATACATTTTTTCCCAAAATTGGTTAAAATTAGACAGATTTGGTCCTTTAAACAATATTTGCACACTATTCCAATCAAAACGGTGTATATAAATTGGTTGTTGATGAAGAAATACAGTTGTACAAGCCATTTTTCAAAAGTACATGCTTTTTTATCATCCGCTCAAAATGGTCTTATACAGGGGGTCATACAATCGGGCTTAACTCACAAATGAGCATGGAGACCTATATTTTTATTTTTGTGGTAGGAAAGGACTAATCTTTATATATGCGAAGTTAAAACAATTTCTGTCCGTTAGATTTTATTGTGATATACGTCCTTAAATCAACAAAGTTTATTCTTTAAACAATGTAATATGTAGATTTATTTCAGAAAAATATCATTTGTATATACAGTAAAATCCCACTATTACGACCACCTTTCGTTCTTAAGCAAAGTGGTCTTATTAGTGGAACAAGGCATTCCTTACCCTTACCACGTTGAAACTGCTCATAATTATGTCCATAGATCAACATACCAACATTCTGATTGATCAATTCCATTATTTCTTTCAAACTTAATTTTTATGTTTCCGTTGATGCATAATTCATGTAGGATACAAAGGGGTAGGTTCACTTAGGGCCAAAAATGGCCCCGTGTCAAATTCTGTCCAAAATCACATTATATGTTCACTATTCATCATATTTGAAGGAAACATGATTTTTAAAGCTCCACTATAAAAAGTGTTGCCATGGCAGCAGAAATACTTTTTTGCTAGAAATTGAAAAACACTATTTTCCATATAATGTTTGGATGGAATGTGATCAGTTTTGTTGTATAAGAAAGGTAAAGGGATATGGTCAATATTTATACATGTATTATTTTAGTTGCCATGGTAACCTGTTGAAATTAATTTTTTAAAAATCTCATTTTTGAGTTTTCTTCAAAAATGCAATTTAGTCACTCAAGTTTTCATAAATGCATATGATTAAATGAAATTATATTGAATAGCAATGTTCTTAGATGTTTTCTTTCCATGGCAACTGAATTATTTCATATGAGCAGTTTTAAAAAAGTAACATTTTGTTCCCTTCATTTGGACATCAAACAATTCATTTGTTGCAACTGTGATACCATTTCCAACATTATTCAAATTCAGTTACCACTGCAACTAAAGGGCAGTTTTTTGACAAAATGTCTGTGCCTAATTCTCTCATAATAGTTCATATGTAGTTTTCATAGATGTTTAGCAATAAATAGTACAGCATTCAGATATTATTTTTGCAATGGAATGCATTGATTTCCCTCTAAAAAGCAGGATATTCTTGCTTGACATTATAATATTCTGCTTGGTTTCAACATATGTATCACTCACATGGACATATTCAGTATATTTGTTGTTAATGTAGTACCAGTTTTATGTACGAATTGAATTTGAGTGTAAAAACTCATTGTTTGAGTTGTCACCCCCAAAAATACTGTATATTTATTGTGTAAGTAAATAAGGAATCTCTGTAGTGAACTTTAACAACCTACATTTATTTCACATGCAAACAATACATACAATAATATGTCAAAAGGTTTTTACCAATGACATACATAGTACTACAAAAGTTATTACGCATTAATTCAATATCTCAAATGTAAAGTTCATATATATATATATTTCAACAATGCTTATGCTAGTAATTGAAACATAAAAGCATACATATGTTAACCAAACACAACTGTTATTAATCTGAATTGTTTTAATTTTGTATTTTACTGAAAATACTGTTCATAGTGACACATTCATGAAAACATCACAGTCACCACATGTATAACCAGAATGTTGCATGTTAATGGCTTCATCATGGCAGTATAATGAAATTCCTCTGATCAGTAGTGAATACTTGTTATGACTCCAATTAAAGCACTGAAAGATAAATAATTGACTGGTAAAATATTGAAAATATAATACAAAGACAAATTAAATAAATCATCAATCTAACAGTCAAGACATTTATTCAATGAGATTTTGAAAAACAAAATAGCGTTTGACTAACATTATAATTTCATTTTTAGCTCACCAGAGCACGAATGTGCTCAGGGTGAGCTTTTGTGATCGCCCTGCGTCCATCGTGCATCATTCGTCGTGAAGTGGCGTCAAGTTTTACTTAAAACAACATCTCCTCCTACACCGCTATGCCGATTGCAACTAAACTTTGCTGGAATGATCCTTGGGTGGTCCCCTTTCAAAGTTGTTCAAAAAATTAAATTTCATTAAAAACTCTGGTTGCTATGGCAACAAATAGAAAAAACTTTAAAAATCTTCTTGTCCGAAACCACAGGGCCTAGAGCTAAGATATTTGGTATGTAGCATTGTCTAATGGAACTCAACAAAGTTTGTTCAAATTATTCCCCTGGGGTCAAAATTGGCTCCGCCCCGGGGATAACTTGATTTTACATAGACTTATATAGGAAATTTAAAAAATCTTCTTGTCAAAAACTACAATGCCTAGAGCTTTGATATTTGGTGTGTAGCATAGTCTAGTGAACCTCTACCAAGTTTGTTCAAATTATTGCCCTAGGGTCAAAATTGGCCCCGCCCCGGGGGTCACTTGATTTATATAGACTTATATAGGAAAATTTAAAAAATCTTCTTCTCCAAAACCGCAAGGCCTAGAGCTTAGATATTTTGTATGTGGCGTTGTGTAGTGGACCTCTACCAAGTTTGTTCAAATTATGGCCCCGGGGTCAAAATTGGCCCTGCCCTGGGGTTTATTCTATTTTATATAGGAAAATTTGAAAAATCTTCTCCTCCGAAACCACAAGGCCTAGAGCTAAGATATTTGGTATGTAGCATTGTCTACTGGACCTCTACCAAGTTTGTTCAAATTATTGCCCTAGGGTCAAAATTGGCCCCACCCGGGGGGTCACTTGATTTATAAAGACTTATATAGAAAAATTTAAAAAATCTTCTTCTCCAAAACTACAGGGCATAGAGCTTAGATATTTTGTATATGGCATTGTCTGGTAGACCTCTACCAAGTTTGTTCAAATTATAGCCCTGGGGTAAAAATTGGCCCTGCCTTGGGGTTTATTCTATTTTATATAGGAACATTTAAAAAATCTTCTTCTCCAAAACCACAAGGCCTAGAGCTAAGATATTTGGTATGTAGCATTGTCTAGTGGACCTCTACCAAGTTTGTTCAAATTATTGCCCTAGGGTCAAAATTGGCCCGCCCCGGGGGTCACTTGATTTATATAGACTTATATAGGAAAATTTAAAAAATCTTCTTCTCCGAAACTGCAGGGCCTAAAGCTTAGATATTTTGTATGTGGCATTGTCTAGTAGACCTCTACAAAGTTTGTTCAAATTATGGCCCCGGGGTCAAAATTGGCCCTGCCCTGGGGTTTATTCTATTTTATATAGGAAAATTTAAAAAATATTCTTCTCTGAAACCACAAGGCCTAAAGCTAAGATATTTGGTATGTAGCATTGTCTAGTGGACCTCTACCAAGTTTGTTCAAATTATTGCCCTAGTGTCAAAATTGGCCCCGCCCCGGGGGTCACTTGATTTATATAGATTTATATAGGAAAATTTTAAAAATCTTCTTCTCCGAAACCACAAGGCCTAGCTTCAACAATGTTCATCTCCAAATAACCTTTTCTCCTGGTGAGCATTTATAGGGCCATCATGGCCCTCTTGTTTATGTTATGCACTCATGAGATATACAAAATATGTATCAGTTAAACATTCATCCTCATATACATTTCAGACAAATTCTCATTTTAGATAAAGATTAAGTACAAATAGGGAAAGATGGTTTAAGAACATAAAGATACTTCTGTTTTTGTCTTTTGAAGAAGCGCCTGAGAAACTAAATATCTTTTGAACTAGTGCTCAAAGCCTTTGTAACAGAAGTGGCTATTACCCCCACCGCCGCTTTGACACTAAGAATGCGATAGTACACAGATTACTACATGGCTAAGTTCAAGGGCACATAACTCTGGAATGAGTGGATTATTGGGCATGAATATTGTGTCTGCCTTATATATATATATGTATACACTCCATGAGTTAACTATTCAGAAGGCCCACAACTGCTTACACTTCATACATCTGAACAAACATAATATGATTCTGAAAGAAGATAAATATAGCAATTCAATTATGCTGAAATTAAAACATCATGGTCCTCTGTGACATCAACATGAACACTAATCTAACATCTCTGACAAGCAGTAGACATTCATTTGTATCCTCACTACAGCATCAATAGTCCACATTAATTTCATACAATTTTAGAATTTGTAAGGAATACTGGTCAATTTCAACAGCCTTGGGTTATCTATTTAGCAACATGGTTGAGTGCCTACAGTGCTAGGGATCATGGGTTCAATCCCCAGTGAAGATCGTGGATTTTATCCCTGAGTGACTCAATATTTACTTTACACCTGCATATAGCATATATACACAATTCACAAACAAGTATAAAAACATACATGTACAGTTGTATGATATAAACTAAAATGCAACAGATAACAAAAATTAGATTAGCTAAAGCATTAAAAACATTAATAACGTTAGAATAGGGTCACAATGGGCCTGTATGAAGCAATTACAAATTGGGGGGGGGGGGGATTTTGACTCAGCTAGGGGAGGGGGAATAGTCACTTTTAATTAGCATTACAGTCAAATTTATTGGCCCATCCCCTCCCCGCTTCCTACGGCCCTGCGCAAATCATACAAAATCGATAAAATGTGTGTTATGTTGCGTCATCAATGTGATTTGTCAACCACGAGGCTATTTAACCTTACATATAGACCTATAGCCTCGTATCATGAGCGCATGAACATATCACATAAGAAATATCAAATACTTACTTGATTTGTCGATTTATCTGCAGTTGTTACTCCAAGAACCGTCCGTATCATTATATGATATTATTTACCTTTAATAATTTTACAGTCTCAATTTGTATATTCAGTAATTTTTTTTTTTTTTGAACACTGTAACTTTATATGCCCATTTTGTGTAATATATTTCCTATGTACCATGTTTTAGAAATAGTTAAAATATGAATAATAATAATAATAATCCGACGTCGATCGACATAGTGTTTGGGCGTTATAGTAAAGTATTGTCGTTAGAGAAAGTCACATTTTGTTTTAAATTTACGAATACATGTATAAAGCTACGTAATTAAAATTACAGAAAATTATTCAAATCAAGAGTTGCTGTACAAAGAACGCTGTAAACAAACGACTTGTCTCCCTTTGTTAACACTAACAGCGATTCGGATATTGATACATTAATTGGATAAACGGTTTATTTGGCTTCGACGGAGATTTGTCGGAGATTTTCTTACTTGACAGAACTTTACCAATGTACTAAATGCTAGTTTTATTATTTATTCTGAATTGTATGTCCTCCATCGTTCAGTATTCATTTAAAAACAGTAGAATTATTTCGACCAACTTTGCTGGGAACTGATATGACACCCTCGTACATTTTTCGATATTGTAATATGAAGTCCTCCAACCGACATCACGAAACTCTGAACAATCATCATAATGTAAACAGCACATATGCAAAATTTAAATGTGTGGGACTTCATAGTTAAATTTCCAGTTCTTAGAACGGTACTAGGCGATGATGACAGATCGTAGTGTGTGGTATGGTACTTTCATATTCGATTATTGTTCTATCAAAGTGTTTCGAGCCGTATGTTTGAACGTAATTGCAAAAATAAATGTTGAAAATTTAATTGCCAGTTAATTTTGAATAACAGACCTTTTTACGATTTTTATGAGATGAATTTACTTGTAAATTCTTCTCATATAGCTATCATGCAGACTATGAATTTCAATACTGCACTGCTCTGTACAGTAATCTTAGGTAGCGCTTCATACTACATTTTTTTGGTATTTTTCGTTACTCACTAACAGAGCGATACTGCACGCAGTCCAAACACTCATCCACACACAGTCACCAAGCAAATACCATCGAAGCTGTTACTCATATCAATTTTCTATTTTTAGCATTTAGGACCCAACTCTCTCGGAAACTTCATATACGCACTCTATCGGACACTTCATTGGTCATTATTGTATTACATGCTAACTCGCTAACAGAGTGTTAAGTACTGCGCAAAGTTAAACACCCTGAGATTTACTTACTGCTATAACTGTATTGATTTTCTTTAATAAAAAGTGCGTTTTTCAGCTGTTGAAAGTAAAAGCAAGGAAATTGATAATCAATGCATATATTTCAATGAACAATGACAAAGAAATATTACAAATAACCCACTAGAGTTCATTTAATTAGCAAAAAACATGTGCTAATTGATGCGGTCATCAATGGGATTAAGTTGGCTAACAGTATGGGTTCCTAATTATTATAAAATTTTAATGTCACCCGGAGTTTTATGTTGCCGCAATGTTTTTACAGCTGACACGTGTGACAAATTTCCATATCGGATTTAATCTTCTCGTGGGCGGGACTTATTTATTGAAGAACAGTATGACTCTACCAATCAAATCAATTCGTTGTTCAACCTAAACAGATACCTTTCCCTTTGAAATATCGCCGATTTTTTATTCCAAAAATTGTAATTTCCAATATTCCATGAACAAAAATATTTCGTCTATTATTCAGTAAATGTTACACGTTTATGTTAGTAAGTTGTTTTCGTTTGATACAATTCACACGGGGAACACACAAATCGATCGTTCAAATCACTAATTTTATTTTTTTTGTTCTCAAATTTTGTATACAGTTACTATACACAAATATACCATAATAACAAAATCTGAAGATAAAAGTATGAAACTTAGTGTGGTTTTATTGTAAAAGTTAGATTTCGGTTATGAAGTTAAATTTCGGTTAGATTTCGGTAAATGTTAGATTTCGGTTTTCCCAAATACCGGTAAATACCATGTAAACACAAAACGAGTCATGCGCCAATCACTTGACGTATCATGAACACAGAAGTCTGCTAGCACAAGGTTCATTTTTGACATCAATTATGCTAGGAGATTTGTTGAAACATACGTAAATATATTATGCTTTATTCCGTATCATCAAACAAATTTGATGCAGTAAAAGTCATATATGACCGCTTTACTCGTCTTTGATGTAAAACAATATTCAAGCCACAAAGTCGGCAGAACACTTCCAGTATATAATTATCAAAATAATGCGTCACCTTGGTGTTTTATGACCCCCCTTCCAATATTTTTTTATCTGGCACATGCTATGTATTTGAACATAGATTTAATCTACGTGGGTGGTCTTGCAATGGAAGATCAGTCAAAAACATAGTCCACCACATTTAACATGCCAAATTATGATCAACTGTAGTTTTTTGTAAGAAAATTTATTCAAATATTTTGGCTTGCCAGAGTTTGGCTTACTCAATCAGCCTTAATCTGTCCAAATTTATCTTTCCATTTTTATTTTTCATCTGAATATATTGGTGAATTAACCCCTGTCAAATAGTTCTTCATACTCATGAACTGTTCATGAAGTATGCAAGAATAGTTCAAAAAAATATTTCTTTAGAAGATAATGAACTTGTATTTCTATTTTAGTTGATGGTACCTGGACAGACTGGTCTGCCTGGACTAAATGTTCCAAAACTTGTGATGGTGGTACTAAGTTTCATACAAGAAAATGTCAGTTTCCAAAGAGTTTGCCACATGGGGACAATTGTACTGGTAGCGAATCAGAGCAAAACTCATGTGGAGACAGTCTATGCCCAGGTACCCTATTTTATGTACTGAAATTAGAATATATTACAGTCAAACCTGTGAACAAAGGCCATCCTTGGGGAAGACAAAGACAAAATGTGGCTTTTATTGACAGATGGCCTTTATTTGGAGGACAAAATGCACAAGATAGACTCCTTTTAGTTTACTTATTGAGAACATCACTATAAGTATAAACTTAATTTGAATATAAAACAAGAGACTGTTTTTAATGATCCTTATTGTATATATATTATTATGTTATAATGGTAGTAATCCAGATACAAAAACAAAAAATGCAGAAAAACAGAATGATTAGAATTTTTGAAATTTGTCATGTTTAAGAATGAGTCCATTTTTATCTGATGTGGACATAATGAGAAATGATCAGATTGTATGAAACATGGCTTTAAATTTCTTAGTACAAGAAGTTGCAATAACAGATGTTTAATGATCTTTTCAAATAAAGATCATCTTGTGAACAAAGTCTGTGTGTGTCAGTAATCCCCTGTAATCAAGGGTCGATTGATAATGTATTTTCATTTATTTTCATTGGGCTCATTTTCGTGGTTTTTACTAAAATGGCTATTTCGTGTGAACATAAATTCATGGATTTTGATTTTTGAAAAGAAATGCCTTATATCTTCATTTGAATTCGTGGGGATTTGATTTCGTGGATGAGCTGACCCACGAAATTAAATCCCCAATGAAAATTAATGATTCCACTGTAGTTTGTTTAGTTACTGAAAAATGCACTGGCATGGAAAATTTTGGTAAACATTAAAAAAGAAAGTTTAATTGAGTTATGTTATATTGTAGTGGATGGTGTATGGTCAGATTGGGAAACTTGGACATTATGCTCTGTGACCTGTGGTGGAGGTCAAAGGTCAAGAATGAGGAATTGCACCTATAACATTAACCCAGATAATCCTGAACCCATGGGTGACCCCTGTCCTGGTAATGACACTGATGCAGGAGTCTGTGGTACAGATGTGTGTCCAGGAAAGTTATTTATTTTATTTAAGTAGGTTTTAAATTTCATTAAAAACTCTGGTTGCTATGGCAACAAATAGAAAAAACTTCTTGTCCAAAACAACAGGGCCTAGAGCTGAGATATTTGGTATGTAGCATTGTCTAATGGAACTCTACAAAGTTTGTCCAAATTATTCCCCTGGGGTCAAAATTGGCTCCGCCCCGGGGGTAACTTGATTTTACATAGACTTATATAGGAAATTTAAAAAATCTTCTTGTCAAAAAATACAATGCCTACAGCTTTGATATTTGGTGTGTAGCATAGTCTAGTGGACCTCTACCAAGTTTGTTCAAATTATTGCCCTAGGGTCAAAATTGGCCCCGCCCCGGGGGTCACTTGATTTATATTGACTTATATAGGAAAATTTTAAAAATCTTTTTCTCCGAAACTGCATGGCGTAGAGCTAAGATATTTGGCATATAGCATTGTCTAGTGAATCTCTACCAAGTTTGTTCAAATTATTGCCCTAGGGTCAAAATTGGCCCAGCCCCGGGGGTCACTTGATTTATATAGACTTATATTGGAAAATTTAAAAAATCTTCTTCTCCGAAACCTCAAGGCCTAGAGCTTAGATATTTTGTATGTGGCATTGTCTAGTGGACCTCTACCAAGTTTGTTCAAATTATGGCCCAGGAGTCAAAATTGGCCCTGCCCTTGGGTTTATTCTATTTTATATAGGAAAATTTGAAAAATCTTCTTCTCCTAAACCACAAGGCCTAGAGCTAAGATATTTGGTATGTAGCATTGTCTAGTGGACCTCTATCAAGTTTGTTCAAATTATTGCCCTAGGGTCAAAATTGGCCCCGCCCCGGGGGTCACTTGATTTATGTAGACTTATATAGGAAAATTTAAAAAATCTTCTTCTCAGAAACCTCAAGGCCTAGAGCTTAGATATTTTGTATGTGGCATTGTCTAGTGGACCTCTACCAAGTTTGTTCAAATTATGGCCCAGGAGTCAAAATTGGCCCTGCCCTTGGGTTTATTCTATTTTATATAGGAAAATTTGAAAAATCTTCTTCTCCTAAACCACAAGGCCTAGAGCTAAGATATTTGGTATGTAGCATTGTCTAGTGGACCTCTATCAAGTTTGTTCAAATTATTGCCCTAGGGTCAAAATTGGCCCCGCCCCTGGGGTCACTTGATTTATGTAGACTTATATAGGAAAATTTAAAAAATCTTCTTCTCCGAAACCGCAAGGCCTAGAGCTTAGATATTTTGTATGTGGCATTATCTAGTGGATCTCTTCCAAGTTTCTTCAAATTATTGCCCCGGGGTCAAAATTGGCCCTGCCCTGAGGTTTATTCTATTTTATATAGGAAAATTTGAAAAATCTTCTTCTCCTAAACCACAAGGCCTAGAGCTAAGATATTTGGTATATAGCATTTTCAAGTGGACCTTTACCAAGTTTGTTCAAATTATTGCACTAGGGTCGAAATTGGCCCCGCCCCGGGGGTCACTTGATTTATATAGGTTTATATAGGAAAATTTAAAAAATCTTCTCCGAAACCACAAGGCCTAGAGTTAAGATATTTTGTATGTAGTATTGTCTAGCAGACCTCTTCCAAATTTGTTCATATTATAGCCCTGGGGTAAAAATTGGCCCTGACCTTAGGGTCACTTGATTTTACTTGGACTCGTGTAGAAATATTTTAACAATGTTTGTCTCCAAATGACCTTTTTTCCTGTTGAGCATTTACAGGGCCATAATGGCCCTCTTGTTTTTGATTATTATATTCAATGAATATTTAGCTTTTGTAAAACATAGGCTTTCCTAGCATTCTGCTTGTTTTTGCACAATCATCTTACTATAATGGGTGAAAGTTGAAAAATTTGTAAAATAGAAATCGTAACCTCGGTACACTGTAAAAACCAGTACAGCCTGAACCTGTGAAAAACAGAAATTCAGGCTTCATCCTTGTATTATAGGAATTCCTTTTTCTTAATGATACTTATTTTAAATTTTTGTTTGTGTAACAGTGGATGGTTCTTGGAGCCAATGGTCAGATTTCACTCCATGTACCAAGTCATGTGGCAATGGAACATCAACAAGGTATATTTAAATGAAAATATTCAAACTACACACTGAATAAATTATTTACTTTAATGGTATGTCAAGTAATTCCTATATTCCTATAGTTTCCCTTATTTTTCCTATATAATGCATTTCAAAGTCTCCTATATTTTCCTACATTTTTAAAGTTTTTCCTATATGTTTCAAAACCTTCTATAATTCCTATACTTTCGTATATTTCCATGAAAAGTCAGTTTACTGCCTGTGGTACATTACCTGCAGGCATCACAAATAAATGTCACATATTAATAGCAGGTATGTGGATATCTCAACAATTGGTGTAGAGAAAGAAGATTTGCTGAATTTGCTTTATTGTATGTTAGTTTTCATTAGCATTCAGTCCTACAGGTGTTTGGAACTTTCTCCCTTGCGAAGATAATTTTGGCATTGTAAGGAAGAACATCATTTGCACTGTTTTACCTCAGGACACATTGAAATAATGCTCAATGAAGCTTGTCAAATACAATATTGCCTGTTCAAATTCACAGGAATCGAGTGTGTGAGTTCTTGCCATTGGGATCACCACATGGAAATGACTGTGTTGGCAGTTCAGAAAACGTGATTTCTTGCAATGAAACAGAGTGTCCTGGTAAGAATTTTGAATGTGGTCTGCCATAATTTTCTTTCTGTTAATTTCATTATACCCCCAGATATGAAATATATGGGGGCTATATTGGATTCACGCTTGATGGTCGGTCGGTTGGTCGGTCGGTCATTGCGTCTGTAGACACAATTTGTCCGGACAATTTCTCAGCAACTAAAGACAGGATTTCAATGAAACTTCACAGAAGTGATAAGTAGTAAGCCTAGTTGTGCATGCTTGAACCATTTTTGTTTGGATTAATTTTCACTGAGTTATAGCCCTTTGTTGTTTATACAGTATATACAATAGGCAAACTTTGTCCAGACTATTTCTCATTAACTACTCACAAGAATTCAGTGAAACTTCACAGCTGTGATAAGTAGTTAGCCTTGTTGTGCATGCTTTAACCATTTTTTGTTTGGATTAATTTTCACTGAGTTATAGCCCTTTGTTTTTTATAAACTATATACAGTAGGCAAATTTGTCCGGACTATTTCTCATTAACTAACTAAGGAATTCAATGAAACTTCACTGAAGTGATAAGTAGCTAGCCTAGTTGTGCATGCATTAAGCTTGTCTTGAATTTTCACTGAGTTATGGCCCTTTGTTTTTTTTTATACAGTGTATATACAATATTTCAGCAACTACTCATAGGAATTCAATGAAACTTCACAGAAGTTATAAAAAGTAAGCCAAGTTGTGCATGCAATAACCAGGTTTTGTTTGGATTAATTTTCACTGAGTTATGACCCTTGTTTTATACAATAGGTAAATTTCGTCCAACCTATTTCTCAGCAACTACATGCAGGAATTCAGTGAAACTTCTTAGAAGTGATAAGTAGTTTGCCAAGTTGTAGCATGTCCACAATAGGTTTTGTCCAAGTAAATTTTAATGAGTAATGGCCCTTTGTTACTTTTTATATAATGTGTACAGTGTAACTTCTGAAATCCGGACACCTATGGGACCGGCCAAAATGTCCGGATTTTGAAAGTTTCCGGAATTCAGAAGTCTAAAATTATCCGAACAAGTACAGGTGTTAAACACCAAAGTTTTTTATGGTGAAAATAGGGACATTATTTATGCATAATACAATATGGTGTTATTATTACTGAGACATTATGCAAAATTAAAATAAAAGATAAACATTTACTGTATAAGATTTATTAATCAAAATCTAATCTTTTCTCGAAAGGTAGATAACGACAATACAATTTTACTTATAAGAACAAAGCAATCAAAATTGTTAATGAGTGTTAATATTTGGGAATATATTATGAAAGCGGTTCATTTTATAAATGCAAATTGACATATTAATTGTGATTCTAACACATGTCAAAATAAACTAACTCCACTGATTGGTAAACAATTGAAAGAGTGGACAATGACATTTTGCATCGGGGTTTATAATCGCGGGACTAATTAAGGATGACACTTTCTCCACTGTCCGGATTTTGGAAGTAAAATTGCACTTACATAAACCAAAATTTATGAAAAAATCGTCCGGAATTCAGAATTCAGAGGTTCCAGAATTTAGAAGTCTAATTGACATTGAAATAGAGGGAGAAATTTCGGGACCAAGAAAATCGTCGAAAAAAGTTTTCGGATTTCAGAAGTTACATTGTATTTAGAAATTGGTCAGGATATTTCTAAGCAACAATTTGCAGGTATTAAAAAAAATGAAAAAGTGTTATATTTCCCTTTGTAAAATGTAACAATAACTGTGTCAAGGCGGCATCTGGGGGTATTCATCACCTTTAGTGATAGTTCTAGTTTTGTATAAGAGATTGTTGACAAATATTTGGTTTGCTATGGGCTTGAATAGTTTTTCATTGAAAGTGAATTTTTGGATTGTCGTCAGTTATACATTGAATGCTGGTAGCACTGGTCAAGTCACATGACCAATTGAACAGTACCCAGTCCTACAATGTGTGTTCAATTTCCAGTGTTGTATTTGTAAAAAGAAGATTTTTAGCCCTTGGTCAAAACTATCGAAATAATTATACATATTTTCTGATAACTTTAAATGCATTCTTTTGTATAAAAGTCTGAAAACTTGATTGTATGGATAGTTTTATTTTTGCATTTGTTTTATTTTGCCCAGTTGATGCAGTATGGCAAGCATGGAGTACATGGACTGTTTGTACAGCAACATGCGGTGGTGGCAATCAAACACGTGACAGAATGTGCACATGGCCTACAAGCGTTCATGGGAACAACTGTACTGGTGATTCATCAGAGATGCAAGACTGTAACAATAATCTATGTCCCAGTATGCCATCTTCTATTTTCTTTAGATCTGATCTAAAATTTCGAAAATATTAATGTTTCATGTGTAAGCAAGATCCTAGAGTAGTATTACGGTCAAACCTGTGAACAAAGGCCTTACTTGGGAGTGACCTCCAGATAAAGGCAATCTGTCAGTAATGGCCACATTGTGACTTTCCCTAGGGTGGCCTTTGTTGATGGGTTTGACTTTACATGAAGTTCAAACAAGATGCAAATATTTGAACCTACATGAGAATTTATTATGTTTGTCATTTCTATTTAATGCATATTGCCTTTGATATTATGTAAAAATCATTTAGCTAAATAGATTTATTGATTTGGAAATTCCTTTGTAGTTGATGGAACATGGTCATACTGGAGTGAGTGGTCAGGCTGCTCTGAAACATGTGGTCTTGGTCATAGTTATCGTTCAAGAAACTGTACATATGATCCTGTCGCTCCTCATGGAGCTACATGTCCTGGACAAACAGACGAAAGTAAATTCTGTAAAATAGCAGCATGTACTGGTATGTTTATCTATGATCTTATAATGTAAAATAGCAGCATGTACTGGTATGTTTATCTATGATCTTATAATGTAAAATAGCAGCATGTATTGGTATGTTTATTTATGATATTATAATGTAAAATAGCAGCATGTACTGGTATGTTTATCTATGATCTTATAATATAAAATAGCAGCATGTATTGGTATGTTTATTTATGATCTTATAATGTAAAATAGCAGCATGTACTGGTATGTTTATCTATGATCTTATAATGTAAAATAGCAGCATGTATTGGTATGTTTATCTATGATCTTATAATGTAAAATAGCAGCATGTACTGGTATGTTTATCTATGATCTTATAATATAAAATAGCAGCATGTATTGGTATGTTTATTTATGATCTTATAATGTAAAATAGCAGCATGTACTGGTATGTTTATCTATGATCTTATGATGTAAAATAGCAGCATGTACTGGTATGTTTATCTATGATCTTATGATGTAAAATAGCAGCATGTACTGGTATGTTTATCTATGATCTTATAATGTAAAATAGCAGCATGTATTGGTATGTTTATTTATGATCTTATAATGTAAAATAGCAGCATGTACTGGTATGTTTATTTATGATCTTATAATGTAAAATAGCAGCATGTATTGGTATGTTTATTTATGATCTTATAATGCAAAATAGCAGCATGTACTGGTATGTTTATCTATGATCTTATAATGTAAAATAGCAGCATGTACTAGTATGTTTATCTAAATGATCTTATGATGTAAAATAGCAGCATGTACTGGTATGTTTATCTAAATGATCTTATGATGTAAAATAGCAGCATGTACTGGTATGTTTATCTATGATCTTATCATGTACTAATCATTATAAATGACTGGGCCCTTTTCTGCTTGACCTCTATTCATGATACTATAACACTGTTCATTCCGTATCTTAGGCCTAAGTCGTGGTTCAGTGGTTAATGCACTTGACTTGTAACCAGGCAATCTGGGTTTGAAACCTGGCAGCACCAGGTAACATCTATGAAAATTTGACAAGAATGATGATTTTCTTATATACAGTTGAATCTCGTTATCTCAAATTTCTAGGGACCGTGGAAGTTAGTTTGAGATAACCGAAATTTGAGATAAACAAATACTGTATAATTATATATGTTTTAAAGTATTTGTGTACACGCACGTACAGTTATTTAAAATTACAATGCATGTATGATTACGTTTCACTTGAATAAAACATGTGCATACGTAGAGAAGAAACAAAATAATTATGTATCTATTCATAATAATTAATATCAACAATTATTGTCCCAACATAAAATACTTATTTACGAAATTTGTTGAAAGAATTCGAAAAAAACGGAGTGTCTAGCTTTACATATTTTCGGATGTGTATGCATTCCGTACATAATGTAAGATGAATACGTTCGTTGCAACGTTGATCACGCTTTCGAAATTAATTATTTTTATCAAGCTAAGATCATTTTACTAAGATTGGAATCCGACACTATCATAGGCGGCAAGTAATCGTACTCAATTTTCAAGTTAAACCTACGAGTATCCTAGTATTCGGATACTCACCGCAGCCGACGTTATACGTGGTGCGTATTTGTTTACCTTACCTACCATAATTTTAGTTAAGTCAAATAACAGGTATGATTATCATGTTACACTACACTTGTGCTCACTGTTTGTCACACGATTATAAATCTCCCGGAGCCTTTAAATTGCTCAATTAGCAAAATGTCATGATAGGTGTGAAAGTGCCCATTGTTCGCCGATCAGCTCCAACTTTGAGATAATCAACTCTAACTACATGCTAATTTGAGTCACGGGGACAAAAATTTAGTTTGACATAAACGAAATTTTGAGATAAGTGAATTGGAGGTAAGCGGATTAATTTCATATAGAGAAAGAGCAAAAAAATCGGGACCCAACGAAACAGTTTGACATAACTGAAATTTTGATATAAGCGAGTTTGACATAACGAGATTCAACTGTATGTAGAAGTTGCCGTGTCATTGTGGAAGGGTTAGGTAGTATACTGGTTCGAATGCAGCTCAGGAAAATGTGCAAAACTGGCCACCATAAGTAATTGAAATTTATCACTGAAAAACAGTATTAAACCAACTGATACATCATTCCCTATTTTCGAAAAAATGATACTTTTGAATACCTATGTGTATTTCTTCATGCATAGATTCCATATGAACTAATACATGCACTTGTTGTTAACCAGGTTTTCACAAAGTGAAACCTGGTTATTAGAATGCAGAATATGGCGGGCGGGTATCAGCGGGCAGACGGGCGTCAAACAGACGGTGTCCAGTCAATAACTTAAGTTTGGATTGACCAATCTTGACTAAACCTTGTATGTAGGATCCTTGAATGAAAACCTTCCTTGGGATTGTATTTGGGATCTGTGGGATCAAGGTCAAGGTCACTGTTACTGAAAATAGAAAATCAGTGTCCGGTCAATAACTTACGTTTGGAATGACCAATGTTGACTAAACTTAATATTTAGCATCCTTTAATGAAAACCTATCTTGGGATTATATTTGGGATCTGTGGGGTCAAGGTCACTGTTACTAAAAATAGAAAATCAGTGTCAGGTCAATAACTTAAGTTTGGAATGACCAATGTTGACTAAACTTGGTATTTAGCATCCGTGCATCAAAACATAGCTTAGAATTGTATTTGGGGTCAGTCAGGTCAAGGTCGCTGTTACTAAAAATAGAAAATCAGTTTCCAGTCAATAACTAAAGTTTGGAATGGCTTATCTTGACTAAACTGGGCATTTTGCATCCTTGAATGAAAGCCTTGCTTGGGATTGTAATTGGGGTCAGTTGGATCATGGTCAAGGTCACTGTTACTATAAATAGAAAATTGTTTTTTGTGAATAACTTAATTAAGGATTAAGATAGATGATGAAATTTTGTGTGTAGGTAGCTTACATCCAGTCCATGCTTTTGTATTGCATCAAGGGCCAGTAGGGTCAAGGTCACTGTTACTAAATATAGAAATCAATTTCCGGTCAATTACTTAATTTTGGAATGACTAATCTTGACTTAACTGGGTATTTAGCAACCTTGCATGAAAGCTTAGCTTGGAATTGTATTTGGGGTCGCTTTGGTCAAGGTAACTGTTACTAAAAAAATAGAAAATCAGTTTCCGGTCAATAACTTAATTAAGGGTTAAGATATTGGGATGAAATTTTGTGTGTAGGTAGCTTACATAGAAACCAAGCTTGGGAATGCATTCTACGCCAATAGGGTAAAGGTCACTGTTAACTTAATAGCCGCACTGGAAACTGAACCACTGATGAAGCCTTAGCACAGAATACTAGAGTACTGTGGTATTAAAGCCTTGGAAGACCTGGTTTCGTGGCATTGTCGTGTTACTTGTTTATATATGTACTGTTGTTTGTATATGTACTGATACATACTCTTATTGTTTATATATGTACTGTTGTTATACACCTGCAAACAAAGTTTGAGAGGGAGTATATTGGAGTCACTCTGTCGGTCCGTCTGCATACAATATCACAAGTTTGTGGAGCGAACTATTTCCACATTCCTTAAGCGATTGCAATGAAACTTGACATATGTCATAACCATGAAGTAGATGTGCAAGGCACAATTTCCATGCCCTGTGATCCACACATTTCAGAGTTATCTGCCCTTGAACTTAGCTATATAGTGTACAATAACATTCTTAGCACATGAATGTTTGTGGAGCAAACTACTTTGTCAAAGGTATTTTTCAAGGGATTGAATTGAAACTTGAAATATATTATCAATATGAAATGTAGATATACAAGTCACAGTTTTCAATAAACTGGTTCCCGTTGACTTGTGTGTACAAAGCCAACAGGTACGGCCTAAAATTTCCAGGACGCTGATTGGTCAATTTCGATTGGAATCCGGGCAGAATTCTGCCCGGGGGATCTCGCGAGACTTTGCATTATCGATGCACATTTCGCGCGTAATTTAAATAATTGATAAAGATTAGGGAACTGGATAGTTATTTTCTGATCTTGGTCGTTGGAATTATCGCTTCCGTCATAAAATTGATTTATCCTAAGCGTAATACAGTAAACACGACATACAGTAAAACCCCAATTATCCGAAGTTGTCGGGACCAAAAAATTACTTCGGATAATCCGGGGTTTCGGATAATCCAGGATAAGGGAAATCTAGACAATTGCATGAAAATAAAGGGAGATAACTCCTATATATATGGCGTATACGTATAGATATATAACAACAACATTAATGTGTTATATTTCGTATTTTATTTACGAAAAAAATACATTTTACGATAAACATGTGTATGTTTAACGTAAAAACAAATTTATGAGTAGTTTGTACCATTTTTAATTCGTCAAAGTCATGAGGATCCCAAAGTGAAACTCCGAATGAATACCCAAATGGTAGCACATTAATTCATCGATAAAATGAAATCATGAAATGAAATATACACAGGATATAGAATAAGCACACTGTTTAAATAAATTGCAAACAGAAATAAAATAAAAATCAAACGCGAAGTTTCATTTTATTGCTACAGTCACAACGTCACACAAATCGTTGTCGTCCTAAGATATCTTAGCTTATCATGTTTGTATTCATTTTCCGAAAATGGAATGGTTTTGAAATTGAGTGCCGGTTATTTATATTGGTCATGTGTATTGTTTGTCAATTTAACAAACTTCGAAAAATAAAATGAACATTTTTAATGTTAGTTGCGTATTAAAGTGAAATTATGATGCAATTTATAAATCAAGCTAAAAATAAAAGGTGAATGATCCGTGTCGTAAAAGGCTAATTTTGTTCCCATTACTGCAAACAATGATCCAAACGAACAATCCTTTGTTCACAGTGGTTTGATAATTTGTTGTTTACACCTTTTGACACATTAAAGAAATCCTACAATGAACTTGTCTGATCAACCAGAGTTAATTGTCGACTTCGGATAATAGGTGTGAAAATACGCATTTGAATGATTGTGGGGACCTGTTTATCACTTCGGATAAGCCATGGTGTTCGGATTAGACGATTCGGATAATCGAGGTTTATTTACATTGAAATATATAGAGGGAAATTCGGGACCAAAATTTCATTTCGGATAAGACCAGGTTTTCGGATATCATGACTGAGTCGCAGTCTCTCATTTTACCTATGTAGCTCGGTGCTCTAATCAATAAAACCAGTTCCAATGTTTACATGTAATATTATTTCGCGCAATAATATACAAAAGCTGACAGATTAATTAAAGCTCATCAACTACTTTTAAGTTCTCAACACTCGTTGATTGTAATTTATGTCAACGCTAATTTTTCACACATATCAGGTAGCAATTTGTTCACAAAAGCGCAATTAAATAATGTGTGAATATCACTGAACATTATTGACAAGAATTAAATTTGTGAGTTTTGAGTAAACTTAAGAGGCGCCATCGCGTATCACCGGGTTGAGCGATCGTCGCCGCAATCCACCGCGAATTATTGCCCTTCAGTGGTGACGGTCACCGTCGATCATCGTCGCTCTGAACGCGACGGCCAAAATTCAAATCGCCGCGTTGAAGCGATCTACCTGTGGCTTAGCGCGATTTTAATTCCGCTGCGATTCGCGAAAATCGGACAAATCACCCGAACCGTACTGTACTGATATGTACACTTGTTTGTTTATATATGTACTAATATGTACACTTGTTTGTTTATATATGTACTAATATGTACACTTGTTCTTTATACTAGTACTGTAAATCTGGTATTTTTCGCGATGGGTTTTTATTTTCGCTAATATTCGCGAATGGAAGGCTTCGGGAATTCAGAAATCCGCGTAAATTTATTAATACAACGTAATTACTATCCGAAGATCATTGTCCGAAACTTTCATTATTAAATGTGTAGACAGACTGACAAATAAACATACCACTTGTCTGTATGTACACTATACATGTATATTGTGTTTCGATAACATAATAATTATGGAGTTGTGCTAATTGGTGTGCCTTAAACACATCTAACAAATAAACATTGTGCGTGTTGCCTGGGGGACAATGTTTGGTATAATGATCTGGAGATTTAATTACATTTCTTAAGATAACAATAGGGATTAACGGACAGTTTGTCACTTTTCTATATTCAAGATTGTAACAGGTTTTGACGATTAATTTTTACAGGTAATGCATGATATAAGTTTCACCCGTTTTATTTATCTATTTATTTATTTTATAATTCAAAGCCTTCGCGAAATTTAAATTAAGAGCCTTCAGACGTGAATTCATAAATATGCGAATATATTCAGGGTGGGCAAAAACGTGAAATAAAGATCACGCAAATATAAAGTGATTTACAGTATACGTTCTGATATATACGCTTGTTGTTTATATATGTACTGTTGTGTATATATGTACTAATACATACACTTGTTATTTATTTATGTACTTATTGTTTATATATGTTCTAATATATGAGGGGTGATCCAAAAGTTTTGTCACTGCTTCGATTATGCTAAAATATAACATCAGATTGAATTATATGTATCATATATATATGCACCAATATGTTTTTAATTATTTTTAACAAAAATGCGCCTACTTTCATTAATAAGGCGCTCGCAGCGGTGTTGCAATAAACCCTCTGTGACGTACCCGCCGCACGCCAAATTTACAGAATAAGCTATATTGCTTTCCATATTGTAAAATATAATTATTACAAAAATAACGAATAATATCACACGTGGTTTTCCTGACATGAAGTCATGTCATATATTAAACAGCAGTTAATTTTCTAAAGATGTCATTGCATGTTTACACTTTCAGAGGGCAGTTGTTTGTAAGCCATTGGCAGAAAAAAATGTCGAAACTTGAAAGAATGCCGCTACGCGCAATATTGCATTTTTGCTACATGCTCGGAAAATCGTTTTTAGAAACAGTAGAAATGGTAAACGGAACATATTGTGTAAAATCTGTAAATAGAAGATTTGTTTATAGATGGTATGAACCACAGGTGCCTGACGAATCTGGTCTGACACGCCCCCAATATACACATAATAAATACAAGGTATGCAACGAGTCGTTTTTTTGACCTCACACTGTCCCGAAATAATGAACAACTGAGAAGACAAATGAAGTCCTATGATCAAATAAACTTATTCAGTCGGCGCTTAAATAATTATTCTTCCTATACAACACATTTTTTTATTTCAAAATGGCCGTTGTGTCAGCGAAAGGACTGATTATTTGTAGAAATTAACGATTATTGCGATTAGTAAACCAGGTAGGATTGTCTTTATACCTGCAATCAGTGTCGAAACATCGAAGAAATACGTACATGCCAAAACACATATGCTTTCCGTATAAATCTCCGAAAAAAACGCCAAAATGATGAGTTAAAGCGTGAAATCGAGGGGACAGGTTTAACTCGATTTTCCAAAAAACGGCAATATTTCGTAGAAACTGAGCATAAAACGTTGCCTTTAAGTTCGTTTTGAAATAAAAAAATGTGTTGTATATGAAGAATAATTATTTAAGCGCCGACTGAATAAGTTTATTTGATCATAGGACTTCATTTGTCTTCTCAGTTGTTCATTATTTCGGGACAGTGTGAGGTCGAAAAAACGACTCGTTGCATACCTTGTATTTATTATGTGTATATTGGGGGCGTGTCAGACAAGATTCGTCAGGCACCTATGATATGAACCATTTTGAGAGGGAAATAAGTCACTGGAGGAGCAAACAATGACTGGAAGGCCAGCAATACGAATCGACGCGAATGTCAGCGTTGTTTCCGACGTGATTGGGGAGGATCGACGTATTACTGTTCGGGCACTCTCTGAACGAACGGGTTTCAGTTACGCCACTGTGCAGCGTAGACCCACCGAAGACTTGAAGATTAGGCGTGGGAGGGCTAGATGAAAGCCTCGTTTGCTCACTGATAAACAGATGTTACGGCGCGTGCAAGAATCTGAGAAGTTCTTTAGGCGATACAGTCGAGAGGGTGGTCAGTTTCTTCGAAAGATTAATACAGTAGATGAAACCTTGCTTTTTCTACTACGACCCAGAGATGAAAATGCAGAGTAGCAAGTGGAAACAAGACAGCTCCCCTCCTCGTATGAACATGGATGTCCTCGGGATACAGACACTTTCTCACCCGCCATACTGCCCGGACTTGGCTCCGTGCGACTTTGCTCTGTTTCCATATCTGAAGGGAGAGCTATGGGGGCAGCGTTTCGATAATCTACAAGAACTACAGCCAGAGAGTTACCGCATTCTCTCTAGACTCCCATCCAAATGTTTTGAGAATGTGTTTCGGAAGTGGGTTGAATGACACATGAACACAGGCAGTGTATTGAGCTCACCAGTCGCTATTTTGAGAAGGAGTGACGTGATGTCGTCGAGATAATTGTAACATAACGTCGTTGACGTCGTTGATGTGCGGCGATGGTCGCTCATGTGCTTCAAATGATGCATTGTATTTTATAAAGTATTTGTTACATTAATTTACATGTACACTGACTTTGGCTGTTATATCTAAAATACAGGCCGAGTTACAGAGACACTGACAAAACTTTTGAATCCCCCCTCGTATATGCTTGTTGTTTATATATTCACAGTTGATGGTATATGGTCTGAGTGGACAGTCTGGACTGCTTGCTCTACAACTTGTGGTGAAGGAAATGTTACTAGAAGTAGAAGATGTGATTTTATCCCTCCTGATGCTCCACATGGCAAGGACTGCACAGGAGATAATCTAGAATATCAGCCATGTGACAATGTCACTGATTGCCCGGGTAATATATAACAATTATCACTTACTACTCTGCCAGTCAGTATTCACTGTATTTGTTTAACCATTTAATCGTCATATTTCTCCTGTAATGTATAGTTCAGCGGAAAATGTTTCTAGCTTTCCTCAAACAAATTCATTACGTTTAGTGAAAATTCAATATCTTTTAAACCATTAGACTTAAGTTACATGTAATAAACACATTACTCACAGAGGATCAGAAATTTCAACAACTTGAATGTTGATAAAAGTGGACCATGGCGCTCAAAGGGATAAATGTATTTATTTGTTTGCTATAAAAGCAACCAGATTAAGCTACAAGTTTTAACTGCAATTTGATCACTTCATGTCAAAGTGCTGTTCAATTTGAATATTACAAATATGTTTGAACACATATTATTTTTGGCCTGTTTGCCTGTCAGCCTACCTACCTACCTGCCTGCCTGCCTGCCTGCCTGTTGGTACCAAACTCATAACCTTGCCAATAAAATCAAAATACTTCCACCTTCAATCATCAAACTTCATGTGTTGGTTCCTCATGACAACCTTTACAGGTGCATTTTCAGGTCAGTAGGTCAAAGAACAAGGTCACCCTGAGGTGGGGGATTGTGTTTCAAAAGCACATCTTGTTTTCTTTTTATGCCTCCGCTATGAAATGGCGGATGGCATATAGTGTTTACCCTGTCCATTTGTGTGCGTGTGTGTGCGTGTGTGTGCGTGTGTGTGTGTGTGGGGGTGTGTGGGTGTGTTTGGGTGGGTGGGTGGGTGTGGTGTGTGTGTGTGTGTGTGTGTGTGTGTTACAGATTTTCGTGTCCGGCTCATAACTTTGTCATGCATGATTGGATTTTGAAATAATTTGGCACGAATGTTCAGCATAACAAGATGATGTGTCATGCGTGAAAACTGTGTTGCTTGCTCAAAGATCAAGGTCACAGTGGACACTTAAAGTATTATATGTATATGTTCGTGTCCGGCTTATAACTCTGTCATGCATGATTGGATTTTGAAATAATTTGGCACAAATGTTAAGCATAACTAGACGATGTGTCATGCGCAAAGACTGTGTCACTTGCTCAAAGGTCAAGGTCACAGTGGACACTTAAAGCATTATATGTATATGTTCGTGTCTGGCTTATAACTCTGTCATGCATGATTGGATTTTGAAATAATTTGGCACGAATGTTCAGCATAACAAGATGATGTGTCATGCGTGAAAACTGTGTTGCTTGCTCAAAGATCAAGGTCACAGTGGACACTTAAAGTATTATATGTATATGTTCGTGTCCGGCTTATAACTCTGTCATGCATGATTGGATTTTGAAATAATTTGGCACAAATGTTAAGCATAACTAGACGATGTGTCATGCGCAAAGACTGTGTCGCTTGCTCAAAGGTCAAGGTCACAGTGGACACTTAAAGCATTATATGTATATGTTCGTGTCTGGCTTATAACTCTGTCATGCATGATTGGATTTTGAAATAATTTGGCACGAATGTTCAGCATAACAAGATGATGTGTCATGCGTGAAAACTGTGTTGCTTGCTCAAAGATCAAGGTCACAGTGGACACTTAAAGTATTATATGTATATGTTCGTGTCCGGCTTATAACTCTGTCATGCATGATTGGATTTTGAAATAATTTGGCACAAATGTTAAGCATAACTAGACGATGTGTCATGCGCAAAGACTGTGTCGCTTGCTCAAAGGTCAAGGTCACAGTGGACACTTAAAGCATTATATGTATATGTTCGTGTCTGGCTTATAACTCTGTCATGCATGATTGGATTTTGAAATAATTTGGCACAATTGTTCAGCATAACAAGACGATGTGTCATGCGCAAAAACTGTGTCGCTTGCTCATAGGTCAAGGTCACAGAGGACACTTAAAGCATTATATGTATATGTTCGTGTCCGGCTTATAACTCTATCATGCATAATTTGATTTTGAAATAATTTGGTACAAATGTTCATCATAACAAAATGATGTGTCATGCACAACATCTGTGTCACTTGCTCAAAGGTCAAGGTCACAGTTGACACTTAAAGCATTATATGTTTAAGTTTGTGTCTGGATTATAACTTTGTTATGCATGATGAGATTTTGAAATAATTTGGCACAAATGTTCATCATATCAAGACGACGTGTCATGCGCAATAAGTGTGTCGCTTGCTCAAAGGTCAAGGTCACAGTGGTCACTTAAAGCATTATATGTATATGTTCGTGTCCGGCTTATAACTCTGTCATGCATAATTGGATTTTAAATTAAATTGGCAGAAATGTAAATCATATCAAGACGATGTGTCAAGTGCAAAAACTGTGTCGCTTGCTCAAAGGTCAAGGTCACAGTTGACAATTAAAGCATTGTGTGTATATGTTTGTGTCTGGCTTATAACTGGATTTTGAAATAAACTGGCACAAATGTTCATCATATCTAGAAGAGGTGTCCTTCGCATCAACTGCATCACTTGCTCAAAGGTCAAGGTCACAGTTGATGTTAAACGTTTGTGCATATAATTATGGATATAGTGAGTGTATGTTCGTGTCCTGCTTAAAGTTTGTCATGCATGATGGGATTTTGAAATAAATTGGCACAAATGTTCATCATATTAGGACGACGTGTCATGCCCAAAAACTGTGTCGCTTTCTCAAAGGTCAAGGTCACAGTGGACACTTATATATTTATGTTCATTACATTGAAATAGTGAATGTACATGTAGTTGTGTGTTTACCTTCCTTAGGTGATCTTTACCTCCCACTATAGGCAGCATTCCCAAGCAACCTGCTCTATGTTGTATTCACATACTTGCCACACAACACTCATTTCTGTGTCCAGTGTGAAATGGCCTGGGGATCCGTGTCCTACGGACACATTTCTAGTTTAATACTGATATAATGTTGTTTTACTAATTGTTCAGTTGATGGTAAGTGGGGATCATGGTCAGCATGGACTGGATGTAGTACAACATGTGGTAATGGTGACAGACACAGATCACGTGTATGTGAGTTTGATCCAACAAAACCTCGAGGAAATGACTGTCCTCATGGAAACGCAAATGAGACAGAAGCGTGTAATCCTGGTCAATGTCCTGGTGAGTGGTTGATAATTAACATGATAGATAATCTCAATATCAGTTCATGTTTAAATATAGTTTATGTAATGAAAAAAAAGTTAAACAAACTCAAAACTGTGACACTTAATTACAGCAATTTGAGTGTGAAATATGTTAAGTCTAGACCCAAGACTTATCAGGTCTGAATAATATCTGTGATATTGTTATACCCCCGCAAACGAAGTTTGAGAGAGGGGTATATTGGAGTCACTCGGTTGGTTGGTTGGTCCATCCATCCGCATACAATATCACAAGTTTGAGGAGTGAACTACTTCCACATTCCTTAAGTGATTGCAATGAAAGTTTGAATATGTCATCACCATGGAGTGTAGATGTGCAAGACAAATTTTCATGCCCAGTGATCCACTCATTCCAGAGTTATGTGCCCTTGAACTTAGCCATATAGTGTTAAAGTGGTGGCGGGTGTATTAGTCACCTCTGTGACAAAGCTCTAGTTATGGTATAATTGTATTCATTTTGTTTCAAAAAAGATGTACATTTGTGTATACTGTAATAGGAGGAAAGTAATGTACCCAATGTGGGGCTTGAACCCGTGACTTCCTGCTTGCAAGTCAGGTGCTCTACCAACTGAGCTAATTGGGCTGTATTTATTTTATTCTATCAAAATGCTACTTGGCTATACATTGTATTTCTTTCCAAGAAGTCATGTGTTCATGACTGCTATATATCATATGATACAATTTTTTGGTTATCATGTTCTTTTCAGTGGATGGAAATTGGTTGCAATGGTCGACATGGTCTATATGTTCTATGACTTGTGGTGGAGGGACACAAGGCAGAAATAGAACATGTTTCTTCCAACCTGGACTACCACATGGTGATGACTGTCCTGGTCAATCATCAGACCAACAGACATGTAATAATAAAACATGTGAAGGTAAGATGCTGTATTTAAATAGACATTATAATAAGATTAGATGTTTATCTGTTGTTTATCGGCCCATTTGACAACTGGATATTTCAAGGTGGTCCAGAGAGAGGAGAGAGGATACAGAAGAACTTGGCATTATGAAAATTAACAACAGAATCCGTTTTTCATTTCCAGATTAGATTTCAAGCTTTAACAGGCTCTGTAGACAAATCAATGCCACCTATGTCTGAAATATGATTGATAATTTGCACAAAAACTTAAGTAAGGCTTGAAAAAATTGTTTGTTTCTGGTTACCCGGCCTGCCCTAATGTCTCCTAGCGACCCTTGACTTTTCATTTGCCCTGTGTAACAATACAACCACTTTTTAGCTCACCAGAGCACGAATGTGCTCAGGGTGAGCTTTTGTGATCGCCCTGCGTCCATCGTGCGTCGTTACGAATACGTGGCGTCCATGTTTACTTAAAACAACATCTCCTCCTACACCGCTATGCCGATTGCAACCAAACTTGGCTGGAATGATCCTTGGGTGGTCCCCTTTCAAAGTTGTTCAAAAAATTAAATTTCATTAAAAATTCTGGTTGCTATGGCAACAAAATGAAAAAACTTAAAAAATCTTCTTGTCTGAAACCACAGGGCCTAGAGCTGAGATATTTGGCATGTAGCATTGTCTAATGGAACTTTACAAAGATTGTTCAAATTATTTCCCTAGGGTCAAAATTGGCTCCGCCCCGGTGGGGTAACTTGATTTTACATAGACTTATATAGGAAATTTAAAAAATCTTCTTGTCAAAACCTACAATGCCTAGAGCTTTGATATTTGGTGTGTAGCATAGTCTAGTGGACCTCTACCAAGTTTGTTCAAATTATTGCCCTAGGGTCAAAATTGGCCCCGCCCCGGGGGTCACTTGATTTATATAGACTTATATAGGAAAATTAAAAAAATCTTCTTCTCCAAAACCACAAGGCCTAGAGCTAAGATATTTGATATGTAGTATTATCTAGTGGACCTCTACCAAGTTTGTTCAAATTATGGCCCCGGGTTCAAAATTGGCCCTGCCCTGGGGTTTATTCTATTTTATATAGGAAAATTTAAAAAATCTTCTTCTCCGAAACCACAAGGCCTAGAGCTAAGATATTTGGCATATAGCATTGTCCAGTGGACCTCTACCAAGTTTGTTCAAATTATTGCCCTAGGGTCAAAATTGGCCCCGCCCTGGGGGTCACTTGATTTATATAGACTTATATAGGAACATTTAAAAAATCTTCTTCTCCGAAACTGCAAGGCCTAGAGCTTAGATATTTTGTATGTGGCATTGTGTAGTAGACCTCTACCAAGTTTGTTCAAATTATGGCCCCGGGGTCAAAATTAGTCCTGCCCTGTGGTTTATTCTATTTTATATAGGAAAATTTAAAAAAATCTTCTTCTCCGAAACCACAAGGCCTAGAGCTAAGATATTTGGTATCTAGCTTTGTCTAATGTACCTCTTTTAAATCTGTTCATATAATGGCCATTGGATAAAAAACGGCCCAGATGGGTCACTTGATCTTACTTAGACTCGTATAGAAAACTTCAACAATGTTAATCTCCAAATGACCTTTTCTCCTGGTGAGCATTTATAGGGCCATCATGGCCCTCTTGTTTACCTTTGTGCAAGCTTTCAAGAGCCAAAAAAGCCCCTACCGACCGTATTTTTATTGAGCATGTAACCAGAAACAAATAAGGAAGTATGCCTTAACATTTAACAATAATAAAAATGTGTCATCATTGTTTTTGTGTCTGTAGTTGATGGAATCTTTGCTGATTGGAGTCAGTGGTCATCATGTTCGGTTACATGTGGATCTGGTTCACAGTTAAGGTCAAGGACATGTACCTTTGACCCACCAGATGCACCTAAGGGTAAAAACTGTACAGGAAATTGGAGTGATGTAAAAAGTTGCACAGCTAGGCCATGTCCAGGTATGAGATTCAACTTAAGTTAAGATTTTATGAGGAAGATCACTAAATATATACAGTCAAACCTGTGAACAAAGGCCACCCTAGGGAAAGACATAATGTGGCCTTTATTGACAGGTGACCTTTATTTGTAGTTCATTTTGTTCTAAATAGTCAATGATTGATTTTAAAGGAATGGCCTTTATTCTCAGGGTGGCCTTTTTTCGGAGGTGGCTGCTATCATGGGTTTGACTGTACCATCAATGTTTCCTAGCTTAGTGAGATTACATCGTACCACTTTTTCAACTCTTGAGATGCAGTACAATACAAATTAATGTAGGATCAAAATTAAAAAATCAGATATGGATATTAAGCATATATGGGCATAAATCAAAATAATGAAGACAAAGCGTGACATGGGGGGTCAAATTTAGAATGATA
The DNA here is from genome assembly GCA_964023205.1 of Lutraria lutraria. Taxonomy (NCBI): domain Eukaryota; kingdom Metazoa; phylum Mollusca; class Bivalvia; order Venerida; family Mactridae; genus Lutraria; species Lutraria lutraria. Next base: position 25,129,829 of record OZ026844.1, on the reverse strand, counting down.
CTTGTGTTCATAATATTGCCAAAAGTAGTTTGGAAATATATTATATTGTGAAAAATTGACAATGGCTAAAGTATAGGATTAAAGTCTTCTTCAAATTTACAACATTTTAATGAAATAAATATTATATTTTCAATAGCAATCCTTAAAATTCAAACAATCTTATGGATTAAACTATGGAAATAATAACACATTTTTGTGATTTTTTCAGCAGACTTTCATGAAAACAACTTTTTAATACAAAAAAAATATACATACAACCATAATTTTCCAAAAAATATATATTTATGGCGTTTTGAACTTCATTTTTTTTAAATACGCTTCAAAAAGTTTTTATGTAATATTTACTGCTGCAGATACAAATTAACTAATTCAATTTTATCAATTTTCAGGTATATTCAAAGATATATGTGAATTTTCACTTAATTGGTACTATTCTTGGGTAACTTAACAATGTCCCCAAAACTAGTATATATCTTCTGTTACCGTTACACTCGGGACAGATATTCTTTGTGTATGGTCTTATGATAATGACAGTATTGTTAATCTATTGTTATACAATTTGTTTCATTGTAATACAATTTGTTCAATTATTTTATTATAAAATACAAACAGATAATCTATTTGATAATGTTTTAGTAAAATTTTAAATGGTGAAAACACCAACACCAGGGGACGTTCTAAAACTGTAATGTAAATATACGAAACTGTTAAAAATGGATTTATAACAACATCTGTCAAATGTATTTTGCAATTCATTAAATAAGAATTATTTTTTTGAACACATCAAAACTATTTCCAATTTGGTAAGTCAATTGCGCTACTGAACATGAATTATTAATTTATATATATACAGACTAAGTAAAGGTTACACTCCGTACAAATTTGTTTAGTCTTTTAGCATACAAATATGAAAGTGCTATGATCATTGCGTTGCAATTCATTCTATGTTTTTAAGATAATAAAAAGATACACAAACATCTGTACTGTTTAATATGTTGCTGGTTGAAAATGTTGTTGGAGGGAGGGGAGGAATTAGAAAACATTTAAAACTGTAGATTTGTCAACTTGTAACAATTAATATTGCATTATCATATATTTACAAGAAAACATTTACCTACTACTTTTGCCACTTATCAAATTAAAGAAATGATTTCTCAACACATTCAAACTATTTCAAACTATGTTGAACAAATCTTTTAAACATGAATTAAGTCATATAAACAGACATATAGAAAATACACTCGGGACTCACAATTTCTTCTTTGTTTATTTTAAGTAAAACAGTCAGGACTCACAATTCTTCTTTGTTTGTTATAAGTAAAACAATAGTAAAAAGTTTTTGAAATGTTTTGATTATGAACTATGTATTTGCAACACAACTCAAGGAAGATATGCGTCACTGAAATTAGATTTCAAAATTTTGAAAAATAACCCAGATATGAGAAAAGTCTACATACATGTACTTAAAGGACAACCCTCGTATATCCTAGAAAATGTTTAATAAAAAAATATCAATTTCAAGTCTTTCTACTCAGAGTGTGCTTCTTCTCAGTCCTCTATAAATGGGAGTTTTACCACTTATTTAGGCATTTTGTAACTTCATGACCCTGCAGTGTTAGTATATTGTTACTGATATAGTTCCTGTAAAAGCAAAACGAATTTGTGTATAATATTGCATGAAGATGTGTTTGTGTCCCGAGTGTAACATTTTCAATTGTTATATATAAATAATATAACATGTAAAATATGTTAAGAAATCATGAAATAAATCGATAAATTCTGTACTGTTTTCATCTAAGAATGTTTCTTCATCAAAATAAAATATAAATTACTTTTTATCTTCTGTATATTGAACAAATCTACTTGGCATATATATCTGAATATAACTATTTTTATAAGAACTTTCAAACTTTTTAAACATGCTCCATGTCACTGCTTCAGACTTTAAAGTATTTATTCACGTCAGTTATTTGATATAAATGTGGAAAACAATTAACATGGACTACTGTTCTATAGTTACATATCAAAATTAAGATGATGAATATATAGCGTTACACTCGGGACAACACTTAAAACCATATAGACAAAAAATGAATTGCACTACAGGAATTTGTTTTAGTTTTGTGAGCTTGTGGGTACGCTTCTGTTTGAGAAATAGAGAAAAAACATATCAAATTCAAAGAATGATAAAAAAATTCTTATCTAAATGCAAAATGTTACACTCGGGACATTTCCAATCAGCTTTATTCAAGATGGTATAACTTAAAAAACAAATCATTCTTTTGATCATTTCTTTTTTTTGAACAACATGGACAAATATGCCTATCAATATGTTAAACTGCATTTTCTGTCCAAGCATTAGTTTACTTACAGCAATATCATCAATTTGAATTTCCATTTTTTTCTTGAGCAAAATATTTTACATGTGCACTTGAAAGGTGATTTCTAAATAATAATTATTATTGAAATATTTGAACAAAATGCATTAAATTTTAAATATAACACATGTACAATGAAATTAAAAACAACCATTGATTACTTACCCAAAAACTGAACAAAATATAAAAGATTGAAAAATGTGTAAAGAAAAAATGTCACGCTAAAAGTGTTACACTCGGGACATTTTTTGCCTGTTTTTCTAATGTAACTTTTGAACGAGTAACACAATCAAGCTGAAATTTTGCAACATTTTTAACAACATCAAGACACACCATCAGAACATTAAAGTACATTCCTGTGTTGTGTGGTATTCTTTAAATCTTGAAAAGAAAAATTGTCTTCATTATTTTGATTTATGCCCATATTTGAAAATGAATGTTTATGGTGTTACAATTTAGGGTATACTTTGTGTACAGTACTTGGGCACTTTGTGGAATCAGGTCATCATTCTCTGAAATATTTATAGTTGCGGTTCATAGTAATCCTGTTGTCATCACAGGTGGCTGTATCAGTGTTTGGGCCACACACACAAACAATCCCGTCACTGAGCTTATATTACTATCAAGGTGAAAAGCCTACTATATGTCTATACGCCATACAATGTGGAACATTTCAGCATGAAATACGTGCGCTGAAGGAAAATAGCTTCACATGTATCAAACGATCTGATTGGTCGGATATGTGTGTACAATAGTCTGTTCATTTCATGCCGACCAATCAGATCGCTTGATACATCACTCGCGCTGGACTCAAAATGGCTTGCAGCGAAGTTAAATAACGAAAGGAACACAATTTTATAGTTTCACAGTTATTAGATGTAATTGAATGAGATTTTCGATAGGAATGAATATCTTATAGTTTATTTGAATGACATGTGTAGCATTTTTCCTTCAGCGCACATCTTTTATGCTGAAACAACGAGATGCAATGTTCCACATTGTTTGGCATATAGACATATAGTAGGCTTTTTACCTTGATAGTATATATAAGCTCAGTGACGGGATTTTTTTGGTGAACCAAACACTGATACAGCCACCTGTGGTTGTCATTACATTTCTTGTTTACTTTCAATGTTATCATAATTCTGTAGTGGATGGTAGCTGGGCTCAGTGGGGACAATGGTCAGGTTGTACTGTATCATGTGGCGGTGGCTCCCAGGGTCGTAGACGTGATTGTAAATTCCCACCACATGTTCCACAGGGTGATTTCTGCACAGGGGCTGGTACAGAACAAAGGGCATGTAACAGTGATGCTTGCGCAGGTTTGATTTTGTTTCTTGCTATATATTCTATGTACAGTTAGTCATATACATTCAGTGTATTACTTCTGTTGATGTATGTTGTATATTGAAATAAATTAACATGTTGAACGTTGATGTATTTAATTTATACCTGTATACCTCAGCAAAATTTGTTAACATTTTTAATATAGTAAAATCTGTGAACATAGGCCACCCTTGGGAAAGATGAACCATTGCCTTAATTGACAGGAGACCTTTTTTCAGAGGTTATTTTGTTCTAAATAGCCAAGGATGGTTTTAAAAGAATGGCCTTTATTCACAGGGTGGCCTTTATTAGGAGGTGGCAATTAACATAGGTTTGACTGTATCTGTTGACTGTATATTGTTGTTGTTGTCAATCTTTTAGTTGATGGAAAATTTACTGATTGGAGTAATTGGTCAGCTTGTTCAGTGACTTGTGGTAGTGGTAGTGAAACAAAATCAAGGACATGTGAGTTTACCCCACCTGATGCTCCTAAGGGACAGAATTGTACTGGAGATTATGTGCAGTCACAGTCATGTTCTCCTAAAGTTTGTGCTGGTAAGCATTCATTTTAAAATGCAACAGGAATAGACATAAGTTATCCTGACTGGCAAGCTTTCATTTTAAGATATCACAGGAATAGACAAAAGTTATCCTGACTGGTAAGCATTCATTCTAAGATATTACAGGAATAGACATAAGTTATCCTGACAGGTAAGCTCTCATTTTAAGATATCACAGGAATAGACATAAGTTATCCTGACTGGTAAGCTTTCATTTTAACATGCAACAGGAATAGACGTAAGTTATCCTGACTGGTAAGCTTTCATTTAAAAAGCAACAGGAATAGACATAAGTTATCATGACAGGTAAGCTTTCATTTTAAGATACAACAGGAATAGACATAAGTTATCCTGACTGGTAAGCTTTCATTTTAAAATGCAACAGGAATAGACATAAGTTACCTGACTGGTAAGCTTTTGTTTTAAAATGCAACAGGAATAGACATAAGTTATCCTAACTGGTAAGCTGTCATTTTAAGATATTACAGGAAAGACATAAGTTGTCCTGGCAATTCATCTATTGAAATGGAACCAGCCTGAAAGAATATTCGAGGAGGTTGCCAGTTTCTTGACAAAAATTATCACACTTGATAAAATGTGTTTTGAAGTTGTTTTACATTCAGTTTACACTGTCAGTGTGTAAGATAATCATGAATGTGAAATTGTTTGTCATTAAATTATTTGGAAAGCAATTAGGCCAATCTTTCCCCGGGGTAAAAAAGGGCCTTGGCCAATCTTTCCCCAGGGAAAAACTGGCCGGGGGGGGGGGAATAGACTGCTACACCAGTATGTATTGCATCTGGAACATATTGCAATATAATATACCGGTATACCGGTATTATCGCGCATCACTAGATGCTTATGCTTACATTTAAAGCTAAGTATGATAATAGATTTGTGATTTACACATGTCATCATGGATGTTGTAAATTTCATAGTTACAATTGTAAATTTAAAAAAAAATGACAATAACTTTGGACATTACTTGAAATATGAAAAAAAAGTTGATTATATTTAGCTTAGTTATATGTTTAATAAACAAATCAAATATTGATATATTATGCTTTTAAGTTTGCATTTACCTTCTTTTCTCATAAAGAACGACATTTAGAGGCAAAAATTATGAATGAAGTTGTTTCTGTTGCTGAAAATTGAAAACCTCTCTTGAGGAAAAACTTTTCCTTGGTCAGAACAAGTTTAAATTAGAGAGGTTTCATTGTATTATCATAATTCTGTAGTGGATGGTAGCTGGGCTCAGTGGGGACAATGGTCAGGTTGTACTGTATCATGTGGTGGTGGCTCCCAGGGTCGTAGACGTGATTGTGAATTCCCACCACATGTTCCACAGGGTGATTTCTGCACAGGGGCTGGTACAGAACAAAGAGCATGCAGTGAAGACACTTGTCCAGGTATGTTATGCTTGTCAAGGATTTTTTTATTATGAGATGCATGTATTACAAGTTCTGTCATTCTTTAATTGTTTCATCTTAATATAAATGCTTTACTATTCAAACTCTTGCAACCTGTCATAGAATCATTAATTTGATATTACTGTACAAGCCAATTGCTGTCATTAATACCAACAAATTGTCAGAGCATTAAATGATTTAGCTCCTTCATGTAATTATACCCCCAGATATGAAATATATGGGGGCTATATTGGATTCACGCTTGACCGTCGGTCGGTCGGCCAGCCAGTCGATTGGTCGGTCAGTCGGTCCGTGCGTCTGTAGACACAATTTGTCCGGAGAATTTCTCAGCAACTACTTACAGGATTTCAATGAAACTTCACAGAAGTGATCAGTAGTAAGCCTAGTTGTGCATGCTTGAAGCATTTTTTGTTCGGATTAATTATCACTGAGTTATACCCCTTTGTTGTTTTTATTCAGAATATACAATAGGCAAATTTTGTCCTGACAATTTCTCAGCAATTACTCACAGGATCTCAATGAAACTTCACAGAAGTGATCAGTAGTAAGCCTAGTTGTGCATGCTTAAAGCAATTTTCGTTCGGATTAATTATCACTGAGTTATATCCCTTTGTTATTTTTAGCTCACATGTCACAAAGTGACAAAGTGAGCTATTAGGATCACTCTCCGTCCGGCGTCGTGCGTCGTCAAACTTTTTGTTGTGACCACACTAGGGGTCACATTTTTGGCTCAATTTTAGCAAAACTGGGTCAGAACGTTAATATCAACAAAATCTCGGACGAGTTCGATATTGGGCCATTTAAGGTAAAAAACTAGGTCACCAGGGCCAAATAAGGGAAAACCTTGTGAACACTTTAGAAATCACTGTTTTGAATTTATCTTCATGAAACTTTGTCAGAATGTTTATTTTAATAATATGTAGGTCAAGTTTGAAAATGGGTAATTTCTGTAGTAAAATTAGGTCACTAGGGCAAATTGCTGGAAAACCTTGTGAACACTCTAGAAGTCACTGTTTTGATTGGATGATCATGAAACCTTGTCAGAATGCTTGTCTTCATAATATCTTGGACGAGTTCGAACATGGGTCATCTTGGGTCAAAAACTAGGTCGCTAGGTCAAATCTTATGAAAAACCATGTTAACACTGTAGATTTCACAGTTATTATTGGATCTTCACCAAACTTTGTCAAATCGTTTGTTTTAATGATATAACGGTCAAGTATAAATATGGGTCATCTGGGGTCAATAACTAGGTCACCAGGTCAAATCTTAGGAAAACTTTGTTAACACTGTAGATGTCACAGTTTTAATTGGATCTTCACCAAACCTTGTCAAAATGTTTGCCTCAATGATATGTGGGTCAAGGATGAACATGGGTCAGCCGGGTTCAAAAACTGGGTCACAAGGTCAAATCTTAGGTAAAAATCTTGTAAAAGCTCTAAATGTCATGGTTTTGATTGGATCTTGGCCAAACCTTGTCAGATTGTTTGTCTTAATGATATTAAGGACAAGTTCAAATATGGGTCACCTAGGGTCAAAAACCAGGTCACAAGGTCAAATCTTAGGAAAACCTTATTAACACTGTAGATGTCAAATTTTGATCGTATCTTCACCAAACCTAGTCAGACTGTTTGTCTTAATGATATGTAAGACAAATTCGAACATAGGTCGTCTGGGGTCAAAAACTAGGTCACCGGTTCAAAACAATGTTTTAATGAGTGAACAGTGATTGTCATGTGAGCGATATAGGGCCATCTTGGCCCTCTTGATATACAGTATATACAATAGGCAAATTTTGTCCGGACAATTTCTCAGCAACTACTCACAGGATCTCAATAAAAATTCACAGAAGTGATCAGTAGTTTGTACCAAACTTTAACCTTGCCTATAAAATCAAAACGCCTGCACCTACATCCATCAAACTACATAGGTAGGTTCCTCATGACAACCTCTACAGGACCTGTGCATTTTCAGGTCAGTAGGTCAAAGGTCACAGGGTCATTGTGTTAAAAAAAAACATGACATTTTTTTTAGGATACTACTCCTACATTTTTCATGGGATTTTGACGAAACTTTCACAGACTTGTTGTTATGAATATGAAGAACCACCACACATATATTCCGGGTTTTGTGATTCGTTCATTTTTGACGGAATTATAGCCCTTGTGTGATTTTTGTGTGATTGTAACAGCAAAATACTCTTTGTTCCCTTGTTTTCTCAAGGGATTTTGATAAAACTTTCATGGAACTATTGTTATCGAGATACCCAATGCATGTTGTGAAGGTTTTATGTTTCGATAAATTTTGACGGAATTATGGCCCTTTGTTTATTTTGTGCATATGTAATATATAGAGAAATACTCTTTTGTTTGCAACTACTTCTGTATTTTTCAAGGGATTTTTACCAAACTTTGATAGAACTATTGTCACCATGTTCACCAGCACATATTGTTAGGGTTTTGTCATTCGATCATTTTTAGCAGATTTACGGCCCTTTGTTTGCCTGTACCGAAATTTAACCTTGCCTATTAAATCAAAACGCTACCACCTGCAATCATCGAACTTCATATCTTGGTTCATCATGACAATCTCTACAGGACCTACAGGTGCGTTTTCAAAAAGGGCAACCGGAGGGGGCACAGTGTTTATAAAACACATCTTGTTTATACAGTGTATTATACAATATCTCAGTCACTACTCATAGGAATTCAATGAAACTTCACAGAAGTTATAAAAAGTAAGCCAAGTTGTGCATGCAATAACCAGGTTTTGTTTGGATTAATTTTCACTGAGTTATGGCCCTTTGTTTTATACAATTAGGTAAATTTTGCCCGTACCATTTCTCAGCAACTACATGCAGGAATTCAGTGAAACTTCTTAGAAGTGATAAGTAGTTTGCCAAGTTGTGCATGACCACAATAGGTTTTGTCCAAGTAAATTTTAATGAGTTATGGCCCTTTGTTATTTTTTATATAATGTATATTTAGAAACTGGTCAGGATATATCTAAGCAACAATTTGCAGGTATTAAAAAAATGAAAATGCATTATATTTCCCTCTGTAAAATGTAACAATAACTGTGTCAAGGCCACATCTGGGGGTATTCATCACCTTAAGTGATAGTTCTAGTTTCATTTAGAATGGGATCTTCAAATTGCTACTATATTATAGAAGAGGGATGACCGGTGGTCATGTGGTAATGCACTGGACTACTAAATGAAAGGTTGTGGGTTCGATTATCAGCTCCGCCTTTCAAATTTCTCTGGGACATATTTTCATACTTCCCCATCTAGACTACTGTGCCAAGCACTGTGTCTAGAAAAAGCACAGGAAGAAGGGCGAGGCATGTATCAGTGCTTTACACCGGGCACGATAAAAAAACTGAAATGACCATAGCTGTCGATTGGGCCGTTAAGCAACAGATAAATGAATAGACTTTTAAGGTTTTTATATTTATTAGAATTACAATGTACATGTAATTAACTTTCAGTCCCAACAACTACAAGTGAGTACAATTCATATTGTTTTTCTTTTGATTTGAAGCATTACTTACCTATCATTAGCTGAATAAGAATTGTATAAAGGTATATCTAAATCAAAGTACTGAAAGTACTCATGGAAGCTGAACTTACAGAGACTTGCACTGCAAATGGAACAGAGACCAGTTTAACATTTGTAAGGCGTTTGTAGAAAATGTTGTATTTCGATCCGCATCAAAATTCATGTGCACCAAGCGACAGTTATGGAAAGCTAAACTGTTGTTCAGTTTCCAAAAACCTAAGTTGGTATAATCACAACATTTCACCAAGGATCTGGTCCCCTTTATCTATATGTAGATGCCATCTGATTGTACGGAAGAGAGGCTAAGATGTGTTTATATGAAATATTTGTAGGTACATGTACCAACATATTAAATAATACATACTGTTCAATGCGTAATAGGGTATTTAAGCATTTGCATTCAATCCCATGGCTAAAGCTTTCATTATTTGCTTGTGGGTATTCTTCATTTTGAAATTATTATTTGCTTACCAAATAAATGAATCTAAAAGACTAATAGTTAATTACATGTAGTTATATTTGAAAATTTGGATAATTCCAGCTCATAGCAAAAAGCATGATAAGTCCATAATGATACGACTTCATGGCTCTGGTTTAGGATGACATTTCTTCAAAAAAGATTTCTTCAGATTTTATGCAGATACAGTCAAATCTGTGAACAAAGGCCACTCTTCAGAAAGACAAAATGTGGCCTTTATTGACAAGTGGTCTTTATTTTGAGGTCATTTTTTAGTAGACTTTAATAGTCAACGTTTTTTAAAAGAATGATCTTTATTCACTGGATGGCATTTATTCGGAGGTGGCCGCTAACACAGGTTTGACTGTACATAGAATAATTGTAATGCTTCTGGTGTACTTTGTTCTAGCTAATATCTGCACTGCACATTCTGTACTACTATTTACATGTTGCATTTGTGCTTAATTTCAGAGACGGGTACCTAAAAACACTTTGTTCCTCTGTCATTTTCAATTGTATTGTTTTGTCGTTATTTGAATATAATTTGTAACACTGATCAGGTGTTTTCTTTACATTATGTAATATCCATAAAATTACTAATCTGTATGCACAGAAAATAAAAGGACTGATAGAGTTTGCTCTGCTTAGTATATTGAAGCATCCACATTTTTGTATCACATCCTATATAAAAACCATTTTTAGTTCACTAAACATATGTGTTATGTTCAACTCCTAGGATGGTCTTCAACAAGTATGGAAATGCAGTAATTTTGTAACTGATCAAACTAGATATAATTATATTGAAGCTTGATTTCCAAGTTTTGGGTTATATTTTCATTCAAAAGGATCAACAAATAATTTTTTTGTTACGCCCCGTATCGATATATCCAATGGTAGGATACTACGTCATCACGTACCTACTGAATGCTTCTAATGAAAGGTCACCCTCAGGGGGACGTTGCGTTTTAAAAACACATTGTTTACAATATTGTAGTAAATGATATCATCTAATTTATTTTTGTACTTTATTTTCTTTCTAATTTTTGACATGCTCTTTATGCAGTAATTAAGCACAGCTATGGGGCAAATTTCATTAATTTTCAAACCATTGAAAGAATTCAACCGCTTTAATGTTTGCATTTGTTTTATCTGCGCTGGCCTTGTGGTATTACGGGCAACTGCCAATAACAAAAAAGATACCGGCTGAAATGTGTTGTATTTTGAATATGTTTAGAGGTATTCTATCAAGGTAAGATTACTGTAAACATTCTTTCTTGACATTAAACTTTTCAAAACAAGTTCCAAAGGTATTATCTGTAGTCAAGATTAGAAAGAGCCATTGAGAACACAATTATTTTTTAACATTAACAATAATGACTGATGTTTGGCACAGTTTTCTGGGGTCTATGGAAGCTATCATAAAGACAATTTGTGTTCCATTCTGGCGTGGCCAACTATTTTCTAACTTTGCAGTATCAATGATTGTCATTCACACAACACTACAGTTGCTATAATCTAAAATTGTGTCTGCTTTCCAAGCATATTTCTATTGGTAACTTAATTTCTTGGTCATGGCAGTTGCTTGGAATACCTGGCTCATCCCTTTTCATAATTCAAAGCTGCATTAAAAAAAGCTGCATATATATTTCATATACATGTATAATATAATTAAAATCTTGTATAATTTGGCTATCGTGAACCTTTGTGTGAAATATTTTATTTTGGGAAATGGCTTTTCCAGGTGACTGTCAAACCATGATTATACACTGTTTTGAATTTTAATTACTTTGAATTAAATTGCATGACCTATTCCTGTCTTATTATTTTCTTTGGGATATTTTGGACCAATTTTATTTTGTTAATGATTTTCCCTATGCAATTTTGTCAAAGTCAGGGATATAATAATTATATCTTAGCCTTACATAGCTACAATTATGGAAGAAATGTCTGATTAAGCTTTATTCCTTGCTATTCATTGTAGAATAATGCTAAAAACCAGGAGTGTCTGCAGCAATTTTGCTGAATTTATGGATACAAGGACTAAATACTGTACTTGTTTCCTCTAACATACTGGTACCATATTCACACTACTTTGAGTATACTTACTTAACCCTTACAATGCTGGAACCAAAAGTGCAAAGCTTTGCAATCTGCATAGAACCAAGCCATCCTGCACATGACTCTTTACTATTGGGTGACTTACTTCTAAATTTTCTTTCTGACTGTTTCAAAATGGAAGTTGGACATGTCCATTCAGCAGGTTGAGGGTAAATAGTATTGGTCTACTTAACTGAGCTTTGATGAGAAAAGAATGCTCATGAAGGTTTATCCTTGAAGAAATATATAATGGTCATATTCATGTTACCTCTTAAAATTTGAAAACACCTTTTTTATGTTTTTCAGCCCCAGCACCACAACCAAGTAAGTTCTCCATCAAGTTTTGATTTCTATGTTTGTTTTAAATGATTAAGTTTGTCAAGCTTTGAAGCAAACATGATCACATATACATTCATGTAGAACACTTGATACCTAATATTGTACAGCTCAGCTTTTTAGAATTGAGAATAAATGAAACCTTCCTCAAAAGGTTTTATTTTGGTCCTAACAACCTACCAGTAAATAAATTTCATTTCTCACTATGAAATCTGGTATGTTTAATTTTGAGGCCTTTTACTGATAGTATTATATCTGTATGGGGATTCAAACGAACCTCAAATTTTTTAAGTTTTTGGATAAATATTTGAAGACAGATCAAATACATTTTTGGGGATTTAATTATTCATAATGACAATTTATCAGCTCAATAGTTCCCCAGATCATCAGTCGGTTGATCTGTCAATTTTTACCAAACCGGCAGTGATTTAAACAGACTAGGTCTTCGAAATTTGAAGACTGGTATTGAATACTTGTATATCATAAGATAAAATGCTTACACTTTTTTGTTGGAATTGTTTAGGAATTTGCGAAGTGTGTACTGGTCCTCCAACAGTGTGTGAATTGGAATATGAGTCACAACAATGTCCATCAGATAAACCATATTGTATTAATACAGTAGATAACCAGGAGAATGCTGATAGATACATAGAAAGAAAGTAAGTGGATAAAAGATTTCCGTTTTGTTCCTTCGTCTGCTTCAGATTTCTTTTAAATGAGTATACCTCCCAAGTATCATTTCTAATCTTATTCATAAATGGGACAAAATCGTTGCAAAATGTGCAGATCATTCCAAATTCTATTCTATTTGTGTCAAATTTGTAAAAGTACAGTAAAACCTCGATTATCCGAACACCGATTATCCGAATACCCGGTATTATCCGAATAAAATATACGGTCCCGATTACGTCTCTATATATTTCAAGTACATGTACAACAAACCCCGGTTATACAAATCAGATTTTACGAATATCTGGTGTAATCCGAATACATTGTTTGGTCCCTAAAGTTACGAATTATCTTTAAATTGACCATATTGTTTGTTACGATTTTATACTAATTGCGACGAATATTTCACTGTGATCTCGGGTATAATAAGTTAATACGCGTACGTACCTGGTGATCTGTATGAAATAATTTGCATTTCTGCGTCATTCAAAATTTAAAAACTGATTCGAACACAATTAAACAAAACTAACTAGAATATGATGATTTAGTGAAAAAATGTACCAAACATAACAAGAGGGCCATGATGGCCCTATATTGCTCACAAGATAAAAAGACTCTTAGAGAAAATTATCATGAGCCTTTGTAAAATTAAGTGACCCAGGGGCGGGGCCAATTTTGCACCTACTGCAATAATTTAAACAAACTTGATAAAATGTCCACCAGACAATGCTACATACAAAATATGTAAGCTCTAGGTTTTGAGGTTTTCGGTAAGAAGATTTTCTTGTTTTCCTATATAAACCTATATAAATCATGTGATCCTTGAGGCGGGGCTAATTTTCACCCTGGGCCATACTTTTTACAGACTTGGTAAAGATCCACTAGACAAAGCTATATATCAAATATCTTAGCTCTAGGTCTTGTGGTTTCGGACAAGAAGATTTTTTCGATTTTCCTAGTAAACCCTAGGGCAGGGCCAATTTTGACCCCAGGGCAATAATTTGAACAAATTTGTTATAGGTCTACTAAATAATGCTACATACAAAATATCTAGGCATTGTGGTTTTGGCCAAGAAGATTTTTTTAATTTTCCTATATAAGACTATACGAATCAAGTGACCCCTGGGGCAGGGCCAATTTTGACCCTAAGTCAATAATTTGAACAAACTTGGTAAAGGTCCACTAGATACATGTAATGCTACACACCAAATATCTAAGCTCTAGGCATTGTAGTTTCTGACAAGAAGATTTTTAAATTTTCCCTATGTAAGTCTATATAAAATCAAGTGACCCCTGGGGCAGGGCCAATTTTGACCCTAGAGAAATAATTTGAACAAACTTGGTAGAGGTCTACTAGACAATGCTACACACCAAATATCTAAGCTCTAGGCATTGTAGTTTCTGACAAGAAGATTTAAAAAGTTTTTCCTATTGAGTTTTTAATGAAATTAAATTTTTTTAACAACTTTGGTAGAGCTCCATGCAAGGACCATGCATTGACCATTCGTTGAAATTGGCCAACTGGTTAAGAAGGAGATGTTGTTTAAAGCAATTGTTCACAAATTCACAAAACAAGGATAAATAATAAGTGTTTGTTATACGTTTTATTTTATTCTTATTATCTTTCAAGTAACGTCATGTTTGCATACGAGAGTTAACTCCCTTGCAATATACGGACAGTACGGAATTTATCGTTTCCAACCAGTACATCATACTGAAATGGATTATTCGAAACCATGGTTTATCCGAATGATTTTTCAGGGCCCAACGACATTCGAATAATCAGGGTTTTACTGTATTGCACAAACATAAGACCACAGTTAACTTTATCAAACTGACATGCTCACAATTTGTTTGTCTTAATGTCCTATTGTCAGATGTTTGAAACTAAAATGATTGACACTTGCCTTTAATTAGTGTATTACATGGCCCTAGGAACCAGGCGGGGCTAACCCCTCCCCCAATAACTTTCGTTTTTATGCTAGTTAAGAGGGCTAAACTGATTCTCTCCCCTGTTGTCTGGTAAAATCTAGAAATTATCACCTCCCACAATTTGAAATTGCTTCCTATCTGCCGTGTGCATATGTAATAACAAATTGTTTTTTTTTTAACCAGGTTTTCACCTGAAACCTGGTTATTAGAATGCAGAAAATGGTGGGCGGGCGTCAATCAGGCGGTGTCCAGTCAATAACTTAAAGTTCTGATTGACCAATCTTGACCAAACTTAGTATGTAGGATCCTTGAATGAAAACCTAGCCTGGGATTGTATTTGGGGTCTGTGGGATCAAGGTCACTGTTACTAAAAATAGAAAATCAGTGTCCGGTCAATAACTTAAGTTTGGAATGACCAATGTTGACTAAACTTGGTATTTAGCATCCTTGATTGTATTTGGGGTCCGTGGGGCTAAGGTCACTGTTACTAAAAATAGAAAATCAGTGTCTGGTCAATAACTTAAGTTTGGATTGACCAATGTTGACTAAATTTGATATTTAGCATCCTTGAATCAAAACCTAGCCTAGGATGGTATTTGGGGTCAGTGGGGTCAAGGTCACTGTTACTAAAAATAGAAAATCAGTGTCCGGTCACTAACTTAAGTTTGGAATGTCCAATGTTGACTAAACTTGGTATTTAGCATCCTTGAATCAAAACCTAGCTTGGGATTGTATTTGGGGTCTGTGGGGTCAAGGTCACTGTACTAAAAATAGAAAATCAGCTTTCAGTGAATAACTTAATCAAGGATTAAGATATTGCGATGAAATTTTGTGTGTAGGTAGCTTACATGCAGTCCATGCTTTTGAATTGCATCTAGGTTCAGTAAGGTCAAGGTCACTGTTACTAAAATAGAAAATCAGTTTCTGGTCAATAACTTAAGTAAGGATTGAGATATTGCAATGCAATTTTGTGTGTTGGTAGCTTACATCCAGTCCATGCTTTTGTATTGAATTAAGGGCCAGTAGGGTCAAGGTCACTGTTACTAAATATAAAAATCAGTTTCCAGTCAATTACTTAAGTTTGGAATGACTAATCTTGACTCAACTGGGTATTTAACAACCTTGCATGAAAGCTTAGCTTGGAATTGTATTTGGGGTCAGTTTGGTCATGGTCACTGTTTCTAAAAATAGAAAATCAGTTTTCGGTGAATAACTTAATTAAGGATTTAGACATTGCGATGAAATTTTGTGTGGAGGTAGCTTACATAGAAACCAAGCTTGGGATTGCATTCTATGCCAGTAGGCTAAAGGTCTATGTTAAAGCACTGTGGTATTAAAGCCTTGGAAAACCTGGTTTCGTGGCACTGCCGCGTTTCTTGTACTATATTAACAATTATTAAATGTTTGTACATTAATTTCATTGATTGTGGAATTTTTTTGAAAGACAATTACAGTCAGACCTGTGAATTTCTGTAATGTGTACTGCAGGTGTGGCACCAAGGAGGAGTGTAGAACAGGGTGGTATGAAACTTACTCTCCAGATGATAGATGTACGTCATTTGATGAGGATTATATCTATGCCAACACATTCTATTGTGAATTCTGTTGTGATAATGACAATTGTAACAAAAAACTTAATATGGACATTACGTGGAGCCCATAAATACTGTATAAACTATACTTTAGTCAGAAAATAAAATATATTATCAATTGGTGGGATTTTATATTGTTTCATTATTACAATGATGTACATGTATGTTCAGTAAAAGAAGTGGATTGATGAAGGCTTTCCAGTGTTCCTACTTTTTTGAAAGTGTTCCTATTTTTCCTACTAATAAAAAGTCCTATTATTCCTACTCTTTTTACGAAAAAACAACAACATTGTATCAGCAATTTGTCATCATGAATTTTTGATTGATAAATTCATAGTTTGATTGAGCTGAAATGACTGGTGTCTTGCCATACCTCAGTAATACAACACTGAGACCAAACTGCCAACCTACAACAGAATATTAACAGACTGGTCTGAAGAGAATGGTACAAAAGATACCTGTCACTTTTAGCACAGATTCATCATGGACTGAGTATCTTTTGAATAAAATAACTTGGTAAAGGTAAGAAATTTTTAATTGTTTAGTATTAAAACTCTTTTGTGATCAGTCTTAGTCCTCGTTGTGCGGCGTCAACTTTTACCTTGTAACAAGAGGGCCACATTGGCCCTTTATCGCTCACCTGAGAACATAGGCCAATATACTTAATGACCAGGTAATATAGTTTCCATCTCGTAAAACTCATTTTTAAGTAGATTTTGAGATCAAAACCAACAATGAAGGTATAATACTGTTAAACAAGCTGAAACGTAGCAAATTTTCTAATCCAAGGGCCAATAACTCTTGAAGTTGTGGTCCAATTCCACCCATAACTAAACATGTCCAAATCCATAAGGTAATACACATTCATTGTAAATATGATTAGGATCGGTGAATAAATGAAGGCGCTAGAGTGTAAACAAGCTAAAATATAGCAAATTTTCTAACTTGAAGTTCTAATCTGATTCCTCCCATAATCGAACTTGTCCAAGATCTTTTGGTTATACACATTTACTGAAAATATGATTAGGATTGGTGAATAAATGAATGCGGTAGAGTGTAAACAAACTCAAATATAGCAAATTTTCAAAGTCAAGGGCCCATAACTCTTGAAGTTTTGGTCCGATTCCACCCATAATCGAACTTAGCCGAGACATTGTGACCAAGGTTGATCACGATTGGTTAAGAGCTGTGGATGCTGAGTGTAAACAAACTAATTGTGGCCGGACGCCGGACATTCATCGATCCTAAAAGACTAAAAAGTTATCTATCATCCAAGAAAATTGCCAACTACAAGGGTTTATCATAGACATACTATGGCAAAAGTTTATTATTTTGGATGTTACCATGACAAAGGTGCATAAAATGGAGTATATTTTGTAAATAACCAAGCTACCTGATATGTACTCAATATCAATCCATCACTTCAGGCTCCAGTAGTACAAACAATAATCTAGAATTTTGAGTTTCATTTGAAAAATTAAACACAGATGTTTGATTTTGCAGACACTCCTTTGCAGGGAAGATATTTACCCATGATGATCAGTATTTTTTTACAAAGTGACAGTGTGAGCTTTTAGGATCAGTCTTCGTCCAGCGGCGTCAAACTTTATGTTGTGAACACACTAGGGGCCACATTTTTAGCTCAATTTTAGCAAAACTGGGTCAGAACGTTAATATCGACAAAATCTATGACGAGTTTGATAATGGGTCATTTCCGGTCAAAAACTAGGTCACTTGGGCAAATTGCTGGAAAACCTTGTGAACACTCTAGAAGTCACTGTTTTGATTGGATCATCATGAAACCTTGTCAGAATGTTTGTCTTCATAATATCTTGGTCGAATTCGAACATGGGTCATCTTGGGTCGAAAACTAGGTTGCTAGGCCAAATCTTATGAAAAACCATGTTAACACTGTAGATTTCACAGTTATAATTGGATCTTCACCAAACTTTGTCAAATCGTTTGTTTTAATGATATAATGGTCAAGTACAAATATGGGTCATCGGGGGTCAATAACTAGGTCACCAGGTCAAATCTTAGGAAAACTTTGTTAACACTGTAGATATCACAGTTTTGATTGGATCTTCACCAAACCTTGTCAGAATGTTTGCCTCAATGATATGTGGGTCAAGGTTGAACATGGGTCAGCCGGGGTCAAAAACTGGGTCACAAGGTCAAATCTTAGATAAAAATCTTGTAAAAGCTCTAAATGTTATGGTTTTAATTGGATCTTGGCCAAACCTTGTCAGAATGATTGTCTTAATGATATGTAAGACAAATTCGAACATAGGTCATCTGGGGTCAAAAACTAGGTCACAAGGTCAAATCTTAGGAAACCCTTGTCTATGCTGTAGTTTTCATGGTTTTGATTGGATCTTCACCAAATTTTGTCAGAATGTTTGTCTTATTTATATGTAGGACAAGTTCTAACATGGGTCATCTGGGGTCAAAAACTAGGTCACCGGTTCAAAACAATATTTTAATGAGTGAACAGTGATTGTCATGTGAGCGATATAGGGCCATCTTGGCCCTCTTGATATGATTTTATGCACATGAAATAAAATCATATTAAAGCTGGATAATGATTCTGAACTGGCCTTGGTAAAATAATGGAACTTGCCAAAGCTACTATAGGTATTAGGATTTCTTGAGATACAGCTAATTGTACAAGGGGTAATAATGTAGTCACATATATGAACAAATGTAAAGTCTTATTTGAAATATTGTCAGTTTACTACTACCAATGTAGGGATTTCAATGGTTTGGTTAGGTATGATTGGATCTGTTAAAGTAAATTCAAAGGACATTTGTATCGAGCTGCGGTATTAAAACAATACAGCTTATGGCATTTTGCAATAATGCTTCTTTATTTTAGCAGAACTTTTAATTTCATGTAAGGGAACAAACTCCATTTTCATTATAACCTAATATAGCAGTGATTGTTTCCCTTGGCAAACAGTAAGACAGGAAGTTGACAATGATTATCTTTCCTTTTGTCCTTGGAATCTCTTGAAGGAACCAACAGAATTAAAAGAGCAATTTAAATCTTAAATAATCTAAGTTAAAAAATGCCAGGCAGAAAGAAAAATACTGAAAAAAGAACATCATACTCCAGAAAAATTTTTAAGAAGAAATGAGGAACTAGAGGAAAGAGTAGATATCCTGTGACTGTGTGACACACAAACACAGCCTCATGGGAGTGAAAAAGGTAAAAACAAAACAGTTGTTGATTTTGAGACTTTAATTTCTGAATCATTAGAACTGCCAAACAGGGCAACAAGCAATAATGATGAAATCCAGAAACTGGATGATGAACCCCCTGAAATGATAAGGTGTGGAGGGGACAAACTGGGGTCTCACATTCCTGAACAAATTAAAACCAAAATTAAACAAAATCAATATATAAATTTAGCCTTGCTTTTGAAAGGAGCTGTTGAGCTGGTGGAAATGAAAGGGAATTCTATTTTGAGTATAGATGAAAATGGACATATAACAACAAAATCTAAAGCAGTAACTGAAAAGGTAAAAAATATTGAACAGTGGTCTGATGCCTTTTTAATTTATAGTAGTATCTACCTAAGTGTGCACCCTGATCACACTCAGGATTTGTTACAGTACATGTATATTATCAGGGAAGCAGCTGCAAAATATAGAGGTGAATTTTGGCGCACTTATGATGAGCAGTTCAGGCTTCGTCAATCAAGCCAGTTCATGCCATGGTCGTCAATTAATTCAGACCTCTGGTTGAGATGTTTTTCTGGGACATTACAGCCACAAACACAGCTGACTTCAACTGTTGCGCAATCAAAACCACCATGCATTGATTTCAATAAAGGTTATTGCAAATGGATCTATTGTAGGTTCCCACATGCTTGCTCTGTCTGTGCCTCTCCTCAGCACGGCCGCTGGAACTGTGGAACCAACCGTTCAACAGGGTTAAGTCGTCCCATACATTCCTTTCGAGGTTCCTTTCGAGGTACACCAAACAGGTCAAATTTCAGAGGCAACAGTAGAGGAAATTTTAGGGGGAATAGACCCTATTAGTACAGCAGTTACTGAGCTTGCACCATCTCCCGTAAATCTTGCAATTTTAGAGAAGGAACTAGAATTTTATGAAAAAAATGAAAGCCAATTTTTACTTAATGGTTTCCAATATGGGTTTTCTTTGCAATATGAAGGTCCAAAAAAGCCATCTGATGCCAAAAACCTTAAGTCAGCTCTTTTAAATCCAGAAATTGTTAGGCAGAAAGTTAAGAAAGAAGTAGAAGCAGGTAGGGTAGCTGGTCCTTTCACTAAAAGCCCTTTCTCTACTTTGAGGGTATCACCTATAGGTTTAGTTCCAAAAAAAGCTAACAATGAATTTCGGTTGATACATCATCTGTCATACCCGGCAGGAGATTCTCTAAATGACTATATTGACCCAGCCCACTGTTCGGTGCAATACACAAAATTTGATGCTGCAGTCCACTTGGTTCAAGATTTAGGAAAAAATTGTGAATTGTTTAAAATGGATATTAAAAGTGCATTTCGGATATTGCCAGTATCCCCAAAAGATTTTGACCAACTAGGTTTCAAATTTGATGAGAAATATTTTTTGATAAATGCATGCCTTTTGGTTGTTCTATTAGTTGCAACTTATTTAATAGGTTTGCCGACTTTCTAGCATTTGCAGTGAAAAGAAAAACAAAATACGGGACAATGTCTGAAGCTGATGAAAACCTTTTCGTCATGCATGTCTGAGCTCAATGTCCCACTAGCAAATGAAAAGACAGAGGGTCCAGTTACGCAACTGTGTTTTTTAGGTTTAGAATTAAATTCAGAGGAGATGATAGTTAGCATTCCTGTATAAAAAATTAATGAAATATTATTACAACTTAATAGGTTAATATATAAACAAAGGTGTACTCTCAGGGAGATGCAGAGCTTGATAGGAATATTGAATTTTGCATGCAGAGCAATACTGCCAGGTCGTCCATTTTGCAGAAGGTTCATAAATGCAATTTGTGGCTTGTCAAAACCTTACCATCACTTAAGAATTACCAAGGGCATGAAGAATGACATGTTTATGTGGAGAGTATTTTTTCAAAACTTCAATGGTGTTCAAGTTTTTCATGACAGATTTTGGTCATATAATGAGGATGTCCAGCTTAATACGGACAGCGCTGGGGGAGAGGGTTTAGGTTTTGGCATTTATTTTGCGGGAAGTTGGGTCTGTGAGAAGTGGCCAGATGAATGGCACTCAGAAGGTTACACCAGGGACATTACAGTGTTAGAGCTGTTCCCAATTCTGGTGGCCTTGTTTATATGGGGTAATATGCTACAGAACAAAAAAATCAAGTTTAGGTCAGACAACATCGCTGTTTGTCATATTATTAATAAAATGACATCAAAATCGGAAAATGTAATGACTGTGTTGAGACAGCTAACTCTCAAATGTCTGCAGACAAACATAGTGGTTAAAGCTGAACATGTTAGTGGCACAAATAATTCAATAACAGATGCATTGTCTCGATTTCAGATGGAGCGGTTTCGTTCTCTTGCACCAACCGCAGATCAAGAACCCCAAAAAGTTCCCTGCCAGCTTTGGCAGATATTAAAAAACGAGCTCTTACATTAGTGCAATCAAGTGTGTCCGTAAATACTAAATTGGCATACCGTACAGCATTGCGTAGCTTTAACAGATTTCAACCTAACTACAACTTAACGTTGCGTTGGCCAATCTCAACCAAACAAATCATTTTATACATAGCATACTGTTTTGAAAGGAACCTTGCCCCCTCTACAATTACACTTCATTTATCTGCAATAAGTTTCATGCATAAATTAAATTCTTTGTCTGATCCTACTGAGAATTTTATCATCAGAAAACTAGTTGAAGGTTGTAAACGCACAAGAAAGCGTCAAGATCAAAGAGCGCCTATAACTCATGATAAACTAAAGAGAATATTGGCTGCATTGAGCACCATATGCTCAACTAAATATGAAACAAAATTATTTAATGCTGCATACTCTTTGTCATATTTTGGTTTATTTCGAGTAAGTGAATTAATAGTCTGTTCACAATTGAATTTAGAGAGAGCCTTGACAAAGGAGGATGTTACACTAGAAAATGAGAATAAGGCTTTACTGATTCGTCTCAGGATAACTAAAACAAAACAAACAGGGAAACCCATTGTTATAAGAATCCCATACAATGCTGAAACTAAAGAGTGTATTAATTCAGTTAGGAGTTTCATGGCAATTATTCCTAGGTCAGCTACACATTTCTTTTGTCATGCAAATTCTTCTCCACTCACAAGGAGGTACCAATTTTCAGCTGTTTTATCAAAGGCATGTTCACAGGCTGGTTTTACGAATAGTGATTTAAAAACCCATAGTTTTCGTATAGGTCGCGCAACAGATCTGGCTATTAAAGGTGTCTCGGATGAGGTAATCAAAAAGATGGGTCGCTGGACATCAAATTCATATGCTCGTTACATTCGGGTTTAAAGTTTATACGATTAGTTAGAATTCCAAAATATCATATTAATTTTGTTACAGAAATATGGATAATTGGGGATTCCATTGTAAGGTGGGCAGGTGTACAGTATGACCAGAGAAAAAGGCCATTGCAAGGATCAATTTTTTGGGATGGTCACGGTGGTTTGCGGGTCGAGCAATTACATACAAAGCTGCAATATGGTCTTATCAAAGGCATGATTCCTAAGATGATCATTATTCACATTGGAGACAACAACATCAGTAACACTAACCAGGGTAAAATAGTAAGAATCCTCCAAAGAGAGATACGATATTTATGCGAAACTTTTAAATCTGCTTTGATTGTTTGGACTTTCATCCTGCCCCGAATGTCTTGGTACCGTAATAATTCTTCCCCAGAAAATAACCCAAAAATGAATCAGAAAAGACTTAGAATAAATAGAGCAATGTCAAAGTTTATTCTTACATTTGAGGCAGGTAGGGTTCTTAACATTAAATCCATAGATGGTAAATCTCAAGGTTTCTTTCACTCAGACAAGGTGCATTTGTCTTTTTTGGGGAAAGAAATGTATATTGATGCTCTTTCTGAGGCAGTATCAAAATTTCTTGGTTTAAGCCCTGACCATTGCATGGAATACTAGGCCTACAATTTTGGAGGACAAATTGTTCACGCAGAGATTCACAATTTGCTGTGGCGGAAAATTCTAGGCTTTTGGGGGTTGGATGGTGTCATTCTTATTATTTGCATAGACACTTGTCAAACATTTTGTCTTTAAATCTGCATTTACAATATAGGTAAATAAATCATCTTATTGGGTTGAAGTCTCTCCTTAATATGGCGCAATTAATACATTGTAATTTTTGCTGAGGACCAGTTCTGGAGAGATAAAATCCCTATTTTTTCATAGAAAAATATTTCATTATGAGGCTGGTCCGCTAGGAACAGGTGGTCCCAGCTCCAATATGAATAATGGAAAACCTTTATTTCAAGTAGACAAAAATATATTATTAAGTATACTGGAGATAGAGTATACAGGAGACCTTTAATTTAAATAGACCAAAAGATATTAAGTATACTGGAGATAGAGTATACAGGAGACCTTTTATTTAAGTAAACCAAGAAATAATAAGTATACTGGAGATAGAGTATACAGGAGACCTTTAATTTAAATAGACCAAAAGATATTAAGTATACTGGAGATAGAGTATACAGGAGACCTTTTATTTAAGTAAACCAAGAAATAATAAGTATACTGGAGATAGAGTATACAGGAGACCTTTAATTTAAAGTAGAGCGGAGACATAGTGGAAACACAAAGTATACTGGAGATATAGTATACAGGAGACCTTGAATTTATAGGAGTCAGAGCGGAGACATTTTATTAAGTTTATTGAAATAAATTTAGTATTTTAGCATTTACGAGTTAAACTAAGTTGTAGACACCATCCGATCTCCAGCTGCTTGGAGTTTTCACAACCTTCATACTTCCTCATGACCTTAATTTAAAGTTGATGATCAGTGGAAGTTATTTTCCTCAGTTTTTGTTGCGGTCAAAATTATTGCCAATTTATTTTTGTATAAGTTACATGTAAATTGAATAACAAAAATTAACAGTTTATAGATGTTTCTTATTTTTCCAAGTGGGGCAATAGGCAGTGGTCATGTTCTGTCTTAAAATAATAGATAATTTGTCAATACTGCCCAGAAAAATGAGTGCTACGGGCAGAACTGACAAACAATTTTTCAATATGGCCTGAACAAAACTTGTATCATCATGAAATAAAAAGTATGAACATGAAACCTTAAATCAGTAAATCTAGTGAATTAATGATTTAATTAAATACTATAATGTAATCAATTAACTAAACAGAATGGTGCTACTAGAGCTATCACATTCAAAATGATCAAAGAGCTAAATGAGCTAAAATTCACTGCATTGTTTTGATAAAGCAGACAATATTCATTGATTTCCAGCGATGTGAAAGGATGATATTGTTAACAAGATATGAAATCAAAATTGAAACTGTTGAGACAAACTATTTATGGTACATGCAGATATATGCTGGACAAGTTAAACAAAAATGTACAAGGAAACTATAAGTCAATTCTTTATTTTACTCAGTTTTCTTTCCTGATGCCTTTTTCATGAGAGGAATAACCTCTGTGAACATCAGAGTTCCAATAAAAACAAAGGCTGCACCAAAACAATGTAACATTGTGAATGGATTGTTGAAATAAAGTATAGACAAAATAAGACTGATAAACTTCCTCAGTGTTACAACAAGAGTTACTGTCAGGGCACTACATTCAGTTGTAAGAATAAATACTGATCTTATACAAACATATCTGAATCAGAGTTAAGTAAAATATATATACATGTAGTTATTGTCAAATTGTTAACTTCCAGTTTACTTCCAGGGGTTCAGTCGTAATGTATCTGACTTGGTTATAATCACTAAAATAACGTAAAATAATATTTTACGTTATTTACAAAGATTAAACATCATACTTTAATACCAAGCAACAAAAATTTTAACCGAACGCTCAAAAATGGTGTTTTATGGTGATAAATAAATCAACTTTTCCTTATCAGCGTTAAACATCTCTAACATAATGTGCATTGTATTGGTACGATATGATACTATTAATTCATTAATGACAAAAAATTGTTATAAAATCTCTTACTAGACATCAAACATGGGCGTGGTTTCAATTATTGAAGCATAAACATAAGCGATTTTGATTGGGTATCAAAATAGAAAGGGGTGCGTCAAATTCGTTGATTTCATGAGACGATAATGATCCGACACTTTAATTGTTAATTGCTCAGCTTAAAACTAGATGCCCAAGGGCAACATGTCGAATCCGCCGTTTAGACAGCTTGTGACCTTGACCTTTGAACTACAAGTATGGGTGATGTTCATGACAAATCATTTCATTGAAGTAAACTTTTATACCAATTTATTTCAAAATCCTTGAATGAATGCAAACAGAAGGCACAGCCCAGACAAGGAAAATATATTTGACCAAATGTGTAATCTTGACCTTTGACCTGGGTGTTGCCAAGGACACACGGTCTCATTGTATTATGCCAAGTCATTTTTAAATAAGTCAATGCATAAGGGAGATACAGCCCGGACAAGGTCTATAATGCTCATTTTTTATGTTTGACCTCTAAGTGTGACCTTGACCTTTGAGCTAGAGACCTGGATATTGCGCACTGCACACTGTCTCATGGTGTTTAACAATTATGCCAAGTTATCTTAAAAAGTTTTTATGCATAAGGGAGATACAGCCCAAACAAGGTCTATAATGCTCATTTTTGACGTTTGACCTCTAAGTGTGACCTTTGAGCTAGAGACCTGGATCATACGCACTGCACACCGTCTCATGGTGTTTAACAATTATGCCAAGTTATCTTAAAAAGTGTCAATGCATAAGAGAGATACAGCCCGGACAAGGTCTATAATGCTCATTTTTTACCTTTGAGCTAGAGACCTGGATTTTGCGCACTGCACACTGTCTCATGGTGTTTAAAAATTAGGCCAAGTTATCTTAAAAAGTGTCAATGCATAAAGGAGATACAGCCCGGACAAGGATCCAGACGGACACACTAACTAACTCACTAACTAACGTACAGACACACAACCGCCATTGTGGCGACTAAAACACAGTAGGAGTCAATTTCGAATTAACATTGTCGTCTTATTTGATGACGGATTTCAAAGCGGTTTTCAGTATTTTGTAGCGGAAATGTTAATCTAGGGAAGCTTGCCTCAGAATTTTGATACTTGTTTTCATTTTTTATCTATGGAGTATTACATAATAAACAGCGGGGTTCTGGGTACGGAATTTCTTTAAAGTCAAGTATCTAAAGAACGGAAGACGTTATCAAAAAACTGAGGCATGGTTCCCTGCTTTATACATTTAAAGTCATTTTAAGGCTACTTGTTGTAATATATTCCTATATACAGAGTAGTTATCGTTGTTCAAAAATTTGTAAATTATGTGCAATATTGGTTTATAGAAGACCAATCAAATGTAATATTTGTTTCAAATTACTTGCAATGCACTTTATACAGTGGGTTTATTTTAGTATATAATTATGGTTTAGTTTTTAAATATATAAATTGGAGAAACTTGATTTGACCTGACATCCAAGCCAGATACCTTAACCAATGCAATATTGTCAATCAAGCAAGAAATCATTGCATTTTCCTCTCTAATTAATTAACTCATACCATATGTTCAATTGTTTATTCATACCATACAAAATAAGATGTTTTTAACTGCTCAGTTTATCATACATTAATTAACATTAACTAAGTAAATTGACAAGATGTATAAGGATACTGTGTAATGACATTTCCAGCCAAAAATACCCACATCTTAGGTATCGTCAGACCAAGTGCAGCAAATCCAATTGGTGCTGAAGAAAAAGGCATAATAGAATATACATCACAATGTGTTGACTAAACTTTCAAAGCACCTTCATCCTAAATTCCAAGAAAACAATTGGTTAAAACTAAATCTTTAAAATATTTTTCATCATTGCAATCTGGATATTAACTGAAAATACTAGCAAACTAGCTTTTCCCAATATATGGAAATTAAAATAGTTATCTAAAAACTGCTATATTTTGTAATTTTTAATAAATCAGAAAAACATCGGATCAAAATTTCTATGATATCTGAGACAAGTTTGCTTTCCTTCAGGAAAACACAAATCCTACATACATGTATACAGCTGTTAAGTAAAGCTTTGGTCTGTATGTACAGGTTGGCATGTCTTCTTACATACAAGCATTTACTGAATGAAATAATTAAAGTTATAGTGCATTCATAGACCTTGGGTATTACTAGATTTTGATTTAAAACAATTTAGTCTTACCTGATTGATTGAAAGCAATCACATGATTGTATATATCATTTGACACAAGCAAAAATCCAGGCAGTGGTAGGGCATGCTGAAGATTAAAGTAAAGTAATAAAACTATCTATGATGTAATAAAAATAATTATAGCATTATCAGCTCTGTTACGACAGAAATTACCTTTTAGACAATCAGAAGCAAAAACGGCAATGTTTTAAAGACATTTTAGCTATTTTTTTATCTTGAAACTGAATTGTTTAATAGATAGGTGACTTTTAGTCCATTTAGCCGGGGTCCTGGTCCAGTGGTTAGTGTGCTGGATTTATAACCAAGCAATCCGGGTTCAATTCGCGGTCCAGGCAGGTCATACCCTTCCATGAAAATTTAACAACAATGTCAATTTTCATCCACTGGTTAGAATACTGTCCAGGAAAGTTTGTTAGGTGAATCGGCGACTGTATATAACTGAAAATTTGTTGAAAAACAGCGTTAAACCCAAATAAATTAAGATGTCCATTCAAAGATTATACACTTTTACAAACATTTTGAGAGATACTTTTTTATCTTTAACAGAATTTGAGTAACTTCTATCAGTGTTTCTTATTATATCAAGATTAGTTTAGAATATAGGGTTACTTCTGGATATCAAACCTTCGAAAACTAGAACCTTCCGAATACCAACCAATGATTTTTAATAGCACATGGTGATCAACATATTTTACAAAGACATTATAATAAGAAGTTCAAATCCATAGCATGTAATTTAAAATATACACTGCTGAGCAGAATGATACAATGACCATTAAAAAAGTTTATTTGATATTAGGAAAGTTAACTTCAGAAAAGTTAAGTTGATAAAACAAGAGGGCATGATGGCCCTATATCGCTCACCTGAGTATTGTAACACTAAGGGATAATTTAATTTTCCTATATAAAATAGAGTAAACCCTGGGGTGGGGCCAAATTTGACACCGGGCATAATTTGAACAAACTTGGTAGAGGTCCACTAGACAATGCCACATACAAAATATTGAAGCTCTAGGCCTTGTGGTTTTGAACAAGAAGATTTTTCAATTTTCCTATATAAGTCTATATAAATCAAGTGACCCCCAGGACGGGGCCAATTTTGACCCTAGGGCAATAATTTGAACAATCTTGGTAGAGGTCCACTAGGCAATGCTACACACCACATATCAAAGCTCTAGGTCCTCTGGTTTTGAGAAGAAGATTTTTGAAGATTTATGGCAACCAGAGTTCTTCATGGAATGGAATTCTTTGAACAACTTTGGTAGAGCTTCAAGCAAGGAACAAACCTGTGAAGTTTTGTTGAAATTGACTAAGTGGTTTAGGAGGAGATGTTGTTTCAAGAAATTGTTGACGACGGATGATGACGGACATAGCTCGATCCTAAAAACTCACCTTGGCACTCTGTGCCAGGTGAGCTAAAAACTTACATTATAAAACAAGGATTCTTTAGGATGTTTTCCATATTGTTTATACACTGTTTCTTGGTAAATTCCCATTCTTGCCGTCATAAATAGTGACAGTACCAACATACCAACACCTGAAAACAAATCATAGCTAAATCATATACAAGCGCTCACAAGACATCAAAGGTTGGGGGTAAAAAATTACTCTTAATTGATATGAATTTGAAGATACAACAAACTTTCCTACTTTAGTAACAGTACATTTGACCCTTTGGTACAAATTCTCAAGAGTCAGAAGCTATATTTTGCAAATTTCAGGAGTCAAAATGAAAGCTTTACAAGTATAGCATATCAAAGGAACATGTTTGAATAAATTCTGAATCAAATCATGGATGCATTATGTGACTCCTCAATAAATAGACAAAAAGTTAATAGCTTAAGTGCTCCAGTTATTTTAACGATGAAGCTCATAAGACTAAAAAAGACAACATTAACTCCCTGTGACTAAGTGCCAGCAAGAAACATTATACAATTGGTCACTTTTCACATAAACTCTGAAAATGTATAGACTTTCTAGTTGTGCTTTACAAAATGTTAAACATTGTCAGTCCTTCAAGTCAAGAACAGTGAAGTTCATTTTTGTCGAGCCCGCCTGCGGTGAGCTCGACATAGTCGCCACAATGGCAGTTACGTGTCTGTACGTTATTTGTGAGTGAGTGAGTGAGTTGGTTAGTGTGTCCGTCCGGATCCTTGTCCGGCCTGTATCTCCCTTATGCACAGAAACTTTTTAAGATAACTTGGCATAATTGTTAAACACCATGAGACGGTGTGCAGTGCGCAAGATCCAGGTCTCTAGCTCAAAGGCCAAGGTCACACTTAGAGGTCAAACGTCAAAAATGAGCATTATAGACCTTGTTCGGGCTGTATCTCCCTTATGCATAGAAACTTTTTAAGATAACTTGGCATAATTGTTAAACACCATAAGACGGTGTGCAGTGCGTAAGATCAAGGTCTCTAGCTCAAAGGTCAAGGTCACACTTAGAGGTCAAACATAAACAAGAGGGCCACATTGGCCCTTTATCGCTCACCTGAGAACAAAGGCCAATAATCAATGACCAGGTAATATAGTTTCCATCTCGTAAAACTCATTTTTACGTAGATTTTGAGATCAAAACCAACAATGAAGGTATAATACTGTTAAACAAGCTAAAACGTAGCAAATTTTCTAATCCAAGGGTCCATAACTCTTGAAGTTCTGGTCCGATTCCACCCATAACATAACTTGTCCAAAACCATAAGGTCATACACATTCATTGTAAATATGATTAGGATCGGTGAATAAACGAAGGCGCTAGAGTGTAAACAAGCTAAAATATAGCAAATTTTCTAATTCAAGGGCCCATAACTCTTGAAGATGTGGTCCGATTCCGCCCATAATCGAACTTGTTCAAGATCTTTTGGTTATACTCATTTACTGAAAATATTATTAGGATCGGTGTATAAATGAAGGCGCTAGTGTGTAAACAAGCTAAAACATAGCAAATTTTCAAAATCAAGGGCCCATAACTCTTGAAGTTTGGGTCCGATTCCGTCCATAATCGAGCTTGTACAAGATCTTTTGGTTATACACATTTACTGAAAATATTATTAGGATCGGTGAAGAAATGTAGGTGCTAGAGTGTAAACAAGCTAAAATATAGCAAATTTTCAAAATCAAGGGCCCATAACTCTTGAAGTTTGGGTCCGATTCCGCCCATAATCGAACTTGTCCAAGATCTTTTGGTTATACACATTTACTAAAAATATGATTAGGATTGGTGAATAAATGAATGCGCCAGAGTGTAAACAAACTCAAATATAGCAAATTTTCTAATTCAAGGGCCCATAACTCTTGAAGTTATTACCAGATTTTGCCCATAATCGAACTTAGCCGAGACATTGTGGCCATATACATTGTGAGCAAGTTTAATAAAGATTCGTAAAGAGCTGCAGTTGCTAGAAAAAATTAAACCAATAAGCTTAAACATCCACCTAAAAAATTGAAATGGACACATTATACTGTATAGAACATAAACTCACCCATTATGTAATTGAATAAATCTGTGGGTTCTTCACCATCTCCATCCTGTAACATATAAACATTTAATCCTGTTAACAAATGCCATCCTTGGGAAAGACATATGGCCTTTATTCACAAGTGGCTGTTAGCACAGTTTTGAATGTAATTTGACAATACATTTGTATTCATATGATCTGTTACTGACTATAGTAGAAAGAAAATCTCAGCATAAAATCCAGTTTACTTTATCAAAGATAATTATTTGAAACAGAAACTGGGCACATACATGATTGATATTATAAATAATTAAGGCTATCCTTAACGTATCGGCATTGGTTAAAATCGTTAAAATAACGTAAAATGATATTTTACGTTATTTATAAAGATTAAATATCATAGCTTAATACCAAGCAACAAAAAATTCTAACCGAACGCTAAAAAATGATGTTTTATGGCGATAAATACTGCACCCCTTTATCAACTTTTCCTTATCAGCGTGAAAAAAAACAATGTAATGCGCATTGTTTTGGTACAATATGATACTATTAATTCATTAATGACAAAAATTTGTTATAAAATCTCTTACTAGACATCAAACATGGGCGTGATTTCAATTATTGAACCGTAAACATTAGCGATTTTGATTGGCTATCAAATTGAAAGGGGTGCGTCAAATTCGTTGATTTCATGAGACGATAATGATCAGCTTAAAAAAACACAGTAGGTGTCATTTTCGAATTAACATTGCCGTCTTATTTGATGACGGATTTCAAAGCGGTTTTCGGTATTTTGTAGCGGAAATGTTAATCTAGGGAACCGTGCCTCAGAATTTTGATACTTGTTTTCATTTTTTATCTATGGCGTATTATGTAATAAACAGCGGGTTTTTGGATATGGAAAGTCAAGTATCTAACGAACCGAGGACGTTATAAAACAAGAGGGCCAAGATCGCCCTTGATCGCTCACCTGAGAACAAAGACACTATAATTAATGACCAGATAATACAGTTTCCATCTCGTATAACCCAATTTTACATAGATTTTCAGATCAAAACCAACAATGAAGGTATAATACTGTTAAACAAGCTAAAACGTAGCAAATTTTCTAATCCAAGGGCCCATAACTCTTGAAGTTGTGATTTGATTCCACCCATAACTGAGCTTGTCCAAGACTGTAAGGTCATACACATTCATTGTAAATATGATCTTTTGGTTATACACATTTACTGAAAATATGATCAGGATTGGTGAATAAATGAATGCGCTAGAGTGTAAACAAACACAAATATAGCAAATTCTCAAAATCAAGGGCCCATAACTCTTGAAGTTCTGGTCCGATTCTGCCTATAATCGAACTTGTCCAAGATCTTTTGGTTATACACATTTACTGAAAATATCATTAGGCTTGGTGAATAAATGAAGGCGCTAGAGTGTAAACAAACTCAAATATAGCAAATTTTCAAAGTCAAGGGCCCATAACTCTTAAAGTTCTAGTCCGATTCCACTCATAGTCGAACTTGTCCAAGATCTTTTGGTTATACACATTTACTGAAAATATCAGGATTGGTG
The DNA here is from genome assembly GCA_964023205.1 of Lutraria lutraria. NCBI lineage: Eukaryota > Metazoa > Mollusca > Bivalvia > Venerida > Mactridae > Lutraria > Lutraria lutraria. The sequence continues at coordinate 25,097,081 of OZ026844.1, read as the reverse complement.
AATAAATGAAGGCACTCAAGTGTAAACAAGCTAAATATAGCAAATTTTCTAAGGCAAGGGCCCATAACTCTAGAAGTTATTGTCCGATTTTGCCCATAATCGAACTTAGCTGAGACATTGTAGCCATATACATTGTGAGCAAGTTTGATCATGATTGGTTAAGAGCTGTGGATGCTAGAGTGTAAACAAACTAATTGTGGATGGCTGATTGATGCCGGACATTCATCGATCCTAAAAGCTCACCTGATTCAAAAATTTGTAAATTACGTGCGATATTGGTTTATAGAGTTCAATCAAATGTAATATTTGTTTCAAATCACTTGCAATGCACTTTATATGGTGGGTTTATTTTAGTATATAAGTATGGTTTAGTTTTTAAATCTATATATTGGTGAAACTTGATTTGACCTGACATCCAAGCCAGATACTTTAAAATGTGTTGATTTGACATACCGGTAATCCAATCCATCAAAACTACAGAGGATGAATGTTATGTCAAAGCATGTTTTACCTATTTTATCTGAACTTAAATGTTAGGAAGTGGATAACAAGGGATCCTGAAAGATTACAGTTTACTTACTTGTTGTGCTGATGCCCAGGTACATGCACATATCCCAACTGTTATCATAACTACTGACAAATACTTGCTGAGTGGATATCTAAAATTGTATATTAATATGGCGTACGATAAGGGTCATAAATGCACGACCCTGCATGATGCTAAAAGTTTTCAACATCATGCTAAAAGTTTTCAGCATCATGCGAAAAGTTTTCATAAAATATTTTCAGCTAATTTACATTTCTTTTTTTCAATATAATATAGTGTTTATATGTTGCTGTAATACATACATACATACATGTATAATATACATGCATAAAGAAATCAACTATATAAATACACTTCAGGGAGAAGATGTATACATTATCGTATGATAATAAATAACAAATTAAAAATTAAATAATAATAATTATACATTATACATAAAAAGTAGTTATATTAAGATATATCATGGAATAATTTAATTTGTATCATTTGTTTTTATATAAAAATGCTTTATGAACATAACCCAATCTTTTTATTACATTTTCATTTTTACTTGCAATCAGTTCTATAAATTTAAACATACATGGTCTTTCCCAAAAGTAGTTACCAATATATTGTTTTCTAAGATTTTTGTTTAATGGACATTCTATAATGAAATGAAACTCGTCTTCTAATTTCACCAAAAAAAATCTATCATCATAAGGTATGCTTCTAGGTTTGTTCCATCTACCAATTTCTATAGCTAAATAATGTGAACTTAATCTGAGTTTCGAAAAGGCTTCTCTAAATGTTTTAACTGTAATGATGTTTAAATATTGTTTGTATTCAAAATTCCCGCATATTTCCTATAAAAACGCCCTTGATGATTCATTCAATCTCATCCTCCAGTTTTGAATAAAAGCGTCCCTTAATCTTTGCTTAACAATGGTAAAGAATATTTGTTTTTGTCCTACACCTTGAAATAACCAGACTTCATAACAAGAGGGCCAAGATGGCCCTATATCGCTCACATGACAATCACTGTTCACTCATTAAAACATTGTTTTGAACCGGTGACCTAGTTTTTGACCCCAGACGGCCTATGTTCGAATTTGTCTTACATATCATTAAGACAAACAGTCTGACTAGGTTTGGTGAAGATACAACCAAAATTTGACATCTACAGTGTTAATAAGGTTTTCCTAAGATTTGACCTTGTGACCTGGTTTTTGACCCTAGGTGACCCATATTTGAACTTGTCCTTAATATCATTAAGACAAACAATCTGACAAGGTTTGGCCAAGATCCAATCAAAACCATGACATTAAGAGCTTTTACAAGATTTTTACCTAAGATTTGACCTTGTGACCCAGTTTTTGAACCCGGCTGACCCATGTTCATCCTTGACCCACATATTATTGAGGCAAACATTTTGACAAGGTTTGGTGAAGATCCAATTAAAACTGTGACATCTACAGTGTTAACAAAGTTTTCCTAAGATTTGACCTGGTGACCTAGTTATTGACCCCAGATGACCCATATTTATACTTGACCGTTATATCATTAAAACAAACGATTTGACAAAGTTTGGTGAAGATCCAATAATAACTGTGAAATCTACAGTGTTAACATGGTTTTTCATAAGATTTGACCTAGCAACCTAGTTTTTGACCCAAGATGACCCATGTTCGAACTCGTCCAAGATATTATGAAGACAAACATTCTGACAAGGTTTCATGATCATCCAATCAAAACAGTGACTTCTAGAGTGTTCACAAGGTTTTCCAGCAATTTGCCCTAGTGACCTAATTTTACTACAGAAATGACCCACTATCAAACTTGACCTACATATTATTAAAATAAACATTCTGACAAAGTTTCATGAAGATAAAGTCAAAACAGTGATTTCTAAAGTGTTCACAAGGTTTTCCCTTATTTGGCCCTGGTGACCTAGTTTTTGACCCCAAATGGCCCAATATCGAACTCGTCCGAGATTTTGATGATATTAACATTCTGACCCTGTTTTGCTAAAATTGAGCAAAAAATGTGGCCCCTAGTGTGGTCACAACAAAAAGTTTGACGACACACGACGCACACCGCACGACGCCGGACGGAGAGTGATCCTAATAGCTCACTTTGTCACTTTGTGACATGTGAGCTAAAAACCTAAAGAGCATAATAAATCACACAACAAACTAATTCAGTTTTTAATATTCGGACGCAATTCCAAATCCGTTGTCAGTATAATATAAATTATTTTGATATATTTATTATCTTTAGACTCAAGACTTTTAACCAGTACTTTATAATTTTTAAAAATCTACCAGTATACATACAAACTATGAAGACATAAGACATGGATTAATTAACAGACGAGTGCATGATGTTAATATATGGAATTTTATGATGATACAATACTATAAAGGCAATAAATAAAACATTGAATGTGTAAATAATGCACTGATAATTATAACACTTTAATTAATTTCTACTAAGGTTTGCATAAAATATTTTGTTCTTAGTTCAGGTAATTTAGAGCAAATTCGTTTTCTACCATTTTTGAGTAGCAACATATACGTAATTATCATTCTGTCATTTCTATGAATATTTATTTTCTTGCCAATTTATGACAAACCCAGGACAAAACGATACAGAGATGAAATATGGCTTATTTAAAAGCTTGGATGGATAACAATGTCAATAAAAAACTTTCGAAGAAAGTATAAATTTACTTGTATACAAGAATATAGTCGTCGGCTCAGGACAGTATATCTTCGGTCGGCTGCCAAAACGACGTATCTCAATTTTTCAAAGTTTTCAGGAGAAGAAAAAAAACTATTTCAGATATTTATATTTTAAGTTAGGAAAACACTGTTTTCAAATTTAATAACCTTTAATAAGGCTTCTATGATTGTGAAACTAATTTTACGTTTTCCCTTAGCTGGATATTAGTTTCTTCATTTACGACATTTTGACCCATATTTTTGGTCAGATACGACATTTTGCATAATGTAATTGCATTGTATATAGTATGATATTGTTGATAAAGTTCATTTAGAGACGAAATACAAGCGTTTAAATCTATTTAGTTTCCATTTAAATAGTTATAAACATTCAAAGATCGTTTAAGAGCCTATTTATTAGTTTTTCTCTAATATTTAAGTGTTAATTCTATCTATAACTATATCATTAGTGACACTCTACTATTATATTTAAATCTTAAAACCTTCATGAATAAACGAAATGCAATGTATAAGAAATATGTTTTCTTATTTTATGTATCAAAAATTGACACCAAATAATAACATGTTTCCAATGTATTTGAGGTACTTTTTTACATAAAAAAGCTATAATAAAATATAACACTATAAAACAATAAAACAACATGATTGTACATAATTAAACTCAAATATCAATCTAGTTTTAACAATTACATAGTACTATCTATGCAAATCGTATAAACAACATGTTTATTTTTGGATCAAGGTTAAATAAAGTTCAGGTGAAACTTGATTTTCAAATAGTAAGAAATAAATATTATGTAATTCTTCCGGTTCGAAACATCGTCCGGTTGGATAGAACTAACAAAAAATAGGACTTAAAGCGTATTAATTAACTATACATATTTAAGGAAATCACTGGAAAGAAGTGAAATCAAAACGCATCTATACAACAACATTAAAATATGTTTTTGAAACGAACATCCGTTGCAAGTAAATAAAATACATGCAATCAATGAAGTAATTAAAGAAATAGAAACATTTGAATATAAAACTGTTATTGAACATTGAAGATATTTAAACATCATTTCAGAGGCTATTGTTTATATCATTTCTTTGTACACTGAACTAGATGGCATTTGGTGTTCGTTTCAATTTCAATCACTACAAACAATTGCAATAAAATGGTTGCCTAATTATGCCTATCCAAAGACCGTGAATATCAATTTTATGTAACAATTTAGCATTGCTGCAATTTTGATCTCTTGATATTTAGAGGCACCGGTGTATTTGGTTGTTCAGTATTGCGCGCTTTTCTTGGAAAATAAAAAATCTATCTTTGTAGTTTAACTTAACCTGGATGTTTCCATCTGGGGTGTAGGCGATTACACGTACATTTGTTATCATTGGAATACCAACTATGTAGCCAGGTCTACTGGAATTGTAGAAATTCAAATCTGAAAACTTTTTGAAGAATGTGTGGTCAACACAGTGCGTAAGATACGGTTGATTCCTGTGGTATTCACTTATTATTTCTATGTAGTTTTGTGGAATGTAAAATTCTTATGTTTTTTTTTCTTAATTTTTCGCTCTCTGTTGTTAATTTAGGGATGCAACGATACGGCATAACCCGTATTGCGATATATTGCAATACAGTCGGCCCATATCGCAATAGGTATTGCAATTCAAAGAAGTAATGTAAAACACAATTAAGGTCAAGCCACTGTTAACTCAAGTCACATGGAGATAGTGTAACCAACAGATGGCTTATCAGTACCAATAGATAAACTATCGTTTTACACACTGTACCAAGATAGGTTTATTGGAAAACTGCAAATGATCAATACTTATTGGTCAGTTTTTGTTTGTTTGTTTATATCCAGTTTACGCCCCTTTTCAACAGTCATAGTCATATGAGGCGGACAGATCACCTAACCATCTTTCCTGGGGAGAACCAGTACAAGACTCCCATCCTCCGTAAGCAACTGCCTACTTTCTCACATAAAGAGACATGGTCGGTAGCAAGGCTCGAACCCACCTATCAGTGAGAGGTTACAGTAATTTGAAGTCAGCGACCTTAATCACTCGACCACAGAGGCGGGTCTTTGTTGATCAGAGAGATGAATCGGTCTTTGATGGTTCAAAACACTAAACATTATGTCTGCATTCATTTAATTCAATGGATTATGTGCTCAATTATTACGGAGAAAATATCGCGGTACATGGATGTCGTACGCTGTATCGCAATATACTGGTATACCGGTATATCGTTGCAACAAACTACTTATGCACAGAGTCAACCTCCATTTGGGTATGGCCTTTTTTCAAGATACTTTTGTGTTATTGTGATATCAAGCCGAGATGCTAGATGCCACAAAGCACTTTCGAGAACTGGGTTGTTATTCAGGTAACCGCATCCATCGCTGTATAGTATGAACTGTGTTATTTGGTAATCCTTTGTGACAATTGTCTCTATGTAATGTGTTATGGATGTTGCAAACGAACTTGCACTGAGGTCACTCTCCCTTCGTGCCAAAAACAACATGACACATCTTTGTTATAAACTGTGAAGTTGTGGCACGCAACTTGCTTAGTATTATAGTATAGCACACTTGCTTGCGATTTCGGAGGTATACAATAAATTAAACAGCATGAGATAATATAAATAATGAATTAATAAATATGATTGTTATTAAGACGCTGTATTTTGTAGTACAAAACAAGTACTTCCAAAAAGTCGTATCTAAAAATTAACCAAATTGATACCAAGGTATGAAAAAATGTCTTTGTGTCAAATTGTCGTAACTCACTTTTGACAGAATAAAATACACTTATTGCAATAGTTATCTTGAAATTTCGACCCTAAAGCTTCCAAACAATACACATGTAATGAATGCATTTTATCCGCTATTTAGTTTTGTCAATGTTATTCGAAAACTTGTCATCATAAATTGATTAAAAATTACTTGAACTATTTTTCAATTATTTTCAGCCACATTATATAAAATATATAAGATAGATATATAAAATAAGTTGCAAAGATATAACATGTTTAAATAAAACATATTTTATCTCTTTAAATGAAGATTCCAATGACATGTTGATAGAAAAACTGTCGCTTATCAATCGTTGTGATTTTATTTCGAGATACGATATTTTGAAACGTTGCTCCATAAACCAACTTGAGTTACGTCATTTCATCACATGACTGTACATGGGGTAATGATTGGCCTAGAGATGAGACTTTTTGAGACAAGGCGGGAAACAGTTTTGCTAACTTCATGGAGTCAAAAAGTCATTTTCCCAAATTACTCGACTTACGAGGTTTTGGCAGCCGACCGACGATATATGTTCATCATGATTTTAATTCAATGTTCCAGACTCGGATTACGTGAATTATTTCAAAACCTGTCCATAACAATCTTCTCAGCACTTTAATTAATTTGTGTACTTTAAATCATCAGGTTAGTCGGCTTCTAGAAATAGGGGCAGTCCTAAGGTCAAATTAAGAGTACACATATATAATTCCAAGACATTCTACTAGGCCATTGGGATTAGCCCCTCCCCCGAAAATCTAAGATGTAGACAATTGGGTTTTAAGCAATATCTTTAAAAAATAGTTTGGCTGTATTTTTTACATTTTCACTGCATGTGAATGCACGTGCGTACAGTGCATTTAGGTAAGTACAGCCCTGGTTCATTATATCATTCTGTCTCTGATATTGTTTGTTAACATCTTATATTCTTTATCATTGTCCATGATGTATTCAACTATCTTAACTTGGTCTTCCTTGGAGATGAGATATTCGTTCAGTAATCTGATTTTATCCTGGTTATAATATGGAGTAATATTTGGTTAAGATATAGAGCCCAAATCGAAAACTTCACTCTAAATAGGATAATGCATCTGCCGCATGTCAGTCACATGCATACAAAACAACAGGGCCATGATGGCCCTATAAATGCTCACCAGGAGAAAAGGTCATTTGGAGATGAACATTGTTGAAGTTTTCTATACGAGTCCAAGTAAGATCAAGTGACCCATCTGGGCCGTTTTTTATCCCATGGCCATTATATGAACAGATTTAAAAGAGGTCCATTAGACAAAGCTAGATACCAAATATCTTAGCTCTAGGCCTTGTGGTTTGGGAGAAGATTTTTTAAATTTTCCTATATAAAATAGAACTAGAACTATCACTAAAGGTGATGAATACCCCCAGATGCGGCCTTGACACAGTTATTGTTACATTTTACAGAGGGAAATATAATGCATTTTCATTTTTAATACCTGCAAATTGTTGCTTAGATATATCCTGACCAGTTTCTAAATATACATTATATAAAAAATAACAAAGGGCCATAACTCATTAAAATTTACTTGGACAAAACCTATTGTGGACATGCACAACTTGGCAAACTACTTAATATTATCACTTCTAAGAAGTTTCACTGAAATGGTAGGGGCAAAATTAACCTAATTGTATAAAACAAAGGGCCATAACTCAGTGAAAATTAATCCAAACAAAACCTGGTTATTGCATGCACAACTTGGCTAACTGTTTATAACTTCTGTGAAGTTTCATTGAATTCCTATGAGTAGTTACTGAGATATTGTATATACACTGTATAAAAAACAACAAAGGGCCATAACTCAGTGAAAATTTAACCAACCAAGACAAGCTTAATGAATGCACAACTAGGCTAACTACTTATCACTTCTGAGAAGTTTTATAGAATTCCTGGCAGTAGTCAATGAGAAATAGTCAGGACAAAATTTGCCTATTGTATACACTGTAGAAAAAAACAAAGGGCTATAACTCAGTGAAAATCAATCCAAATGAAAAATGATTTAAGCATGCACAACTAGGCTAACTGTTGATCACTTCTGTGAAGTTTCATTGAGATCCTGTGAGTAGTTGCTAAGAAATTGTCCGGACAAAATTTGCCTATTGTATATACTGTATAAAAACAACAAAGGGCTATAACTCAGTGATTATTAATCCGAACAAAAATTGCTTTAAGCATGCACAATTAGGCTTACTACTGATCACTTCTGTGAAGTTTCATTGAGATCCTTTGAGTAATTGCTGAGAAATTGTCCGGACAAAATTTGCCTATTGTATATACTGTATAAAAACAACAAAGGGGTATAACTCAGTGAAAATTAATCCGAACGAAAAATGCTTTAAGCTAGCACAACTAGGCTTACTACTGATCACTTCTGTGAAGTTTCATTGAAATCCTGTAAGTAGTTGCTGAGAAATTTTCCAGACAAATTGTGTCTACAGACGCACGGACCGACCGACCGACCGTCAAGCGTGAATCCAATATAGCCCCCATATATTTCATATCTGGGGGTATAATAAACCCCAGGGCAGGGCTAATTTTGACCCCGGGTCCATAATTTCAACAAACTTGGTAGAGGTCCACTAGACAATGCCACATACAAAATATCTAAGCTCTAGACCTTGCAGTTTCAGAGAAGATTTTTAAAATTTTCCTATATAAGTCTATATAAATCAAGTGACCCCCGGGGCGGGGCCAATTTTGACCCTAGGGCAATAATTTGAACAAACTTGGTAGATGTCCACTAGACAATGCTACATACCAAATATCTTAGCTCTAGGCCTTGTGGTTTCGGTGAAGAAGATTTTTTAAATTTTCCTATATAAAATAGAATAAACCCCAGGGCAGGGCTAATTTTGACCCCGGGGCCATAATTCCAACAAACTTGGTAGAGGTTCACTAGACAATGCCACATACAAAATATCTAAGCTCTAGGCCTTGCGGTTTTGGAGAAGATTTTTTTAATTTTCCTATATAAGTCTATGTAAAATCAAGTTACCCCCGGGGCGGAGCCAATTTTGACACTAGGGCAATAATTTGAACAAACTTGGTAGAGGTCCACTAGACAATGCTACATACCAAATATCTCAGCTCTAGGCCCTGTGGTTTCGGACAAGAAGATTTTTTAAGTTTTTTCTATTTGTTGCCATAGCAACCAGAGTTTTTAATGAAATTTAATTTTTAGAACAACTTTGAAAGGGGACCACCCAAGGATCATTCCAGCAAAGTTTGGTTGCAATCGGCATAGCGGTGTAGGAGGAGATGTTGTTTTAAGTAAACATGGACGCCACTTCACGACGAACGACGGACGCAGGGCGATCACAAAAGCTCACCCTGAGCACATTCGTGCTCTGGTGAGCTAAAAATGACCAGTATTAGACCAATCATCTTTTTTTTGCTAACATAGGTTATGCTTTGAAAACCGGTAATTTATTATCTCAAATTAATAAATCAGTATTTTTTGTAGCCTTTAACCACTTTAATACAGTAAGTTGATTTATTTTGATTGTTATTATTCTTCATGCATTATCTAAAATGAACCCTTTTCTACTTGAATAATCCTCAATTTTTCGGCCAATCACTTCGACTGCGTGTTTCAGCTGCAAACAATCAAAGAATCACGCACTGCATACTTTAATACCGAATACAATTTTTGTACATGAATTGCACTCAGATCATATTACATACACTAGCATGTAATTCTGAAAACTTTTAGCATCATGCAGGGTTGTGCATTTATGACCCTTATCGTACGTCATATATTAATAGAAGAATAAGGTAATAAAAGACTGAGTGAAGTATCTCTGACTAAGACTACAAGACATGATGTTTATACATTAACTTTACATTAGATTCCATAATATAATGTGTAATGTTCTTCATCTGCACAATGTATTAGTTACAAATAATCTGATCATATCTAGATACCATCTCTGAACATCTGTATGAGTACATGTAAATCATTTATATATACATGTAGATGCAAAAACAACAAATTTCTTGTGTTAATATGTGTCTTCCAGAACAGTTTGAAGTGAATGTGTCAATACAATGTGATACGTCTGAATTGTTACCGAAATAATACATCATTACTTAATTAAATCTGAATGACAATAATGCATCTATGCTTCAAGAATTTTAAATGATTTGCAAATACATGAAGTATGATAAAAAAGAGTGTAATTTCTTACAATTTTTTCAGAATATGACATGATTGAGACGGAAATTGAAAGAAAATAATTCTGTCTATATAAGCACTTACTTCCTTTTCAAAATTAGAGCGCCAAGAACAAGACTTGCAATTAGAGAACCCTGAAATATAATAATATATATACAGTAAAACCTGTGATAGCCGTTGCCCTGTCAATTAAGGACATTCTTTAAAAATCTGTCATTGATTATTTAGAACAAAAATAACTCTGAATAAAGGCCTCGTGCCAATAAAGGCATTTCAAATCTATTGCCTGTAATCTAAAACTCAACTTACAGCTTTGAAATCAAACTTGTATACTGTTACGTTGTTCACTATTTCAAAATATACCTACATGTGAACATACTTACAGCTCTAAATATAATATGAAGGGTCATAGGAATCTTGAAATTGAAGCAATAATTGTTAACCACTTGTACAATAAAGAAAAATGTCACCATGTAGCCATACACTCTGGAAAAATACAAACAACAATTAGCAAAATATACTGTAAATCACTTTATATTCGCGTGATCTTTATTTCGCATTTTTGCCTACCCTGAATATATTCGCGTATTTATGAATTTGCGTCTGAAGGCTCTTAATTTAAATTTCGTGGAGGCTTTGAATTATAATATAAATAGATAAATAAAACGGGTTAAACATATAGCATGCATTACCTGCAAAAATTAAATAGTCCAAACATGTCACAATCAATACAGTATTGAATATAGAAAAGTGACAAACTGTCCGTTAATCCCTTTTGTTATCTTAAGAAATGTGTTTAAATTTCCAGTTTGTGCAAAAGATCATTATACCAAACATTGCCCCCTCAGGCAATACACACAATGCTTGTTTGTTTTGTGTGTTTAAGTCACACCAATTAGTACAACTGAACAAAACAATATACATGTAGTGTACATACCGACAAGTGGTAGTTTATTTATCAGTCCGTAATGAAATTTTCGGACAATGATCTTCCGATAGCACTTACGTTATATTAATAAATTTACGCGGATTTATGAATTCGCGAAGCCTTCCATTCACGAATAATAGCGAAAATAAAAACATCACAAATAATACCGGATTTACAGTAACACACAAACACTAAAACATGCACACAGCAACACAAATGTTGACAATCATTTAAAACATCCTTTTATGTCAGAAAGCAACAAAACTTCATAGCAAAAGCTGTTAGTAAACTAGAGCTTGTCAGAGACGTGACAAATACCCCCAAACGGCCCTTTGACACAGACATGTTAATCTTTATTTTCACCCTTGTCACAGTAAAGGGACATTTTTTGCCACTTGTCACTAACAATAAAGAAATTGGATTCCTTTCAATGAGCAATTGAGTTGCAGATTAGACAAAGCAAACCCAATAATTGACCTTCAAGTGTTACCTTGATCTTGGAGTTATAGGTCTGGTTCTTACACACAACGCACAGTCTCTGACATGTAGGTGAACTACTGTATACGTTGATATTTCCGCATGTCGAAAAGTTAGCGAATTTGGAATTCTGGACATTTCGCGTGCGGAATGTTAGCGAAATTCCAACTGGTAATTTGCGTATTAATAGTATGTCGTAAAAATCACAATCAGAAGTATGTCGTGCATAAAAAACATACCATGTCCCATTTACATTACGTTTTCCAATTTATTCATGCGTAAAAACACCCACTTCCGTGTACAATGAACAATTATAAGCATGTTTAACAAACAATGCATGTGTTTGAAGTAAACATAATGCAAACTGTGAAGGTGAAATTGTAAAGGGTGTGAAATATTTTCATAGCTTAGCATGTTCGTTTTCAACAAAATTAAGTAAGTATAATTATGCAGAAATGAACATTTAAATGCAGTAAAACATTTTTACCTTCTTGTAGGTTCAACCAAACCATGCTGGCCATATTTGACATTTTTTTATTGATGTTCGTACAAGTAGTAGCCTACGTCGTAGTGCTGGTAGTTTTAGTAAATTGTAACTTGTTATTTTAATACAAGAACAATGTGAAATAAAATAATTCATTTATTATTATCAATGCTTGAATAACAAATTTTTTTCATAAAACTAGTTATGCAGTTAAATAAATGTTGTAATGATCATAATCGACCAATGAATTATTGTCTACCTGTGTTATGGTAAAATTCTTCCCGCAATCGGCAGATATTTACGCGAGATGAAATATTAGCGAATTTAGTCCATTCGTGAAATTCGCTAACATTTTCACGTCGCTATCTTAACCACTTATACAGTATCATGCCAAATTGTTTTAAATCCATTATTGAACAACATTACAGCCCTGAAAAAAAAGGGACGGGACATTCTACGTGATTCCAGTATAGCCCCCTCACCACCACTAATAGTGGGTGGGGATATAAAAAGGTTCCAATTATTAAGTCCTTCGATAATCAGCCAGTGATTAGAATGAAGTAAACTGACAAGATATCAATATAAACTTGTTGAGTTGTTCGAAATTTTGTACTTTGCCATCCATCTCTCCAAACCATGCTTGTATACTGTAACGCCCAAACCTTAAACTTTCACTTACTTCATTGGTATAGCACTCTTCTTAGTCCCAAAATTGGCAGTGAAAATAAATCCTTCAACAGCAATAAACAAAAACTGCATGAAAGTAACGATGTTCCCAGCACCAGAGTGTTCCCTGAAGTGGAAGACATAATGATCCAATACAGTAAGGTATGTTACAATCAGATGCATCAAAAATAATAATAAACATAATTCTAATTTCGCATTGGTTTTAGTACAACCAATAGGGCTATGGATCGTTGGGTAAGCGGCGATCCGATCCACGATTCAACACTTACAATCCGCAAATCGAATCACAATCTTTTGTTATCAAGTAACCCATCTAAAACTAAAACATTGCAGTTCTGAAGACAACTATTATAAATTATTTTTAAGGAATAATGAGATAAATCAACATAATAGTAAACTGGTTCTATGGCATAAATCTATACAAACTCCCTATCGACAAGAAGTGTTTGTGAAACACGAATGCCCCTAACTGCCAACTGGATAGTAACAACTCGACTTTTGACCCATTGACCTTAAAATCTACATGTGATGACCAACCTCCAAACCAAATCTGAAGAGCCTATGCCAAATCGCTCTCTAGTTAATGGTCGGGCAAGCTATTTTTAGCTGAAGGTCACTGTGACCTTGACCTTTGACGTACAGACATCAAAATCAATATGCGTCATCTACATGTAATGACCAACCTCCCAACCAAATCTGAAGAGCCTAGGCCAAATCATTCTCTAGTTATTGGTCAGACAAGGTTTTCTAGCTGAAGGTCATTGTGACCTTGACCTATGACATACCTACGTCAAAATCAATAAGGGTCATCTACATGTGATGACCAACCTCCCAACCAAATCTGAAGAACCTAGGCCAAATCATTCTCTAGTTATTGCGCGGACAAGGTTTGGTTATGGACGGAGCAATGGACCGACCTTCCGACTGACCGACATGGGCAAAGCAATATAACCCCTTTTCTTAGTTAATGGATTTACTAGCAATTTTCCTGTGACTCATTCTTTAAAGATCCTGTTAGACCTCTTAGCAAACAAAGTAGACCCTGGAGACAATATAATTATATCCATAGAAGAGATTTTAGAACAAATAATAGTCTTTTTTTAAACAAACAAAATCGCGATCCACGAATCTCAGTAATGATGATTATTCATACTTGATTTTTCAACTTGATTCATGATTACCTCAGTACTCGGATACTTGCCCCAGCCCTAGTCAGAACAAGAGCCTAACTGAAACATTAGACTTGCTGACATGCTTGGCAAAATAAAGAGAAACTAGAACTATCACTAAAAGTGATGAATATTTACCTCCCTTGTTTTGAATTGGCGGTCACCTTGAAAGTCAAATTTCTTATGTGTTTAATAGAAAAAAACAAAAAAGTAGTTTTAAACAACTCAATTTGCAAAATATAACTTAATCATGAAGTTGGAAAAACCATAAGCATATCAGGTTTTAGAAAATGTAGTTGACTCATATGAATATCCTATATTTAGAATTATCAAAACAAAAATATAAATATCTTCTATTAATTAAGATGGCTGCCAATTCAAAACCAACAACGAAGGTATAATACTGTTAAACAAGCTAAAACGTAGCAAATTTTCTAATCCAAGGGCCCATAACTCTTGAAGTTGTGGTCCGATTCCACCCAAAACTGAACTTGTTCAAAACCATAATGTCATACACATTCATTGTAAATATTAGGATCGGTGTATAAATGAAGGCGCTAGTGTGTAAACAAGCTAAAATATAGCAAATTTTCAAAATCAAGGGCCCATAACTCTTGAAGTTTGGGTCCAATTCCGCCCATAATCGAACTTGTCCAAGATCTTTTGGCTATACTCATTTACTGAAGATATTATTAGGATCGGTGAATAAATGAAGGTGCTAGAGTGTAAACAAGCTAAAATATAGCAAATTTTCAAAGTCAAGGGCCCATAACTCTTGAAGTTCTGGTCCGATTCCGCCCATAATCGAACTTGTCCAAGATCTTTTGGTTATACACATTAACTGAAAATATGATTAGGATTGGTGAATAAATGAATGCGCTAGAGTGTAAACAAACTCAAATATAGCAATTTTTCTAACTCAAGGGCCCATAACTCTTGAAGTTCTGGTCCGATATTGCCCATAATCAAACTTGTCCAATATCTTTTGGTTATACACATTTACTGAAAATATGTTTTGGATTGGTGAATAAATGAAGGCGCTAGAGTGTAAACAAGCTAAATACAGCAAATTTTGTAATTCAAGGGCCCATAACTCTAGAAGTTATTATCTGATTTTGCCCATAATCAAACTTAGCCGAGACATCGTGGCCATATACATTGTGAGCAAGTTCAATCATGATTCGTTAAGAGCTGCGGTTGCTAGAGTGTAAATAAACTAATTGTGGCCGGACGCCGGACATTCAACGATCCTAAAAGAATCAGGTGAGCTAACAAAGGGCTATAACTGATTGAAAATTCATCCAAACAAACAATGGTCAAAAAGCTTACTACTGATCACTTCTGTGAAGTTTCATTGAATTCCTGTCAGTAGTTAATGAGAAATAGTCCAGACAAAATTTGCTTATTGTATATACTGTATAAAAAAACAAAGGGCTATAACATGTCCAAGATCTTTTGGTCATACACATTTACTGAAAATATGATTAGGATTGGTGAATAAATGAAGGCGCTAGAGTGTAAACAAGCTAAATATAGCAAATTTTCTAAGTCAAGGGCCCATAACTCCAGAAGTTATTGTCAGATTTTGCCCATAATCAAACTTAGCCGAGACATTGTGGCCATATACATTGTGAGCAAGTTTGATCACGACTGGTTAAGAGCTGTGGATGCTAGAGTGTAAACAAACTAATTGTGGCCGGACGCCGGACATTCATCGATCTTAAAAGCTCTCCTGATGAATCAGGTGAGCTAAAAACAAAGGTCTATAACTCAGAGAAAATTAATCCAAACAAAAAATGGTTCCAGCATGCACAACTAAGCTTACTACTGATCACTTCTGCGAAGTTTCATTGAAATCCTTCAGTAGTTGCTGAGAAATTGTCCGGACAAATTGCGTCTACAGGCTCACAGACCGACCAACCGTCAAGCGTGAATCCAATATATAGCCCCCAGATATGAAATATTACCGTATAATCATACAATAGTCAAGAAGGGCATATTTCTTCTACATAAATGCAACTTTATACAACTTAATTGTACAAACTTATCAACACACATATTGCTGAGGGGATGATCAGTGAATAATGCGCTGGACTACTAAACAAAAGGTTGTGGGTTCAATTTTAAGCTCCACCTTGCAAATTTCTCAGGAATGCTTTTTCAATGTCCCCATCCCAACTACCGAGCCAAGTACTATGTAAAGAAAATCACAGGAAATGGCTGAAGTGAGTATCAGTGCTTTACACTATTAAGAACCGGGAAAAGGTGCACGAAAAGAGTAGGGATATAAATGCCTGGTTCTCCTCTCTGCTCTCTATGGGGCAGCTTTGAAATGACCATAGCTGTCGATTGGGCCACTGAACAACACATAAATAAATAGATATTGCCAAATGAAAACTCAGTAAAGTTATACCTGACTAAAAGTTCCAAAAATATAACATTGGAACAACAGCCAATGAACACCAAAGATATAGGAATGGCAGGATGCATGTTGATTGTCTAGTCACCTGAATGCCAGAACAAGAGGGCCATGATGGTCCTATATCGCTCACCAGATAAAAAGACTTATAGCCTATTATAGAGAAAATTATCATAAGCCTTTGTAAAATTAAGTGACCCTGGAGTGGGGCCAATTTTGCCCCTACAGCAATAATTTAAACAAACTTGGTAGATATCCACCAGACAATGCTACATACAAAATATGTAAGCTCTAGGCCTCAAGGTTTTGAACAAGAAGATTTTCTTATTCTCCTATATAAGCCTATATAAATCATGTCAATTTTCCTAAATAGATTAGAGTAAACCCCAGGGCAAGGCCAGGGCAATCATTTGAACAAACTTGTTAGAGGTCCACTAGATAATGCTACATACAAAATATCTAGGCTCTAGGCATTGTGGTTTCGGCCAAGAAGATTTGTTAAATTTTCCTATATAAGCCTATATGAATCAAGTGACCCTGGGGCGGGGCCAATTTTGACCCTAAGGCAATAATTTGAACAAACTTGGTAGAGGTCCACTCGACAATTCTACACACCAAATATCTAAACTCTAGGCATTGTAGTTTCTGACAAGAAGATTTTTAAAATTTCCCTATACAAGTCTATGTAAAATCAAGTGACCCCTGGGGCAGGGCCAATTTTAACCCTAGGGCAAAAATTTGAACAAACTTGGTAGAGGTCCACTAGATAATGCTACACACCAAATATCTAAGCTCTAGGCATTGTAGTTTCTGACAAGAAGATTTGTTAAATTTTCCTATATAAGTCTAAATAAAATCAAGTGACCCCTGGGTGGGGCCAATTTTGACCCTAGGACAATAATTTGAACAAACTTGGTAGAGGTCCACTAGATAATGCTACACATCAAATATCTAAGCTCTTGGCATTGTAGTTTTTTGACAAGAAGATTTTTAAAATTTTCCTATATAAGTCTATATAAAATCAAGTGACCCCTTGGTGGGGCCAATTTTGACCATAGGACAATCATTTGAACAAACTTGGTAGAGGTCCACTAGACAATGCTACACACCAAATATCTAAGCTCTAGGCCCTGTGGTTTTGGACAAGCAGAGTTTTTAATGAAATTCAATTTTTTTAACATCTTCATGCAAGGAACATCCATGTAAAGTTTCGTTGAAATTGGCCAACTGGTTAAGAAGGAGATGTTCTTTAAAGCAATTGTTGACACACAAACGCGGACGACGGACATCACGCGATCACAATAGCTCACCATGAGCACTTTGTGCTCTGGTGAGCTAAAAACAATACCACCGAACTTCACAGGAATTGGATCATATCTGAAATGAAACATTAATATAACAATTGATTCACACAACACACACCCTCAAACACAGATCAACAGATGTTTGTTCAGTGTTGTTTTATGGCGCATCAACAATAAATGGTCATATAGTGTGCAATAAAGATTCAAAAGTCATGAAATAATGTATTAATAAGAATGAAGGATGACCGGCATGAACAGGTTTTAAAATAAATCAAATGGATAAAATGTTATATATGGATTGGCTGAAGGTCGATGCAGTCAACAAGAGTATGTCTGATAGAATGAGGTCTCTGCATGGAATACATTCTGGCATAATGATATCATCTCCGGTGAGAAGTCAAGATTGAGTTAAACGAGAATGACCAATTCTGCATCTAGATAATATTACTTCTTCTCAATGATTGGACCTGTAAGAGGGGTGCCATTCACCGAGGGTTGGTTTGACAGAGTCAAGTTTGTTGATGTCGGCATCCCATTGGGACTGCCAGGAAGATCGGATAGAGTTAAAAATGGAAAATTTAAAATCAGTGTATGGAATTTTGATGTCTGAAATCGCCAATACCAGGGCAGATCAATATAACTCATTGCATAAGGGAGCTTCTTTGTTTTTGGGGAAGGCTCCCTTGCCCATGATATGGGGATGAAATACTGTATACGTCTTTATTTCTGTGGGTGCAAAATTTGGCAAAATCCATGTCTGCCTCCTTATCCGCCAAAATTAAACCATTTCCACCATTTTTAACGTTTTACTAAATATATTGTGTCATGTGAGGATAAACTGTATTGAATAAATGCATGTAGACTGAAGAGGTGCTAATTACTTGGGATCAAACAGGAGTTAACACAATGGCTGAAAATCGATATTTGTTTTAATTTCTTAAATTGACATATATTGTTTTATCGGTTTTAATTTAGTTTGTGTATATATGCCGACGATTTAAGTTGTACATAGGGTATGACAAATAAACCGATATTGTTTGCATTGTTTAAGTTTCACTTTGTTTCAATTAAGATTAACCCTAAGGCTGCAAATGTAATGCATGTATTCGTACAAGCATACTGAACAAATAGTATTACAAAAGTGTTGGTAACACCTTTTTGATGACAAGAGGTTTTACATTGGCGAATTTTGTCTTTTAACAATAATATTGACAACAATACTATCAGTAATACATACCGGTATTTACTTGACAAAAAGTCAAGTTCAAGCTTTAACAACAGCTGTTGTATTACATTTCCACATGTATTTCTGGGACACGCGAGTTGTTTAAATCGATTTACACAAAAAACTTCTCTGGGAGGGGAATTTTTTCAGAAAATTGGGGAAAATGTATATTCATTGAGGAGAGAAATGGGGCCATATTTCTACCCCAGAGATCATGAAATGAACGCCCTATATTATTTTCAGTTAAACACCATAAACTTACCCTGTGTAGAGTAATTAGACTTGTAAACCTATAGTTTATGATGCTAATGGTATTGCACGGAAGATAATGTTGTTACATGCACGTCTTATGAGTCACAAACTCTCTATTTCGGGATTAGGTGAACCACCCCTCAAGCTCCAAGCTTAATGAGCAAGCTATTTTTAAAAGAGTATCAATAATTTAGCCATAATTTTTTTAGACAGTTTTAACGTATTGGCATTGGTTAAAATCGCTGAAATAACGTAAAATGATATTTTACGTTATTTACAAAGATTAAATATCATACTTTAATACCAAGCAACAAAAAATTCTAACCGAACGCTTAAAAATGGTGTTTTATTGCGATAAATACTGCACCCCTTTATCGACTTTTCCTTATCAGCGTTAAAAATCAATAACGTAATGCACATTGTATTGGTACGATATGACACTATTAATTCATTAATGACAAAAATTTGTTATAAAATCTCTTTCTAGACAGCAAACATGGGCGTGGTTTCAATTATTGAACCATAAACATTAGCGATTTTGATTGGCTATCGAAATTGAAAGGGGTGGGTCAAATTTGTTGATTTCATGAGACGATAATGATCCAACACTTAAATTGTTAATTGCTCAGCTTAAAAAAACACAGAAGGTGTCATTTTCTAATTAACATTGCAGTCTTATATGCTTTCAAAGCGGTTTTTGGTATTTTGTAGCAGAAATGTTAATCTAGGGAACAGTGCCTAAGAATTTTGATACTTGTTTTCATTATTTATCTATGGCGTATTACGTAAAAAACAGCGGGGTTTTGGGTACAGAATCAAGTCAAGTATCTAACGAACCGAGGACGTTATAAAACAAGAGGGCCATGATGGCCCTATAAATGCTCACCAGGAGAAAAGGTCATTTGGAGATTAACATTGTTGAAGTTTTCTATACGAGTCTAAGTAAGATCAAGTGACCCATCTGGGCCGTTTTTTATCCCATGGCCATTATATGAACAGATTTAAAAGAGGTCCATTAGACAAAGCTAGATACCAAATATCTTAGCTCTAGGCCTTGTGGTTTCGGAGAAGAAGATTTTTTAAAATGTTCCTATATAAAATAGAATAAACCCCAGGGCAGGGCTAATTTTGACCCCGGGGCCATAATTTGAACAAACTTGATAGAGGTCCACTAGACAATGCCACATACAAAATATCTAAGCTGTACGCCTTGCGGTTTCGGAGAAGAAGATTTTTTAAATTTTCCTATATAAGTCTATATAAATCAAGTGACCCCCGGGGCGGGGCCAATTTTGACCCTAGGGCAATAATTTGTACAAACTTGGTAGAGGTCCACTAGACAATGCTACATACCAAATATCTTAGCTCTAGGCCTTGTGGTTTCTGAGAAGAAGATTTTTTAAATTTTCCTATATAAAATAGAATAAACCCCAGGGCAGGGCCAATTTTGACCCTAGGGCAATAATTTGAACAAGCTTGGTAGAGGTCCACTAGATAATGCTACATACCAAATATCTTAGCTCTAGGCCTTGTTGTTTCGGAGAAGAAGATTTTTTTAATTTTCCTATATAAGTCTATATAAATCAAGTGACCCCTGGGGCGGGGCCAATTTTGACCCAAGGGCAATAATTTGTACAAACTTGGTAGAGGTCCAGTAGACAATGCTACATACCAAATATCTTAGCTCTAGGCCTTGTGGTTTCGGAGAAGAAGATTTTTTAAATTTTCCTATATAAAATAGAATAAACCCCAGGGCACGGCTAATTTTGACCCCGGGGCCATAATTTGAACAAACTTGGTAGAGGTCCACTAGACAATGCTACATACAAAATATCTAAGCTCTAGGCCTTGCAGTTTCGGAGAAGAAGATTTTTTAAATTTTCCTATATAAGTCTATATAAATCAAGTGACCCCCGGGGCGGGGCCAATTTTGACCCTAGGGCAAAAATTTGAACAAACTTGGTAGAGGTCCACTGGACAATGCTATATGCCAAATATCTTAGCTCTAGGCCTTGTGGTTTCGGAGAAGAAGATTTTTTAAATTTTCCTATATAAAATAGAATAAACCCCAGGGCACGGCTAATTTTGACCCCGGGCCATAATTTGAACAAACTTGGTAGAGGTCCACTAGACAATGCCACATACAAAATATCTAAGCTCTAGGCCTTGCGGTTTCGGAGGAGAAGATTTTTTAAATTTTCCTATATAAGTCTATATAAATCAAGTGACCCCCGGGGCAGGGCCAATTTTGACCCTAGGGCAATAATTTGAACAAACTTGGTAGAGGTCCACTAGACAGTGCTACATACCAAATATCTTAGCTCTAGGCCTTGTGGTTTCGGAGAAGAAGATTTTTAAAATTTTCCTATATAAAATAGAATAAACCCCAGGGCACGGCTAATTTTGACCCTGGGGCCATAATTTGAACAAACTTGGTAGAGGTCCACTAGACAATGCCACAAACAAAATATCTAAGCCTTAGGCCTTGCGGTTTCGGAGAAGAAGATTTTTTAAATTTTCCTATATAAGTCTATATAAATCAAGTGACCCCCGGGGCGGGGCCAATTTTGACCCTAAGGCAATAATTTGAACAAACTTTGTAGAGGTCCACTAGATTATGCTACACACCAAATATCAAAGCTCTAGGCATTGTAGTTTTTGACAAGAAGATTTTTTAAATTTCCTATATAAGTATATGTAAAATCAAGTTACCCCCGGGGCGGAGCCAATTTTGACCCCAGGGGAATAATTTGTTAACTTTGTAGAGTTCCATTAGACAATGCTACATACCAAATATCTCAGCTCTAGGCCCTGTGGTTTCGGACAAGAAGATTTTTTAAGTTTTTTCTATTTGTTGCCATAGCAACCAGAGTTTTTAATGAAATTTAATTTTTTGAACAACTTTGAAAGGGGACCACCCAAGGATCATTCCAGCAAAGTTTGGTTGCAATCGGCATATCAGTGTAGGAGGAGATGTTGTTTTAAGTAAACATGGACGCCACTTCGTGCTCTGGTGAGCTAATAAAGGCGCTAGAGTGTAAACAAGCTAAATATAGCAAATTTTCTAAGTCAAGGGCCTATAACTCTAGAAGTTATTGTCTGATCTTGCCCATAATCGAACTTAGCCGAGACATTGTGGCCATATACATTGTGAGCACGATTCGTTAAGAGCTGTGGATGCTAGAGTGTAAACAAACTAATTGTGGACGGATGCCGGACCTTCATCGATCCTAAAATGATGAATCAGGTGAGCTAAAAAGGAAGATATATTTCCCGTGTTGTACAAGCTGTGTAACTATGGAAATATTTCATTATAGATTGAAGCATCCTACTATAATGTAGTATAGATTTTTAACAACAGAAATATACTCAATTCAGCATGTTTTAACCATCAGGCCATCCATAAAAATATTATGTTTAGGGTAAGGCTACCTACTCACCAGAAACGGCCCTACTCAACGTTTTTGGTCTTGTGGGTAAAAAAGATTGTTTTTCAATAGCATTTTGGGTTCAATATAAAAAAAATATTTCCCACCTACCCACTGAAAATTCTCTGTGTGGGTTACCCCAAACAAACGTTTTTTTAAGGATGGCCATAAATATTATTTTTATATATGATTTGTAGTTGCAAAGATAGATGAGCTGACAGCTGTGAACCATACATGTATGTTATCATAATTTGAGTCTCAGGCTTCAAACTGCAGTCCTAGATGTATTCTTGTCAAAGACAAATAATATTCTATAATTATATATGATCATGCACTTAATCTTTTCACGTTATTTTACATTTTTCCATGTTAATGATTTACATAAACACGTACCTCTTTTATATATTTTACGAACAAATCATGAATGCATAGTGTTCATAGCTCAGATTTACATTCATAAATTAACTAAGAGATCAATAGATAAAATGAGATCTTATTTTTTCCACAGATTTCTAATCAAGTCAGAAATAGTGGAGAGAAATACTATAACTATTTGCAAAACACACCTTTGCCATTTTATTGTTATATCACTGACATAGTCAACAGGAAGTTGGCAAGGTACAAGATTAATCAGCGTTAAGTCAAAGACCTACATGAACACAACTCAAGTGAAAAATGCAGTATTCTACATCCCGATTAATGGAAGGAGCCATACGAACACCTAAAATATAATATAAACCTCAAACAAGAGGGCCACATTGGCCCTTTATCGCTCACCTGAGAACAAAGGCCAATAATCAATGACCAGGTAATATAGTTTCCATCTCGTAAAACTCATTTTTACGTAGATTTTGAGATCAAAACCAACAATGAAGGTATAATACTGTTAAACAAGCTAAAACGTAGCAAATTTTCTAATCCAAGGGTCCATAACTCTTGAAGTTGTGTTCCGATTCCACCCATAACTTAACTTGTCCAAAACCATAAGGTCATACACATTCATTGTAAATATGATTAGGATCGGTGAATAAATGAAGGCGCTAGTGTGTAAACAAGCTAAAATATAGCAAATTTTCTAAGTCAAGGGCCCATAACTCTTGAAGATGTGGTCCGATTCCGCCCATAATCGAACTTGTTCGAGTTCTTTTGGTTATACTCATTTACTGAAAATATTATTAGGATCGGTGTATAAATGAAGGAGCTAGTGTGTAAACAAGCTAAAATATAGCAAATTTTCAAAATCAAGGGCCCATAACTCTTGAAGTTTGGGTCCGATTCCGTCCATAATCGAACTTGTCCAAAATCTTTTGGTTATACACATTTACTGAAAATATTATTAGCAGTGCCGGTATACCCGCTGCTGTGCACCATCCAAAACGTAAACAAAAAGCCGCCATCTTGGATGAAAAAGGTAATTTTTTGCTTATTTCTTCGATTTCGCGTTTCTTTCAAATTTCTGCTGTAGCAAAGAACATGCTACCCAAATTTCTGGACACACTGATACCCATAGTATTTACTAGGTACCTCTGGTATAAAAGTTACCTTGGACTAGAAAATTGAAGCGAGAGAAAAATTCCGTGGTGCACAGCAGCTCATTTAGTATTTTTCGATCTTTTTGTCCAGAAAATTGACTTGTTCGCATATCGACACACATTTTTATCCATAAGTTGTAATGCAGGTGCTTAAAATTAGACTTTTGGTACATATAACAACGTATTTCCTAGTACAACGAATATCTGAGATTTTTGGTGGACAGCAGCGTAGGAATAAGAAGGGTGGACAGCAGCTGAAACGGGTGCACAGCAGGAGCTTTTTGCGTACTTGAGAATCATAAGTCTGTTTCCCCAAAATCAAGACAGCTCCTGTATAACCCTACATGTATCAATAAACACTAAGTCTAGCATACATAATTATTTAAAATGATAAGTATCGGATATGTTTCAGTAGCTACTAGTATATATATGTGTTTTATTCAATCAGGAATAACCAGTTCGACACAAGCCAAAGACTGACTTACTGGGCGATGGAAATATAACCATAAACCGTTTGAGAGGAACGCAAGAGCAAGATGCAACATGTTCAAGATGCTACCTTAATATCCGATGATTGTTATGTTTGATGTGACATCAATTGGAGAACAGTATCTAGTGTTAGAATATTGATAAAACATTGTGAAGTACAGTATACGGACTTTATTGCATCAAATTGACGAATATTGTACATGTAGTTGTTGTATGAAATGCACTTTCGCATATCTTTGTATATTTACTTTATAAGTATTTTAATAAGAAGTATAAAACTAATGTAGTTTACAATACAACTTACGTGATGAGAAATATAGACACCAAGTTTCTATAGCATATGGCTCTCAGGTTTTTGATCGAAGTAGTTTCAAATGACAACATTTAACCCCTAGGATAGCTGTATTTTCCTATTGAGGATAGGTTTGTACAATTTCAACATTAATGTATAAGCATGATTTGGAAGTGTTTTTACTTTACTATGTCCATGTATCTGTTTATAATTTTAAACCATGTTAACCGATTGGATCGTGTGGAAAAGGAAAAATAAAAGCATGAACAAATGTATGTTTATTTGCATTATGAACAGAACAGAACAGAACTTTTATTAGAGACTTGTACAATGTACATCGTCGAAACAAAACAAATATACAATACAAAAAAACAAAACAAGAGGGCCATGATGGCCCTATAAATGCTCACCAGGAGAAAAGGTCATTTGGAGATTAACATTGTTGAAGTTTTCTATACGAGTCTAAGTAAGATCAAGTGACCCATCTGGGCCGTTTTTTATCCCATGGCCATTATATGAACAGATTTTAAAGAGGTCCATTAGACAAAGCTAGATACCAAATATCTTAGCTCTAGGCCTTGTCACTGGTTTCGGAGAAGAAGATTTTTTTTAATTTTCCTATATAAAATAGATTAAACCCCAGGGCAGGGCTAATTTTGACCCCGGGGCCATAATTTGAACAAACTTGGAAGAGGTCCACTACACAATGCCACATACAAAATATCTAAGCTCTAGGCCTTGCGGTTTCGGAGAAGATTTTTTAAATTTTCCTATATAAGTCTATATAAATCAAGTGACCCCCGGGGTGGGGCCAATTTTGACCCTAGGGCAATAATTTGAACAAACTTGGTAGAGGTCCACTAGACAATGCTACATAACAAATATCTTAGCTCTAGGCCTTGTGGTTTCGGAGAAGAAGATTTTTTAAATTTTCCTATATAAGTCTATATAAATCAAGTGACCCCCGGGGCGGGGCCAATTTTGACCCTAGGGCAATAATTTGAACAAACTTGGTAGAGGTCCACTAGACAATGCTACATACCAAATATCTTAGCTCTAGGCCTTGTGGTTTCGGAGAAGAAGATTTTTTAAATTTTCCTATATAAAATAGAATAAACCCCAGGGCAGGGCCAATTTTGACACTGGGGCCATAATTTGAACAAACTTGGTAGAGGTCCACTAGACAATGCCACATACAAAATATCTAAGCTCTAGGCCTTGCGGTTTCGGAGAAGAAGATTTTTTTAATTTTCCTATATAAGTCTATATAAATCAAGTGACCCTCGGGGCGGGGCCAATTTTGACCCTAGGGCAATAATTTGAACAAACTTGGTAGAGGTCCACTAGACAATGCTACATACAAAATATCTTAGCTCTAGGCCTTGTGGTTTCGGAGAAGAAGATTTTTTAAATTTTCCTATATAAGTCTATATAAATCAAGTGACCCCCGGGGCGGGGCCAATTTTGACCCTAGGGCAATAATTTGAACAAACTTGGTAGAGGTCCACTAGACAATGCTACATACCAAATATCTTAGCTCTAGGCCTTGTGGTTTCGGAGAAGAAGATTTTTTAAATTTTCCTATATAAAATAGAATAAACCCCAGGGCAGGGCCAATTTTGACACCGGGGCCATAATTTCAACAAACTTGGTAGTGGTCCACTAGACAATGCCACATACAAAATATCTAAGCTCTAGGCCTTGCGGTTTCGGAGAAGAAGATTTTTTAAATTTTCCTATATAAGTCTATATAAATCAAGTGACCCTCGGGGCGGGGCCAATTTTGACCCTAGGGCAATAATTTGAACAAACTTGGTAGAGGTCCACTAGACAATGCTACATACCAAATATCTTAGCTCTAGGCCTTGTGGTTTCGGAGAAGAAGATTTTTTAAATTTTCCTTTATAAAATAGAATAAACCCCAGGGCAGGGCCAATTTTGACACCGGGGCCATAATTTGAACAAACTTGGTAGAGGTCCACTAGACAATGCCACATACAAAATATCTAAGCTCTAGGCCTTGCGGTTTCGGAGAAGAAGATTTTTTAAATTTTCCTATATAAGTCTATATAAATCAAGTGACCCCCGGGGCGGGGCCAATTTTGACCCTAGGGCAATAATTTGAACAAACTTGGTAGAGGTCCACTAGACAATGCTACATACCAAATATCTTAGCTCTAGGCCTTGTGGTTTCGGAGAAGAAGATTTTTTAAATTTTCCTATATAAAATAGAATAAACCCCAGGGCAGGGCCAATTTTGACACCGGGGCCATAATTTCAACAAACTTGGTAGTGGTCCACTAGACAATGCCACATACAAAATATCTAAGCTCTAGGCCTTGCGGTTTCGGAGAAGAAGATTTTTTTAATTTTCCTATATAAGTCTATATAAATCAAGTGACCCTCGGGGCGGGCCAATTTTGACCCTAGGGCAATAATTTGAACAAACTTGGTAGAGGTCCACTAGACAATGCTACATACCAAATATCTTAGCTCTAGGCCTTGTGGTTTCGGAGAAGAAGATTTTTTAAATTTTCCTTTATAAAATAGAATAAACCCCAGGGCAGGGCCAATTTTGACACCGGGGCCATAATTTGAACAAACTTGGTAGAGGTCCACTAGACAATGCCACATACAAAATATCTAAGCTCTAGGCCTTGCGGTTTCGGAGAGGAAGATTTTTTAAATTTTCCTATATAAGTCTATATAAATCAAGTGACCCCCGGGGCGGGGCCAATTTTGACCCTAGGGCAATAATTTGAACAAACTTGGTAGAGGTCCACTAGACTATGCTCCACACCAAATATCAAAGCTCTAGGCATTGTAGTTTTTGACAAGAAGATTTTTTAAATTTCCTATATAAGTCTATGTAAAATCAAGTTACCCCCGGGGCGGAGCCAATTTTGACCCTAGGAAAATAATTTGAACAATCTTTGTAGAGTTCCATTAGACAATGCTACATACCAAATATCTAAGCTCTAGGCCCTGTGGTTTCAGACAAGAAGATTTTTTAAGTTTTTTCAATTTGTTGCCATAGCAACCAGAATTTTTAATGAAATTTAATTTTTTGAACAACTTTGAAAGGGGACCACCCAAGGATCATTCCAGCCAAGTTTGGTTGCAATTGGCATAGGGGTGTAGGAGGAGATGTTGTTTTAAGTAAACATGGACGCCACGTATTCGTAACGATGCACGATGGACGCCGGGCGATCACAAAAGCTCACCCTGAGCACATTCGTGCTCTGGTGAGCTAAAAAACACATGTGATAGGTTGAAAAGGCACATGAATGAGAAATCATATTTAACAATATATACTAGTAATCTATTTTAGAAAAATATATATGTACGTAAGTTGTGCTAAGAGGGTTAACATATAATCAATTAAGAGTATTTAACATGGAAGTTCTAAGAGATAAAGCTTGTTTTATAAATCTAGCAGTTTTTAGTAAAACAGTTTTATTTTGAGGATTTAGTAATTCAAGAAATTTAAACATAGATGGTTTTTTATGATAATAGTTAGGTATAAATTTTTTCCTTAAAGGGGCATGCCCAGGAACTGCTGTGTCTGGGTTTTATACACCAAAAATGCGTTTATCACTTGTAAAAACAATTATTACCGAAAAGTCAAAGAAGAATGTGCCTTCAAAAATGGCCCTATAACGCACGCGTGGGTATTTATATGCCGGTTTAAATAAAAGGCTTACAAGCCTTTTATTGACGACAACAATATTTCCGATTCGTCTGAGAATTTAACTTAGCGTGCGCACTGCCTTTCAAGCAGAAAAATCGATAGATAAGCTTTATGTCGCAAACAATGAACATGACATGAGCAATACTTACCATTTCACAGTTTGTTGACATTTGTTCCGCTTTTGACAGATCCCGAAAGGGTCGAGTTATGAAAATGACGAATATTTTCTAAGGCGTAATCGGCAGGTTTGGTAAATCTTGAAATGTGTATTTTGAGTCAAATAGCGGGGCATTTCGTAAATATTTTACAGGACTTTCATTAATTGATTTTGGCATTCAAATGATACCAATTTGATTTATATTCGAGACGCTTCAGTTCCAGGGCATGCCCCTTTAAGTCTTTGAGTATAGGGCAAATACATATAAAATGGTACTCGTCTTCAATATCATTTTTGCAAAGTAAACAATAACGTTGATTTCTTTCGATTTTATTTCTGTTATAGCGGCCTGTTTGTATGCGTAGAGGATGTTCGGACAATCTAAGCTTAGTAAAGAAAAATCTTAAATTATTAGGCAAAGTGTCAAGATAACTTTCATACTGGAATATTGTTTTAATGTGTTTATAGTTTTCAAGCACAGCGTTTCTTTGTATCCCCATTGACCATTCCTGAATAAAAACATCAATAACACGTTGCTTAAAAATGGGAAGAAACGAAGCTACATCAATATTGTCACAATTTTCAAAAACAAATGAAAAACCATAATCGTTTAATAATTTTCTAACATTTGAAACCCAATTTGTTAACCCTTTCTTACATTCTAAAAGAGCCTGTTTGTACACTGTTTTAATTATAATATTATCCGTGTTTAATAAGTTACACCAATATTTTACAATTTTTACATACCTTGAAATATAGACGATTCTATTTCCATCAATTAGACCGCCGCCATTGTTTTATCACGTGACCGTCCGCCATTACAGAAGTGAAAGAAGTATATGCGAGTTGATTACTGATAAAAATCTATAACCGCAAGTTTTTGTCTGTTAAAATGACACAGAAGGAGCAATTTCGTTAGTATCTGCTAGCGGAGTAGTGTATAATAATGAATATATCTGTAAATAAAGTATTTGCCTATCTTGTGTCTTTTATTATTTGTTTAATTTCTAATATGAGACCTCAGACTGTTTCTACCTGCCTTCATAAGCAGAAAACGAATGCTTGATCAGATTTTAATTATTCGATTGAATATCTGGTGCTATATACAGATCCTTGGCTTTTGAACAGACATGCATTAGCGTGTGATGATGATGGTGCTCGTCGTAATTTCTTTGTTTTCTTTGTAATGATGATGATAATGGTGGTGGTGACCGTGTGCTGGTTGTGATAAAAACTTTGTTGCATGAATGTGATTGTTTAAAACCACGTTTTCCTTTCAGAACTGCATGATGACAAATTTAATGTGATGTATTCGTTGTCAATTTCATATTCCTGTGTCCACTTTTTGGAATATGTCACATCTGACACGTGTGATATATTCGGTCGATTTTTCAGTCGTGTTACATATTCGATCTGTGACATGTGTGACTCAATCAAGTTAATCAATAATAAACAACAGTTCATGAAAAAAATTAAAACAAAGTAATTTTATATCACAGTTCTTATAGCTTTTTACTGATATAACATCTAGCTGATAATGATTTTACATTTTATTTTCAAATTATAGACAAGTGACACACTTTGTTTATTTAGTTTATATCGTACGTGTACCTAAAACAATCACCAAGGTCCCAATATGCTACTATTAATCCAATTCCACATCATTAAAACATCAGATAAGATGTCACACGTATATACTGTCTCAGCAAGTTTTATGATACCGAGACAGGAAAACAGGAAATTGACAGCTGACTTCAAAAAGAAGCACCGACACTTAAGATGACTGTGTAATATGGCAAACCTAAGTGTGATCGTGTGATCAATTAATTAGCGACTTTCGGTTGTTCAATTAAAATTATGGATCACTACGTGATACAAATGATTTACTGGGTGCTTATGCCTTATCGTTAATAAAAACTATTTTGTAAAATACCTGCGATATGCGTAAAGACAAATTGCATGAATATCATATTTATTTAAAATAATTGCAATGAACTCTGTACAGTGATTTATTTTATGTATACAAATATGGTTTAGTTTTTAAATCTATAAATTGGCTAAATATATATGACTGGATAATAAACAACGAAGAAGTTACTACGCCTTTCTATTCATTTGCTGTAGTTTTCACAATTTTACTAAAGATGTACATTATGTTTGTTTGAATTAATGTTCACTGTTTTATTGATTATGGCAATGAAATATCGGAACATTGTGATATTAGTTTACTAAATTTTACAATGATATATTGATGATATATAATGCTGTACTTCTATAATTTGTGTTAAAATGTATGTCGCTATGTGTGTCTGGCACGGTGAATTTCCCATTCATTTAATCTTTTTTTTATTGTTGGATCAATCAAACACAACACATTGTCTACCACTACCGCGTTTATAAGGCATTTTTACTGATTTATTAACTATCAGTTTCTTTGTGTTTTCACTCCTGTAATGGCGGATAGGAGATTGAAGAGTACTTTTTCAGGGGAGGTAAATTGTACAACATTTAAAAATAGAATCGTCTATACAAAGGATAGCGACCTAGTTCACCATAAATACCAACCGAGGAAGAATTTGTTTTAAGTCTTAGAATTCGTTTACAAAATTTGAGATGAATTCTCTCTATTTCCTTTGACTTTGAGCAACCCCACACCTCTGAAGCATATCCTAAAATTGACCCAACAAAAGCATCAAATAACTGGATTAATAATTTTGGTTTTAATTTATACTTTTTACAATTAATAAGTAAAATATTTAATGCCTTCACAGCTTTTCCAGCTAGAAACTCTTGATTAAGGTTAAAATTACCCGTGGAATGAAACACAGTACCCACATAGTTAAAATCGTTCACCACTTCGATTTGTTTGTTATCATATACCCAGTGTTCGTTTTGCAATAATTTTCAGCGTTTTCTAAATACCATTATTTTAGTTTTATCGGAATTCACTTTAAGCCCCCATTTATCACAATATGTTTTCAAACAATTTAAATTATCCTGCAGCTCACTTGGTGTTTTGGCAAAAATGGCCATATCATCGGCGAACAACAAAAGTATAACAACAATATCATCTAAAATCAAACCTGACTCAACATTATTTTGTAAATATAATTCAATATCTTCAACGAATAAAGAAAATAATAGCGGCGAAATAACCTCCCCTTGTCTCAAACCAACTGCACAATCAAAGAAATCAGTATAACTATTACACGCTTTCACACAGGACTTAACTTTCTGATACATGTCCCTTATTACCCTTAATAATTTACCTTTGATGCCCGTGTTGTATAACTTATACCATAATGCATTTCTGTAAATAGAATCAAAACATCTGAACATGTCTACGAATACAACATACAAACGTTTGTTATCATTTAAATATTTCTGTACAAGAGACATTAAAACAAAAATAGCGTCTACAGTGGAACACCCTTTACGAAATCCGAATTGTGCATCCGAAATCTTACTGTTGTTATTACAAAAACATTCGACACGTTTATTAATGACAGTAGTAAATAGTTTCGATAGACAACTCAGTAATGTAATACCCCTATAGTTATTCGTATTAGCTGTGTCACCTTTCTTATGAATAGGGACAATGACACCTTCGGTCCATTTATCGGGGAAGTAACCCGAGTTCAATATTGCATTAAATATGTCGCAAACATGAGATGAGATTATATCGATGCTTTCAATAAAATATTCATTTAACAAACAATCGCTACCAGCTGATTTTCCGGACTTTAAAGATTTTACCGCGTTTAATATTTCGTCAATAGAATTTGTAAAAAATATTAGAATGCTGAATGATCAAAAACACAGACAACTCAAGTGGTCAAATTTCAAAGAATCACATTTATATTAAAAGTATCATAATAATTACCAACAATCACAGACAATCATTATTACAGTTCACCATCATCTTTCAGTAACCATAAAATCACAGACAATTATCATTGAGCATCAAATTTCAATAATCACAATAAAACATCTCAGTCAATAGTTATTCAGCATAATGTTTTTAGAACAGCAATAGAAATCAAAGACAGTAATAAATAAACATCATTATTTCAGAATAATGACTAAAATCACAGAAATGATAATCTAGTTATCTAACTGAAACTTTTAAAAGCTTTTATCAGTTCCATGTGTTTGCGGAGGTGGCATACGTAGGCAAATTCTCTGTCGCAAGTATCACGCTAGAACTGTTTTTCCCTTAACACCATTTTCACATACTGAGCAAGGCCTGTGCTAAACTAGTTGCCGCATACTGAGCATGTTTTACGTCATCACGATGGTTACCTGTCAAAAGATCTGTAGGTTTAAAGTGATGTTTTATTATCGATACAAACGTTGATTTGTAAAGCATAATAGTTGTTGATCATTTACAAGGACTTATATACATACATATGTATCAAGGACTTACATACATACATGTATGTATATAAGTCCTTGTATGTATGTATGTATATAAGTCCTTGTTATTTATTACTAATAAATGTTGTTAAAGTATACTCGTATCATTATTTGATATTTTATGAAAAGACATCGTTAGTTTATATTATGTTTCTTACAGATATTGGTCTTATATAACTGATCTATCACAAGAAAAAATAGAAGATGAAAGATGTTATGATGTTGTTTTTTTTATTAACCTACATTTTCTTGGCAGTGTCCGGTCTCTGAAATCATGGAGCTTTCAAGCACCACTGCTACATGTCTAGTCAAGCGTCATTTCCGCGTGTCTGCGGCTCCACAGTAGTCACATGTGTTCATCTTTCTAAAAGTGCACAAAAACATCCTTTAATTCTGTAATTATCACTAGAAAATTTATTTCATCAACAAATTCCACAAATTCAGTTCATATCAACTAGTAATTATGAGAGCTTGCATACATCCATTTAACGAAAAGTAAACAAAGTTTCGACGCTGTTTCTTAGTTAAAAAAGGATGACAATTGTTCTTCGATACAGCCCGTGTCACGTGATAATGCCTTTAATTTTTTCTATTAGTAAATGAATTAATATTTCATCAGTGAAGCAATTAGTAATACTTGCATTTCAGAGCACTGCCTGTGATAAGCAATTTCTTAAACGATTGACTGCAAGCAAATTGGGTGCAAAACTTGAAAGAGTTACATGTATTTAACTAAATGGTTATGCGGGAACAGTCTCAAGTACGCAAAAAAGCTCCTGCTGTGCACCCGTTTTCGCTGCTGTCCACCCTTCTTATTCCTACGCTGCTGTCCACCAAATTCGTTATGCTAGAAAATACGTTGCTATATGTACCAAAAGCCTGATTTTAAGCATCTGTATTACATCTTATGGATAAAAATGTGTGTCAATATGCGAACAAGTCAATTTTCTGGACAAAAAGATCGAAAAATACTAAATGAGCTGCTGTGCACCACGGAATTTTTCTCTCGCTTCGATTTTCTTGTCCAAGGTAACTTTTATACCAGAGGTACCTAGTAAATACTATGGGTATCAGTGTGTCCAGAAATTTGGGTAGCATGTTCTTTGCTACAGCAGAAATTTGAAAGAAACGCGAAATCAAAGAAATAAGCAAAGAATTACCTTTTTCATCCAAGATGGCGGCTTTTTGTTTACGTTTTGGATGGTGCACAGCAGCGGGTATACCGGCACTGATTAGGATCGGTGAATAAATGTAGGTGCTAGAGTGTAAACAAGCTAAAATATAGCAAATTTTCAAAATCAAGGGCCCATAACTCTTGAAGTTTGGGTCCGATTCCGCCCATAATCGAACTTGTCCAAGATCTCTTGGTTATACACATTTACTGAAAATATTATTAGGATTGGTGAATAAATAAATGCGCTAGAGTGTAAACAAACTCAAATATAGCAAATTTTCTAAGTCAAGGGCCCATAACTCTTGAAGTTCTGGTCCGATATTGCCCATAATCAAACTTGTCCAAGATCTTTTGGTTATACACATTTACTGAAAATATGATCAGGATTGGTGAATAAATGAAGGCGCTAGAGTGTAAACAAGCTAAATATAGCAAATTTTGTAATTCAAGGGCCCATAACTCTAGAAGTTATTATCAGATTTTGCCCATAATCGAACTTAGCCGAGACATTGTGGCCATATACATTGTGAGCAAGTTTAATCAAGATTCGTAAAGAGCTGCAGTGTAAACAAACTAATTGTGGACGGACGACGGACGCCGGACATTCACCGATCCTAAAAGCTCACCTCACAGTGACCCTAGACTTTTTATTAGGCCTGAGGAGAGTACACACACTTTCTCACTTTTCTGTACCTTTCCACAAGCTTTCAGGAGCCATAAAAAGCCCAACCTTCCTACCCTTTTCTAACAGCATGTAACCAGAAACAAACATATCTTTTTTTTTTAAATTCCATTCTTTTACAAGCTTGATTAGAATCCTAAGTCCCAGACTCTGAGCAACACTGACAGAAAAAATCTTTCAATTCATTCAGTACCATACAATACACAGAAAAAAATCCCTCTCCAATAGCAATTAATCTACAGTAAAGTGATAAACCCCCACAGAATTGATAGATTTTCTCTCAATAATGGAAAACAACATGTGCCCGGGTTATCAGTATATTACACTTAGATCTAAGAAGTAATTCATTAAACATATGGTATTAACTAATTACAGGAATACTAACACTGATCAGTATTTATATTATACATGTAACAGAAACTCAAAGTTTCAAAACAGTAAACACATGTACATGTATAGATACAATGTAATTAGCTAATACACATACAACAGATACCGGTACATGCACCTTTTGACAAGAATTTAGTTCTATTTCGATTATGTTTGTTTAATTTAATGCCTACATTTTAAACTTTGTTATAGTGCAGTTTTATTAAACTTTCAAAGCTGCATAACTACACAGTCTCTGAATGTGATCATTTTTAGCTTCGTACCACAATTGATAGTTTTCGTTTATTTTACCGTTAGGGAATGTCCCCTTTCACATGTTTATATAACATTATGTAGCTCATCGTAAAATACATGATTGTACAATATTCAAATGGAATTACGAAAATTATCGTACAACTTATGAAAATAATCGAATCTCACCAAAGCTAAATATAATTTTTATTTTAATTACCATTGCATATGATATTATTGGGGAGAGCTAAGCCTCCTCCCCCCCCCCCCCCCCCCCCCCGTTCCTACAGCCCTGTAGCTTTATTGTTTCATTATCCAATTTGAGAAGCAAATTAAATTTCTACTAAATTCTAAATTTAACCACAGGAATGCATCCATTACAATTATAAAGGTTAATAAAGCATAAAAACAAATGTTTATGATTATACAATGTCATATCATTGAGACACATGCATTTCAATTGAAATTTAAACCAAATTTTGAACATCTTACCTGTAAAATCAAATCTTTACTCCAGATTTCATTCAGCACTATAATATTAATCAGAGGTGCAATTCTGACTGATAATGTGATGTCTTAAAATATTTACTGAAAAATATGTACCTTTTTTAAAGTAAGACATTAAATTTAAATACCAAGGAATTTAATATACAATTGAAAACAAAAGGTAGACAACATATTTTGTTTAAAAAATCATGAATTATTAATGCAGTTAAATATTCACTTACCAGAAATAACACTAAGAGTATTGCAATATATAGCAAATATTCCAATCACTTTTTCTACTATAATTACACACACAGACAGAGGTCTATCTATTTCAGCATCTGAACAAAATGTAAACTATTTATAGAATCTCTCTCAAGGTGAACTGATGAGTATTGCTGTAGAGTCGTTGTCAAGGTACTGATTTTGGCAAATAATTTGTCTTTGAAAAGTAATAAAACATACGGGTACTTTGGTTTACCGTATATCATAGGTAAACCAGTATGTTACGTTTTTGTCTATTTTTAAGACAGAAAAGTCAGAGACCTTTTCATTGTTATTTATGTACTTAAGTATATAATTGTGATACAAATAACACAATTCAGAAAAATGATGGTGCTTCACTGACTATAAACCTTCCAACTAATCAAAACTTATCACATTTAAACTAGAACTATCACTAAAGGTGATGAATACCCCCAGATGCGGCCTTGACACAGTTATTGTAACATTTTACAGAGGGAAATATAATGCATTTTCATTTTTTTAATACCTGCAAATTGTTGCTTAGATATATCCTGACCAGTTTCTAAATATACATTATATAAACAAGAGGGCCAAGATGGCCCTATATCGCTCACATGACAATCACTGTTCACTCATTAAAACATTGTTTTGAACCGGTGACCTAGTTTTTGACCCCAGACGACCTATGTTCGAATTTGTCTTACATATCATTAAGACAAACAGTCTGACTAGGTTTGGTGAAGATACGATCAAAATTTGACATCTACAGTGTTAATAAGGTTTTCCTAAGATTTGACCTTGTGACCTGGTTTTTGACCCTAGGTGACCCATATTTGAACTTGTCCTTAATATCATTAAGGCAAACAATCTGACAAGGTTTGGCCAAGATCCAATCAGGACCATGACATTTAGAGCTTTTACAAGATTTTTACCTAATATTTGACCTTGTGACCCAGTTTATGAACCCAGCTGACCCATGTTCATCCTTGACCCACATATCATTAAGGCAAACATTTTGACAAGGTTTGGTGAAGATCCAATTAAAACTGTGACATCTACAGTGTTAACAATGTTTTCCTAAGATTTGACCTGGTGACCTAGTTATTGACCCCAGATGACCCATATTTATATTTGACTGTTATATCATTAAAACAAACGATTTGACAAAGTTTGGTGAAGATCCAATATTAACTGTGAAATCTACAGTGTTAACATGGTTTTTCATAAGATTTGACCTAGCGACCTAGTTTTTGACCCAAGATGACCCATGTTCAAACTCGTCCAAGATATTATGAAGACAAACATTCTGACAAGGTTTCATGATCATCCAATCAAAACAGTGACTTCTAGAGTGTTCACAAGGTTTTTCAGCAATTTGCCCTAGTGACCTAATTTTACTACAGAAATTACCCATTTTCAAACTTGACCTACATATTATTAAAATAAACATTCTGACAAAGTTTCATGAAGATAAATTCAAAACAGTGATTTCTAAAGTGTTCACAAGGTTTTCCCTTATTTGGCACTGGTGACCTAGTTTTTGACCCCAAATGGCCCAATATCGAACTCGTCCGAGATTTTGTTGATATTAACGTTCTGACCCAGTTTTGCTAAAATTGAGCCAAAAATGTGGCCCCTAGTGTGTTCACAACAAAAAGTTTGACGACGCACGACGCCGGACGCCGGACGGAGAGTGATCCTAATAGCTCACTTTGTCACTTTGTGACATGTGAGCTAAAAATAACAAAGGGCCATAACTCATTAAAATTTACTTGGACAAAACCTATTGTGGACATGCACAACTTTGCAAACAACTTATCACTTCTAAGAAGTTTCACTGAATTCCTGCATGTAGTTGCTGAGAAATGGTACGGACAATATTTACCTAATTGTATAAAACAAAGGGCCATAACTCAGTGAAAATTAATCCAAACAAAACCTGGTTATTGCATGCACAACTTGGCTTACTTTTTATAACTTCTGTGAAGTTTCATTGAATTCCTATGAGTAGTTACTGAGATATTGTATATACACTGTATAAAAAACAACAAAGGGCCATAACTCAGTGAAAATTTAACCAACCAAGACAAGCTTAATGCATGCACAACTAGGCTAACTACTTATCACTTCTGAGAAGTTTTATTGAATTCCTGGCAGTAGTCAATGAGAAATAGTCAGGACAAAATTTGCCTATTGTATATACTGTATAAAAACAACAAAGGGTTATAACTCAGTGAAAATTAATCCGAACGTAAAATGCTTTAAGCATGCACAACTAGGCTTACTACTGATCACTTCTGTGAAGTTTCATTGAGATCCTGTGAGTAATTGCTGAGAAATTGTCCGGACAAAATTTGCCTATTGTATATACTGAATAAAAACAACAAAGGGGTATAACTCAGTGAAAATTAATCCGAACGAAAAATGCTTATAGCTAGCACAACTAGGCTTACTACTGATCACTTCTGTGAAGTTTCATTGAAATCCTGTAAGTAGTTGCTGAGAAATTCTCCGGACAAATTGCGTCTACAGACGCACGGACCGACTGACCGGCCGGCCGGCCGCCCGACCGACCATCAAGCGTGAATCCAATATAGCCCCCATATATTTCATATCTGGAGGTATAATAATGATTAAATAGACATAAAACATTGAAGTGAATAGCCTCTCATACAATATCTTAATACCAAGCACAAGAAAAAACAGATTTTGCATAAAATCATAGCCAGAATTGACAAGGTACACAAATTCAATCAATCCAGTAATAGAAATGAGTAAATAGGAACAGAATACATGGAAACTATGCCTCATTTACAGTGTTACATTCAATAGGAACAGAATACATGTAAACTATACCTCATATACAGTGTTACATTCCTATAATGCTGTACATTTCTCACCTATTTGCTCAATACTAAACAGAAATGTTACAAAATTTTAATTACCCAATTATCATTATTTCTTTTATAGTTACGTCGGATACCTTATTTTACGACAAATTGTAAACTTTCATTAGAGCTGTTGCCCTTGACAAAAAATAAAAAATATTAATTTCTGTAGATATTGCATACCTATATTTTTCTTTATCAAATTAGGTTTATATTACACTATTACATCTTTTTACTATGAATTTTCATTGAAATGGATGTTATTTTATTAATTCTGTATTTAATCTTTAGAAAAAATGGGTTACTCCCAAAGACTTAAATGCAAATTTAAAGGGGAAATAACTCTAAGAAATGTCAATGTTTTTTTTAAAATCTCATGGTAAATCATTTCCTATCATGGAAAACTATAAATATCATGAACATTTCCAATACCCATAAACACAATTTTGAGACAATAATTTTGGAAGTTAGGATTCTAATACAGGGTGTCTTTAAAGAAAGGTAACACTTTCGCATGTGTATAAATTATAATGTCCCTTTAAATTCCAGATACATGTATAACATATAAATAGATATGTAGATCAAAGGAGTAAGTTTTTTGTGTCAGAATACCATTTTAATATACTTTTTTTGAAATTGCACTTTATACACATGTATTTGAAAACAAAAGTACATTTTTCATTGTTGACGTCGTTTTGGTAATTATTTTATGATGTTTTTTATTTTCTTTGTTTGTTTGTATAACAATCAGTTATATGAGGCGGACTGTTCACCTAACCATCGTTCCTGGGAAGAACCAGTTCTAGACTCCCATCCTCTGTAAGCAACTGCCCACTTTCTCATATAAAGTGACATGGTCAGTAGCGGGGCCCCTCCATCAGTGAGAGG
Organism: Lutraria lutraria; assembly: GCA_964023205.1. NCBI lineage: Eukaryota > Metazoa > Mollusca > Bivalvia > Venerida > Mactridae > Lutraria > Lutraria lutraria. The sequence continues at coordinate 25,056,879 of OZ026844.1, read as the reverse complement.
TTACAGTGATTTAAAGTCAGTGACCTTAACCACTCAACCACGGAAGCAGGTGCTATGTTGTTTTTAGGTGACAACCTTTCATCCTCCAGTGATTTTTTTCGCTATATTTACAGCCGAATATGGGCAGCTTCCCCTAGTAAAATTTCCTTCATTTTTCCCCTAAAATGGCCAGAATTTTCCCCTAAAAAGTAGTGTTTTCCACATGATCATGTAAAAAGAAGAAAAATACAACAGTTTTCACACCATTGTCATCAATTACAGTGTAGTAATATTTATATTTATGATTTAAACAACTAAAATAATCACATATTCCATAGAAATAAATGTTAATATATATTCAAATTTGAAATTTGATGCGCTAAATTTCCCCTTTTGATGGGCAAAGGGTAGTGAGAAAATTTTGGAAAAAAATCACTACCATACATGCAGGATAAAATTTTCTATCACTTTAGTACACATGTCTTTGTAGGATCTTCTTTACCATGCATTTGATGAGTTCAATCGCTGCTAGTCAAATTGCCTGTCTTGAAAGATGTACGGCCTAATTACACTATACTATGGGGCGACATTGCACACTGCACCGTGAGTTTCTCACTGTGTTACCCTGTGTAGTGGTCTCTCCACAAAAGAATGAGGTCGCTTTTGAAAAGCAAGTTTATTCTTCTGTCTCCTATCTTACAAAACATGAGGTTGATGCAGGATGTTGCTTTGACACAATATGTACAATACTTTCTACATAAGATGTTCGGCGATTGAGTAATTATATATTTGAAGACAATAATCGGAGGTGAAAGATTCCAGAATATCTTGGGCAATGGCCTGCACATAGTCTTGACCTCAACCCATGCAACTTCTTTTTCCGAGGTTATTTAAGTCAAAGGTCTATATAGTTCTAAGCCACAGAACAAATGCTTTTGAAGTGTTAAACTTAAAAGTGATATAAATTTCATTGTGCGTGTATGGTAAGTGAGGGGTATTTGGGAAAACCGAAATCTAACATTTACCGAAATCTAACTTCATAACCGAAATCTAACTGTGATAGTTAGACAGATATGCTTATGTGGTGAGTGTGACTTGTTTTCTTTGTCAAATACAATAATCAATCATACTGCAAAATTTCAGAGGATAGTTTTGTCTTAAAATGATTTTATTCAACTTTTTTTTAAATTTTCATTAACCTAGTTACATAGTTACTTCCCTTAGTTCTCTGACTCGACAAACCAAAATCAAAATTCATAACCGAAAGTAAATTGTGACAAATAGACAGACACGCGTATGTCAAGTATGTGAATACTTTTAATTATCAAATATGATTATAGACCATATGGCAAAATTTCAAAAGATAATTTTGTTTTAAAATGATATTATTTAACTTTTTCTCTATTTTCATTAACATTGGTGCAGAGTTACTTTCCTTAGTTTTTTTTACGAATAACTTATATTGTCATCATTTTGTGATGCTTAAATATCACTGTATAGCAATAAACAAGAGGGCCAAGATGGCCCTTTATCGCTCACCTGAGAACAAAGACACTATACTTAATGACCAGATAATACAGTTTCCATCTCGTATAACCCATTTTTACATAGATTTTGAGATCAAAACCAACAATGAAGGTATAATACTGTTAAACAAGCTAAAACGTAGCAAATTTTCTAATCCAAATGCCCATAACTCTTGAAGTTTGGGTCTGATTCCGCCCATAATCGATCTTGTCCAAGATCTTCAGGTTATACACATTTACTGAAAATATCATTAGGATTGGTGGATAAATGAATGCGTTAGAGTGTAAACAAGCTTACAGTCAGTATTGCATGCAATACAAGTCCCCTGCCAGCACATATCATTGGAATGTTAGCTGCTGTTTATACAGCACCATCTGTCTAGATTTTTTAAAGATGACAATTTTGTCTAAATGAGCGAGCCAGCTTAAGTTATCATCTGGAAACCAAATTTCTATTTTTAGTAACAGTGACCTAGATATTTGACCTATTGACCCCAAATGTAATCCTACTCTAGGTTATCTCCTAAGCTATCCATACACCAACTTTCATTCAAATTCATCACCCCTAACTGAAGTTATCATACGGAAACCAAATTTCTATTTTTAGTAACAGTGACCTAGATGTTTGACCTATTGACCCCAAATGCAATCCCACTCTAGGTTAAACCCTAAGCTATCCATATACCGACTTTCATTGAAATTTGTCACCCCTAACTGAAGTTATCATCCGGAAACCAAATTTCTATTTTTAGTAGCAGTGACCTAGATATTTGACCTATTGACCCCAAATGCAATCCCACTTTAGGTAATCCCCTAAGCTATCCATACACAAACTTTCATTGAAATCTGTCATCCTTAACTGAAGTTATCATCCTGAAACCAAATTTCTATTTTTAGCAACACTGACCTAGATATTTGACCTGTTGACCCCAAATGCAATCCTACTCTAGCTTATATCCTAAGTTATCCATATACCAAATTTCATTGAAATCCATCATCCCTATCTGAAGTTATCATCCAGAAACCAAATTTCTATTTTTAGTAACACTGACCTAGATATTTGACCTATTGACCTCAAATGCAATCCCACTATGGGTTATTCCGTAAGCTATCCATACACCAACTTCCATTGAAATCCATCACCCCTAACTGAAGTTATCATCCAGAAACCAAATTTCTATTTTTAGCAACAGTGACCTAGATATTTGACCTATTGACCTTAAATGCAATCCCACTCTAGGTTATCCCCTAAGCTATCCATATACCAACTTTCATTGAAATCCGTCATCCCTAACTGATTTTATCATCCGGAAACCAAATTTCTATTTTTAGTAACAGTGACCTAGATATTTGACCTATTGACCCCAAATGCAATCCCACTCTAGGTAATGCCTTAAGCTATCCATATACCAACTTTCATTGAAATCCATCAATTCTAACTGAAGTTATCATCCGGAAACCACTTCGGACAGACAGACAGACGGAGGGACGGACGGACTGACAAACACTATAGTCCCCTCCGGTACGGCAGGGGACTAACAAGATAAAATATAGCAAATTTTCAAAGTCAAGGGCCCATAACTCTTGAAGTTCTGGTCCGATTCTGCCCATAATCAAACTTGTCCAAGATCTTTTGGTTATACATATTTACTGAAAATATTACTAGTATTGGTGAATAAATGAAGGCGCTAGAGTGTTAACAAGCTAAATATAGCAAATTTTCAAAGTCAAGGGCCTATAACTCTAGAAGTTATTGTCTGATTTCGCCCATAATCGAACTTAGCTATTTTGTGGCTATATACATTGTGAGCAAGTTTGATTAAGATTTGTTAAGAGCTGTGGATGCTAGAGTGTAAACAAACTAATTGTGGACGGACGCCAGACGCCTGCCGACGGACATTCATCGATCCTAAAAGCTAACCTGATGAAATCAGGTGAGGTAAAAAGGTAACTATGAAAAATACGAAAAAAAACTGTGAACATTCCTACGGAAAGATAGAAAAGAAGATATCAATTAAAATATAATTAAAGGATGTTTGTTTTAGGACATGTATTTGTTAATCCAATCAAATGGTGGAAATTGTCATTATCAAACATGTGCGCCAGGTTGATACATGTATGCCATTATCACATATGCCGATGGGTGAAGCCGACAATTATCTTGAACGAGATTGTCCGTCCAAAAGTATTTAATGAGCAAAATAAAATCAACATTTAATCACAAAAAGATTTTATCCACAAAAAATATGCTACTACGAAAAAAGTAATGAGTCTATGGGAAATTATACATATGTAGATAATATTGATAATAATGATATTGGGAAAGCTGAAACTATGAGAGTCTAATTGTCATCCATTTTCTAAATAGTGTAAGATATAATATATTAACTCTGTGAGTACATAATTATAAACAATAAACAACAACAAATTTTTTTTTAAAAATATGATTAATCATAGGGCTGTCCCGATACAGATCTCATGGGATACGATACGTATTACGATACGGTACTAGCGATATGCGATATCAACGATACGATATAAAAATATTTCAAAGTAATGAAAAAACTTGCGATATTAGTGTTTTTTTGGGAACACTGCACACTTGTTTGGTGCTAGAAAGTCCTAATTAACTGTTAAAAAGGTGTAAAACTAAAATTGTCTTGTACTTAAGGTCATCAATTTGATGCACATATGTTAGTTGATATTATGGAAATTAAATAATTATGAGAAATGTTATTATAACAGAAGCAAGTTTTAATCTCTGTCCCATAAATGGCCTTATATCAAGAATAAAACCTAGCCATATAAAATTGTTTAAAGAATCAGGGTTATGATTGTCAAATTGATTAAAAACACTAAATTAATAATGAACTTCTGAAACCTTCAACTTGGATGTTATGATGACGAGACACAATTATGTATACGAGGGGTGATCCAAAAGTTTTGTCACTGCTTCGATTATGCTAAAATATAACGTCACATTGAATTATATTTATCATATATAAATGCATCAATAAGTTCTTAATTATTTTGAACAAAAATGCACCCACTTTCACTAAAAATGTGCTCGCCAGCGGTGTTGCAATAAGCCCTCTGCGACGTACCAGCCGCACGCCGAACTTACAGAATAAGTTATATTGCTTTCCATATTTAAAAATATAATTATAACAAAAATAACGCATGAAATCAGAAGTAGTTTTCCTGACGAAAAGTCATGTCATAGAGTAAACAGCAGTTTAATTTCTAAAGATATCATTGCACGTTTACGCTTTCTGGGGCAGTTGTTTGTAAGCCGTTGGCAGAAAAAAATGTCGAAACTTTAAAAAAATGCCGCTACGTGCAGTATTGCATTTTTGCTATAAGGTCGGAAAATCGTTTTTAGAAACAGTAGAAATGGTAAAAGGAGCATATTGTGAAAAATCTGTAAATAGAAGATTTGTTCATAGATGGTGTGAAGGATTTCGAGAGGGAAATGAGTCACTGGAGGATCAAACAAGGACCGGATGGCCCGCAATACGAACCGAGGCGAATGTCAGAGTGGTTTCCGACGTGGTTCGGGAGGATCGGCGTATTAGTGTTCAGGCACTCTCTGAATACACGAGTTTCAGTTACGGCACTGTGCAGCGTAGACCCACCGATGACTTGAAGATTAGTCGTGTGAGGGCTAGATGAGTGCCTCGTTTGCTCACTGATAAACAGATGTTACGGCACGTGCAAGAATCTATGAAGTTCTTAAGGCGATACAGTCGAGAGGTTGGTCAGTTTCTCGGAAAGATTATTACAATAGATAAAACCTTGCTTTTTCTACTACGATACGGATATGAAAATGCGGAGTAGCCAGTGGAAACAAGACAGCTCCCCTTCTCGTATGAACATGGATGTTCGCCGGATACAGACACTTTCTCACTCAAAATACTGCCCGGACTTTGCCCCGTGCGACTTTGCTCTGTTTCCGTATCTGAAGGGAGAGCTATGGGGGACAGAGTTTCGATAACCTTCAAGAACTACAGACAGAGAGTAACCTCATTCTCTCTGGGCTTCCATCCAAATGGTTTGAGAATGTGTTTCGGAAGTGGGTTGAATGACACAGGCAGTATATTGAGCGCGCCGGTCGCTGATTTGAGAAGGAGTGACGTTATGCCGTCGAGATAATTGTAACATAACGTCGTTGACGTCGTTGGTGTGCGGTGATGGTCGCTCATGTGTTTCAAACGATGCATTGAATTTTATAAAGTGTTTGTTACTTCTGCACCAAATTTTGTATGGTATTTTGTAAGACATTCGTGTACATGTACACCGACTTTGGCTGTTATATCTTAAATACAGGCCGAGTTATAGAGCCAGTGACAAAACTTTTGGATCCCCCCTCGTATATATCTTTATTTCCTCCAGACACGGAGAGCATATAATATAATACATGATACAATGTACATGTTATCGTTAATATACAATACTATAATAAAGCACTATAAATGAATATTCGCATTACAGCATAAGCAGTATTAAATCACATAATTCAGTGCTCGAGCATTTATCATATTTAATATCTATAGCTTGAAAACTTAGCTTTTATCATTGAGATGAGAAAAAAACAACTACTTGCTAGTCCCACCACTATACTTGACATCGCGTTGACATCTACGTGCTTCTTTGTATCATTAATCGGCAAACCAAAATACTGCCACATTTTTATGTAACATTACATGGTGGCGTAATACAATTTATAAGTCAATATCTACTTGACAAAATCTGAATATTCGAATCGAATTCGTTGTCTAGCTTTACCTCACGTACGTTGCTAATGTCTATAAGTAGAGTATGGAATCCCGGAAATTAGTTGAGTAAGCATTGTCGACGATGATATGAGAGTAAATTCGCAAATCTAGTTCAGTTGTTCAACCGTGATTCTAAGAGTTTTTTAATATAAAATAAAAAACCGCGATACGGCCGATACGGGACCTTCCGGTACGATACGCATATCGTTCAGCACTGTACCGGTACGTACCGGTACGCAGCTATATCGGGACAGCCCTAATTAATCATTATGTAACATTTTATTGATTATGCTTCCTGATATATCTGTCACATATACCGGTATTCACACAAATAAAAGTGCAAGTAATTATCCTCTATTTTCACAACTTCGTGCCTTACCCCAAGTTCGTGCACGTTTTAGTGATGAATGACATGGTTTCCCGTGTCCAAGTTTATGCTAGTTGTAGATGAAGAAATATTGCTGTGAGAAAGAAGTGAAAAATGCGTTAAACTTTTTAAAAAGAAATTCAACTGTTAAGAAGTTCACATTTCCAATTTATTTGACACTCGCTGACTTTATCATCGTTGGTATATTTTAATACTAATCTTATCAAGTGTCTATTCTTAAAGTTAAAGACCATACCCAATACTTACAATTAATGATAAAATACATTTAGAAAATAGCAGCGCATCTTCCGCATGACGTCATCAGTTTATGAGCACGAAGCTGTGAGAAAGCTTCCAGATGATCAAGATTGTCAAGGTCATGTATATTTTGAGGCGAGCAATGCATGTTTACAACCTGTTTTGTTACATTTCGTTACATGTAGAGAAAATTAACTTGTAAGTTGATATTTTATGGAGATCTTGTTCAACCACGGTAGTATCATATGCGCATGCGCTGACTTCGAATATTAACGGGCACGAACTTATGGGTGTAGTGGCTACATAGATGATTAACAAAATAATACAAAATGCGCGCATCCTTGCAAATAGGTAAAATATTGTTTGAGACAATGAAGACAATTTAAGTTATTCGTAAGAAAATTAAGGGAATTAACTCTGTAACTATGTTAAATTTGATAAAAAAATATTTTTTTCAAGACAAATCTATCCTTTGCAATTTTGTCATATGATCTATGAGTATGTTTGATTAAATAGTAAGACAACCCCCATAATCGTGTTTGTCTATAATTTTACACGTTTATGTTAGTAAGTTGTTTTTGGTTGATTCAATTCACACGGGGAACACACAAATCGATCGTTCAAACCACTAATTTTGATTTTTTTGTTCTCAAATTTCGTATAATATACCCAAGGACTTACATACATACATGGATTCGCAACTGCTAAAAATAGATCAAACGATATCGTTCGGCGATCCCACAATGCATTGCTATATACTCGGCAATGTCCGACAACTGTATTTGGGTGTTTACGAATTTGATTATACCAGGGATGCTATATGTAATATAGCATCCCTGATTATACTAATAAAACTCTGGCAATTGGGCACGGGAAATTGGTAAAGGATGCAACAAATTCCTTAAAGATATTAAGATACATTTATTATCCACAAAGTCTAAGTATAAGCATTGAAAAAGGCATCAGTCGAACATTTTAAATTCCAAGATGGCGGACATCTATTATAATCCTTTCGTCTCCGAGATTAAACATTCGGAATACCACGGATATTTTCGCTGTTATTATCATTCGGATATCACGGATTTTTTCGTATTTTCGCTTTTGTAAACAATAGCTTGTATTCCCGTTGATTCACGTCTTATTATCGCGGGATTTGATTACTTTAAACTGTTAATACGGAAGTTGCGAATCCATGTATGTATATAAGTCCTTGAATATACCATAATAACATAATCTGAAGATAAAAGTATGAAACTTAGTGTGGTTTTATTGTAACAGTTCGATTTCGGTAAATGTTCGGTTTCGGTTTTCCCAAACACCGGTAAGTGAAGATGATGAAAGGTGATCGCCTCAAAATAGTCATAAATTACTAAAACGACGTCAAGGGTGAAAAATGTACTATTGTTATGTATCTGTCAATAATCACCATGTTCGTTATAGGTCTGTAATTCACTATTTTGAAAACAAATTTGACCGTTACTGCATAGAAAATGACTAGCAATAAATCAACTTGAAAGAAATATATGCAAGATCCGTATTTATTTGTATTTTAGATCTGGATAAGACGTGTTCAACAGTTCAAATGCTTATACAAACTTTGGAAATCGCGAAAATGTATGATAAACCAATATTAATTTTGTGATTAAAACTTTTGTAGAATTATTTGAGTATCGAAATCCGGACAAAAGCACATGGAAAAAAATAAAATAATACAATATAGTTAAGAATATACCGTTTCGATAATAAGTAAGCAGTGTTTTCGATTGCAACCGGCGTACAATGTATCAGTTGAACAAGGGAGACAAATCTGACTAGTTGGAAAATTAATAAAATCAAAGCACTGAAAGTTCCCGTAATATTATAAGTAACTGACATGATTATGAATGTTCGACGGAACTGGTTGATTTCAGTTTAATTAATTTGACGCTAGTACTGAAATTAATTTAGTAATCTTTAATTTATTGCTAAATAATTTAAAGTCAACATTGCTGAATGTTTACGTTTTATATTTTCTCCAAGGATGGACATCTTGAAATAAACGAGTGATACTTACACTCAGGATTTTGCTAGAAAAGATCATTCACAAATGTGGTTCCACCAAGATGGCACCACACCGCACACCAGATTTTGGGCCACTAGACTTTACTAATGGGGCTACTTGATGCCTCACCTAATACTTGCCTGGAACTGGAGTTGAACATCAAACAGGAAATCAGACAAATAAACATTGAAACTTGCCAGACTGCCATGAATAATTCTTTAAAAAACATAGTGACATCATCATAGCGCAAGCACAAACTACAGTCAAACCTGTATGTACGGTCATCTTTGAGTAAAGACCACCCTGTGAATAAAGACCATTCTTTGAAAAAAAGATAATTTAGAACAAAATTACCTCTGAATAAAGGCCACCTGTCTATAAAGACCATATTTTGTCTTTCCTAAAGTTGCCCTTGGTTGACAAGTTCAAAGGTTTGACTGTATAAACAATTCTGCTTCTTATTTAAGATGAATAATACATTTTTAGGAACAAAGTTCATATAGGTATACACCTCGATCATTTTGTTTAACAAAGCAGTGACGCATCTAATCCGCCTTGAAAAATAGTACCATTTGTTGTATAAGTATACATTGCAGACTTTACAGTTTTGATAAAAGTTGAAGATATATTGCAGAATTCTGTTTATTTTGAAAGCATGTGAAATATTTTGGCGATTTAAACTGTAAAACTAACAAGTATGATAATTAAGTATTCATCCACACCAAAGTTCATTCATAATCTGTCCAGGTAATAAGATTTTACATACTGGAAATAGTTTCATTCACAAAAGTAGTGCCACTATCTCAGTGTAGAGAGATTACATAATGACACAGGGTCAGAAGTTGAGTACAGACGGTTTATATACAGTTCAATGTATACAAATCAAAACACTGATGGTACTGAATTTGTTTGGGTTTTCACTGAAAACTAAACTTTTCAGTGAGTAATTTCTCACTGTATGTCATGACTTTTAGAGTGTAGTTTTTCCTTGATAGTTGTGGTTAATTGGCTGAAAGATGTACATTTTTTCAAGACTATAATTATACTTGACCCTCAATTTCTAATTCATAATGATGATAACACCCCTGTTGAGAATTTGTTCATGAACTGATCATGTTCATGAATTGTTCATCAAAGTTCATTAAATGTTCATCAATATAATTCATCAATAGTTCACGAACCTAAATTTCACAAACTGTTGATCAACTGAAGTCCGTGAACAATTCATGGAATTTCACAAACTTTTCATGAACATCATAAGTTCATGAAATGTTAATGAGCTTATTCATGAATTGTTCATTAAATTGATTCATGAATAGTTCATGAACCTTATGAAAAACACCTTTAGATAAAGACTGCCTAAGGTTCCTGAATTAGTTCATGAACATTTGTAGGTCATGAATACATTTCATGAACTATTCATGAATAAGCTCATGAGCATTTTGTGAACTGTTCATCAAATTGCCGACAGGGACAGGCCTTTAATCTTTTAAGGATGGTTTTATCTAACACATTTAAACTTTGTTCCTGACAGTACTCTCAGTGCTTTGATTTCAAATGGCATATCAAATAAAACTTTAACAATGTATATTATAAAGCCTTGACCATTACTATTCCATCATATTAACATAAGCAATTAAAAGAGTAACTGATACTATGGAACACTAAAGCTGGATTGTTTGATAACTGATAATGTTGCTAACTAAAATCTGTAAGAATCCTACTGAGGCCAATTCAAAATTGAAGATTTACTAGAGCATGTACAATTTTGCATTTAATACTTGATGTGTTTTCTGGTATAAATTTCAGTCTGACAAACATATATAACATATTGTTGATTCATATTAAGTACTTAAACTTCATGAAAATATTGAGAAGTCAAAGGCCTGAAGGCCTGAAATGAGATGAATTTTGTGATGCAGGGACATCACTGAGTCGATACAAAGTTTAAAACTGTATCAATAATTCTGAACGAAACAAGGACCTAGTACTGTTTATTTAATCAAATATTTAAGGTCAATGATCATATTGCCAGTTTAACCCTTTACTTCATAGCCCTCTAGTCAATATACATACTGTAACTTGGTACACTGTCTTCATACAGGTTGTTGGGAAATGGTACTGTTTTGACACATGTCTACTTCATCACTGGTTTATTATACTAAATATCAATCGCATCAAATTATAGTAAATATAAAAGTTGTTCATACTTTAGTAAACTTTTTTATGGTGTAATTTTTGTAACTTTGGGATAAATATAAAAAGAAATCAAGGGTAACAAAAATTGCAAAAAAATCTGTAAGCTTATTTTTGCCTTTTCTGATTTTTTTCTATTGACACCTGGTCATTTTATCACTTCATTGTAATGCTAAACTAGAACTGTCACAGAGGTGACTAATAACCCGCCGCCGCTTTGACACTAAGAATGTGATAGTACACTAAACGGCTAATTTAAAGGGGACATAACTCTGCAATGAGTGGATCACTGGGTTTGAAAAGTATGTCTTAAACATTTACATTTAGTATTGATAATATATTTCAAGTTTCAATTCAATCTCTTGAAAAATGTGGAAGTAGTTTGCTCCAGAAAGTAAGAGTGTCATTGTACACTATATGGTTATGTTCAAGGGTACATAACTCTGGAATGAGTGAATCGCATGGCATGAAAATTGTGTCTTGCACGAGTACACTTCATGGTGATAAAATATTTCAAGTTTCAATTCCATCCCTTGAAAATGTGGAAGTAGTTCGCTCCACAAACTAAGAGTGTCATTCTACACTATATGGCTAAGTTCAAGGGGACATAACTCTGGAATGAGTGAATCGCTTGGCATGAAAATTGTGTCTTGCACGAGTTCACTTCATGGTGATAACATATTTCAAGTTTCATAGCAACTCCTTAAAGAATGTGAAAGTAGTTCGCTCCACAAACTTTTGATATTTTAAGCTGACGGACCGACCGACCAACCGACCGACAGTGACTCCAATATACCCCCTCCAAAACTTCGTTTGTGGGGGTATAATAATTGTTTATGAATTAAGCCAAATTGATTGTATTTAATTTATCTTGCTTGCTATGCAAAAATATCTGATGTTAGGCAAATATTTAGGGCAATATAATGTGTACAAACTGACACAAAGTCCGTGTAAAAAAATCTTAAAGCAAGAATTGTTATTGCGAACTCAAGGCCTATAATCACGTGGTATATTGTTTTGATACTAAAGGGTCGAGAACAATGGCGGAACACACAAGTTCGCAGGTAAGTCGTATTTTTCGCCGAAAATTCAAATATTTCGATTTTTCCATGTAGCCCATGTTCCAGTCATCAATTTTCCGAATCCATCGGTACCGAAATTAGCATTGTTACTGCCGTAGTTTGTCCGTAGACCCTGCAGAGAAATTTGAAGTGGACAGACTTTTTGCATTAAAAGCCGTGGTACTAAAGGGGAACAAGTTATAAAATGACCATTTGTAGCCATATTTTATGGATTCAAGAACATATTATCATAACGTAAGAGTTATCAAAGACGTATAGTATTAGTACAACATTCTAAATGGCATATTATTTAGAAATGTGGAATAAACATGACAAAATAAAGAAATGATACTATGTGGAAACCAGATTTTCATAATCATTGCCAGCTTTCAAGGCCTAATTTACAAAGTTGCCTCCCTTGATTTTCGGTCGAAGGGAAGCTTGTGATCAAATTTCGATTATGTCCCTTAGATAAGGACCCTAGATAAACCATTTAAGACCCTAGATAGCACTGAAATCAGTAGAATCACGGTTCATTAAGCAAGACGCGCATTGCGCCCGCAGGCATGATCTTATCAGTTGTTCATCAAATACAGTAAAACAATGACAGAAAGTGATATCATGAAGAACTTGACTTATACTTGTATAGTTGTTGGGTAACTACAGCCAAGCTTAACATGTTTTATAATAAAATAACCATTGATGTACGCTTTATTATATTTATTCTGCTAATAACAAGTTTTCTTTGACAAGGTGAAAATTTAGTTAATTCTAATTTTGTTAATATGTAGATAAATAGATTGTAAAATCCATTCTGTTTCATTTATTCTGATTTTTATCGGCAAATGTTACTTTAAACAGCGGCAGATCCAGGATTTCAGGGGCATAATATTTTGGAAAGTATGCTATTTCATTGAATTATTTTTCATTTCTTTAGGAGGTGGGGGGGGGGGCTGAATTCGCTTGTGTTAAATAACTAGTTAATATTTTATCGAGTATAAATTCAGATATATCAAGGACTTATATACATACATGTATGTATATAAGTCCTTGGATATATATAACATCCCTTTTAGATAAATAAACTGTAAAAAAGTCTCTGATCAAACCACTAAGTCTAACAATCATTTTTTGGCTTAAAATAAGTTCGATGTTAATTATCATAGTAAAATATGACATGTCTACATATAATACATGTGCCTGGCATAATTCGCATCATTTTTTACCAATTTAAATAGCATGTAGTAATAAAATCCAATACAGGTCATGGTTCAGTGAGCTAATTATATACAGTATATTGCACTTACGGTCAGTATTAACTGGGACCATTATACACATGTATATTGATAATCACGTTAATTGGCGATGTAATCTGCATTCATCTATAAATGTTGATCCGTCTTACTATATGGAAACAAATTTAATTATTTTTTATATTTTTATGACAGGGTTGTGCTCAACAGCTAATTTAAAGCCATTCATTATGTTACTATACTTTAATTCTGATGCTTATCTTTTCGCACTTTGTTTTGTTAAAATTATCTATATGTGTATATTGGTCCCAGGAATTATGTTTTTAAAGATCACAAAATGAACAAAATACATCTTAATCAAGATTAATGATCTTTACTTATAAATTGAAAAAATGATAAATTATGCTTGAATTAGTAGTTTCATTATATTAAACAGTAAAATGTTGATTCACAATCTGACACTAACATCTAAGCTATACTTATACTGTATATATCCGCATACTGATTTAATCTCTAAAGCCATGCTACTTGGTTACGGGAATATACAAATAACTATAATTATCATGTAGGTACCTTATTATGAGAAACAACACGTTTCCAAAACTGGTCAATCCAGATCGCACATGGAAGCAAGAAAATGTTTCGTGGTGTTTGAATATCCGCTATTATGTCTAGTTATAGAAATGTCTTTGTATGTTAATTCACAATGTATTCATAATCTGGACCGACAAGGATAACTTAAATTTGTAACGATCAAGGAAGCAATAAGATAGAATACAACATAATTGAAATTTATATCATTATAAAGAAGAAAGATGCAAACTTGTGCACATAACTGGGAAAATATTGTACTTAAATGTATATTGCAAAATGACTTTCTCGGTGCTTGAATTCCGCCATCTTGCCCAGTTTTAGGAATTTTCTTGTATGTTTTTAAAAATCTAGACCGACAAGGATAATTTTGTAACGATCAGGGAATCAAGAAGATAAAATACATAATTGAAATTTATATCATTATAAAGAAGAAAGATGCAAAATTGTGCACATAACAGGGAAAATGTTGTGCCTTTATTATTAATAAAGTTATTACAAGTTAAATAAATACTTAAATATTGTACTTATATTGCAAAATGACTTTCTCGGTGCTTGAATTCCGCCATCTTGCATAGTTTTAGGAATTTTCTTGTATGTTCCGTTAATACACAATGTTTTTATAAATTTTGACCGACAGGGATAATTTTGTAACGATCAGGGAAGCAAGAAGATAAAATACAACATAATTGAAATTTATATCATTATAAAGAAGAAAGATGTAAAATTGTGCACATAACAGGGAAAATGTTGTGCTTATACTACAAAATGTCTTTCTAGGTGTTTGAAATTCCCACTTTTGCTTAATTTTATAAATTTCCTTCTTTGTTCATATAAAAAATCTAGACCGACAGGGACAATTTTGTAACGATCAGGGAAGCAAGAAGATAATATATAACATAATTAAAATTTATATCATTATAAAGAAGAAAGATGCAAAATTGTGCACATAACAGGGAAAATGTTGTGCCTTTATTATTAATAAAGTTATTACAAGTTAAATAAATACTTCCTCTATAACTCTATATAGAGCACCTGTCACCGCCATGTCATCGATATCGCAAAAAGTCGATTTTCAAGGGGGACAACTTTCCCGATAAGCCAACTGATAAGCTCTGAAAGCTGGCAATGTACTATGAGGGAACAAAATGTACACAGGATTTCAAAATGTTTTCTAAGGGGAATATATCTCTTTATTTTCAAACAACGGATGTAAACAACAACCAGGTAAAACTGTTATGCAGTATTATATGGAAATAACTTCCGCAGCAAAAGTGCATACAGTCGGCACTGCAGACGTCATGCCAATACAAGTCCACACAGATGTTGTGGAAAGAATTCTTTGACAGAGATCGTTTGATTATCCACAGGTAAATATGCTCAAGTGTTTCTAAGCGAAGTTGTTGTAAAATTTATTACTTTAATTATGTTTAGATATCCAAAATTGAAATAGTAGTGGGTGAATTGTCGTTCACATTATTTGATGGCCTAATCATGAGACAATTTATGTGGCCGGAACGAGGACCGAATTCGTTTTTCTTGTAGTGACAGTCACCAGTCTTATTACAAAGCAATCCAGTGGAGATATTATACGTTATTAAAATAAATATATGTGGTCCTACAATAGCTGTTTTCTGTATTACTAAATTCAAAACGCTTATCTGTCTGATCCGAAAACCGCGTTTTGTTATAAACAGTCTTTCAATAGCTCTGTAAGAAGTTTACAAATTATAGCATAATTAATGCACGTATATAATATATATACATGTATGGTTTTAGGAACATCAAGGCTCTACGTTTTACAACATACTGTGTAGCATACAATCAGAATCATCTTTTTGTTATATTGTGATTTTGTCGTTTGATTTGTACCATGATTTAAACTATATGATTAAAGTGATTTACAAAACAATGTGTTTTGAGATTAAAATCATAACAATAGTCTGTGATAATCATATGTGATTAACGTTTAAAATAAACATTATGAATATATTGACATCTTATTGGTCCACGCATTTGACGGGTAAACCATTTTGTTACTTACAAATACATCTTTGGACACAAGCGGTGTTATGATGGGTTTCATATGAGATTAATAGACAAATAAACGCCGTATTCAATAACATCAATATAGCAAGTACGATTGCTCATCATGGCAACTGACAACATTCGAAATATCATACAACGAAAAAAGACATTTACATACAGTTTCTTTGGTATGTATGAATAAACAAGAGTTTAATTTTAGATGTATTGACTGAGATAAACATATTACATTATCTATATCGATTAACATTTTACGAGGCTTTTCATATTTCCAGACAACGATCCTATGCAATATAAGTTCACCACTTATATTGTTTTCATAAAGGCAAATACATGTATGCAATATTTCCATTGAAATGGATACCAGCATAAAACAATACAACGTCTTTTGAGTTGTCGCCTGTTTAAAAAGCGCGCGTGCCTATTTCAGTTTTTTTGGCTATAGGCGATGCTATTTTCGGATGATACTTGAAGGGAGACTTCCAGACTGGAGTCAATCTTCTGACGTTGGGCGGTTTTGGCCGCTGACGACAGAATCGTGATTTAAACGGCGACTTAAGATTAGGCTTAAATCTTTTAACCGCTGGCGATTCTGATTTTAGCTGATGATATGGCGACTTCATAGGAGATTTCAGCTTTAATGGTCATTTCTGTATAGTTCGATTATCAATCACTTCCCCATATCCCATTGCCTTTGCGCCGACCTTTTCTCGACGTTCATACTTTCGATGGTTAGTCTTTTTCTTCGTCACGATCTGTAAAAATATATAGACGATATAGACTATTTAAAATAGTGCTACTTACATGCACATAATGGAAGGGGAGACAGCCAACATATAAAGCTTGGTTTGTACAATAAAACATTTTTTTAATCAATCGTCATTTAAAACCAGATTAGTCTTATATAATGCCAGATTGTGTGTGTTATCTGACACAGTTACATGAAATCTTACAAGCGTGGTTCACTGAAACAAGATTCAAGTAATACTTACCTGTTTGTTAATTGTTCAGAAACAAAAGTTAAGGACATATTCCACACGATAATGATGGATTCTCTTTTCTGTAAATGAAGAATAAAATTTGAGTATATTTGGTTCCCTCATAGTATCATGAAAATCTGGTTTCCACATAGTATCATTTCTTTATTTTGTCATGTTTATTCCACATTTCTAAATAATATGCCATTTAGAATTTTCTACTAATACTATACGTCTTTGATAACTCTTACGTTATGATAATATGTTCTTGAATCCATAAAATATGGCTACAAATGGTCATTTTATAACTTGTTCCCCTTTAGTACCACGGCTTTTAATGCAAAAGCCTGTCCACTTCAAATTTCTCTGCAGGGTCTACGGACAAACTACGGCAGTAACAATGCTAATTTCGGTACCGATGGATTCGGAAAATTGATGACTGGAACATGGGCTACATGGAAAATCGAAACATTTGAACTTTCGGCGAAAAATACGACTTACCTGCGAACTTGTGTGTGCCGCCATTGTTCTCGACCCTTTAGTATCAAAACAATATACCACGTGATTATAGACCTTGGAACTCCTTGGGCTGTAAAAATCAATACTTTACACTCAAGATTAAACAAGTTAAATGTTTGTACGGCGCAAAATCGCATCCGGCAATTCAATACTAGAATGTGGCCTATGTAACATTTTTGAAGTTTCAGATCAAACGAATTTGTTATTTTGACTTAACTGATCCCGAAACTAAAGTGATCATCTACTCCATCAAAAATACAAGCCGTTGATGTTTCATGAATCTCATGAATCTGGTCATATGGTTCTACAGTTCACTCTATATGTAGTCCCTGTTTCCACCCTAAATTTAAAATCAGGGGAAACTATCACCTCGATGTATCAGACGTTGCAATATCTGCTGGAATGCATTTAAAATATTTAAATAAAGTCTCCAAAAATAATATACTCCGTTGTCTGGGGGTACGTTGTCGTAAAAACCTGGTGTAACGGTCCCAAACATAGATTTTCAACTGTAAAGTGACCATCTATATCTGGAAGACGAATATCATGTTATATGTAAATGTCCTTTTTATGACACGTTAAGAAAACAATATATCAAGCGTTATTTTTACATTCGTCCATCTATGTACAAGTTTATTGAACCACTTAACTGCCAGAATATTTCAATGTTAATAAATATATCATTATTCATTAAGAACTCTTTAGATTTAAAAAAGCATGCAACAATTAATAATTAGTATTTAGTTTATCCTCATTAATAGTTAAAACTATTCACAACTAAATTTCGAAAAAATGTACCGTACTATCCTTTGATGTTTTATATTATGTACGATTCCTATCATGTTATTTGTCTAAATATAAATGCATGTAGGTATATATTTTGATTTGATGTATATATGTGTATGATTTTTTTCCTGTATCATATTACTATGTACATTTGTACACGTAAAAATAAAATTATGTTCTGTTCTGTATATCGAACCATAAAGTGACCGTCTATGTCGAGCCAATTAAGTCATCATTTCTCACCTGATCGGACATTTTTTGTATTGAGCTCCGAAATCGATATTTAATTAATGACAATTGCGTAAACAAGTCAGTGTCCACGCTCGCGATTATAAAATTAGTCTGTGTGAATATGTTTATAATGTTTTGTTTATTTGCGACATGTTGCTAAAATAAATACATCGAAACGTATAAATACCGTGTTCCGCATCTTATAACACGATTAAATGATTATTACAACACACCGACGATCGCTCCAAAATGTAATAAACACAGCGAATTTCTCTAATAATTTATACATCGAAGTTCATTTAGATCGAACAATTTTTCCTAAGTCCTTTGATATAAAGAGTTTCGCCTGCATTTTCAAGAGCATGACCATTCGGGCTACCAAATAGCAAGATGCACTAGACTGGACCAGTAAGCTATTGATTGTCGTTCGGACCTGCCTTAATGTCGAACCCTGTCGTCACAGTGCCCATATAAATACTAAACTAGTTCTCGTTGTAGCGCACCAGGCAGAGTCAAGTTCTCAGTCAACTGAAACCACTTTTATTGAAATATTGACACGTTTCTAGTAATTTATAGGTGATTGACATTGACGAGACGACAACGATATGAAACAGCTACTAGTATTCGGTGAATGTCACGTGATCATTGAGACTGTTAGCGAGTCCGATTAACAACTTGAATAATACACAGTCTGTATGTACACATGAACACCACTTAAAAAGTAGTTTTGCTTCATCCTCAGTAATATAACACAATGCTTGATAGTGTACTAAATTCAACGCCATGTTTGTTTACTATAGTAGGATTGGATTCGGTTCGTTTATTGACAGATGGGCAGATTCATTCCCGTCGTTGTTTATCGAGCTCGCTCCATTCTTAGACTATAAATAGCGACTGCGTCATCAAGCTAACACTAGTTGGTGTGAGTAACACGTGACCTCGCTCTATTTCTGTTTTGTTTATATCACGTGATGACCATTGCGGATATTTCGGGCACGGTCAGTAATCTGCTTCGGTGCAAGAAGTTGCGATTTTGCATTGCCACTTATCACGTGATGACCATTGCGGATATTTCGGGCACTGTCAGTAATCTGCTTCGGTGCAAGAAGTTGCGATTTTGCATTGCCACTTAAAAATGTGCAAAGGTGGAACTTGGCTCGGTGCCAGTGATTGACGGTGCACGTTCAGGAATTTATGTCCAGCGATCAAGGTCATCGTGACCGAGACGGAGTGCCTGATAAATGTGACAAGTTCAAAGGACGATTTTAAAACAATCAGAGGATGTGAAAGTGTACCAAAGTACAAAAAACTTTGACCTAGTTGATCATAATTTGGCATGTTAAATGTGGTGGCCTATGTTTTTTATTGATCTTCAATTGCAAGACCACCCACGTAGATTAAATCTATGTTCAAATAATTAGCACGTGCTAGATAAAAAATATTGGAAGGGGGTCATAAAACACCAAGGTGACGCATTATTTTGATAATTATATACTGGAAGTGTTCTGCTGACTTAATTCCATTGATGTCTGCATCAATTAACACCGAATTCGTTATATATGTTTTTGTTTTTCACACGCATTCGCGGCGAGTCTTTGTGATTTGAATATTATTTTACATCAAAGACGAGTAAAGCGGTCGTATGCATCAAATTTGTTTATGGATAAAGGATAATATTTACGTATGTTTCGACAAATCTCCTATCATAAGTGATGTCAAAATGAACCGTGTGCTTGCAGACTTCTGTGTTCATGATACGTCGAGTGATTGGCGCATGACTCGTTTTGTGTTTACATGGTATTTACAACATTTACAGAATAATAGACGAAATAGTTTTGTTCATGGAATATTGGAAATTATAATATTTGGAATAAAAAATCGGCGATATTTCGAAGGGAAAGGTATCTGTTTAGGATGAACAACGAATTGATTTGATTGGTAGAGTCATATATTGTTCTTCAATAAATAAGTCCCACCCACGAGAAGATTAAATCCAATATGGAAATTTGTCACACGTGTCAGCTGTAAAAACAATGCGGCACCATAAAACTCCGGGTGACATTAAAATTTGATAATAATTAGGGACCCATACTGTTAGCCAACTTAATCCCATTGATGACCGCATCAATTACTGAATTAGCACATATTTTTGTTAATTGAATGAACTTTTCATATATTTCTTTGTCATTGTTCGTTGAAATATATGCATTGCTTATCAATGTCCTTGCTTTTACTTTCAGCAGCTGAAAAACACACTTTTTATTAAACCTCGTGTCAAAATGATACCAGGTACTTTTGACTTGACCTATAGTAGATTATACTAAGCTAAAAATAGAAAATCAATAATTGCGCAGTACTAAACGCTCTGTTAGCGAGTTAGTATGTAAAACAACAATGACCAATGAAGTGTCCGATAGAGTGCGTATCCTAAACGCTAAAAATAGAAAATCGATATAGACCCTTTCATTTAACCGATTTCATGCGCACAAGAGTTAAGTCCCTTACCGGATGTGACGTCAAACGAGGATAGAAGCTGATACAATCGATATTTTGCCGTAAAGGGCGAATTCATAATTGTCAGCTAGTCAACTTACATATTTTGAAAAATCCACATGTTCATCTTTGTGATTTATCAGCACTTGAGTGCTTTTTTCTGTCATATTTTTGTCACTAATTTGTATAATCCAAGCATTGTCTCTGGTATCAATTTTGTTTGATCTCAGTCCAATTTCCAGTGTTATATATTGCATGTCTACTAGTCAGAATAACGTAAAATTGTTGACACGATCCTTCCTGATTACAATTAGATAAGCAATGAAATTGTGGGGAAAACGGTCAGGGGTCTAATATAGCACCCGTTGTTTACGTATGAAAATAGTTTTCACAGTCGCCTGAGGGTCAAACATGTGTTTTCAAGATGTAATCAGCGGGTGTGATAAACTAATTAAAAATAATTGGGGTCCAACAATCAATGCATTAATTAGTGACATGAAAACGATTACCAATATCATTCTCTCTTTGTTGATTAATTCGATAAAAACATATTATTAATATCTGTTGAAAAAACTTGTGCATCTATGAAATCATAAGACAGAATATATATATATATATATATATACTTTATTTACAGATCGGCAAATACTTGCCTATGGTACACAAAACAGTACAAAAGCAATACAAACATGACATAAATATAGAAAATGCATATAAATACAATACAAAACATTAGTACAATACAGTCAGTGGTTAAATGCAAATTGACAATAAAACAAAATTATGACGTAAGACAGTTGTTGCGTTCTGAAAATGCCTCTTTTAGGAATAAAGCTAACTTGTAGAGCATTTTTTTGTTGTTTGTAGTTAAAATGTTATAGAATTTATTTAAGGATGGCCAAGGAATATTAACAAGATATTTTTTTCTAATGAGTGAATATTTTGGACAACAAAGAAGAAAATGAAACTCTGTTTCTACTTGTTTTAAAGTACATAATTTAAAAGTAACAGCTTCTATGGTATTTGCTTGGTGATTGTGTGTGGATGCGTGTTTGAACTGCGTGCAGTATCGCTCTGTTAGCATTGCGAGTAACGAAAAAGACCGAAAAAATGTAGTACGAAGCGCTACCTAAGATTACTATTGAGAGCAGTGCAGTGTTGAAATTCATAGTCTGCGTGATCGCTATATGAGAAGGATTTACAAGTAAATTCATCTCATAATAACCCAACATTCAGTGAATATCTTTATTACAATACAAATACAAAATAATTAAATATCTGTTTACAATACAAAAGAATTAACAATCAGACGGAAAGAACAAATTCAATTCACAGTTACCACCATTTACATGACATAGTAAGTAAGTAAAAATGTTAAATCACTTCATTGATTAGCTGAGATCCTGATTACAAAGTAGTACAAGCAAATTAACTGGGATCTCTTGGGAGCTTGTCTTAGCCTCATTGTTAACATTACCACACTTATACCAGATAAAGAGAGTGCAAGTAAAAGCACTATTATTAATGTTTATATTTTCATATATATACATGTATCACTTATATACTAATAGTACGTAACAAAGTCTACTACAATCATGTCATAATTCAAGTTAAAGATCTTTCGTACCATGACATGTCATGTTCATTGTATAATTTGAAATAAAAGAAACATTTCCATTACACAAGTTGATATAATTTATCATTTTCATTATGCAAGTTGAAATAAAACAATACTTTCATTGTAAAAGTTGAAATAAATAAGAACATGTACACTTCTCTGCAGGAATATACATATATCTAGATTGGATTTTAGTTAAGTTAAATGCTTACAAATTAAATGAAGTACTAAGTGCTACTTAACATATGTAGTCATAGGTATCTGCACAATTGTTTGGTTCAATAAACTTAACTGTTTATTAGGTCAAGAATATGAACTGTTAATACAGAACTTGCACCCAAAATTATGAGAAACATAACTAAACAGTGACCAGAGAAATTTTAGATTAACATAGACAATGTACTTGACGTGAGAAATTTCAGATCAATAAAGACTCTGTACAATAAATAAAACAGTTGCCCAGAAAGAGACCATAATAACAAAACCATTACACTTACAATTCTGGTATAAAGAGAAAAAGAGATTTTCTTTCCTTTTTCATCGATATTTCAGTTATACACGGTGGCGGTTCACCTAACCAAATTTCCTGGACTGAATTCTAACCAGCACTACCTTACCCTTCCACAAGGAACCAGCAACTTCCATATTTTCATAACATTTTCATAAAGGGGTATGACCTACCATTACCAAGATGTAAACCAGGATCACTAGTTGCATAAATTTATTTAACAAATGATTCAAATTGTTTGATAATGTACACACTACCTGATTAATGTTGTCATGAGCCATAAAGTCAATGAATCAATAAATATCAAAAAGTCTGAAGTTACAATAACCGAGATTAATATCATACCTCAATCTTTGTTTTTTCGGAATTGATCAAAAGTTCTTTTTAGAAAACTTTTGCCTCAGTCCAGAAAGGGTTTTGTTTTCAGGTGTTTTACTATAACATACAAGTATCATCGGAATATAAACCCAATACAGTAAGGAAAATCTACAAATCATTCAGAGTGTTTGTGGGGTAATTTAAACATAGTGAAGCCGAAGGAAACTAATTGCAGATGTAGTTATAATGTCTCAAATACTTCTTAAAAACTTAGAGCAAACTAAGAGCAGACACCAGTCAGGCCTTTTTATATTGTTTTTGGGGCCAAAATTAGGACCCAATCCACTAATGAAAAAGTAAATATTTTCCCTAGTCAAATATTGAATTTTTAAATGATAAAAGTGTAGTGTAGGGAAAAGACTGGGCTGGAACCTATCGTTTTTACATGTTAAGCATGTTCACTATGGTCATATAATTTATGCTATATTGAAAAGTTCAATGGCCAATGTACAAATATTGTATTTTTTATTTATTTTTTTATCAATAGCAAAATTTCCCCTATTTGACATATTAATTTTTCTCCTTTTGAATGGACCCACCACCTTCCCCTAAACCCAAATAAGAGCTGGCCAATAATGAATTACTTAAAAGCAATTTCAAATCTTAGCAACCAGGATGTCAGGATAAGTGTTAACGACTGGTTGTATTAGCTGACAGACAACAGCATTATTTATTTAAAATTTATACTAAAAACATACTGAGTAAGGAATTTGAACAATAAGATTTCTCATCCTCATCTGACTAAACCAAAATGTTTCAAGAGGGTAGTCATGCTAGCAGCATCAGAATAATATACTCATGACAAGTAATTACACTGCAGTTGTAAAAAATACCAGATTTACTCTATACACCCTGTAACAAAAAATGGTAAAAATCAAAACATAATCGAGATTCAACACATGAAAAAAGTATGTACAATAAATCTATAACAGTAATATCTAGTAGCCAGCCTCCATATCTGGAATTACTTGTACACTGAGTAGGTAGTTATTCCTGACACATATAATTGACCAATTTTGAATGACAATCAAGATATAAGAGTTCAAACCAATAGAAGAAATCAATGAAAAGTCTTTCATTCAAAGGGAAATGACACAATGAGCCATTTAGACTGTATTGACAATATATTACAAAATAAGACACATAAAATCTACTAAAATTCTTAAATCACAGTTAATTCTATTTCCAAATATCTTGTACAATCTTGTTTAACTGATTTTAAAGTGTAACAATATATGTTTACTACCTTCTGAGCAATACTACTAAACAACACATAAATCATACCTCTAAACCTTTACTTTCTACAAAGAGAAATATCCCACAAAAATAGAAAGTCACAAAATCTTATTTCTCCCCAATAAACACGCTAAAATATTCCCCAAATTTTTAGTAACTTTTGAATTTCACAAAAGCACAATCATACATTCAAAATATGGCTGTGGATTGTTGGGCAAGTGACCATCCGATCTGATCCATGATTCAGCACTGCAGTCCTGAAAACAGCTAAATTTAATTTTCTTTGTAATGTAAAAAATCAATACAAACTGATTCTGTGGCTTAAATTAATATATACATACATGTACTCCCTTTCAATTTATGGATTTACCTGATTTAAGTTATGGTTTAAGCCTGTGACCCATTCTCTATGCAAACATAGTAGACCATGATGAAACAATACATATGCAGGGAAAGAATCTTGAAGAACTAAGAATACAGTTTATGTAAACAAACAAGATCGCAATCCACAAATCTTAGTAATGACGATATTTGTGCTTGTTTTTTACTTGGATTCGTGATAACCCGAGTACTCAGATACTCACCCCCGCCCCTTTTCAAAAACCTTAATAATGAAAAAATCAATTGCCATTATCTTCATTCACTAACAATACAAATGTATATAAAATAAAAATACAAAATAGTACATTCAAGATACATGCAATATAAAACAGTAATAGTAGACAATCAAAATTTTTCTTTTGAAATATAATAAATATGATAAAAACAACATGATGCCCTCCAGAACAGTGTATAGAATTATTGTTCTACTTGATTTGAAATGAGTAGATTTTTTTTACTAAGACTCTTATAACAAAAAGTTCTAAAATAATTCAGCAATAAAAATAATGCCTTACAGCGTAATACTGTTTTTAAAAGTAAAAGTGCTAAATTTTATCAAATAAAGTATATATGTATGTACAAACTCAAAGAGCATACTATGATATCATACAATGCCCAGTCTAAGGTGAAATTGGATTTCACAAACTTGACTTGTAGATATTATATTTTTTGGTTAGATCTTTAAAGTCCCACAAGATTATAAATTTTTCGGTTGTAATAGTTTCTGTTTTTCCTATAACAGAGGAATCCGGGGTGTTTTCCTCCCGTGCATACTTTATAGCAAGAAAAAATGTTTCCAAAACGACTATCGTATTTTTTTCAATATCATTGAAAAAAACAACTATTTATAGAACAGTCATGTTTTCCCGCAGTCATATTATGCACACGTCATAAAGTGATGTCACGCACACTCTATATATTTCAAGTTTACAAACGCAAAATTCACAGCGAAATGAGTGTTTTTAGAAGACAAGAGGGCCAAGATGGCCCTATATCGCTCACATGACAATCACTGTTCACTCATTAAAACATTGTTTTGAACTGGTGACCTAGTTTTTGACCCCAGATGACCCATGTAAGAACTTGTCCTACATATAAATAAGACAAACATTCTGACAAAATTTGGTGAAGATCCAATCAAAACCATGAAAACTACAGCATAGACAAGGTTTTCCTAAGATTTGACCTCGTGACCTAGTTTTTGACCCCAGACGACCTATGTTCGAATTTGTCTTACATATCATTAAGACAAACATTCTGACTAGGTTTGGTGAAGATACGATCAAAATTTGACATCTACAGTGTTAATAAGGTTTTCCTAAGATTTGACCTTGTGACCTGGTTTTTGACCCTAGGTGACCCATATTTGAACTTGTCCTTAATATCATTAAGACAAACAATCTGACAATGTTTGGCCAAGATCCAATTAAAACCATGACATTTAGAGCTTTTACAAGATTTTTATCTAAGATACTTGGTGACCCAGTTTTTGACCCCGGCTGACCCATGTTCAACCTTGACCCACATATCATTGAGGCAAATATTCTGACAAGGTTTGGTGAAGATCCAATTAAAACTGTGACATCTACAGTGTTAACAAAGTTTTCCTAAGATTTGACCTGGTGACCTAGTTATTGACCCCAGATGACCCATATTTATACTTGACCGTTATATCATTAAAACAAACTATTTGACAAAGTTTGGTGAAGATCCAATTATAACTGTGAAATCTACAGTGTTAACATGGTTTTTCATAAGATTTGACCTAGCGACATCGTTTTTGATCCAAGATGACCCATGTTCAAACTCGTCCAAGATATTATGAAGACAAACATTCTGACAAGGTTTCATGATCATCCAATCAAAACAGTGACTTCTAGAGTGTTCACAAGGTTTTCCAGCAATTTGCCCTAGTGACCTAGTTTTTCACCGGAAATGACCCATTATCAAACTTGACCTACATATTATTAAAATAAACGTTCTGACAAAGTTTCATGAAGATCCAGTCAAAACAGTGATTTCTAAAGTGTTCACAAGGTTTTCCCTTATTTGGCCCTGGTGACCTAGTTTTTTACCCAAAATGGCCCAATATCGAACTTGTCCGAGATTTTGTTGATATTAACGTTCTGACCTAGTTTTGCTAAAATTGAGCTAAAAATGTGGCCCCTAGTGTGGTCACAACATAAAGTTTGACGAGGCACGACGCACACCGCACGACGCCGGACACGGGACGGAGAGTGATCCTAATAGCTCACTTTGTCACTTTGTGACATGTGAGCTAAAAAAGGGCTTGTTTCGTTGGTAATTATTATATTGGGATAATATCAGCGATTGCTTGGTTTTTGCATATATTTTTTATAGCAAAAAGCTTATGGGACTTTAATGTACACTGCTCACAGTTAGTTAGGACTTCATGAACATCATTTGATGAGTAAATATATTTCTTATATTTTCTATTCAAAGAAAATTTAATATTCTGTATTTCTAGATTCTTGAACCTAGTTAAACATCATACAAAACTAGAATTCCAACTTACAACATTGAGTTCAGTTATAAAATATTAATTAAGAAAAAAAAGAATATAGTGCAACCTCTATAAAGCAACACCCTTTGGGAGAAGCAAAATAATGTTGTTGTTGGGAGGTTGTTGCTCTGAAGAGGTAAAATTAATTGTTAAATCGTTCAGTGGGAAAAATCAAGCTGTTGTTGAAGGGAGGTAGTTGCTAAAGAGAGAAGGCCGCTCTGGAGAAGTTGTACTGTATGTATATGTGTAAATGAAAAAAAAAACTCTAAACATTATATGGTACATGTATATACAACTATGCACATAAAGTGTTCTTCAAACAAACTTCATTCTGTAAATTTCTCATCCTAAGAATAAACTTGATTTTGCCAGCAACAAATCATTCAACATTTAAGAATATGGTGGAGGGTCCATAGGTGGAGCTGAAACAAATTAAAGAACAAGACTGGTTAAATTATAATCTGTTTGAAATACATTGGATAATAATGATGACTAATTGTATATTGCATATTTATATTTGTATAATATATGTAGATTATGCACTTTTGTACAAATCCAATAAAATGCTGTGCTGTTCTGTTCTGATAAACAAAATCTTGAACAGGAAGTGTTTGTGAAACATGGACGCCCCCCTAAAGGCCAACTGGATAGTAAGATGTTGACTTTTGACCTACAGACCAAAAGGGGTCATCTACATTTGATGACCAACCTCCCAACCAAACCTGAGGAGCTTAGGCCAAACAGTATTTTAGTTATTGCCTTGACAAGGTTTGGTTACAGACCAACCGACCAACCAATATGTGCAAAGCGATATACACCCTTTTCTTCCAAGGGGGCATATTAAAAACAAGTGGACCAAAATGGCTCTTTACTCACTCACTTGAGTGAGGACTGCAACTTTTTTCTTATCATTGCAACTTCTTTCATATCAATGCTTAACTAGGAGATCCTAACACTGAACTAGAAGTCATCAAGACAGTCCCTACATTTTCTACCTAAGGTGGTCTTTCCATCATTTAGGAACCAAAGAATGACCACTTAAGGAACAAAAGCTTTAAGTGGTCACTGACTGAATTCAATAGATTTCTTTTGTGTAAGGCCCCGCCCCCAACCACCTAAGGTAGCTTAGTGTGTACGAACTGACGAACGGACGGACAGATGTATGGATGTAAAGACAAACATGGCAAGAGCATTAAAACATACAAACAACGAAAGACAAGTATGAATTAACAAGAGCTCCGCGGTCGGAGACATATGCCCCCCAAACAGGGCCTTGACACGATCAAACGATTTTCAAACTCCATGACACAGTGACCTTGATCTTTGACCTAGTGACCCCAATTTCAAAAGGGGTCATCTACTGTCCAAGGCCAATGCACCTGCAAAGTATCAGGCCCATCAATCAATCTGTTGACGAGTTATCGATCGGAAACGATTTTCACATTCAATGTCACAGTGACCTTGACCTTTGACCTAGTGACCCCAGTTTCAATAGGGGTCATCTACTGTCCAAGGCCAATGCACCAGCCAAGTATCAGGCCCATCGGTCAATCCGTTGACGAGTTATCGATCGGTAACGGTTTTCACACTCAATGTCACAGTGACCTTGATGTTTGACCTAGTGACCCCAGTTTCAATAGGGGTCATCTACTGTCCAAGGCCAATGCACCAGCCAAGTATCAGGCCCATCGGTCAATCCGTTGACGAGTTATCGATCGGAAACGGTTTTCACACTCAATGTCACAGTGACCTTGACCTTTGACCTAGTGACCCCAGTTTCAATAGGGGTCATCTACTGTCCAAGGCCAATGCACCAGCGAAGTATCAGGCCTATCGGTCAATCCGTTGACGAGTTATCGATCGGAAACCGTTTTCACACTCAATGTCACAGTGACCTTGACCTTTGACCCCAATTTCAATAGGGGTCATCTACAGTCCAAGGCGAATGTACCTGTGAAGTATCAGGCCCATCGGTCAATCCGTTGACGAGTGATCGATTGGAAACTAACTGGTCGACAGACGGACGGACGGACGGACCGACCGACAGGCTAGCAAAACAATATAACCCCTCTTCTTCGAAGGGGGGCATAATAATGATTACAAATAATGAAACATAGCAAAAACAACCCGTAAATAACTTTTTAGCTTATCAGTTTTGCAAGTAAGTAAAACACATTTTTTAACGCACTAGCAATTTCTCAGTTGCCCGCTATTATCATCACTGTCAGTGCATAGTCCTCGGAAGAAGAATTATTCCTTATCAGAGGACATCACCATCAATTTACTAAGGGAAGTAACCTAGTTATGGGAAAGGGCCATAAGGTAGTAACTTGTCCTTGACTGCTGCTGACATGTGGTTAACATATATCAGAAAAAGAAGGGGACCTAAAATAGAACCTTGAGGAACACCACAAGTTATTTAGGCTGATGATGACAAAACTCCTGAGTTTTCAACCAATTGCTTTCTGTCTGACAAATAAGATCAGCTTGATCTTGATCAGTGACCTAGTTTTTGACCCTAGATGACCTAAGTTTGAACTTGTCCAATATACCATTAAGACAAACATTCTGAATAAGTTTGATGAAGATCCAATCAAAACAGTTGCCTCTATTGCGCTTAAAAGGCAAAAAGTTGACATCGCACCCACACTGACGTATGACAGACAACAAAAAACGAGCACAAAAGCTCACCTCATATGAGCACTTTGCACTCAGGTAAGCGAAAAAGGAAAAATCTTTAATACACATTTTTTCAAGAATAGTCCTTACCAGATACATTTTCATCAAAAGGAACATTTGGTCCTGCATAACCTGGTTGTGGAGGGTAACCAACAGGTGGAGGTTGCTGGAATCCACCAGGAGGTGGAGGGTGCTGGAATCCACCAGGAGGCGGAGGTTGCTGGAATCCACCAGGAGGCAGAGGTTGCTGGAACCCACCTTGTGGAGGTGGTGGATGCTGGAAACCAGGCTGTGTATATCCTGTTTGCACCTGGTACCCAGGTTGTGTAGCCATTGGATACCCAGCTGCAAAACCACATTTATTACAAATCAAACAAATCAAATACCCAGTATAAAAATATGCTAGAAGCAAAGCATTACAAAGAAAAAATATTCCTGACTGGAATGGTACAAGTCCACTTAAACTGTAACCAAGATTTTGACTTGGACCAACCAGCTCTTTTCTTCTAGTGACAAATAAAAAACCAAATGCCAGTTATTAATGCAAACAAGAGAAATACCTTAATAGAGAATACTAGACAGAAATCTGACAATTTAACAGTAACATGGAAGAAAGTAAAATACATGTACATGTATATACATACCAGAAGCTGTCACAGCCCCTGCCTGAGCTGGTGAACGATAAACAGTACCAGACTGACTCCCTCGTCGCTTGCAGCAACAAATAACAACAACAACGACCAGCACGATTAGGAGTACAATAACACCAACAACAACTCCAACAATTATATAAACCACCGTCTTTGAGGCATCAACAAGATCTGAAACAAATTCTGTCAAAAGACAAAACAAAAAAGTTATAAAATACAATTGAATCGCTAAAGTTCGAAATCATTTGTAAGTCCCTGCTAATTTCTTTGAAAAATGCACAACTTCGAAAGGAAATTTAAGTCCCTAGTTTCGTTATTACAATAAAATAAGATAAGAAAGTTTGAAATGACTATATGCTGTTTTTCACACCAATTACTTGATGATCAGAATTGAATGAAATTTTTTGTTCTTATAAAACGTGTGTGAGAAAGTGCAAGAGCATACAAGAATGGATACGTAAATCACAGGTTACAGGGCAAGCATTCAAATTTGTTTAAAACATGTTGAAGCATTTTCAAAATGCTATTATTAGAACAAGGTGCAGACATGAATGCCATCATGATTTTATATGTCATGGTTATGCTTAATTGATAAACAAATGAAGCATGATATAGTTCAATTTTCTTATAGTCAAGGTCGAATATTGGACGATACCATTGTAAAGGTAATCACGGTAAATTGATTGCAAAAGTCATTTTAAATCCGTAGTGAAGTGTCATTCACGTGAACCAGAGTCATGGTGTATTGGATAAGGTCGCATGAACATACAAAATATTTTTACAAAATGAAGCAGATGTGGGTGGTTCAAAATCAGTCAATGACACTTTCTTTTTAAATTATTATATGCCGTTATTTTTATATTTTATTCATTAAAATAGGTTTGTTCTTGTTACATGTATGTATACACACTGAATAGTACCATTTTGTATAATAATTTCAAAAGAGAACAAGAGGGCCATGGTAGCCCTGTAAATGCTCACCAGGAAAAAAGGTCATTTGGAGACGAACATTGTTAAAATATTTCTACACAAGTCCAAGTAAAATCAAGTGACCCTAAGGTCAGGGCCAATTTTTACCCCAGGGCCATAATATGAACAAATTTGAATGAGGTCTGCTAGACAATACTACATACAAAATATCTTAACTCTAGGCCTTGTGGTTTCGGAGAAGATTTTTTAAATTTTCCTATATAAGCCTATATAAATCAAGTGACCCCCAGGGCGGGGCCAATTTTGACCCTGGGCAATAATTTGAACAAACTTCGTAAAGGTCCACTAGAAAATGCTACATACCAAATATCTTAGCTCTAGGCCTTGTGGTTTAGGAGAATAGCGGGATAAATAAAGCGTACTTTTCGGCAAAATAGTGCAAATCTTCATACAAGCACCAAACTTGGTATGATGATGCCTACATGTGTCGGGGTTAATTTAAGACCGTGTGCCAACGTGTACCTGGTCAGGCACGCTGTGGTCATGCTCGGATTCGAACCCACTGTCTCCAGGCTGTATGACGTGTATAATAGGCGTAAAAACACATTGCCAGCCATCGTTTATGCTCATAATATCATCCTCACCATAAATAATGGGGTTTATAACCAAACTGTGGTATATTAAAATATTTTTTTGACAGTTGTTCAGGTCAATGGTTCCAATGTAGGTTATTGGGGCGGCTAAATTCTGAAGGTTGAGTTCATCATGTTCAACCCGTCAAATGCAATTTTGATGATACCACTAGACAACTTCAATGTTCATTGAAGAAATTAGGTTCAAGGTTTGCTTTAGAGTTTACATTGAGTATATATATATATCCGTCTGTCATAGAAGTCAAAATGCGTGCGTCGGTGGTACATGGCACTACATTTCATTTAATATAAGTTCAACAAACTTCGTTAGTTATCCGGTAGTGTTGCAAATTTAGGTTTGAACTCATCTGCATTTTTAAAATGCCTTTTGCGGTTTTCTGTATTTTTAGCAGACATGTTTATCTATGAAACCTTGCCTCAGAATTTGATGCTTGATTTCATATTAGTCTATTAGCGGGTTCAGGATATGGACTATCTAACGAACATTGGACACTGTAAACACCTGAGGCACGGTTCCCTGCATTATTCATTTATAGTAATTTTGAGGCTAATTGTTGAAATGTAGTTCTAAATACAGAAGATTATATATCGTTGTTAAAAAATTGTAAAGTATGTGTAATATTGGTTTATAGAAGGCCAACCAAATATGCTATTTGTTTCAAATCACTGGCAATGGGCTTTATACACTGGATATATTTAAGTAAATAATTATCGTTTAGCTTTTAAATCTATAAATTGGTGAACTAGATATGACCAGTCATCGAATACCGATACATTAATGAGTGTGCCAAAAACATCCGATTCTTTATTGGCTAAACACAGTGCCGATTATAATGTCGCTCTTGAAATGAAATAGCATTAATAGTCTTGCATCTCTTAGTAAAAGAGAAAAGCGTGCAATACAAAACGTAATGAGAAGTTGGTCGAATACTCGGCATTCGAGAAAAAGCACTTTGTCGGATGAGTGTCATGGTTCAACTGTCTGGGTAGGCATCTATGTATGAACAGACACCGAAACATCCAACGTACAATCAAAGAACTCGATTAAGAGAAGAGAGTAGTTCGTGATAAGTTCCTGAATTTGAACCATACCAATGCGATAAGACATATGTGCGGTACATGGACATATGCTTGACCATGAAAACAAATTCAGTGGTCCATTTGTTATTTCGTACCAGAAGTCAATTGAAATCAATACACAAACCATCTCTTGAATTAGTGAGTAAGGTACAATATTGACCAAATATTGAAGCACAGATGGAATAGTGCAACTCCAAGTTTCCTTTGCTATAACTCAATTACTTCCGTATAACTGTCCTAGAGGTATTCATCGTGCAGCAAATGTCCATTCCTAGACAAATGAACCACCATTAAATTTTACTATTTACATTGGCCTTTTGATTTTGTGTAGACAAGGAAACGACAACTAATTTATATCTTGTTTCAGTGCGGTATATGTACATAATATAACCGTGTCCTTGAAATTTCCACAATGTTAGGATGAGCTGTTGTACAACGATATGGAGTAGTATGTTCACCAGTGCTACACTATGGACTCTTCACAATATAATATTGATCACAATTCTTGCTCCACTACGTCAAAATATTCATTTCATGGGACGGACATTTTTTTCAACATACCTATAAGAAGGTTGACGGTAAAAAATAACCACGTTTGTACATTGGCAATAAGCCCGCATCAATCGGGGTACC
The DNA here is from genome assembly GCA_964023205.1 of Lutraria lutraria. Classification (NCBI taxonomy): domain Eukaryota; kingdom Metazoa; phylum Mollusca; class Bivalvia; order Venerida; family Mactridae; genus Lutraria; species Lutraria lutraria. The sequence continues at coordinate 25,022,510 of OZ026844.1, read as the reverse complement.
ATCTATACCCGAACAATACACAAGTGTAATTCCAGCATACTATTCAAAAACTAATCCACCATCTCAATTGCCTGATAACTTTCTTGATATGCAGACCAGCATCATCAAACAAAATATGAAACTTTGAATATCAATGCCTTCAAAAGGTTTTGATTGCATGTTTTGGGCGGCTTTCCATGCCAATAAAAAGCGGGCGTCCTCGTTTCGACTATCGCTGAATGCTCTCTTACCCATCTTACACGAGCAAGATCATTCCGCTGCCATCATAAAACACACCATCAATAAGGTCCGGGAAGCCACCAATTTCCTCGATCCATGTCAAGTTCCTTTGTTCAATATTGCCAAAAAAATTTAGTGGCAATGGCCAAAGTTCGTTGTTATGTTTGGTGGTTTGCGCGTAAAAATGGTGCCTCTGAAAGTTCTTGGTAATATTTTGAAAGATAGTGGGTGGATATCGACACTTATGTTTGCCAATATCGCTACCATTGATGTTGCTGAATCATCCTTTTTGGCATCCAATGTTTCTAGAACACGACCTGCCCACCCGACCACAGCGTGAGCTCTATATAAATTAATACTTTGTGAATATACGGGATAAATCTGAAACCGTTCTGAACTTCAAAGTCTCTCGATTGAGTCTGGTCTGACATAGAGAAAAGGTAAGTTCTCAGATTTAGTTTTGGAACCAGTTTCTTGCACTCAGATAATGACACTTATATTTGTCCAATCATATAGAAGCAAATTTTGTACTGTAAAGTTCTAAACAAACTTGTTTCCTTTATTTTTGCATTAGACCACATAAATTATATTCGTTCGGGTCCTTATTCATTAACTTGATATGATTTTAATATTTTATTATATCTTTATCTTCTAATAAAGACACAAGGTGTATGTATCTAGTAGAAAGTTAAAGCATGAGGTCTGGGGAGTGAAATCTTCAGTAACATTGAAAGCAAACTGTGGTCTTTTTTTCACGTCGTTTTATGTCTTACCAGAATCGTCAGTGCGATTTGAATGATTTTTTGAAGCATGAAGATCAAGCTTAACCTTATTCACTTTCGAACTAAGTGGCAACTCGTTCAAGTAGTCGAACAAAACGCGACAATCCCAACAGACGAACCTCTTGCCGATGCTCTGATTTTTGACGGCGCTTCATTTATAATTATTAGTAATTTGGGGGTAGCGATACATTTGATGGCTGCATTACATATATTTATGTGCCAATTCCTGGATGCTGCTTTCTAAGACACTCTCGGATAGAATGTGTTCGATCTTTATCTTCCTGATTTAAAAGCAATGGCAAGAACTGCTCGTTGATCAGGTATTAGACAGTTGTTTGTAAAGGATTCGAACAAAATTTCAAGCAACTGCCATGACTTTTTAAAGATGGATAATAACACAACGGAGCTACTGAATTTGGCTACAGATTAAAGCACCTGATGCTATATTTGGGACGAAAGACCAAAATATGATTAGCAACACTGAGCACTACGTAACTATATATTGACCTCATGCACCCATGAAGAAGCTGTCACTAGGATATTTTGCATCAAAGCACATTGTGGATAACGACTTGAAAAAGCACGTGGTGAGGGGTTCTGACACAGACATTATAGTTCACTATTTAGGTGGAGTTTGGTAAATCAAAAGACTTCAGTTGGTTTCCGGTGCATGAAATTGTCGAAACAATTGGGCAAAAAGTTGACCCATTTTTTAACGCATTTACCGGGTGTGACACCGTGTCAGCTCTCCGTGGAAAGGACAAAAAGACTTGGAATGTAATGTCCATTTCGGTATGCAGCCCTCCTCACAATAAATCCGGATGACTTCTTTCCTGGAACAATTAACTAATGTATGCCTAAAACAGCACTAAGGCAAATGGGTCACGTTCTATATATCACTACTATTTGAGCTCGGACGGGGGGTCCATTTTACTAAATTCGTTTGAATTTAGTTATTTTTTACTCATATGTATGTATAAACATACTAGACATGATATGAAAATGAGCTAAAAAAATAATTTGGCGGCCATCTTGAAAATTTGGCGGCCATCTTGAATTGAGGCACTTGAACTTTGGCACACACCCTTAATCGTTTTTACATATCATTCCCAACATGTGTGCAAAATTTTATGCTTGTATGACAATTGTATGACTATTTTTTCGTTATTTACCCCGCTAGAAGAAGATTTTTCAAATTTTCCTATATAAAATAGAATAAACCTCAGGGCAGGGCCAATTTTGACCCCGGGCCATAATTTAAACAAACTTGGTAGAGGTCCACTAAAAAATGCCACATACAAAATATCTAAGCTCTAGGCCTTGCGGTTTCAGAGAAGAAGATTTTTTAAATTTTCCTATATAAGTCTATATAAATCAAGTGACCCCCGGGGCGGGGCCAATTTTGACCCTAGGGCAATAATTTGAACAAACTTGGTAGAGGTCCACTAGACAATGCTACATACCAAATATCTTAGCTCTAGGCCTTGTGGTTTAGGAGAAGAAGATTTTTCAAATTTTCCTATATAAAATAGAATAAACCCCAGGGAAGGGCCAATTTTGACCCCGGGGCCATAATTTGAACAACCTTGGTAGAGGTCCACTAGAAAATGCCACATACAAAATATCTAAGCTCTAGGCCTTGTGGTTTCGGAGAGAAGAAGATTTTTTAAATTTTCCTATATAAGTCTATATAAATCAAGTGACCCCCGGGGCGGGGCCAATTTTGACCCTAGGGCAATAATTTGAACAAAATTGGTAGAGGTCCACTAGACAATGCTACATACCAAATATCTTAGATCTAGGCCTTGTGGTTTAGGAGAAGATTTTTCAAATTTTCCTATATAAAATAGAATAAACCCCAGGGAAGGGCCAATTTTGACCCCGGGGCCATAATTTGAACAAACTTGGTAGAGGTCCACTAGACAATGCCACATACAAAATATCTAAGCACTAGGCCTTGCGGTTTCGGAGAAGAAGATTTTTTAAATTTTCCCATATAAGTCTATATAAATCAAGTGACCCCCGGGGCGGGGCCAATTTTGACCCTAGGGCAATAATTTGAAAAAACTAGGTAACGGTCCACTAGAAAATGCTACATACCAAATATCTTAGCTCTAGGCCTTGTGGTTTAGGAGAAGATTTTTCAAATTTTCCTATATAAAATAGAATGAACCCCAGGACAGGGCCAATTTTGACCCTGGGGCCATAATTTAAAGGTTAGTGCTGATGATTTTGAAATATGCATCATTCTAACCATTGGTTCGAACCTAGTTAATGTCATTTTATAACTATATTTTGTATGTTTATTTCTTTTGATTATTTTAAATCCTTTTATTTTGTATTGTTTATTTTTTTTCTTCATTATTTTATTATATCATTTCAAAACAATTCAAACATGTAAATTCAACACGCATCATCGCATTCACTCACCGTGTCTTTCTCCCCGTCACTATAAGCAATCTCCTTCTCTACTGCATACTGCGTGTATATGTTATAGTACACATTATTGTGTATATGAAACAAGATATTAATTTTGATTTTCACAATTTGAAGGGTAATTCTTGAAAGTCGGAAAGAAATTGCAGTTTCGAATACGATATATGTTAATAAAAAAATAAAAATAAAAACAAGAGGGCCACATTGGCCCTTTATCGTTTCACCTGAGAACAAAGGCCAATAATCAATGACCAGGTAATATAGTTTCCATCTCGTAAAACTAATTTTTACGTAGATTTTGAGATCAAAACCAACAATGAAGGTATAATACTGTTAAGCTAAAACATAGCAAATTTTCTAATCCAAGGGTCCGTAACTCTTGAAGTTGTGGTCCGATTCCACCCATAACTTAACTTGTCCAAAACCATAAGGTCATACACAATCATTGTAAATATGATTAGGATCAGTGAATAAATGAAGGCGCTAGAGTGTAAACAAGCTAAAATATAGCAAATTTTCTAAATCAAGGGCCCATAACTCTTGAAAATGTGGTCCGATTCCGCCCATAATCGAACTTGTTTGAGATCTTTTAGTTATACTCATTTACTGAAAATATTATTAGGATCGGTGTATAAATGTAGGCGCAAGAGTGTAAACAAGCTAAAATATAGCAAATTTTCAAAATCAAGGGCCCATAACTCTTGAAGTTTGGGTCTGATTCCGTCCATAATCGAACTTGTCCAAGATATTTTGGTTATACACATTTACTGAAAATATTATTAGGACTGGTGAATAAATGTAGAAGCTAGAGTGTAAACAAGCTAAAATATAGCAAATTTTCAAAGTCAAGGGCCCATAACTCTTGAAGTTCTGATCCGATTCCGGCCATAATCGAACCTGTCCAAGATCTTATGGCTATACACATTTACTGAAAATATGATTAAGATTGGTGAATAAATGAATGAGCTAGAGTGTAAACAAGCTAAAATATAGCAAATTTTCTAAGTCAAGGGCCCATAACTCTTGAAGTTCTTGTCCGATTTTGCCCATAATCGACCTTAGCTGAGACATTGTGGCCATATACATTGTGAGCAAGTTTAATCACGATTCGTTAAGAGCTGCGGTTGCTAGAGTGTAAACAAACTAATTGTGGACGGACGACAGATGCCGGACATTCACCGATCCTAAAAGCTCTTTTTCAACTTTATGCAAATGAATTGTAGTTTCGTTATAATATTTAGTAGTAAATTGTAAAGAAAAAGAATATATAATTGTCCTGTGTAACACAAAGTGTGTAGTGCAAAAGTACATGAAGTATTAGTACCGCGCACAGGCATTTCGTGCAAACTTATCTGAATGCCAACTAGCTAAATATGACTGAAAATATGTGGACTTTTAATGGCGAACTAATCGTAATTACCAGAATTACAACGAAATGTCTAAGACTATTATTCATCATGTTTATTACATGTAAAAAGATATTCAAAAAAGATATGTCAAACGATAAAAATGATGATAATAATATAAACACTAGATCTAGTATATTCCTCACAAAAAAAAAAAAAACGACGAAAGAATTGACGATTTTTAAAAAAAAGATATATAGCAATAGCAAATAATTTGTGAAAAAGTACCAAGTCGCGGTCTCACACAGTTCTTTTCTCATTAATAGATTATCGTCAGACACCATCGTTACAAACTGCGCTACGCCGACAATCGATGTATTTATTGAAATGTGTAAATCTTATAGTCAGCCTATATGTCCAATGATAATTTGACAACGGTTTTACACCGTAAAAATGGACTCGACCACTGCGTCACTATACAATTATCCTAACTGAGCAGTATGTATGTATCAGGTATGTATTTGTGTTATTGTTGATAAAAATTCAATACAGTTATTCAGTATTTTTAAGCAACACAAGCGGTTATTCAAACCTGTATAAATATCAAAAATCTTTATATAAACATTACAAAGATGTTGAAATCACACTTCATTGGGTGCAGTCTTGCTTTTTTGTAGCATTTCACATAATCAAAAGATTCGAAAGTTCGAAACTGTTGGACATTCAACTGAATGATTCTTTTTGTTGTCATTACAATTCAGAAAATAACATACCATAAAATTTCTAATAAAGACCCCTGCTTAAAATTTTCCTTTTTCCCCCAAAATTATAAATGAGAAAGAACAGTTTAAAGTGAGCTATGCAATGTTTATTAAGGTTAACAGTATCAGTAAATGGCCTACTTGACCTTAGAATGTGTTAATGAAGTTATTTATTTACTAAGGGCAGGGCTTCTGATAGGAATTTTACAGCAGATAAATTGTGTTACAGTTCACCTGCAGTAACCAGTCAAAGAAATATTCTTATCTTCATTATACATAGCAAAAATTATCAATTTATTCATCACAATAACACAGCATTTTTTGCATGACATAAAGCAACATTAAACAAGAAACGCGGCAATGCCACGAAACCAGGTTTTCCAAGGCTTTAATACCACAGTACTCTAGAAAGAAGTCTGCACTAAGACTTCATCCAGTGCAGCTAATAAGTTAACAGTGACCTTTATCCTAGTATTGGCGTAGAATGCGGATCCCAAGCTTGGTATCCATGTAAGCTACCTACACACAAAATTTCATAGCAATATCTTAATCCTTAATCAAGTTATTGACCAGAAACTGATTTTCTATTTTCAGTAACAGTGACCTTGACCCCACAGATCCCAAATACAATCCAAAGGTAGGTTTTCATTCAAGGATCCTAAATACCAAGTTTAGTCAACATTGGTCATTCCAAACTTAAGTTATTGACAGGACACTGATTTTCTATTTTTATTAACAGTGACCTTGACCTGACAGATCCCAAATACAATCTCAAGCTAGGTTTTCATTCAAGGAGTTTGGTTAAGATTAATCCATCCGAACTTAAATTATTCTAATTAACAGTATTTTTTTTAAAGAATGGCCTTTATTCACAGAATGACCTTTATTCAGATGTGGCCACTAACACAGGTTTTTGTTTCACTACACAAAATTAAAATAAATGCAATTTACAAGCAAAGATAAATAAATCTTGCGTCTGCATTGCTTTACTTGGTTTAAAATATCAAAATACAGAATATTCCTGAAAGCAAGGGCTAATTACTGGTATGTAAAATATATTGCAACAATGTTTTAAGCAGTCAAACTTGTGCTAATACTTTGTCAATTGATAAATTGGTACCATGGGAACTTTTATAGCATTTCTCAAAAATTATAAAAACTACCATTAGAATAATTCATGTTGAATCACTAGGTCATATAAAACCTGCAATAGTATGACAAATTACACAATATTAATCTAACAGACATAAGTTACATAACGTACATGTCTTATACAACTGATCTGGAATGGGTTCAAATAAACAGTACATCTATAGCTTTTATGTCACTACTGTACCTGTTCAACATTGGCCAAGTATTGAATCAATCCATATCTCATTATTACATGTACATTACATGTGTAAATCAGTATGTGTATCACTATTTTAATTCTACCATTCATCAAAATGGTGACAATAGGTTTCGTCATAGTTTGTTTGTTTAATGCCTGTCAATGTATCATTTTTGGACTTTTAATCTGACAAAATCAATACTAAAAAGCCAATACTCCAGACAAATAACTTGGGTTTTCGAAATCTGAAACTAACATTTCAAAATCTGTAATCAGGATATATTATGATATGCAGAAAAAGATCTATAGCTTAAGTAACAGGGTAGAAATATACTTCAGTACTTTATTTCATATACAATTGTATATATAACAACAACAACAAATCTAACATAATTATGGCTGTTTAGGTTTTTATCAATATCAATTTCTTATGTAAACATGATTATACATTACATCCCATGTCCTTGATGGTTAAATGTATATTCTAATTATAATCTTAAGTCAGAAATTATGAATATTACTCTGTCAATAAACAAATGTTTACCATCATCCTTCAAGGAAACTTTGATTTTGATATCATCATCACTTTTGCTAGATCCAGTTGTGTCAAACGCAACTACCAGTGACGTCCATGGTGAGCAGTATTCACGGAATTGTCGGGATGAACAAGTATACTCCTAAGAAAAATAACACAAGAAACAATTACTACCAATAAAAGATATACTATATTTTTCTATCAACACATGTTTTTTACAAAAATAAATGACTTTGTACCAACCATATATACTTGGATTTAACATCTAAATCTAAAAATGAGACTCTAAAATGACAAAGGATTCTTTGTGTATACCACCCCAGTTATGCTGAAATAGACAATGCGATGCATTACTAGTATTTTTCTTTAGAAGTAAAGACAATACCATTAATGTAAGTAATTAACAGTTAGTGTTTTGCATCAATAATATACTAACTGTATCAAAGGAACGTTTTTACAGTTAATCTTACATAATATTCTTGGATTTCCTATCATATGTAAGTGTATAAAAATTGATAACATGTATATTTGTATACAGTTGAATCTTGTTATTTGAGATAAACAAATATTGTATAATTATACATTTTTAAAGTATTTTTGTGTATAGACTTTATTACAATGTATGTATGTAACTTACGTTATGCTTGAATAAATCATGTGCATACGTAGAGAAGAAACAAAATATGCATCTATTCATAATAATTCATATTAACAATTAATGTCCCAACTTTAGACATTTTTCACAAGAAAGAGTAAATTAGGTCGAATTTAGGGCTGTAATATCGTCAGAGGTCCTAACTGCGCCAATGTCCTAACTGCGCCATCTATCTTGTTTTTATCGTAGTCTCGTGACATTTTACCGCACGCGCCAGTGACTGTGTGAATTTTTTTCTATGACGTAATAGATAAACGAGGATGAATATTTGTGTGAAAATACGATTCAAATATATAAATAATTCCATTTCATTTCACTCAACTGTTTTTATGTGTTTTTTCTTAATGCAAAATGGTTTCCACGAAGAATGTTCCTTTTATGCACAAATTATTGGAGTAAAAATGTCTGGAACGCACCGTTTGCAATGTTTCCTGTTGCATCAATAAAAGTCACGTGACCATAATCGTATTTTAAGGCTGTGCCTATTCTTATTATTACTTGTTTTATCCATTGTAGATGTTAAGCTTGGTAAGTGATTTGAATCCGTATTTTTATTCTCAATTGTCTCCCGGAACATACAAAGATCAAGAAAATATTTCAATGATGCACTCATTCAAGCATTGTTATAGGAGGAAGGCGTGGACGTAGATAAAAATATGAAAGTAGAGAAATACAACTTAAAAATATGGGTTAATTAAATTACAGTGCTCAAATTGGAGAAGTATGGAGAGGTGACACATTTTTTTCAGTCCTCACTGTAAACAGGAGGAATAAACTATGTTTAAAGCTACTCATAACCGATAAAATAGTTTTATAAGTTGAAAAATGCATTGTTTTAAGTAAATTTGTTCAAAAACCTATTAACATGAATGACCTTGCCTAAATTATTGTAAATGTCAAGACGTCACTCACACATGGCGCAGTTAGGACCAAAAAAATGGTGGTATTATATTTGATTCACAATGTGTTTTATGTTACTTTGTAGTAGAAATGTATTTATGATGAGGGATTTTTCTTGGTATTGAAGTAAATTGGTTTTATTTAAGTGGTTAGAAAATAGTTGCTATTATATGTAGTGTATTGATGTAGCATTTCACAGCTAAAGCTTAGATTGGCGCAGTTTGGGCACTCGAGGATATAAATAAATTGATCACGCATATAGAAATTTGTTGTAAGAATTCGAAAACACGGTGCGTCTAGCTTCACATATTTTCGGATGTGTACGCTTTCCGTACATAATGTAAGATGAGCGTGTTTCTTGCAACATCGATCACGCTTTCAGAATGTATTAATCTTATCAAGCTATGATCATTTTGGTAAGATTGAAATCCAACACTGTTAGAGGTGGCGAGTAATCGTACTAGATACAAATTTTTATTTATAGTCGGTTGACATATAACAAAATAACATTAGCTATGTATAGCTATTGACCGACATTTTACTCGATTTTCAAGTTACCTACAAGTATCCTAGTGTTCAGATAGACACTGCAGCTGAAGTCATACATGATGCGTACTACTAGTATTTGTTTACCCTGTACCTACCATAGTTTTAATTAAGTCAAATACCAGATATGATTATCATGCTACACTATACTTATGGTTTTTGTTTGTCACACGATTGTAAATCTCCCGGAGCCTTTAGTTCAATTAGCAAAATGTCATAATAGGTGTGAAAGCGTCCATTGTTCACCAACCAGCTCCAACTTTGAGATAAACAACTCAAACTACATGCTAATTAGAGTCACAGGGACAAAAATACAGTTTGACATAAACAAAATTTTCAGATAAGTGAATTGGAGGTAAGCGGATTAATTTCATAAAGATAAAGAGCAAAAAAATCTGGACCCAAAGAAACAGTTTGACATAACTGAAATTTTGATATAAGCGAGTTTGACATAACGAGATTCAACTGTATTATGAAGTAACATGATTTGATGTAAAACAAGAGCGCCGCAAGCAGTGCACAAGCTTGTCTTTCACTGCCTCAGTGAGATCTATCCACCTATGAGGTTTCATGTTGCTACCTCTTATAGTTTCTGAGTTATGAGTTACATTAAAGTTTTTGCACTGACAAAGACAATGCAGACGATGCAGTGATCACAATAGCTTGACTTTTTCTTCGTAAACAGCTGAGCTAATAATAAAGTTTAATTTTTACCCTATCAGGATGGAATGAGCTGTAGCTGCCTCCATGGTATTCAATTGAAAGTGAGCATGAGTCAAGATCAAATTTATCTGGATAAGCACAAACGTCCTGCAAACCATTATTAGATGTGATGGTTATCCGACAAGAACTAGGAATAGATGTTCCTTTGTAAGTTAGATATATCAAGTCATCATCACTATTTAGGTAGTAGGTATTACCACAAGAGCCATATTCAACTTCAATGGTTCTATCTGTATTAAAATAAAATAACAATGTTATAATCATATATCACAAATCAATGTTTGTTTATCTTCATGGACATTTATATAAACAAAACATTCAAACCATTTAAATGATAAGAAAACAAGAGGGCCATGATGGACCTGTATCGCTCACCAGAATTTTTTTTCTTTTTTATCCTACAATGTATATGAGCCTATGTAAAATCAAGTGACCCTGGGGCGGAGCCAATTTTTACCCCAAGGACATAATTCATTTGAACAAACTTAGTAGAGGTCCACTAGACAATGCTACATACAACATATCTAAGCTCTAGGCCTATTGGTTACGGACAAGAAGATTTTTAGAATTTTCCTATACAAGGATATATAAATCAAGTGATCCCCGGACGGAGTCAATTTTTACCCCAGGGCCATAATTTGAACAAACTTGATAGAGGTTCACTAGACAATGCTACACACCAAATATCTAAGTTCTATGCATTGTAGTTTCTGAAAAGATTTTTTTTATATTTTCCTATATAATCTATGTAAAATCAAGTTACCCCTGGGGCGAAGCCAATATTGACCCCAGGGTCATAATTTGAACAAACTTGGTAGAGGTCCACTAGACAATGCTACACACCAAATATCTAAGCTCTAGGCATTGTAGTTTCTGAGAAGATTTTTTAAATTTTCTTATATAATCTATGTAAAATCAAGTTACCCCTGGGGCGGAGGCAATATTGACCCCAGGGTCATAATTTGAACAAACTTGGTAGAGGTCCACTAGACAATGCTACACACCAAATATCTAAGCTCTAGGCCGAAGAAGATTTTTAAAGTTTTTCATGAAATTTAATTTTTTGAACAACTTTGGTAGAGCTTCATGAAAGGAACATCCCTGTGAAGTTTCCTGCTTTCAAAATCGCACTTCCTCTTTCATAATTTAAAAGGAAAAGAACGCTAGAATTTCACAATTTTAAGAAAATTCGTGCTTGTCTTTCACAAATCAGATAGGCTAGGGCCTCTTCACAATTTTGGGAAAAAAGCCCTGACATAATAACTGTAATGAACATGTATGTAGCTAAATTACCATAACAAAATGAGGTTCCAATAAAAAGCCAGGTCACAAGAACAACTGCATACATTGCTGTTGATATCATACTCTGAAATAAATTATTGACATTAACGAAATACCAAGGTAATGGCCTTATAAACAAAACAATTATGTCCTTTAGTCAGCACCTTGCAGAATTCAACTTTATAGTTTCTTATTGACCAACATGACATACAATTTGATCAATTACTAGTAGTTTGTAATCAGAATTACATAGCAAGCACATATCACCTACCACTACCAGTATATCATTGTATAAATGTATATACTGTATGAACACCTAAAATTAAGAAGTTTACTGCTGACAGTAGTTTCTGTCTCTCAAGGTTCCTTAATTTTGTCCAGACTCTTAGTACCTACACCTATCAAAAGAAGTTTTACTCCTGTCCATAGATCTAAAACGTTATGACCGTTAGATTTAATTTGCCTTGATGAAAGATGTGGGGACATCATTTTCATTTGAAAGTAATGAGTATATAATAAAAACTATATATATTATGACATATTTGAAATACAGAAATCTAATCAACCACCAGTTTAACTATTGTTACTCTCTATATCAAGGGGCACAACGTACAGAAACTGTTTATGTACTGTGAGAGAAATTGCTGTTTATTTCAAATATGGCAGATTTATGTGTAATTTTGGAAGAATTTGACAACTTTTTAGCTGGTAAGTAAATTAATTTACAGTTTCACACTTCAGAAATATGTGCATGCTGTGGCGCAAGTTCTATCATTAAAATAACATTGTCACACGAATATATGCTATTTGCATACTGTTTTAAGTAGAGCTATGTGTTCAGTCTGTTCATAAGTTTCTTTATTTACTTACGCTGGCAAAAGTATGTTTTCTTTGCATTTTTGAGTGTGGAATAATGGCCTTTTCTAACAATGTTTAAAATCATGACAGTGGAATATCCATAATCGGTAATTTTTAACATTCATCTATACTTAGTCTCGACCTGACTTATATAGTTATTATCAAAGCGTTTTGGGATCATGTAAACATTAGAGTACTAGAAACCTAAATACGAACTTAAGTTTTTCAAATTTACAAAATAGCTACCGAGTATTATGATAAAAACTAAAAGTCGATCAAGTGTCGAAAATCGAAAAATATAAGGTTTCCCTGCCCCATTACATGTACAAACAAGAGCTCCGCGGTCGGAGACATATGCCCCCCAAACAGGGCCTTGACACAGAGTTATCGCTAAAACGATTTTCACACTCCATGACACAGTGACCTTGACCTTTGACCTAGTGGTCATCTACTGTCCAAGGCCAATGCACCTGCAAAGTATCAGGCCATTCGGTCAATCCGTTGACGAGTTATCAATGGGAAACGATTTTCACACTCCATGTCACAGTGACCTTGACCTTTGACCTAGTGACTCCAGTTTCAATAGGGGTCACCTAGTGTCGTCCAAGACCAATGCACCTGCAAAGTATCAGGCCCATCGGTCAATCCGTTGACGAGTTATCAATCGGAAACGATTTTCACACTCCATGTCACAGTGACCTTGACCTTTGACTTAGTGACCCCAGTTTCAATAGGGGTCACCTAGTGTCCAAGGCCAATGCACCTGCAAAGTATCAGGCCCATCGGTCAATCCGTTGATGAGTTATCGATCGGAAACGATTTTCACACTCCATGTCACAGTGACCTTGACCTTTGACTTAGTGACCCCAGTTTCAATAGGGGTCACCTAGTGTCCAAGGCCAATGCACCTGCAAAATATCAGGCCCATCGGTCAATCCGTTGACGAGTTATCGATCGGAAACGATTTTCACACTCCATGTCACAGTGACCTTGACCTTTGACCTAGTGACCCAAGTTTCAATCTAATTTCCTCTAATTTTAAGATTTTTAGGAGTCGGTTGTGTTGTTTTTTATAGGTAATATACAGTCATTGCACGCGTGCGTGAGTGTGTGTGTGTGCTTGTGAGAGTGTGTGTGTGCGTGGGTGTGTGTGAGGAAGGACCTTAAGGGTCAGCCCAATTATCTTTAGTATCGTTGGTTTCCCTTGTCAATTTTCTTCCCAAAGTTGTAGCCGACTTTTTCACAAAGTATTATTACACTCTTTGTCTTCAGAAAATGTCATCGTCAGAATAGACTACAAGTTTACTTTCTCCTACACACGAATGTGCAATATGTCGAAGGACGTTTGTCACAAAATGTTTTTTGAATTGTCATCTAACATTTAATTCAGAAGCTAGTTTCGACTGCTGACAGTGTGATAAAGTGTTTCATTCAGACAAGGCACTCGCCCATGCAACATCAGCAAACGTATGCTCAACAGAAGCACGTGTGCTGACAGTGTGGTAAAGAAGACAAATCTAAGCAGTGGATGTTGATTGTCAAGTGTTCTTTTTTGTTGCATGATCACACTGAAGTAACAATTTTGTATTAATTGTTGTATTTAAAGTCGACTATTTTTCTATCTCAACTAGTTGTGATTATACTCATTATTCAGGGAATGATGTTTGTTGTTTCATATGATAATAAGACATTTTTTTATTTTTTGCTCGATTAACAAATAATTTGAAATAAAAAGTTTACAATAAACTTTGTTGATTGTTTGTTTATTACCAAGTAATTGTCTCTGACATTATGCTGCATGCATGCGGTATGTGAACAATAAGTATGAAATAAGTATTTATTTCCAATGTGTCACTGCACAACATTCATCAGTTCATCTGATGTTACACCGAGCCTTAGTGATGGAAGGATCCTACTTTCGTCAACCTTGTATACGTAATTGGAAGGGACAGAATGAACTCCTCTTGGCACATCAGCGATCCCACAGATTTTTCCTTTTTTGTGTGTGACTTTCGTATATCGAAGTCATGGCTCCTGAAAACAAGAGGGCCATGATGGCCCTATATCGCTCACCAGATAAAAAGACTCTTAGAGAAAATTATCATGAGCCTTTGTAAAATTAAGTGACCTAGGGAGGGGCCAGTTTTGCCCCAAAGTTTTTTGTTTTCCTATGTAAGCCTATATAAATCATGTGAACCCCATGGCAGGGCTAATTTTCACCCTGGGTCCCTACTTTTAACAGACTTGGTAGAGGTCTGCTAGACAACATTACATACCAAATATCTTAGCTCTAGGTCTTTCGGTTTCGGACAAGAAGATTTTTTAAATTTTCCTAAATAGATTAGAGTAAACCCCAGGGCAGGGCCAATTTTGACACCAGGGCCCGTATTCACAAACGTTCTTAGTTTTCTGAGTTGAGAATTTCCTTTATCTTAAATTTTGACTAAGACATAAGAAATTTCTTAGTCTTCATCTTAGATTTATTCTAAGCGTAAACTAAGACGGAATTATTCTTAGTTTGAAAAGAAATCTTAGTTTTGAAAATTTACTGTTGTCAGGTTTTTTTCCACGGAATTCCCATACGTCATAACTTACGATTGGCGATTAGTTTAACCTGTTATACACTTTCTCAATTTTACGGATACGATTGGTATTTTTTCAGCCACAGATGACACAAATATAATTGTTGGTCATGTTTGCAAGAATACAAACAGGTTCCTTACAAACAGTGCCACTGATATATCAATTCAAATTAATATCTTTGATATTTTGTAATTTTATGAAGTATGCAGTAATTCGGTAAAGTTCCAACAACAGTAGTATCAAAAATAAAAATATGTACCATTAGGGCATCAGAACCGAAGTATCATTGATCACTCATGTTTTTAATTGATTCTTACTATGAAATATGTATACATGTATGTATTTTGTTTACTGTCTGATATATTTCTGCTTGTCATATCATTGCTCACAGTTGGGAGATTTTATAACAACAGAGGCTCAGTATAGCTGTAGAATATTTCATCCATAACTGAACATTGATGGTTAATAACAAAAACATCTTTCAATTGTGCAGCATTAATTTCAAATTCATACAAACGCATTTTATCAAGTTTACTGATATCATTTGCTTCACTTAATTCATATTGTCAAGGATACTATTGCATGTTTACTGGTGAGTTTCAAAATTGCTTATACCTGTATCATACTCTATTCAACAAACTGCACAAAATAATAAATAAATTATTATTGATGATATACTAAAGTCACAATGAAATTCTTGCATGCATGTGCTTTCAGTTGGAACAAACTTTATCACAATATGTGCATTAACAAGTATATGTAAACAAGGTAATAAAGATTTAAGATTATACTGTTGTCTTTGGATTTCATGTTCATATCAAACATTAATACAGCAAAACAGTGGCTGAATATATTTGCACCCAAATTCATGGAAAGCAATGTTTATCTATCTAAATGTTTATCACATCAAAATCACATTAGACACTGGTATCTGTCTTTACTAATGTCACCAAAATTGTTTCATGGAGTCCTCAAAAGAATCTGTGAATACAAAGTACATCATTTCAATTCATAGCAAGTCTTCATAGTTGATAAACTCAAAAACTGATGCTGAATTATTCATGAAGAAGCAAAAACGACATAAATAACGAAATATATTAAATGGTATATGGTTTAATGATATTTTAGTTCACATTGCACTGTCCTTGTATGACAATTAACTTGAACCAATGTCTATCCGCAAATCGTACAATATCCCACATATGCGCAAATAGTCACATAACACATACTTGTTGATTGTTCTATCATAAAGTCTTGTGAAAAGCATCTTGGATCACTGGCAATTAATTTCAAGTTAAGCACCAAAGGTCTACATTCTGCTGGATCTTTGCTTATCTCGTGATGGCAAAATTTAATGTATCTTTTCACAATATTTGTAAGTGACATTGACACGTTATTTTGACAACTGCTCCGCCCAAGATCAAGTCAAAATAACGACAGAAAAGTGTTTAAAAGTTCATAATACAAGAAATTAACTTTATTCTTCATAGATATGGACCAATAATGAGTTCGATGTAGCATCCATTTTCGTTTTATTTTTTATCTAAGAAAATTTCGTAGGGTTAAGACAACTCGTACCTTGACTAAACTTTTAAGATAAAAAAGGTCGATCTAAGAATTTTTCTAAGATTTTTTTCACTCTTAGACAAAAGTTAAGACAAATCTTACAATGTTAGCAAAACTTGGTGAAAACTAAGATAATTTTGGTATTCTTAGATGATTTTTCATCTTAGTTGGTTTGTGAATACGGGCCCAGGGCAATAATTTTAACAACTTGTTAAAGGTCCACTAGATAATGCTACATACAAAATATCTAGGCTCTAGGCATTGTGGGATTGGCCAAGAAGATTTTTTAAATTTTCCTATATAAGCCTATATGAATCAAGTGACCCCTGGGGCGGGCCAATTATGACCAAACAAACTTGGTAGAGGTCCACTAGACAATGCTACACACCAAATAACTAAACTCCAGGCATTGTAGTTTCTGGCAAGAATATTTTTTTAATTTCCCTATATAAGTCTATGTAAAATCAAGTGACCCCTGGGGCGGGGCCAATTTTGACCCTAGGGCAATAATTTGAACAAACTTGGTAGGGGTCCACTAGACAATGCTACACACCAAATAACTAAGCTCTAGGCCCTGTGGTTTTAGACAAGAAGATTTTTAAAGTTTTTCCTATTGGTTGCCATGGCAACCAGAGTTTTTAATGAAATTAATTGTTTTTGACAACTTTGGTAGAGCTTCATGCAAAGTTTCGTTGAAATTGGCCAACTGGTTAAGAAGTAGATGTTTAAAGCAATTGTTGACGCACCCACACACACACGCACGCACGCACACACACATGGACGACAGACATCACGCAATCACAATAGCTCACCATGAGCACTTTGTGCTCTGGTGCGCTAAAAAGAATGATAATGACTCATGTTATATGTAGTATGAATAATAATACGCAATTGCGGGTGTTTCTGTTGATAAAAATTGCAAACATAAATTTCTTTTTTATTTATTAATTTATAAAGAGAGTAGATCTAATGTGTCAATATTAAATATTGCAACCAACCTAACAGCAATGCTTTCAGCACATGTTTTTTTAATATTTTTGGCTTATTGCTATAACATGTAGTTTCAAACGAAAATTTGTTTTGATAGAATGTATTTAGTATTTACGTTGTTGAAATACTGTATTGAAAATATGTAACAGTTGATTTGGTGCTTACAGTGAACATAAACAGCTATCATGGTGTTTACAGTTAAAATTTACAGCCGTATCCAATTAGGTATTGGTCTTACTTATGACCAATAAAAACAAACTGCCTTTTTAAGCATGCCGATAGCTACAGTTCCATTGCATGTGAAAAATAAAGCCCAAAATCATCAAAATAAGGGTTGGATTTTTCAGCATCACTCCGTCAACAAAACCTTTGAGTGTTCTAAGAAACTACAAAATATTCACAATCAAGCTTCTAACCTTGGATAGAGAAATGATTGCGCCACAGCATGCACATATTTCTAAAGTGTGAAACTGCAAATAAATTGACTTACCAGCTAAAAAGTTCTTCCAAAATTACACATAAATCAGCCATATTTGAAATAAACAGCAATTTCTCTCACTTACAGTACATATATAGACAAATTCTGTACGTTGTGTCCCTTGTCTATATATCATGGCCGATAATCATGTGATATATTGTTTTGATAATGATTGATACCACAGGGTCTAGAAAAATGGCGGTGTTCTCAAGTTTGAAGGAAAGTCATATTTTTCATTGAAAGTTTCAATGTTTTGAGTTTTTCATGTAGACCATGTTACAGCCAACAGTTTTCTGAATCCATCGGTACCAAATTTAACATTGTTAATGTAGTTTGTCCATAGACCTTGCAGAGAAATTTAAAACAAGAGGGCCATGATGGCCCTGTATCGCTCACCAAAAAGAAAGACTGTAATGAAGAAAAACATCATGAGCCCATGTAAAATCAAGTGACCCAGGGGCCAATTTTGACCCCCAGTGCCATAATTTGAACAAATATGGTAGTGAACCACTAGAAAATGCTACATACAAAATATCTAAGCTCTAGGCCATGCAGTTTTGGACAAGATTTTTTTTATTTTCCTATATATAAACCTATATAAAATAGAGTAAACCCTGGGGCAGAGCCAATTTTGACCCAGGGGCCATACTTTGAACAAACTTGGTAGAGGACCACTAGACAAATGCTACATACACAATATCTAAGCTCTAGACCATGCAGTTTCGGAAAAGAAGATTTTTTAAATTTTCCTATATAAGCCTATATAAAATAGAGTAAACCCTGGGGCGGAGCCAATTTTGACCCCTTGGGCAATAATTTGAACAAACTTGGTAAAGGTCCACTGGACAATGCTACATACAAAATATCTAAGCTCTAGGCCTTGGGGTTTCGGACAAGATGATTTTTCTAAATTTTCCTATAAAAGCCTATATAAAATCAAGTGAACTCGGGGTGGGGCCAATTTTCAGCCTGGGGCCATAACTTCAATCAACTTTGGAGAGGTCCGCTAGACAATGCTACATACCAAATATCTTAGCTCTAGGTCTTGTGGTTTTGGACAAGAAGATTTTTAAAATTTCCCTATATAAGTCAATGTAAAATCAAGTTACCCCCGGGACAGAGCCAATTTTGACCCTAGGGCTATAGTTTGAACAAACTTGGTAAAGGTCCACTAGACAATGCTACACATCAAATACCTAAGCTCTAGGCCCTGTGGTTTTGGACAAGAAGATTTTTAAAGTTTTTCCTATTGGTTGCCATGGCAACCAGAGTTTAAGACAGTAACAATGCTAATTTTGAAAGCAATGGATTCGGAAAATTGTTGGCTGGAAGATGGGCTTCATGAAAACTCAAAACACTTAAACTTTCAACGAAAAATATTACTTTCTTGCACATCGCCATTGTTCTCGACCCTGTGGTATCAAAACAAAATACCACATGATTATAGACCTTGTATATAGTCATGCTGATATCGCTTCACCTCAGTGTGTAATCAAATTGTTGTTAAGTACTGTATACATCTTTATTTCTGCGGGTGTAAAATTTGGCGTTTTTTAAGATGTTCATGAATTGGCAGGTTCTATATTTGGCGGTTTCATATCCAATCGCCAAAATAAAACCATGTCCTGTCTTCTTAAGCGCCAAAATTAAAACACTTGTCTTAAGAAATTAAGTTTCCACCATTTTCAAGGGAAGTAACTAGAACATTTTACTATATAACTTCATGACTACTATCGTATCAAGTGAGGAATGTATAAACTGTATGCATAAGATAACTGAAGACCGAAGTGTTGGTAATTACTTGGGATCCAACAGGAGTAAACACAATGGCTAAAAGTGATCATTTGTTTCGATAATGTATCTTAAATTGACACCTATTGTTATTATATTGGGTTTAATTTAGTCAGTCTATGTGTGCCGACAATTTATGTTTTATATGGTGTGATAAATAAGCTGTATTGTTTGCATCGTTTAGATTTTACCTTGTTTCAGTTAAGATTTACCCTAAGGCAATAAACGTTATGCATTTTAATTGATTAAAGTAAACAAGTAATAATACATGCACAAACATACTAAACAACAAATAGTTACATTGTACGTGAAAAAGTGTTGGTAACACATTTTGATAACAAACGTTACATCAATTTTCTTTGACAAAATAATTGGCGGTGTTTATTATTGGCTAGGTTTTATATTGGCGTGGTCTAGATTTGGCGGTTCTGATGCTGACCGCCAAAATAAAAGGGGCGCCAATATTTAGACGTATACAGTATATGATTGCAAAGTGTGAGGCATGGTAATGCAAGATGTGAAGCCCGCCCGGCTAGCTCAGTGGTTAGAGCGTTTGTCTACTGATCAAGAAATTTGACTGAAGATATTACATCCTATGTTAAATTGTCCTCCGCCTCTGAATTATGTGGGGTATAGCTTGATAGTAGCTCACAGATAGAATGTGATTAGTACTGGTTAAGGCTTCAATGAAGTCCAAGAATGCCTGCCACGATATGACTGAAATAATGTTGAAAATGGCGTTAAACCCGATGAAACAAACAAACAAAGCAAGATGTGAGTTGTGCTATGGTAAGCTGTGAGGTTTTTTATAACTTGAGGGGTAGGGTATGGCCAGGGGTTTTCTTCATGTTTCTGGGACAGGGCCCAAGCCCATAATATGGGGATGAAATAGTGGATTGAAGCCTCTTTTCTCACCTGAAACAAATTTGGGGAATGAAATTTCAATGAGTAAACTGGGGAATTTTGGGGAAAATTTAATGATTATCAAAGAAATTTTCACAGGGGAAGGCGTCCTTTACAGGCTACAACTATATACCATACACAATCACTTATAAGACATGCATGTAAAATGGTCTGGCAACCTGAGGTATTTTGCATAAACCCACCTATTAAGACGCAATCAAATTTTGACATCAAGGGAGGATAATTTTAAGTTCAAAAGAGTGAGTTAATCTTCTGACATATACTGATTAAAATCAAACAATTAGGGTTGAATGGTTCGCTAATCTGTTATTTGACACAATAAAGCATCAATTTCAATCAACTATGACATTAACTTGCATAATATGCAACCAGTCATATCTTATTGTACCCCAATCACAATACCATAGATCTACACACATTGTTTTGTAAGCTGAGTTGAAAGGAAATTACCATGGAGATACTTAGCATGTCTTATTGGGAAAACCCACATGATCAATGAATGCAATGATTTTCTTTGGTTGTATGTTTTTAAAAAAATGACATTGACCAGTAATTTCCCACTTCAATCCAGTGTACACCCCCTAAACTCAATCTATATTTACAAACTTTGAGCATGTGTTCCAAAAAAAGTTGTGTTATTTTTCTGGCTAAATGTTTAACTATAGTTATAAGTTAGGAAAGATAAGAACAGAAAGTTAATAGGAAAACAATGAATGAATTTGATCAAAGGCAGTGAATTGTTTAGAAGTCTTAACAGAAAAAACAGTCTCAAAGAAAATTTAGTTACATCAAAGGATGCCATCAGTTCGATTAATTCTGAGAAAAGTCCTTCAGTAACATAAATCAAACACACCAATTTTAGTAATACATTTTTTAAGAAATTGTTCTTTGTCGCTGTAATGCATACTAGTTGAGCTGTAGTTGATAAAATAATGCATCTAAGGACGAACAAATCTATTAGCAAAGATAAGAACAAACAGTTCTTAATGCTAACAACATATACATTTTTCTTTTCCTGTAGGACTCCAGGTTTTTTTAGTATTTTGGGAACATGACCCATACCCTGGGGATTGGGAATTTCAGCAGTGTTTTGTTAATATTGGGAAATATGCATGACTGTAATTTTGTAATGTTTACCGGTAGATGAACACAAACAACAACTATCCATGATTTTATCTTTTTATTTATTTTTTGAAATTTCAATTGGGAATATGACCAATTTTCTGCTATAAAATTAGCCAAAAAAACCACTGAATTCACTTATAAGACGCAGTCCCCTCGTCAAATTTGAAATTTGAATCTCAAAATGCGTCTTACAGTAGGTATATACGGCAATAAAGAAAACCCCTGGGTATGGCTATGTAACTTATAAGCCATAAGGCCATCATAAATCAATTGCTTATCATCCCCGCCAGCCCCCTCTTTTTAGTGCCGCCCCTTTTGAAAAAAAAATCCAAAAAAAAAATTGCGAGAAAAACATATCCGTCAATGGGTGCCACATATTAATAAAATGTGCCGTATAAGCGTATGCAATATATTGTCACATAGTAAACTTGTTGTGTTCTCCGCGTTAAGAGTATACTCGCCAAACAGCTGATTTTTGTGCAGCCGAAATCTTGATGAAAACATGTTTTTTCTGATTGTTGCCGTTTATGACGGCCTATTAAAGGTGGAAAAAGACTGGTTCGCATGTAATTAAAGCAACGTATCGTCATTGTTTGACTTGTATAACATATTTTGTGACCGGCAAACTTGACCAAACGGCACCGATTGACCGAATCCAATGTTTCACCAAGGCCTTCGTTGGTCGAACCAAACTTGACTCCAGGCCGACACAGTGCGATCCATCAACCAAAATAGCCGAGGCTGTATTATGTAGTGAAAGGAAATAAACAAGATCAGTTATGCAGCAGTCTAGCTTAAGGTCTTCAGCGTACCCGGTTTACACTGTGATAGGACGGGTTTAATGCCGCATAAAAAGCAAAAACATATTAAAAAAGCGGCTTTTAAAGTTTTGGAAGCCAGAACTAGCAGCAGTCCTGACTTACTCATGTGGCTCAGTGTTTCAGGATCTGGAGGTAGAAGAGACACACATTCTTAGGTCTGTTTTTGTATGGAAAAATCTTAATTGTAATATTACTGTTGAGCTGGCCTACTTTTCTGCAGGTTAGGGCCCTGTTTGCTATTACTGTGGTAGTGAAAATTGCCTCGCAGTGGATGACAATTTTTATCCCATTTGTGATATGTGTCTAATTGAGAAGAAGCCTCTGGTTCCAAAAAGGGGAAGGTGTTCAAAAAAGTAGGCATGTCTGTGGTTGTCAGAATTCCCCTTGGGTACTGATAGAATAATCACCAGAATGCATATTTCTATTTATCATGTCAGAAATGCTGAATCTCACTTAAGCAAACGAAAGGACAGTTATCAGTATTTGGTCTGTATTTCCCATATATACTCTGGTCTCAATAAGCTTTTTTGGAAAAATAAAAATCTCCCCCGCCCCCTTTTTGAGAAAAATTTGGATGATAATCAAGCAATTAACATTACAATTCATGATTTAGGGAAAGGGTCTGGCTCTGGGGACTGAGTCAGATTGGGAAGTAAAAATCCAAAGTTGCAGGTGTTCCCCCCGGAAATTGAAAATTTTGATGGACAAGTAAAAAAATAAACAAAATGTTTAAAAAAAATAAGTTTAACAAAATGTGCTATCCTGTGTTATTTTCACCAACAAAGTAATGACAGAGGAGTAGGTGGTAGGATCTAAGGATCAGTGACAATGCTATTTGTTGTCTAATCAGAATCAAGCAGGAAGTGTTTTACACCTTCTGTAATCTGTTCTGATGTCCACTTGTGAAACTCATTTCGCGATCTGGTCAAATAAAAAATCCACCAGCTTCGTTCACATGATTAACTGCTTTTCATACATTGACAGAGATATTATATGACAGCGATATCGAAGGGCATGAATGACAACACCGGATATCTTATCATTATCCCTCACATGATCAATTTCATGAAATAATATGGCATTGCTAAGCAACTCGAAAGTTATTAACATTGTTTTTAAAAACCATGAAAAAAATCCGAATGTGAAGACTTTTGAATCAATCGGGAAAATAGCAGTAGATCTACCTTGTTTCCAAAAGTCACAGGGTCGAGATCTGTTTATTTTATTGGAACAAATCAGAGATATTCCGAGGCGAAGTATAAAACATGGCGGTATCAATCCGTTTCGGATGTCCGCTGTTTAGTCATACCGCCGTTTCGGCCTCAATAAGTATATTAATAGCCGTTTCGGACCTGATACGTTTCGGCCTCCCTGAATGTAATTATAATGTCCTATAGCTTGTTTCTTGTTGGATATTAATAACTTTGATATCATATTAAAGCTAGCGTTCTGTAGTTTTAAATATGTATTTAGATATAGAAATCCGTATTGTTTTTATGCATTTATTCCTGGTTAAAGATAGGTAAAAATCTTTTTTTTATCACAGAATTTTGTGTTCGGAAAGCATGGCTCCCCACCTCAACTTTTTTATTTCATAATATTTTTTTTAAGATTAATACTGTTGGACACCTTAAGCTCTCTAGTTTTCATAAATGTAAACAAAATTAAATTTGAATCAGTAAAACGTTTTTATCGCGAGTTGAATTCGACTCATATATTTGTTTTTTTTATCGCCCTTAAAATTTGGTTCGGAAAACATGCCCCCCCCCCCTCCCGAAAACATGCCCCCTCTTATCTTTTTTATTTGTTAACACGTATTTTTTGAAAACTACATGATTAAGAAGGTATTGTAATATATTTTTTATAAGTGCAAGGATATTCAAAATTGATGGAGTAAAACGTGTTCAACAAAAATGACAATTTGTCAAATGTATTTGCTTTGATCCCGATAATTAACATTATTATCACATGTTTAATGTGAAAGTTTGCTACTTATAATTCCAATTTAATTGTATTTAAGGTCACAATTTCATAATTAAGTTATGATAATCATTGTATTTTATACACATTTAAAGTAATCACAGTTTGATGAACGGAATGCCTTTAATCATGATAATGAATAATAATTTTAGAAGATTTGAAATTAGCTAATGAAACATAAAATAGTACTTAGAACTTAAGTTGTCCGAATAAAAAATATTAAAAATAGTGTTTTTCTTTTTTTACAGTCATACATAATATGTGTCTTCGTATGACTGGTTTGGATATTGAATTATCATAAAGTTGTCATTTTGTGGGAAAATCATAACGTTTAACTATGTGTCATATATAATCTATCAAATCAGTCCATAGTTTTAAGGATAATACTTTCCTGTTTAGTTCCTCAACTTTTGGTATATTCATTTTGTATGTATATACAGTATATGTAAATAAACAGTTTCATCAGACTTTCTCTTGCGTTTGCAAGACTATTAAACTATGGACCGGATTTAGACGGTTTTCAATGATATTAAATTTGTCAAATAGTTGTTTCTTGTCTCTTATAATTCTAGTCAGAATGACCACATATTTTTTTTTTTAAAATACATTATATGATACGTTATTATATTTATTTATTTAATGTGGATGAGACATAAAAAACAATTAAACCTATAAAGAACAAAAAGTTTCCTTTGTACTCAATAGATAATCCCATTAACGCATGTGATTGCTCGTATATGCATGCTATTGTCAAATCAAATATACAATCACCGGATAATCCTATTACGGTAGCTGATTGCTTGTTTATTGCATAAGTGTACCGGCCAATACACTGACAAGTCTGGAGTAAACCGCTTTCTACCGAAGCCACCATCCCCAGCTTACGGTAAAGAACAGCATCGCTATAATCAACAACAACATTATGCTCCCAAAGACTGCGAAAATGATGCCTATGCTACCATGAAACTTCGTGTACAGAACCGGAAAAGATCAGATAATGCGACACCTCTTGACTTCACTACCCCAAACCGCTACGAACCTATTTCAAACAGTGAACGTGGAAATCATCAGAAACGTAAGGATCGATCCCCGATTGATCAAGACATCTTAACGAAACGCATGGACGTCAGTAATAGCCCGGATCTTAGCAACAAAATTATACATGAACATGAGTTAGAACAAAATGTGCCCTTAGTGTATTTAGTGAGCGACGACATGTTAACGGACTCACTGAAAGGAGCCATGCCTGTCATTTCTGCGGCCGCGCCTCAACTAGACGTCGCATAGGACAAGCGTGGAGAGTCACGTGATCAATATAACGACACAGTGAGTTTGTGCAGACGACATTGTCTATTATGTTTAAATGCAGATGATAAACTGTATAGTGATTTTGATACAGAAGTGTACCAATTTTGTATTGATTTTAATAAAATTGTGTATTATTTGTACAATTTTATAGTATTGTCGTGCGTACAGTTGATTGCACTGATTTATTTGCATGTAAACGTTGCTCAGTTTTCGCTTATGTACACTAAAGTAAATATATTTTATGTACTATTTGCACCACTAAATGTCTCTAAATTTCATGATAAGTATCACGTGGCACATTGCAGCACAAAGAGTCACACATTGGTAATAAATAACAAAATATACCATGTGGGGCTATATAGTATGTTGTGCACAGTGGCAACACGGACCATTTTGCCATATTACGTATGCATATCCTACTTAGCAACCGGGTGGTATAGAATACACCATCTTCACTGGTTATTATGGACTGAAAAAACAGTTTCTTTAAACAACTCATTAATGGATGTCAGGGAAAGCCCCCCATCTTCAAAGTTGAAAGTGACCATCATAAAACTATAGGTCTTTATAATAAAACTTACAATGGTATTTTAATGAAATGTTGCATATAACAAGCTGTATTTTCTCATCATTTCATATCTCCAATATTAAATTGGTGTTTAATTGACTATTGTATGTTGTTGAGTGTTAGCACATTTTTTCATCTTCTCAAATCTTCAATACTGAATTGGTGTATACCCTATTGTATGTTCTTGAGTGTTAACTCATTTCTTCATCATTCCATTTATCTAATACTGAATTGGTGTATACTGTTGAGTGTTAGCTCATTTTTTCATCATTCCATTTATCTAATACTGAATTGGTGTATACCATACTATTGTATGATGTTGAGTGTTAGCTCATTTTTTCATCATCGTATATCTTTAATACTGAATTGGTGTATACCATACTATCGTATGTTGTTGAGTGTTAGCTCAATTTTTCATTATCTCATATCTTTAATACTGAATTGGTGTATACCATACTATTGTATGTTGTTGAGTGTTAGCTCATTTTTTCATCATTCCATTTATCTTATATTGAATTTGTGTATACCATACTATCGTATGTTGTTGTGTGTTAGCTCATTTTTTCATTATCTCATGTCTTTAATACTGAATTGGTGTATACCATACTATTGTATGTTGTTGAGTGTTAGCTCATTTTTTCAACATTCCAATTATCTTATATTGAATTTGTGTATACCTTACTATCGTATGTTGTTGAGTGTTAGCTCATTTTTTCATTATCTCATATCTTTAATATTGAATTTGTGTATACCTTACTATTGTATGTTGTTGAGTGTTAGCTCATTTTTTCATTATCTCATATCTTTAATACTGAATTGGTGTATACCATACTATTGTATGTTGTTGAGTGTTAGCTCATTTTTTCATCATTCCATTTATCTAATACTGAATTGGTGTATACCATACTATTGTATGATGTTGAGTGTTAGCTCATTTTTTCATCATCGTATATCTTTAATACTGAATTGGTGTATACCATACTATCGTATGTTGTTGAGTGTTAGCTCAATTTTTCATTATCTCATATCTTTAATACTGAATTGGTGTATACCATACTATTGTATGTTGTCGAGTGTTAGCTCATTTTTTCATCATTCCATTTATCTTATATTGAATTTGTGTATACCATACTATCGTATGTTGTTGTGTGTTAGCTCATTTTTTCATTATCTCATATCTTTAATACTGAATTGGTGTATACCATACTATTGTATGTTGTTGAGTGTTAGCTCATTTTTTCAACATTCCAATTATCTTATATTGAATTTGTGTATACCTTACTATCGTATGTTGTTGAGTGTTAGCTCATTTTTTCATTATCTCATATCTTTAATATTGAATTTGTGTATACCTTACTATTGTATGTTGTTGAGTGTTAGCTCATTTTTTCATTATCTCATATCTTTAATACTGAATTGGTGTATACCATACTATTGTATGTTGTTGAGTGTTAGCACATTTTTTCAACATTCCAATTAACTTATATTGAATTTGTGTATACCATACTATCGTATGATGTGGGGTGTTAGCTCATTTTTTCATTATCTCATATCTTTAATGCTGAATTGGTGTATACCATACTATTGTATGTTGTTGAGTGTTAGCTCATTTTTTCATCATTCCATTTATCTTATATTGAATTTGTGTATACCATACTATCGTATTTTGTTGAGTGTTAGCTCATTTTTTCATTATCTCATATCTTTAATACTGAATTGGTGTATACCATACTATTGTATGTTGTTGAATGTTAGCTCATTTTTTCATTATCTCATATCTTTAATACTGAATTGGTTATACCATACTACTGTATGTTGTTGAGTGTTAGCTCATTTTTTCATCATTCCATTTATCTCATATTGAATTTGTGTATACCTAACTATTGTATGTTGTTGAGTGTTAGCTCATTTTTTCATCATTCCATTTATCTTATACTGAATTTGTGTATACCTAACTATTGTATGTTGTTGAGTGTTAGCTCATTTTTTCATCATCCCATTTATCTTATATAGTTAATTGGTGTATACCTAACTATTGTATGATGTTGAATGTTAGCTCATTTTTTCATCAACTCGTTTATCTTATATCTAATTGGAATATACAAATGAATTGTATGCGTAATAACGATAATAATAGTAATAATAACAACAATAACAACAATGCTGATGATAGCAATAATAACAATAATAATAATAACAATAATAATAACAATACCCAACAAAATGATAACGGAAATAATGATAATAATGTCTTTAATAATGATAATGATACAAACTCGGAACCCCAAAATGTTATATCACATATATCTAAACGTTTGCAATTGTGGTTTGAAGTCAAAAATGAAGTGCCCCGAATTCATTGAACTGCTAAATAATTATGGAATCATAGGCCTACAGGAAATAAAATTAAATAATCTAGACAAAATTGAATTAAAGGGTTACTATACGAATTTCATTTTAAGAATAGGCAGTCTACCAGGAAACGCAAGTCGGGTGGAATAGCTTTGGTATATAAAACGGAGCTATCGAAATATATCACAGTTATAGAAACTAAATCTAATCTCGTTCTTTGGTTTTCTTTATCAAAAAAGATTTGTAAGACTGAAAAAGACCTATTGGTTGGCATGGTCTATATACCTCCCGAAAGATCGGAATATTCTGTTGATGACCCATTTTTAGAGATTCAATTAGAACTAAACAGTTTATCAGAAAAGTATTCACTTCATTGTATGTTTGGAGATTTTAATTCCAGAACAAAAGAAATGAGCGATTTTATTATTTTAGATACTGACTTTTTTGAAATGCAAAATCTCCATGAAATATGTGATGAAATTTACTCAGAAATGAACAAGCTTGAAACTGCCAGAAATCTAACGAAATCTCGTAAAAACTGCGATCGTGTTGCAAATAACTATGGATATAGACTCATAGAATTTCTTCAATTTAACAATATGTATATATTAAACGGGAGAACTAACGGTAACAATATTTGAATACTAACTTGCAAAGCATCGAGTACAGTAGATTATTTCTTATGCTGTTCAAGTTTATTCAAATCAGTAGACAATATGAAAGTTTTAGATTTTTGTCCATTGTTATCTGATGCACATAACCCAATCAACCTTACGCTTAATTTTTAAATTCCAAAAAAAATGATGATCAAAACATTAAATTATGGGACAACAAAAAGATTGACAATTTTATAAACAATATTGACACAAACGAAGTAATTAAATTAACGGAGATGCTAGAAAATCCTGACACTATAAATAACTTTAACCAAGAAAAAGCTGATAACATTATGTCTGATATTGCTTCATTACTTTTAAGAACTGCAAAAACATCATTCGGGTTTACAACTAGAAATAACATGTCTAACAATAACTCTAATTATAATCATAAACTGCTGCTACAAATTTTCCAACGCTATACATATCATTGACAACTTCATTTGTACCCTCCCTAGTTGGACCGGAAGTTGTATTGCGCCTAGTGTTTTGAACAACAGTCCAGGAATCACACGTCAACCCTTCCAGACAAGTTGAACAATAGCAAGACACATCATATGTGCAGAACTGATTTTCTTCGTTTATTTTCACCGAATGGATCTTAAGCGTGCCCTTAACAGGTCTGAACTCTATCTCACCAACCTTTGAAGCCATGTCCTGGCACTCTTCTTTGTTCACAAAGAAAAACTTCACCTCTTTCATACTTGAATTAATTGCCCATTGCATAAACTCATCGGCGTCCTGGATAGCATATTTACCGGATCTGACAGACTCGTCCGCGAGTCTCTTCACTGTTCCGCCAAGTCCATCGCAAACGTTTTTGCCATGACCAGCTTCGTAGTAGTTCCATGTGGCTCCGCTTCCAAATATTTCTTCATGGTTGGCCACTGTATGAAATATATATCGATTCCTGTATTGGCTGCTAGGGCTATCCGTCCAGTAGTGCACGTATCTTATTTCTGCACAGCCAGGCAAATCGATTTCACCATGGAAAAGGCGCTTCAGAATGGCTAGAACCGTGCTTGCTGAATGAGACATTTCATCAGAAACTGCTACATAACTTTTATGTTTTAACTGGCCATCTTCCGCTTGGTAGTATATGACCATGGGGTGCAATGTGACTTGAGAAGTGTTCCAGTATGCTGACTGCACCTCATCAGCGGTTTTACAGCTGTAATTCTCTGCAAAATCCATATGGATAACAATCACTCCTTGTCGTAGATTTTCCTTCAAAACTTTAGCTTGTCTGTATTGTGTTTTCATATTGTTAAAATGGACCTTAAACTCGTCAACTGATTTCTGCCACTCCTCATAGAACTTTTCACGGTCAAGTGTTTCAGTTACTATTTTCATCTTCTTCTTATTATTGTCAAGGGTCACTCTCTTCCACTTTGTGAATGCTACGATGTCTGGGAGTTGTTCCTTTTCAATTTGAGTATTGCTTTGAATAAAGGTTTCTGGATTGTGAGAAATATTTATTCCAGCTTTCTTCATCATCTGTAATTTCATTCCAAAGTTCTGATGCTTCGTACAGAGGCAAACATTTCTACTAAGAAAGTTTGTTGTTTTGATGTGCTTAGGTCGCATTCGGCAGAATGTTGCTAATGATATTTTGTGTTCTGGATACTCAGACAAATATTTTTGGTGTAAGTTTGCCATATAATCTGTCAATATCCGAGTCTGTAGCTTTTCTGATCCTGTCTTGGTAACGTCCCTTTTCCCCGGCTGCATTCTGCAATTGTCTTCCCTCTCAAGAAAATGTACTATACTTTCAGTATATTTTGCGGTAATTCTTCGTCTTCTTATTTTTTCAAAGTGGACACCTTTTCTGATGATGCGCGATATCTTGTTTCTGTCGACATTTAACTCCTTGCTCAGCTTTGAAATGAGTCTGTACTTCTGTACAATACTTCCGGCAACACTGGCATACAATTGTTTCCTTTGCAATTTGTTTCCTCTGTCTGACATTTTCTTCATTTCATCTATAATAACATTTCTGAAAAGTAGTTGTTTTCGGATTTTTTTAACAGCATTTGATTTGCATATTCCAGACGATCTTAAGCTAGCGTTAGTTTTGCTTCTAGGAGTAAGGTTGTATTGAGGTTGTTTCCATTTTCGCAGCCTCTGCAAATTTCTCTGAGCAGTTTTGAGTTTCCGCTTTGTTTCTATGTTCTCGTGTATTTACTTTTCTCAGCTTTTCATTTGCGTTCCTTAATGATTTGCTGAGGCGCTTCCTTGGACCGTTTCCTCTGTTTGGTAGTCTCACTATAAGTTGAGTGTCTGTCGAATTAGTGCCATATCCACTTGAAGCTTGCTCTCCGTCTGATTCTATCGGATGAGCAGCCACAGCCTCACATTTCTTTATCAGTCTATGCTTTCTAACTCGAACCTTAATTTTCTCATTTCTCTTCTTTCTCTCTGAGTTGGTCAGTTTTTCTACAGGCTTATAGTTCTTAAGTTGACGAGCCCTTTCCTTCTCTAAATATGTTTCTCCCTCTGCAAACTTTTTTCTCTCTCTGTAGCGTTTCTGGATCTCTGCGCGAGATAGTGGCATTCTGAAACATACGTTACAAGCTCCAAGTTAGATATAAATTAAATGTATACATCCTGCGCGTAAAACCTGCTTTTATAAAGCTGTCTATCCATAAATTTATACATTGTAATGATGTATTAAAGTCTAAAGAATAATTGTATATCGTTTTCAGTAGTAGTTTTTAGTTAATGTTTACAACATGTTGTATTAAAAACACAAAAGAGGCTTAAAGGAATAAAGCATGTTCCTAAATGACTTTGTTTGCTCTTTTTATAATCTGTAAATGCGTTATAGAGTAACCTTATAATTTAACTGAACAATTTAAAATTATTTCGGGTCATAGGGTTACTTTAATTTCACTGAAACATACGTTACAAAAAGTAACGCATGTTTCATTTACTTTCCATATGCATACACGTGTTATTTACACATTGGGTATAAACCTGTATACCTTAAAACCTTCACTATGCAGTTTGGAGATATTTACGGCTAGCCATTCATCAATTCATAATAACATATAATGATAAATATGCTTACCTTGACAACTATCAGTTTTTCGAAAAATGGTGTGATTGTTTTTATCTGTCCGCAAGCGATTTTATGGAAATTCCGTCGTGGTGGCTGTATGACGTCACAGAGTGCAGTCTGACGTCATGTTATACTCAATTCAGCGGTTATTTCCCCTAGATTACATTTAATTACCAAAATACCGTAACGATTGTTTCATAACGTACGTTTCATTTAACACATATAGGTCCCCCCAAATGCCCATATTTCAATATAAATGTATAATCTATTGTACAAATAACTATTAGGCCTAAGTGCGTCCAGTGAAACAGCGTAAGGCAGGATTGATAATGGGAATAATGGGAAGTAGTGGTAACTTACAATATTTCTTATACAAGTTGTTTATAATATCCATGCTCTTGTAAGCTTATTTCAAAATGTTTTACCTTTTGATTTACATCCTGAAAGTATTGGTAACGCATGTTTCACGATTTTGGCGACAAATTATACATGAAGCGGAATAAACACAAACAGTACCTGGCAGTAATGTTGATATACAGATAGGTGTTCAAGACAATAGTTTTGCATTTTCGGACAATAAAGAGAAAAAAATCGAGTCTGTTTCTTTTGTACAGACTGAAGAATACGTAATTATTGTTTGGCGACAGTAACGTATGTTTCTTTTAGGGGTATTTGTGATTCGTTAGTTTTTAATGTGTGTATTAGAAATCCATAAAACCACTCCATACAAGAAGCTCATGTACCTAGGCAATGTTTGACCATAAAACACAGGGGATAATACGAGCAGTATAACCACAAGACTACGGCGATATTGATTGCTGCGTTTCTTTGAGAATGAGCCATATTTAAACAGTGCCTAACCTGGTTCGGTCATAAATGTAAAACAGCTCGTAAACAATTTCATTGAGCAAAATATCTTTATAAACTACGGAAATCAAATGCAAACAAAGAAAATTTAAGAGTCAAAAGTAAACAATATAAAAAACATTATGAAAGGGTTCTATAATAAATACAGAGATAAAAATGTTGAAAAACTGAGAAAACTTAAGACATCTGATCCAGGAAAATATTGAAAAATAATAAAAGGGAACAATAACGAAAAGGTTGAATGTGATATAAATGACTTGTTCAACTTTTACAGAGAAAATAATTTTTCAAACGATATCGATGATAATGTACCTGCACCCAATTGTATAAAGATTGGTTAACTTATATTTAACCACTGGTTTAAATTTAACCCTGGGTTAACTCTTACCATTTTGGTTAACTAACCAAAATGGTTAGTGACTTGTATAAACGATTTTAACCTATAGTTAACTAACCAAATTGGTTAATTTTAACCTAAGTATACTTAACAAATACATCCCGTCACCCATTAGTACTTTGCGTTTCCGGTTACGTCGATTTCGCGGAATAAGTCAAATTTGACAGACGACAACTTTTCACTATGGAACCACCGTCTAAAAAACAACGAGTTAGATCAAAAAACTTCTCCCTCACTGAAATTGAGGTGTTAAAATCCTCTGTTATTGATTGCTTCCATGTTATATCATCAAAGCACTGCAACGGTAGCTCTGCAGTTACCAAACGAATTCAAGATCAAGTAAGTGCCATTTAAGTTGTTGACTTAAGTGCGCGACTTGGATAATGCATATGGTTGTTGTATATGAAGTATCTGCTAGATCTATATATCTACTTAAGTCGTAAATTCGGTGAATTGTTTAGTATATGTTTATACGTTCTATGTAAGTTTACTTAAGCTAATTATTACAAATTAATTCTTTATTAAGCATGCAAATAAGTGTTTGAAACAATGCGCGACGATGATGTTTGTCTGATTCTGTTTTTCGATCTTTATAGGCATGGATGAATGTGTGTAAAAAGGTTAACAGTGTCGGTGTGGCCAACCGGTCTGTGACAGAGATTAAAGAAAAATGGCGTAATTTGACCAAAAAAGCCAAAACTGAAGTGACGCAGCAAAAGCGGTCAATGTCACAGACCGGTGGTGGTCCGCCGATACCACTGGCAGATCCCATGTTAGAGGAGATTGCTGGTCTTTTTCAGGGATCTGCCTCTTTTCATGGGATTCCTGGGGCTGGTGATGCAGAAACCACGCTGTTACTGAGTAAGTATTCATTAAGATACATGTCAACTAATTTCTGAAGTGTCTGTCGTCAATCTGACTCGTTTATCCTATGCTTAATTGCGGTATGTACAACTGACTGTATGTACACTGATCTAAAAATAGATTGTTTACATGCACCATGACGACAGTCAATGAAAATTGACCTCGCTAGAGTTATCGTTCGTGAACTTGGAGGCTCTTAAAGGGGAATTACATTTTTACAATATTAACTTTGGTAAAAACGCTATCGGTAATTTAATGCTGAAACGTTTATCAGTAGCAATTCACTTAATTATGAGACCCCTTTAGTTAATAATTATTTTTCAAATCGACCTGTTTGACCTTTTGTATGTTTCAGATTTGTTACTTGCTGCATTAAACGTCTATAATTATAAGAACTATAATCTGAGTTTTGCCTACAATCATACAAGTAGATTCTATGTATACAGTTTTAACTGGTCAATGTCCTTTGTAAATTTGGTTTTGCGTCACTATTAAATATGTGTCTTACTTTATAGCAATATTTTAATTTTCAGCATCACCAGCAGAATGTGTAGGCACAAAGAATACTGACTTTCAACCAGATTTAGCCAATACAGGTACTGATCGAACATTATCTAATATTGTGCATTGTCAAATTAGTTTCGTGGCAAACATCTAATGTTAAACTATTCCTATTTGTGCTAATGTTTTAATAAGATTATTTTATTTCAAACAGTTTTTATTTTAGCAAATTTAGGTGTATTATAAATGTATTTGGATTCTTTTTAATTTCAGTATGTACATCCAACCAATTTGGTTTGGTACAAGACAGTGGGAGTTGTATAACATCGGTATTGTCGGGTAAGTATATTTTCTGCACATTTCTGAATATGACGTCTAACTGCTGATAGTCTTTTTTTTCACGAACATGAAATTTATTTTCAATTGTGATGCTATTTTAAGTGTTATATTTATGAGTATTTAATATCTTACATATGTGTATTCATGGATCAAGCAAAAAAAAGCATATCAATTCATTTTATAGAGATAAATCTGCTGACATGCAGTGACATAATTACATGTATGTTAGAATTAATTTTGCACAATGAATTGCACATATACTGTTTTGTCTTCTGAATTTCAGCCAGCAGTCATAACATGGACTTCTTGCTTGGTGAAAGTGGCCAAAGTGATTCTTTCCCAATTACAGGTACATTTTAAAGACATGTACCCAACAATGTAAAAGCAAAATAAATTTGTAATTAAAACATATTTAACGTCAAATAGGTTAACAATATAATTTTATTAAAATGCCTTTAAATAATTACATATGAAAATATGTATAAAAAACTTAACTCATGTTAATTATTTTTTCATGATACACACGTATATGTATATGTCTGTGTATGTGTCAAGACTTCACTTAGTATAAGTGTTACATGACATTACTGATTTACAAGTTTAGAACATCTTTGACATATATTTTCACTTTTGTGTTTGTTGTGTTTCTCAATCATTGTATGCTGTAGATCGATTTCTTTTAGTAAACTGTCAGCGTCATCGAGCATTCAAATAAAGAATGCTGTAATGTCCATGAGCATGTGACATACATTGTATCTCCATTGAAAAATTGTATCTCTATTGAAAAGCATTTAAAACATATAAATGATAACACTGAATCTTAAATTCAGCACTTTTATTGCAGCATATGCACACACGACTAACAGTTTAACAGTAGTAAAGAATTGCACAGCACACACGACTAACAGTTTAATAGTAGTAAAGAATTGCACAAACATTTTATAACAAACAATACCCTGAGTTGAAAGACTGCAAAATGCATGCATGCTTGGCAGTACGCTTTGAACATGAATTATATCCATTTACAAAGGCAGAAGATTATTTCCAACATATTACACTGCATATTCTATACATGAACACTAACCAAGTTGCGTATTCGCAAAAGCAAAAAAATGTTTGTTAACAACCGAAAAGAAAACATGAAGAATGAAGCATAAGAAAAATGTACCAAATGTTATATATGCATTGCAAGTACTAAAATTCTACACTTGATGACATTCCGCTGCAAAACTTACAATCGATGGACTAACACTGAACCATTGTTTTATGAAACTTTCAGCTTGCATTAACAACACAGAAGATATACAGATCCATGAAAGTGCTGAAAGTCATTCTGTAATTTTTCCAGGTATGTTCAAATAAAAGTTGTACAATACATGTATATAAATCCTAAAACAAAACACATTTAAGAACAAGCAGTCATGCAAAGGTATGAAATCTGCACATACTTTTCAAAATAGTTTGTTAATCATGTACAAATCTGTACATATGAAATTCTTTCAGCATATTAAATGCAGGAATAACTTCAAACAAGAGGGCCAATATGGCCCTATATCGCTCACATGACAATCACTGTTCACTCATTAAAACATTGTTTTGAACGGGTGACCTAGTTTTTGACCCCAGACGATCTATGTTCGAATTTGTCTTACATATCATCAAGACAAACAGTCTGACTAGGTTTGGTGAAGATACGATCAAAATTTGACATCTACAGTGTTAATAAGGTTTTCCTTGTGACCTGGTTTTTGACCCTAGGTGACCCATATTTGAACTTGTCCTTACTATCATTAAGACAAACAATCCGACAAGTTTTGGCCAAGATCCAATTAAAACCATGACATTTAGAGCTTTTACAAGATTTTTACCTAAGATCTGACCTGGTGACCCAGTTTTTAATTCATTTGACTTTACATCAACAATTCTGTTTTGAAAATTTCAGGTAGCAGTAACAAAGGCCATTATTTAGACACTCTTGAAAGTGGTACCAGGAATTCTTTACCTTTCTCAGGTATAAAATGACAATTACACAATTTATATTTGAAAGAAATATTAAATTTACATGTTATGCATAAATGAACAAATTTAAATGTAAACTGACACATAAGTACAAGTACATGTATCATCCATAACACATGTATTCCTTTTTCCCTTTTTCAGCAAATGAACAAATGACTGATGCTATGAATGCAAATTGTACCGAATCAGTAATTACAAACAAGAAAAGGAATGATGAAGAACATATGACAAGCAATGTCTCCAAAAAGTTAGTAAATAAACATTGATATAACCTCCTTGCATGTCACATTATCTTAAATCATCTAAACATATTTCAATAGCAGTATGAAATGTCACAGAGCTGTCACTAGCATATAAATGTAAAAAAATACTTTTCTTACATATAATTACTATAAGTATTACTGAAAAAATACTATATTATGACATAAACTGAAGACTAGTCGTATTGCTACCCATACTTCATAAAAGTTATTTTGTCAAAGAATAGACACACTGGTTTCATTGTTAGCATGGCTTGACAGTAAACTTTTCAAGAGGTAATTTACACGACTACCATCACAGAAAAAGAGGAAGTCACATCAAATTATAGGCAGTCCTCATTTTCATACATGAAATATATGATTGTCATTTTATTTTAATGCCTATCCAGTGTACTTCATTAGAATACAAGTCAATGCTTATTATAAAATTCAGCTTTTGCACAAATTTAAGCAGATATGACAAAAAAAATTGAAGATTAATTTGACTATTTCTTCAGAATGACATGTGAATACTCAAATTGTGCATTAAAAGCAAAAGAAAACAAGAGAGCCATAATGGCATTAAAAACATGAACATTTCACTTTTTTCTAATAGTGAACCTATATAAGTAAACTGTTAAATAATGATTTTATTTCAGTCAAAGAAGTTTAAAAGACCTACAAATGGAATACTATAAATATGCAACAATACAAGTGAAAGAAAAAACCAAGCTAATCAAAGAAAAGACCACATTTTATTCTAATTTAAATGCACAGCTGCCAAAAATGAAGAAATTGTTAGATGACCTATTAAAGAAGGTAACATCTGAAGAAGAAGAATAATTGAATGGCTATTAATGTTATGTTCATGCAATGCTTGTTGCATCTGGCAAATGTGACAGTGTTCAAGACTGTACCCAGCAAACACTTGACGTTGTAAAAACGTTGTACAGACGTTGTACCCTGACGTTGGATGACCGTTGGATTTAGGTTGTAAATGAAAGTTTTTTAGACGTCATTTCCCGACGTCAATACAACGTCGTGTATACAACCAAAATCCAACGTGTTTTCAACCAAAATCCAATGTGTATACAACCACAATCCAACCTGTATACAACCAAAATCCAACGTGTATACAACCAAAATCTAACGTGTTTACAACCACATTCCAACCTGTATATACAACCAAAATCCAACGTGTATACAACCAAAATCCAACCTGTATGCAGCCACAATCCAACCTGTATACAACCAAAATCCAACGTGTATATATTTACACGCCTGTAAGTAATTAAGGTGATTATATCAACAAAACTCAGGGATGTTAAAACAAAGAACATAATGACGCCAGTTACTAATCCTGTATAATTAGTTCTTCATACTATTAAAATAATATTGCTCAATAATTAATATGTCTATAACCTATATCAGAAAGTTCACTTTTAATCTCACAATACAACCTAGTCTAAATTTATCATTTGAAATGTCAAACAAAAAACAAATTTTGTTAACAATTTGGAATATATCTAATTTATTCTTGCAAATTATTACATACACATGTAGACACGAATACCGTACATAATTTTGTATAAACACACAGTAAATGATTATTCAGTGATCATGAACACTTAAAGAATTCGTTTAAATGACATGTACAAAACAGTTAGAAACTAATAAATTAATCCCTCTGGTTTCCTGTCTGTGATTCTGGAGTCTACTTCAGTGGACAGGCCTGGCTGGCATCCTGTTCAGTTTCCTTTGACATAGACTTCATAGTATTTGCTGAAATAGTAAAAGAGCAAGCATATTCAGTCAGCGGGCATTTTCGGAAGTCATTTCATCTATCAAAGCTAGTAATTTTTACTATTTGAAAAATAAACAGTCTTCTGTGTTTCTGTTATCAATCTGCCATGATAAATACATATTAAATTTTTCTAAAGACTGGATTGGTATTTAAACCAAGCAATAAAATCAAAGAGAAAATTACACAAGCTCACAGAAAACTGAACATGCAGAATTTATTCTAATTAATATAATATATACCTAATAATATTCAATATAGGCAAATGCAATCTCAAACGGTATTATTTAGACATGCATTTTGCTATGAGAAAGCCCAGCTTTTTTACTTAATCAGTGTTTGTATGATATTATGTTGTAGTCCTCATACATAATTTTACAACCATGACTGAATTAATTACGGATTATTCAGAAATAAAAAATGATAAATTTACCTTGAACAACGCCAAACAAGCTTGACCTGTAGAATTCCATCGTTCCCAGTCATGTTAAATTTGGACATCAATCTGTAAACAATTATAATAAACTATAAGTTAGAGCAAATGAACATGTATTACTTATTCAAAAATTCTTTAACTTGACACATGAACATTGAAAATAAAACTATATTTATAAGAATTCTATGTAGTATCAACCAGTGATCATAACTCAAAAACACGTACATATATGTCAGGCATAATAAATCCAAACATCCTTCTTAATTAAATCTGAAGCATACAAGTTCCCCACACGAAATGAATAACATAATATTATCTCTCTCAAATTTTCATTAACACATTTCCTACGTGCATGAAGAACATTTGACCTGAGCACTCATCAATCAATTCGGGCACTGGCCAGTGTTGGCAGATGTCAGTAATAAAACCTTCTCTGGAATAGTTTCAAATTAAGTTCATGCTGTTTTTCATGCTCAATTTTGTTGGAAATTAATGGACATTAAGACATGTACATGTAACTGATACCAGAACAGTGATTGTGAATATTTGTGTAGTCTTGAATTTAGACTTTACACAACAGATAGTTTAAAATGTAATTTCACCAGTTTTGTTTAACTTGATTTTTAAAGTGTAACAAAAGATGATCGCACTTTTAAATAAAAATACATTTGACTACCTATAAGCGAACTTAAAAGCGACCAACACGATATTGGGTGCAATCAGTTATGAAATTGATTGATTACTTGTTCGATTTAAAATAAAAGTTTGCTGAATTTCCGATTATATGCATGCATCTACATATGCATCTTTTTACTGACATTTTTAATACTTAAATCACACATTAAATTAAATCATAAATTCCACTTACCTTAAAATCCGAATTTGACAGATCTTTTGAATCTTATCCCGAAATCTTTTCTTGGGACCGTTAATTGAACACTATTCAATATAATTAACCGTTGCTGGTAGTTTTGAATAATTAGGTCTGTCCATTTTCATGTAAATTAAACGATTTTAATCCATTTATTTTGTAGGTTTTATGGAGAATATTTTTAAATTATTGTCGACAAACGTTTCTTTATTTAATTATTTTCAAATAGTTTAGAAAAGAATTATCGTAAAATTCGAAATAACTGGACCCTCGAAGCGACGCCTATCGGTAATATGAAACATTTTAAGGGGAGTAAAATGTCAGAGTGTTTTGCTATTTCTAACTCATCCCTAACATAATAATATTTGCGAAAGAACAAGGTTTATATGTTTTGTTTTTGTTTTTTCATGACAATATTCAATTTTCGTTATGATTTCAACAAAATCATTATCTGACCATAATCCAACGTCATGCAGACGTCTTATTCAGAGGTTGTATAGTCGTCGTGATTCTTACGTTGAATCAACGTTGGATTTAGGTCGCCGACGTCGCGACTTAAATACAACGCATATTCAACGTTGATACAACGTCGGGTGTTTGCTGGGTAATAATCTAATTATTCATAATGAGAAAATAAATATGTTTGAAATGAAGAATTGTCAAACAACACATGAAGTTAAAATGGTAAACTAACTAAAACAAGAATTGAATTATATTTTTTTCCTCCATATATATGTATTATTTTCATTTATGACTGTACTTTTTTGCATAACCGCCTAATGTCTTGCAAAAATATTACTGGCCAATTGTCTGTATTGGATTAGAACAACACACTTTTTTAATATCACAACAAAAGATAATCTAAATTGCGAAATATTATTAATTTATAGTATATGTATATCAACTACACATGACCATGTAGTACTTAATGTTGATTAATACACCATGGTGAAAGTATGTAATACATGCTCAACACTTAAAGTCATACAACTTTGATCAGATTATAAGCACTGTAATAAAATGATGAAATAGACAGATGTCAAAAACAGTAGTATTTCAAAACAAACTGTATGCCAAATTGCCAAATGTACAACAATTCAAACTATGATATACTTGGTAAAGGGATAGAGCACATTACAGAGGGAACAAAATAAGCAACAGATAAGAAACATAGTTCATATGAGATAAGCTGAAAATCCAACAAATTTTAAAAAAAAATACTACATATCTTTGAAAATAATACTATTTATAAAACAGCTGTGTTTTCACTGCAGTCGTGCTATGCACACGTCATAAAGTGACCTCACGCGCTCTGCATATTTCCAGTTTACAAGAGCAAAACTTACAGCGAAATTAGTGTTTTTCAAAGAAAAAAGGCTCGTTTCGTCAGCAATTTTTATATTGGGATAATATTAGCAATTGCCTGTTTTTTTGCATATTTTTTTTATAACAAATGAAGGAAATGTAATGGGACTTTAAAAAGTCATAATGATTAAAAAAATCTGTGCATTTTGTTTTGTATTGTACATAATGTATTATCACAAATTATAAGAGGTTCACTGGAAGAAATTATTTGTAATATGTGCCCTAATCCCTTTACCATCCTGCTGACCAGCATAATTGACACATGGAGGCTGATCATCAAGGTCATTATCGTCATTATGATCTATAACTGGCTCATTCCATCGCAATGTTAGGTTATGCAACACAGCACACGCAATTATAACTTTGCTAATCTTGGCAGGTTTCATACGGATCTGCAAGAAGATTAATTTTTATTACATTTAAATGAGGATACAACACAATTTACTATTTAAGTGATCATAAATTTGAACATTTGATGCAATTTCGCTGGAGTCATAAGCTACATAATGCAAATTTTAAGACTCATAATGCTATGTCAAGAATCAAACATAAGTACTAAACCGTTCTGATATTTCAATCCTTCTCAAAAGATTAATCAATTATTGAAAATTATCAAAAGTTGCTTTTTCATACTTATGTACATACAGTTTAAAATCAAATATTACTTCCTACGACGATATTAAATACAGTTGGTACATTCACTCCTTGTACATGGTAATTCAACGATATATATAATTATATAACAGCGTCAGTGATAATGATGGAAGTTACTCTCATCAATTTAAGCATCAAAGTAATAGTTTCATATAATATCCGTTTTTAGCTATTATGCAACACAGGCATAGCGACAGAAGCTTTTTTTTTATCCATGTAAATGGTGTATAATTGAATTACATAACATATACATGTAGTAACCTTAAGATATAAAATATCATAGTTATTTCATTATGTGCCGGTATCATTATTACAGATAACATGAATCAACCTTTTTTACCCCTTTATTACATTTTTTGATATTGAACATCAATTGAAATTGTTTTTCAAAGTTTAGTCCATTAAACAACGGCATGGTATTGGGCCTTTCTGGAAGTGGACTGTGGGCATTATAAATCCAATTTATAAAAATAAAGGTGACGTAACCAAACCCGGAAACTATAGAACACTTTTAAGCTGTTTTGGGAAACTATTTACTTGCATCATCAATAATATATTAAAACAATATGTTGAATCAAATAATCTGTTACATAATTCTCAAGCTGGTTTTCCTCAAGGTTTTTCAACCCAAGACAATATGTTCATTCTTCAACACTTAATTCAATATATCAATAATAACAGGAAAAAGCTCTTCTGTGCGTTTATCGACCTTAAACAAGCATTTGATACTATTTGGCGAAATGTTTTATGGATGAAAATTAGCAACCTTAATATTAATGGCAAAAGTTTCAATTTCATCAAAAATATGTATAACAATATTAAATCGTGTGTAAAATCAAATTCGAATGTATCAAACTTTTTCCCATGTAATATTGGTGTTAGACAATGTGAAAACCTTTCCCCTTTACTTTTCTCGCTATATTTAAATGATTTACATGACTACTTTAATCAAAAAGGAAACTTAAATGGAATACTTATACCTGATATTGAAAACACAGATGAAATGCAAACGTTCCTGAAACTTTTTATATTACTCTATGCAGACGATACTGTAATCTTAGCAGATAGTGAAAATCAATTACAAAGTGCTTTAAATGTTTATGAAGAATACTGTAATACTTGGAAACTTACTGTCAACACTAATAAGTCAAAACTTTTAGTTTTTTCAAAAGGTAGAATGCCTCAATACAACTTTACATTTAAAAATGAACCTTTAGATGTAGTACAAGAATACAAATATCTTGGAATATATTTCAGCAGAAGCGGGTCTTTTTTCAAATGTAAAAAACATTTATCTAATCAAGCTACCAGGGCTATGTACAGTTTAATTAAAAACTCAAACCGTCCTAACCTTCCTTTAGATTTACAAATTGAAATGTTCAATAAAACTATCAAACCAATACTTTTATATGGCTCTGAAATATGGGGATTTGGTTATATTGATATTATTGAACGCGTTCAGCTCAAATTCCTGAAATTTATTCTTAAACTCAAAAAATCCACCCAAACTATATGGTCTATGGCGAAACAGGATGCACACCACTCTCTTTAGATATAAATGAAAAAAACAATTACCTTTTGGTCCAAAATTTGC
The DNA here is from genome assembly GCA_964023205.1 of Lutraria lutraria. Taxonomy (NCBI): domain Eukaryota; kingdom Metazoa; phylum Mollusca; class Bivalvia; order Venerida; family Mactridae; genus Lutraria; species Lutraria lutraria. Next base: position 24,977,988 of record OZ026844.1, on the reverse strand, counting down.
AATGTATTTGGCACGCAACCGAATAAATTATCTGTTATTGTCTATAAAAATATGCTGAATATTGTAAAAACACATCCGAATGAAACACTGAAAACGAAATTCCCTAGGTTTAATAATATTAAAGAAATACTGATAAAATGTGGTATGGTAAATATATGGACTGAACATCAGTTTTTGAACTGCAAATGGCTAAAAGTTTCAATTAGACAAAAATTGAAAGACCTTTTTCTAAATGAATGGTATTCTTCTTTGGAAAATTCAAGTAATGCTGCGTTTTACAAACTTTTTTAGTGCAAATTTGAAAAATAATCTATTTCATCTTCACCCTTGTCATCTTTACAATACACCATGATTCGATTTCGCACACGAAATCATCACTTACCAATAGAGATTGGAAATTGGTCAAATATTCCTTTAAATGAAAGAATCTGTAATACTTGCAATAAGTTAGGCGATGAATTTCACTTCCTATTTGAATGTTCATTATTTGATTACAAACGTAAACAATTTTTGAAACCTTATTATTACAGACGACCTAATGTTATTAAAACAAATGAACTAATGAATACAAAAAATAAACAAGAATCAGTAAAGCTATGCAAGTTCATTAATAAATACATATTAAATCATTGATAATGCTACTTTATATCACATAAGTTAACTTAATTCTACAAATAATTATTTATGTGTGAGGCATGCTCTTTCTTTCGTTTCAAAAGAGCATGTTCCATACTTTGTTATTATTGGAAATAGAATGACTGTGATTCGTTTGACCTTTCTATGTAAAGGCCTGAAGATAATGGTCTAGTCTTGAATTTCAAACTGACATTTTAAAAAAAATTGTATTTGTAGCAATATCCTTAAATTGAATTCAATATATATTTGAAATCAGTGAAAATTTAAATCTTTGTTGTCGAAGAAGATTAAATCAAAACGATTTATTTTTAATACAAACGGCATATACACATTTTTTAAATGAAAAATATATATGAATATGTATATGAAAATATTGACTCTCTACATTTCCCTATTTTTTTTTTTCAATGTTGGAAAGATTTCATTCATCATTTTCATTTCTTTTGTTTTTTTGTTTTTTGTATATGTAACAATATATGATATCATGTTTGTTTCCTCATTTTGTCATGAAAGTGATATGAGTGTAATAAAGGAATTTTGACTTTGACTTTTGATAATTAACATGCCGATTCTGATTGACAAACCTGATAATTTTACCATATATAAGTTCAAACGACTTTTTCCGCATATGAAATGAATGTTGTGTGTAATAATTAAACTCATATTTAAAAATGACTACATTAACTTTGATGAGCACACGTATGTTATTACGAAGTATTTTGATGTTTGTTTATTATTGTTAGTTATAAAAGAGAGGTTGTTGCTCAAATGAGTAGTACCGCTGTAGAGAGGCTGCACTGTATATTGAATAACTTGTATTTTCCATTGCAGGTGATTGTTGTGGTAGTAGGAGCCAATGATATTCTTTTAACACAAATAATTTAAAAATTGTAGTCTCGGATTGGAAACTTGGATGTTCAAAACCAGACTAATTGTTCTGACTGAGTTGTTTTCGCTGCAGCGCATTAAACTGAACTTAGTTTAAGGCAAATCTGTCCCTTATATATAAGATTCATCATATCAGATATGCAAAATCATTTACGCAACTGTTTTATCAATGAAAAAAAAAGACCATTTCCAAAAATTGTTAAAAATGACGAAAATGCCTGTAAGTGAACCAAAATATTGAATTGTATCGCCAATGCAGATTATCATACGTAAGTAAGTATATTTACAACATAGGTATAAAACATTCAATAAATACATCCGGCTCAATGGTCCTATAAGTCATTATTAAACTATTAGCATCATATCGCATGACAAAACCCTATATAATTGATAACATGAATCGATGTGACAACGCATATTGTAAAATCAAGTGAACATTGAACTCTTTCGGTTTGATTTGAGAGTTGCCTGTTAGAACATGCATTACATTATTTAGATTAATTATGTTTTCACTTAGTGTTGAATACTTTTGTTTCATACTTGGAGAACTTCTCATATACACTTTAATTCATGACTGAGACCGCCACATTACATCATAAAACATACATATAAGCACATGTACAACAAACATGGATTGTATTCACATAATTACTGTTTATATGCATATATTTTGTCGGAGTATATCAGTTACATCATGTGCTATTTTCATTTATATAATACATATATCAACATTATTAATATTGTAATACTTTGCCAACACATAAACAGATTTTCCAATACATACAAGTATATATCACTAGATTCCCAACGGCAACATGTCGAGCCCGCCGTTTAGACAGCTTATGACCTTGACCTTTGAACTACAAGTATGGGTGATGTTCATGACAAATCATTTCATTGAAGTAAACTTTTATACCAATTCATTTCAAAATCCTTGAATGCAAACAGAAGGCACAGCCCAGACAAGGAAAATATATTTGACCAAATGTGTAATCTTGACCTTTGACCTGGGTGTTGCCAAGGACACATGGTCTCATTGTATTATGCCAAGTCATTTTTAAATAAGTCAATGCATAAGGGAGATACAGCCTAGACAAGGTCTATAACACTTTTGATGTTTGACATCTAAGTGTGACCTTGAACTTTAGCCTACGAGCCTTGGTCTTGCGCATGATATATTGTATCATGGTGGTAAATATTTCTGCCAAGTAATTCCAAAATCTACCAAGAAATGACAAAGTTATGAAGCAGACACAAAAAATAAAGCCCATCTTTGACCTTTAACATCGAAGTGTGACCTTGGCTTTGGAGCTATTGACCCTGGTCTTATGTGTGACACACTGTCCCATGGTGTTTAATATAAAGTTATTTTCAAATATGTCAATGCATAAGAGACATACAGCCCGGACAAGATCTACAATTGATCATTTTCGACGTTTGACCTCTAAGTGTGACCTTGACCTTTGAGATAGAGACCTGGATCTTACGCACTGCACACCGTCTCATGGTGTTTAACAATTATGCCAAGTTATCTTAAAAAGTTTCTACGCATAAGGGAGATACAGCCCGGACAATGTCTATTTAATGCTCATTTTTTATGTTTGACCTCTAAGTGTGACCTTGACCTTTGAGCTAGAGACCTGGATCTTGCGCACTGCACACCGTCTCATGGTGTTTAACAATTATGCCAAGTTATCTAAAAAAGTGTCAATGCATAAGGGAGATACAGCCCTGACAAGGTATATAATGCTCATTTTTGACGTTTGACCTCTATGTGTGACCTTGACCTTTGATCTAGAGACCTGAATTTTGCGCACTGCACACCGACTCATGGTGTTTAACAATTATGCCAAGTTATTTTAAAAAGTGTCAATGCATAAGGGAGATACAGCCCGGACAAGGACCCGGACGGACACACTAACTAACTAACGTACAGACACGAAACCGCCATTATGGCGACTATGTCGAGCTCATCGCAAGCGGGCTCGACAAAAATGATCAATCCAGCACACGCATGATATCTTACACACTTACGTGTACACTAAAAAGCCGATTATCGCGGCCCGTGAAAAAAATGAAAAATGCGTCTACTTTAACTCATTTTAAATCGCGTTTTACTCCATCAATTTTAAATGTCTTTACACTTATGAAAACTAGATTACAATAACTTTTTAACCATGTAGATTAAAAATATATATATTAACAAATAAAAAAGATAAGATGGGGGCCATGTTTTCCGAACAAAATTTTATGGGCGATAAAAAAAATAAAATAGGCTAAGCCTATGGAACGGGGAAGTCGAGTCTATTAGAAAGGAACGACAACTCTAGGTTGAATATTCTGGGTACGGATAGTACCATTTCTTAAATTGAGTCCGGGTAGTACCATTTTCCTTTTATACTACTAAACCTGAGTAATACTGACTTCTGAAGCTAAATATTCTAAAACAAACTAGAAACTGCTACCATATACACTCGGTATATTCCCTGATGCGTTAAAACAGTGAGATAAAGAAGTTTTGCCATGTTTATGACATTTTATAAGAAAAGTACGGAGCGTATCACGCACAAGTCAAAACTTATCCCGTTTTCAGGCCTTTACTAAAGAGACTTACTACAAACCATTTTCACGAAAACATAATATACAACAGTAAATCCTTGGTGCGCGATATCATTTTATATCAATTTGACGATTTCATGCAGAAATAACTAAATCTAATTTTGAGTCGAGGAGATATTGTCAACAAAAGTGTACGATGTGTATCCATTAGCAGGTGGTCGATGACGTAGTGTACTACCATTGATAAAATATAAGTGATTAATTATATTCGCGGGCCCCGGTCTTTGACTTCCCCGTATTAATATCCAACAAGAAACAAAAAAGTTAATAGGGGACCATGTGTTCCTTTAATTTTATACTAAAATCTAGAGGTGCGCCATGTTTTATACCTGCCCAGATTCCGATAAAACTGGTTTCCGCGTGGTTTCCTGTCTTGCTCAACTCGTACCTTAGTGAAGTGGTCCCCTGGCTTTGATCCAAAAAAGTCTAGTACAAAGGCCCATACCAAAAATGCCTATATATTAGTTAAAAGAGCACATTCTTCTGTGACGCTGACGGCCGGAACGTACTTTTTCATATCTCATATTCAGTTTCTTCCCTTTATGTTAAATGATTAGAGTTAAAACTATTCAGACCTTGTTTTAGAACCTCCAAAAGTATATATATGGCTAGATATATTTACAATCACTTAATTAACGAATGATTCGACGTAGGCTGATAATATTATAGCGTACGGGTGATGGAAAACTCGTACACGGAAGTTCAGTTATTGAATGCTTATTGAAAGTTGTGCAAGGTAGGCGCTTGCATATGTCACAGAGAAATACGAGGATTGGCGGTAGTTACCGAAAGGTATTAGCCAATGAAATCGCTGCAGGTGGTATATAAACCATTGTCGCTGGAGAAATACTTAAGTATCGTTTATACTCACGTGAAAGCAACATCTCTGTTTCAATTGACGGGGGCATTGTACAAAATCTGTCTACTCGGGTTCTCATAGAAAGCTTAGCTATCGTGAGAGAGTTACAGATTAGCTAGTCTAGATACCGGGTCGTCGTCGAAAGATACAGCTGAGTTGGAACTTGTATTGTTAACTACGGGTTTGTAGTATACAAGTTGTACATAGCGCAAATCTTATTGCGCTCCGACTCATTTAGACTGTAGTTGATTGTCTATTTGAGGGTATATAGTTCTATACAGTAGGTATAGGCTGGTATCCAACAGTCTGTGTTGGATGGTATTAATTTGAAGTCTGGTCCCGTGTACATGCATTGTATATTTAGTTTAAGTTCCATCCAGTCGTTTGTAAATATTTCGTATATCTTTTGTTACCAATCAATTAGCCAAGGTAGGCCCAAGGAAAATTAGTATATCTAACTGTATATATTGAGTTAATATTCAACATATTTGTATTAACGTCAGCTACAATTAGCGTGACGTAACACTTTCAACAACGTTATTCATGATGTTCGAACTTTACTATATTGCAATTTTGTGAAAAATAATGTGCAATGACATATTATTTTTATATTTTATAATTGCTCGTTAACATCTCCATACTATTAATATGTTATTCATTAGTTGATTGAATCTACTTCCGTTTACCAAAAATACACTGAAACATAGTTCTGGGTCAAAATTACGGATGAAAAACGGTCGTATTTTTAGTGCTTAACGTTCCCCCAGGAAAATAGTGACGACAAAACCCTATCAAAACTTACATGAGCTTATTAATTACAGCAAATTCACATCGTGAATACAAATGTTTGATTATTTCTTCTTACATTTAAAAAATGATCTTCATGGCTAGGGGCCTTTTTGGTACGAGCCTTATTGGTTTGGGGCCTTTCTTGACCCCAGTCTAAGCAATAATTGAAGGCTAGCGTAGGTTTTCTACTGATATCTTCTTAATTATAGTTCAGATATAAGAAACGCATTTTTAGCAGCCTTTAGATATGGTTCCATTATGAAATAAATGAACGAGTAGATAAAAAGGTGGAGTTCCATTAGCTCGACGTCCGTTTAGGCACCTCTTACAATGTATACATGTACATAAATATGTTATAGTATACGTTTAGGCACCTCTTACAATGTATACATGTACATAAATATGTTATAGTATACGTTTAGGCACCTCTTACAATGTATACATGTACATAAATATGTTATAGTATACGTTTAGGCACCTCTTACAATGTATACATGTACATAAATATGTTAAGAATGGGGAGGCAATATTATGCATAAATGTATTATAAAAAGGATTAATACTATCATGATTAACATTATCTTTAGTTTCAGTTCACTTTATTCACAAAATCGGTATAAAATAATTACATGCCTAAGGTGAAATTTATATTATAATAACAAACATATACATAATGCTATAATATTTAGTGCTATATGTCATCGTTGCACAGAAGATTAACACATTCGAGGTTCAATTAAGAGCTAGACCGGTTGGTATTTTAACATCTGGGCCCATTGAAGATATATAGATTTATTCAGCATATAAAACACATGGTATGGTACAATACAAGATATAAATGTTTTAAATATCGCATTGTTACAAAGACTAGAATAATACATATAATGAAAGGCAATATGACATATAATACTAATACATTTTTAGATGTACCAGTACATGTATATATACTCAGGACGACACAAAAAGGGAATGTGAATTTCCTTATTTCCATTGTGGTCCTGTAATAATAATGACATGTCCTAGCAAGGCACAACAAATTTGTAATAATGATGGTTAAAGTGATCAAGTTTAACAGGAGTAAAAGAAAAAAAAAATATGACTGCACAGAACTAGTTGGAGTGAAATATTCATTCATGTAAGAAGGGGCAGAACATGAATGTATTTTAAAAACATGATTCAGAGTGATTTGATCCACTCTTTTAGCAACGGGTAACCAGCCTAACTGTAAAAACACTCTGTAATTATACGACTTCTTTGATCTAGCCGAAGTACAAATCTAATGATCTTGTTCTGAGTAACCCGGAGCCGTTTTTCAGATTCTGAGAAATGCCATAATACCATACAGAGCAGGCATAATCCAAGTGACATTGGATCAAAGACATGATTAGCATTTTCTTAATGTACAGTGATAAATACTTTTGCTTTCTGTACAGAAACCTTGGTCTTGCAATTGCTTTTTTAATGATTGACGTAACCATAGTTTCAAAGCTCAGGCACTGATCTAATGTGGCTCCATTTTTGCCTCATTATATAACTTTACAGCTTCAATTTCATTTTCTGTTACTATTAAGACATTATCAACATAAATGACATTTTTCAGTTTATGAGAAGTTTCACCTTTTTTATTTGTCTAGATGTGTTTCAATAGTTGCTCCCAAAATGAACGGGCTTGAAATAACACCAAAAGGTACACGACAAAATCTATATTCTTGTATATTTCTTGGATCTACAGATGGATTGTTTATATCTTTCAACCACACGAATCTTGTAACGTCCTTTTGACTTGGCTGTGAACCGATCTGTAAGAATGCTTTTTCAATATCTGAAACTATAGCAATTATTTGAAGTCGAAACCTCATGAGTAGGCCACATAAATCGTGTAACATATAACTGGTCCTCGAAATAAACATTCATTGAGACTCTTGTATTTTTGCTTGGTTTTCGCAGAAGCATCATATACAACACCAAGCTTAGTTGTAGATTTCTGTGGTGTGACAACAGCATGGTGTGGAATATAATGTTGTATTCCGTCTTTGGTAAACTTATCTACTTTTTCAACTAATCCTTTGTTTATCTGACCCTGTATTACCGAGTTATACTCTTTCATAACATCCTGTTTTTCTCTAATTCTATTCACACACGATTTTGATCTACCATACGCAAGGTCTTAGTTCACAGGTAAGTCTGGATGCTCCTCTTTCCAGGGCCAAATCACATGGTACCTATCACCATCAAACATAATTGTTTCTTTGAAACATTTCATAGCCTTTTGGAACATTCAAGCTTTAGATGAATCTAAAGCGATTGGATTATCTGTCACTCCAATAGCTTCAATGTTCCAAAAGTCTTGTAAGTCAGGTTTTGATGCAACTGATCTATCTACATTCTGAAACACACCACTTTCTGTTATATCCATTCCATAGGTAAGAACTAGCATACTAGTATCATTAGTTTAGATCCTAGAAGAAACAGGCCTGCTTGAACTTCTATCTTTTGTGAAAGAATAAGATCGAGGTAATAGTCATTACCAATTAACATTTCAATTCTTCATTAGGAATAGTATCAGCTAGGTCAATACTTTCAACTAAATGTTTTAAATTTGAGTTTTTTTGTTAAATCTATTTTTTTTCTTTGAATATTTCCACTGATCACTGGAACAATAATTATTTACTGTTAATGACATGAACTCGCCGTTGTTTAACTTCAAGTTTAACTATGATGTTTTAGTCTTTATTGGTTTGTCACTCCCGAAAGTAACTAATTTTATTTCTTCCTGTTTTGTTTACTTTAGCTTTAACTGATCTGCAAGCTTTTTTGTAATGTAAGTTCTTTGTGAACCACTGTCTAGCGAGACTCGAACGTTTCTTGATTGGTTTTTATCCTGATTTGTTACTTCAGCTCTCGCTGTCTGCATGAGTACTATTTCACTCGCGGAAATCATAGCTTTTTCTTCGAATGTAGCACACGTGTTTTGTTCAACATAGGTGTCTTCAAAGAGGCTTACACTTTCCCTTTTTTGATACTTTTCAAACTTCTCTGGGCACAAACTGCGATGATGAGCGTTATATTTACTGCAGTAGACACACGTTTTGTTCCTCATTCTTTTTCCATATGGTTGTCTCTCAAACATCGAAAACAACTTCCTATGGTTCTCCTTTTTCTCTCATCTATATATAGTTCTATATTTCAATTATTCATCACTGAAATGTTTCTTGTCACAATATCTACAGTAATCTCTTCTTACCACGTTTGGTTTTGAAGTTTGTTGCTGACTTACCAATAGCGATTCCGCAGTGTTTGTTTGTTTGTTTATTTTCATAACTATTTGGCTGATTAGCCTTTTGATTGTTTTTATAAAATGGTTGTTTGTTTACACTTTGATGATTTGGTTTGCTTCTTTCGTTATCTGGATTACTCTGAGCGTGTTCACAAGATACTACATATGCACGAAGTGTATTTCTGAGCGAATCTAACGTCCACGTCGTAGTTGGTCCTTTCATAAGTTCTAATTGACGAAGTACTTCTTTTGTTAACTTTGACCTAATCACACTCACAAAGATATTTTGGTTAACACTTTCCTTCAATAATAGACTTCTTAGATTTTTCTCAATAGAATCCAAAAACACTCGAAGACTTTCCTGTGAGTTGTTAACTAGGGTGATATTCATTAACTCACTGTAATGTAGGTCGATAGCTTCTTGTTCATTTCCGAATCACTCCTTTAGAATGCCAATAGCCACCTCATAATTTTCATTTGATGAAGCTATTCTGCTAACAGCACGTCTTGCCTCTCCATATAATTTGCTTAGTAAATAGTTGAACTTTTTGCTATTTCGGAATCACTTCCTTCCACAGCATTTATTAATTTATCCATTTGTACTTCTAATTTTGAACTGTATGTTTCCAACAGTCCAAAACACATATTTGCACCTTGAACACACACACTTTTATTTACCTTTGTTATGTCACTTTTTGGGATAACCTACGCGTTGGTAATCTCTTTATCCAATATATTTCTGTATTTCGTTCGCACAGCTTTCATTGACGGTACACTATAGCCATCTTCTTTTTATGTACTTATTTATTTCGTACTTTTTCACTATCTTATTTATCTATTTTTCTTTTTATTATTTGTCCCTCTTTTTCACTTGAACAATACTCCGGGTTTGCTTACTTTTTGTTTTAGTCACATATCACATATGTTGCACAATACTTTCCTTTTTTCTGGAATTCATTTCACGTATGCACTTGTTAATGTATTTATTCACACTTCATTTCTTTCGTTTAAATTGCATAATTGAGGAGCATAGAATATTACTAAGAGCATAGTAAAATAAACAACTGAGTTACGTCATGGTTTTTCTAGACGAATTATACTTATGAGTATTAATTTATTATAGCTGTTTGCGAGTATATAGTGTAGTGTCTAATACTAGTTTGGCTAATCCTGGCCATTTGATTGGCTAATGGTGATGACTGAATCTATTAATAGTTGACAGGTAAGTAAATCATGAAGGCATTGCCTAGATAAGTTGTTGTGTGGCTATTTGAAGTTCAATGTGCTTGTATGATAGTGCTCAGATTTATGGTGAATTCGTTAACATTTAGGGTTGATTCTATTTGATTGATGTAGGGTATGATATAACCACGTGCTTGTGAACTATATACATGAATGTATTCATTTGTCAAATACTCGTGATTGTCATTATAATGTGTATTACTCATATCATGTAAATAGTTCATACTCTCCTTAATGGAGGATTGAATAAAATACACAGACAATTTCCTTTATGAAAAAAGCCACTTCATACAAATAAACATGAACCAATATATATGTTTCTTGTAATTCGTCTACCTATAACGTTTTGTTATAGTCTTTCTTGTTATAACTAAAGTGTTTATCTAACAAAGTTTGTGCATATCGTGGTTTATGAAATACACATGGCTGCTCCTCATAAATTACATAATTGAGGAGCATCAACGATTATTAACAAGGGGCACAACGTACAGTAACTGTTTATGTACTGTAAGCGAGAGAAATTGCTGTTTATTTCCAACATGGCGGATTTATGTGTAAATTTGGAAGAATTTGACGCTTTAGCTGGTAAGTTAATTTATTTACAGTTTCACACTTTAGAAATATGCGCATGTTGTGGCGCAATCATTTCTCTATCCAATGTTAAAAGCTCGACTGTGAATATTTTGTAGTTTCTTAGAACACTCAAAGGTTTTGTTGACAATTGGAGTGATGCTGCAAAATTCAACCCTTATTTTGATGATTTCGGGCTTTATTTTTCACATGCAATGGAACTGTAGCTATCGGCATGCTTAAAAAGGCAGTTTCTTTTTATTGACTATAAGTAAGGCCAATGTCGAATTGGATACGGCTGTAAATTTTAACTGTAAACACCACGATAACTGTTTAAATTCACTGTAAGCACCAAATCAACTGTTTATACATATTTTTAATACAATATTTCATCAACGTCAATTTACATTTACGCTAATTCCATCATTAAAGTAACATCGTCATACGAATATATGCTATTTGTATACTGTTTTAAGTAGAGCTATATGTGTTCAGTCTGGTCATAAGTTTCTTTGTGTACTCACGCTAGCATAAGTATGTTTTCTTTGCATTTTTTAGTGTGGAATAATGTCCTTTTCTAACGATATTTAAAATACAGTGAAATAGCGGTAATTTTTAACATTCATCTATACTTAGTCTCGACCTGACTTATATAGTTATTATCAAAGCGTTTTAGGATCATGTAAACATTACAGTACTAGAAACCTAAATACAAACTTGAGTTTTTCAGATTAAGTGCCGAAAATCGAAAAGTTTAAGGTTTCCCTGCCCCATTACATGTACAAAATAGTATAAATGCAGTCGAAATACACCGTTGTTCAAACCTTTGTTTTTTTCCCGTAAGTATCCCTTAAAGAGGGAATTGTTAATGAGGCTATATCTTATTAATACTGCTTCTGGTCATTTCTGTGAGATCATGTTCTTTGTTTAGATGTATAACTAGATTTGTTAATTATAAAATATTATCTCGGACGAGTTTACTTTTTACTAGCCCAATCCATAAGCTTGTGAGAGTACGGACGTGCGCGCGTGTGAGGGAGGACCTTAATTATAAGGGGGTCAGCCCAATTATCTTTAGTATCGTTGGTTTCCCTTGTCAATTTTCTTCCCAAAGTTGTAGCCGACTGTTTCACAAAGCATCATTACACTCTTTGTTTTCAGAAAATGTCATCATCAGAACAGACTACAAGTACACATTCTCCTAAAAACGAATGTGCAATATTTCGAAGGACGTTTGTCACAAATTGTTGTTTGAATCTTCATCTAACACTTCATTCAGAAGCTAGTTACGACTGCTCACGGTGTGCTAAAGTGTTTTATTCAGACAAGGCACTCGCCCATGCAACATCAGCAAACGCATGCTCAACAGAAGCACGTGTGCTGACAGTGTGGTAAAGACGACAAATCTAAGCAGTGGATGTTGATTGTCAAGTGTTCTTTTTTGTTGCATGATCACACTGAAGTAACAATTTTGTATTAATTGTTGTATTTAAAGTTGACTATTTTTTCTATCTCAACTAGTTGTGATTATACTCATTATTCAGGGAATGTTGTTTGTTGTTTCATATTATAATGAAACCTTTTATTTTTTGCTCGATTAACAAATAATTTGAAATAAAAAGTTAACAATAAACTTTGTTGTTTGTTTGTTTATTTTCTCTGTACACAATTGTAATAATGATCTGAAAAAAAGAGAGAATAATATCAACTTCACTTGTTACAATATTATTCGCTAAATTTTAACAGCATTGGGCCACGTATTACCAAGTAATTGTATCAGTCAATATGCTGCATGCATGCGGTATGTGAACAATACTAGTAAGTATGCCGTAAGTATTTATTTCCAATGTGTCACTGCACAATATCCATAAGTTCATCTGATGTTACACCTAGCCTTAGTGATGAGAAGATCTTACTTTCGTCAACCTTGTATACGTAATTGGAACGTACAGAATGAACTCCTCTTGGCACATTAGCGATCCCACCGATTTTTCCTTTTTTGTGTGTGGCTTTCGTATATCGAAGTCATGGCTCCTGAAAAAAAAAGAATGAAAATGACTCATGATATCAGTAATACGAAAATAATACGAAATTGTTGTTGTTTCTGTTAATAAAAATTGCAAACATAAAATTTCTTTTTTAATTATTATTTTATAAAGAGAGTAGATCTAATTTGTCAATATTAGATATTGCAACCAACCTAACAGCAATGGTTTCAGCGCATGTTTTTTTTAAATAATATTGCTTATTACTATAACATGTAGTTTCAAACGAAAAATCGTTTGATAGAGTGTATTCAGTATGATTAAAATAGAACTAGTGTTTATAAATGAAAATTGACGTTGTTGAAATATTGTATTGACAATATGTAACAGTTTATTTGGTGCTTACAGTGAACATAAACACTTATCGTGGTGCATTGGTCAGACTTATGATCAATAAAAACAAACTGCCTTTTTAAGCATGCCGATAGCTACGTTTCCATAGCATGTGAAAAATAAAGCCAGAAATCATCAAAATAAGGGTTGAATTTTTCAGCATCACTCCAATTGTCAACAAAACCTGAGTGTTCTAAGAAACTACAAAATATTCACAGTCGAGCTTTTAACATTGGATAGAGAAATGATTGCGCCACAGCATGCGCATATTTCTGTGTGAAACTATAAATAAATTTACTTACCAGCTAAAACGTTGTCAAATTCTTCCAAAATTACACGTATCCGCCATGTTGGAAGTAAACAGCAATTTCTCTCGCTTACAGTACATAAACAGTTGCTTTACGTTGTGTCCCTTGTATTAAGAAGCAAAGAAAAATAAACTGTTTACTTATTTTAGTAAAGGAGATGTTTGCTAACAAAAATAACATTTTTAATAAAAAAAAGAATCGTGGTTTCACGACAAACGTTAAGAAAAAGGCTAAATCCCGATACTATTTCTTAGTGAAATTATAAATGAGCCGCAAAGCACAAAAACAATTCTGGAAAAAGGTAAATAAATTCAGAAGCAATAAAAGTAGTGCATCTGTAGATATTGATACTGACCAATTTTCGACATATTTTAATGAAATTTAGATAACAGCAAAATGATGCATCGGGTGAAGTTAATTTAAACTGGTCGGGATTTGAACAGGGAAACCTGATTAATATAGAATGTTTAGATAAACCATTTGATGAAAATGAAATATGTAAATCCATACCCGTATCCATAGTCTAGTGAGAAATAAGGCCCCGTACGTGTTATGATAAGATAACGTGTGACTTTTTTATTGATGAAAACAATTTAATTTAAAGCACCATGCATATCTTGTAAGAATTGTTAACAAACCATACGATTCTGGAGTGTACCCTGAATCTTGGACAAGGGGTATTATGATTGTACCCATTCACAAAAAGGGAGACAATCAGACATATCTGATCCCTCTAACTACAGATGGATTTTTCTGATCCATACGATGGCCAAGATTTTTCGCGAAGGTGTCTAATCTCTCTTTTGACCTATATTTCTTGGCATGACGTATAAATTATTCAGCAGAAATTCCTCATTCCATTGGATGATTCAGAGGAAACCTTTCCTTCCATTGGCAGTGTGGGGAATCCACGTGACCTAGTGACGTCACAATGTTATCTTAACAAGCGCGTTTTCTGTCATCTGGACCAGGAAAACATTACGTAAGTGTATTATTTTTCGTTTTCTTCTAAAGCAACATAAGCGTGCTTTAAAAAAAATGAAGCCTTTTCTAAATATGATCATAAAATATATAATAAGCACTATATGATGTAATAACTAGTCTTAGGTGTATTGTCCTAATACAAGCTATTATCCTGCCAAATTTTTACAATGAGTACTTTATTTATTGCAAAGTTCGTTTTTTAAGTTCGTAGTTTGATGTATGCCCAATGGGGTAACATAATGAAATGGTCATTTTGACATGGCATGATTGCTTGAGAGTTTATGATAAGACATACCTATAGGGATTTTTTGACAACCATTTTTGGGGAAACTCTACCTTGTAAGCCTTATAGACACAAACTAATCATGTTGTGGTTAATATTTTTGGCTCTTTTTATCCAACAATTGTATCAACAGTTGAAAAATGATAATTTTACATCAAAATTAAGCAATATCGTACAAGTAATTCCATTTTGTATCATTTGAACCAGAGTTTTCCAAAGTGTACGAAATCAAACAAATGAGCCTATATTTTTTTTTAATCACAAATGTACATAACATTAAACATATTCCCTACATAGCTTATGTCAATGTTTTGTTGTATATTCTTGCTTTGAGGAACTGATGGTCTGTATTGATTTTTACCATCAAAATTAGAATGTCCCAAGTGTACACAGCTTTGGCACTAAACAATTACAAGTGTCAAATACCATGCAACATTCATTACACTTGAATAATTTGTGGAATCAGTCAGTATCAAGTTTACATTATTCATGAAATATGATTACATGGCTGTGAAGAAGAATTTTGTTACGTTTTTATTGAGCAATGTCGTTTTTTAATTAAACTGATTTTTTTAACTTTTGTGATTAAGTCAATTCATGCAGATAAACCTGACAAGCTGTTCTATTCTTGAATGACCATTCGATTTCTTACTATCAATCATTTATGGTATTTGTTACAAGATACCCTAAAACATGTACTTTATGTACACTCGGGACATAAAAATAGGAACAATCAATGTCATCATGTGTTCAGATCCACAGTAATCAATGAGCACATATATTTTGCATACAATGTATGATTGGCATAGTATGTTACACATCCCATCAAATGATTTGATGGCATATTTGGTGTACAAGCATGACACATTGGTGGTAAAATGCCCCTTCAGAACTAGAAATAGAATTTCGTAGCAAATAAATGAATAGAAAGTTAGAAGAGGCACAGAATAATTTATTATGTAACAATAGATAAATATATAGATGAAGTCAGATCCTGATCAAGTACAACACCTAAGAACCAAGAAAAGAAATGAAAACATCAATTGCAAGGTAAGGGTACTGAAAAAGAGATAGACAGATCCAAATTAAAATAAAAGAGGGGTGAAAATGGAAGTACATACAGGAACAAAAAGAAGAAAGAAATACAAGAACTGAAACCAGCAAAGCCCAGCTGAACAGATTGAGAGAAGCCAGAGGAGAAGAACCATTATATGACTTTTATCATCTAGTAGAAGCAGACAGAACACAAAGGATTCCAAATAATGGGCTGAAGCTGTACTTCTTCTAGATGTAGTTAGACATATCACACCAAGACGATCCTGGTTGAATCTGTCAGTGAGATCAAAAGTCCTGTGAATACTGCCACATTGCACTAGTATAAATTTTAAGAATTTCTTTTAATGTTATCAATTTTGGGTGAAACTCCAAGCTGTAAAAACTTAACAGTACAATAATTATAATTTTGACACATAATTGTTAAATTCCATGAATGATGAAATTTACATGAATACAATGAATATCCTAAGAGTACAGACATGTTTATCACATCAGTATCTTAACTGTATTTTCTGTTTTGAGTTTGAGTATGCCCATTTCAAAGATATTTCAATCACTATGGGCCTTTACTGTATTAGACCCTGGAATCAATAACCAGTACCTGTAAGTAACTAATCTCAAAAGTTGTCTCTATCAGTTTGCCATTTTACTCACTTTCTACCATACAACAGGGATTATTTGCAAATGATACATACAGGGCTACATATTAAATGACTACTGCTTTAAACAGCCCCTAAATTACAATGATGTAGGGCAAGGAGTCAGAAAACAGGAATTACAAGATGTGACTGTGCAGGTTTCTACCTGGATCTGGTATTGTGTCTTGCTCTTGCTCCTGTCAATCCTGCTCTTGCAGCCTACAAAAAATATCAAACAATAAACATATTGAAAATAGTCATTTTTACAGTCTTCACTTGTGTGCAGCACTTCTCTTTGGCGTTTTTTCCGCAATCAATTGACACAGGTGTGGGAGTATGGGTTGGTGTTTGTGAACATTGCTTGATTGACTTGATTTAAGCTGTTTCCACAATATTTCTTTTGACAATACTTTTGGGAAGGTTTAATCTCTCTAAAGATAATATGTCTTCCCTTAATAGTATTAAGTAACTAAAATTGCTGTAAAAGGGCCATGACTAAGAAATCAGTATCATAGATTTCAAACACAAGTATAGTAAAATAACTATATTATAGAATTATGATGAATGAAAAATAGAGTTCTGTCGAAGAAATGAGTTTATACTTTTTCAGTGGTTACTCATTATAAAGTGCTATAGAAACATTTTTTAATACCTTCTGTAACGTGTACCGAGCGCAATACACTTAATACAATAATCACCAACCCTATAACCGGGCTGTAACTCAATATATACAGTAAGATATACTAATTTTCCTTGGGCCTACCTAGGCTAATTGATTGGTAACAAAAACAATATACTATACATACAATATTTACAACGAATGGATGGAACTTCACTATATAACGTAATTCATTACACGGGACCAAACTTATAAAACTAATGGCGTTCAACACAAACCACTATTCAGAACTACATGTATCCTCACATAGACGATCAACTACAGCCTAAATGAGTTAGAGCGTAACAAGAGTTGCGCCACAACTTCTATACTACGAAGCTCGTAGCTGACGATAAGTTCCAACTCAGCTGTATCTTTCAACGACGACCCGGTATATCTACCAGCCTATACCTACTGTATAGAACTATATACCCTCAAATAGACGATCAACTAGTACAGTCTAAATGAGTTAGAGCGCAATCAGATTTGCGCCACAACTTATATATACTACCAAGCTCGTAGCAGACGATAAGTTCCAACTCAGCAGAATCTTTCGACGACGACCCGGTATATAGACTATCTAATCTGCCACTCTCTCACGATAGCTAAGCTTTCTATGAGAACACGAGTAGACAGATTTTGTAGCTGTAATACGGACAAAGCCCCCGTCAATTAATAAAGTGAAGTTGCTTTCACGAGAGTATAAACGATACTAAAGAATTTCTCCTGCGAAAATGGTTTATATACCACCTGCAGCGCTTCCATTGGCTAATACCGTTCGGTAACTACCGCCAATCCTCGTATTTCTCCGTGACATATGCAAGCGCCTACCTTGCACAACTTTTAATAAGCGTTCAATAACTCAACTTTCGTGTACGAGTTTGCCATCACTCGTACGCTATAATATTATCAGCCTACGTCGAATCATTCGTTATTTAAGTGATTGTAAATATATCTAGCCATATATATGCTTTTAGAAGGTTCTAAAACAAGGTCTGAATAGTTAAATCTAATCTATTTCGATACGAATTACAAATGCTAATTTAACATAAAGGGAAGTAACTGATTATGAGATATGAAAAAGTACGTTCCGGCCGTCAGCGTCACACTACCCACGCCTCCGGTTACATGCGTCCCGCTTGTATCATATATACAACACGCTGATCAAAGTAACTATGTGTCAAAGTCACACACACAAAAAAAAACACATCAATATCAGTCCCATATTTCTAACTATGAAACTCAATCAAAACATACTTTCAACTAAAACATAATAATTAAGTTCCATCCTCCACTATCCGTGAACATTAAAACAAATATACATTTTGTACATTTCTACAGCAACATTATTTACAACATGTCAAAGTTACATCTTTCACTACATGTGATAATCAAAAACAACAATTAACTTATCATAATTCTAGCAAATGCTATATGTATATTTTTTTTTTGTATATTTTTTTTTTAGTTTCTTTTCATACTGAAAATACTGTACACAAAATCTTGCAACTATACAGGTTCCTTAACTTTTCTACCAAATCTGTTGGTAGTTACAACTCTCACATAACCGGGAGAATCGTGATTCCTATCGGCTCTCTGAAAAGCTTCAAGTTCGACAGCGTGTCTCACAGCTTCATTTAGAGATGCTGGTCTAGCTTGTTTGATTCTTAGCCTCATATCTTTGCTTACCAAAGAATCGACGAACTGTTCCATCGCAAGTGTTTCACGCACATCAGCTGGAGCAGACGGATGTGCTAGATTTGCCAACCTGCGGATGTCTTGTCCGAGCTCTGACAATGTTTCTGTAGCTCGTTGTCGCTTATCTCGCAGTTGTGCTCTGTATAACTCTGTCTGATTAGGAGGAACAAATCGTTCTTCAAGTGCTTTGGACAATTTCTCATAATCTTGCTTATTTCCGTCTAAATTTCCAAAAACACCCTGAGCTTGGCCACGTAGTGATACAGCTAAATATAACCCAGCCTGTATCACAGTCCAACCATTCAATTCAACGCAAGCCTCAAAATGTGCTTTATAATCTATCCATGAGCTCGACCCATCGTATGTTGCTGGCTTGATAAAGTTCTTCGACTTTTTGACGCTTTCAGTGCTTTGATTGTTTACAGACGCAGTTTCATCCATTCTAACTACTTTCGGCCTCTTTGTTACAAATTCGTCCCATTCATGAACTGAAGCCTCAGCATTCATTAGCTCTGACTTGTTTACTGGTGTTGTTACTGTTGGTAATTGTTGTACCTTACTTTTTGAACCAATATCTTGCTGACCATACGGCGTACTGCTAGCTTGTGGGTGTGGGAAAGATACTTGACCCACGCTAGTTGATACTTTAGGTTGGGGGTCTGCATCTAACAGTCTCATTGTTGTATCAACCTCTCTTTCCAACGATTCAATTTCTAACTTCAGCCTAAGCACCCTGTTTTCACGCTTCAACTCCGCTATCTGACGTAATGAATCAGAAAGATCCATAGAGTAATCTATATCCGACATCTTAGTTTAACTACTAAGTATCTAATTAATATAAACAATGACCTTAGATAAATGCCGGTCAGTACGTGAGTCCTAACTTACAAAGTTAGTTGTATCCCACCGCTGCCACCAATTGTAACGTGTACCGAGCGCAATACACTTAATACAATAATCACCAACCCTATAACCGGGCTGTAACTCAATATATACAGTAAGATATACTAATTTTCCTTGGGCCTACCTAGGCTAATTGATTGGTAACAAAAACAATATACTATACATACAATATTTACAACGAATGGATGGAACTTCACTATATAACGTAATTCATTACACGGGACCAAACTTATAAAACTAATGGCGTTCAACACAAACCACTATTCAGAACTACATGTATCCTCACATAGACGATCAACTACAGCCTAAATGAGTTAGAGCGTAACAAGAGTTGCGCCACAACTTCTATACTACGAAGCTCGTAGCTGACGATAAGTTCCAACTCAGCTGTATCTTTCAACGACGACCCGGTATATCTACCAGCCTATACCTACTGTATAGAACTATATACCCTCAAATAGACGATCAACTAGTACAGTCTAAATGAGTTAGAGCGCAATCAGATTTGCGCCACAACTTATATATACTACCAAGCTCGTAGCAGACGATAAGTTCCAACTCAGCAGAATCTTTCGACGACGACCCGGTATATAGACTATCTAATCTGCCACTCTCTCACGATAGCTAAGCTTTCTATGAGAACACGAGTAGACAGATTTTGTAGCTGTAATACGGACAAAGCCCCCGTCAATTAATAAAGTGAAGTTGCTTTCACGAGAGTATAAACGATACTAAAGAATTTCTCCTGCGAAAATGGTTTATATACCACCTGCAGCGCTTCCATTGGCTAATACCGTTCGGTAACTACCGCCAATCCTCGTATTTCTCCGTGACATATGCAAGCGCCTACCTTGCACAACTTTTAATAAGCGTTCAATAACTCAACTTTCGTGTACGAGTTTGCCATCACTCGTACGCTATAATATTATCAGCCTACGTCGAATCATTCGTTATTTAAGTGATTGTAAATATATCTAGCCATATATATGCTTTTAGAAGGTTCTAAAACAAGGTCTGAATAGTTAAATCTAATCTATTTCGATACGAATTACAAATGCTAATTTAACATAAAGGGAAGTAACTGATTATGAGATATGAAAAAGTACGTTCCGGCCGTCAGCGTCACACTTCTTTGCCCTTGTCTCCACTCCTTGACTGTCTAGGGAAGAACAGTTATAACAAAAACAATAGTAATACTTGCTATTTCAAGGGCTATAGATAGAAGTTTGCATCTGCGTGCCTGTTTTAAAATAAAATGAATAAGAAAATCTCTATAATGCACATGTATAAGAGAAAATTTTAAGAGGTCAATGGGTAAATCATAATGAAAAGTATTTGTCTGTTTGCAGAGGGTTACTTTGTAAATACATAAATATGCCACTTTTTTATAAGTTTAGTTGTAGACAATGACAGAATATTTCCATTTTAAATGAATGTTCATACAAACTTGTATATATACAAACAGCAGTACATGGTAAGTAAAACTTTCTCATGATGAGATTTAAAGTAAAACAATATTATGCTAGTCATTTATTCAAGGTCCTCTGCTTTCTTGAAATATGTATTGAACATTTACACTAGTGCCATAATCAATCAATTTTATTAGGTATACTGCTGCTGAAATGTTTTATCAGCCAATCCAAGCACTGGGTCAATAAGAAACATGACAGATCTTGGTCTAGGTATACATATAAACTGAAAATAACTAACCTCATTTACAGGAAGGGTGCATTTTTCACTTCAGGAAATGTTGATCCAACTTCATGCAAATTCATTGAAATATTTCTGGATTATGTTGGATGTTGAACATCATCACCTTGGAACATTGATAATTAAGTAAAAACAACTTCACCAAACAGTATGTCAACATTGGAATTATAAACAGATCTTGAGTTTGTTTTAAAATGACATTTATTAAAAAAACTTATTTTAACTTATAAAATATGCAGTACACACATAGGTTCTTTTTTGGACAAAAAAATTAATCCTTCAAAAGCATTAATATCATCCCTCTATTTTCCAATCTCCAAGCAATCACATTCTGATTTGGCATGAACAGCAATCACAAATATCATTCTGTTACGTGTTTCTTTTCTGATACATTTTGGGATCTGTATTGAACATACTGTAACGCCGCTAATTTCTTGTATTTCTGTTGTTGTGTACGCGTTACTTTATTTCGGGGAATTAGCTAAATGTACAATCTGTCAGCACAGGAATTCCTGTTGCTAATTACAATTCAACAGTAGTTACTACAAGTCCAAAGACTGAGAAGAGGTTTCGACAAAAAAGTGTGTACAGGATATTGTAGGATTTTGTAGGTGTGAAAAACACATTTTGTGTGGTATGTGTATAATGACACTATGTCGACATAATCAGATAATATTTTTATTTTCAGGGTCAATGATGTGTGTTTGTTAAAGAACAACACAACGACAATATGAAGTTTAATACTTTTATTTTGTTAACTAAAGATATATAATCAAACATTTTTTTTTTTAAATTAACATCAAACCCATAACACATCATATCATTTTTTTGTATTAATATTTACAGAAAATACATGTTATAAAGACGTAATCAATCATATTTTTTTCAATATTTACATAAAACCCATAACACATAATATCATTTTTTTTTTATTAATATTTAAAGAAAATTCATGTTATAAAGACGTAATCAATCATATTTTTTAATATTTACATAAAACCCATAACACATCATATCATTTTTTTATTAATATTTACAGAAAATTCATGTTATAAAGACGTAATCAATCATATTTTTTAATATTTACATAAAAGACATAACAAATCATATCATTTTTTATTAATATTTACAGATATACATGTTATAAAGACGTAATCAATCATATATTTTTTTAAATATTTACATAAAACCCATAACACATCATATCAATTTTTCATTCATATTTAGAGAAAATACCCCAGTAATCCATCATATTATCTATGGCTATGGTCCTTTTCTATACACTGTGTTATACATCGATCAGTCTTCAGAAAACATGTGGTGGGCAGACTGTGTGGGTCCAAGACCCACCACGTTACTCACCGTCCTGAGGAGCGCACTTGTGGTAATTTCTTCCTCCTCATATCTGTCCCACGCTTGTTCTAATTTACAATGTATCTCTCTATATTTCTTCCTCCTGATCTTACTAAGTAGATTCTGACTAACAAGTCTGATCTGAATATCTACAGTCTCAGACACGCCCTTTAAGAGGACAATCAACTTGTAAAAACCCAAATTGGGGTGACCTGCCCTACCATTTAGGCGCCTGTGCCACCCCTCCAAATCATTATTGGTTCTCGCCATCTCCCTAAACACACACCAGTGTTGCGGCTGCCACACTGATCCCCGAATCCATGTACGTTCCATATAATTCACTACCCTTAGAATTGGTCCATCCACTTCTTCCGCCAGCACCAACAGACGTTCGAATGCTGGAACTATTTGTTCTACTGGAAGGTAGGGAGAGACATCAGCTTACGGAGGTACTCATACGTATCACCTCTTTCTATATAAGCTGGTCCAAGTCCCTCCGCCTGTATCTTCCTGTATATCCTCTGAGTTAGATGAAACAAACATCCTTTAATTACCGCTCCAGGGAAAACAGTCCGTACAGCTTGTCATGTAGCTGGAAAAAAATAAAGTGAATTAGTCTTACAATAATAAATAATGACATTCATGAAAACCTTAATTAATATTGATTATACAGTACAAACTCTCCTCTGTAGAAGAAACAACATCATTTAAAAAAATCCATAAGATGATATTACTATAACTATAACTTCTGTAGAGAAAAAAAACTTAAGATCTATTATATATTCATATGGGTACATACCTGCTTCGAAATCTAACATCACCCACGCCAGTAGAGGATTTCCCAATTTTCATTTCATTTGACATAAGGAAGTGGTTATTGGACTAAGATATATACATGTACAACCAATTTTTAAAAAATAAAAACTCAAATATGTTTAAAACTTAAAAAAGTTTTGTTGCACGTATATATGCTTATTGTTTGGTATGATTACATTATGTCACAATTAACACCAAATTAAATAGATGAATATCATTATTTGACTTGAATATCACAATTATCATCAACATACATTATTTAAAGTGCAAATTCAAACAAACACACTGAAAACTACCTATAAATTCCTTCTTTTTTATCATAAATATGTTATAATTTCAGTCTATTTTGATATATATAACAATTAAAATAAAAAAGTGGGCCTTAATTTACGGTCACAAAATTGGGCCTTCCTGGTACCTTTAAATAGTGGGCCTTTTCGGTGTTGGCCTTTCTGGAAGTGGGCCTTTCTGGTATGGGCCTTTTCGGTGTGGGCCTTTCTGGAAGTGGGCCTTTCTGACCCTTTACCAAAATAACACAACGTGAAAATACGCGACTGTCTAAATTCCCGTCACCGGTCCATAAAATATGGGCCAAGTCTATATCCCATGTGACGGCGGTGTTTATCAAATTCCCGTACATCGAGAAAGTCTTGGTGTCTAATTCCCCGTGTATCCCCCCCCCCCCCCTTGGGGAAAACATTCATAAGTGCAATACGTACAGTGTACCTTGTATGTATGTATATAAGTCCTTGATAGTGTCCTTGTTCTAACATGGGATACTGTTTCTTATAATAACGGCGGACAACAATTCTAAAATGTGTATTCATTATGATGGACTTCAGAGATAATACACGCGTCCAAAAGGTGAGGACATTAATAGATCATTAGATGGATTAAAATGCAAATATTTCCTCTGTAGAGATACCCGGGAAAAAACGGTATTTTTGATACGGTGGGTATGGAATTTTGTCTAACGGCAACGAGCACCTGTCACTTCCGTTTAGGAAAACAGTTTACATCACGTGACTTAATTGGTCGAATTTGTCAGGTTGATAATCAAAAAGAATTTCAATGCTGCGCAAATTGTTTTACTGATAATTGATGAAAGAAAACACTGGACTGTATGATTAAGTTTACTTTTAGCTTGAGAATGGTCCATTCTTGATGTAAGTATTTGTTATTATAGCATTCTGGGTTTCATTCGGTCATTTCTGAATTTGCTGTCAAACATGGTTCAGGTTGATAAAACTGGTTAAATCGCGGTATAAATTTTACCATTATATCATGATGAAATATTATATTCTCATACTTATTTTCACCGTCTATTGTCTAGTACATTAAGAATTATGTTTTATCAGTCTTTATATTTCTATGTCAAGAGGTTAATCACATAATCTGATTAAAGATTAAACAGGATAAGAATCAATGTTTGACGGGATTTCGATACTTTAAGCATTTCAAAACGCCTTATATGCAAAAAATACAAATAAACGCGTCACTTGCTTTTATATCTTAAAAATCAATTTATTGCTAGTAATTTCAATGCACTTACCGGTAAGGTCAATTTGTTCACAAAAAAAGAATAACAGACCTATAAACAAACATTGTGATCAGTGACCGCCATTACGCATAATTGACCCATTTTCTATACCTCCAAAATTGAAGAGTATTTAAGACAAAGATGGTCCAAAAGTACCAGGTATAACAAGGAATTATGAGAAAACCTTGTTTGGTGAATATGATCATACCCACACTGCTTAATCCTATTACAATTAATAGTTTACGATGCGTAGGTACGCTAGACAAAATGGCAGCAACCTCTGGCTTCGAGTCTGTGTATTTTATCTTAATTTTTGTATTAAAGATCTCTGATGCAATGATAAATTAATATCATAGACATGTAATACAACCCGTAGCTCACTTCATTTGATAAGTTATAAAGTCTTGCTCTACTTACATTTTGGGATTTATAATTATTTATATTGAAAATGTAAGCTACAGTACACGCATCGTGGGTTTTCCAATTTCCACCCAACCACCGCATCAGAAATAAAATTGAGGTGGCATGTCACCGTGGCGTGTCCACTGTGGACAGAAATTGCCACCCTAATTGTCACCGTGGTCAAAGTAGACGAACGCGGTGGATTCACAGTGGTTATTTGACTGTGGTTTATTTTTCTGCTACAAATTTTAAACAAAGTATAAAAAAATAATTTCTACCACTTACATGCCTGATTTATATGCATTACTAAGCTGCTACATGTAAATCCAAATTTGAACCATAAATGTCGAAAATGGGATGGCAGTGTTTTCTAACAAACTTAACACATTTATGAAGTGATTTTCAGAAAATGACGTATAGTTACTTCGCTAAGTTTTTTCACCAAATTAGACCTAACTGCTTCAGTTTCAACACTACTAACACATAAATAAGAAGGGTACAAATTCTCTCAAACAGTCAATAGCACTGCATATCGATTGCGCTGGGGTTACAGCTAGAATTGAATGGAGGTTAATTTACCAGTCAAGGTCAGTTTGGAAAACAAACAACCAATGAAAATGCTAGCATTCATCAATCACGTGCTATAAGCATCAGTTTCAACACAACTTCATCAAAACAATGTGTGTAGATCATATTGGGATTAAATTGCAATAAAGTCTGACCTTATTGACATATTACGTGTTTAAATTAGGAAATTCCTGTTCAATTTATCAAATTATGGGAGTAAAATATTAACCAGAGAGCAAGATAAACGTCATCTGATTGACAGATAACATCATTCATGACGTCAGTTACACTAACTTTAAACCTTGTTTATTTCAACAGCGCTAAAAATAGTAAATCAATAATAGTTCAACTCTCTGGCAAGACAAATTGCACCAGTTCACCCCATTTGTGCAAAAATACGTGCAGATTTTAACTTTTGTGTTTTAGTGCTGTGCAAATGTCTGAAAATAATCTTTTGTTACTCAGCCATTAATTGAGTTGGATTTACGGGTAATTTCAGGACCCATATTAATTTTGGTCGACTTATATGGTAATTGTTCCGCGATCTTATTAATTTTATTCTTTTGTTTTTATTAGATCGTGTCGCCACTGTGTTGTCACCGTAATTTGAGTTGTCACCGTGGATCACGGTGGCAATGGTCACCGTGGCCGTCCACCGTAATTTAAAGATCATGGTGGATTCACAGTGGCAAATTTTGCGTTGTCACCCAGAGTCGTCGCCACCGTGACGGGTGGAAAAAGGAAAACCCACCTTGCGTGTACTGTAGATGTACTAATAATCAATTCTAAGAAATTTTAGCGAAAAATAAATAAGACATGAACACTTTTCAAACATCCTGTAGTGGACAAGAAATACGACTGTTGCATGATGGTCATGTGATCTAGATAGCAGGCTAGGTCAAAATATTTTCTCAGTTTTTCTTATTTTCATTTTTAACGATATTGTTGTTAAAGTGATAAAATGGCGTAGTAAATTGAGCGGTTATTTGCTCTGTGTTCCAAATTGACTGTTTACTTACTTGACAACGACATAATTTTTGGAATTATATTGTGCGGATCGTAGAATATCAAGGTCGAGCACATTGCGTAAACAAAAAGTGACGTCATTTTACTTCAAGCGTTTATGCGCAGAAAACAGAAAGTATTGAAAACACGTACGTATCGAATACATCTTAACCGACGATATATTGACTCTCAGTGCTAGGGATCCGATCGATCAACTTATAATAAGCATGTGTCATTGTAAACAAGAAATTATTTGTCCATAATATACATAAGTTTAAAAAAGTGTATACAAGAATGGATCAGCTTGTAAATTACAGGTTTGAGGCAAACAATCAAATGCATAAAAAGATAATTGTCAAAACTATACAGGTGGCACTGGATAATGGTGTAGCTAAATTTAGAGCGGAAAATGAACAAAGAAAAAAGTCACTACCGTGAATCAAATATCATAATTTATTATATTATATGTACACATCTCCTTTCAGATGCCAACATTCAAATGTTCAAAATCTGTACTAATCTAGTGCCCTCAATCAATATATACAATGCAGTCGGCCGCCATGTTTCTTTCCTCGAATGTACTAAATAACAGTGTACAAGTATGAACCTCTCAAGGTCACATGATGTCATAATGTAGCAGTGATATTACTAAGCTGGGTTAAACTCCAAACAATAATTTCAACACAGAACTATTTTATAACAGAAGCGGCATAAAACTGAGCACCTGCATTCAGAACTGCAGACGGCAGTGAAACAAATCCAGTTTTTCTGAGAATAGCAACATATTTTTATTGAAAACATTTTGTTTATTTTCTTAATACAAAACTAATTTTAATGCATACTAATACTCAAAATGGTGTTTTAACTCTGTTCCTGCTGATGACAGATATGTTGACAATGGTATAGTTAAGTAATGCATGAGTGTATATTACAGATATTATTAAATGCACCGTTATTCGGATAACACTGGTAAACGGGGTACTGACTATACATCATAATTATTTTGCATCATTTTTTGAATTCAACTATTTGAAGAATATGTAGAGCTATTGCATTTGCCTTTGCGTTGGCGTTGCATATGGTTACAGTTACTATATCATGCACATAATCTCAGTAGCCACTGATGGCATTGCACTAAGAAATTTCTGTTCTCGACAACCGGATGTAAACAATGCGTCCACACTGATCATGCCCAGTTTAAAGCCACACCTGGTTTTACTCGATTAATTTTTTGCACAACAGCTATTTAAAGTATTTTTAGTTTTGGATTCATCAAGTGATGTTTACATACTGCGAATAAAGAAAATTTGTTAAGTTTTAATTTTTATTCAATGTATATAAAGTCGGGGGTCAAAATGACCCTTAGCTGATAATAGTACTAATGTAATAGTAAATTTGACCCTTTGGTTCCAATTCTCAAGAGTCAAAAACCTTTTTTAGCAAATTTCAAGAGTCAAACTGCCATTTTAAGGGTCAAAGGAGAGCTGTGTTTATTGCTTTGTATAATGCTATGGATTTGTGGATCCAAATGTATCATTTATGTTTCTTTAGTTGTCTGCGGAACGGAAACTTACACACTACCAATTAACCACTCCATATGCAAAAGGTCAGCATGCTAGCAAGGAGTGTCATATCATACGGATATTTATTCATACAGTTACAAGCAATCGAAACGTGTATCAAGAACTTATTATGTGTATAGCAGGTTCTAGAGGCTCTATCAATGGCCAGATTTCTGCTGTATTTTGCGGTCATTGAGCTATCTAATACTGCAAAAATTCAACACAAACCGGCAGGGTTAGAATCCACGAGACTTTATATTAACAACCTTATTCATCAACCATGAAGGTAAAATACAATTAGGTAAAAGTAAGTGACAGCAATTTGCCATCGTTATAAAAAAGGAACTTAATTCTATACAACTCTACTGAATCAAATTACTTGAAAATATATATCAGAATACACTGTATGTATATATAGGCCTATGCACACTGGGCATCCAGTAAGGTGAGGGTATGGATGAGGGATGTCCTGATATGTTCAAGTGGTTCCCTTAAAAGTCCAGGAAATTACTCTCATGCATAATTAAAAAAAATTTAAAATAAAATTATTTGGTCCTTTTTAGTCTGTCCCTTCTTTGAATTCATTGAGTATAGGCATGGTTCCCTTAAAAGTCCAGGAAATTACTCTCATGCATAATTAAAAAAAATTTAAAATAAAATTATTTGGTCCTTTTTAGTCTGTCCCTTCTTTGAATTCATTGAGTATAGGCAATAAACCAAATGAAACTCCCACAAAACAAATTAAACAATACATCCATACATTTATTTTTATCAATTACTTATTCGTTAATGCTCAACATACGCAATACTGTGTACATGTATCCTCATATCAAGGTTGAATCATACTACATGTAGATGACTTTAAGTACAAGACAATTTTAGTTTTACACCTTTTTAACAGTTAATTAGGACTTTCTAGTACATATATGCAGTTTTTAGCCGTTACGCAGAAATTATGCGGCATTTTTAATGTTAACAAACCACTAAAAACAAGGAACGGACACTACTAAATCATAACAAAAATGTATATTCATTTATGTGTTTGAAAAAAATTGTCTATATGTTTAATAGCAAGAAAAACTATAACAAAAAAATTTGTTATCATTTAGGGTTTATTCTATTTGATTGATGTATGGTATGGTATTACCATGTACTTGTGATCTATATACATGAATTAGGGCTGTCCCGATATGGCTGCGTACCAGTACAGTGCTGAACGATATGCGTATCGTATCGGAAGATCCCGTATCGGCCGCATCGCGTTTGACAAAATCAACTAACATATGTGCATAAATACATGTAGATGACTTTAAGTACAAGACAATTTTAGTTTTACACCTTTTTAACAGTTAATTAGGACTTTCTAGCACAAAACAAGTATGCAGAGTTCCCAAAAAACACTAATATTACAACGTTTTTCAATTCTTTGAAATACTTTTATATCGTATCGTAGATATCGCATATCGCTAGTACCGTATCGCAATACGTATTGTTAGATTTTATCCCACCGCTGCCACCAGTGTTAAATTTTACGGTTGTGATCACCATTTTAATTACCTATTCTAACTAATAACACAAATCCAAATGAAATTATACCATTTATTTCTTTACTCTGATTTTACAAATACAGTCCAACCTGTCTTAAGCAGCCAGTCAAGGGAAATGACCGAATTGGCTGCTTAAGGCAGGTGACCACTTAACACAGGTGTAGAATATCAGTACCATTTTTCACTAATCTTTGTTTTATTAATACAGGTGTAGTGCTATACACTATGATTACCCAGTAAATATAATAATCAGTACATGTATCAACATTTAGTACAGAAAATACAAGAGGAATAGGAATTAACAATTTATGTATTACATGTACTATTTATTTTAGTTACCAACCAATCCAAAAATAAGGCAGATGACAGTATTTTCCCCTACATTTTCCGTAAGATACGTACATACGTCTCCGTACTTTTTAATACCGGACAATCGGACCGTAGAGCGGGCGTTTATTCATTATTATTATAATTAGTTTTATTCGGCGATGTTTCGACTTTATCATTTAACATAGACAAAGCGAAAGTAGATTTTCGGAAAGTCGTTTGGTCATCTGGTAGATTTAAAACAACTGTGACGTGTATTTGAGTGAAAACATATTTGTCAATTATTTGTTTCTGAACAACTGCTTTCGAATTAATAAGTGATGAGTATTTGCATGTTGAATTTCCATTTCGCTTTACTATCATCTCAAGTTATAATGTCCCTTAATTCATTGATTACAACCCTAGGTGTTATTTTCTTTTGTTGAAGTGCCTTAGATTTAATTGCATTGACGACAAACTTCTCAACACCTCACCTTTTTGATAATTACAGCATAATTTGCACGTTGCTTGCATCAAAACACCGACTTAATTAAATATAACTGTGGCCAACACGTCGTGTGTTGCATAGACGTAACATCGTATCTGATTGGATGCCGCTAACCGGTATATGGCGGAGTGTGTCGTTAATCTCCGCTAAATTGTGGGTCAAAGGTTATCTAAATTTAGCGGGTTTTTTTGGTGACATAATGTGTATTTCAGCGATGTTTATATTAGAATTTCGCGCTTGGCTGGTGACCGTTTAATGCGGATTAGATATGGTATTTGGGATGAAATTAACTGGCTGCTGGCCGGTGACCGTTTAATGCGAATAAAATATGGTATTTGGGATGAAATAAACTGGCCGCTGGCCGCGTTTGCCAGGTGACCGTTTAATCCATGGTAAATATAGAATGAATTTTGTTGGGGGGAATGAAACTGGCCGTTAAAAGGAGGTGACCGCTGATTCCAGGTGACCGTAAGGCCAGGTTAGACTGTACACGTAATTTTAAATGCTCTCGAACGTCATGACTACCCTTTTTATTGTTCGTAAATTCCCTTTTTAATTCAACTCGCAAGATCTCTCCTCCTATTACCTCCCCCAGCCATTTCCCTTTCTTTTCTTCCTAGAACCACAGTTCTCCCCAACGTATATACCCTGCCCCCCAAATATGGGACAAAACCTCATCAATCTATCATCCCTTTCCATATAAAGGGTGTAGCATAATAAATCTTCCTTGTAGCATTACCAAGCTTGCACTGAAGCCTACAAGTTGATTTATAATGCTACATGCTTCTCCCATTGTTCTCAGAGATACAGGGTCCTGCAGAGGTCACTAAGGTGAACCATGTGCAGTCACTGGAACAATTAAACTTTAACAACCAAGAAGTACACTTCTATAGTGCTCAATAAAACTAATACAAGTATTTATGCATCTTTACACATATACTGTATATCTGAAAAACACAACAGTATTGTATCGACTGAGATCTGTATCGGGACAGCCTAACACGAATGTATTCATTTGTCAAACACTCATGATTGTCAATATATGTGTATTATCTATAACTTGTAAATAATTTTATTATGTTATATATACTCTCCATAATGCAGGAGTGAATAAAATAGACTGTCAATATATCCTTTATGAAAAAAGCAACTTCATATAAAAAACTTAAACCTATGCTTCTTATAATTCGTCTACCTATAAAGTTTCATTATTAATTCTTAAATACTACATCTATAGATTTGGTATTGTCCTCGTTTATGATCAATCACTGAGAATAGTTGAGCATGCTGTCCAACAGACAGCTCGTAATTGTTTTGTATGTCGTCATGCTTATGTAATTTGTAAAATTATTTTTTATAATATTATAAACATATAATTTTATATTTATTTATTTTCTGTGAAATGTATGTGCATTGATTAATGTAGTTATTCAGTATTTTTTAGACAACACAATAGGTTAAGTAGTTATTTAAACCATTTGCAACTGTTTGCTTTACAGCTTTATGCTTTGGGCCTTTTCCAGGCGACATAAGCAAATTTGAACATTATTTGCAATTTTTAATAGATATAGTAGGACATCAAATGTACAAGGTTTTCAATAATTTTTCATGTAAGAGGCCAAACCTAAGAGTGACCGAAGGAGGCTTTCCATGCTCATTTCTAATGTCGTATATGATATACGGTACTTGGGATTTCTAGGCAGCCAATTGTATCTAAATTGTAAGAGTCTAAGACTATTTGTTACATGCTAATAAAACGTCTCTGTATAGGTATCACACCACCCCTTATGTTGAACTTAATTCAGTCTTTGGAATATTAATCCGCTTATAGAAATGATTCAGCAGGACCGTAGTTTTTTTTGGCAGTTTGTACAATTGATATTGATTATAAATGTATTAGGAAGAGGGTCTTAAACCTGCATCCTCCTGCTTGCAAGTCAGATGCTCTACCAACTGAGCTAATCTGGCTAAGTACTAAATATCACTGCCAATTTATATTACACAAATACGAGGGGTGATCCAAAATAAACAGCACTTTTGTCGCTGCGTGAAAATGGTTCAATAAAACCGACAGAAAATTACATCAATATAATGCTGAAACTTTCTGCTACATTCTGTATCAATATCAACTAAAATGAACAACTAAAACAAATTATACAGATATTTCTTTACCAACACTAATGGCTGTCCGGCGCACGGTAAAAACAACGACATTGACGTCAACGACGTCACGTATTTCACATCGGTACTAAAAGTTAGTTTTTCTTAAAATACTCCTCATTAAGCTGAATGCAACGATTGTGACGATATACCTGCGTATGAAAGACATCCTTATACCTCTCAGAATCATATTCGTTTATAATTTGTGTGGTTGATGTTCTCAAAGCAGTTAGGGAATCAACTCGTTATTTCTTGAGTATTTTTTTTATTCCCGGGAAATAGTAAAATCAATCGGGGCTAATCTGGTGAGTTTGCTGCATTCGTTATTTTGCATAATGCTTGGATGGCCATTTCAACATGATTTTTTCTGCAGGCAGTGTGGGAAAAGACATTGTCAATTTGAAGAATAAAGTTTTCTGGGGTGGGGGGTTCCATGTGTCCTCTTCTGCAATGTGCGCAGTAGGTTCCTACAGAGAACAGTTGAACAGTGGAAGTGGATCGCATTTAAAAACGATGCATCTATGGTATTATTCTAATTTGAAGGTTTTTAATTAAAATTATTTATTCCTGCCATAACCTATATTATACATATCATTTTGACAAACACCTAACCATCTGCCGTCGATCCTTGGCCAGCGCATTCACAACCAACGTCATTGACGTTGGGACTGTTTTCTCTTTCGGGACCCTACCCACATCAAATTTCATTGATCTTCTTCTGACAACATACCTTTTATATCAATTGAATGCCTGTGTCTGACTGACATTGTTTCTCAGACATGTTTCTTGAATCATATTATATGTCTGCGTAGGCCTGTTGTCTAATTATTTGCAATCTTTGATCACAGATCTAATTTCAGTGTGGTGCGACGTCGACATGTCGACGTTGTTTACGTTGTCACTTGTTTTGTATAAAGTTCGTTTATTTTTAAATGCAACATCCAAATTAAGTAAATTTTTCATACGATGTTGTATACACAATGTATGATGACTTGATGGAATTTCATGTCCTTAACCCGAATTCTGACTAAAACATTAGTGTCATTACAGGTATATTCATGATTTCAATTTCTAGTGCCCCAGGTGCACGTTACCATGGTAATATATAGCGTCATTGCCGGAATATGGTCGAATATTTTTTGTCAAAATTCATAAATATCAAGCAGATTGGATAGCGGTTTAAAAATATGTTTAGTTATTAACAATTGAACCATAGGTTTTGCCAAGAGAGCGATAGTCCTGTTTAGTTTGGATCATCCCTCGTACCATATTCAGTTCTGCTACAATTATTTAATTACTTGGCATGATATACAGAAGCCCTATTTTATAAATGTGTTGTTAGCTCACCTGAGTGAAGCTCAGGTTGAGGTATTAGTATGCTGTTTTGTTCGTCGTCCATCCGTCCACAATTCTTCAGTCAACTTCTGCTCTGAAACAGCTGTGTCAAATTTGAAGAAACTTCACAGGAATTATCTTTGGGTGGTCCTTTACAAAAGCTGCTTAAAGAATGTCATTCCCTACAGAACTCTTGTTTCCATGGCAACTTAAAGAAAAAACTTAAAATATCTTCTTGTCTTAAAAGACATGGTCTGAAGCTTAGATGTTTGGCATGGAGCACCATATAACAAAGTTGCTAAATATCTAGTGTCTGGCCTTACCCCAGAGGTCACATGTTTTATATAGACTTATATAAGAAAATATAAAACCATCTTATTGCCTAAACACACAAGGTTTAGATCTTAGATATTTTGCTTGGAAGAACATCTAGAGACCCTCTAACAAAGTTGCTAAAATAATGTTCCTGGGTTCATAATTGACCCCCCTACAGGGGTCACATGTTTTATGTAGATTTAAATAGGAAAATATAAGAAAATCTTCTGAGCACCATCTAGAGACCTTTCTAACAAAGTTGCTAAAATAATGTCCCTCAGGTCAATATTGGCCCCGCCCCAGGGGTCACATGTCTTATTTTCCAATATTTTTTACTTACTGTAGCAAAAATTTCAATCAAATCGTAAGTGATACTGCCTTAACTCGTTTCTCAGGTGAGCATCCCAGGGCCACTTGGCCCTCTTGTTTTTCAAATGTGTATGCATTGATTTACAGATGAGTGGAAAATGCCTCTGGTTAAAATTGATGCACATTGCATAATTGAATTAACAATGGGTCAATTAAGTTTTTGTATTGATGTTTGTCTGCTTAAACCTGGTTCAAATGAACATCCTGTCTGAGTCAATTTCTACTCAAAATTACAAGTTGATGAGTTGATTGGATGAGCACTGTAAATTGACTCCCCTCCCCTCCCCCCCCCCCCCCTGTGTTGTTTCTTATTTATCAACTTACCACAATATTTTATAATTGGAAGCAAATGTTATATGTTCGTGTTCTATAAGATTTATCATGTTACTCATAAAGTTATGGAGGCTTAAGATCTAGCCCGTATCATTTAACATTTAGAATAAAGCTAAGAAAATCAATGTTTAGATTTTGATTGCCTTTGCTGCAGTAATCCAATTTTCTACTAAATTGCTTTGCTGAATGCTAGAGGTAAATGTCTGTTTATAGTTACTGTCTCACCAAACCAATAAAATCAGTGTTGAAAACTCAGTACGTGATCACGTTAATTAGCGCTGACTTGAATATTGGTTTGTTGATATGAAAATATTTACTGCTCAGTCGATAAACTCGAGACAAACTGTTTGTATCATACCATTAAAGGACTGAAGTTAATATGGACCATCGACCATGGCTTAATTGTAGTTTGATTGGTACTAATATTTGTTGTCTCCAAGCTGCAAATGTTTAAGGACACTGTGATTGTTCTACTCAAGTAAATTCTAACACCGGTCATTTGTGGTAAAATAAAATGGGTGTTGAATTTTAGTTGTTAGTACAATATTTTGATTGTCATGACTCAAATGTAAAGAAGATCTGATTATAACTTATGTCCTGCTCATCAGATGTTTGAGGTGATTTATTTAATTATACTCCACGAAGGGAGAGCATAATTTATAGTCGCTGCTTTGTCCCTCAATATTCTTCTGTCTGTCATTTTTTTGTCTGCTCTGTAGCGCTCATCCTGTGTCAATGCGTAGTTCAAGGAGCATCCATTGGTTCAACCAGCCCTTGTTTTAATTATTTTCTGACGTAAATTATTATATTTTCCTGGGTTGAATTCCACTTAAGCTTTTTTCTGACTTGTTTTTGTTGTAATAGTACATGGCATTTGGTGAAACAAAAACAGAAATACAAGCTAAAAGTATTCGAGTGCTTTAAGTTATAATAAAGACTGTTTTTCCTCACTGGATTGTATCAATACTGAAACAATTACAGCTGGCAATGAAATGTTGTGTCCTTTCATTTATCTGCCATGGATCATTCTCATATTGATTCAAGTATTTCTAAGGCAGGTGTTCATTGATTGTTTGATCTATTCTATAAAATTGGGAACAACTAGAAACATTCAGTCTTTGAAAAGAATAAAGCAAAACATATATAGAGAATGTTTTGTCCCTTGATATATGCTGAGAAAGTATAATTGTCCTTTGTTACATTAATAAAATCTCTGTTTCATTCGATCATTTATGTTTGCACATAATGCATTTTAATGAAGTTGAGTTTTTCTTTAAGGGGGGACAAGGGTTAGATAATGGAGTACCTATATTTGGTTACGCCTTTGTGTTTATTTAAATTCTTTAAAGTAAGGAGCAAATTATAAATTGTTAGTCCTGATTTTAGATAGACAACATTTTTAAGGCATCAGGTGAGCTTTTAGGATCGATGAATGTACATCGTACGTCGTCCATCGTACGTCGTACGTCCACAATTAGTTTGTTTACACTCTAGTATCCACAGCTCCTAATCAATCATAATCAAACTAGGTCACAATGTATATGGCCACAATGCCTCGGCTAAGTTCGATTATGGGCAAAATCGGACAAGGACTTCAAGAGACTTAGAAAATTTGCTACATTTAGCTTGTTTATACTCCAGCGCCTTCATTTATTCACCAATCCTAATAATATTTTCAGTTATGACCAAAAGGTTTTGGACAAGTTCGATTATGGGAGGAATCGGACTAGAACTCCAAGAGTTATGGGCCCTTGATTTTGAAAATTTGCTATATGTGAGTTTGCTTACACTCTAGCGCCTTCATTTATTCACTGATCCTAATAATATTTTCAAAAAATGCATATAACCGAAAGATCTTGGACAAATTCGATTATTGGCGGAATCGGACCAGAACTTCCAAGAGTTATGGGCCCTTGACTTTGAAAATTTGCTATATTTTAACTTGTTTAGACTCTAGCGCCTTCATTTATTCACTGGTCCTAATCATATGAGGGCCCATCAATAATATCGTGAACTAATTCTGGGATACGAGTATAAGTAATCCAACATGCTTTTGACCTCTACTCCTTTTCAAAGTAACGTCCCTGGCAAAATTTGCATTTATTCCACCGTTCAACCCATGACCGGAACACGTGCTGCAGGCCATCACATGACATCTCCCACAAATTTCTGTTTACGGTGCACCTGAACTCCTGGACTATATCGTGGATGTGGAAGTAGTTCTATATCCAGTTTCTTCATTATGTCCAAAACAACGCGGCTGCTATGGCTTGGCGCGTTATAATGGTGCAGCAGAATCCCAGCCCTCTGAAGCTGTGGGTGCTTTCTATTAATAGCCGGCAACAGTTTAGATTTAATTACAGTTGCGTAATAGTTTCCAGTAACAGTAGTTTTCAGAGGAAGAAAGTGATTTAAGATTATACCTCAATATGTAGCAAAAATAATGGCCATTACTTTACCAGCTGACTTGGAAATCAACGCTTTTGTTGGTGAAGGCGATGAAGGATGCTTCCAAATTGAGCTCTGTTGCTTACTTTCGGGCTCAAAAAGTGTATCCATGTCTCATCACATGTTATCACTCGATTGAGAAAGGCATCACCCTCGTCATTGTAAAGTTAGCAGTATTCACGACACCTCTTGACCCTTATCCCCGTCTGATCCTCAAATAGCAAGCGCGGTACCCATCTTGCTGAAACATGGCGCATTCCAAGCTTATTAGATATAATGTGCTCAGCTGTACCATACGAAATGCCAAAATGTATCGCAACATTTTCAACAGTTACTCTTCTGTCTTCAAGAATGTATTCTTGAATTTCAGCCACTTGTCTGTGATTTGTAACAGTCACTGGTCGGCCTGTATGCTAATCATCTTCGGTTGTTTCTCTACCATCCTTAAAGCGATTCATCCACTTCGAAATAGCACCATTCGATAAACAAGAATCCCCATAAACAGTATGCAAATCTTCCCGAATTTCGGAAAACGATTCTGTGAGTAATGTATAGAACTCTATCACAATATGTTTCTCGTTTACACTTTTCGACGCCATTTTACAACAAACGCTGCTGACATGACGTTGTAATATTGATATGATATCATGAAGAGTGATGTCATCGAATTTGTGTCATGCTGAATTGTTTGGAGAATGATTGATATTTGACCATAAAAAAATTCATTTCGATATGTCAAATGACTATGAAACAGTGAAATTAGTTCACGATATTATTGATGGGCCCTCATATTTACAATGAATGAGTATGACCTTAAGGTTTTGGACAATTTAAGGTATGGATGAAATTAGACCACAGCTTCAAGAGTTATGGGCCCTTGGAGTAGAAAATTTGCTACGTTTTAGCTTGTTTAATAGTATTAAAGCACCTTCATTGTTAGTTCAAAATCTATGTAAAAACGGGTTATACGAGATGAAATCTATATTACCTGGTCATCAATTGTAGTGTCTTTGTTCTCAGGTGAGTGACCTAGGGCCGTCTTGGCCCTCTTATTTCTATTAGTTTTACTGTTCGAAAAATATTGGGGCTAATCTACCCGCCTGGGTCGACTTCGGCATAACACTTCGGTTAAAGTTTTTCATGCGAAGTATATGCAGTAGGCAAATTTGTCCAGACTATTTCTCATTAAATACGTACAGGACTTCAATGAAACTTCACAGAAGTGATAAGTAGTTAGCCTAGTTGTGCATGCATTAAGCTTGTCTTCTTTGGTTAAATTTTCACTGAGTTATGGCCCTTTGTTGTTTTTTGTACAGTGTATATACAATATCTCAGTAACTACTCATAGGAATTCAATGAAACTTCACAGAAGTTATAAAAAGTAAGCCAAGTTGTGCATGCAATAACCAGGTTTTGTTTGGATTAATTTTTTCACTGAGTTCAGGGCGTCGAGTTTTCTATAGATTCCTATATATTCCTATAATTTGGGGTCATTCTATAAATTCCTATATTTCAGTAAAAATTCCTATATTTCCTAGATATTCCTATAAAATCCTATATTTCTGGGTAAGCATGAAATGTATGATTCTGAGACAGAAATAAATTATGCTTATTTCAAACATTTTGTTCATGTGTTTGTAAATAATGCAACATTTACTTCAAGATTAGCAATTCTTTAAGCAACATAGCAGTTTTTCAGTGCCATGTGTTTAGTCATCAATGGTTTTTCACCTTCTATAACAGAGGCCTCTTCCCAATTGAAAATTTCTTTAAAATCATACAGTTTTCCCAAAAATCCAAACTTACACCAGCTATTTTATTTCCGAAATCAGCAATTTTAGTGATAATT
The DNA here is from genome assembly GCA_964023205.1 of Lutraria lutraria. Classification (NCBI taxonomy): domain Eukaryota; kingdom Metazoa; phylum Mollusca; class Bivalvia; order Venerida; family Mactridae; genus Lutraria; species Lutraria lutraria. The sequence goes on along the minus strand of OZ026844.1, from coordinate 24,938,077 downwards.
CTTCCCAAAATCAACAGGCTAAGGCCTCTTCCCAAAGAAGACAGAATAAACACTGGTCATGATTAATCATAGTGTTATAGCTTAAGCCTTTACTCAGAGGATTGTTTTTATGTTGTGTATTTTGCCCCATGATCTGTATAGTTTATATGCTCAAAGAATACAAATTCACAGCTTCAAAGTAGCTCACAATCTTGATAATGACATATTAATTTTTGAACAAATATGTGTTTGAAATGATAGTTAATGAGATTTTGAATTTAAAGAAAACCACAATGAGTACAAAGTGTAAATGTACAAAAACTTCTCACAATATAAGCCCAGCAATATACATGTATTTGCTTTTCATGATCTTTGTCTTTTATTTTCACACATTATATCTTGCATATTTTATGTACATGTGGCACTAACAACATAAACACAATATCATGTACACAAGGAAAACAACTCTACTTGATGGAGTAAAATGTTCGACTCTGGATGGCTAGTACACCTGAAAACTGGAACCAATGTTGCCTGTCCCATTAAATTAGACAAATGAGAGTGAAATGTATCTTTGCTCCTTAGTTTTTGTTTGATGCAGAAAAATATTGACAATGAGTCTGTTTCCTAATGAACAGTTAGTGTGATGTTCTTTCTTTTCTAAATACATGTAATTATTAAGTTACATTTGTGTTTTGCCTTCAAAGGTAGTTTACTCTTATTACTGTCTGTTGTTGTTGTTTTTGTATATGAACGGATACAGAACAGCACTAATTAAGGCTTTATAGTTATACCCATAATGTCCAAAATTATTATCTCAAAATGGAGTAGATAGATTTTAGGAACCTTCATTATTTTTAAATGTTACTGTGGTAGAAAATGATTTACAGTGAGATTTTTGAAAGAAAAACACAATGATAATCCTTTGAGTTATTGACCCTTTAAATTTGCATTGGAGTCCATGGAGTAGCACATTTTGTAAAGATAAAAGAAAAAAGGTGATCCATTTTAATGAAAACTCAAGGTAGAGAGATGCAAAAACATGATATCAGCCTTTAATATATTTGTTTAAGAAAAATGTAAGTCACTGTACAATATCTTCAGAAATTAACTTTTTTCTAATTTTCAACAAATTAAGGCAACATCTCTTAAAAAATCAAAATGTGTTGTAAAATAAATTGAAGTATCTAGGATAACTATCAAAGTAATATAAAGTAAAATGAGCAATAATACTTTAAAAATATTAACATTACTCTAGCATTGAGCTGGTATGTCAAAAAAGTACTGTCTTATGGATATAATGCCTTAAGTGTTATCGTCATGTTGTGTTGGCATCCATGGATGTATTCCAGTCTGGCTTATTTTTTGTTTGATATGTTTAAGTAATGATTATTGTAAGTCCATTGAATTTGTTTATAAAAGGGATGTGTGTGTGTGTGTGTGGAGGCTAAAAGGGTACTGTAATAGTTTTTGTTTTTATTTGTCCTATATTTTCCTATATTTCTTTGAACAAATTCGTATATTTCAGAGGTTTATCCTATATTTTTTGGACTAAAATTCACTTGACGCCTGTGAGTTATGGCCCTGTGGATATTTTATACAATAGGTAAATTTTGTCCAAACTATTTCTCAGCAACTACATGCAGGAATTCAGTGAAACTACTTAGAAGTGATAAGTAGTTTGCCAAGTTGTGCATGTTCACAATAGGTTTTGTCCAAGTAAATTTTAATGAGTTATGGCCCTTTGTTATTTTTTATATAATGAATATTTAGAAATTGGTCAGGATATTTCTAAGCAACAATTTGCAGGTATTAAAAAAATGAAAATGTGTTATATTTCCCTTTGTAAAATGTAACAATGACTGTGTCAAGGCAGCATCTGGGGGTATTCATCACCTTTAGTGATTGTTCTAGTTATTTTTGAGATTGTGGGTCAAAGGTCAAAGTAAGAGTGACCCGAAGACTAGTTAGTTTCCACTGAATATATGTGTAATGTACTCACATATTCCTATGTTAATAATATATCATTACTTTTGATTAGTGTAAGATTACCAGATTTTGGATGGAAAGGTCAAATGTCAAGGTCATTTAGTTCAGTTTTTCTATTGATATAGCTGCTGGATGTCCATCTGTTATACCTCAGGAGCAGTTAATAATTTAATCATTATTTCATTGTCATGGTGAAGAAATGAAAGATGAAAGACTTTCTAACACTGTTGATCATTATAATAATATCTTTGTTTAATTAAAGTGCAATTTGATACTAGAACATTGATTTTGTCTCTATTTAAAAGGTTGTTAAAGTTTTAGTGTTTCCTTGCCTGTGCTATGTGATAATTTGTGTATTTTTGGTATGGTTTTATGATTGAGTTGACATGTACACTTGGATATTCTATATGAAGACAATTCATGCTAGTATACTATTGATTATCCTTAATGTCTGTGAACTGTTTCAATGACTTTGCATCCATACAGTTTGATAAATGTGACCTCCTGGTTCTGTTTACATTTGGCCATCCCATGTTGTTTGGTCAATATCTGGTCTTCCTGTCCAATATACAAAATTACTTGATTCTACTTCACTAATTAGAATCTTTATGGCAAATGTAGAAATTACAATTAGTGTAATATATAACATAAGCTGGCTGGTTTTGTTTGGTATATGTAGGAAAGTTTTGTGTACATTCACTACATACGGGTTGTTGTCTCAAATCTCAGGTATCATAACTTCTCATGTTTTAGCTCAAAATTTGGACACTCAACTCAACTTTTATAGTTTTACCCTCTTGAGATTATAACACATGGCTTAGATACCAATCTTAAAACTGAAGTACATTGTGTATCTGAATGGTTGTTTGAGAACTCAGTTTTTATATAGCTTATAAATAGAGATAGACACATCAGTAATTGACAAGATTCAAGATCTTTGTTCTTAATTCATTTGAATTGTTTTTATTCATGTATTGTATGATTTAGGAAATGTTAGATAAACATGATACATAAATTATATGAAAACAGAGTACTTTATCATTTTATCCTAGCTGACTGGATTAAAAAAAAAAAAATTTGAGCTCTGAGATCAACCTGATAATCTCAAATCTAGTCTTCTATAACTGTCAGCATTTTCCCCATGCTAGCCCCATATTTAATATGTTTCACTTGTCATATAAAATCGTTTTTGTTTGTACAGTAAAACTTTCCTATTCCAAACCTTTCTTATCCAGAATCCTCTCTAAACCGAACACGTCAGTTGGTTCCGATTTTTTAACATATATTTGATACTAAAATGACTTTAAAATTCGCTTCCTTTTTTGTCTGAAAACCTCTCTAATGCAAACATTTTTGTCTCTCTGAAAAAGTTTGGATTAGAAAGGACTTTAGGTTCTACTCTACATGATGATACTTACATATTTTAAGTTTCTTTTACAAATCAAATGTAAAGAATCAAATCTTTGATATCTTAAACCAGTCTAAATTGACACAACTAACTATATGACTTATGTTAATTCATTATTACAATTAGTCTATTATTGAATATTTCAATACACCTAATTTATGTCTAATTTTCTTGTAACTCTTATATTTGCTTTTCCATGACTGTGAAGTCTTTGTACAATGTTTAACATTTATTTCAGAAATTAGTAATTAAGATACATTGAAATAATGTTGAAAAAAAAATCGAATATGCCTTAAGGAAAACATACTGGGCTTAAATAATGTTATGTTCTAGTATCTGCAGTTTGAAACACTGTTTATCACCAGTAAAGGATCCAACATTTCACTGTCTTTTTAAAAAAAAAGTATTACACATGGTTTTATGACTGCATGTACTAATTAACACTAACCATAACTGTAGAGTTAAAATAGAAGATGTTTAAATGTAATAATTGTAACACTGTTTAAAAAAATAAGGAGTTCTTTTCACTTGGGTCACCAAAGAAGATCCACATAGTAAAGTTCTTGAACAATTCATGAGTAGTTCAAAGCTATTTGTCCTTGAACAGTCCGACAAGAAATGATTATTATTCAAGAACTATTCATTAACCTTATCTTTGAGAACTGATGAAGAAATTATATCATTTGCATGAATTACCGGTATGTGAACATAAACAGTTCATGAAAATTTCATGAACTATTTATGAACAGTAACAAATTTCACAGGGGTGATCTTACACAGTGGATTTTTTCCATAATTGAAGTTCTTGCATGCTAAGCAATGTTTTTGTGTGTGGTTTACAATTCACTGATATCTTAAGATAGATCATTTACATTTTTGGTTTGTTCAAACTTTTACAGGTCTCAGTGAATTTGTAGTACACTACTCGCTACTTTTGTGCTTCAATTCATGTTCATGAGACCTCACTGATATTTCATCAATTGCTGTTGTAAATTTAAGCATCATTAGTATATCTATATTGAGTAACTCATGGCTGGTTTCAGACCTCTGTTTTTTTACTCAGTTTGTGACAGACATTGTGCTTGGGTGAAAGTTTTCCAGAATGTGGCAGAATTTCCGTTTTTTTGCAGGTCAAGACCATACTGGTTTTTATTGTTTGAAATGTTCAACTTTCACCCATGATTGTGGCCATGCTGCATGCAGCAATCTTTCCCATATACAATGCTTAGTTAACATATTAAATACCTGTCTATGACTTATTCTGATCTACAACTAATCTCATTATAATTTGCTTGTCTATCACACCTTGCACAACTTTCCTAGTATTCCCATCAGTTGCTGAAATGTGCTGGTTAGAGTGAAGATTTGTGAAATGTTGTCTCTTCTAGGATTAAATATTGGTACACACTATAACCTGTAGAACATCTTCGGTCAGCTTCTTCAAGAGCAATTGAAATTTCTATTGTTGTCTAACTACTTAATTTCAACCTTGATACATGTCCATAATTATACATTTGTAAGGTCTTCTTGTATCAATGTTAACTGACAGACAGCACACAGTCTACCATGTTATTCCAGTGTGGACAACCCATGTGACTTTTGCCGTTATAAATTGATAATGCGGGAAGCATTTTTTGCCGATAAAAAGAATAAAACAAGCCGTTAGTATTTTATTCCAAAGTCGATTTTCACGTAACATAGCGCATACTTAGCGGAAAAATGTGTATGTTCCATATATTGTTTTCATTTCTTTGTATTATGTACGGTTTTCTGTAACATTCGCACCAATTGCCTCAAAACAATTTTTAAACGTTGGTTATTGCGGGAAGCCAGTGCATTTTTCAATAAATTACACGGGTTTTCAGCCACTTAAAGCTAAGAACATATAAACCGGGAGTTCCACACATTATATTGCTATTATTTATGAAATATCAAGCATTTTCAAGCCTTTTATCAGGCAGCAATTCTTAAAATTGTATTCATGCTATTGCGGGAAGCTGATTTTGTAATTCTATTGTGGGAAGTCATTTTTAAACTGATCTTACATACGAGCGTGTAACAGGTAAATAAGAACAAATTGTTTATCAAAAATGAAGACTTTGGAGACTTAAAAGGTGTACAATGGACGGCACTAAACTAAATCTCAGAGAACTATATTCATTTGGCAGTTGACAACGTTTCCTATAGACACTTTTAAAATCACAACACTGTCCCAAAGTTTATAACCACTATAAATGATTACTTTGGAAAATTTAAGGAGTGTCCCAATATTTAAATTGTACCAAACTTAGGGTTTTCTAGACGAATTATACTTATCATTTTATGAGTATTAGTTTATTATAGCTGTTTGCGAGTATATAGTGTTGTGTCTATTACTAGTTTGGCTAATCCTGGCCATTTGATTGACTAATGCTGATAACTGAATCTATTAATAGTTGGCAGGTAAGTAAATCCTAGATAAGTTGTTGTGTGGTTATTTGAAGTTCAATGTGCTTGTATGATAGTGCTCCGATTTATGGTGAATTCGTTAGCATTTTGGGTTGATTCTATTTGATTTATGTTGGGTATGATATTACCATGTGCTTATGAACTATATACATGAATTTATTCATTTGTCAAATACTCATGATTGTCATTTTAATGTGTATTACTCATATCATGTAAATATTTTATACTCTCCTTAATGGAGGATTGATTAAAATATACAGACAATATACTTTATGAAAAAAGCAACTTCATACAAAAAATATAAACCAATATGCGTCTTGTAATTCGTCTACCTCTGATGTTTTGTTATAGTTTTTCTTGTTAAATACTGTATTCTACATCCAGAATCATTTAATTACTTGTATGGAGCGATTTTTGATAAACAATTTGTTCTTATTTACCTGTTACACGCTCGTATGTAAGATCAGTTTAAAAATGACTTCCCGCAATAGCATTACAAAATCAGCTTCCCGCAATAGCATGAATACAATTTTAAGAATTGCTGCCTGATAAAAGGCTTGAAATTGCTTGATATTTCATAAATAATAGCAATATAATGTGTGGAACTCCCGGTTTATATGTTCTTAGCTTTAAGTGGCTGAAAACCTGTATAATTTATTGAAAAATGCACTGGCTTCTCGCAATAACCAACGTTTAAACAATTGTTTTGAGGCAATTGGTGCGAATGTTACAGAAAACCGTACACAATACAAAGAAATGAAAACAATATATGGAACATACACATTTTTCCGCTTAGCATGTTATAAAATACTTACAGCTTGTTTTATTCTTCTTATCGGCAAAAAATGCTTCCCGCAATATCAATTATGAATGGCGGAAGTCACATGGGTTGTCCACACTGTATTCACTACGAATGACACCATGTCATCATATCAGTTTTCTCATTGCAGAAAGGCTGTACTGTCTAAGTGTGCCAAATTAATTAGACATGTGTCAATGAGTCTAGATATTAAACAACTCTCACTTATTTTTGACTGACCCTGGTATACAAGTGTTACATTTTGTAGTGGTATTTGAATGTTAAATATTTTCTTTTATAAATATTGGCCAATCTTCATGATAGTTTGACCATGTAATGTGTTATGTAAATTTTGATGTATGCTTACTTGGGAGTATAAGACGTCCATTTATGAAAGTATCCTGGAGGGACTTAGTGTCCTTGTATCCAGTACTAACTACAGAAATATTGATTTTAAAATAAACACTGTAGGATTTAAAATGAGGGAATAATTGTAAACAGATTGGGTGAACAAGTGCTCTCCACTTTACAAATTATCTACGCTTAAAGATTAAACTATCAAGATTATTATGTGAAAGAAAATAAATCAGCCATGTTGACCGAAGATTGTACTCTCACCAAAGCTCACAATTTGTACAAATTGCAAAGAAAGAAAAAATAAGATAAAACATTGTTTAGACTTGTCAGGAATTAAGATTTTGTTCACAATTGATTGGTGTATATTGTGAAGTAATGTAGATTAGGAATATTTTATAGGGCTAACTTGTTACTTTTTTCCTGAATATATTGGGTTCATTTGCTATTATGTCTGCAGTGTGTAGTAGCTGTACTGATTTATTCATTTTTTGTCAACACCAAAGAGGAAAATCGGAACCTTGATGCTTATAGTTGAATATCATCCAGTTTTCTTATTTTATTTAGAATTGAAAGTTAAATTAGGATATTTAGGAAGAATTACCGTATGTCTGGATACATATTGATTTACTCCTGTTGGTTGGTTTGTCGGTCTGTCCATATTTCGTGTCCGGGCCATAGCTTGGACATCTCTTGGACAATGGTAAAATAACTAGGCACAATTACTCACCAACATCAGACGGCACAACAACCAACTCCCTAGGGTCAAGGTCAAATAGTTTCTTAATCTGTCCATATTTCATGTCCGGGCCATAACTTGAAAGTCTCTTGGGCAATTGTAAAATAACTTGGCACAATAACTTACGAACATTATAGATGTAATTTGTAATTACATTGTTATTGCATTCACGATTTCATGCAAAAAAGTGTTTAAAAAAATGTTTCTGAAACACATCACAGAACAAATGCATTTCTTCTTTTTTCTCTTTGAACTACCAAAAGGTATTATTCAACATGTATGTATACATGTAACCGTGAATAACAAACTACTTCAAAAAACATAAACAAATAAATATACTTTTATAATTATGATAGTTTTAGAAAAGTGCCATTGGCTGAGTTCAAACCACTCACATCTACTTCATGTAAAAATGTAATGTATGTACATGCCACCTTATCCAATACACCACGACTCTAGTGCACGTAAATGGATTTAAAATGATTTTGGCAATAGTAACTGTTAATGATGATTATACCTTTATAATGGCATTGTCCGATATTCGACCTTGACTGTACACCATTTCAATTAAGCGGTTATTTGAATTGTCGCCCTTGAATGAAGTCATACAAGGATACCGGCGGATAAGACAATTTTATCAACAGGAAATCACTATCATCAAAAACTATGACAAACAAAGGTATTTTACTACGAAACTGGTGCTAAATAATATTTAGATATATGACAAGGTTGTTGTAATGAACAATTGTTCCGTTTATGTTTTATATTAAATATTCGAGCCTTGGATTGATTATGTCATATGTTTTCGCGATCTCACATGTATGTTTAGTTTTTAGCGTATTTGTTTCGCACGGACTGCAAACTCGAATCTATTTGTATAATTCAGTAAAATTATTGATGGGAAAACAAGCAATGCTTAAAATATAAATTTCTTTCCATAGCATGCTTGTTATTTTTTTATTTGTTAAGTTTAAATTCTTTAAAATGTTCATGTAATGTTGCCAATGTTTAGACTTATCAAGTGAATGCTTTGGGTAATATGTAATTTAGATATTTATTTTACAGATCATATGGGGTCTAGTGTGATTGATCACGACTATTCTTAACCAGATAACATACAACTAGGATTGTTTATAGCAAGTCCTCTTAAAAAGTCAGATGGATCTGCCTTAGATTTGCCCAATAAAATAAAAGAGACAAAAAGTCCAAAAGGAGTCAGACTGAACATTCCTACATTCCTAGGACAATATCATTGTGATCAAATGACTGCAAATGAGGTGAGACAAACAAAGCATTGCTGCAGAAAGAATTTATGTGGCAAAGGCAATAAATATATAAAATGAAGAACTTTCACGTACTTGATCATGGATTTACTTTTGTGACTGATGTAATGACATACCAATATTGTAATGACACATTGTCAAGTTTATATTATATTTTCATATTATAATAAATATATAGCTGTTTGTGTGTAAGCCTACTGAGATGATGTAATTAAATGTCTAATACAACTGTAACTGTTAATAACTCTGCCTTGTGTTACATATGCTTGAGTCTTTTCAGACAGTCATTCGGTCCAACAAGCTTGGAAATTCTGTTGGACTGACAGGAAATTAGCCAGGCAGTTGGACTGATGAGATAAGACTCTTTATCGGACCAACACACAGTCTATCGGACAATCCACCATCATTTGCAAAGTCTGATTCTTGTCAGCTTGATTTGTTTTAACTCAGTACCATGACAAAATAAAACCAGTATTAAAAGAATCAGATGATTAGACATCCCACATTCTATAATATGTAAGAACAGAAAAAAACAAATTATATGTAAACAATTTATTTGAGAAATCAACAATATGTACAATTCATACAAAATGTCGTCATGTATAGCACATACAGCATGAAACAGGAAACAAAAGGCCACAAGTAACTTACAAGGATAGCAACAATTATCAAGGGGTTAATAACCAATATTACTTTCTGACCTAGAAATAACATGAGACAAGTCAACATTCAGAGTAATCTAAGACAGAGATGTGAGATATTAAATATCTGGATTCAAGTTTGACCTAGTTATGGTGATATTAATGCAGCACCAAAATAAAACTACAGATATATATACCGGTACATGTATATAGAAGAGACAACTTTAACTGGCATAAAATACTTGTAAGTATTGTTCATAGCAACATGCCGTACATTACATGTATACAATAATTCAGCATGACTGATATGACCAAATACCAAACAGTTCATGAGTTTAGAAACTAGAATGTTGCAGAATCAAACAAAATATTTCATTAAATACTGTCAAACACATAACAAAGGCTGCCCTTAGGAAATAGAAAATGTGCCTTTTATTGACAGGTGGTCTTTATTCAGAGGTCATTTTGTTTTTAATTAATCAACTACTGTCTTTAAACGAATGGCCTTCATTCACATGATGGCCTTTATTCAGAAGTGACAACTAACACAGGCTTGACTGTACACCTAAATTTTAAGACATTCGAAGAATATCAAGTTATCTAATAAAATAGAACATACACAGTATACAATTAGTCATAAAATTTAAACAGCATACATTTTTTATACCACAAAATAGAGGTCATTAAGGTTTCAACTTTTTTAAGTTCCTGATAAAACATATGTATCAAAATAATATGCATATCCTTTATCAATGTACTTTTCTACATAGTTTGTGGCTATTTTCCAGACCTTTTTTATGCCCCCGGCATCTTTGATGTAGGGGCCATATAGTGATTGTCCTGTCTGTCCGTCCGTACGTACGAGGTTAAGTAGATTTTACCGTTTCGTCTAGCATCAATACCGCTTGCTAGAACGCTTTGATACTTATACAGTTGTTGCATATGTTCATTAACAATACACTCATATCAAGAAATCCCACTTTGACCTTGACATTGACTTAATTTGGACTTAGAATGATTCTGTACCAGGTTAAGTAGATTTTACCGTTTCATCTAGCACCAATACTGCTTGCTAGAACGCTTTCATACTTCTACAGTTGTTGACTTAATTTAGACTGAGAATGATTCTGTACCAGGTTAAGTAGATTTTACTGTTTATCTAGCATCAGTACCGCTTGCTAGAATGCTTTGATACTTATACAGTTGTTGCGTATGATCATGACAATACACCCATATCAAGAAATCCCACTTTGACCTTGACTTAATTTGGACTTAGAATAATTCTGTACCAGGTTAACTAGATTTTACAGTTTCGTCTAGCACCGATATAGTTTGCTAGAACACTTTGATACTTCTACAGTTGTTGCTTATGACCATTCTCAATCCACCCATAATTATCAAACACCGACTTTGACCTTGACATTGTTTAAATGGGCTGTTGCTGCGCAAGCATGCCACTGGGGGCATACGCGTTTATTGAACGCAGCGTTCTTGTTTAATGATTTAGAATATCAAGAAAAATTGCATGGCTGATAATTTCTGTGTCCATGTATAGTTGTTTTGTCAGGCTGGTCTGGTTGCTCTTATGTTGTACAAACCTCTCGCAAGCACAATGGACAGTTGTTATCTTTGTCAGGTAAAATAGATTAGGATGAGGTCTTACTACAGGCAGGTTAAACTCTTGCTCAGTGCATTTCTTGACCCTGAAACAAGATAAGAATAAGACAATGAAATGTCATCCATTATTGTAAAAAGCACTGCAAAATATCGCCTATTTATATTCTGTCTTATGATTTCATAGATTTTTTTCAACATTTTTCAACAGAATGATATATTAATAACATTTTTTTATCGAATTAATCAACAAAGAGAGAATGATATTAGTTATCATTTTCATGTCACTAATTAATGCATTGATTGCTGGACACCTAAATTATTTCTAAATAGTTTATCACACCCCTTTACTGATTACATCTTGAAAACACATGTTTGACCCACAGGCGACTGTGAAAACAATTTTCATACATAAACAATGGGTGATATATACGACCCCTTACCGTTTTTTTCCGGTTTTATTGTTTTATCTAATTGTAATCAGTAAGGATCATGTCAACAATTGTATGTTATATTGACAAGTAGCCATGCAACATATAAGACTGCAAATTGGACTGAGATCAAACGAAATTGATACCAAAGACAATGCTTGGATTATACAAATTAGTGACAATATGACAGAAAAAACACTGAAGGGCTGATAAATCACAAAGATTAACAGGTGGATTTTTCAAAATATTTAAGTTGACTAGCTGACAATTATGAATGGAATTTTTTTTTCTTTTCAACAAACCAAATTTATTATTGCAAACCACAAAATTTCCGTATAAAAGTAACATTTGCGATTGTAAATCTCTCCGGAAGATTCTACATATATTCTACTGTAACATGGACAAAATATTGGTGAACAAATGCCATTTAGATATTAATATAAAATATCGTACGTACGTTATCTTCTAAATTAGAAAACAATATAACTTATTAATATAGTAAAACATAAACTTTTTGTCGTATAACACCGAGAAACAAACCAAACTCACCTTTTTACGGCAAAATAATGAAAATATCGATTGAATTAGTATCAGCTTCTATCCTTGTTTGACGTCACATCCGGTAAGGGAGTTAACTCTTGTGCGCATGAAATCGGTTAAATGAAATGGTCTATAAGAAAATTGAACTAATGCTTGAAATTCTTACAAATTTTGACTTTCAACTTGTTGACATCTTTTCTCATGGGAAAATGAAAAAGATCTTCTAAAATCTTACAGATATCACTGGGGGCCAACGAAGTATCACGAGAGGCTGTTCGCATCGATAGCATGTGTATGGTATGCAACGAAATTTTATGTAAACAGTCTGTGGTTTTCTGACCTCCACATGCCATTTTGAAAAGTTTGACCGGCAGGAGGACAGACTCTTAGTTTTTGGGGGTTGTTTTGTTAGTTGTTCTTTTTACGTTTGTTATAATTTGCCATTCTAAAATGCGTTTTCTGTACAATATTTGCGTCGTCATTCATCACTTTATGCCTGATTAGTCCGTTATTTTGTGTAAAAAGCAGTTTTCCTAAAAAATATTGTGACGATGAAACCCATTTGTATAATATTTAGCACCCATGATACTGGCATCATGTCTGTGAACATAACTTAACATCTCCCCACAGCTTATCAGATTGAATAGAATGTACGTACGCTTATATAACGAGGCATTTCTCACTAGACAAGTGTGTATGGTGTCAACTGAAGTCTCTTTTTGATGTATATGTTACTAACAGAATGTGTAGATGTTTCGCTCTGAAGTCAATTGTGTTTATTAATTACTAAGTAGTATTTTGCAGTTGACAGTTTTCTATGTATGTATGATGGTCTGAAGAGAACAGTTAAAATTGTCAGATGGTCTTATCATTTAATAACTACATTATGATTATATAATTTACGAGTTTGAACAATTTTGAAATCTGCTGTTATCTAAAATGTTTGATTACATTTCTCCGATTCGTTACCACCATTTCCCTACTCATCAATCCAAAGGTGATTTGCACCGAATTCGCCAATATCCACCATTTGAAAAAGGTGACCCAGTCTTGAAGACGTCTGCAGGCATTTAGTGTAGATGTGATGGACGGAAGAAGCTTTTGTAATTGTACATGTTTATTGTTTCATCGGTAACGTCATCGACCTTTTCAAAGTTCACTGCATCTGAGCACAGTATAGTTGTGTCCAATTGTTCCGTCAATTCAGCATCATCTGGTTGAGAAACTTCTGTACTTCCCGATTCCGCTTGTTTCAGGAACAATTGACAATGGACAGACTTAGTTGGTGTGTACACTTTTAGAAATTTCCTTATTGGTCTGTCACTTGCTACATTATTTGACAAGATTAATTTTTCTAGTTTCTGTGTTCGTTGTCATGTCGTCGATAATGTAATGACCCTTCATTTTAAGTTATATGGCGATATTTAGTTGTACATCTATCATTTGCTTCCCTCATGAACGTAACGCTCTATATGCACAGTGCCATGTCGCTTCTAAATGCTGGCAAATGGCACCCTGCACTACATACACACCATGTGATCTGTACCCTGAAATTGATTTTGTCTTCAATGAGCAACGTACACATGAAGAGCGACCTTCGTTTAGCACCATACACACATTCTGTGAGAAACTAACACAGTCGTAGTATGCAAAAAAAACGTTCAAATGTGCTTATTTCACCTACAGAACATTTCTAATGAAGACAAAATGATTGAATAAGTATACCAGACCCATTAAGTATAAGAAATAATACTCACGAAAGATATTTTAATGAAAAATCTACCGAGACAAGACTGTCTACAAACATCCCTAACTTTTGAGCTTAATTCATACGTAAATGGTACTAAGTTAATTATATGTTTCGTACTTGGAATATGATATTCCAGCAGAATACAATGTCTCTACTACGAAAAATGTCATCCTTAGCTTTTCAACCACGTTATGTGTACATAACATGGGTCACTTGTCGTTGCATAACATACACATGTTTTCGATGCGAACCGCCTCTCGTGATACTTCGTTGGCCCCCAGTGGATATACTGTAAGAAGAACTTGTGTTGATGTACTTTCTGTAAGATGATGCTGCAGCATCTTACTTATTTAGTAGTTTCTAATTAATGGAAATAGGACCGATTTTATCAACTCATGTCAATGAACTACATCTTCAAATTAGTTAATAATTAATGGTGCGATGGTGACAGTGTATATGTGTGTAGTTCAGACTTTAAATCACTAATCTTAACACCAAAGTGTCATGATCAATTCCCTTATTTCCTTCAACAAAACAAAACAATAATAAAGAGGGCGTAATGCCGAAATGCTTCTAATACATTTGAACATTCAGCATGTGTTGCTGTTGTTTAATCTGTATTTTCTCAACATACTTAAAATTCTATTCAGATTCAAAAATGAACTTGTTACCTGTAGTAGATTTGTATAATTTATACAGGTATGCTAAATTATTATTATTTGCCTATTGGAATTAACTGTAATAGCACAAAGTCTTCAATGAATTAAGTACATAAAAATAATTGAGAATAATTTTATAATGGTATTTAAAGTTAACTCTTGGAATAATGAATGACTCAGTGTAAGGTTTATTATTAAAGTCTGTAACAGAGTTACCTTCTCTTGGTTCACACTGTCCCATAGTGATATTGGTCTGTTTATCAATATTGACATTCAATACTTACTGAATGCAGGTTTACCAGTAACAAATGCCTACAAATTGTCCACTAATTACATCCAATAATAGTGCTGAACAAGTAATATTCAAATCAAAGTACTGAAAGTTCTTATGGAAACTGAACTTATATAGACTTGCACTGCAACATGGAATGGGGACTAGTTTAACAATTGCATGCGGATGAAGAAAAAGTACTGTATACATTGAAATTTTG
This sequence comes from Lutraria lutraria, assembly GCA_964023205.1. Classification (NCBI taxonomy): domain Eukaryota; kingdom Metazoa; phylum Mollusca; class Bivalvia; order Venerida; family Mactridae; genus Lutraria; species Lutraria lutraria. The sequence continues at coordinate 24,922,952 of OZ026844.1, read as the reverse complement.
GCAGTGATTAATGTTCACTATTTTGGCGGTTGATAGGTTTCAGCCAATTTAAAACCCCGCCAATAATTCACACTGCAGATATATAACACCGCCAATAATAGCAAAAAAAATAACTTGACTTAAGCTACAAATAATTAATCAGTGGTTAAATATGCAAATATATGCAAATAAGTTATTTTTTTGTATATATACATAAAATGGCATACATAATTGTCGTTATCAACAAAAAATGCTAAGTGACATGGGCAAACCATTACCATTTGTAAATAAAAGGTGCTAATCTTCGACTGAGTTTGCAATTTTTATATCAAAGGGACACTACTAATGATGTATATCACAATAAGAAAAGGGCATTGTACTAGTATTAGGAAGGTGTGAAAATGGTTACAAACAATGAACATTTATAATATGTACAGCAAATTAAAGTATAGGTTACATTGATGTAATTTTAGCGGGCGACGGACAATGCATGGTTCTATTTTGGCGGAATTTTAAGAAATCGCCAATTCTTGACCACCGCCAATATTTAAACTTTTCAAAAAACGCCAAATTTTAGCCCCGCCAATTCAAAGATGTATATAGTAGTACTTTGGTACGCATCAAAATTCATGTGCTCCGAATGAGTGATGGCTATGGAAAGCTGAACTATCGTTCATTTTCTAAAAATGATTATGTTCAATCCAGACATACAATCAGGTTTTTCAACCACTGGACCAGTGGGTCCAGTAAGCCAGACGATTTACTAGATCTGACTTAATTTGAACTGGACCGAAAGTTCTCAGGACAAACAGCAATGTATTATAGTACAATACATCTCTATATTGTTATGCTGTTAGTGTATAACATGTGTCTATTGAGGATACACCCACAGATGTAAGAATATTGATGCTTTATCAGATGAAAATCCAAATTCAAAAAGGGCAATATTAAGGTTCGTCTGCAAGTGTAATAAGGTTTGTCTGCTTGTCAGCAATTTGTAAGCAATGTGAAAAACGGCACAGTGTCGTAATATTTGGGAAACCAGAATTTGTCTCTATTTTTGGACATGACTATGCTTAATTCAATTTATATGATACAGGAAAGACGGTAATCTGTAGCAACAAATTTGAACACCGCTTTTAATTCGCCAATCAGCATATTTTTCATTCTTTTATGACATGTTGTAATACAATAGAGCAAGTGCCCTTTTCTAATTTTGCATATGTAATACATCAACAGCCAATCAAAAAGCCGCATTTAATTTATTCACAAGGGACTAAAAATAGAATTTAGATTTTCAAGCTCGGATAACAAAAGCAAATTAAATACATGTGTTAGTCGATTCCATTCATTAGAACTACATACATGTTGATGACACGAATGGAAGTGAAAATAGAAAGAAATCAATGTATTTTTTAATTAGACCAATTGGACTACTTAAAAATAATGGACTTTACTAGACCAGACCGACATTCTACTAGACAATTTCGTTTGGTCCTATGTTAATGTCCAACCCTGTACAATATATTGAATGATCATTATACCCCCAGATATGAAATATAAATGATATATATCGGATTCACACCTGTCGGTTGGTTGGTTTGTCGGTTGGCCGGTTGGTTGTGCATATTCTCAGCAGGTTTTGTCCACATTAATTTTTAGTGAGTTATGGCCCTTTGTTCCTTTTTATATAATGTATATATAGAAATTGTCCGGGCTATTTCTCAGCAACTATTTGCAGGTATTCAAAGAAAACAGTATGACAGGACTGTTTTATTTCTCCTTGTAAAGGCGTCAAGGTGGCATCTGGGGGCATTCATCACCTCCAATGATAACTCAAGTTTATACTGAATCTCATATTCAATTATGTTGTGCTTTGTAAATCGTGCTAGCCAAAGTGGAGACTAGGACATAACATTAGTACGGTGAAAACCTCTATAATTTGATTGTGTTGTAAATGTTCAGATTAGAAAGGTTTTTGGATTAGAATGATTCTCAGCAAGCTGAACAACCTCATATAAAATTTTGCCAATGGGCATCAGTCTTTATTGAGTAAGGGAGGAATACACAAATTTCTTCTTCCTCATGATAATGGTAAATGTTCATTACTGAAGCATTTATTAATATATGGCCATGGGTAGGAGTACGGCTGTAGATTGGCAGGCATGTAGCAATGCAATTCAATCCACTAGTAAGAGTCAATGATTTACTGTTATAACCATGACTCTTTTATCAGACAGAAATATAAAATACTTGTCATTCCGAAGTTTGAGAGGGGGTATATTGGAGTCTCTCTGTCGGTCGGTCAGTTGGTTAGTTGGTCGTTGGTCGGTCAGTCCATCTGCATACAATATAACAAGTTTGTGGAGCAAACTACTTTCACATTCTTTAAGCGATTGTAATGAAACTTGAAATATGTTATCACCATGAAGTGTAGATTTGCAAGACACAATTTCTATGCCCAGTGATCCACACATTCCAGAGTTATGTGCCCTTGAACTTAGCCATATAGTGTACAATGGCATTCTTTGCTCATGAATGTTAGTCGAGCAAACTACTTCCATATTTTTCAAAGGATTAAATTGAAACTTGAAATATATTATCAATATGAAATGCAGATGTGCAAGACACAATTTTCATGTCCAGTGATCCACTCATTCCAGAGTTATGTGCCCTTGAACTTAGCCGTATAGTGTACTATCACATTCTTAGGGTCAAAGCAGCGGCGGGGTATTAGTCACCTCTGTGACAAAGCTCTAGTTGTTGTTGTTACCTTACTGAGTATTGCAACATCATGTTCATTCGGGTTACAAATGTTAATTTGCTGTTACCTTTTATAACATTGAACAAGATTAGTGAACACAAGAAGCAACAAAATTTAACACTGAAAACCACATGATTTTCATAGTTGTGCTGTTTGTACACTCATGAAGACTCAGAAAAACAAACATTTCTCTGAAATTTTATGTTCATATCCAAGATGTAAAATGTATATTAATTTTCTCTTGAAATATAAAATTTTTGTTCGGTTTTGAAAAAGATAGTAAGGTTCTGGATTTCAGAGGTTAATATCACAATATAAACACAAGTAAAGAAGGGGACCAGTAGATATGTTTGGTTTAGAGAGGGTTTCTGACTAGAGGGGATTAGATTATGAAGGTTCCTATGTTCTCATCATACAACAAATGCCATTTATATAAGTCCCTTCTGTATAGTTTATATATGTTAGTTGTTACACCCTGTATGGTCTGTCTGAGTGCTAAGCTGACACTTCTTTTGTCTACTTGTATTTTTTAACTACATTTTATAACATATTGGTGTTATATAACCATTTTGTTCCAATACTCTCTATTGATGCGATGTTTATAATGTGTAGTATTGTATTCTATTATCTGAATCAGTGTCCAGCTGACATTCAATATTTACCTTCTCTCTCGCTCTCTCTATTTCAGAAATTGTATTGGACATCAATGACGAAGACAACATGAAGGTTTGTGGTGAATAAAGTGTTTATAGTGATCAAAGCACAGAACATTGTGATTGGCTTATAGGTATTTAATCGGTGGAAGTGTTCCAAATCTTCTCGCTCGCCATTCTTGTATACAGGGAATTAAAGTGGTCTTAAGCTATGGAGAACATGAACAGTTTTGATAAGCACCTAAAATGGATTTATAAATTTGTGGTAAGTTTGGTTGAAATAATGTGATTATAATACCTGTGAAAACAAAATGCTACAATGAGTTGAACAGTGATTTAAAGTGATCTAAATGATACAACTATGTAATTGTTGTGTCTCTGTACTGCTGCTGGAACCAAACACAGCATGAAAAATTCAACATGAATAATTCTGGATTATAAACATTTTGATCATTGGTTAGTTTTGTTTCAGTGATAAAATCAATGATTTAAGATCATGGGAAATATACTAAGAAGGGGTCCATCAGAGGACCCAGACTCTGCCTGGCAAGAGCAGAATAAGGAAGTTGAACGCAACCCAATGTATAAATTTGCTGATCTCAATCGTGGTGGTAAACTTGTTGAAGCATACCGTAAAGGGGGTGTGGTCGCTGTACAAGAAATAGCCAGACGGGAAATTCTCCCGTATTTATATAATGAAGGAAAAGGCAAAACTCTTGAGAAAATTGACTACATCAAGTGGCAGAGGAATTGTCAAGCTAAACGAACGGTAAGATTAATCCAATTATCTTACAGTGTAACTTCTTAAGGTCCTAAGGCACTTAGCATATATTTTTCTATGTATTTGTATAACCTTTGGGCTTGTACCAACATTAAACATTTGTGTATGTACTGTAGATTATCCTAGACTAATTCATTACATTACCTTTTCCCTGTGTCTAATGAATATTATACAAAAACACACGAAATTGGGAACTGCAAAAGATCAGATTTATGGTGAATAGTCTAGAGAAGTTTTGATTGGTAATTGCAGTATCAATTGATTATATTTTATTTATTGCTTAACGAATCACAGGCAGAAGTAACAGACCTGTGATGGTCATACAGATAAATTCTATATAAAACACCATAAATTGACCAAAAATTACCTTAAAGGAAAAAAATTGACTCAGAATATGATCCTTTTCAACTGATTGATTTACTGTAAGAAAGTGTATGACTTTTCGTACTGGTGAATGCACACTGCCTTCACAAAATGCAAAATTATAAAACAATTTGGATGAATGCTTTAAAACATAGTTGCATGCAGTGGTTTCAGGTATATATTTTGACGAAAATGAGACCAAATCTAAGCTTCTAGTTCCAATCTGTTCCTGAGAAATTGAACCAGACATGCTAGAATTTGACCCAATTTCTTGTAGTATGAATAAATGCGGCCACACAAAAATGACTAATTTCACATACTAACGCAATCTGGTCAGTCTATCATAGGACGTATTGACCAATAGGTCTTAAAAAGAACAATTAAATACAGTATTACACGCATATATACAGATCTACAAACTATTTCAGATGAATAGGAATTTCTTAATCGTACACCATCACGTCTCTATAAAGAATATCAAAAGATCAGAAGTCACATAACATATATACCATTAATTGCAATGGCGATGTGCGAATATAATTACTGTACTAAAAAAGTCTTGTTTGAAAATAAAATGTTGAAATCTTGATTTATAAGGTTAAGTTTGTAAAACAATGTTCAAACCTCAATAGATTATTTGAATTATGAATATTGTGATTTGAAGTGATTGTCAGAACTAAACAGACCAAGAAATTGTAGAGTTTTAAAATGATTTAACAAGTGTAAGTAAATGTGATACTCCAATTTTAATGATATAAATTACAGTCGGATTACTTCTGTTGATTCATAATCATATATAAAACACTTTTCTTCATATTAACAGATGATTCATTGATTGGCTACTTAAACTGACTTGATTACAATATTTTCCCTGTTTGTTCAGAGTTATGCACTATTGAGGAACTTCATGAATTAAGTAAACGGCTTGGCCAAGATAAATGGAAACTTTCGATTTTGCCAGTGTTATATCAAAACATTTAGCAAACTACACTTTAAATTGAATGATAAATAGTTTTTTAAACAGGTCAGTTCGAGACCTTTCTAATGATGTATAGTTTTATACATATTCGATAAGCATTTACCAAATTATTTGGGAAAATATATCTAAAAAATGCCATTTTTACACTGTTTTGGAGTCTCACAGAGCTTTTGTTGTTTTTTCACCAGTTGGTTTGAAAATGTTTTGTTAGTTACATTTATTTTCGTGTGTTTTCCAAGTTTGAATGGAGTTCAGGTAAAGACTACTTTTTAGCTCACCTGATTCATCAGGTGAGCTTTTAGAATCGATGAATGTCCGGCGTCCGGCCACAATTAGTTTGTTTACACTCTAGCATCCACAGCTCTTAACAAATCGTGATCAATGCTCACAATGTATATGGCCACAATGTCTCGGCTAAGTTATGGGCAAAATCGGACAATAACTTCTAGAGTTAATCAGTTATGGGCCCTTGACTTAGAAAATTTGCTATATTTAGCTTGTTTACACTCTGTCGCCTTCATTTATTCACCAATCCTATTAATATTTTCAGTAAATGTGTATAACCAAAAGATCTTGGACAAGTTCGATTATGGGCAGAATCGGACCAGAACTTCAAGAGTTATTGGCCCTTGACTTTGAAAATGTGCTATATTTTAGCTTGTTTACACTCTAGTGCATTCATTTATCCACCAATCCTAATGATATTTTCAGTAAATGTGTATAACCAAAGATCTTGGACAAGTTCAATTATCGGCGGAATCGGACCAGAACTTCAAGAGTTATGGGCCCTTGACTGAAAATTTGCTATATTTTAGCTTGTTTACACTCTAGCGCATTCATTTATTCACCGATCCTAATCATATTTACAATGAATGTGTATGACCTTACGGTTTCGGACAAGTTCAGTTATGGGTGGAATCAAATCACAACTTCAAGAGTTATGGGCCCTTGGATTAGAAAATTTGCTACGTTTTAGCTTGTTTAACAGTATTATACCTTCATTGTTGGTTTTGATCTCAAAATCTATGTAAAATGGGTTATATGAGATAGAAACTATATTATCTGGTCATTAATTATAGTGACTTTGTTCTCAGGTGAGCGATCAAGGGCCATCTTGGCCCTCTTGTTACATTACTTACATTAAAGTATTTTCTAAGAAAATAATCATAAATGAGTAAACATGTACCTTCGTTATTTGAGTAAGACTTTTACCTTGCCAAATTTGACAGATTCTAAAACAATGTTACTGCTTTATTTCACATGTATAACTATTTGAACATTAAGAGATACTAATAAATTTTCAAATGCACAGAAAGTTTTTTAGAGGATAACATTTTCTTTTTGATAAAACAACAACTGAATATTGTCATTTTTATGTAGAGTCCGTAGCCCACTTTTGTAATGTATACTGGCTGAATATAAAAATCATTACCACAGTTTTGTTACCTTTTCTGTTTTTAGTTTGTTCCATATACTTAATGCAGAAAAAGAATTGAGACAGAAGAACTTTAAAAAAATATCGTAGAGTCCGTAGCCCCCATAATATTTTAGAAATCCTATTTTTTCATACAGTTTCAGTGCAAAACTTCACAGTTTCATATTGGTTCTAAAACATATATTCATCTGAATACTTAATGTCAATAAGTATTTTCATTCAGTGGAAAAAATGTTAAATTGTAAGTAAATTACAAAATTTTCAAAACTAAAATGTAGTTCTGTTCCATATTCTATCAGATACTTTAGAAGTTTCCACATTCAAAATGTTTTTGATAGAACAAATAGTGCATAGTATGCATTATTAGATATATTATTTAATGCCACTCACATAGTTTTAGTTACTTGCACTGGGCCTACAGACTCTACACTTACCAAAGATATACTTTTTGGACTTGATTTTTATCAAAATCAAGTCCTTTGTTATCGTTGATCAAGATTTTGTCGCTGGATTCCATAACAGCTTGGTTAAAAGAATGCCGCATAAAGGAAATAGTACGCAACTAAATGGTGTGATTATATAGAAGTATCTGGAATCTTTCCCCAATTAAGTGTGTCAGATCTAAATATATTTCAAATCATTTTATTGTAACTACATGGAAAGAGTCATGTATCTAAATAAGTGCTTGTCAGTAAATACATGAGATATTCAAATGCGTAGAATTAAAACCGCGTATTCACTGTCCAATAAAATATCTTGCCGTAAAAGTAGTTCTACTTTCGGTTTTCGTTCGATAGTTCAGAAACATCTCTACGGACGTATTCATGCATTTGCAACAATCTACCATCGATGTATGTGTTTTGTGCCTTTCTAACATTTCTTAATATTACAAAGCGAATTCTCATCTAATCGTATTTCCGTGATATTCACACCATCTAGTGTTAGTTTGATGACGGAATCGCTATTTATAGACTCACTCCCCGCAGTGGCTAGTAGCAAAGCGTAACCGGTGTGGGGAGTATGTTTAAATTGCGGCTTACGAATAATAATTCGAGTCGCTAAATGCGAACGTAAATTACTGGATACGTGCTTTTAACAGTTCCTTTTACGCCAGATTATTTAGAATTACATAATCACGTCTGAACTTCATGCAACATCGGGTTAACTATAGGTCATATAGGTCTTACTCTACTGTGTCAGGACCTTTTTGATTTGAGTGACCCTGAATGTGTTCAATGCGACGATGTTCTGTTGTGTTAAAACCAGAAGAATCAATGTTTGTATTTACTGTTACTGAAGTGTTGGTCACTAGTTTTTGTACAATAAGGAGATTTTAATGCAATTAAATTGTCTTCAATTAATGTGCTAATCATTAAACTTTCCAATATCAGGCTTTTTTCATTTTAAAAGTTTAGCAAAGGGACTATAGTAAAGCCCTAGCGTATGTCATTTACCTACATGCATATGACCTGCATTACAACATGAATGATAAATCGGTCCGTATTTTTAAATGTTAAAAATATTTGTATGGGCTCGATTGATGTGGGTACACATTTCTCTCTTGCCTCGTATGGGAAAAATCAAGTCCGACAGTACTTTCAGTACTTTGATTATTATTGGGCAAATGTCATTTATTTTCAAATGATGTGAAAAATCAAAACAATATTAAGGATGAGAGTTAACACTAGCCCAAGCAGAGGCTGTAAATAACAACAGGAACAATACTGAAATAAAAACATTTGACCTGGTGACCTAGTTTTGGACTCTAGAAAATCAATGTTCTAACTTGTCTTATATATCATTAAGACAAACATTTTGAGATTGTTTGATGAAGATCCAATTGAAACTGTGAAATTTACAGTGTTAACAAGGTTCTCCTAATATTTGCCGGTGACCTATTTATTGACCCATTATTAAACTTGTCCAAAGTATCATTAATAAGACGAACATTCTGATAAGTTTCATGAAAGTCCGATCAAAACAGTGACCTTAAGATTATGTGTTCACAAGGTTTTCATGAAATTTGACCTTTTGACCCATAATGACCTATTATTGAACTTGTCCAAGATTTTGTCAATACAAACATTCGGACCCAGTTTTGTGAAAATCTAACTAAAATGTGACCTCTAGTATCTTCACAAGGCAAAAGTTGAAGCTGCACAAAGTGTGAAGTAATAGCAGTAACAGATGACAGTGAAGACAAAAGTGAAACAGTTTTCAATGGCAAAAATGAATAAACAACTCTGTCTGTCTAGTTACATTTGTTCTGTTAATATTAAACTGAAGTAAGCTGTTTTATTAAATGATAAGACTACTTAGACTTTTGCCACCTGATGGGAACAGATGTTTGTTTGGTGAAGAGTCCGTAGCCCCTAAACAACAGTTCCCAAAACAAGACAAACATGACATGTTGACCAAAGACCTGTATATATATATAGACAACACTTATTTGTAAAATGTGCATTGTTTTTATATAAACTTAGAAATAGCAAAAATAATCATAACATACCTTGGTTTTACATTTTATACTATTAATGAACTGGTACATTTTTTATGTTTCCTCAAATAAAATAAAGAAAGTCATTTCCTACTATAATTAATCTATGTAAACAAGTTAGAAATGGAATAAAATGTTTTAAACAAAATTAGCTGACATGTAAATTTCAATGAATTACTTTTTTGAATCAATTAAATACCACCTATCCAGTATGTAGAGTCTGTAGCCCCGTTCTAAAAATTGCTTTTCATTTTTCTCCAGGGGAAAATACCTCTTAATAATTCATTTTAAACTTATAAAACCTGTGTTGCATTAATTTAAGAATAAGATCAAATGAACAAATGAGATCTAGGCTAGCGCTAGCCAAAAATTCTTAGTAGCCAGACATTTAATCGTCTGGCTATTATCCCGGATTTCTTAATAGCCAGATCAGCATTTAATTAACCAAAAGCAAAATGTTGGGCATGTCAACCAAGACTTATTGGTATATACAGCTAGTTATAGTTTTCTCTGCATTTATCAAATCAGGTCACATTAGCTAATTATTAGACCAGTTCAATTACCATGAAATATGGCTTTATGTGCCTGTTACTGCACTGACACTTTCCATGGTATTTTCTGGACTTTATGGGCAATGTAGTCACTTGGTTTATTTATGTTTTGACATGCTGCAACTATTTAGATGTTGCTTTTATATGTACTCTATCAGACACGAGTCTTTGACATACTTAAATAACAGCAAAGTAATTGATATTATCTAGATGCATTGGCTATCTAGGCATGAGTTCAAATCACATTTTATTGCTCAGATTTTGTCTTGAAACAAATCTATACACCCAAATTCATATATCAACATGACTATCAATTATTTGTGAGTTGTGTTGTTTGGTACGAAAAGGAGATGAATCTCTTTCACAAAATTGCAGATGGTAACTTCAGTTGTTTGGCTCTTACACTTTTTACTTTGTTGAGCTGCAATATTATTATGAATGACCGCCTGGGGCAATTAAAATTGGTGTTGACAGATGTAAACAATCGACATGCATCGTTTGTCACACATATTACTGCTGTCTGCAGTGTAAAAGTGCGTATTTGAGATTATCAAGGCCTGTTAGAATCGCCAAATAGCAAATTGTCTGGCGATTTTTGTTGCCCATTTGAGAATTTTAACTCGCCAGATTCGACTTTGACTCGCCAATAGCGATTTGGCGATCGGCTAGCGCTAGCCTAGGAGATTTTTTTCTTCTTTTCTCATTGGAATGTAAACTGAAACATTACATTCCCTGAGTGTTTTTAGGGTACTTGTACGATTGACCTCGGTAAATGTTGTCAACAATGACAGCAAGTGTGAATTCTCTTTGTATCTTATTAATACATGTATATTTAACATTAGAATCTAATATTTATAAGTAAAACACATTTTCTTGTGGTGTTATGCATTACCATGTAGAGTCCGTTAGCCCCAATGAGTACATCTATATAACGATACATAACTTCTTTATTTTACTAGACATACCAAAATCCTTTTGGATTTTTGTGCCCAATGAATGTATCTTTATAATACAATAGAAGATGCTGCAATCTGATGGGGTCTTTATCTTGGCTTAGCTGAAAATTAAACATAAACCAGGATTCAAGTTTTTCTATGAGATTATGTATGGTCCTAGAATACATGTATATCTGAATATATACTAAATAACTTATAATCCTAGTACAGTCATACCTGTGTCAGCCAGGCTACCTCTGAATAAAGGCCACCCTGTGAATAAAGGCCATTCTATTAGAATCTGTCATTGATTATTTAGAACAGAACAGAACATTTATTTAGACTTTTACATGAGCTCATCATCATAAATATAACAAAATATAATACAGTTAGTAATTATAGGAGTCACGCAAAGGTGAAAAGGGAAAAAAACTTGAAGCATAATATATGAAAAAGAAAGAAAAATACTGAAAAATATAGATATAAATTAACAGTTACAGATGTTTGACTTACCGTATACGTTGAACTGAGTGTAAAAATGAATAAAGTAATAAAATAAAACAATAGTAGATTAATCATCATGCATTAGTTTAGAACAAAATGACCTCTAAATAAAGGCCACTTGCAAATAAAGGCCACGTTTAGTCTTTCCCAAGGGTGACCTTTGTTTTCAGGTTTGACTGAACATTAAGGAATGAAACAATTGTTATTTTGATGCATTATTTAAGTAAGTTGTGTTTTGACTATGTAATTGTTTATTGCCCCATTTCTGTTGCATACAAAACTGATTGTGAAATATTACTGAAAATAATATAAAATAATAATTTGTGTTTTCTTTATTTAAAAAAAAACTCTTAACTATGTAATTATTCATAAAGTACATGGGCTCGAAGTACCATCTTTGACATGAGTACATCATTTCACCCCTTTTATCTATCTGTTGTCTAGTCCATTTCATAAACTTGAAGAGTGTATTCATCATTTTGAGGTAAACAGGCATAAAATCATTGTTGCTACCCATAGTAAACTTTAAATTACAGAATACTTTTATCTTTGACTGGGAAGGATTGTTTAAACACCAGATCAATACTTCAACGATTTGCTGATTGAGAAAATCAATGTGTATATAGCTATAAACAGGTACTTGCCACTTTAGTTCTGCTGTGGTAAGATAAAAGAAGACCAATGTAGGGTACCCCCGTGAGTTTACTGAAAAATTCACTTCTTGACAATGTAAAAAACATCAACAGATTCTCCTCCAGCATTTTCTGTTTATACAGGTACTGTTAACTGCCTTGACTCTCTACTAGTGAGGTAGTTTCCTTCTATGCATAAGTACATGTTCAATATTAAAGATTAAATGATCTGTGGTTGTCTAAATTCATATATTTTTTCTCTACTGGGATTTCTACATATATGTGGGTTATTTTGAACCCATGACATGTATCTGTTGGTTAACATCAACTTTTTATTTTAGTTGTAACTGCATTTGTTCATTCAAAATCAGTTCCATGGAATTTTTGACTATGTTGTTATCATTGTATGGCGACGGAAGTCGCCGTACACTATGGAATGCTTATTTTTAAGTGGCAATGCAAAATCGCAACTTCTTGCACCGAAGCAGATTACTGACAGTGCCCGAAATATCCGCAATGGTCATCACGTGATATAAACAAAACAGAAATAGAGCGAAGTCACGTGTTACTCACACCAACTAGTGTTAGCTTGATGACGCAGTCGCTATTTATAGTCTAAGAATGGAGCGAGCTCGATAAACAACGACGGGAATGAATCTGCCCATCTGTCAATAAACGAACAGAATCCAATCCTACTATAGTAAACAAACATGGCGTTGAATTTAGTACACTATCAAGCATTGTGTTATATTACTGAGGATGAAGCAAAACTACTTTTTAAGTGGTGTTCATGTGTACATACAGACTGTGTATTATTCAAGTTGTTAATCGGACTCGCTAATAGTCTCAATGATCACGTGACATTCACCGAATACTAGTAGCTGTTTCATATCGTTGTCGTCTCGTCAATGTCAATCACCTATAAATTACTAGAAACGTGTCAATATTTCAATAAAAGTGGTTTCAGTTGACTGAGAACTTGACTCTGCCTGGTGCGCTACAACGAGAACTAGTTTAGTATTTATATGGGCACTGTGACGACAGGGTTCGACATTAAGGCAGGTCCGAACGACAATCAATAGCTTACTGGTCCAGTCTAGTGCATCTTGCTATTTGGTAGCCTGAATGGTCGTGCTCTTGAAAATGCAGCCGAAACTCTTTATATCAAAGGACTTAGGAAAAATTGTTCGATCTAAATGAACTTCGATGTATAAATTATTAGAGAAATTCGCTGTGTTTATTACATTTTGGAGCGATCGTCGGTGTGTTGTAATAATCATTATCGTGTTATAAGATACGGAACACGGTATTTATACGTTTCGATGTATTCATTTTAGCAACATGTCGCAAATAAACAAAACATTATAAACATATTCACACAGACTAATTTTATAATCGCGAGCATGGACACTTGACTTGTTTACGCAATTGTCATTAATTAAATATCGATTTCGGAGCTCATTACAAAAAATGTCCGATCAGGTGAGCATACATGCCATATTTTCAGAGGGTCAATAAGTGAGATTTGCTTCTGAAGGGTAATTTTTAAGTGAGATTTGGGTAAAAATAAGTGAGACTTTTTCTCGAACTATTTTGGGCGCGCAAGATGGCTCTTTTTGCATGCAAAATACCTTTATTTACACCCATGAATTGGAATAAATGCATTCATAGATATTTATTAATTAGAATAAAGACAAAGTAAGTTAAACAGAATTTATTTAACAATGCACATGGTATAGTAAGTTAAGCAGCACATATGCTATTCAAAGTATCATCATACTGAAGAACACAGCATTAATTAAGTCTCTTCATCTACAGCACATTATATAAGCTTAAATGTCATGACATTGTCTTATTGCTGTTAACCACTGGGCATAGTTTGTTTTGACATCATTTCATCCCAGAAACAGTCTAGGGGTGTTGTTTCTTTGACAAATTTTCAAAGCTGTGTCATTGGTGAAAGAAGATTTTCTTCTGCTTCTTCAAGAAGTTCTTTGTTCAAGTAGTTGACCTCTGGTGCCAACTTCTCAGCCAGTTTAAGAACTGAAGCAAGATAAACAATGCTTCAATTTCAGTATGACAATGAACTTACAAAGTAAATTTCTGTAAGATAAATAAATTCAATATAATTCATCAAGGAAGTGCAACATTATCTGAAAACCTACATGATCATTCTTACTTGAATTCTTTGCACTAAAGTACATTATATTCTTCAGTATTTTAGAATTGTGAAAAATTAGTCATCTGATTATTAAAGACACATTCAGTAGCCATAATAATTAATCTCTTCTCAGAGCTGTAACACAACACCGCTAATTTACTTTAATTACTTTACCCCACCCACTAGTTTAAACAGGTCATCTAAATTAATCACTCGTTAATTTACTATTCAGAGAATATATAACAAACAGGCTATCACCTTATCAATTAATATGATGATTAAATACAACTTACCATGGTTACATACAACATACCGCCCGAGGTGATATAAAACATACACCAAGTTTACAGGCAATTAACAAAGTGTCAACTTTTAACTGCAATCGGAGAGTTCGGTTATTATCGTAAAAACACATGTTGTCGTAGTTGTTTACTGCACGGCATATTTTTTTTATCTGAGGTACGATTTTCCGTGAGATTTCGAGCTTACGGCGTTAGACCGTGAGGAAGGGTCAAAATATGTGAGAAAAAGTCTCACGGCGTGAGATATGGCATGTATGGGTGAGAAATGATGACTTAATTGGTTCGACATAGACGGTCACTTTATGGTTCGATATAGATGGTCACTTTACAGTTGAAAATCTATGTTTGTGACCATTATACCAGGTTTTTATGACAACGTACCCTCAGACAACGGAGTATATTATTTTTGGAGACTTTATTTAAATATTTTAAATGCATTCCAGCAGATATTGCAACGTCTGATACATCGAGGTGATAGTTTCCCCTGATTTTAATTTTAGCGTGGAAACAGGGACTACATATAGAGTACCTCGTGAACTGTAGAACCATATGACCAGATTCATGAGATTCATGAAACATCAACGGCTTGTATTTTTGATGGAGTAGATGATCACTTTAGTTTCGGGATCAGTTAAGTCAAAATAACAAATTTGTTTGATCTGAAACTTTGCACATCCTGATAAAAAATGTTACATAGGCCACATTCAAGTATTAAATTGCCGGATGCGATTTTGCGCCGTACAAACATTTAACTTGTTATTCATATACATTTCTTTATTATAAAGTTGTAGTCTGTACAGGGTGCCTTTCCCTCTGAAAATTTCTCTGAAGTTATGCAAATACTGCTATTTCAAGCTGTTTATTGTAGCCCTGGTTATAAGGCGGTTTTTAATATCCGCTGAAATTCCTCATTTTCCTAAAAATGACACGAAATTCCCCTGCCTGAGGGCCCTGGGCCCCTTCCCCCATAGTGCAGCTCGGGGCCTGGATAATTTAGGGAACTACCTATGCATAGATTTTAGTTATTTAAGTAACCTAATTAAGTAACCTAATTAAGCAAGTAGAGTATACTGATTTGGATGTGGTTACTTAATGCTGAATAATTTTCTGAATATAAAACTACATACTATATAACTGACTTAGTTGTGGCCCGCTGACCATACTTTAACATGTCAATCACTTTGTCATGAAGAAAATTCTTCTGAAGAAAATAAATCTTCCTAGATAGGGTAACCTTGGATTAGGAATCAGATAATTTGAAAACTTCGAGACATCTTGTTAGTTTAAAATGCATTGCTAACACCTAGACATATTGTTACAAGTATACAAAGTTAACATTCAATTTGCCTTAATCCAAATGTACTAATGGTAAGTTTAATTCTTTTCCTGTGGCCTAGTGACCAGTGTAATGTTGTTCATACCTCATGTTATTTTAATCACTCTAAAAATCTATGTACAGGTGTAAGCTGTATTCAACAATTATGCCCCCTTGAAGAAAAGGGGTATATTGCTTTGCACATGTCGGTCCGTCTGTAACCAAACCTTGTCTGAGCAATAACCATAGAGTGATTTGGCCTGAGCTCTTCAGATTTGCTTGGGAGGTTGGTCAGCACATGTAGATGACCCCTAATGATTTTTAGGTCAGTACGTCAAAGGTCACAGTGACTTCAATACAAAAAGTTCCGACAAATAACTAGAGAACATTTGGCCTTAGGTCCTCAGATTTGGTTGGGAGGTTGGTCAATGCATTTAGATTACCCCTATTGATTTTAAGTTCAGTAGGTCAAAGGTCAAGGTCTTACTATCCAGTTGGCCATAAGGGGGCATATGCGTTTCACAAACACTTCTTGTTTAATCTTACAGTGATTGTCTTATTTAAGCCATTCATGGCCCATTGGCACAAATGTGGTATGAAGGCTCTACAACTGGTCTGTGACAGACAGTAAGCGAAAATTGTAAGATTGCTGCACAAAAGCGATGGAATAGCACTGTTTTCAGCCATCGTGCAATGGAATAAAATGTAGTAGAGCATCATCATAGATTTCTGAATATGTTTTCAATTATTTTAGCATTGTGCAATTATCCTATATAAATGATATTATGTACGGTATACCGGATGCGTCATATGACAGTCACAAGTGACTGATTACATAGGATGGATGCACTGTCATTCTATCTTGATTCCAGTTCATGCTATTCTTGGTTTATTTGATATGCTACTTCAAATGAAAATTAGTGATACAAACATCGTACATAAGTTAAAATCATGATAGTATTGGTTTTATTATAATTATATATATGTAGAATTTATGACAGAGATTTTATTATCAAAACGCAAAGCATTTAAATCATTGTTAATATATAGATAAATATCTCTTCTTTAACATTCATTGATTTTAGTCTAACCTTCACCAGACAAAATCATAAATAATTGATTTATTTATACCTCCAAAGTGTCAATATAATTGAATATTGACATTCACAAAACTAAGAGAGTGATTTAGTTAGAATTTGATGTTAAAATTAATATAACATTTAAAAGATTTTAATTTGTCCCTACAATCTACATTGACCGTACTACTTGTTACAATTATTCTATGTAAGCCGAGTGTCAGTTTTATTACTGTCTGACCTTTAGTTCAATTAAGTGATTTGTTTGACAAAAGGAGTTTCAATACGGCCTGTAGGTAGCAATTTCAGATTCGTGGGGGAGGACTCTGGGGAGAAATATATTACCAATACTGCCGAAATTATTAGGGGGGGGGGGGGGGGTTCCTACGGCCCAGTCATAATGTTCCTAATTCCCCTTTGAAAGGAATTCATGAAATCTTGAACTTCTCTTGCATACTTCATGAATAGTTCATGAAGTATGACTAACTGTTGTTTTAACTTGCGCTTGTTAATTATCCACATTTAACAGTTATAGTTTTCAACTGGCTTTCATTATTTTTTGCCACTATTTTTATTCCCAATCGTTTTCCTTGTGTAGTGTACTCACAATATTTATTACTTTTCCATGTTACATAGTATAGCGGAAAAGTCTAAACGTTACGAGTGAACAAACCACTTTAGTTTGTTATGTAGGATTGACCAATTGATAAATGTTTAGTTTGCATAGCGTCCAATGGAAATATGTTTTGTACGAAGGTAAAAAATACAGAGTTAAAGTAAGTCAGTTCTAGCATGCACCCCATGATAGATGGTTATCTTTCAAGCTCAAGCATTTAAAATATATTTTTAATAACGTCATAAATCAATAGGTGTTTATTTCAATTGAAAGAGTATTATACATACTGCTTATGTATCTTATTTAGTATTGTCAATGTCATTGAACGTTTGAGTCAAAAACATACTAGTGTACATATTTTATTTTTAGTTTATTAAGTACCAGTAATTGTATTTAAACAGGAATGATTCAGGCACAGTTTTCCAGAGTATTTTTACATAACTACATGAAGTTTTATCTCCGGTTTTTTATCTGGCCTGTGATGTATTGGTTTCATTTACATACATTATGATTGTCATAAATAAATGGCCTCCCGTAGGTGCATTGCTACAAGGCAAAATGAGAATGTTGTTTTGTTGTTATGTATAAGGTTAGACTAAAAGTGACTTTTTATCATCTCACCAATAAGAAGTGCATAATTATTGGTGCAGAGTTCAACATTAATTTTTTCAATCACTGGACCAGTGGGTCCAGTAAGCTAGAGGATTTACTAGACCTGACTCAATTTGGACTGGACCAAACATTCTCAAGACAAACATTGTATAGTACAACACATCTCTATATTGTTACGCTGTTAGTGTATTAAGGATAGACCAGCAGGTGTAACAATATTGATGCTTTATCAGATGAAAATCCAAACATAGAATTTGGATTTCCAAGCTCCAAACAAAAGCAAATTAAATACATGTATAAATCAATTCCATTCATTAAAACTACATGTATATATGTACATGTTGATAACATGAAGGGAAGGAGACAATAGCAAAAAATTGATATATTTCTTTAACTAGACTAGTTACAAATTGACTTTACTATACCAGACCCGCATTGTACTAGACAATGTCTTTAGGTCTTATGATAATGTTGAACCCTGTAGTGTAGTGGCATTTATTCTACCATACAAAAGGCACAAAATGTTCATTAACTGTAGATTAACATTGTCAGGACTAAACTGTTCTTTCCCAGATGACAACATTACAAAAGACTTTAAATAAATCAAACTAATATTTCAATATCAGATACTGGAATGTAGGATCTCAAGAATTACCTGATTTTCAACACTGATCAAGTTGGATGCCATCCAATGTAAACATACAATATAAATTATGATAATTTGTTATAAATTAAGACAAATTGTTTTTCTATGAGTAATGTTTGAATTTGGTGGTTGAGAACTTTATGATTTTAGGCCACATTTGAAAAAAACCTGGTTTTATGCCCTGATCTTTGTGAAGTGAATTCTGAAGGTTTGTATTTTTGTTTTAAAATGGAAGGGCTATATCTGGCATAATACAGGGCCTTTTTTCCTTCTATAACAGAGGCCGATATTTGGTGACTTCCCAATTGCAAAAAGGTTCTTTTTTCCCAATGCGGTAAAAGAAATTCCCCAAAATACAATGCTGAAAATCCCAATTTGATGAAATATGATTCTCCCTAAATCTGTTTCTGATGTTCTGTGAATAAAACTTACATTATTTAGCATTATTTATTGAAATACAACATACTTATTTCTTATAAAGAACTTACAATTGATAAAAAGATTTTTCTTCACTGAACAGTGTAGAACACATTCTAACTAGGTTGTCTAACCGTCTCCCAATTTGGCCAAAAATCACACTTGAAATTCCCAAAATGAAAGGCTGAGGTCCTGTTATATTGTGTAAACTGTTTGGCCTTCACCTTCTAAAATATTGCCCAATGTAGACTGCCAACAATAGCCAGTGACAGTATTGATTGAGAAGAAATAATAATTGTTGATCAATTAAGTTTCCAAATAAGATTGTTAGATTATTTATGGCATGTTGGTCAGTTAAGTTTCCAAATAAGGTTGTTAGATTTTTATGAGATGAATTTACTTGTAAATTCTTCTCATATAGCGATCACGCAGACTATGAATTTCAACACTGCACTGCTCTCAATAGTAATCTTAGGTAGCGCTTCGTACTACATTTTTTCGGTCTTTTTCGTTACTCGCTATGCTAACAGAGCGATACTGCACGCAGTTCAAACACTCATCCACACACAGTCACCAAGCAAATACCATAGAAGCTGTTACTATATCTATTTTCTATTTTTAGCGTTTAGGATACGCACTCTATCGGACACTTCATTGGTCATTGTTGTTTTACATGCTAACTCGCTAACAAGTCGAAAATCAGATGACAACGAGTGGCGAAATATCTTTTAAAAATCATAATGGTCACATTTTAATTATATCTACCTAAACATAATACCCTAACAAGTCCTGATTCATTCAATAATCAGTTGTGAAAGTCAATAACCGTTTATCGTAGTCAATCTTAATTCACACTAGACTGCAGTACGCCCGCCTCCGAATGCTACAGTGGGCCGTCGAATAAATTTATCACAGCCAATCGCAGCGTTCGTTGTAACAGCTTATTGTTATCAATAATCAGAGTGCTGTTTACATTCGTAAACCGAATATCATGAATGTCTGCTTGACGAAGATTTTGCTAATTGTTGAAAAATGACAATAAATACCCGGCGTGATGTCAAAACAACGGTCCGATCAATAGATAGCCGGTCTAATTGATGCAACTGACATCTTTTTGTTCCGATTTCGTTTTTTGCCGACCCTAATTGACCGAACATAAACTTGAGAGGCGACCCGTTCGCGAGTTGAATAACTGTCAGGGTATGTTTTGCAAACTGCGAAGAATTAATTAATAACAGCCATATGTAATCAAAACTGCTTCTCCACAATCATTATGTATTTGCTATCCATAATGAAAACACGTGATTAAAAAATGTCGCTTGGTATCTTGGTTACAGGGCAATTCGTGACGTTTCGACTTCATCATGAAAGCGAAAGTCGATTTTCGGAAAATTTAAGTAGGTCAGTCGGTGTTGACATTGACACATGATTTATGCATCATTTGTAAATCAAACCGAAAATAGCTTGTCAAATCTACCCAGTGATCTCCCTTACTTTGTTACAGTCAGTATATTTTATTCTTTCGATAAACGCTGATGTGGGTATAAAATCACGAACGATATAAAAATATACTGTAGCAAACAGCGGTCCGAGTGATGTCGAGACATACTTTTTGTAAGTTAAAGGGCTTGCTGCTCCAGTCCAGAACAATATATTCATAAATATAACATTAAATGTTGCATAAAGAAAAATAATTTCTGCGTCGTATAAGACCATCGTTTAAAAAATCGGTTTTAAATTGGTATATCACGGCCTTGATGAACACGATTGGTGTATATTTTCGTGATTTCTAGACCCAGGAGTTCTTTAATATGAAGGATATGTTACAAGGCCTTGATAATTCATATGGTGAAATAATTCTTTTTAACATTACCCTTGTACATTAATATTTGATTGAATAAACAGTAGCCTACGTACAGTACTAGGTCCTCGTTTCGGACAGAATTATTGATAGTTTTAAATTTTGTATCGACTCAGAGAGATCCCTGCATCACATAATTCATCTCATTTCAGGCCTTCAGGCCTTTGATTATGGCCTTGTTGTCAAATAGGTTTCCAAAATTAAGTTGTCAAATTTTTCATGGCATGTTGATCAATTAAGTTTCCAAATACGGTTGTTAGATTTTTCATGGCATGTTGGTCAGTTAAGTTTCCAAATAAGATTGTTAGATTTTTATGGCCTTGTTGTCAAATAGGTTTCCAAAATTAAGTTGTCAAATTTTTCATGGCATGTTGATCAGTTAAGTTTCCAAATAAGATTGTTAGATTTTTATCGCCTTGTTGTCAAATAGGTTTCCAAAATTAAGTTGTCAAATTTTTCATGGCATGTTGATCAGTTAAGTTTCCAAATAAGGTTGTTAGATTTTTCATGGGATGTTGATCAGTTAAGCTTCCAAATAAGGTTGTTCGATTTTTCATGGCATGTTGATCAGTTAAGTTTCCAAATAAGGTTGTTAGATTTTTCATGGCATGTTGATCAGTTAAGCTTCCAAATAAGGTTGTTAGATTTTTCATGGCATGTTGATCAGTTAAGTTTCCAAATAAGGTTGTTAGATTTTTCATGGCATGTTGATCAGTTAAGTTTCCAAATAAGATTGTTAGATTTTTCATGGCATGTTGATCAATTAAGTTTCCAAATAAGGTTGTTAACAGTATATTGCCATAATTAGGAAGATTTTTTTATTTGATTTATTGTGCTGTTGATCTTTGAGATAAATCTAACCTTATTATGATTAAACCCATTTACAGCTGAACAACAAGAAGTGATTGCTATAGTGTAAGTGATTAATCTTTTTATTCGTACTTAAAAGATTATTTGGATTTATAACTTAAGGGGTATGAGAGAAATTGATAGATTATTAATATAATATGCATTAATCCATCCTCTTTAGCTAATTTATTAAAGCATTGATCTGCCAGATTTATAAAGATATTCTTTGTGTGACAGTTGGAATCATTGTTTAATGATTGACAGGTGTAATAGTGCTGTGGCTAAATCAATTGATTTCAATTAAAAAATAAATTGATATTATAAGCAAGGCAATAATCTTGATTATACAATTGTTGATAGAATAAATTTTGATGCAAGTATAGCTTGAGAGGTTGGATGAACCATTTAAATTCCAATCATTGAAATTCCTGAAAGTATGCTACAAATACATTGTATATTGTAAATTCAATACTTCCCCTACATATCTGTTGAACCAAACCTGACATGTTCATAATAAAATAAAACAATATTTTCTGATTAATATCATTATTAAGACTACCTGGTTTTCATGCACATGCATCTAGTTATAAAAATGAAGTGTAGATCTCTTTTTTTTTCTTTAAATTAATCTTCAATAATTTTGATCATTTTATGACTGCATGAATCTGCTAATTATGTTATTGATTTTAAATGATTTTGTGTTATGGAAAATTGTTCTGAACATAATCATATGATTTGACAATATTTCTGACATATTTTGTCTCACAAATTTTTCTATCACAAATCCTGAAATATTATGAAAAAATTGCTTATACACTCTGATTCTTTCTTTTGTATGATGGATTTACAGGGCTCTCATTTTGACCCATTCCCCTCCTTAATGAGTATACATTTTCCCCCATTTTCTGAGAAAATCAACCCTCCCAGAGAAGCTTTCTTTTTAATTCGATTTTTTATTTAAACAACTTGTTTCGCTGGAAGTACATCATCATAACATGTCTAAATATAATTCAGCAGCTGTTGTTAAAGCTTGAAATTGTTTTTTTGTAAAGTACAGTAAAACCTCGATTATCCAAACACCGATTATCCGAATACCCGGTATTATCCAAATAAAATCTACGGTCCCAATTACGTCTCTATATATTTCAACTACAACGAACCCCGGTTATACGAATCGGATTTTATGAATACCTGGTGTAATCCGAATACATTATTTGGTCCCTAAAGTTACGAATGCGTATTTTCACACCTATTATTCGAAATCGTCAATTGATAACAATGGCCGATTGAGAATCAACTGTTGTGTAACAAACAATGTGTAACATCAATTCTTACACGAAGCGTGTCAACAGTTAATTATCGTTATGTTGACCATATTGTTTGTTACAATTTTATACTAATTGCGACAAATATTTCACTGTGATTTCGAGCATAATAAGTTAATATGCGTATGTACCTGGTGATATGTATAAAATTATTTGCATTTCAGCGTCTTTCAAAATTTAAAAACTGATTCGAACACAATTAAACAAAACTAACTAGAATATGATGATTTAGTGAAAAAATGTTCCAAACATAAAAAACATTACCTCTTTGATTCTTTAATTGTTTTAGAATGTGAAGATAGCGATGCCTAGTTGATCGTTAGTAAGTGAAGTGAGAATGACATATTATTGTGTCGGATTGTGTTCTGCATAATCCATAAATGCGCGGGTATTTATTTAACAAGAATATTTTTTCATTTGTTAACTCATATACATTCATAAAACAAGGATAAATAATAAGTGTTTGTTATACATCTTATTTTATTCTTATTATCACTCAAGTAACGTCATGTTTGCATACAAGAGTTAACTCCCTTGCAATATACGGACAGTACGGAATTTATCGTTTCCAACCAGTACATCATACTGAAATGGATTATTCGAAACCATGGATTATCCGAATGATTTTTGAGGGCCCAATGACATTCAAATAATCGGGGTTTTACTGTAAATAAATTATGTATTACTTATAGTATTGTTGTTGAAAATGATGCGAAATTCACCTACTTGAGGGCTATTGGCCCCAGTCCCCTAAAATGTAATTAGGGCCCTGATTTATTCTTTTGAATGATTGCAAAATTTGTTATCAATGGTAAATTATATAGATAATATTTCATAATAGTGATTGATAATTAGACCTATATTTCATAATAGTAACTGATAATTAGACCTATATTTCATAATAGTGATTGATAATTAGACCTATATTTCATAATAGTAACTGATAATTAGACCTATATTTCATAATAGTAACTGATAATTAAACCTATATTTCAGGGATCAATTATCATGGAAACAAAAAGTGACGAAGAACTTGTTTCTGAGTTCGATGAAGCGGAAAAGAATAGTTTTAACAAAAGGTCTACACACGAGGGATGCTGGGATCTTGATAAACGGGGAGGTGTCGGAGAGACCCCGCTACATCTGTTGTATCTAATGGACAGTGCAGAGCATGTAGAAACTGCCAAAATATTGCTCAATATGTACCCCAAGCTGGCCTTGGACTTTTATGAAGCGGATGAATACTATGGTTTGTATAATTATGATGATGATATGAATTCTGTATAAACCAATTATAGTGAACTTGGATATAGTGAAGACAGGATACATTGACAGGGGTTTTGTACTAAGAAAGTGACACTGATAGTCAGTTCTTCCTCTTGGAAATTAAGCTAAGCTATACTGTATACGTTGATATTTCCGCTTGTCAAAAAGTCCGCGAATTTGAAATTCTGGACATTTCGCGTGCGGAAATGTTAGAGAAATTCCATCTGGTAATTTGCGTATTAATAGTATGTCGTAAAAATCACAATCAGAAGTATGTCGTGCATTAAAAACAGAACATACTATGTCCCATTTACATTACGTTTTCCAACTTATTCATGCGTAAAAATGCCCACTCCCGTGTACAGTGAACAATTATAAGCATGTTTAACAAACAATGCATGTGTTAGAAGTAAACATATGCAAACTGTAAGGGTGAAATTGTAAAGGGTGTGAAATATTTTCATAGCTTAGCGTGTTCGTTTTCAACAAAATTAAGTAAGTATAATTATGCAAAATTGAACATTTAAATGCATTAAAATATTTTTACCTTCTTGTAGGTTCAACCAAACCGCGCTGGTCATATTTGACGTTTTTATTGATGTTCGTACAAGTAGTAGCCTATGTCATAATAGTTATAGTAAATTGTAACTTGTTATTTTAATACAAGAACAATATGTGAAATAAAATAATTTATTTCTTATTATCAATGCTTGAATAAAAGATTCTGTTTTCATTTAACTCTAGTTGTGCAGTTAAATAAATGTTGTAATGATCATAATCGACCCGGGAATTATCTTGTTATGGTAAAATTCCCGCAATTGGCGGATATTTACGCGAGGTGAAATATTAGCGAATTTTGTCAATTCGCAAAATTCGCTAACATTTCCACGTCGCTAACTTAACCACTTATACAGTATTTAAAAAATACATATATTTCCCTATTTGCATTAAGCATAATTATTCTCTAAATTTGCCTCTTGTATCCCCCCCCCCCCCCTCCCTTATAACAGCGCCCAGCATCTTCCCTTTCCCGAAATGCATCCTGAGTGATGAATTTATTACCCTGGACAGTGGACACTCATTTTTAGCTCACCTGATTCATCAGGTGAGCTTTTAGGATCGGTGAATGTCCGGCGTCCGGCATCCGTCGTCTGTCGTCCGTCCACAATTAGTTTGTTTACACTCTAGCAACCGTAACTCTTTACGAATCTTGATTAAACTTGCTCACAATGTATATGGCCACAATGTCTCGGCTAAGTTCGATTATGGGCAAAATCTGATAATAACTTCTAGAGTTATGGGCCCTTGAATTACAAAATTTGCTATATTTAGCTTGTTTACACTTCATTTATTCACCAATCCTGATCATATTTTCAGTTAATGTGTATAACCAAAAGATCTTGGACAAGTTCGATTATGGGCAATATCGGACCAGAACTTCAAGAGTTATGTGCCCTTGACTTAGAAAATTTGCTATATTTGAGTTTGTTTACACTCTAGCACATTCATTTATTCACCAATCCTAATCATATTTTCAGTAAATGAGTATAACCAAGAGATCTTGGACAAGTACAATTATGGGCGGAATCGGACCACATCTTCAAGAGTTATGGGCCCTTGACTTAGCAAATTTGCTATATTTTAGCTTGTTTACACTCTAGCGCCTTCATTTATTTGCCGATCCTAATCATATTTATAATGAATGTGTATGACCTTATGGTTTTGGACAAGTTCAGTTATGGGTGGAATCGGACCACAACTTAAAGAGTTATGGACCCTTGGATTAGAAAATTTGCTACGTTTTAGCTTGTTTAACAGTATTATACCTTCATTGTTGGTTTTGATCTCAAAATCTACGTAAAAATGAGTTTTACGAGATGGAAACTATATTACCTGGTCATTGATTATTGGCCTTTGTTCTCAGGTGAGCGATAAAGGGCCAATGTGGCCCTCTTGTTTTATTTCAATGTCTGTTTGGATATAATGAATTATGGATATAATAAACAAATATTCTGGTCTCCAGGAATTCACTATTACCATGTTCTACTATTTATCATATATATGAAACAAACGTGAAGAAATAAGGGCACATTATGACATACAATATATTGAACCATACACTAGATCAAGTAAAATTAATATCATCTATTTAATATTATAAATAGTTTGACAATACTAATGATAATGATAAATGTTAGTGAAGTATATAAAACTACGAACAAATTTGATATATACATGTACAAAAAATCTGAGTTATTAATAAAGTTTATATGTGTAAATGATAAATGATTACTATAATGGTTGAAGAATTATATTATGTAAAAAAGAAGTCCAACTTCAGCAAAACTTAAATTGTTTATTTAATTTATTTAAACCTCAACGTTTCGGCCATATTGGCCTTCATCAGGATCAATAAATATCAATAATAATGTGCCCTTATAATGGTTAAACAAATTTAACTTTTTATAAGTATATAATAGACAGGCATTTAAAACATAATTGTGCATCTTATTATAAATATTACTCTTTTGTTAAAAAATACAGTAAATACAATATTTTTACTACTTCAAATATTGTAGAAATCAATTAAAAACAACTGAAATGGAAATTATATCGATAGATGTATTGAACAAACTTTATTTTACAATAAGCTTTGACAATAGACAGTGAACATCAACCTCTTCCAAGTTTTTACACAAATATTAATGAGTCTGACTGATTCACAAGTTTTTACACAAATATTAATGAGTCTGACTGATTCACAAGTTTTTACACAAATATTAATGAGTGACTGATTCACAAGTTTTTACACAAATATTAATGAGTCTGACTGATTCACAAGTTTTTACACAAATATTAATGAGTCTGACTGATTCACAAGTTTTTACACAAATATTAATGAGTGACTGATTCACAAGTTTTTACACAAATATTAATGAGTCTGACTGATTCACAAGTTTTTCCTGGTCTATATTCTAATCAGTTCTAAATTACCTCCACATGTGGAGGAAAATCAACATTTTTGTCAAATCTATATCATACAAGGGCATAACCTACTTCACCTGAGAATTGAACCCTGATTGCCGGGTTACAAATCCAGTGCACTAACCATTGATTGGATCATGCCCACGGCACCCAACAAAAAGTTAAGAAGGAGAACTTTATGACCCTTCATCCAGCAATGTCAATAATATTATTATTGATCAGCACTAGGAATAGATACAGACTATATCACTGTGTTTACACTTCTTATTGTATATTATTTACCTCACATTTAGCATTTTGTTTCATTACATAATTGTACATTTCCTGTATGACCATTAACAACCAAACTTTCATTCAGTATAAAGTTAAAGGTTCAGACTGAGTTGACTAAGAAGAATGACTGACTGTATAATGTAAAGCTATATTTGTTTCATATACTGATAATTATTGATCAATATAAATCAAGCCTTTACGTTTTTAAAACATGATTTGATTTTATTATGTATTTAGTAGAAAGGTGATGACCGATAAATAAATAGATTTTGGTTCATTCAGTTCAAAATGAACATCCGGTCCATTAGAGTACATCATTAACTGGCCTGCCATTCTAATAGATCCTTGTTACTAGGTTCTAGCAGTAATTTTAACACCAGATTCCTTATTGTTTCCAAATAGTTACTAGGTTCAGAATTAACAACAGATTCCTAATTGGTACTAAGCTCCTAATTTTCTCCAAATAGTTACTAACATATTAGGTAATAAAATGATACCAGATTCCTATCTGTTATTAGGCTCCTTATATAATTTTCTCCAAATAGTTACTAGGTAATAATAAAATTTGGAATACAATTTGTTCATTATAATTATGTTACAATTCTTAGTACATTATTGATGATATCAGTACAGTTTAATCTGTGCAAAATTTACTTAAGTATTACCTTACAGCTGTGATGGTTTTGATTGTTTCGGCAGTGATTCACTTACGAAATATAAAGATTATTCAGAAATTGACGTACAGACGAGAGTGAATTTGCTAACTATTATTTGTATGTCTTCATAACCAAATGGTGCGTGTTAACACTGTTGGTTTGAAGGAAGTTTAACTGTACAGTCAAACCTGTAAACAAAGGCCACCCTTGGGAAATACATAATGCAGCCTTTATTGATGGGTTACCCTTATTAGGAGGTTGTTTTGTTCTAAAAATCAATGATGGTTTTTAAAAAATGGCCTTTTTTCACATGGTGGCTTTATTCAGATGTGGCCGCTAACACAGGTTTGACTGTATTTTTTGTTGAACTTGATATTTTTTCTATTTTAGGTGAAAGTTGTTTACATCTAGCTACAGTTTATGGTGACTTTGAATCAGTCAAGCTTTTAGTTTCAAATGGTGCCTATGTCAACCAGCGGGCTACTGGTCGATTCTTTCTTCCAGAAGATCAGAAAAATGGCCGAGCTAATCAAACAAATTACGAGGGTAAGTTATAAGAATCTAAATCTCCATTGACATAAAATTTATTGTAATACATTTGTCAACAATACTATACAGTAACTGTTGTAGTCTGCCAATTTAGTCATTGGATCAAAGGCAAATTTGTTATTGTAACTGATGACCATGATGCCTATACTACAAGTTTAAGGATAATTCTTAAAAAACCAATGTCTGTAACTTTAAATTATAACAAAGTACTGAAAGTACTCATGGCAACTGAACTTACGTAGATTTGTACTGCAACATGAAACAGGAACTAGTTTAATAACAGCATGGCGGATGTAGAAAAATGTTGTGCTTTTGTTTCCAAAAAGGAATGAATACCAGTAAAATGATCATCATAGTAACAGTACAGAATCTAAGACTGTAGTGATGTTCTGTGTCCTTTATTTTGGATAATATGTATGATTGTTTGCTGCAAGTGTTGACATGATTAGGATTAACACTAGTTGTTGTTACATGATTTAGTATAATAATAAGTATTCTACTGTTACAGGATATGCATATTAACACTAGTTGTTGTTACATGATTTAGTATTCTACCGTTACAGGATATGCATATTATGGAGAATACCCGTTAGCATTTGCTGCTTGCTTTGGTTACATGGATATATATGACTACCTCATTGATAATGGAGCAGACCCGAATCTTCAAGATTCATTTGGGAACACAACATTACATATGGTTGTTATATGTGATCAGCCTGTAAGTTCTAGTTTAATACAATCAAACTCTTTGTAACTGAGTTCTTGTACAGTGTTTTCTGAAATATATCATAGGACGCATGTTTATACATTAAAAGTCGATCCCAAAAACCGGATGCATCTTATACATAATTGGCCTAATTGACATACAAAATCTAAAATTACCCCCTCCCCAAATCTGAAATTTCTTCCTAAAGGCCTGGTCAAGCTATTACTTTATTACTTCATGACTCTTTTGATGCAATTTTGTGATAATTAAAACATTCACAGTAAGTTTTCATTTTTTCCACGGAGAAGGTTAAGAGAAGCATTTAATAAAGAATGTTCTGTATTTTGCTATACATAGTTAATAAAATCCAAGGGCCATTATTTCAATCTTACCTCTATAATTATGGTGTCAGGGACATGTTTTCTCAAAGACAGATACCAGTAAATGTAACTTCACTATCATGACTATGTAATCTATTTTTGTTCTTGTAACAGTATGAGCTATTAATTGTGTTTAATAAAATATTTAGTATCCAATGAAAGTAATGAGATAAGTGTATGAGCATGCTGTAGCTATGGTTTCATCTCCTGTGTCTGTAAATACTGGATTTCTGTTACAAATATCAGTCAAGATTAACTTACAAAGTTAATTTAGTGATGTTTTGCCTCCTTCATCATTACCCTATTGATTTACTATCTGCAGTATTAGCATATGTAGAAACAATCTGTATCTGCAAACAATTGCATGATTGTTTTAACAAAAGAGTGACTAGTATTTAGTTCCTTTCGTTAGAATTCATACCAGTTACATAATTTTTTGCTTCTTGTGTGATACACTCAGTTAAGGGATTTTTTTAGCTCACCAGAGCACGAATGTGCTCAGGGTGAGCTTTTGTGATCGCCCTGCGTCCATCGTGCGTCGTGAAGTGGCGTCCATGTTTACTTAAAACAACATCTCCTCCTACACCGCTATGCCGATTGCAACCAAACTTTGCTGGAATGATCCTTGGGTGGTCCCCTTTCAAAGTTGTTCAAAAAATTAAATTTCATTTAAAACTGGTTGCTATGGCAACAAATAGAAAAAACTTAAAAAATCTTCTTGTCTGAAACCACAGGGCCTAGAGCTGAGATATTTGGTATGTAGCATTGTCTATTGGAAATCTACAAAGTTTGTTCAAATTATTCCCCTGGGGTCAAAATTGGCTCCGCCCCGGGGGTAACTTGATTTTACATAGACTTATATAGGAAATTTAAAAAATCTTCTTGTCAAAAACTACAATGCCTAGAGCTTTGATATTTGGTGTGTAGCATAGTCTAGTGGACCTCTACCAAGTTTGTTCAAATTATTGCCCTAGGGTCAAAATTGGCTCCGCCCCTGGGGTCACTTGATTTATATAGACTTAAATAGCAAAATTAAAAAAATCTTCTTCTCCAAAACCGCAAGGCCTAGAGCTTAGATATTTTGTATGTGGCATTGTCTAGTGGACCTCTACCAAGTTTGTTCAAATTATGGTCCCGGGGTCAAAATTGGCCCTGCCCTGGGGTTTATTCTATTTTATATAGGAAAATTTTAAAAAATCTTCTCTGAAACCACAAGGCCTAGAGCTAAGATATTTGGTATGTAGCATTGTCTAATGGACCTCTTTTAAATCTGTTCATATAATGGCCATGGGATAAAAAACGGCCCAGATGGGTCACTTGATCTTACTTGGACTCGTATAGAAAACTTCAACAATGTTCATCTCCAAATGACCTTTTCTCCTGGTGAGCATTTATAGGGCCATCATGGCCCTCTTGTTTCAAATGGTCCAAGTTTACATATGATATGATTTGAACATATAACCCTTGGTTTCTGAGTTAGCAATTAATCACTTGAGTTGATTGATAACCATTTCTTTTATTTTGCGATTGCTTAGAAAATTGTTGAAATACATACTACAGAAATTATTGGTATGCAGTACTTAATAAAATCATCTGATTAAAATGTTTTTACCTTGTAGGAAATGTACAAATACATGGTTAGACACCATAAGAAGCCAGCTTTAAGAGATATACGTAACAATGCCAATTTAACTCCACTTGGACTTGCCAGTAAACTAGGTCGTCACAGACTCTTCAAAGAAATGTTAGAATTAAATAGTATTGTAAGTACTTTTCAGTATTGACACTTTATGAATGATGGCCTTGTCAAACTGGTGAACAGTCTCTGAGCTCAAATCTCAAACTTACTTCAGGTATCATTTTGTTTTAAAAGATTACTGTTTAATGTTTCCTTGGGATGGATTGATGGTCTAGTGGTAATGGCTGTACAACTAAACAAAGGTTGTAGGTTTGAATCTCTGCTGTCTGATATATCATGGATGTACCCATCCCAACTACCGAGCCATGTACTGTATTTAGAAAAATCACACAAAAAAGGTGAGGCATGTATCGGTGCTTTACAGAAATTAATGTAGGGATACAAATGTCCAGTTCTCCTGTATCTTCTCTCCCCTCTATCTCTTGGGCGGCCCTAAAATGAATATAGCTGCCAAATGGGCCATTAAACAGATGAATAAATTGAAATACACTGTTTATTTTGTTGACTTGGATATGTAATATTATACACTATAATTTGATTTGGAAATACTGTAATCTTTGATCTTAACCAAGGAATCAATTAAGTCTGAAATCATAATGTCTCCGAATGTGTACGGTTTTTTGTCGCTGCTTGTTTTAGAAGTGATATTATTTGTATGATCATTAATGCTATTTAACATGACTTGTAAAAGCCAGTTAAAAAACTCGCCGTTTCTAGTGGCTGTAATTAAATCTGACGATTACTTTAACTATATGAATTAATCAATAAATGATCAATAAAATGGAATTGATTGAATCTGAAGCTGTTTTTGAGCACTGGATAACCATCTTCTACATGGTAACTGATATTTTGTACGCTTATCTACTACCATAGATCAGTGGACATTTCCGCAAAATGTTTTTTATCTTACGTGTTATGAAATTTGTTATGTTTTGTATGAAATAAATGAAGTATTGGTTTGGGACAGAGCTTGCCTTTGATCAAGAACTCAGTATTAATTTTCTCTTATGTTAAAAAAATCTTTCCGTACAAAGTAAGAAAATTAATACCAAGAAAAGATCAATAGTCATTAAATTGTGATAGATCTGTTGTAAACCTCAGCTAGGCTTTTCTGTAAAGATTATAGACTTTTACATGTAATCTGAGAAAATTGTCCACTGGTTGCATGTTTGTACTCGATGTATAAGTAGCAGAATGATAATATAAGATCATCTTCAGGAAAATGTTGTTTTGTCGTTACACAGACCAATCTTTTAATAATGGGTAGGCGGGTATTTTTCAAACATTATATACCTGTTCTGACTGTTTTTTTATTATATAGTTGTAGCCTGTGAAGGATGCCTTCCCCTCTGAAAATTTCTTTGAAATCATGCAATTTTCCCCAAATTTCCAACTTACTCCTTGAAATTTCATTTTGCAAATTGGTTTCAGGTGAGAATGTTTTCCCAGAAGAGGCTTCAACCTGGTTTTTAATCCCCATATCAAGTGCTAGGGTGCCTTTCCCAAACATAAAGAAAACCCCTGAGTACGAAAGAAATGTCAAAATAAAAAAATCCTTTTTTTTGAATGAGTCAGTTGTGTAGCATGTAACTAACAATTGTTTTATCATAATCTAATTAAAATATCATTGATGCAAGTTATATAATCTTACATAAATGAATCAATGTAGTTCCTGGTAGAATGTAAGAGTATGAGGTTTAATGATTTAATGATTATTTTTGCCTTGTCTTATATGTTGTAGGGGTACTTATATGAAGGTTTTGATATATCCTGTAAAGGTACAAGAAAACTTGTGACCACCTGCTAGGAGAAGAATTAAATGTACGTTTCAGTGAAGGATAACAAATGCACATAGAATATAAACATAAGAGAAGCAATTAATCAAATTAATGAATAATTTGCAAAAAAGAAACAACAATTAAAAGCACAAAATAGAAATGACCACAGGCTGCAAGAAGAGCAAACTCACTGTCAAAATGGTAGTTGTCTTTCACTTGTGTGGCAAAAACTAGCAATGCATAATATGTTTATTGTTCTTATGGTAAATGAATGATTAGATCAATTAATAGATCGGTAAATAAGTTTACACTGGTTTTCCGTCTTTCAAGGTGATGTTGTTACCGGGTTTTAGCTGTACTGATACGAAGGGAGACTATCACAGTCACCTTTTTAAATGACTGTGAAACTAAAGAAGCTGCTAACTTTATTATAAAATATTTGTCTGAAAATGCATTTTCTCAAATCTCTCATGTCATTTTTATATTGCCATTAATTCTGTGAGAACAAATTGTGTTGAAAAGATGTAATATTATGTATGAACCTCATAATTCTCTAGTATCAGAATGTAAAATACAAAGTACATTTCATGTTCACATGTTATAATATAGTGCTGACCTTAAGCACACTCAAGGATATCTTGATTATATTGAAAACTTAGCTATGATCTTAATTGGTGTTTTAAAGACAAATATGTGAGGTATGTCATATCTATGGAATAGAATAATGTATACAAATAAAAGTCAACCAAATATTATACAATTTAAGTTGTGACAGCACATATTATCTATTGAATGGATTTATGGTAACATAGGATAATGAGACATAATGGCTTTGAAGTCTTGTTTGTTGGTAATTACTGTATTCCAATCGTATTATCCAACATGTGTCAGATTTTTACATTGTATTTTTGGATCATTTATGTAAATTACCAATATATGGATGGTACAATTGCAATGGTTTATTCATTCTGATCATAATGTGGTCCCTGGATACCATTCATTTGTAGGACGATAGTTCTAGGATAATAGCTTGTCAAGGTAGACAATAGAATTCTTTCAGATTTATAGACTGTGCTATTGTATGCATTAAATCATTTATATGAATGTTGATTACCTTTCCAAATAGCAATTGTATATGTTAGTTGTCACTTTCAAAACAAATCCTTTCATTGGGAAATGTTTATGTTTTTTTTTTATTGGTTTGTTACATTGTAATATGTGTTGGTGTTTTTTTTGCTTTATGATTTGAATAACCATTTCTCAGTCGGAACAATGCCTACATTTTTAATACCAAAACAAGGATACAAAACATACTCAAAACAGTTATATATATACCTACATAATTATAATGATTGTACAAAATATACTCTCATAACAGTTATATAAATACCTACATATAATGATTGTACAAAATATACTCTCATAACAGTTATATAAATACCTACATTATAATGATTATACAAAATGTACTCTCATAACAGTTATATATATACCTACATTATAATGATTATACAAAATGTACTCTCATAACAGTTATATATATACCTACATAATTATAATGATTGTACAAAATGTACTCTCAAAACAGTTATATAAATACCTACATAATTATAATGATTGTACAAAATGTACTCTCAAAACAGTTATATATATACCTACATATAATGATTGTACAAAATGTACTCTCATAACAGTTATATATATACCTACATATAATGATTGTACAAAATGTACTCTCAAAACAGTTATATATATACCTACATATAATGATTGTACAAAATGTACTCTCATGACAGTTATATAAATACCTACATATAATGATTGTACAAAATGTACTCTCATAACAGTTATATAAATACTTACATATAATGATTGTACAAAATGTACTCTCATAACAGTTATATATATACCTACATAATTATAATGATTGTACAAAATGTACTCTCAAAACAGTTATATATATACCTACATATAATGATTGTACAAAATGTACTCTCATAACAGTTATATAAATACCTACATATAATGATTGTACAAAATGTACTCTCATAACAGTTATATAAATACCTACATATAATGATTATACAAAATGTACTCTCATAACAGTTATATAAATACCTACATATAATGATTGTACAAAATGTACTCTCATAACAGTTATATAAATACCTACATATAATGATTGTACAAAATATACTCTCATAACAGTTATATAAATACCTACATATAATGATTGTACAAAATGTACTCTCAAAACAGTTATATATATACCTACATATAATGATTGTACAAAATGTACTCTCATAACAGTTATATATATACCTACATATAATGATTGTACAAAATATACTCTCATAACAGTTATATAAATACCTACATATAATGATTGTACAAAATGTACTCTCTTAATAGTTATATAAATACCTACATATAATGATTGTACAAAATGTACTCTCATAACAGTTATATATATACCTACATATAATGATTGTACAAAATGTAGTCTCAAAACAGTTATATGAATACCTACATATAATGATTGTACACAATGTACTCTCATAACAGTTATATAAATACCTACATATAATGATTGTACAAAATGTACTCTCAAAACAGTTATATATATACCTACATATAATGATTGTACAAAATGTACTCTCATAACAGTTATATAAATACCTACATATAATGATTGTACAAAATGTACTCTCATAACAGTTATATATATATACCTACATAATTATAATGATTGTACAAAATGTACTCTCAAAACAGTTACATATATACCTACATAATTATAATGATTGTACAAAATGTACTCTCATAACAGTTATATAAATACCTACATATAATGATTGTACAAAATGTACTCTCATAACAGTTATATATATACCTACATAATTATAATGATTGTACAAAATGTACTCTCAAAACAGTTATATATATACCTACATATAATGATTGTACAAAATGTACTCTCATAACAGTTATATAAATACCTACATATAATGATTGTACACAATGGACTCATAACAGTTATATAAATACCTACATATAATGATTGTACAAAATGTACTCTCATAACAGTTATATAAATACCTACATATAATGATTGTACAAAATGTACTCTCATAACAGTTATATAAATACCTACATATAATGATTGTACAAAATGTACTCTCATAACAGTTATATAAATACCTACATATAATGATTGTACAAAATGTACTCTCTTAACAGTTATATAAATACCTACATATAATGATTGTACAAAATGTACTCTCAAAACAGTTATATATATATACCTACATAATTATAATGATTGTACAAAATGTACTCTCATAACAGTTATATAAATACCTACATATAATGATTGTACAAAATGTACTATCATAACAGTTATATATATACCTACATATAATGATTGTACAAAATGTACTCTCATAACAGTTATATATATACCTACATATAATGATTGTACAAAATATACTCTCATAACAGTTATATAAATACCTACATATAATGATTGTACAAAATGTACTCTCTTAACAGTTATATGAATACCTACATATAATGATTGTACAAAATGTACTCTCATAACAGTTATATAAATACCTACATATAATGATTGTACAAAATGTACTCTCTTAACAGTTATATGAATACCTACATATAATGATTGTACAAAATGTACTCTCATAACAGTTATATAAATACCTACATATAATGATTGTACAAAATGTACTCTCATAACAGTTATATAAATACCTACATATAATGATTGTACAAAATATACTCTCATAACAGTTATATAAATACCTACATATAATGATTGTACAAAATGTACTCTCAAAACAGTTATATATATACCTACATATAATGATTGTACAAAATGTACTCTCATAACAGTTATATATATACCTACATATAATGATTGTACAAAATATACTCTCATAACAGTTATATAAATACCTACATATAATGATTGTACAAAATGTACTCTCTTAATAGTTATATAAATACCTACATATAATGATTGTACAAAATGTACTCTCATAACAGTTATATATATACCTACATATAATGATTGTACAAAATGTAGTCTCAAAACAGTTATATGAATACCTACATATAATGATTGTACACAATGTACTCTCATAACAGTTATATAAACACCTACATATAATGATTGTACAAAATGTACTCTCAAAACAGTTATATATATACCTACATATAATGATTGTACAAAATGTACTCTCATAACAGTTATATAAATACCTACATATAATGATTGTACAAAATGTACTCTCATAACAGTTATATATATATACCTACATAATTATAATGATTGTACAAAATGTACTCTCAAAACAGTTACATATATACCTACATAATTATAATGATTGTACAAAATGTACTCTCATAACAGTTATATAAATACCTACATATAATGATTGTACAAAATGTACTCTCATAACAGTTATATATATACCTACATAATTATAATGATTGTACAAAATGTACTCTCAAAACAGTTATATATATACCTACATATAATGATTGTACAAAATGTACTCTCATAACAGTTATATAAATACCTACATATAATGATTGTACACAATGGACTCATAACAGTTATATAAATACCTACATATAATGATTGTACAAAATGTACTCTCATAACAGTTATATAAATACCTACATATAATGATTGTACAAAATGTACTCTCATAACAGTTATATAAATACCTACATATAATGATTGTACAAAATGTACTCTCATAACAGTTATATAAATACCTACATATAATGATTGTACAAAATGTACTCTCTTAACAGTTATATAAATACCTACATATAATGATTGTACAAAATGTACTCTCAAAACAGTTATATATATATACCTACATAATTATAATGATTGTACAAAATGTACTCTCATAACAGTTATATAAATACCTACATATAATGATTGTACAAAATGTACTATCATAACAGTTATATATATACCTACATATAATGATTGTACAAAATGTACTCTCATAACAGTTATATATATACCTACATATAATGATTGTACAAAATATACTCTCATAACAGTTATATAAATACCTACATATAATGATTGTACAAAATGTACTCTCTTAACAGTTATATGAATACCTACATATAATGATTGTACAAAATGTACTCTCATAACAGTTATATAAATACCTACATATAATGATTGTACAAAATGTACTCTCTTAACAGTTATATGAATACCTACATATAATGATTGTACAAAATGTACTCTCATAACAGTTATATAAATACCTACATATAATGATTGTACAAATTGTACTCTCATAACAGTTATATAAATACCTACATATAATGATTGTACAAAATGTACTCTCTTAACGGTTATATGAATACCTACATATAATGATTATATAAAATGTACTCTCATAACGGTTGTATGAAACGTGTACGGTCAAACCAGAGCTAACGGCCAACTCTGAATGGCAGTCACCATGCTGATTTCCTTCCAAAATCTCTATTAAATTAGCAGTAAGAGTGGCTACCATTAGCAGTAACAGCGACTACCATTAGCAGTAACAGCGACTACCATTAGCAGTAACAGCGACTACCATTAGCAGTAACAGCGACTACCATTAGCAGTAACAGCGACTACCATTAGCAGTAACAGCGACTACCATTAGCAGTAACAGCGACTACCATTAGCAGTAACAGCGACTACCATTAGCAGTAACAGTGGCTACCATTAGCAGTAACAGCGACTACCATTAGCAGTAACAGCGACTACCATTAGCAGTAACAGTGATCACTGTTCCTTCTGTGTCTCAATCATGAAGTGTAATCAAAGTACTGAAAGTACTGTCGTACTTGATTTTTACCATATGAGACAAGAGAGAAATGTGTACCCACATCGTTCGAGCCCATACAAATATTTTAACATTTAAAATTACGGACCGATTTTTCATTCATATTGTAATGCAGGTCATATGCATATAGGTAAATGGCATAAGCTAGGGCTTTACTATAGTCCCTTTGCTAAAATTTTAAAATGAAAAAAAGCCTGATATTGGAAAGTTTAATGATTAGCACATTAATTGAGGACAATTTAATTGCATTAAAAACTCTTTATTGTACAAAACTAGTAAAAAACACTTCAGTAACAGTAAATACAAACATTGATTCTTCTGGTTTTAACACAACAGAACATCGTCGCATTGAACACATTCAGGGTCACTCAAATCAATAAGGTCCTGACACAGTAGAGTAAGACCTATATGACCTATAGTTAACCTGATGTTGCATGAAATTCAGACGTGATTATGTAATTCTAAATAATCTGGCGTAAAAGGAACTCTTAAACAGTAAATTTTAAAAGCACGTATCCAGTAATTTACGTTCGTATTTAGCGACTCAAATTATTATTCTTAAGCCGCAGTTTTAACATTCAACCTTCGATAAATCAAACTCCCCACATCGGTTACGCTTTGCTACTAGCCACTGCGGGGAGTGAGTCTATAAATAGCGATTCCGTCATCAAAATAACACTAGTTGGTGTGAATATCACGGAATACGATTAAATGAGAATTCGCTTTGTAATATTAAGAAATGTTAGTAAGGCACAAAAAACACACATCGATGGTAGATTGTTGCAAATGCATGAATACGTCCGTGGAGATTTTTCTGAACTATCGAACGAAAACCGAAAGTAGAACTACTTTTACGGCAAGATATTTTATTGGACAGTGAATACGCGGTTTTAATTCTACGCATTTGAAAATCTCATGTATCTACTGACAAGCACTTATTTAGATACATGACTCTTTTATAATGTAGTTACAATAGAATGATTTGAAATGTATTTAGATCTGACACACTTAATTGGGGAAAGATTCCAGATACTTCTATATAAACATACCATTTAGTTGCGTACTATTTCCTTTATGTGGCATTCTTTTAACCAAGCTGTTATGGAGTCCAGCGACAAATATAAGTCAATGATTACAAAGGACTTGATTTTGATAAAAATCAAGCCCAAAAAGCATTGATAATCAGTGCATGGCTCATTATTTAATGACATCTTTTGTTAGACATACTTGATTGTAGGACTTTTATCATCGATCCATTAAACAGAGCAAAACAAGTTCTGTTTTCTTGCTGTTTACTCTATGTGACAAAACTTAGTGAATGTTTGATGGAAATTAATCATCCATTTTGAGTTCTTTGTTGGTTTCTTCCTCTACAATTCAGTTCCTTAAAAAATCTTGTACTGTGGTAAAAATCATGTTGACATGTAATTTTTACTTAAGTTAGTGAACCTTTTAAATGCAATTAGGCGGTCTTAGAGTTAAAAAGTGGTAAAAAATTGTTTTTGAAAATCAAGCATATCCAAGTGATGTAACAAATGTCAATGCTTCATTTAAAGAAACAAATATAAACTTTATACATAACAAGATACAAAGGCTAAACACAGTACAATAATACTAAACATATTCTTATAACAATTATAATTATTACCAGAGCATATACCCAAAATGACAATGCCAGAATTTGTACCCATTTTCATTCTTTGATTCTGTATAATTTATGTTGATGCAAATTCCTGAAATTCAGATGTAAAAGTTCAAATCATTCTTCATTTTAAAATCACTTGCATAAACTCTAGTAATGCTTGCACTGATAAATCTATTAATTTTGTCTTGTGAAAAATTGATTTTGCTTGTCTAGGCTTCTGCCAAGTGATTCACCATTAAGAATTCAAAAAAAAAAATCAAAATTTTTTCTGCATTAACAGAGTTTGTCAATCAGTTATGTGCCACCATTCAGTAATTATGAAAAAAAAACTTAAATCACTTTCTATCGTTATAGTCTCCGAGGTTTACTGTTTCAGTCTTACTGCCTCTAATGGTGTGTTATCAAATAAACAATGTATTCTTGTCATCTTATGATATTTGTTCTGTTAATGTTGTGTAATTCAGATCATTATTGACATGTCAACAGTTGTCTGCTGTTATTTTGTGGAGTTATTTAAACTTCTGTGTTTTTCTCAAAGATCAGAACAATTGCACATTGATCTTTGCATGTGATATTGTACCAGCAACACTCTATTACTTCTAAGGTAGATATTGATTGCTCTTGTAAAAACCAATTGGAATTGTATTTGTCTGGTATCTTGGACTAGAAATAAACTGTTTGTTTGAAGTAACACATCTTATATTCAGCTATTGGTTTTGGTTGATAAGGTTTTCAGTTGTGTGGTGTCA
This sequence comes from Lutraria lutraria, assembly GCA_964023205.1. Taxonomy (NCBI): domain Eukaryota; kingdom Metazoa; phylum Mollusca; class Bivalvia; order Venerida; family Mactridae; genus Lutraria; species Lutraria lutraria. The sequence continues at coordinate 24,881,125 of OZ026844.1, read as the reverse complement.
ACATTTAATGATGTTCTGTCATGCTATGAGCCTATTGTTTATTATGTAAAAATACACAATTTGTAGTGTGACATGTTTAGGATTGTCGTGTTCTGATTTCTTCCATTATGATTTGGATTTATAATTGTAATATTCGATGAAATTAAAAGAGTTTTTATGTGACTTATTTTTATGCCTCTGTATCAATTGATCAGGGGCATTTTGATTTCGGTCTGTCTGTTTGTTTGTACAAAACTTTAACCATGCCTATAAAATTAAAACACTTCGACCTACAATTATCGAACTACATTATGTTGATTCCTCTTCACAACCTCTAAAGGATCTGGGCATTTTCAGGTCAGTAAGTCAAAGGCCAAGGTCACCCTGAGGGGGCATTGTGTTTTAAAAACACATCTTGTTTAGTGGTTGAGATTTTGTTTTACCTGATATTTTTATCAATTGCAGTCTGTAGTTAGTTTACTTGCGCTAAATTTAGGTATAGTGCCATAAATTGCCCAAAATTCTTGTTAAATACTATAGTATTATACAGTTATTGAATATGATGTGATATTCACCTGCAGAATGTCATATTGACCAAGGCGAAATGACTCCTATATAGTGCCAACTATTTTATAAATGTGTTTATTTATAGATCATATTATAAAAAGAAATATTGATTAAATGCTAGCTTAAAATTTGAAGTAATGTTTTGTTGCAGAGCAAATTGTATTGGCTTGATTTTGTGTTTTTTGATAGAACAAAGAGTGTGAGACATACTTACCATGTTCACAAAGTGTATATTTTAACTGATACATGTATATGTACATTATGATGTAGATTTGAAATCTATAATTAAAACACCTGTTTAAAAACATCAATTATATTGCTATATTAAGAATGATCAGTTTACATTCTGACGTGTTGTACTTACTGATATACCATAGGTCGGACATTAAGTACAAGTTTGTTATGTTGTATAAATAAAGAAAAGGTTACAACCCTTTCGTACTGGTGTGTGGATTAGAAGGAATGATTTTTAGAATGAATATTTGTTTAATTTTCTGTGGTAATTATAACAATGTGTCCGATGATATCATCTTATGGAACTTTAGCATAAACTATTGATGTTGCCTAGGTGGCTTTTAGTGCTGCTAGATTTGTTTCTAAAAGGGTTTAATTAGTTTGTTGTATATAATGTATCTGTACTTTATGGTATCATGTCTCTGGTTAAGTGAATGATTGGTCCAAGTTCCTGTTCAAATATAGGTAAAGTTCTGTCATTAAGGTTAAAGATTAGAATTCTGGTCCCCCATTCATGACTATCTGTAGTATCTAATTGATGTGGTAGACTTTCTGTATTGATGTAGTGGTGTGAACTCTTTACTTTATTAAAGTGGCTAATGTTTGGTGTTCTGTTAGAGATAATATTTTGACTACCAATTTAGATATCATCATGACTTAATAAATAATAGATAACTTGCACATGGCGGAATTTGACCGGAACCTTCACAATCCCTTCTGATGGGGCGAATACTGGTCAGAATGCAGGAAACAGTCATCGAGAGTAGTTAATATAAGTTGTAAGAACTTGCTCTACAATCGATGTAAAATAAATAAGTTTAAACTAAATAACTTGCACATTTTCTTTGTGATGTGATTTTAGAGAGTGATCATCGGCTTCTGACCAGTTAAAGTTGGTTGTCAATGACTTTTAATGTAAAATTTATGAATTCTTGTTGAAATATTTGATATTAGTTTCACCCTACACTTGTGTACATGAGATAATTTAACATATATTTGTCCATATGCCTGAAGGGTGGTATTATGTTATGGCGCTGGTGTCGGTCTGTCTGTCCTTCTGTTAGCAATTTCAAGTCCGCTCTGTAACTCTTTAACTACTCAAAAGTTTTTTTGAGAAACTTGACTTAAAAGTTCACTACATCCAGACAACGTACAGAGTGCATGTTTCAGAAAGCTCGCTTCAAAGTCAAGGTCACACTAAGGGGTCAAAGGTTATATGACTTATTTTGTGTCCACTCTGTTACTCTTTAAGCCTGCGAAGGATTTTGAAGAAACTTTAATAAAATGTTAATTACATTTAGATGATGTGTAGACACATGTTTCGGAAAGATCGCTTCACGGTGACATTTAGGGGTAAAATGTCATATGACTTATTTCGTGTATGCTCTGTAACTCTTTAAGCCTGCAAAGGATTTTGTAGAAATTTTACTCAAATGTTCAACACATTGTAATGACGTGCAGACTCCATGTTTCTGAAAGATCACTTCAAGGTCAAGGTTGCACGTAGGGATCAAGGTCATATGACTTATTTTGTGTCCACTCTGTAACTCTTTAAAGTCTGTGAAGGATTTTTAAGGAAACTTTATTCAAATGTGCACCACATTGAGACAACGTGCAGAGTGCATGTTTTGGAAGGTTTCTCAAGGTCAAGGTCACACTTAGGGGTCAATGATCATTTGCACAAAAAGTACCCCAAAAATGATGATTTTACAGTATCAAATATACCTTCGGATGTATATTGCTCCACCTTGTGGTGCTTCTGTCTAGTTTCTGAGTTTTGGTGAACCAAACTAGTGCTAGTGTAAGCAAGTTCCTCCTTTTCAACCTGTTCCTCCACTTTCTCATTTGGTTTACAGGTTGGAAAGTGGACAAAATGACATAAGATGCAATATCCTGAGTTCAGTTTGCATGAGGATGTTCCTGGCAAGGTTTCCTAAGCCATGACCTCATAATCAGCAGTCCTGCTCTCTTGACTAACTCAGCTCACACTGGTTGCACCAATTATATCTTGTTGATTGTTAAATCATATTTGTTAGTGAATCTCTATATGATGTTTATTTGTATGATTTTTTATGTGATAGGAATTCTGGAGATACAGCAATGTGACGTGTTCTGCCTATCCATTGACTGAGATTGATTCTATTAGTCCGAATGGAGAACCAAGTAAGTGCAGTGTAGTCATGGCATTTAAGGAAGTACCTATATTTCTTTTTTATTGCTTGTGAGATAAGTTTCAAAATTATGTTGTAGCTAGCTATCATGACAAGGTACATTTTTGGTCGTGAAAATATGTGACAATTCTAAGGGTAACATTTACAAGATTTTAGGGTTAGGGTTAGATCTCAACTAATTGTGTATAAGTCATTGCCAGTCAATTCCCCCCTAAAAAAGGGAGATTTAGGGGACCTGAGTTACATACCGAGGTATACCTTGTTTTGATTTCTATGTAAATGGCATACAAAGTGAGGTACATTTTATAATGGAAAACCTCCGATTTGTCTGAAAATCGCGAATCGCCGCGGGCGGAGGAATTAAAATCGCACTAAGCCACAGGTAGATTGCTTCAACGCGGCTATTTGAATTTTTAACGCGACGATGATCGACGGTGACTGTCACCACTGAAGAGCAATAATTCGTGGTGGATTGCGGCGACGATCGCTCAACCCGGTGATATGCGATGTCGCCTCTTTTACTCAAAACTTAAAAATTTGTTGTCAATAACAGTGTTATTCACACATTATTTAATTGCGCTTTTGTGAACAAATTGTTACCCGATAAGTGTGAAAAATTAGCGTTGACATAAATTATAATCAACAAGTGTTGAGAACTTAATAGTAGTTGATGAGCTTTAATTAATCTGTCAGCTTTCGTATATTATTGCGCGAAATAATATTACATGTAAACAGTGGACTGGTTAAAGCGACTCAGTCTAAATAATGATTCTCACCCTGTATGCTGCATAATTATATAAAACATTAAAAATAGACATGAATCTCGCCCTGTATGCTCCATATGTAAAACATGCCTACACAGTTTACAAATTCGCTTAGCAATTCGCCGGTTTTTCTACATATTTACTTCAAGAATGGGATTTCCTACTTGACAAAATTTGATCAGATGCCTGGATTTCTGTCGGTCTTGGCCAACGGTAGTAAGTGTTAAATCCTGAATTATCTTACCATGTGACTGTTTTCGGAAAATGAACGGTCAACAGAAAGCGAAAGTAAAAGAAAGATTCACAATAAATATCATTTTAGCTACTTGAGAGTCGCTTTAGACGTTTGCGAATCACCGTGATCCTTAGCAATCAAAGATTACCGTCTGATAAAAAGTCATAAAATGTGGTGAATAGCGACATTGTGGTGATTCGCGTTTTTTTCAAGTTCGATGCCGCGAAAGAAAATGGCCGCTACGGGTTATAAATTGCCGATTACGAACGCGGGGGGGAATCGATTTTCGGACAAATCACCCGAATCATAGGGAAATTTTAAAAATCTTCTTGTCAGAAACTACAATGCCTAGAATTTAGATATTTGGTGTGTAGAAGTGTCTAGTGGACCTCTACCAAGTTTGTTCAAATTATTGCCTTAGGGTCAAAATTGGCCCCACCCCAGGGGTCACTTGATTCATATAGGCTTATATAGGAAAATTAAAAAAATCTTCTTGGCCAAAACCACAATGCCTAGAGCCTAGATATTTTGTATGTAGCATAATCTAGTGGACCTCTAACAAGTTTGTTCAAATTATTGCCCTGGGGTCAAAATTGGCCCTGCCCTGGGGTTTACTCTAATCTATTTAGGAAAATTGAAAAAATCTTCTTGTCCGAAACCACAAGACCTAGAGCTAAGATATTTGGTATGTAGCATTGTCTAGTGGACCTGTACTAAGTCTGTTAAAAGTATGGCCCCAGGGTGACAATTAGCCCGCCCCAGTGTTCACATGATTTATATAGGCTTATATAGGAAAACAAGAAAATCTTCTTGTCCAAAACCTCAAGGCCTAGAGCTTACATATTTTGTATGTAGCATTGTCTGGTGGACATCTACCAAGTTTGTTTAAATTATTGCCGTATGGGCAAAATTGGCCCTGCCCCAGGGTCACTTAAGAGTCTTCTTATCTAGTGAGCGATATAGGGCCATCATGGCCCTCTTGTTCAAATTGGGAAGGTACCGTTTACTGGTACCAAAGAAGGAAAAAAATGCTGAAAAGGCAATTAAAGTTACAGTTGTGGGGTAGAAAGGCTGATTGAAGTCACCACATCATATCTTTCAAGGAAATTTGACAAAAATGTTGATATTCCTTCATATGTGAAGTAGTTGCCAGCTCCTTGTGGGAGGTTACAATAGTACTGGTTAGAGTACAGTCCAAGGAGAGTGGTTAGATGAACTGGTCTCAGTATATACTGTAACTAAACTAACATTGAAATATGGCATTGAACCCTGCACAGAACTGAAATTACTGTTGTAAATCCTATGACTAATTAATATAATTATTTATAGATTATGATTCTGCATTGATGATTGCTATTGATGGAGAAGAAGACGATCATTTAGAAATGTTAGAAGGAGGAGTTATGAGGCAACTTCTTGATGACAAATGGAAAACATTTGCTAGGGTAAGTTGTGCAAGATTTAAGTGCTATAAAACAACAGAAACAGCGCATTCAATTTTCTGTGAGCTAAGAAAGTTTTCATGTTTTGTAGAAAAATCGCTAATTTGAAGATTGACTCTTAATGGGAAAAAGTAAAAATTGAAAACTTTTTTTGTCTTTAGGCCTAAAATATGGCCAATATGACAATCATTTTCAATTGAGTATGGTTAGCAAATGGTCAGAGAATAAAATGATAAATAGGTCTAAACTTTGTAACTTTGTCTCAAGATATAGTTGCAGTTTCATTTTCCAAAAATAATGTCGAGTCAAAATATTTATTGACATAAAACATGTTTGTCAACAAATTGGCAGAAGCAAATAATACAATTATTACATCATTGCAATTTATAGTTTTAATTTTTATGCTTAATGATTTAATTGGTTTTCTGGTTTTGTTTATTTGTTTTTCATTCTGTTTGAATAATGTATCTTAATTGTCATTTTTCAATTTAAGAAAGTTTAATTAGACTTTATATTTGTATTTCAGAAACGATTTATTCAGCGATTGATATTAACCTTCATCCATCTTTCATTGATAAGTGTAGCTGTTTATTTAAGACCAGCATCAGATTTGAATTCATATAAGTCTGCACAAGATGGGGTAAGCTTTTACTTCATAAAATCATTCAGACGGGTCTTGATCTGTGGTCAAGTTGTAACAGGACTGCTAAATGAAAGGTTGTGGGTTTGATTCTGGGCTCTGCCTTCAGATTTTTTTAGGGCGAGGCGTTTATTGTTGCTTTACAACAGGCATGAAAAACTTCGTAAGAGTAGCGATTCACCTGTATCTTATCTCCCATCTCTCTGGAGCGGCTCTGAAATAAACATAGCTGTCAAATGGGCCGTTAAACAACTGATAAATAAGTATAAAATCATTCAACAAGGCCATCCTTTTGTTAACATTATAATATTATACTTCTACTGACAGAAAATAACCAAGAATGAATTTGAAATTGCTTCCTATGGGCCTAATAATAGAATGATATATGAATGTATATATTAAAAATATATGTAAAATAATATATTACAAATTATCGATACAAATGTGAATGATGCTGTAAGCTCCATAACGTTACTATATCAAAATGCAGCTAAGTCAATGTGTGTACGTAGGTTTGCATATACAACAAAAAGTCAACCACCATGGTGGGATCTGCGCTGTGATGTTTTGAAGCAAGATAAATACTGTGCGCTGCGTAAATTTAGAGCGACTAATAGTCCCGAGTGTTTACATGGCTATAAACAATGTAAAGATATATTTAAGCAATATATTAAAGAGAGAAAAAAAACAATTTCATAAACAGGAAAGACAAACATTAATTGAAAGTCAAAATAATCCTACACAATTTTGGAAAATTCTTAACCGCCAATGTCGTGAGACACCAATACCCAATAGTATTGGTGGAAATGAATGGTTTGATCATTTTAGTACATTGCTGTTCAACCATTCAGCAGAAACTATATCTTTGAATAATAATGATGGGGCTGAAGATGTCCTTTTAAATGCTGAAATTTCGGTAGATGAAATTGTTCATGCTATTTCAAAACTTGGTTTTAATAAAAGTCCTGGAAATGACGGACTTAGCACAGAGTTTTATATAAACACGAAATTTGACATAGCGCCTTTATTATGTAGTCTTTTCAACAAAATATTCTCAACTGGTTCTTTTCCTAAATCATGGGGAGAAAGTATTATCTGCCCTTTACATAAATCTTTACACGGCAATCGATAATGTATTTAGTTTGCGGGCGATTGTTCAAAAATATTTGTCGAGGCACGGTGGTCGGCTGTATTGTATATACATAGATTTTAAAAAAGCGTTCGATAAAATTAGTCACCACAAACTATTTCAAAGTTTACAAAGGTCGGGTGTAAACGGTAGATTTCTCAGTATACTCTCTGCAATGTATAACAGCTTGTATTCATGCGTTCGAACATCAGCATCTGGTTCAACCACGAATTACTTCCCTTGCAACATTGGCACTAGACAAGGGGATGTATGTAGTCCTATTATATTTTCATTTTTTATAAATGAGCTTAACTCAATGTTGGGTTTAAGTTGCAGATCAGGAATCTTTATAGATAATTCAATGTCTGACATTATTTGTCTCATGTTTGCAGACGACGTCGCAAACTTTGCAGAATCTATTGTTAACTTGCAACGTCAAATAAATGTCATTGATCAGTTCTGTTTGTCTACAGGAATGGAGCTAAATCTTAATAAAACGGAGATTATCGTATTCCGTAACGGTGATAACTTATCTTTACGTGAACGCTGGTTTTTTTGTGGTCAACCTATCAAAACTACTAAAGTTTACAAATACATGGGTTTATTGTTGACTCCCACTTTATCCTGGTTGTCAGCACAGCAAAAACTTGCTACACAGGCACAAAAAGCCATATTTGCTATTTTTAAATACCAAAAACCGTTTGGACAATTTGATCTCAATCAAATGTTTACGTTGTTTGACTCAATGGTCAAACCAATATTGTGTTATGGGTCACAAATTTGGGGCTACAAGTATTCCATAGATATCGAATCCATTCAACATTCATTTTGTTGTAAATATTTGGGTGTTAAAAATACTATAAACACGTGCTTTGTTTAAGGGGAATGTGGTCGTTTACCTTTATGCGTTACCTATTTCACGACATGTCATGTGTTAAATATTGGTGTTAACTTATATCAATGGAAGACCACAGATATCCAAAACGCTGTTATTATATGCTTAAATCTTTTGATAATTAATGTAGGAAGAATTACTTGGGCTATGCATGTCAAAAATCTTTTATTTAAGTACGGATTTGGTTATGTATGGATTTCGCATGAAGTAGGAGATACTTTTATACATATTTTCCGTCAAAGACTTATCGATATTTTTACCCAAGATTGGCACTAATCAGTTACTGAATCTAGCCCATGCTACCACTACCAACATTTTAAAACTTTACTTAATACTGAACGTTATCTTACGATTAATCTACCTACTAAACTAAGGCGTTCTCTTGCTCATTTTAGAGCTTCATCCCACCGATTTCATATAGAATTAGGTAGATACAATCATACACCGTTACAAAACAGAATTTGCAGTTTTTGTTATGAAAACTATGATATTGCTGTCGTAGAATGTGAATTCCATGTATTCTTTCACTGTAGAAGATTAAGAAATATTCGAGATCAATATTTATATAACTAGTATACATCTGATAGGAACTTAGAATACTTTTATATGTTGTTGAAATCTGAAGACTATACAACCATCCAGAAGATTGCTCAATTTGTTGATAAAATAATGAATGTTTAGAAATTGTACTTATATACTCTGTACCATTGACACAATTCAGCTATGTTAGTATGTTAAAATTGTATGTATTTTGGGCCAGAGGCCTTTATATACTGACTTAAAATAAACTAAACTTGATTAGTCTATGTGTATATACTAGTCTATGTGTATATTTACAGGTGAGATTTGCTGCAGAGATCATCGTGTGTCTTATGTGTTTGGGGTATTTATGTCTAGAAGTTATAGAGATAGGATCTCAGGGTGCTATAGCCTTTCTTAAAAATTGCGTGAGTCTTTACTCTGTTTCTATATCAATTTGTAGATACTGGTAACCAGTTATGATAAAAGACTTTAAAAAAGAACAGTACTAGACCCAAAGCTATAAAACTTATAAAAGTATTTCATAGGAAAATAGGTCATGGTTTTAATGTTTCAGAACATATTTAGATCAATAATGCAGACAGAAAACTATGTGATTAACAGTATCCTGTTTTGTCATAATTATCTTAGAAACATTTAATGAAACTTGAGCTTCACTGGGGGCCAACGACGTATCACGAGAGGCGATTCGCATCGAAAACATGTGTATGTTATGCAACGACAAACGACACATGTTATGTACACATAACGTGGTTGAAAAGCTAAGGACGACATTTTTCGTAGTTAGTGACATTGTATTTTGCTGGAATATCATATTCCAAGCACGAAACATGGTGAGTGGAAACATTTAATACTATGTAACAGTTGTATGCAGTCAATTGAGTACGAATTACGTATGAATTAAGCTCAAAAGTTAGGGATGTTCGTAGACAGTCTTGTTTTGGTAGATTTTTCATTAAAATATTTTTCGTGAGTATCATTTCTTATACTTACTTGGTAAGGTATACTTATTCAATCATTTTGTCTTCATTAGAAATGTTCTGTAGGTGTAATTAGCTTATATGAACGGGGTTTTTGCATACTACGACTGTGTTTGTTTCTCACAGAGTGTGTGTATGGTGCTAAACGAAGGTCAATCTTCATGTGTACGTTGCTCATTGAAGTCAAAATCAATTTCAGGATACAGACCACGCGGTGTGTATGTACTGCCGGTCACCATTTTCCAGCATTTTAGAAGCGCAATGACACTGTGCAAACTCCAGCATATAGAGCATTACGTTCATGAGGGAAGCAGATGATAGAGGTACAACTAAATATCACAATGGACACAACTATACTATGCTCAGACGCAGAGGACTTTGAAAAAGTAGATCTAACGTTACCGATGAAACAATAAAAGAGACCGTAGTACAATTACAAAAGCTTCTTCAATCCATCACATCTACTCTAATTATACCCCCATCACACTAGGGCCACGATTTCACTACACCCACCGCGTCCTGACAGGACGTTAGCAAATGAATGCATTTTGTTATTGTACCACCTGACAAGCCATTTGGATGCTGAAATTGCCGTTTTCTAAATAAGAAATAGAAGAAAAAGAAACATGAAGCACCTTAGATTATGTTGTGTTAGTGCATGACTATAAGCAGAAAGAAGACTTCTTAGACCAGTCATCATAAATTTTTTGGGGAATTAATTAGTACATAAGCCATTTTTGGTATGTTGGTTCTGTTTGTGGTGAATAACACCCAGAAAAAAGTCCCCAAGCATCCCATGGCGCAAAAGCGATATTTTGGGGCTAAATGTTGACAAAAATAAATCAAACTGGGAATTTCAGGAATCGATGTATAACTCAAAAACTATTTGGCCAAATGAGTTTTAATTTTCCAAGATTATGTGTATTGATAAAATACACCATTTTGATTTAGTTTTACTCTCGAGTTGCATCCAAAATGGCCGCCATAATCCAAAATGGCTGCCAAAATGTTGTTTTTACTGTTTGAATCCAAATTTGTCTGATTGCCTCTTATATCAGACATTCTAATTTCAAATGTAAAAAGAATAAAGATTACTTTTATCTTATTTATGATGAATTTATTAAAAAATAAATAAAATAGTGAAACTTACATAAAAGCACACAATGTAATTTTGGGCATGAACTGTATAAAAACTCGAATATGACATTTTAGAACACTATATTTGTTCAAGTTCAGAATTATGCCCAAGACACTTTTAACTTTTGATATTGATGAATATTAACAACTTTTGTATTTTAATGAACTTAATTTTGACTATTCATTGCATAAATCCAACATGGCCGCTCCAATCCAAAATGGCCGCCAAATTGTTTTACTGTTTAATTCCAAATTTGACTATTTTGTCATATATTCTAATTACAAATGTAAGAAGAAGGGTGATTACTTTTAATTTTGGGCATAAACTGTGTAAAACACAAAAAATACATTCTAAAACCACTATAATTATTCAACTTCAGAATTACGCCTAAGACATTTTTAACCTTTGATAATGACAAATACTGAGAACTTTTGTATTTTAATGTTGATTATGCATGATATAAATTCAACAAGGCTGCTAAAATTAGAGTCGATAGGTCATACAACAAAAATAAACAGACAATAATGAAAGATGCCAATGCAAAGACCTATCTACATCCTGCAATAGGTTCCTTCTCTTCACTTTAATCTTTTCTGAATATAGTTCTCAGATGAAGACATTTTTTCGAATGCAGTAGCTAGTGCCTCTTCCTGGGGGGTAGGTAGTCTGTATCATTGTTGTCAACAGACAAATGCTTAATTGGAGATAAGCCTTCTCCATTGACTTTGTGAACCATACCTACGTTTTTCTAATCGAGATTATATTATTCAGTTTTGAGACAAAGTCTTCCAATTATTTTAGTGATTTTCGAGCTTTTTTATCTTGATATACAAAAGGAGTTAAGATTTTCATCAGTTAGTCTCAGATTGAATTTCCTTAGGGCTTCCTTGAGGGTTTAGGTAGTCCATATACGGTCATCTTTATACCATACATTTGTAGTTTGTCATGGCTTCTAGAGTTTGTGGAGGTCAGAGGGATTGAGCCTTCAGCTGTCTCTATGGGCAGTGAAGTAACAATGTTAGACACATCCTCACTATTGTTTAACTTTTCATGAGTAATCATAAGTCTGGTCTCAAAGAAGTTTTTTTTCAAATTCGCTATTGCTAGCTTCCGCAGTTTGGATTGGTCTTATAGACAGACGGACATACTGATGAAATAAGCTAGGAAAGTGGTCACTTCCACAAGTGTCATATCCAACTTTTCATGTAAAAGTCTCTTAGCAACGTTAGGCTACACAGAGATAGATTTTTCAGGCACATAAGACCTGGGATGAGAGAAAAAAACTTCATATCTCTTCCAAAAGCAAGAGAAGTACAATTAAATCCTCTGGTCAAGACAAAGTTCATTATCAATTAATTTCTTAAACGCCCATTCATACTCTCTCTCTTTTACTTGATACGTTTAATAATGTATGGGAATCAGATGAACTCCCTTCTTCTTAGCATTGCTAATTCCTATTCCTAAGCTGGGCTTTCTTATGATCATCACCCGATACTCAGATGCCACCTCCCACTTTTTTATTGTGGCTTTCTTCGGTGTCCAAGTGGGAAACTCTCTTTCAGATCTACCCACACAATAAATGGGTGTGCCGCAGGGCTGTATCCTGTGGGTCACCCCATTTAGTATCAAAATTGATAGTGAAGTTGAAGTTTTAAATCCAGGAGTAGACTGCTCCCTTTGTGTATATGGTTTTACTTGAATTCTTTGATGATTAGAGTCTAAAAATAAAAACCTCGTTAACAGACGGCTCCATCAATGATATACTTGATATGAAACTTTCAAAATGGTTTCAGTTTCAATACATTTTTGAATGCATCCGGAACTATGTCTTATTATATGGGCAATTTCCGATATGTCAGGGAACTCGCCAGGGTGGCAAGACCTCACCATTGTGATACCTGGTCTATATAAATGGTCTAATATCCGAACTACATGAAAGTGGAAATGGATTGTGTTTGTATGACATTAACATGTCCGCGCCCACTGTAGCTGACGATATGGTCTTAGTGTCGTTTTCTAAAACTGGACTGGATAATATGCTTGAGATCTGTTCCCGCTACGCAAATAAATGGCGTTTTTCTCTACAACCCAGATAAATGTGCTATTGTTATATGTAATAAAAAGGACTCAATTCGACAACAAAACTTCTTTCTTGGATCAGATTCGGTACCTATATGTGACAGGTACATTCATCTAGGTATTGAATGTAACTCATATATGTCAACCAATGTTAATATACACGATGCATGTATGAAGATTAGAGGTACGTATATGAACCTATGTGTTAAAGGTTTTGGACCGGATAGACTTAGTCCATCTACTTTGATGACGCTGTTTCATTCAACAGTCATACCTAAAGCATTATATGGTGGTTCACTCTGGAATAACAATTCTCCAAGCGACTTATTATGACTCTCTATCGCACATAACTTCTGCCTGAAGCATATGCAAGGTTTCCAGAGAAATATGTCAACTGACTTTTGTATTTCAACCATCAATGCTGTACCAATTATTACAATTCTTGAAACAATGAAACTAAAACTGTTTGGGCAGATGTGTAGGCTTAATCCCCGGTACTTGGTTAAAGCATTATTCAATAATAGACTTTTAAGGTATATTGATATAGATTACCAGTCTCTTGGATTTATTCCAGACATTTATAAAATATTACAAAAATATGATCTTATGACATACGTGGAACAATACGTTATGGATGGAATATTTCCACCGAAGAGACAATGGAAACAAATCATAGAACTAAATGTTGTAAAACGCAATAAGAACGCTATTTTACAACGCGTTATAGACTCAGACAAATATTGTATTACAACGAATGTTATATCTGTGAATGGCTATTCCCCTTTATGGTATATAGCAAAATTAAATCCGAAAATACTTCCGATAAGTAAAACACTTGTCAATAATGTTGGTCTGATGGTGTCAAGAAAATTCGTACAATGTTGTAATTTATGCAACTATAGAACAGAAGATATAGTTGTTCATAAATTATGTCACTGTCCAATGCGGACAACAAAGCAGCATAACATATGGACTTGTTTATTGAATAGTCAAGGCATAAACGAATATAAACGTTTCATTCATAGTAATGATTATGAACAATGTGTGTATCTCCTTAAGTTGAGCACAGAGACCAATACTGACGAATTCGTACATTTTTTATTAAGTAAGGCTATTTCTAGTGTTCTAAGATAAATGTTCAAAGTGTAGTTAATGTTATAAATGATAGAGTATTGAATGTTATAAGGGACAGTACTAGTAATACTTATATATTATGATCTCAAATATTGTTTAACTTATGGCCTTACTTTCGTTTTAATAGTAAGGTATTTCATATATATTGTGGACATGTATATTATAATGTACTAATGTATTACTCATATTTACTTGTATATAAATGTTCTTCTATGCAAATTATTTGTATACATATGATTTCTTGTACAAATGTTATACTCTTCATAATTGGAGGAAAATAAAAGTCTATCTATCTATCTACCAGACGTAAATTATCTAGGGGACTAGGGGTTATATTTGACTCCAGACTTACATTTATATTAGTCATATTAAATCACTCAAAAAGTAATTGCTAGAAGACGCAATACCTCCTGAAAGTTGTCACTGACTGAGAATCTAACAGAAAAGTACTAATACGTTTATATCGGTCTCTTATCCATTCGGAACTGGACTACGGGTCCATTGTATATGAATCAGCCTGGAAACCATATCTAATAGCCCTTGAATCACTACATATTCTGTAATTCATGGTTAAAGATCTGTCCCTGTAGCATCCTCTTTGTTGAGGTAAATGAAATACTAGTACTAAGTATCCCTTTTTTAACATAAAAAACTTGCCACTCAATATACATTTGTATTTTAAAACTAAAATTAAATTTCTTTAACGCTAGTTAAACGCGAGTTGTCAATCACACTTTATCAAAATATATCTTTGAATGTAATTCCACCACTTGGTACTTTCCAAACAAAATACCAAGAACGAAAGAAACATACCACACATCAACCCATTTAATCTGATGTTATATGATCTGATTCACTATAATATAATACAATGTAAATGAGGTTAGTCTCACACACTCTTATTTTTTGTCACTACATATCAATTGCAACTATTTCATTTTACATTTTAGTTGTGCTTCATTTCCTATTAACATGAATATTATCCTTATACCAATCTGATAACATACTTCTTGACGTCCTCTTATTTAATTTCGCTTTACATGACTTATGTTGTCGATGGACCGTAAAACAACATTAAATATTGCATTTCCAACAGTGAAAATTAATATAACGATTCATTGTGATAGGAAAACAACATTGTAATAAAAAGTAATCACATAAAAATCACCGCCACTAACATATTCATTGTATATTGTAACTACTAACCTCCACAAAAAATGCATCTGAAACAAAAGAAGTCCAATACATTTTTGCTATCTAGAACTACTTCTTGATTACTATTTAAAGTACCAAATCTATGTTTTTGTGAAGGTGATACTTTCTTACATTATCATATTCAAAATAGTTACCCTCGGCCCAATAACAGGTAAGAAAATAGTACCACTTGTTGTATATGTATACATTGCAGAGTGAAACTTTTGATAAAAGCTGAAGTTATTACTGCAGAAATAGTATGTTATTGCAACTTAAACTGTAAAACTTACAATGCAAGTACAATGCATAATAATTAAGTATTCAAACGCAAAAAAGTTTCTTTCATAAACTTAGATTTACTAGTATTGAAAATAGTTTCATTCACTATTTAAAGTAGTGCTCGAACATATGGTGGTGATTTACGCCATGTCATACGAGTTTCCGCGTTTTCGCCACGAAAATGCTAAAATGCGAAAATACGACAAAGTTGGCATTCCGTCAGTACTTCTAGTACTTTGATTAATCTTTATAATGTAAATTACTAAAAATATATAGATTAAATACCTTTCAATGCTAAAATACTAGAAAAAGCTACTAACTTGACAGTTTTTTATTGCAGAAAATGTTTTATACGTCAATTAAAAAATTTATCTTAAACCGAATGAAGTTTTGGCGGCCATATTGGATTATGGTGGCCATATTGGATTATGGCGGCCATCTTGGATTCTAAGCCGATATAAAAAACATTAAAAAGATGCTGTTGATAAATTTTTATGAGTCCAGAAAATTTAAAATGTCAGGAATGAACTGTTTTTGAGATACACAGGGATTCCAGAAATTCGCAGATTTATTCATTTTTACCATCTTTTAGCCCAAATATCTCGCTTTTGCACCATAGGATTCTTGGGGACTTTTTTCTGGTCATTCTCTATCACATAAAGAACCAATATACCAAAAATGGCTTATGTACTAATTTATTCCCCAAAAGGCCAATTTTGAACTTTAGATGACTGGTCTATTCTGTTTGGCCATCATGACCAGTTAATATAAATGGACACATATGGTACAGTATACATACGGAGCTAGTGAATGCAATGAGGACGTTATTGGGACCTAGGGAGAGTGCGGTTCAGTCTGTATGGACGTAGTGAGCACATAATTTGGACGTAGTATTAACGCAATAGACCTGGTGACAACGGGAAGCTGCGCGTGTAATGAACTTACTGGCAACGTGATAGACGCAGTGAGAACCTGGCAAAGACGTTGTAAGGGCATAGTGCGAGCCTGAGTGCATCATTTCTTTTCGAGTTTGAGTCCGTCCCTGCCACGGCCATCAAAATTTTCAGGACGTGATAGGAAATTTGCGAGCGTGGTGCGGACGTGCTCTGGTGTGATGGGGGCATTATAACTGACTGTAGACGTCTTCAAGACTGGGTCACCTTTTTTCAAATGGTGGATATTGGCGAATTCGGTGCAAATCACGCTTGGATTGACGAGCACGGTGCAACATTGCTATAGATACTAATGAATGGGGCAATGGTGTTAACGAATCGAAGAAATGCAATCAAACTTTTTAGATAACAGCAGATTTCTAAATTGTTCAAACTCGTAAATTATATAAGTATGTGCCTAAATCTATTATAATGCAGTTATTAAATGATAAGACCATCTGAGAATTTTAACTGTTCTCTTTAGACCATCACAGATAAATAAATAGATAACTGTCAACTGCAAAATATTAATTGATATACACATTTGACTTCAGACTGAAACATCCACACACTCTGTTAGTAACATATACATCAAAAAGAGACTTCAGTTGACACCATACACACTTGTCTAGTGCGAAAGGCCTTGTTATATTAACGTGTGTACATTCTATTCAATCTGATAAGCGGGTGGGAGATGCTAAGTTATGTTCACAGACATGATGCCTGTATCATGAGTGCTAAATATTTTACAAATGGGTTTCATGTCACAATAATTTTGAGGAAAACTGTTTTTTACACAGAATAACGGACTAATCTGGCATAATTTGATGAATGACAACGCAATCATTGTACAGAAAACGCATTTTACAATGGCAAATACAAACTTAATAAAAACAACTAACAAGACAATCCAAAAAACTAACATTTCGTCCCCATGCAGGTCAAACATTTCAAAATGGCATGTGGAGATCAGAAAACCAGAGACTGTTTACATAAAATTTCGTTGCATAACATACACATGTTTTCGATGCGAACCGCCTCTCGTGATACGTCGTTGGCCCCCAGTGAGCTTGGAGACCGATGTCAAATTTTATAATTTCGGATCCTGTGATGAATGAGGAGATGTGGCTATAATGAGGATTGAACTCACAATGTACGACAAGTTGAGGGGCTGATACCCGGTTTCAAATGATGGGCATATAATGATTGCCATATTGTCTGTCTGTCTGTCTGTCTGTCTGTCTATCCGTATGAGGTTAAGTCAAGCTGCCACCAGAGCAAATTTTATTGAACATAATCTTACTCTAAATCATCCCAGTAGGAACACACTTTTCTTATTTACACAACACTGTATCTTGTATAGAGTGAGTATATCTAACCAGTTACATTCATTAATTGTGCTACTTGAAGTATGCTTCATAAATGAGTCTTAATGTTGAAATTTTCTTACAATCCAACTAAGGCGATCATAGATTGCTAGTTTACTGGGAGCTTTGTTTCAGTATCCTAGGGTTTAATAACTAGGGTGGAGACAATTACTCAGTTAATCGGATGCGGTTCAATTTCCAATTGAAACCTGTTTTAATTTTGAGAAACAAGAAACCCCTCATACATGCCTCGTGTGTCACTGTACCTGATTTGTATCCTGAAGTCTTTTTCACTGGCTGTCCTGTAATCGTACTGTAGTACAACAAACTTTTCATGCATGTATGCTTATGTTAAACTTCATAACTGCAGTGAAAATGCAGTTCTATCATTAGAAAAACCCGTTCCATTTCTTGGACAGTTGGTTGGTACAATAAAATTGTGAATCCCAGAGCTACCAGAAGTAAGTATATAAAAGGCTATCATAGAAAATTATTATTTTCAAAATGGCGGCCTATTAACCGGTTTGGTTTGATTTTACATTAAGAATTTTGAAACCGTCCCACCCCTATTAGTAACATATTCAGTACTATAATAGTGATGTACCTTATATTTTCAATCAAGTTAACATATTTTTTTCATTAATTGCAGAGGCATGCACCAGATCATACAATATTTATGGTTTCCTGTTTACTAATACTAGTTTGTATACCATTCCGGTTTATTGGACTTCAGACAGTAGAAGATATATTATTAATATTGTCTGTACCTGGATCCTGGTTCTTTCTTCTATTCTTTGCAAGGTAAGTAACTCTTGTTAGGTATTTTACTTGTTATTGAATAAGTTATCTTTCTTGGTGTGATAAAATTGTAATATAGTATGATTTTTATTTAGATTTTGTATTTATAATATAATATTGTTACTTATTTAAATCCTATAAACAAAACAAACTGCTTGATATTATGTATTTCAATATTTTTTCCTTTCATGTGGTAGACATTTATTATGTTTCCTTGGTATTCTTCGGCTTATTTGCTCCTCACTGATTTATCTTCATATTATAATATTCAATGTATAAAATCTTACATTACAGCTTACCCTTGTTTGTGATGTCACAATGTTTTATATGCCCATTGTATACCTGTATACATTTTATTTCTCACCATCAGTGAAAAAAATATAAGAAAAAAGATAAAAATAAAATATAATCAAATTTGTCATTTCTTTCATGAAATGATTATTTCAAAGTACAAAGGATTAGATAAAAATTAATCTAACACCGGAAGACTTAAATTAAAAACCCTTAATTTCAGAACATATAGGGATACTGGCCCCTTTGTTGTCATGACATACCTTATGTTATGGACAGATATCCGCAGGGTTGGAATTATTTGGAGTATATTTGTAATGACATTTGGTTTAGGTAAAACTTTGATATACATTGCAGACTTATTTCACATCTAACAAATGTTGAGCACAGAGTATCACATTGAGACATTAGAAAATTTGAAAACCATTAACGACACTTTAACCGTGAATAGTTTGTTCCATTGCACCTTTACATTTTTTCTACAAGATGTACCGGTTATTATTAAATGTAATATAACTTCATCATTCTGTGTTAAAGTGAATATCAGTTGTATTATATAGGGTTGGACACTAGTACAAGGTACTGAGACAGTAATTAGAATCATTTCTATTTGTACCGGTCCGTAACCGTTTAAAAAAATACTGGTACTATTATTGATACTTTAGGCGATTGAAAAAGTTCCAATTCTCAACGAATCATCGTATTTCAGGCTGTGCATCACAAGTATGAAAGAAAAATTCTTTTTGAAATTAATTAAAACTTCAGTAATTGATAACAAGTGACCTGGTACACACAAAACAAAGATATTAAGCTGTATCTTACTTGTCAGCCAAATTCTTGTATCAGTTTTGGGTATTGCATGGTATCGATAAGTACCGTTAAAATACTGGTATCATTTCATTGGTACCAGTATCATACTGTACCGTTTTGTTGTTACCAGTGTCTAACCCTAGTTGTATGTTTATAAATTGTTTTGACAATATTCATGATTGACTGCGAATATATGGGCTTACAAAAATTTTGATCCATATTTTCTTAAAAGTGAATACCGGTAACTTAACTTGAAGTTTTCTACATAATTTAGCAATACTTAGTTTTTGTGCTTATACAGTAATTATACTGAGAAAATTTCCAATGAGATGCAGATATCTAGATAATTAAAATAAACCTTCAGTTAAACATGGTTAGTCTGTGCTATTTTCATAAGCCAGTTCTTCATATGTTGACTGATGCATCTTGTTGATATTGTTTCCTAATAAATGTTAATAATTGTAAACAATTTACAAAATCTTGAATATGATAGATTATTACTTCTGATATATAAATTAACTGTAAATAAGATATAGAGAGAAAAAAACACTCAACATAAGGTTTGACTATCTTACCATTCACTGGGTTTATTTTTTAAACTTCCATGCCCTCTTACATCCCCCCTATCAGCAGTCTTACCTTGGCCTCCAATTTTCTTACAATTGATTAAATTATAACTTTTTAGCTCACCTGATTCATCAGGTGAGCTTTTAGAATCGATGAATGTCCGGCGTTCGTCCACAATTAGTTTGTTTACACTCTAGCATCCACAGTTCTTAATGAATCGTGATCAAACTTGCTCACAATGTATATGGCCACAATGTCTCGGATGAATTATGGGCAAAATTGGACAATAACTTCTAGTGTTATGGGCCCTTGACTTAGAAAATTTGCTATATTTAGCTTGTTTACACTCTAGCACCTTCATTTATTTACCAATCCTAATAATATTTTCAGTAAATGTGTATAACCAAAAGATCTTGGACAAGTTCGATTATGGGAACTTCAAGAGTTATGGGCCCTTGACTTTGAAAATTTGCTATATTTGAGTTTGTTTACACTCTAGCGCATTCATTTATTCACCAATCCTAATAATATTTTCAGTAAATGTGTATAACCAAATGATCTTGGACAAGTTAAATTATGGGCGGAATTGGACCAGAACTTCAAAAGTTATGGGCCCTTGACTTAGAAAATTTGCTATATTTTAGCTTGTTTACACTCTAGGGCCTTCATTTATTCACCCATCCTAATCATATTTACATTGAATGTGTATGACCTTATGGTCTTGGACCAGATCAGTTATGGGTGGAATCGGACTACAACTTCAAGAGTTATGGGCCCTTGGATTAGAAAATTTGCTATGTTTTAGCTTGTTTAACAGTATTATACCTTCATTGTTGGTTTTGATCTCAAAATCTATGTAAAAATGGGTTATACGAGATGGAAACTATATTACCTGGTCATTAATTATAGTGCCTATGCTCTCAGGTGAGCGATCAAGGGCCATCTTGGCCCTCTTTCAGGATAGCTATAATACACTATAATAATGTCTTATGTCTAATGATTTTCAGTACCGTCATAAAATATCTAAGTTAGGTTTATTTCTGTTTGTCATCAGAAATACAGTCAAACCTGTGTTAGTGGCTACCTTCGAATAATGGCCACCCTGTGAATAAAGGCCATTCTTTTAAAAATCGTCATTGATTACAGTCAAAACTTGTTATATCGAAGTTCGTGGGACTTGCCAAAATACTTTGATATAAACAAACTTCGATATAGGAATTTCGATACCCGTGTTTACATTTTAGAGCTAAAGTCAGTGTGTCGTAATAATAACATAATTGTGTTATTTAGTGTACGGGATTGTGATGGGTTATAAGAATGCGGCATTTATACCAGTACTTATACGGGTACTTTCAATATATTTATTTTGCTATACATTTTAAAAAAGCATAAGATAGTTTTAAATGAGCATATAGCAACATTAATAATAATTTGTTTCATCAACAAAAAGTTTGTATCAGTTTTATAATCGTGAGAATGGACACTAACATGTTTATACAGCTGTCAATAATTAAATATCGATTTTAAATTGAAAGTGTTTGTTTGCGGAAAATGTGCGAACATTTCTTTTGGCGCGATAATTGGTTCGACATAGATGGTCACTTTATAGTTGAAAATATTTGGTTCGGACCGAAAATCTACTTCGATATATAAAAATATCGAGAACCACAAATTCGATATAAGTGCGTCTTTTTAATATGTAATAAGAAAGACAAAAATCGGGACTTTATCTTTACTTCGATATAAGCGGGATTTCGATATAAGCGATTTCAATATAATGAGTTTTGACTGTATTTAGAATATAATGACCTGAATAAAGGTCACCTGTCAGTAATGGCAACATTACAAAAATTATCTTTCCCAAGGGTGGCCTTTATTCAAAGATTTGACTATAGTCTCCTTGAAGTTAAAAGTATGATGTTTATCTAGACTGAAATACATTTAAATTTGGTGAAAACTGCTGCTATATAATGATAGTTGACACCAAAACCACATTATGCATATTAAAGTACTGATTTTGTTGTGCATTGAATTTAATTAAGCATACAATATTTTTAGCAAAATTGAGCTATTTTTGATACTTCTAAGTATGTATGACGTAAATTGGATCTATTTTCAACAACAATTTATAATTCATGATTAAGTAATCACTATGCTTGAACAATTAATTTTATGGTAATGGACGAGTTTCACCAATCAGAATTCAGAGTATTGTGGTAGATGTTAATAAAAGCACTGGGGCATCAATGATTATACAGATATAATGTTTGCGTTTTATGTTTTATATCTTAATTATATTTGACAAGCAAATGTCATTTTAGATACTGTGTTATGTGACTGTGAAATCACACCATATACAAAGTTACTATGATTGACAGCTGGCATACTGATTGACTTAGTGTTCAAAAATGAATTTTAAAAACAGTTTAAATTTGAGTTACTAGTAAAAATTCATTCTCATCTTGTTGTTCAATTTCTTGATATAAATTAATATTATTATAATATATGTTTATTATTCATTGACTGATTCATTGTATTACAACTGTTATTCAACTCCCTATCAATTACACATATTGAATAAAATTATCATTTTCTGTGGCCTATATCAAACATTTCTGTGTTTGCCTTAACGCTACCCAGGTTTGAATTTGGTATGTAGGTAGCGAATTTCTTTTTCTATTTTGAACCAAGGCTGAGTCAACAAACATTTGAAAACTCATTTTTTTCTTTCAACAATATTTAATTAGTCCTGGTAAGATGCTGGTATTATTTTTAGCTCACCAGAGCACGAATGTGCTCAGGGTGAGCTTTTGTGATCGCCCTGCGTCCGTCGTTCGTCGTGAAGTGGCGTCCATGTTTACTTTAAACAACATCTCCTCCTACACCGCTATGCCGATTGCAACCAAACTTTGCTGGAATGATCCTTTTAAAGTTGTTCAAAAAATTAAATTTCATAAAAACTCTGGTTGCTATGGCAACAAATAGAGAAAACTTAAAAAACCTTCTTGTCCGAAACCACAGGGCCTAGAGCTTAGATATTTGGTATGTAGCATTGTCTAATGGAACTCTACAAAGTTTGTTCAAATTATTCCCCTGGGGTCAAAATTGGCTCCGCCCCGGGGGTAACTTGATTTTACATAGACTTATATAGGAAATTTAAAAAATCTTCTTGTCAAAAACTACAATGCCTAGAGCTTTGATATTTGGTGTGTAGCATAGTCTAGTAGACCTCTACCAAGTTTGTTCAAATTATTGCCCTAGGGTCAAAATTGGCCCCGCCCCAGGGGTCACTTGATTTATATAGACTTATATAGGAAAGTTAAACAAATCTTCTTCTCCAAAAGCGCAAGGCCTAGAGCTTAGATATTTTGTATGTGGCATTGTCTAGTGGACCTCTACCAAGTTTGTTCAAATGATGGCCCCGGGGTCAAAATTGGCCCTGCCCTGGGGTTTATTTTATTTTATATAGGAAAATTTGAAAAATCTTCTTCTCCGAAACCACAAGGCCTAGAGCTAAGATATTTGGCATATAGCATTGTCTAGTGGACCTCTACCAAGTTTGTTCAAATTATTGCCCTAGGGTCAAAATTGGCCCCGCCCCGGGGGTCACTTGATTTATATAGACTTATATAGGAAAATTTTAAAAATCTTCTTCTCCGAAACCGCAAGGCCTAGAGCTTAGATATTTTGTATGTGGCATTGTCTAGTGGACCTCTACCAAGTTTGTTGAAAGTATGGCCCCTGGGTCAAAATTTGCCCTGCCCTGGGGTTTATTCTATTTTATATAGGAAAATTTAAAAAATCTTTTTCTCCGAAACCACAAGGCCTAGAGCTAAGATATTTGGTATGTAGCATTGTCTAGTGGACCTCTACCAAGTTTGTTCAAATTATTGCCCTAGGGTCAAAATTGGCCCCGCCCCGGGGGTCACTTGATTTATATAGACTTATATAGGAAAATTTAAAAAATCTTCTCCGAAACTGCAAGGCCTAGAGCTTAGATATTTTGTATGTGGCATTGTCTAGTGGACCTCTACCAAGTTTGTTCAAATTATGGCCTTGGGGTCAAAATTAGCCCTGCCCTGGGGTTTATTCTATTTTATATAGGAAAATTTTAAAAATCTTCTCCGAAACCACAAGGCCTAGAGCTAAGATATTTGGTATCTAGCTTTGTCTAATGGACCTCTTTTAAATCTGTTCATATAATGGCCATGGGATAAAAAACGGCCAGATGGGTCACTTGATCTTACTTGGACTCGTATAGAAAACTTCAACAATGTTCATCTCCAAATGACCTTTTCTCCTGGTGAGCATTTATAGGGCCATCGTGGCCCTCTTGTTGTTTACACTGTGAATACAGAAAAAAATATGTGAATTGTAAATGACTATACAGTACAACCTCTGTAGAGAAACACCCTGTGGGAGCTGCAAATATTGGCTGTTGTTTAGAGGTTGTTGCTCTACAGAGGTTAAATTTATAGTAAATATCAGCTTAGGGAAATTTTGAAGGTTGTTGCACTACAGAGGGCCACTCTGGATAGGTTGTACTGTATATGAAAGTAATTTTCCGGGTCAGTCGTGTTCGGGCAAACTTTGAAATATGTTATTCTTGGCCTGAGTGATTTCTGGGTGTTGTACAATTGACTATAATTGTTTGTTACTAATATTTGTTTGAAACTCTTAACATTTCAAAGTTTACATTTTGAATTAATAGGAGTGTGAAACTAACTGGACCTTTCGTTACCATGATATACAAAATGTGTGTTGGTGATTTGTTCCGATTTGGAATCATCTATGTTATATTTCTCTGTGGCTTCACTCAAGGTGAGATCTTAAAATGAAAGGCTTTATAACATTTCTGACATAAATGAGAACCCAGTATAAAAATTAGGACCCAGTATGTTGGGTGTCTGACATATATGAGGACCCAGTAAGCTGGGTCTCTGACGTAGATTAGGGTCCAGTATGTTTGATTGTCTAACATTAGATTAGGACCCAGTATGTTAGGTGTCTGACATAGATTAGGACCCAGTATTTTAGGTGTTTGACATAGATTAGGACCCAGTATGTTGGGTGTCTGACATAGATTAGGACCCAGTTCTTTAGGTGTCTGACATAGATTAGGACCCAGTATGTTGGGTGTCTGACATAGATTAGGACCCAGTATGTTGGGTGTCTGACTAAGTGTGTAACGATATACCGTTGAACGGTTTATCGAAGTCATTTGCTCACGGTTCGGTTCACGATACGTCGCATAACCCAGGATGGTACGGCATGGTACAGAATATTCCCGATAGAAAAATTACTGAATTAAAGTCACTGCCGTCGATGTTTAAGTTCAATATATGGAACCATTTTTGGTTTAGGACCATAGAAAAGAATGGCATTAATACAAATGTAAAAGCTTACATTTATTTGCATTTTCTTTCATGTAATGTTGTGAAGTTATAATAAAGTTTGAATGATTTATACAGTCTTTTCATCTAAAGATGAGTATCGTGATAAGAATTGTATCATTCACCTTGCATTGTGGTACGTATCGTATTATAGGTGAGCGTATCGTTACACCCTTATGTCTGACATAGATTAGGGTCCAGTATGTTGGGTGTCTGACATAGATTAGGGTCCAGTATGTTGGGTGTCTGACATAGATTAGGACCCAGTATGTTAGGTGTCTGACATAGATTAGGACCCAGTATGTTAGGTGTCTGACATGGATTAGGACCCAGTATGTTAGGTGTCTAACATAGATTAGGGTCCAGTATGTTAGGTGTCTGACATAGATTAGGACCCAGTATGTTAGGTGTCTAACATAGATTAGGACCCAGTATGTTAGGTGTCTGACATAGATTAGGACCCAGTATGTTGAGATAAGTGATTTATGTTGTGACATGTGTACAAAATGGTTAAAAATAAGTTATCTACAATTTATGTGTTCAGTAGCTCTTGGTCCAGCATAAACCATTTCTTTTCCCTTCAAATGAAATTAAAAAACATTTATCATGACAATTATAAATAAGTTTGTATTCTTTTTGCACACATTAGTCTGTTCAGTGGATCACCTGTGTACAGAGACCATAAGAGTCCCAAGATCCTGTCAAACTGTGTCCAGTTAATATCTCTGGATAAAAACCACTTCATATGCAATGCATCTTTTATTCTCTCTTTTATAAGGTTGTCTTATTTGATAGGTTTAAGTGTAATTTGTACGTTACTGTTCTAAATCAATCATATTTTATCTGTCTATTGTAGCATTCTACTTTTTGTTCCGTGATATAAATCAGGAAAGTTTTAGTACCCTGCCATCTACTATCATGACACTGTTCCAGATGACACTAGGTGAATTCAAGGTAAGTCTTCTTGTAGGTTCTAGCAAGGAGTCTCCAATATTCATGATAAATTCTTCATGGTCAAATGTCAAATGTTGTTTTTATTATTGTGTGCCATTGATGAAAAGATAAATATATTCAATGTTTAGAATCTTTGCAATACAAGGATTATAGAACTGGTGGTAAACAAGTCTAACTTTGTCCTTGTTGAAATATAAGCATAATCTTAAGAGGAATATCAATCTATCTTGCCCAGAATTATCATTTGTTGAAATCTTCAGCATTTACATTAATTCAAGACTGTGATTATTAAATGATCATATTGTAATGTTATCCTCATTGCTAATGTCTCAGTGTATTATTAAGGTGAAACCTTGGTGTTCTAGTGATAACATGTTGGATGACCAATAGAAAGGTCATGGCTTGGAATCTCAGTTCTGGCTTCTGATATTTCAGGGACGCTTTTTCAGCATCCCCATCTCCACTACCGAACCCAGTACTGTGTTTAGAAAATCACAGGAAATAGGTGAGGTGTGTATTGTTGATTTACACTCAGTACAATAAAGAACCAGGAAAAAAATAAGAGTGGGGATGTAAATGCCTGGTTTTCCTGTATCTTCTCTCCCTCTCTCTTGGGCAGCTCTGAAATAACCAAAGCTGTTGAAAAGGCTGTTAAATGAAGGATAAACTCAATTATTAGAGGTTGATGGTAATTATACCCTGCAAACGAAGTTTGAGAGGGGGAATATCGGAGTCACTCTGTCGGTCAGTTGGTTGGTCCGTCTGTCCGTCCGCTTACAATATCACAAAGTTTGTGGAGCGAACTACTTGCACATTCTTTAAGCGATTGCAATGAAACTTTAAATATGTTATCAATATAAAATGTAGATGTGCAAGACACAATTTTCATGCCCAGCGATTCACTCATTCCAGAGTTATGTACCCTTGAACTTAGCCATTTAGTGTACAATGGCATTCTTAGCTCATGAATGTTTGTGGAGAAAACTACTTCCACATTTTTCAAGGGATTGAATTGAAATTGCATTCTTAGTGTCAAAGCGGCGACGGGGTATTAGTCACCTCTGTGTCAGCTCTAGTTTTCTTCTTCAGTGTAAGATTAGTAAATGGCAATAAATCATTAGGTTACATCTTCTTACAGTTAGATAGTTTTATAATTATGTAAATCTATTTATATCTATAAAGCATGGTATATGTATTAAATATTGATATTAAATATGGGCAGGCGGCATCCACAACAGCGTCCGCTCTCTAATTCAAACAGTTTTATTCAGATCCTCACCAAACTTGATGGAAATGTTAATGGCCATGAGATCTTGGTCAAGTTCGATAAACAGCCCAATCAGCCGAGGCACTTCTGAGTTATGCCCCTTGATGGGCGTATTTTGTGACCTGGCACTCATGTTTAATTGTTCAATTTAATTAATGTGTATATCATTATGTGGCATGCTTGTCAATTATAACTAAATGTATCACAATTCCCACTATCACTGTGCAATAAATGGATATGTTTATGAATATAACTACAATTTTGGTTAATATTTGCATAAATCGTGAATTGTACTTTTAGACTATGTGTACATATATCATAAAATTTGAAATGTGAATAAATTACTTGAGGATATTTTGTTAGCTCATTAAAACAATTTAGACTGATATGTTTCAAAGAATAGTGCCCATATCATCTGTATGGCTATAGAGAGTCATTAATAATCTGGCAGTTATAAAATAAGGTCAGTTTGTGTTCACTCAAAAATTTGAGGCATCTGAACCTTGTTGATTGTCATATTAAAGTAAGGCACATGGTTTATACCATTTACAATTGATCTTTCAACTACATGTACAAATGGGCCAAGTATATTTTGAAATGTGAGGTTTTTAATGCACATGTAGTCTGTTGTTTCAATTGATGTATGTATACAATAAAACCCAGAAAATGGGACTCCGCCCGGACTGGGCCATAAGTCCGGTTTCATGAGAATTCCAGTTTTCAAAGATATTTTGAGAAATTAAGATAAAATAGGTCTTGAAAAATTGTCCGAAATTTCAGAGAATTCCTGTTTTCAGGGAGTTTGGTTTTCAAGGGTTTCACTGTATCTAGTTAAACCTTACATACTGACCTCAGTTACACGATCACCTCAATGTTTCACTGTATCTAGTTAAACCTTACATACTGACCTCAGTTACATGATCACCTCAATGTTTCACTGTATCTAGTTAAACCTAACATACTGACCTCAGTTACATGATCACCTCAATGTTTCACTGTATCTAGTTAAACCTTACATACTGACCTCAGTTACACGATCACCTCAATGTTTCACTGTATCTAGTTAAACCTTGCATACTGACCTCAGTTACATGATCACCTCAATGTTTCACTGTATCTAGTTAAACCTGACATACTGACCTCAGTTACACGATCACCTCAATGTTTCACTGTATCTAGTTAAACCTTACATACTGACCTCAGTTACATGATCACCTCAATGTTTCACTGTATCTAGTTAAACCTTACATACTGACCTCAGTTACACGATCACCTCAATGTTTCACTGTATCTAGTTAAACCTTACATACTGACCTCAGTTACATGATCACCTCAATGTTTCACTGTATCTAGTTAAACCTTACATACTGACCTCAGTTACATGATCACCTCAATGTTTCACTGTATCTAGTTAAACCTTACATACTGACCTCAGTTACACGATCACCTCAATGTTTCACTGTATCTAGTTAAACCTTACATACTGACCTCAGTTACATGATCACCTCAATGTTTCACTGTATCTAGTTAAACCTTACATACTGACCTCAGTTACATGATCACCTCAATGTTTCACTGTATCTAGTTAAACCTTACATACTGACCTCAGTTACACGATCACCTCAATGTTTCACTGTATCTAGTTAAACCTTACATACTGACCTCAGTTACATGATCACCTCAATGTTTCACTGTATCTAGTTAAACCTTACATACTGACCTCAGTTACATGATCACCTCAATGTTTCACTGTATCTAGTTAAACCTTACATACTGACCTCAGTTACATGATCACCTCAATGTTTCACTGTATCTAGTTAAACCTTACATACTGACCTCAGTTACACGATCACCTCAATGTTTCACTGTATCTAGTTAAACCTTACATACTGACCTCAGTTACACGATCACCTCAATGTTTCACTGTATCTAGTTAAACCTTACATACTGACCTCAGTTACATGATCACCTCAATGTTTCACTGTATCTAGTTAAACCTTACATACTGACCTCAGTTACATGATCACCTCAATGTTTCACTGTATCTAGTTAAACCTGACATACTGACCTCAGTTACATGATCACCTCAATGTTTCACTGTATCTAGTTAAACCTTACATACTGACCTCAGTTACATGATCACCTCAATGTTTCACTGTATCTAGTTAAACCTTACATACTGACCTCAGTTACATGATCACCTCAATGTTTCACTGTATCTAGTTAAACCTTACATACTGACCTCAGTTACATGATCACCTCAATGTTTCACTGTATCTAGTTAAACCTTACATACTGACCTCAGTTACATGATCACCTCAATGTTTCACTGTATCTAGTTAAACCTTACATACTGACCTCAGTTACACGATCACCTCAATGTTTCACTGTATCTAGTTAAACCTTACATACTGACCTCAGTTACACGATCACCTCAATGTTTCACTGTATCTAGTTAAACCTTACATACTGACCTCAGTTACACGATCACCTCAATGTTTCACTGTATCTAGTTAAACCTTACATACTGACCTCAGTTACACGATCACCTCAATGTTTCACTGTATCTAGTTAAACCTTACATACTGACCTCAGTTACATGATCACCTCAATGTTTCACTGTATCTAGTTAAACCTTACATACTGACCTCAGTTACACGATCACCTCAATGTTTCACTGTATCTAGTTAAACCTTACATACTGACCTCAGTTACACGATCACCTCAATGTTTCACTGTATCTAGTTAAACCTTACATACTGACCTCAGTTACATGATCACCTCAATGTTTCACTGTATCTAGTTAAACCTTACATACTGACCTCAGTTACATGATCACCTCAATGTTTCACTGTATCTAGTTAAACCTTACATACTGACCTCAGTTACATGATCACCTCAATGTTTCACTGTATCTAGTTAAACCTTACATACTGACCTCAGTTACATGATCACCTCAATATTACATATATAATGATCACTTCATTTCTGATCAGTTTTCAATATTTCTAATACAGTACAGGTGAACATGATAAAGAGGCCATCTTAATATTAAGACACTGATCAATTTGATCCTAAACTTGATATGGGTATCAAGGTTTTATGATATGTTTAAGCACAAAACATCTATGGAACATTTTGTGCTTTGTTCTTGTTTTTTGTGTGCTATAAAAAACACATATTGTAAATGTTTTCCTATATATGTTTGTTTCATGTTTATATGTTTGTCGTCTGCTCTTAGCTGACTCGTGGAGGTGGAAGCAAGGTATTTGGTCATGTGACCAAACTTTTTAAATCTTTTGGTTGTCAAAGCAACCAATCCTCTCTTATCTATTTGCTTAGAAATTACTTGTTTGAACCAAAGTTTTATCAATCTGTCAATCAATTTTGTCAATAATGTTTTTTCATGTGCAGACGTCTGATGGAAATACAAATTTAAGCTTTTAATAATTTGAATGGTTACCTAATTTGTATTTACTGCATACACTGTGTGTCATCAACACTTAATTTTAAATCTTGAAATATTTGACAGAAATAATTAGAAATTAAAGTGCATGTATTCAAGCATTTAGCAAATATATGCATACAATCAACCTGCACATGGGAATGTTAAATGATTAAATTTAAGTAAATAAAAAAGTTGTTTATGTGCAAATTTTTGGAGTTTAAGATATTTTAGACACTTGATTGACAGTTTGAAGTATTTGCTGTTTGTTATGTTTTGTTCCTTGTTTATTTGTTCATGTTTATTTAAATTGTTTTCAATGTTATATTTCTATATGTAATACAGATCAGCAACATGTATATAGTCTGTCTTTTAGTAAATCCAGGGCTTTCAATTCACCCTTAAAATGGTATTTAGACTCAAAATTAGTAAAATAAGGCTTCTGACTCTTGAAAATGTGTACCATTTACAACCCATGTGTACCATTTACAACCCATGTGTACCATTTACAACCCATGTGTACCATTTACAACCCTGTCAATTAGTTATGCACACTTCATGAACTATTCATGAATAGTTCAAGATAAATTAATGTTTTACATGTATACCATTTGAAGGGGCAGGGTCAGATTTACCATAACAATAGTAAGAAAAATATGCTCACTCTTTAAATTATAATCAGCCAAGGGTCATATTTGACCCTTAACTTTTGACATCTAATAAGGTTCTGAAATCTGAAGCAACTAAGGGCATTTAACGTCCCTATCAGGACATGCTTAAAACATTGTTGGTTTGTATCACTGCATACCAACATTTGTGTAAGGATGGCTCCAATGTACTTTAGTAGGACTCCTATAACAATTGTGACAATGGTTTTGGCTTAGTGAAATATCTTTGACCCACTTTACATTTGTTAGGTTTAAATCTAGCAAAAACTGCAGTAATATTTCTTATATTAATATTCATTTATAACTTATTTTGGCTGAATGAAAAATAAGTTGTCTCAGTATGAGTCCTTTTGCACAAACACTTATAATATAAATCATATGGGATACAAACACTTGTAATATAAATCATATGGGATACAAACACTTGTAATATAAATCATATGGGATACAAACACTTGTAATATAAATCATATGGGATACAAACACTTGTAATATAAATCATATGGGATACAAACACTTGTAATATAAATCATATGGGATACAAACACTTGTAATATAAATCATATGGGATACAAACAAGGGTATATCTATGTTTTAAATGTTTCTTTACAAATAATAAATATTTCCATGAGACATGTTGTTGCTCTATTGTTTTATACTTCCAGAATATATAAACTATCAAATACTGTTCTTTCAATGATGTTTTATGTTAGGACAAAATTCAAATTCAAGTATTAGAATGTTACTTTTTATCATATATAAAAAATTGTATAACAATAACAGTCATTATGAAGATCATGTACTGAAGTTCTGCATTTGTATGTACAGTGAAACCTGTGATCAAGGGTTACCCTTGTGAAAGACAAGACAGTCATGGTCTTTATTTACAGGTGGCCTTAATTTAGAGGTTATTTTATTTTAAATAATCAATGATGGAATGGCCTTTATTCTGTAACTGTATATTCATTATAAAACTGGATATGGTAAAAATCTATGAAAGAACAGTAGGCTCTGTGTCATTCAATTTTATCTGAATTTTAATTCAACTGAATGTTTTACTTCATTATTCATCTTAGTAAGAAATTTATTATAATGTGTATACATACTAAACTGATTTAAAAATGCACATTTTATACGGTCTCAGGTCTGCCTTTCAATTTATTAAAGATATTCTGCTACTAAAGAGCACCTTTGCATTTTTAAATCAGTTAAGTGTATAATAATTCTAGTGCTACTAATAATTACTTTGAGTATGATACATGTATATTATGTTTTAGGAGTACAAACAAATTTTAGTTTCTGGTTTACCGTTACTGGCCTGACCATAATGTTTCCCCGCGACCTTAGACATTTTACAGTACATCTTCTCACTAATTTTTACCTTTCAACACAAAGGCCATAAAAGCCCCTGCCTACCTACCCCTATTTTAAATTAGCATGTAACCAGAAACAAACATTTTTTTGGGCTTATTTTTGTTTTGTTGAGTTCTTGTTTTTTTTATCCAAGTCTTTTAGATTTCTTGACTACAACTTTCTGTGTTCTTATAAATTGTATTTGTTTGATTTCCAACACTGTAGAATTGTCAACATTAGGAATGATTTGAAGTGAGAATATTCCTGTGATAGTCTTTATAAGATGGAACTTTTTCCTTTACAATATTTTGTACTAAGTAATTATACATACAGTAAAACCTCGATTATCCGAAGTCGTCAGGACCGAAAAATTACTTCGGATAATCCGGGGTTTCGGATAATCCAGGGTAAGGGAAATCTAAACAATTGTACAAAAATAAAGGGAGATCACTCCCATATATATGGCGTACATGTATCGATATATGATAACAACAAAATTAATGTGTTATAATTCATATTTTATTAACGAAGACATACATTTTAAGATAATCATGTGTATGTTTAACGTAAAAACAGTTAGTGAGTAGTTTTTACCATTATTAATTTGCCAAAGTCATGAGGATCCCAAAGTGAAACTACGAATATGAATGAATACCCAAACAGTAGCACATGTCATGTTACAAAGCACATTAATCCATCAATAAAATGAAATCATGAAATGAAATATACTCGGGATTTAGAATAAGCACACTGTTTAAATAAATTACAAGCAGAAATAAAAAAAATCCAACGCGAAGTTTAATTTTATTGCTACAGTCACAAACACGAGCGTCACATAAATCGTTGTCGTCCTAAGACATCTTAGCTAAATCGTGTTTGTATTCATATTCCGAAAATGGAATGTTTTTGAAATCGAGTGCCGGTAATCTATATTGGTCATGTGTATTGTTTGTCAGTCTAACAAACTTCGATAATAAAATGAACATTTTTAATATTATTTGCTTATTAAAATGAAATTATGATGCAATTTATAAATCAAGCTAAAAATAAAAGGTGAATGATCTAACCGAGTCTGAATCGTAATAGGTTAATTTTGTTCCCATTACTGCAAACAATGATCCAAACGAACAATCCTTTGTTCACAGTAGTTTAATAATTTGTTGTTCACACCTTTTGACACGTTAAAGAAATTCTACAATGAACTTGTCTGATCGATCAGAGTTAATTGTCGACTTCAGATAACAGGTGTGAAAATACGCGTTCGGATGATTGTAGGGACCTGTTTATTACTTCGGATTAGCCATGGTATTCGGATTAGACGATTCGGATAACCGAGGTTCATTTACATTGAAATATATAGAGGGAAATTCGGGACCGAAATTTCATTTCGGATAAGACCAGGTTTTCGGATAATCCGAGTTCAGATAATCGAGGTTTTACTGTATTCTGTTTAAACGTTACCATGGGTATGACACTGTATTTGAAGAGTAGGGATACAAATGCCTGGTTCTCCTGTATCTTCTCTCCCCTCTCTTTGGGGCAGCCCTGAAATAACCATCTGGCAAATGGGCTGTTAAACAACAGATGAATAAATATCATTTTAAGGAAATCATATTATGTATTGTAAAAAAGTGCTATAATCAAGCACAGACAGGTATCTGAATACCCCCCCACCCCGAGGTTATAAATCATGAGAACGGTCTCGGAGCTCATATTTCAATTCAATTCTCAAAGTATTAAGATTGAAAAGATAGAGCTGATTAATGTTGAAATATATGTTCTGATCAATTATGCTGACACACTAATGTTTTAATAATATCATATTTGTCTGATCATTGTTAACTATAAGAAACATTAAATTGACAGGATATGAGATTTGACCTCAGAAACCGATCTCTCAAATGTATACTGTTAAGTTTAGTTAACTTCAGTGTTTGGTAGAATATAGTTACATCAGTAACATCTTCATTTGAACTTCCAACCACTAAACTGACTTTGGTTCTCCTTTAAAAACCCAAAGCATGAATAACCCTTAATACCATGATGATAGGTAAATAAAACTCTTTACAAAGCATACATTGATTTAATACCAGCTTTCATATCATAGGTTGCTTTTCTGTTGCAAATTTCTGTTAAAAATCAACAGAATGTTGCTATTTTTAGAAATCCCAAATGTAATAGTCGTGTTAAAAATTGTTCATTTTATTGTGTACATTTCTACTCCTATTTTCCAGTACCATGACTTTGATCTGACAAGAATTCCATTATTGACCAAGTTGGTGTTTGCAGTATTTATGATACTGGTACCGATATTGTTGTTAAACATGTTGATCGCCATGATGGGAAATACATATCAGTCAGTGATATCCAAGTCTGAGAAAGAATGGAGAAAACAGGTAGGTGTCAGTGAGAAGATTCAATTGTCTTATACAGTGCAACCTCTTTAAAGCAACACCCTAAGGGAGTAGCAAAATTATGTTGTTGTTGAGAGGTTGTTGCTCTAGAGAGGTTTAATTAATAGTTAAATTGTGCAGTGAGAAAAAAATCATACTGTTGTTGCAGGGAGCTTGTTGCTCAAAAGAGGGCCACTCTGGAGAGATTGTACTGTACAAGTTAATGCTGTCTTTTATAAACTGTTTAAGACAACACTGTAAAAAAAAACTTGAAACTTGAGAATTTGATTAAACGCCTATTTCTACATATAAATACATATTCAATGGCGTTGTACAATGAAAGACAAAAACATAAAATAGATGAAAATACACAAATATACACATCAGAGTGCACAATCCATGTAGTAGACAAGTTTATCAATTACACACAGTTAAAATAGTGCAAAATAGTTCTTGAAGTAGTATGATTTCAATAAACGTTTGAAACTGTCCACAGAATCACATTGTCTCAGACTAACAGGTAATTCGTTCCACAATTTTGGACCTATCATGCTGAAACTTCTGTCTGAAAAAGTTTTGTTCTTATTATAAGGAACCTCATAACAACCAATAGATGATTCTGATGATCTTAAGGTACATTTTGACACTTAATGAGACAAAATTTCAGTTAGATAAGATGGTGCATTTCCTACTGAACAGTTATGCATGTATGTTAAAATCTTAAATCTTATACGTGCTTTAATGGGAAGCCAGTGAAGATCAAACAATGCATTTCTGGAACTATCGTACTTGGAACGGTTTAACACAAGTTTAGCACACATATTTTGTATACGTTGAGTTTTGATAATTCAGATTGAGAGATGCCAAAAAGAATGGCGTTGCAATAATCTAAGTGAGATATAACCAAGGATAAAACAAGAGTTTCAGTGGCTTCTTTGGACAAATATTTTCGAATGCTCTTAATTCTAAAATAATTCAGCATGGCAATTTTACATTTTCTTTTGATATGGTCTTTGAAAGTTAGAGACTCATCCAAAAAAAGCACCCAGGTACCTTATACCTTTTTGATTTAATGACATGGCCACATATATTGATTTCTGTAGTGTTACACTTATTGAGCTGTGCACAACTTCCAAAAAGTATAAGCTCTGTCTTTGAATTGTTCATTTTCAATTTGTTATTGTTCATCCAATCATTAATGAGAACAGCACAGTCCTGTAGATCTTGAATGGCACTGGCTTCTTCAGCTGGTGATGGTCTAAAACGTATATTTGCCGTGTGGTCGTCCGCAAACCTGTACACAGATATAGATGGAGGCACAATGTCAAATATAGTCCCTGCGTATGTCAAGTAGAGCCAAGGGTCCAAACAGCTTCCCTGGGGGACACTGCAGTCAAGTTCCCGAGCTGAAGACAAATTCGAGTTTACACTCACTCGACAACTACGCGGTCTCAGGTACGAATCCACCCATTCTAGCGCAGATCCACATACACCATACTGACTTTCGAGAACATTTAACAGAATGTTGTGGTCAACAGTATCAAAAGCAGCACTCAGATCTAATGCTATCAATGCTGTGACCTCTTTATACTCCATTACATCAAGAATGTCATTTACAAGCCTAAGAAGGGCTGACTCGCAGGAGTGAAACTGGCGATATGCCGACTGATTTTTAGGAAGGAGATTGTTTTCATTAACATGTTCATTGAGTTGATGGAGGGCAGCCTTTTCAATTAATTTAGATAAAAATGGCAAATTGCTGACTGGTCGATAGTTGGCAAATGATAATTCAAGACCAGACTTTTTTAGCAGAGGCCTGACAATTACCTGCTTCCACTTGGCTGGAAAAACTCCTTGTGTCAGAGAAAGATTCACAAGCTGGGTAATTGTAGGTAAAAGTTCATTAAGAAAAGATTTTAAAAGTTTGGTTGGCAAAACCTCAAGTTCACAAGATTTAGTTTGTAACTGGTTAATGAGCATACTAACTTCTTTCTCTGAAAGATTTTCAAATGATTTAAATGATGGTACATCTTTGACAGTAGGTTTATAATTTTCAAAGTTTTTCAGAGAATCGCGTATCTTTTTTATCTTATCCATGAAATAGTCCGCAAACTTATCTGCTAGTGTGTTTTCATCTTCTACGGATGGCATAGGGTTTTCAGACTTGCTTCCGGTAAGATCTTTCACAAAACGATATAACTTTTTTGAATCACCTTTGAATTCAATAACTTTCTTACTGAGAACTAATTGTTTTTTGTTTCTTAGTTCATAGTGATATTTATAAAGTGAAGATTTGTAAATTTCATAGTCGCTTGGTTGGCGATGTTTACGCCAAAGTTTCTCGGATTGACGCATCTTTCGTTTAAGGGACATGATACTTTCACTGAACCAGGGCTTTGGTGCTCTGAATATTTGAATTTTCTCTTGGTGTTATTTGAGACCAGGAGCGTATTGATACAGTTACCAGGAACAAAAAGGTGTGGTATGCATATCTGTTGCCTTTCTCTAAATTCTATTTTAATTCTATTAAATCTATAACTACAAATCTCATGATGGATTCAAGAAATTTGGATATTTCAGTTATATCCGTTGCAGTCCTGCCGTGCATTCATAGTCGTGTGACACCTTCCCATCATGCCTAATGAATGAATTAAGTTTCATATTACTGATTTCATTAGTTGAAAGAAATAGTAATGACCTGAGATCAGTAAGTCAAGAGAAAAAAATAGATAGAAGTTTTAATTTTTAAATTGGGGTCATTAGGTCAAAGGTCAAGGTCACTGTGACATTGAGTGTGAAAATCGTTTCCGATCGATAACTCGTCAACGGATTGACCGATGGGTCTGATACTTCGCAGGTGCATTGGCCTTGGACAGTAGTTGACCCCTATTGAAATTGGGGTCACTAGGTCAAAGGTCAAGGTCTCTGTGACATTGAGTGTGAAAATCGTTTCCGATCGATAACTCGTCAACGGATTGACTGATGGGCCTGATATATTGCAGGTGCATTGGCCTTGGACACTAGGTGACCCCTATTGAAATTGGGGTCACTAGGTCAAAGGTCAAGGTCACTGTGACATGGAGTGTGAAAATCGTTTCCGATCGATAACTCTTCAACGGATTTACTGATTGGCCTTATACTTCGCAGGTGCATTGGCCTCGGACAGTAGGTGACCCCTATCGAAATTGGGGTCACTAGGTCAAAGGTCAAGGCCACTGTGACATGGAGTGTGAAAAACGTTTCCCATCGATAACTCGTCAACGCATTGACTGACGGGCCTGATACTTTGCAGGTGCATTGACATTGGACAGTAGATGACCCCTTTTGAAATTGGGGTCACTAGGTCAAAGGTCAAGGTCACTGTGTCATGGAGTGTGAAAATGGTTTGAGCGATAACTCTGTGTCAAGGCCCTGTTTGGGGGGCATATGCCTCCGACCGCGGAGCTCTTGTAATTTTTTGAAAATACAAACAGTTTTAAGGATTGCAATTTGTGATGTATTGAATTGTGATGTATTTTAATTCATGATCGGTGGTCTAGTTCTAACATGCATGACTAATGGACAAAAGGTCTTGAGTCTTGGTATGCTTTTTAGCTCACCTGATGAAATCAGGTGAGCTAAAAAGCATACCAAGACTTGTCCATTAGTCATGCATGTTAGAACTAGACCACCGATCATGAATCGATGAATGTCAGTCGTCCCTCCACAATTAGTTTGTTTACACTCTAGCATCCACAGCTCTTAACGAATCGTGATTAAACTTGCTCACAATATACAATGTCTCGGCTAAGTTCGATTATGGGCAAAATCGGATGAAAACTTCTAGAGTTATGGGCCCTTGACTTACAAAATTTGCTACATTTAGCTTGTTTACACTCTAGCGCCTTCATTTATTCACCGATCCTAATCATATTTACAATGAATGTGTATGACCTTATGGTTTTGAACAAGTTCAGTTATGGGTGGAATCGGACAACAACTTCAAGAGTTATGGGCCCTTGGAATAGAAAATTTGCTACGTTTTAGCTTGTTTAACAGTATTATACCTTCATTGTTGGTTTTGATCTCAAAATCTACGTAAAAATGAGTTTTACGAGATGGAAACTGTATTACCTGGTCATTAATTATTGGCCTTTGTTCTCAGGTGAGCGATAAAGGGCCATCGTGGCCCTCTTGTTTCATTATAGCACCATTCAATATTATGAATAGAAATTGTGATAAAAAAAAGACCCCATCAGACAAGGCTATAAGTCCGGGTTTTTTTAGAAATCCAGTTTACACAGAGCTTTTAATAAAAAATGGGACTTGGGGAAAATTGTCAAAATTTCAGGGGTTTTACTGTATCCAAGAAAATGTATTAGAGCAAACCGGGGTATTATCGATACTTTAAGCACATCATTGAAAATACTTGTTTTATTCTTAACGAGGGAGGTAAATGGAATAACATGACGTCATAAGATATACGTCACAAAGAGCTGTAAAACGTCTGTTACCTCGACCTCCTTCGTGTACATATTATTCATCGTTGTATGTTGTGTAGTAGACAACCGGGGTATTATCGACACAGGTGAGGCAATTATCAAAACCAGCAAGTCAATTATCAACACCATTACAAATACAAGAAAAAAACAACTTATTACCCATTAAACAGTTGCCTATATTTGGAGATTTAAATATACCAACCCCTTGCTTACTTTTCCTGGTTTAATTGTTCAATTTAATGCAGTTAGCATCGATCATGTCATCCACTGTGTGATTTTGACAAGTTGCAACATTCAATGTGTTAATTTCACAGAGATAAAACAAAGTCAACACAAAAAAACACTGGTCAATCTTGCTAATCTGTGATGGGAGAAACCAAAGCAGTCAAGATAAATCAGGAAAATTAAACATGATTGTGGATTTACTCAAAGAAATCTCCATTGAATTCATTTACATCTCAGTTGAAGTTTATTCACAAATCTTACACTACGAAGTGTTCATGAAGATTAAACTTTGTGTTGCGAAATGCTCTGTGACTGTGAATTATTTGCAATGGATGAGGGAGTCGACGATATTTGCTAATTGCGCTGAATTAGTGCACTTTCCTGGGCCGTATTCTAACCAGTACTAACTTATGCTTCCACAAGGAGCTGACAACCTCCACTCATGTGGTGGAAAAACAACATTTTTGTGAAAATAATAATCGTACGTAGGGATACAAGTCCAACTAACATTAACCACTGCACATAGCACGGCCGTGGCAATTAGATCTACAGAGATATTTCTTAAGTGGTAGTTTATAGAGACTATAAACGAAGGCCATTGAAATAATTTAATTAATTAATGTAAAATGCATACATGATGTCATTCAGTGTCGATAATACCCCAAGTTATATAATTCATAGGGGTATTATTGACACCCCATGTATAATAAGTTTAATTCTTTACATTCACGCATGCTCTACCTGAAAATCGAGAAACACAATATTGTGAAAAGAAAAATGTAAAAAATAATTCAACAGTTGAACACTTGAAAAAATACGGACGTTTTCACGCCTCGCTAATCATGACTTTCATAGAACTGTTTACATGACGTCACATTCCTGGCAGTTCAAAAATTCGAAAATAAAAGCACTTAAATGCATGTGTCGATAATAGCTTGGTGTCGATAATACCCCGGTTTGCTCTATTAAAGGATAAAAATACTGAGATAAGTATTTCTTGTACAAGAATGTTTCCCTCCTCCTCTATTGCAAGCTATCAGTATCTTGTCAACATCAATAAAAATACTTTACATATTGAAATATCCATCCATTTTGTCATCTTATCCTGCAAAAAATCTTACACTGACGTAATGAATGAAAGTTTTGCAGTGATTGTCTCTATAAAACTTTAAGGATGATCCTATGACTAGAGAATATACCATGCTCCATATAATTTTCTGGTGAACATAATATTATGGAGGATTGAATAGATATATTACTTGAAGTCGCCAACCTATTAGCACAATAGTGTGAAATAACAAACGCCTAAATTGAAATTTAATGACTTCAAAATTAATATTTTTGTTATACTAAGATAAAATGGATATTTAACACTTTGGATTTTAAAGTAGATATCTTACTTTGTTTACACTCACAAGGAAACTAATTCAGAGACAGGTGTCAACCCTGCAGATTAATTACCATTTAATGAGATAAAACAACATATAGACAGTTATTTTTTTGATGTGTCAAATTATGTTACATTCTTAATAAAACTATCAGTCTTTACATGTTAAATATTTGATAGTTATTTTCATTTTAATGATAATAACGAGGGATGATCAGTGGTCTAATGGTAACAAGCTGGACTACTAAACGAAAGGTCATGGGTTCTAATCTTGGTTCGGCCTTCAGACTTTTTCTCAGGGTGGCTTTTTCAGTGTCCCCATCCCAACTACTGAGCCAAGTACTGTGTCTATAAAATCACTGGGAAAAGGGCAAGCGTGTATCTGTGCTTTACACCAAGCATGATAAAAAAAGGAAAAACAATTTGAAATAAGAGAAGGGATACAAATGCCCGGTTCTCCTGTTTATTCTTTCCTCCTCTGTCTAGGGGGCCCTGAAATGACCATAGTTGTTGAATGGGCCGTTAAACTACTGATGAATAAATAAATGATGATAAATTAAAGAGTTTTTTATGCATCTGCTTGTCTAAGTGGTATGTGTCTGCTTGTCTAAGTTATATGTGTCTGCTCCTCTAAGTGATATGTATCTGCTCATCTAAGTGATATGTGTCTACTTGTCTAAGTGATATGTGTCTGCTAATCTAAGTGATATGTGTCTACTTGTCTAAGTGATATGTGTCTGCTCCTCTAAGTCATATGTGTCTGCTCCTCTAAGTGATATGTGTCTAAGTGCTATGTGTCTACTTGTCTAAGTGATATGTGTCTACTCATCTAAGTGATATGTGTCTGCTCCTCTAAGTGATATGTGTCTAAGTGATATGTGTCTACTCATCTAAGTGCTATGTGTCTGCTCATCTAAGTGATATGTGTCTACTTGTCTAAGTGATATGTGTCTGCTAATCTAAGTGATATGTGTCTACTTGTCTAAGTGATATGTGTCTGCTCCTCTAAGTGATATGTGTCTGCTCCTCTAAGTGATATGTGTCTAAGTGCTATGTGTCTACTTGTCTAAGTGATATGTGTCTACTCATCTAAGTGATATGTGTCTGCTCCTCTAAGTGATATGTGTCTAAGTGATATGTGTCTACTCATCTAAGTGATATGTGTCTGCTCATCTAAGTGATATGTGTCTAAGTGATATGTGTCTACTCATCTAAGTGCTATGTGTCTACTCATCTAAGTGATATGTGTCTACTTGTCTAAGTGGTATGTGTCTAAGTGATATGTGTCTGCTCATCTAAGTGATATGTGTCTACTCATCTAAGTGCTATGTGTCTGCTCATCTAAGTGATATGTGTCTGCTCCTCTAAGTGATATGTGTCTGCTCCTCTAAGTGATATGTGTCTAAGTGATATGTGTCTACTCATCTAAGTGATATGTGTCTACTCATCTAAGTGATATGTGTCTACTCATCTAAGTGATATGTGTCTACTCATCTAAGTGATATGTGTCTACTCATCTAAGTGATATGTGTCTGCTCATCTAAGTGATATGTGTCTGCTCCTCTAAGTGATATGTGTCTGCTCCTCTAAGTGATATGTGTCTACTCATCTAAGTGATATGTGTCTACTCATCTAAGTGATATGTGTCTGCTCATCTAAGTGATATGTGTCTACTCATCTAAGTGATATGTGTCTGCTCATCTAAGTGATATGTGTCTACTTGTCTAAGTGATATGTGTCTGCTCCTCTAAGTGATATGTGTCTGCTCCTCTAAGTGATATGTGTCTAAGTGCTATGTGTCTGCTAATCTAAGTGCTATGTGTCTACTCATCTAAGTGATATGTGTCTACTCATCTAAGTGATATGTATCTACTCATCTAAGTGATATGTGTCTACTCATCTAAGTGATATATGTCTACTTGTCTAAGTGATATGTGCCTACTTGTCTAAGTGATATGTGTCTACTTGTCTAATTATAATACAGACATCTTAAAACTACTTCAGCTGATGATTAAACTTGTGTTGTTTATTTTCATGGTTCAATAGAAGTAAAGTAAATGTACATAAAGTATAGTGTGATTTTATTAAACTGTCAAACCTGCATAATTTCACGGTCAATGCTTTCATTTATTTTTAGCTTCGATTAATTTCGTAAGTGACACGATATTCTTTGTTTTACTATATATAAACATGTGGAATGGGACATTCATTAACGGTAA
The DNA here is from genome assembly GCA_964023205.1 of Lutraria lutraria. Lineage (NCBI taxonomy): Eukaryota > Metazoa > Mollusca > Bivalvia > Venerida > Mactridae > Lutraria > Lutraria lutraria. Next base: position 24,837,175 of record OZ026844.1, on the reverse strand, counting down.
AATAAAAGAAAACTGTCGACTGTGGTACGAAGCTAAAAATAATCGCATTCAGCGACCGTGTAATTTTTCAGCTTTGACAGTTTAATAAAATCGCACAATATTATACCATGAAGATCAGAGCATTAAAGCATAAACATGCTAAACTCACTGAAGCATATTGAAATCATGACAATTTGCCATAAAATGACTGATAATAAAATCCCCGTGCTGATACAACATTTTATTCGTATAGGATAGATCACGAGTAACTGTTGTCTATGAAATTTAGAGGCGAGCACAGCGAGCCTTAAGTTTCATAGTCAACAGTTACTCGTGATCTCTATGTGACTTAGACCACAGGTAATACAGAATGTTTTACAACGGTTAACTGTGATCTACGTGTTTTAGAAAACACTTTATGTCTTGTGTTTGGTCAGTTGGAGTCAACTGTGGTCTAAATACAAATCTACTGGGTAAATTATAAACACTCTCGATGTTGTTAGTATGTCATTTATTTTTTTAGCTCACCTGATTCATCAGGTGAGCTTTTAGGATTGATGAATGTCTGTCGTCCGTCGTCCATCCACTATTAGTTTGTTTACACTCTAGCATCCACAGCTCTTAACCAATCTTGATCAAACTTGCTCACAATGTATATGGCCACAATGTCTCGGCTAAGTTATGGGCAAATTCGGACAATAACTTCTAGAGTTATGGGCCCTTGACTTAGAGAAAATTTGCTATATTTAGCTTGTTTACACTCTAGCGCCTTCATTTATTCACCAATCCTAATAATATTTTCAGTAAATGTGTATAACCAAAAGATCTTGGACAAGTTCGATTATGGGCGGAATCGGACCAGAACTTCAAGAGTTATGGGCCCTTGGATTAGAAAATTTGCTACGTTTTAGCCTGTTTAACAGTATTATACCTTCATTGTTGGTTTTGATCTCAAAATCTACGTAAAATGGGTTATACGAGATAGAAACTATATTATCTGGTCATTAATTATAGTGCCTTTGTTCTCAGGTGAGCGATCAAGGGCCATCTTGGCCCTCTTGTTTGTTCTCATGTTTTGACTGGTATAATGTGATAACCTTTTGTATATACATTATATTAAGTTGGAACTTAGGAATGAGGAAGTACTTATAACATGTACTGCTAGTCTCATATTTTATTGTCTAGATATTTATTACACAACTTCTGAAGACAGGAGGCATTGATAAAAAAAAAAAACTTGCCATTAGATCTGAGTTAATCCTCAGTACATACTTACTACTTTTCTAAAATATGTGATTATTGAATTATGTCAGTTTGTAAGCAAGTTGGATGGTTTTATTGTCGAGCCCGCCTGCGGTGAGCTCGACTTAGTCGCCACAATGGCGGTTGCGTGTCTGTACGTTAGTTAGTTAGTTAGTGAGTTAGTGAGTGAGTGAGTGAGTGAGTGAGTGAGTGAGTGAGTGAGTGAGTGAGTGAGTGAGTGAGTGAGTGAGTGAGTGAGTGAGTGAGTGAGTGTGTCCGTCCGGATCCTTGTCCAGGCTGTATCTCCCTTATGCATTGACACTTTTTAAAATAACTTGGCATAATTGTTAAACACCATGAGGCGGTGTGCAGTGCGCAAAATCTAGGTCTCTAGCTCAAAGGTCAAGGTCACACATAGAGGTCAAACGTCAAAAATGAGCATTATAGACCTTGTCCGGGCTGTATCTCCCTTATGCATTGAAACTTTTTAAGATAACTTGGCATAATTGTAAAACACCATGAGGCGGTGTGCAGTGCGTAAGATCAAGGTCTCTAGCTCAAAGGTCAAGGTCACATTTAGAGGTCAAACATAAAAAATAATCATTATACTCCTTGTCAGGGCTGTGTCTCCCTTATGCATTGAATTATTTAAAAATGACTTGCCATAATACAATGCGACCATGTGTCTTGGGCAACACCCAGATTTTTATAGGTCAAAGGTCAAGATTACACATTCGGTCAAATATATTTTCCTTGTCTGGGCTGTAACTTCTGTTTGCATTCAAGGATTTTTAAATAAATTGGTATAAAAGTTTACTTCAATGAAATGATGTGTCATGAATATCACCCATACTTGTAGTTCAAAGGTCAAGATCACAAGCTGGCTAAACAGGGGCTCGACATGTTGCCCTTGGGCTTCTAGTTGTACACATGCATCATTGTCCTTCCATAATCATATTACCTTATTCAAAGAATTGGCCAAATTATTCTTTTTTGAGACACTGATAGAGACAATGCTAAGGTATTCAGAATATTTTTTTACCAAGTCCTTAATGTGTATAATGTTATATCTGACAAAAATGCTTCATAAATTTAAAAAAGGGTAAAATTACATTTTTCATAATTATACCCCCACTAAAATAGTGGGGGCTATATAGGAATCACTTTTTCTGTCGGTCTGTCTGTTCCGAATCCTGTCCGCTCTGTAACTTTGTCATTCATTGTAGGATTTTGTTATAACTTACCACAAATGTTAAACGTCATTAGACAATGTGTCGCGAACAACTCCCATGCCTGTAACTCCATGGTCAAGGTCACACTTAGAATTCAGAGGTCATATTTTTGCTCTTTTTGTCGTGTCTGCTCTGTAACTTTGTCATTCATTGGAAGAGTTTGAAATAACTTACCACAAATATTAACCACCACCAGGTGATACGTCACACACACCTGCCATGGCTGTAGCTCTTAGGTCTATGCAGCATGTGGGGGTATTTGTCACCTTGTGACCGCTCTAGTTTTATAGTGTTTTCTCAAAAGAGTTTTAGCAAAAACAGTCTTTGTAATACAACAAACATCATTGATACAAGTTATCAGAATAATGTGTTACAGAATATTTTATTCCACTGTTTAACGATTCAAGCAACATTTTGCTTAATTTAAACATGCCCACTGGCTTTCACAAAAAGTTAGACGACAATGTATTTTACCATGGGAAAAAGGAAAACTGTGCCTGATTAAACATCGAAAATGTTAGATATTATTGATTTTTAATTTCCAAGTTATCTCCCTTCCATTTCTATTTATAGTTACTAATAAAAATTTACAGGTGGCTTCCAATATTCATTATATTAATTTAGCTTTAGGTAACAATTAAATCTGCCAATTATAAATAGAACTAATGGAACCTTTGATAAATATTTTTTCAGTGGGCAAAGATTGTTGTTGTGCTGGAGCGTGGATTTACAAAGAATCAGTTACAACATTGGCACCGAGAATATTCAGTCAAAATGGCTGGTCCGATTGGAAAAAATGGCGCAGAAATGGAGATTCGCGCTCTTGTTGTAATTAAAACTTCACCAAAAACAAAAGCTCGTCAACGGAAGATAGCTGTAGGAAATTGGAAGGTAATGATGTCTGTGAACTTGGAACACTTTAGGGATTGAATTGAGGACTGTATACAGATTGATTATGTCATAAGGTAGAAAATGGATATAGTGAACTCTAGGAGATCCCAATAATTACTCTATTATAATGAAATGAAGGAAGGCTTGGTCAGGGGAATGTAATTTCCTCAATGTAACCAATTTGTCATTCTATCCAAGTTCACTATTGCCATGTTTTACTCACAGGTGGCTGTATCAGTGTTTGGTTCACCAAAAGAAAAAACCCGTCACTGAGCTTATATATACTATCAAGGTAAAAAGCCTACTATATGTCTATATGCCAAACAATGTGGAACATCGCATCTCGTTCTTTCAGCATAAAAGATGTGCGCTGAAGGAAAATGGCTTTTCACCTTGATAGTAATATAAGCTCAGTGACGGTTTTTTTTTGTGTGTGTGGCCCGAACACTGATACAGCCACCTGTGGTTTTACTGTAATCATAATAATGTCCGGCGTCCGTCCACAATTAGTTTGTTTACACTCTAGCAACCGCAGCTCTTAACGAATCGTCATTAAACTTGCTCACAATGTATATGGCCACAATGTCTCGGCTAAGTTCGATTATGGGCAAAATCAGACAATAACTTCTAGAGTTATGGGCCCTTGAATTACAAAATTTGCTATATTTAGCTTGTTTACACTCTAGCATATTCATTTATTCACCAATCCTAATAATATTTTCAGTAAATGTGTATAACCAAAAGATCTTGGACAAGATCGATTATAGGCGGAATCGGACTAGAACTTCAAGAGTAATGGGCCCTTGACTTTGAAAATATGCTATATTTTAACTTGTTTACACTCTAGCGCCTTCATTTATTCACCGATCCTAATAATATTTACAATGAATGTGTATGACCAGATGGTTTTGGACAAGTTCAGTTATGGGTGGAATCGGACCACAACTTCAAGAGTTATGGGCCCTTGGATTAGAAAATTTGCTACGTTTTAGCTTACAAGTTTAACAGTATTATACCTTCATTGTCGGTTTTGACCTCAAAATCTATGTAAAAATGAGTTTTACGAGATGGAAACTATATTACCTGGTCATTAATTATTGGCCTTTGTTCTCAGGTGAGCGATTAAGGGCCAATGTGGCCGTCTTGTTGTCCTCTCTTTGAGGAGAATTTGGGTGATCGATCGTCGAGCGGTAACATGCTAGGCTACTAAACAAAAGATTGTGGGTTTGATTCTTGGCTCCACCTTTCAAATTTCTCAGGGAAGGTTTTCGGTGTCCCTATCTCAACTAGTGAGCCAAGTACTGTGTAAAGAAAATTACTAGGGCTGGGAATTTTATTCGAATATTCGAACATGAAAAACGAATTCGAATATTCGAAAAAAAAAAATGAAATTTCAACGTCTCGAGCCAGTTTAAGTAGCAAAAAATGTTTAAAAATCGGTCGTTAAAAGGTGAATAAATTCCATAAAAAGTCGGTCCAAAATTGGTCAGTACGCACAAAATGTCACAAACCAACTGTTTGTTGTTCGCACCATTCTCAATACCCCCATAAACACGTCAAGATAACCAATAGCCCGGAGCGATCATTGTTAATCCGTTCAACTGATAATTAGTCCAAACACGTGGAAGACAAGAATAAAACTTAATGCACTGGTCTTTTGTGTTAAATGATGTGCTTGTACCATATCAATTAAAAATATGAATCACTGTTAATGACACATGTTTATGTTACGAGTTAAGGACTTCAAAGTCAGTCCGTACGCAGATTACACGCTACCATTTTTTTCATTTATGTATCATTTTGGTTTAATCAAAGGCGGCAAGTTGTTTTAAAAGTCGGTATCAAAGATATTAAGAAAGCCGACGTTCTTTGGCCCAATTTTGGAGCCCTTTTGTTTCAGTAAATAATCGTGCAAGTTGTAACATTGTGCCAAATACGCGTCATCATCAAATTGACAGGTATTTGTATAACGACATGCTCTGCTCGTTTTAACTCAATGGAAATTAAAAACTTAACTTGGAAACAATTAATTCTTGTAAATGTAGATGTTTTAAAAAGAAATGTTTTGACTCATAATTTCTGTTGATATAAACACGTTACTCGCAACTCGTTATAGTTACCTCCCTTCATTACTTGTATGTATAAACAACCAACGAAACACAAACACTTGTACGTTTTTTTGTATCAAGTGTAATGTCGACAGAAATATTCATAACATCTAGAATCAATAAAAAAGATACACAAAGTGACAGGGTGAGCTTTTCTGATCAGTCTCCGTCCGGCGTCGTGCGTCGTCAAATTTTACCTCGTGAACACACTATAGGGGCCACATTTTTAGCTCAATTTTAGCTAAACTGGGTCAGAATGTTAATATTGACAAAATCTCGGACAAGTTCGATATTGGGCCATTTTGGGTGAAAAACTAGGTCACCAGGGCCAAATAAGGGAAAACCTTGTGAACACATTACAAAACACTGTTCTGATTGGATCTTCATGAAACTTTGTCAGAATGTTTATTTCAATAATATGTAGGTCAAGTTTAATAATGGGTCATTTCCGGTGAAAAACTAGGTCACTAGGGCAAATTGCTGGAAAACCTTGTGAACACTCTAGAAGTCACTGTTTTGATTGGATCATCATGAAACCTTGTCAGAATGTTTGTCTTTATAATATCTTGGACGAGTTCGAACATGGGTCATCTTGGGTCAAAAACTAGGACGTAAGGTCAAATCTTATGAAAAACCATGTTAACAGTGTAGATTTCAGTTATAATTGGATCTTCACCGAACTTTGTCAAAATGTTTGCCTCAATGATATGTGGGCCAAGGTTGAATATGGGTCAGCCAGGGTCAAAAACTGGGTTACCAGGTAAAATCTTAGGTAAAAATCTTGTGAGTGAGTGAGTGAGTCCATCCGTCCGTCCGTCCGTCTGGATCCTTGTCCGGGCTGTATCTCCATTATGCATTTACACTTTTTAAAATAACTTGGCATAATTGTTAAACACCATGAGCCGGTGTGCAGTGCGCAAGATCCAGGTCTCTAGCTCAAAGGTCAAGGTCACACTTAGAGGTCAAACATCAAAAATGAGCATTATAGACCTTGTCCGGGCTGTATCTCCCTTATGTATAGAAACTTTTTAAGATAACTTGGCATAATTGTTAAACACCATGAGACGGTGTGCAGTGCGCAAGATCCAGGTCTCTAGCTCAAAGGTCAAGGTCACACTTAGAGGTCAAACATCAAAAATGAGCATTATACACCTTGTCCGGGCTGTATCTCCCTTATGCATAGAAACTTTTTAAGATAACTAGGCATAATTGTATAACGACATGAGGCGGTGTGCAGTGCGTAAGATCAAGGTCTCTAGCTCAAAGGTCAAGGTCACACTTAGAGGTCAAACATAAAAAATCATTATACACCTTGTCAGGGCTGTGTCTCCCTTATGCATTGAATTATTTGAAAATGACTTGCTATAATACAATGAGACCATGTGTCTTGGGCAACACCCAGATTTTTATAGGTCAAAGGTCAAGATTACACATTCGGTCAAATATATTTTCCTTGTCTGGGCTGTAACTTCTGTTTGCATTCAAGGATTTTTAAATAAATTGGTATAAAAGTTTACTTCAATGAAATGATGTGTCATGAATATCACCCATACTTGTAGTTCAAAGGTCAAGATCACAAGCTGGCTAAACAGGGGCTCGACATGTTGCCCTTGGGCTTCTAGTAATTGGATCTTGACCAAACCTTGTCTGATTGTTCGTCTCAATGATATTAAGGATAAGTTCAAATATGGGTCAAAAACTAGGTCACGAGGTCTAATCTTAGGAAAACCTTATTAATACTGTAGATGTCAAATTTTGATTGTTTCTTCACCAAACCTTGTCAGAATGTTTGTCTTAATGATATGTAAGACAAATTCGAACATAGGTCATCTGGGATCAAAAACTAGGTCACAAGGTCTAATCTTAGGAAAAACCTTGTCTATGCTGTAGTTTTCATGGTTTTGATTGGATCTTCACCAAATTTTGTCAGAATGTTTGTCTTATTTATATGTAGGACAAGTTCTAAAATGGGTCATCAGGGGTCAAAAACTAGGTCACCGGTTCAAACCAAAGTTTTAATGAGTGAACAGTGATTGTCATGTGAGCGATATAGGGCCATCTTGGCCCTCTTGTTTTATAAATCTACTCTACTCTAGTCCTAAACACAAGAGTTAAGTCAAAATTAAAATCCAAATCCTACGAAATCCTACTTTTGAATAAATGACAACAAAAATATATCCGTTCTAAGGTCACATCGGCCATTTATTGATGCTATTAACCTTAAACACTTAAAGACTAAGGTCATGCAGGCCATTTACTGATGCTATTAACCTTAAACGCATGACTAAGGTCACATCAGCCATTTACTGATGCTGTAAACCTTAAACACTTGAACGACTAAGGTCACGTGGACCATTTACTGATGCTGTAAACCTTAAACACTTACACGACTAAGGTCACGTGGACCATTTACTGATGCTGTAAACCTTAAACACTTGAACGACTAAGGTCACGTGGACCATTTACTGATGCTGTAAACCTTAAACACTTACACGACTAAGGTCACGTGGACCATTTACTGATGCTGTAAACCTTAAACACTTATATGACTAAGGTCACATCGGCCATTTACTGATGCTGTAAACCTTAAACACTTACATGACTAAGGTCACATCGGCCATTTACTGATGCTGTAAACCTTAAACACTTACATGACTAAGGTCACATCAGCCATTTACTGATGCTGTAAACCTTAAACACTTACATGACTAAGGTCACATCAGCCATTTACTTATGCTGTAAACCTTAAACACTTACATGACTAAGGTCACATCGGCCATTTACTTATGCTGTAAACCTTAAACACTTACATGTCTAAGGTCACATCAGCCATTTACTGATGCTGTAAACCTTAAACACTTACATGTCTAAGGTCACATCAGCCATTTACTTATGCTGTAAACCTTAAACACTTACATGACTAAGGTCACATCGGCCATTTACTTATGCTGTAAACCTTAAACACTTAGACGACTAAGGTCACATCAGCCATTTATTGATGCTGTAAACCTTAAACACTTAGACGACTAAGGTCACATCAGCCATTTATTGATGCTGTAAACCTTAAACACTTAGACGACTAAGGTCACATCAGCCATTTATTGATGCTGTAAACCTTAAACACTTAGACGACTAAGGTCACATCAGCCATTTATTGATGCTGTAAACCTTAAACACTTACATGACTAAGGTCACATCAGCCATTTATTGATGCTGTAAACCTTAAACACTTACATGACTAAGGTCACATCAGCCATTTATTGATGCTGTAAACCTTAAACACTTACATGTCTAAGGTCACATCAGCCATTTATTGATGCTGTAAACCTTAAACACTTAACGACTAAGGTCACATCAGCCATTTATTGATGCTGTAAACCTTAATAAATACTGCATAGCTCAATTTAAACCATTCTCGCTGAATTATGATTCAAGAAAAAACTCATCCTCCCCCATTTGGAAATGTTAAGCCCCGGGGGCTTTATTGGGAATTTTACGGTATATTGAATAACTAATAAGGAGTTTTCGTTATCATAGGTAAATGTGTGAGAATTCAGTTAGTGATGCTGAATTATTGGCACTATATAAAGTATCTTGTACTTCTTGTAATGTTTCATCATATATTTCAGAAACTTGGTCGAGAGATTATATGTCAACTTAAGGACCAGAAGAAGAAAGGAAAAACTGGACCCTTAAAATTACAAAAGGTTGCTAAGAAACCAAGGAAGAGCGTTGGTGGTGATGGGTCAGATTCTGACGATGATAAAAAATTCACAAACATAACTGCACAGTTGGCTTGGGAAAAGGACATTGACCTAACAAAAGGTCAAGCATTTACAACTGACCCTAATTCTATTGAAAATACATTAGGACGTGGTGTTAGGACGTCTGGCTTGGCCAACAACGTTGGGGGTCATCACACACCAGATAAAAAGGGCCAAACAGAAGAACATACTCATATTCCTAATGGTAATGCTAATTCAGCTCGAACAGTGAGAAGGTTTGTTAAAAAGCCAAATGGTACCCCTAAAACTAGTCCGAAAACTTTTCATAAACAATTTTCTAGCAATCGTGTAACACCATTGCCGCTTGATTCACGAGACAGTGATGGTGTAGATTCAGCGTTTGTGAATGACGGAGATGATTTGAGCTTGACTCATACAAAACATCAAAGTGGTCGCTCCTCAAGTTCCGATGTGAAAAGTTCAATGCTAGATACTAGACGAACTACAAGTAGTATAAAATTAGATCTTGATCATTTTGTTGTGACTGCTGACAACCGATTTGTCAGTAATATATCCCAGGGTGCAACTAATGCTAAAAATAGTCCATCTAAAGATAGCCTTGAACAGGTTAAATCAGACCGGGCAGAGAGTGCTGATTCTAGGGCAATGTATGACCAATGGGTTGATGAAATAATAGGAGAAAGCCGAGAATCATCTCCAAGCAAAAGTGATACTGTTTCCCCTTCTCATAGACATCACAAAAGTAAGAAACGAAAAAAGGATAAGAAAGACAAAAAAGAAAGAGAGACTGATAAAAGTACAGAAAGTGCTAAAGACTCAAATATGCCTGATACAGTCAGTGCTAAGAAAAAAGACAAAAGTACAGAAAGTACTAAAAAGAGAGATAGAAGCAAAAGTAGTGAAAGAAAACAAAAGAAGCATCAAAGAATGAAAAGTCCTACATCAGATGAACAATTGTTGGCTGATTCTGATGATCCATTTGATGAAAGTGAGTTGTGAGAATAAGACAAGGAAATGAACAGAGATTTCACTGTTTATATATATACTGGAAGTGATAATAGTACTGTGGGAAATTTTGTAGGTTATGCAACTTGTAATTAGCTAATTGTTTAAATTTACAAAAAGTTTGCAATTTGTATAAATCGTTCATGTTTGAAATTGTTGTATATAATTATTGCTATAATACTGTACAGTTTAGGATGGGATTTCTGTAAACTAGTAAATTGTCTTTCTAGTTTCTTGTACAGCTGTGTTAGTAGCCTCCATTAAATGCAACACAAATATAGTGTACTAAGTGGATCTGTGAAGAATATTTAAGTGTAATAAAGTGATATTTGTTTTAATTTTATTTATTAGAACACAAATAATCTTTGACAATTGTTGTTTTTATAATGAGCAACTTTGATGCTTAATGGCATATATTTCACAACCATGTAACTGACTATAAAAGACCCTTAAAATTATTACAAATCTCTTTTTTTGATACAGAAGTTATATGCAATTTCGATCAATTTTGTTACATTTCTGATTTTCTACATTGTCACAAAGTATATAAATTCTTATAAAACAGTGGGTGATCAAACTGGAATACGTTTGTGTATAATCTCAAACCTGCATATTGAATTGTTAAAGAAATATTTTGCTGCAATATTTATGCTACTGTGGTAAATTATTACCACAAAGTAGTGACGTAGTTAAGTTAATTTTGATGGTCAATCTTTGAGTTACACTAATGTCTAGCCATTTCAGAATCAATTCCTAGTTTCCTAAAAGTTGATGTTTTTCTGAGATAACTTGGTTGAAATAATAAGCTAATTACTGGTTTCCAGATAAAAGCAAGAGCATCTAGCTGTAGTGTTTCATGATAAGACTCTTCATTGATATATTATGCACAGTAATGCCAAAAACTATGTGAACTTATAAAGTACAATTAGTATTGTAATATGTGACTATAATTGTATAGTAATATGTGACTATAATTGTATAGTAATATGTGACTATAATTGTATAGTAATATGTGACTATAATTGTATAGTAATATGTGACTATAATTGTATAGTAATATGTGACTATAATTGTATAGTAATATGTGACTATAATTGTATAGTAATATGTGACTATAATTGTATAGTAATATGTGACTATAATTGTATAGTAATATGTGACTATAATTGTATAGTAATATGTGACTATAATTGTATAGTAATATGTGACTATAATTGTATAGTAATATGTGACTATAATTGTATAGTAATATGTGACTATAATTGTATAGTAATATGTGACTATAATTGTATAGTAATATGTGACTATAATTGTATAGTAATATGTGACTATAATTGTATAGTAATATGTGACTATAATTGTATAGTAATATGTGACTATAATTGAAAAAGGAGATTTTTTTCAGAAACATTGTGGATTTAGAAATCACAGGGTGCAGTCATGAAATTTTAAAATATTTTTTTAAGTTCTTTTTAGTCAATTTTTTAGGATCGACGAATGTCCGGCGTCCGGCCACAATTAGTTTGTTTACACTCTAGCATCCACAGCTCTTAACCAATCGTGATCAAACTCACAATGTATATGGCCGCAATGTCTCGGCTAAGTTCGATTATGGGCAAAATCAGACAACAACTTCTACAGTTATGGGCCCTTGACTTAGAAAATTTGTTATATTTAGCTTGTTTACACTCTAGCGCCGTCATTTATTCACCAATCCTAATAATATTTTCATTAAATGTATATAACCAACAGATCTTGGACAAGTTCGATTATGGGCTGAATCGGACCAGAACTTCAAGAGTTATGGGCCCTTGACTTAGAAAATTTGCTATATTTTAGCTTGTTTACACTCTAGTGCCTTCATTTATTCACCGATCCTAATCATATTTACAATGAATGTGTATGACCTTATGGTCTTGGACAAGTTCAGTTATGGGTGGAATCGGACCACAACTTCAAGAATTATGGGCCCTTGGATTAGAAAATTTGCTATATTTTAGCTTGTTTAACAGTATTATACCTTCATAGTTGGTTTTGATCTCAAAATCTACTTAAAAATGGGTTATACGAGATGGAAACTATATTACCTGGTCATTAATTATAGTGCCTTTGTTCTCAGGTGAGCGGTCAAGGGCCATCTTGGCCCTCTTGTTTCTAATAGTGGGAAATCTCAATCTTTTACCTCAGTGAAATCAAAATGGCTGAATTCAAACTTTTCGGCTAAGCAAAATTTTTTTCTGCAGTAAAAGTGAATTTTTGAGTTGTCATTTACGAGACATTAGATGTGTATTTTTCTTAGTAAAACTTGATGTAGTTATTGATATTATCAAAATTAATGTAAACATACCAGGTTAAATGAATATTTTGATTCATGAAATTCTGTAATATGTATTATCAAGGCCTTATATACACATATGGATTAGCAACATCTGTATTTACAGTTAAAAGTAATCAAATCCTGCTGAAGCGACATCAATCAACAGGACATCAATAAAAAAAACTTAACTTGTTTCAACAACGAAAATATCAATGATTATCTATATATGTTTATTTCCGGAGAATTTTCCAAAAAAGAAAGGATAATACTAAATTTCTGTCATGTTCCTAATTTGAAATGCTCGATTGATGCCATTTTTTAAATGCATATGCTTACAGGTGTGAATTCTTAGTGTATTTTATGAACATCCCAACAAATTTCCTGTGCCAGAGTTTTCTAGTATATTATGATTCAAATAAAAGTCAGTAAACATCTGATTACAGCTGTCGGAAATAGTCAGAAATATTTGAGTATTGCAATGGATTGTGGGATTCCCTCGATATTGTGCGTATATAAGTCCTTGGTATCATATATTGGTTGTATGATGATATTAAATTAGGCATTTCATATGGAAGATTTTTAGGTTTTGTCATCATGGAGACCAACTATTTCCATCTGTAATCTAGCGACACTTATTAAAATTTCACAATGTCCGATTAATTTTCATTTTAGTTACTGTGAATATTTTTATTTTTGGAGTTTATTGTTGTGGTCAATATATATTGTATAATGATGTTCATCAATGGATCCATAGTTATGTGTTTTGGTTGTGTAGATATTAATGCAGGGTGATGTCTGTAAATACGGCTTCATAAGTTTTCATGTTTATACATGTACACTCAACAAAAGTTCTTAGTGTAATAATATACAGAAGTAACAATTTTAGAAAGATTAAAATTATTTATGTTTCTCAATCTTCTAATAGAAATTTAAAGAAAGTTAGGTCAGGGTCTGTTTCTTTGTGTATACGTTCAGATGACTTTACATTTTAATCCCTGTTTATTGGTTCATAAGTTGTCCATGAACTATTGGTGCTCTAAGCTGTCATGACATATTGACTGAATTCCCTCAGAGGTAACTTCTTATACACCTGGGTACAGAGAACTTTCCTGCAAGAAAATTATGATGGTCCTTTCAGGATTTGAACCAGAACACCTCCATTCCAAATAATGTTAAATTGCTCTCCTGTTGGTTATGAATGTGTGTCATGGATTACATATCTTCCTTCTGCAGTAGATAACCACTGAGGCACTGAGGAGTACCTTGATGAAGTCTTATTGTATAAAAATGTAAACTTTAACATTTACACCATTATGTAGGCAATATAAATGTGTTTCTTTTGGTGGTAAAATACTGGATATGTTGATGCAATTTTGGTTCTAACTGTAAGGTGTATTTTCAGTTCCTTGTCATTAGTAGTTCATATGTGTGTATGTATGGTTTCACCTTGCATTGTCCATTTTTGAAAGCAACATGGTGCCTTGCTCAGTCAGTCAGCAACATTCTGGCTGACAGGTGCCCATCTTTCAAGCATGGACAAAGCAAAAGATATACACAACCTGACGTGGTCTTAGTGTAATATGGTAATTCTAAACTAAAATAGTAATAAAAATTCTACTTTGTCCCTACTTTTTAACATCAGGAATCCCTACTTTGCCCTACTTTTTGGTAAAAAAATGCCCTACTTTTTTGGCTAAGGGGTGTGATTTCACACACATATCTGTATGGGTATGAGGTAATTATTATAATGTGATGTAATGATAAACTTCCACATGTCTATATTGATAGCAGGAGCTGGCCGTTTCAATGTACACACATATATATATGTATTTAATTGTGATAAAAATTTTGTGCTAGACAATTCAAGGATATCAGGGTACCATGCAGAACCACTTTTTTATGCCTGATATGTTTTAAACTTTACTTCGTAATAAAAACATATGTAAGTGAGTATGTGCACATACTACATTTATAAAACCTATTTCATACTGATATATTGATTATTTATAGGTGTAGATTTTATTGAATGCAGCAACAGTGTTTATCCATATGGTTCTCCAGTAAAAATCATCAATATTTCTTGCCAGATAAAATGCATTTAAACTAAACTTGTATTCATTGCACATTAATTCAAATTTGTGGTCTGAAAATATTTACACTCCTTATTTTCAAAACCATGGATAATTTGTATCAATAGGCATACTTTGAAACATAAACTGTGTAGGCACATTTCATTGAATATTTAATTCAATGCTTTTTAAAGATCGAAGTCCAAATTAGTTAAAAGCGGAGTTACTTTCTTACGCAAATAAATTTCATTGAATGAAATGCTACAAAAATATAGCTATTTAATCATCCATTTACGCATAATGTACTGTTAGCCCACATACACACCCAAGTATGTCCTGGTAAGTTAATTGATAGATGAATAAACGGATTCTCAGAAAACCCACGTTTTTCTTTTACCATTTCAGTTAAATCAACCATAACAATTAATTGACGTTAATGATTAATCTATACATGATTTTCTTGATTGAAATGATTAAATTTGTTTCGTTTGTTGAAATATAACTAATTGCAAGTATTCAAACCTATCAACATCTTAAACTGTTATTCCCTTGAGTGATTTTCTTGGAATATTTATCTTATTATAAAACAGTAACAAATCAGAAAGAGATATAATGTCACTGATTATTGACTAATCTTAACAGCGTATTAATCTTCAAATTACAAGGAAGATATGAAATCCAATAGATTTATTTATTGACACATGAATGAAATTTGTGTAATTATCTGTAATTATGATGTGCACGAATGGCAGGTGGTACAATTTTCTAACAACATTAATTCATTCCATTGAAGATTAGTTTGATAACATCTAATTTACCTTCAATAAACATTCTCTGTCTATGATAGTTTCTTTTCATGCAAAAGTAATTATTTGGTACCTTAATAGGTTTATAGCTTATCTATGCTTCAAGTATATTTGTAGAACATATTGCACTAGATGACTTTGTTAACAATGAATTGCATGTTTGTACAAGGTTAAAAAACATATACTTTCAAATATTGTCTAAATGTTCGTTAAACATGCTACTACAATTTTACCAGTGTGCAAATAGTGTTTTTTCTGCTATTATTACAAAAATGTGTATAAAGCTGTATCTGACAAGAAATGCTACACAAATTTTAAAAAATGTAAAATTACATTGTTAGCTCACATGTCACAAAGTGACAAAGTGAGCTATTAGGATCACTCTCCGTCCGGCGTCGTGCGGTGTTTGCGTCGTGCGTCGTCAAACTTGGGGCCACAGTTTTAGCTCAATTTTAGCAAAACTGGGTCAGAACGTTAATATCAACAAAATCTCGGACGAGTTCGATATTGGGCCATTTTGGGTCAAAAACTAGGTCACCAGGGCCAAATAAGGGAAAACCTTGTGAACACTTTATAAATGGATCTTCATGAAACTTTGTCAGAATGTTTATTTTAATAATATGTAGGTCAAGTTTGATAATGGGTCATTTCCGGTGAAAAACTAGGTCACTAGGGCAAATTGCTGGAAAACGTTCACTCTAGAAGTCACTGTTTTGATTGGATGATCATGAAACCTTGTCAGAATGTTTGTCTTCATAATATCTTGGACGAGTTCGAATATTGGTCATCTTGGGTCAAAAACTAGGTTGCTAGGTCAAATCTTATGAAAAACCATGTTAACACTGTAGATTTCACAGTTATTATTGGATCTTCACCAAACTTTGTCAAATCGTTTGTTTTAATGATATAACGGTCAAGTATAAATATGGGTCATCTGGGGTCAATTACTAGGTCACCAGGTCAAATCTTAGGAAAACTTTGTTAACACTGTAGATGTCACAGTTTTAATTGGATCTTCACCAAACCTTGTCAGAATGTTTGCCTCAATGCTATGTGGGTCAAGGTTGAACATAGGTCAGCTGGGCCAAAACTGGGTCACCAGGTCAAATGTCAGGTAAAAATCTTGTAAAAGCTCTAAATGGCATGGTTTTAATTGGATCTTGGCCAAACCTTGTCAGATTGTTTGTCTTAATGATATTAAGGACAAGTTCAAATATGGGTCACCTAGGGTCAAAAACCAGGTCACAAGGTCAAATCTTAGGAAAACCTTATTAACACAGTAGATGTCAAATTTTGATCGTATCTTCACTAAACCTAGTCAGAATGTTTGTCTTAATGATATGTAAGACAAATACGAACATAAGTCGTCTTGGGTCAAAAACTAGGTCACAAGGTCAAATCTTAGGAAAACCTTGTCTATGCTGTAGTTTTCATGGTTTTGATTGGATCTTCACCAAATTTTGTCAGAATGTTTGTCTTATTTATATGTAGGACAAGTTCTAACATGGGTCATCTGGGGTCAAAAACTAGGTCACCGGTTCAAAACAATGTTTTAATGAGTGAACAGTGATTGTCATGTGAGCGATATAGGGCCATCTTGGCCCTCTTGTTTTTATAATCTTGTAGTGTTTCCACAAAAGGGTAACTGTCTCTGTAATGTAATGAACATGATCGTTACAAGTTATTAGAATAAAGTGTTAAACGATTCAAACATACCCTGCACACTTTGACAGAAAATAGGAAAACTACGCCTGATTTAACATTGAAAATGTTTGATTTTGTTGATTTTTAATTTCCGGGTTATCTCCCTTTCATTTCTATTTATAGTTATTTAACAAAATTCATAGGTCGCTTCCACTATTCATCATTTCAGTTTAGGTGCTAGGGTATGATTTTTATCACATACAAACAATTGTTGTGCCTATAAAAAGACACACATGTCAGATATAGCTTTATACACTTTAAAGACTGCTTCAATACCATCAAATTCTATCTTGTAAGAATCGTTACCTGTGATCCTTGAATCGTCTAGCTGTTTGTTGATTGAGATATAGTTGTTCTAATCAATATTGTATTAATTAATATTTGTTATTATTACCCAACACATTATATAAATGTTAATTTGTTATTTTTTGTTGTTCTGATGTCTGCAAGCATTTATTTGATTCTGCTGTAAACAAACTTTCATGATTTCTTAGAAAATGCCAAATCCAAATCATTTCCATTTTTAGCTCACATGTCACAAAGTGACAGGGTGAGCTTTTCTGATCAGTCTCCGTCCGGCGTCGTGCGTCGTCAAATTTTACCTTGTGAACACACTAGGGGCCACATTTTTAGCTCAATTTTAGCAAAACTGGGTCAGAATGTTAATATTGACAAAATCTCGTACAAGTTCGATATTGGGCCATTTTGGGTGAAAAACTAGGTCACCTGGGCCAAATAACGGAAAACCTTGTGAACACTTTAGAAAACACTGTTTTGATTGGATCTTCATGAAACTTTGTCCGAATGTTTTGTTCAATAATATGTAGGTCAAGTTTGATAATGGGTCATTTCCAGTGAAAAACTAGGTCACTAGGGCAAATTGCTGGAAAACCTTGTGAACACTCTAGAAGTCACTGTTTTGATTGGATCATCATGAAACCTTGTCAGAATGTTTGTCTTTATAATATCTTGGACGAGTTCGAACATGGGTCATCTTGGGTCAAAAACTAGGTCGCTAGGTCAAATCTTATGAAAAACCATGTTAACAGTGTAGATTCCACAGTTATAATTGGATCTTCACCAAACTTTGTCAAAATGTTTGCCTCAATGATATTGTTTCTTCACCAAACCTTTTCAGAATGTTTGTCTTAATGATATGTAAGACAAATTCGAACATAGGTCATCTGGGGTCAAAAACTAGGTCACAAGGTCAAATCTTAGGAAAATCTTGTCTATGCTGTAGTTTTCATGGTTTTGATTGGATCTTCACCAAATTTTGTCAGAATGTTTGTCTTATTTATATGTAGGGCAAGTTCTAACATGGGTCATCTGGGGTCAAATCTAGGTCACCGGTTCAAACTAAAGTTTTAATGAGTGAACAGTGATTGTCATGTGAGTGATATAGGGCCATCTTGGCCCTCTTGTTTTTTCAGAGGAAGAATTGAAAATATAAAATATTTATATAATGTGTTAGGTAATAAAACAGTTATTTCATGGGCATTTGTGGAACAGTCAAACCGTGGCCCTCAGTGTCTATTGCCCTCAGCCTCCTCCAGCAACAGTTCAAAAGTAGATCCTCCACCTTTTGAACACAGTTTTGACTATTCACAAATGCCCATGATATGACTGTATACTGTTCAGATTATGTGATAATTTATTTAACATTAATTGTATATAACATTGATATTAATCCAGCGAAAGTATTCTTCATTTATATATTTTATCTCAGTTTGTTTAATAATCTTTTTCTTTTAGACATGGTTTCTCTAGACATTCTGACCATTTATTGGTTTTACAAACAGAAATTTCAGATTTTTTACAACCATTTTAGATAAATAACATATCAGGGGATGATGCAAAATTATTGTGATTATTACTCTTTTTATCTATGTAAGTCAGTTCTGGTAAGGAACCAAATACAAAACTTTTGGATCAGTTCTCAATTATCATAATTAATGTTTAGTACAGTCCTAAGCATCTGACCACTGACTGAATACCTGAAATCTACACATTTAATGTTTCACCTATCACAAGTCGACTGATGAAGTATTCTTGTCAAATAGTTATTCATAATTCATGAACTATTCATGAATTATGCAAGAAAAATTCAAGATTTCTTGAATTCCTTTCAAAGGGGTATAATAAGTCACACATATCATATTGTTTCATTTATTCCATTTTTATACCATATTTGGCAATGTATATATACCGGTAATTGATCACATTACCGGTATCTCATGATGTACATTATAATTCATTGATTTATTGTATACGCGTCCACCGTCAAGTTATGCTAATTGGTTATTAATGTTGAAATTGTCCTCTCTGACAACTTCTTGTTGGTAATAAAACTATATCTATTATTATATGTTCCTGTTGTTTGTTTTAAGGTTAAGATCAAGGTTCAATTCTTGGTTCTGCCTTTTGAATTTCTCAGGGAGACTTCTCAGTGTCCCCATCCCAACTACCGAGCCAAGTATTATGTCTAAATATCACAGGAAAAGGGGCAAGGCATGTATCAGTGCTTTGCACCAGGCAAGATAAAGCACCAGGAAAAACTATTCGAAAAGTGTAAGGAGGTAATGGCCTGTTTCTCCTGTATCTCATCTCCCCTGTTTCTTGGGCAGCTCTGAAATGACCAATACTGTTAAATGGGCCATTAAACAACAGATAAATAAATTGTTTAAAGATGCTGTAAATTTTCTGGGTATCTGCTTGCTGAGTGAGAGGTCAATGATGCGAGCCCCTGCTGTGACCTACAATGCTATCAAACTTAATAATATAGGTAGCTCCCTTGCCTTGTCTAAAGATGTAGATCTAGGACTGGTTAACTTGCTTAAGTCAGAAAAAAGCCACATTTACAATTTTCTAGGAAAGACCATTGGTGACATTTCAACTTCAAGATTTCACAATTTCAAAACATGAAATAATGAATTTGAAATCGAAGAAAAATCGCGAAATTCTTCACGATTTTTCTTCACAATTTCATGATTTCACGATTTTTCTTCAATTTCAACTTCATTATTTCATGTTTTGAAATTGTGAAATCTTGAAGTTGAAATGTCACCACCAGTCTATCATAACTTTCTCATCAACCCTAAAGTTTCTGCTGACACAATCCACAGTACCAAACATCATATGGATGAATCTTAATGTGGCTATGACCTTGTAATCTTAACTCTATTGTCAGAAACGCTATGTTTAGAAAAAGATAGGAAAATGTCACTTCACTTAAACATGAACACTTGAGTTATGAAATACAGAAAGGCATTGCGTTGTTTGTTAATCATTAAATCACATGCATTGTTGTTTCAGAAAACTGATCCAATGACTGTCATATTATTTACAAGGTCATTTCATGCCAATCTGACAAGTTAAACAGATCAAGTTTCTTTCAGAGAATTTTCACTGAATAGATTCGAAACACTAACTGGTCATGGGTAATAAAATTTTGCAAATTAAATGTATTATACAAAATAGCCTGCTGTTACGCAAGCTGTAAAAAAAGAAAGCCCAAATACCTTATTTTATTGTCTGTTTTCGTCAGTATTAACAAAAGATATTTGAGAAATAGGAGTGTCATGTTATGTTGTGGTGAAATAATACAACATTTAAATGACATCCTAGAAATTTTTAACATGACGTCCATATTTAATTAACAGTTTTTAGTTGACGCATATCCTAGCACATGCATTTTAGATTCTTTAATAAGCACTATGTAGATATATGTAAAATTATATATACTGCAATTTAAAATGATGTATGACCAGACATGAAGATAATCAATGGTTTGGACGTCCATTGTGATAATTGAAGCCTACTGTAAGGAGGTGGCTATTTTCAAGAGAGTGTATTTATCAACTATGAATGTCAATTAGTTTTAAGTGCTCCATTTAAGTGCTTCCTTACAGTACTTTGATTCTATTACAAAATTTTAATTCTCAAATTCATGATGTATGAGGGAGAGATGTGGGGAGAGTAGGGATCGAGAGATGTGGGGAGAGCTTTATGTTATATAAAGGGGAGTAGGAAATATTTGGGAGATTGGGAGTGGTAAAAAATAATTTGTGGTGTTGTATGCCATAACCATAGCTCACATTGATACAATGCATGCTTTGCCTTAAGATTAGGGGCCTTGATTGCCACATTGCCTTCCATTGCAGATTGGTCACCCTTGATGTATGTTATATTTCAAAAACACAAAAATGTGTAAGTTATTGAGTCTTGTGGCAGCTATTTTCTTTGAAAAAGTGGTCATATATTGCTTTGCACTTGTCAGTAACTCGGACAGCCCGTCTGTAACCTAACCTTACAGTCCGACCAATAACTAGAGTGAGATTTGACCTAAGATCCTAAGCCTTGTTGGGAGGTTGGTCATCACATGTAGATGACCCCAATTGATTTTGAGATTAGTACACCAAAAGTCAAGGTCACAGCCGCATTGACATTCAACACTAAAACCTTGTTCGACAAATAACCAGAGAAAGATTTGGCCTAAGGTCCTCAGATTTGAGTGGGAGGTTGGTTACCACAGTCATGTAGATGACCCCTATTGATTTTGAGGTCAGTAGGTCACATTTACTATCAGTGTAAAATCCTTGTCAGATCAATAACAGGACATTACTATCCAGTTGGCGCTTAGGGGGCATCCGTGTTCGACTAATGCCTTTTGTTTTATATGTTTATTTTGTATGAATTTCCGAGTGTCTACATTTCTCTGTATTTCCTATGTCTGTTTCGATATCACTATGATACTGTTTATCAAAAAAAAAATTTATCTACGTTATTGCTGCATTCCAGTTGTATACATTAACTTGTCAATATTCTTTAAAGTTTGATCATAAATGTCCAATGTTGAACCGTAACAATGCGACAAGTACGAATACAGACTTATACAGAGGGGATAGATAACCCATTTCTTTTTCTTCCACGGCATCATCTCTTCATTAATTAATGTACAAAGAACAGATTGACGAAGTCTACATCCGTCAGGGCTCAAGATTGACGAGCTAGTTGACGTAAGCGAATCAAGCCTCCAACGTTTTGAAGGTAAGCTAACAAATGGACAAAACCGTGCTTATTTATTGATAAACATTTGCATTAGCCATACGTCCGTCCGATATGCGTGTTTAAATAGTCTTCTCTTATTATATTCTTAATAATAACTACAAACAAAAACATGACATACGATCGTCATGATTATGTAGGTGTGTGTGTACATGCGAACAACTGAATGGTGTCAAGTGTGTGTTCTCAAGCGTTGGTCTCTATGTTCATGCTCCATTTATCTGTAGTGATTTGATCATCCAACCTATAAATATGATCGTACGAAATACATGGACTCACTGCTTAAATGCTTATGAATCACTTTTGCAAAAACAAAATTCCAAAAATGCATGCTTTTGTTGTATGGATATCCGATCTTACAACTTTGACGGATAATTGATATGGATTTTACGTATGTTTTCATTGGAGAGACACAACATCCGGACATGGTTAGGCAATTGAGTCGAAAAAGTGTAGGATTGAAATATTGCTTTATAATATAGCTTGCTTCATTTTTGGATTAAAAGAAGAGCAGCTGGTGTACAGGTGTACACAGTCAGTATAACAATATTCTTAAACGTTAGAAAAAACAGGCGAAAATTTAACGGTTAAACTGAGTGCTACCCTAAAAGACTTACTTAGTGATACCAGTTCAGAAATTCAATACTTCTGCAAGTGAAGGACTTATTAAGCACCAAAATATCATTTGAGTGAATGCATAATTATATGGAACAGAGTGAACACAATGACGGGACACCCGAGGGTGTTACCGATCATCACAAGGTATTATGCAGACTGGAGTCGACTTCTAGTTTGGATTCAACTTTAAATATGCCAAATCTCTCCGATCTAGTTGATGTATTTGATGCTATCAATATATGTGAAGAAAACGATGTGCCGTATGACGGACTGGATGACGTTGATGAGTTTATGGAGAGAATACGAATGCATTTTATCAAAATGTCACGCTCAGAGTCTCGGAAACAGAGGGTAAGTTCTATACAGTTGTTGGTATGGAGATATAACTTTATATATCTAATTTTTGAAGATTTCCAATCTTATAAAATGTATTATTTTGTTACATACAAGGAAACTATGTCACTGGGCATAATCTTCAGTTTCATGTTGCGGTATTTGTATTTCTTCCGTTTAACACAAACTTATATACCTAAATATGTTTTCTATATTCGACCTTACCCTGGGTTTTAGTGTAAACATTTAAAAGTGGGCATCGAAGCATGAACAAACCTTGAATATGTAGTCCGTGAATAGCGCATTCTTGTATAACGTTGGTATATTTTGTAAACTAAGTAGATTATTATCAATGATAAAATATTTTATGTGAAACTAGTTAACATTTTAGTTCAAACAGTTCTGTTAACACAACTAACATGTTAAAAATCAAAATCACACGTAACTCTGTCAGCAAAAATCAACTCCCAATGAGAAAAATTCTACGTTTTGTTCTTTTACATAAACGAATACTGTACATATAACAACTGTTAAAATATCTCCTACAGGAAAATCAAAACTAGGTTTCTAATCACTAATGCACACTAAAGCCAGAATTTTATGGTCTCCCCAAATTAGAATTGAATAACTGTCATAACAGCAAAGTACTCTATAGAATAAAGGTTCTTTTGGGCGACTGGGGACTTCTAGTTGTGTACGTCATATATATTGAGCGCCAACATACCATTCTAGTTAATGCATAAAGCTAGATATCAGAGTACTGAAAATACTCATGGAAACTGAACTTACATAGACTTGAACTGCAACATGGAACGGGAACTAGTTTAACAAGTAGAATCAAAGCACTGAGAGTACTGTCAGGAACGAAGTTTAGATGTGTTAGATAAAACCAGTCTTAACAAGAAAAAACTATAACAAAACTTTATAGGTAGACGAGTTACAAGAAGCATATTGGTTTATGTTTTTTGTATGAAGTTGTTTTTTCATAAAGATATTGACTGTATATTTTATTCAATCCTCCATTATGGAGAGTATAACATATTTACATGATATGAGTAATACACATATATTGACAATCATGAGTATTTGACAAATGAATAAATTCATGTATATAGTTCACAAGCACATAGTAATATCATACCCTACATCAATCAAATAGAATAAACCCTAAATGTTAACAAATTCACCATAATTAAAATCATCTACAACTTCTAAATTTTCGTTATTATAAAACCAACGTTCTTCGGGTTTACCGGCCCTCGTTACGAAACACCATTATTTTTGTTTTACTAGTGTTTACCTCCAGTCCCCATAAAGAACAATATTCATAGAGACGGTTTAAATTATTTTGTAAATCGACCGTTGACTTACCAACTATAACCATGTCATCGGCAAATAGTATTATTATTAGACAAATATCAAGTATTTCAATTCCTGGATCTATTCCGCTTTGTAAAAAGAGTTCTAAGTCTTGAATAAATAAAGAAAACATTGCTGGCGAATTATTTAGGCCTTGTCGTAATCCAACGGATATATTAAAAAAGTCTGATAAGGAACTACATTGTTTAACGCATGATTTAACAATGTTATACATAGATTTGAACATAACCAGTATTTTACCATCAAAACCCATATTGAACAACTTGACCTATATACTGAATCAAATGCCTTTTTAAATCAATAAACGCGCACGGTAATCTTAATCGATTACTGATACAATGCCGTATTTTGTAAGGCAAAATGGCGTCAACAGTGCTACAACCTTTTCTGAAACCGAATTGTGAATCAGAGATAATTTTGTGTTCATCAATCCATTTTTCGATTCTTCGAGTTAAAACACTTGTGAATAATTTACCTAAATTACTCAATAAACTAACCCCTCTATAATTGTTAGGGTCGCTTTTGTTCCCTTTTTTATGTATCGGGACGATATAATCTAGTGACCAAGCATGCGGAAAATACATGGCATCAAAACTTCATTGAATGTGTCTGTGATATGTCCACCTAAAATATTAAAGGATTCAATAATATATTCATTTAAATTTCCATCACAAGGACAAGAAACTTTGTTTCTTTTTAAGTTTTTGACGGCATTTTCTACCTCTTTATACGTAATTGGTATATTAACTCTTTAAATGTTGGATTTCCTACGTTAAAATCACTTTGATCATTAAAAGTTTCCACATAATCTATCAATGGAGTGCGAATATCGCTGAATAAGTTAGAAAAAATACTCTTTAAAATCCTCGTTGGAAATATCATAAGATGTAGTTTGTTTCTTTTTAAAAAAACTCCAAAAATCTCTAGGTCGTTTTGATTTCATATTCTCTATAGCTCCCTAGACTGCTTAATAATGAAAGCTCTCTTCTTTTTACGGACCATAGTCTTATAAATCTTTTTGTTTTCGCACAGTTCAATTCTAGCCGAGTATGTTTTTATTCTATTGTATTCAAATAAGGACTGTTTGTATGTATTCTTAGCGTCTATGCATTCGTTATCGAACCAATTTTTATTACAATTGTTTGGCATCTTAAGATTATCTTTAACAATATGTTTAAACAATGGACTTGCAACTTCGCAAATTACATTTGAAAAACTGTTCACCAAAGTATCTAATGAGTTGTTAGGAGTATTACAAATCTTGTTAAGCTCGGATAAGTTGCCAATTAAACCACGTCTAAATAATCCCCTTTTCTCGTCCGACCACCTGTAACACGTATTGGTCAAAGGATTATTAACATTGCTCACAAAATTTGCCGTATTACAAGATATTGTAAAATATAACGGCGCATGGTCACTATGTAAATTAAAGTCACCAATGCAGAAATCATGTATTAAAGTGAAATCTGGTTCTTTTAACAAAATATAATCTATAGTAGTATGCGACTGACGACTAAAATATGTGTAAGATCAACACCTAGCCTATCGTTAGCAATTCTCAAAGACGTAGCTTTACATAACTCTAATAATTTTATGCCCCGTAGATTACACAGTCTATCTTGTGAGGCCCGGGGTAGAGGTAAATCTGGACAATAATCAAAAGCATCTATATCTGAAACATTAGACTAAAAAACGACATAATCGCACCTGTTACCCACACGAGCGTTCCAATCACCAGCCAACATGACTGACCCTATCTGTTCATAATACCATATGGAACAATTTTGGTCAATTTCCGTAAGTAGTCTCCCTTTCGAGATTGAGCTGATTAAGCTGATACCAACTATTGGATTGTTTCCCTTTAGGTCATCTGATAGAACACATGATACTGGTCAAAATTTACCGTGTCACCAATATAGCCCCAGGAAATTGATAGGCAATAAAACCGCGGGTGGTATTATACAAGCTTGTAATATACGTAATTATCTGTGTATGAACATCGATAGTATAATGTACAACAGAGAAAATGCCAGCGTAGTTGGCAAGTAAAAGATGTTAATGCAGTTATAGAAAAAATATTATTATTTTTTTATTGATTTTTTTTATTGATACTGATGAATCAGGTGAGCTTTTAGGATCGTTGAATGTCCGGCGTCCGGCGTCCGTCCACAATTAGTTTGTTTACACTCTAGCAACCGCAGCTCTTAACGAATCGTGATTAAACTCACAATGTATATGGCCACAATGTCTCGGCTAAGTTCGATTATGGGTAAAATCGGACAATAACTTCTAGAGTTATGGGCCCTTGAATTACAAAATGTGCTATATTTAGCTTGTTTACACTCTAGCGCCTTCATTTATTCACCAATCCTTATAATATTTTCAGTAAATGTGTATAACCAAAATATCTTTGACAAGTTCGATTATGGGCGGAATCGGACCACATCTTCAAGAGTTAAATTATGGGCCCTTGACTTTGAAAATTCGCTATATTTTAGCTTGTTTACACTCTAGCACCTTCATTTATTCACCGATCCTAATAATATTTTCAGTAAATGAGTATAACCAAAGATCTTGGACAAGTTCGATTATGGGCGGAATCGGACCACATCTTCAAGAGTTAAATTATGGGCCCTTGACTTAGAAAATTTGCTATATTTTAGCTTGTTTACACTCTAGCGCCTTCATTTATTCACCGATCCTAATCATATTTACAATGAATGTTTATGACCTTACGGTATTGGACAAGTTCAGTTATGGGTGGAATCGGACCAGAACTTCAGGAGTTATGGGCCCTTGGATTAGAAAATTTGCTATGTTTTAGCTTGTTTAACAGTATTATACCTTCATTGTTGGGTTTGATCTCAAAATCTACATAAAATGGCTTATACGAGTTGGAAACTATATTATCTGTTCATTCATTATTTTGACTTTGTTCTCAGGTGAGCGATAAAGGGCCATCTTGGCCCTCTTGTTTAAAATCCGAAAATCCATGATTATATTATTTTATTAATTATGTTGTTAATAGCGTTATACAGCACGAGAACCAATTTTCTTAGTACAAGTATTCGAAAACCAAAGTTTGTATGCCTGTAGAACTTAATATAATTTATTTGTTGCTTATTGTGTCTTAGCCATAAAATGAGTAAAACATTGATAAATTAATATATGTCGTGTATGACTTTGAAATTCGGATTTTGATCCATTAATCATTAACACCCAGAACTAGTATTAATTTACACTGGCTGTGTGTAATAAGAATATTTAAACATAATCTAATAAGTCCAGAACAAAGATCGAGGACTTATATATATAGTTGTAATTGTTTCTTGAACAATTTCCTCAAAGTCAAAATCCTTCTCACTTCACGCGTACGTGAAAATATGAGGAACATAATGTACAAACAATGGTATAAACTCTTAACAAAATCAAAATACTGACTATCAATATTTACATGAAAAACTGTTAATCGACAGATAAACGATATTATGTATAAACTATAGTATTGCTATTAACATGTGTATGTCAATTCGTACTAAAATAAAGCGCAGAAACAATCATGGTGAATAATAAAGATTTTATTAAAAATTAATTTATTAAAATTAGATATTAGAACTGTACGTATCATAAACACTCGTTTAATCATTTAAAAAATATAATGCTTTAAGTTTTTACAAAAAAAATTGAAGATTTCTGTTTAGAATGATTCACTCTTGAGATATTTACTATCGCAGTAGAATTTGTATTAACTTTATAAAAAAATACTCAAAACTTTCCTTACAGTAACGCCATAATTGTCTACTGGAATCATCAATTTACAATATCTTAACTTATAGAATTATGGAACTGAAATTGTATTTTAGACATAAGTATAACAGCTCATCGCCACTACAACATACACAAAACTATGAGTACATGAAATAAAAGTTAATGCAATTATTTAATAAATAACAATTCAGTACATGTACAATGGAAAGAAATATTAGATCGTATCAAGGGCATATATATATATACATACATATGTATATAAGTCCTTGATCGATATAGCAAATAAATACGACATTATCACGATTTTTATTGATATATTGTTTCATTTTTCTTTTTTTTTAAATTCAGAAGAACTTAAATTTACGTCTACAAGGGATTTTCTACCATAAAGCTGTTTAAGTATATATCTACATTACAATGTGTATAAGCCACCCGCTGTGCTAAATATATCTTTACATGGTAAATTAAAGAGATCAACATCAACGAGCCTTGCAATAGTCGATTCATCATGCCACATGTATACACAACATAAATAAATATCATCCTGTAAGTTAAAGAATACTTTATCTAGTTTTAACCAAATAATGGTGTCAAAGTGATTTTTTACAACACTGATTCCTGGAAAAATACTGTCTCTAATATATATTACGATACCACCACTGTTTCGTTTCGCATTTCTGTGCCTAAATTAACGATACAAATTTAAACAACTAAACCCACAAAGTGTGCCATCAAAATTTTTATCAGTCCAAGATTCCGATAGAACTACAATGTCATTACATGTCAATAGATCTGTAAAATGAATGAACTTTAGTGTGGATGAATACTTAATTATTATACTTGTTAGTTTTACAGTTTAAATTTCCAAAATATTTTCCGTGCTCTCAAAATCAACAGAATCCTGTAATATATCTCCAACATTTATCAAAACTACAAAGTCTGCCGTGAATTTATACTTATGCAACAAGTGGTACTGTTTTTCAACGCGGATGAGAAAAACGCAACTACATGTACTTTGGTCCGTATCAAAATGATGCTCGCCGAGCGAGTGACGACTATGGAAAGATGAACTATCATTCAGTTTATAGGGTTACTTCAACAAAATCAATTAAAGTAAGTAAGTCGAAAAACAATATTTCTCAGTATCTTATGTTAGAACACGAAAAATGATGTTTATTCTCCGAAATAGTTTCATACTGTGGGTTTTGATGGTCGGCGCCACAATATATGGTCAGCCGGGTATAACCATAAACACGATATTTTTTATGGCCTAACAATAATTACGTATATACAATTACCGCTTATTCTCTGAAATATTAACGTATAAACCATTAGGCGTAAAAAAGTGTTTTTATTACCCGACTTTAATTTTTCCCGCGACTCTAGACTTGTTTAGGCCTGAGGAACGATACATCCTCTTTCTCAATTTATTCACATTTCTACTCGCTTTAAAGACCACCGCTCCTAAAAAGCTCCGACTTACCTACGCTATTTCTTATGATCATGTAACCAGAAATAATAATACATTTATCTCAGGCTTTAACAAAAAATGAATAAAGCCGGAACTGATACACGAGAATTTGTTTCATAGATAGGAAATATTTTCTTGTTCTTTTTAAACCACTCACTCCGCTGGAGACAATCAACTTTGCACATTTTCTCAATGGGTCTCTCTATATTTCACCATTTTACATAAAATTCATCATCAACTTGCCCGGATGTACACCATCCTTCATAGCATGTTTTTGAATGTAAATGTTATATTTGTGAATGGCGTCAGCGGTTTTGTGTTAATTTGACTTCCATGCGGAACTTCCGATTCGCTCATTCAAACTTCCGGAAGGAACGCACAAATTCCGTACCGACAAATATGACTAAATTATTAAATTTGTCACAAATCGCTCAAAAATAAAAAGATGATATTTCTTATTACAGTTTGCTCTAATTTCTTGTCCATTGAAATGTCCACATTTCACTGATTTTGACAATTTGGAAAAATGTGCATAGAACCTGGTATGGAGAAAAAATCACTTATTTTTAGGACGAAGCTCCTATAGGTATACACCACTTTTTCTACTTACAATACAGTGACGCCTCATGATACATCTGCGTTGAAAAATAGTACCACTTGTTGTGTAAGTATACATTGCAGACTTGCAGATAGATGGCTTACATATTAAATGTATACCTGAAGGCACTGATTTTTTTGGGTTTTCAAAATGTGCAGTAGCTAGTTATTTCTCACTGAAATAACTTTTAGCATTAGAAATAGAAATATTTCTTCCAGGGAGTGTAGCTTTTCCTTGGCAATTGTGGTTAATTGGCTTAAAGATGTACATTGTGTCAAGACTATATATACTTGACCTTCAAATTCTTATTCATGATGATGATAACACAAGCCTTTAATTTGTAAGGATGATTTTATCTAACACATTTAAACTTCGCTCCTGACACTACTCTCAGTACTTTGATTTCTGAAACAAGAAATGTGGCTTGTGATATGTTGCATAAAACGATAATTATTACTTGAAGTGCATCAAGTCCATTTTAATATGTACAAGATTTATTAACACTCTAGGTACGACACTTCTATACGATTTAGCACAGTTGTTGTATTGAACCTTATAACGATGTCGGTACGCGCGATGAAATATACTTTATAACCACGGTAATAAGTCTATCAGCAGGACTTCAAACTGTCAGTGTCTAAAAAAGGGGGGTGAACTTATTATCAAGTTAAAATTTTTGGGAAATAAAACCAGTCCGAAAATGAAGTAATTATTTTTGTCGTTGAGCGAAATATTATTGTACTTGACATTATGAATAAGGACAATAAACATAGCACAACTCTCTCAGAATATTCAAATATAATTGTTTGTGGAGCACGTACCTAAAGCTCACATGTAAACGAAAGAAAACGATAATTTTTCAAGATTGTTATAATTCAAATTGTCAATAAAGGCCATATTTCGTCTTCCCTAAGGGTGGCCTTTGTTCACATGGCTGACTGTATATAGATTTAAGTTTCTTTAATCTTTTGAAATCGCTTCACAAACATTTGGGTAAATCCATAATTTGGGTTAGAGAGTGCGAAAGTTAATATACTGGACAGGTTGTGGTTACTACAATGGCGTAAAAAACGTGTTCTTGTCCAAATTAAGATAGGGTACGCTATACTCAATTCTTCTGACTACAAAAGACAGAAGTTTATGTGGTGCAAATCTGTTTTTTCCCTTTCTTTGCAAATCATTTCACGAAACATGCGTCGTGATATGATTATGCTATCTTTTACAATAAATTGTTTATTTTCTGTTTTTATCGACAAAACCAATTAAGGTTTCAAGTTTATAATCAGTCTATTTGAAATATTTACAAAAGCGTGCAATTCGTCGTATACTTGGTTAACTAGCAAACAAATAACATCGTTCAATTATGTTATCATTAACGCAATGCCTTTTTTACTTGAAGAATAGACAAACAAGGTCTGATATGATTGATCCAATGCAATGAATAAGTTTGGATGAGCTAGGGTTTCAGAAGTATCATTAAAAATGTTCAATGTTTCATTTATACTTGGGGATATTAGTTTGTATGATGAATTATCTATGAGCACGGGATGTTTTACATCTATAGTTTTAGTATCTTTACAATCTGATCATTATACGATTTGCTCTTGTTTCATTTTCTGTACCTTTCTGTATCTTGTATCAAAGTAAATATTGACCTTGAAGTTTTAGATCTGTAGATACCTAGAAAATCTTCGGGCATCCCATTAAGATCTAAAAACGCTAAACTTGGATTTAAGGATCATTCTTTGCCCATGGATCAATCGTATTATTTTCGTGCTCTTAACGCAAGATCGCATGACCATTATGTCTAAATTCTTATATAAAGGGATATGAATTTATGATCATAATTCAATATGAAATTTAGGAAAATTGAAGCAATTTACCTGCCGTGCGATATTATAAAGTTGTTCCACTTGTCGCGTCTTAATAATGATTAAGATGAGAATAATCATGACCATTTCATTGTACGATTTATTTGTCATATGACAAAACGGTAGAACCAAAATATAACATAAATGTAAACAAGAATATTAATCATAACACAGAATGCGTTTTGTTGCTATAAATCTTATGTTTGCTTTTTAAGTATTTTTTAGTTAAGATGTTGGATGATAAAATTAGGTTTTCAAAAGAGTTCTCTTGTGTCCGTATGATCTATAGTTGAGTGTCGTGTGACAGACTTAAAACAGATACACCACCATACTGTTTCAACTTAAACATCATAGCTTCCTTCTTTATGTTAACCTTAAACCTAATTTTTGGACGATTGTTTTTGTATTTCAGCAATTGTTTTCTGACTCATTTGATAAGCTCTTAATATAAAAACCGCGGAACACATCCATGTACAACTGACA
Organism: Lutraria lutraria; assembly: GCA_964023205.1. Taxonomy (NCBI): domain Eukaryota; kingdom Metazoa; phylum Mollusca; class Bivalvia; order Venerida; family Mactridae; genus Lutraria; species Lutraria lutraria. The sequence goes on along the minus strand of OZ026844.1, from coordinate 24,804,487 downwards.
TGGTTTCTATGTAAAACATTAAATCCTCGATGCCATTTCATAGACACACCTTAGCTATAGATAGCCAATTGTTAACTTAGCTAAGGTGTGTCTATGAAGTGGCATTGAGGATTTTCGTGTGCTTAAGATACTAGTAACTATAGAAGTGTGGGGCGTTACATGGACAGTGATAAAAGTAGTTGCTAAACTCAGAAATCTTGCTAACGTTACCCATTGTTCGTACATAGAGAATGCTTAATCCTATAGGTTGTTTTGGGGAGTCATTGTCAACTGTTTAAGTGTCTGATATGTATACCAGTGATTATTTCAAATCTAAAACTGTTGTCCAACCAAACCGAAATCAAGCGATATATCCACCTTTCAAATTGTTATTCATAATTCACGAACTATTCATGAAATATACAAGAACAGTTCAAGAAAAATCATGACTTCATGAACTCCGTTCAAAGTGGTTCAACGAAGGGTGTCTGTATTTTGTGAATGTATAAAATATGGAAAGACGTGACGTTGTGCGGCACATTCCTCGTGTTTATGATTTATAGACATTATAGAAATACAACATATACGTGTGATTTCATGTTATATTGTGATCAGATTGTATACAGGCTCATACTCGTACTTGTGGATCTAGATAAAGAACTAGACATGATAATTACATGATGCGTTAAATATATCGACATGCAAGTTAAAAGCAACACTTTGTCAGCTGTCAGCATCATAGTTTAGTACCAGTAAGATAACTACATGTATATAATAATAAACTCTTTATGTACTTATTGTTTAGCGAAGTACGTCATTCCCATAATATATGAGCTTGTATAATGCAAGAATAATGTTTAAATCTGCGAAAAAAACTTTTGATATCGGTGTTAAATGAATACAATTATCAGTAAAATGTACATCATGCTTACTAGTATTTCCTAGTTAGTTTATCCAACGTATTTTTGAACTGTAAGAAAATTTAATGGTAAGCATCGTCGTATTTTGAATTATTTTTTCACGTGGGACAGTTGATCGAAACGTCGCGGATTCGAGGCGGAAACATATTTCTTATAGCACAACTAAAGATGCAATATTTATATCAGCAACATGTTATCGTTTAGAATAATTATTGTCTGTGATCAAAATGCCTCGCTATGTTATGCCATCAACACAGAGGATCACAATGGAAATAAAAGTTCGTCTCTTTTGTGTGTCATCCACGGCTTTGATGTACATGTCATGGACCTAATTTCATGTGTGTAATTTTTATATTTGCTACAATGTGTTTACATCCATGTATATGTGTATCTTTACCAAAATAAATCCATAAAAAATCAACACATATACCACTTAAGCACGTCATGACGACAGTAGCTAAAGAAATGTTTTGCTTTTTAGGGGCGGGGGGATTGGGGGGCAGGTTCGTACTTGTAGACAAATTAACCACCGTTTTGTTTAATAGGAAACCATATGACTTTCAGGAATATTAATTATGACACACTTTATGTAACTGTTCTTACCCGGAAGTTAAAAAAAAACAGTGTCAAATGATTCGTTGAGTATAATTATATTCACGGTAACAAAAACAGTGTCTAGATCTTATCTGAGTTGACGTACGCTTAATTATTTTTTTGAGAAAGTGTACCGTTTAAGAATCTTATTGCGTGAAACATGACATCGTTTTAATTTGAGAACGACATCTTTACTAAACTGAATGACATGCTTAATTTGGCAGTTTCGCTAATTTTTTTATCTTAGCGCCGCTAGACAAGAAAGAATTGATATTTTATTACAGCCATATACAGTATGTAAATATCTAATGTTTATTACAGACATATACTGTATGTAAATATCTGATGTTTATTACAGACATATACTGTATGTAAATATCTGACGTTTATTACAGTCATATACTGTATGTAAATATCTGATGTTTATTACATATCTAATGTTTATTACAGACATATACTGTATGTAAATATCTGATGTTTATTACAGACATATACTGTATGTAAATATCTGACGTTTATTACAGTCATATACTGTATGTAAATATCTGATGTTTATTACATATCTAATGTTTATTACAGACATATACTGTATGTAAATATCTGATGTTTATTACAGACATATACTGTATGTAAATATCTGACGTTTATTACAGTCATATACTGTATGTAAATATCTGATGTTTATTACATATCTAATGTTTATTACAGACATATACTGTATGTGAATATCTTATGTTTATTACAGACATATGCTGTATGTAAATATCTGATGTTTATTACATATCTAATGTTTATTACAGACATATACTGTATGTAAATATCTGACGTTTATTACAGTCATATACTGTATGTAAATATCTGATGTTTATTACATATCTAATGTTTATTACAGACATATACTGTATGTAAATATCTGATGTTTATTACAGACATATACTGTATGTAAATATCTGACGTTTATTACAGTCATATACTGTATGTAAATATCTGATGTTTATTACATATCTAATGTTTATTACAGACATATACTGTATGTAAATATATGATGTTTATTACAGACATATACGGTATGTAAATATCTGACGTTTATTACAGTCATATACTGTATGTAAATATCTGATGTTTATTACATATTTAATGTTTATAACAGACATATACTGTATGTGAATATCTAATGTTTATTACAGACATATGCTGTATGTAAATATGTAATGTTTATTACAGACATATGCTATACATAAATACCTTATATGAACTATTTTCGTAATAACATATACCAGGAGTGCCTAAGCTATAGTTATACAAATAAAGAAACCGCTACTTAGTAAATAAAAACATACTGCGACTTATTCTTCGAAATTATTCAACTTTTTAAAGACTAATATGCCAATCTGATGCATTTGAAAATGGGGATTGAATTCCACGAAACGTACAATAGACTGTTAACAAAGCATTTTAAAAGCATATTGTGTTGCCAGTTAAATCAACGACGCAATAAAAGAGATTTGGTTAGATACAATCCTTAGATATCTTTTAAACCCGGAACAAGCTTGATAATTTATGGAAGGCATTAAATTGCAAGTATTGTATTCTTTCTGTTTATCACCTATTATTCAAATACGAAACATAATAGAAACTACGTACTATAGTCTTCATAAATTTTAAACACGAGATGATAATAGATGTGTTCGTACATTGAAACGTCGGTGTAGAACGTAGTTTCTACTTAGTTTTCATGTAAAGTGTTAATTTTCGTTGCATAGAAACGATATTATTACGATATTATTATCAACATAACAATGCATTTTTTTGAGTGAATGTTCCTATTTATTTATACTTTTTTGTAAGCACAAACATCTCACTAAAATCTTTATTGCACACAGACTTTCATTTACAAGTTTCACCGATATTTATCAAGTTTTCTTTCCCCTTATATAGCTTATAATCAGTATTGATAATTCAGTATAGTTAGTCGGGACCGCGGCCGTGTGACCAGTGGTTAGTGCGCTGAATTTTTACCCCGGCTGGTCAAACCCTTCCATGAACATTTGAAAAAAATGTTGATTTTCCTCCACATATGGAGAAGTTGCTGGTTCCTTGTTGAAGGGTAAGTTAGTGCTGGTTAGAATACTGTCCAGCAAAACTTGTTGGGTGAATCGGACGCCGTAAATAACTGAAAAAAATGTTGAAAAAAAACGGCGTTAACACAAATAAGTAAATAAGTATTAAGTCAAATTATTCTTGAATAATTCGTATAAATACGACAATGATACGTACAAATATACTAAATGTAACCAGTAAGCATTTATAATCGCATGAGCTTGTTTTATACTGGTATTTGATCTTTACTAAACGTACATACAGAAATCAAACCGCTTATACGGGCTATCGCTAACTTTACGATTTAAAATTGACTAAAGTCGTGAAAAAAAACCGTAAAGAGAAAGCTAAGGTGGGTAAACAATTGTATTGAAACTTGTGCAAAACGTATTTGACGAGAGAAACTTTTGAACCGTTCAAATACATTTTGCATACATTTTATCATACGTTTCCATACATGTTTTACGTATCTTGCGTTTCACATTTCGTTTGTTCACGCTTCGTGTCAATTTTGAAACGTTAAGTTAACGTGAACTCGATAGGACCTGGGCCATTAACAATTGATCAACAATTGAAAAAAGTCGCAAAATAATGTAGGCTGTATTTCAAAGAGTACCAAGCAATAATGATGACTGTCATCACGAGACAAGGTAATGCAACTCGTCTGCTTTTATAGTTATTCAATGACATCTTTTCTATAATTATCCAAATAATCATGACAAAAGTAAACGGGTATTACCCAGGACTTCATTTGTGATCACTCAGTCGCATACTTGTTTCATTATTCAGCTTGACAATTTCAGCAAAAAAGTGTTTATCTTGACACACAAGTCGGTTCTGGTCTGTGATCAAGACACGAAAGCTTAAACAGTATCAGTAGTGAAAGATACCCAACAGTCAAACACAACCAACCAACCAACCAAAGTAGGGTTGTATACTGAACACTGAGTGATGTTTATACGTGATAGTGAGTTAATATAAAATGGAATTTATAGAACGTTGATTAAAATCAAAACCTCTTCCTGGTGTGACACATAAATCCATATTTATTCGTGATTGATACATTTGTGTCATGCATAAATTTGTTAAATTCTATCCCGGTATTCAAATGGAAAATCGATTATATCATCGCGCATACCAATGTTCTACAAATGATAGGGAATGTTAGCATAGTCTCGGATGTGATTACAATCGTTCTTTAACTGAAATTTTATGAATGAAAACATGATGGATAGAACAGAATACGAGCTTCACCTACTAAATGAACTTGATGATATTACTGATGCGTTTGATTACGCTATAGACCATGATATAGATATTGAGGGACTAGAAACGTTAGACGAAATGAAGGAAAGGTTCACGCTAGATCTTATGAAACACAAAGGCAGAAAACTGAAAGAAGAGGTAGATAGATTTACAATTTCATGTCATGTTAAGTGAAGAATTACTAGTTTAACAAACGATTCAATTTATTTATTTGGGGTTAACGTCTTTTTTCAACAAATGTTCAGTACATGTATTATAAACGGTGGCCGATTCACCTAACCAGCTTCTATGGACTGTAATCTAACCTGTACTAATTTACCCTTCCACAAGGAACCGGCAATTTCTTCATGGAAGGGGTATAGCCTGCCGGGTTCAAAGGAATCCATTCGAACTACGCAGTCAGAGAATGGTTGTTTTAACTTCGAACATGTATTGTGATAATACCTGGCATCTATATACATATTGTAACAATATCAACACGACACAATGTAACATGTTTTAATCGGAATGGTCAAATTTATTTCAATTTATTTCAAGCCCAAAATAGCTGCATTATTAAATTCTGCTTTCACAAAGAATTATTAGTTCACAAGGCACAAAGTCAAAATTAAGAACTTCTGAAGAACACGACGGATAAAGTCTGCCAGCAGCTGCTACTAATGTTTAATGAAATAATTGTAGTCTTATAACATTTTAATTCTAAAGTTTTTTTCAGAAATTGAATTTACAATCTTGATTTACAACCGACATTATGGTCACTGTAGTGCAACACTTTCTAACAGAATATATACCACATCAGCAAATATATAGCCAAATCAACCATTTGTTCAAAACAGAGTTTTGGTGGGAGCTTTTCCATCTTGACAGGCTCTGTCAACTGCAAGTAAAATATGAAACTGTATTAGCAAATACATCTACATTGATTTTTTTAAATATGCAAGAACATATTTCTATTTTAAATATGCAAGAAGAACATATTTCTATTTTAAATATGCAAGAAGAACATATTTCTATTTTAAATATGCTAGAAGAACATATTTCTATTTTAAATATGCAAGAAGAACATATTTCTATTTTAAACTGAGGCAGGTAGGCTTATCATTTTTCATAAAAAATATGCTGATGAACCATCACATATGCTGATGAACCATCACATATGGCTTTCAAATTTTCTTTTAAGCCTATGTTATCTCAGAAAGTTATGACAATATTATACTCTTTCACAAGTATGTTAATATACATTTTTGTATAATGATACATCTTGACATCTCTTTTTTTGCTTAAGCCTATTCACTGTTTTCAAAAAGTACATGCAAAGTGCAGGAGGTACAAATGCTAAAACTTCAGCAAGCATAGAAATCCAACAGCATTTTTTTCAATAAGCATAAGCCTAAATCAGGACAAATATCTGCATATATCAATCATAACTGATTATTTGTATCATACTTTATTTTTAAACACAAATATCTGTAATTTTGAGGATCAGTTTTATGTATGCATGTATATACTTGGTTTTAACCTCAAAGTAAACCAGCATTTTCCTTTTTTTTTGTCACATGTAGCATACATACTAGATAGATTTTGATATTCGTGACATGAATGAAGATTGTACCTCATACGTCTAATTAGTATAATTTATTGTACTGTTTTTCCCAATTTTATTTATTTTTTCTGTTAAACCCAGTAAACACGTGTTTATTTAACCTAATCCGTTTATCCTTTCAAAATTCATATAATTTCTTTTTACTTTACATCAACTTACCTGAACTTCGTGCAACACAGATTTGATATTTTCTCCCTTGCCTGATACTTGAAGCCGGTGCCAAACTCAATGAAGTGGACAATGCCAACATCATCAGCATTCTGAATAAAACAAATGATAAAGTCTTACATCAAATATAAACAAGATCATGTAACACATTATGGTGGTGCATTAATGTAACATCTAAGTTCAAATTAAAAAAACGCGGGCAATTTGAGAGTGGATGTTTCAACTGAAAGTGGGTGGGGTACGTTCCTGTCTTTCACATTTAAATTAAAACTTTCTTCCAATAAATAATAACTACTTACTTCAACAAAACGAAGGATATGACATTCTCAAATAAAGCTAACAAAAAGCAAAACATAATAGATCTATAAGCAATATTATTGCAAAAATACCTTTTCGTTTGTCTGTAAACTCTGTTTACGTCTCACGCTCTGTTCAACCGCGAACTATAAATAATCTCGACAAATTTTGAAATGCAAAGTTGTCAAACCAACTGAATTTTGTATTTATTTTATCTATTTGATGCAATTTGTCCATAGAAATAAATTTGTTTGTCCATTATCTGTTTAAATTCATTTACCGATATATATTACCTAAATACGTGTTTAGAGATTAAAATGTGTGCTTGATTTGCACACCGGTAAAACATTCAGTGTTTATGTCCGGTTGGTCATAAAAAAAGAGATTTTTATTTCATTTTTTTCGACACGTATGTAGTCTTATTCATTTATGAAGCTGTTTCAAATCATCTGTCCCACGAATTATAACAATTCGTAAAAGTTACTACGTCATAGTAAAAACACCGCTGTTTTAAATTAAAACAGAAGCGTTTTATATTTAATCAGAAAACACTAAGCGTTTTGAATAAAAACAGTTGTGTTTAGATGATAAATAGCAGCGTTTTGCTTTGGAACACGTACAAAACATGTAACATGTTCCTATTTTTTACAGTAATATTTTTTTTATTTAAAACGTAACCATAATCAACATAATATTATATAATTTACGGGTTTTCCCGAATTTGTTATTTTTGCTTCGAAACCAAAACCAAAATTATGGACACCAAATACTTTCAACACTTTCGCCTATGATATGTTTGATCAATCTAGTTGCTCGGTTGTTTTTGCACCCAAGTCTAGATATGAAGAGTCAAGCTCAGTTTGACACAAACTAATAGCGATCATATTTGTCGTATCAAACATCGCCGTCTCAGTGAGTAGATTATCTAAATACGAATAATAAATGTAACAATATAAAAGCAATGAAAAAGAAAGAAAGAAATGTAATGTTTAGCTTTATGGGACGCCACTACGAAGTTTTAGTTTCTTAAAAAAAATCAACATGTTAATTATGATTATAAGCTCACGTGTTATAGACGCACGTATTGTGTCAGATTTAAAGTAAACAAAATGAACTAGCGTGCGAATTTATGAAATGAAACTTTGCGAACATATGGAAAAAAATACATTTCAGACCCTTCTATTATAGATTTTTATCAATACATTTTACATGTACCATGGTTCTTAAATGACCAAATAGCAGTGTTTGATCGATTGATATAATATAACTTGGTATTCGAATGGACTTAACAAAGATCAAATATCTCCAAGATCACAAAACAGCCACGTTAGGTGTAAAAAAATGCTCGTTTCTGAATACCCGACCTACCCTAATTTTTGTTAGCGTCCCTGGACTTATTTATTTGGCCCAAGGAACGACGTAACAGTCCTACATTTTTCATATTTCCGCTTTCAAGTGTAATGAAATAATAATAAACATTCTTTACCTACGAGCACGTAACCAGAAACAAACAAATTTTTACGTCTGGCACCATGCGGTTTAAATAATAAAGAAAATTAGATTTGGGACCGTCAACGTCAAAATATACAAAACTGTTTTTAAAAAATGGCAATGAAAACACGATTCAAGGAAAACTGTCTAAGAGTCGATTGGTTGTCGAATCAGTTCATGCTAAACACATGTAACCAAATACATCATGCTAAAAAAGTATTTGTAGAATCCCAGTACTCTGATTTATTAAAATGAATTTACCCCTAGCTTTTGCGTTTTCCGAACCAAGTCAAACGGGATCATTATTATGGATTCATGCATTTAGTTTTACCTTGTGTTTGGTATGTTTACCTTGTGTTCAGCATGTTTATCTTGTGTACCAATGTTTACCTTTCATTTCAGATAGAGAAAACTATTCATTTGGCGGGACAAGATGATGCAAACAGACGAACAAAGCTGGTGACTGTGATGCGACAAATGATGTCAATAATTCTGCACGAAGGCTCGAACAGAAATAAGCACAGAGGAGATAGCCATTTAATGGAAGGCTTACTGAAAACTGAGGGTACGAGTCTGGATTTGGCCGCAGACTGTGAAAGCCAAATATCCAATCTAGAGCACGGAGAATGCCTAGTGATTGTTGCAGGTAGGTATTCTCATAACATGCGCCATTGCCCTTGTAAATAAAACAATAAACGACCGATGTAGATACATGTATATACGATTGGTAGAATTAGTTGAATCTCATGTTTTAGTTCCTTGAAGTTATCAAATAAAAGTTTTCTCGTAGAAGTGAACACTGTTATTTAATAAATTCTAAATGTGTGGGCAACAGAATAATTTGAATGTTGAAATAGCCTTTATGAGATGTTTCATTGTTTAACCCGTATGACTCCTCGAAATTGAGGATCGAGACACCATTTCGACTCGCCTGCTCAGACGTTTTGTTTGAAACATTGAAACTAACATGCACGTGTCGGTCAATGGACACCTGACTTAACAAAAGATATAGCACATTGTAACACTATTACAATTTTTAATTGTTTTCAAATATCATACACAAAAAACTTCAACATTAAAACAATGTTTGCATATGCGTCTAATAGTCGTCTACACTTATTACTAAAAATGTCATTATAATTGAGATGGAAATATCCGTTGTTAAAATTTTTGGTTATGATCTTACTAAATAATTATTGTACAGTGTGAACGTCGCAAAGATTCTTTATAAAACAAACTTTGAAAGATGATACGCTGAATACAAGACTATATTTTCAGTTTCGAGCATTTTTGCATATCAATTGTTAAACGCGAATAAAGTCGCGACTTTATACGTTTCGTTATATGAATAAGGAATGTTAGATTATTTTTCACTCTTGTTTGCATTACAGGCGAGACATCAGCGGGTAAATCAAGTGTACTGAATTTACTGTTTGAGGACGATATTTTACCCGTTCATAACAACAGCTCAACGTCGACAATCACTATAGTTCGGTATCATAAGCGAAAACACGCCAGAATTGTTTACAAAAATGACAAACCAGATATAGAATTTGATCTTGATACTCAGGGGCTTGAGAAACTCCATGCAATCGCCTTCATGAAGTCTGCGAGTGAGCGAGAAAATCATGACATCAAAGAAGTCCAAGTGTATTTACCGCTGCCATTACTCCAGGTAATTGTGCACATCACTTGTATCGAAAAACAACATTTTAACATAATGCCAAATAGATACAAGCTACTGCTTTTCATGAAAAATATCTCAAATAGTATCCATAAAAATATGTTCTCAGTTGCTTCGAAATACTGCTTTAGTCTGGTTCTCGTTATGTTTACAGAATGGTACTATTAAATTGAACACGAAAACCAGACTGAAATATTAGCCAATCGCGTATTGATGCTGGGTCACGTGCTCCTCCACAGCTAAAACATTTCACGTGCTCCTCCCTAGAGAATTTACTTACAGCATTCTAATTGAACCCTGATATCCTGAATTCTAACTACTGGATCACCGCCGCAGCCTCTTTTTTTAAAGTCAAATATTTGGTTGTAAATCAGTGATACATTGTATATGTTTTCAGTCTGGCTTGGTTCTTGTTGACACACCAGGCATTGGAGAGAATGAATTTCTGGAGTCTGAGTTGATGAACTTTATTCAGATGAACACAATCTTAGGTTTTATGTACATTATAAAAACCGACAATGCTGGCGGGGTACAAGAAGATAGGGTAAGTCACCTGGTATCTCACGTTGATTATTTGTCTTTTAATTAAAAGTCATATAGATAATATGAAAATAGGCTAAGCCTATGGAACGGGGAAGTCGAGTCTATTGGAAAGGAACGACAATTCTAGGTAGAGATTGGTCGAGCACCTTGCGTAAACAAAAAGTGACGTCATTCTATTTCCTGTCAAGCGTTTGAGCGCAAAACTTTAAACAGACGCTTTTCACAAAGTTTACCAAAAGCGTTTGTATTTTTAAAATAAAGCTTCTTTTTTAAAAAACTTCGAATAGTTTGCTTTCTATTTCTTGTAAACAGATAGGAAAACATAAATATAAGTGAGTAATTATATTACGATGTAAAAAAATATACCAACACGAGACCGAGAATTTAGTTGTTACAAACAAAATGGCGGCCAAAATGGCGGCCTCCATGATTTGGAAATGAGATTTTCGGCGATAGGTAATACATTTGAAATTGTTTTAATTCACATTGAACCTTTTCTCACGTACGCATTGTCTATAGCCGGGCAAGGCCAAAGCCCGGGACCCGCTTTTCGGGTCCCGGTCTTTGACTTCCCCGTATAAACAAAATGGCGGCCAAAATGGCGGCCTCCATGATTTGGAAATGAGAATTTCGGCGATAGGTAATCACATTTGAAATTGTTTTAATTCACATTGAACCTTTTCTAACGTACGCATTGTCTATAGCCGGACAATGCCAAAGCCCGGGACCCGCTTCGCGGGCCCCGGTCTTTGACTTCCCCGTATTATTTGATGGTATACAAATATACAAGTAAACTTTTTAAGATAGAAATAGTGAAAACTCGAATAGTGAATATGTTAAGTTGGTTTTAACGGTACAGTTTAGGGTAGTATATCAGTCGTTAACAAATAAATTTGAGTAAAAAATAAACTTAAACAAACTTATTATCCTGGAGTATCTTCAATATAAGTCTTAATATATAAGAATATGAAAGATATAGAGGATCTTGCATGAGTGCTCATTCCTTACCATTTTTATTAAACGAGTTGACTAAACAATATGACACGAGGCTCTGAATGAAACAGACTCTAGGATTACCTGTATACAAGACGTCTAGTGTAGACTGTTCACTTCTGTGCGCTACCGCAAAAAAGTAGTGCATGTTTCTATAGTATTAATCGTTTGGCAATAAAATGCAAGATAAAAAACATGAAATCGTTATTTCATTTACACAAACATTATTTTAGTCATATCATGAATATTGAAATATCGTAGTAGCGTAGTAATACAAAATATGCAAATGTAGTGATTTGGCTAATCTGAATGTTTATTGCACGGTTTGGCAGTGCCGAACGATATTTCCGGCACTCCTTGACCGCAGGTTATGTGATAAAATTATGTTTTATACAGTTCTTGGGCAGACATATTAGGATAAAGGTAAAATTCTAATAAAATGGTATCAGTTATAGATATGTATAAAAAAATACAGTTAAGAATGAAATACAAGTATAATGTCAAATAGATTTTGTATTCATTACTTCATAAAAGATGTACTAAGTCATACAATTCATACTATGATACAAGTTCACAAATGTAATACATTTCATTGAGTAAAATCATATTATGTTGAATTCCTGGTGGATAGAACTCGGGGACTGATTTTCAGCGTGTTCGAGCCAATGAGAGTCGATTGTAATATTTGCTATCTCGTGCAGGGGTGATCGATGGTCGAGTGGTAACGCGTTGGCTACGAAACGAAAGGTCGTGATTTCGATTATCGACTCATCCTTTCAAATTTCTCAGGAACGCTTTTTTAGCTCACCTGATTCATCAGGTGAGCTTTTAGGATCGGTGAATGTCCGGCGTCCGTCGTCCGTCCACAATTCGTTTGTTTACACTCTAGCAACCGCAGCTCTTTACGAATCTTGATTAAACTTGCTCGCAATGTATATGGCCACAATGTTTCGGCTAAGTTCGATTATGGGCAAAATCTGATAATAACTTCTAGAGTTATGGGCCCTTGAATTACAAAATTTGCTATATTTAGCTTGTTTACACTCTAGCGCCTTTATTCATTCACCAATCCTGATCATATTTTCAGTAAATGTGTATAACCAAAAGATCTTGGACAAGTTCGATTATGGGCAATATCGGACCAGAACTTCAAGAGCTATGGGCCCCTGACTTAGAAAATTTGCTATATTTGAGTTTGTTTACTGTCTAGCGCATTCATTTATTCACCGATCCTAATAATATTTTCAGTAAATGTGTATAACCAAAAGATCTTGGACAAGTTCGATTATGGACGGAATCGAACCTAAACTTCAAGAGTTATGGGCCCTTGATTTTGAAAATTTGCTATATTTAGCTTGTTTACACACTAGCGCCTTCATTTATACACCAATCCTAATAATATTTTCAGTAAATGAGTATAACCAAAAGATCTCGAACAAGTTCGATTATGAGCGAAATTGGACCACATCTTCAAGAGTAATGGGCCCTTGACTTAGCAAATTTGCTATATTTTAGCTTGTTTACACTCTAGCGCCTTCATTTATTCACCGATCCTAATCATATTTACAATGAATGTGTATGACCTTATGGTTTTGGACAAGTTAAGTTATGGGTGGAATCGGACCACAACTTCAAGAGTTATGGACCCTTGGATTAGAAAATTTGCTACGTTTTAGCTTGTTTAACAGTATTATACCTTCATTGTTGGTTTTGATCTCAAAATCTACATAAAAATGAGTTTTACGAGATGGAAACTATATTACCTGGTCATTGATTATTGGCCTTTGTTCTCAGGTGAGCGATAAAGGGCCAATGTGGCCCTCTTGTCAGTGTCCCCATCCTACATGTAACTACCGAGCCAAGTAATATGTCTAGAAATTCACAGAAAAAAATTAGGCGTGTATCAGTGCTTTACAACGGGCACGATAAAGAACCAGTATTAAACTAAGAAAATAGGCATATAAATGCCTGGTTCTCCTGTAGCTGTCAGGCGGCACTGGCATGGCTATAGCTGTCAGGCGGCACTGGCATGGCTATTGCTGTCAGGCGGCACTGGCATGGCTATAGCTGTCAGGCGGCACTGGCATGGCTATTGCTGTCAGGCGGCACTGGCATTGCTATAGCTGTCAGGCGGCACTGGCATGGCTATAGCTGTCAGGCGGCACTGGCATGGCTATAGCTGTCAGGCGGCACTGGCATGGCTATAGCTGTCAGGCGGCACTGGCATGGCTATAGCTGTCAGGCGGCACTGGCATGGCTATTGCTGTCAGGCGGCACTGGCATGGCTATTGCTGTCAGGCGGCACTGGCATGGCTATAGCTGTCAGGCGGCACTGGCATGGCTATTGCTGTCAGGCGGCACTGGCATGGCTATAGCTGTCAGGCGGCACTGGCATGGCTATTGCTGTCAGGCGGCACTGGCATGGCTATAGCTGTCAGGCGGCACTGGCATGGCTATAGCTGTCAGGCGGCACTGGCATGGCTATTGCTGTCAGGCGGCACTGGCATGGCTATAGCTGTCAGGCTGCCTGGCATGGCTATAGCTGTCAGGCGGCACTGGCATGGCTATTGCTGTCGAATGAATGGGCCGTTAACACCAGATAAATAAAATTAAATTCATAAGTAACAACGTATATACGTGTTGTATGTTATTTGTATTTCAGCTGCTTGGTTTGCTTAAGCTTGTCCTGGATATGCATAAAACTGGTTCAAATGCTGTAAAAAGTCTACAATTTGACCCGAAAGCTGCACTATTCATTTGTAACAGAGTGGACCTTGTAGGCAAGAACGAAGTAGAAAGAGTCAAACAGAATGCAATAGGTAAGTATCATATTACAATGCGGTGATATAAAACTGATTGAGCAATATCATACAAATGTATTTATGTTAGGGATGGTCCATTATTTTGATGACCAATGTGTGTACATGTATTTATATAATAAAGGAATATGATCGATGTACATATTTCTTATATTTTTTATACATTATTCTACAGCTTGATCTATCTTAGTATGAAGAAGAATGCACCATCATAAGTCATTTATCTTTTTACGATAAGGCACATCTTATCTTTCAAATACGTTCATGATTAATATATACTTGCACGAAAAAGAAAGTGTGCACTTACAGAAGCAAAACATATAGGCAAATTGGGTTTCACAAGGTGCTAAAATGTGTTAGGTAAATGGGTAAATGGATGCAATGTGTGAAGGGTTATTTTCTTCACTCATAATGATAAATCCGTAATTCTAATCTTGATAACCAAAAAGTTAAGCCCGATGTAAAAGTGCACAATTTCTCAGTTTTCATGTTAGTATTGTAACAACAAAGAGTCACAAAGATCACAGTACCAGAGGTTCCCATATTCAGCACTTAGTACGCTAAGTGTTGGGGTTGGCGACAATAAAACGATAATGAAAGACAGCCTAAAACAATATACCAGCAGTAGAATTTTCTCAAAGTCGGTTCTTCCAAGATGATGTCATTCATTTCAAGCTCGAACTTCAAACCTGTGAACAAAGGTCACCCTTGGGAAAGACAAAAGGTAGCCTTTATTGACAGGTGGTCTTTATTGACAGGTAGCCTTTATTGACAGGTGGTCTTTATTCAGAAGTCATGTTGTTCTAAATAATCGATGACGATTTCTAAATGAATGGTCTTTATCCACAGGGTGGATTCGGAGGTGGTCGCTAACACAGGTCTGACTACTTCAAATGGGTCCGAACGTCTTATTGAAAATTTTGATATAAACATTGTATTCTATTTCAGAGAAATTATCGGAATGCTGGCCTTGTTTTGACAAATCTCAAGTTGTTTTCTTCTCAACACAGAAAGCACAAAGAGATGTCAATGTAGATAGACATTACATTAGTGACAATTATAAACACTTCCTTGAAGGCCTCCGATCTTTGTATGTCAGTGCCATAGAACGTAGGATCAAACAGTCTTATAAGTAAGTTCATGAATATGTAGTCAGTCATTGATAATGTGTATACAGTCTAAATAATCCATAAATATACATAAACACCATTCAAGTAATGTGTAAAGTTTTAATGTGAAGGAATGCATGTTGCAATGCATGTTGCCAAATCATGATGCTTATCAAAGATATGTTGCAAAATGAAATAATTAATTGGTTGTAAAAATTGCAGATGGATCGAAAACATTCTAAAGAGAATAATTCACCATTTGAAGTCAATGGTTAAACGTCTTGACTTGTCTGATAAGGAGCTGCAAATTGATTCAGAAAACGCAAAATCAAAGCTTGATAATCTTCAACAAATGTCTAATACTGTTCTTGATGAGCTAAAAACCCAACTTAAAATTGAATCTCAGACTGTGTGTGAAGAATTAAAAAGTCATTTACAAACCGAATACTGCAGACAGAAGATAACACAGAACTGGACTCTTGAAATTATTCCAAATGTTGATCAAGGACTTGGTGATTGGAACTGGCTACTTACACACATTCATGAAGCATTTTTCGATAAAGTTATTGATTGTGTTCGAGAATGGGATAAAGACGAGGAAAGAATGGATCACATAGAACAAACACTAGCATGTGATGTAAAATATGGTTTGTTGCTTCTCGAAGGAGAATTGAATGAAGTTGAAAGGGAAATACAAGGGGATTCATCATCAGCGTATTCCGATGAAATGTCAGACTTATCCAAATCTAGAAGACGAAGTTTCCCTCAGTCTCCTATTGGCAAAGCTCGATCTTTGTTGTCAGAGAGACCAAAATTACCAATGAAGTTAGCAGGAAGAATGATAAAGCCATTTAAGAAGATCATAAATCCACTAATGCACAGGCTGAAAATTAATGAGTACAAGCGTTATCCGATTCAAGTTGCTGAAAGGTGTGCCGCTCAACTGTATTCTGAACTTTTTAATGACTCGCAACGTTCCGGAGAAGGATTGATGATATTCGCTGACTATCTGTTTGATAGACCGAGAGGGTATTTAGAAGCTATTGAAAACAGAATACCACACATGATATTATCAAATCAACTTCTGCTAAACAGACTTGTTTCCTCAATGGAAAAAGAAAAGGCGCATCACACGGAGTATGAAGAAATGATGACAATGACGGAAGAGCTAAGGCGCTCGCTCATGGAATACGGTAAGGGATATATATTTGTAGAGGATTTCAGTAGAGGAGAGCTGCAGATACAACAGTCTGTGGAAGGAAATCCTGTGTCAGTAGCATTCAATGTAACTGACTTTCTACGTTACAGTTCTGGGGATTTGGATCTTAGACAAAGAAGAGACATTCGTGCATTGTGGACAGTCACGTACGCGGGATGTTTGAACAGAAATGGTATCGACAGTGCAGTTGCAATAAGAGTGTATTTACCTTCATCCGGAATCGAATTTACTTACAACGAAGTTGCAAAGTTGAGGTAATTACAATAATGCACATTTATTTCGTTCATTATTATATGTTTGTGAAGTTGGCGACCCAGCGCAAAAAACACTCTCGCGGCATCATAGTTACGCCGCTAGGCCACTAACTTCCCTTCTTTCTGCGCGTATACTCAAGCGGTCATCGAGCGGCTTAATATATATTGTAAGAACTTGTTTTACCATTAATGATAAAGAAGCAAGTTTATTTAAACTAAATGCTTCTTATACAATATCATTAGCAAAATCGGGACAGATGAGTGTGTGAACTAAGACATATAATTTATCATCCAGAAAACAACTTTAACCACGGCGATAGCGACACTTCTCTATTTTTTTAGTTTTCCGAAACGCTGGTTTTACGGGTTTTTTTTGTCTAGGCTACTGATAAACTAAGTTCATGCAGAAACTTTTCAAGGTACGTAGCCGTGAATTATTTGTATTTAACAAATACATTTCGAAAGCGGCGAAGAAACGTGCACAAATGTTCCGTTTTTTTATAATCTTATATGCAGTAATCACGAGTTCGATCCCCAGTCCGCTCAAATCTTTATGTGTTGATTTGGTAATGAAATAGCTTATGTGGTCATTCATCACTACCTCTGATTCAAGTAGGGCAGTTCTCATTCATTGGAACAATTATTTGCACTCAGTATAAGCGCTGGTCCCAACTCGCCATACTTTCAAGTGCGTGTTGTCTACTTGCATAAACTTGGGCAAAACTTGGCGATCCGTATGTGGTGAGTACCGCCTCAGTACGGATTTGGGAGCACGAAAACACGCCATAGCACTTTTAGTGCATGAGGAACTTTCGCTGCGTTCGGCCAGCGGTCGGGCTATGGATTTACTCCAGTACTCACGTTCACCATACTTGTACGCACTTAAAACATAAGAGTGAGGAAGGATTCGGTTCGTAACCAGTACATGCAAGTACGGCTTCGTACGATAACGTGAAAATCGCTAGACGATAGTACGTTGTAAGTACGTGTAACTCACCGCGTGTGCAACGTACGATCTCGCAACCGCTAATGGCCAGCCGTGGCGTGCGGGTCACGTATGTACACCTTACGCAACCGTACTAGTGACGTGCATATTACTAATTCGTCCAACCTCTTGCCACACCCCTCCTACGTTTTCAGAAAGACGTGGCGGCCATGGCCTCAAAACAAACGTACGGGCTTAAAACACACATGGTGGTTTGTGACCGAGCCTTGAAGACATTGAACCAGGAATGCGATGCAGTTCTGTGCGAGGGCTGACCCAGACGTTCGTAGACACGGTGTTTTATTAAGAACGACCGAGTCCTACTGTTCTTCATATGATATTTTATGTTGATAAAAAAGTTGCTGTATTTTATTCACTTATAAAAACTTCAAATCATGTAGTGTCGAGATCGCGGCGCAGTCCAAAATTGCAATTCAAAATTCATGGTACACCTTGAAAACATAAAAATGACAGGTAACGATATAATAACGTCGATTGGACGGACGTGACGTCATTATTCTAACTTTAGAAGACAAATTTTACTTGAATGGGTTAACGGCTAAAATCACTAATTTCAAAATGGACGTCACAGATCAGCCAAAAAATCGGGCAGTTATAAATTCTATGTGAATCTTAGGAAGACACCTTTTTAAACAAACAACAATGATCGAAAACGTGACAAACAAGCCGTAAATGTGCCGAGCACTCGTGTATAAATAGCATCGTTGATTTTTCGATGGTCGAGTAGGTGAAGATCAGCGAGGAAAGACTTGAGAGGCGCCACTCACTCAATTATATCATCCTTAGGCCGGGAGTGGTAAGCCATTATATGCAGGGACTGAGTTCACCACCACGAAAGATGCATAAATTGAAATGGGGAATATTTTAAAAAGTTATGAGAAAAGTGCTAAAAACGTTATATCATTAATTCTGTTAACGCCGTGTCGTGACCTGCGCCGCGTTTCCTTACCTCTGTGAACTTAAAATTGTGTAGAATGTCTATTGCTTGGCCATTTACAGCATTTTCCCACATAATTATTAACAAATGTACAGTAAGTCAGGAATCGGAATTTAACATCATTACGTGTATTTATTTGTGATTAACATGTACTGTCTACGTATTTCTGGATCACCCCTCGCATATTCCACTGTAGGTGGGTCAATAAAAAGGTCATTGATAGACTAGCTTCTAATATTAGATGGCTAATATATAGCTACATTTTTTTTAAACAAGACGTATAATGTGCACTGGCATTTGCAAATATTTGCGTCGCACACCAATACATATATATTTCCCACATCTACAATATTTACCTTCCTTGGTTTGAATTGGCGGTCATCTTGAAAGTCAAATTTCTTATGTGTTTATAGAAAAAAAAGTAGTTACTAAACAACTCAATGTACAGAATATTAAGTTGGAAACCCATAAGCATATCAGATTACGAAAGTGTAGTTGTCACATATGAATATCCCACATTTAGTATCATCAAAACAAAAATATAAATATCTCCTGTCAAATGCTTGTCAAATTAGCCTTTCAAGATGGCCGCCAAGGGAGGTCACGTGAAATATTGTAGATGTGGGAATTATGTATTAGTTAGGTCTGGATGTAGTTTGATAAATAAATCAAGCAGTCCATTTTGTAAACATAATACAAACGCATTTTAACACAATATGTGAAATTAAATATTCTAATCAATATATTTTCTCAAGCAGTACTGGTATATGCAATTTATTTTAAAGAATCTTTAAATTTAATTTCATGTATACATAGAATGATTTGATTTTAGAAATAGAAGAAGCGTTCAGTTGTATTTTTAGTATATTATAAAGACTTCTAACATAATCTGGTAATGGATATTACAAGGTTAAAATTCATTAATATGTATCAAATATATCATAAATATAATATAAATAATATAAAAATATTATAAAAACAACAGTGAGTTTTCCATAAACTTATTATCAGTGAAATTCAATGTATGACCCTCTTCAAGTAGTTTTATTCGATAAAACTACCTGCCCTCTTATATCACTAGGTGTCAAGTCTACAGACACTAAGCTAACCGTTTAAAGACAGGATTAATCTGATAAGGATTAGGGATTAGACCTCATGCGGATTTTCTTGGGGGGGGGGGGTCACTAATACAGTAGCTGTACAATGTCTTAAACAATCTAAGGTGTAGCTTTAAAAATCATTAAAAAGTTCGGAGAAGATATATAATTGTTTTCATATTTTATATGGTGAATGAAAATAGATTTTCAACATATCACAATGAGTACAAGCTTGGTGCCATTGTGCAAACAAAAGTTATACTAAGTTAAAAATATTTAATTTATATCGAAATATCTACCAATTTTACGCATTGTACACTGGACTTAGAAGGAATTGATATGTGTAGAATCCACGAATTCAAAATAATTAAAAAGATCCGTAATACAAAAGATCAATTGAATAAGATTAATTTTGTGATGAGTACAAATTTAATATTTTAGATAGAATAAAAGTTATAGCGATTATAGTGAAAATCTCCCTTGTTTAAATAAAATAAACGATTTTCCAAACCATCCATGGCCGCCATAGTTTGGTTTGCAAAAAACAGAATAGCAAATGTCAGCAAATGTAGATTTTTATATGCATCCATAGTGAGTAAGCGAAGTATGGCAAGAATGCTTTCCAGCAGTCTTATATGATCGGTCAGTTCAACCTGTCAATCACAGACTGGCGTTAGGTCAGTTGACTTTATGACAGATTTTGATTGACTGGTCAAATCAACCAATCAAATCAATCGATCGTAGAACTGATAAGCTGAACGGCTGTCGGCGTCTTGTCCGTCAAACAACTGTCTAACCAGGGCCAATACACGTGTTTAGTTATGTAATTATAACCTGGTTCCAATAAACACATTTGTATATTGACCTCAGCTATGGGAGTACATGTATATAATGTTATGATATTGCTACGGAATTATAAATACGATACGCGGTTTCCGTATAGATTGATAGATAATATTAATTAAGTCTATCCGCTGAAACAAAAATAATGCAGAAAAATGTCAAAGCTTGCTTCAAATTTGTGATCGACAGTCAGAGTAGTATGCTGCAACACTCAGAAGCTAAACATCTTCTAGTCTATTCCAAGGCATTATGTGTTTTACTTTTCAAACATAACTTATTTCAGCTTTCATTTCTTAAATCTCATAGAAATCGACCCGTTAATTTGACATATTTAACTGTTCAGATTTAAATGCATTTGTTTTATAAATACATGTACTTGTATCAGTATGACGTTCATTGAATTAGGTTTATGAAAAAAACTATATGTTTACAAGATCATACATCTATATTTAAACGCAGTCATGAACATCATATATAATTTCAGATGAAATAAATATATGACCATGGATCGTGCAGGTCGAACGTATAAGGGTCGTCTATCATAGGCTAATTTTGTTTTGCATTTACAAAATGCACCGCTTATTCTCTTCTCCGACATCTAACTAACGCTTTACGGTCAATAGGCTCCCTTTATGTGTATGTTTTGGATTTGAATACCACGACCCTATTCATTTGATCAATTTGTTTATTTCTTTTAATGTATTGTTTATAATATTATCATATATAACATATCAAAGTTAGAGCTCTCAGCTTCATAGACGAAACGCATTTTCTATTTAAATGTAAATTGCATGATTCAATAAGATTTCAGTATATTCTCAGATTACATGGATATTACAAAATGCATCTATATATATTTAAGACAGAACAATTACTTAATTCGAGTAATGCCTTAATAATGAGAAACCCTTCCTTATTCATTCATAAAGTCGTCATTTTGTAAACATACGTGATAGTTAATCGTCAGCTTCATCAAATAATCAGATTGTACTAACAATCAAATCTTTTATTTACTTATTGTGTTATTGTATAATTTTAGGCATTATTAAAATTTTGACTTTGTCTATTAGAAATATCAATCATTATAACGGCTTTACCGACATCTTATCAGGTATTACAGCATATATTGTTTATTATTCAGTGCTGTTGAATGACTTGAAATTGACATAATGTGCTCTTGAACGACTATTTAGGCATCAGAATTATTATGTTCTGTTACATAGTTTGATACACATTTCAACACATCGCTTGCATAGCTAGACGAATCGTACCAGGAATTTTTGGAATTTGATTTTCAATCAAATTCCTTTAATTGCTATAGGTGACTTATTAAAATGCCGTGAGCTCCATAACTGTCATGGTTCCCGTTCCCACTCTCACTCTATTGTGTGCTGTAAGATTGGGAACGGAAACCAACTAGTTTAGCATAAAATAGTTCTACTTTCTGCTTTCGTTCAGTAGGTTAGTAATTTCTCTACAGAAGTATGCATGTAATTACATTAATCTACTATTGATGTATGTCTTATATGTGACTTTTTGACATGATATGCAAATCAGTGTTAAGGGTTATATCCATAACGCGTATCGATCGATACTATCGACTAGAGCTATATATAGTTGGATAAATTCTAAAAATAGAATGAGGAGTTTTCCCGTCGAAGTGCAGAGAACAGAATGGCGGTACACATAAATTTGCGAAGAAATAACAGTTATTGTGAAGTTCGCAATTATTATATTGGTTCAGTGTGTGAAGGGTATTTTGGTGTTAAGACAGAAGGATCGTAATGGAACTAATGAAATCGTGCGATATCGGTATATTCCTTAGCGAGATCGGCAAATATCGCCGTATAACGGCTCGTTTCCGAATAGCTATATTTTTTTACAATAAACTTACTTTCACTTCAAAACCTGTCATATAGTCCAACATCATGATATTAAGTTTGAATATAATTCACACAGTATTACCAATTATATAAAAACCGCAACCGTGGCCAAGTGGTTAGGGTGTCCGCCTTCGGAACGGGAGATCGAAGGTTCGAACCCCAGTGGTGACTGGGTTAGAACTGATGCGGTCGGTTGGTGAGCCGCCAGCTAGTTAAAAAAATGGTTACCGTAGGCCCATCTCAGCCAGGCACCCGGCAAAAAGGAGAAGGGATTCGGGAGGTACTGCGTGAACATAAGATAGGTGTCCCATAAGGCAACTTGACTGGCCCTTTCAATAGGGGTGACACTATAATAAACAAAACCTTTACCTTTTATATAGATTTTCTGAACAAATCTTAAACTACGATTACTGATCAATCGATAGTGGTTTATGTCAGTTCATTTCTATCATCGATAGCAATTTTGTTCCGAGTATGGAACTAAAAACTTGGAAAATCGAAAAACTCTTCAAAACCAGATTATCGCTAAAAGAATTATATAGGTCGATTTTAATTCGTTTCTAACACTGCAGTGTGCATTTAAAGTGATATGTGGTCATAATCAAGATATATTATTAAAATGGAGCGTTTTGAAGAGCTTTTCGGTATGTATTAAATCAGTATATTATTAAATACGACAGTAACAATGCTTATTTTAGTACCGATGAATTCGGAAAATTATAGGCTGGATAATGGGCTACATAAAAACACTCGAAACATCTGATAACTTAGATAACCATCGTGCTAGGTTGATGGAATTTAGCACATGCATATCAGAATATGTACATGAATAGATGGCAATATTGAGATGGTGTATGTTAATTCATAAGCATGAATATCCATCAACTGTACAGTTCCTAATTTAGGATTTCTCCTAACAGTCATTGTTGTGTTGCGAGCAACACCAGTGACTTGTCTCATATGAACAAGAATAAAGTTCCGACAGTACTTTCATTTGTTTCTTGTACGTTCTATTTTGCTTGAAGCATAAGCATCTATTAACATAACGATTTCTTCTTTGGCACGAAATTAATGTACCTATCAGTTAATAAAATAGACAAAAAGCTGCGTATTCACTTTCTGAATGATAAATCTTTTATCTTCGTTCACGTACACATCCGTCCAAATTCTAGTATGATAATAATCATGATAATGATGCAGTGACCATTTGGCGACTTTTCCTTCAAAAATAGTTTCTATAAAGCTTGTAGAACGTGATTCTGATACATTTCTGAGTGATTGAGGGTTTAATATTCCGGGCCGCCGAAAAAAGGGTAGTTAGTGGCCTAGCGGCGTAACTTTGTTGCCGCGAGAGTATTTTTTGCGACTTTTCCCTTCCAAAATAGTTTCTAATGCACGTAGAATGTGATCTGATACATTTCTGAGTGATTGGGTGTTTAATATTCCGGGTCGACGAAATTGCGTACCTAGGATGAAGTGATTTTTGCGACTTTTCCCTTCCAAAATAGTTTCTAATGTTTATAGAACTTGATTCTGATACATTTCTGGGCGACTGGGTGTTTATATCCTAGGCCGCTAGGCCGCCAACTTCACGCCGCCAGGCCGCCAACTTCACGCCGCCAGGCCGCTAGGCCGCCAACTTCACAAACATCATTATCATTATTATATATACGGGTGTCATAGAATAGTATGCATGTAGTTCTTGGACATGTATTTTTAAATTTGTATATTTATATTTAAATTTTGGTTAGCTTTGGTTAAAGTTATTGTAAAACATTTTGGTTAAGATAATTTCTGGTTAAATTAAGTCCTTGTGTCTGTCTGCTTGCTCGTCTGAATTGCCGGCTGACGAGGTCCGTACAAGAAAGACAGTCATTTTGTTTCTGGTTTACCTCTTAACCTAACATCAAGTTTAACCTAGTGGTTAAGTATAACCAATGTTTATACAATTGGACGCATGTGGATTAAGCGAAATTCGACGTTAATTACTATATGCCAGTATAATTTTATATTTGAAAACTTCTGTATTTGTAACAACCACATACTTTTCATCTTCGCTATGTCACTTGACATTGAACAAATAAATACACATTTTATAGGTGTTTGACCTGGCAGAATACGTACGTTGCTGAATTTCTTGGAATACATAACGCCGAAACTGCGACACCAGCGTTTGTTTATGATGGAGATTTGAGGTCAGTCCGAAGATACTTCCGTAGTTTCTGTAACAAACGAGAAATGGTTCCCGATATTATCACAAACACAGCATTAGGCCTGGAGTACCTGCATAGGAAAGGCTTGGTACATATGGAACTAAACCAAGATACTGTCACAGTAAGTCAGCAGTATTTTTGTTATACATGTTGACATTGTTGTGAGAGGTGGTCGGTGGTGGCTTAGCGGTAACGCACTGGGCTACTAAACCAAAGGTCGCAGGTCCTAATCTTAACTCCGCCTTTCGATTTCAGGGACGCTTTTTCAGTGTTCCCATTCCAATTAACGAGCCAAGTGATCTGTTAAGAAAAACACAGGAGTTGAATTTATTAGGCATGTATCGGTGCTTTACACCGGGCACGATGAAGAAGCAGTAAAATCATTCGAAATAAGACTAGGGATATATAATAGCAGGTTCTCTTAAATTGTATCTTAGTTTTCTCCCCTCTCTTTGGCGACTCTGATATGACCATTGACCGGGCTGTCCAACAACAGATAAGATTACATTGGTGTGAATGCCATAATAAAATGTTTTTCATTCCTCTTTAAGCTTGAACTGGATTTTCATGATTTCATACCAATAGACACGAGAGTCAAGTTTCAAATGATTGAAATCGTGTACTAGTATGTACTTCTATGTTAATTTGATGTCTGAATTATTCACAAGTCATGATGTTTGATTTTGTGTATGCAGTTTGAAGAAATTCTTTAAATGTGGCATTTTCTGCAAATTCGTTGTAACCTTCAATCCAATTGACATAAAATATGGTTGCAATGTGTAATGTTTGACACCGAAGATGTAATATTTAATTGCAATTTTAGGTTAACGAAACAGGGACCGTACAGTTGTCAGGAGCATGTCTGCCCAGAATCGCTAAACTTCCATTTGAGACTGAAACTCATGAAACTGGAGATTTTGCGTATTTGGCACCGGAAGTTCTGCGAGGGGAGAAATACGAAGCATGCGCAGATATTTATTCATTTGGACTCTTCGTTTTAGAGTTAGCACATTACGATGTCCAAGTAGCGTTCCAAAATCAAAGAAAAATGACACTTTGTGATTTTATCCGAACTGTTAACCCAGAGACAATGCTCCGGCTTGATGAAACGGTCGAACTATTCACAAATAGAACCAGAGCGTTAATATTTAACTGTTTGGAAATAGAGAAATTAGCACGACCATTCATGAGTGAAGTTGTGGAATTTGCATCATACATTGAGCTAGAAACAGACGCTCTTTCAAAACTTCCCATCCGCAGAACAAGAATACGGATGAGACGAAAATCATTCGATTTGTCTTCCCAGTAAAATATCTCTTGATGGAGTAAAAGTTAAGATGGCTCATACTCACATGTAGGATATCAAACGTGTTTGTGATATAGAAGTGTAACATAGATTGAAATTACAAGAACCTGTTTGTCTTGCTCCCTTCTAGAGGAGGAATGAACGATGTTTTCTGATGATGACTTGTGTTTCATTCACTTACATTACTGTAACGTTAGATAGATGCTAACATACATTTACATGTATTTGAGATTGTGAAATGGGTCAATGTGTGAAACTAATTTAGTACAATCAACTCTTTCTATTTGACGTCATATGTATTTTACTATACAAGTGTCAAATTTGAAAAACGATCATATACAATGTATACGTAAAATGTAATGAAATTAATGTAGAAAAAAGTGTTGAATTTGTTGTAGATATTTGCAACTCGTTTGCAAATGCATGAATACGCATGTATAGGTAGATCTATTGAGTGTACACATGCACATGATATACATGTATGCATATATTATAACAAAAAGCTTGTCACTTGTATTGAGATTCTTTCAAAAGTCATACTTCATTACAAAATGTATTTATTGCCTTATATCGTAAGTTGTACAATTGTAAAATATATTGTACATTGTATTTTGTTATACCATTGTCATGACTTGCAAAGCTTAGCATTTTCCTAAACATGACACATGTTAAACTAATAAAGTATTTAAAATTCCTGACTGTTAACTCTTTTATCCACAGCACCATACACAATAACAAAATGTATTTTTCGAGGTGGAAAGCAAGTTTCAGTGAAAGCGGCAACATACATGTATATATTTGTCAAATAGAAGAGTACGTCCTGTACCAGTAACCGACACAACTTCGATGTAGTCAGCATTTTTATGAAGGACGCGACCGGTAAAAGCATTTACACCAACATACGAGGGAAGTTCGATATGTAATGTGTGTTGTACTATAACACGAACAAAATATGTACGATTCCACTGATATTGATACGTCTGGATAGCTCTATTCAATACCTTCACAATAGTATATAATATATAAATGAATATTTAGTTCAACACAAATCTTCATTTCAAGAGAGCCATTCGTTGACCACTTTTGAAAAAAATGTTTTGAAAGCGTGATGAGAATTTTGAATAAATTAGAGCTTACAAAATCATTCTTAGAAAACTCGGTCATTCGTTAAAACAAATTTCTGAATTGGGGGAAGTTTATGGGTCCCTTAATCAGAGACATAGACAACAGAGATAAGAAAGTTCAGTTATGACCTACGTAATATTGCGTTTGACTATTACTTTTCCCAAAAATTGCTGATTTGTAGCAAATAAAACTTCTTACATACTGATACCACATGCATACATTTTACATTTTCTAAAAGCTAAATTATTTTATAAACTATTGCTGCCCAGTAAATATCAATTTTGACTGATAGTTTTATTACGCACATGTTTATACTACCTACTTATGTCATTGTTTAAGAAAATATCTACTGGTACCAATTTTTTTCAGTCCGATTACATTCTAGTGGATATAACTAAAAATTAACTGAAAAAATATAACAAAATAAATTATTATATCCAGCAGAGGTCAAATGTTTAAACTTTCAGAAAATGTATAATTCATATATATGTGTGTTATTTGGTTTTTGAGTTTTATCTGCTACAGAGTTTACGAAATGCTGTCACACGTGATATTTTATGTTGCCTATCTCTGTTATCTATGTATCTGCCTTAATGCATCTTCTGTGACAGTTCGTAGTTGGAAAAAGAGTTTTGTTACCGGCACGGAGTCAGTTTTAAGATTCTGCAAAATCAGCACGACCGGTGACTGCAACATGCTAAACTACTGTCTCCAAAGTCAGGGAAATGATTGAAAGGGATGGCAGATACATGTATACGATTCACGATGTTACTAAAGCTGTTGGCATTTCACTACTGAGAGTAAATTTCATCCAGAAGCGTCATTTTGAAGTACGAAATGTTACTGCCATATGAATATCCCCTCTATTGACAGATGACCAAAAAGGGTACGCTTTCAAACGGTAAAACAGTTGCTCAAAACGGTTCCAAATTTCAACTATAGCCAATTGCAAACATTAATACTGGTGATGAGACTTTGGTTCATTGTATCGAGCTAGTTTGGAAATTTGGAAACAAGATAATTATGGCTTATCAAACACAGTAAACGGCCAGTAGTTGTCAAGAGGGCAGTGAGCAAAGAAGGTCATCTATGCCATATTCTTTTCACGTGACGGTATAAAATTTCGAACAAATTTCTGTGCCTAAGAGCAAAAGCGCCACGGGTCGGTATTAACGTGAAGTTGTACTTCGAAAGCTCAAGATATATTATCAACAAGAGGGCCGTGATGGCCCTAAAAATGCTCACCAGGAGAAAAGGTCATTTGGAGATGAACATTGTTGAAGTTTTCTATACGAGTCCAAGTAAGATCAAGTGACCCATCTGGGTTTTTTATCCCATGGCCATTATATGAACAGATTTAAAAGAGGTCCATTAGACAAAGCCACATACAAAATATCTAAGCTCTAGGCCTTATGGTTTCGGAGAAGAAGATTTTTTAAATTTTCCTATATAAAATAGAATAAACCCCAGGGCAGGGCTAATTTTGACCCCGGGTCCATACTTTCAACAAACTTGGTAGAGGTCCACTAGACAATGCCACATACAAAATATCTAAGCTCTAGGCCTTGCGGTTTCGGAGAAGATTTTTTAAATTTTCCTATATAAGCTAGTCTATATAAATCAAGTGACCCCCGGGGCGGGGCCAATTTTGACCCTAGGGCAATAATTTGAACAAACTTGGTAGAGGTCCACTAGACAATGTTATATGCCAAATATCTTAGCTCTAGGCCTTGCGGTTTTGGAGAAGAAGATTTTTTTAATTTTCCTATATAAGTCTATATAAATCAAGTGACCCGCGGGGCGGGGCCAATTTTGACCCTAGGGCAATAAATTGAACAAACTTGGTAGAGGTCCACTAGACTATGCTACACACCAAATATCAAAGCTCTAGACATTGTAGTTTTTGACAAGAAGATTTTTTTAATTTCCTATATAAGTCTATGTAAAATCAAGTTACCCCCGGGGCGGAGCCAATTTTGACCCCAGGGGAATAATTTGAACAAACTTTGTAGAGTTCCATTAGACAATGCTACATACCAAATATCTAAGCTCTGGGCCCTGTTGTTTCGGACGAGAAGATTTTTTAAGTTTTTTCTATTTGTTGCCATAGCAACCAGAGTTTTTAATGAAATTTAATTTTTTGAACATTTTTGAAAGGGGACCACCCAAGGATCATTCCAGCAAAGTTTGGTTGCAATCGGCATAGCGGTGTAGGAGGAGATGTTGTTTTAAATAAACATGGACGCCACTTCACGACGAACGACGCACAATGGACGCAGGGCGATCACAAAAGCTCACCCTGAGCACATTCGTGCTCTGGGCCCCGTTCTATCAACAAAGCGTAACTTACGTCAAAACGGATGAAATCTATGTTAGTATTAAATAAATAACAAATTTGATAATTTCTTAGAGAGGGAGAGCTTCACTGTACAATATTAATTCATCCTTTCAAAGATATGGAAGTTAACATGTTTTACTCAACCAGACAACACTGCATCGCATTGATACATCGAGAAAGTGCATAACTAAGTTCTTTTTCTACCTCTACAAGGTCAGGTCAACTATAACATAATAGATAGTTACGTGCACAACCACAGACACCATCAAGTACATACATGCAATACATTTATTCATCATATGAATTTCAATAACAACTTTTCAGAATTAATATGCAACTATATCCTGGTGCTGTATTAATAGTTACAGGGTTAGTAACTGACCCGATACGGGATATACGGTTCTGTGGAAAACCATATGGGGCGAGACCGAAGGTATATCCCGTATTGGATCAGTTACTATCCCTGTGTAACAATTATATCACGCAGACTACCATCCTTCTCATCATTTACAATAAAAGTTTCCATTACAGACCCAATATTTAAAAATAAATGTCTCTGTTACAGACCCAATATATTCTAGTAACCTAATATAGGATCGATATATTAGGTCGCCACGTGACGCCAAAACATCCAGTGACAGAAGAGTATTTTGTAGTAGGCGTGATATATAAATATAATATTATGCAGTTTATCTACATGTAAGCCTTCTAGATTCAAGACAAATATGCTTATAAAATTAAAAGGTCGGTACATGTTAGATTACGCAGGAAGCCCTAATCAGTCTTTACTCAGTGTGCTGTTCAAATGATGAAATTCACATTTGCGAAAACTGAAATTTATATATCAATCGACTTGGCTGTATAGGGTATTCACAGAAATGTGGATTTTGAAAGAATGTTGAATATTGATAAATGTTTTTAAATAAACACAGTTTTGCCTGATAATCCAACATTTCTTGCTGACCGTTTATTATATATGTACATGTATATATGTCAATAGGAATGAAAGCAATTTCAATAATGATTTTCATATTAATTTTGCGTCTGTAATACCCTCTTTTGGGACGCAGTATTCTGGCTATTTTCAGACAGGACCCGGGATTCACTTTGGGCATGGCAAATGTAAAAAGTGGGGGAAAATATTTTCGCAAATATTGGCCTTATAATCGCATTTATTGGCTATGCGGAAGACGACAAGTAATCATTTTGCTTTGGAGCTGCGTATTTCACGTTTCCAATTTGACAAATAAAGATGATTACAGTCGATTTAAAGTTGAATGAGAACTGTTGTAAACATTTACATTTTTCCGAGGTAGATCAGGTTATTTACCGGTTGAAATGACTTTATAAATGTTATACATAAACAGATTGCTATCGTATCGCGCCGTGGCTCAGAGGTAAAGGCTATACTTTTTTATTGGTTGCAGCCACGAGTTCAAAACTGTCAAAATGCTTTTTTTTTGATGACATAACTATATAGTATTCAAAACTGCAATGCCTTTCCGACTATCAAGAATTATACCCTTCAAATTGTATAAATCTAAATTGATATCTTGTTTCGTGTACACAATAATGCGTATTATTGACGGCGCCGATCACGACGCCGTCAGTATTGAATACTGTTAAAAAATTGCACTGGTGTTGCGTAATCGATTTGGGAGAAGCTGGTATTATTAATCATTTTTTACTTTCTTTTTTAATCTTTTTTAAACAATCTGATATGTATTGTATGCATCCATTAAGTGATAAAAAATGTCAAAATATTTAAAATGAAAGTTTTTTACCGTTACTACAAAGCTTTGAAAATGTTTTCTGTATATATAATAGCTTCTCTAAAAACGGTTAGGCTACGCTCTTTTTATACGTTAGTTTCTAAACCTTACTACCCCAACTTCGCAAAAGTACCGAAAACGTTTTCGAAGCTTGTTTATGCCTATCTGAAAGTCAGTTGTTAAAAGAACAATAGGGTAAATTAAAAAATCAACGACAATTGATCTTATTTACTTCGTACAAGCCTATATAATGGAAAAACTGTAGTGACAATGACCAAACTATGCAAATAAGTCTTGCCTTATGAAAAACCATATTTTGTATTACGTTTATATACAACGCATTGGCGTTTTAACGGATTGCGAATAAAAACGCAATGGAGATAAAACATACTGACGGTTTAAATCGTAATTGATATAATTCTTTGAGCAGTTATTATTGAATTTTGCTTCGTGAATTCAGTTTCTTTCTAGCTGCGTAAAACAGTAGAAATGTTCGTTGTTTTTTATCTCCATTTTCTTTTATCATATACATGCAATATGCAATACTTGGAGAAGGAGATGGACTGTTTAGTGATATCAATCACTTCTAGCGACGAGGAGACATTGACGGCGAGTGAATGTAATGATGCGTGTTGAATTTATATGCTTGAATTGTTTAGAAATGATACAATAAAATAATGAAAAAATAAACAAAATAAAAGGATTTAAAATAATCAAAAGAAAAAAAAACATACAAAATATAGTTATAAAATGACATTACTAGGTTCGAACCAATGGTTAGAATGATGTTTTCTCAAAATCATCAGCACTAACCTTTCCGCTATTGAGGCATTTGCATTTATGTTTTTTCTGTCTTATCTATAACGGTTATCGGGTTTACCGATAAATACAGTTACGAATGGAAAGTAAGTATTGGCTTAATTTATATTTATCTTGAAGAATCCGAACAAAACCTATCGTGTACATTTATTCGCTATTAAAAAAGGAATAAATACTCGAAATTGCGAGGAAACCCCGTGCATTTTTTCAATGAGAAATCGCAAGGTTCGCAACTTTTACAATAAACTATGCTTGACGTTCTCAAAAATACGAGGACAGACCGACTTTATGCATCAATATCTCTGCGGAAAATGGGAATGGAACGCTTGGATTTCGCATACTGAGAGAAAATAGATGGGAGTAAATGATGGAATCTTTAAAAAGGTTCACTTTTGTGAAAAGAATGGATATGGATTTATCAAATGACGCGTTTTCTTTAAAAAATAGAAGACATTTCTAGCGATTTCTCGGCTCTTTGTGGTATACGGTGTGGTATCCAAATGGTTGTTATTTATTGCTTTGTGTGCATATATGTGATTAAATAGCTGTAAATGTTCGAAATTGTGTTTTTGAATTTTACTTCAATGTGATGCGAGACTCGCCCCTTAAAATATGGAGAGATGCAGGACCCGGTGGAAAAAATAGAAGCGACTCGGGGGAGAGGGTATTATGTATAGCCCCATATATGATGTCTTGTCAGTTTTCTTTGTGGCTGGACAGTCTAGTTATTTCATTATGTCGCGTAATGTTTAACATTGAATGGGTTGCCTGCATACATATTCAGGGTCATTACTGTTGTCATTTACAATGTCAGGTATTAAGCAATTCAGCACCACCCTGTACACTTTTATGAAGACATATATACAATTGAGATCCCACTTCCTATTCCCTCAACTCGTTTAGCCCTTTATATGGGCGAAATAAAGGCATCTTTTGACTTGCCGGTGACTGAACACGTATATAAATTTTTGACGTCAAAATATTTTTTTCAAGCGAATTTCACGAAATTACAGTAGATGATAGTTCAATTATTCATGTTATCATTATGGGTTTATTTTCTTATTAAATCGTTACCATGACAACATAGAACGCCAGTATTCTGAGCCCCCTAGTTGCAGTGGGTACCCAGCTTGAGGACGTTCCCAGTGATGTAGTCGAACAATTTCTTTTCCGAAACTTCTGTTTTCGGTTAGAAAACACATTTATCGTAATGTTTGTATCATTTTAAAATGTTTTTGTGTAGTATTGCGAAACAGGGACGCCATATATGGAACGTCTATCGCATTTTCAAGCGTCATCAACATGGTCGCTCAGTAACGTTCAACGGCCAATAGACAGAAAAAAACGACGGTG
This sequence comes from Lutraria lutraria, assembly GCA_964023205.1. Classification (NCBI taxonomy): domain Eukaryota; kingdom Metazoa; phylum Mollusca; class Bivalvia; order Venerida; family Mactridae; genus Lutraria; species Lutraria lutraria. The sequence continues at coordinate 24,770,756 of OZ026844.1, read as the reverse complement.
GCACTATATTTTTATTTTCTTAAAATGTTCCCGAATGCGAGTACTGTTGATTTCGTAAATAAAAAGGGTACCTAATCGATTTAGTTTTTTTGTTATTTTACGTTGAAGTGAAAATTTTCATGTGAAAATTGTAACGTTATTTGATGACGTCGCTTATGTTATTGATGGACATGTGTAGTATTAACAATTATTTTAGGTGCATCAACACACCTTTTATTAAATGGAGAATTTTAAACTTATAACAACAGTCACAACTAACGACAAAGTCGATGCTTCTATTTTTATTAGCTGATTGTAATATCCGTTGGATACCTTCTGATCTGGAACTGTAACCTGTACACATTTTTAAATGAAATGAGTCAAGTTCGAAAAAAAATATTCATGTTGTCAAATTGCAATCCATAGGCGCTGTAATACATTTTGATATACATTGTACATGTATGCATGTATTTATTATCACGAGGTATACACATTCTCAATCTAATAAAAACATAACTGCAAAAGTTCATAAAAACGAACATGCGATGTACATAAGGAATACATAATTATTATGATCTTACACACGTACGTACTGTCGCCTTTGGCCAACTATCATAAAAAATGTGTGTCGTAAAACACCGTCAATTTCAGTGCCCGAGTTTCCCTTAACAATAAATGGCAGAATTGTTTTCCGGCAAAAGTTATTTTAAGGCGATATATACTTCATGACCATAAAACAATGAATAGCAAATTTTCACTTCAACGTACGAAGAAGCGCTACTTGATCACGACAACAATTTCCGAAAATTGCTAGACAGATGTGTAGAAAAGAACATTAAGCTGAACAAAGACAAAATGCAACTCCATAAAACTGAAATGCAGTTTGTAGGACACTTGCTCACGGATAAAGGTGTAAAAGTCGATCCTGCGAAGGTTGAAGCTATCGTCAATATGCCGAAACCGACAGACAAGAAAGGAGTACAACGATTTCTCGGGTTTGTGAACTATTTAACAAAGTTTCTAGACAAGCTGAGCGAACTTTGTGAGCCATTAAGACAACTTACACACCGGGATGTAGAGTTTAAATGGACTGATGTTCACGATGAAGCGTTCGATACACTTAAGAAAGCTGTGTGTGATGCACCAGTGCTCCGATATTACGATCCAAAACTAGAAACGGTCATACAATGCGATTCTTCTGAATGTGGACTTGGTGGTGTTTTGCTACAGAATGGCAAACCAGTCGCATACGTAAGTCGTGCTCTTGCCAAACCGGAAGTGTCGTATGCTATGATTGAGAAAGAACTACTCAGTGTAGTATTCTGTTTCTCAAAATTCCATCATCTTGTGTATGGACGTCACGTGATAGTTGAAAATGACCACAGACCATTGGAAATAATAAGCAAGAAGGATCTGTACAAATCTCCGAAAAGGCTACAAAGAATGTTCCTAAAATTAGCAACATATGACTATGAAATTCGCTACAAAAAAGGAAAACACATGTACATTTCGGACACGCTTTCCAGAGCTTATCTGACAAAGGGAAATGCTACAAAATTTGAGGAAGTGTTATTGTCAGATTATGAAAAAGAAATCGAATCGATAAGTATGACGGACTACCTAGCAGTCTCTTCTGAAAGGCAGATCCGAATTAAGCAAGCTACAAGCGAAGACACGACTCTTCAAATGCTAATAGAATGCATTCAAAACGGTTGGAGAGAGGTAGTGCCTAGACAGGTTTCACCATATTTTTCTGTGCGAGACGAATTATCAGTAGATAATGGGATCATATTTCGCGGTGATAGATGTGTTATACCCACAAGTATGCGCAGTGAAATATTAGAACAACTTCATTCACATATTGGAGTTGAGGGTTGTTTAAAAAGGGCTAGATCGTGTGTATATTGGCCAAATATAACAACTCAGATTAAAGACTACATTAGCAAATGTGACACTTGTCAATCATTGGAAAGAAAACAATGCAAAGAACCATTGATTAGCCATGAAGTACCAGACAGACCATGGGCGAAAGTTGGTACGGATGTTTTCACATTCAACGATAACAATTATTTGGTGACAGTTGACTATTTCAGCAATTTCTTTGAAGTAGATCGTTTATATGAAACAACATCAAAAGAAATCATTGGCAAATTGAAACAACATTTCGCCAGACACGGAATACCGGAACGTGTTATTTCAGACAATGCTAGTGTGTACAAATCTCAAAAATTCAAATCGTTTGCTAGTAAATGAGACTTTACACACATTACATCATCAGCAAGGTACCCGCAGTCAAATGGCAAAGCTGAAAATGCCGTAAAGACAGCTAAACGCATCTTGAAAAAAGCGAAGCATTCTCATACGGACCCTATGCTTGCGCTGTTAAATTTCCGCAATACTCCTCAGCAATCGACAGATTACAGTCCAGTTCAACAACTGATGAACAGGAAGACTCGTACATTGCTTCCAGAACGATCGTCGCAGCTACAGCCTAGCATACCGTCAAATGTAAAAGAAAATCTTGACAAAAGCAAACGTCGCCAAGCTCGGTACAATAGAAATGCGAGGCCGTTACCCCAGTTACATAAAGGATATACTGTGCGTATACAACCTCAAGAGCGGAATAAAACTTGGGAGAAGGGAACAGTCGTAGAGAAACCGTACACTCGTTCTTACAATGTACGCAAGGAGAACGGAACCATCTTGAATAGAAACAGAAAACATCTCCGAAGAACGAACGATAGATATGTTGATCAAAGGGAAGAAACTGTAGACATAGGTCCGAATTTAAGAAATAGTGAGTTACCGCGCACAAACAGTGATAGTGTTCAGGAGCCAAATATTAGCTCGCCACCAACTGGAGAACAAGCTACTCGAAGTCAGGACGTGTCATGAGTGCGCAAACCAGAACGATACAAGGACTATGTCATGTGATGTATATAATATTGTAATATTCGCAGATATATAAACAAAGCTTGAAGACTGTGTGAGACTGAATGAAACTATAGAGACATAGTTTTGTGTTATGATAATTTGATATTTGACTTGTTTATGACTCTACTTAATACTTTAAGTTTTTATCTTCTTTTCCGTAAAAGAGAAAAGATGTAACAGTACTTGGTAACGCCCCTTAAACCTTCCCATGATGCTTAACATACTGACTCCGTAGATAATATATGCTCATATTACTATTAGTCTATGGTAGTTGTATGCTTGATGCGTGGATGTATGTGCTACAATAAATAAAGCTTATTATAATCAGCTATTATAATATTGTTGGTTATGTTATACCATACATAAACACTACCTGATGCGCATATACTTTAATTATATCCAGTAATGCAATAAAATGGTCAAACTTACCGAAAACTTATCCATTTTTGCACAAAAATATCACATTTAGTCCGCCATCTTACTAACTCTCTCAAAAGCGTCGCTTAAACATCAACTTTCGCTACATTAGGTTGCGCCCCCTGATAGTTGAATGGGGTAAAATTAATGTGTAAGTCGAATTCTGGGCTCTTCTTGTGCATGCCCGCCCTCAAGATGTTTTGACATGGATTTGTTCACTTTCCATGGAAAAGACACGGCCCTGGTGATATAAATAAGAAACCATTTTATACATAGGTACGTGTATCATAAATAGTTCAAATAGACTGATTCCCATTCCATGTTGCAGTCAAGGACTTATATACATACATGTATGTATATAAGTCCTTGTTGCAGGCAACAGGAGAATTTGATAGTGTTCAGTCTTACCGACAATTATGACAATCTTTGATGAAGATTTCTTATCTTTGAGTTCATTTATAATCGTTAGGTTCATTGTGTGTCCCGGAAGTAGTACGAATATGATTTTGATTAGTAAATAACAAATAAAAATAATGCAATATGTTTGTAAACAATATTTAATTAACTGTGTAGACAAAAATGAACAGTGAATTAGATTTACAGTACGATCGTCTTCTTGGTGAAGGGTCGTATGGAAAAGTATTTTTGGTGAAACAGCAGGATGGACAACAGGTTTACAAATTTCTACAGAAATCTTCCAAAATTTAGACTCGATAATTCGAGATAAACAAATGGTTTTAGATGGCTGAATCGCTCTTTACTTACTGCATTATTATGTATAAGTTGTTTTGGCTGGAAAATAGATCTGATTTAACTCTGTCCCAGTGATAACAGTTGTGGGTTTTCTATACAGGTGGCACTGGATAACGTTGTAGCTAAATTTAGAATGGAAACTGAACAAAGAGAAAAAATCACTGACATGAACCAAATAGTGAAATTTATATGTACACAACTCCTTTACAAATGCCAATAGTCAAATGCTCAAAATCTGTACTAATCTAGTGCCCACAATCAATAAATAAAATGCAGTCAGCTTTCTTTCCTCGAATGATCTAAATAACAGTGTACAAGACACGTAGTTCTAAACCTCTGAAGGTCACATGGCGTCATAATGTAGTAGTGATATCATTACGCTGGGTTAAACTCCAAACAATAATTTCAACACAGAACCATTTTATTAATATTATGGAAGTGGCATAAAAACAAGCACCATTAATATTTAATGTATTTTTTAATACAAAACTAATTTTAATGCATACTTTTCCTCAAAATGACGTTTTAACTCTGTTGACAATGGTAAGTTGTGCATGATGAGTGTATATTACGGATATTATAAGATGCACCGCTATTTGGATTTATAACACCGGTAAACAGGGTACTGACTATATATGTTTTAGGGAATGTGTTTGCCTTTAATAATAATTGAAGTCTCTTTTGGGTAAAAAATTCTTGCCTTAAGGACATATCCGGTAGTTGCTATTGCGCAACGTATTGTGCATCCGTGACAATGAAAACGTATTGAGAGAATTTTTTAAAACTTTGCACGATCATAGCATATATATAATAACAGAAACATTTTAATCGAAAAGAAACTTGGGGTCGCGGTGCTTGCTTCTGAGTTATCTGCCCTTGTTTATGATGTTTTGGCTTAATTTATGTCATGTCAAGGGCAGATCACTCATACATAAATCTTAAAGGGCAACGCAACCCTAATTATGAATTAATCTCATTTAAATAATTATTTATTATTATTCTGAAAATAAAAAATCATTTAAGCGTCAAATTACGCACATTGAAGATATTTTACGAAAATATCGTAGAAACTTGGCTATCTGAAAGAGTACAGGGCGCCGCCATTTTACCCATTTACAATCGAATTACATGTGTGTGTGACGTCGTATTTCACAAACATGGATATGGCGGATAAGCAGTAGCGAAAGAGAATGGTTGATTATTATAGATATCGCCTTTAATTGTGAGGAATAAGCTTAGGAAATCACGCATTTGTATTTTAGAATCACAGCCAACATATTCTTCCACGTTATCCACCAAAACACAATTTTCACAGCCACAGAATTCTTCAATAGAATCAAAGCTTAATTTTCCATTCGACACTTTGTAAATCCATTTCTATAGTGACATAAACTAATACTAACATTATTTTTATATTTATGAATTGCGTGAAAAATACTGACGTGAAAACTTAATTATAGCAGGGATGTAGTATAACATCCCTGCATGATTAAAGTAATATTTCATTTATAAGAATTAAGATCAAACACTACGAAGTACGACAAACATTATAATTGGTTGTATTTTCTTACACCATTTCCATCGTAAATCTATCTATATACAAACATGTAAAAGTTAATTTACAGATTAAAATATCACTGAAGATTATTATAATTATCACATCTATACAAAGTGGTGTGCGAACGCACAGTTATATTGTTTGTTGAGTTGGGAGTTAAACAGTATTGCACATTTAATTGTGGGGTAATATATATAGCATCATTGGTGTGATTTGCGGGAAAGCACGGACAATCTGGAAATTTGCCATTATTTTCGGAAAAGTAGAATATGATATACGTAAATGCTTAATAATCATATAACAAGCATAAAAGCTAAAAGCATGTGTAGTTACTTCTTAAACTTTTGCTTAAATTACCTTTCAGACTGTCAATCCATAATCACTACACATTTATTTTCCACCTTCAGTACGCTCACTTTAAAAATCAATATCTCCCACACTGATGAAAAATTACGTCACAAGACAGCAAAAACCAGACATAATATTGCATCATAGACTTCTTACACTTCTGTTGAAAAATAATGTTCTAGGTCATAGTTCTAATTGATCAACCAATGAAAAGCGGATAATCAGTTGATCACACGACCACACACGGTTTTGCCATATTACACATGTTTGTCGGTGTTTCTTTTTGAAGTCAGCTGTCTCCACATATCATTGTTCTGTGCATATTTCGGTGTCATAAAACTTGCTGAGACAGGGTGATGTGTAATTTACCGCTTATCTGATTGTTAATTGAAGTTTAATGTGAAATTGGAGTAATAGTAGCAAACTGGGACCTTGGTTATTGTTTTAGGTACGTGACATAGACTAAATAAACAAGTAGTGTCATGCAGTTGTCTATAATTTGAAAGAATTATTAAATCATTATCAGATATTTTACATTATCAGTTAAATGATTGAAGAATTACATATAAAACTCATACTTAGTTTTATTTTGATCTCATGAAATGTTTCTGTTAATTATTAATTTTCCATTATGAAATATCACTAACAATCGTATTTTCATCTTTTTTCCTTATTATACAGACAAAATAATTGCACCATAATTATTTGTTCAAACATCATAATATACAATGCGTTCATGCACATTTGAACAATCAATAATTATTACGTCGGTATGACATAAAAAAAATATATAATTTCGAAATTAACTGAAGTTTGTCACACCACCAATCACATCTTTTTTGTATAAATTCAAAAGGAATAGCAATGTTAAATTGTTTGTACCGAACGGCTAGTAACCATTAATTTGGATAAGTGTAAAAAATATTGTCATTTATAATATATACTATACAATATCTTTTAAGGCCGTATCTTTTATAATAGTGCTCATAGAACGGGTATACTGGCTTTTACACGTTGTGAAATATAAGACGTCACGATATGTGCCTATTCTTTCAAAATGGCGGCGCACTAGGAGATTCGCTCAATCACTAAATGACAATATTAAATCACCAATATTTTTGTTAAATGGTGGATTTTTAAAAAAAAAATGCAGGAATCATCATAACTTTAATAATTCTACACGACTAAGTGCTTGAAAAGTCAACATTGCGTTGCCCTTTAAATACCATATTTGTAGTTTTGGTTTATGTTTTTCATTTTATTCTTGGTCAAACTACAAAATTTCTTGCAATTCCATTAAATATTTCTATTAGCTTTTTTCAGTTGAAGTTAACAGACTGACAATTTTTCAAAATTAAATCAAGTTTTAGGAAAATTGGCATTGGTTATGGTAAAGAAGAAACAAATACAAAAACACTCATTAGCAGTTCTTGAAATTTTGGGCGATTGCATGAAAAGAAGTCGGCTACTTAAAAAGGAAAATAAATAGGACCTTATTTCCTACATTCTGAATTATCTGCCCTTGAATTGACCTAAAATGAGCCTAAATGTAACATTCTAGGGCAGATAACTCAAAAACAAGCACCGCAACCTTCAATTTTGTTTATCTTAAAATGTTTCTATTATCATATGCTATGATCGTGCAAAGTTTTTAAAAAATCTCTATACATTTTTATTTTGCCTATATGCCTAATGCAGCCTATGTGTAAAATTGTGGAAACTGTCAGATATGTCCTTAAACCAATTTAGGTAATTAAGTTTCAAGGAGTAAGTTGGAATATGCATGGTTTCAAAGATATTTTCACAGGGGAAGCGCCCTTTACATGCTTTTAATTTAAAGGTATCAGGCTTGGATGTCAGGTCAAATCAAGTTTCACCTATTTATAGATTTAAAAACTAAACGATAATTATATACTAAAATAAACCCACTGTGATTTTGAACAAATATTACATTTGGTTGGTCTTCTATAAACCAATATTGCACGTAATTTACAAATTTTTGAACAACGATAACTACTCTGTATATAAGTACATGTATATATCTTACAACAAATAGCCTTAAAATGACTACATTTGTGTAAATATATATATATAATGCAGGAACTGTGCCTCAGTTTTTTTTATAATGTCCTCCGTTCGTTTGATACTTGATTTTAAAGAAATTCCATACCCAGAACCCCGCTGTTTATTACGTAATACGCCATAGATAAAAAATGAAAACAAGTATCAAAATTCTGAGGCACAGTTCCCTAGATTAACATTTCCTCTACAAATACCGAAAACCGCTTTGAAATCCGTCATCAAATAAGACGGAAATGTTAATTTGAAGATGATACCTACTGTGTTTTTTAAGCTGAGCAGTTAATGATTTAAGTGTCGGATCATTATCGTCTCATGAAATCAACGAATTTGACGCATCCCATTCAAGTTTGATAGCCAATCAAAATCGCTTATGTTTACGGTTCAATAGTTTAAACCATGCCCAGGTTTGATGTCTAGTAAGAGATTTTATAACAAATTTTTGTCATTAATGAATTAATAGTATCATATCGTACCAATACAATGCACAACACGTTAGAGATGTTTATCGCTGATAAGGAAAAGTCGATAAAGGGGTGCAGTATTTAACGCAATAAAACACCATTTTTTAGCGTTCGGTTAGAATTTTTTCTTGCTTGGTATTAAAGTATGATATTTGATCTTTGTAAATAACGTAAAATATTAGTTTACGTTATTTTAGCGATTTTAGCCAATCCTGATATGTTAAGTTAATTTCCACTTAGTCCAACTAATTAGACTGTTTGTGATCGTGATGGTGAGACACTTAATTGATTTGGCCCTGTCCTGCACAGTCCAACAAAGATTTGCATATTTGTACAGGGCTCTCCTTTGACCCGAGGTCCCGGGTTTTGACGCACGGAAATTTCAAAAGACGCTTTTTTGATCCGAGATGTAATTACTCCATGCGTAATCTTTGACAAATGAATTTCAACGCCTCCAACCGATCGGTTTTTAAATGTTCCATTATTTTCAAAATTTGGTCCAAAGTGGCTACGTACTTGCAAAATGTCACTCTGTTTGCACCATTCTCAATACCCCCATAAACACACCAAGAAAGCCATTAGGGACTTCAAACATTGTTCCGCAGGTTACATACTGTCGTTTTTTTCATTTGATCATTTCGGTTTAATCAAAGACGGTGAATCGTTTTAGAAGTCGGTATCAAAGAAAATTTGGTTACAGCAAAAGGACGCCAACATTCTAAGGTCCAATTTTGGAGATAAATTTAGTTTTCGTTATTGTTCGCCTTTTCGACTCTGTAAATAACCCGGTCGTGTAACATTGTGCCCAACTGGGGTGAATATTGTTTGTATGTTTTACACGTATGTATTTGTAAGAAATGTATTTTTATTTTCTCACATGTTTAGCATTGTAAACAAACTGTGCATAACTTTAAATTCAGTACAATGATATATTGACAGCGTAAAATTATTTGTGCAAAAGGTTTTGGGGTGAAATTAAGATAGACTGGTTCTATGTAAAATACGCATTTTTCTGCTCCGAAAATCATGGTATGAAGATTAATCTACACTATTTATAGAATCAGTCGCTGATCTATAAATAGTGTATTTTAATTACAGATTACTGTTACTCAATTTATATTTCCGACGACTGGGAAAAAACGCAGCGCTTATAGAGCGATATACGTAAGCAAATGGTTTAATGAGTACAATGCGTTCTCTGATAAAGAATATGCATGATTACGTGAGTACATGTGTTATCTGGAGCACTGCTGACTCTTGAGAATTTGTACCAAAAGGTCAATTTTTCTATTACATTAGTAAGAAATTTTGTTGTCTTTCCTGATTTCAGATTATTATCAGCCACTGGTCATTTTTTACCCTCAACTTTCGACGACTAATCACAGTGAGCACCTGCCATGCCTACTGAAGTAGATACTAAGTTTAGTTTACTGAGAATTCAATGTTAATGTTGCTTACTTTTTGTTTACAGTTTGCTGTTAAAGAGATAGATCTAACGAAGTGTGATGAAAGTGGCAGAGATCAAGCTCATGGTGAAGCGAATCTTCTGTCGAGGTTAAAACAGGACAACATCTTACTGTATGTAGAATCAGTCATCTGTGATGATTGTCTGTATATTGTCACTGAATACTGTGAGGGCGGTGATCTCGAGGACTATTTACAATCTGTTTCAAAGCAAAAAGAGACTATACCAGAAGCACTTGTATCAGATTGGATTCTTCAGTTAGGAGAAGCACTTAATGTATGTAAATGTAATATACATTTGTACTAAGCATTAGAAATAATTCGTTTTTCATGATATTATATTTTGCAACAAGTTACAATAAAGCATGTAATCATATTGTTGCATGTGTAGCACTCAGGTCAATTGATATTGATGCATTGTTGTGTTTCAGTTTAATGTACAAATTCAACAGTTTGGACATACAGTCAAACCTGTGAACAAAGTGCCTTCTGAGGGAAAGACATCATGTGGCCTTTATTGACAGGTGGCCTTTAATCTGAGGTCATTTTGTTGTGAATAATACATGTCCGTTTGTAAAAGAATGGCCTTAATCCACATAGTGGTCTTAATTTGCAGGTGGCCACTAACACAGGTTTGATTGTATATAAATCACATGGCCCTTTTTAGCTCACCTGACTTTTAGGATCGATGAATGTCCGGCGTACGTTGTCCGTCCACAATTAGTTTGTTTACACTCTAGCATCCACAGCTCTTAACGAATCGTGATCAATCTTGGTCACAATGTATATGGCCACAATATCTCGGCTAAGTTCGATTATGGGCAAAATCGGACAATAACTTCTAGAGTTATGGGCCCTTGACTTAGAAAATTTGCTATATTTAGCTTGTTTACACTCTAGCGCCTTCATTTATTCACCTATCCTAATCATATTTTCAGTAAATGTGTATAATTAAAAGATCTTGGACAAGTTCAATTATGGGTGGAATCGGATCAGAACTTCAAGAGTTATGGGCCCTTGACTTTGAAAATTTGCCATATTTGAGTTTGTTTACACTCTAGCTCATTCATTTATTCACCAATCCTAATCATATTTTCAGTAAATATGTATAACCAAAAGATCTTGGACAAGTTCGATTATGGGCAGAATCAGACCAGAACTTCAAGAGTTATGGGCCCTTGACTTTGAAAATTTGCTATATTTTAGCTTGTTTACACTCTAGCGCCTTCGATCATTTATTATTATTTATTATTTACAATGAATGTGTATGACCTTACGGTCTTGGACAAGTTCAATTATGGGTGGAATCGGACCACAATTTCAAGAGTTATGGGCCCTTGGATTAGAAAATTTGCTACGTTTTAGCTTGTTTAACAGTAGGGCTGTCCCGATATGGCTGCGTACCGGTACGTACCGGTACAGTGCTGAACAATATGCGTATCGTATCGGAAGGTCCCGTATGGGCTGTATCGCGGTTTTTTATTTTATGTTAAAAGATCTCTTAGAATGTTGAACAACTGAAATAGATTTGCGAATTTACTCTCATATCATTGTCAACAATGCTTACGCAACTAATATCAGGGATTCCATACACTATTTATAGACATTAGCAGCGTCAGGTAAAGCTAGACAACGAATTTGATTCGAATATTCAGATTTTGTCAAGTAGGTATTGACTTATAAATTGTATTACGCCACCATGATGTGATGCTACATAAAAATATGGCAGCATTTTGTTTTGCCGATTAATGAAACAAAGAAGCACGTAGTTGTCTATTAGAAGTGTCAACGCGATGTCAGGTATAGTGGTGGGACTAGCAACCTTAGAACACATATGTCTCGTCATCATAAGTTGAAGGTTTCAGAAGTTCATTAATTAAGTATTGTTAATAAATTTGACAATCATAACCCTGATTCTTTAAACAATTTTATATGGCTAGGCTCTATTCTTGATAATTATATAAGGTCATTTATGGGACAGAGATTAAAACTAATATTTATCATAATTATTTAATTTCCGCAATATCAACAAACATAATATGTGAATCAAATTGATGACTTTAAGTACAAGACAAATTTAGTTTTACAACTTTTTAACAGTTAATTAGGACTTTCTAGCACCAAACCAGTGTGCAGAGTTCCCAAAAAACACTAATATTACAACGTTTTTCATTACTTTGAAATATTTTTATATCGTATCGTTGATATCGCATATCGCTAGTAACGTATCGCAATACGTATCGTATCGGCTGAGATCTGTATCGGGACAGCCCTATTTAACAGTATTATACCTTCATCTCAAAATCTACGTAAAAATGGATTATACGAGATGGAAACTATATTACCTGGTCATTAATTTTAGTGCCTTTGTTCTCAGGTGAGTGATCAAGGGCCATCTTGGCCCTCTTGTTATGTTTGATATAATGCTGTGGTCACACTATTCATGTTTGCTATTCTATGCTACACTTGTAACCACTGCCAGATTGAAATTATTTTGTGCAAAGACTAGTTGTGGTTGAGTTTGTTTTATAATAATACTATTCATGTTATTAAATTATTTGCTCCCATTACTGATATATACAATTATTATACCTCAATTTTATTTACAATGCAAATCTTCCATAGGCCAACGTGACATAAGTACTGTCTGAGCCAACGGGAAAAATTTTACTGTCTGAAAATTTTTTAAATACTGTCGCCCGCTACCATAGGTACGGAATGTTCGAATATTATACTGTACATTCACACATGCGCAGTATCTATTTTCGATGTAAACAGACGTTGAAATCAATAATGGTTTGAATTTTTTTTTGGTATAATAAAATAAATATTACATGTCTGGGGGGGGGGGGGGGGTGACAGTAAATTGTCAACTTTCGAAAATACTGTTAACCTCGGCTTTGCTTCGGTTAACAGTATTTCCTCAAGTTGACAAATTTACAGTCACGCTGTCAGACATAAATATCTGCAGTAGACAATTCAACAAAATCTGTAACAGTATCACCAATTTGTTGTGGCCTAAATTATTGAATTATCAAATTTCAAAATTAAGAAATTAATATGTTGTTTTTTAGCTCACCTGGCACAGAGTGCCAAGGTGAGCTTTTAGGATCGAGCTATGTCTGTTGTCCGTCGTCAACAATTTCTTTAAACAACATCTCCTCCTAAACCACTGGGTCAATTTCAACAAAATTTCACAGGTGTGTTCCTTGCTTGAAGCTCTACCAAAGTTGTTCAAAGAATTCCATTCCATGCAGAATTCTGGTTGCCATAGCAACCAGAAGTATTTTTTTTGAAGATCTTCAAAAATCTTCTTCTCTGAAACCACTAGGCCTAGAGCTTAGATATTTGGTATGTAGCATTGTCTAGTGGACCTCTACCAGGTTTGTTCAAATTATGGCCCCGGGCCCATCCCAGGGTTTAATCTATTTTATATAGGAAAATAAAAAAAATCTTCTTCTCTGAAACGACTTGGCCTAGAGCTTAGATATTTGGTATGTAGCATATGGCCCCGCCCCAGGGGTCACTTGATTTATATAGATTTATATAGGAAAATTAAAAAAATCTTCTCTGAAACCAGAGGATCTGGCGCTTTGATATTTAGTGTGTAGCATTGCCTAGTGGACCTCTACCAAGTTTGTTCAAATTATTGCCCTAGGGCCTCACTTGATTTATATAGACTTATATAGGAACATTTAAAAAATCATCTTGTCCAAAACTACAAGGCCTAGAGCTTCAATATTTTGTATGTGGCATTGTCTAGTGGACCTCTACCAGGTTTGTTCAAATTATGGCCCCGGGGTCAAAATTGGCCCCACCCCAGGGTTTACTCTATTTTATATAGGAAAATTAAAACAATCTTCTTGTCCAAAACCACAAGGCCTAGAGCTAAGATATTTGGTATGTTTCATTGTCTAGCAGACCTCTATTAAGTTAGTTCTAATTATGGTTGGGGGGGGGGGGGGGGGGTCAAAATCGGCTCTGCCCCAGGGTCACTAGATTTATATAGGCTCATATTGGAAAACTTAAAAAATCTTCTTGTCCAAAACCTCGAGGCCTAGGGCTTAGATATTTCGGATGTAGCATTTTCTTGTTGAACTCTACCAAGTTTGTTCAAATCATGGCCCCATGGTCAATATTGGCCCAGCCCCGGAGGTCAGTTTATTGCAACACCTATTTAAAGAGTTTTGGTAGATAATTCTTTACCATGTGAAATAACCTTTCCTGGATTAAATTATCCCTTAGTGTTACAATGCTCAGGTGAGCGATATAGGGCCATCATGGCCCTCTTGTGTTGTTGTTGTTTTTTAGCAAATTGGCTGTTTTGTTTTCAATGTATCTCACTGTCTGTTCTTCTTTTTGTTTGCATGAAAATAACAGTACTTGCATGATCAAAAGATTCTACACAGAGACATGAAGACAAAAAACATTTTCTTGAAAGAGGATCTGACTGTGAAACTGGGAGATTTAGGAATAGCTAAGTATGGCTGATGCTACAAAATGCTGAACCATCTTGCTTAATTCTGTCTTTTATAGGTGTGATTGGTGGTCCAGTGGTAACTGGCTGGACTACTGAATGAAAGGTCGTTGGTTTGATTCTCGGCTCCGCCTTTCGAATTTCTCAGGGATGCTTTTTCAGTGTCTCCATCTCATCTACTGAGCCAATTACTGTGTCTAGAAAATCACAGGAAAAGGGGCATCTTGCCAAGGCATGTATCTGTATTTTACACTGGGCATGATAAAGAACCAGGAAAAACTATTTGAAAAGAGTAGGGAGCTAAATCATATCTCCCCTCTTTCTGTGTCGGCTCTGAAATGACCATAGCTGTTGAATGGGTCATTAAACAACAGATTATTAAACTGTCTGTTATATTGTTTAGAACTGTGCCTTTTATTTAATTTTAACAATGTCTATATATGATTGAATGTATTTACTCTCTTAACTTCAGCATATGCTTTCATAATATGATCTTGAATTAAACCAGCAGTTGTCAATTCATCTAGTATTGACAACTTCTATTCCATATTTTCCAAAATGTTGTGTTACAGTTGATACAACAAGAAGTGTTTTTACTATTGATATATTTTGTCCACACAGCTGTAGAAGTGATTCCAGCATGCTCTCCCCTGGTTTCTGACCTGTTCACTTACTTTTCAGGGTATTAGATTTAAATCAGAGCAAAGCTGACACATTCATAGGTACACCATCTTATATGAGTCCTGAATTATTCTCAGGCCAGTCTTACAATCACAAGGTATGTTTTCTGTCATAAATTATAAACTATTTCTTCTGAATTACTGGCAATTTTTATCCAAAAGCATGTGATAGGTAGGGCTGGGTATTGCTCTGACATTTTTGATATGACATGTATTGCGATACGTACAAACTATACGCAATACGTACTGCCGATGTAAAACAATAAGAGTTTGACATTGGGATGTATCTTAATGATGTTGGAGAATGAGAGACCGATAAATCAGTTTACATGTTTTTCGTTACACCAGAGCTTGCCACTTCAACCCTGCAGATGTTGCAAATGGCCTTTTTATTGTCTGTCCGTTTGTATGAGGTTAAGATGATTTGACAGTTTCATCCAGCATTAACACTGTTTACTAGAACACTTTAATACTTATACAGTTGTTGCCTATGACCATTCTCAATCTGCCCAAGTCAACCAACCTCACATTGACATTGACATTGACTTAATTTGGAGTTAAAATGATTCTGTATCAGGTTGAGTAGGTATTACCGTTTCGCCTAGCACCAACACTGCTTACTAGAACATTTGAATACAAAATGTACTTATAAATACAGTTGTTGACTATGACAATTCTCAATCCATCCGTATCAACCAACCTCACTTTGACCTTGTCCTTGTTCAAATGGGCTATTTCTTGATAAGCATGCCACCGGGGGCATATTCGTTTATTAAACGCAACGTCTTATTTTACTGTAAAATTAGCTCTATGTAACTGTGTATTTTAGAGTGCTAATAAAGTTTTATGTCTTTGAAAATTTATCTTTATTGAAACCAACTTCTTCTGTTGGCACAAGTTAAGTGTCTTATCGTAGTTATGTCCTATTTTTGCAATTCTGCATGAAAACATGTAATTGTTATAGTTTGTTGATAGTGTCTATAATTTATATTTGTTATATTTTTAGACTGATATTTGGGGGCTGGGATGCTGTGCATATGAAATGATGACTTTAAAGAGAGCTTTTCAAGGCAAAGCACTGTGGACTTTGATTAGAGAAATAAAAAACGGAAAAGTTTTAGAACTACCTGATACATTTAGTCTTGATATACGAACCCTTGTTCAAGAAATGATGTCACAAAAACCTGATGATAGACCAAGCGCACGAGATATCGTACAGGATGATCTGTTACTTTATCACAGGGTATGGTTTTTACTTGAAAGTTGATTGTGCAGACTAAGTTTTGATGAGAAAATAGGGGTGATTGTGAACAACACAGGTTCATTGGTCTTGATAAATGAGCATATGTGCTGTATGTGTGAAGAACCAGAATTCTGTCATTTTAAGATTCTTGAGAAGGACAATTAGCCTGGATTTGTCATATTGTTCTGTATTAATGCAGTTGTGTGAATTTTCTCAAAAACTATGAATCATTTCAATCTGAAACTTGAATAAGTACAATGTACAGGAATAATTGTTCGTATCATATACCATCCCTTGAATGGGCTATGCTTCAATTATTTTTAAATCATTTTTAATATTTTAAAGGTATGTGAAATTGAAGTTTATAAATAAGCATATTAACTGAATTATTTCTCTTTTTTTTTCGTGAAAATTTACAGTTTAATTGACATTAGGCTTGCTGTTAAATGTTCAAGAGTAACTGAGAAATCTATGATATAATTTTCAGGATATTGTAAAGAATTATCATGGAGATCACCATTAGTATCTTTGTGTCTAAATTTTGTGTTCAATGTTTTAACCACAGGGTGCTGCTCACTCCTTAGTTGCGTCATTACCTCAACCAAAGGAACATGTTCAAGAAAAACAGAAATCAAGAAGTACACGAAATAAGACTGGTTCTGGTTCTGGTTCATTGAGAAATGTGCTTCAACAAATGAACCAGTCTCAGGATGAGAAATACAGGGACTCTATTGCTCATATTTGTGAGAAGATTAATACTCTACGTATGACGCAGACAGGTAAAAACCATGCTGATTATGATGAAGAGGAATGCAATACATTTGTTTATAAAGGTGATAGTGATGAGGAACTGGAACCTGAAGGTACGATTCTAAATAACAGTTTAATGAAACAGTACACAGTACAATTGAATACATTTGTGTTCAAGGGTGAAGGTATTTTAAACAAAGGCAGCGATTCAAAGAAAGAATCATCAGGAAAAGGTGCAAATGATGAATCTGAACGTGATAATGTAGATAGTGATGAGGACGAACTTGTGAATAGAACGTTGTTGAAACAATATTCACAGACATTAGAAGATGAGGATGAAAATAGTACAGAGGATGAAAGTGATTTTAGTGATAAAGTTATGAATGAACTTGAAAAGAATGATTATGAAGTTGATGACTCAGGTGTGGCGGAAGACAGTTTTGATGAAACCATAGTTAATGTTAGTAAATATCAATATAAAGGATTAAAAGATACATTTGCATTACGACGTGATAAGAACTGGAAGAAACACAGTAATGATTCGAGAGATTTGTTTCAACCACTGGATGAAAATAGCAGTCCTAGTAAAAGTGTCAAAAGGAGTGATAGTGACAGTAGTGTTAAATCTCCACCAAAATCCAAATCCTTGTCATTATCTGCTTC
Source organism: Lutraria lutraria (assembly GCA_964023205.1). Classification (NCBI taxonomy): domain Eukaryota; kingdom Metazoa; phylum Mollusca; class Bivalvia; order Venerida; family Mactridae; genus Lutraria; species Lutraria lutraria. The sequence continues at coordinate 24,752,947 of OZ026844.1, read as the reverse complement.
ATTTTCTGGTGCTAGTTCAACAGTTGGATCACATCAGAAAATAAGTGATCCAAGATTGAATCAATCTCTAAGATCTGATGATGGGCAGCAAAAAGTAAAAAATAGAATGAGAACTTGTGATAGAATCGAACAGTCTGCAAAGATTAGGCAAACATCTGACCAGAAGGCAAGAACTACTACAAGTGCAAATAGAACTAAATCTCCCAAAAAAGCATTTATTCAAACAGATCCTAAGAATAGTGATGATTATGTAGAGGAACCGGTTTTCAATGTTAAAGATGTGATATCACATTTACGTGAGAATATCACCCCATTTTCTTCCATTGATTCACAATCTGAGGTTATATCTCCACAGAGATCTGATGATGTTCATGCAAGGGTAGGTAACTGTGTATTCATTTATATTAAATGACTTGATGTGTTGGAATATATTGTTGATTGGGAATGGGCCTGGCATCAATCACTTCATGTTTTATTTATTTCTGTACTAAAGCAAACATTTGGACAAATATTTTGGTTTTTTCAGTTAAATTGAAAATGTTAAGCCCGTGCCTTTAATGCTTAATATAAAAGTTTTCTGTAGTTTTTTTTAGCTCACCTGATTCATCATCAGGTGAGCTTTTAGGATCGATGAATGTCCGTCGTCCGTCCACAATTAGTTTGTTTACACTCTAGCATCCACAGCTCTTAACGAATCGTGACCAATCATGGTCACAATGTATATGGCCACAATGTCTTGGCTAAGTTTGATTATGGTCAAAATCGGACAATAACTTCAAGAGTTATGGGCCCTTGACTTTGAAAATTTGCTATATTTAGCTTGTTTACACTCTAGCGCCTTCATTTATTCACCAATCCTAATCATATTTTCAGTAAATGTATATAGCTTAAAGGTCTTGGACAAGTTTGATTATGGGCAGAATCAGAGCAGAACTTCAAGAGTTATGGGCCCTTGACTTTGAAAATTTGCTATATTTTAGCTTGTTTACACTCTAGCGCCTTCATTTATTCACTGATCCTAATCATATTTTCAATGAATGTATATGACCTTACGGTCTTGGACAAGTTAAGTTATGGGTGGCATCGGACCACAACTTCAAGAGTTATGGGCCCTTGGATTAGAAAATTTGCTACATTTTAGCTTGTTTAACAGTATTATACCTTCATTGTTGGTTTTGATCTCAAAATCTACGTAAAAATGGGTTATACGAGATGAAAACTATATTACCTGGTCATTGATTATTGGCCTTTGTTCTCAGGTGAGCGATAAAGGGCCAATGTGGCCCTCTTGTTGTGAAACTTGTGAGTTATTTTTAGTGACTATTGTCTTTGTTTAAATTATAAACATTATTAAAATCAAGCTGTCAACTACCTGATGTATTGAAATGATGGATTATCAAATTAGTTAGTCATAGTGAATTATTTATAAGGTTTTGAAGGGTTTTTTATCACTGACCAGTATATTCACTGTGAGCGTAATAAAAGTGACATGTAGGCTTACTGTTTGAAGGTATAAATTTCCACCTTTCCAGGTAAATATCTTTGTACATGTACATGTATAACTATAAAGTATGTATACTTTTGTAATACATGTAATATTTTTCTTTATCATTTAATGTATGCTTCTGATTACATTGTCATTGTATTGTTGTAGTCCACTTCACCTAGTAAAGTAAAGAAGAAAATTAATTATCTCAAGAAACAATCTGAAGGTTTGTATTTTATAGATAAACTATTAGGAAATCATGCATGGCTTGAACTTAAAGATTGTTTAGATAGCATCATTTATAATAAATATGTCGTGTTTGACATATGATAATTCTATATGATTTTAGAGCCTGTATCATAAACATTAATATCATAAATTTAGCTACCCTTTGTTTGTGATAGAAAATGATTACTCCAATTCATTATTGATTGTATTGGGAATCTTTTGTTGGCTATTTAAGATCTTTTATATTAAGTTAAATGATTTACTTGTAGAAACTTCATCATTTGTCTCTGATTTTTTTCACTGGCTGAGATAAATCAGCATTGAATTCATCATATTATTGTATTTATTGGACTTATTAAGGCGAACAAAGTTTTATTAAATTTTCTTGATTATTATAATAATGATGAATTGTTGTTTTTCTTGGCAGCTAAAAGAAAAGCACCAGATATACCACGACAGTCTGCCAATGTAAGTTGATATAACCTGATGGTGCTATATAGATAAAATAAGAACTCTATACAGTCAAACCTGTGAAAAAAGGCAATCCTTGGGAAAGAGAAAATTTGGAGGTTATTTTGTCCAAATAATGATGTTTTTTAAAAGAATTGCCTTTATTCACAGGGTGATCTTTATTATGGAGGTGGTCGCTAACATAATTTTGACTGTATTTATTGAACGTCTGTCTGTCCATTTAAATTTTGGTTTCCTAGCGATAACTCAAGAAATATTTCATGGATTGATTTCATATTTCACATGAAGGTGTATGATAATGAAATACAGGTCAAGACTGATTTCTGTTAAAATTCAAACATTTTCACAGGAGTTATGGCCCCCTTTTAATTAGCGCTCAGCAGGGGCAATCGTGTCATCCGGACACATTTCTAATAAATTTACATTATATACAGATGAAGGAGATATCAGTCAGTATCAGTACTAATTTCGACATGACTTCCGAACTTAAATTTATGGGTACTTGCTACCGTCTAATTTAATTATGCCAATCTAAGCGAATTATTGCAAATCTGTAAAAGTTCTCAATTTGTAAACACAATATTGTGTTTACCTTACAGTTAGGGAATGGTACCTCAGATAAGAATGTCAAACTATTCACACGAGCCCAATCTGCCAAGTTTTCTAAATCTGAAGAAGAAGAGGAAGATTCTGGGTATGTTTTGTGTTTATATAAAATACTGATATAAGTCTTCTAGTTCTATCCCACATAATTCACCGCTATTAATTCTTAGCTAGGCCATAATATACTGATGATAGTAAGTTTGGTACTTGAAAAAAAAGATTTTATTTCCAGCCAATTTCATGGCATTTTTGAAAAGAAAAATTGCATATTTGTATATTAACTTAAACAAATTGGTGAAGGGCAATCATTTGTTGGCAATATTCTTTTAACCTTGTACATCTCTGAATAGATGCCTCTGCTAAATGCTCCGTGATATAATCCTGTGTCACATAAACTGTTGCTGAAATGTTATAACACATCTGTCAGGCATTAATAATTTTGTGATTGTTATAAAAACTCCCACTTTCTATTCTATTTCACTAATCTGTAGAAAGTTATTCAGCTGTGTCATTCTTCCAGTTTGCCATGTGTCATTCTTCCAGTTTGCCATTGCACCCTTATATAGGTATACTGTTGAATGTCCTTGAGCTAAAAACAAAAGTGCCCATGCAGGCATGTGCTATCCAATGAGCCAGTGGCACTGATTTTACAAATTTTGTGCAGAAATAATTTGTCTGTCGAATGAGCATGGTGTTAACCTATTTTTTTTCAATAAAATGAAATAATCGGCAGTTTGTCAGCCATAAAATGACCAACTTGATGCTAATCAATAGCATAATAAACCCTATATTATTTACCTGTCATCATTAAATTTTATTCTTCAGATTATGTTTTAGGGAAGGCTCCCTAGCCCTTAATATGGGGATGAAATAGTGGGTTGAAGCCTCTTTTTGGGGAGAAATTCTCACCTGAAACTTGCTTGTGGAATGAAATTTCAAGGAGTAAATAGGAAATTTGGGAAACATTGCATGATTTCTAAGACCTTTTTGGAGGTGATTGTGCCCTTTACAGGCTAGAACTATTTAATAAATAAAAATGCCTGCTTTAAGTCGAATGAAAAAATGAGCACTTTGGAACATGTATGTTTTTTTTCACTTTACTCCTGATTTAATCAATGATTTGTTTAGTTACATGAGCCTTGTCACACACTGCAGCATTAAATTGAATGATAAGGTGACTGAATGAAAACATTTATAGATATATGACTGTATTTTACATGTTATATTATGGCCTCATTAGTATGTCTATTCCCTCTGGTTTACTAATTTTTTCACTTATATTTGCTGCGTTTATTTTAATTTTAAGTTTTAAGTACATGTATTTGGGCAAATCAAAACCATGAATAGATCTCTATTGGTATGATCAGTGTTCTTGTCAGTACTGGTTATATGCTGGACTACTAAACAAAAGGGCGTGAGTTTTCAGCTCTGCCTTTCAAATTTCTCTGGGACGCTTTTTCAGTGTCCCCATCCAAACTTCCAAGCCAAGTTCTTTGTCTAGAAAATCACAGGAACACTATAAAGAATCAGGAAAAACTTTTCTATATAAGAAATGCAAATGCCCAGTTCTCCTGTATCGGCCCTGAAATGACCGTAGCAGCTGTTAAATGGGCCGTTACACAACAGATAGATAAATCTCTTTTAGATGATGATTTAGTTTCATTATACAGCTATGACAATATTATATAAATTATACATTTTATTATTTTGTACCTTGAAATAAATGGATTGAATCAATGCATAAAGATTTCCATTTAATTATTCATTTGAAACTAGATGCAATGTCTGCACATCAGCATTGAAGAATTAACAATTTATTACACGCTGCAAATTCATATAATGGGAAGTTGAATCTGTTCTTGTTTATTTCTCCTGCATTATTTAAAATCATTTTAGCTCGATCGATTTAGGATTTTTTAGGATCGATGAATGTCCGTCGTCCGTCCACAATTAGTTTGTTTACACTCTAGCATCCACAGCTCTTAACCAATCATGATCAACCTTGGTCACAATGTATATGGCCACAATGTCTCGGCTAAGTTCGATTATGGGCAAAAACAGACAATAACTTCAAGAGTTATGGACCCTTGACTTTGAAAATTTGCTATAATTGAGTTTGTTTACACTCTACCGCCTTCATTTATTCACCAATCCTAATAATATTTTCAGTAAATGTGTATAACCAAAAGATCTTGGACAAGTTCGATTATGGGTGGAATCGGACCAGAACTTCAAGAGTTATGGGCCCTTGACTTTGAAAATTTGCTATATTTAGCTTGTTTACACTCTAGCGCCTTCATTTATTCACAAATCCTAATCATATTTTCAGTAAATGTGTATAACCAAAAGATCTTGGACAAGTTCGATTATGGGCGTAATCGGACCAGAACTTCAAGAGTTCTGGGCCCTTGGAATAGAAAATTTGCTACATTTTAGCTTGTTTAACAGTATTATACCTTCATTGTTGGTTTTGATCTCAAAATCTACGTAAAAATGGGTTATACGAGATGAAAACTATATTTCCTGGTCATTAATTATAGTGCCTTTGTTCTCAGGTGAGCGATCTAGGGCCATCTTGGCCCTCTTGTTATGTTTTTTGTTGCTTACACATCAGCGCTGTTTTAAATTTTTTGTATGCATGAATACAGGTAATCAAACATTGGAGGATTGTAATTGTCTCATGTAAGATGTCTCATGTGAACAATTGCACTCTTTATTACATGTTTATTGATATTTTGACAAATTTACCTCTCAGTAAAGGTCATCCATGCTTGAAAGCCATGTCTATGTCTGCCTTTGCTCACAGCAGCGGCTTTCAATTTCTTGATATTAAACGCGAGTAGATTTTTAACCAGGTTTTCACAAAGTGAAACCTGGTTATTACTAGAATGCCGAAAATGGCGGGCGGGCGTCAAACAGGCGGTGTCCGGTCAATAACTTAAGTTCTGATTGACCAATCGTGACCAAACTTGGTATGTAGGATCCTTGAATGAAAACCTAGCCTTGGATTGTATTTGGGGTCTGTGGGGTCAAGGTCAAGGTCACTGTTACTAAAAATAGAAAATCAGTGTCCGATAAATAACTTAGGTTTGGAATGACCAGTGTTGACTAAACTTGGTATTTAGCATCCTTGAAGCAAAACCTAGCTTGGGATTGTATTTGGGGTCAAGGTCACTGTACTAAAAATAGAAAATCAGTTTTCAGTGAATAACTTAATCAAGGATTAAGATATTGCAATGAAATTTTGTGTGTAGGTAGCTTACATGCAGTCCATGCTTTTGAATTGCATCTAGGTCCAGTAAGGTCAAGGTCACTGTTACTGAAAATAGAAAATTAGTTTCTGGTCAATAACTTAAGTAAGGATTGAGATATTGCGATGAAATTTTGTGTGTAGGTAGCTTACATGCAGTCCATGCTTTTGAATTGCATCTAGGTCCAGTAAGGTCAAGGTCACTGTTACTAAAAATAGAAAATTAGTTTCTGGTCAATAACTTAAGTAAGGATTGAGATATTGCGATGAAATTTTGTGTGTAGGTAGCTTACATGCAGTCCATGCTTTTGAATTGCATCTAGGTCCAGTAGGGTCAAGGTCACTGTTATGTAATATAGAAATCGGTTTCTGGTCAATTACTTAAGTTTGGAATGACTAATCTTGACTCAACTGGGTATTTAACAACCTTGCATGAAAGCTTAGCTTGGAATTGTATTTGGGGTCAGTTTGGTCATGGTCACTGTTTCTAAAAATAGAAGATCAGTTTCCAGTGAATAACTTAATTAAGGATTTAGACATTGTGATGAAATTTTGTGTGGAGGTAGCTTACATAGAAACCAAGCTTGGGGTTGCATTCTATGCCAGTAGGTTAAAGGTCTATGTTAACTTATTAGTAGCACTGGAAACTGAACCACTGATGAAGCCTTAGCGAAGAATCTAGAGTACTGTGGAAAAGCCTTGGAAAACCTGGTTTGTGGCACTGCCGCGTTTCTTGTTTTTAGCTCACCAGAGCACGAATGTGCTCAGGGTGAGCTTTTGTTATCGCCCTGCGTCCATCGTGCGTCATGCGTCGTTACGTGGCGTCCATGTTTACTTAAAACAACATCTCCTCCTACACCACTATGCCAATTGCAACCAAACTTTGCTGGAATGATCCTTGGGTGGTCCCCTTTCAAAGTTGTTCAAAAAATTAAATTTCATTAAAAACTCTGGTTGCTATGGCAACAAAAAGAAAAAACTTAAAAAATCTTCTTGTCCGAAACCACAGGGCCTAGAGCTGAGATATTTGGTATGTAGCATTGTCTAATGGAACTCTACAAAGTTTGTTCAAATTATTCCCCTGGGGTCAAAATTGGCTCCGCCCCGGGGGTAACTTGATTTTACATAGACTTATATAGGAAATTTAAAAAATCTTCTTGTCAAAAACTACAATGCCTAGAGCTTTGATATTTGGTGTGTAGCATAGTCTAGTGGACCTCTACCAAGTTTGTTCAAATTATGGCCCGGGGTCAAAATTGGCCCTGCCCTGGGGTTTATTCTATTTTATATAGGAAAATTTGAAAAATCTTCTTCTCCGAAACCACAAGGCCTAGAGCTAAGATATTTGGTATGTAGCATTGTCTAGTGGACCTCTACCAAGTTTGTTCAAATTATTGCCATAGGGTCAAAATTGGCCCCGCCCCGGGGGTCACTTGATTTATAAAGACTTATATAGGAAAATTTAAAAAATCTTCTTCTCCGAAACCGCAAGGCCTAGAGCTAAGATATTTTGTATGTAGCATTGTCTAGTGGACCTCTACCAAGTTTGTTCAAATTATGGCCCCAGGGTCAAAATTGGCCCTGCCCTGGGGTTTATTCTATTTTATATAGGAAAATTTAAAAAATCTTCTTCTCCGTAACCACAAGGCCTAGAGCTAAGATATTTGGTATGTAGCATTATCTAGTGGACCTCTACCAAGTTTGTTCAAATTATTGCCCTAGGGTCAAAATTGGCCCTGCCCTGGGGTTTATTCTATTTTATATAGGAAAATTTAAAAAATCTTCTTCTCCGAAACCGCAAGGCCTAGAGCTAAGATATTTTGTATGTGGCATTGTCTAGTGGACCTCTACCAAGTTTGTTCAAATTATGGCCCCAGGGTCAAAATTGGCCCTGCCCTGGGGATTATTCTATTTTATATAGGAAAATTTAAAAAATCTTCTTCTCCGTAACCACAAGGCCTAGAGCTAAGATATTTGGTATGTAGCATTATCTAGTGGACCTCTACCAAGTTTGTTCAAATTATTGCCCTAGGGTCAAAATTGGCCCTGCCCTGGGGTTTATTCTATTTTATATAGGAAAATTTAAAAAAATCTTCTCCGAAACCACAAGGCCTAGAGCTAAGATATTTGGTATCTAGCTTTGTCTAATGGACCTCTTTTAAATCTGTTCATATAATGGCCATGGGATAAAAAAAAGGCCCAGATGGGTCACTTGATCTTACTTGGACTCGTATAGAAAACTTCAACAATGTTAATCTCCAAATGACATTTTCTCCTGGTGAACATTTATATGGCCATCATGGCCCTCTTGTTTTACATATTCTAACATTTCCATTCTATCATTGTAACTAATGTATATGTAGTTTTGCATGCTTATTTTGTTTTTATTTAGCATAAACACTGATCGGAATGGTAAACTATCGATACAGGATGTTCTACGTAAGTCATCTTATGCACGGGGCTCATGCACGGGGCTTTCTGTAATTGTTGACCTGTTTCTTTCTTAACAGTAGTTCTAAGGTGTTTGAAGTGGTTTATGCCAATTACAAATATTTATCTTTTATGTATTAGTATTAACTTTTCGATGTTAGCTTTTCTGATTGCCTGATGTGTTGCGTTTGTTTAGGATTGGCTTTTTAACAATTTAGAAATATTATTAGAAGCCAAAATATTAATTAAGTGTGACAGAATATTTGCTGAATGAAATTTTAGCCAAATTGGAAACTTGTTACATTTTCATGCTTGCCATGACAGCAAGTCAAAAGGGCCACGTAAAGCCTGTATATCTGTTTCTTAAAATTTGAAAGTAAGATACCTTGGCCAAAAAAGACTTACTGAGAGAATTCATCAAACACCTTCATACCGGTAAACTTGAACTTTGATACAAATATTTTCTAAATACACCTGTTAATAGTTATCTTATTTTAGCTGTAAAACAAAAATGGTCCTAAGTACATCTGAGCCAATGCATTAGTACTGAATATAGATGAAAGACGATGATTAAATTTTGTGTTGTTTAATGTACTGTTGTATCAGCCATATGAGCCTGTATTGTGGAGGGCGTGGAGTTAGCAGTTAAATAGACTCAGGGCTCTCATTTGACCTTTAAAAATGCATTTTGACTTTGAAATAAGCATAATATATATTAAGGCTTTTGACTCTTGAGAATTTATAGCAAAAGGTCAAATTTACATTAGTATGAAATTTTGTTGACTGATGGTCATTTTTGACCCTCAACTTTTGATGTCTAGTGAGACTAGACTTACTCATTATGCTTTGCTGTTTTATTTAGCCCTGTTGTAATACTGTAGTAAATCAAAGCAAATGCTGTCTTGTAATGTTAGGTTGATAACTTAACTTACATGTACCTAATTTTGAAACTGATTCAGGCTTTATATCATTTAAGTTTATTTTGTTGGTAACAGTGTCAGTAGGGGAAACTTCCCGATCGGGAAATCTCTAAGTGGGGTTTCCCCTATTTCCCAAACGGGAAATCTGTTACTAAATATGGTAACAGATTTCCCGTTTGGGAAATAAAATCACTACTTTTGTACTAGTTTCACCCAAAACTGCCGGTGCATAAAAATACGCACTCGATCTTTAAATTGAATATACCATATTAAACTTAAAAGATGTATCTAACTTTCTACCGTTCAGATTTTTTTCAATTTTCTAGTTATTTTTTAATTGAACACTGAAATTGCTAAAAAGAGATGTTTCCTGATTCGGAAACTTAATTTCTCGATCGGGAAATATATTCTACAGTGGCCTCATGTAGATCAAGCATGTCATACCATTGTTGCTGAAGACACTAGTATTGAAGGTGAGTGATTTTTAATGTGATATAAACCACAGTTATGCTAATTTATTTTAACACTTACATATGAGACAGACGCTGAATAATACTGGAAAAGAGACAAAACTAAAGAATATCTTGGCAAACATAATCAGGTTACCTTACCTTACATTCATTCAAAATAAACAGATCATCGCTCTAATTCCATAATGTTAGATAGATAGATTTATTTTGACATAAAATGAACATTTACATGGCAATAATAACATTAAAACATACAAAAACAGTAAATTGATACATGTGTACGCATGAATTAATAAAAACAGACATGTAAAATCAACATTAAATGTCAAGGATTATAACACAAGAAAGGGTTCAAAGGAACCCTTATTTCCATTGTGGTCCTTGATATATAGTGTTGTATGACATAGGAAAATATCACATTTGGGAATAAATTATATGAACAGGTATATATTAAATAAATAAAATTACTTATCACAGTTAAATAGCTATTATAGTAAGATAAATAGAACATTGTAGACAAACATGTAAAAACTTGATAAAAATGAAAAATAATACTTCGAATGAGTAAAATTATCCTATTTGCCATAAATAAATACGATAATGCTGATTATAAATTAAGAATGATAATAAAAAATTAAACATGCTTATCACAGTATATTTATATATGTAAATTAACAATGAAATAATTATAATGTTTTGATGTTATGATGAAATCAATACTGCATCAACAAAGATATGGAAATATACAGACATGTTTATAACAATTGAATTGTAGAAGCTAAATGGACTGTAAAAAATGTTCCTTGACCCTTGATTTAAAAGCAGATGTGGTTCCAGAATCCCTTATATATTGGGGCAAGTTATTCCAAAGAGAGCACCCCATATATGTTGTAAGTCGTATTTTGTACATTTCGAGAAAATCGAGTTCAAAGTTTTGAAAGGCTAACTTTTTACCTTCTCAACCGAATTTAAAATAAAATATATCTGCTTTTACAGATTGATTTCTATTTTTACAATATAAAATATGAAGATGTTGCTATGGATACTTTTTAAATAAAGTAACAAGAAAAATATTATAATTCACAGTAAATTCATATTTTTACAAAATAATGGAAGAACCAGATTGTTCTTAAGAGTTACAACAATCTGACCCTTAACATGTCAGGATATTTTTAGTTACAGCAATATAAAATAAAGCTATTTTACTGTTTATACCCCCAGATATGAAATATATGGGGGCTATATTGGATTCACGGTACGTACCGGTACAGTGCTGGACGATATGCGTATCATATCGGAAGGTCTCGTATCGGCCATATCGCGTTTATTTTATTTTATATTAAAAAACTCTTAGAATGTTGAACAACTGAACTAGACTTGCGAATTTACTCTCATATCATCATCGACAATGCTTACGCAACTAATATCCGGGATTCCATACTCCATTTACAGACATTAGCAGCGTCAGTTAATGCTAGACAACGAATTCGATTCGAATATTCAGATTTTGTCAAGTAGATTATTATTGACTTATAAATTGTATTACGCCACCATTTAATTTTACATACAATACGGCAGCATTTTGGTTGGCTGGTTAATGAAACAAAGAAGCACGTATATAGTTGTCTGTAAGAAGTGTCAACGCGATGTCAAGTATAGTGGTGGGACTAGCAACCTTAGAACACGTATATCTCGTCATCATAACATCCAAGCTGAAGATTATTACTAGTATTTTGGAATTGTTAATCAATTTGACAATCATAACCCTGATTCTTTAAACAATTGTATATGGCTTAAAAGTACTATTCTTGATATAAGGCAATTTATGGGACAGGGATAAAAACTAACTAATATTTCTCATAATTATTTAATTTCCACAATATCAACAAACATATATATGTGAATCAAATTGATGACTTTAAGTACAAGACGAATTAGTTTTACACCTTTTTAACAGTTAATTAGGACTTTCTAGCACCAAACAAATGTGCAGAGTTCCCCAAAACACTAATATTTAAACGTTTTTCATTACTTTGAAATATTGTAATATTGTATCGTTGATATCGCATATCGCTAGTACCGTATCGCAATACGTATCGTATCGGCTGAGATCTGTATCGGGACAGCCCTAGTATATACAATATCTCAGTAACTACTCAATTTATTAGGAATTCAATGAAACTTCACAGAAGTTATAAAAAGTGAGCCAAGTTGTGCATGCAATAACCAGGTATTGTTTGGATTAATTTTCACTGAGTTATGGCCCTTTGTTTTATACAATTAGGTAAATTTTGTCCGTACCATTTCTCAGCAACTACATGCAGGAATTCAGTGTAACTTCTTAGAATTGATAAGTATTTTGCCAAGTTGTGCATATCCACAATAGGTTTTGTCCAAGTAAATTTTAATGAGTTATGGCCCTTTGTTATTTTTAGCTCACATGTCACAAAGTGACAAAGTGAGCTATTAGGATCACTATCCGTCCGGCGTCGTGCGGTGTGCGTCGTGCGTCGTGAAACTTTATGTTGTGACCACACTAGGGGCCACATTTTTAGCTCAATTTTAGCAAAACTGGGTCAGAACGTTAATATCAACAAAATCTCGGACAAGTTCGATATTGGGCCATTTTGGGTAAAAAACTAGGGCCAAATAAGGGAAAACCTTGTGAACACTTTAGAAATCACTGTTTTGACTGGATCTTCATGAAACTTTGTCAGAATGTTTATTTTACTAATATGTAGGTCAAGTTTGATAATGGGTGATTTCCAGTGAAAAACTAGGTCACTAGGGCAAATTGCTGTGAACACTCTAGAAGTCACTGTTTTGATTGGATGATCATGAAACCTTGTCAGAATGTTTGTCTTCATAATATCTTGGACGAGTTCGAACATGGGTCATCTTGGGTCAAAAACTAGGTCGCTAGGTCAAATCTTATGAAAAACCATGTTAACACTGTAGATTTCACAGTTATTATTGGATCTTCACCAAACTTTGTCAAATCGTTTGTATTAATGATATAACGGTCAAGTATAAATATGGGTCATCTGGGGTCAATAACTAGGTCACCAGGTCAAATCTTAGGAAAACTTTGTTAACACTGTAGATGTCACAGTTTTAATTGGATCTTCACCAAACCTTGTCAGAATGTTTGCCTCAATGATATGTGGGTCAAGGATGAACATGGGTCAGCCGGGGTCAAAAACTGGGTCACCAGGTCAAATCTTAGGTAAAAATCTTGTAAAAGCTCTAAATGTCATGGTTTGAATGTGATCTTGGCCAAACCTTGTCAGATTGTTTGTCTTAATGATATTAAGGACAAGTTCAAATATGGGTCACCTAAGGTCAAAAACCAGGTCACAAGGTCAAATCTTAGGAAAACCTTATTAACACTGTAGATGTCAAATTTTGATCGTATCTTCACCAAACCTAGTCAGAATGTTTGTCTTAATGATATGTAAGACAAATTCGAACATAGGTCGTCTGGGGTCAAAAACTAGGTCACGAGGTCAAATCTTAGGAAAACCTTGTCTATGCTGTAGTTTTCATGGTTTTGATTGGATCTTCACCAAATTTTGTCAGAATGTTTGTCTTATTTATATGTAGGACAAGTTCAAAAACTAGGTCACCGGTTCGAAACAATGTTTTAATGAGTGAACAGTGATTGTCATGTGAGCGATATAGGGCCATCTTGGCCCTCTTGTTATATAATGAATAGTTAGAAACTGGTCAGGATATTTCTAAGCAACAATTTGCAGGTATTAAAAAAATGAATATGCATTATATTTCCCTCTGTAAAATGTAACAATAACTGTGTCAAGGCCGCATCATCACCTTTAGTGATAGTTCTAGTTTATATTTATTTTGATAGTTTCCTGTACATTAATTGCAGGATTATGATAAAATCTGACTTTATTTTATTATGACCATTCACTGTCCTTGACACAATGAACCTTGACGGTCAAAATGGAGGATGTCAGCCACATAACAATATATTCCACATGTTCGAATTGTAACACTTTGATATACAACAATAAACAAAATTTGGAAATATCATAACTACATTGAAATTGAACTATTTTTTTTTAAAGTAAATTATTTTTGTAATTCTAATTAACTGTTTTGTCTCCTGAAAGTTCAATTAAATTAAATGTTGAACACTCAGAATTTTTTGTTAGATTCATTTATGAGAAGGTATATTCTACATATATTCTATAAGCTCAGTGATTCTCAATTTAAGAACGCAGATAACATTTAATACAAATGGACGTTTTTTTTAAACTTACAAACCACACAAAAATGTGCAAATGAGCATAAATGCTTAAACTCAAAATGCGCAAAAAACTTTCGCCAAATGCAACAAATTTGAATTTCGGAAGGTGCTTGATTCAGGCTCGCAGAGGAATCAATATTATAATTATTATTCAATGATATACATGTGGGGCACTTCATGGCAAACATTGTCTGCTAAAAGTGTCTCCAATACAATAAGTAGAAATAATTTTACACGCATTCTCTTTTTTTGGAGGATGAAGACAGTCACTAGACGTGTTATGTTTTCATGCCCGTTTAAATCACAACGGATGTAATTTATCCTTTGGCAAAAATGTTGTGAGGAACTTTCATCCTCCTTGTGAGCATCCATATTGTTTGTCAACAAGGTAAGTTTTTCCAAAATTATGAAGAATACTATTAAGTTCATGGCCTTATGATAAATACAGGATATCAGTATAATCTGAAGAACTCTTACGCAGGCACTGGATGCTAACAAGACATTATGATGGCATATACGGTAATCGGAAATGAGATCCTTTGGAAGCACAGAATGCAACCAAGAAATATGATAGCAGACCCAGTTTGATAGGGTCTGTCCATGAGTGGTAATGAAATGTGTAACTAGCACCTTTGATGGCCCCTAGCACAGGCTTATGCGGAACTTGAGTATACCAATTGAGTATACTCCATGATCCAAAAGGACCAGAAAATGTAACAATATAATATGAAAGGATATTCTTTGAAAGCACAGAATGTAACCAAGAAAATATAATAGCAGACCCAGTTGGTTTGGGGTCTGTTCATGAGTGTTAGTGAAAAGTGCAACAACACTCAAGCCTCTAGCAACGGCAACACTGAAGTACAAGGGACTTATTACGGCCGCTACACGAGCACATAAGGACTATTGTTGCGATAGTTTATATAATATGAAAGGAGATCCTTTGGAAGCTCTGAATACAACCAAGAAATTTAATAGCAGACCCGGTTTGATAAGGTAATATGAGTGGTAATGGAATGTGCAACACCACTCACACCCCCTAGCACCAGCTTAAGTTGAACTCTATTACACCAATATTGAGTATACTCCATGATCCTAAAGGACCAGACAGTGTATCAACACTGAATCCAGACCCAGTTTGATTGGGTCTGTTCATGAGTGGTCACCACTCACGCCCCCTAGCACCGACTTTGTAACTATGCCAGAAAACTTTACCTATTGTCTAATATAGTCTGAAAAGAGATCATGTGGAAACACAGAGTGCAACTATGTCAAAAGATGTCATCCAATGTGATTTGGTAACGCATGCCTGCTATCACCGGTTTATGCTGTATTCTGTTATAATATTGCATACAGAATAATCGTATATAGTAGGTAACGATCAGGACAACCAATCACTTAGTTATAAAAAGTAAACACTGCATATACACTGAACGATGGAATTAATTGATGGACTAGACAACAAGCTTATCCAAAAATTGCTGTATCCGTATTATATCACTAACTTTGTTGCTCTGAATTTATTTAACGATTAAGAGTAGCAGTTTTTTCAACTAAATGTTTGGAACAGTACAACAAATTATTCATATTTCATTAATTACATACCATTTAAAGTAAAACACTTACATGCTAGAAGCCAAAATCAACCTCCAAAAATTGTTCAGCACATTCTCAAAACTCCGCCATCTTGAAAAGATGGTATCACGTGACCAATATCCTGGAAAGCTATTGGCTCAAAAGTTACAACACTCTGGACTTGAATTTTGTTGAAATTTATGGACATAGAACAATCTGACCCTGGCAATATCTCAATATAGGTAGGTTCCAGAGTGCTACTGCTCATACCACTAGATAGAGCTTGAAAAGACGAACATTTTGATACCAAAAACTCATTTTTTTCAAAAAATGGAGTTACAACATTCTGGAATTAGGGCGACGAGATGTTAATAATTTTGATATTGCATTTATGTTTCCTTAAAATTGTAGGTTTGTCACATGATGAAAGAGCATCGCTTGTCTATGCACTTGGATCATCAGAAGAGAAAAACATATTAACAGATTGCAATACAATACTTTGTATGAATAGAAATATAAAATCTCAGAATGACATGAATTTAGAATGGTATACAAATGAAGTACTAAAAATGTACTTCTATCATTTATTGAAGGCATTGCATCTGATAACATGCAAAATACAGTGAGAACATAATTATATTGCAATTGAACAGATTTACAATCTTACTGCACCTAGTGACGCATGTCTCCTTTATGGTTAATCTGCTACAATATCAAACAGCACAAAGTTGTCCATCTGTTTATCCATCTGGTAGCTATCCTACATTGATGAACTGGCTTACTTTTGTCTCATTTGTGTTAAATCAGTTGGCATAACTGTTGTTTTGTAATGTATTAATGGTCACTCACCTTTGCAGTATGACACTGTAGTTATCTAATGCATTTAAACTTCACCCCTGACAGTACTGTCAATGCTTTTTTATTGTATATGTTCTTTGGGGTGGTCTGTCAAGTTTTTATTAATTTGCCATTTGGAATGGTTGAAATACGTTCCACACATCTTTACAACTTTCCCACCTGAGGCCATTGTAGAATATAAATTATATCCCGATCGGGAAATTAAGTTTCCAAATCGGAAAACATTGCTTTTGCGCAATTTCAGTGTTCAGTTAAAAAATAACTAGAATTTTTTTTTTAAATCTGAACGGTAGAAAGTTATATACATGTATATATATTATGTTCAGTATGTTATAATCAGTTTAAAGATAGGATACATATTCTTATGCACTGGGTGTTTTGAGTAAAACTAGTACAAAAGTAGTGATTTTATTTCCTGAACGGGAAATCTGTTACTATATTTAGTAACAGTTTTTTACAGATTTCCCATTCGGGAAATAGGGGAAAACCCACTTACTGATTTCCCGATCGGGAAGTTTCCCCTACTGAGTGTAAGACTCTGTCAGAAATTGTTCAGTTTCCTAGGGCGGACATTTTGTCTAACCTGAGCTTTTAGGATACCTAAAATATATATCTCCAGCCCATGTCCTACTACCCTCTCTCCTAAATGTTGTGGTAATCAGATGGGGGGGGGGGGGGTCAAATCTCTTATGAGGCTTTATTATAATATTTATATTCTGATTCTGTCAAGTTGTTTCTGAGAAACTTATTCCTAACCTGGCTTTCAAATTTCACTTTATATCATTTAGGGATGAAAGGTGTCCATAGCTACATTAATCATGCTACTGTCTTGTTGGTGTTGGTATCAGCAGCTTAACTACTAATTAGCTCACCTGATTTCATCAGGTGAGCTTTTAGGATCGATGAATGTCCAGTCCGTCCACAATTAGTTTGTTTACACTCTAGCATCCACAGCTCTTAACGAATCGTGATCAAACTTGCTCACAATGTATATGGCCACAATGTCTCGGCTAAGTTCGATTATGGGCAAAATCGGACTACAACTTCTAGAGTTATGGGCCCTTGACTTACAAAATTTGCTATATTTAGCTTGTTTACACTCTAGCGCCTTCATTTATTCACCAATTCTAATAATATTTTCAGTAACTGTGCATAACCAAACGATCTTGGACAAGTTCGATTATGGACGGAATCGGACCAGAACTTCAAGAGTTATGTGCCCTTGACTTTGAAAATTTGCTATATTTGAGTTTGTTTACACTCTAGCGCATTCATTTATTCACCGATCCTAATAATATTTTCAGTACATGTGTAAACCAAAAGATCTTGGACAAGTTCGATTATGGGCGGAATCGGACCAGAACTTCAAGAGTTATGGGCCCTTGGATTAGAAAATTTGCTATATTTTAGCTTGTTTACACTCTAACGCCTTCATTTATTCACTGATCCTAATCATATTTAGAATGAATGTGTAAGACCTTATGGTCTTGGACAAGTTCAGTTGTGGGTGGAATCGGACCACAACTTCAAGAGTTATGGGCCCTTGGATTAGAAAATTTGCTACGTTTTAGATTGTTTAACAGTATTATACCTTCATTGTTGGTTTTGATCTCAAAATCTACGTAAAAATGGGTTATATGAAATGGAAACTATATTATCTGGTCATGAATTATAGTGTCTTTGTTCTCAGGTGAGCGATAAAGGGCCATCTTTACCCTCTTGTTTTTGTCTAGCATCATACAAAATATTGACGTGTCTTTAATTAAAGAGTGAATAGTCCTTTCAGCCTTTACTGTGATATGTCAGGATTACCTTTTTAACCAGTGGAGCTATATATCTACTGTTGATTCATAGTTCTCCTACTATTTACAGTGGATTCTCATTGGGTTTTGCTTGCCAGGACTGATGGAATTATTCCTAGTATAGCAAAGTTCTAGTTTACCTAACTTGATAAATTACGGTCTACCAAACAATGTAAAGTTAAGTCTTTTGAATCTCTATATGTTTGAAAAACAGCTTGAAAATTAATGTATCTGACAGATTAATGACCAATCTGATTGAAGGCATACTAATATTATAGAGTTTTTGTCTGATAAATTATTTTTTGTGCTTTGTATGACAACCTGAGTGTTCAAAGAAAGTATGTTTCAGCTGGTGGGAGTCAATTGTGTATATGAAACTATGGTACAGTACAACCTCTCTAGAATGACTCTCTCTTAAGCAACAACTTTCTACAACAGCATGATTTTTCCCACTGTACAATGTAACTATCAATTTGACCTCTCTAGAGCAACATCCTCTCATCAACAATATAACTTTGCTACTCCCAAAGGGAGAGGTTGCACTGTAGCTTTAAGAACCATAAGTTGCTTTTCTGGTATCATAAACGTGTCCAGATTTTGTGTTGAATATAACAAATGTAACTGTTTTATGTAGTTTTCAAATTTTGTTGATATTATGTGAACAATTATTGTAATTAATTAAGAAAATTAGTTTATAGACAAACTATAAGCAAAAATGTTGTTTTTTTGTATTTTATAATGTTGCCTTTGTTTTACATTTTCAAGAAAAGTCATTGCTATTTACCATTTTGTCCTTATCTTTGGTTTCAATATCCTCCTCTTCCTCCTCCATCTCTAACCACCTCCTCCTACACATGTACACTCTTAATACATTACTGTTTGATCTTGCAGGCAATATTCAGAGCGGCTGTAATGAGATGTCGAGAAATGAGCAGATATTAGCTGTACAACAGTATGTATTTCTTAATCCTGATGATATGTATTTTTAATGTTTTTAGCTCACCTGATTCATCAGGTGAGCTTTTAGGATCGATGAATGTCCGGCGTCCGGCCACAATTAGTTTGTTTACACTCAAGCATCCACAGCTCTTCTCAGATCGTGATCAAACTTGCTCACAATGTATATGGCCACAATGTCTCGGCTAAGTTCGATTATGGAAAAAATCGGACAATAACTTCTAGAGTTATGGGCCCTTGAATTAGAAAATTTGCTATATTTGAGTTTGTTTACACTCTAGCGCCTTCATTTATTCACCAATTCTAATAATATTTTCAGTAAATGTGTATAACCTAAAGATCTTGGGCAAGTTCGATTATGGGTGGAATCGGACCAGAACTTCAAGAGTTATGGGCCCTTGACTTTGAAAATTTGCTATATTTTAGCTTGTTTACACTCTAGCGCCTTCATTTATTGACTGATCCTAATCATATTTGCAATGAATGTGTATGACCTTATGGTCTTGAATAATTACAGTTATGGGTGAAATCGGACCACAACTTCAAGAGTTATGGGCCCTGTGAATAGAAAATTTGCTATGTTTTAGCTTGTTTAACAGTATTATACCTTCATTGTTGGTTTTGATCTCAAAATCTACATAAAAATGGGTTATACGAGATGAAAACTATATTACCTGGTCATTAATTATAGTGCCTTTGTTCTCAGGTGAGCGATCTAGGGCCATCTTGGCCCTCTTGTTTTAGAAGTCAACGCACAATAAAGATTTTTTGCAAGAACAGCCTTTAAAATATTAGCTAATGCAGAAATGACATGTGAGCTAAAAAAGGTCATTTTTAGCTCACATGTCACAAAGTGACAAAGTGAGCTATTAGGATCACTCTCCGTCCGGCGTCGTGCGTCCTGCGTCGTCAAACTTTTTGTTGTGACCACACTAGGGGCCACATTTTTGGCTCAATTTTAGCAAAACTGGGTCAGAATGTTAATATCAACAAAATCTCGCACGAGTTCGATATTGGGCCATTTGGGGTCAAAAACTAGGTCACCAGGGCCAAATAAGGGAAAACCTTGTGAACACTGTAGAAATCACTGTTTTGAATTTATCTTCATGAAACTTTGTCAGAATGTTTATTTTAATAATATGTAGGTCAAGTTTGAAAATGGGTAATTTCTGTAGTAAAATTAGGTCACTAGGGCAAATTGCTGGAAAACCTTGTGAACACTCTAGAAGTCACTGTTTTGATTGGATGATCATGAAACCTTGTCAGAATGTTTGTCTTCATAATATCTTGGACGAGTTCGAACATGGGTCATCTTGGGTCAAAAACTAGGTCGCTAGGTCAAATCTTATGAAAAAACATGTTAACACTGTAGATTTCACAGTTATTATTGGATCTTCACCAAACTTTGTCAAATCGTTTGTTTTAATGATATAACGGTCAAGTATAAATATGGGTCATCTGGGGTCAATAACTAGGTCACCAGGTCAAATCTTAGGAAAACTTTGTTAACACTGTAGATGTCACAGTTTTAATTGGATCTTCACCAAACCTTGTCAAAATGTTTGCCTCAATGATATGTGGGTCAAGGATGAACATGGGTCAGCCGGGTTCAAAAACTGGGTCACAAGGTCAAATCTTAGGTAAAAATCTTGTAAAAGCTCTAAATGTCATGGTTTTGATTGGATCTTGGCCAAATCAATGCAGAAATGATATATTCAAATGATATTTCCATGGAAACCGCAAAAAAGTGCTACCTAGCGGAGTGGTATGTTTTTCGTTGATTTTCACGTTATTTCCTGTATTGCTCCAGATTCCGGATTTGTAAATGATTCAGCATTGCAGTTATGTAAATTGCATAATTTGATACACAAAATTATCGGAACAATACAGGAAATAACGCGAAAATCAACGAAAAACATACTACTCCGCTAGGTGGCACTTTTTTGCGGTTTCCATGGAAATATCATTTGAATATATCATTTCTGCATTAGCCAACACCTTAAAGTTTGTTCATGCAAAAATTCTTTATTGTGTGTTGACTTTAAAAAAAATGACCTTTTTTAGCTCACATGTCACAAAGTGACAGGGTGAGCTTTTAGGATCATGCAGTCTTCGTCCGGCGTCGTGCGTCGTCCAAATTTACCTTGTGAACACACTAGGGGCCACATTTTTAGCTCAATTTTAGCAAAACTGGGTCAGAATGTTAATATTGACAAAATCTCGGACAAGTTCGATATTGGGCCATTTTGGGTGAAAAACTAGGTCACCAGGGCCAAATAAGGGAAAACCTTGTGAACACTTTAAAAATCACTGTTTTGATTGGATCTTCATGAAACTTTGTCAGAATGTTTGTCTTTATGATATCTTGGACGAGTTTGAACACAAGTAATTTTGGGACAAAAACTAGGTCATGAGGTCAAATCTTAGGAAAACCTTGTCTATGCTGTAGTTTTCATGGTTTTGATTGGATCTTCACCAAATATTTTCAGAATGTTTGTCTTATTTATATGTAGGACAAGATCTAACATGGGTCATCTGGGGTCAAAAACTAGGTCATCGGTTCAAAACAAAGTTTTAATGAGTGAACAGTGATTGTCATGTGAGCGATATAGGGCCATCTTGGCCCTCTTGTTTTGGAGGAAACCCCCGATCCACCTTAACTTCTTTGTTTTGTTAATAGTGAGCTGGCTGATGGTGTTGGTTATGGAAATTTTAAGAAAGTTGTTGACATCCTTAGTATGATAAGTGATGAGCATGAAGTGAATGTAAGTTAAAGCTAATTTATAAAATTCAGTTATTCTTCATACATTTGTTGCTTGTTCCTAGTATAATGTTTGGGTAAAACCCTACTATGGACATCAGTTCAATTTAGCAATATGTTGTTTTTTGTACCCCTGTATCGATAGATGAGGATCGAGTATACTGTTTTTGGCCTGTCTATCTGTTTGTCAGTCTGTTTGTTTTTACCAAACTTTAACCTTGCCTATAAAATCAAAATGCTTCCGCCTACAGTCATCAAGCTTACAATTATATCAGTGACCAGGCTCGAACCTGGATCGCCCGGTTAGTACTTACAAGTCCATTGCACTAACCAGTGGACCATGGCTGCAGCCCCTAAAGCTAATATATGAAATAACTTACATGTGCAATGATCTCTGTTGGTATTGCAATGTTTTGCTGATTTCAGATGCACATCATGTCTATACTTGGACCAAAGTTGTATGAAACGTACAAACAACATATTACAGTGTGTCGTCTGCTTGAAGATAAAGCCAGTGCTCATTGAACTGCTCATAGTGTACAGTCATGTGTCTGCTCTTTATGTTGTATTCTTGTTTATTATTAATCAGACACAAACCATGACAATAATCACTCTATTGCATATTTTATGTCTCTAAATATCTATTACATATCAGATATCTGCCTTAATTTATTGAATACATTTAGTTAGTGATTGTGTTCAAACTATTGAAGCGTGTTTAAATGTATGTTTTTAGCTCACATGTCACAAAGTGACAAAGTGAGCTATTAGGATCACTCTCCGTCCGGCGTCGTGCGTTGTGCGTCTTGCGTCGTCAAACTTTTTGTTGTGACCACACTAGGGGCCACATTTTTGGCTCAATTTTAGCAAAACTGGGTCAGAACGTTAATATCAACAAAATCTCGGACGAGTTCGATATTGGGCCATTTGGGGTCAAAAACTAGGTCACCAGGGCCAAATAAGGGAAAACCTTGTGAACACTTTAGAATTCACTGTTTTGAATTTATCTTCATGAAACTTTGTAAGAATGTTTATTTTAATAATATGTAGGTCAAGTTTGAAAATGGGTAATTTCTGTAGTAAAATTAGGTCACTAGGGCAAATTGCTGAAAAACCTTGTGAACACTCTAGAAGTCACTGTTTTGATTGGATGATCATGAAACCTTGTCAGAATGTTTGTCTTCATAATATCTTGGACGAGTTCGAACATGGGTCATCTTGGGTAAAAAACTAGGTCGCTAGGTAAAATCTTATGAAAAACCATGTTAACACTGTAGATTTCACAGTTATTATTGGATCTTCACCAAACTTTGTCAAATCGTTTGTTTTAATGATATAACAGTCAAGTATAAATATGGGTCATCTGGGGTCAATAACTAGGTCACCAGGTCAAATCTTAGGAAAACATTGTTAACACTGTAGATGTCACAGTTTTAATTGGATCTTCACCAAACCTTGTCAAAATGTTTGCCTCAATGATATGTGGGTCAAGCATGAACATGGGTCAGCTGGGTTCATAAACTGGGTCACAAGGTCAAAGTTTAGGTAAAAATCTTGTAAAAGCTCTTAATGTCATGGTTTTGATTGGATCTTGGCCAAACCTTGTCAGATTGTTTGCCTTAATGATATTAAGGACAAGTTCAAATATGGGTCACCTAGGGTCAAAAACCAGGTCACAAGGTCAACTCTTAGGAAAACCTTATTAACACTGTAGATGTTAAATTTTGATCGTATCTTCACCAAACCTAGTCAGACTGTTTGTCTTAATGATATGTAAGACAAATTCGAACATAGGTCGTCTGGGGTCAAAAACTAGGTCACCGGTTCAAAACAATGTTTTAATGAGTGAACAGTGATTGTCATGTGAGCGATATAGGGCCATCTTGGCCCTCTTGTTTGTTCTCAATTCTGACGGGGGGATAGTTATTATTATCAATAAAATTAAATAAAAAGTTTCTACTGGCGTGTACATGAAAAAAATATGTGTACACTTTTCAACTTTGTTTGATACTTTACAGATGAAGCGTTATAATGTCACTTTGTTCTATTGTAAGCCTAGCTAGGTCACTAGTTCAGAAATATTACAACATTTTGTTTCATACAGCTAGGTTTTTGATTGCTTTAAGTATATTAATGGTGTTATGATATTCATAAAATATTTAAAAACAAGTTGACTGATTATAAAAGTTGAGTGCTGTATATAAGAGTTAGTTATCGGTGTTATATGGACTATTTGTATTGACAACAACAGATGCCAAATTATTTGTCTGTTGCTATGGAGCCTTCTGTTTTAACAAACAACTTAATTTATAATTTAATCAGCCACTTCAATGATCTATTCTTCATGTATGTCTATAAAGGTTTTTAGTATTGATTCAAAACATATTTCATAAAATGAATAAGTAATAAAAGAAAATCACAGTAAATTAAATTGTATAGTAATGGTTTTATTCCCTTGATACCAAATTGATACAATGTTAGTTAGCTATGGTTATAAACTTATATTGTATTGTATTGTATTATGCTTATTGTTGAATGTCTTAAACATTGTAATTGACTTTTAGACTTTTTATGTAATAGTGTCTTTTATCATGTATAAATAATATTACATGAACATGCAGAATGGGAAGTTCCCCAACAGTAAAATAAATGAAAACTATCAAGTGTAGTACGAAGCTTAACATAATTGCACTCAGCGACTGTGTAATAAAATCACATTATTATACCATGCAACAACTTTCTGGTAGCAAAATCTTTATTTTATCCGAAACAGTACAATACATTTGTACTATATTTTGATTAACAAATATTTCATGTACAGTACACGTTAAGGTATCTGGCTTGGATGTCAGGTCAAATCAAGTTTCACCAATTTATAGATTTAAAAACTAAACCATAATTATGTACTAAAATAAACCCCTGTATAAAGTGCATTGCAAGTATTTTGAAACAAATATTACATTTGATTGGTCTTCTATAAACCAATATCGCACGTAATTTACACATTTTTGAACAACGATAACTACTCTGTATATAGGAATATATTTTTAAAATGACTATAAATGTATAAAGCAAGGAACCATGCTCAGTTTTTTATAACGTCCCCCTCTCGTTAGATACTTGACTTTCCATACCCAGAACCCTGCTGTTTATTACGTAATATGCCATAGATAAAAAATGATAAAACAAGAACACGAAAACAAGTGTCAAAATTCTGAGGCACGGTTCCCTAGATTAACATTTCCGCTACAAAATACCGAAAACCGCTTTGAAATCCGTCATCAAATAAGACAGCAATGTTAATTTGAAAATGACACCTACTGTTTTTTTAAGCTGAGCAATTAACAATTAAAGTGTCAGATCATTATCATCTCATGAAATCAACGAATTTGACGCACCCCATTCAATTTTGATATCCACTCAAAATTGCTTATGTTTACGGTTCATTATTTCCAATTCTTACAAATCTACGCATTTTGATCGGTCAATGGATTGGTCACTTCGATAAACTCCTTTTCAGTAGGAAACCTTTTGTTTCTGTACATTATTGACGGACTACTTTTACCAGCTAAAGAGTTTTAGTGGTTCATGTCCGACATTTGTAAGAATTGAAAAAAACAAGTCCATTGCACTAACCAGTGGACCATGGCTGCAGCCCCTAAAGCTAATATATGAAATAACTTACATGTGCAATGATCTCTGTTGGTATTGCAATGTTTTGCTGATTTCAGATGCACATCATGTCTATACTTGGACCAAAGTTGTATGAAACGTACAAACAACATATTACAGTGTGTCGTCTGCTTGAAGATAAAGCCAGTGCTCATTGAACTGCTCATAGTGTACAGTCATGTGTCTGCTCTTTATGTTGTATTCTTGTTTATTATTAATCAGACACAAACCATGACAATAATCACTCTATTGCATATTTTATGTCTCTAAATATCTATTACATATCAGATATCTGCCTTAATTTATTGAATACATTTAGTTAGTGATTGTGTTCAAACTATTGAAGCGTGTTTAAATGTATGTTTTTAGCTCACATGTCACAAAGTGACAAAGTGAGCTATTAGGATCACTCTCCGTCCGGCGTCGTGCGTTGTGCGTCTTGCGTCGTCAAACTTTTTGTTGTGACCACACTAGGGGCCACATTTTTGGCTCAATTTTAGCAAAACTGGGTCAGAACGTTAATATCAACAAAATCTCGGACGAGTTCGATATTGGGCCATTTGGGGTCAAAAACTAGGTCACCAGGGCCAAATAAGGGAAAACCTTGTGAACACTTTAGAATTCACTGTTTTGAATTTATCTTCATGAAACTTTGTAAGAATGTTTATTTTAATAATATGTAGGTCAAGTTTGAAAATGGGTAATTTCTGTAGTAAAATTAGGTCACTAGGGCAAATTGCTGAAAAACCTTGTGAACACTCTAGAAGTCACTGTTTTGATTGGATGATCATGAAACCTTGTCAGAATGTTTGTCTTCATAATATCTTGGACGAGTTCGAACATGGGTCATCTTGGGTAAAAAACTAGGTCGCTAGGTAAAATCTTATGAAAAACCATGTTAACACTGTAGATTTCACAGTTATTATTGGATCTTCACCAAACTTTGTCAAATCGTTTGTTTTAATGATATAACAGTCAAGTATAAATATGGGTCATCTGGGGTCAATAACTAGGTCACCAGGTCAAATCTTAGGAAAACATTGTTAACACTGTAGATGTCACAGTTTTAATTGGATCTTCACCAAACCTTGTCAAAATGTTTGCCTCAATGATATGTGGGTCAAGCATGAACATGGGTCAGCTGGGTTCATAAACTGGGTCACAAGGTCAAAGTTTAGGTAAAAATCTTGTAAAAGCTCTTAATGTCATGGTTTTGATTGGATCTTGGCCAAACCTTGTCAGATTGTTTGCCTTAATGATATTAAGGACAAGTTCAAATATGGGTCACCTAGGGTCAAAAACCAGGTCACAAGGTCAACTCTTAGGAAAACCTTATTAACACTGTAGATGTTAAATTTTGATCGTATCTTCACCAAACCTAGTCAGACTGTTTGTCTTAATGATATGTAAGACAAATTCGAACATAGGTCGTCTGGGGTCAAAAACTAGGTCACCGGTTCAAAACAATGTTTTAATGAGTGAACAGTGATTGTCATGTGAGCGATATAGGGCCATCTTGGCCCTCTTGTTTGTTCTCAATTCTGACGGGGGGATAGTTATTATTATCAATAAAATTAAATAAAAAGTTTCTACTGGCGTGTACATGAAAAAAATATGTGTACACTTTTCAACTTTGTTTGATACTTTACAGATGAAGCGTTATAATGTCACTTTGTTCTATTGTAAGCCTAGCTAGGTCACTAGTTCAGAAATATTACAACATTTTGTTTCATACAGCTAGGTTTTTGATTGCTTTAAGTATATTAATGGTGTTATGATATTCATAAAATATTTAAAAACAAGTTGACTGATTATAAAAGTTGAGTGCTGTATATAAGAGTTAGTTATCGGTGTTATATGGACTATTTGTATTGACAACAACAGATGCCAAATTATTTGTCTGTTGCTATGGAGCCTTCTGTTTTAACAAACAACTTAATTTATAATTTAATCAGCCACTTCAATGATCTATTCTTCATGTATGTCTATAAAGGTTTTTAGTATTGATTCAAAACATATTTCATAAAATGAATAAGTAATAAAAGAAAATCACAGTAAATTAAATTGTATAGTAATGGTTTTATTCCCTTGATACCAAATTGATACAATGTTAGTTAGCTATGGTTATAAACTTATATTGTATTGTATTGTATTATGCTTATTGTTGAATGTCTTAAACATTGTAATTGACTTTTAGACTTTTTATGTAATAGTGTCTTTTATCATGTATAAATAATATTACATGAACATGCAGAATGGGAAGTTCCCCAACAGTAAAATAAATGAAAACTATCAAGTGTAGTACGAAGCTTAACATAATTGCACTCAGCGACTGTGTAATAAAATCACATTATTATACCATGCAACAACTTTCTGGTAGCAAAATCTTTATTTTATCCGAAACAGTACAATACATTTGTACTATATTTTGATTAACAAATATTTCATGTACAGTACACGTTAAGGTATCTGGCTTGGATGTCAGGTCAAATCAAGTTTCACCAATTTATAGATTTAAAAACTAAACCATAATTATGTACTAAAATAAACCCCTGTATAAAGTGCATTGCAAGTATTTTGAAACAAATATTACATTTGATTGGTCTTCTATAAACCAATATCGCACGTAATTTACACATTTTTGAACAACGATAACTACTCTGTATATAGGAATATATTTTTAAAATGACTATAAATGTATAAAGCAAGGAACCATGCTCAGTTTTTTATAACGTCCCCCTCTCGTTAGATACTTGACTTTCCATACCCAGAACCCTGCTGTTTATTACGTAATATGCCATAGATAAAAAATGATAAAACAAGAACACGAAAACAAGTGTCAAAATTCTGAGGCACGGTTCCCTAGATTAACATTTCCGCTACAAAATACCGAAAACCGCTTTGAAATCCGTCATCAAATAAGACAGCAATGTTAATTTGAAAATGACACCTACTGTTTTTTTAAGCTGAGCAATTAACAATTAAAGTGTCAGATCATTATCATCTCATGAAATCAACGAATTTGACGCACCCCATTCAATTTTGATATCCACTCAAAATTGCTTATGTTTACGGTTCATTATTTCCAATTCTTACAAATCTACGCATTTTGATCGGTCAATGGATTGGTCACTTCGATAAACTCCTTTTCAGTAGGAAACCTTTTGTTTCTGTACATTATTGACGGACTACTTTTACCAGCTAAAGAGTTTTAGTGGTTCATGTCCGACATTTGTAAGAATTGAAAAAAACAAGTCCATTGCACTAACCAGTGGACCATGGCTGCAGCCCCTAAAGCTAATATATGAAATAACTTACATGTGCAATGATCTCTGTTGGTATTGCAATGTTTTGCTGATTTCAGATGCACATCATGTCTATACTTGGACCAAAGTTGTATGAAACGTACAAACAACATATTACAGTGTGTCGTCTGCTTGAAGATAAAGCCAGTGCTCATTGAACTGCTCATAGTGTACAGTCATGTGTCTGCTCTTTATGTTGTATTCTTGTTTATTATTAATCAGACACAAACCATGACAATAATCACTCTATTGCATATTTTATGTCTCTAAATATCTATTACATATCAGATATCTGCCTTAATTTATTGAATACATTTAGTTAGTGATTGTGTTCAAACTATTGAAGCGTGTTTAAATGTATGTTTTTAGCTCACATGTCACAAAGTGACAAAGTGAGCTATTAGGATCACTCTCCGTCCGGCGTCGTGCGTTGTGCGTCTTGCGTCGTCAAACTTTTTGTTGTGACCACACTAGGGGCCACATTTTTGGCTCAATTTTAGCAAAACTGGGTCAGAACGTTAATATCAACAAAATCTCGGACGAGTTCGATATTGGGCCATTTGGGGTCAAAAACTAGGTCACCAGGGCCAAATAAGGGAAAACCTTGTGAACACTTTAGAATTCACTGTTTTGAATTTATCTTCATGAAACTTTGTAAGAATGTTTATTTTAATAATATGTAGGTCAAGTTTGAAAATGGGTAATTTCTGTAGTAAAATTAGGTCACTAGGGCAAATTGCTGAAAAACCTTGTGAACACTCTAGAAGTCACTGTTTTGATTGGATGATCATGAAACCTTGTCAGAATGTTTGTCTTCATAATATCTTGGACGAGTTCGAACATGGGTCATCTTGGGTAAAAAACTAGGTCGCTAGGTCAAATCTTATGAAAAACCATGTTAACACTGTAGATTTCACAGTTATTATTGGATCTTCACCAAACTTTGTCAAATCGTTTGTTTTAATGATATAACAGTCAAGTATAAATATGGGTCATCTGGGGTCAATAACTAGGTCACCAGGTCAAATCTTAGGAAAACATTGTTAACACTGTAGATGTCACAGTTTTAATTGGATCTTCACCAAACCTTGTCAAAATGTTTGCCTCAATGATATGTGGGTCAAGCATGAACATGGGTCAGCTGGGTTCATAAACTGGGTCACAAGGTCAAAGTTTAGGTAAAAATCTTGTAAAAGCTCTTAATGTCATGGTTTTGATTGGATCTTGGCCAAACCTTGTCAGATTGTTTGCCTTAATGATATTAAGGACAAGTTCAAATATGGGTCACCTAGGGTCAAAAACCAGGTCACAAGGTCAACTCTTAGGAAAACCTTATTAACACTGTAGATGTTAAATTTTGATCGTATCTTCACCAAACCTAGTCAGACTGTTTGTCTTAATGATATGTAAGACAAATTCGAACATAGGTCGTCTGGGGTCAAAAACTAGGTCACCGGTTCAAAACAATGTTTTAATGAGTGAACAGTGATTGTCATGTGAGCGATATAGGGCCATCTTGGCCCTCTTGTTTGTTCTCAATTCTGACGGGGGGATAGTTATTATTATCAATAAAATTAAATAAAAAGTTTCTACTGGCGTGTACATGAAAAAAATATGTGTACACTTTTCAACTTTGTTTGATACTTTACAGATGAAGCGTTATAATGTCACTTTGTTCTATTGTAAGCCTAGCTAGGTCACTAGTTCAGAAATATTACAACATTTTGTTTCATACAGCTAGGTTTTTGATTGCTTTAAGTATATTAATGGTGTTATGATATTCATAAAATATTTAAAAACAAGTTGACTGATTATAAAAGTTGAGTGCTGTATATAAGAGTTAGTTATCGGTGTTATATGGACTATTTGTATTGACAACAACAGATGCCAAATTATTTGTCTGTTGCTATGGAGCCTTCTGTTTTAACAAACAACTTAATTTATAATTTAATCAGCCACTTCAATGATCTATTCTTCATGTATGTCTATAAAGGTTTTTAGTATTGATTCAAAACATATTTCATAAAATGAATAAGTAATAAAAGAAAATCACAGTAAATTAAATTGTATAGTAATGGTTTTATTCCCTTGATACCAAATTGATACAATGTTAGTTAGCTATGGTTATAAACTTATATTGTATTGTATTGTATTATGCTTATTGTTGAATGTCTTAAACATTGTAATTGACTTTTAGACTTTTTATGTAATAGTGTCTTTTATCATGTATAAATAATATTACATGAACATGCAGAATGGGAAGTTCCCCAACAGTAAAATAAATGAAAACTATCAAGTGTAGTACGAAGCTTAACATAATTGCACTCAGCGACTGTGTAATAAAATCACATTATTATACCATGCAACAACTTTCTGGTAGCAAAATCTTTATTTTATCCGAAACAGTACAATACATTTGTACTATATTTTGATTAACAAATATTTCATGTACAGTACACGTTAAGGTATCTGGCTTGGATGTCAGGTCAAATCAAGTTTCACCAATTTATAGATTTAAAAACTAAACCATAATTATGTACTAAAATAAACCCCTGTATAAAGTGCATTGCAAGTATTTTGAAACAAATATTACATTTGATTGGTCTTCTATAAACCAATATCGCACGTAATTTACACATTTTTGAACAACGATAACTACTCTGTATATAGGAATATATTTTTAAAATGACTATAAATGTATAAAGCAAGGAACCATGCTCAGTTTTTTATAACGTCCCCCTCTCGTTAGATACTTGACTTTCCATACCCAGAACCCTGCTGTTTATTACGTAATATGCCATAGATAAAAAATGATAAAACAAGAACACGAAAACAAGTGTCAAAATTCTGAGGCACGGTTCCCTAGATTAACATTTCCGCTACAAAATACCGAAAACCGCTTTGAAATCCGTCATCAAATAAGACAGCAATGTTAATTTGAAAATGACACCTACTGTTTTTTTAAGCTGAGCAATTAACAATTAAAGTGTCAGATCATTATCATCTCATGAAATCAACGAATTTGACGCACCCCATTCAATTTTGATATCCACTCAAAATTGCTTATGTTTACGGTTCATTATTTCCAATTCTTACAAATCTACGCATTTTGATCGGTCAATGGATTGGTCACTTCGATAAACTCCTTTTCAGTAGGAAACCTTTTGTTTCTGTACATTATTGACGGACTACTTTTACCAGCTAAAGAGTTTTAGTGGTTCATGTCCGACATTTGTAAGAATTGAAAAAAACAATTGAATTTAATTGGAAACAAAAATTTGTTATAAAATCTCTTACTAGACATCAAACCCGGGTGTGGTTTCAATTATTATAGGATTAAACTTTCATTTCTGGTCGTTTATCGAAGTGTAAACTCCCTCAGACCTCATAACCTTTGGGCTTTATTCAATGTGTCATTAATGAATTAGTAGTATTAATTTTACCAATACAATGCACATTGCGTTAGAGATGTTTAACGCTGATAAGGAAAAGTCGATAAAGGGGTGCAGTATTTATCGCAATAAAACACCATTTTTGTTTTGAGCGTTTGGTTAGAAATTTTGGTTGCTTGGTATGATATTTAATCTTTGTAAATAACGTAAAATATCATTTTTCGTTATTTTAGCAATTCTAACCAATCCCAATACGTTAATTCTGAGTATGTAAAAAAAAAAACACTGGAGGTATGTTATTATTTACAAATATAATTTTAATTTTCAATTAAGATATTAACTGGTGATTTTCTAACTTTGATATTTCTCAATATTTAAGACTATGTTGATCAGGACTGGGTAGCTAAGAAATTTTACATTGTTATACATGTATATTGAAGTGTTTGCTAAGATTATCTAGGTATCTTTGAAGCAAATTCTCTTTTGTGAATGTGGTCTTTTCTGTCCCACTTAAAACTATACAGGAATAAGGAATTACGGCTATCTTTAAAAAATATTTGTTTGTGGCCTTTTTTGGTGAGTAGATAGCATTGCTGCAAACAAAATATTTTTTAAGGATGGCCTGACAAAATGAATACAATAGAATTAAATGTTCAATGTTTTATTTTCACTAACTTTTCTCTATTTTTTAGAAGATTTCATAAAAAAAATATTTGAAACTGTATATTCAGTTCGCCTAAAAAACAACAATGAATTAACGTAAGATCTAGTTATTTAAATGAGAAAAAAGACCAGTTCACTTTTCTTTGAAATATTGCAAAAAGTTGTTTGGAAACCATAGCCCAATAATTATAATAGTGCCAGTAAAAATATTGCAATAATTATTTAAGTTCATTATTTGCCCAGTCTTACTATGTGTAGGTCAGTGAGTCATCAAGGACATGTTTTATGATACTAATTTTCATTTCAATATTTGTATGGAAATACAGTCAAACCTGTGTTAGTGGCCACCTATGAATAAAGGCCAACCCCTGTAAATAAAGGCCATTCTTTAAAAGCTGCTATTGAATATTTAGAACTAAATGACCTCTGAATAAAGGCCACCTGTCAAATAAAGGCCCAAGGGTGGTCTTTGTTCACAAGTTTGACTGTATATTTCACACCTCATTTGTTAGTACGTTTTTTTTTCTGTAATTTTTATTTATGGGGAAGTATTTTCTTTAGGTTTAATAAAATAACTGTTAACATATTCTGTATTATTTGGATAAAAAAGTTATATATTTTGTGATATAGTACAAAATACTTATATTTGCCATATGATTGTATATATTTTTTCTTAATGCTCATGAATGTCTGTTTGTTGACATTTAACTTTTAATATTGTTAAGTTTTATATTTGTTATTTGACACAGTGTCATATACTATTTTGATAGTTGTGTATTTTTAGCTCACATGTCACAAAGTGACAGGGTGAGCTTTTGGGATCAGTCTCTGTCCGGCGTCGTGTGGTGTGCGTCATCAAACTTTACCTTGTGAACACACTAGGGGCCACATTTTTAACTCAATTTTAGCAAAACTGGGTCAGAATGTTAATATTGACAAAATCTTGGACGAGTTCGATATTGGGCCATTTTGGGTGAAAAACTAGGTCACCAGGGCCAAATAAGGGAAAACCTTGTGAACACTTTAAAAATCACTGTTTTGGTTGGATCTTCATGAAACTTTGTCAGAATGTTTATTTCAATAATATGTAGGTCAAGTTTGATAATGGGTCATTTCCGGTAAAAAACTAGGTCACTAGGGCAAATTGCTGGAAAACCTTGTGAACACCCTAGAAGTCACTGTTTTGATTGGATCATCATGAAACCATGTCAGAATGTTTGTCTTTATAATATCTTGGACGAGTTCGAACATGGGTCATCTTGGGTAAAAAACTAGGTCGCTAGGTCAAATCTTATGAAAACCATGTTAACACTGTAAATTTCACAGTTATAATTGGATCTTCACCAAACTTTGTCAAATTGTTTGTTTTAATGATATAACCGTTAAGTACAAATATGGGTCATCATGGGTCAAAAACTAGGTCACCAGGTCAAATCTTAGGAACACTTTGCTAACACTGTAGATGTCACAGTTTTGATTGGATCTTCACCAAACCTTGTCAAAATGTTTGCCTCAATGATATGTGGGTTAAGGTTGAATATGGGTCATAACACATTGAATAAAGCCCAAAGGGCTTTATGTGAAATGTGTGTTATGAGGTCTGAGGGAGTTTACACTTCGATAAATGACCAGAAATGAAAGTTTAATCCTTTTATTTCCAATTAAATTCAATTGTTTTATTCAATTCTTACAAAATTAATGTCGGACATGAACCGCTAAAACTCTTTAGCTGGTAAAATCTTATACACGTATATAACTTGATGACGTCATTGTGATATGATGTCATCAGGATAGGAATGTAAATAGTAAAATAGTGTAGTTTATAAACGTTCATTTCTGGCCAATCATGGAAGTGTTAACTCCCTCTGACCTCATTACACACATTGAATAAAGGCTGTATTACTGAATCTGTAATAGGTTGTTTTATGTTATACAGTACACATAATTAAGTCAAAAGTAGTCCATCGACGATGTACAGAAACAAAAGGTTTCCGATTGAAAAGGAGTTTATCGAAGTGTAAACTCCCTCCATTGACCAATCAAAATGCGTAGATTTGATAGAATTGGAAATAATATATGATAAAGTTGTAATAAAAGGATATTGTAACTATGAAACACTATGTTATTGCATAAAATACAGTTAAGCCTGTGTTAGTGGCCACCTCCCAATAAAGGCCACCTGTGAATAAAGGCCATTATTTCAAAAACCATCACTTGTAATTAAGAACGGAAAAGCTACCTGACCATAAAGACCACATTTTGTCTTTCCCAAGGGTGGCCTTTGTTCACAGGTTTGACTGTATAATACTTCATCTTAATGTGTCCATCTTTAGAGTGTTTTTCTGTCTAACAATTTGATATTTTGGTAACCTGTAGTTTAATTTCCATTTGTATTACTGTTCACAACTAGGGTATTGTACTGTCAAATATTTCAGTATTTATGTAATCTTTAAAATGCATTTCGTGACCCAAACATTTAACAGTGGATAGGTAGGCAATTTTATGTCCCTACATCGATAGTTAGTACCAAACTTTAATCTTGCTTATAAAATCAAAATGCTTCCACCTACAATCATCAAACTTCATATGTTGGTTCCTCATAACGACCTTTACAGGACCTGTGCATTTAGGTCAGTAGGTCAAGGTCACCCTCAGGTGGCGTTGTGTCGTTGGTCGGTCCGTCCGTCCGCTTAGAATATCTGAAGTTTGTGGAGCGAACTACTTTCACATTCTTCAAGCAATTGCAATGAAACTTGAAATATGTTTTCACCATGAAGTGTAGATGTGCAAGACACAAATTTCATTTCCAGCAATTCACTCATTCCAGAGTAATGTGCCCTTGAACTTAGCCATTTAGTGTACAATGGCAGTCTTAGTTTGTGGAGCTAACTACTTCCACATTTTTCAAGGGATGGAATTGAAACTTTGAAATATGTTATCACCATGAAGTGTACATGTGCAAGACACAATTTCCATTCCCAGCGATTCATCCATTGCAGAGTTATGCCCCCTTTAACTTAAGCGTATAGTGTACAATGGCAGTCTTACTTTGTGGAGCAAACTATACTTAAACATTTTTCAAGGGATTGAATTGGAACTTGAAATATATTATCAACATTAAATGTAGATGTGCAAGACACAATTTTCATGCCCTGTGATCCACTCATTGCAGAGTTATGTCCCCTTGAACTTAGCCGTATAGTGTACTATCACATTCTTAGTGTCAAAGCGGCGGCGGGTATTAGTCACCTCTGTGACAGCTCTAGTTTTAAGGATGGTCTTATTTACTGTACCTGTATGTTAGGTTTTATTTGATTTTATATCATACTCATACTAAACACAGAGTTGCATTTATGAATAATTTATAATTTATCATATAATACCATATCTATTGATCCAGTAATGTGTTGTTTGTTGTATGTAAGATTAAACATTGCACATATTTCTTAATACTGGTAATCAATGGTCTAGATAATCATGTATAGAAATATTGACCTAATAAAATTATCTTAAAATTAATTTAGTCTTTTATTCTTAAACAAGTTATTGAGATGGAACCAAATGATTGAAATAACGTCGTTTTCGATGTCAAACGGTCGTATTTACGGTATTTATAGTGCCTCTCTGAAAATACCTATCACTCTATCAATTTATGTAGATATTTAATATTTTGCATGTATTGGCTAATGCAGAAATTATATATTCAAATGATATTTCCATGGGAACGGCTCAAAAAGCGCCATCTAACGGAGCGGTATGTTTTTCGTTGATTTTCGCGTTAATTCATGCATCTTAAAAGACGTCGATCGAACTATGTAGGGGTGGCAGTTTATAATGCAAAATAATGAGACATTTTCTCTCAATGGGGAAGGGATTCTTCCAGGCGCGTAGCTTGCCCTATAATAATGTGTGGGCACCTATCTAAGGGTACTGGAGTCGCATTCTGCAGTATCATCCAGTGTGGTATACATTAGCCTAATATATTTTGGTATGAAGATCTTGCAGTTTTCCCCTGATAGATATACCACTACATTCAAATTATCTCCCTTATCAAAACCCTTTTTAGCTCACCAGAGCACGAATGTGCTCAGGGTCACTGGGGGCCAACGACGTATCACGAGAGGCGGTTTGCATTGAAAACATGTGTATGGTATGCAAGGAAATTTTATATAAACAGTCTCTGGTTTTCTGACCTCCACATGCCATTTTTAAATGTTTGACCTGCAGGAGGATGAAATGTTAGTTTTTTGGACTGCTTTGTTAGTTGTTCTAATTAAGTTTGTATTTGCCGTTGTAAAATGCGTTTTCTGTACAATGATTGCGTTGTCATTCATCAAATTATGCCAGATTAGTCCGTTATTCTGTGTAAAAAGCAGTTTTCCTCAAAGTTATTGTGATGATGAACCCATTTGTACAATATTTAGCACCCATGATACTGGCATTATGTCTGTGAACATAACTTAGCATCTTCCCACCGCTTATCAGGTTGAATAGAATGTACATACGTTTATATAACAAGGCCTTTTGCATTAGACAAGTGTGTATGGTGTCAACTGAAGTCTCTTTTTGATGTATATGTTACTAACAGAATGTGTGGATGTTTCACTCTGAAGTCAATTGTGTATATCAATTAATATTTTGCAGTTGACAGTTATCTATTTAATTATGTATGATGGTCTGAAGCGAACAGTTAAAATTGTTAGATTGTCTTATCATTTAATAACTGCATTATGCTATGATTTAGGCACATACTTATATAATTTACGAGTTTGAACAATTTTGAAATCTGCTGTTATCTAAAATGTTTGATTGCATTTCTCTGATTCGTTAACACCATTGCCCCATTCGTTAGGTTAGTATTCAAACTAGTCTCTATAGCAAGGTTGCACTGTGCTCGTTAATCCAAGCGTGATTTGCACCGAATTCGCCAATATCCACCATTTGAAAAGAGGTGACCAATCTTAAAGACGTCTACGGTCAGTTAGAGTAGATGTGATGGATGGAAGAAGCTTTTGTAATTGTACTACAGTCTCTTATTGTTTCATCGGTAATGTCATCTACTTTTTCAAAGTCCTCTGTGTCTGAGCACAGTATAGTTGTGTCCAATTGTTCCGTCAATTCAGAACCATCTGGTTTAGAAACTTCTGTACTTCCCGGATTCCGCTTGTTTAAGGAATAATTGGCAATGGACAGACTTCGTTGATGTGTTTCCGTGATCGTTGTCATGTCGTCGATGTTGTAGATAATGTAATGGCCCTTCATATGGTGATATTTACTAAATACCTCTATCATCTGCTTCCCTCATGAACGTAACGCTCTATATGCTGGAGTTTGCATAGTGTCATTGCGCTTCTTAAATGCTGGCAAATGGTGACCGGCAGTACATACACACCGCATGGTCTGTATCCTGAAATTGATTTTGACTTCAATGAGCAACGTACACATGAAGAGTGACATTCGTTTAGCACCGTACACACACTCTGTGAGAAACTAACACAGTCGTAGTATGCAAAAAAACGTTCACATGTGCTTATTTCAACGACAGAACATTTCTAATGAAGACAAAATGATTGAATAAGTATACCATACCCAATAAGTATAAGAAATGGTACTCACGAAAAATATTTTAATGAAAAATCTACCGAAACAAGACTGTCTACGTACATCCCTAACTTTTGAGCTTAATTCATACGTAATTGGTACTAAGTTAACTACATACAACTGTTTAATAGTATTAAATGTTTCCACTCACCATGTTTCGTGCTTGGAATATGATATTCCAGCAAAATACAATGTCACTTAACGAAAAATGTCGTTCTTAGCTTTTCAACCACGTTATGTGTACATAACATGTGTCACTTGTCGTTGCATACCATACACATGTTTTCGATGCGAAACGCCTCTCGTGATACGTCGTTGGCCCCCAGTGAGGGTGAGCTTTTGTGATCGCCCTGCGTCCATCGTGCGGTGTGCGTCGTTACGTGGCGTCCATGTTTACTTAAAACAACATCTCCTCCTACACTGCTATGCCGATTGCAACCAAACTTTGCTTGAATGATCCTTGGGTGGTCCCCTTTCAAAGTTGTTCAAAAAATTAAATTTCATTAAAAACTCTGGTTGCTATGGCAACAAATAGAAAAAACTTAAAAAATCTTCTTGTCCGAAACCACAGGGCCTAGAGCTGAGATATTTGGTATGTAGCATTGTCTAATGGAACTCTACAAAGTTTGTTCAAATTATTCCCCTGGGGTCAAAATTGGCTCCGCCCCGGGGGTAACTTGATTTTACATAGACTTATATAGGAAATTTAAAAAATCTTCTTGTCAAAAACTACAATGCCTAGAGCTTTGATATATCGGTGTGTAGCATAGTCTAGTGGAACTCTACCAAGTTTGTTCAAATTATTGCCCTAGGGTAAAAATTGGCCCCGCCCCGGGGGTCACTTGATTTATATAGACTTATATAGGAAAATTAAAAAAATCTTCTTCTCCAAAACCGCAAGGCCTAGAGCTTAGATATTTTGTATGTGGCATTGTCTAGTGGACCTCTACCAAGTTTGTTCAAATTATGGCCCCGGGGTCAAAATTGGCCCTGCCCTGGGGATATTCTATTTTATATAGGAAAATTTGAAAAATCTTCTTCTCCGAAACCACAAGGCCTAGAGCTAAGATATTTGGCATATAGCATTGTCCAGTGGACCTCTACCAAGTTTGTTCAAATTATTGCCATAGGGTCAAAATTGGCCCCGCCCCGGGGGTCACTTGATTTATATAGACTTATATAGGAACATTTTAAAAATCTTCTCCGAAACCGCAAGGCCTAGAGCTTAGATATTTTGTATGTGGCATTGTCTAGTGGAGCTCTACCAAGTTTGTTGAAATTATGGCCCAGGGGTCAAAATTAGCCCTGCCCTGGGGTTTATTCTATTTTATATAGGAAAATTTAGGAAATCTTCTTCTCCGAAACCACAAGGCCTAGAGCTAAGATATTTGGTATGTAGCATTGTCTAGTGGACCTCTACCAAGTTTGTTCAAATTATTGCTCAGAGTCAAAATTGGCCCCGCCCCGGGGGTCACTTGATATATATAGACTTATATAGGAAAATTAAAAAATCTTCTCCGAAACTGCAAGGCCTAGAGCTTAGATATTTTGTATGTGGCATTGTCTAGTGGACCTCTACCAAGTTTGTTCAAATTATGGTCCCGGGGTCAAAATTAGCCCTGCCCTGGGGTTTATTCTATTTTATGTAGGACAATTTTAAAAAATCTTCTGCGAAACCACAAGGCCTAGAGCTAAGATATTTGGTATCTAGCTTTGTCTAATGGACCTCTTTTAAATCTGTTCATATAATGGCCATGGGATAAAAAACGGCCCAGATGGGTCACTTGATCTTACTTGGACTCGTATAGAAAACTTCAACAATGTTAATCTCCAAATGACCTTTTCTCCTGGTGAGCATTTATAGGGCCATCATGGCCCTCTTGTTAAATATTAAGATAGTTTAATAATTATGAAGTTCTTGCAGTTCTGCGTGTACGTTGTTTAAACTCCTGGTACCCTGATGGTCCATTCTTCAAGTCCCTAACCATTCATTTTTATTGCGTTTTTCGCATAGTTATTGTTTGTCAGAAAAGTGTAGGCACGTGCCTAGAGTGTCTGTAGGAAGCTACGCCAGTGTCTTCAAACAATTTGAAAATCTTTAGATTTCATGAAATCCTAAATTGGCAAGTGATTGCATGTAATTCCTAATTGTTCCAGGGAATACGTGAAATTCCTAATTACGCACATTCCTTGTAACATAATAAATTATATCACATAAAATTAACATTCTTGTTGGACTTAGATGTTTCCACACGCGTTCAGGAGCAAAAAACCAAAAGCCCGACCTGTCTACCCCATCTTTAATGAGCATACAACCAGAAACAAACAATATTGTTCATGACTTAGCAGTCATAATTCATTTCATCTGCGTTCTTTGTTCCTGTATGTGTAGACAATTAATTCAGTGTGAATTCAACAATTAACGGATACATAATTTACTACTATTTGAAGGCTACCATATCAGCTGATCAATTTTGAATACAATTTATGTTCTGAAATTATTTAAAACTTGCTGGCGTTGGTATTAGGTAATGGTGTGTTGCTGCACAGTTTTAATGTGACCATATTTATACAAGTACTTGGGAAGTTAATGTCTAATATCTGTGATGTTCTGAATCCGTTTTAAGATTGTTTTAGATAATTTGTTTACTCAACAGATAGATTTGAACTAAAAAAATGAACAGGCATTTTTCTGAATTAGGTAGAAAAATAAAAGATAGATATATTCAATCATATCCGTTATTTGCTAAGATAAGATGGAGTGGCAGTTCTATAATGTGCCACTTTTTATTGTTGGTTTGCATAATTTCATTTCGTATCACTGGCGTGATCTCTGGCACTTCGAAAACATGTAATAACAATGGGACGTTTCAACCACTATTGGACATCTCTTTACCGATGTGTGCTGAGGAATGCTTAAGACGGCAGAGATGTCAAATATTCATGTTCAGACACGGTATGAATCACTGTGCATTAAAAGACCAAATGAACATTTCATCTCTAAATGAAAGCAGGTCCATGTGTGGGTATCGTACTCGCGATGAATGGTCCCAAGTTTTTCTTGGTTCTTGCAGTGGACACAATTGTAGCGTAACCGAACGCTGCAATAGTAAGACAGACAGCGAGTTCGAATGTTTGAAATCGGAATGTCCAATGCCGGAAAAAAATCCCAATGCGATACTTGTGTCTACTACTCACACTATTGGTACCACTAATAAATACAATGTGTGTGAAGTTGGCAATGCAATCGACAATCGACATTCAATGTCTAGCTCGACAATCGACATTCATCTCGACATTCGTGAAACAGGCTGTATGGCCATCATAATAATGTAAATTTCGAATGTCTAGCTAGACAATCGACATTCATCTCGACATTCGAAAAACGAACTGTATAGCCGTCAAAGTAATGAAATTTCGAATGTCTAGCTCGACAATCGACATTCATCTCGACATTCGAAAAACGGACTGTATATAGCCGTCAAAGTAAAGAAATTTCGAATGTCTAGCTCGACAATCGACATTCATCTCGACATTCGAAAAACGGACTGTATATAGCCGTCAAAGTAAAGAAATTTCGAATGTCTAGCTCGACAATCGACATTCATCTCGACATTCGAAAAACGAACTGTATAGCCGTCAAAGTAATGAAATTTCGAATGTCTAGCTAGACAATCGACATTCATCTCGACATTCGAAGTTACGACTGTATCGCTGTCAAAGTAAAGAAATTTCGAATGTCTAGCTAGACAATCGACATTCATCTCGACATTCGAAAAACGAACTGTATAGCCGTCAAAGTAATGAAATTTCGAATGCCTAGCTCGACAATCGACATTCATCTCGACATACGTAAAACAGACTGTATATAGCCGTCAAAGTAATGAAATTTCGAATGTCTAGCTCGACAATCGACATTCATCTCGACATTCGAAAAACGAACTGTATAGCCGTCAAAGTAAAGAAATTTCGAATGTCTAGCTAGACAATCGACATTCATCTCGACATTCGAAAAACGGACTGTATCGCTGTCAAAGTAAAGAAATTTCGAATGTCTAGCTCGACAATCGACATTCATCTCGACATTCATAAAACAGGCTGTATGGCCATCATAATAATGTAAATTTCGAATGTCTAGCTCGACAATCGACATTCATCTCGACATTCGTAAAACAGACTGTATATAGCCGTTAAAGTAATGAAATTTCGAATGTCTAGCTCGACAATCGACATCCATCTCGACATTCGAAAAACGACCTGTATATAGCCGTCAAAGTAATGAAATTTCGAATGTCTAGCTAGACAATCGACATTCATCTCGACATTCGAAAAACGAACTGTATAGCCGTCAAAGTAATGAAATTTCGAATGCCTAGCTCGACAATCGACATTCATCTCGACATACGTAAAACAGACTGTATATAGCCGTCAAAGTAATGAAATTTCGAATGTCTAGCTCGACAATCGACATTCATCTCGACATTCGAAAAACGAACTGTATAGCCGTCAAAGTAAAGAATTTTCGAATGTCTAGCTAGACAATCGACATTCATCTCGACATTCGAAAAACGGACTGTATCGCTGTCAAAGTAAAGACATTTCGAATGTCTAGCTCGACAATCGACATTCATCTCGACATTCGTGAAACAGGCTGTATGGCCATCATAATAATGTAAATTTCGAATGTCTAGCTCGACAATCGACATTCATCTCGACATTCATAAAACAGGCTGTATGGCCATCATAATAATGTAAATTTCGAATGTCTAGCTCGACAATCGACATTCATCTCGACATTCGTAAAACAGACTGTATATAGCCGTTAAAGTAATGAAATTTCGAATGTCTAGCTCGACAATCGACATCCATCTCGACATTCGAAAAACGACCTGTATATAGCCGTCAAAGTAAAGAAATTTCGAATGTCTAGCTAGACAATCGACATTCATCTCGACATTCGAAAAACGAACTGTATAGCCGTCAAAGTAATGAAATTTCGAATGCCTAGCTCGACAATCGACATTCATCTCGACATACGTAAAACAGACTGTATATAGCCGTCAAAGTAATGAAATTTCGAATGTCTAGCTCGACAATCGACATTCATCTCGACATTCGAAAAACGAACTGTATAGCCGTCAAAGTAAAGAAATTTCGAATGTCTAGCTAGACAATCGACATTCATCTCGACATTCGAAAAACGGACTG
Source organism: Lutraria lutraria (assembly GCA_964023205.1). Lineage (NCBI taxonomy): Eukaryota > Metazoa > Mollusca > Bivalvia > Venerida > Mactridae > Lutraria > Lutraria lutraria. Next base: position 24,709,025 of record OZ026844.1, on the reverse strand, counting down.
TATCGCTGTCAAAGTAAAGAAATTTCGAATGTCTAGCTCGACAATCGACATTCATCTCGACATTCGTGAAACAGGCTGTATGGCCATCATAATAATGTAAATTTCGAATGTCTAGCTCGACAATCGACATCCATGTCGACATTCGAAAAACGAACTGTATATAGCCGTCAAAGTAATGAAATTTCGAATGTCTAGCTAGACAATCGACATTCATCTCGACATTCGAAAAACGGACTGTATATAGCCGTCAAAGTAAAGAAATTTCGAATGTCTATCTCGACAATCGACATTCATCTCGACATTCGAAAAACGGACTGTATATAGCCGTCAAAGTAAAGAAATTTCGAATGTCTAGCTCGACAATCGACATTCATCTCGACATTCGTGAAACAGGCTGTATGGCCATCATAATAATGTAAATTTCGAATGTCTAGCTCGACAATCGACATTCATCTCGACATTCGTAAAACGGACTGTATATAGCCGTTTAAGTAATGAAATTTCGAATGTCTAGCTCGACAATCGACATCCATCTCGACATTCGAAAAACGAACTGTATATAGCCGTCAAAGTAATGAAATTTCGAATGTCTAGCTAGACAATCGACATTCATCTCGACATTCGAAAAACGGACTGTATATAGCCGTCAAATGAAAGAAATTTCGAATGTCTAGCTAGACAATCGACATTCATCTCGACATTCGAAAAACGGACTGTATATAGCCGTCAAATTAAAGACATTTCGAATGTCTAGCTCGACAATCGACATTCATCTCGACATTCGAAAAACGAACTGTATAGCCGTCAAAGTAATGAAATTTCGAATGTCTAGCTAGACAATCGACATTCATCTCGACATTCGAAGTTACGACTGTATCGCCGTCAAAGTAAAGAAATTTCGAATGTCTAGCTAGACAATCGACATTCATCTCGACATTCGAAAAACGAACTGTATAGCCGTCAAAGTAATGAAATTTCGAATGCCTAGCTCGACAATCGACATTCATCTCGACATACGTAAAACAGACTGTATATAGCCGTCAAAGTAATGAAATTTCGAATGTCTAGCTCGACAATCGACATTCATCTCGACATTCGAAAAACGAACTGTATAGCCGTCAAAGTAAAGAAATTTCGAATGTCTAGCTAGACAATCGACATTCATCTCGACATTCGAAAAACGGACTGTATCGCTGTCAAAGTAAAGAAATTTCGAATGTCTAGCTCGACAATCGACATTCATCTCGACATTCGTGAAACAGGCTGTATGGCCATCATAATAATGTAAATTTCGAATGTCTAGCTCGACAATCGACATCCATGTCGACATTCGAAAAACGAACTGTATATAGCCGTCAAAGTAATGAAATTTCGAATGTCTAGCTAGACAATCGACATTCATCTCGACATTCGAAAAACGGACTGTATATAGCCGTCAAAGTAAAGAAATTTCGAATGTCTATCTCGACAATCGACATTCATCTCGACATTCGAAAAACGGACTGTATATAGCCGTCAAAGTAAAGAAATTTCGAATGTCTAGCTCGACAATCGACATTCATCTCGACATTCGAAAAACGAACTGTATAGCCGTCAAAGTAATGAAATTTCGAATGTCTAGCTAGACAATCGACATTCATCTCGACATTCGAAGTTACGACTGTGTCGCTGTCAAGTAAAGAAATTTCGAATGTCTAGCTAGACAATCGACATTCATCTCGACATACGTAAAACAGACTGTATATAGCCGTCAAAGTAATGAAATTTCGAATGTCTAGCTCGACAATCGACATTCATCTCGACATTCGAAAAACGAACTGTATAGCCGTCAAAGTAAAGAAATTTCGAATGTCTAGCTAGACAATCGACATTCATCTCGACATTCGAAAAACGGACTGTATCGCTGTCAAAGTAAAGAAATTTCGAATGTCTAGCTCGACAATCGACATTCATCTCGACATTCGTGAAACAGGCTGTATGGCCATCATAATAATGTAAATTTCGAATGTCTAGCTAGACAATCGACATTCATCTCGACATTCGAAAAACGAACTGTATAGCCGTCAAAGTAATGAAATTTCGAATGTCTAGCTCGACAATCGACATTCATCTCGACATTCGAAAAACGGACTGTATATAGCCGTCAAAGTAAAGAAATTTCGAATGTCTAGCTCGACAATCGACATTCATCTCGACATTCGAAAAACGGACTGTATATAGCCGTCAAAGTAAAGAAATTTCGAATGTCTAGCTCGACAATCGACATTCATCTCGACATTCGAAAAACGAACTGTATAGCCGTCAAAGTAATGAAATTTCGAATGTCTAGCTAGACAATCGACATTCATCTCGACATTCGAAGTTACGACTGTATCGCTGTCAAAGTAAAGAAATTTCGAATGTCTAGCTAGACAATCGACATTCATCTCGACATTCGAAAAACGAACTGTATAGCCGTCAAAGTAATGAAATTTCGAATGCCTAGCTCGACAATCGACATTCATCTCGACATACGTAAAACAGACTGTATATAGCCGTCAAAGTAATGAAATTTCGAATGTCTAGCTCGACAATCGACATTCATCTCGACATTCGAAAAACGAACTGTATAGCCGTCAAAGTAAAGAAATTTCGAATGTCTAGCTAGACAATCGACATTCATCTCGACATTCGAAAAACGGACTGTATCGCTGTCAAAGTAAAGAAATTTCGAATGTCTAGCTCGACAATCGACATTCATCTCGACATTCATGAAACAGGCTGTATGGCCATCATAATAATGTAAATTTCGAATGTCTAGCTCGACAATCGACATTCATCTCGACATTCGTAAAACAGACTGTATATAGCCGTTAAAGTAATGAAATTTCGAATGTCTAGCTCGACAATCGACATCCATCTCGACATTCGAAAAACGACCTGTATATAGCCGTCAAAGTAAAGAAATTTCGAATGTCTAGCTCGACAATCGACATTCATCTCGACATTCGTAAAACAGACTGTATATAGCCGTCAAAGTAATGAAATTTCGAATGTCTAGCTCGACAATCGACATCCATCTCGACATTCGAAAAACGACCTGTATATAGCCGTCAAAGTAAAGAAATTTCGAATGTCTAGCTAGACAATCGACATTCATCTCGACATTCGAAAAACGAACTGTATAGCCGTCAAAGTAATGAAATTTCGAATGCCTAGCTCGACAATCGACATTCATCTCGACATACGTAAAACAGACTGTATATAGCCGTCAAAGTAATGAAATTTCGAATGTCTAGCTCGACAATCGACATTCATCTCGACATTCGAAAAACGAACTGTATAGCCGTCAAAGTAAAGAATTTTCGAATGTCTTGCTAGACAATCGACATTCATCTCGACATTCGAAAAACGGACTGTATCGCTGTCAAAGTAAAGAAATTTCGAATGTCTAGCTCGACAATCGACATTCATCTCGACATTCGTGAAACAGGCTGTATGGCCATCATAATAATGTAAATTTCGAATGTCTAGCTCGACAATCGACATCCATCTCGACATTCGAAAAACGAACTGTATATAGCCGTCAAAGTAATGAAATTTCGAATGTCTAGCTAGACAATCGACATTCATCTCGACATTCGAAAAACGGACTGTATATAGCCGTCAAAGTAAAGAAATTTCGAATGTCTATCTCGACAATCGACATTCATCTCGACATTCGAAAAACGGACTGTATATAGCCGTCAAAGTAAAGAAATTTCGAATGTCTAGCTCGACAATCGACATTCATCTCGACATTCGAAAAACGAACTGTATAGCCGTCAAAGTAATGAAATTTCGAATGTCTAGCTAGACAATCGACATTCATCTCGACATTCGAAGTTACGACTGTATCGCTGTCAAGTAAAGAAATTTCGAATGTCTAGCTAGACAATCGACATTCATCTCGACATACGTAAAACAGACTGTATATAGCCGTCAAAGTAATGAAATTTCGAATGTCTAGCTCGACAATCGACATTCATCTCGACATTCGAAAAACGAACTGTATAGCCGTCAAAGTAAAGAAATTTCGAATGTCTAGCTAGACAATCGACATTCATCTCGACATTCGAAAAACGGACTGTATCGCTGTCAAAGTAAAGAAATTTCGAATGTCTAGCTCGACAATCGACATTCATCTCGACATTCGTGAAACAGGCTGTATGGCCATCATAATAATGTAAATTTCGAATGTCTAGCTCGACAATCGACATTCATCTCGACATTCGTAAAACAGACTGTATATAGCCGTTTAAGTAATGAAATTTCGAATGTCTAGCTCGACAATCGACATCCATCTCGACATTCGAAAAACGAACTGTATATAGCCGTCAAAGTAATGAAATTTCGAATGTCTAGCTAGACAATCGACATTCATCTCGACATTCGAAAAACGGACTGTATATAGCCGTCAAAGTAAAGAAATTTCGAATGTCTAGCTAGACAATCGACATTCATCTCGACATTCGAAAAACGGACTGTATATAGCCGTCAAATTAAAGACATTTCGAATGTCTAGCTCGACAATCGACATTCATCTCGACATTCGAAAAACGAACTGTATAGCCGTCAAAGTAATGAAATTTCGAATGTCTAGCTAGACAATCGACATTCATCTCGACATTCGAAGTTACGACTGTATCGCCGTCAAAGTAAAGAAATTTCGAATGTCTAGCTAGACAATCGACATTCATCTCGACATTCGAAAAACGAACTGTATAGCTGTCAAAGTAATGAAATTTCGAATGCCTAGCTCGACAATCGACATTCATCTCGACATACGTAAAACAGACTGTATATAGCCGTCAAAGTAATGAAATTTCGAATGTCTAGCTCGACAATCGACATTCATCTCGACATTCGAAAAACGAACTGTATAGCCGTCAAAGTAAAGAAATTTCGAATGTCTAGCTCGACAATCGACATTCATCTCGACATTCATGAAACAGGCTGTATGGCCATCATAATAATGTAAATTTCGAATGTCTAGCTCGACAATCGACATTCATCTCGACATTCGTAAAACAGACTGTATATAGCCGTTAAAGTAATGAAATTTCGAATGTCTAGCTCGACAATCGACATCCATCTCGACATTCGAAAAACGACCTGTATATAGCCGTCAAAGTAATGAAATTTCGAATGTCTAGCTAGACAATCGACATTCATCTCGACATTCGAAAAACGAACTGTATAGCCGTCAAAGTAATGAAATTTCGAATGCCTAGCTCGACAATCGACATTCATCTCGACATACGTAAAACAGACTGTATATAGCCGTCAAAGTAATGAAATTTCGAATGTCTAGCTCGACAATCGACATTCATCTCGACATTCGAAAAACGAACTGTATAGCCGTCAAAGTAAAGAATTTTCGAATGTCTAGCTAGACAATCGACATTCATCTCGACATTCGAAAAACGGACTGTATCGCTGTCAAAGTAAAGACATTTCGAATGTCTAGCTCGACAATCGACATTCATCTCGACATTCGTGAAACAGGCTGTATGGCCATCATAATAATGTAAATTTCGAATGTCTAGCTCGACAATCGACATTCATCTCGACATTCATAAAACAGGCTGTATGGCCATCATAATAATGTAAATTTCGAATGTCCAGCTCGACAATCGACATTCATCTCGACATTCGTAAAACAGACTGTATATAGCCGTTAAAGTAATGAAATTTCGAATGTCTAGCTCGACAATCGACATCCATCTCGACATTCGAAAAACGACCTGTATATAGCCGTCAAAGTAATGAAATTTCGAATGTCTAGCTAGACAATCGACATTCATCTCGACATTCGAAAAACGAACTGTATAGCCGTCAAAGTAATGAAATTTCGAATGCCTAGCTCGACAATCGACATTCATCTCGACATACGTAAAACAGACTGTATATAGCCGTCAAAGTAATGAAATTTCGAATGTCTAGCTCGACAATCGACATTCATCTCGACATTCGAAAAACGAACTGTATAGCCGTCAAAGTAAAGAATTTTCGAATGTCTAGCTAGACAATCGACATTCATCTCGACATTCGAAAAACGGACTGTATCGCTGTCAAAGTAAAGAAATTTCGAATGTCTAGCTCGACAATCGACATTCATCTCGACATTCGTGAAACAGGCTGTATGGCCATCATAATAATGTAAATTTCGAATGTCTAGCTCGACAATCGACATCCATCTCGACATTCGAAAAACGAACTGTATATAGCCGTCAAAGTAATGAAATTTCGAATGTCTAGCTAGACAATCGACATTCATCTCGACATTCGAAAAACGGACTGTATATAGCCGTCAAAGTAAAGAAATTTCGAATGTCTATCTCGACAATCGACATTCATCTCGACATTCGAAAAACGGACTGTATATAGCCGTCAAAGTAAAGAAATTTCGAATGTCTAGCTCGACAATCGACATTCATCTCGACATTCGTGAAACAGGCTGTATGGCCATCATAATAATGTAAATTTCGAATGTCTAGCTCGACAATCGACATTCATCTCGACATTCGTAAAACAGACTGTATATAGCCGTTTAAGTAATGAAATTTCGAATGTCTAGCTCGACAATCGACATCCATCTCGACATTCGAAAAACGAACTGTATATAGCCGTCAAAGTAATGAAATTTCGAATGTCTAGCTAGACAATCGACATTCATCTCGACATTCGAAAAACGGACTGTATATAGCCGTCAAATGAAAGAAATTTCGAATGTCTAGCTAGACAATCGACATTCATCTCGACATTCGAAAAACGGACTGTATATAGCCGTCAAATTAAAGACATTTCGAATGTCTAGCTCGACAATCGACATTCATCTCGACATTCGAAAAACGGACTGTATATAGCCGTCAAATGAAAGAAATTTCGAATGTCTAGCTAGACAATCGACATTCATCTCGACATTCGAAAAACGGACTGTATATAGCCGTCAAATTAAAGACATTTCGAATGTCTAGCTCGACAATCGACATTCATCTCGACATTCGAAAAACGAACTGTATAGCCGTCAAAGTAATGAAATTTCGAATGTCTAGCTAGACAATCGACATTCATCTCGACATTCGAAGTTACGACTGTATCGCCGTCAAAGTAAAGAAATTTCGAATGTCTAGCTAGACAATCGACATTCATCTCGACATTCGAAAAACGAACTGTATAGCCGTCAAAGTAATGAAATTTCGAATGCCTAGCTCGACAATCGACATTCATCTCGACATACGTAAAACAGACTGTATATAGCCGTCAAAGTAATGAAATTTCGAATGTCTAGCTCGACAATCGACATTCATCTCGACATTCGAAAAACGAACTGTATAGCCGTCAAAGTAAAGAAATTTCGAATGTCTAGCTAGACAATCGACATTCATCTCGACATTCGAAAAACGGACTGTATCGCTGTCAAAGTAAAGAAATTTCGAATGTCTAGCTCGACAATCGACATTCATCTCGACATTCATGAAACAGGCTGTATGGCCATCATAATAATGTAAATTTCGAATGTCTAGCTCGACAATCGACATTCATCTCGACATTCGTAAAACAGACTGTATATAGCCGTTAAAGTAATGAAATTTCGAATGTCTAGCTCGACAATCGACATCCATCTCGACATTCGAAAAACGACCTGTATATAGCCGTCAAAGTAATGAAATTTCGAATGTCTAGCTAGACAATCGACATTCATCTCGACATTCGAAAAACGAACTGTATAGCCGTCAAAGTAATGAAATTTCGAATGCCTAGCTCGACAATCGACATTCATCTCGACATACGTAAAACAGACTGTATATAGCCGTCAAAGTAATGAAATTTCGAATGTCTAGCTCGACAATCGACATTCATCTCGACATTCGAAAAACGGACTGTATAGCCGTCAAAGTAAAGAATTTTCGAATGTCTAGCTAGACAATCGACATTCATCTCGACATTCGAAAAACGGACTGTATCGCTGTCAAAGTAAAGAAATTTCGAATGTCTAGCTCGACAATCGACATTCATCTCGACATTCGTGAAACAGGCTGTATGGCCATCATAATAATGTAAATTTCGAATGTCTAGCTCGACAATCGACATCCATCTCGACATTCGAAAAACGAACTGTATATAGCCGTCAAAGTAATGAAATTTCGAATGTCTAGCTAGACAATCGACATTCATCTCGACATTCGAAAAACGGACTGTATATAGCCGTCAAAGTAAAGAAATTTCGAATGTCTAGCTCGACAATCGACATTCATCTCGACATTCGAAAAACGAACTGTATAGCCGTCAAAGTAATGAAATTTCGAATGTCTAGCTAGACAATCGACATTCATCTCGACATTCGAAGTTACGACTGTATCGCCGTCAAAGTAAAGAAATTTCGAATGTCTAGCTAGACAATCGACATTCATCTCGACATTCGAAAAACGAACTGTATAGCTGTCAAAGTAATGAAATTTCGAATGCCTAGCTCGACAATCGACATTCATCTCGACATACGTAAAACAGACTGTATATAGCCGTCAAAGTAATGAAATTTCGAATGTCTAGCTCGACAATCGACATTCATCTCGACATTCGAAAAACGAACTGTATAGCCGTCAAAGTAAAGAAATTTCGAATGTCTAGCTCGACAATCGACATTCATCTCGACATTCATGAAACAGGCTGTATGGCCATCATAATAATGTAAATTTCGAATGTCTAGCTCGACAATCGACATTCATCTCGACATTCGTAAAACAGACTGTATATAGCCGTTAAAGTAATGAAATTTCGAATGTCTAGCTCGACAATCGACATCCATCTCGACATTCGAAAAACGACCTGTATATAGCCGTCAAAGTAATGAAATTTCGAATGTCTAGCTAGACAATCGACATTCATCTCGACATTCGAAAAACGAACTGTATAGCCGTCAAAGTAATGAAATTTCGAATGCCTAGCTCGACAATCGACATTCATCTCGACATACGTAAAACAGACTGTATATAGCCGTCAAAGTAATGAAATTTCGAATGTCTAGCTCGACAATCGACATTCATCTCGACATTCGAAAAACGAACTGTATAGCCGTCAAAGTAAAGAATTTTCGAATGTCTAGCTAGACAATCGACATTCATCTCGACATTCGAAAAACGGACTGTATCGCTGTCAAAGTAAAGACATTTCGAATGTCTAGCTCGACAATCGACATTCATCTCGACATTCGTGAAACAGGCTGTATGGCCATCATAATAATGTAAATTTCGAATGTCTAGCTCGACAATCGACATTCATCTCGACATTCATAAAACAGGCTGTATGGCCATCATAATAATGTAAATTTCGAATGTCCAGCTCGAAAATCGACATTCATCTCGACATTCGTAAAACAGACTGTATATAGCCGTTAAACTAATGAAATTTCGACTGTCTAGCTCGACAATCGACATCCATCTCGACATTCGAAAAACGAACTGTATATAGCCGTCAAAGTAATGAAATTTCGAATGTCTAGCTAGACAATCGACATTCATCTCGACATTCGAAAAACGAACTGTATAGCCGTCAAAGTAATGAAATTTCGAATGTCTAGCTCGACAATCGACATTCATCTCGACATTCGAAAAACGAACTGTATAGCCGTCAAAGTAAAGAATTTTCGAATGTCTTGCTAGACAATCGACATTCATCTCGACATTCGAAAAACGGACTGTATCGCTGTCAAAGTAAAGAAATTTCGAATGTCTAGCTCGACAATCGACATTCATCTCGACATTCGTGAAACAGGCTGTATGGCCATCATAATAATGTAAATTTCGAATGTCTAGCTCGACAATCGACATCCATCTCGACATTCGAAAAACGAACTGTATATAGCCGTCAAAGTAATGAAATTTCGAATGTCTAGCTAGACAATCGACATTCATCTCGACATTCGAAAAACGGACTGTATATAGCCGTCAAAGTAAAGAAATTTCGAATGTCTATCTCGACAATCGACATTCATCTCGACATTCGAAAAACGGACTGTATATAGCCGTCAAAGTAAAGAAATTTCGAATGTCTAGCTCGACAATCGACATTCATCTCGACATTCGTGAAACAGGCTGTATGGCCATCATAATAATGTAAATTTCGAATGTCTAGCTCGACAATCGACATTCATCTCGACATTCGTAAAACAGACTGTATATAGCCGTTTAAGTAATGAAATTTCGAATGTCTAGCTCGACAATCGACATCCATCTCGACATTCGAAAAACGAACTGTATATAGCCGTCAAAGTAATGAAATTTCGAATGTCTAGCTAGACAATCGACATTCATCTCGACATTCGAAAAACGGACTGTATATAGCCGTCAAATGAAAGAAATTTCGAATGTCTAGCTAGACAATCGACATTCATCTCGACATTCGAAAAACGGACTGTATATAGCCGTCAAATTAAAGACATTTCGAATGTCTAGCTCGACAATCGACATTCATCTCGACATTCGAAAAACGGACTGTATATAGCCGTCAAATGAAAGAAATTTCGAATGTCTAGCTAGACAATCGACATTCATCTCGACATTCGAAAAACGGACTGTATATAGCCGTCAAATTAAAGACATTTCGAATGTCTAGCTCGACAATCGACATTCATCTCGACATTCGAAAAACGAACTGTATAGCCGTCAAAGTAATGAAATTTCGAATGTCTAGCTAGACAATCGACATTCATCTCGACATTCGAAGTTACGACTGTATCGCCGTCAAAGTAAAGAAATTTCGAATGTCTAGCTAGACAATCGACATTCATCTCGACATTCGAAAAACGAACTGTATAGCCGTCAAAGTAATGAAATTTCGAATGCCTAGCTCGACAATCGACATTCATCTCGACATACGTAAAACAGACTGTATATAGCCGTCAAAGTAATGAAATTTCGAATGTCTAGCTCGACAATCGACATTCATCTCGACATTCGAAAAACGAACTGTATAGCCGTCAAAGTAAAGAAATTTCGAATGTCTAGCTAGACAATCGACATTCATCTCGACATTCGAAAAACGGACTGTATCGCTGTCAAAGTAAAGAAATTTCGAATGTCTAGCTCGACAATCGACATTCATCTCGACATTCATGAAACAGGCTGTATGGCCATCATAATAATGTAAATTTCGAATGTCTAGCTCGACAATCGACATTCATCTCGACATTCGTAAAACAGACTGTATATAGCCGTTAAAGTAATGAAATTTCGAATGTCTAGCTCGACAATCGACATCCATCTCGACATTCGAAAAACGACCTGTATATAGCCGTCAAAGTAATGAAATTTCGAATGTCTAGCTAGACAATCGACATTCATCTCGACATTCGAAAAACGAACTGTATAGCCGTCAAAGTAATGAAATTTCGAATGCCTAGCTCGACAATCGACATTCATCTCGACATACGTAAAACAGACTGTATATAGCCGTCAAAGTAATGAAATTTCGAATGTCTAGCTCGACAATCGACATTCATCTCGACATTCGAAAAACGGACTGTATAGCCGTCAAAGTAAAGAATTTTCGAATGTCTAGCTAGACAATCGACATTCATCTCGACATTCGAAAAACGGACTGTATCGCTGTCAAAGTAAAGAAATTTCGAATGTCTAGCTCGACAATCGACATTCATCTCGACATTCGTGAAACAGGCTGTATGGCCATCATAATAATGTAAATTTCGAATGTCTAGCTCGACAATCGACATCCATCTCGACATTCGAAAAACGAACTGTATATAGCCGTCAAAGTAATGAAATTTCGAATGTCTAGCTAGACAATCGACATTCATCTCGACATTCGAAAAACGGACTGTATATAGCCGTCAAAGTAAAGAAATTTCGAATGTCTAGCTCGACAATCGACATTCATCTCGACATTCGAAAAACGGACTGTATATAGCCGTCAAATTAAAGACATTTCGAATGTCTAGCTCGACAATCGACATTCATCTCGACATTCGAAAAACGAACTGTATAGCCGTCAAAGTAATGAAATTTCGAATGTCTAGCTAGACAATCGACATTCATCTCGACATTCGAAGTTACGACTGTATCGCTGTCAAAGTAAAGAAATTTCGAATGTCTAGCTAGACAATCGACATTCATCTCGACATTCGAAAAACGAACTGTATAGCCGTCAAAGTAATGAAATTTCGAATGCCTAGCTCGACAATCGACATTCATCTCGACATACGTAAAACAGACTGTATATAGTCGTCAAAGTAATGAAATTTCGAATGTCTAGCTCGACAATCGACATTCATCTCGACATTCGAAAAACGAACTGTATAGCCGTCAAAGTAAAGAAATTTCGAATGTCTAGCTAGACAATCGACATTCATCTCGACATTCGAAAAACGGACTGTATCGCTGTCAAAGTAAAGAAATTTCGAATGTCTAGCTCGACAATCGACATTCATCTCGACATTCGTGAAACAGGCTGTATGACCATCATAATAATGTAAATTTCGAATGTCTAGCTCGACAATCGACATTCATCTCGACATTCGTAAAACAGACTGTATATAGCCGTTAAAGTAATGAAATTTCGAATGTCTAGCTCGACAATCGACATCCATCTCGACATTCGAAAAACGGACTGTATATAGCCGTCAAAGTAAAGAAATTTCGAATGTCTAGCTCGACAATCGACATTCATCTCGACATTCGAAAAACGAACTGTATAGCCGTCAAAGTAATGAAATTTCGAATGTCTAGCTAGACAATCGACATTCATCTCGACATTCGAAGTTACGACTGTATCGCTGTAAAAGTAAAGAAATTTCGAATGTCTAGCTCGACAATCGACATTCATCTCGACATTCGTGAAACAGGCTGTATGGCCATCATAATAATGTAAATTTCGAATGTCTAGCTCGAAAATCGACATTCATCTCGACATTCGTAAAACAGACTGTATATAGCCGTTAAACTAATGAAATTTCGACTGTCTAGCTCGACAATCGACATCCATCTCGACATTCGAAAAACGAACTGTATATAGCCGTCAAAGTAATGAAATTTCGAATGTCTAGCTAGACAATCGACATTCATCTCGACATTCGAAAAACGAACTGTATAGCCGTCAAAGTAATGAAATTTCGAATGTCTAGCTCGACAATCGACATTCATCTCGACATTCGAAAAACGAACTGTATAGCCGTCAAAGTAAAGAATTTTCGAATGTCTTGCTAGACAATCGACATTCATCTCGACATTCGAAAAACGGACTGTATCGCTGTCAAAGTAAAGAAATTTCGAATGTCTAGCTCGACAATCGACATTCATCTCGACATTCGTGAAACAGGCTGTATGGCCATCATAATAATGTAAATTTCGAATGTCTAGCTCGACAATCGACATCCATCTCGACATTCGAAAAACGAACTGTATATAGCCGTCAAAGTAATGAAATTTCGAATGTCTAGCTAGACAATCGACATTCATCTCGACATTCGAAAAACGGACTGTATATAGCCGTCAAAGTAAAGAAATTTCGAATGTCTATCTCGACAATCGACATTCATCTCGACATTCGAAAAACGGACTGTATATAGCCGTCAAAGTAAAGAAATTTCGAATGTCTAGCTCGACAATCGACATTCATCTCGACATTCGAAAAACGAACTGTATAGCCGTCAAAGTAATGAAATTTCGAATGTCTAGCTAGACAATCGACATTCATCTCGACATTCGAAGTTACGACTGTATCGCTGTCAAGTAAAGAAATTTCGAATGTCTAGCTAGACAATCGACATTCATCTCGACATACGTAAAACAGACTGTATATAGCCGTCAAAGTAATGAAATTTCGAATGTCTAGCTCGACAATCGACATTCATCTCGACATTCGAAAAACGAACTGTATAGCCGTCAAAGTAAAGAAATTTCGAATGTCTAGCTAGACAATCGACATTCATCTCGACATTCGAAAAACGGACTGTATCGCTGTCAAAGTAAAGAAATTTCGAATGTCTAGCTCGACAATCGACATTCATCTCGACATTCGTGAAACAGGCTGTATGGCCATCATAATAATGTAAATTTCGAATGTCTAGCTCGACAATCGACATTCATCTCGACATTCGTAAAACAGACTGTATATAGCCGTTTAAGTAATGAAATTTCGAATGTCTACCTCGACAATCGACATCCATCTCGACATTCGAAAAACGAACTGTATATAGCCGTCAAAGTAATGAAATTTCGAATGTCTAGCTAGACAATCGACATTCATCTCGACATTCGAAAAACGGACTGTATATAGCCGTCAAAGTAAAGAAATTTCGAATGTCTAGCTAGACAATCGACATTCATCTCGACATTCGAAAAACAGACTGTATATAGCCGTCAAATTAAAGACATTTCGAATGTCTAGCTCGACAATCGACATTCATCTCGACATTCGAAAAACGAACTGTATAGCCGTCAAAGTAATGAAATTTCGAATGTCTAGCTAGACAATCGACATTCATCTCGACATTCGAAGTTACGACTGTATCGCCGTCAAAGTAAAGAAATTTCGAATGTCTAGCTAGACAATCGACATTCATCTCGACATTCGAAAAACGAACTGTATAGCTGTCAAAGTAATGAAATTTCGAATGCCTAGCTCGACAATCGACATTCATCTCGACATACGTAAAACAGACTGTATATAGCCGTCAAAGTAATGAAATTTCGAATGTCTAGCTCGACAATCGACATTCATCTCGACATTCGAAAAACGAACTGTATAGCCGTCAAAGTAAAGAAATTTCGAATGTCTAGCTCGACAATCGACATTCATCTCGACATTCATGAAACAGGCTGTATGGCCATCATAATAATGTAAATTTCGAATGTCTAGCTCGACAATCGACATTCATCTCGACATTCGTAAAACAGACTGTATATAGCCGTTAAAGTAATGAAATTTCGAATGTCTAGCTCGACAATCGACATCCATCTCGACATTCGAAAAACGACCTGTATATAGCCGTCAAAGTAATGAAATTTCGAATGTCTAGCTAGACAATCGACATTCATCTCGACATTCGAAAAACGAACTGTATAGCCGTCAAAGTAATGAAATTTCGAATGCCTAGCTCGACAATCGACATTCATCTCGACATACGTAAAACAGACTGTATATAGCCGTCAAAGTAATGAAATTTCGAATGTCTAGCTCGACAATCGACATTCATCTCGACATTCGAAAAACGAACTGTATAGCCGTCAAAGTAAAGAATTTTCGAATGTCTAGCTAGACAATCGACATTCATCTCGACATTCGAAAAACGGACTGTATCGCTGTCAAAGTAAAGACATTTCGAATGTCTAGCTCGACAATCGACATTCATCTCGACATTCGTGAAACAGGCTGTATGGCCATCATAATAATGTAAATTTCGAATGTCTAGCTCGACAATCGACATTCATCTCGACATTCATAAAACAGGCTGTATGGCCATCATAATAATGTAAATTTCGAATGTCTAGCTCGACAATCGACATTCATCTCGACATTCGTAAAACAGACTGTATATAGCCGTTAAAGTAATGAAATTTCGAATGTCTAGCTCGACAATCGACATCCATCTCGACATTCGAAAAACGACCTGTATATAGCCGTCAAAGTAATGAAATTTCGAATGTCTAGCTAGACAATCGACATTCATCTCGACATTCGAAAAACGAACTGTATAGCCGTCAAAGTAATGAAATTTCGAATGCCTAGCTCGACAATCGACATTCATCTCGACATACGTAAAACAGACTGTATATAGCCGTCAAAGTAATGAAATTTCGAATGTCTAGCTCGACAATCGACATTCATCTCGACATTCGAAAAACGAACTGTATAGCCGTCAAAGTAAAGAATTTTCGAATGTCTAGCTAGACAATCGACATTCATCTCGACATTCGAAAAACGGACTGTATCGCTGTCAAAGTAAAGAAATTTCGAATGTCTAGCTCGACAATCGACATTCATCTCGACATTCGTGAAACAGGCTGTATGGCCATCATAATAATGTAAATTTCGAATGTCTAGCTCGACAATCGACATCCATCTCGACATTCGAAAAACGAACTGTATATAGCCGTCAAAGTAATGAAATTTCGAATGTCTAGCTAGACAATCGACATTCATCTCGACATTCGAAAAACGGACTGTATATAGCCGTCAAAGTAAAGAAATTTCGAATGTCTATCTCG
The DNA here is from genome assembly GCA_964023205.1 of Lutraria lutraria. Lineage (NCBI taxonomy): Eukaryota > Metazoa > Mollusca > Bivalvia > Venerida > Mactridae > Lutraria > Lutraria lutraria. The sequence continues at coordinate 24,692,781 of OZ026844.1, read as the reverse complement.
ACAATCGACATTCATCTCGACATTCGAAAAACGGACTGTATATAGCCGTCAAAGTAAAGAAATTTCGAATGTCTAGCTCGACAATCGACATTCATCTCGACATTCGTGAAACAGGCTGTATGGCCATCATAATAATGTAAATTTCGAATGTCTAGCTCGACAATCGACATTCATCTCGACATTCGTAAAACAGACTGTATATAGCCGTTTAAGTAATGAAATTTCGAATGTCTAGCTCGACAATCGACATCCATCTCGACATTCGAAAAACGAACTGTATATAGCCGTCAAAGTAATGAAATTTCGAATGTCTAGCTAGACAATCGACATTCATCTCGACATTCGAAAAACGGACTGTATATAGCCGTCAAATGAAAGAAATTTCGAATGTCTAGCTAGACAATCGACATTCATCTCGACATTCGAAAAACGGACTGTATATAGCCGTCAAATTAAAGACATTTCGAATGTCTAGCTCGACAATCGACATTCATCTCGACATTCGAAAAACGAACTGTATAGCCGTCAAAGTAATGAAATTTCGAATGTCTAGCTAGACAATCGACATTCATCTCGACATTCGAAGTTACGACTGTATCGCCGTCAAAGTAAAGAAATTTCGAATGTCTAGCTAGACAATCGACATTCATCTCGACATTCGAAAAACGAACTGTATAGCCGTCAAAGTAATGAAATTTCGAATGCCTAGCTCGACAATCGACATTCATCTCGACATACGTAAAACAGACTGTATATAGCCGTCAAAGTAATGAAATTTCGAATGTCTAGCTCGACAATCGACATTCATCTCGACATTCGAAAAACGAACTGTATAGCCGTCAAAGTAAAGAAATTTCGAATGTCTAGCTAGACAATCGACATTCATCTCGACATTCGAAAAACGGACTGTATCGCTGTCAAAGTAAAGAAATTTCGAATGTCTAGCTCGACAATCGACATTCATCTCGACATTCATGAAACAGGCTGTATGGCCATCATAATAATGTAAATTTCGAATGTCTAGCTCGACAATCGACATTCATCTCGACATTCGTAAAACAGACTGTATATAGCCGTTAAAGTAATGAAATTTCGAATGTCTAGCTCGACAATCGACATCCATCTCGACATTCGAAAAACGACCTGTATATAGCCGTCAAAGTAATGAAATTTCGAATGTCTAGCTAGACAATCGACATTCATCTCGACATTCGAAAAACGAACTGTATAGCCGTCAAAGTAATGAAATTTCGAATGCCTAGCTCGACAATCGACATTCATCTCGACATACGTAAAACAGACTGTATATAGCCGTCAAAGTAATGAAATTTCGAATGTCTAGCTCGACAATCGACATTCATCTCGACATTCGAAAAACGGACTGTATAGCCGTCAAAGTAAAGAATTTTCGAATGTCTAGCTAGACAATCGACATTCATCTCGACATTCGAAAAACGGACTGTATCGCTGTCAAAGTAAAGAAATTTCGAATGTCTAGCTCGACAATCGACATTCATCTCGACATTCGTGAAACAGGCTGTATGGCCATCATAATAATGTAAATTTCGAATGTCTAGCTCGACAATCGACATCCATCTCGACATTCGAAAAACGAACTGTATATAGCCGTCAAAGTAATGAAATTTCGAATGTCTAGCTAGACAATCGACATTCATCTCGACATTCGAAAAACGGACTGTATATAGCCGTCAAAGTAAAGAAATTTCGAATGTCTAGCTAGACAATCGACATTCATCTCGACATTCGAAGTTACGACTGTATCGCTGTCAAAGTAAAGAAATTTCGAATGTCTAGCTCGACAATCGACATTCATCTCGACATTCGTGAAACAGGCTGTATGACCATCATAATAATGTAAATTTCGAATGTCTAGCTCGACAATCGACATTCATCTCGACATTCGTAAAACAGACTGTATATAGCCGTTAAAGTAATGAAATTTCGAATGTCTAGCTCGACAATCGACATCCATCTCGACATTCGAAAAACGGACTGTATATAGCCGTCAAAGTAAAGAAATTTCGAATGTCTAGCTCGACAATCGACATTCATCTCGACATTCGAAAAACGAACTGTATAGCCGTCAAAGTAATGAAATTTCGAATGTCTAGCTAGACAATCGACATTCATCTCGACATTCGAAGTTACGACTGTATCGCTGTAAAAGTAAAGAAATTTCGAATGTCTAGCTCGACAATCGACATTCATCTCGACATTCGTGAAACAGGCTGTATGGCCATCATAATAATGTAAATTTCGAATGTCTAGCTCGAAAATCGACATTCATCTCGACATTCGTAAAACAGACTGTATATAGCCGTTAAACTAATGAAATTTCGACTGTCTAGCTCGACAATCGACATCCATCTCGACATTCGAAAAACGAACTGTATATAGCCGTCAAAGTAATGAAATTTCGAATGTCTAGCTAGACAATCGACATTCATCTCGACATTCGAAAAACGAACTGTATAGCCGTCAAAGTAATGAAATTTCGAATGTCTAGCTCGACAATCGACATTCATCTCGACATTCGAAAAACGAACTGTATAGCCGTCAAAGTAAAGAATTTTCGAATGTCTTGCTAGACAATCGACATTCATCTCGACATTCGAAAAACGGACTGTATCGCTGTCAAAGTAAAGAAATTTCGAATGTCTAGCTCGACAATCGACATTCATCTCGACATTCGTGAAACAGGCTGTATGGCCATCATAATAATGTAAATTTCGAATGTCTAGCTCGACAATCGACATCCATCTCGACATTCGAAAAACGAACTGTATATAGCCGTCAAAGTAATGAAATTTCGAATGTCTAGCTAGACAATCGACATTCATCTCGACATTCGAAAAACGGACTGTATATAGCCGTCAAAGTAAAGAAATTTCGAATGTCTATCTCGACAATCGACATTCATCTCGACATTCGAAAAACGGACTGTATATAGCCGTCAAAGTAAAGAAATTTCGAATGTCTAGCTCGACAATCGACATTCATCTCGACATTCGAAAAACGAACTGTATAGCCGTCAAAGTAATGAAATTTCGAATGTCTAGCTAGACAATCGACATTCATCTCGACATTCGAAGTTACGACTGTATCGCTGTCAAGTAAAGAAATTTCGAATGTCTAGCTAGACAATCGACATTCATCTCGACATACGTAAAACAGACTGTATATAGCCGTCAAAGTAATGAAATTTCGAATGTCTAGCTCGACAATCGACATTCATCTCGACATTCGAAAAACGAACTGTATAGCCGTCAAAGTAAAGAAATTTCGAATGTCTAGCTAGACAATCGACATTCATCTCGACATTCGAAAAACGGACTGTATCGCTGTCAAAGTAAAGAAATTTCGAATGTCTAGCTCGACAATCGACATTCATCTCGACATTCGTGAAACAGGCTGTATGGCCATCATAATAATGTAAATTTCGAATGTCTAGCTCGACAATCGACATTCATCTCGACATTCGTAAAACAGACTGTATATAGCCGTTTAAGTAATGAAATTTCGAATGTCTACCTCGACAATCGACATCCATCTCGACATTCGAAAAACGAACTGTATATAGCCGTCAAAGTAATGAAATTTCGAATGTCTAGCTAGACAATCGACATTCATCTCGACATTCGAAAAACGGACTGTATATAGCCGTCAAAGTAAAGAAATTTCGAATGTCTAGCTAGACAATCGACATTCATCTCGACATTCGAAAAACAGACTGTATATAGCCGTCAAATTAAAGACATTTCGAATGTCTAGCTCGACAATCGACATTCATCTCGACATTCGAAAAACGAACTGTATAGCCGTCAAAGTAATGAAATTTCGAATGTCTAGCTAGACAATCGACATTCATCTCGACATTCGAAGTTACGACTGTATCGCCGTCAAAGTAAAGAAATTTCGAATGTCTAGCTAGACAATCGACATTCATCTCGACATTCGAAAAACGAACTGTATAGCTGTCAAAGTAATGAAATTTCGAATGCCTAGCTCGACAATCGACATTCATCTCGACATACGTAAAACAGACTGTATATAGCCGTCAAAGTAATGAAATTTCGAATGTCTAGCTCGACAATCGACATTCATCTCGACATTCGAAAAACGAACTGTATAGCCGTCAAAGTAAAGAAATTTCGAATGTCTAGCTCGACAATCGACATTCATCTCGACATTCATGAAACAGGCTGTATGGCCATCATAATAATGTAAATTTCGAATGTCTAGCTCGACAATCGACATTCATCTCGACATTCGTAAAACAGACTGTATATAGCCGTTAAAGTAATGAAATTTCGAATGTCTAGCTCGACAATCGACATCCATCTCGACATTCGAAAAACGACCTGTATATAGCCGTCAAAGTAATGAAATTTCGAATGTCTAGCTAGACAATCGACATTCATCTCGACATTCGAAAAACGAACTGTATAGCCGTCAAAGTAATGAAATTTCGAATGCCTAGCTCGACAATCGACATTCATCTCGACATACGTAAAACAGACTGTATATAGCCGTCAAAGTAATGAAATTTCGAATGTCTAGCTCGACAATCGACATTCATCTCGACATTCGAAAAACGAACTGTATAGCCGTCAAAGTAAAGAATTTTCGAATGTCTAGCTAGACAATCGACATTCATCTCGACATTCGAAAAACGGACTGTATCGCTGTCAAAGTAAAGACATTTCGAATGTCTAGCTCGACAATCGACATTCATCTCGACATTCGTGAAACAGGCTGTATGGCCATCATAATAATGTAAATTTCGAATGTCTAGCTCGACAATCGACATTCATCTCGACATTCATAAAACAGGCTGTATGGCCATCATAATAATGTAAATTTCGAATGTCTAGCTCGACAATCGACATTCATCTCGACATTCGTAAAACAGACTGTATATAGCCGTTAAAGTAATGAAATTTCGAATGTCTAGCTCGACAATCGACATCCATCTCGACATTCGAAAAACGACCTGTATATAGCCGTCAAAGTAATGAAATTTCGAATGTCTAGCTAGACAATCGACATTCATCTCGACATTCGAAAAACGAACTGTATAGCCGTCAAAGTAATGAAATTTCGAATGCCTAGCTCGACAATCGACATTCATCTCGACATACGTAAAACAGACTGTATATAGCCGTCAAAGTAATGAAATTTCGAATGTCTAGCTCGACAATCGACATTCATCTCGACATTCGAAAAACGAACTGTATAGCCGTCAAAGTAAAGAATTTTCGAATGTCTAGCTAGACAATCGACATTCATCTCGACATTCGAAAAACGGACTGTATCGCTGTCAAAGTAAAGAAATTTCGAATGTCTAGCTCGACAATCGACATTCATCTCGACATTCGTGAAACAGGCTGTATGGCCATCATAATAATGTAAATTTCGAATGTCTAGCTCGACAATCGACATCCATCTCGACATTCGAAAAACGAACTGTATATAGCCGTCAAAGTAATGAAATTTCGAATGTCTAGCTAGACAATCGACATTCATCTCGACATTCGAAAAACGGACTGTATATAGCCGTCAAAGTAAAGAAATTTCGAATGTCTATCTCGACAATCGACATTCATCTCGACATTCGAAAAACGGACTGTATATAGCCGTCAAAGTAAAGAAATTTCGAATGTCTAGCTCGACAATCGACATTCATCTCGACATTCGTGAAACAGGCTGTATGGCCATCATAATAATGTAAATTTCGAATGTCTAGCTCGACAATCGACATTCATCTCGACATTCGTAAAACAGACTGTATATAGCCGTTTAAGTAATGAAATTTCGAATGTCTAGCTCGACAATCGACATCCATCTCGACATTCGAAAAACGAACTGTATATAGCCGTCAAAGTAATGAAATTTCGAATGTCTAGCTAGACAATCGACATTCATCTCGACATTCGAAAAACGGACTGTATATAGCCGTCAAATGAAAGAAATTTCGAATGTCTAGCTAGACAATCGACATTCATCTCGACATTCGAAAAACGGACTGTATATAGCCGTCAAATTAAAGACATTTCGAATGTCTAGCTCGACAATCGACATTCATCTCGACATTCGAAAAACGAACTGTATAGCCGTCAAAGTAATGAAATTTCGAATGTCTAGCTAGACAATCGACATTCATCTCGACATTCGAAGTTACGACTGTATCGCCGTCAAAGTAAAGAAATTTCGAATGTCTAGCTAGACAATCGACATTCATCTCGACATTCGAAAAACGAACTGTATAGCCGTCAAAGTAATGAAATTTCGAATGCCTAGCTCGACAATCGACATTCATCTCGACATACGTAAAACAGACTGTATATAGCCGTCAAAGTAATGAAATTTCGAATGTCTAGCTCGACAATCGACATTCATCTCGACATTCGAAAAACGAACTGTATAGCCGTCAAAGTAAAGAAATTTCGAATGTCTAGCTAGACAATCGACATTCATCTCGACATTCGAAAAACGGACTGTATCGCTGTCAAAGTAAAGAAATTTCGAATGTCTAGCTCGACAATCGACATTCATCTCGACATTCATGAAACAGGCTGTATGGCCATCATAATAATGTAAATTTCGAATGTCTAGCTCGACAATCGACATTCATCTCGACATTCGTAAAACAGACTGTATATAGCCGTTAAAGTAATGAAATTTCGAATGTCTAGCTCGACAATCGACATCCATCTCGACATTCGAAAAACGACCTGTATATAGCCGTCAAAGTAATGAAATTTCGAATGTCTAGCTAGACAATCGACATTCATCTCGACATTCGAAAAACGAACTGTATAGCCGTCAAAGTAATGAAATTTCGAATGCCTAGCTCGACAATCGACATTCATCTCGACATACGTAAAACAGACTGTATATAGCCGTCAAAGTAATGAAATTTCGAATGTCTAGCTCGACAATCGACATTCATCTCGACATTCGAAAAACGGACTGTATAGCCGTCAAAGTAAAGAATTTTCGAATGTCTAGCTAGACAATCGACATTCATCTCGACATTCGAAAAACGGACTGTATCGCTGTCAAAGTAAAGAAATTTCGAATGTCTAGCTCGACAATCGACATTCATCTCGACATTCGTGAAACAGGCTGTATGGCCATCATAATAATGTAAATTTCGAATGTCTAGCTCGACAATCGACATCCATCTCGACATTCGAAAAACGAACTGTATATAGCCGTCAAAGTAATGAAATTTCGAATGTCTAGCTAGACAATCGACATTCATCTCGACATTCGAAAAACGGACTGTATATAGCCGTCAAAGTAAAGAAATTTCGAATGTCTAGCTAGACAATCGACATTCATCTCGACATTCGAAGTTACGACTGTATCGCTGTCAAAGTAAAGAAATTTCGAATGTCTAGCTAGACAATCGACATTCATCTCGACATTCGAAAAACGAACTGTATAGCCGTCAAAGTAATGAAATTTCGAATGCCTAGCTCGACAATCGACATTCATCTCGACATACGTAAAACAGACTGTATATAGTCGTCAAAGTAATGAAATTTCGAATGTCTAGCTCGACAATCGACATTCATCTCGACATTCGAAAAACGAACTGTATAGCCGTCAAAGTAAAGAAATTTCGAATGTCTAGCTAGACAATCGACATTCATCTCGACATTCGAAAAACGGACTGTATCGCTGTCAAAGTAAAGAAATTTCGAATGTCTAGCTCGACAATCGACATTCATCTCGACATTCGTGAAACAGGCTGTATGACCATCATAATAATGTAAATTTCGAATGTCTAGCTCGACAATCGACATTCATCTCGACATTCGTAAAACAGACTGTATATAGCCGTTAAAGTAATGAAATTTCGAATGTCTAGCTCGACAATCGACATCCATCTCGACATTCGAAAAACGGACTGTATATAGCCGTCAAAGTAAAGAAATTTCGAATGTCTAGCTCGACAATCGACATTCATCTCGACATTCGAAAAACGAACTGTATAGCCGTCAAAGTAATGAATTTCGAATGTCTAGCTAGACAATCGACATTCATCTCGACATTCGAAAAACGAACTGTATAGCTGTCAAAGTAATGAAATTTCGAATGCCTAGCTCGACAATCGACATTCATCTCGACATACGTAAAACAGACTGTATATAGCCGTCAAAGTAATGAAATTTCGAATGTCTAGCTCGACAATCGACATTCATCTCGACATTCGAAAAACGAACTGTATAGCCGTCAAAGTAAAGAAATTTCGAATGTCTAGCTCGACAATCGACATTCATCTCGACATTCATGAAACAGGCTGTATGGCCATCATAATAATGTAAATTTCGAATGTCTAGCTCGACAATCGACATTCATCTCGACATTCGTAAAACAGACTGTATATAGCCGTTAAAGTAATGAAATTTCGAATGTCTAGCTCGACAATCGACATCCATCTCGACATTCGAAAAACGACCTGTATATAGCCGTCAAAGTAATGAAATTTCGAATGTCTAGCTAGACAATCGACATTCATCTCGACATTCGAAAAACGAACTGTATAGCCGTCAAAGTAATGAAATTTCGAATGCCTAGCTCGACAATCGACATTCATCTCGACATACGTAAAACAGACTGTATATAGCCGTCAAAGTAATGAAATTTCGAATGTCTAGCTCGACAATCGACATTCATCTCGACATTCGAAAAACGAACTGTATAGCCGTCAAAGTAAAGAATTTTCGAATGTCTAGCTAGACAATCGACATTCATCTCGACATTCGAAAAACGGACTGTATCGCTGTCAAAGTAAAGACATTTCGAATGTCTAGCTCGACAATCGACATTCATCTCGACATTCGTGAAACAGGCTGTATGGCCATCATAATAATGTAAATTTCGAATGTCTAGCTCGACAATCGACATTCATCTCGACATTCATAAAACAGGCTGTATGGCCATCATAATAATGTAAATTTCGAATGTCTAGCTCGACAATCGACATTCATCTCGACATTCGTAAAACAGACTGTATATAGCCGTTAAAGTAATGAAATTTCGAATGTCTAGCTCGACAATCGACATCCATCTCGACATTCGAAAAACGACCTGTATATAGCCGTCAAAGTAATGAAATTTCGAATGTCTAGCTAGACAATCGACATTCATCTCGACATTCGAAAAACGAACTGTATAGCCGTCAAAGTAATGAAATTTCGAATGCCTAGCTCGACAATCGACATTCATCTCGACATACGTAAAACAGACTGTATATAGCCGTCAAAGTAATGAAATTTCGAATGTCTAGCTCGACAATCGACATTCATCTCGACATTCGAAAAACGAACTGTATAGCCGTCAAAGTAAAGAATTTTCGAATGTCTAGCTAGACAATCGACATTCATCTCGACATTCGAAAAACGGACTGTATCGCTGTCAAAGTAAAGAAATTTCGAATGTCTAGCTCGACAATCGACATTCATCTCGACATTCGTGAAACAGGCTGTATGGCCATCATAATAATGTAAATTTCGAATGTCTAGCTCGACAATCGACATCCATCTCGACATTCGAAAAACGAACTGTATATAGCCGTCAAAGTAATGAAATTTCGAATGTCTAGCTAGACAATCGACATTCATCTCGACATTCGAAAAACGGACTGTATATAGCCGTCAAAGTAAAGAAATTTCGAATGTCTATCTCGACAATCGACATTCATCTCGACATTCGAAAAACGGACTGTATATAGCCGTCAAAGTAAAGAAATTTCGAATGTCTAGCTCGACAATCGACATTCATCTCGACATTCGTGAAACAGGCTGTATGGCCATCATAATAATGTAAATTTCGAATGTCTAGCTCGACAATCGACATTCATCTCGACATTCGTAAAACAGACTGTATATAGCCGTTTAAGTAATGAAATTTCGAATGTCTAGCTCGACAATCGACATCCATCTCGACATTCGAAAAACGAACTGTATATAGCCGTCAAAGTAATGAAATTTCGAATGTCTAGCTAGACAATCGACATTCATCTCGACATTCGAAAAACGGACTGTATATAGCCGTCAAATGAAAGAAATTTCGAATGTCTAGCTAGACAATCGACATTCATCTCGACATTCGAAAAACGGACTGTATATAGCCGTCAAATTAAAGACATTTCGAATGTCTAGCTCGACAATCGACATTCATCTCGACATTCGAAAAACGAACTGTATAGCCGTCAAAGTAATGAAATTTCGAATGTCTAGCTAGACAATCGACATTCATCTCGACATTCGAAGTTACGACTGTATCGCCGTCAAAGTAAAGAAATTTCGAATGTCTAGCTAGACAATCGACATTCATCTCGACATTCGAAAAACGAACTGTATAGCCGTCAAAGTAATGAAATTTCGAATGCCTAGCTCGACAATCGACATTCATCTCGACATACGTAAAACAGACTGTATATAGCCGTCAAAGTAATGAAATTTCGAATGTCTAGCTCGACAATCGACATTCATCTCGACATTCGAAAAACGAACTGTATAGCCGTCAAAGTAAAGAAATTTCGAATGTCTAGCTAGACAATCGACATTCATCTCGACATTCGAAAAACGGACTGTATCGCTGTCAAAGTAAAGAAATTTCGAATGTCTAGCTCGACAATCGACATTCATCTCGACATTCATGAAACAGGCTGTATGGCCATCATAATAATGTAAATTTCGAATGTCTAGCTCGACAATCGACATTCATCTCGACATTCGTAAAACAGACTGTATATAGCCGTTAAAGTAATGAAATTTCGAATGTCTAGCTCGACAATCGACATCCATCTCGACATTCGAAAAACGACCTGTATATAGCCGTCAAAGTAATGAAATTTCGAATGTCTAGCTAGACAATCGACATTCATCTCGACATTCGAAAAACGAACTGTATAGCCGTCAAAGTAATGAAATTTCGAATGCCTAGCTCGACAATCGACATTCATCTCGACATACGTAAAACAGACTGTATATAGCCGTCAAAGTAATGAAATTTCGAATGTCTAGCTCGACAATCGACATTCATCTCGACATTCGAAAAACGGACTGTATAGCCGTCAAAGTAAAGAATTTTCGAATGTCTAGCTAGACAATCGACATTCATCTCGACATTCGAAAAACGGACTGTATCGCTGTCAAAGTAAAGAAATTTCGAATGTCTAGCTCGACAATCGACATTCATCTCGACATTCGTGAAACAGGCTGTATGGCCATCATAATAATGTAAATTTCGAATGTCTAGCTCGACAATCGACATCCATCTCGACATTCGAAAAACGAACTGTATATAGCCGTCAAAGTAATGAAATTTCGAATGTCTAGCTAGACAATCGACATTCATCTCGACATTCGAAAAACGGACTGTATATAGCCGTCAAAGTAAAGAAATTTCGAATGTCTAGCTCGACAATCGACATTCATCTCGACATTCGAAAAACGGACTGTATATAGCCGTCAAATTAAAGACATTTCGAATGTCTAGCTCGACAATCGACATTCATCTCGACATTCGAAAAACGAACTGTATAGCCGTCAAAGTAATGAAATTTCGAATGTCTAGCTAGACAATCGACATTCATCTCGACATTCGAAGTTACGACTGTATCGCTGTCAAAGTAAAGAAATTTCGAATGTCTAGCTAGACAATCGACATTCATCTCGACATTCGAAAAACGAACTGTATAGCCGTCAAAGTAATGAAATTTCGAATGCCTAGCTCGACAATCGACATTCATCTCGACATACGTAAAACAGACTGTATATAGTCGTCAAAGTAATGAAATTTCGAATGTCTAGCTCGACAATCGACATTCATCTCGACATTCGAAAAACGAACTGTATAGCCGTCAAAGTAAAGAAATTTCGAATGTCTAGCTAGACAATCGACATTCATCTCGACATTCGAAAAACGGACTGTATCGCTGTCAAAGTAAAGAAATTTCGAATGTCTAGCTCGACAATCGACATTCATCTCGACATTCGTGAAACAGGCTGTATGACCATCATAATAATGTAAATTTCGAATGTCTAGCTCGACAATCGACATTCATCTCGACATTCGTAAAACAGACTGTATATAGCCGTTAAAGTAATGAAATTTCGAATGTCTAGCTCGACAATCGACATCCATCTCGACATTCGAAAAACGGACTGTATATAGCCGTCAAAGTAAAGAAATTTCGAATGTCTAGCTCGACAATCGACATTCATCTCGACATTCGAAAAACGAACTGTATAGCCGTCAAAGTAATGAAATTTCGAATGTCTAGCTAGACAATCGACATTCATCTCGACATTCGAAGTTACGACTGTATCGCTGTAAAAGTAAAGAAATTTCGAATGTCTAGCTCGACAATCGACATTCATCTCGACATTCGTGAAACAGGCTGTATGGCCATCATAATAATGTAAATTTCGAATGTCTAGCTCGAAAATCGACATTCATCTCGACATTCGTAAAACAGACTGTATATAGCCGTTAAACTAATGAAATTTCGACTGTCTAGCTCGACAATCGACATCCATCTCGACATTCGAAAAACGAACTGTATATAGCCGTCAAAGTAATGAAATTTCGAATGTCTAGCTAGACAATCGACATTCATCTCGACATTCGAAAAACGAACTGTATAGCCGTCAAAGTAATGAAATTTCGAATGTCTAGCTCGACAATCGACATTCATCTCGACATTCGTAAAACAGACTGTATATAGCCGTTAAAGTAATGAAATTTCGAATGTCTAGCTCGACAATCGACATTCATCTCGACATTCGAAAAACGAACTGTATATAGCCGTCAAAGTAATGAATTTCGAATGTCTAGCTAGACAATCGACATTCATCTCGACATTCGAAAAACGAACTGTATAGCCGTCAAACGGTAATGAAATTTCGAATGTCTAGCTAGACAATTGACATTCATCTCGACATACGTAAAACAGACTGTATATAGCCATCAAAGTAATGAAATTTCGAATGTCTAGCTCGACAATCGACATTCATCTCGACATTCGAAAAACGAACTGTATAGCCGTCAAAGTAAAGAAATTTCGAATGTCTAGCTAGACAATCGACATTCATCTCGACATTCGAAAAACGAACTGTATAGCCGTCAAGTAATGAAATTTCGAATGTCTAGCTAGACAATCGACATTCATCTCGACATTCGAAAAACGAACTGTATAGCCGTCAAAATAATGAAATTTCGAATGTCTAGCTCGACAATCGACATTCATCTCGACATTCGAAAAACGAACTGTATATAGCCGTCAAAGTAATGAAACTTCGAATGTCTAGCTAGACAATCGACATTCATCTCGACATTCGAAGTTACGACTGTATCGCCGTCAAAGTAAAGAAATTTCGAATGTCTAGCTAGACAATCGACATTCATCTCGACATTCGAAAAACGAACTGTATAGCCGTCAAAGTAATGAAATTTCGAATGTCTAGCTCGACAATCGACATTCATCTCGACATTCGAAAAACGAACCGTATAATCGTCAAAGTAATGAAATTTCGAATGTCTAGCTCGACAATCGACATTCATCTCGACATTCGTAAAACAGACTGTATATAGCCGTTAAAGTAATGAAATTTCGAATGTCTAGCTCGACAATCGACATTCATCTCGACATTCGAAAAACGGACTGTATACAGCCGTCAAAGTAATGAAATTTCGAATGTCTAGCTAGACAATCGACTTTCATCTTGACATTCGAAAAACGAACTGTATAGCTGTCAAAGCAATGAAATTTCGAATGTCAAGCTCGACAATCGACATTCATCTCGACATTCGTGAAACAGGCTGTATGGCCATCATAATAATGTAAATTTCGAATGTCTAGCTCGGCAATCGACGTTCATCTCGACATTCGAAGTTACGACTGTATTGCCGTCAAAGTAATGTAATTTTCGAATGTCTAGCTCGACAATCGACATTCTACTCGGCATTCGAAGTTACGACTGTATCGCTGTCATAGTAATTGAATTTTCGAATGTCAAGCTATACATATGAAAATGTGAGGTTAAAAAAACTGGTAGTAACCAAGAAAATATTTCCATGTCAACATCAACCTGACTAGACTTAGCATTTAGACAATTAACATACTTCCAATATTCTCTGGGGGAATTAAATTTGTTCTCATTTTTGGACTTGATTTTTATCAAAACCAAGTCCTTTGTAATCGTTGACTTATATTTGTCGCTGGACTCCATAACAGCTTGGTTAAAAGAATGCCACATAAAGGAAATAGTGCGCAACTAAATGGTATGTTTATATAGAAGTATCTGGAATCTTTCCCCAATTAAGTGTGTCAGATCTAAATACATTTCAAATCATTCTATCGTAACTACATGGAAGGAGTCATGTATCTAAATAAGTGCTTGTCGGTAGATACATGAGATTTTCAAATGCGTATAATTAACACCGCGTAGTCACTGTCCAATAAAATATCTTGCCGTAAAAGTAGTTCTACTTTCGGTCTTCGTTCGATATTTCAGAAAAATCTCCACGGACGTATTCATGCATTTGCAACAATCTACCATCGATGTGAGTGTTTTGTGCCTTTCTAACATTTCTTAATATTACAAAGCGAATTCTCATTTAATCGTATTCACCAACTAGTGTTATTTTGATGACGGAATCGCTATTTATAGACTCACTCCCCGCAGTGGCTAGTAGCAAAGCGTAACCGATGTGGGGAGTTTGATTTATCGAAGGTTGAATGTTAAAACTGCGGCTTAAGAATAATAATTCGAGTCGCTAAATACGAACGTAAATTACTGGATACGTGCTTTTAAAATTTACTGTTTAAGAGTTCCTTTTACGCCAGATTATTTAGAATTACATAATCACGTCTGAATTTCATGCAACATAGGGTTAACTATAGGTCATATAGGTCTTACTCTACTGTGTCAGGACCTTTTTGATTTGAGTGACCCTGAATGTGTTCAATGCGACGATGTTCTGTTGTGTTAAAACCAGAAGAATCAATGTTTGTATTTACTGTTACTGAAGTGTTGTTTACTAGTTTTGTACAATAAAGAGTTTTTAATGCAATTAAATTGTCCTCAATTAATGTGCTAATCATTAAACTTTCCAATATCAGGCTTTTTCATTTTAAAATTTTAGCAAAGAGACTATAGTAAAGCCCTAGCTTATGTCATTTACCTATATGCATATGACCTGCATTACAATATGAATGAAAAATCGGTCCGTAATTTTAAATGTTAAAATATTTGTATGGGCTCGAACGATGTGGGTACACATTTCTCTCTTTTGTCTCGTATGGTAAAAATCAAGTCCGACAGTACTTTCAGGACTTTGATTCTTATTTTGGTCTTAAAAGTCGAGATGAATGTCGATTGTCGAGCTAGACATTCGAAATTTCATTACTTTAACGGCTATATACAGTCTGTATTACGAATGTCGAGATGAATGTCGATTGTCGAGCTAGACATTCGAAATTTCTTTACTTTGACGGCGATATAGTCCGTTTTTCGAATGTCGATGACTGTCGATTGTCTAGCTAGACATTCGAAATTTCTTTACTTTGACGGCGCGATACAGTCGTAACTTCGAATGTCGAGATGAATGTCGATTGTCTAGCTAGACATTCGAAATTTACATTATTATGATGGCCATACAGCCTGTTTCACGAATGTCGAGATGAATGTCGATTGTCGAGCTAGACATTCGAAATTTCTTTACTTTGACGGCGATATAGTCCGTTTTTCGAATGTCGATGACTGTCGATTGTCTAGCTAGACATTCGAAATTTCTTTACTTTGACGGCGCGATACAGTCGTAACTTCGAATGTCGAGATGAATGTCGATTGTCGAGCTAGACATTCGAAATTTCATTACTTTAACTGCTATATACAGTCTGTTTTACGAATGTCGAGATGAATGTCGATTGTCGAGCTAGACATTCGAACTTTCATTACTTTGACGGCTATACAGTTCGTTTTTCGAATGTCGAGATGAATGTCGATTGTCTAGCTAGACATTCGAAATTTCATTACTTTGACGGCTATATACAGTCCGTTTTTCGAATGTCGAGATGAATGTCGATTGTCGAGCTAGACATTCGAAATTTCTTTACTTTGACGGCGATACAGTCCGTTTTTCGAATGTCGAGATGAATGTCGATTGTCTAGCTAGACATTCGAAATTTCATTACTTTAACGGCTATATACAGTCTGTTTTACGAATGTCGAGATGAATGTCGATTGTCGAGCTAGTCATTCGAAATTTACATTATTATGATGGCCATACAGCCTGTTTCACGAATATCGAGATGAATGTCGATTGTCGAGCTAGACATTCGAAATTTCTTTACTTTGACGGCTATATACAGTCCGTTTTTCGAATGTCGAGATGAATGTCGATTGTCGAGCTAGACATTCCAAATTTCTTTACTTTGACGGCGATACAGTCCGTTTTTCGAATGTCGAGATGAATGTCGATTGTCGAGCTAGACATTCGAAATTTCATTACTTTAACGGCTATATACAGTCTGTTTTACGAATGTCGAGATGAATGTCGATTGTCGAGCTAGACATTCGAAATTTACATTATTATGATGGCCATACAGCCTGTTTCACGAATGTCGAGATGAATGTCGATTGTCGAGCTAGACATTCGAAATTTCTTTACTTTGACGGCGATACAGTCCGTTTTTCGAATGTCGAGATGAATGTCGATTGTCTAGCTAGACATTCGAAATTTCATTACTTTGACGGCTATATACAGTTCGTTTTTCGAATGTCGAGATGAATGTCGATTGTCTAGCTAGACATTCGAAATTTCTTTACTATGACGGCGATACAGTCGTAACTTCGAATGTCGAGATGAATGTCGATTGTCTAGCTAGACATTCGAAATTTCATTACTTTAACGGCTATATACAGTCTGTTTTACGAATGTCGAGATGAATGTCGATTGTCGAGCTAGACATTCGAAATTTCATTACTTTGACGGCTATACAGTTCGTTTTTCGAATGTCGAGATGAATGTCGATTGTCTAGCTAGACATTCGAAATTGCATTACTTTGACGGCTATATACAGTCTGTTTTACGAATGTCGAGATGAATGTCGATTGTCGAGCTAGACATTCGAAATTTACATTATTATGATGGCCATACAGCCTGTTTCACGAATGTCGAGATGAATGTCGATTGTCGAGCTAGACATTCGAAATTTCTTTACTTTGACGGCGATACAGTCCGTTTTTCGAATGTCGAGATGAATGTCGATTGTCTAGCTAGACATTCGAAATTTCTTTACTTTGACGGCGATACAGTCGTAACTTCGAATGTCGAGATGAATGTCGATTGTCGAGCTAGACATTCGAAATTTCATTACTTTGACGGCTATACAGTTCGTTTTTCGAATGTCGAGATGAATGTCGATTGTCTAGCTAGACATTCGAAATTTCATTACTTTGACGGCTATATACAGTCCGTTTTTCGAATGTCGAGATGAATGTCGATTGTCGAGCTAGACATTCGAAATTTCTTTACTTTGACGGCGATACAGTCCGTTTTTCGAATGTCGAGATGAATGTCGATTGTCTAGCTAGACATTCGAAATTTCATTACTTTAACGGCTATATACAGTCTGTTTTACGAATGTCGAGATGAATGTCGATTGTCGAGCTAGTCATTCGAAATTTACATTATTATGATGGCCATACAGCCTGTTTCACGAATGTCGAGATGAATGTCGATTGTCGAGCTAGACATTCGAAATTTCTTTACTTTGACGGCTATATACAGTCCGTTTTTCGAATGTCGAGATGAATGTCGATTGTCGAGCTAGACATTCCAAATTTCTTTACTTTGACGGCGATACAGTCCGTTTTTCGAATGTCGAGATGAATGTCGATTGTCGAGCTAGACATTCGAAATTTCATTACTTTAACGGCTATATACAGTCTGTTTTACGAATGTCGAGATGAATGTCGATTGTCGAGCTAGACATTCGAAATTTACATTATTATGATGGCCATACAGCCTGTTTCACGAATGTCGAGATGAATGTCGATTGTCGAGCTAGACATTCGAAATTTCTTTACTTTGACGGCGATACAGTCCGTTTTTCGAATGTCGAGATGAATGTCGATTGTCTAGCTAGACATTCGAAATTTCATTACTTTGACGGCTATATACAGTTCGTTTTTCGAATGTCGAGATGAATGTCGATTGTCTAGCTAGACATTCGAAATTTCTTTACTTTGACGGCGATACAGTCGTAACTTCGAATGTCGAGATGAATGTCGATTGTCTAGCTAGACATTCGAAATTTCATTACTTTAACGCCTATATACAGTCTGTTTTACGAATGTCGAGATGAATGTCGATTGTCGAGCTAGACATTCGAAATTTCATTACTTTGACGGCTATACAGTTCGTTTTTCGAATGTCGAGATGAATGTCGATTGTCTAGCTAGACATTCGAAATTGGATTACTTTGACGGCTATATACAGTCTGTTTTACGAATGTCGAGATGAATGTCGATTGTCGAGCTAGACATTCGAACTTTCATTACTTTGACGGCTATACAGTTCGTTTTTCGAATGTCGAGATGAATGTCGATTGTCTAGCTAGACATTCGAAATTTCTTTACTTTGACGGCGATACAGTCGTAACTTCGAATGTCGAGATGAATGTCGATTGTCTAGCTGGACATTCGAAATTTCATTACTTTGACGGCTATACAGTTCGTTTTTCGAATGTCGAGATGAATGTCGATTGTCTAGCTAGACATTCGAAATTTCATTACTTTGACGGCTATATACAGTCCGTTTTTCGAATGTCGAGATGAATGTCGATTGTCGAGCTAGACATTCGAAATTTCTTTACTTTGACGGCGATACAGTCCGTTTTTCGAATGTCGAGATGAATGTCGATTGTCTAGCTAGACATTCGAAATTTCTTTACTTTGACGGCTATACAGTTCGTTTTTCGAATGTCGAGATGAATGTCGATTGTCGAGCTAGACATTCGAACTTTCATTACTTTGACGGCTATATGCAGTCTGTTTTACGAATGTCGAGATGAATGTCGATTGTCGAGCTAGACATTCGAACTTTCATTACTTTGACGGCTATACAGTTCGTTTTTCGAATGTCGAGATGAATGTCGATTGTCTAGCTAGACATTCGAAATTTCTTTACTTTGACGGCTATACAGTTCGTTTTTCGAATGTCGAGATGAATGTCGATTGTCGAGCTAGACATTCGAACTTTCATTACTTTGACGGCTATATGCAGTCTGTTTTACGAATGTCGAGATGAATGTCGATTGTCGAGCTAGACATTCGAACTTTCATTACTTTGACGGCTATACAGTTCGTTTTTCGAATGTCGAGATGAATGTCGATTGTCTAGCTAGACATTCGAAATTTCTTTACTTTGACGGCTATACAGTCGTAACTTCGAATGTCGAGATGAATGTCGATTGTCTAGCTGGACATTCGAAATTTCATTACTTTGACGGCTATACAGTTCGTTTTTCGAATGTCGAGATGAATGTCGATTGTCGAGCTAGACATTCGAACTTTCATTACTTTGACGGCTATACAGTTCGTTTTTCGAATGTCGAGATGAATGTCGATTGTCTAGCTAGACATTCGAAATTTCTTTACTTTGACGGCGATACAGTCGTAACTTCGAATGTCGAGATGAATGTCGATTGTCTAGCTGGACATTCGAAATTTCATTACTTTGACGGCTATACAGTTCGTTTTTCGAATGTCGAGATGAATGTCGATTGTCTAGCTAGACATTCGAAATTTCTTTACTTTGACGGCTATACAGTTCGTTTTTCGAATGTCGAGATGAATGTCGATTGTCGAGCTAGACATTCGAACTTTCATTACTTTGACGGCTATATGCAGTCTGTTTTACGAATGTCGAGATGAATGTCGATTGTCGAGCTAGACATTCGAACTTTCATTACTTTGACGGCTATACAGTTCGTTTTTCGAATGTCGAGATGAATGTCGATTGTCTAGCTAGACATTCGAAATTTCTTTACTTTGACGGCTATACAGTTCGTTTTTCGAATGTCGAGATGAATGTCGATTGTCGAGCTAGACATTCGAAATTTCATTACTTTGACGGCTATATACAGTCTGTTTTACGAATGTCGAGATGAATGTCGATTGTCGAGCTAGACATTCGAAATTTCATTACATTGACGGCTATACAGTTCGTTTTTCGAATGTCGAGATGAATGTCGATTGTCGAGCTAGACATTCGAAATTTACATTATTATGATGGCCATACAGCCTGTTTCACGAATGTCGAGATGAATGTCGATTGTCGAGCTAGACATTGAATGTCGATTGTCGATTGCATTGCCAACTTCACACACATATAAATACAAATGCATCAATGGTCATGGTGGAATTGGTAATTCAACAATAACTTGTAATGAAGAGGCACAATGGTCTAACAACACGTTCAGGTGTGTCAAGTGTCCAACACCTAAACAAAAACGTTGCACTTATGCTTACTTATCAGCTGTAAAAGGGAACGGATACAAACCTGGTTCAGAACTAAAATTTACTTGCAGGTAAGCAATATTTCTCCAGAAACATACTTTTTGTAATGACAATCGCGTACTCAAGGGATAACAAAAGGGAAAATAGCTAAACAATTATATGTCAAACTTAAGCATTAGGGGTACGGTCTTGTAGAATCATAATTTAATGCAGAACAATTCGTAGACATATTTGCTCACTGAAACGAATGTGGTTTGGCTTTTTAATATTCAAGATTTAAATGTTAACAGCTTAATTATTAAGAACGGGAACTAAAATTGTGTTTCTTCATCTAAATAAACATGTTCGTTGCATAATAATTATTTGAACAATATTTGACTCAGGGGGCAAATCTCTGAAAGACATAAGTGGGAGTACTTGAGATTTGGACCTAGCTACACCCTAGCCTTACTTATTCGGCTTTCGGTTGGCCGATTTTCTGAACGAATTCGGAAGGGCCATCCCTAAGTAACATTGACATTTCTGCATTTTTAGCTGATATCTTATCAAATACTCAATAAAACTTACTTCATTGAAGCCGTATGTAATACTACTGTGTAGATTATTTAATTGTGCCTCCTAAAAAGATATACAGACCATACAGTACATACGGTCACGATGAATTCATGAAGTGTTAATCTGTCTATAAGTACGGACGGACAAACGGACAAGGGAATTACTGTATCTGATCTGATGTTGAGGGTATAAGAATATCTTTAAATTTACAGAGATGGCTGCCAGGGAACCAATGATGAAGTGAAAAGTGTCTGCCGAAATTCTGGAAAATGGAAGCCAGAAAACATTAGTTGTTGTCATGATAACAGTACAACTGATATAGATGGCCGGTGTGTGGCTATAGTTGAGAGTAGCACAGCTTCTACTTATGCAGGTAGTGTTTGTCATATATATGTACATTTGTATCGCGTCAGTAATGTAGTATAAATCTTATATCAAAATATACATGAAAAATATGAATATGTTTTGGATATCTAAATACAGTATGTTTAAGGTATTCAAAGACTAATGCCCAAATTTATTATCTCAGTATAAACAAAGGGGTTTGTCACGTAATAAAAAAAAACTATAAAAAACATATACTCCACATAACCGGCGATTAAAATATATATATCATAATTAAAATAAATAAAATTAAAACGGAATGTCTCTGATTGATGTTTTAATCCCGTTTAATTGTGCAAAGGATTAAAGCATCAGTCAGAGACATTCGAACTTAATTTTATTTTTACATATACGTCTTCTTGTGCCAGGACGACATTTAATTGTCGTCACCACTTTTCGAATATATATATATATATTCTTTTGTTATGTTAAATGCACTGAAGAGCAGCAAGGCGAAACATGTTTGCATAATTAAAGGATTAAAACAACATCAATCAGAGGCATTCCGACTCAATTTACATATACGTATATACGTCTTCTTCTGCCGGTGTAGCATAAAATTTACATATACGTGTATATACGTCTTCTTCTGCCGGTGTAGCATAAAATTTACATATACGTGTATATACGTCTTCTTCTGCCGGTGTAGCATAAAATTTACATATACGTATATACGTCTTCTTCTGCCGGTGTAGCATAAAATTTTGACCCCGTGGAAAAAAGACCCCAGGGGTCATTTTTCAACGGATTATTGGTCAATTTTCGACGTTAAATATTGACCCATACCGTTAAATAATGACCCATTACGCGTGAAAATTTGACCCTCATTAAAAGTGTAGAGTTATTTTCAGCGTTGAAAACCACGCCTTACAGTGTATGATTATGAAATGTAAGTCATTCTCACGATTTCTATCTATATAAATTACAGGTAATTTGAATTTTATATTTTAATACGCGATTTGTTAATTTTCCCTTAAAGAGGTATTTTCATTGTGTATTGATAGGGTCAGACACCGAATTTTTATTTTATTTGAACTGCTTACAAATTGCATGAAACATTGAATAAACATCAACCAAAGCTGAAACAAGAGTTCTACGGCATACTGAGAATGCATGGTTGCATGGTGCCGTGATTGAGAAAGTTTATCCGGTGAGGCTTAGAAAGTTAACTGTATTGGCTATTTTGAAACTACCAGTAAATATGAATTCAGTGAAGCAAATGATATCAGTAAACTTTATAAAATGCATTTGTATGAATTTGAAATAAATGCTGCACAACTGAAATATGTTTTTGTTATTAACCATTAATGTTCAGTTATGGATGAAATATTCTACAGCTATACTGAGCCTCTGTTGTTATAAAATCTCCCAACTGTGAGTAATGATATGACAAGCAGAAATATATCAGACAATAAACAAAATACATACATGTGTGCATATTTCATAGTAAGAATCGATTAAAAACATGAGTGATCAATGATACTTGGGTTCTGACGCCCTAATGTTACGTATTTTTATTTTTGATACTACTGTTGCTGGAATTTACCGAATTACTGCATACTTCATAAAATTACATAATATCAAAGATATTAATTTGAATTGATATATATCAGTGACACTGTATGTAAGGAACCTGTTTGTATTCTGCAAACATGACCAACAATTATATTTGTGTCATCTGTGGCTGAAAAAATACCAAACGTATTCGTAAAATTGAGAAAGTGTATAACAGGTTAAACTAATCGCCAATCGTAAGTTATGACGTATGGGAATTCCGTGGAAAAAACCCTGACAACGGTAAATTTTCAAAACTAAGATTTCTTTTCAAACCAAGGATAATTCCGTCTTAGTTTACGCTTAGTTTAAGATGAAGACTAAGAAATTTCTTATGTCTTAGTCAAAATTTAAGATAAAGAAAATTATCAACTCGGAAAACTAAGAACGTTTGTGAATACGGGCCCAGAACTGTTATGGTAATAGTATCATGTGGTTTAAAATACTTAAATGTAAATCATCACTGGCTCTAAACCCACTTAAACAAATAAACACACAAAGCTTAAAACACGTGAATCAAGTATTGTAACAGATCTAGTGCTGCTTGTATGGTAAAACAAAACGAAATATGACAGATATGTGCAACATCTAATTTCATTACATTTAGTTAATTGTGTATTGTTACATATGCGCCGATTATCTTTTTAAAAAGATATTTCTTATTTAAAATATCTCACTGATAATCATTTTCTTCCACATTTCCAAAATCTGTCACAATTTGAGAAAATAATAGGAGTTAAGATCCCAATACCTTAGGCCTTCTAATTATGTTTAAAATAATTGCTTGCTTTTGTTCCAGACAATGTCTGCCGCATTTGTAGGTGCGGCTGTCAAATTTCTAATTTCAAAATATAATTGAAACGAACAAATCTTTAAACTGGAGCAAATTGTTTTTAAGTAGAAAACAGCTCAAACTATGAGGGCGTAGCCAGCATTGAATGGATGTTACGCATACGATAGAGGGTGTGCGAGGGGGGCGTTAACCCCTCTAGCTGCTGTGGGTCCGGGAAAATTTATACATATTTATGTATATGTATACAAATGTATATGTTTATGTAATGGATGACGCAATGTCACAGACCTAGTTGAATGTTAAATATAATTCAGGTCTAGATTACTCAATTGATCTGATCCTGTACATTGACACCGAGTAGATCAAATTAAGGTCTAACCCTTTAGCTTTCGACTTTGAAGCCAGTTTTGGCTGTATCTATATTTTCACTTTTCATATTGATATAACGTAGAGTTTTTGACTGTGTTAGAAGTGGCGATGTGGGCGATACAAAGGCTCTACCGTTCACAGATCCGGGGTGTTTCCAGGTAAACCAGGGAAGGCGAAGTTGAAAAATAGTTCTTTATCCACGCTTTGGCCAATCACTTTCTGTGGGTCTCGATAAGGATCGGTGTTAGATACGTCATTGTAGTTAAGACAAGACCGGATGTCAGTGCCAGTATTTCCGTATGGACAATTAAATACTTTACATTCACTTTCAATGGTACAGGTTTCTAGTTTATCATTGGATGGAACAAGATTTGGTTGCCCTGGGTAGTTGACAATCTCTATGACGGCCTCTGCTGCGTGATACTTCCCAGAGTAACTTTCAGGGATTTCGATAGTTTCAGCAATCAGTAAATATTCTTTACGACTGATCCCCGATTCTTGAAACTGTAGGATGGAGTTCCCTAGTATCGCGGTAGCAAAGATTCGGATGTAAATATAATACATGCAAATTCTTACCTTACTTTTTCTTCTATTTCACCAAATACTGCCACCTATCAACAAATATATTCAATGCATGTCACATTGTTTATGTGTGTATCTAAAAATAAACTCTTCGGAAATTGTCCGCCATGTTGCACTAGTTTGTAAACTCCCATAGTTCCATAGTATCGCGGTATTTTAATTTGAGGCCCTGCTAGGTGTTTATGGAATGTTAGGTAAACTGTGAAAATACACAGTGTTGAAATGGAAGTCTTAGCATACAAAAAACAGTTTTTTGCAAAAAAATAACTATTTTCAACATACAAATGGAACAGTTAAATGAACGTAACAGTTTTTTTTTTAGTTTTAAAGTTAGCTACTCTTCTTGTTCAGGACAGTGAGGGCACCTAAACACACTGCCTCGTCTCAAAACTGAGACTTTGCAACAATATTTAAGGTGAGTGCTGTGTGAACAAATAACACATTTGCCCCATTTTACTAAAACTAGATATGGACAATCCCTTAACTCTTCTGGTCGCCTACCATTGCAAATGCAGCATAGGTCACCTTCACTCAACACGTCTTCATAGTCACTATCATCACTGTCTGGTGACAAAATGATTGGGTGGCCACTTTTAAGCCCAGAGGTGCATGGCTTTGGTGATGTTTTAGCATTTGCTTTTTTAACCTTCTTACATGAACTAGTGTTAACATTTTTTAACGAGGACTTTGAATCAGATAGCTTTTTTTTGCTTGCGGAAGTTTTCAGAATTTCTTGGTTTGACTTTGATACGCTTTGAACTTATACACAAACTTTTGACCAGGCAGTATCGGACATTGTGTTATGAAAGCCACGCCATCCATCCAAGGAGTATTTTGTTGATGAATACCGTGAAAGTGTATTGTTACACTATCTGTGTGAAAGGTGTTCACGACTGTTATCTCAATTTCTTGATTTTCATTAACCTCTACTCTTGGACCAGGGAATATTCCATTGATTGCAACCACAAGTCGTGATTCGGCACCATTCGCTAGTATCACCCGTTCTTGCTCCTCTTTGGTCAGAATACGGTCACCAATTGCTGTTTTCAGGACACCATTGTCAACCTTCACCAGTTGCCTCGCTTTATGAAGCACCATGGTCAGTTTATGCTCAATTACAAATTCACATTTACATAGTTGATCGTCGGGTTGACAAATACAGTCAGCTTCCCTGTCAGTAGGTTGTACTTGTGGTCGTTTAATAGTTTGAGCAGCAGCTTCATCACAGAACAGGGCTGTGATCAGAATTACAAGTCCAAACACATACATCGTGCTTGCTGCAATTTCCTTCAATGAAAAGAATGTGAATAACTACAGTCAAAACCTTCGGAATAACAAAATATGGCCTTTATTGACAGGCGGCCTTTATTTGGAGGTCATTTTGTTCTAATTAATCAAGCAGCAACCCTAGTCAAATAGTCCATCATATTTCATGAACTATTCATGAAGTTCAAGAAAAATCATGTTTTCATGAATTCCTTTCCGGAAAGGGATTCTTAGTGTCCGTGCATCCAGGGGAGTAGTTTATGTTAAATTAACGTTTAGACTGGGGTGAGTCTGGGGGCATGTCTCACTTTCCTGCAAAAGAAATTTAGGGCAAGGCCTACATGGCCTGTCAGAAGCTAAGCACCTGGCATCTACCTGTCCAACTTCTTACATCCATACAATCATGATGTCATAGGTATCAAATGTACACAGACATAACAAACAGATAATACACATTACACGGTGGTTAACCGGCTTGGACCTTTTTGGATCAAAGCAGCGTCCCCACACTATTTTTGATCGAGCAAAGGACTTTTACGGATTAATTTCTTAAAAACAATGGACAAACATCCTGATTCAGGCGCAAAAACACGTACGAATTTTACAATTTCTGTACCACGGAACTTTAACATGTCTGTTCTTTCCATATATTCAAAATAATTAACAATTTCTTGTAAATTTATTCTTTACATCGAGAAAGTCTGAAGTTACTAAAGCGAAAGTGCATCAACATTTACCTGAATTACTAAGAAAGTACACCGATTTTTCAGACTTCATGCATGTTTATTGCTCTAAAATATATGTATAGTACATTGCCTAGGTGTTTTAGTCAAACGTGGGTCTTTCAGACATCAACTTATCAGTTTTTTAACGATTTAAAGGAACTGATCATAACTAGTCCGTTTCCATGATCACTGGAGTCCTTCGCTGCTAAGTTTGTTGTTTTTCTCTTTAACAACAATGAACCGAATTTTAACTGGATAAATACCCGATAAATACCTTTGATACATTGTTATTATTCAGTTCAGTAACGATATCGATTGAAAAACATGAAAACTTTGTAGAAATTGACATCTTATTCCTTCACTCGACAATATCGCCCAATCTTGCGAGGGAAAATGCAATTTGATTACATTTGTGCAAGGACTCTGTTCTCTGTGATGTTGATTTAACATTATTTCTTGTTAATATACATTTGTGCCGTTCGGTCGCACATAAATAGTTAAAATAAAATAAGTAGAACATATAAAATATCAAATATTTTGAACACACCTGTCTAAACTTTTAGCTTGATATTAATTAAAAGTCCTTTGCTCGATCAAAAATAGTCTGGGGACGCTGATTTGATCCAAAAAAGTCCGAGCCGGTTAACCACCGTGCATTACAAATAGGTTAATAAATAGATAAGATAAATAATTACTAAAAATATAAACATAATAAACAACTTATATAAAAATGCTTTATTTTTTTATATGTGCTATACCATTGATAACATCTAGCCTATAACCACGTGCTATTTTCCCGCTCATATACTCGTGCGGGCACTTTGTACTTGGTCCTTCGGACATTAAAGACGTTAATTATGCCTCTTCAATAAATATACAAACATGTATTTATCTTTGATATTATATATTTCACTATTTGTCAACGGTGTATAACAGAGATTCAAAACTATACAACTACACCATGTTCATAATAACACAAAAACAGCATGCAACAATTGCTTCACGCTGATACACTCAGTATATTAGAACGTGTACGTTTACATATCAAATTACAGTAATTTTGTTCCTAAATTTGTATAATTTGTATAAACAAGAGGGCCAAGATGGCCCTATATCGCTCACATGACAATCACTGTTCACTCATTAAAACATTGTTTTGAACCGGTGACCTAGTTTTTGACCCCAGATGACCCATGTTAGAACTTGTCATACATATAAATA
Source organism: Lutraria lutraria (assembly GCA_964023205.1). NCBI lineage: Eukaryota > Metazoa > Mollusca > Bivalvia > Venerida > Mactridae > Lutraria > Lutraria lutraria. The sequence goes on along the minus strand of OZ026844.1, from coordinate 24,664,762 downwards.
AGACAAACATTCTGACAATATTTGGTGAAGATCCAATCAAAACCATGAAAACTACAGCATAGACAAGATTTTCCTAAGATTTGACCTCGTGACCTAGTTTTTGACCCCAGACGACCTATGTTCGAATTTGTCTTAAATATCATTAGGACAAACATTCTGACTAGGTTTGGTGAAGATACGATCAAAATTTGACATCTACAGTGTTAATAAGGTTTTCCTAAGATTCGACCTTGTGACCTGGTCTTTGACCCTAGGTGACCCATATTTGAACTTGTCCTTAATATCATTAAGACAAACAATCTGACAAGGTTTGGCCAAGATCCAATTAAAACCATGACATTTAGAGCTTTTACAAGATTTTTACCTAAGATTTGACCTGGTGATCCAGTTTTTTACCCCGACTGACCCATGTTCAACCTTGATCCACATATCATTGAGGCAAACATTCTGACAAGGTTTGGTGAAGATCCAATTAAAACTGTGACATCTACAGTGTTAACAAAGTTTTCCTAAGATTTGACTGGTGACCTAGTTATTGACCCCATATTTATACTTGACCGTTATATCATTAAAACAAACAATTTGACAAAGTTTGGTGAAGATCCAATAATAACTGTGAAATCTACAGTGTTAACATGGTTTTTCATAAGATTTGACCTAGCGACCTAGTTTTTGACCCAAGATGACCCATGTTCGAACTCGTCCAAGATATTATGAAGACAAACATTCTGACAAGGTTTCATGATCATCCAATCAAAACAGTGACTTCAAGAGTGTTCACAAAGTTTTCCAGCAATTTGCCCTAGTGACCTAGTTTTTCACCGGAAATGACCCATTATCAAACTTGACCTACATATTATTAAAATAAACATTCTGACAAAGTTTCATGAAGATCCAGTCAAAACAGTGATTTCTAAAGTGTTCACAAGATTTTCCCTTATTTGGCCCTGGTGACCTAGTTTTTTCCCCAAAATGGCCCAATATCGAACTCGTCCGAGATTTTGTTGATATTAACGTTCTGACCCAGTTTTGCTTAAATTGAGCTAAAAATGTGGCCCCTAGTGTGGTCACAACATAAAGTTTGACGACGCACACCGCACGACACCGGACGGAGAGTGATCCTAATAGCTCACTTTGTCACTTTGTGACATGTGAGCTAAAAATAAACACATGTAAAAAAATCTAAAAGTGGCAATAACTATGTACATACATAATAAGTTACAAACATATGCAAGCTGAAAACCACTTCGTTCTTCATCCAGAAAGTCTTCGTAATATAAATTACATGAACACAACATTATTTAAGATTTATACTATCATCATTATGACTAGTAACATTAGCCAGGTTAAAACTATAATTCACTAATTGAATTTTAAGAAGCACGGTTGACATATTTGCTCCTCCGCACTATGCCTTGACTAGTGTCCAGACATGCTTTTATTACCACCATGGACAAGTTAGAGCGTTCCATTGGAATCAGCTTGTTGCATAAACATTCCAAGCAAGGTGAATGTTATTACGTCTAATATGCAAATTGTATACACACTTATATGATCTAGAGCTGGGACGAGTACTCGAGTACCCGGGTATCGGGTCGAGTAATGCTACTACCCGGGTACAAAATTACTACCCGGGTACCCTTGATATAGAACACTCCATATTAAACTTGTTTTGATTTTTTATCAAACAAATCATACATTGATCAGACGTATTTATGATTTTTTGTCTACCTTACTGGACACTATTTTACGACAATATGGCCGATTTCCATATAAAATTTAACTTACCAACGAATACAAATTTCGTGTTTAGCTGCTCCGAAGAGTTTGAAGTATCGTTCTAATGGTCAAATTATTAACACCGATATGTTTTCATCCATTTATTATTGTTAACTCACTTCATCAGTATTTATGTAACTAGCAGTTTTAATACTGCAAGTAAAATGACCACACGTACAAGTATATTTACCGTTATTTAACCCAATTTCTCATTACTAAAGGTTGGTAAATTTTGTAGCATGGAGAGGCAGGGAAGGTTCGGAACTAGGTTCCTGATCATTTCCAGTAACGTCAGGCTCTGACTTTACGGACACAGGTGGTGGCACACAGACATATAGGAAGGCTTTGATTCGGACACATGTAACTTTGTTCTGCTATATCTAATCAACTCAAGGTCGCAGATATTGCATTTTGTCTTCGGTTCATCGCTAAGAATCGTGAAATACAATGTATTGCTTGCCAAAACTTGGCTTTTTGTGCAGTTTGGTTGTTTGCCATTTTATTTAAACAATATTAAGTACCATGATGCAGGAATGATGTCTGGTTCTAGAAAAATAGCGAGTACTCGGGTACTCGCGGGTAATATGGTCCCGGGTACCCGGGTACAAAATGTCTACCCGTCCCAGCTCTACTTATATCAAGCATATTCTCAAAACACTAGATCTAGAAGAATTAAGTAATTTCGATTTCAATATTACACAATTTTTCATTAAGCATGCTCATTGTTTGTTAAAATAACTTATGCAAATAGCTCAACAAATATATACAAAATGTACTAGTACAGCAAAATGTTATAAATACTTTAAATAATTCACTTCCGTTGCATTTACTAAAGAAGGGATAAAATAACATACCTATTCATCCAGGCTTTAATCGGGTATGCAAGCAGTAATTTATTCATGTATCGGTTCGTTGAACTTCTAGGAATTTCAATAATTATTCTACGAAAAGATCTATATTAATGTCCCTTCTAAATAGTATCCAGAATCTGAATATTAAGGAGACTTGAACGATTAAAATCGTAAAAATACTTTACATCGATCTACTATAAAACAAGAGGGCCAAGATGGCCCTATATCGCTCACATGACAATCACTGTTCACTCATTAAAACATTGTTTTGAACCGGTGACCTAGTTTTTGACCCCAGACGACCTATGTTCGAATTTGTCTTACATATCATTAAGACAAACAGTCTGACTAGGTTTGTTGAAGATACGATCAAAATTTGACATCTACAGTGTTAATAAGGTTTTCCTAAGATTTGACCTTGTGACCTGGTTTTTGACCCTAGGTGACCCATATTTGAACTTGTCCTTAATATCATTAAGACAAACAATCTGACAGGGTTTGGCCAAGATCCATGACATTTAGAGCTTTTACAAGATTTTTACCTAAGATTTGACCTTGTGACCCAGTTTTTGAACCCGGCTGACCCATGTTCATTCTTGACCCACATATCATTGAGGCAAACATTTTGACAAGGTTTGGTGAAGATCCAATTAAAACTGTGACATCTACAGTGTTAACAAAGTTTTCCTAAGATTTGACCTGGTGACCTAGTTATTGACCCCAGATGACCCATATTTATATTTGACCGTTATATCATTAAAACAAACGATTTGACAAAGTTTGGTGAAGATCCAATAATAACTGTGAAATCTACAGTGTTAACATGGTTTTTCATAAGATTTGACCTAGCGACCTAGTTTTTGACCCAAGATGACCCATGTTCGAACTCGTCCAAGATATTATGAAGACAAACATTCTGACCAGGTTTCATGATCATCCAATCAAAACAGTGACTTCAAGAGTGTTCACAAGGTTTTCCAGCAATTTGCCCTAGTGACCTAATTTTACTACAGAAATTACCCATTTTCAAACTTGACCTACATATTATTAAAATAAACATTCTGACAAAGTTTCATGAAGATAAATTCAAAACAGTGATTTCTTAAGTGTTCACAAGGTTTTCCCTTATTTGGCCCTGGTGACCTAGTTTTTGACCCCAAATGGCCCAATATCGAACTCGTCCGAGATTTTGTTGATATTAACGTTCTGACCCAGTTTTGCTAAAATTGAGCCAAAAATGTGGCCCCTAATGTGGTCACAACAAAAAGTTTGACGACGCACGACGCCAGTCGGAGAGTGATCCTAATAGCTCACTTTGTCACTTTGTGACATGTGAGCTAAAAATTAGGTCTCGACTAATCGAGAGTATTTTAAACAGAGGATGGAAAACAATCACGTTTCCAATACAAACAACAATCGACCAGTAAGCAGAACTTGTATGCAACATTTTAAAGCATTGATTAATTTCCTTATACTAATACAATGTAGTGTGGTTTTAAATAGCGATTTTGCTCAGTTGATTTGAATAATCTTTCTTAATCCGTAGCTATTATCAATGGTATGATTAGATTTGTATACTAGTATACAAATATACACATTATCTATTAATCTACCATTGAAATGTATAATACACTGAACATGCTCGACTATTCTCAGTGATTGATAGTAAACAAACTTGTCTAGAAGACAATACCAATATAGAGTTAAAAAGAGCCATCAGTAAAACAGTGTAACAGACAAAGACACATCATGCAATTTCGTATTTTTGCGCTAATGTAGAAGCTAGGAAGCCGTATTTATAATTTCATAGATAAAGTTATCTTGTCTGTCTGATACCCCTCAGCCTGGACTATTTACATGAAGTTTCAAGTCAATTGAAATATGTGTATAATATTAACTTGAACACAAAACTTTAACCACAAGCAATGCCGACGCAACGTGACTGCAATAGCTCTCCATATTCTTGAAATAGAGCTTAAAAGAAGGGTGTAAATAATTACTAACTAACCAGTCCTTTACAGTTGACTACTAGTGCACTACATTTGCCTACCAGTACTCTACAGTTGCCTATCAGTCCCTGCAGTAGCCTACCAGTACTCTACAGTTGCCTATCAGTCCCTGCAGTAGCCTACCAGTACTAACCATTGCTCTGCAGTAGCCTACCAGTACTAACCATTGCTCTGCAGTAGCCTACCAGTACTAACCATTGCTCTACAGTTGCCTACCAGTACTCTACAGTTGCCTACTGGTCAGTCCTCTACAGCTGCCTACCAGTGCTCTACAGTTGCCTACCAGTGCTCTACAGTTGCCTACCAGTACTAACCATTGCTCTGCAGTAGCCTACCAGTGCTCTACAGTTGCCTACCAGTACTAACCATTGCTCTGCAGTAGCCTACCAGTGCTCTACAGTTGCCTACCAGTACTAACCATTGCTCTGCAGTAGCCTACCAGTACTAACCATTGCTCTACAGTAACCTTCCAGTGCTCTACAGTTGCCTACCAGTACTCTACAGTTGCCTACTGGTCAGTCCTCTACAGCTGCCTACCAGTGCTCTACAGTTGCCTACCAGTGCTCTACAGTTGCCTACCAGTACTAACCATTGCTCTGCAGTAGCCTACCAGTGCTCTACAGTTGCCTACCAGTACTAACCATTGCTCTGCAGTAGCCTACCAGTGCTCTACAGTTGCCTACCAGTACTAACCATTGCTCTGCAGTAGCCTACCAGTACTAACCATTGCTCTACAGTAACCTTCCAGTGCTCTACAGTTGCCTACCAGTACTCTACAGTTGCCTACTGGTCAGTCCTCCACAGCTGCCTACCAGTGCTCTACAGTTGCCTACCAGTGCTCTACAGTTGCCTACCAGTACTAACCATTGCTCTGCAGTAGCCTACCAGTGCTCTACAGTTGCCTACCAGTACTAACCATTGCTCTGCAGTAGCCTACCAGTGCTCTACAGTTGCCTACCAGTACTAACCATTGCTCTGCAGTAGCCTACCAGTGCTCTACAGTTGCCTACCAGTACTAACCATTGCTCTGCAGTAGCCTACCAGTGCTCTACAGTTGCCTACCAGTACTAACCATTGCTCTACAGTAACCTTCCAGTGCTCTACAGTAGCCTACCAGTACTCTACAGTTGCCTACTGGTCAGTCCTCTACAGCTGCCTACCAGTGCTCTACAGTTGCCTACCAGTGCTCTACAGTTGCCTACCAGTACTAACCATTGCTCTGCAGTAGCCTACCAGTGCTCTACAGTTGCCTACCAGTACTAACCATTGCTCTGCAGTAGCCTACCAGTGCTCTACAGTTGCCTACCAGTACTAACCATTGCTCTGCAGTAGCCTACCAGTGCTCTACAGTTGCCTACCAGTACTAACCATTGCTCTGCAGTAGCCTACCAGTGCTCTACAGTTGCCTACCAGTACTAACCATTGCTCTGCAGTAGCCTACCAGTGCTCTACAGTTGCCTACCAGTACTAACCATTGCTCTGCAGTAGCCTACCAGTGCTCTACAGTTGCCTACCAGTACTAACCATTGCTCTACAGTAACCTTCCAGTGCTCTACAGTAGCCTACCAGTACTCTACAGTTGCCTACTGGTCAGTCCTCTACAGCTGCCTACCAGTGCTCTACAGTTGCCTACCAGTGCTCTACAGTTGCCTACCAGTACTAACCATTGCTCTGCAGTAGCCTACCAGTGCTCTACAGTTGCCTACCAGTACTAACCATTGCTCTGCAGTAGCCTACCAGTGCTCTACAGTTGCCTACCAGTACTAACCATTGCTCTGCAGTAGCCTACCAGTGCTCTACAGTAGCCTACCAGTACTAACCATTGCTCTACAGTAACCTTCCAGTGCTCTACAGTAGCCTACCAGTACTCTACAGTTGCCTACTGGTCAGTCCTCTACAGATGCCTACCAGTGCTCTACAGTTGCCTACCAGTGCTCTACAGTTGCCTACCAGTACTAACCATTGCTCTGCAGTAGCCTACCAGTGCTCTACAGTTGCCTACCAGTACTAACCATTGCTCTGCAGTAGCCTACCAGTGCTCTACAGTTGCCTACCAGTACTAACCATTGCTCTGCAGTAGCCTACCAGTACTAACCATTGCTCTACAGTAACCTTCCAGTGCTCTACAGTTGCCTACCAGTACTAACCATTGCTCTGCAGTAGCCTACCAGTACTAACCATTGCTCTGCAGTAGCCTACCAGTACTAACCATTGCTCTGCAGTAGCCTACCAGTACTAACCATTGCTCTGCAGTAGCCTACCAGTACTAACCATTGCTCTACAGTAACCTTCCAGTGCTCTACAGTTGCCTACCAGTACTCTACAGTTGCCTACTGGTCAGTCCTCTACAGCTGCCTACCAGTGCTCTACAGTTGCCTACCAGTGCTCTACAGTTGCCTACTAGTACTAACCATTGCTCTACAGCTCTACAGTTGCCTACCAGTACTCTACAGTTGCCTACTGGTCAGTCCTCTACAGCTGCCTACCAGTGCTCTACAGTTGCCTACCAGTGCTCTACAGTTGCCTACTAGTACTAACCATTGCTCTGCAGCAACCTACCAGTGCTCTACAGTTACCTACCAGAGCTTTACAGTTGCCTCGATCTATCAATACAGGACATAAGAATATAGGTTGTGTATGCCGAAAAAACTTTTTCCCTCATTTAAAGTGCAGAGATATACAAAATGTATTCCAAATGAAAATATTAGTAAGAAAACAAGAAATGCGTCCATAAGAAACAGATGCCCCAACTCTATTATTCTGGTCATGGTACACTACATGTATGTGTGACACAAGATTTTCATACATGTGTATATGTAATACCAAAATTCAAATTAAAGGGCAGATAACTCCAGAGTCTTCAGGCTCTGACAGAGTTAAAAGCTTTTATGTACAACTTCATATGCTGATGAATATTTCTGTATAATTTCATAACTCAGCTCCTAATACTTTTGGAGATACAAATTTAGGACAGACAAACCTGTATGTCCCTCATCTTTCAGAGTAGGGACACAAAAATGAACTTAAGACTGTTAAAAGACCCGGGTCAGCTGGAAAAATAGGGTCAATCGTGTTTGCAGAAATTGGGAACATTGTTTGTATGCCTAAAAGAAAATACTTGTACATGTATTCAGTTCTAGTCACACAAAAAATAAAATCAACTCTTACAAGATATGCCAGCAATATTTAATGTATCACATTGAATATAAAGCTATTAAAGAGTAGAAATATATAAAGCATTCATTGGAAGGTATAAAAAATAGAATCTTGACATGTTCTAAAACTGTAACAATAGAAAACATTTGAAAGAATAAATTCTGTAACAGTAACAATACAGCTGTACAATATTATATATGATTGGTTCATATACAAGGAACAAATAACTAAATTCAATATAATTATGCATAGTTCAATATCAATACAGTGCAAACTCTCTAAAGCAACACTCTTTATAATAGGAGTAGCAAAATTATGTTGTTGTTGAGAGGTTGTTGCTTTAGAGAGTTTAAACTGATAGTTAAAATTGTGCAGTTGGAAAAAATCAAGCTGTTGTTGAAGGGAGGTTGTTGCTCAAGAGAGGGCCACTCAGGAGAGGTTGTACCGTATATGACAGGTACTTATCAAACACCTTTCATAAAGTAGCAATATAGTATCACCCAACACTTTTTAATCCACATAATGTACAAAATATTCAGTTTCAGCAGTTATGAGAATCTAACATCTAAACCAGAAAAGATGTCTAACAACATGGAGACATACAGTACTTTGATACAATTAAGGAATGATACTTCAAACTATCTTCTTCCGAAATCTCAAAAAAAAATTTAATTGAAAGTTATAATAATGAAATGTTAAATCACAGAGCATCAAGGACTAATAGGGAAAATTTATTTGCTACAAGCTTTCTTGCGTTTTAGATTTGTAAAAATGTTTTATCATAAGTCTAGGTAATGAAGAGGAAATACTGTAGAACTGGTTTTATTCGCGTTAGTTTTATTTTCGCTAATATTCGCGAATCGAATACCTCGCGAATTCATAAATATCGCGAATAAATACTGAGTTTTATATATTCAAAAATGAGTATGTCCGAAAATATGCAACTTAAGTCACTACTAGTATTTTATTGTAGAATAATCAGTTAAGTTAATCTGATGAAAGCAATATATTAACAATACACATATACCTTTATTGTTTGCATTCAATTTTTTATAATATTGCTTTTACTAAACTTTCGTTTGTTGGACAGTTTTTGACATCGTTTGAACATACTAGTAACAGTTTTTCACACTTCCCTACTGTTTGTAAAACATAACTTCCACAACAACACCAAACTATTATCAATCTATTGTTATTATACTTTGTTAGATATAAATCACAACTTAAACGTCTAACAGAACGGGTGTGACACACAAATACTAAAGCAACCACAGTGTGTCTTTGATCCCACTTTAATCCTGCCTGACGACGTCGCGAAATCATAAACACGCGAATAAAGAAAACAGCTGATTTTTAACAAAAAAACGCGAAATTTTGACCTCGCGAAAATAAAGCGTTCTACAGTAATATACAAGTAAGTTTAAAATTTAGTAGTATCTTATCTTGATATTCATAAAACTTTGACAAAATTAACCCTTATGAATAAACAAGAGGGCCATGATGGCCCTATATCGCTCACCAGATAAAAAGACTTTTAGGGAAAATTATCATGAGCCTTTGTAAAATTAAGTGACCCGGGGGTGGGGCTAATTTTGCCCCTGTGGCAATAATTTGAACAAACTAGATGTCCACCAGACAATGCTACATACAAAATATGTAAGCTCTAGGCCTTAAGGTTTTGGACAAGAAGATTTATTTTCCCTATATAAGCCTATATAAATCATGTTGACCCCGGAGCGGGGCTAATTTTCACCCTGGGGCCATACTTTTAACAGACTTGGTAGAGGTCCGCTAGACAATGCTACATACCAAATATCTTAGCTCTAGGTCTTGTGGTTTCAGACAAGAAGATTTTTTTAATTTTCCTAAATAGATTAGAGGAAACCCCAGGGCACGGGAATTTTGACCCCAGGGCAATAATTTGAACAAACTTGTTAGAGTTCCACTAAATAATGCTACATACAAAACATCTAGGCTATAGGCATTGTGGTTTCAGCCAAGAAAATCTTTTTGTAAATTTTCCTATATAAGCTATATGAATCAAGTGACCCCTGGGGTGGGCCAGTTTTGACCCTAAGGCAATAATTTGAACAAACTTGGTAGAGGTCCACTAGACAATGCTACACACCAAATATCTAAACTCTAGGCATTGTAGTTTCTGACGAGAAGATTTTTTTAGAATTTCCCTACATAAGTCTATATAAAATGAAGTGACCCTGGGGCGGGGCCAATTTTAACCATAGGACAATAATTTGAACACAGTTGGTAGAGTTCCACTAGACAATGCTACACACCAAATATCTAAGCTCTAGGCATTGTGGTTTCTGACAAGAAGATTTTTAGAATTTCCCTATATAAGTCTATGAAAAATCAAATGACCCCTGGGGCGGGCCAATTTTGACTTTGAACTAACTTGGTAGAGGTCCACTAGACAATGCTATACACCAAATATCTAAGCTGTAGGCTCAGTGGTTTTGGACAAGAAGATTTTTAAAGTTTTTCCTATTGGTTGCCATGGCAACCAGAGTTTTTAATGAATTAAATTTTTTTTACAACTTTGGTAGAGCTTCATGCAAGGAACATCCATGTAAAGTTTCGTTGAAATTGGCCAACTGGTTAAGAAGGAGATGTTGTTTAAAGCAATTGTTGACGCACATAAGCACACACACACGGAAGACGGACATCACGCGATCACAATAGCTCATCATGAGCACTTTGTGCTCTGGCGAGCTAAAAACTATATAATTAAAAGGCTTTGTAAACTTTCTTCATTATGACAATATATCATTCTGGAGTTTAATCCCCATTAAAACTGCAACCAAAAATTTATATGAAAAATTGTATACATGTCATCACTATCACTATCAATTACATCTTAATTAGCAAGAATATTATCATCATTTAATGTGCTGAACAAACTAGTTGATTACTATGGTGAGTTGTCTCCCTTCAAGACAATTTTTCTCGTTCCAAATAATATAGAAATTTTACTGTATAAGCAGATAAAACAGAATCATCCTAAGACTGGGTAATAACTAGGAGAATTAGTACTACAAATAGACAGTTTAGATACAGCCAAACTTGTGAACAAAGGCTACCCTTGAGAAAGACATTATGTGGCCTTTGTTTACAGGGTGGCCTCAATTTGGAGGTGGTTGCTTACAGAGGCTTGGCTGTACACAGTAAAGATATACAAGCAGTAAACATCAATATGTTTTGTGTCCATATCATTGTTAAGGATTTCAATGATAAATTCACAGTAAAGTAGAATAATGCATGTTGGTAGAACTAATTTGCACAGCAAACATATCTCTATACACAACAAAGTAATAAAAAATTCTCAAAATATTTATAACTTTTACTTAAACTATGTACATCAGAAGTCTGCATTTAAAAATAACAGTTTGCTGCTAACAAATTGTGCAGCAATAGAATGGAACCATTCAAAATTTTAGTAGATTAATATATTCATTGGTCCAACAACAACTTTATAATATATTCATTGGTCCAACAACAACTTTATAATATATTCATTGGTCCAACAACAACAAAAATTGCTTGATAAAAACCTAGGTATAGACAATTGTAAACATAGCACACTTGAATATATTGAAAGACACATATTGGTATTTTTTCAAAACACTAGAACAAGTTCAAACAAATCAACAATAAAATAGAAGCTTACAGGTCAAGTTTAACCTTTCATAAAACTAATATAATTACATATAACCATTCTGTTGATATAATTAGTTTTTAAATCTATAAATTGGTGAAACTTGATTTGACCTGACATCCAAGCCAGATACCCTATCACACACTGTATGCGCATAATTATATAATCAATTATCCAAGCATGAAAATGTTACAAAAAGTGATTACTATAAAATATATAGCACAGTAAAACCTCGTTATCTCGAGGAGTCATCGGACCAGACTTATTGCTTGAGATAAACCTGGTGCTCGTAATAAACAGGTTTTTGTTTGTTGAATTAAAAACAAACTGTGTATCATGCACGTTGACGGGCAAATTTATAGAAATAATACGAAATGCTTGCGTCAAATGTACACCATGATATCGTTGAATGTATAAAATATGCATTGATTGTTTAAATAAAGTTCTTTAACCATAAATATGTTCGTGTGTTTTGAATTGTGCAATACCATGTCCGAAAATCGTGTTATTGACATATTATGGTGAAACGCTATAGTGAGACAACATGAAAGTTACTTATGTCAATGCCATATATAGTCTAAAGCTGATAGAAAATGAGTCCGTTACTCAGATTGTATTTTGTGCAACATTTAGTGTATCTGCCAATACATATACACAGATAGTGTATCTGCCAATACATATACACAGATAGTGTATCTGCCAATATATATACACAGATAGTGTATCTGCCAATACATATACACAGATAGTGTATCTGCCAATATATATACACAGATAGTGTATCTGCCAATACATATACACAGATAGTGTATCTGCCAATACATATACACAGATAGTGTATCTGCCAATACATATACACAGATAGTGTATCTGCCAATACATATACACAGATAGTGTATCTGCCAATACATATACACAGATAGTGTATCTGCCAATACATATACACAGATAGTGTATCTGCCAATACATATACACAGATAGTGTATCTGCCAATACATATACACAGATAGTGTATCTGCCAATACATATACACAGATAGTGTATCTGCCAATACATATACACAGATAAATCTTGTAATTAAGTTCTTGTAATTAAATTCTCACAATAAATCAACTTCTTTAAAACAGTAGTCTTTGATATAAAAAAAATGACTGCAAACTTGCAAACAAACAAATCAAGTTTCATTGTCATTTAAGTCACGAGTGCATTGTCCAATTTTAACGAGGTGTAGAAATAATTGTGTTCGCTGGTCAACATGCAGGTGTGAATGATATCCAACATGACACTCCTCGAGATAATCATAGTAATTAAAGCTTAAAAGTAAGTCATCGGACCGTGATATACATGTGCTCGAGATATCGAGATAAAGATGCTTGTAATAAACATGGAAATTTATATACAAGAAAGAACAAAAATTGTCGGGACTTCCAAGATCTCCTCGAGATTAGTCTAGTGCTCATGATATCGATGCTCATAATAATGAAGTTTTACTGTAAAGTTAATCAGCTGTTTATAACTTATATAAGTCACATGTATAAACTTCAACATAATCCATATTGAATGGAAATTTCATTATTTTTTATACATGTGATACAAAGTGTTGCATGTTCTATGCATACATAGTCAGTGTTGTATTAATTGATACAAACATATTTCATGTGTTAAATTAACAGAATAGTTATTGTTTATTAAGGGGTGAGTGATTTAGCCAAATAACTATTAAATTTGAGAGCACTTATCCTTTCTCTTCTTCCATATCTTAATATACACATACAAGTGATTATAGTCTACCTATATCATAGTTACATCCCATGTCCATATGATGACACCATAAACAAGTATAAATACCTTATATAAATACACATTAATATCAATTTAACAAATGATAATTTTAGAATAGGAAATGAAACAAAATAAGAAAACATATAAAGGTTTTAAGAAATATCAAATGTATAACAATAAAACAGTATACAACATAACATATAGATCTAGATTTATATATAACACAATCCTATATTAAATAGAGACGTAAAAATATAGTTGAAAAGTATTACACAATATATACAGAAGAAATCCCATCACAGACACAAGATTTAAGTACAAATAATGAAAATTTGTTCTATGAGAACAGGATACAGTTTGTCCAAACCAGACATATAATACATGCGAATGTAAGACAAAAGCTCCTTCTGTCAATTTTAATAGGGGCCGACAAAATCTCTCCCGTTATTTTACTACCCTGGACATTCGCTTTCTAGTCTTTTTTGCAAGCGGGACAAAAGCTACCCAGGATAAAAGCTCCCTCGTCAATGCTATCAGAAGTTTTGTTCTTCATCCATAATTCATGCAGTGAAACCCAAGCAAATGACCACTGGTGAGTCCAGTATAATGATTTGCAAATAGTTTATATTCCCAAATCAAAATTACTCCTGATTAATACACTTTAATATAAAATGGGTTCTTACAGGCAGGTTTGATTGTGAATATTCTGTAAAATTCTAGTTATTTTCACATATATCAATCTACTAAAAATAATAGATCATTGTTTCTTTTGTGAACTTTTTCAACTGATATCAATTTTTACTCCATTAGGTATAGACTTAACAGATGATTTGCTTTCTAATCTGACAGCATTTCAGTACAAAAGTAGTAAGTTCCCTCCAATGAATTGTTTTGTTGATAACAAACTATTGTGTGTTTCTTCATTCTACAGGCCTGTAGAAAGCAATTACAAATTGGGGGATAGGGGCTAATTTTAGATATTGCCTTACAACAGGGAGGGAGAGCAGTTATAGCCCCTTTAAATCATTATAAAAGTCGAAATAATTTAGGGGGTTCAGCTAAAGGTTCCTATAGGCCTGTTTTAAGGTTTTGAATACATTTATAGGAAATAGTAGATGTATAGATAAAAAGATAATAATGTAAGACAAATATATTAATATCATGTAAGCTCATACTATCAAACAACAATAGCTCAGAAACAATGGTTTTAGAAATCCTGGCTAAATTAATCACAAAAATCAATGGCTTAACAATAAGGCACTGATTTTCAAAATAAACACAAATGTTATAACCTAATCTCATTTACTATTTACTAATTAGGTTAACCGAATGTAGCTTCACATACCAAAAAGAACTATCAATCAATGAAGAAAAAATCAAATAACAGTAAGTCAAACAATGTATTGACATCATATCAAGTATTACACAGCTTTGTCATCTTCACAGACTTATTCTTGTATCAAATCCTTGAATCTAATCTTAAGGTATTAGGACTAGACTTCGCGAAAGGCAAAAAAATCTGCCGCACATTTGGTCTGACAAACTTGAACATTCTGTCGGACCGAAAGGAAATCTGTCAGACCGAAAAAAGTAAACAAATATAAATGCATATACATCAGGTAAATAAGTCGCTGGACAGCCGGTCCGATGAGACACAATCTATTGGACAAGTCTGTCGGTCTGGCGTCTTTCGCAAAGTCTGCTGTACTTTTGTCATATCTGCCCAATGCTACTCACATATATAAATATGACAAAAATAATACTGCACAATTATCATTATTTCTTTGATAGTTACCTAAGAACTTTTGTATGAGTTGCTGCCCTTGTTGAATTTCTGAAGATATTGCACGGTGACCTATATTTTTCTGTGTTAAATTTGATTGATACTGTGCTTTCGCATCTTTTTACAGTAAGTTTTCATTTCATTTCTTTAATCTTTGAAAAATTGGCTATTTACATTGACTTTAATGCAAGTTTAAAAGGCCAATTACTCAAAGAATTGTCAATGTTTTTGAAAAATCTCACAGTAAATCATTTTCTATAACGGAAACCTATAAAAAATATTAACATTTCCAAAATATGTTGGCCCCATTTTGAGACAATCATTTTGGAAGCTAGGATTCAAATACCTTAAATAAACCTACAAGCTAAATTTTTTTCTTTCTTTTTCAGAGCAACTCTAATCAAAGCCAATTTTATTGCCAGGTGATACACTGTACAATCTATAATAAATGTACAATTGAGTGAAATGGCTAAGTAGGAAGTAGCCAGTTGAATCATTCCATGTGTATCTATTTTTTCTTCCATGACACAGGTGGTTCTCTGGGGCCCATTGGAGTACGAGTGATTCTCACCATACAACCAGGAATGTCACTGGGAACTTCAGATGTGCAATCTACAATATACAGAGCATTGTTAAAAACTTTAATACCACCCCATAACAAATTTACGCATGTTTTCATACAAGATGTTTTGTTTAATCAAATAGTTTCCATGGGAGACAACTTCTGTAAATATTCATAAACTAGTAAGAATTACTGTAGAACTTATGCTTACAATGCATAAGATTTGGTTACATATAATATCAGGTACACACTATGGAAGCAAATGTGACAGAATTTATTTTCAAGCTGCCCTAAAAAATGACTTTTTATCATTGATTTCTGTGGCAGTCACTTTAAAATATTATTGAAATGAAAAAAAGTGAAAGAACTACAACAGAAGCCAGATTAAAATCAAAATTCAAAGTGGTAGGTCAAAAACCCAACATACCACCATGTCCTCCTTTGCTGGTAAACTGAAATACAAAATGTTTACATGCTTAATAGAGCTGTTTTTTCAAGATATGAAACAAGTATAATGACCTTCATTGCAGAAATGTAAAACTTTCTTATTTTCAAAAACAAATACCATTATTGAACAGAGTTGAGAATAGCAAGAATATTTCTTATGTTGTTTTTTATTCATTTTCATGATGTTACAAATTTGCAACATGTTCAGATGTACTTCCTGAAGTCATTCAATTATATTTCATAAACTAAATACATGTACTGCCAAACCTGTGAACAAAGGCCACCCTTAGGAAGACAACATATCACCTTTATTGGTTGGTAGCCTTTTTTCTTAATAAACTATGATGGTTTTTAAAACAATGGCCTTTATTCACAGGGTGGCCTTTATTCAGAGATGGCCACTAATACAGGTTTGACAGTATAAAATCAGATCAATGAAGCTGATTATATTGTAAGGTTACCATCATCAGTGTTATATCATATTATACTCAAAACCTTTTAAAGACTAAATATGATATCTATGCATTGGTACCAGTCTCGTGTTCTATAACCTCAGAACTTGCATGGAACCAGCCAAGAAAACTGAACAGCTATATACAGGCTATGGATAGTACATGTACAGTTGAAACTGTGAAGAACAGCAACTCTCAAAAAGTTGTAGAAGTAACCATTATTGACAGGTGGCTATTGTTTAGAAGTAACCATTATTGACAGGTGGCTATTGTTTAAAAGTAACCATTATTGACAGGTGGCAATTGTTTAGGAGTGACTATTATTGACAGGTGGCTATTGTTTAGGAGCGACTATTATTGACAGGTGGCTATTGTTTAGAAGTAACCATTATTGACAGGTGGCTATTGTTTAGAAGTGACTATTATTGACAGGTGGCTATTGTTTAGAAGTGACCATTATTGACAGGTGGCTATTGTTTAGAAGTGACCATTATTGACAGGTGGCTATTGTTTAGGAGTGACTATTATTGACAGTTGGCTATTGTTTAGGAGTGACTATTATTGACAGGTGGCTATTGTTTAGGAGTGACTATTATTGACAGGTGGCTATTGTTTAGGAGTGACTATTATTGACAGGTGGCTATTGTTTAGGAGTGACTATTATTGACAGGTGGCTATTGTTTAGAAGTAACCATTATTGACAGGTGGCTATTGTTTAGGAGTGACTATTATTGACAGGTGGCTATTGTTTAGAAGTGACTATTATTGACAGGTGGCTATTGTTTAGAAGTGACCATTATTGACAGGTGGCTATTGTTTAGAAGTGACTATTATTGACAGGTGGCTATTGTTTAGAAGTGACTATTATTGACAGGTGGCTATTGTTTAGAAGTGACTATTATTGACAGGTGGCTATTGTTTAGGAGTGACCATTATTGACAGGTGGCTATTGTTTAGAAGTGACTATTATTGACAGGTGGCTATTGTTTAGAAGTGACTATTATTGACAGGTGGCTATTGTTTAGAAGTGACTATTATTGACAGGTGGCTATTGTTTAGAAGTGACTATTATTGACAGGTGGCTATTGTTTAGGAGTGACTATTATTGACAGGTGGCTATTGTTCAGAAGTGACCATTTGTTCAATTTTTACAGTACGTGAATACTAAGGAACTATGTTATAATTACCAGATTCTTCAAAACACTCGACAACTGAACCTTCTTGCCAAGTGTGTTTGCATCCCCTGAAAACATGAAGTAAATCAAATTATTTCATTTAAGACCATCATTTAAGACCATCCTTTAGAAATAGTTTGTTTAGGGTTACACTACCTACTCACAAAAAATCGGCCCTAATCAACTTTTTTTGGTCTCTTGGGTAATTTTTAATACATAAATAGCAATTATAGCATTTTGACAGGTATGTTGGATTCAATGTAATAAATTGTAAACAAAATATTTCCTACCTATCTACTCACTGAAAATTATCTGGGTAAGGTTACACCAAAACAAACATTTTTTTAAGGATGGTCTAATTATCCATTTATAATATTTTTTAAATAAAGAACATGACTCTTAACACTATTTTTTTATATGATAAACATACGAAATGTACTTAAAACTTTATATCAGAATAGCAATCTTAAATAAGATAAAGATAAAATTTATTTTCTTTCCTTCCTTTGACTGGAAAACAAGTGTTAACAATTAAAATTAATCACTCCCAACGAGCTCCTTCAAGAATGATCATGTGTATACCAGGGCCTTTTTTACTTCTATAATAGAGGCCAATATTTAGTGACTTCTCAATTACGGTAAAAACAACAAGAGTGGAACTACTGCCGGAAATATTATCATGACGTCAACTGGCGAAGTGAAATTACGGGCGTGATACAGTTTTGCGTGTCGCTGGAGAAAACTCCTACACAGACGCATAAGATGATTAAGGAGTCTGGTCACTCGAAATGCAATCGATCATTAGATTTAAATGGCACAAACGATTTAAAGAAGGTCGGGAGTCGATAGAAGATGATGAACGTTGTGGACGATCTCCAAGTGTTAGGTCGACATTGGTAACAAAGGTTAAAGACTTGATTAACGAAGACAGGCGATTTACAGTACGGAATTTATCTTCGGAGTTGAACATATCGAAAAACACAGTGCACAGGATATTGAAACATGATCTACATATAAAAAAAGTTAGTGCAAGGTGGTTGTCGGACGATCAAAAGGCCCAACGCGTGTTATGTTCTGAAGAGTTTATGGATCATTATGAGGCTGAAGGAGATGCATTTCTCGATCGCATCATCACACAGGATGAGACATGGTTATGGCATTATGATCCGGAAACAAGGGCACAATCATCCATGTGGAAGACACCCAGTACTCCACCACCAAAGAAAGCTCGAGTCACGAAGTCTGGCAGCAAACACATGTTTGTATTTTTCATGGATAGGCGTGGGATGCTTCTCATTCACCAGGTGCCAGAACGACAGACTGTAAATGCTGCCTACTATTCAAAGGTAAGCATGTTTATAAATAACAGATATCTATATTTTACCTATTGATATTTAATTGTTATCACATATAGATGTTTAATAATATGCAATCGAAGTTGTAGGTAAGTTACAGTCTAAACATTTTGTTTTCTTATGTCGGTACAAATTGTCTATTTTCAGATTCTATGCAGAGACCTGATGCATGCACTAAGGAATAAGAGACCGGATGTTAATCCAGAAGACATTATCCTGCACCAAGATAACGCACCGGCCCATACAGCATCTGCCACACAACTTGAGATCGATATTCTTAGATTTCAAAGATTGAGACATCCACCTTACAGTCCTGACTTGGCTCCCATGGATTTTCGTGTGTTTCCGGAAGTTAAGTCCCAACTACGTGGTATACACTTTAACAGTGCAGATGAGCTTGTGCTCGAGACCCAGAGAAAAGTATCATCAATCGACCGCCAATGGTACAGAGACACATACAGTAAGTGGGTAACGCGTCATATGAAGTGCATAAGAACAGGTGGGGACTATATTGAAAAGGTTTGATGAGCGATTCAGCATGACGTCAAAATTGACGTTGTCAGACTGTGCTGCGTGCGCCGGGTGGCAGTTAGTGACCTTGTGAAAACTTTTGTAAAAATATATGTCTAATGTATATCTTTGTGATTTTTTATCATTAAGCTTAGGATACATTTAATTTATGACGGAAGCGATAATTTTGTCTCTAACTTATACATCGTTTGAGTTATGAATGAAGTCCACAAACTTCTGGGACACCCCTCATATATTGATAATAATGAACAAAAGAAAGCATACCAGATTTATCTGTGTTATCTACCTCATTGTAACCACGGTTTGGGATTGGGGGAGGGACCTACAAAATTATACATAAGTGTATGATCAATAGACATATGACTTATTTATATTATATACAAGTATAAGTGTACGTTAAAATCAATAAATATATGACCTATTTTAAAGTTATTTATATTATATATAAGTGTATGTTAAAATCAATACACACATGACTTATTTATATTGATAAAGCAAATTCAGTCATCAACTGCTGATTTAAAATACTAGATGTATTATAGACTATTTTGCTTTTAAAATCAATGTTTCAAGCACACACAAAAATTAGACGTATAATAATTCATGTAATCAGTCACATATAATCAGGGACTTAATATATACACACATGGATTCGCAACTTCTGTATTTACGGTCACATACTAAATGTCCGCCATGTTGGATGATGAAGTGACAGATTTCCTTATTTGAAATGCTCCATTGATGCCTTTGATCCAACATCACGATATAAACATGTTTAACTGCTTATAAATACCAACCTCTATAAACTGCTATAAATGCATACCTAAAAGCCTGCAAACATCTTTTTGCTTTCAGCTGTCGGAAATAGTCTAGTGTTTCCTGCAGAGTTCAAGTGAGGCATGGCGTTTTTGTGCTAAAGGGGCACTTTCAGAGCATGGTTCAAACCATGCAGGGCATATTGCCTGATTACTCCTTTAGTTAGTGATGTTCCTTGTCACTGCATAGTATAATTTGCTATTACAGCTATCTCTTCAAGAATATGTCTGAATTAATTGTGCTGATGTTTTTATTGAATACTGCTTAAAATGACACAGGCCAACAAAAAGGGCATATTAAGTATATAAGTTGTGTATCACAATGGATTGTGTGATTCTCTCCATATCATTTTAGCTAGTTTTAGCAGTTGCAAATCCATGTACATGTATGTATATAGTTCCTTGATTTAATCAATCAGCTTAAAAAAATACAATCTTTAACCAACAAGAAATTAATCCACAAATAACTAGAACTGCCACAGAGTGACTTAAAATACCCCCACATACCGCCTTGTCACAGATGTATGGCTTCTAGTTGTACAAAATATGTACGATAATCCGTGTGATTGCTTGTTATTATAATGATGCTGATCAGCTAATTTAAAATCCCACAATAGATAACTGAAAGACAAGCTAATTTATGGCCATTTTTGAGAATTGATATTCAAGTGTGACCATGACCTTGGAGATATTGACGTAATTCTATTGCATGACACACTGTCCCATGATGGTGAACAAATGTACCAAGTGATTTTAAAATCTCACAATGAATGACATAGTTATGGCCCATACAAGCTCATTTTTTACCTCTGAACTCCAAGTGTGACCTTGACCTTGGAGATATTGACGTAATTCTATTGCATGACACACCATCCCATGATGGTGAACAAATGTACCAAGTAATTAAAAAATCCTTTAATCCATAGAAGATACAGCGTGGACAAACTTAGGGACAGACCGACCGACCGACCGACTGACCGACCGACAAAGTGACTCCTATATGGCCCCCCCCTACCAATGGTAGTGGGGGTATAATTAATTCTGCAAATACTTATAGGTGTAGGCTATTTTTGGTACTTAATAGTCTTCATAACTTACCTGTGATTAGTGTGTCTTCACAAATTCCTGCACACTTATACTACTTGCTTCTAATTTCCGAAAAATAGTAAAAAAGATACAACACTAAATGATATGAAGTAGCAAACTCAATTTAACAAATGTTACCTACCTTATCTGTACCAGACCTGTTTCCAACGACAACAGATTCGTAGTCACTGTCATTATCATGATGAATCAGTGAAGATTGTCCTTTTTTATTGACACTTGTGTACAAATTATCAACATCACCATGATTTGTGGCGTATGAATATGCCTGTGTACTATTTGCATTAGCATCAAGCACTTGACTGCCCGACTTAATCTGACCCTCATCAACGTAACTATATGGATCCGAACTTGATGCAGGCAAAGAACCAGAATGGTATAAACTCAATTCTGAATAAGGATCGGGAGCAGAACCGTTCGTTGTCTTGTTAACATATGATCTGGAACTAACGCCAGATTTATCATTAGACGGAGATGAGTAAAATGAAGAATTTCCAGCATAAGAGTAAACACCGTCTGCTCGTTGTGTGGGTGGCACAGACGGAGGGACACTGGATTGAGGAGCATCTGTGAAGGAGTAATCCGCTTTCCCAGGAGGTAATGTTTTGGAACGATTGTCTCTAGAAATTGGTTCACGTACACCACTCGGTAGTGACACTGTTTGTGAAACAGCTGGTTTACCACCACCTATATTAAGTACTGTAACATGTCTATTATCGGTCTGTTTACTATGAATCCTCTGAAGCTGTGGTTTCATGCCTCGTTCTGGCTTTTGAGTGGTCGAAATGTGCAGGTTATTATTTGTTTCTATAGAGGACTTGACAACAGAAGCTTTAAGTGCTGTTTTCTTGTCATTTTCAAACATTTTTTTCTTTGATTCTAAATCTTTTTTTCGACTGTCTGAAGGCATATAGGATAACTTTCTGTCCAAAACTTCCTGTTTATTAACATTATCTAGATATCTTTTCTCTACAGGAGGAATATTATCAATCTGCACCACAGGAAATACTTTACTAGATTTATCTTCAGCAAATTTATCACGAAGATCTTTCACTGTTGGGCTTAGTGGCTCAGCTTCATATACAGCAGAAACAGGAGTTAGCGGCTCCTGAAGATTGGATGGAATCATTTCATCCTCTGGACTAACTAATTCATCTTGTGTAGTATGGTGTGTTGCCATGGCAATAGTACTGGCTATCTCATGACTGAGACATGAATCTTTCCTTGTATCATGATGAGAAACACCTAGACTGGACGTCTCACTTACAGTATCACCTGAAAAATAATGTGCAAACCATAAAACAATGCACAAATACAGAAATATTTGCAAAACACAATCAAAATTTATTCAGGCTGGGCCAAATAGCCAGCCGCTAGCAGTGCCAACACTCGTCTGTTCACTGAGTAGTGAGATATATCCACCTATGAAGTTTTGTGTTGCTACCTCTTAAAAGTTTCAAAAGTTAAATTATGAGCTACATTTAAGTTTTTGCATAATGCAGATGCTGCATTGATCACAATAGCTAGACTTTTTCTTTGAAAACAGACAAGGTAAAGATGTTTTGGTTACGGTAATGCTTCCTACTCACCAAAAAGGGCCCGACCCTTCTTTTGGGCCACTCGGGTAAAAACATTTTTTCGATGGAAAAGAAGCATACTGCAAACAAACATTTTATCAAGGATGACCATGGAACTATTTTTTGAGGGTATCCCATTCTACAACCTCAGTCAAAGAAGTAATATGACCTTTGTGTGCAGTTGACCTTTATTCATAGAATTCTGTTAGCAAAGTTCCCACTAATGCTGATAAATACGAAAGGTTATTCGGTTTCTAATACAATAATTGATAACCTTTAACATAAGGCCATCTTAAAAAAGTGTTAATTAATTTTTTACATTGAATCCAAACTACCAGTCGAAATGCTATAAATACTACTTATATAATTGAAAAAAAAAATACCCAAGAGACCAAAAACAATTGGGTATGGCTGTTTTTGGTGAGTAGGTAGAATAACCCCAAACATTGGTCATTCCATGCAAACTTAAGTTATTGACTGGACACTGATTTTCTATTTTTAGTAACAGTGACCTTGACCCCACAGACCCCAAATACAACCCCAAGCTAGGTTTTGTTTCAAGGATGCTAAATACCAAATTTAGTCAACATTGGTCATTCCAAACTTAAGTTATTGACTGGACACTGATTTTCTATTTTTAGTAACAGTGACCTTGACCCCACAGACCCCAAATACAACCCCAAGCTAGGTTTTGTTTCAAGGATGCTAAATACCAAATTTAGTCAACATTGGTCATTCCTAACTTAAATTATTGACTGGACGCTGATTTTCTATTTTTAGTAACAGTGACCTTGACCCTGACCCCACAGACCCAGAGTACAATCCCAAGCTAGGTTTTGATTCAAGGATGCTAAATACCAAATTTAGTCAACATTGGTCATTCCAAACTTAAGTTATTGACCGGACACTGATTTTCTATTTTTAGTAACAGTGACTTTGACCCCACAGACCCCAAATACAATCCCAGGCTAGGTTTTTATTCAAGGATGCTAAATACCAAGTTTAGTCAACATTGGTCATTCCAAACTTAAGTTATACCCAAGAGACCAAAAACAATTGGGTATGGCTGTTTTTGGTGAGTAGGTAGCATAACCCCAAACAAAATATTTTTTAAGGATGGCCTAACATGCTCTAAAATAAAGAGTCATTAAAGTGAAAGATCTAAATAAGAAGCACTCTAAAAATGAGCCCACTGAGAGAAATTATTCTCCTTCCAATGTAAAGCGAGCAAAATCCCTCTTTGAGGGAATAAGCTATCACATAAATATAGTATTACCTCCATGTTGGCCCTCTTCATCAAGCTGAAAAAAGACAAGACAATAAATACAGTCTAAATTTACAGGAAACGTTTACAGAGATGATCAGGAGAAAACAGTCATGCTAGAAGCCAACTTATTTTTTATATTATAAGCAATACAGAATGTTATATTAAAAGAAGGTACAAAGATGGTCTAATCACAGTTTCCCACAATTACAACCAAGCTATAATCTCTTGATATGGTATAATTCAATAAAACTGATTTGAGCCTGTTATTGGGAATTTGATTTTTAACTCAAACGGAAATGGAGTTTCAAGACTAAATTTATGCATCAGCTTAAAATTATTTCATGCTGGCATGTTAAACATGTTCTGTATAAATAAGGAAACATAATTACTGTAACATTTCTGGTCAAAGACAAAGATTTCTAGACAGAACAAGAAACCAGGTTTTCCAAGGCATTAATACCACAGTACTCTAGAATTCTTCACTAATAAGGCTTCATCAATGGTTCAGTTTCCAGTGCGACTAATAAGTTAACATTGACCTTTACCCTACTGGCATAGAATGTAATCCCAAGCTTGGTTTCTATGTAAGCTACCTCCAGACAAAATTTCATTGCAATGTTTAAATCCTATATTAAGTTATTCACCGGAAACTGATTTTCTATTTTTAGAAACAGTGACCATGACCCAACTGACCCCAAATACAATCCCAAGCTAGGTTTTGATTCAAGGATGCTAAATACCAAATTTAGTCAATATTGGTAATTCCAAACTTAAGTTATTGACCGGACACTGATTTTCTATTTTTAGTAACAGTGACCTTGACCACACAGACCCCAAATACAATCCCAGGCTAGGTTTTTATTCAAGGATGCTAAATACCAAGTTTAGTCAACATTGGTCACATTCCAAACTTAAGTTATTGACCGGACACTGATTTTCTATTTTTAGTAACAGTGACCTTGACTCCACAGACCCCAAATACAATCCCAGGCTAGGCTTTCATTCAAGGATCATACATACCAAGTTTGGTCAAGATTGGTCAATCAAAAAAGTACACTTCAGTTCTACTCAGTTTTGTTTGTGAAACTGGGGCAATCTCTAGCAAAGACTAGAAATTAATTAACTTAGATTTTCAAGAAACCTAACAAGAAATCTAAGTTTCTTGTATACAGCATGTATCGTTATCATCAGATCAACATGCACTTATCACAGTGATGTACTCAAAGTCAAATCATGCAATACAAGACAGTTTTTATGGGACAGCACTAGAAGTTATCAGAACTAAAATCCTCTTGCTACACTATGAACAATATTCTGCCTTTATTATAAGGTTTCAGATTACTGTGTTTTAACTGACCACAAGGTTTCATATTACTGTGTTTTAACTGACCACAAGGTTTCATATTACTGTGTTTTAACTGACCACAAGGTTTCAGATTACTGTGTTTTAACTGACCACAAGGTTTCAGATTACTGTGTTTTAATTGACCACAAGGTTTCAGATTACTGTGTTTTAACTGACCACAAGGTTTCAGATTACTGTGTTTTAATTGACCACAAGGTTTCAGATTACTGTGTTTTAACTGACCACAAGGTTTCAGATTACTGTGTTTTAACTGACCACAAGGTTTCAGATTACTGTGTTTTAACTGACCACAAGGTTACAGATTACTGTGTTTTAACTGACCACAAGGTTACAGATTACTGTGTTTTAATTGACCACAAGGTTTCAGATTACTGTGTTTAACTGATCACAAGGTTACAGATTACTGTGTTTTAACTGACCACAAGGTTACAGATTACTGTGTTTTAACTGACCACAAGGTTTCAGATTACTGTGTTTTAACTGACCACAAGGTTACAGATTACTGTGTTTTAACTGATCACAAGGTTACAGATTACTGTGTTTTAACTGACCACAAGGTTTCAGATTACTGTGTTTTAATTGACCACAAGGTTTCAGATTACTGTGTTTTAACTGACCACAAGGTTTCAGATTACTGTGTTTTAACTGACCACAAGGTTACAGATTACTGTGTTTTAACTGACCACAAGGTTTCAGATTACTGTGTTTTAATTGACCACAAGGTTTCAGATTGCTGTGTTTTAACTGACCACAAGGTTTCAGATTACTGTGTTTTAACTGACCACAAGGTTACAGATTACTGTGTTTTAACTGACCACAAGGTTACAGATTACTGTGTTTTAACTGACCGCAAGGTTTCAGATTACTGTGTTTTAACTGACCACAAGGTTTCATATTACTGTGTTTTAATTGACCACAAGGTTTCAGATTACTGTGTTTTAATTGACCACAAGGTTTCATATTACTGTGTTTTAACTGACCACAAGGTTTCAGATTACTGTGTTTTAACTGACCACAAGGTTACAGATTACTGTGTTTTAACTGACCACAAGGTTTCAGATTACAGTGTTTTAACTGACCACAAGGTTACAGATTACTGTGTTTTAACTGACCACAAGGTTTCAGAATACTGTGTTTTAACTGACCACAAGGTTTCAGATTACTGTGTTTTAACTGACCACAAGGTTACAGATTACTGTGTTTTAACTGACCACAAGGTTACAGATTACTGTGTTTTAACTGACCACAAGGTTTCAGATTACTGTGTTTTAACTGACCGCAAGGTTTCAATATATTGTGTTTTTACTGACAACAAGGTTACAATATACTTCATTGTACAAGGTTTACAAGGGATGTTAGATGAGTAGTGTGTATTGTATACCAGTAATATTTTAAAAAGAACTGACTAAAAGGATCAAAATAACTTTCCATCCCCTCATTTCCTGTGGTTCCTATACGTAACTTCAGTCTGTGATTCCATTTCTGAAATGTGTCACAGTTTGTTGATTTGGGTGTACCTCAGAAACACTGGCAGAGAGCAGAGCCAAGGGCTTGTATGGACTGATATCGACAACCAGATAAAAACTTCTTCAGTTTTGAAAAAAGTGGAAAAAGTCACAGGGAACAAGATCTGGTGAGTATGGTGTGTGCGACAAGATGGTTACCTTCTCAGATTTCAGAAATTGTACTTACAATGTCAGATGAATGTGCTGGAGCATTATCATGGAGTAGGCAAACATGTTGAAAGCCAGTCAAAGGATTTCGTTTTTGATAATACATTTTTAACTTTTAAGTACAACATCACAGTAAAACTGACCTGTGACACTTTTGCCCTTAGGCACAGAAATTTGTTTAGCTATACGGTCACATGAGAAGAATATGGCATAGAGGACCTTCATTG
Organism: Lutraria lutraria; assembly: GCA_964023205.1. Lineage (NCBI taxonomy): Eukaryota > Metazoa > Mollusca > Bivalvia > Venerida > Mactridae > Lutraria > Lutraria lutraria. Next base: position 24,637,178 of record OZ026844.1, on the reverse strand, counting down.
CTCATTGCCCTATTGGCAACTACAGGCTGTTTACTGTGTTTGATAAGCCATATCTTGTTTCAACTTTTCCTAACTGACTGGATATAATGAACCCAAGTCTCATCACCAATAATAATAATTGTAAATTGTCTGTTGTTGAACTTTGAAAAAAATTTGAGCAAATGTTTTGATGTTTGTGTGCATGCCCTTTCTGATCATCTGTCAATAGATGGGGTATCCATATGGCAGTAAGCTGTCATACTTTCAAAATACACTTTCGATAATGATATGCCAACAGCTTTGACAATATTCCGAATCGTATATCCGCCATCCCTTTCAATCATTCCCTGACTTTGGTGACATTAGTTGAGCTTGATGCAGTCACCGGCCGTCTAGATTTTGCAGAATCTTTCACTGACTCTGTACCAGTAACGAAACTCTTTCTCCATCTATGAACTGTCACATAAGATACATTAATGGACCCATAAACTTCACACAATTCAGTAAAAAAATTGCTTTGATGAATTACCAAGTTTTCTATGAACTTTTATGTGAGCTCTAATTTCTTCAAAATTCTCAACACACTTTCCAACCACTTTTTTTAACAATGGTCAATGAATGGCTCTCTTGAAATGAAGATTTGTCAATGTATACACCATTGTAAAGGTATTAAATAGAACTACACAGATGTATCAATATTAGTAAAATTGTGCATATTAGTTTAATGCTATAGTACAATACACATTACATATCGTACATCCCTCATATTTATACTGTGTTGTACACAAGGATTCTGTATACAGTATTGTACAAACTTTCAGACATGGATTTGTGGAGAAGACCTTACAAAACACAATCATACTTACAGGATTGAATTGTACATTCCCATATGTATGGTCCTCTAACATATCTAAATGTTTCTGAAACAATGTCTCTACAGCTATATGTGCCATCCTATACTGCTCCTAAAATTATAATTACATGTATACATAAATGTACTGGTGCTATAATAAATGGTGTCTATATAGAGCATATATAAAGTAACTTTCACAGCAAATACTTTTGCAGAACATGTTTTGTTTTAAGATACTCTCTCCACATTATTGTCATTTGACCTACGTTTTTCTTTAAAAACAACATTAAATATGTTTATCTAATGTTGTCTGATATCTAATTAAGACATTTTCATATTATGTTACTTAAGGTTGTCTGAATAAAAATACAGAAATGTCCTCAATGTCCTGATACATGTACAGTCAAATCTGTGTTAGTGGTCACCCTGTGAATTAACGTCATCCTGTGAATTAAGGTCACCCTGTGAATTAAGGTCACCCTGTGAATTAAGGCCATTCTTTAAATTACTGTCATAAATTATTTAGAACAAAATGAACAAGGCCACCCTAGGGAAGGACATAATGTGGCATTTATTGACAGGTGATCCTTATTTGTATCTTTGTTTCTAATAATCAATGAAGGTGTCTAAAAGAAAGGCCTTTATTCACAGGGTGGCCATTATGCAGAGGTGATCGCTAACACAGGTATGACTGTATTATTTACATGATATGGTAAGATATTAATGAACTAGAAAACTACATACAGGTGCTTGATATGGTAAGATATTAATGAACTAGAAAACTACATACAGGTGCTTGATATGGTAAGATATTAATGAACTAGAAAACTACATACAGGTACATGATATGGTAAGATATTAATGAACTAGAAAACTACATACAGGTACATGATATGGTAAGATATTAATGAACTAGAAAACTACATACAGGTACATGATATGGTAAGATATTAATGAACTAGAAAACTACATACAGGTGCTTGATATGGTAAGACATTAATGAACTAGAAAACTACATATAGGTACATGATATGGTAAGATATTAATGAACTAGAAAACTACATACAGGTACATGATATGGTAAGATATTAATGAACTAGAAAACTACATACAGGTGCTTGATATGGTAAGACATTAATGAACTAGAAAACTACATATAGGTACATGATATGGTAAGATATTAATGAACTAGAAAACTACATACAGGTACATGATATGGTAAGATATTAATGAACTAGAAAACTACATACAGGTGCTTGATATGGTAAGATATTAATGAACTAGAAAACTACATACAGGTACATGATATGGTAAGATATTAATGAACTAGAAAACTACATACAGGTGCTTGATATGGTAAGATATTAATGAACTAGAAAACTACATACAGGTACATGATATGGTAAGATATTAATGAACTAGAAAACTACATACAGGTACATGATATGGTAAGATATTAATGAACTAGAAAACTACATACAGGTGCTTGATATGGTAAGATATTAATGAACTAGAAAACTACATACAGGTACATGATATGGTAAGATATTAATGAACAAGAAAACTACATACAGGTACATGATATGGTAAGATATTAATGAACTAGAAAACTACATACAGGTACATGATATGGTAAGATATTAATGAACTAGAAAACTACATACAGGTACATGATATGGTAAGATATTAATGAACTAGAAAACTACATACAGGTACATGATATGGTAAGATATTAATGAACTAGAAAACTACATACAGGTGCTTGTATCATGGATTGTCTTTGTTCTCTCATTCTCCGAACAATGTCATTCAGACTGAAATTTTCCTTCAATTTCTGAAAATTTTAAATTTATACACAATTATAGATTCAATATACAAGACTTGACAAATATGTATAAATACAGTAATTTCTGTTAAAAAGTTTGCTTCTCCCATAGGGTGTTGCTTTGGAGAGGTTGCACTATACATTCAATGTAATAGTTTATTATCTGTCTTTATTTGTAATTAATACATCAAACATTATGCCTGACTTTTCAAAGAATTCCATGCATTTCTTATTGTTTTTATTTGTGCTTGATGTTAGTCTATAGACTGGGTATTAATTATTTTCAATCACTCACAAATACCCCATCACACTGGACTCTTGCGATCTTGAGATCTGAGCATGAAAGAAAAGACTTGTCCTAAGTTGTTTTAAAGCCTTTTACCCAGGCCATCTTAAAAAAATGTTTGTTAGCAGTAACCCTACCCAGAAAATTTTCAGCGGGTAAGTACATGTAGAAAGAAATTATTTTTTTTACGATCTATTTTTATATATTGAAACCAACATACATGTCAGAATGATATTTTCTTTTTAAAAACAACAACAACAAATTTTCCTGAGGCCCAAAAAAGTTGGGTAGGGGCATAATAGTTACATTTAAGCTAAGAGTTATTGAGCAGTCAAACTAATAGCAACGTAAGAACTTACTCCAGATTTAAGTAAATCCCATGAATAGTCAATAGCACAAATGGTACCAGTTCTTCCACAGCCAGCACTGTAAACAAAAACAATATCAGAATATTGGGTTGAGGTATAAAGTGAACATACTCTGTTTAACAGACCTGCTTTGGCTGTTTTTCTGGGCCGATATTAGGCACCAATCCCTCATTGAAAAGGATGTTTTTTTAAAACATAATGCCCCCATGGTGACCTTGACCTTTGTCCTACTGACCTGAAAATGCACAGTTCCTGTAGAGGTTGTCATGAGGAACCAACATATTAAGTTTGATGAGTATAGATGGAAGCCTTTTGATTTTATAGGCAAGGTTTAAGTTTGGTACAAACAAACAGACAAACAGGTCAACCTGATCTATCAATATGGTATGTAAAAACATTCAACTCTTCTACAGTTACCTGCAATGTATAACCATAGGTGCTTTATCAACATCTTTTTGCTTGATTTCTCTCATTTCTGCCATCATTTCAAGTATAACATCAAAGTCATTAGGTATATCATGGTCAGGCCATCCAGTGTAGTGGAACTGTGTAACAGTGTGTGAATCTTTGCCTGGCTTTGATATGCGTAACTCTCTTCTTGTACAATGTTCAGCTATCTCTACAACGTCTACCTGTGAATAGAAAAAAATGAATGTACAGTGTAATCTCTCCAGAGCATCCATCTCTTGACCAACAACCTCCCTTCAACAACAGCATGATTTTTCCCAACTGTACCATTTAACTATTAATTTAACCTCTCTAGAGCAACAACTTCTCAACAACAACATAATTTTGCTTCTCCCAAAGGGTTTTGCTTTGGAGAGATTGCACTGCATATTGTAAATGCAGTCAAGCCTGCAATCCAAGGCCACCCTCAGGAAAGACATAATGAGGCCATTATTGACAGGTAACCTGTATTCAGAGGTCATTTTGTTCTAAATAATCAATGACTGTGTTTCAAAGAATGGCCTTAATTTGGAGGTGGCCAGTAACTCTGGTTTGAATGTACATCCAAAGAGTATATAAGGAATGCATTTTTGCACTATTAAGAATAAAAGGGGGTAAGTGGGTAGCAATGGAATAACACTTGAATAAAGATGACATTTTGCTCTCCTTGAAACTACCTTATGAATCTAAAAATACAGGAGAACACGGTTATAGTGAATTCCCAGGGACCTGAACAATCACTTAATCATATCCATACTTCACTGTATCCATTACAATAAAATAAACATGGGCAAACAAGGGGAAATTTGACATTTCACAACATCTAAATCATCACTAAATCCAAGTTGATTACGGTACGTATAACTTGAGTTTTACAACATACACATACAATACATAAATGTACAAATTTGCATGTTTTTTTTAGATTTTCAATGACTGTAAGAGGTTTGTAACCTTGTTTCACAGGGGCCTTTTTCGTCATAAATTCTTAATGACACACATTACATGTATTGAACAGACATGAAGTAGTTCTAAAACTTCCTCATAAAATATGAACATAATAACAATACACAATTAGCCATAAATACCAGTACATTGTTTCACAGGAAATAGGAAAAAATTGTATGAAATGTTCACTGTATTTAAAGCTTTGTCTGAATTTTACAACAATTCAGATATAAAGTACAATATTTTTCAGCACATTATTATTAATATCAGCAGTTTGATCAGTTATATCTGGTGGAAGGTTAAAAGCATTTTCCATAGATTTCCGTTTTTTCAATATCTGTACTGAAATAACTGAGAATTGTTAATTATTTTTGTTTGTTACTATGCCAGACCCCATGATGAAAAAGAGCACAATGAGATGTATCCACCAATGAAGTTTCATGTTGCTACCTCTTGTAGTTTCTGAGTTATGAGCTACATTAAAGTTTGGCACAAATGCAGACGATGCAGTGATCACAATAGCTCCACTTTTTCTTTGAAACAGTTGAGCTAATAATAAAAGCAAAGCGTATTTTTAAACTGCTCGCAATTGGACAGTTTGAATACTATCAGCCAATGAAATGGCTTGGAAAAAGGCATATCGCGATTCACTTAAAATCTTTTCAATTTCCGTTTTTCATTCATTTTTTATTTCATTTGAAATCCGTGGTGGTTTTCCCCCAGGAAGAATGTTTACAACAAAACGTAAAGTCAGTACTGCCGTTAGTTTCGAATTTGCAAACTTGTATGACGACAGACAGTTCTTTAACATACAACAATGCTCCACCAAAATATAAATCAAAAGTGTGGGCCTACTATGGGTTTTCCAAACTTGACAAAAGCAAGGTCGTTTGCAAATCCTGCCTTGCTGAGCTGAAATGCACCGGTAGTAGGCCTAATGTTAACTCAAAGTCAAGAGTAATTCAGTTATGTTTTTTAAAGTTCTTTGTTTACTTTAAAGTACAGATAATAATACATGTAATTACTGCCAAATTGTGTTGATATTTATTTTCACTGGTCAGTTAAACATATCAAGATACGTCTCGTGAATCATGAGTACCGTGTCTAGATATGTATCGTATCTTAACTGGGCAGAAGATACATAGCCCTACAGGCTAGCAATATTGATTATTTCTATTCAGCTCATTGACAGCAATTTTCAAATGCGCCCATTGACCCAATCAATCATCTTTTCGTGCCCCATATAGGCTGCATTCTAAGCAAAACACTGACATGTTTATATAATATTATGCCACGCATCATTAAATACAATTCATGTACATTCGACAGCCGGTATAAATAAAATTATTGTATAACTTATGAAAGTAATCAAGCCTCACCCAAACTAAAAATAAATGCAAGCAATGACCTAAAATCATGCAGCTTTAACAGTTTAATAAATTGCACAACAGAACAAACCAATCAATTGACTTGTTACAGTTGTCCTGAGTTTTGACACCAAATTAATATAATAACCTTGACAATGAGAGGTTTTATAAAGACCAGTAACTTACCAGTGTTACAGATATATCCTTGAACTCAACCATCTCGTTAACTTCTGGGGGCCAATACTCTTCACATTTTCTCTACAAATAAATATCAAACATCACATAGCAATTAAACAGTCAAATCTGAGTTTATGAAATAATATTTCATTAAGATTTTAACTATCGATGAATACATATACATTGTATATAAGATTGTATTTTTATAAGATTATAATTATTTTGTACTAGATTAGTCAAAGTAATAATTCTTATTATCATCTTTTTTATCTGATGAATGAATTTTGATAGCAAACTACTATCCACATGGCATCTACACTAAAAACTGAACCAATCCACATACTTTAAAATGTTTAGTTTATTATAATAGACATTAAAGAACCAATCTCACTGTCCCAGATTGGACCCCTGGTTGGTCCTGGATGAGTGGTTCAGGAGAAAGCCCATCAAACCAGGAGTCCCCAGATGGCTCCGTAATCATCCAGGGCAATCCTGGATGGAACTTGTTGATCCAACAGCCCCACATGTTTTAAAATACAACCTGGGGAACCATGAAAATATTGAGAACTGACTTAATCCTTGAAATTCTAGGGCAGAACTGTGATCACCCCAGCTTAAGGTCATTATACCCGTTATTTTTCACTGGATAGTACCAGGATCAGCACTGGGACATGAGAATGGGGCTAAGGAATGCAATTTTATTTTTTCAAAAAATCATGCAGAATCATCAAGGTATACCGGTTATTTTTCACCGGTGTAGCAGTCTATTTTTCCCCCCGGCCAGTTTTTCCCCGGGGAAAGATTGGCCTAGGCCATTTCATCCCCCCCTTGGCCACTTTTTCCCCCCTAATGATAACAGTATTGCATTATGATTCTAGGCCATTTCTTCCCAATCTAGGCCACTTCCCCCCCCCCCTAATGATTACAGTATTGCATTATGATTCTAGGCCATTTCTTCCCCATCTAGACCACTTTTTCCCCCCTAATGATTACAGTATTGCATTATGATTCTAGGCCATTTCTTTCCCATCTAGGCCACTTTTTCCCCACTAATGATTACAGTATTGCATTATGATTCTAGGCCATTTCTGCCCCATCTAGGCCCTTTTTCCCCCTAATGATTACAGTATTGCATTATGATTCTAGGCCATTTCTTCCCAATCTAGGCCCTTTTTCCCCTAATGATTACAGTATTGCATTATGATTCTAAGCCATTTCTTCCCCATCTAGGCCACTTTTTCCCCCCTAATGATTACAGTATTGCATTATGATTCTAGGCCATTTCTTCCCCATCTAGGCCACTTTTTCCCCCCTAATGATTACAGTATTGCATTATGATTCTAGGCCATTTCTTTCCCATCTAGGCCACTTTTTCCCCCCTAATGATTACAGTATTGCATTATGATTCTAGGCCATTTCTGCCCCATCTAGGCCACTTTTCCCCCCCTAATGATTACAGTATTGCATTATGATTCTAGGCCATTTCTGCCCCATCTAGGCCACTTTTCCCCCCCTAATGATTACAGTATTGCATTATGATTCTAGGCCATTTCTGCCCCATCTAGGCCACTTTTTCCCCCCTAATGATTACAGTATTGCATTATGATTCTAGGCCATTGCTGCCCCATCTAGGCCACTTTTCCCCCCCTAATGATTACAGTATTGCATTATGATTCTAGGCCATTTCTTCCCAATCTAGGCCACTTTTTCCCCCTAATGATTACAGTATTGCATTATGATTCTAGGCCATTTCTTCCCAATCTAGGCCCTTTTTCCCCTAATGATTACAGTATTGCATTATGATTCTAAGCCATTTCTTCCCCATCTAGGCCACTTTTTCCCCCCTAATGATTACAGTATTGCATTATGATTCTAGGCCATTTCTTCCCCATCTAGGCCACTTTTTCCCCCCTAATGATTACAGTATTGCATTATGATTCTAGGCCATTTCTTCCCCATCTAGGCCACTCCCCCCCCCCCCCCTAATAGTAACAGCATTGCATTATGATTCTAGGCCATTTCTTCCCCATCTAGGTCACTTTTCCCCCATATATTAACAGCATTGCCTTATGATTCTTGGCTATTTTTACCCTCATGGTCCCTTTTCCCCCCGTCTTCAGAAATACTATACATTATTGGCTAGTTTTTTCTCTCTTGGCCACTTTTTCCCCCCTAATGATTACAGTATTGCATTATGATTCTAGGCCATTTCTTTCCCATCTAGGCCACTTTTTCCCCCCTAATGATTACAGTATTGCATTATGATTCTAGGCCATTTCTGCCCCATCTAGGCCACTTTCCCCCCCCCCCCTAATGATTACAGTATTGCATTATGATTCTAGGCCATTTCTGCCCCATCTAGGCCACTTTTCCCCCCCTAATGATTACAGTATTGCATTATGATTCTAGGCCATTTCTGCCCCATCTAGGCCACTTTTCCCCCCCTAATGATTACAGTATTGCATTATGATTCTAGGCCATTTCTGCCCCATCTAGGCCACTTTCCCCCCCCCCCCTAATGAGTACAGTATTGCATTATGATTCTAGGCCATTTCTGCCCCATCTAGGCCACTTTCCCCCCCCCTAATGATTACAGTATTGCATTATGATTCTAGGCCATTTCTTCCCAATCTAGGCCACTTTTTCCCCCTAATGAGTACAGTATTGCATTATGATTCTAGGCCATTTCTTCCCCATCTAGGCTACTTTTTCCCCCTAATGATTACAGTATTGCATTATGATTCTAGGCCATTTCTTCCCCATCTAGGCCACTGCCCCCCCCCCCCCCCCCTTATAGTAACAGCATTGCATTATGATTCTAGGCCATTTCTTCCCCATCTATGCCACTTTCCCCCCATATAATAACAGCATTGCCTTATGATTCTTGGCTATTTTTACCCTCATGGTCCCTTTTCCCCCTGTCTTCAGAAATACTATACATTATTGGCTAGTTTTTTTCTCTCTTGGCCACTTTTCCCCTTGTCTTCAGAAATACTATACATTATTGGCTAATTTTTACCCTCTTGGCCAATTTTTCCCCTAACTTAAATTCTGAAATAAAGCTAACCATTATATTATATGGTTACATTTTTGGCCACTTTTTCCACTCTTGGCAACTCAGAAATATAAACATGAAGACATAAGTATAAAATCAGAAATATGAACATAAAGACATAAGTAAAAACCCAAAAATATGAACATAAAGACATAAGTATAAACTCATAAATATGAACCTTCAGAAGTATGTATAAACTCAGAAGTATGGACTATAGAAGTAAATATAAGCTCATAAATATGAACATTCAGAAGTAAGTATAAACTCAGAAGTATGAAAAATAGAAGCAAATATAAACTCAGAAATATGAATTTACAGACGTAAGTATCAACTTAGAAAGTATAAACTCAGAAAAATGAGCATACAGAAGTAAATACATACACAGAAAAATGAACATACAGAAGTAAATACATACACAGAAAAATGAACATACGGAAGTAAATATAAACTCAGAAATTTGTACATACTTAAGTAAATATAAACTCAGAAATTTGAACATACAGAAGTAAATATAAACTCAGAAATATGAACATACAAAAGTAAATATAAATTCAGAAATATGAACATACAGAATTTAAATGTAAATTCAAGACTAAGTATAAACTCAGATATATGAACAAACAGACGTTAAGCGAAAGATGTAGATATACAAATGAAAAAATCAGGGGGGAAAAAGTGGCCTAGAGGGAGAAGAAATGGCCTAGGCCACTTTTTCCCTGGGGGAAAAAAAGGCCTAGGCCAATTTTTCCCCGGGGAAAGAATGGCCTGTTACACCGGGACAAGCTTGATGGTATTACAATTTCTGAAATACAAATGTATGTGAAAAAATGTAAAAACTGACACAGTATTTCTTCACCTTTCTGAGTTCACTGGACCATGTACCCTGTCTATTTTATTCTTAAAGTTGTATATATACTACAGGGTAAATAAATATCAGACCACAAACCTTGGATCAGGTAACCACATACTATTTACATAATTTGGTTGAATGCTTCAATAAGGCATTGATAAAAAAAAATGTTAGACTTTGGTTACTGGACCAACCCTTACTTTTATCTGCGACCTATTTTTTTTTATTGGGCATGAGGATGGTACATCAATATTCTCACTTTTTTACATTCAAGAGCCAAAATAAACAGAAAAAATAAAATATTCTAAACCTATCTATTTTATTCTTAATAGCATGAAACAAGAAACAAACAAAATTTGTTTAGGCCTAATGAGTAAACTAAGTGTTTTGAAGATAATATTTATAGATGTATATTCTTCAGTTAAAATATCTACAGTGTGTACAATCTGTCCATCACTCTACATGTTTATGATCACAGGATATTTTGTTTAAAACTTAACATGAGGCTATTATAGAATTTAATTCATTAAGATTACACACATGTCAGAAAATGTCTGATAATTCATCAATACCTGATAATTGCATGATAAGATTGATATAGTTGTAACTTCCTGATTAGGGTTGGTTTATTTAATTATGTAAGGTTTCGAATATGCAAATTAGGAATCAGCACAAATAGCGTAAAATTGGAAAATTCCACAGCCAGTAAAATTAACATTCAAAATGGAAACTGTGCATAATATCAAATAAACAGATTATTTTAACTTTATTTTCTCAAACATACATTAAGAAAGAAACATGATATTTGGTTCTATGCTTCATTGACTACACAATGCAGAGTAAGACAGGGAGAGATTGTTAGTTTTTGGTACCATTTTATAATTTTGTATTTTATCGATTAAGTATCCAACCATGAGAATATTTCAACAGCGGCCATCAAAACAGTAACAAACCAGACTACCTAAAAACTGGAATTCCCTGAAAATCCTACGAAATTTCAATTTTTCAGAATTTATAAAAAAAACTCTGAAAACAGGAAATCGGACCTTTGACCCAGTCTGGAAGAGGGTTTTATTGTATAAACAATACAAAGAGAGACCATGAGGCCAGTAACATAAACAATACAAAGAGAGACCATGAGGCCAGTAACATAAACAATACAAACAGAGACCATGAGGCCAGTAATATAAACAATACAAAGAGAGACCATGAGGCCAGTAACATAAACAATACAAAGAGAGACCACCAGGCCAGTAACATAAACAATACAAAGAGAGACCATGAGGCCAGTAACATAAACAATACAAACAGAGACCACCAGGCCAGTAATATAAACAATACAAAGAGAGACCACCAGGTCAGTAACATAAACAATACAAAGAGAGACCATGAGGCCAGTAACATAAACAATACAAAGAGAGACCACCAGGCCAGTAACATAAACAATACAAAGAGAGACCACCAGGCCAGTAACATAAACAATACAAAGAGAGACCACCAGGCCAGTAACACAAACAATACAAAGAGAGACCACCAGGTCAGTAACATAAAAAATACAAAGAGAGACCATCAGGTCAGTAACATAAACAATACAAAGAGAGACCACCAGGTCAGTAACATAAACAATACAAAGTTAGACCACCATGTCAGTTACATAAACAATACAAAGAGAGACCATGAGGCCAGTAACATAAACAATACAAACAGAGACCACCAGGCCAGTAACATAAACAATACAAAGAGAGACCATGAGGCCAGTAACATAAACAATACAAAGAGAGACCATGAGGCCAGTAACATAAACAATACAAAGAGAGACCACCAGGCCAGTAACATAAACAATACAAAGAGAGACCACCAGGCCAGTAACATAAACAATATAAAGAGAGACCACCAGGTCAGTAACATAAACAATACAAAGAGAGACCACCAGGTCAGTAACATAAACAATACAAAGAGAGACCACCAGGCCAGTAACATAAACAATAAAAAGAGAGACCACCAGGTCAGTAACATAAACAATACAAAGAGAGACCACCAGGCCAGTAACATGAACAATACAAAAAGAGACCACCAGGTCAGTAACATAAACAATACAAAGAGAGACCACCAGGTCAGTAACATAAACAATACAAAGAGAGACCACCAGGCTTGTAACATAAACAATACAAAGAGAGACCACCAGGCCAGTTACATAAACAATACAAAGAGAGACCACCAGGTCAGTAACATAAACAATACAAAGAGAGACCACCAGGCCAGTCACATAAACAATACAAAGAGAGGCCACCAGGTCAGTAACATAAACAATACAAAGAGAGACCACCAGGCCAGTTACATAAACAATACAAAGAGAGACCACCAGGTCAGTAACATAAACAATACAAGGAGAGACCACCAGTCCAGTTACATAAACAATACAAACAGAGACCACCAGGTCAGTAACATAAACAATACAAGGAGAGACCATGAGGCCAGTAACATAAACAATACAAAGAGAGACCACCAGGCCAGTAACATAAACAATACAAAGAGAGACCACCAGGCCAGTCACATAAACAATACAAATAGTTACTTAAATTACAAAAGGAAGATTAAGACAAATAAAACTTCATGTTTAAGAAAACTTGTGAACTGGTGGTATTTGTATTGACAATGTAAGGAAGTAACAAATTATAAAACAATCAAATGTGTTAATAGACCCAGGGACTATTTCAGTATGTTTCATACATTGTATAGCCTCTCAGTATCATTCATTGATAAAAAAAACTTAATTTAGCCTTTCACTTTACATGATGTACCTAGCTTTAACAGGAAAATTTGAAAATACAAATGTATATACTGTTAGAATGATCTACCAGAACTTAAACAAAGCACCGCAAGTGGTGCCAAGGCTCATCTGTTCACCATCTCAGTGAGATCTATATCCACATAATGAAGTGTCATGTTGCTACCTCTTATAGTTTCTGAGTTATGAGCTACATTAAAGTTTTTGCATAATGCAGACGCAGATGCCGCAATGATCATAATAACTTGATTTTTTCTTTGAAAACAGACAAGCTAATAAATGAAACAAGAGGGCCAAGATGGCCCTAGGTCACTCACCTGAGAACAAAGACACCATAATTAATGACCATGAAATATAGTTTTCATCTCGTATAACCCGTTTTTACATAGATTTTGATCAAAACCAACTCTAATTTTCATGAATACTGGATGTAGGGAAATGTACATTCTGTGTAAATACGATTATGATTATATGTTCAGGATTGGTGAAGAATTGAAGGCGCTAGAGTGTAAACATTTCTATTCAAAGGGCCCGTAACTCTTAAGTTGTGGTCCGATTACACCCATAACTAAACTTGTCCAAGACCTTAAGGTCATAGACATTCATTGTAAATATGATTAGGATCAGTGAACAAATCTCTATCAGAAAATTTACAGATTGTAACTTCATTTTCTATGGCTCTTACTCATTTTATCTTGTTGTTGCAATATTATTAAAATGTAATGGGAGATACTTTTATGAAATTAACCTAAAGAATAATAATCCAACATAAACTGAGTAAGATTTTCATAAGACTTACTTTGTGGAGATTTCATCCTGCAAGTGTCTCACATGATTAAATTTCAAAGATAAAATACCACAATTAGAAAAGATTATCATTAAACACACATTGAATGATGTATGGTTGCACGATGTAGCGCTGTTATCCGAAATTAATTGTTATCCGAAATTCGTATACTTACGAATATAAGTGTAACGACTGTTCTTCAAAATGAACGAGTCTTTGATACTTTGTTGGTCATAATGCTTAATGAAACATTTTATTGGATAACATAAGATACACTAAGTACAATCAAAACATGTGATTGTCAAGCGAAGTGTGTAACAATTTTTGGAAAATACGACATGGACCGTACGGTATGGTACAAACTTTATCCAGTTCCACTCAAGATGCAGAAAGAAAACCTCCCCACTAATTGGATTAAATTGTCATCTGCATAATGAAACACAGCTTGGGGCAATTAAAATAGGTGTTGATAGGTGCAAACAAACAACATACATCGACATGGTCAATTTAAATATGACTGATAAGTTGCCGATTTTTGTGGATGTCGTACAATATACGGGCGACTGATTTTGATTGTTCTGTGCAATGGATCGAGAATCGGAAATTTTACTCGTCCGTGGGGCGAGCAGAAATAATTTTTTTGGTCACCCAAAATTTTTTTAACTCGCCAGGGCGATCGGGCGGGTGCTAATTTCAAAGTCTGCATAAACAATACAAAGAGAGACCATCAGGCCAGTAACATAAACAATACAAAGAGAGACCACCAGGCCAGTAACATAAACAATACAAAGAGAGACCACCAGGCCAGTAACATAAACAATAAAAAGAGAGACCACCAGGTCAGTAACATAAACAATACAAAGAGACACCATCAGGTCAGAAACATAAACAATACAAAGAGAGACCATCAGGCCAGTAACATAAACAATACAAAGAGAGACCACCAGGCCAGTAACATAAACAATACAAAGAGAGACCACCAGGACAGTAACATAAACAATACAAAGAGAGACCACCAGGTCAGTAACATAAACAATACAAAGAGAGACCATCAGGTCAGTAACATAAACAATACAAAGAGAGACCACCAGGTCAGTAACATAAACAATACAAAGAGAGACCACCAGGTCAGTAACATAAACAATACAAAGAGAGACCACCAGGCCAGTAACATAAACAATACAAAGAGAGACCATGAGGCCAGTAACATAAACAATACAAAGAGAGACCACCAGGTCAGTAACATAAACAATACAAAGAGAGACCACCAGGCCAGTAACATAAACAATACAAAGAGAGACCATGAGGCCAGTAACATAAACAATACAAAAAGAGACCACCAGGTCAGTAACATAAACAATACAAAGAGAGACCACCAGGTCAGTAACATAAACAATACAAAGAGAGACCACCAGGTCAGTAACATAAACAATACAAAGAGAGACCACCAGGTCAGTAACATAAACAATACAAAGAGAGACCACCAGGCCAGTTACATAAACAATACAAAGAGAGACCACCAGGTCAGTAACATAAACAATATAAAGAGAGACCACCAGGTCAGTAACATAAACAATACAAAGAGAGACCACCAGGCCAGTTACATAAACAATACAAAGAGACACCACCAGGTCAGTAACATAAACAATACAAAGAGAGACCACCAGGTCAGTAACATAAACAATACAAAGAGAGACCACCAGGCCAGTAACATAAACAATACAAAGAGAGACCACCAGGCCAGTTACATAAACAATACAAAGAGAGACCACCAGGTCAGTAACATAAACAATACAAAGAGAGACCACCAGGTCAGTAACATAAACAATACAAATTTTCTAAGTTAAGGGCCCATAACTCTTTAAGTCCTAGTCCGATTTCGCCCATAATCAAACTTTTACAAGACCTTAAGGTCATACACATTCACTGTTATTAGGATTGCTGAATAAACTAGAGCTGTCACAAAGGTGACTAATACAATTTGACACTAATAATGCAATAGTACACTATACAGCTAAGTTCAAGGGGACATAACTCTGCAATGAGTGAATCGCTGGGCATGAAAATTGTGTCTTGCACATCTACACTTGATGGTGATAACATATTTCAAGTTTCATTGCAATCGCTAAAAAAATGTGGAAGTAGTTTGCTCCACACTTTTATGCGGGCGGACGTATGTTAGGTATGATCCCTTTGATCTTTTCGGTGTTTTAACCCCACAAGTCGCACCCCACAAGTCGAAATTATCCCCACAAGTCCAGTTTGTACGTAACTGAACCTCACAAGACCTAAATGTACCAACCCTAACCCCAAAACCACCCTCGCATGCGTACGGATGGACGGACCAACCGACCGACTGACAGAGTGACTCCAATATACCCCCTCTCAAACTTTGTTTGCGGGGGTATAATAATGAATAACAAGCTAATTTATGGCCATTTTTGAGAATTGATATTCAAGTGTGACCATGACCTTGGAGATACTGAAGTAATTCTATCGCATGACACACTGTCCCATGATGGTGAACAAATGTACTAAGTGATTTTAAAGTATCACAATGAATGACATAGTTTATGGGTTTTTTTAAACTTTGAACTCCCAAGTGTGACCTTGACCTTGGAGATATTGACGTAATTCTGTCGCATGACACACCGTCCCATTATGGTGAACAAATGTAACTAGAACTATCACTAAAGGTGATGAATACCCCAGATGCGGCCTTGACACAGTTATTGTTACATTTTACAGAGGGAAATATAATGCATTTTCATTTTTTTAATACCTGCAAATTGTTGCTTAGATATATCCTTACCAGTTTCTAAATATACATTATATAAAAAATAACAAAGGGCCATAACTCATTAAAATTTACTTGGACAAAACCTATTGTGGACATGCACAACTTGGCAAACTACTTATCACTTCTAAGAAGTTTCAATGAATTCCTGCATGTAGTTGCTGAGAAATGGTACGGACAAAATTTACCTAATTGTATAAAACAAAGGGCCATAACTCAGTGAAAATTAATCCAAACAAAACCTGGTTATTGCATGCACAACTTGGCTTACTTTTTATAACTTCTGTGAAGTTTCATTGAATTCCTATGAGTAGTTACTGAGATATTGTATATACACTGTATAAAAAACAACAAAGGGCCATAACTCAGTGAAAATTTAACCAACCAAGACAAGCTTAATGCATGCACAACTAGGCTAACTACTCATCACTTCTGAGAAGTTTTATTGAATTCCTGGCAGTAGTCAATGAGAAATAGTCAGGACAAAATTTGCCTATTGTATATATTGTAGAAAAAAAGGGCTATAACTCAGTGAAAATCAATCCAAATGAAAAATGATTTAAGCATGCACAACTAGGCTAACTACTTATTACTTCTGTGAAGTTTCGTTGAAATCCTGTGAGTAGTTGCTGAGAAATTGTCCGGACAAAATTTGCCTATTGTATATACTGTATAAAAACAACAAAGGGCTATAACTCAGTGAAAATTGATCTGAACAAAAATTGCTTTAAGCATGCACAACTAGGCTTACTACTGATCACTTCTGTGAAGTTTCATTGAGATCCTGTGAGTAATTGCTGAGAAATTCTCCGGACAAAATTTGCCTATTGTATATACTGAATAAAAACAACAAAGGGGTATAACTCAGTGAAAATTAATCCGAACGAAAAATGCTTTAAGCTAGCACAACTAGGCTTACTACTGATCACTTCTGTGAAGTTTTATTGAAATCCTGTAAGTAGTTGCTGAGAAATTCTCCGGACAAATTGTGTCTACAGACGCACGGACCGACCGACAGACCGACCGGCCAACCGACCGACCGACCGACTGTCAAGCATGAATCCAATATAGCCCCCATATATTTCATATCTGGGGTATAACAAGTAACAAGATACAGCGTGGACAAACTTTGGGACAGACCGACCAACAGACCGACCGACCGACAAAGTGACTCCCATATAGCCCCCCCTACAAATGGTAGTTGGGGGTATAATGAAGGTGCTAGAGTGCAAAACAAGTTAAATATAGCAAATTTCTAAGTCAAGGGCACATAACTCTTGAAGTCCTTGTCCGAATTTGCCTATAATCGAACATAGCCAAGACATTGTGGTCATATGCATTGTGACCAAGTTTGATTACGATTGGTAAGGAGCTGTGGATCAATCAGGTGAGCTAATAAAAAATATTTAAAAGCCACCTGTGAGGTATACTTAAGATTAGATAGTGAAATCAAGCCATAGAAAGATCAACTTTTCCAGGTAGATTTTGAATGTATCAGATTAAGCACAGATAACAAAAGCTCAGGATGCGATATCAAAGATATAAGTGTGAGTTTTTTCCTAGTTTTTAATCAGTTTACAAATAAACAACAATACTAAATAAATCTATATACATGTATAGACAAACCTTTCCCATCTCCACAGTTCTACAAGCCATGGCAATCACTTTCACTTTGTATTGAAGTATCATTCTATGAAAATCATACACAGTTAAGGGAACTGGTCCCTGGCTGGCTATATAAGAATTGTAACCATTTAGGTCCTGAAATATACATACTATAACATGTGTACAAGAATTTAGAAAAGCATTGATGTAAACATCAAAGGGAACTCTTTAAAAGACAAAAGTAACATCTGTTATCTAACTTTGTTCAATGAACAATTATAGGCTCAGGTGAGCTAAAAACATTAATTTTATGGTTATATAGAACAAACTGACTTCCTGTTAAAGGCCACTTGTTAATAAAGACCATATTATGTCTTTCTCTTCTCATAGGTCGCCTGTGTTCACAGGTTTGACTGAATAATCATTTCTTTAATATTTAATTGGATGAAAATACCTACAATACATTGGTTAAGACTTGCTTAACAGTGATTAAACAGATAAAACTAAACATACAAGAAGCAATTACCTTTTTAATTAGGGACAACCTTTTTTTATTTGTTTCTACATGATTACAAGTTCATTAAAAATAGGATCAACATTAAACAAGAGGGCCAAGATAGCCCTACATCGCTCACCTCGAGGGCTCAACGGAAAACTGTCCCAACTCACTTTTTTTTAAAATTTCAGGATTGACTAAAAACTGTCTAAATTTATAACTAATCAATATTTTTCATTTGTTACTTCAGGAAATGTTACAAAATGTCCATGTTTTAATATAATTTAATTGTTTGATGATAAAAAAATATATTAAAGGAGTAATTAAAGGATAATTGACTTAACAAGTTTTACAACTGAAAACTTAAAATACGGATTAGAAAGTGAATGGAAAATGAGCTTTCCATATATCACCTTTCAAGTTAACAACAGTTAGCAATGTTTAAATTATAAAAGGGAAATGACAAACATAAGTATTTTTTGTGATTTATATACATTGCAGATAATCTATAATAATTGAATAAATAATTAATTGTATGATAAATACAGTCAAACTTGTTTCTCTGACCTAATAAAATGTCTAGGGTCATTGAGAAAAAATTAGGCTACTAGGTAAGTCAGGTGACATTGAGCAAACAACACAATGTACAATAAAGAATTGTACAATAATTTTATCATATGAACAATCTACATGCCATTGAATTAAAGACATTTTAATGCTCAAAACTTACTTTTTCAAGTGAGTCAATTTTGCACAATAACATCATGTTGTTAAAAGAAATATTTACCAATAATTCATACATAAGCACATAGTGCCTTCTTAAGATATGATGCCTTTTTGAATAATCTGACATAAAATCATTTAATTTTTGTACTGTTAAATTATCACAGTGGTGGATCGATGCTAATCATTGAAAATGTTGGACTAGTGAACAAAAGGTCTTAGGTTCAAATCTTGACTCTTTTGATATTTCAGAGACGCTTTTTTCAGTGTCCCCATCCCAACTATTAAACCAAGTACTGTGTTAAGAAAATCTCAGGAAGTTATAGATGTATATATCAATGGCACAATAAAGAACAAGTCAAATACTTTTCTGTGGCCATATAATTTACAGACCAGTATTGTTAAGGATGTATTTTTCTGCAGTTTAGATGCTGATCAAATTTATTCTGGTGTATGTTTATTAGTCCAAATAATTCAAGTAGGTATGTTAAATATATGTATATTTATATCCGAAATAATAATTATTGTTCTCTACAGATGAATATTTAAACAATTTAGACTTAAATTGACGATATCCGTCTCCCGAGTTCAAATACAGGATCAAAATGATATTGTCTGAAAAGTGGTACTCTTTGGCTATGTAATCCCCATCGAAATATGTTGGGAACAAATTAATTGTACATCGAATTAAAACTGGTGCTTGCTAAAAAAATGTATGGTGCGAAAAAACCATCAATTTTCTGCTCCAATTGATATACGTTGCATATAAATCCACCAATGCGTATGTCCACAACGGCATTTAAATTCTGGTTTAAACTTGCTTTTTTATCATCGGAAATACTACCGGATAATTTAACCGAACCAACTCTGCTTTAAACCTGTATGTAACAGTTTATGTACAGTGGTATTCTACAGTGTTATTGCTTTCCCCCCATATTGCTTCCTACAGAGTACATAAAGTCTAAAAATAGACGAGATGAAAGTCTAAAAATAGACCCCGAGGAGTGAATCTTTTTTTGTTTAGGAATTAAAAATTAGATAAGATATACAAGCTACTGCTTTTCATGTAAATATCTCAAATAGTATCCGTGAATTGTTCTCACGTGCTTCGAAAAATTGTGTTTGTCTGGTTCTCGTCATTCTTACATAAGCATACTAAAGATTGATGAACACGAATACAAGACTTGTTTTTTAGTCTGGTTTGGGACATTCTTACAAAATGCTACTTTCAATAAGCTTAAACATGAAATACAGACAAATCACCATAGCCAAATCACTAAACACATTCCAAAGTATCTGCGGCCCCTCAGGAAAAACTATTTGACATAAAGGTGTGGATAAAAATGCCTGGTTCTCATGTATCTTCTCTCCCCTCTGTGTCTGGGATGGCCATGAATAACAATGGCTGTCAAATGGGCCATTTAGCAATAGAAAAAAATCTGCTGATTATAACAAACATGAAATTTTGTATTCAGTTTTTTTAGTAATAATTGCAAGAGTGTACTAAGTTTTGGTAACTTAGTGATTCTGAGATATGACACATTAAATTTGAACTCAATAACTACATGTATTACGATGAAATGAATCAAGTTGATTCATATTATTCAATTGCATGTGGTAGTAAAAGAAAGAATAGATGGTGAACTGCAGGAATAACTGGTTTCTGCAAAGACCAATCAAGACAAGGTACCTTTCCTTTGATATATGAATTACATCCTTATTTAATTGGTTAAGAACTATTGAAGAGGGATTGGGAGAGCTTGTTCTTTTAAACAAATCAATATGACTTGTAGTTCTTGACCACCATGGTGAGTTTTATACTTTAAAATGTTTAGATTGTCACATGAAATGTGGACTGACTTGATGGAATTCCAATATACATGTACCTTGTCACCCTTAGTGTAAAATTTGTTTTTATTTTGACTGCTGCAATTATCACTATAACAAAAATAAATGTAACTTTTTTACCATCAACAACCTTAATTCTAGAACACAAGAGCCTCGGTTTTAAATTGACTCATTCCAGACATAACAATAACCTTCCTTTGAACCAAGATCATACATAAACAAGAGGGCCATGATGGCCCTATAAATGCTCACCAGGAGAAAAGTTCATTTGGAGATTAACATTGTTGAAGTTTTCTATACGAGTCTAAGTAAGATCAAGTGACCCATCTGGGCCGTTTTTTATCCCATGGCCATTATATGAACAGATTTAAAAGAGGTCCATTAGACAAAGCTAGATACCAAATATCTTAGCTCTAGGCCTTGTGGTTTCGGAGAAGAAGATTTTTTAAAATTTTCCTATATAAAATAGAATAAACCCCAGGGCAGGGCTAATTTTGACCCCGGGGCCATAATTTGAACAAACTTGGTAGAGGTCCACTACACAATGCCACATACAAAATATCTAAGCTCTAGGCCTTGCGGTTTCGGAGAAGAAGATTTTTTAAATTTTCCTATATAAGTCTATATAAATCAAGTGACCCCCGGGGCGGGGCCAATTTTGACCCTAGGGCAATAATTTGAACAAACTTGGTAGAGGTCCACTAGACAATGCTACATACCAAATAACTTAGCTCTAAGCCTTGTGATTTCGGAGAAGAAGATTTTTTAAATGTTCCTATATAAAATAGAATAAACCCCAGGGCAGGGCCAATTTTGACCCTAGGGCAATAATTTGAACAAACTTAGTAGAGGTCCACTAGATAATGCTACATACAAAATATCTTAGCTCTAGGCCTTGTGGTTTTGGAGAAAAAGATTTTTTAAATTTTCCTATATAAGTCTATATAAATCAAGTGACCCCCGGGGCGGGGCCAATTTTGACTCTAGGGCAATAATTTGAACAAACTTGGTGGAGGTCCACTAGACAATGCTACATACCAAATATCTTAGCTCTAAGCCTTGTGATTTCGGAGAAGAAGATTTTTTAAATGTTCCTATATAAAATAGAATAAACCCCAGGGCAAGGCCAATTTTGACCCTAGGGCAATAATTTGAACAAACTTAGTAGAGGTCCACTAGATAATGCTACATACAAAATATCTTAGCTCTAGGCCTTGTGGTTTTGGAGAAAAAGATTTTTTAAATTTTCCTATATAAGTCTATATAAATCAAGTGACCCCTGGGGCGGGGCCAATTTTGACTCTAGGGCAATAATTTGAACAAACTTGGTGGAGGTCCACTAGACAATGCTACATACCAAATATCTTAGCTCTAGGCCTTGTGGTTTCGGAGAAGAAGATTTTTTAAATTTTCCTATATAAAATAGAATAAACCACAGGGCACGGCTAATTTTGACCCCTGGGCCATAATTTGTACAAACTTGGTAGAGGTCTACTAGACAATACCACATACAAAATATCTAAGCTCTAGGCCTTGCGGTTTCGGAGAAGAAGATTTTTTAATTTTCCTATATAAGTCTATATAAATCAAGTGACCACCGGGGCGGGGCCAATTTTGACCCTAGGGCAATAATTTGAACAAACTTGGTAGAGGTCCACTGGACAATGCTATATGCCAAATATCTTAGCTCTAGGCCTGGTGGTTTCGGAGAAGAAGATTTTTTAAATTTTCCTATATAAAATAGAATAAACCCCAGGGCAGGGCCAATTTTGACCCTAGGGCCATAATTTGAACAAACTTGGTAGAAGTCCACTAGACAATGCCACATACAAAATATCTAAGCTCTAGGCCTTACGGTTTCGGAGAAGAAGATTTTTTAAATTTTCCTATATAAGTCTTTATAAATCAAGTGACCCCCGGGGCGGGGCCAATTTTGACCCTAGGGCAATAATTTGAACAAACTTGGTAGAGGTCCACTAGACTATGCTACACACCAAATATCAAAGCTCTAGGCATTGTAGTTTTTGACAAGAAGATTTTTTAAATTTCCTATATAAGTCTATGTAAAATCAAGTTACCCCCGGGGCGGAGCCAATTTTGACCCTAGGGGAATAATTTGAACAATCTTTGTAGAGTTCCATCAGACAATGCTACATGCCAAATATCTCAGCTCTAGGCCCTGTGGTTTCAGACAAGAAGATTTTTTAAGTTTTTTAAATTTGTTGCCATAGCAACCAGAATTTTTAATGAAATTTAATTTTTTGAACAACTTTGAAAGGGGACCACCCAAGGATCATTCCAGCCAAGTTTGGTTGCAATCGGCATAGGGGTGTAGGAGGAGATGTTGTTTTAAGTAAACATGGACGCCACGTATTCATAACGACGCACGACGCACGATGGACGCAGGGCGATCACAAAAACTCACCCTGAGCACATTCGTGCTCTGGTGAGCTAAAAATTGAAAGTATTGAAAAACTTACAACTTACAAAACTTTTTAGGGTCATTTAGAATTTGCTGCATATCAGAACAAGCACTTATAAATAATGATTGGTCAGATTTTGATATACTTCTATTCTCTTCAGGTACATATTCATCATCCATATCATCAACAGTGTCTACATCTAGACTAGTTTTGAGCATCATTATCAAGGTTTTATATCCATAATGTCCAAAATTATTTTCGTAAAATGGAGTGGACAGATTTTGTGAATCTTTATCATTTTTAAAAGTTTCTGTGATAGAAAAAGAAATAAACAATTTTGAACAAGGGCAATAACTCTTACATAATTTTCAAATGTGTTGTAAAATAAATCAAGACATTGTGGCCATATACATTGTGACCAAGTTTGATTACAATTGGTTCTGAGCTGTGGATGCTAGAGTGTAAACAAACTAATTGTGGCCGGATTTTTTGCTCTTGAAGCGTGTGGAAAGGTAAACAAGAGGGCCATGATGGCCCTGTAAATGCTCACCAGGAAAAAAGGTCATTTGGAGAAGAACATTGTTAAAATATTTCTACACAAGTCCAAGTAAAATCAAGAGACCCTATGGTCAGGGCCAATTTTTACCCCAGGGCCATAATATGAACAAATTTGGAAGAGGTCTGCTAGACAATACTACACACAAAATATCTGAACTCTAGGCCTAGTGGTTTCGGAGGTTTTTTAAATTTTCCTATATAAGGCCAACATTTTTTTATTTTCTGTTTTACGGGAAATTTTTCAAAAAAAATTGAGACGGGGGGATAAATAAAAATGAAAATAAAATCTTTAATTTTGAGCAGTCGAAAAAATAAAAAAAATAAAAGTGAACTTATTGGTGTTTTTTTTTATTTTGACAGATTGCTCATTATAAACATAAAACAAGTGTATTTAGACTAGATTCACATGGGATTACAATAAATATACAAGTATTTACAAATCAGGCTATATTACAAAGGGTAATAATATGTACTAGTGCTTGGACATATAAAAATATCCAATCAAAACCTGTTGACAAACTTGATACCCATCACTCCTGATAAGTTTCATTCAAATCTTGGAGATGTCATATACGGTATATTATATAAGTCTGTAAAAATACACAAAAGCTGATGAGAGCAAGCCCAGTAGACAGAATACATGAGAAGTTTATGAATTCAAATTTGCCTTATCACGGTATTGAAAATAAACACTAAATTTACTAAAAAATTACATTTGAATGAAACCTGACAAGAAGGTGCCCAACTAGACAGCTCTCACAAAATACTGTATACAGACACACGGACTTGGACAGATGGACAAGCTGAACGAAGTATACCCATTCTTACAACTTTGTTAGGTGAAATTATAAATTTACTGTCATTTTTTTTAATCAATAAATTCAGTAACAACATAATTTTTCAGACCAGTCCACATTAAATTAAAGACCATTTAAAGAAGTTATTTAAAGAACAGTTAAGGTATACTGTTGACTAGATTCACATAAAATTACAAAAACGTATTTATAACCATTTCTCACCGACTCCTTAGGCTTACTAGCTCTACCACATTCTTTTTTGTTGTTTTTATCTTCAGTATTTGCTTACTTTCGTTTTCGCATGTTACGTATGCCAGACGCTTTGTATGACTAATTTTTTATTTGTATTTTAAAAACAAACTTAAATAGGCCTATCACAATAAATATTAACAGTGTTCCCATGCAGTTATGCTTATAAATTTGTGCAAAGAAAATATAAGAAATCGTCATTGTTGTAAATCTAAAATTAGACTCTTTTTGTCAATCTAAAAATAGATTAAACTATTTTCAAGTTGCATGCACATAGACTACTTGTATTAACATTGTTCAATACAAATAAACGAAAACAAAATTAAAACAGTACAGTACTGTTTATCTACCTGTGAACTTTGCAAGTTGTGCCTGTCATTGTTTTGATTGTGCTTACCCCCAAAGAATCAATACACACTTTGACCTAATTACGCTGCATCATCAGGTATTTACATTTTGTAAGGAATCTTTTAAGTTTATTTGGTGGGTATTGTAGACCATATTTAATGAATCCGAAGTTTTGGTAATATGTTTTCAAATAATTACAATAAGCGCCATCGTTTTGTTTATTTTTTTGTAGACAATTTTTTTCAAGTCCGCGGATTTAAAAAAAATAAAATTGACGACTTCTTGTTTTATTTTTATTTTATTTTGTGGTAAATTAGGGTCGGCGCTCCCGTAAAACAGAAAATAAAAAACGGTTGGCCTCAGCCTATATAAATCAAGTGACCCCCGGGACGGGGCCAATTTTGACCCTAAAGCAATAATTTGAACAAACTTGGTAAAGGTCCACTAGAAAATGCTACATACCAAATATCTTAGCTCTAGGCCTTGTGGTTTAGGAGAAGAAGATTTTTCAAATTTTCCTATATAAAATAGAATAAACCTCAGGGCAGGGCCAATTTTGACCCTAGGGCAATAATTTGAACAAACTTGGTAGAGGTCCACTAGACAATGCTATATGCCAAATATCTTAGCTCTACGCCATGCTGTTTCGGAGAAGAGGATTTTTTAATCTTTCCAATATAAGTCTATATAAATCAAGTGACCCCCGGGCGGCGCCAATTTTGACCCTAAAGCAATAATTTGAACAAACTTGGTAGAGGTCCACTAGACAATGCCACATACAAAATATCTAAGCTCTAGGCCTTGAGGTTTTGGACAAGAAGATTTTCTTGTTTTCCTATATAAGCCTATATAAATCATGTGAACCCTGGGGCAGGGCTAATTTTCACCCTGGGGCCATAATTTTAACAAACTTGGTAGAGGTCCGCTTGACAATGCTACATACCATATCTTAGCTCTAGGTCTTGTGGTTTCGGACAAGAAGATTTTTTAAATTTTCCTAAATAGATTAGAGTAAACCCCAGGGCAGGGCCATTTTGACCCCAGGGCAATAATTTGAACAAACTTGTTAAAGGTTCACTAGATAATGCTACATACAAATTATCTAAGCTCTAGGCATTGTAGTTTCTGACAAGAAGATTTTTAAAATTTCCGTATATAAGTCTATGTAAAATCAAGTGACCCCTGGGGCGGGGCCAATTTTGACCCTAGTAAAGTTTCGTTGAAATTGGCCAACTGGTTAAGAAGGAGATGTTGTTTAAAGCAATTGTTGACGCACACACACACGGACAACGGACATCACACGATCACAATATGACATACAAACATGATTACACACAGGAGATTATATCTAAAGTATACTTATACTAGAAATGTGTCCGTACGTAGGACACGGATGCCCCCGCCATTTCACACTGGACACAGAAATTAATGTTATGTGGCAAATATGTGAATACAACATAGAGCAGGTTGCTAGGGAATGCTGCCCATAGAGGGAGGTAAAGATCACCTAAGGGTAAATACACAACTACATGTACTTTCACTATTTCAACATAAAGAATGAACATAAATATTTAAGTGTCCACTGTGACCTTGACCTTTGAGTAAGCGACACAGTTTTTGCGCATTGCATGTCATCTTAATATGATGAACATTTGTGCCAATTTATTTCAAAATCCAATTATGCATGACAAAGTTATGAGCCGGACACGAACATACACTTTCACTATATCAATAATAATATGCACAAACTTTGAACGACCACTGTGACCTTGACCTTTGAGCAAGTGACACTGTTGATGCGCATGACACGTTGTCTTGATATGATGGACATTTGTGCCAGTTTATTTCAAAATCCAATCATGCATGACAGAGTTATAAGCCGGACACGAACATATACATATAATGCTTTAAGTGTTGACTGTGACCTTGACCTTTGAGCAAGCAACACAGTTTTGCTCATGACACGTCATCTTGATATGATGAACATTTGTGCTAATTTATTTCAAAATCCAATCATGCATGACAGAGTTATAAGCCCGACAAGAACATATACATATAATGCTTTAAGTGTCAACTGTGACCTTTGAGCAAGCGACACAGTTGTTGTGCATGACACATCGTGTTATTGTGATCAACATTTATGCCATTTTATTTCAAAATCCAATCATGCATGACAAGAGTTATAAGCCGGACACGAACATATACATATAATGCTTTAAGTGTCAACTGTGACCTTTGAGCAAGCGACACAGTTGTTGTGCATGACACATCGTCTTGTTGTGATGAACATTTGTGCCATTTTATTTCAAAATCAAACTAGAACTATCACTAAAGGTGATGAATACCCCCAGATGCGGCCTTGACACAGTTGTTACATTTTACAGAGGGAAATATAATGCATTTTCATTTTTTAATACCTGCAAATTGTTGCTAAGATATAACCTGACCAGTTTCTAAGTATACATTATATAAAACATAACAAAGGGCCATAACTCATTAAAATTTACTTGGACAAAACCTATTGTGGACATGCACAACTTGGCAAACTACTTATCACTTCTAAGAAGTTTCACTGAATTCCTGCATGTAGATGCTGAGAAATGGTACGGGCAAAATTTACCTAATTGTATAAAACAAAGGGCCATAACTCAGTGAAAATTAATCCAAACAAAACCTGGTAATTGCATGCACAACTTGGCTAACTGTTTATAACTTCTGTGAAGTTTCATTGAATTCCTATGAGTAGTTACTGAGATATTGTATATACACTGTATAAAAAACAACAAAGGGCCATAACTCAGTGAAAATTTAACCAACCAAGACAAGCTTAATGCATTCACAACAAGGCTAACTACTTATCACTTCTGAGAAGTTTTATAGAACTCCTGGCAGTAGTCAATGAGAAATAGTCAGGACAAAATTTGCCTATTGTATATACTGTAGAAAAAAACAAAGGGCTATAACTCAGTGAAAATCAATCCAAATGAAAAATGATTTAAGCATGCACAACTAGGCTAAATACTTATTACTTCTGTGAAGTTTCGTTGAAATCCTGTAAGTAGTTGCTGAGAAATTGTCCGGACAAAATTTGCCTATTGTATATACTGTATGAAAACAACAAAGGGCTATAACTCAGTGAAAATTAATCCGAACGAAAAATGCTTTAAGCAAGCACAGCTAGGCTTACTACTGATCACTTCTGTGAAGTTTCATTGAGATCCTGTGGGTAGTTGCTGAGAAATTGTCCGGACAAAATTTGCCTATTGTATATACTGTATAAAAACAACAAAGGGGTATAACTCAGTGATAATTAATCCGAACAAAAATTGCTTTAAGCATGCACAACTAGGCTTACTAATGATCACTTCTGTGAAGTTTCATTGAGATCCTGTAAGTAATTGCTGAGAAATTGTCCGGACAAAATTTGCCTATTGTATATACTGAATAAAAACAACAAAGGGGCATAACTCAGTGAAAATTAATCCGAACGAAAAATGCTTTAAGCTAGCACAACTAGGCTTACTACTGATCACTTCTGTGAAGTTTCATTGAAATCCTGTCAGTAGTTGCTGAGAAATTCTCCGGACAAATTGTGTCTACAGACGCACGGACCGACCGACCGACCGGCCGACCAACCGACCGACCGTCAAGCGTGAATCCAATATAGCCCCCATATATTTCATATCTGGGGGTATAATCATGCACGATAGTGTTATAAGCCGGACACGAACATATACATATAATGCTTTGAGTGTCCACTGTGACCTTGACCTTTGAGTAAGTGACACAGTTTTTGCGCATGACACATCGTCTTGTTATGATGAACATTTGTGCCATTTTATTTCAAAATCCAATCATGCATGACAGAGTTATAAGTCGGACAGGAACATATACATATAATGCTTTAAGTGTCCAACGGACAGGGTAAACACTATATGCCATCCGCCATTTCATGGCGGGGGCATAAAAAATGTACAGGTGTAGATAGGATATCAACTTGATACTAGAAAATCATTCAGAGATTACACATACATAATGGATATTAAATGCCACATGGTATATACATATAATTTATATATAATTATAAACCTTTTATAAAGCTATGTGAACTGTTCACAATCACTTAAATATAAATGTAAGAGGAAATTCAAGTAAATGTAGTCAGACCAACGTGTCAACTTAATGTCCTTGTGACCAGTACATGTCCTCAGAGGACAAAAGAAATGTTGAAGTCTCACACAAATGAGGCTGGAAAGTCACAAAATAAGGAAGGAAGAACAATCGAACATATGGACAGACTGACGATCTTATTGATGAGGCCATCACAAAATTTGTTGTGTTCCAATCAACCCTATCTTTTGGGACGACCTTCAAGTTCCTGAGAACAAATCCAGAGAACCAACAAACCTTAATTCTTTAGTCAAGTTTTTTTTTCAAGCCTAAATGGACAGTTCATGATGAAATTTCAGTTTCCATTTAAAAAAGCGGGAGACAGAGCCAATATTCGAACCCTAGACCTTTTTGCATAGATGTCTTGCGCCTTACCCCTAAACCATCGATCCACCCATGGCCAACCCTGACAATGAGACTATCATAAGGAGAGTCAAATAACTGTTGTTTTTTCAAGGTTATTATAATTTAGAATTTCATATTAAGTGCTCCTGATGAGTTGATATAACATCAGCACAAATTGTACTGTAATAATTAATG
Organism: Lutraria lutraria; assembly: GCA_964023205.1. Lineage (NCBI taxonomy): Eukaryota > Metazoa > Mollusca > Bivalvia > Venerida > Mactridae > Lutraria > Lutraria lutraria. The sequence goes on along the minus strand of OZ026844.1, from coordinate 24,606,894 downwards.
CACAATGAACTTATCTACAGGGGTGTCAATAGAGCCAAATCAAAAATCCTGAAAATCATATGTGGCCGACTATTTGTGCCACACAAGAGGCCTTCAAACACGTGTGTTGTTTCCATATTTAACTTGGAAATCCTTCAGAGCAGAATAATTTACCATAACTTAGCCATTTCTTGAGATATTTTCATCAAATAACTTTTATTTTGCTCAGAAATCATAGCTGTTTCAGGACAGATAAATCTGTTATATTATCAACCCTATATATAAGACAGCCAAGTGATCACATGGTGGATAATATTTACCTCAATAAAATTAGCGTTAATGTAATCAGATCCATCTTCCCCTGGAATCTCGTCAAGTATTACACGTGTTGAATCAACTGTAAATAAAATTAACATATATGGAATTTTGGACAAAATCAATAACATCCATAATTTATAACAACCATAATTCAATATACAATCAAACTTGTGGTAGAGGCCACCTCCAAATAAAAGCCACCATGTGAATAAATGCCATTCTTGTAAAAACCTTCATCAATTGTTAAGATCAGACTGACCTCTGAATAAATGCCACCTGTCAATAAAGGCCATATTTTGTCTTTCCCAAGGATGGCCTAAGTTCACAGATTTGACTGTATACAAGGGAAAGAGTTCAGTCTAAACATAAGTAAGCTATCATTTTCTTTCAAAACAGACTTTTATAGTACAACAGAAATCAATGACGTTAGAATTTTTTTTCACAATTACGTATATCAATATATATGGTTGACACAGGCAAACCTGGGCACCTGACCACAATAAAAAATATGATGTGATCATGGGTCGTTCACATTACCTGTACCATATACAAAATATACCACTAAATAAAGGTCTGCAGTGCATAAAGGCCACATTTCTATCACTCATTTTGATGCCCTTTTTTCACAGGTTTGACTGCATGCACTAATCACTGTTCACCTGTATGTTCATATTTTATGTCTGTCTCATGTAATATGACTAGTACCAGATAAGGATAACATTCATTTGAATCATAACTTAAAGTCACCAACATATAAATTTACTGCATCACTTTATCTTGTTTATCTGTTGTTTAATTAATAGCCCATTAAACATCTGTGTTCATTTCTGAGCCATCCCAGAGAGAAGGGAGATAAGACACAGGAGAACAGAGTATTTATATCCCTACTCTTATTTCAAATAGCTTTCCCTGGTTCAAAGTACCCTGAGTGAAGCACCAATGCATGCCTCATCCATTTCTTGTCTTTCTAAACAGAGTACAGAGTAGTTTGGATGTGGACACTGTAAGGCATAGATAGATAGATAGATGGATGGGAAGGGATGGGATGGGATTGATGGATTGATTGATGGATGGGATGGGATAGGATAGGTGGATGGATGGATGGATGGGATGGGATAGGTGGATGGATGGATGGGATGGGATGGGATTGATGGATTGATTGATTGATGGGATGGGATGGGATGGGATAGGTGGATGGATGGATGGGATGGGATAGGTGGATGGATGGGATGGGATTGATGGATTGATTGATGGATGGGATGGGATGGGATAGGTGGATGGATGGATGGATGGGATGGGATTGATGGATTGATTGATTGATGGGATGGGATGGGATAGGATAGGATAGGTGGATGGATGGATGGGATGGGATAGGTGGATGGATGGGATGGGATAGGTGGATGGATGGATGGATGGGATAGATGGATTTTTTGGGGGATTTTTTATCGTGACAAACCCCTTTGGGTCAACCGTATCAAAAGCTTTCTGCAAGTCCAATAGAATCATGCCAACATAATTCCCTTTATCTAAATTAAACCTTATATAGTCAGACAGATGTATTAAACAAGTATCTGTTGAATAAGAACATCAAAAATCCGACTGAAAATCGTACAGTAAATTCTGACTACTTAAATTACTTTCCATTTGGTCATATACAATTCTTTCAAATATTTTTTAAAAAATACATAAAACTGATACAGGCCTGTAGTTTCCTACTACAGTTTTAGAACTCTTTTTATACAACGGAACAACACCAGCAGCTTTCAAATCATCTGGAACAACACCTTGTTTTATAGACAAATTAATGACATGTGTAAGTGGACAAGTAATAATAGCTGCTCCGTCTTTGATAAAACGCGACTACCGATCCACCAATATCGGTTAAAAAATGATTTTGTAAAGCATGTACCTGTTTGATCAGCAAGTATGAAATATTCACATAAATGTACTTCTAGTGAAATAGGACACCTTCTTCACTTTGATCATAGAAACGTTAAATTCATATTCTCATTATTAAACAAGAGGGCCATGATGGCCCTATATCGCTCACCAGATAAAAAGACTCTTAGAGAAAATTATCATGAGCCTACGTAAAATTAAGTGACCTGGGGGCGGGGCCAAATTTGCCCCTATGGTAGATGTCCACCAGACAATGCTACATACAAAATATCTAGGCTCTAGGCATTGTGGTTTCAGCCAAGAAGATTTGTAAAATTTTCCTATATAAGCCTTTATGAATCAAGTGACCCCTGGGGCAGGGCCAATTTTGACCCTAGGGCAATTATTTGAACAAACTTGGTAGAGGTCCACTAGACAATGCTACACACCAAATATCTAAGCTCTAGGTATTGTAGTTTCTGACAAGAAGATTTTTAAAATTTCCCTATATAATTCTATGTATAATCAAGTGACCCCTGGGGCGGGGCCAATTTTGAACAATAAATTTGAACAAAATTGGTAGAGGTCCACTAGACAATGCTACACACCAAATATCTAAGCTCTAGGCCCTGTGGTTTTGGACAAGAAGATTTTTAAAGTTTTTCCTATTGGTTGCCATGGCAACCAGAATTTTTAATGAAATTATATTTTTTAAACAACTTTGGTAGAACTTCATGCAAGGAACATCCATGTAAAGTTTCGTTGAAATTGGCCAACTGGTTAAGAAGGAGATGTTGTTTAAAGCAATTGTTGACGCACGCACGCACACACGATGGACGACGGACGTCACGCAATCACAATAGCTCACCATGAGCACTTTGTTCTCTGGTGAGCTAAAAATTAAAGTTAACTCAGTTTGCTGATATAAAAATATATGCAACAAATATACCTCACTTTTGTGGAGAAATTATCCTGGCGTTTGTAATTAAATGAGTTCTGGTGATATATATCAACTTACAACACATGTGATCAAATTTTTATTTATTTAAAGCAATTTTTCAGGTAAAGTTAATCCACAGTATTCATTTGGGTTTATCGCTGTTTTTCAACAAGATTTCAGTTATATTTGATGGCTGATTCACCAAACAAGTTTCCCTGGACAGTGTTCTAACCAGCACTAACTTACCTGTCAACAAGGAACCAGCAACTTCTCCACATGTGGATGAAAATCGACATTGTTGTCAATTTTTCATGGACCTGCTGCGTCTGTGAATCAAACCAGGATCGCCTGATTAATACAAATACCGAGTACTAACCACTGGACCACGGCTGTGGCACATAATCCACAGTTATAAGGCAGGGAACTTTTTCAGCATTTTTTTCTCCTTTAGGAAAAAGGTGGCAGGGTCCTTAGAAAAGGGAAAAGTAGCACCTTGAGGGACAAGAGGAACAATAATGCGACAAAGCAGATTTCCTCCTCAAGATCAATTACCAATAGGTTATAACCTTGATAGCTACAAACAGCTTTTCTATCAGTCAATTCAATGATTGTTTTTTACCAAAAATGTTATCAAGAAAAATGAAATTCTACTGAAGGGGATTTTTTTATGAATTTAGGGTAAAAAACATACTTTTCAGACAGGAAAAAAAAAGGTCGAATTAACCCTAAATTAGAAACATAAGTCACTGTATTTTAATACTGGCTAAGTTTCATCAGAGTGTAATTTGTTTGTTCTCGATTTTAGTGTCTAAGATCTACCATCAGAAATAAAATGTCAACAGTAATTAAATCTGTTAGGAGAATGTCTGTAGGATTAATATGTTTGACATAACTTCAAATGCTGCAGTTTGAGATTTTAGTGCATTGAAGTGTTACATGTAACAGTGTCCATAAACATTAATTTGAAATTGTAATAAAACTTATTCAAATAAGTCTGTTTTTATTGCATATCATTTTGTGTACATCTTCCAAGTTTAGGGGTAACAATGCATTTAACATGCACAGAATTTTAATTGCAAAATTTTACATTTTACATGTTATGTATGTAACTCGTTGTCATTTTTGTACTTTTATTGATATGCACATATGTTGAAATCGATCACTTTGCCAATCAAGTGACTGCATAATACAAATAGCAAGGAAGAAAAGAACACTGGTACTGAAAATATAATACATACATTGTACATACAAACTACATTTAAAGGGGCATGCCCAGGAACTGCTGTGTCTTTTTTTTCGTACACCAAAAATGCGTTTGTCACTTGTAAAACCAATTATTACCGAAAAGTCAAAGAATGACCATATAACGCGCGCGTCGTTATTTGTATGTCGGTTTATACTAGAACTATCACTAAAGGTGATGAATACCCCCAGATGCGGCCTTGACACAGTTATTGTTACATTTTACAGAGGGAAATATAATGCATTTTCATTTTTTTAATACCTGCAAATTGTTGCTTAGATATATCCTGACCAGTTTCTAAATATACATTATATAAAAAATAACAAAGGGCCATAACTCATTAAAATTTACTTGGACAAAACCTATTGTGGACATGCACAACTTGGCAAACTACTTATCACTTCTAAGAAGTTTCAATGAATTCCTGCATGTAGTTGCTGAGAAATGGTACGGACAAAATTTACCTAATTGTATAAAACAAAGGGCCATAACTCAGTGAAAATTAATCCAAACAAAACCTGGTTATTGCATGCACAACTAGGCTTACTTTTTATAACTTCTGTGAAGTTTCATTGAATTCCTATGAGTAGTTACTGAGATATTGTATACACTGTATAAAAAACAACAAAGGGCCATAACTCAGTGAAAATATAACCAACCAAGACAAGCTTAATGCATGCACAACTAGGCTAACTACTCATCACTTCTGAGAAGTTTTATTGAATTCCTGGCAGTAGTCAATGAGAAATAGTCAGGACAAAATTTGCCTATTGTATATATTGTAGAAAAAAAACAAAGGGCTATAACTCAGTGAAAATCAATCCAAATGAAAAATGATTTAAGCATGCACAACTAGGCTAACTACTTATTACTTCTGTGAAGTTTCGTTGAAATCCTGAGAGTAGTTGCTGAGAAATTGTCCGGACAAAATTTGCCTATTGTATATACTGTATAAAAACAACAAAGGGGTATAACTCAGTGATAATTAATCCGAACGAAAATTGCTTTAAGCATGCACAACTAGGCTTACTACTGATCACTTCTGTGAAGTTTCATTGAGATCCTGTGAGTAATTGCTGAGAAATTCTCCGGACAAAATTTGCCTATTGTATATACTAAATAAAAACAACAAAGGGGTATAACTCAGTGAAAATTAATCCGAACGAAAAATGATATAAGCATGCACAACTAGGCTTACTACTGATCACTTCTGTGAAGTTTCATTGAGATCCTGTGAGTAGTTGCTGAGAAATTGTCCGGACAAAATTTGCCTATTGTATATACTGTATAAAAACAACAAAGGGGTATAACTCAGTGATAATTAATCCGAACGAAAATTGCTTTAAGCATGCACAACTAGGCTTACTACTGATCACTTCTGTGAAGTTTCATTCAGATCCTGTGAGTAATTGCTGAGAAATTCTCCGGACAAAATTTGCCTATTGTATATACTAAATAAAAACAACAAAGGGGTATAACTCAGTGAAAATTAATCCGAACGAAAAATGCTTTAAGCTAGCACAACTAGGCTTACTACTGATCACTGAAGTTTTATTGAAATCCTGTAAGTAGTTGCTGAGAACTTCTCCGGACAAATTGTGTCTACAGACGCACGGACCGACCGACCGACCGGCCGGCCGACCGACCGACCGACCGTCAAGCGTGAATCCAATATAGCCCCCATATATTTCATATCTGGGGGTATAATAAAAGGCTGTCAGCCTTTTATTGACGACAACGATATTTCCGATACGTCGGAGAGTTTAACGGAGCATGTGCGCTGCCTTTCAAGTTAACATAACATGAGCAATACTTACCATTTCAGTTTGTTGACTTTTTTCCGTGAAGTTTTGGGTTTTGACAGATACCGAAAGGGTCGAGTTGTGAAAATGACAAATAATTTCTGTGGCCGAAATCGGCATGTTTGGTAAATCTTGAAATGTGTATTTTGAGTAAACTAGCGGGATATTTTGTAAAAATTCTACAGGCCTTTCATTAATTGATTTAGGCATTAAAATGATACCAATTTGATTGCTATTCGAGACGCTTTAGTTCCTGGGCATGCCCCTTTCAAAATAAACATAGAAAATAGTCACATGGCCAGTTGAAATAATTACTTGGGGAGTCTATACAAAAGTATTGGTAAGTTGTTAAAACATTAGTGTAAACATGTTATATTCACTATTTGAAGGATATAGACCAGCTACCACTGATTAATCAAGAAAACAACACCGTTAAAAACGGTTTATGAAAGTACATTCAAACTCAAAATGTAACGAACAGTTGGTGAACCAAATTAGTTTTTAAACAATACGAAGTAACACTGAACGTTGTACGAATCCATTTTTTGGTTGACATAATCGCGTTTACTGAAACGACCAAACAAACATTCGACATGTGACATAAATTTCGACAGGACGCCATTTTTTCATTCGTTAAAATGTAAACAAAACAAATATTTGTGCGATTAGACATTTAAAGCTGTGACAACACATGCTAAGTAATGCATAATGTACCTAAGACATATGGGATTCTCCATTAAGATGGTAAGTCTAAAACACTTCTTTGATTTCTGGTTCTTTCTATTTGAATTATGGTTAATTGTAGAATGTTTACGATCATTTTCATTTTCCCACGACTTCTGACCGATTCACTGAAAATAATTCGTCCGCGAAACGAACGGTAACTCGAATTATACTAAACAGGTGGTGGCACGTGTTTTTTTTTTTATTAAATGACAAGGATTATTGAAAGAATATCGTTTATTTACCAACATTAGAAAATATACTTATATCCGTGTAAAGATTAGAAGTTTTATTCGCTTAGGGGAAAAAATAGTTAAATAATGGACTATGTTTCCGATCGAAGACTTTTCCGTTTTGAGTTGTGAAGCAATTCCGCCATAAATTTCGAAAAGTAAACAAAACAAATAAGGAGACCAAAATTGCGATAATGAGTAATCAGTACGCAGATCAAAGTAAGTATTAATGCCAAAACATTATGCTTTCATTTATTTATTTTTGTCGTAGGCACATGCCATGTCTTCAACTTTATTAAGGTAAGTGCATGAAATATGTGGTTTTACTATCCCGTGCGATATCAGTAAATAGTATGGTGTCTGTGAAGGGATACTGTAGGAATAATAATATGCGTAAAGTTCAGTATTAGTTGCTATCATAATGTATAAAGTGTCTTGTTATCTCTGGTAACCTTTTTTATTTTTTTATATGTTTAACCAGGTTTTCCAAGGCAAAGGCTATTTTATTGGCGAATGTCGGCGCACGGACAGGCGGGCGGGTTGCAGGGCGAGCTTCCACAATTTCTTCTGGACGCAACTTCTCCTACAATTCTGAAGGGATTTCAACCAAACTTTTACACATAACAATTTTGTAGTACCCCTATGCATTTTAGGGATTTTGTGATATGATCCCTTTTGGCCGATCTATGACCTTGTGTTTTATTGTGTGCATAACCTACGTGATATATACTGTATATATGGGGAAATGCTCTACTGGACGCAACTCCTTCAATTCTGAAGGGACTTCGACCAAATTTTCACAGAACTACTATGATCAAGTATCAAATCGTTTTTAAATTTCTTTTTTCTAGTAAACGATTACATGGCCATTTTGCCCCCTCTTGTTTATAGTTATTTTATTGATCCTTAATATATAAATTGATTAATAAATACTATGAACGAATATTGAATTTGTGATTATTGTAACTGACATGTATTTTGATAAGTCACAGAACTGGCTCAATAAGCTTAACATGAAAATTATCAGAAAATATGATACACTTTAAATGGCAAGGGGAAATTCTAACTATTGACTGTTTTGTTCCATGGCACTTTTGACCACCGTACCTTTTAATCTGTACTTCTTTATGAGCAAAACAGATCATGTTTTTACCTGGTAGTGTGTGTAATAAAATGAAGTTAGCAGTGTTAATTCTCATTATTTCAAATAAATTTCACTCGTACAACATTGATAAATGTTTTGACATTGTGTAGTGCATAATACTTTTTTGAAATATGAATTAATATTTGTGTTTGAATGTACGCGAGAATTTGTTCTTATATCCACATTAGCTTTGCCATTTTATCTTTTTTTTCTCCATTCTTGTCAACATTCCTTTCAGTGCAAATATGACTTGAAATTACATTGATTTCTTTTACTTAAATACAAGCCTATTCTTAATTTTTAATTCTTACCATACCCCACCCGCTTTAGATAATTGTCAGAAATTGTGTCCCCTTAAGTTCAGCATAGTGGTCCAATGTAATACATTACATTGTACCAGTGTTCTTTTCTTCCTTGCTGTTTGTATTATGCAGTCACTTGATTAGCAAAGTGATTGATTTCAACATATGTGCATATCAATAGAAGTACAAAAATGACAATGAGTTACAATGAAAGAACAGAAAACCCTCATATTATCCAAAATATGACCTGGCTACATGTACATTTATTTTAAAAATGTTAAAAATAAAGAAGCCAAACTACTGAGCACCACCTGCAGGACCGTAGGCACCATGGAGACTAGGGGATTGGTGCTACCCCTGTTGTCTAACAAAATCTAAAATTAGGCCCCCAATCAGAAATTGCTTCCTATATCCATTGCTTACACTACAAATTTCCATGTATTTAAGTTGAATTTTTAGTTTAGAAAGTATATTTATGACCCTGGACTATTTCATTAGGACAAGGAAGTTAATATTATCTTGTCGTTAAAACATGATAAGTAACTTATTAGTTTCAAATAGATAGATACATCAAAAGATAAAGGGACAATGATGTATAATTGATGACAGTTTTACTTTATGTCCTTTAATGTTTTGTACCCATAAGGCCATCCTTGAAAAAGTGTCTGTTTGCCCTTTGCAGTTACCCTACCAGAATATCTTCAGTGGGTAAGGTAAGGTAAGGTAGGAAATATATATATATATTTATAATAAACCCAAAATACTAAATGTTAGAATGCTATCTTTTATTTAAGGATGGCCTGATGTATAAATTAGTATATCATAAGAGAGCGGACATATTTTGGCAACCTTAAAAAATTCATAGGTTTCCATAAAAGATGATTTACCATGAGATTTTTCAAAATACTTTTTTTATAATATTACCATTTTTGAGTAGTATTTTAGCAGATTAGTAAAATAAGTACAGTTTTATGGATATAAAACCTAAAATTTTGTTAAGATCTTCATCAGTATAGAATCATCTGATTGGTTGATAATTAACAGCGACACAACTAGGACTGTGTCGAGTATCCGAATACTCGGGTTATCACGGATCAAATTGAAAAATCGAGTACGAATAATCGTCATTACTGAGATTGGTGGTTCGCGATCTTCTTTATTTTTAACATAAAGTGTATTCTTTGTTCTTAAAATTTCATTTTCTCTGAATATATATTGTCTTATCATCGACGAAGTGGTCCAATCGCATCTTTAAATAATGGGTCACAGGCTTAAACCAGAAATTGATGCTGGTAAATCCATTAACTGGAAGGGAGTACGTATAAATTCAAGCCATAGAACAATTGATATTGATTGACGGACCGACAGAGTGACTCCAATATACCCCCTCTCAAACTTCGTTTGCGGGGTATAATAATGAACAAGAGGGCCAACATGGCCCTTGATCGCTCACCTGAGAACAAAGTCACTAAACTTAATGACCAGGTAATATACTTTCCATCTCGTATAACCCATTTTTACGTAGATTTTGAGATCAAAACCAACAATGAAGGTATAATACTGTTAAACAAGCTAAAACGTAGCAAATTTTCTAATCCAAGGGCCCATTACTCTGGAATTTGTGGTCCGATTCCACCCATAACTGAACTTGTCCAAGACTGTAAGGTCATACACATTCATTCTAAATATGATTAGGATCGGTGAATAAAATGAAGGCGCTAGAGTGTAAACAAGCTAAAAGATAGCAAATTTTCTAAGTAAAGGGCCCATAACTCTTGAAGTTCTGGTCCGATTCCGCCCATAATCGAACTTGTCCAAGAACATTTGGTTATACACGTTTACAAAAAATATGATTAGGATTGGTGAATAAATGAACGTACTAGAGTGTAAACAAACTCAAATATAGCAAATTTTCTAAGTAAAGGGCCCATAACTCTTGAAGTTCTGGTCCGATTCTGCCCATAATCGAACTTGTCCAAGATCTTTTGGTCATACACATTTACTAAAAATATGATTAGGATTGGTGAATAGATGAAGGTGCTAGAGTGTAAACAAACTCAAATATAGAAAATTTTCAAAGTCAAGGGCCCATAACTCTTGAAGTTCTGGTCCGATTCTGCCCATAATCGAACTTGAACAAGATCTTTTGGTTAAACACATTTACTGAAAATATGATTAGAATTGGTGAATAAATGAAGGCGCTAGAGTGTAAACAAGCTAAACTATGACAGCAGCCATATTGTTAAATACATACATCGATCCTGATGCAATAGGAAATATATAATGAAGTACTTGAATAAATCAATAATATGTACTTGTACATTACATAAATATGTTTGAATAAGGTGTAGGGTATAATAAATATTTCAACCATGAAAAAAAATTCATCTTAATTTATATCAAACACCAAGTTCTACAGAAAAAATCAATTAATTATAAAACATATCTCAATGTTGAAATCAGGGACAAAAATATACTTCTACAGTAAGGCCACACCAATTCGATAACTTGTTCATCGGATTTGCCGCTCGCTTTTTATCAAAATTAGAAAAATAATATTATTTTTTGTTTTTTGCTTCCGACCGCTTGCTCGTGCCGACATCTTTAAAAAAAATCCGGAACGGTACGGTGTCCCGGATTTTATCACTACAAAATTGTATTCTGCGGTGTTGCTCCATTATATATGTGGCTCTCTTTACGATACCGAGATAGTATAATATCGTAGCTGATTTTTTAAATGAATTTATTCGGTAATTCCGAATGTCTAAACCTAAGAAGAATGTTAACTGCACGCGATATCATAGACAATCAGAAACACGTCGATTATCGTAGATAAGACCATAGAAAATATAATGTAGCGAGGAATAGGAATACGGGTGGTGTTAGTTCCCAAGATGGTAGCGCTCGTCGCCTAGTCGAACTGTTTGTGACGGCGAGACTCTTTCGATTTTGCCCAGCCTTCAAAAACTGAATATTTAATTTGTTGTGTGTGGAAAAATCACACATTAAAACCCGTTTGGAAAACGAAACTGATGCAATGGTGAATAACTGCCGGTGTCATGGTAAAAATCACCTATTCTCGAAAATTCGCTTTTCAAATAATCTGAGTTTACATGACACGTCAACGAAACGTTGACAAGTTAAACTTAAACAAACTTTCGTTAGCCCACGGTACCCATTGTAAAGAACGATTTAGAATAGCACTGTTCAGACGGTAGTTGTACACGGAGTGGCTAAAGTTCGTTGACATCGGTTATCAGTAGTCAAATCACGGAATTATCTGTTATTACTTCCGTGGTCAAATTAATATGCAAATTAAAATTTTAAGTTCAATATTAAAAATTTGACTTTTGACACAGAATTTCATGGCACATTCACACAGATTATAGTTATTTCTATCGATTTAAGTATACCAGTATACTGAAGATATCTTAGAATATTTGGTGTGGGTCTATCCTTCACTCATGGTTCTAGTTTATATAGGAATTAAGGGTAAATTCTTTAAAAACATGTCTCCAAAATTAAACAGCTATATCTTGTGTCCAAGTTGTGTAACAGTGTCATTCCAGTGATAGATCCAGTATACAATATTATGTCGTTTTATTTTAGTAATTGTAACAAGAATATGGTATACATGGTATTGTTCTGTAAGTTTAATCTATTTTGTGTGTGTTTCTTTATGGGTGATTTATCAATTTTCTTAAAAGTGTTTTCACTGGTAAACTAAGGGTTATTGAAACTAATAAAAATACAGATTCTATATTTGCTTGATCACATGCTTGTTTGAAATAGAAAAGCTTTTTAGATTTTTTTTCGCTTGTTTTGAAAGAAGGAAAATAAAAAAAAATATTAAAATTATTTTTTCGCTTGCTCACTCACTCGCTCGCTCGGTCAAATTGGAAAAGTAAAAAATAATATTAATAAAAATATTTCGCTCGCTCGCTTGCTCTTTTCAGAAAAAAAATCCGATGAACAAGTTATTAAATTGGTGTGGCCTAATTTGTTGAAATGTTACTTAAAATTTCTCATAAAGAAGGATAATTTAATGTTTGTAGACAAATCTCAGTGAATTTGTTTTTTACTGATTTTGGACCAAAAATCAGACCCATTCCTCTGTTAGAAAAGTATATATTTCCCCCTATATTAAAAAGTCCCCTTCAGTGGAATTTTATTTTTCTTGAAAATACTTTTGATAAAAAAGAGCATTTAATTAACCTGCAATTTCTCCATTTTAAGGCCCTGCCACTTTTCCCTGAAGGTGAAATAAGCCTACTTCATATACTGGAAACTGAACGATAGTTTAGCTTTCCATAATAATTAAGCCATCACTCACTCGACACGCATGAAATTTGATGCAGACCAAAGTATCAAGCCTATGGCGCCAAGTGTTAACGGATGACCTATAACCCAGTGATCGTGGGGGGGGGTTAACTTGTGAAAGTCGGTTGAATATGTATATAAATTTCAGACCATAAACCTATCCTTTGCCTTTTACTATGTTTTCCTACATCTGCCATACAATGGTTAAACTAATTCCCATTCAATGTTGCAATGCAAGTCTATGTAACTCATGGGTAACCGTGAGTACTTTTAGTACTTTGACTATAAATATATCCATGTAAATCCATCACACATTGTGTAGATCTACTTAGAAGACAACACTTTCCTGGTGTTAAGGAACAAAAATCCAGAACAATAGAAAGTGAAAACATTCATATTTGAGATGAAAGAACAATAAACAAGAGGGCCAAGATGGCCCTTTATAGCTCACCTGAGAACAAAGTCAAAATAATTAATGAACAGATAATATAGTTTCCAACTCGTATTAGCCATTTTTATGTAGAATTTGAGATCAAAACCAACAATGAAGGTATAATACTGTTAAACAAGCTAAAACATAGCAAATTTTCTAATCCAAGGGCCCATAACTCTTGAAGTTCTGGTCCGATTCCACCCATAACCGAACATGTCCAATACCGTAAGGTCATAAACATTCATTGTAAATATGATTAGGATCGGTGAATAAATGAAGGCGCTAGTGTGTAAACAAGCTAAAATATAGCAAATTTTCTAAGTAAAGGGCCCATAACTCTTAAAGATGTTGTCCGATTCCACCCATAATCGAACTTGTCCAAGATCTTTTGGTTATACTCATTTACTGAAAATATTATTAGGATCGGTGAATAAAATGAAGGCGCTAGAGTGTAAACAAGCTAAAATATAGCAAATTTTCTAAGTCAAGGGCTCATAACTCTTAAAGTTCTGGTCCGATTCCGCCCATAATCGATCTTGTCCAAGATCTTTTGGTTATACACATTTACTGAAAATATGAATAAATGAATGCGCTAGAGTGTAAACAAACTCAAATGTAGCAAATTTTCTAAGTCAAGGGCCCATAACTCTTGAAGTTTTGGTCCGATTCTGCCCATAATCGAACTTGTCCAAGATATTTTGGTTATACATATTTATTGAAAATATGATTAGGATTGGTGAATAAATGAAGGCGCTAGAGTGTAAACAAGCTAAATATAGCAAATTTTGTAATTCAAGGGCCCATAATTCTAGAAGTTATTGTCCGATTTTACCCATAATCGAACTTAGCTGAGACATTGTGGCCATATACATTGTGAGCAAGTTTAATCATGATTCATTAAGAGCTGCAGATGCTAGAGTGTAAACAAACTAATTGTGGACGGACGACGTACGACGTACGCCGGACATTCAACGATCCTAAAAGCTCACCTGATGAATCAGTTGAGCTAAAAACTGATAAGTAACAACAATGCCCTCTAAGGGTGGCCTTGACCTTTGACCTACTGACCTGAATGTGCACAGGTCCTGTAGAGGTTGTCATGAGGAATCAACACTAGAAGCCCAAGGGCAACATGTCGAGCCCCTGTTTAGCCAGCTTGTGATCTTGACCTTTGAACTACAAGTATGGGTGATATTCATGACACATCATTTCATTGAAGTAAACTTTTATACCAATTTATTTAAAAATCCTTGAATGCAAACAGAAGTTACAGCCCAGACAAGGAAAATATATATTTGACCGAATTTGTAATCTTGACCTTTGACCTATAAAAATCTGGGTGTTGCCCAAGACACATGGTCGCATTGTATTATGGCAAGTCATTTTTAAACAATTCAATGCATAAGGGAGACACAGCCCTGACAAGGTGTATAATGATTATTTTTTATGTTTGACCTCTAAGTGTGACCTTGACCTTTGAGCTAGAGACCTTGATCTTACGCACTGCACACCGCCTCATGGTGTTTTACAATTATGCCAAGTTATCTTAAAAAGTTTCTATGCATAAGGGAGATACAGCCCGGACAAGGTGTATAATGCTCATTTTTGACATTTGACCTCTAAGTGTGACCTTGACCTTTCAGCTAGAGACCTGGATCTTGCGCACTGCACACCATCTCATGGTGTTTAACAATTATGCCAAGTTATCTTAAAAAGTTTCTATGCATAAGGGAGATACAGCCCGGACAAGGTCTATAATGCTCGTTTTTGACGTTTGACCTCTAAGTGTGACCTTGACCTTTGAGCTAGAGACCTGGATTTTGCGCACTGCACACCGTCCTATGGTGTTTAACAATTATGCCAAGTTATCTTAAAAAGTTTCTATGCATAAGGGGGATACAGCCCGGACAAGGTGTATAATGCTCATTTTTTATGTTTGACCTCTGAGTGTGACCTTGACCTTTCAGCTAGAGACCTGGATCTTGCGCACTGCACACCGTCTCATGGTGTTTAACAATTATGCCAAGTTATTTAAAAAAGTGTCAATGCATAAGGGAGATACAGCCCAGACAAGGATCCGGACGGACACACTAACTAACTCACTCACTCACTAACTAACTCACTAACTAACTAACTAACTAACTAACGTACAGACACGCAACTGCCATTGTGGCGACTATGTCGAGCTCCCCGCAGGCGGGCTCGACAATAATTATGAAGTTTGATGATTGCAGTTGGAAGCATTTTGATTTTATAAGCAAGATTAAAATTTGGTACAAACAAACAGACTGACAGGCCAAAAACAACATGCCCCCCCCCCCCCCCCCCCCGATCTATGGATATGTGGGTATTAAAAACAGGTCATTTAATTATAATTGGACATTATATTAGAAGCATTGGGAAAACCATGTTGGTATTCATCTGAATATTTAGGGGATTATTCATTTAATCCAGGATGGAGATGATACTCAAAACATTGATACATTAAACCAGTTCAGGGCATATTTATAAGCAAAATGATAGCCTTTAGAAATGAGTCCTAAACGCTAAAAATAGAAAATCAATAAAGTTACAGCACCGATGGTATTTGCTTACTGACTGTGTGTGACTGACTGTGTGTGAATGAGTGTTTGGACTGCATGCAGTACCGCTCTGTCAGCGAGTCTGTGTAACGACAAAGACCGAAAAAACGTAGTTCTAATTATTGCCTAAAGCTAGAGAGCAGTGCAGTGTTGAAATTCATAGTTTGTGCAATCGCTATATGAGAAGAATTTACAAGTAAATTCATCTCATAAAAACTTGAGATTGGTCTCCGAGCTCAAATCTCATATCTTGTCTGTTAACTTAATGATCCTAAATTAATTATGATCAGACAATAATGATATTATTGATACATTAATTAGTCTGACAACATAATTAATCTGAACATGCATCTTAACATTAATCAGCTTTATCTTTTCAACCGTAATACTTTAAGGATGAAATGGAGATTTGAGCTTGAAGATTGTACTCAAGTTTGGAGATTTGAGCTTGAAGATTGTACTCAAGTTTGGAGATTTGAGCTTGAAGATTGTACTCAAGTTTGGAGATTTGAGCTTGAAGATTGTACTCAAATTTGGAGATTTGAGTTTAGTGATTGTACTCAAGTTTGGAGATTTGAGCTTGAAGACTGTACTCAAGTTTGGAGATTTGCACTTGAAGATTGTACTCAAGTTTGGAGATTTGAGCTTGAAGACTGTACTCAAGTTTGGAGATTTGCACTTGAAGATTGTACTCAAGTTTGGAGATTTGCACTTGAAGATTGTACTCAATTTTGGAGATTTGAGCTTGAAGATTGTACTCAAGTATGGAGATTTGAGTTTGAAGATTGTACTCAAGTTTGGAGATTTGAGCTTGAAGACTGTACTCAAGTTTGATAACCTTGGGGCCTCAAGTTTTTTCACTTCAAAAAAATTGAATTTGTTAAATCATAACTACAACTATGTTTAAATTAATTTAAGATTTTACTAATCGGTTAATCATTCGTTCATATGAACGATTAATCGATTAACCGTTTGAAGTGCTTATAAATATGAATTGTCACCAGTTTCCGCGACACCAACGTATTACATGAAATGCGATAATGTATATATTCATCAATATATTTACCATTGAAAAGTAATGTTTGTATGTTCTTATCATTTTCCGTTTAGATATATTAATGATCAGTTACACATAATATTATGGCAACTAATAGTAATTTTGTTTACAACAAGAATCATGGCCCTATAAATGCTCACCAGGAGAAAAGGTCATTTGGAGATTAACATTGTTGAAGTTTTCTATACGAGTCCAAGTAAGATCAAGTGACCCATCTGGGCCGTTTTTTATCCCATGGCCATTATATGAACAGATTTAAAAGAGGTCCATTAGACAAAGCTAGATACCAAATATCTTAGCTCTAGGCCTTGTGGTTTTGGAGAAGATTTTTAAAATTTTCCTATATAAAATAGAATAAACCCCAGGGCAGGGCTAATTTTGACCCCGGAGCCATAATTTGAACAAACTTGGTAGAGGTCCACTAGACAATGCCACATACAAAATATCTAAGCTCTAGGCCTTGCAGTTTCGGAGAAGATTTTTTAATTTTTCCTATATAAGTCTATATAAATCAAGTGACCCCTGGGGCGGGGCCAATTTTGACCCTAGAGTAATAATTTGAACAAACTTGGTAGAGGTCCACTAGACAATGCTACATACCAAATATCTTAGCTCTAGGCCTTGTGATTTCGGAGGATAAGATTTTTTTGAATTTTCCTATATAAAATAGAATAAACCCCAGGGCAGGGCTAATTTTGACCCCGGGGCCATAATTTCAACAAACTTGGTAGAGGTGCACTAGACAATGCTGCATACAAAATATCTAAGCTCTAGGCCTTGCGGTTTCGGAGAAGAAGATTTTTTAAATTTTCCTATATAAGTCTATATAAATCAAGTGGACCCGGGGCGGGGCCAATTTTGACCCTAGGGCAATAATTTGAACAAACTTGGTAGAGGTCTACTGGACAATGCTATATGCCAAATATCTTAGCTCTAGGCCTTGTGGTTTCGGAGTAGAAGATTTTTCAAATTTTCCTATATAAAATAGAATAAACCCCAGGGCAGGGCCAATTTATTCCCCGGGGCCATAATTTGAACAAACTTGGTAGAGGTCCACTAGACAATGCCACATACAAAATATCTAAGCTCTAGGCCTTGCGGTTTCGGAGAAGAAGATTTTTTTAATTTTCCTATATAAGTCTATATAAATCAAGTGACCCCCGGGGCAATAATTTAAACAAACTTGGTAGAGGTCCACTAGACTATGCTACACACCAAATATCAAAGCTCTAGGCATTGTAGTTTTTGACAAGAAGATTTTTTAAATTTCCTATATAAGTCTATGTAAAATCAAGTTACCCCCGGGGCGGAGCCAATTTTGACCCCAGGGGAATAATTTGTACAAACTTTGTAGAGTTCCATTAGACAATGCTACATACCAAATATCTCAGCTCTAGGCCCTGTGGTTTCGGACAAGAAGATTTTTTAAGTTTTTTCTATTTGTTGCCATAGCAACCAGAGTTTTTAATAAAATTTAATTTTTTGAACAACTTTGAAAGGGGACCACCCAAGGATCATTCCAGCAAAGTTTGGTTGCAATCGGCATAGCGGTGTAGGAGGAGATGTTGTTTTAAGTAAACATGGACGCCACGTAACGACGCACGATGGACGCAGGGCGATCACAAAAGCTCACCCTGAGCACATTCGTGCTCTGGTGAGCTAAAAAAAGTAGTTTGCGGCATGCTTGTTTCATACTAAATTTGGTCAGGTTATAATTGGATCATTGGGCAGAGCTTACAACAACGATCATTTGATTGGTTGATTGGTGTAATGCTGAATTATAATTTATGTTTAATTGTAATCCCAATCGATGTTTGTAAGCATTTTACACTTTGTGCAATTGTGTATCAAATGTCAACACGTTCTCATAATTTTATCAGCGGCTATGTTTGATGCAAAATTATATCATACCAGTGTCTTAACACAGAGATAATTAATAAAGAACAAGTATCTGTCAATTTATATCAATAAATTAAGATGCGAAAGAAGAAAAAGTGATATTGTTTTACGATTTTATTAGCATGTCTTAGTAATACCGGCAAAACACACAACATATGTGTATGCATAGTATAACATACATGCATTACCGTAAAGGTTACATTTTACGTTTTTTCATCACTATACTGTGTCTAAAATACGTCCAGACAGACTATTTTTCTTACGATAGTTTAACTTATCAAACTTATAGTGTATAATTATTATAACTTGCGAACCAATTATCAAATTGTGAGGAAGCCCCAGACCAAGCATATCCAAAAATCGCACAATCAACAATATAGTGTCAGTGTGTATAATGGTCCCAGATCAGTGTCAATGAATTGTTAATTTGCTCAACTGTCATATTTTTCGCACCTTTGGTCGACTAATTTATTGACAAGATAACTTGCGCGTATTGACAGAAAATTTCGATTTTTCTATAATTTATTATTATATTTTACTTGCTTCTTTCTAATTTTTTTCGGTTAATCAATTAATGATTTAATAACCGGTTAATTGGACAAATGAACGGTTAATCGATTAACCGTTTACATCCCTAGTTTAAATAGATTAAGAGACATTTAAGTTTGAAGCTTGGAGAAAAGTAACAAATTTTGTACATTTTATCAATTGTTGCTGGCTCTCACACTTAACAAATTACTTCCTTATAGATAGAGGAAGGTTATTGACACTTAAATACATAGCTACATTACAGTAAGTTAAGTGTAACAATAAATGATTTATGTCTCCCATACAGACACAGTAGATATACAGATAAATGTACAAGTATGCAATTCAAAACTCATTACTTTTATCAACACCTATTCAGGCTTTCTTATTATGTGTCAGAATAAAACTGATGACTATAAACAATCAACATTTATTAAGAGCAGTACAGTTAAACCAGTGCTAGTGGCCATCTTCCTATAAAGGCTACCCTGTGAATAAAGGTCATTCATTAAAAAACTGTCATTCACTATTTATAACAAACTGACCTCCAAATAAAGACAACATGCTTATAAAGGTCACATTTCGTCTTTCCCAAGGGTGGCCTTTGTTCACAGGTTTAAATATACTGATTTCTTTAACAACACACACTAGACCAGTGGATTGACTAAGTAAATTTGCAGTACTGAGCACTAGGATCTTTAGCCATTTTGTCTTTGGCTTCACAGGTTTAATAGATACAAAGTGAGATAAATATACATGTATTTGATTTATCTTACCCTCACCACAATGTCCAACAGGACCCCCTTTATATTTAGGTTTCAATCCTCCAATAAATTCTACCAATTAACCAGTGTCATATATAAAAATGTTTCCATTAACTTGCATGTGAAACAGTAGGACTGATAGTAAACAAAGAATAGTATGTAAAAAGCTGAATCTGGATCAAACAGAACGTTATTTATTCATTTATCTGTTGTTAACTGCCCATTTGACAGCTATGGGAATTTCAGAGCCACCCAAGAGTACATGTATATAAGATAAAGGAGAACCGAGCATTTATATCCCTATACACGCCCCACCTTTTTTTTGCTGTGATTTTCTAGACACAGTACTCGGCTCTGTAGTTGGGATGGGACACTACAACAAGAGGGCCATGATGGCCCTATAAATGCTCACCAGGAAAAAAGGTCATTTGGAGACGAACATTGTTAAAATATTTCTACACGAGTCCAAGTAAAATCAAGTGACCCTAAGGTCAGGGCCAATTTTTACCCTAGGGCCATAATATGAACAAATTTGGAAGAGGTCTGCTAGACAATACTACATACAAAATATCTTAACTCTAGGCCTTGTGGTTTCGGAAAAGATTTCTTAAATTTTCCTACATAAGCCTATATAAATCAAGCGATCCCTGGGGCGGGGCCAATTTTGACCCTAAAGCAATAATTTGAACAAACTTGGTCGAGGTCCACTAGACAATGCTACATACCAAATATCTTAGCTCTAGGCCTTGTGGTTTAGGAGAAGAAGATTTTTCAAATTTTCCTATATAAAATAGAATAAACCCCAGGGCACGGCCAATTTTGACCCCGGGGCCATAATTTGAACAAACTTGGTAGATGTCCACTACATAATGCCACATACAAAATATCTAAGCTCTAGGCCTTGCGGTTTCGGAGAAGAAGATTTTTCAAATTTTCCTATATAAGTCAATATAAATCAAGTGACCCCCGGGACGGGGCCAATTTTGACCCTAAAGCAATAATTTGAACAAACTTGGTAGAGGTCCACTAGACAATGCTACATACCAAATATCTTAGCTCTAGGCCTTGTGGTTTCGGAGAAGAAGATTTTTCAAATTTTCCTATATAAAATAGAATAAACCCCAGGGCACGGCCAATTCTGACCCCGTGGCCATAATTTGAACAAACTTGGTAGAGGTCCACTAGAAAATGCCACATACAAAATATCTAAGCTCTAGGCCTTGCGGTTTTGGAGAAGAAGACTTTTAAATTTTCCTATATAAGTCTATATAAATCAAGTGACCCCCGGGGCGGGGCCAATTTTGACCCTATGGCAAAAATTTGAACAAACTTGGTAGAGGTCCACTAGACTATGCTACACACCAAATATCAAAGCTCTAGGCATTGTAGTTTTTGACAAGAAGATTTTTTAAATTTCCTATATAAGTCTATGTAAAATCAAGTTACCCCCGGGGCGGAGCCAATTGTGACCCCAGGGGAATAATTTGAACAAACTTTGTAGAGTTCCATTAGACAATGCTACATACCAAATATCTCAGCTCTAGGCCCTGTGGTTTCGGACAAGAAGATTTTTTAAGTTTTTTCTATTTGTTGCCATAGCAACCAGTTTTTAATGAAATTTAATTTTTTGAACAACTTGAAAGGGGACCACCCAAGGATCATTTCAGCAAAGTTTGGTTGCAATCGGAATAGCGGTGTAGGAGGAGATGTTGTTTTAAGTAAATATTGACGCCGCTTCACGACGAACGACGCACGATGGACGCAGGGCGATCACAAAAGCTCACCCTGAGCACATTCGTGCTCTGGTGAGCTAAAAAAGCATCCCTGAGGAATTCGAAAGGCGAAGCCCAGAAACTAACCCATGACCTTTAGTAGTCCAGCATGTCAATCAGAAAGTACCGTCAAAGTATTGTTTCATACCATACACAAGAAACATCATGTAGAAATTAAAACTTACAAGGTAAGATATCTTTATATCTGTTCTTTTTTATATTACATGGTTTTCTACCCTCTTCAGCTGGATAAGTATTCTCTTCTCTCATCTTTAATCCAATGTCACGTATGACCTGAAATTGAAATTCAAACTAACATATTTAGATCCAACAAAATCTTTAAATTCTGTCCAAAGTGAATATATATATTGTTCCTAATATAAACAAGAGGGCCAAGATGGCCCTTTATCGCTCACCTGAGAACAAAGTCAAAATAATTAATGAACAGATATTTGTAGTTTCCAACTCGTATAACCCATTTTTATGTAGATTTTGAGATCAAAACCAACAACGAAGGTATAATACTGTTAAACAAGCTAAAACATAGCAAATTTTCTCATCCAAGGCCCCATAACTCTTGAAGTTCTGGTCCGATTCCACCCATAATTGAACTTGTCCAATACCGTAAGGTCATAAACATTCATTGTAAATATGATTAGGATCGGTGAATAAATGAAGGCGCTAGAGTGTAAACAAGCTAAAATATAGCAAATTTTCAATATCAAGGGCCCATAACTCTTGAAGTTTGCTGCGGTTGCTAGAGTGTAAACAAACTAATTGTGGATGGACGACGGACATTCACCGATCGTAAAAGCTCACCTGATGAATCAGGTGAGCTAAAAAGTAAACAAGAGGGCCATGATGGCCCTATAAATGCTCACCAGGAGAAAAGGTCATTTGGAGATTAACATTGTTGAAGTTTTTTATACGAGTCTAAGTAAGATCAAGTGACCGATCTGGGCCGTTTTTTATCCCATGGCCATTATATGAACATATTTAAAAGAGGTCCATTAGACAAAGCTAGATACCAAATATCTTAGCTCTAGGCCTTGTGGTTTCGGAGAAGATTTTTTAAAATTTTCCTATATAAAATAGAATAAACCCCAGGGCAAGGCTAATTTTGACCCCGAGGCCATAATTTGAACAAACTTGGTAGAGGTCCACTAGACAATGCCACATACAAAATATCTAAGCTCTAGGCCTTGCGGTTTCGGAGAAGAAGATTTTTTAAATTTTCCTATATAAGTCTATATATAAATCAAGTGACCCCCGGGGCGGGGCCAATTTTGACCCTAGGGCAATAATTTGAACAAACTTGGTAGAGGTCCACTAGACAATGCTACATACCAAATATCTTAGCTCTAGGCCTTGTGGTTTCGGAGAAGAAGATTTTTTAAATTTTCCTATATAAGTCTATATAAATCAAGTGACCCCCGGGGCAGGGCCAATTTTGACCCTAGGGCAATAATTTGAACAAACTTGGTAGAGGTCCACTAGACAATGCTACATACCAAATATCTTAGCTCTAGGCCTTGTGGTTTCGGGGAAGAAGATTTTTTAAATTTTCCTATATTAAATAGAATAAACCCCAGGGCAGGGCCAATTTTGACCCTAGGGCAATAATTTGAACAAACTTGGTAGAGGTCCACTAGACAATGCTACATACCAAATATCTGAGCTCTAGGCCTTGTGGTTTCGGAGAAGAAGATTTTTTAAATTTTGCTATATAAAATAGAATAAACCCCAGGGCAGGGCCAATTTTGACCCTAGGGCAATAATTTGATCAAACTTGGTAGAGGTTTACTAGATAATGCTACATACCAAATATCTTAGCTCTACACCATGCTGTTTCGGAGAAGAGGATTTTTTAATTTTCCTATATAAGTCTATATAAATCAAGTGAGCCCCGGGGCGGGACCAATTTTGACCATAGGGCAATAATTTGAACAAACTTGGAAGAGGTCCACTAGAAAATGCTACATACAAAATATTGAAGCTCTAGGCCTTGTAATTTTGGACAAGAAGATTTTTTAAATTTTCCTATATAAGTCTATATAAATCAAGTGACCCCCAGGGCTGGGCCAATTTTGACCCTAGGGCAATAATTTGAACAAACTTGGTAGAGGTCCACTAGACTATGCTACACACCAAATATCAAAGCTCTAGGCATTGTAGTTTTTGACAAGAAGATTTTTTAAATTTCCTATATAAGTCTATGTAAAATCAAGTTACCCCCGGGGCGGAGCCAATTTTGACCCCAGGGGAATAATTTGAACAAACTTTGTAAAGTTCCATTAGACAATGCTACATACGAAATATCTCAGCTCTAGGCCCTGTGGTTTCAGACAAGAAGATTTTTTAAGTTTTTTCTATTTGTTGCCATAGCAACCAGAATTTTTAATAAAATTTAATTTTTTGAAGAACTTTGAAAGGGGACCACCCAAGGATCATTCCAGCAAAGTTTGGTTGCAATCGGCATAGCGGTGTAGGAGGAGATGTTGTTTTAAGTAAACATGGACGCCACGTAATCGTAACGACGCACGATGGACGCAGGGCGATCACAAAAGCTCACCCTGAGCACATTCGTGCTCTGGTGAGCTAAAAAAGTCTCTGTGGATAAAGTCTCTGTGGATAAAGTCTCTGTGGATAAAGTCTCTGGGGATAAAGTCTATGGGGATAAAGTCTATGGGGATAAAGTCTCTGGGGATAAAGTCTCTGGGGATAAAGTCTATGGGGATAAAGTCTCTGTGGATAAAGTCTCTGGGGATAAAGACTGTGGTTGGTTGGGTAACCAGAAACAATTCTTTTTAAAGCCTTTAAAATAATTAATGGACAAAAGAACAATTTTCACATTTTCCAAAACTATTGTGTTTCCTAAATAAGATTGTTTTGGTAAGGTCTGTATTCTGAATGCAGTATTGTGTAACTTATAAGAAGTGGTGATGCGCATGCGCAGTGATCAAGTTGGTCTTTTTTTACAGTCCGAAAAATTGGATTTTTCATCCAATATCTGTGTTGCAAGGTTGGAACAGCCTGCAAGATTGTTTCAGTAGGCCTGTCTCTACGTTCAAAATAAATTCAAAACATTGGTTACCTTCATTCAATATAGTGTACGTATTTGTATTAATTTTTCCTGGCCAGTTACATGTAATTTATAGTTATACCATAATGCATTGCGCCAGACGGTAATTTTGTAAACTTCCGGTTTTGTAAATTTGGAATGTTTTCGTAAAGTCTCTACATACTTTGCAGTCTAATCATCGTTCACTCCATTAAGAAAGGTAAAATCTGTGTTGAACATACAAATGAGAAGACAATATACAGTCTCGGTACATTTGTCCCAAACCAGAGCTAACACACGTTCAGAGATGCAGTGTGAACATCCCTCAATCGTCACTTGGGCAAGAAAGGTATCTTTTCCAGGTGCAAACCTATTCAAACAAGAGGGCCACATTGGCCCTTTATCGCTCACCTGAGAACAAAGGCCAATAATCAATGACCAGGTAATATAGTTTCCATCTCGTAAAACTCATTTTTACGTAGATTTTGAGATCAAAACCAACAATGAAGGTATAATACTGTTAAACAAGCTAAAACATAGCAAATTTTCTAATCCAAGGGTCCATAACTCTTGGAGTTGTGGTCCGATTCCACCCATAACATAACTTGTCCAAAACCATAAGGTCATACACATTTATTGTAAATATGATTAGGATCGGTAAATAAATGAAGGCGCTAGAGTGTGAACAAGCTAAAATATAGCAAATTTGCTAAGTCAAGGGCCCATAACTCCTGAAGATGTGGTCCGATTCCGCCCATAATCGAACTTGTCCAAGATCTTTTGGTTATACTCATTTACTGAAAATATTATTAGGATCGGTGAATAAATGAAGGTGCTAGAGTGTAAACAAGCTAAAATATAGCAAATTTTCAAAGTCAAGGGCCCATAACTCTTTAAGTTCTGGTCCGATTCCACTCATAATCAAACTTGTCCAAGATCTTTTGGTTATACTCATTTACTGAAAATATTATTAGGATTGGTGAATAAATGAAGGCTCTAGAGTGTAAACAACCTAATATGAAGCAAATTTTCAAAGTCAAGGGCCCATAACTCTTGAAAACATTGTGGCCATAAACATTGTGAGCAAGTTTAATCAAGATTCGTTAAGAGCTGTGGATGCTAGAGTGTAAACAAACTAATTGTGGACGGACGACGGACAACGGACATTCAACGATCCTAAAAGCTCACCTGATGAATCAGGTGAGCTAAAAAGAAATTATGCTGTACATATTTCTGGTCATCCTACACGCCCTCATGAAAAGTGTGGTCTGAATTGATCTGAATCAGTCTGAATTTGATCTGAAAATTGTCTGAATACGGTCTGCACAATTGCTGAATGTGTACTGCTACTCTGAAAATACAAATGCTGAATCATGTCTTGGACACAAATTCAGAAAAATTCAGCCCTGTATGTATTTCTGAATCTTGTCTGACAACACTGTTCAGTTAAAATTCAGACTTTAAGATTCAGACTTTTTTGTCTGAATAATGGCTGAGATGCTGAAAATTGGCTTATTATGGAACAATCCAGACATAATTCAGACAGATCAGACTTAATTCAGAAGTACGATTCAGACAATTTTTTTCAGACAAAATTCAGAAAAAGTATTCAGATACTGCTCAGACAATGTTTTCAGACAATATTCAGAAACAGTATTCAGATACTGTTCAGAGAGCTAGATCACTCAGACTTTATTCAGAGAAATATTCAGAAGATTTTCAGACATGTTAAGCCAGCCCCTCCATGAATCATTCTATTATACTTGGAAACCTATATTAGAAGCTTTGCTCACATTATATGATGGGGATTATTCATATAATTATATATATTTAACTGCAACAAAGGCAAGTGCAGCCTCTGTAATGGAAAAAACAGAGGGTCATAATAAATGGTCAAGGGTTTTCAAATTTTAATGTTTCACTGTTTTAAAATAATGAGATATGACTTTTATCCTGGTGACTATATACAGATAAATTCAAATATTTCAATAAAAAGCATGAAAAAATATGATTTATAAAAATTCAAATGCATGTGCATGATACTTCCAGAAGATACATTGTGGTGTTCCATCATACCCCACCCACTTAATTATGTCATAATCATCTCTTAAATATGTATATCTTATTAATTTGTTTGGTTTTCAGTTGTAAATCATGAATTTATACATGAACCTAATTACCAGTACACTTACTAGTTCCTAAGCATCATGTATTCAGCAGTGTTTCTATTTTCATTAAAGCCACACATCATTTGGTTATTTCTTAACTGTCAGCCATTTTGAATTACACCATGTGACCTGTGACGTCATCAAAAGTCTGAATATTTCAGCCTTTTTAAAAAATCAGAATCTGTAACTCTTGAAATTTTAAAACTACATCAATGTAATTTTATTATACATGTGCAATCTTAAATTGATGTAACCATCTTTGGGTCTGAGCATGTATACATACATGTATATAGTATACAGTGATGCATACAGGCTTTTTTCAGTAATTCTTCAGACATTTGCTGAAGCTGAAAAAAGACTGAACCTTGAGTCTGAACCAGTCAGACTTTTTTCAGATATTCTTCAGACATTTGTTGAAGCTGAAAAAAGACTGAACCTTGAGGCTGAACCAGTCAGACTTTTTTCAGATATTCTTCAGACATTTGTTGAAGCTGAAAAAAGTCTGAACCTTGAGTCTGAACCAGTCAGACTTTTTTTCAGTAATTCTTCAGACATTTGTTGAAGCTGAAAAAAGTCTGAACCTTGAGTCTGAACCAGTCAGACTTTTTTCAGATATTCTTCAGACATTTGTTGAAGCTGAAAAAAGTCTGAACCTTGAGTCTGAACCAGTCAGACTTTTTTTCAGTATTTCTTCAGACATATTCCTAGACTGAAACTGGTCTGAACTCTGTCAGCACTGTTCAGCTTTCATTCAGACAGTATTCAGATGCTTGATATTGTTGTTCAGCAATAATTCAGTCATCAATATTTCTGTAAGACTGTATTCAGCATTCATTCAGCATTCATTCAGCTCAATTCAGACAAACTTCAGACATTCTGTTTCATGAGGGCTGGTTTCTTGGGACATAGAGTTTAACCCTGGGCCCAGCAGCTCACACTTCCCATGTGGAGTATGTGAGTAGCAGGTAAGCTGGTCCAATAAAGGTATTGTTTGTGATACATGCTATGTGTGGTACCACATTGACTGTCAGGATATGGATGATCACATGTATAGTTATTACAACTGCTCTCGTAATCAGAGTGTAGCATGGGAATGTTTGAAATGTGGTATGCCAAATTTTTCAACATCATTGTTTGATTCAGAACCATTTGAAACAAGCAACAGTTTCGAATCTCTCTCTGATATTTTCCCAGAAAGTCCTGTCCCCTCCAATATAGGTGAACCCTCTGCATCTTCCTCTCCGATCAACCAACCACAAATGCCTAAAAGTCTGTCCTTAAACATCCTCTTTGAATCCTAATTGTAAACTTTCAATCTGTCAAAAATAAAAAGGCAGAATTGCATTCCATCATTGATTCTGCCAAACCAGATATAATCCTTGGTTGTGAATCATGGCTAACACCAGATATATCCAACCTCAGGACTATGATGTCACTGTAGGGACAGGGATAGAGATGCTCATGGAGGTGTCTTCATAGCATTTAAGAAGGATTTTATCTGTGTTGCAACTACCGAGTTACACACCAACTGTGAAATGGTCTGGTGTAAGCTGGAGATTGTAGGGTGCAAAGCCTTATATCTATGTTCCTTCTATAGCCCCCCCCCCCCCCTGATATCATGAATCCAGTTTACCTTGAGAACTTAATGAATCCCTCCAGCGTAACATGTCATACAAACATTCTACAGTAGTAGTTGGGGGTGATTTTAACTGTGGAGACATTGATTGGAGTAAGATGTATGTTCCCCCGGGAGTCCCGAAGGTCAACACACAGCGTCAGCTTACAAATATAATTCAAGAGCACGGCTTCTCTCAGGTAGTCAATATCCCCACAAGGTTAGACAAAACTTTAGACCTGTTATTTACCAATAATCCCTCACCAGTCAATAACGATTCGTTAAGAGCTGCGGATGCTAGAGTGTAAACAAACTAATTGTGGACGGACGACGGAAGCCGGACATTCAACGATCCTAAAAGCTCACCTGATGAATCAGGTGAGCTAAAAAGCCTTATAAGCCGAAATAGCTATAAAACCTATATAACATATCTATCATCTCCATCTTTTAGAATCTATCAATTCCATAGCTATCAATAAACCCACGTTCATATAATATTGTGAAACTACATGTATTAAATCTAGGACCATTATACCTGGCTTCATTATATATATATATTTATAATGGTCCCAGATTATATATTAGGAAAACACATGTACGATCAATCATCACAACCGCCTAGCTATACCCTTATTATGTCAAAAAATCTTTTACAGTTCTAAAAACGACCATGTCTTCAAAATACAAAATATTTATTCATTTACAGTCATTAATTTACTGTACAAAGAAAATATTGAGCAATAGTTATTAGTTATTTTAAAGTGTTTAAAAGCAGTAAATTTATAGTTAAAAGATGGTTTGTCGACCTAATTGTTCATCACCTTTGGTATAAGATATGTACTGTAGTGTAAAAATTAAGTAGCAAGTTTATCATTGATGTACATTATACCCCGACATAAGATTATGTAATAATCTAAAATTGACAGCAGATCTAAACGAATATAAGCAAACACAAATAATAAAATGAGGGCATGATTAAGTTTAACAATTAAATGATATATTAAACCTATATGTACGAGTTACATTATGCTGAATGTTACGAATTTAAAAACATTCATTTAATTAGTGTATTTTGAAAGTCTACATATAATCTGTCACATTATGTTTTATTTGCCAAGATATCGATACATGTAGATTTCTGTGTTTGTACCCATTTTCAGTTCAATGCATTTAAAATAAATAATAACAATTTTCGTCTGGTTTTGTGTATCAAATCACATGCATGCAAAACATTAATTAGTGGTTTATAACATGTGTAAAAAAACTTAATTATTGACTAGGGCTGTCCCGATACAGATCTCAGCCGATACGATACGTATTGCGTTACGGTATTAGCGATATGCGATATCAACGATACGATATAATAAAATTTTGAAGTAATGAAAAATGTTGTAATATTAGTGTCTTTAGGAACCCTGCACACTTGTTTGGTGCTAGAACCGTTAAAAAGGTGTAAAGCTAAAATTGTCTTGTACTTAAAGTCTTCAATTTGATTCACATAAAATATGTTAGTTGATATTTTGGAAATTAAATAATTATGAGAAATATTAGCAAGTTTTAATCTCTGTCCCATAAATGACCTTTTATCAAGAATAGAACCTGGCCATAATTATAGAATTGTTTAAAGAATCAGTTTTATGATTGTCAAATTTATTAACAATACTTAATAAATAATGAACTTCTGAAACCTTCAACTTGGATGTTATGATGACAAGACATGTGTTCTAAGGCTGCTAGTCCCACCATTATACTTGACACTTCTTACAGACAACTGTGTGGTTCTTTGTTTCATTAATCGGCAACCAAAATGCTGCCATATTTTTATGTAAAATTATATGGTGGCTTAATACAATTTATAAGTCAATATCTACTTGACAAAATCTGAATATTCGAATCGAATTGGTTGTCTTGCTTTACCTGATGCCGCTAATGTCTATAAATAGAGTATACCCAGCAAACACCCGACGTTGTATCAACGTTGAATATGCGTTGTATTTAAGTCGCGACGTCGGCGACCAAAATCCAACGTTGATTCAACGTAAGAATCATGACGTTGGATTATGGTCAGATAATGATTTTGTTGAAATCATAACAAAATTGAATATTGTCATGAAAAAAAAACAAAAAAACATATAAACCTTGTTCTTTCGCATATATTATTATGTTAGGGATGAGTTAAAAATAGTAAAACACTCTGACATGTTTACTCCCCTTAAAATGTTTCATATTACCGATAGGCGTCGCTTCGAGGGTCCAGTTATTTTGAATTTTACGATAATTCTTTTCTACACTATTTGAAAATAATTAAATAAAGAAACGTTTGTCGACAATAATTTAAAAATATTCTTCATAAAACCTACAAAACAAATGGATTAAAATCGTTTAATTTACATGAAAATGGATAGATCTAATTATTCAAAACTACCAGCAACGGTTAATTATATTGAATAGTGTTCAACGGTCCCAAGAAAAGATTTCGGGATAAGATTCAAAAGATCTGTCAAATTCGGATTTTAAGGTAAGTGGAATTTATGATTTAATTTGATGTGTGATTTAAGTAAAAAAAAATTCAGTAAAAAGATGCATATGTAGATGCATGCATATATAATAGGAAATTCAGCAAACTTTTATTTTAAATCGAACAAGTAATCAATCAATTTCATAACTGATTGCACCCAATATCGTGTTAGTCGCTTTTAAGTTCGCTTATAGGTAGTCAAATGTATTTTTATTTAAAAGTGCGATCATCTTTTGTTACATTTTAAAAATCAAGTAAAACAAAACTGGTGAAATTACATTTTAAACTATCTGTTGTGTAAAGTCTAAATTCAAGACTACACAAATATTCACAATCACTGTTCTGGTATCAGTTACATGTACATGTCTTAATGTCCATTATTTCCAACAAAATTGAGCATGAAAAACAGCATGAACTTAATTTGAAACTATTCCAGAGAAGGTTTTATTACTGACAACTGCCAAACTGGCCAGTGCCCGAATTGATTGATGAGTCCTCAGGTCAAATGTTCTTCATGCACATAGGAAATGTGTTAATAAAAATTTGAGAGAGATAATATTATGTTATTCATTTCATGTGGGGATCTTGTATGCTTCAGATTTAATTAAGAAGGATGTTTGGATTTATTATGCCTGACATATATGTACATGTTTTTGAGTTATGATCACTGGTTGATACTACATTGAATTCTTATAAATATAGTTTTATTTTCAATGTTCATGTGTCAAGTTAAAGAATTTTTGAATAAGTAATACATGTTCATTTGCTCTAACTTATAGTTTATTATAATTGTTTACAGATTGATGTCCAAATTTAACATGACTGGGAACGATGTAATTCTACAGGTCAAGCTTGCTTGGCGTTGTTCAAGGTAAATTTATCATTTTTTATTTCTGAATAATCCGTAATTAATTCAGTCATGGTTGTAAAAGTATGTATGAGGACTACAACATAATATCATACAAACACTGATTAAGTAAAAAAGCTGGGCTTTCTCATAGCAAAATGCATGTCTAAATAATACCGTTTGAGATTGCATTTGCCTATATTGAATATTATTAGGTATTATATTAATTAGAATAAATTCTGCATGTTCAGTTTTCTGTGAGCTTGTGTAATTTTCTCTTTGATTTTGTTGCTTGGTATAATCCAGTCTTTAGAAAAATTTAATATGTATTAATCATGGCAGATTGATAACAGAAACACAGAAGATTGTATATTTTTCAAATAGTAAAAATTACTAGCTTGGATAGATGAAATGACTTCCGAAAATGCCCGCTGACTGAATATGCTTGCTCTTTTACTATTTCAGCAAA
The DNA here is from genome assembly GCA_964023205.1 of Lutraria lutraria. Taxonomy (NCBI): domain Eukaryota; kingdom Metazoa; phylum Mollusca; class Bivalvia; order Venerida; family Mactridae; genus Lutraria; species Lutraria lutraria. The sequence goes on along the minus strand of OZ026844.1, from coordinate 24,574,299 downwards.
TACTATGAAGTCTATGTCAAAGGAAACTGAACAGGATGCCAGCCAGGCCTGTTCACTGAAGTAGACTCCAGAATCACAGACAGGAAATCCAGAGGGATTAATTTATTAGTTTCTAACTGTTTTGTACATGTCATTTAAACGAATTCTTTAAGTGTTCATGATCACAGAATAATCATCTACTGTGTGTTTATACAAAATTATGTACGGTATTCGTGTCTACATGTGTATGTAATAATTTGCAAGAATAAATTAGATATATTCCAAATTGTGAACAAAATTTGTTTTTTGTTTGACATTTCAAATGATAAATTTAGACTAGGTTGTATTGTGAGATTAAAAGTGAACTTTCTGATATAGGTTATAGACATATTAATTATTGAGCAATATTATTTTAATAGTGTTCAGTATCCTCATGAAGAACTAATTATACAGGATTAGTAACTGGCGTCATTATGTTCTTTGTTTGAACATCCCTGAGTTTTGTTGATATAATCACCTTAATTACTTACAGGCGTGTAAATATATACACGTTGGATTTTGGTTGTATACAGGTTGGATTGTGGTTGCATACAGGTTGGAGTTTGGTTGTATACAGGTTGGAATGTGTTTGTAAACACGTTGGATTTTGGTTGTATACAGGTTGGATTGTGGTTGTATACACGTTGGATTTTGGTTGAAAACACGTTGGATTTTGGTTGTATACACGACGTTGTATTGACGTCGGGAAATGACGTCTAAAAAACTTTCATTTACAACCTAAATCCAACGGTCATCCAACGTCAGGGTACAAAGTCTGTACAACGTTTTTACAACGTCAAGTGTTTGCTGGGTATATAGAATCCCGGATATTAGTTGCGTAAGCATTGTCGACGATGATATAAGAGTAAATTCGCAAATCTAGTTCAGTTGTTCAACATTCTAAGAGGTATTTAATATAACATAAAAAACCTCGATACGACCAATACGGGACCTTCCGATACGATACGCATATCGTTCAGCACTGTACCGGTACGCAGCCATATCGGGACAGCCCTATTATTGACTCAATACTATCAGGTTGACGAACCAGTATTGACTTTTCCTGTATGTGTTCTGCTTGACGAATTAAGATATAGTCCTCGGAAGTATAATATATTTTTAGCGCATGCGCACTGCCGACAAGAACAACAATCTTCCAAGGGAGACTACCTGGTTATGGGAAATGGCCATAAATAAGAAATTTTGGTCATTCATTAAAAGCCAGAAAAAAAAATCATCCAGAGTTACATCCCTCCGCGATAATGGCATTCTTCATTCAGACACCAAAATATCCTCAACAATCAATTTTAGTCTGTTTTACATGTGAACCAGATGAGCCCTTTTAAGGGTCCAAGCCCCTACCCATATATGAGTGAGATCCACATAGATCATTACGGTGTAGAAAAACTGCTGTCCAGTTTGAATGTCCACAAGGCTGCTGGCCCGGATGATATCAGCTAGTGCATGCATACTCCGAGAATGCAGGAAAGAACTAAGATCTATTCTTTCCACAATTTTTAACAGGTCTCTTCTTGAAGGATGTGTGCCTGATGATTGGTGCCTCGCCAATGTTGCATCAATTTTCAAAAAAGGTGAAAAATAATTATGAATATGACCCTTCTAATTATAGGCCAGGGCTTCAAACAAAGGTGACAGACAGTTGGATGTTATCATGATGGATTTTGCTAAAGCATTCAATAGGGTATCCCATAGACGGCTTACTCGTTAATTAAATTACTATGGGATTAGAGGGTCAACCAACCAATAGATTGAATCTTTCCTTTCATACCAGTCCCAGCGTGTTGTTCTGGATGGTGAGTCTTCAGACCCAGGCAGGGTCCTTTTTGGTGTACCCCAGGGCTCTGTTCTGGGTCCTGTACTCTTCCTGCTGTATATAAATGACCTACCAGATAACATAAAATCCTGTTAGACTCTTCGCTGATGACTGTGTACTTTATAGGAATATATACAGCCAGGCCGATTGCAATATTCTCCAAGATGATATAAACAGGCTTGCACTTTGGGAAGAGACCTGGCGCTTATGAAATTCAATGCCTTCAAATGTCACACTTTAAGGGTTACAAACCATCAACCCAGAGCTCAAATTACTGTCAACTATACCCTACATAATCAAGTACTTGAAAGTGTGACATCAGCAAAATATCTTGGTCTCACTTATACAAACACCATGTCTTGGGGGAATCATATCCAAAACATATAAAACACTTAGCATTTTGAGAAGGAACTTGGGACGTGCCCCTTAGGCGACCAAGAGTCTTGCCTATAACAGTCTAGTCTTCTTCTTTAAAATCCATACTGGTCTGGTCTATATTGATATGAACAAATATATTACCCCTGTTCAAGCCCCCCGAAGTACAATGTACAAGGTTATCATCCTCTCATCCGTATCATTACAAAAGATATTTTTATTTTTCGGACGCCCTCAAGTATTCCTTTTTTCCAAGGATCATTCCCCTCTGGAATGTTACTCCAGCCCATGTAGCATTCTTGGAAACTGTTAAGGAGTTCAAAACTGCAGTGTAAGACTTTAACCCAGTATGCTTCACAAACTTGTGACAGCATACTACATGCTTATAGTAAATAGTTCTGTTTTCTGTGACAACCTTGCAAGATTTTTTAACTAAATGTATTTTTTGCTTTTTTATTTAGTTTATAGCCTTGATCTATGCAAGTTGCCATACCACCACCTGCCGTGATGTTCAGTTTTGAACATGTGCAGTTGTGCGCTTTCCAGTCAACTCGTACCGTAGTTAACACATACCGTATAAGTCAACTCGTACATGAATTTTGTCAACTCGTACAGTAGTCAACTCGTACCGTAGTTACATGTAACACATATCGTAGTTATATATTATGTGCTTAAATTGTATCGGCATAAATTGAAATGAATACATGTATTTTTTAAAACTTATTTTCAACATATTTTGGAACAAAGACTCATGTTAGATTTAATTAATTCAGTAATTTGACTGTAAATAATTATTGGTAACGCAGTTTGGTCAACTCGTACCTTATATATATTCATGTATGTGAATTGTTGTTTTTCAAGACTTTGTTGCAGGTTAAATGCTTTTTCCTCACGATAAATGTGTTTTTAAAAGTGTTTTTCATATGTAATAATTATTATTTGGGTGTTAAAGTTCATACAAGCGTTTATTAAATTTGCATGTGTGTTCCGTGCTTCTTAGATGTATAAAATAGGGTGGACAGGTTGTGTAATGTTCATTCTAGGTTTTCACTGCTTGAATAGTAAACTAAGTAAGACAGAGTTTATATTACTGAACGTTATTATAATGATTATGTATTGCACCTAATTTGTTTTTGCCATATTACAAATGTATACCCGATGTTTCAGACTACGAAACATTTGAACAAAAAATGCAGTCGATCTTGATGTGTCTTGAACTTGATTAAACATGAAGATATTGAACGGAAATTTGAATTTTGAGTTAAGTATGACATGTACAAGCTATGCAAAACTATTGTCCTAAGAACCAAGTTTTAGAGTTTGATGTTTTTTATTTCCATAAGTTGGATAACTTAAGTTAAAGTGGTCGGTAGATAATCTATTTTTGTCTGAGCAAAGCGAATTAGAAACAATGTCGTGCTTTTTTGCTATACCAGTTCTCTTTTCACTTATAAAAACATCTTTAAGTACAGGATTAATTCTATCTTTTATGTCACTTTCAGCTGACCAATTATTTGCAAAAAATTAAATCGAGTAAATCACGGCATATTTTTAGAAATAAATTTTATTAGAACAGAACAAAACTTTATTCTCTCAGGTATGTAACATCATACAGTATGAGGAAAAGAAATGAATTAGATGAATATATTTTTGATGAGGGAGAACAACTCTGTCAAAATAATTTGACTGTTAATTGTAGTATAAATATAAACGAAACTAGTGTATAAGTATAACAACATTAAACGGAACATGTAACTCATTGCGATAGTATAATGTCATTCAAGATAACTTACCCTAGTATGCAATTTAGGAAGGATTTTTTTGTTTGTTTGCTGGACGATAATAAATACAATTAACTGAGTTATAAAATCTAGACATACATATAATACAGAGAAATTGAACAGAATGTGGTAATGAGAGTAAATCACAAAACAATGATGCATATTGAGATGCTAATGGAATCACATGATTTGATTTTTAAAATCTGAATTTTGACATTATTAGTTCGCCTAGGCAGGCGGAACTTGTCTATGAATTTGACTGTAGGAGTGATTTAAAGCAATGAACATTATTTATAATACTAATCATTAAAATACAAATGTAGTAAATAAAACAATGCGATTAATAATTCATCAAAGTTGTTCCTCAGAACGTTCTATTTTGCATTATTAAAAATCAAATTAAAGGAGGGACTTACTTATCATTGGCTAACAATCAAATTATGATAGATTAATTGCCTTCTCATGTGCTCATAATATAATTATCTGAAGTGTGACAAATACCAAATTAAAGAATCTAAGTGATTAGCAAATGCCGTATCATTTAAAATCGTGACTCATTATGCATCTCGATAATTAGCTGCAGTTTGTCCTAGCTTATATATTTCAACAAAATACTGATTTAATTAATCATGATTATAATTCGTTATTCCGACCACTTAACACAATTAACGCTTGAACATGAACATTCTTTATGTTATAGTATCATTAATTTTATTATAAATTGTATTGAAAAGTTTATAGAACTAGAAGCCCAAGGGCAACATGTCGAGCCCCTGTTTAGCCAGCTTGTGATCTTGACCTTTGAACTACAAGTATGGGTGATATTCATGACACATTATTTCATTGAAGTAAACTTTTAAAAGGAAAATATATTTGACCGAATGTGTAATCTTGACCTTTGACCTATAAAAATCTGGGTGTTGCCCAAGACACATGGTCGCATTGTATTATGGCAAGTCATTTTTAAAATAATTCAATGCATAAGGGAGACACAGCCCTGACAAGGTGTATAATGATTATTTTTTATGTTTGACCTCTAAGTGTGACCTTGACCTTTGAGCTAGAGACCTTGATCTTACGCACTGCACACCGCCTCATGGTGTTTCACAATTATGCCAAGTTATCTTAAAAAGTTTCTATGCATAAGGGAGATACAGCCCGGACAAGGTGTATAATGCTCATTTTTGATGTTTGACCTCTAAGTGTGACCTTGACCTAGAGACCTGGATCTTGCGCACTGCACACCGTCTCATGGTGTTTAACAATTATGCCAAGTTATCTTAAAAAGTTTCTATGCATAAGGGAGATACAGCCCGGACAAGGTCTATAATGCTCATTTTTGACGTTTGACCTCTAAGTGTGACCTTGACCTTTGAGCTAGAGACCTGGATTTTGCGCACTGCACATCGTCTCATGGTGTTTAACAATAATGCCAAGTTATCTTAAACAGTTTCTATGAATAAGGGAGATACAGCCCGGACAAGGTCTATAATGCTCATTTTTGACGTTTGACCTCTAAGTGTGACCTTGACCTTTGAGCTAGAGACCTGGATTTTGCGCACTGCACACCGTCACATGGTGTTTAACAATTATGCCAAGTTATTTTAAAAAGTGTCAATGCATAAGGGAGATACAGCCCGGACAAGGATCCGGACGGACTCACTCACTCACTCACTCACTCACTCACTCACTCACTCACTAACGTACAGACACGCAACCGCCATTGTGGCGACTATGTCGAGCTCACCGCAGGCGGGCTCGACAATAAGTGGGTATGCTGACAATTAAAATTATTTAACACTTTAATAAAGATTTCATTAACAAACACAAACAAACTATCTATCTATCTATCTACAGTTTGTTTCTCAGACAACAGCTATATAACTAACAGTTATTTTAAATTTGAACAAAAACATGTATAATCATGTGCACAACTAACGTTAATCACAATTAATGCTATTGAACTCCAAATATATATTCCATATTCGTCATTTCATGTTGTAAAATTTCTGCTCAAATGCATTTTCCTGTCAAATACATGATTTCCGAGGTCATTCTTCATCTATAAAGTAATCCTATAACAAATACCAAAACAAGAGGGCCAAGATGGCCCTATATCGCTCACATGACAATCACTGTTCACTCATTAAAACATTGTTTTGAACCGGTGACCTAGTTTTTGACCCCAGACGACCTATGTTCGAATTTGTCTTACATATCATTAAGACAAACAGTCTGACTAGGTTTGGTGAAACGATCAAAATTTGACATCTACAGTGTTAATAAGGTTTTCCTAAGATTTGACCTTGTGACCTGGTTTTTGACCCTAGGTGACCCATATTTGAACTTGTCCTTAATATCATTAAGACAAACAATCTGACAAGGTTTGGCCAAGATCCAATCAAAACCATGACATTTAGAGCTTTTACAAGATTTTTACCTAAGATTTGACCTTGTGACCCAGTTTTTGAACCCGGCTGACCCATGTTCATCCTTGACCCACATATCATTGAGGCAAACATTTTGACAAGGTTTGGTGAAGATCCAATTAAAACTGTGACATCTACAGTGTTAACAAAGTTTTCCTAAGATTTGACCTGGTGACCTAGTTATTGACCCCAGATGACCCATATTTATACTTGACCGTTATATCATTAAAACAAACGATTTAACATAGTTTGGTGAAGATCCAATAATAACTGTGAAATCTACAGTGTTAACATGGTTTTTCATAAGATTTGACCTAGCGACCTAGTTTTTGACCCAAGATGACCCATGTTCGAACTAGTCCAAGATATTATGATGACAAACATTCTGACAAGGTTTCATGATCATCCAATCAAAACAGTGACTTCTAGAGTGTTCACAAGGTTTTCCAGCAATTTGCTCTAGTGACCTAATTTTACTACAGAAATCACCCATTTTCAAACTTGACCTACATATTATTAAAATAAACATTCTGACAAAGTTTCATGAAGATAAATTCAAAACAGTGATTTCTAAAGTGTTCACAAGGTTTTCCCTTATTTGGCCCTGGTGACCTAGTTTTTGACCCCAAATGGCCCAATATCGAACTCGTCCGAGATTTTTCGAGATTTTGTTGATATTAACGTTCTGACCCAGTTTTGCTAAAATTGAGCCAAAAATGTGGCCCCTAGTGTGGTCACAACATAAAGTTTCACGACGCACGACGCCGGCACCGGACGGAGAGTGATCCTAATAGCTCACTTTGTCACTTTGTGACATGTGAGCTAAAAATTATACTAAAGGACGAATTGACTAATGTACGAGTTAACTTGGTCATGTACGAGTTGACAACAGATACGGTACGAGTTGACCAAATTCATGTACGAGTTGACTACGGTACGTGTTGACAACAGCTAGTACGAGTCATATTGCTTCCCATGCTAAGAAATAATGATACATGAAGTTGAGCCTTTTAGACGAAGTAGCCATTTTGACCAGTCATAATGGGTTTAGTACATAAGATTTTCGTAATTGATTCCATCTTTAAATAATCATCTCCCGCTTAAATGCTTACAGCACATTGTAGTAAGATCATTACTCCATTTACCCACAATTTTGCTTTTAATTTTCTGCTTTTTGTTTTTGAGTAAATGGAAATTGAAAATGTGTGTGTTATTTATACACACGTGATAAAAGCTCTTCGATATGTATCGACAGCACAACTTGATGTTTATACAGAGATAAGCGCCTGAAGAGTACGAGTCCAGACCATTCAATTGAAAGACCCTGTACGAGTTGACCAGATACCAGTTGTGCAGTACACTATCAAACTTACTTGCTCCTGCGTATTTTTTAATTAATTATGCAAATAAGGCCGCTAACCTAATCAAGTGTGCCTGACCAGTATGTTCGGCGAAAACGAAAGTAGCTTGTACATGTATGTTTTATGTGCAAAGCAATCGTTACAGTCTTGTCCCACGTATTACAGATTAACACAGTTTGTTTCTGCAATGAATGAATTTTATGTTGAACAAATATGATCAAAATCGAGCGTCAAATAACTGATTTATGAGCGTTATAAATCCAGACACGCTGCAGAATGGCCACAGTTCTGTCACTGTGTCGTTGTAAAAAATACCGTTTTTAATAAACTTAGAAATTTATTTGAACATGACAATTTTTTTCAAACACATCAATGAATATACTTTACGTTTCTGTCATGATTGAGTAGTGTCTGTTCCTTGTTTTTAGTGTCTGTGAGGTTAAAGTGGTTTGTTTACATTAAAAATACCGCGTAATTTCTGCGTAACAGCATAGAACTGATTCAACCTTGATATATATGTGTATACATGCATGTGTACAGTATTGCGTATGTTGGGCATTATTGGATAAGAAATTGATAAATGTATGGATGTATTACTTTTGTGGGAGTTTCATTTCGTTTATTGTCTGTAGTTAAAGGTTATTATTTGTGCCGTGGCCTGACATACATGTATTTGTGCAGGCGGCTCAATGAATTCAAAGAATGGACAGACTAAAAAGGACCAAATTATGCATGAGGGTAATTTCCTCGACTATTAAGGAAACCACTTGTATATTTCAAGGACATCATAGGACATCACATGAACACACCCTCGCCTCGCTGGATATGTGCATAGGCCTATATAGATATATATACGTACAAGAAATTTGATTCAGTAGAGTGTGTAGAATTAAGATCCTTTTTTATAACGACGGCAAATTATTTAATATTGCTGTCACTTATATAATTAACTTTTTACTTAATTGTATTTTGCCTCCGTGGTCGTTGTATATAAGGTATATAAAGTCTCGTTGTTTCGAACCCTGTCGGTTTGTGTTAGAATTTTGGCAGTATTAGATAACTCAGTGACCGCAAAATACAGCAGAAATCTGACCATTGACAGAGCTTAGAACCTGCTGTACACATAATAATTAAGTTCTTATTACACGTTTCGATTGCTAGTAGCTGTCATGAATAAGTATCTGTATGATATGACAAGTCTCGCTAGCATGCTGACCTTTGCATATAGAGCAGTTTGGTAGTGTGTAAGTTTCAGTTCCGTAGACAACCAAAGAAACATAAATGATACATTTGGAACCAGACATAGCATTATAACATTGAACAGGGATGCTATATTATAGCATTCCTGCATTGAATAACAATAAAACAGAACAAATTTAGTTTATACAAATAACTTGAAATCGAAAGTAGCTGTTGCGCAAAAAGTTAATCGAGTAAAACAAGGCGTGGTTTTAAGCTGCGCATGCTCAGTGCTGACGCATTGTTTACGTCCGGCTGTCGCATATGGCTAGAGCAGAAGTTTGTTAGTGCAGTATAGATCGTCGAAAGAAGTGTCAGTGATTTTAAATCAATTAAATGACCACATTCAACAGCCTTGTTGTTTGGTTAACTCTTTAGCGATGTGGTTGAGTGTCTGCCTATGTATTGGATCGAGGTCCTGGATTCAATCCCCAGTGAGCATCCTAATTAATTAACTTTAGAAGTTTATCTACTCTAAATAATCATTGGTCAAGACAACATGACGAGAAACAGCAAGTCTGGTATTTCGACATGACGGTTGACACAGTAACACGCGACTTATACAATCTCACGTAATTAAAGTAGATCTATATATAGGGTACCGTACCTTAAACTCTCGTGTAAAACCGTCTCCTGTCGGGTCATCTTCGTCGCCTAACTCTTTAACATGATAAATAAATGTTTCAAGGCATTGTTGCAGGGCGTCGGTACGATCTATTTGTTCGTCGCAGTCCATTTTTTAGCTGTCAGTCCTTAAATCATAAATTAATTCACATATTTCGACTTTGCTACCTGTTTTTCATTCAGGAAGTTTTGTGTACACAATCACGTGACTGCTTGACAAGTTTCGATTCGGTTGACTGCTCGTATCTTTCCATATTTAGACAAAATTTTAGGTGTAACGACGCTAAAATTATATTTGCGAAAAGGCGTGCTGGAAACAAAATTTATTTTTGGTCAGATTTTGACGATTTGACGACTGTTTGAGTAGATTAAATTTGGGGAAGGTGGAACGGTTTGGTATGGTGTTCTAATTAAGGAGCAAAACTCCTAGCTATTTGTGATACACTACGTTTTTTAATTACAATTAAGTGACGCCGTCGAAAATAGTACGTATCACCTGTTGTACAAGCATATACATATAGCAGACTTTGCAGTTTTGATAAAAAAGGGAGATTTATATTACAGGATTCTGTTGATTTTGATAGCAGGGAAATATGATAAAACTAACAAGTATAATAATATTATAAATATTCATCCGCATTCATAAACTGTTGAGGTAAAAAGATTAATTACTATGAAAATTTAATAGTTTATCAGAGACACCAAGGACTTATATACAAGTCCTTGGAGACATATAGATAAAATGTGTCTCTGGTTTCATTCAGTAATTAAAGTAGTCCTGGAACACCATATATTGTCTCTGAGCAGTGACTGGGGCAAATATATACACATACATGTGATATTACATATATAATTTCACATATATATAACCGGGATATGTTATCTCGGTTGCTATGTTTTTTCTTATGGCATTATAATAAATGCCCATTTTCAATTCTCATTATATGTGTTGTTTTCATTCTGCCCATACATAGTTCGACTTCTACTGTGCTGCGTCTTTCCTCACAGGACAATACATAAAATAGCACAACGTCAGACCGAAGTTCGATCAGTATATATATACAGTAAAACCAAAGACCTTGAGATACTATACATATATAGCATAAAGGTCTTTGGTAAAACAGATGGTTTGGACCTGTAAGTAGTTTCGCTGTGGAGGACCACGTACTTATATAGCGCCAATACCTGATTTGCTAGTATATATACTTTATCTACTCTAATTTAACTGCCGTTGTGGACATATATGTGTTTTATGATGGCATATTGGTATATAACAAGAGATATGTTGGTTCTAAGGTTTATTCAATATAAGACCGTCTAATAAACATAGCAATATCCAAGTGGTCAGTTACAGTGGGCGGTGCTTAATTATCAGTTGTGGCATTACAGGTACTATAAGCACTGATTGGTTAGCATGCATAGGATAATGAAACAATATGCATTGATGGATTTATATTCAATGTACACCAATTGAAGCAAAAAATTGGTGGCTTCTACCATTCAGAGACATAGATAATTATGTTTCTGCTTCTACACCATATAATTTTTTAGCAAGTACAATTTTATTTTGCATTTGTACTCGGAAGATGGATATTTCCAAGTCTAAAGTGTCTTAATATTCATCTGCTAAGTACAATTATTTGGACTAACATACACCGGAATAAATTCAGCATCTCAACTGCAGAAAAATAAATCCACCAATACAGGTCTGTAAAATAGCTGGCCGCAGAAAACTATTTTGACTCGTATAGTTTATACATATTAACTAAATATAAGGATCAAAGCGCCGAAGGCACGTACTGGATTTGTTTTTGGTTTTCAAACTGTGCAGTTCAGTTTGTATTAATTTAATTCTCACCTTAGCATTAGGAAGTATTTCTTCCAGGCAAACAGTAAGTGTATACGTAGCTTTTCCTTGGTAATTTTGTTTAATTAGCCTTAAGAGGTACATTAAATTGTGTCATGTGTTTAATTGGCCTTAAGATATACATTAAATTGTGTCATTACTATGTATACCATAGGCCTTTAATTTTATTAAATGATGACTTTATCTAACAAATTTAAACTTCGCTCCTAACAGTACTCTCAGCTAGGGCTTTGGTTTATCAAGAATTCCTATCTGGGACTCTAAATTTATGTTCCCTGATTCTGTCAAACATAAAGGCAAATATAATAATACACTGGATTTTGCCAAATCGTTTGGGATATCAAGATACGTTTTTTGTAACTGCAAAAATAAACAAAATTTACGAAATTATAATAAATGCTCTCGGTTATTTTTTTAAACATTAGAAGTAGAACAAATAATGGAGTATTGGTTACTACATAATTTTTCCCTATGCTTATGTACTATCATGTGCAGATCAATATATAGGCTGTGTAGCCTTTTCGTGGTTTCACAAGGCACAAATGACAAACTAAAGCCCAGTTCACATCAGCCTTGCGATTTTTTGTTCGTACGATTTTGCAGTCCAGGGATGCCGTAGACACATTCGCAACATGTCCACACAGGACCGCACCAGTCATAGGCACCACAAGGCGTCAATACAATATGCTCGTACGGTGATCGCACGGGTCGCAAGATGATCGAAGCTTTGTCGTAGGAAAATAAAACGTACGTTTTTTACACGGCAACCGCAAGATTGTCGTGCAACAGTCGTGCAAATGTGCAAGAATGTCGCATGTCGCAAGTCATTCGTAAGAATTTGCAAAACTTTCTTGCGGCCACCTTCCGGAACACAAGATTTTGTAAGACCATCGCACGAATGCATACGTTGTTTTTGCGCTCAATGTACGATTAGTTGCAATTGTGGATATAATTCCAAGCGTCAACAACACCTTTTCGTAAAAACTTGACTATCCAACAAAAGAGGTTGGGTATTGCACTAAACAAAGGAATAATATTTGATACAGAAGAGCGTCGTAAAGTTCTTTTTGGCAACGTCAATGAATACGAGAGAGGCGTTGGTTGGTCAAACCATGGGTTGAAAGGCGACGGTTGTTTAGCCAGTACCACAGACTTTTCAGAAGTTGGAGAGAGAGTTTGATGGCGATTACGTTAATTACATAAGGATGGACTGCAACATGTTTACCGAGTTGCTTCTGTGTGTTACCCAACGTATCATCACCAAGTTTAACAGGTGAGAACAACATTTGATATCTAGAGTCTCATCAAATCCTTCCATGGTACAAACTCTTGCTACCGTGACGAGTTTCAGGTCCTTGCAATTTGCATTTAGGGTTGCGCGCATTAACATCTCCCTCTTTATCCCTGAGGCCGTTCGAGCGATTTACGATGAGTACAGAGGGACATACTTCACATTGCCTCCCATCTCCGACAAATGGCGTAAAAGGGCGCAGACCTTTGGCAACCAGTGGAACTTTCATCACATCATGCGTGTGGTGGTGCAATAGACGGTAAGCATGTGGCCACATATGAACCGCTTCTGTCTGGGAGCGAAGTCTTCAACTGCAAAGAGGTCTGCTCCATTGTGCTTATGTGTGTGGCAGATGCGGAAGACAAGTTTCGACGGTCAAATGCTGGAAGCAATGGATCAGCGTTGGATGCCGGCATGTTCAATGAGTGTTCACTATAGGCAGCTCTTGGTGAAAACATATTCGGGATTCATTTGGCCGAGCCACTGTCTCAAAATGATCTCAACATTCCTTGTTCATACTGGGAGATAGCGCTTTCCCACTCGATGTTAAATGAACAAAGAGTGTTCAAATACTGGCAATCCTGGCCCAGACGTGCGATTGGAAATGTCTTGGCCATTTTGACACACTCTTTGGAGCAAATAGATCCGGACCCGAATGAGCCCCAGCCGATCAGCAGAAGGATGAGGTGGTCCAATGGTTCTCTCATCGCACATGAAACAAATGTATAAAGGGAACCTATGAACATTGAGAAGCTTCTATAAACATGTAGTAGACTTTATTTGCTGTCATCAACAGAACATCTTAGCAGATTGGCCTTTAATAGCGAAGGACAACCGCGCGTTGACCTTGCTAATTCGTGTGATTGTCTTACGTTTCGCATCAGTCCTGTGATGGCCTTGTGACGAAATGCAAGCTGCTGCAAGGTATTCGTGCGGCTGATTGCGGTATTCATAAGTCAAACACGATTATTGATTGAAAGTATTTTCGTGTAAAATCGCACGTTATTGTTGCAGATGTCTCAAGGTGGCCGTGCAGCACCCTTGCGAGCTACAAAAATCGCCCGAAAATCGCTAGGAAAATGTGCATGTCGAAAATCAAGTTTGCGACATTGCGACAGCCCTACAGCTTTGAGAATTTGAGTTCAAGAGGGTGTCGTACGAAACCCACCGATTTTCTCCAGAATGTTGGTCGCAAATAGGTGTACGGCTGCCGCTAAGCTGATGTGAACAGGGCCTAAATTTGAGATGCAATGTTCTACGCACGACAGACTATAATCCACGTAACTATAAGTGCTTTAATTTCTATTCCAGAATTATATGGTATAGTGTCTGTGTACTGAATTAATCGAACGCTATGTACAACATATCATCCTATTAAACTTGTTTCTTCCTTCAGCTGATTATTATAAAGTCGACGTGACATCATCACTGTTACACGTAATCACCAAGGATAAATGTAAGCATTAAAGCTTTATCTAGTGCCATCTGTATATATGATGTAAAACACAATAAGTTTCATGGTCAACGGCATCAAGGACTTATATACATGTATGTATCTATAGGCCACCCTTGGGATCGAAAGACATACTATATGTGGTCTTTATTGACAGTCCTTGTCAGCATCAATACTGGGTACGTCCAGAATGGTCCTGAAGCATTTCAGTTCGACATAGATAACAGAGATTGGCAACATAAGATATCACGCATGACATCATTTCATAAATTATATAGCAGGTAAAACTCAAAAACCAAATAACATACGTATATAAATTATACATTTTATAATTGTTTGTAGATAAAATTACTATTTACATTTTCTAACAGTATGTTATTTATTTGAAGTACTTGTGATGTGTGAACTTTTGTATGTTTTGACTCTTCCTTTTGCAATAAGATTTTCCAAGATTTTGGTATCGCTTTGAATAATTTGGCACATACTGCAATCCAATTTCGAGTATGAATTAATTTTTGCTGAATTATTTCAGTGCTTAGCATACCATTTTTATCTATAATATCGTTGATATACAGAATATCTGAGTCAATCCAATGGTTAAATTTTATACAAGACTTTTAATTGCCTCTAAATTTAATATAGTTGTTTCCCCAAATAATTTCTTTACGTATTTCTCGGAAGTTTAATTTTGTTGTCTTTGTTGTTTTTATACTTAAACACGTGTTAATGATACTTTCATAGAAAGTGGGTATTTTAGTACTTTTAGACCTATTTATGTTTCTTAAATTATTTGAGTTCATGTAAAACACAATAAGTTTCATGGTCAACGGCATCAAGGACTTATATACATGTATGTATCTATAGGCCACCCTTGGGATCGAAAGACATACTATATGTGGTCTTTATTGACAGTCCTTGTCAGCATCAATACTGGGCAGGTCCAGAATGGTCCTGAAGCATTTCAGTTCGACATAGATAACAGAGATTGGCAACATAAGATATCACGCATGACATCATTTCATAAATTATATAGCAGGTAAAACTCAAAAACCAAATAGCATACGTATATAAATTATACATTTTCTGAAAGTTTAAACATTTGACTTCAGCTGGAAATAAAAATAAGTTTTCATGAAGTCATCTTTTCATTGTCTTTTGTTGAGTGATGCCAACTTAAATTTAAGTAATTCTTCACATAAATGATGTCTGATACAAATATTTTTTTACAAAGTAGAATTTTATTCAACCATATTTTATCATAGCAAAGTTGTATTTGAAAAAAAAAAACAGCCAATAAAAAGATAGGGTTGTATGCCTAGCACTTATTAGTAAGTCAAAGCCAGAAATAGGCTACATTCAGCTAATTATGCTATTTGGCTATATTCCTAAAGCTTTGGTAGATAACTGACCAGCTGTGTCAGTGTTTTATATGAATGTATAATAACATTGTATCTGTACTGTATCATGTGTATTTTTGAATTAGATCTTATTTAATGCATATTTTTTCTTAAAACTTAAACTTAAATAAACATGCCATCATTCCTCCACAAGATGCAAGCAGTTACTATTTTTGTACCAATTTTAGATAATCTACTAATAACTTAATCTATTGATTTACTTCACCTGTTTTGTTGCATAGAAATAGATTTTTTCAAAAATAAATTTCTGTAAACTTGTTATTAAAACTTGTTATTTATTGCTTTCTTTTTTATGCCCCTATCGAAGATGTGGGAGAATTATTTTTTTTCAATTACCAAAACAGTAATCCATTTATCTAATTTTGTTCAACATATTATACAAATAATTACACAGCAAAACAATCAATTTTATATATAACTGTTATCATATCTGTGTGATCTTTGGGTTTCAGTCGAAACTTTAAGATGGCGATTTAAAAAAATAAGAAATAGATGTCAAAGAAGAGTGACATTTTGTTAGATGACATTTTCCAATAAATAACGAAGAGAATATGTATAACTTATAAGGAAAGAGAACATATTTGAGGTCAATAATGCTCGTTATTGAAGAAGGTTTCATGAAAGCATGTTAAGAAACGATTCTTACGATCCACCCATTTTTTATAGAAATATGCAAGAGTTTTATATTCAGCAGCAAAAATACTTAAAATGTCAATAGTTTTTTCCAATTTTCATATTTCTAATACTGAATCCTATTAATGCGAGTATTTGATTCATATACCGGTATTTGTCATAAATGATCTTGTATCCTATTACAATAAACTTTATGTGACGTATGTTTAAATTAATACCGCAATTTTTAAAAATGTTTTGGGTTTCTGTCCATAGTTTTTTAGCTACAGGGCATTCAGTAAATATATGACTATAGGTTTCTGTAACATTACAAACATAGCAATTTTTTGTAGGGCTAATGGTCAATTTGAATCTTATTTCATTTGATGTAAATATATTTTGTATCAATCTATATTTAAATTGTTTTACTCGATTATCTGGTATTGCATGTAACAATAAATAAAATGATGTCCAGTCATTATTCATATTAAGTGATCTTTCCCAATAACGATGAGTATATGGTTTTATGAACTTCTTAGAAACTAATTGTTTGTAGATAAAATTACTATTTACATTTTCTAACAGTATGTTATTTATTTGAAGTACTTGTGATGTGTGAACTTTTGTATGTTTTGACTCTTCCTTTTGCAATAAGATTTTCCAAGATTTTGGTATCGCTTTGAATAATTTGGCACATACTGCAATCCAATTTTGAGTATGAATTAATTTTTGCTGAATTATTTCAGTGCTTAGCATACCATTTTTATCTATAATATCGTTGATATACAGAATATCTGAGTCAATCCAATGGTTAAATTTTATACAAGACTTTTAATTGCCTCTAAATTTAATATAGTTGTTTCCCCAAATAATTTCTTTACGTATTTCTCGGAAGATTAGTTTTGTTGTCTTTGTTGTTTTTATACTTAAACACGTGTTAATGATACTTTCATAGAAAGTGGGTATTTTAGTACTTTTAGACCTATTTATGTTTCTTAAATTATTTGAGTTCATGTAAAATATCAGATTGTTTTTACCAAAGGTATTGAGATAATATGTGGGTATCATGCAGTTTCCATCTAGCTTTTATCTCATTACAAAGTGATTTCACCCATTTTACTTTTAGTGAGTTTATATAAGAGTTAAGATCTATCATTTGTAATCCGCCAAGGTTTTTTTCTCCTATTAATGTTGCTCGTTTTTCGTGATTCGATTTGAGTCTTTACTTGATTAGGTATTGTTAAAGAATGTATAAGATACGTAAATTTTGGCAAAAGAAGTGATTTTATTACTTGAAATTTACCAAAGTATGTGAGCTTTCTTTTTCTGCCATTTTTTAACAGTAAGTGTACATGTTTCTATTTTATCATTCCAATTAAGTTGATTACAATGTTCTTGATCAGTTCCAAAGAAGCGTCTCAGACCCCCAGAGCTTTCACCTGTTTATTTTCCCATTTGATACCCCATGGCAAGCATTATTATGTTTAGTAGATCCTATATCCATAACCCTTCAGTTTTATTTTTATTTAGTTGTAGCCCAGAATTTTTTTCAAAAGTTTCGATTATACTATGTGAATTGATTACCTCTGCTTCAGACTGAACGAATTATGCTGTGTCGTCTGCTAACTGCGTAATTTTTTAACAGGGTTGCTTGCATCCTTGTTCTTGGTTACTACCAGTTTTCGACGCTCACAGAATCAAAATCTGAAGCAGAATCTAAAAATAGATTTCATGCTTCCCCTATCACAACCAATGAAGAAGTTCTTCACCAAACGCCAAAAAAAATAGTTCCAAGGAGAAGACGGTAATCGGTCATATCTGGTTCACACTATCCATATAAAACGACTTTGGTGTAAAGATTATATTGTAATATATGTTGCTTCATCAGTGGAATCAAATGAAATACGATAAAACCCAAAAGATCTTATCAGTGACATTATTGAACTATTATTAAAAAGAATGAAAAAATAATATATATATATATATATATATATTACATATGTCAATTATTGTTGGTAAACAAATATGTGATTGCATATGATTTACACAAACCGTGTATGAGTATAGTAATACTAATTTAATCAAATAACCTGGAAAAGTATTATATAGTTTGCACATATATATATAACCTTGAACTTGGCAGGGAACTCCTCTATTACAATTTAAAAAAAACAAAAACAACATTTGTCTATTGAATAACCACATTAAGTTGAAAAAAAACCTGTAATCAGCATATAGATTATACAGATTATTGTTTAGATTACACAAGATTAGAGTACTATTCATAATAATGCAGTTTTACAAAACTGATCCATTTTCCATCAAGATCTACAGGACTGTGTTGTTCTCATTAATGATTGGATGAACAATAACAAATTGAAAATGAACAATTCAAAGACAGAGCTTATACTTTTTGGAAGTCGTGCACAGCTCAATAAGTGTAACACTACAGAAATCAATATATGTGGCCATGTCATTAAATCAAAAAGGTATAAGGTACCTGGGTGCTTTTTTTGGATGAGTCTCTAACTTTCAAAGACCATATCAAAAGAAAATGTAAAATTGCCATGCTGAATTATTTTAGAATTAAGAGCATTCGAAAATATTTGTCCAAAGAAGCCACTGAAACTCTTGTTTTATCCTTGGTTATATCTCACTTAGATTAGTGCAACGCCATTCTTTTTGGCATCTCTCAATCTGAATTATCAAAACTTCAACGTATACAAAATATGTGTGCTAAACTTGTGTTAAACCGTTCCAAGTACGATAGTTCCAGAAATGCATTGTTTGATCTTCACTGGCTTCCCATTAAAGCACGTATACGATTTAAGATTTTAACATACATGTATAACTGTTCAGTAGGAAACGCACCATCTTATCTAACTGAAATTTTGTCTCATAAAGTGTCAAAACGTACCTTAAGATCATCAGAATCATCTATTGGTTGTTATGAGGTTCCTTATAATAAGAACAAAACTTTTTCAGACAGAAGTTTCAGCATGATAGGTCCAAAATTGTGGAACGAATTACCTGTTAGTCTGAGACAATGTGATTCTGTGGACAGTTTCAAACGTTTATTGAAATCATACTACTTCAAGAACTATTTTGCACTATTTTAACTGTGTGTAATTGATAAACTTGTCTACTACATGTGCACTCTGATGTGTATATTTGTGTATTTTCATCTGTTTTTTTTGTTTTGTTTTTGTCTTTCATTGTACAACGCCATTGAATATGTATTTATATGTAGAAATAGGCGTTTAATCAAATTTTCAAGTTTCCATCGGTACATGTTATCATGTATAACTTGTCAAAAAGAAAAAAAAGAAAAATATATAGATTACTGTGTATGAGTATAGTGACAAAAGTGATATTAACAAAAAATAGAACATTGACTATACATGTATAAAGATAACATATCTCAATTATTATTGGTTAACAAATTAAATATGTGATTGCATTTGAATTACACCAACCGTGTATGAGTATATTAATAAATGAGACCTGGAAAAGTATTATATAATTTGTACATATATAATATATACAACTTTGTGCTTAGCAAAAAATACCACGTCTGTTCAATAGCCACATTAAGTTAATTATTCAAAATTATAGTGCTAGTCATAATAATACAGTTTTACATCGGTACTTGTTATCATGTATAACAAAAAGTGTTTTTGCTTATAGACCACTATATATATACAGTACTATTAACTTACCAAGAAAAGAAAACAGCGACATTATTTAGCACTTACTATCTCAATTATAATAAGCAAAGTGAAATTGCATATATTATAAATTACACAACCCATGTATGTATATAATAATAAATGACATATAGAACCAACCTCGTGCTTAACAAGGAACTGCTCTTTTACAAAAATATGATTATATGTATATTCAATAACCATATTAAATTGTTATTCCTAATTATAATACAAAACTTCATCAATTTTTCATCGGTAAATGCTATCATTTATTAAATAACTATTTATTATCAGCCTTGTAACTTGTTTACTGCCTGGCGTAATAATGCAGTGGCATTTCCAATAAGCGGGCCAATATCTATATCATTTTCCGGCCCGGGCCGAAAAGTGAAAAGATCTATATAAGTTTCAATATTTTGTATGTAGAATTGTCTAGTGGACCTCTACCAAGTTTATTCAAATTATGGACCTGGGGTCAAATTTGGCTTCGCCCCGGGGTTAACTTGATTTTACAGAGACATTTATGTAAGGGAAATTGTTAAAATCTTCTTGTCAGAAACTACAATGCAAAATTTTAGATAATTTGTGTGTATCATTGTCCTGTGGACCTCTACCAAGGTTGTTCAAATTATTCCCCTTGGGTAAAAATTGGCCCCGTCCCAGAGGTCACTTGATTTATATATGGCCATATAGGAAAATGTAAAAAATCTTCTTGTCCAAAACTATAAGGCCTTGGGCTTGTTTTTTCAGCTCATCTGTCACATATTAACATGATGAGTGATTGCGATCACCTTTGGTACATACATGTGTATTCAAGTTACACTTTTAAACCTTGAAGAAATTTCGTAATGATCATCTATAAAATCTAGGTCAGGTTTGATATTGGGCCATGTGGGCATAAGAAATGGGTCGATTTTCAACGGGGTCAAAATTTTATGCTACACCGGCGTAAGAAGACCCCCAGACCTTCCAGGAATTCTTTAAATATATTATATACATGTACAATATAATCATATGGTGAAAACAAACTTTTTTAAAGTTTATTTTGTTATTATAAAACATGCTATAAACATAATATTTGACAGTGTTTCAGTGTGTAAAAAGAATTTCTAGGTAGCCTGTGTATTGGTATCATATAATTTATATGCATTAAAGCGGCTGTTGAATCCAGGAATTGGCAGAATAGCGCTAAGAAATAAGATTTATATAGGATGGTGCCACAGATGGTTGTTGTAATGTTTGTTGAACGTCTCATAGGTGGTAGTGGTAAGGACTTAATTATTACAACACAAGATATTATTTATATACATTTATTGTTACATGTACACTAGCACTGTTCAGAACTAAGGTCATAATTATACTACTTGTATGATACTATCAGAGAGGCATGCTACTGGACAAGTAGGCGTGGCTTATCAGTGATTGGCATTATAGGAGTTAAATCAATGTCATAAATAAATGAAAGCAAGCATTAAGGTATTTCAGATAACAATTAGTACAGTGTCTCAGTTGTTAAAACAATCTGACATGTTTGACACGGCATGCTATAAAACCTGGGCTGGGCCTGTGGGTTGGGCTCATGGGCTGGGCTCATGGGTTGGGCTTATGGGCTTGGCTCAGATGATTTGACCTTAATAATTTGCATTCTTTCAGAGAAATTCTGCTATAAAAAGTTCATGTCAGCAATTAAAAGGTCAGTAAGGATAACAGAATGTTTTTACAATTCCCAGGGAGACATGGTTTACTGCTATACTGAGCCTCTGTGTGATAATTGATTTTAGGAGTTTACTTAATGAGATATAATTAATATATACTACACATATATTATTACATGTATTATAACTGTTGTTGTCATTGTTGTTTCTGTCATATTATCTCCCCTTATTTTAAATAAAATATTAACTTTTATTAATACCACTACTTTATCATTATTACACTTACTTTATAATTATTATTTATTACTGCATTAGCTCTCTATATTCTTCAAAAAGTCGACAAATTAAATTAAATATAATTATGGTTTGCACCATTTTAGTAAGTCCTTGGACTGGAAATATCAAAAACAAAAAATACAATTAATATTACATGCTTGATATTTGGAAAGGTAAATCATAATTCAATATATACATACATTAATAGACATCCCTTTTAGTATAATTATACTGACCCGTTATACTTTTTATACCACATAACCTTAATTATGTTATCATATTTTTTGAGGGGGCAGTATTTTGGATTAATCTTGTATCAGTATTAACTGACACATTGCATAAACACCTGGTATAATGTTTATGACATCATTCTGACGAAGTTGACAATAATTTATAAGGTTATAACTTATATTAATAAAATAAATACATGTATCATACAATAATCTACAATACATGCTTATTTTTATTACTTTTTTATTTTTTTTATTTATTCAGTAAAAGTAGTGTATGCTAAGCATTCTTCTTTGGTTTTACACTACAACTGCTTTCTATCATTCAATAAAATTAAATCTCACTGGGAATTATAATTATGGGGCTAACCAACCGCTCATCTGAACTTATAATTGTTCATTTGAACTTTAAATACAAGTTCATCTCCTGAAATATGTAAACAATCAAGGTCATCTGTCTCAAGAGCCCATCCCATGAGCCCAGCCCACGAGCCCAGCCCAGGTTTTATAGTATGCCGGGCATACTATAAAACCTGGGCTGGGCTCGTGGCTATTTCAGGAGATGAACTTGTATTTAAAGTTCAAATGAACAATTATAAGTTTTAAGAAATAATGTATCAATCACACCATGAAATAATTAATAGTCCATATTAAATTTAAGTAGATCAAATGTTCTTCAATTAAATACAAAATATGCAATGTCATTCATCTTCAAATTAGACTGGCTTCACAGCTGTATACGAGTAGACTAGCTTCATGAAATTACAAGAATAACACTTTTCAGTTTTCATCCTATAACATATATTTTAATATACGATTAGCAATGATTGTGTTTGTATTTAACCACATTTAATTAACACATACTAAAGAATTAATATTACTGAAATTCTATGTTTTTTTTACACAACTGATAGCGGGGTTATTATGCCCATCTCACTGTTATTTTCAATTCACATAATCTTTTAAGTAACTCGGTTTTCTTATTTCTCTACCATATCTTGACCTAATCACTGTTGTTCCACCATTGTTTCCTTGCTCTGCAGGTGCTTGCGTTTTCGGTGGTTCGTTACGCCTTTCACCTTGTACGACATTGCCGGCATTCGGTATGGGACCCTGTGACACTGGATATGGTATGATCTCGTCACGAGTCTCAATGTTATGTGGAACTTCCCTTGTTTTCATTAACATAGACGTGTGTCTACGATATTCACGCCCACTTTCACCAGCCTTCACCACATGAGAACGAGGATATGCTGTTTTCCGCACAGATTCCGCTGGTTTCCACCCTGTAGGAGTCTTAATACGAACTGCATCGCCCGGTTTCAAGTCGTCCTTGATTTTTGTATGTCTGTCATAGTAGTACTTTTGTTGCCACTTGTAATCATTTAGCTTTGATGCAACTTTCTCTGTTTTGTCTGCGTCAGGTTTTCTGAGTTCCTTTGATATTGGTATGAGTGTCTTCGCTCTCCGACCCATAAGTTTTTGCGTCGGTGAACCTATTTCATCGTCACGTGGAGTGTTTCGCAGTTCAAGTAGACACAAGTAAATGTCATCGCCAGTCTCAAAACATTTCTTTGTTATGTTCTTTACTGTCTGAACAGCTCGTTCAGCTAAACCGTTGGACTGTTGGTACAATGGAGAAGATGTTACATGATTTATGCCATAAGCATCTATAAATTGCTTGAACTCTCTGCTTGCAAATTGCGGACCATTGTCGCTTACTAATGTGTCCATAATCCCATATCGAGCAATGTTTGCCTTAATGTGTTTCACAATTGTGCTCGTTCTGGTATCCTGTTGTAATGGCGCTACTTCAATGAAGTTTGAGTAATAGTCCACCATGATCAAGTAATGATATCCATTAACTTCAAATAAGTCTGTACCAACTTTACTCCAAGGTAGTGATTGTACCGGTTGCATCACCATAGGTTCTTTCGCAGGTTTGTTTTTGTATGTCAAGCAAACACTGCATTTGTTCACTATGTCCTCTATTTGTTTATTCATGCCTGGCCAATATACCAATTCCTTTGCCCGTTTCTTACAATTGACAATTTCAAGATGTGCTTTGTGAATAGCCTTCAATGTTTCTGCTCTCAAAATGACTGGTATACAGACCCTTTGTCCTCTATATAACACACCATTGTAGACAGACAATTCATCTCTGAACTCCCAAAATGGCTTGGCTTCATCTTGAACTTCATTTCGTGATTCTGGCCAACCTGTTACAACTAACTGCTTCACCATCTTAATTTGTTCATCATTTGCCGTTGCTTTTGCAATTTTATCATGATGTGTGCACGACAGTGTTTCTGCAACAAAAACCATTAGTTCATCATCCATAGTTTGTTTGGCACTTTCGCTCAATGGCATTCTGCTAAGACAGTCTGCAAGACCCATGTCTTTTCCTTTCTTATGAACCAATTTAAACTCATATGGCTGAAGTTTTAACATCATTCTTTGTATTCTTAATGGTGCTGCATGGATTGGCTTTTTCATTATATTCTCAAGAGGCTTGTGATCCGATTCGAGTTAACGTTACTGGTTTTGAGACATTAAAATACCTTAGCACCTTTGTTGACGTCAGTGTTTCCTTATTTTTTTCAAATGCACCGCTTGCTGCTGGCGTCCATTGCCACTGTTCTTGGTTCTTCAGGTCTCTCAGAGGAGCATTAAGTTCACTTAAATCAGGTATAAACTTGGCAACGTATGATAGCATTCCTAGCACTGTTAATAACTCACTCTGGTTTTCGGGCTCTTTCATTTTCAGTATTGCTGCTATCCGCTCATCTGTTGGTTTTAGCCCTTCTCCTGTTAACTTATGACCCACATAGTTAACTTCAGGCTTCGCAAATACACATTTCTCTTTATTTAGCTTCAGATTGATATTTCTCGCCTTTTCAAGTACTGCTTTCAGTCTCTTATTATGCTCTTCTAGCGTTTTACCATGAATCAAAATGTCTTCAACACCGTCCATTGCTCCAAAATGCTTTTCCATTTCTCTCTGGAACACTTCACTGGAACATCGCGCACCCATAGGCATTCTTAAGTATCTGTAACGACCGTATGGAGTATTGAATGTTGTTGACTTGAAACTCTTTTCTGACAATTTCACTTGGTAATAACCCATGTTCGCATCTAGAGTAGTAAAATACTTGCTTCCATGCAACCTTGTTGCAACTTCATCAATAGTGTTCATAAGATAGTGTTCTCGCATGACTGCTTTGTTCAAATCAGTCGGATCTATACATATGCGAACTTTACCATTCTTTTTTCTAACACACACCATACTGTTCACCCATTCTGTTGGCTCAGTTTGTTTTGCAATTATTCTACACCGCTCCAGATGATCTAATTGCTCTTTTAGTTCATCCCGTATTGCCACAGGTACAGGACGAGGCGCATGTACGACGGGTGTTACTGACTGATCGATTTTTATTTCGTATTCCCCTGGCAAACAACCAATTTGATCTCCCAGTACGTCACTGAAGTCGTTGATTAGTTGCTCTGTTTCAGTCTTTGTACTGTTAACTCTCATTATAAGCCCTAGTTTCACGGAATCTTCCCTGCCTAACAATTTTATGTTCCTTGGGGTATCAATCACTTGGAACGTTAAAGTATGTCTAGTGTTCTTATATTCGCATGGCAAAGTTATTTTCCCAAATGCCTTTATTTGACTCCCACTAACACCGTTTATACGTGCATCACTCATCTTGATTGGAGTTACTGACTTGAATTTCTCTGCAACTTGCCTCGAAAGTACATTACATTGCGCACCACTGTCTATCTCAAGAAATAGCTAGGTCTTTGTTTTGGATCTTCATCTTCACTGTCCAGTCCTGATTACTGAATTCTTTGTCTAAATTTATATATACATCATGCGTTGATGTATATCTCTCAAACATACCGGCCAATTCTTCATCTTCTTCTGTGTAGTGCACCCTAGCACCACCTCTGCCACGTCCACGACTAGTCCTAAAGCGACTGTTAAACTGACCACGACCACGTGATGTCGTACCACCTCTACAAAACTTTGAAGCTTTGAAATGACCTCTTTGTCCACATGTATCACAACTTTTATTAAATGCAGGACAGTTTCTGAATGCATGAACACGACAACATTTATGACAAAACGACGCACCACCAACCTTAGAAGAATTTTGTCGTCCCCCACGTTGACCACGTTTACCCGTACTTGCCATGTTAACAACTGGACTTTCCAATGTCTTTATGTGAGCATTTGTGAGTTCAATATGCCTGCATGTTTTAATTACCCTATCTAACGTAAGCTGGTCTGCTGTTATCTCCATTAGTTTCTCAGAACACTTTTTATCATTAATTCCATTGATAATCATATCACAAATAAAACCATCTTTGTGTTCCCCATATTGGCAGTACTCAGCTTTCCTCTGTAACTCAGCAATGAAATCCATCACTGACAGTGTTCCTCTTTTTGTGTTGAGAAACTCTTGCCGTTTTATATTTCTGAAGTTGTGGACTCCAAAATGATGCGTATCCAAATTGTACTGGTCCTCAGCTGCCCTATGCGCTATACCTCTGTCTTCATCTGCTAAGATTTCTGGGGCCCATACGAATGAATCGTAAATTTCGACGCACTCGCGTCCCATGTTGGACAATAACACGCCAACCTTCCGACGACCAGGTTTGTCATCTAATCCAAGCGCATCCAGGTGAATTAAAAAAATCACGTTTATAAAGTTCTCATTCCGTTGCACCAGCATCTGACGGATTAAATTCAGGTAAACTTCTTATACCTTTAGCAGCCATATTTCTTCATTTGATCAGTCCACAAAAATGTTTAGAAAATAATATTACTACAAATTATTCGGTTATTCCAGCTAAATAATTTCAACCATTCTGACACCATATGTAATGAACTCAACGCCTGTTGGTGGGTAACTCACTTTATTCATAGACTTACTCAGATAAGTACAGATAACTATACAGGTACATTCATACATGATACAAGAAGACAATACAAGTTGTGTCCTTTACATTATACTGATACATGACAGTCTATTACTAGTTTGGCCAATCCTGGCCATTTGATTGGCTAATGGTGATTTCGGTCATTTTTGATTGGTCAATCATTGGACCGGCTATTCGTCGCGTTACCTGTCATGTTTAACTGAATCTGTTCGTCTGCAACGCAAATAAGTAATGTAGGCATCGTTATATGATGTTAACGTGGCATAATATCGGGAACATCATTAGATGCAAGTTTAATGTGGTTGTATCATATCAGACTATGGTGGATTTGGTAGTATTAAGGGTGTACTTTATTCCATTGATGTATGGTATGGTAATACCATGTACATGTGAACTATATACATGAATGTATTCATTTGTCAAATACTCATGATTGTCAAAATATGTGTATTATCTATAACTTGTAAATATGTTATACTCTCCATAATGGAGGAATGAATAAAAGCAACTTCATACAAAAAACTTAAACCAATGCTTCTTGTAATTCGTCTAACTATAACGTTTTGTTATAGTTGTTCTTGTTTAAGAAAATAGCGCGAAACTTAATACATCTATTTACGTCGAATAATAATTTGTGTCACAGGGAAGCAATCAAAATGTAAAATTACCACAGAATTTTTAATAAGGGAGGCAACTGCATTGTAGATGTAAATGGATGCTGAGTAAAAAAAATAATATTTCTAAAAGTTACATTTTATTTTGCGAATTATAATATGTACAGTGCCAAGAAATAATAAACAAGAGGGTCATGATGGCCCTATATCGCTCACCAGAAAAAATACCCTTAGAGACAAACATTTTTCTTTTTTCCCTTTATCACTGTGTGGTAGCACTGTGCGCAAAAAATCAACGGTGTTTACAAGATGGCGGATACATCACTGTGTGGTAGCACTGTACGCAAAACATCAACGGTGTTTACAAGATGGCGGACGGATAAATGTTGGCGGCTAATAACGGGGTTCTCAATAACAGCAAGCTACAGGCCAATTTAGCCGCTTAGAAATGTGTTTGGGCCTGTTAAGAATCTCAAATGTTTATAAAATATTGCTTGAAAATGCCCAAATCACCCCCAGCAGGCCTGTTAGTCTGGCTTTTGGGCCTGTTGGCCACAAACTTATTGAGAATCCTGTAATACAATGTATATTATTATTTCCTAATAAAAATCCCTTGTAGATGTTTTAAAGCTTTTAAAATTTACACCCTGTACGCAACGGTGCTAAGTGTAAACATTGCACTGTACGCCATGGAGAAAACAATTTCTGTACGCAACGGAGCTACAATTTTAGTAATGTGTCCGTAGGACACGGATGCCCCCGCCATTTCACACTGGACACAGAAAGGAGTGTTGTGTGGCAAATATATGTGAATACAAAATAGAGCAGTTGCTTGGGAATGCTGCCTATAGTTGGAGGTAAAGATCACCTAAGGGTGGTAAACACACAACTACATGTACATTCACTATTTCAATGTAAGGAATGAACATAAATATATGTGTCAACTGTGACCTTGACGTTTGAGAAAGCGACACAGTTTTTGGGCATGACACGTCGTCTTAATATGATGAACATTTGTGCCAATTTATTTCAAAATCCCATCATGCATGACAAACTTATAAGCCGGTCACGAACATACACTTTCACTACATCCATAACAATATGCACAAACGTTTAACATTCACTGTGACCTTGACCTTTGAGCAAGTGATGCAGCTGATGCGCAGGACACCTCATCTGGATATGAGACAAGCGGCACAGTTTTTGCTCATGACAAGTTATCTTGATATGATGAACATTTGTGCTAATGTATTTCAAAATCCAATCATTCGTGACAGAGTTATAAGCCGGACACAAACATATACAAATGTACATATAATGCTTTAAGTTTCAACTGTAACCTTGACCTTTGAGCTAGTGGCACAGTCGTTGCGCATGACACATCGACTTATTATGATGAACATTTGTGCCGATTTATTTCAAAATCCAATTATGCTTGACAGAGCTATAAGCCGGACATGAACAAATACATATAATACTTTAAGTGTCAACTGTGACCTTGACCTTTGAGCAAGTGACACAGTCGATGCGCATGACACATCGTCTTGTTATGCTGAACATTTGTGCCAAATTATTTCAAAATCCAATCATGCATGACAGAGTTATAAGCCGGTGTAGCATAAAATTTTGACCCCGTTGAAAAATGACCCCAGGGGTCATTTCTCAACGTTGAAAATCGACCCCGACAGGTTTTCAACGTTAAATTTTGATCAAGAAAGTCGTTGAATATTGATCAATGTTAAATTTTGATCAATCCTGGGGTCAATTTTTAACGATAACTAAAACTCTAGACAAACACCAGAGATCGACTGTACGAATATGAGAATTAGTCCTGCAGGTGCGTAGCTCTCGTAAAACACTGTTTCGCGGTCTATATACACATTTTGTCGTCCTAAGCGCCCTTTTGCTCTTGTCTATATGCGACATCATATCGATTTTTTTTTGGCATTTTGTTTCAAACTTCTTTAAATGTGAGTTATTTGAGATATGTTTATCAAAACAAAGTTAAAAGACAAAAATAAAATTAATCTTTTAGCTCGGTTATTAATCAAACATTGAGTATTAAATTTAGGATAATTAACGTACCCTAATACAAAATAAATGTCTATAAACAAAGTTAGAAGAATTTGATCCTTATAAATAGGGATATTCAAACATAATTAATTAAATATTATCTTTGAAATATACAACATTCTGGAATGTTAGGCCTGGAACAGTTGATTAAATTTGACTTTGTGTCATAAAGGGAGGTAATATTGATAACTACGTAGTTCTCTCCCTTTTCTATGATTGTACAGCATTTTTAATTGTATGTTTACAAATTCCAAAATCACACTATCAAAAAAGCTTGTAGTGAATGTTTTACAAATTATTCATTCTAAAAGTATGTAATGGTTGATAAGGTTTGCTTGTACTAGGTTCTGTGATCCATTATCTAAAACGGTCAATTTTACATTTAGCGATGCAACGCGTCATCGGGCACTACAAGTGTTTTTAAATCCACTTAAATGGAGTTTTTGGACTTATTTTGTTACTGGAACAGGACAAATCGAATACATAGATGGTTGGTGCCGAAACGGAAACAATTTATCCAGAGGCTTGCCAAGTTTAAGTTAGTTTTCTTGGAAGTCGCACCGGATAAAGTCTCAATCTCGGCACCATGCAACCATGCATTCCAAATATGCCGCAAAACTCTTGTTTCAGCTTTGGATGATGGTTTTTCAATGTTTCATGCAATTTGTCAGCTTTTCAAATAAAATGAAAATTTCGGTGTCTGACCCCATCAATACACAAAGAAAGAACCTCTTTAAGATCGTGTAAATACGAAATTCAAATTACCTATAGAGTTTTATGAATAAAAATCGTGAGAATAACTTACATTATATAATTATTTACTGTAAGGGATGGTTTTCAACGCTGAAAATAACTCTAACAAAGGTTGATCATTTTTTAACGAGGATCAAATTTTCACGCGTAATGGGGTCATTATTAAACGGTATGGGTCAATATTTAACGTTGAAAATTGATCAATAATCCGTTGAAAAATGACCCCTGGGGTCATTTTTCCAAGGGGGTCAAAATTTTATGCTACACCGGACACGAACATATACATATAATGCTTTAAGTGTCCACTGTGACCTTGACCTTTGAGCAAGCGACACAGTTTTTGCGCATGACATATCGTCTTGTTATGTTGATCATTTGTACCAAATTATTTCAAAATCAAATCATGCATGACAAAGTTGTGAGCCGGACACGAAAATCTGTAACACACACACACACACACACACACACCAACGGACAGGGTAAACACTATATTTATATATATGCCATCCGCCATTTCATGGCGTGGGCATAAAAAATATGTACGCAACGGAGCAGTCAAGAAATAGTTGTTATAGAAGAATGCACGGTTCGGGTTCAAAAGCGCAGTAATATAAACTTTCGAACGTTAAAAAAAAATAATATTACTACAATGGTGGACAAAATAAGATCTTTTCACATTCTAACACGCTAAATAAAGTGAATTGATTAAACTATGATACTTACAATGAGCGGATAAGTAATTTTCATGATTTTGATGTCATTTGGTTAATTGACGTTCATGACGTCATGTGGCAAATAAACATTATTTTTTTTACAGTGAATATCGTAGACATCGTTAGATCTTCAGTGAGTATAATAGCGTTTGATGTTAATAAACTCGCATTATACGTGTTTCATTTTCCATAAAAAAAATTGATTCAATATCTTCATAAGTTCGTTTTTTTCTTACGTTAGATTTTATCATGTTTCAGAACTAATGAAAAATATCAACAGTATTCAGCGGTAAACTTATGCTGAATAGCTTGTCTTTGCTCTGTATATCTTTAAGATAGCTCACTCTGGCACTTTGTGCCATCAGAGCTAAACGGTTATATATTTTCCCTTTCTTCCACCTTATTTTTCTCCATCTTTCAAAAATCAAACACGTCATAACCTGAACTCTACAAGTAAATAAAAAACAATATCATTACAATATCAAGGAAATGTTTCACATGCAAGGAGACTTTTTTCTTGACTGCTTTACCCCTTAAGCATTGCTCATAAATCATATATAAACGACTTTGTCACATCGTTCTGTCGGTTGCACATTTGAAAACTTACTGAAGAAAATGTCATTCCAAATATTGAAGAGTATATAAGTATATATAAAGGCTACTGATAAAAAAGCCTGCACCCAAAATGTTAAAGTATAAAATAATCTCATAATCGAAGTATAGTTTTAAAACACACTTGTGGAAACAAACTATTTCTTGACTGCTCCGTTGCGTACAGATTTTTGACTAAAATTGTAGCTCCGTTGCGTACAGAAATTGTTATCTCCGTGGCGTACAGTGCAATGTTTACACTTAGCACCGTTGCGTACATGGTGTAAATTTTAAAAGCTTTAAAGCATCTACTACAGGGGATTTTTATTAGGAAATAATGAATATACATGAGAAGCTTTACAGTCTCCATACACGTGAACAAGTATCTTTGTCGATCCATTCATTTTTACGGAATAATCGTCGGTTTTGTTCAGTTTCCTCGCTTCGTTTTTCAAAAAAACTGAACACGTGATGTCCAGACACTGATTTTGGGAAAACGGCGCGGTTTGATCCGAAACTATTATTAGCCGCCGATTGCCAGTTTAAACTTTTTTCATTTCATGTATATTATTGTGTAGAGGACGTCGTATTTAAAAATGTTGGACCAAAAACAAACGACACCTACCACACAACATTTATATATGCGTCCGCCATCTTGTAAACACCGTTGATTTTTTTTCGCACAGTGCTACCACACAGTGATAAAGGGAAAAAAGAAAAATGTTGATTTTGATTGCTTCCCTGTGACACAAATTATTATTCGACGTAAATAGATATATTAAGTTTCGCGCTATTTTCTTTAAAAAATGAAGCGAGTACATGTACATGTTTCGTGTACGAGTATATAAATATCACATCCCACATAGGGTGATAGAACGTAATGTTCACCCTTGACAAAGTAATGTCAACCTCGGCTAACGCCTCGGTCGACATTACTTGTCTCGGGTGAACATTACGTTCTATCACCCTATGTGGGATGTGATATTTATTTTATTATACCGAACAAAAAAAAAACAAGTAAGAAAGACACTAAATGCAACAAACATGTTAACAAATATAACGAAACTATAATAGAAATTGAAACGAAGCTTCTTTCTGATACCATAGTTACTTTTGCTGTCAAAATGACTACTGCAAAACCGGATGTCAAACTACAAGTATATTCTACTAAAGTGCCTAAAGTGTCTAGACAAGGTTAGTATTCGATACGACAGAGATGGATTAAAATTCGATACCCGGTAAAATCGCGTGAGGGCAGTTTCGTTATGGCAAGCGGGCCGAAATGTAATGTCAGAGGGTAACATTACGGATTGTCACCCTCTGACGTCACATAAGACTATAGAGTAAATAAGTCACGTGAGGTATAATAATATGTATTATCATATCAAGTTACCTAGCTTTCCCTCTCGTTTAAGCATTGTTCAGACAAGCTTGGACTGACAGTCAGAATCTCCCTCTTTAGAAACTCTCTCTGTTAATAAATATGTACGCATTGTGTGTTATTGTTTCAGCTATTGTACTTTCCTTTTCTAAACATCAACAAACACAACAGAACGTGTTCAGACCCTGATAATGAGTTTATGATATACCCACTAATTCGTTTATTAATCTACTCATAGGGGAGATATCCTTTCTGGAGACAATTAATTATATACATTCCGACTCAGCTACATGAAATTAAATTAGACCATTTAATAAGAGATAAAATTTCCAGTTTATATATGGGAGGGTAGATTCACAACCATCTGTGGCACCATCCTCTATAAATCTTATTTCTTAGCGCTATTCTGCCAATACCTGGATTCAACAGCCGCGTTAATGCATATAAATTATATGATACCAATACACAGGCTACCTAGGAATTCTTTTTACACCCTGAAACACTGTCAAATATTATGTTTATAGCATGTTTTATAATAACAAAATAAACTTTAAAAAAGTTTGTTTTCACCATATGATTATATTGTACATGTATATAATATATTTAAAGAATTCCTGGAAGGCCTGGGGGTCATTCAATTAAGGACAAGACTAATTTTGATGCAAAGCATCAAGAAGGCGCACCTATTTTGTTCAAGCGTAATAGTTTTTGCACACATATCAATCATGGGTTTATAACGTGACCTGTACAGAGCGAACAAGCTTTTACTTTGATTTTATTTGGCCTTCTGACCTTACATTAGCCAGTAATGAATTTGAACTAGATTTTATATAAATGAACAGTATGATGAAGTTTGCTAATGGTTTGATCAATACATACTATGCCCTTTGGAATGTTCACGAGGTTGTTCTACTACTCAAACATGTGACTAACTTTTCACCAAAAAATAACCGTATTTCCCTGTTGAAGATAAATATTCAGACCAAACAGATTGAACGGGTAGAATGCTATTCAACAGACATAATAATTGGTGAATAGTTTCCATAAAGATTGTGTCAAATTGTAACCTGTTCAAGTCTTTTCTTTGACTTTATGACCCATTTCTTATGCCCATATGGCCCAATATCAAACCTGACCTAGATTTTATAGATGATCATTACGAACTTTCTTCAAGGTTTAAGAGTGTAACTTGAATACACATGTATGTACCAAAGGTGATCGCAATCACTCATCATGTTAATATGTGACAGATGAGCTGAAAAAACAAGAGGGCCATGATGGCCCTATATCGCTCACATGAGCATTGTAACACTAACGGATAATTAAATCAAGGAAAGTTATTTGACATGGTAAAGAGTTATCTGCCCCAACTATTAAGTAGTTGTTGGAATCAACTGACCCCCAGGACCGGGCCAATATTATATATGGTAATGATTTAACAAACTTGGTAGAGATCCTAAAGAAAATGCCTCAGCCAAAATATCTAAGCCCAAGGCCTCATAGTTTTGGACAAGAAGATTTTTTACATTTTCCTATATGGCCATATATAAATCAAGTGACCTCTGGGACGGGGCCAATTTTTACCCAAGGGAAATAATTTGAACAACCTTGGTAGAGGTCCACAGGACAATGATACACACAAATTATCTAAACTTTTACATTGTAGTTTCTGACAAGAAGATTTTAACAATTTCTCTTATATAAGTGTCTCTGTAAAATCAAGTTAACACCGGGGCGAAGCCAAATTTGACCTAAATAAAAAAATAAACTTGGTAGAGGTCCACTAGACAATGCCACATACAAAATATTGAAACTTATAGACCTTATCGTTTTGGACAAGAATACTTTTTTTAAATTTTCCTATGTAAGTAAGTCTATATTAATCATGTGACCCCCGGAACGGGATCAATATTGACCATAGGGCAATAATTTGCACAAACTTGGTAGAGGTCCACTTGACTTATAATGCTACATACCAAATATCTAAGCCCTAGGCCTCAAGTGGTTTCAGAGAAGATTTTTTAAATTTCCCTATATCAATTAGAATAAACCCTGGGCAGGGCCAATTTCGACTCCGGGCCATAATTTGAACAAACTTGGTATAAGTCCACAAGAAAATGCCACATACAAAATATTGAAGCTCTAGGCCTTGTGGTTTTGAACAAGAAGACTTTTTAAATGTTCTTATATAAGTCTATATAAATCAAGTGACCCCTAGGGCAGGGCCAATTTTGACCCTACTGGGCAATAATTTGAACAAACTTGGTAGAGGTCCACTAGATAATGCTACATACAAAACATCTAATCTCTACTGGTCCTCTGGTTCTTGAGAAGATTTTTGAAGTTTTCAAAAAAAATCCTTCTGGTTGCTATGGCAACCACAGTTCTGCATGGAATGGAATTCTTTGGTAGAGCTTCATGCAAGGAACACACCTGTGAAATTTTGTTGAAATTGACTCAGTGGTTAAGGAGCAGATGTTGTTTGTTTAAAGAAATTGTTGACAATGGAATATCGACATATAATTAGCTCGACCTTTGCACTATGTGCCAGGTGAGCTAAAAACAAAAGCATGTATGAAAACAAGTTTGTTAAACATGTATGATCCAATGGCAGCAAAATGGCCATTCATGTTAAAGGTCACTTGACCTCATGACCTCAAATCAATACATAGTTCCCACATCTACAATATTTACCTCCCCTGGCTTGGTCCGTCATGGAAATGTGCCGTCCTGCTGACCCGCATTCAAACAGTCTTCGAAACAGTTTTCGGGACTTTCGTGGTTTAGGGGAAGTAAGGTTTAGAAACGAACCTATAAAATGAGCGTAGCCTAACCTTTTGGGGACAAGCTGTTAAATATACAATAAACATTTCCAAAGCTTTGTAGTTACGGCAGAATTAAAAGTCTCTGGTTACGGTAAAAACATACATTTTAAATATTCAGACATTTTTTTAACACTTAATAGAAACATTCAGGTCAAATCAAGTTGTTAGAGAAAGATGAAAAGAAAATGAATACTTTTTAAATAATACCAGCTTCTCCCAAATCGATTACGCAACACCAGTGAGCTTTCTTCAACAGTACGAGGGTTCAACGCAACAGTGTCGTAACTCATATTGAAATAAGAACAAGTTACGACAGTGTTGCGCTAAGCCCTCGATTTACTGTATTCAATACTGACGGCTACGTCAATAATGTTCCTATCAACCATCTTTATCGAGATCTGAACCAAGACGATATAGTAAATGAACAACCCTCTTCAGTTTAGGAGTGTCAAGATAACATTATACCATATTACAAAATGGTGTATCCGGACTGCTGACTAATTTCTCTATCTATCAAGTAACATACGTTCATGTGAAATTTTGCTATTAATTACACGAGCGTATATTTAATATTATTTGCAATGGCTGTTTTTTTAATGTACAGACATTATATGTCAAATTATAAATAGATTTAGAACGTCGAAAACCTTACCCTAGCCTTTGGACTTAATTACAGTCAAACCTGTGAACAAAGGCAATCTTTGGAAAGACAAAATGTGACCTTTATTTACAGGTGACCTTTATTCGGAGGAAATTTTTGTACTACTTATAAAGTCAATGACGTTTTTTTAAAGAATGGCCTTATTCAGAGGGTGGCCGTTATTCGGAGGTGCCCACTATCACAGGTTTCAATGTACCTGTACACGGGATTATTTACAGTCAATCATGTGTGTGCAGTCTACTTTTAATAAATACCAGAGACATCTATGTCTCTGTTAATACCATCTTTAAGAAAACGTCTTTGACCTCCAAATAAAGGTCACTTAAATTGTCAATAAAGATCACATTTTGTCTTTCACTAGGGTATAGCTTTTGTTTACATGATCGACAGAAAATGAATTGTCTTTGTCCACGGTTCTTGTACAGAAACGACCCAAGCAGATATGTGCGTCCTAAAAATTACATGGGTATACACACCTGCATGCGTATTTCTATTTATATAGTGTGTGTACTGTATATGTCACGCTGATATGTGGCTATTATCTTGTTTGTTCGAGCGGTAATTCCTGGATTCATCGATTGAACTATATGTTGCGAAATAAGACCATGTTTGTTAGGCAATATTATAGTATTGTTTTATATTGTTAAACTGATCTAGTATTTATGTTGATATACACAAAACCCAATGAGGTAAGTTTCGTTATTTTATCCAAAACATTTAGTAACACACACCTACATTATATATATGCAGAGACGTATGATAGTATCAAAAGTTTAATAATGACAATTTTAATGTTTAATAATGTCTAATGTATGTCTATACCGTGGACATCACATTATAGACAAAACTGTATTTAAACTTTTTAAAGGGATTGCGGCTAATTAAATTACACGGTGAAGTGATTTTATCCTCCGGTGAAATCAAATTTCTGCTAAATAAGGTAGGTACGTGTTATCTGAACTATATATAGATTTCATCTCGATGGATTTAAAACTTGATGATTAGAAAATTATTACTGTGTAACACATCTAGTAATTAAGATATACGAACCCTTGGCTGATAATTTCATTCATGGTGGAGAAAATGTCTATAAGGTACATATACAGTACAACCTCTGTAGAGCAACACCCTGTGGGAGCTGCAAATATTGGCCGTTGTTTAGAGGTTGTTGTTCTACAGAGGTTACATTCATAGTAATTATCAGCTTAGGGAAATTTTGAAGGTGTTGTTATAGAGAGGTTGTTGCACTACAGAGGGCCACTCTGGAGAGGTTGTACTGTATATAATTATATAGACATTTTTATCATCCCTGACAGTGACTTAAATACCAGTTAGTTTTATTTAGATTTGTTTCTGGTTAACTTATTAAAATTTAACTTATCGTTTACTTCATTAAAGATTGGGATGGTTGGTCGGGCCGATTTTTAGGTTCTTGGAAGCAAGTGGAAAGACAAGAAAATGAGGGCCTAATAAAAAATATAGGGTTGCAGGGAATAATTTGAGTAGGTTGGTTAACAAGAAGCATACATGTACATCAACATTTTTGTCAAATTTGCATAGAAGCTAGGGTATGACCTGCCATGAAAGACTCGAACCCTGATTGCCATATGTCACAAGTCCAGCGCACAAACCACTGGACTGCCGCGGACTCAGCTGTCTTTAAAGGAAGTGGTGATAAATCACATTTTATATAACAGGGGTGTAAAGTTTTGTTCAGTGCACCATCCTAGATGATAACAATTTTCAATTTCACAATTTATAAGGAAGTTAATTTTTCTCTTTTTGTGTACTACTGGTACTCACTTTGTTCAATATAAAATAGGACATCTATAGTACGATTAAATTTCCTTTTAGGCCATCATTAAAACAATTTTTGTTTGTAGTGCTCCGACCCTAATTTCCGGAGGTGGGTAGGTAGGTGGGTATTTTTATTTATTTTATTTTTTTAGACAGAACAAAATATGATGAACAATCAGTTTGTATTGGATAAAGGCATGTATTCTGGTATGGTTTAAAAACGGGAAGTACTTTTTAACTGAATGGGTGAAAACAGATTACAAAAAAAAAAAATCAACTTGAAAACCTACAAAAATAAGAAAAGTAGGAGCCATTTTGAGGGGTTGGTCGGAGCACTACGAAAATTTTTTTTTTTATTTCAGCCTTATTTGCTTAAAATGAATGAAATATTTGTGTAAATGAATATATTTACATTCATGCACTTTTAATTTTCTGTTGGAAAAAATTTTGATTGGTGACGCTGTCAGTGATAGCGCATAGTTATTATATTCTTACCACAGGCTACCGGTGTGTGAAGGTCCCCCACAGACCCTCTTCTACATTAAATTAAATAAGTTTTTCCTTACTAAAGGCCTCTTCCCAATTGAAAATTTCTTTAAAATCATACAGTTTTCCCAAAAATCCAAACTTACACCAGCTATTTTATTTCCCAAATCAGCAATTTTATTGATAATTCTTCCCAAAATCAACAGGCTAAGGCCTATTCCCAATGAAGAGAGAAAAAACACTGCCATATATATATTATAGAGTAAAGGTATAGAACTCCTGGGCTCAGAAATCACACCGGTCGTGTCCATCAAGGTCCTGTTGTAACAATTCTGAACCGATTCTTAAAAGTCTGGTCTTATTGGACGTAGAAATAATTTCTCTTTAACCATCATCCAATCTTATATCCATATATTGCTCTGAACTGGAGCAACAAGCCCTTCAACTTACAAAAAGTATGTCTCGACATCAAAGTGACCTAAGTTTGTTTTCATTTATAGCTACAGAGTGAATTTCTTTATTCCTTTGTGATGTCATACCAACTCCGGAGTAAATCAAAAGAAAATCAAATTTGTTATCAATCACCACCGACGAATCATTAAATGGATGGATACCTAAGACATTACGATTCAATATTTCACGCTTTCGTCCCGATTTCGCTTCTCCGCCTCCATAATCGCACAGTTTGAACGCCGTACCATTTACGTGCCCTTCCAGGAAGGTAAGTCTCAACAATTGGTCAATATCGAAGGTGTGGCAAACTTCACCTTTAGTAGTCATTTTGCCAAAGAGAATTTGAATCGTTAAACAGTTTTCGAATTGGTGGGTTGCCCCCTGCCCGAAAGCATTTTTTTCCTTCTTTAAATATTTTGGGGGACAACCTAGTTTTAGAGGGTTAACTTCATAAAGTATTTAGTCGGGCAACCTGTCACAAAAAATTAAATCAAAGACTGGTCAAATAATGAATCGTAATGCCTTTTTGTAAGTTGAAGGGCTTGTTGCTCCAGTTCAGAGTATACATATCATCGGTGGGCGACGTAAACCTCGTATCTTAATTTTCATGAATTTTTTTTCTTTTAGATATCAAACAATGTACCTATCCCCATAAAATGCGAAAATACCGAACTTAAAAGCGTATCAGAAACACTTAAAAATATTATATGATCAAAACACGTATAATGATCCTGTGAATTTTTGTTTCTTCGAAAATATCAAATATCGTATCTAAGAATGTGTTTGCTGCGAAAAGGTTTGTGTTTATTATTTTGAAGTACAGTAAATTATATTAGATAATAACAATTAGAAAATAGAGTTGTTTACCATATATCATATATCCTTTCTTAAATTTGCAGTATTCGTTTATTATTGCTTGATATTTAAGGTGTTTGTCTTATTCTACAATATACCATGTTTGTCATCATTTGCAAGTTAGGTATAAAGCTATTTTGTGGGCTTGAGAATAAAAGTTAAGGATTTCAATCTCTAATGCATAACCTCCATTTTAA
This sequence comes from Lutraria lutraria, assembly GCA_964023205.1. Taxonomy (NCBI): domain Eukaryota; kingdom Metazoa; phylum Mollusca; class Bivalvia; order Venerida; family Mactridae; genus Lutraria; species Lutraria lutraria. The sequence continues at coordinate 24,533,783 of OZ026844.1, read as the reverse complement.
AAAGTACTCAATTTCATGAATTTACTGATATAATTGACATATATTCCTGAGGGTCATAGGTTCAAACCCCACTGGGACCATACTTTTTTTCTTTTTTAGTTTTTAGGTAATGTTTTGCATTTAGAACATGGATTTATACAGTAATATGTAGGAAAATATTAATTCCAAAATATTTGTTAAAAATAAAAGTTTATAGGAATTTATACATGGTTAATTAACAAAAATCAAGTAACTATGGATTTCTGACACACATCTTTTCAAAACCGGACGGTTAACCTTTTTAGCTCACCAGAGCACAAATGTGCTGAGGGTGAGCTTTTGTGATCGCCCTGCGTCCATCGTGCGTCGTTTGTCGTGAAGTGGCGTCCATATTTACTTAAAACAACATCTCCTCCTACACCGCTATGCCGATTGCAACCAAACTTTGCTGGAATGATCCTTGGGTGGTCCCCTTTCAAAGTTGTTCAAAAAATTAAATTTCATTAAAAACTCTGGTTGCTATGGCAACAAATAGAAAAAACTTAAAAAATCTTCTTGTCCGTAACCACAGGGTCTAGAGCTGAGATATTTGGTATGTAGCATTGTCTAATGGAACTCTACAAAGTTTGTTCAAATTATTCCCCTGGGGTCAAAATTGGCTCCGCCCCGGGGGTAACTTGATTTTGCATAGACTTATATAGGAAATTAAAAAAATCTTCTTGTCAAAAACTAAAATGCCTAGAGCTTTGATATTTGGTGTGTAGCATAGTCTAGTGGACCTCTACCAAGTTTGTTCAAATTATTGCCCTAGGGTCAAAATTGGCCCCGCCCCGGGGGTCACTTGATTTATATAGACTTATATATAGGAAAATTTAAAAAATCTTCTCCGAAACTGCAAGGCCTAGAGCTTAGATATTTTGTATGTGGCATTGTCTAGTGGACCTCTTCCAAGTTTGTTCAAATTATGGCCCCAGGGTCAAAATTGGCCCTGCCCTGGGGTTTATTCTATTTTATATAGGAAAATTTGAAAAATCTTCTCCGAAACCACAAGGCCTAGAGCTAAGATATAAAGTATGTAGCATTTTCTAGTGGACCTCTACCAAGTTTGTTCAAATTATTGCACTAGGGTCAAAATTGGCCCCGCCCCGGGGGTCACTTGATTTATATAGGCTTATATAGGAAAATTATAAAAATCTTCTCCGAAACCACAAGGCCTAGAGTTAAGATATTTTGTATGTAGTATTGTCTAGCAGACCTCTTCCAAATTTGTTCATATTATGGCCCTGGGGTAAAAATTGGCCCTGACCTTAGGGTCACTTGATTTTACTTGGACTCGTGTAGAAATATTTTAACAATGTTCGTCTCCAAATGACCTTTTTTCCTGGTGAGCATTTACACGGCCATCATGGCCCTCTTGTTTAATTTTTGTGTAGCCATTACACACACATAGTAGTAATTTGAGAAAATTTCAGGAGATGCCATTCTTTAATTTTTATCTTACTGATATTTAGCAATTTGTTACTTTTTGGTGATAGGCGAAAATCTTGACTAAATCTTAAAGGGGTGGGGTTACATTTTTTTTTTTTTTGGCAACATAGTAGTTCCAAACATCATATAAATAATTTGGATGACTAAACATTGGTTACCCTTAGACTTATACACATTCTTGCATTTATTGTATCATCTGTTCGTGAGGTACATTTGAAGTCTAATACGAAGTGTTAAGGATTGTATTTTAAATATTGTCTTTCTTTTGTATATCCATTTAGACATTTACAGGTGAATTTTTAAAAACTTTTACTGTCAGTTAAGAGAGTTACGACCATTTTTGTTCCTCTACCCCTAATGTAAAATAGTACCTCAAAATCAAATGAACACACCTGTATGAAAATTGACCTACACAAAGGAGATGTAGAACTACATGTAAGTAAAAGAGGATCACAGACTAACAAAATAGCTACAAATATTGAAGGAGAAAGTTCTGAAAGGAGAGGTTTTGCCAGAAAATTTGCTGAAGAGTTACTAAAGCTACTTTTGCATCATTGCAGACAAAACTCAGACAAACTGTATTGACCCATGGTAAAATTCACTATGTCATGTTCACCTATTTCTTGTTTTAAAGCTTTGTAAAAACGTTGTGCACATCATGATTTATTTACAATAATTCTGTCCGTCAACTTTTGACATGACATTTGCCATATGTTCGTGTGAATTAGACCAAGAGAATTTAGATTAATGAATTCATGTAAACAGTTATTTAAAATGCTAAATTGTTGAGTTTTTAGGATCGAGCTATGTCTGTCGTCGTCCGTCCGTCAGTCCGTACATACCAGAGGTAGGTTCTGGGGTTAGGGTTTGGGTTAGGGTTAGTACAAATCGATATTATGGGGTTAGGTATAAACCACCGTAGTGGGGTTAAATTTTCTCTTGTGGGGTTGAAAAATAGTAAAGGAATATAGAAGGAAGAAACCCATAATGTAGCTCTCGTAAGAACGTCCGTCCGTCATCAACAATTTCTTTAAACATCTCCTCCTAAACCACTTGGTCAATTTCAACCAAACTTCACAGGTGTGTAGCTTGCTTGAATCTCTACCAAAGTTGTTCAAAGAATTCCATTCAATGCAGAACTCTGGTTGCTATGGCATATCTTCTTCTCAAAAAGCAGAGGACCTAGAGCTTAGATATTTAGTGTGTAGCATTGTCTAGTGGATATCTACCAAGTTTGTTCAAATTATTGCCCTAGAGTCAAAATAGGCCCCGCCCCGGGGGTCACTTGATTTATATAGGCTTATATAGGAAAATAAAAAAATCTTCTTCTCCAAAACTACAAGGCCTAAGGCTAAGATATTTTGTATGTAGCATTGTCTTGTGGACCTCTACAAAGTTTGTTCAAATTATTGCCCTAGGGTCAAAATTGGCCCCGCCCCGGGGTTTACTCTATTTTATATAGGAAAACTTGAAAAATCTTCTTCTCAAAAAGCAGAGGACCTAGAGCTTAGATATTTAGTGTGTAGCATTGTCTAGTGGATATCTACCAAGTTTGTTCAAATTATTGCCCTAGAGTCAAAATAGGCCCCGCCCCGGGGGTCACTTGATTTATATAGGCTTATATAGGAAAATTTAAAAAATCTTCTCCAAAACTACAAGGCCTAGAGCTAAGATATTTTGTATGTAGCATTGTCATGTTGACCTCTACCAAGTTTGTTCAAATTATTGCCCTAGGGTCAAAACTGGCCCCACCCGGGGTTTACTCTATTTTATATAGGAAAACTTGAAAAATATTCTCAAAAACCAGAGGACCTAGAGCTTAGAAATTTAGTGTGTAGCATCCTCTAGTGGATATCTACCAAGTTTGTTCAAATTATTGCCCTAGGGTCAAAATAGGCCCCACCCCGGGGGTCACTTGATTTATATAGGCTTATATAGGAAAATTTAAAAAATCTTCTTCTCCAAAACTACAAGGCCTAGAGCTAAGATATTTTGTATGTAGCATTGTCTTGTGGGCCTCCACCAAGTTTGTTCAAATTATGGCCCGGGGTTAAAATTGGCCCAGCTGCAGGGTTTACTCTTTTTTATATAGGAAAATTTAAAAAATGTTCATGTCCAAAACCACAAGACCTAGAGCTAAGATATTTGGTATATATATGTAGCATTGTCTAGCAGACCTCTACAAAGTTTGTTCTAATCATGGTAGGTGGTCAAAATTGGCCCGGCCCTGGGGTCACTAGATTTATATAGGCCCATATAGGAACATTTAAAGAATCTTCTGGTCCAAAACCACGAGGCCTAGGGCTGAGGTATTTTGGATGTAGTATTTTCTTGTTGAACTCTACCAAGTTTGATCAAATCATGGCCCAAGGGTCAATATTGGCTCAGCCCGGGGGGACAGTTGATTCCAACAACTACTTAACAGTTTGGGTAGATAACTCTTTACCATAAGTCAAATAACTTTCCTTGATTAAATTATCCCTTAGTGTTACAATACTCAGGTGAGCGATATAGGGCCATCATGGCCCTGTTGTTTCAATTTATGTTGTAGATCTAACTGGTTTTTTTTATTTCAGATTCATCAGATATTATATTTGAAGAATTATCAAAACACTTGTGGTGAGTCATGATTTTAGGTTTTTCTTAAAATTATGGATTATTTATTGGAGGATGTTCAAATGTTTAATAGGGAATATAAAATAAAGGTAATTTATGCACAGTGTATTTGTGCAGACTCAAAGAAGATACAAGTCCTGTTGTTGTAATGATGATTTTTTAAGAAGAATTGAGTTCTTTACTACTGTATTTATATTTACTTAACCCAGCACTATTAACATTCAATATATATATATTGACCATGATGTAAGCAATACAAATGTAATAGGATACCCAGTGCGGGGCTTGAACCCACAGTCTCCTGCTTGCAAGTAAGATGCTCTACCAAATGAGCTAATCAGGCTAAATATTTGTACTACTGTATACGTCTTTAATTCTGTGGGTGCAAAATTTGGCGTTTTTAAGATGTTCATGAATTGGCGGGTTCTATATTTCATATCCAACCGCCAAAATAAAACAATGTCCTGTCTTCGCGCCAAAATTAAAACACTTGTCTTAAGAAAATAAGTTTCCGTCATTTTCAAGGGAAATAAATAGAACATTTTACTAAATAACTTCACTTACTGTCGTATCAAGTGTGGAATGTATAAACTGTATTGAATAAGATACCTGAAGACCGATGTGTAGTAATTACTTGGGATCGAACAGGAGTTAACACAATGGCTAAAGTGATTATTTGTTTCGATAATTTATCTTAAATTGACACATACTGTTATTATATCGTGTTTAATTTAGTGTGTCGATGATTTAAGTTTTATATGGTGTGACAAATAATTGTTTGAATCATTTAGATTATTAAGATTTACCCTAAGGCAATAAACGTAATGCATGTACTTTAACTGATAAAAGTAAACAAGTAATAATACATGTATTATGATGCATATTTTTGCCTATTTGCTTGTCAAATAAAAATGCGTGTGAATATGTATTCTAGATCACAATGAGATTGTGGCTGCAGTGTGGTGATGACTTCTTGTTGTTATGATCTTATTGTATACTCAAGTCTGATGGATCGTTGATGTTGATTGAACACAAAGTTCTATTTTCCTTCAATATTATTTATTTAATCAGTAACAACAAATGTTCTTATTTCTAAATTCACACAAAGTTCAAAATTAATAGGATACAACACAAAGTAAATCGAAGTCCAAAATATTTCAGTTAACACAAATTAAATGGCACAAAGACGTATCCAGAAAAAGTGTCACAAAGACAAATTGTATTTCTTGTCACAAAGACAGTTCCTTAAAATGAATATTAAATAACGTATCCTGTATTTCTATAATTTTTCTATATTTCTATCTATTGTCTTTATAACTAAACTACCCAAGTATTTATAAGGCCTTTCTGCAGAAGGTGTGGCTAATTTCCTGACATTATACGGGCGCCAATATTATACTGCTACACAAAAAATCCAAACTTTACATATTACTAATGCAAATATTTTTTTTTTGCTTTCTTAAATAAAGTTTGTGAATATGTTCCAGAGTAAATGTGAATGTCATAACACCTCCCTTTCTTTGTTTAATGATTTCAGATATTGGGAGTCTAATAATTCAAAGTCAAGATGTCTTCCTTTGGTAGACAGTTTCTGCTGCTGCTTTGGAAGAACTACAAACTGCAAAGTCGACGTAAATTGTTGACTGTGTTTGAAATTATTGTACCGTTGTTGCTGGCAGTATTGTTGTTAGTGATAAGAATATTGTCTACAGGTTACGAGGTACCAGATTACACAATATCCAATCCAGAAATGGTACCTTCGGACCGGTACTGGTCAAAAGAAAGGATACTTTATTCACCAAAAAATACTTTCACGACAAATATCATTTCGTATGTGAGTCGAAATTACAGGGAGCGAGGAAATTTGAATAGTAAGTTTTTATTAATTGTTCTGATAGTTAAATAATATTCTAATAGTTTTTCTGTTTTGTCCTCTCCTTTCAAATTCTAAACTTTTGTAAACAAAATTCAGAATTATTTGAACCAAGAATAAGATTTTTGTGTTATTGTCCTGTGTTAATTTTTCATGCTTAAGGTAGTTCGCGGTGTTGCTCGGCAAAAAAGAAAGTGCGTTAGAATGGCATGAAATTTGGAGGAATTATACCTGAAGTAGCAGCGCTTACGAAAATATAGTTCTTTATAAAGTTTGACGTCGGTAACTTAGCAACTAAACGACGTTAAAACGCCACCTAACGGCACCAGCTATGTGAACGACTCGTTGTACTTTTTCCCTTGTAGCTTTGCTATAAATTGTCATAGATTGAAAATTGGAACTTTGCGAATGAGCGAATGCAGTTGTCTACCGAATGGTATTCATCAATGCTTTAAATATCCATGACCTCCCGGCGTGTTGGAAATTAATCGACGTCAAAACGTCATTATGGGAGCGTTATTTCGACGTAAAATATTCAGATAAATGCAAATGTAGCTAAAACGCCGTGGTAGAAGTTTTTCAAAAATTAATATTATGTAAAATATTAATTTATCTACACATTAAGCGAAAAAAATCCATACCTCTTCAGGCTACTTTTTTCAGTATCGTATCGTTTCCTAAAGTCATACCATGCCAAAATGACGTAAATCATTCAGCACATAAAGACAACGTTTGGTGGGAGCAATATTCATCAAATTTTGTTGTTTTATCTAAGAGTTGATAATCTGATTTATACTTTAACTTGATCATGAAGACATCGATGTATGAAAAATATTATTGTGAAGAGAAAAAACCCGAAACACTGTATGTTCAAAGATGTACATGTTCGTTTTTGTTTAAATTTGTACACGCCACAAGGTCAGGTTGAATGCACATACAAATATGCAATTTATAAACAGTTGCTGCGTTTGGGACACGAATGAAACTCACATAATGACGGAAAAAATGTTACTAACGTATTTTTTATTCAGACTGAGTGTATGTAAACAAAATGCGGGTGCGCGTAAATGGAACATTACGGGCAGAAAAAATATCTCACGAATCTCGAACTTGCCCATAACCCCGTGATCGGGGGTAACTTATGAAAGTTGGTTGATTATGAATATAAATTTCTGACTATAAACATATCCTTTTACTTTTTACATATAATCGCTCACAAGAAGAAAAGACTATTATTAAGAAAAAAATGACACCGGAGCCATCATTTGAACAAACTTGGTAGATGTCTGCTAGACAATGTTTCACACCAAATATCATAGCTCAAGGACTTGCTTCGGACAAAAAGATTTTAATTTTTTTTTATATTTATGATTGTATGTAAAATCAAGTAACTCCCGGGACGGGGCCAATTTTTACCCCATGACCATAATTTGAATGAACCAGGTAGAGGTCTACTAGATAATGCTACATGTACAAACCAAGTATCTATGCTGTAGATATTGTTGTTAATGACAAGTTAAGAATTATTTTAAAGATTTTCCTATTGGTTGCCACGAGTTCTGTGTGGCTTTTTTTATAATTTTGGTAGATCAATTATTTACAGCGCGCTACACACCTTTATTTTCAGTTGACACCGCGAATACTGAACTAAATCAGTTTAATTTCAGGACACGTGACGACGGTTGGTCACTCGACAAAGAATTGTGTAAATTTCGCCGAAAAGTCAGCGGCTGAAGAAGTTCAGTAAATCAATTTTGCATTTAACTCAAAAGTCATCATTAAAAAATACGCCTTTTCCTGGGCCCGTATTCACAAACCAACTAAGACGAAAAATCATCTAAGAATACCGAAATTATCTTAGTTTTCACCAAGTTTTGCTAACATTGTAAGATTTGTCTTAACTTTTGTCTAAGAGTGAAAAAAATCTTAGAAAAATTCTTAGATCGACGATTTTTATCTTAAAAGTTTAGTCAAGGTACGAGGTGTCTTAACTTTAAGAAATTTTCTTAGATAAAAAATAAAACGAAAATGGATGCTACGTCGAACTCATTATTTGTCCATATCTATGAAGAATAAAGTTAATTTCTTGGATTATGAACATTTAAACACTTTTCTGTCGTTATTTTGACTTGATCTTTTGCGGAGCAGTTGTCAAAATAACGTGTCAATTTCATTTACAAATATTGTGAAAAGATACATTAAATTTTGCCATCACAAGATAAGCAAAGATCCAGCAGAATGTAGACCTTTGGTGCTAAACTTAAAATTCATTGCCAATGATCCAAGATGCTTTTCACTGGACTTTATGATAGAACAATTAACAAGTACGTGTTATGTGACCATTTGCGCATATGTGGGATATTGTACGATTTTCGGATAGACATTGGTTCAAGTTAATTGTCATACAAGGACAGTGCAATGTGAACTAAAATATCATTAAACCATATACCATTTAATATATTTCGTTATTTATGTCGTGTTTGCTTCTTCATGAATAATTCAGCATCAGTTTCTGAGTTTATCGACTATGAAGACTTGCTATGAATTGAAATGATGTACAGTGTATTCACAGATTCTTTTGAGGACTCCATGAAACAATTTTGGTGACATTAGTAAAGACAGATACCAGTGCCTAATGTGATTTTGATGTGATAAACATTTAGATAGATAAACATTGCTTTCCATGAATTTGGGTGCAAATATATTCAGCCACTGTTTTGCTGTATTAATGTTGGATATGAACGTGAAATCCAAACACAGCAGTATAATCTTAAATCTTTATTACCTTGTTTACATATTCTTGTTAATGCACATATTGCGATAAAGTTTGTTCCAACTGAAAGAACATGTATGCAAGAATTTCAGTGTGACTTTAGTATATCATCAATTACAATTTATTTATTATTTTGTGCAGTTTGTTGAATATGATTGAGTATGATACAGGTATAAGCAATTTTGAAACTACCAGTAAACATGTAATTGTATCCTTGACAATATGAATTAAGTGAAGCAAATGATATCAGTAAACTTTATAAAATGCATTTGTTTACTGCTGCACAACTGAAAGATGTTTTTGTTATTAACCATTAATGTTCAGTTACGGATGAAATATTCTACAGCTATACTGAGCCTCTGTTGTTATAAAATCTCCCAAGTAATGGGAGTAATGATATGACAAGCAGAAATATATCAGACAGTAAACAAAATACATACATGTATACATATTTCATAGTAAGAATCAATTAAACTGAACATGAGTGATCAATGATACTTGGGTTCTGATGCCCTAATGGTACATATTTTTATTTTTGATACTACTGTTGTTGGAACTTTACCGAATTACTGCATACTTCATAAAATTACATAATATCAAAGATATTAATTTGAATTGATATATCAGTGACACTGTTCGTAAGGAACCTGTTTGTATTCTTGCAAACATGACCAACAATTATATTTGTGTCATCTGTGGCTGAAAAAATACCAATCGTATCCGTAAAATTGAGAAAGTGTATAACAAGTTAAACTAATCGCCAATCGTAAGTTATGACGTATGGGAATTCCGTGGAAAAAACCCTGACAACGGTAAATTTTCAAAACTAAGATTTCTTTTCAAACTAAGAATAATTCCGTCTTAGTTTACGCTTAGAATAAATCTAAGATGAAGACTAAGAAATTACTTATGTCTTAGTCAAAATTTAAGATAAAGAAAATTCTCAACTCGGAAAACTAAGAACGTTTGTGAATACGGGCCCTGGTGTATGCGGTTTTGCGGGCAGTCTAACACTGTACAGATAACAACGTCCAGAATTAGTAAACACACGCAAGAATGTTTCGTACAAAAATTGCTAAAAATTAATATGTTATGCATTACGCAGTTTCTGATGCTCCAACATGAGAGGACTTTATTATGTTTGTCCTGGATGTTGAGAAAAATTACAGGTTTTCAGTGTGAAGGAAGTCGCTGTGAAGTTGCAAAAATCTTTTACGAAAAACTAAACTTGTCATCGGACGCAAAGCTTATTACTACATGTTGCGCTAAAATTACAGCGAGCGGAGGCTTACAATCAACCATATAAATCTGACATTAAGTCGTCATGGCATTGATGGGCCAAGCCAATATATCACGTGATACTTGTACCCTGCTAACTGTACGTGACTGAACGTGTTATATTTTGTATATCAACCGATTATCATGTACAACAATGTATTGTAAAATACATATTACTTACAGTGCAGCTTTTGTTGAGGTGTGAAAAAAATGTATGTAAGGAATCAATACCGGTACTTTATATTATTGATAGTAAACAAAATATCATGATATGTTGTTATCTTCAAAATATAAACAACAGAGTTAACATAGAAACATTGTTGTTTTAATAATACGGTAGCATATCGACATTAATATTTTTATGACTGCATACATTACAACTTACTAAAAGAAGACGATAGACTTGTCGGCAAAAGCATTTATTGCCGACTAAAAAGTATATTACGTTCCGAACTATAATTGTTGGTATTGTTAAAAGTCTACAAATATCTATTATGGAATCATAAAATTAACATTCGCTTACAATAAACCAAGTATAAAGCGCGAAAATGGCTTAATAATGACGTAATGACGTTGTTTTTATTTCAAGTGGTGCAGGAAACGTTACGATAATGAAGAAAGTAGCCTGAAGAGGTATCGATTTTTTTCGCTTAATGTGTAGATAAATGAATGTTTTACATAATGTTAATTTTTGAAAAACTTCTACCACGGCGTTTTAGCTACATTTGCATTTATCTGAATATTTTACGTCGAAATAACGTTCCCATATTGACGTTTTGACGTCGATTAATTTCCAACACGCCGGACGGTCATGGATATTCAAAGCATTGATGAATACCATTCGGTAGACAACAGCATTCGCTCATTCGCAAAGTGCGAATTTTCAATCTATGACAATTTATAGCAAAGTTACAAGGGAAAAAGTACAACGAGTCGTTCACAGAGCTGGTGCCGCTAGGTGGCGTTTTAACGTCGTTTAGTTGCTAGGTTACCGACGTCAAACTGTAAAAAGAACTATATTTTTGTAAGCGCTGCTACTTCAGGTACAATTCCTCCAAATTTCATGCCATTCTAACACACTTTCTTTTTTGCCGAGCAACACCGCGAACTACCTTAATATTTGTCTGCAGCATAACTCTAAGACTATGAAAGCTATGAACTTGAAACTTCAAAGTTAAATACTGGTAGATAGATCTCACAGAGAAGAGGTGATACTGTACTCTTTCTCCCTTTTCATTTGATGTATATATTGTAGCATCATCTATAATCTATATTGCTCATCCTGTGAGAATTTACAGTTCAGGGAGCATCCACTTGTTCAACCGACCCTTGTTGTTTGATATTGATGCAAAATTTTGTATCAATCCTTTCAATAATTTCAAAGTCTTATAAATACACTGTAAAATTTAGTTTATGCTCTTAATGGTCAAACATCTAAAATTCATCACATCTGGAATTCTAGGTCTGAGGAAATGTTTTACATCTCACATTAATGTTTTATATATACAAGCTGACTTTGAAATAAGACAATTTATTGACCTATGTTGTGCTGTGTTTACATGTCTGAGTAAATTTACATTTTTTCTGCTACAGTGACAGGATTTGATACAGAGGAAGAATTATTGAACTTTTACAATGCCAACAATGATGATGTTCTTGCTGGTGTTGTGTTCGTATCAGACACAAAGAAATCTCCAATTTCTACACTGGACTACAAGTTACGTATGCCATCATATGATTGGGACAATTGGTATACAGGATCAACATATCAGCTGATCGGCAGTACTGGAATGAGAAATTCAGGTCCAGGTAAGTATCTTCTATAAACTATAATTATGCTACACTATTGTTCATTGAACCTATACCATGGATAAATCAAATTCAATTGAATCCTGTAATACAGTGTAACCTCCATGAATGGTCAACTCTGAACAACAGCCACCTGTTACAGTCAGTATACTTAAAACCCAAATTGACTTTTTACTCTATGTTCACTCTCGACAACAACCACCTCCTAACAATAGCCATTTTTGCCCTTCCAATTGGTGGCTGTTGTAGGGAGGTTCCACTGTATATCCAACTTTTATCAAAACTGCAATGTAGACTTGTACAGCCAGTGGTAATAATGTTCCAATGAAAACCTACGGGTAAGAGACAGTCATGTGATTGTAAGTAGAAAACTGACTGTCTGACTTCATAAGCCTTCGCTTAGCTTTCTCTTCTAAAAACTGCAGAATCTTGATACGAGCCTGGTTAGGCCAACAATAAAATGTTTGTTTCAGGTTACATGCTCAATAAAAAAGGATAGGTAGGGTTTTTATGTTCCGCCATCATCTGTTAAAATTTTGGTTTCCTAGCAATAACTCGAGAAATATTTCATGGATTGATTTTGTATTTTACATGATAAAATACAGTTCAAGTTTGATTGTATGAAGTTATTTATAGATTTCACTTGCATAATTTTTATTATGTATGTATTTAAGTTTAGTATTGCATGTCAAGATCATGCATGATTGATACATGGGCATTTGTTTCTATCAATAGCAGGAAATTCCGTCTTCTCATTCAGTAATTTTGAAGATTCTAAAATTGAAGATGCATCTTGTGTCAAAATATTGCTACTCTCACAGGCTACCGGCGTGTGAAGGCCCCCACAGACCCTCTACTACCCAGAAATTCTTTTTAAACTCTGAAACACTGTCAAATATTATGTTTATAACATGTTTTATAACAACAAAATAAAGTTTCCAAAAAAAAAATTTAAACATTTTCACTGTGCGGCTACTCTTAGCCAATAACTTCAGCCAATTATTTTCTAATGGAAAGTCAACAGTCAAAATTTCTTTACTATTTCGTATGAAGGCAAACTTATTTCATATGAAGACAAATTGTATATATTAATTGCATGCATATTGCTTATGTACACACATATCATTGTATTGCTTATAGCTCTCAGCGGGGTCATTCGTGTCCTTGAAAACATTTCTACGTTTGCTCTTGAAAGCGTGTGGAAAGGTGAAATATTTTGAATTAAGTTTCTTAAGTGCACAGGTTGTAGTGACTGTTTGATTCTGAAGAATTACATTAGTAATTGACTGACTTTGTGCATTCTTCACGCTAACCCTCAAGCCCAAAGCCTGTGGCTAGTAAATTTCTTATCAGGCTAGTGAAATTTCTAAAAATTGTGTCTTCGGGCTAGTGGTAAATTGTCCTATCTTAAATAGTCCACGTATAGTTTGGCCTAGTGCTTAAAAAAATCAGTTCTAACACTATTTGTGTTGACCCACACACTGCTCTTTGACACTTAAATCATGAATGAACAGCAGTCTAAATGTTAAGTGACACATCAAATTGTTTGGTTGAAGACCTTTTTTTTAGATAAGAAAAAGGAAAGTTTGAGTCTTGAAATGTTAAGCAAACACTAAGACAATCTACAGCCATCTGTATCTCTACAGTAATTTACAAATCAAGTGAGACATAGCTCCTCAGGGAATAAGGGTGAAGAATCTAAGTGTTGTATTACTAAGTCTTGTTCTTTGAATAGACCATGGTTATAAAATATTTGAGGTTCATAATTGTGCATAATTTTATTATGTGTCTTCATGCCTTAACACTTAACAGGGCCTTTCTTCCTTCTATAACAGAGGCTGAAATTCGGTGGCTTCCCAATTGCAAAAAGGCTGTTTTTTTTCCAATTTGAGGCAAGAAATTCCCCAAAATACAATGCTATTCTAACTCTGTTATCTAACCTTCTGAAAATTTGGCCAAATATCGCGCTTGAATTTCCCAAAATGAAAGGCTAAAGCCCCTTCTCAATTCTTGGAAAAAAGGCCCTGCTTAACAATATTCAACTACATTGTATAGTTAAACATGTAAACAATCAGCAGCCATTTAGAACTTGCTAAGATTGCTTCTTATAGAAGATTTCATTGAAGACTTGTCTAAAATTTCTTCAGGGCTGATGTAAATACATTCATGTCTTTCATTTTATTTTTTCAGATTATGAATATGATGATTTCCTAAACCTGCAATTTTTCATCAACAAGGCATTTACCATTACATTCAAACCTAATGCTTTTGATGATGTCAAAGTTTTTACGAAGAAAATGCCATATCCACCTTACACCCAAGACTCAATGATAGAAATTTTGAAATTTATGCTGGCATTGTTTATATTATTCAGTTTTATCTTAAATGTACCACAGATGGCAAAGAACATTGCCTATGAAAAGGAAAAAAAATTAAGGGTATGTATCAACTATATTATCATGTTGTTTATAATTTATCTTTAGCTCATTTGAAGGCCTAACATCCTATCCAACTATCGGATGCAAATTTACTCTCTCACTACATTGTTTTATCAAATCAGCTCTCTCTCTACATTGTTTTATCAGTGGTAGACATACAGTGAATGCTGACTTACTGTACTGAATCTATAAATAGCTGAAGCAGACAATGGGTTTAAACCATATAAACTCCTCCCTCTAATTCAAATTTGAATTTCTGTTATAGACTGTTTTGAAAGTACAAGAACCTTTTGAAGTTTCTTATCTGGACTGATAAAAGCATCATATCTTGCTTCATTCAGGATTTTTTTCAGTGATGAAAAATACCATTTAATATCAAATATTTAAAAAAATCTCCCTAAGCTGAGTGCAGTTTAAAAAAATCAAGGGAAACCACCTACCAGCCATCACCTCCCTTTATGCAAAGGTTGCATCTTTAAGCTGATTGTTTATATAAATCAGGAACTTACCTGCTATTGTTTGAATATATCAATAACTGACCTGCTATTGTTTGAAAATATCAATAACTGACCTGCTTTTGTTTGATTATACAATGTATCAGGAACTTACCTGCTATAATGTTTGAATATATCAACTGACCTGCAATTATTTGATTATATACAATGTATCAGGAACTGACTGCTAAATTAAACTTTTGAATATATCAGGAATTGGTCTGCTATAATGTTTGACTAGATCAGGAACTTACCTGCTATTGTTTGAATATATCAGGAACCCATGTGCTATTGTTTAAATATATGAGGAATTGGTCTTCTTTTGTTTGAATATATCAATAACTGGCCTGCTATATATTGTTTGAATATACCAGACTTACCTGCCATTGTTTGGTTAGAATCCACTGTTACTATAGCCCCAAAGAAAGACATCCTCATGATACAATTGGATTGGAATGCCAAAAAGGCGCTGACAGATATGAGAACTGGGCAAGGACATTTGGGAGATTAGGCTTGGGGGAGATGGATGACAGAGGATGTCAGAAGCCATCGCCTTCACTTGGCCATTACTGACTCCATCCCCAAAAACAGGCATGAACCACACCTGACAGTGGACTAAAATCCTTAAACAGATCGATTTCATTCTGTATTAGTACTATGTCAACACAGTTAAAACAAGGGCATTCCTAGCTGCTGACATCAGCAGTGACCATGACCTTGTGAGGACAAACTGGAAGCAGAAAACATAGCATTTGCCTAACGCTCCAGCATCCCTTTGACCTTGAGAAATTATAAGGTCTTGTTAAAAACGATGATAGTTAAAATGAGTCTCCTTAAAGATGTGAATTATCTATTGAATACTACCAAATAGGGAGGATTCCAATCTGATCCAAGATTCAACACTTACAATTCGCAAATCATATCACAAATCTTAAACTTAAACATTAATTGTAGTCCTGAAGAGGGCTAAATTTATTTTTTCCTTAAGGAATTATGTAAATCATGGTGTTATGGCTTTAATTTGTATGTACTCCCTTTCAATTTATGGATTTACCAGCATTAATTTATGGTTAAAGTAAGTGATCATTTCTCTAAAAATCCCTTAAGGCCTCTTAACAAACAGGGTGGACCCTTATGAGACAATATACATTCAAAGAAAGGAGATCTTTAAAGAAAAAAGAAGACACTATATGTAAACAAACACGATCCATGAATCTCAGGAATGACAATCATTCATACTCAATGTTATCAATAGGATTTGTGGTTACCCAAGTACTCAGATACTCACACTAGCCCTAGTAATAAAGTAATTAATTTGTTGTTAATTTCGTTTTTTAAGGAGTCAATGAAGATGATGGGACTACGTACTTCTGTTTACTGGTTGTCATGGTTTGTTAAGAACCTTATCTACCTCCTTCTAGTGGTCATCTTATACACCATTATATGTTTCATCAGTACAAACAATGGTCGACTCTTTCAACATACTGAACCTACGCTGTTCTTTGTTTTCCTCTTTTTGTACATTTTAGCAACAATAGCTTTTAGTTTCATGGTCAGCTCATTTTTCAAGAAAGGTAATTATTTTGAAATAATTTTTGCAAATTTTCCTCAATTTCTTTGTTAGTTTTTTTTTAACGATTTTCACTTATTCTGTTTACCGTCTGCTTATAAAATACATACCAGTGCTCTGTATAAATAAGGGTGTAAATTAAGGCTATACCCATAACACATATCGGCTAATATCGACCAATATATGATTAAGTCGTAAACGCTGGCAACAGAATTCTTCAATAATCATTAATTCTAAAAATAGCAACATTTCGTAGAGCTAAAAATAAAAAATTCTTTGTTTGTAGTGCTCCGACCGACCCATCAAAATGGCCCCTACTTTTCTTTTTTTTAGGTTTTCAAGTTTATTTTTTTTGTAATCTGTTTGCACCCGTTCAGTTAAAAAGTACTTTCCTTTTTTAAACCATGCCAGAGTACATTGCCTTTATCTAATACAAACTGATTGTTCATCATATTTTGTTCTGTCTTATTACATTTTTAATGCAGAGCAGACTACAATGGAAATATTGTGTAAAGTCAAACCTGTGTTAAGCAGCCAATCCAGGGAAATGACCAATTTAGCCGCTAAAGACAGGTGACCACTTATCAGTTATCACAGATAGTGGTCCCGAAATATTTTCGTATCTGTGTTAAAAAAGGGCAGAAACTAGTGATGTAATTATAATCGATTATAATCGAATAATCGTTGTTGACAGCTTGAAGTCGGTAACTGTCGATGTTAGTGATGTTGAATTGATGTCTTTACAAGTAGGTAGACCGCCACCATTATTTGAGCAACTGTCTTCTTTTCACTACTTTTGGGCATTGTGTGTATTTAAACAAGAGTGGTCACCATTATTTAAGAAAAATTGAGTGAAATTTTCCCTTGTTCAGGGAAGTTCAGGTCAAAAGTCTGAAAGTATTTTGGGTTTCAGATTTTTATTGCATGACAAACAAGTTAACAACCAAATAAGTTTGTCAAATAAGAATATAAATTTGCATTCGATTTTTTTCCGATTGTGAATCGAAACACCCTTTTCGATTCGATATGATAAACACTAGCAGAAACATCTAAGAACCATTAATACATTACACCTACTCATTTGAAGTGTTTTTTTTTTTGGTTTAAATTTCCATTTGATTTATATTCATCCATGATTTCTTTACTGAACTTAAAGAGGCAAAGAAGAATCTTTTACATGTAATTTGGTGTATTACGAACACAATAACATGTACATCGGTTGCCTAGATAGGTTGACACATTCCTAAATCAGTAGATGTGACGTAATCGGCGCATGCCACTCTACAGTTACTGTGTGTATACACAGGTACAATTTATTCACCATACTGTAGGCTATATATATATATATTTATACTATATTTCGTGCATACAATGACAATGTCATTGTCATTGTATGCAAGAAATATTTTTAAGAATTGAAATTAATCGCTGATGGCACGTTGCATATAGTTAATGACGCGGTTTTTGCACCAATGACTATTTTATTCAAGTATGCCTCGGTGCGTGATTTATATTTTTAAAACAGTCATGGATTATCGAGTTTTGATGGTTTCCCGGACTTAAAGAGGCTAATGATAATTTTATATTCCGGGCAATATTTAACAATCTCGGACAATTCATAGATTGTAAGTAAACAATTGTTTTGGCTGTCGATGATTTCAATCGGCAATTTCCGTTGAATCAGTTAACAAGTTTAGTAATTATGACCGCGTGTCGAGTAGAAAAAGGTGTGAAGTGGCCGTTAATTGGGGCCAGAAAATCGATTTAGGCATGAAAAAAGTGACAGCTGACCGCATGAACCAGGTGACCGTTTAATGCATTAATTTAAAGAAGAAAATTTGTTGGGAGGAGTTCAAAATGACCGTTAATGACAGGTGACCGCTAATGCGAGGTGACCGTTAGCACAGGTTTGACTGTATTTCAGAATTGCCAATTATTTTAACAATGCAATTTCAGAAAAAAAATTAATAAAAAACAATAACTACCGGGTACCTACCTACCCACCTCTGTAAATTGGGGTCGGAGCACTACAAACAAACAATTTTTTAATGATGGCCTAGGTTTTTCCGTTGAAGTGCCCAGATTCTCAAAAACAATTATTTAATGGCAGGACAAATAGATTATCATGGTAGATAAGACAAGAAAAAATCCATTATTAACTGTGAAGTCAGTCACAATCATTGTTTTGAAGAAATTTGTTCTTGTATCACTTTATTTCAAAATGGTTTATCTGCAAAAAATTCCTGCATTAGATTTGAAGTACTTTAATACAATGTGTAATAATATACTTAAGATAGTATATATTGAGATTTACAATCTTGGTGCCTGATGTGGCTGCTTGATAATTGTGGGAAATTAAACTGACCTTTTAACATCAATACAATTTTGGATTTCAGCCAACTCAGCAGCGTTTGCTGCAGGGATTTTATACTTCCTTACGTTTACGCCTGAATTTTTCTTGGATAGTTTTTATGAATCTATGACACGGTCACAGAAGATGGGTACTTGTATTCTACACAATATGGGTATGGCGTTTGGCATTGAGACTATACTTATAGCAGAAACTGCAGGTAAGCTGGTTTGTGTTATTTATATTTGGTCTGATGATTGTGTACTGCTCTAATCATTCATCATTTTCGGAAGGTGAATGATGGTTTAGCTTTCCATAGCCGTCACTTGCTTGCTGGACACAAATTAAAGTGCTGACCAAAGTGCTGTTTTTGAAGAAAAAATGGAGCTATTGTGACCACTGCGTCATCTGTGTCTGCGTCTGTGCAAAAACTTGAATGTAACTCATAACTCCGAAATTATAAGAGGTAGCAACATGAAGCTTCATAGATGAATAGATCTCACTGATACATTCAGATTCAACTTGTTGCGCCACAATGTGACCTGGTTCAATGGAATACCATCTGTCAAATTTTGTGACGATCCAATGCGATCTGATACGACGACCCTGATTGGATTGAATTGATCATGCTAATCATAGATATTTTTTTAACTGTTCAAAAAATTTCTACGATTGCCATGACTGACGTCACGATCTGATAAGCTCAGATAGGACCAACACGATTGGTCCAGGATTAAGACCACGATTTCAATCGTGATAGTGGGAATTTAGCATAAGTTCAGTCTCCATGAGTACTTTCAGTACTTTTGTTTTGATATAGGTAAGGGTTTATTATATATGTCTGTAAAGAAAGACTATCTCATTATTTTGATATAGGTAAGGGTTTATTATATATGTCTGTAAAGAAAGACTGTCTCATTATTTTGATATAGGTAAGGGTTTATTATATATGTCTGTAAAGAAAGACTCTCATTATTTTGATATAGGTAAGGGTTTATTATATATGTCTGTAAAGAAAGACTGTCTCATTATTTTGATATAGGTAAGGGTTTATTATATATGTCTGTAAAGAAAGACTGTCTCATTATTTTGATATAGGTAAGGGTTTATTATATATGTCTGTAAAGAAAGACTGTCTCATTATTTTGATATAGGTAAGGGTTTATTATATATGTCTGTAAAGAAAGACTGTCTCATTATTTTGATATAGGTAAGGGTTTATTATATATGTCTGTAAAGAAAGACTGTCTCATTATTTTGATATAGGTAAGGGTTTATTATATATGTCTGTAAAGAAAGACTGTCTCATTATTCTGATATAGGTAAGGGTTTATTATATATGTCTGTAAAGAAAGACTGTCTCATTATTTTGATATAGGTAAGGGTTTATTATATATGTCTGTAAAGAAAGACTGTCTCATTATTTTGATATAGGTAAGGGTTTATTATATATGTCTGTAAAGAAAGACTATCTCATTATTTTGATATAGGTGAGGGTTTATTATATATGTCTGTAAAGAAAGACTATCTCATTATTTTGATATAGGTAAGGGTTTATTATATATGTCTGTAAAGAAAGACTGTCTCATTATTTTGATATAGGTAAGGGTTTATTATATATGTCTGTAAAGAAAGACTGTCTCATTATTTTGATATAGGTAAGGGTTTATTATATATGTCTGTAAAGAAAGACTGTCTCATTATTTTGATATAGGTAAGGGTTTATTATATATGTCTGTAAAGAAAGACTATCTCATTATTTTGATATAGGTAAGGGTTTATTATATATGTCTGTAAAGAAAGACTGTCTCATTATTTTGATATAGGTAAGGGTTTATTATATATGTCTGTAAAGAAAGACTGTCTCATTATTTTGATATAGGTAAGGGTTTATTATATATGTCTGTAAAGAAAGACTGTCTCATTATTTTGATATAGGTAAGGGTTTATTATATATGTCTGTAAAGAAAGACTATCTCATTATTTTGATATAGGTAAGGGTTTATTATATATGTCTGTAAAGAAAGACTGTCTCATTATTTTGATATAGGTAAGGGTTTATTATATATGTCTGTAAATAAAGACTATCTAATTATTTTGATATAGGTAAGGGTTTATTATATATGTCTGTAAAGAAAGACTGTCTCATTATTTTGATATAGGTAAGGGTTTATTATATATGTCTGTAAATAAAGACTATCTAATTATTTTGATATAGGTGAGGGTTTATTATATATGTCTGTAAATAAAGACTATCTAATTATTTTGATATAGGTAAGGGTTTATTATATATGTCTGTAAAGAAAGACTGTCTCATTATTTTGATATAGGTAAGGGTTTATTATATATGTCTGTAAAGAAAGACTATCTCATTATTTTGATATAGGTGAGGGTTTATTATATATGTCTGTTAAGAAAGACTGTTTTATTATTTTGATATAGGTGAGGGTTACAATTGGAGCAATTTTCATCTACCAGGACAAATTGGAGACAATTTATCGTTACTTGATACAATGGGGATGCTTGTCATTGATACAGTATTGTACATGCTTATTGCTTGGTATATTGATACTGTGAATCCAGGCGAGGCTGGTGTACCTCAACCATTATGGTTTCCTTTCTCTGTGAGTTCTTGTACCTTTTATATGATATAGCACTATTTGTTTATCAAACTCCTCGCACCAGTTATGTCACACTTTGCTACTGTAGCCACTGCCACCACCATAATCACATGATGATAGTTGTATCATGTGACCAACAACTGATAAACAAGACTTTTCCCATAACCAACAGGTAGATTCACAATTACATCTTACCAGATAAAACGTGTTGAAAACACTCTATTTGTGTCTACTTTAAAACAATTGATTTATTGAATTCTTTTGCACAATCGAAAAGTAACTGTCTAAGTTCAGTCATTGTAATTGTTTACATCAGTACGGTGTTACAATGAAAATATCATTTGTTATTTCTACGAAATTTTAATGTTTATTTTTTACTTTTCGTATGTTAAGCATAACAGTTAAAAGTAAGAAAAGTATAGTGATAGAAATGTTTAAAATTTAAAATCAAAAGTGAAAAACTCTCTTCAACAATCTGATTTCACTAGTGATGGCAATGGTTTATGTACGGTACTTATCAAGGGAAGTATTAACCACTGTGGGGAGTTTGTTTGTTTATATGTTACATACACACATGCATTGTAATTTACAATGGATTAAATCAAACACTTTCTAATTACAAACACAGTAAACTTCCTGTAGATGTGATTCTGTTTTGTTCAGTGTAATAAACTATTTGTTTCCCAAATATTCCCAGATCCTAGTTTGTATCATTAATTTAAACGTATAATAGAACTACAATGTACAATTGTATGAAATTGTTGGAACAAAAATTTTATTTTGGATAATTCATGGTTTCTGATAATCCAGGCTAAAGGAAATCTAGACAGTGTCATGTGAAAGTATAAAGGGAGATCACTGCAAAATGAATTATGACATGCCATACATGTGGATATATTAAAGTGTATAAAGCTATATATCTGACAGCTCACTAGTGGCATAATAATTATTTGCGACTCGTTAATTAAGTATCATAATAAAGTACATGTACTTAAATTGCAATATTGAACTTTGGATGGATTCTGTGTATTTTAATTCAATTTTCGAACAATTTGACAGTCCTTATAATTTCATTCGGTAAGAAACCAAACGGAAGACTGTGGAAATTTTATGGATGCTCACAAAGTTTGATTGAGTTGATTGTCTTTAATCGGAGTTCTCATATACCTTGACAACTAAAGAACCAAGTTTTTGTGGTAGTTTAATGTACCAAATGTTAAGGAGATCTATACGTTCAGTTAGTTTGTTGGATATATTTCAATTTATACAAGTACAGTCAAATCCGTGTTTGAGTCACCTCATAATAAAGACTACCCTGTGAATAAAGGCCATTCTTTTAAAAACTGTTGTTGATTATTTTGAACAAAATGACCTAAAAAAGGCCACCTGTCAATAAAGGTCACATCCTGTCTTTCCCACGGATGGCTGATATTCACAGGTTTGACAGTATTTTCCATATTTCAGCCTAAATATTGGTGTGGGTCTAACACAATTGATGTTGGATATGAAGATATGAATGATCATGATAATGAGAAGAACTTTGAGCGTGACAGATCTGGAGCCAAGATTGGAATTAGTGTTCAGCATTTGAGAAAGGTTTGCGTTTATTTCTACACTTATTAATTTACACAGAATTTCAATGAAAATCAGGATTATGCCCGTTTTACTGTGTGTTTGTGTACTTCCAAAAGTTCTTTGTATTTTTTTTCACTAAATTGTATTAATTGCCTTGACAATCAAGTTGTAAGTGTTGAATGTGATTTTTGGAAACTGAATGATAGTTCAGCTTTATATAGCCTTCACTCACTCGGAGCACTTGAATTTAGATGCGGACCAAAGTACTACATTTTTTTGCATCCGCCATGCAATTGTTAAACTAGTTCCCATTCCATGTTGTAAGTCTGTGTAAACTCAGGTTCCATGAGTAATTTCTGTACTTTGATTAGTTCTGTGTTGCTGCAATAATTCCATTTTATATCTGGGTTGTATCCTAACTTAAACTGTCATGTGCTATATTGTCATGTGTTACATGGTCATGTGTTATATTGTCATGTGTCACATGGTCATGTGTTATATTGTCATGTGTTACATTGTCATGTGGATGCTGAAGAAATCACCAACTCCACAGATAGAAGTTATGACTAGATTAATGTTGCAAAATTGGATAATTGAAGTAATATTTATGTTGTATATAGTACATTTGCAAAGTTCATATTTCGACAGCATTATAATTTTATGTTGTTCTAAAAATAATATTGCTGTTGTACACTTTAATGTACAGCACAACCTCTCCAAAACAACACCCGTTTGGTTGTTGCTCAAGTGAGGGCCACTCTGGAGAGGTTGTACTGTACTCATTGAGTCACAACCATATGTATATTGCAGAGATTTGGTTCAAATGTTGCTGTAAATGATGTAAGCTTGCCCATGTATGAAGGTCAGATAACTGCTTTACTAGGACATAATGGGGCTGGAAAGACAACCACTATATCAATGTTAACTGGTAAATATGTTGTAACATCCTTTTCCTTTGTACAGTCTTTGATGTATTAATGTATGACATTTATTTAGGAATATAAAACATTGTTTGTATCTGGTTACCTGACCTACCCTAATTTTTCCCTGCGACCCTGAACTTTTATTTATCCTGAGGAATAGAAAATCCAGCCCCTCACTCTTTTTACCTATTCACATGCTAGCTTTTATGAGCAATAAAAAAACGCCCTGACCTATCTACCCCTTTTTGTAATGAGAAGGTATAAACCAGAAACAATTCTTGTATGCCTTAATATAACCATTATCATGATATGTGTGGAGATAAATTACATATAGAAACTAAAATTTGTTTCATATTAATTCACATATTAATTAGTCATTTATTGTAGTTTATTAGTAATTGTATTTTAGTAAATTTGCAT
The DNA here is from genome assembly GCA_964023205.1 of Lutraria lutraria. NCBI lineage: Eukaryota > Metazoa > Mollusca > Bivalvia > Venerida > Mactridae > Lutraria > Lutraria lutraria. The sequence continues at coordinate 24,509,576 of OZ026844.1, read as the reverse complement.
ACATATGATTTAAACAGATGTATAATGTTTCATTATTTGTTTATAAAAGGATTTATGAAGCCAAGTGGTGGAACAGCAACTGTGGATGGTAAAGACATTAGAAACAACATGGATGATATACGTAAAAATATTGGTTTATGTCCACAACATAATATACTGTTTGATACATTGACTGTTGAAGAACATTTGATATTCTTTGCTAAGGTACTCATTCTTTAATGAATTGTGTTTGATTAGATATCACTAAAAAATAACCAGACATGGGACACACCCCTTGTAACAGAATAAACAAGATAGCTATGTTACAATTTGTCTCCAATGTGAAAGCAAAATGTTTTATCTGGGTTAATTACTAGCTAAAGAAAGAAACAATGGAATATTGAAGTGCAGCAGGAAATGTAGCTGTTAATTATAACTTAATAGGTTTATTTGTGTTTCAATTAATAAAGTCACTGTTAAACATACAATATAAAGTCACTGTTAAACATACAATATATAAAGTTACTGTTAAACATATAATACAAAGCCACTGTTAATCATATAATATTACATCACTGTTAAACATATAAAATAAAGCCACTGTTAAACATATAGTATAAATTAAGTCACTGTTAAACATATAATATAAAGTCATTGTTAAACATATAATACAAAGTCACTGTTAAACATATAATATAAAGTCATTGTTAAACATATAATATAGTCACTGTTAACCATAATATAAAGCCACTGTTAAACATATAATATAAAGTCACTGTTAAACATATAATACAAAGCCACTGATAAACATATAATATAAAGTCACTGTTGAACATAAAGTCACTGTTAAACATATAATACAAAGCCACTGTTAAACATATAATATAAAGTCACTGTTAAACATATAATACAAAGCCACTGTTAAACATATAATATAAAGTCACTGTTAACCATAATATAAAGCCACTGTTAAACATATAATATAGTCACTGTTAAACATAATATAAAGCCATTGTTAAACATATAATATAGTCACTGTTAACCATAATATAAAGCCACTGTTAAACATATAATATAGTCACTGTTAAACATAATATAAAGCCATTGTTAAACATATAATATAGTCACTGTTAACCATAATATAAAGCCACTGTTAAACATATAATATAGTCACTGTTAACCATAATATAAAGCCACTGTTAAACATATAATATAGTCACTGTTAACCATAATATAAAGCCACTGTTAAACATATAATATAGTCACTGTTAACCATAATATAAAGCCACTGTTAAACATATAATATAGTCACTGTTAACCATAATATAAAGCCACTGTTAAACATATAATATAGTCACTGTTAAACATAATATAAAGCCACTGTTAAACATATAATATAGTAACTGTTAACCATAATATAAAGCCACTGTTAAACATATAATATAGTCACTGTTAAACATAATATAAAGCCACTGTTAAACATATAATATAGTCACTGTTAACCATAATATAAAGCCACTGTTAAACATAATATAAAGCCATTGTTAAACATATAATATAGTCACTGTTAACCATAATATAAAGCCACTGTTAAACATATAATATAGTCACTGTTAAACATAATATAAAGCCACTGTTAAACATATAATATAGTCACTGTTAACCATAATATAAAGCCACTGTTAAACATATAATATAGTCACTGTTAAACATAATATAAAGCCACTGTTAAACATATAATATAGTAACTGTTAACCATAATATAAAGCCACTGTTAAACATATAATATAGTCACTGTTAAACATAATATAAAGCCACTGTTAAACATATAATATAGTCACTGTTAACCATAATATAAAGCCACTGTTAAACATAATATAAAGCCATTGTTAAACATATAATATAGTCACTGTTAACCATAATATAAAGCCACTGTTAAACATATAATATAGTCACTGTTAAACATAATATAAAGCCACTGTTAAACATATAATATAGTCACTGTTAAACATAATATAAAGCCACTGTTAAACATATGATATAGTCACTGTTAAACATAATATAAAGCCACTGTTAAACATATAATATAGTCACTGTTAAACATAATATAAAGCCACTGTTAAACATATAATATAGTCATTGTTAAACATAATATAAAGCCACTGTTAAACATATAATATAGTCACTGTTCAACATAATATAAAGCCACTGTTAAACATATAATATAGTCACTGTTAAACATAATATAAAGCCACTGTTAAACATATAATATAGTCACTGTTAACCATAATATAAAGCCACTGTTAAACATATAATATAGTCACTGTTAAACATAATATAAAGCCACTGTTAAACATATAATATAGTCACTGTTAAACATAATATAAAGCCACTGTTAAACATATAATATAGTCACTGTTAAACATAATATAAAGCCACTGTTAAACATAATATAAAGCCATTGTTAAACATATAATATAGTCACTGTTAAACATTTAATACAAAGCCACTGTTAAACATATAATATAGAGTCACTGTTAAACATATAATACAAAGCCACTGATAAACATATGATTGATATAAAGTCACTGTTGAACATTAAGTCACTGTTAAACATATAATACAAAGCCACTGTTAAACATATAATATAAAGTCACTGTTAAACATATAATACAAAGCCACTGTTAAACATATAATATAAAGTCACTGTTAAACATATAATATAAAGTCACTGTTAAACCATTGTTAAACTCATAATACAGGCTTTGCTTTATACACTTTGATGGTCTATTGATATTACTGTCAAACCTGTGTTAGCAGCCGAATAAAGGCCACCCTATGAATAAAAGCCATATTTTGTCTTTCCCAAGGGAGGCCTTTGTTCACAGGCTTGATTATACCTTGGTTCCCTTCATTTGTATATGTACTTTTACAATTTGTACATAATCCGGCTTCTGTCTTACCCACTAGCCCAAAGTATGGTAAATTTCTATTCTAGCTAGTGAATTTTCTCATTGTGTATTTGGGCTAGTGGTAAATTGTTTATTTTCAATAACCCACTTATAGTTTAGACTAGTGCTTGAAGTTTGAATACTGATTACAGTCAAACCTGTGTTAGGGGTCGCCTCCAAATAAAGGACATTGTCAACTGTCAATGATTATTTAGAACAAAATGACCACGGAATAAGGACCACATGTCCATAAAGGCCACGTTTTGTCCTTACCAAAGGTGGCCTTTGTTTACAGGTTTGACTGTATATTAATTTTTGAGTCACACCACTATGAGTATTTATTGATTATTATTGTACAGTACATTACTTTAAGACCATGTGATCATGTAGACATTCTATTTTCTGATTGGTTTTCTTAATTTCTGATGTTTAAACATTTGAGACTTGAGAATAGTCTCCAAGCTACAACCTCAATTCCAATCTCAAAGTGTTATGGTTGAAAATATTAGGCTGTTAATGTTTAAATTCATATTCAGATTAATTATTCTATCACACAAATGTAACAATAATATCATTATTGTCTGATCATAATTTACTTAGAAACATTAAAAGACAAGATTTGAGGTTTGAGATTGGAGAGATCTCAAGTTTTATAATCTCAGACCCTGGTCTTTTGAGGTTTTACTGCATTTTATCGTATCTACTTCAGTTAAAAGGATGTCCACCTGGGAATGTTAACCAGGAAGTCAATGAAATGATTAAAGACCTTGGTCTGGAACAGAAACGTCATGCATTGGCTAAAACATTGTCTGGTGGACAGAAGAGAAAACTTTCTGTGGGAATCGCTCTTGTTGCAGGTTCAAAGGTAATACTATGGTTTGATGTTTATATGATGAAAATCATTTATTAATTTTGGTTTAATAAACTTCAACAAGTTTTCAGTTATATACAGCAGCCGATCTACCTAACCAACTTTCCTGGACTGTTATCTAACCAGTACTTACTTACCCTTCCATTAGGAACCGGCAACTTCTCAACAGATGGAGGTAAATTGACATTGTTGTCAAATTTTTATGGAAGGCTATGACCTGCCTTGACTGGGAATTGAACCTGGATTGCTTGGTCATAAATCCAGCACACTAACCACTGGTGCACAGATGTGATCCACATTGAAAAGAATGCGTTGTACTTATGTTATATGGGACTTACTACATAGTGTAAGTAAGAACAATTTATACTACAGTAATCAAACTGCTCCTGTTACAAATAAAGCTTTATTTCTACTGATTTATGTAGAGTAAAACCTGTGTTAGCAGCCACCTCTGAATAAAGGCACCCTGTAATTAAAGGCCATTATTTTTAAAACCGTCATCGATTATATAGAACAAAATGAAATCCAAATAAAGGCCATCTTTTGATAAAGGTCACATTGCTCATTTTCCCAAGGAGGCTTTGTTGATAGGCTTGACTGTATTGTGCTTACCAATTGTTTTGTGTATTTCTTTTGTAGTAAATTGGTCAATTTTATTCTACAAAAAATGCCGAAAAAAATTACGCTTTAAAATGTGTTTATGTTTTTAGATAGTGATATTAGATGAGCCCTCATCTGGAATGGATCCTGCTGCAAGGCGGCACTTGTGGGATATTCTGCAACGTTACCGTGCTGGTCGGACAATCATTCTAACGACACATTTTATGGACGAGGCTGACATTCTTGGTGATAGAATTGCAATTATGGCCCATGGCAGTCTTAAATGTTGTGGATCTTCTATGTTCCTGAAAAAGCTATATGGTAATTTTTTATTTCATACAAAATTAATATCCAATCAAAAAGTCGAGGCCATCTTTTAATAGGTGTTTTTTTTTATTGAGAAGTTTACTTGAATGTATATCTTTACACATAAACAGTGTTTTTTTCTGTATACTACACTGCTAAGTTTATCATTGTTAGGTTAATATAGTTCACCTTGACTAAGTTGTAAATCAGAAGAAAAAAATGAAACAGACCTTGTCTGCTAAGTTTACAGGCCCTTTAGTCTATGTGATAATTTCTTAAATACTAATTCATGACTTCTAACTCATTTCTCAACAGTCTTTGACTTATGGTTTTTGATAATCCCAAACAAATATAAGGTATTATACATCATAGAGTACATTTTATGTAAGCATTTGTATTATTACTGTATATACCCCAATTAATGGGCATGATACACATTGGTACACAGTTGATTTTTCATTCAACAAATAAAAACCCAGTTATAATGAGCACTAGGTTTATCTCGAGCATTTAGTCTGGTCTGATGACTCCTTGAGATTACATAGTTTAACATGTACAGTCTAACCTTGTTAGTGGCCACCTGTAAATAAAGGTCACTCTATGAATAAAGGCTATTCTTTCACAAATTGTGATTGATTATTTAGAACAAAATTACCTCTGAATGAAGGTCACCTGTCAATAACGGCCACATTTTGTATTTCCTGAGGGTGACCTATGTTCACAGATTTGACTGTACTACCTTATTTCACTAGGTGCTGGCTATCATTTGGTTGTGGTAAAGAACAGGGATTGCGATATTGATCGTCTTAGCCAGCTTATTAGGACGTTCATTCCAACAGCAAATATTGAAAGTCAGATAAGCTCAGAAGTATCTTTCCTACTACCATTCAATGAATCTGAAAAATTTGAGGGACTTTTCAATGAGATAGAGGACAAAATGACCGAACTTGGCATAAGAAGCTTTGGTACCTCAGCCACAACGATGGAAGAAGTTTTTCTCAGGTAGAATTATTATACCCATGTATGTACACTGTGTAGTGAACTAGAATATAGTGAAATACCCGTGTTAGCGGCCATTTTTTTCACAAAATTTGCTATCTACGTCTAACTAGCACCTTAGAATTGCAATGTGTTGAATAAAAAAATCTGTTTTCAAGTGTATGTTTGTTGACAAAGTCTTCATTCAAAATAATAATAAAAAATAATTCCCTGCCTACCTACCCAAAATTTCATACATGGGTAGCGTTATGGAAAACATATATTCTTAAGGACAAAAATCTTGTTCAGGTTATAATTTCGGTGATTATGCTAAAACCAGTAAAGCTAGGTCTCTGTAATTTACCTTACATTATATCGTCTTTCATTGAAACCGGTTTAGCGAATTGTACCTATGAATGACTCATAGCGTCTTCTTCCCAATGGTACCGTTTCTAACAAGGTTTTCACAAAGTGAAACCTGGTTATTAGAATGCCGAAAATGGTGGGCGGGCGGGCGTCAAACAGGCGGTGTCCGGTCTATAACTTAAGTTTGGATTGACCAATCTTGACCAAACTTGGTATGTAGGATCCTTGAATGAAAACCTAGCCTGTGATTGTATTTGGGGTCTGTGGGGTCAAGGTCACTGTTACTAAAAATAGAAAGTCAGTGTCCGGTCAATAACTTAAGTTTGGAATGACCAATGTTGACTTAACTTTGTATTTAGCATCCTTGAATAAAAACCTAGCCTGACATTGTATTTGGGGTCTGTGGGGTCAGGGTCAAGGTCACTGTAATAAAAATAGAAAATCAGTGTCCGGTCAATAACTTATGTTTGGAATGACCAATGTTGACTAAACTTGGTATTTAGCATCCTTGAATCAAAACCTAGATTGGGATTATATTTGGGGTCTGTGGGGTCAAGGTCAATGTTACTAAAAATAGAAAATCAGTGTCCGGTCAATAAATTAAGTTTGGAATGACCAATGTTGACTAAACTGGGTATTTAGAATCCTTGCATGAAAGCTTTGCTTGGGATTGTATTTGGGGTCAGTTGGGTCAAGGTCACTGTACTAAAAATAGAACACCAGTTTTCAGTGAATAACTTAATCAAGGATTAAGATATTGCGATGAAATTTTATGTGTAGGTAGCTTACATGCAGTTCATGCTTTTGAATTGCATTTAGGTCCAGTAGGGTCAAGGTCACTGTTACTAAAAATAGAAAATCAGTTTCCAGTCAATTACTTAATTAAGTTTGGAATGACTAATCTTGACTAAACTGGGTGTTTAACAACCTTGCATGAAAGCTTAGCTTGGAATTGTATTTGCATGGGGTCAGTTGGGTCATGGTTACTGTATCTAAAAATAGAAAATCAGTTTCCGGTGAATAACTTAATTAAGGATTTAGACATTGCGATGAAATTTTGTGTGGAGGTAGCTTACATAGAAACCAAGCTTGGGATTGCATTCTATGCCAGTAGGTTAAAGGTCAATGTTAACTTATTAGTCGCACTGGAAACTGAACCACTGATGAAGCCTTAGCGAAGAATTCTAGAGCACTGTGGTATTAAAGCCATGGAAAACCTGGTTTCGTGGCACTGCAGCGTTTCTTGTTTTTATTACAATTATAAAAAAATATTTTGCATTTTTTCTTGACCCGACTTGACTTTGTCCAAAAGTGTATTTTTAATTCTGGCTTTAGAGAAATATATAAATGTTTCCTAATGTAGTGTTGGAGAGGGAGTATCTAAAGAAGGGGTACAAGATGTAAGAAGTCACTCCATAAATTTGGAACATGAATCTGATGTGGTCGAACCTGACAATATAGTTATGGTTGAAATGGAAAATGAAAATTATACAAGTAAGTATTAAATATTTCTGAATTACATTGAATAATTTGATAGTGGTCCATGAAGGGAACAGGAATATGACCTGTATGAGTATTCTGGGCCCTTTTTTCAAATGTTGTTTTGGACCATTGTGACAACATGTAATATGTATTAAAGAGTGTCCATTCTTCACAATGGCCAATCAGACATAACTTTAGTTTCATGGTGGAATTAACTTCACTGTTATTACAGGGGTGTGGAAATATCATATTTTTCTACTCGTCACCGGACAAGTAGGAAAATCTAGGTTGTCCGGAACAAAAATCAATTCGTCCAAATCTTAACTATCAAATTAACAGCTGCACTATATAATCTGATATTTAATAATGTTATCTAGATGTTTAGTCAGTTTGAGTCACATAATGTCGCTCAGATTTTGTCTTGAAACAAATCAAGGCCTATACACCCAACAGTATGTATCAATATTCAATTATTTGTGAGTAATGCATTGTTTTGTAAGAAAAGAGACAATCTCTTTCACAAAATTAACAGATGGTAACTTCAATTTCTTTGGCTCTTCCACTTTTTTATCTTATTGACAGTCATACTGCATACTTATTGTGGTTAATGCATATTATATTTACATCTTTTCATTAGACCTTTTACTATTTCAGATTTTAATCAGGATATCAAGAAAAATGAAGGTTACTGGCTTACAATACAGCAATGCCATGCTACATTTGTGAAAAAGTTTATCCATACACAACGTAACCTGGCTATATCCATTGCTCAGCTTATATTACCAGTAGTATTTGCTATTCTTGCTTTATCAATTATCAAGGCTAATGTAGACATTGATTCTACATCGGCTTCCTTGGCTCTAGACCTACATCCTTTCCCGAAGTACGTAGTTGGTTATAGTGCTGGACAAACTGAAGATAAACAAACCATTGAGTTAGCTGTACAGTATAAAGACCAGTTTGATGGAGAAACTACTAAAGTTGACAGAAACTCTTTTCCAACAATGGATGATTACTTTAAGCAGGCGATTAAGTCTGTTGGCTTGCCAACATTTAGCAAGTAATATTCAGTTTTCAAATGTTATGTTTTCACTTTTTGTGCACCCTCTCTGAAAGATGGGGGCCATAGAGGTTTACCCTTATCCGTCCTTCATGAGACATGCATATCTCCAAAAGTATTAGGGGCAGGTTTATGAAATTATACAGGAATGTTTATCAGCATATGATGTTGTGCATAAAGGGTTGTCAAATGCTGAAGACTCTGAAGTTATCTGCTCTTGAATTTATATTTTGGTATTACATATACCATGTAGTGTACCATGACCAGAATAATAGAGTGAGGGGCATCTGTGTCCTCTGGACGCATTTCTAGTTCTTTCTAACATTTCAATATAATACTGTTTTTAGCTCACCAGAGCACGAATGTGCTCAGGGTGAGCTTTTGTGATCACCCTGCGTCCATCGTGCGTCGTTACGATTACGTGGCGTCCATGTTTACTTAAAACAACATCTCCTCCTACACCGCTATGCCGATTGCAACCAAACTTGGCTGGAATGATCCTTGGGTGGTCCCCTTTCAAAGTTGTTCAAAAAATTAAATTTCATTAAAAATTCTGGTTGCTATGGCAACAAATACAAAAAACTTAAAAAATCTTCTTGTCTGAAACCACAGGGCCTAGAGCTGAGATATTTGGTATGTAGCATTGTCTAATGGAACTCTACAAAGTTTGTTCAAATTATTCCCCTAGGGTCAAAATTGGCTCCACCCCGGGGGTAACTTGATTTTACATAGACTTATATAGGAAATTTAAAAAATCTTCTTGTCAAAAACTACAATGCCTAGAGCTTTGATATTTGGTGTGTAGCATAGTCTAGTGGACCTCTACCAAGTTTGTTCAAATTATTGCCCTAGGGTCAAAATTGGCCCCGCCCCGGGGGTCACTTGATTTATATAGACTTATATAGGAAAATTTAAAAAATCTTCTTCACCTAAACCGCAAGGCCTAGAGCTTAGATATTTTGTATGTGGCATTGTCTAGTGGACCTCTACCAAGTTTGTTCAAATTATGGCCCCGGGGTCAAAATTAGCCGTGCCCTGGGGTTTATTCTATTTTATATAGGAAAATTTAAAAAATCTTCTTCTCCGAAACCACAAGGCCTAGAGCTAAGATATTTGGTATGTAGCATTGTCTAGTGGACCTCTACCAAGTTTGTTCAAATTATTGCCCTAGGGTCAAAATTGGCCCCGCCCCGGGGGTCACTTGATTTATATAGACTTATATAGAAAAATTTAAAAAATCTTCTTCTCTGAAACCACAAGGCCTAGAGCTAAGATATTTGGTATGTAGCATTATCTAGTGGACCTCTACCAAGTTTGTTCAAATTATTGCCCTAGGGTCAAAATTGGCCGTGCCCTGGGGTTTATTCTATTTAATATAGGAAAATTTAAAAAATCTTCTTCCCAGAAACCACAAGGCCTAGAGCTAAGATATTTGGTATGTAGCATTGTCTAGTGGACCTCTACCAAGTTTGTTCAAATTATTGCCCTAGGGTCAAAATTGGCCCCGCCCCGGGGGTCACTTGATTTATATAGACTTATATAGGAAAATTTAAAAAATCTTCTTCTCCGAAACCGCAAGGCCTAGAGCTTAGATATTTGGTATCTAGCTTTGTCTAATGGACCTCTTTTAAATCTGTTCATATAATGGCCATGGGATAAAAAACGGCCCAGATGGGTCACTTGATCTTACTTAGACTCATATAGAAAACTTCAACAATGTTAATCTCCAAATGACCTTTCCTCCTGGTGAGCATTTATAGGGCCATCATGGCCCTCTTGTTTGGTTCACTTTAACTTAAAACTCTAGAATAGAATATGTCATTGTAATTAGGTTTTGAACAAAAAATTTACTCTTTTGTTAAGATTATGCTTATAATATATTTGCGCTATTGTGTCAATATTAACTTAATTAATTCATACTTTTTAACATGACTGTTCTAGTGTGCCACTGTACTATAGCCTGAATTTTGATTTGCCTTTATTTCTTTTAACTTTATTAGTTTTTCAATATTTATTTTAGGGAATATATCATTGCTGGTGATTTTAACCATTCCTTCGGCCAAATGAGTTTGACAGCTCTTTATAATGGACAACCGTATCATTCAATTGCGATCTCACTACAATATGTGATGAATGGATTTTTGAAGTATGTTACGAAAGACAATATGAAACAAATCAATGTGAGAAATGATCCATTACCGACGATTACAGACAGCGATACAGATGGATCGTATGGAACAGCCTTGTCTGTTGCGATACTTGTGGTTTTTGGCATGGCGTTTATGACTGGAACATTCTCAATGTTCTATATTAAGGAACGATCGATCGGAGCGAAACATTTACAGGTGGTAAGTGGTGTTGGACCTATCACTTACTGGATGGCTTCATTTGCGTGGGACATACTGAATTATATCATACCAGCTTTCATCATCTTGATCGTATTTGCTGCCTTCCAAGTGAGCATATATTCAGACCGACTTGGATACGTCTTCTTAGTATTAATTCTGTACGGATGGTCGGTGCTTCCATTTGTTTACCTGTTACAACACATGTTTTCAAAGCCAGCTACAGGACTGATACTTATCAGTTTAATAAATATACTGACAGGTGAGAATTTTATATTTACAGAGTTAATTTTCTACTAAAAGTTATGAAGATCATCTGTCTACTTTGAAAGCTATAAACTTAGTTTACCTGGATCAATATACCAGTCCATCTCATATACTTAATATACTATCAACAGTTTTTTATGCCCCGTATCGATAGATCGGGGGCATATTGTTTTTGGCCTCTCTGTTTGTCTGTCTGTTTGTAACAAACTTTAACCTTGCCTATAAAATCAAAACGCCTGCACCTACATCCATCAAACTTCATATGTAGGTTCCTCATGACAACCTCTACAGGACCTATGCATTTTCAGGTCAGTAGGTCAAAGGTCAAGGTCACAGGGTCATTGTGTTTTTAGGATACTACTCCTACATTTTTCATGGGATTTTGACGAAACTTTCACAGACTTGTTGTTACCAAAAACCACCTCACACGGAATTATGGCCCTTTGTTTATTTTGTGTGATTGTAACAGCAAAATACTCTTGTTTCCTTGTTTTCTCAAGGGATTTTGATAAAACTTTCATGGAACTATTGTTATCGAGATACCCAATGCATGTTGTAAAGGTTTTATGATTCGCTGATAATCAATGATTGTTTTAGTAGAATGGCCTTTATTTACAGGGTGACCTTTATTTGGAGGTGGTTGCTAACACAGGTTTGACTGTATGTTGAAATAAATTGTTCCAAACTTGTATAACTTAGTTATACTTTTTTGTAACTTTTCATGACGCAAAAATCTAAATTTGTTGTAATGTAATTTTTTTGTATGGGCTTTAAGGCTAGTGTTTCTTAATTAGTAGACAAATGTTAGAATGTTGATAATGTCTACATTGTAACAGATCCTGTGTTAGTAACTTACATTATTTAAACAGTTTGATTTCAATATCTCTTTCATTTGAACATTTCCTTCTATTGCAGGTTTGATATTTATGACAGTTATTATGGTAACCATACAGTTACCAACGGCGAAATCTGCAGGAAAAACTTTGGAGTGGATTTTCATTATACTTTTTCCAAACTTCAATCTTGGGAATTCTTTAATGAACATGTTTTTCATTGATGCTTCATGCTCTCATGGTTGCTATGGAAATGAAGACAACTGTTGCCCAAATGGTAGGATTTTGTTCTTTTCACTAAAAATGATGATGGGCACTTTTATGAAAATATAAGTCTAGAACAATTATTGTACTTTTTCAATCACACTTTATCTTGATAGTGGGCTATTATTAAAGTAAGCATGAACTTTTTGTTATACCCCCATTCGAAGAAGAGGGGGTATATTGTTTTGCTAGCCTGTCTGTCTGTCCGTCTGTCGGTAGACCAGTTAGTTTCCGATGGATAACTCGTCAATGGATTGACTGATGGGCCTGATACTTTGCAGGTACATTGGCCTTGGACAGTAGATGACCCCTATTGATATTGGGGTCACTAGGTCAAAGGTCAAGGTCACTGTGACATTGAGTGTGAAAATCGTTTCCGATCGATAACTCGTCAACAAATTGACCGATGGGCCTGATACTTCGCATGTGCATTGGCCTTGGACAGTAGATGACCCCTATTGAAATTGGTGTCACTAGGTCAAAGGTCAAGGTCACTGTGACATGGAGTGTGAAAATTGTTTCCGATCAATAACTCGTCAACGGATTGACTGATGGGCCGTATACAGTTGAATCTCGTTATCTCAAATTTCTAGGGACCGTAGAAATTAGTTTGAGATAACCGAAATTTGAGATAAACAAATACTGTATAATTATATATGTTTTAAAGTATTTGTGTACACGCACGTACAGTAGCCTTTATTTAAAATTACAATGCATGTATGATCACATTTCGCTTGGATAAAACATGTGCATACGTAGAGAAGAAACAAAATATTTGTGTATCTATTCATAATAATTAATATCAACAATTAATGTCCCAACATGAAATACTTATTAACGAAACTTGTTGTAAGAATTCAAAAAAACGGAGATTCTAGCTTTACATGTTTTCGGATGTGTAAGCATCCGTACATAATGTAAGATGAATGCGTTTGTTGCAATGTCGATCACGCTTTCGGAATTAATTATTTTTTACCAAGCTAAGATCATTTAACTAAGATTGGAATCCGACACTATCATAGGCGGCAAGTAATCGTACTCAATTTTCAAGTTAAACCTACGAGTATCCTAGTATTCGAATACTCACCGCAGCCGAAGTTATACGTGGTGCGTATTTGTTTACCTTACCTACAATAATTTTAGTTAAGTCAAATACAAGGTATGATTATTATGCTACACTACACGTGTCCTCTCTGTTTGTCACACGGTTATAAATCTCCTGGAGCCTTTAAATTGTTCAATTAGCAAAATGTCATGATAGGTGTGAAAGCATCCATTGTTCGCTGATCTGCTTTAACTTTGAGATAAACAACTCAAACTACATGCTAATTAGAGACACGGGGACAAACATTTAGTTTGACATAAACAAAATTTTGAGATACCGGTAAGTGAATTGGAGGTAAGCGGATTAATTTTATATAGAGAAAGAGCAAAAAAATCGGGACCCAACAAAACAGTTTGACATAACCGAAATTTTGATATAAGCGAGTTTGACATAACGAGATTCAACTGTACTTCGCAGGTGCACTGGCCTTGGACACTAGGTGACCCCTATTGAAATTGGGGTCACTAGGTCCAAGGTCAAGGTCACTGTGACATGGAGTGTGAAAATCGTTTCCCATCGATAACTCGTCAACAGATTGACCGATGGGCCTGATACTTTGCAGGTGCATTGGCCTTGGACAGTAGATGACCCCTTTTGAAATTGGGGTCATTTAGGTCAAGGTCACTGTGTCATGGAGTCTGAAAATTATTTGAGCGATAACTCTGTGTCAAGGCCCTGTTTGGGGGGCATATGTCATATGTTTGTGATTTGTAATGTAATGGTATAGTGCAATTTTTTAAACTGTTAAAATTGAATAATTATACGGTCACTTGAATTGCAATTATTTTAGCTTCAGATCACAATCGGTGGTTTTTGTTTATTTTACTGTTAGGGAATGTCCCATTCCACATGTGTACATGTATATTAAATTATTAATGGATATAATATTATGTATTGAAGCACATCGTTAAATCATGATTGTACATTTGACAACTGATATATTGATGATTATCGTATAACTTACGGAAGTAATCAAATCTCACCAAAACTAAAAATAAATGCAAGCATTGACCGCAAAATTATGCAGTGATGACAGCTTAATAAAATCACACAATATCAATGCAAAAAAAATACAATTACCGACTTGTGTTTTAAATATTGATCTAGTGGATGTAGGTTGGTGTTTCAAGTTGATACTTGTTTAATGCATTAGTCAATAGTGTTACCTAGTCCTTTTGAGAGAAATTTTGTATTTCCAACAATTTAGCAGTATGTTTAGAATGGCCCTATTATTTTAAAACTTTATTTTATTCTTCCAAAAGTTCTAAAACTTAATTGACTGAAATTTTTACTAATTGAAACAACATTAATTTATATGAAATGATATTTATTTCAGTTCTTGATATGAAAAGACCAGCCATTGGTAGAGAGTGTCTATTTATGTTTCTGCAGGGCATGTTTTACATGTTTCTAGTTCTATGTATAGAGCTGGGTTTGTTCCGCAGAATATTTCTTGCCAGCGTACAGAAAGCTGCCAAAGGATATTTACAACAAGCTAACGACTTACAACCTGACAATGATGTCTCAGCAGAATCTCAAAGAATCAGCAGCACTCCGATACAAAACCTAATGGAGACTGATTCACTTATACTCAAAGTAATTATCTATACCACATATAATTATCTCCTAAAGAACGTCCCCTTTTTGTCAAAAAAATGAAATTTTATTTCTCTACACAAAAACCTAAATTACAAATAAAATTTGTAGAAGTTTGTATGTGTATTTATTTCAAATTACCGGTAATAATTGGAAAAAAAATGGAGGTGTTTTTAGGAAACATAGGTAGTCCATGTTTTCTAATGTTTTTGCACTTATTATACAGTGATACATAGATTGCTATGATACACTGTTGTTTTGTAGTGTGACTTTTTGTTTTGTTATTGTATGAGAAGTATTGTATTGGCAGACGGAACATTTCTTCAGCTTATTTCTGCAGGCCCGTAACTCACTTTTTGGCGATATTGTGATTTTGGTATCCTTTTTTTCAACTCAGTGCAGCTCTTTACAATGAACATACTCACCAGCTTCTAGATCTTCCCTAAATAGGCTTAATCCAAATTCCACAAACCCATAACTTGCTTAATTTACACCAAACTTCAAATGTGATTTTCTCAAAATGGGAAAAAATGACAAACAGGTTTGTAGGTATAAACTGACAATTTGTTAAAAGTTTTACAGCAAACCTAATACAAAAAATGTAGTTTTATATTGGTACAAGGTAAAGGTTTTGTTTATTATAGTGTCAGCCCTATTGAAAGGCTCAGCCAAGTTGGTTTATGAGACACATATCTTTTATTCACACAGTACCTCCCAAATACCTTCTCTTTTTGCCGGGTGCCTGGCTGAGATGTGGTAACCATTATTTAACTAGTGGTGGCTCACCAACTGACTGCATCAGTTCTAGCCAAGTCTCCATTGGGGTTCGAACCTTTGATCTCCTGCTCTGAAGGCGGACACCCTAACTGCTCAGCCACAGTTGCTGTTTACATGTATTGTTCTTGTATTTCAGAATGTGAGTAAAGTATATAATACTGGATTCCAAGCTGTAAAAAATGTATCTTGTGGCATACCAGCGAATGAATGTTTTGGACTGTTGGGACAAAACGGGGCCGGGAAATCTACAACATTCAAAATGCTAACAGGGGAAGAAATCATTACTTCAGGGGATGCTTTCCTTAACAGACTATCGTTAAAATCAGATTTGAAGGAAGTTAGTGTCAAGTTTTTATGCAGATAATTAAAATTATCTATAAAATTTACAGTTATGAATGGTACTAAACATTTCGAATGACTTTATTTATTTTTTCTTTATAAAGATTTTTTATGTTCCAATATTTTCTTATTTTTAACTACTATTTTGATGCAAGATAAGTATATCCGGTCATTTTAAGAAATGATCATCTTGGAAATTTTATGATGAAATTTTATGACAGATAAAAGTGTTGATTGTGACAGAGCAATTTGATAAAAGAACAAAAAATGAATATGATAACATATTTAATGTTGTATTTATGGATTTGTATTGTTGCTTAAAGACTTGTCCTATCTGTAACCATGAGGACAAATAAAGAATAGTTATAAACGGAGACATTTGGTTTAATTTAGGTGCAGCATAATATGGGATACTGTCCACAATTTGATGCCTTAATTGACCAGATGACCGGGAGAGAAACATTGTACATGTATGCACGATTAAGGGGTATCAAACAGTCAGACATATCAAGGACTGTGAATCAACTTGTAGATAATTTGATGTTGAATGAACATATTGATAAAAGAACATCACATTACAGGTAATCTTATACTTATCATAACACCTTATGCCTTCTGTGACATGTTTTCAAATAACCCAAGTATTGACAACATTTGGAGAGAAACTAGTTATGCATGTGCAACTTACCTTATTATGCACTCCCTTCAAAAAAAGGTGAGCCATATCGATTTTTACAATAACATTACACAAAGATATTGTATGTACATGTATTTCTTAGCATTAAAAGTGTGTAAAATTGAACACTGTACTATTTCATATTAAAAGCATTCAACATAGAACTAGGGGGAGTGATACTTGTTTGAAAATTGGCCATTAGTTTCTGCCTCTTAATTACCATTTACTAGTAAGTATATCTCTAATTTAGAAAATAGGTTAGCTGATGGACAAATTTACACTGCAACATGGAATGGGAACTAGTTTAACAATTGCATGGCGGATGTAGAATAACGTCGTACTTTGGTCCGCAACAAAATTCATGCCCACTGAGCATGTGACGGCTATGGAAAGCTGAACTATCATTCAGTTTTTCAAAAATGTATGAAGACATTACTTTGACTCTTAGTATGAAGTTATTTATGGCATTAATTATTCTTCAGTTACAGTATGTTATAATTAATTCAATACTTTATTACTGTGTTTTAGTGGGGGAAACAAGAGAAAGCTAAGTACAGCAGTTAGTTTAATTGGTGATCCACCATTTATATTCCTTGATGAACCAACCACTGGTTTAGATCCTGTCGCTAGACGTCAATTATGGAACGTGATTGCTGGTGTTCGTGCCAGTGGAAGAACTGTTGTCCTTATATCTCACAGGTTTGTTAATTACAACTGTCTGTCTATTTTTTAGCTCACATGTCACAAAGTGACAGGGTCAGCTTTTAGGATCAGTCTCTGTCCGGCGTCTTGCTTGCATGAGTCGTGCGTCGTCAAACTTTTTGTTGTGAACACACTAGGGGCCACATTTTTAGCTCAATTTTAGCAAAACTGGGTCAGAACGTTAATATTGACAAAATCTCGGACGAGTTAGATATTGGCCCATTTTGGCTGAAAAACTAGGTCACCAGAGCCAAATAAGGGAAAACCTTGTGAGCACTTTAAAAATCACTGTTTTGACTGGATCTTCATGAAACTTTGTCAGAATGTTTATTTCAATAATATGTAGGTCAGATTTGATAATGGGTCATTTCCGGTCAAAAACTAGGTTACTAGGGCAAATTGCTGGAAAACCTTGTGAACACTCTAGAAGTCACTGTTTTGATTGGATGATTATGAAACATTGTCAGAATGTTTGTCTTTATAATATCTTGGACGAGTTCGAACATGGGTGATCTGGGGTCAAAAACTAGGTCGCTAGGTCAAATCTTATGAAAAACTATGTTAACACTGTAGATTTCACAGTTATAATTGGATGTTCACCAAACTTTGTCAAATTGTTTGTTTTATATTATATAATCGTTAAGTACAAATATGGGTCATCTGGGGTCAAAAACTAGGTCACCAGGTCAAATCTTAGGAATACTTTGTTAACACTGTAGATGTCGCAGTTTTGATTGGATCTTCACCAAACCTTGTCAGAATGTTTGTGTAACCCTTGTCTCATTTGACCCTTTTTATATTACTTCATATGTCCATTATGTCCATGTCTATCTGTATTATGTATTGTATCTGTTATATAGTGTGTATGTTATCTGCCTAACTGTGTACCAGTAAAGTGGATACTGATTATTTGTTTATTGTACGGATCAGTGAATGAATGCGGGTATGGTTGATTGAAAGTTGTTGAACTGGTATGAGAGATGCTCACTAATATTCTTGTGCACTTATTCCCATCATGCACTGTAATTCTCTTCGCGCCTAAATTAACCCTTGCCAGGTTTAAATACTCTATACTTAGTTTTGATCAAGTCTAGACTGTTTTACAACTCGTCTAATATCTTCATCTCATTATTTATTATAACAATTTACATTGTTAAATTTCTACACTGATCCTGGTAAGTTTATTTAAATAGTTTTATTGAACATTATTGAATTAGTTTATACTTTGTTTTTGTACTCGTGGAAATTATTATTTATATCATTTTCTTGTTGTTTTATATGCTTCGCATACTTATAATTGCTAACCTGTACCTTTCTTATTTTATACAGGCTCTATTACTATTTCCATCTCTTATCTTCATCACCATCATCTGAATATACATCTTTACTGAATCAAACAACCTGTTTGTTTTGTATCTCAACCCACGGTAACATTTGTCTTAATGATATGTAAGACAAATTCGAACATAGGTCATCTGGGGTCAAAAACTAGGTCACGAGGTCAAATCTTAGGAAAACCTTGTCTATGCTGTAGTTTTTATGGTTTTGATTGGATCTTCACCAAAGTTTGTCAGAATGTTTGTCTTATTTATATGTAGGTCAAGTTCTAACATGGGTCATCTGGGGTTAAAAACTAGGTCACAGGTTCAAAACAAAGTTTTAATGAGTGAACAGTGATTGTCATGTGAGCGATATAGGGCCATCATGGCCCTCTTGTTTAGTCTGTACATAAGTTTATGTATGTATGTATGATTGTGTGCTATCATAATTTGTGTATTATACATGTATGCTTATGTGCTATCGTAAACTATTCTGTAACCGAATGGTTCTTAATGGTATTCTAAACAATAACATTCTATAAAGTTCTCATAAACAAAAGATGGATAAGTTAACATTAATGAACTTACTTTTGGGGGGCTCCATGGCTGAATGGTTAAAGTCTCAGACCAGTGATCAGTAGCCCCACCCTGCTGTGAGTTTGAGTCCCATACCATAAAAATTCACATGCGAGGGAATTGTTTTAAAAGCTTATGGAAGGTTGATGGTTACTATCCTAGTGTATGTCTGGGTTCTTACACTGTCTGAAGCTGGTAAAGTCACTTTAGGACCTTGGCTGTCCATCAGCAAATACCCAAACTTAATAAACAAGTTCAGGCTAATTTGTGATTAAGAGCTTATAGGTAGTACAGTCAAACCCGTGAACAAAGGCCTTTATTCACAGGTGGCCTTTATTTGGAGGTCATTTTGTTCTAAATGATCAATGACGGTTTTTAAAAGAATGGCCTTTATTCACTGGGTGGCCTGTATTCGGAGGTGGCCGCTAACACAGATTTTTTTGTACATGTAACTATGATGAGCAAATGAACATTTTTTTTTTGAAATCACAAAATGTGACGAATGTTTTATCGTGATAATGAGTGCTAACAATTTACTTAATATCTTGATGGAGCTGTTATGAGCTGGCAATTAATTTGAACTAATATTTGTTTTAAAATGTATTGATCTCTGCATTTTTAGTTCACATGTCACAAAGTGACAGGGTCAGCTTTTGTGATCAGTCTTCGTCCGGGGTCGTGTGTCTGTGCATCGTGCGTCATCAAACTTTACCTTGTGAACACACTAGGGGCCACATTTTTAGCTCAATTTTCGCAAAACTGGGTCAGAATGTTAATATCGACAAAATCTCAGACGAGTTTGATATTGGGCCATTTAAGGTTAAAAACTAGGTCACCAGGGCCAAATAAGGGAAAACCTTGTGAACACTTTAGAATCTTTGGATCTTCATGAAACTTTGTCAGAATGTTTATTTCAATGATATTTAGGTCAAGTTTGATAAAAGGTCATTTCCGGTCAAAAACTAGGTCGCTAGGGCAAATTGCTGCAAAACCTTGTGAACACTCTAGAAGTCACTGTTTTGATTGGATCATTATGAAACCTTGTCAGAATATTTGTCTTTATAATATCTTGGACGAGTTCGAACATGGGTAAAAAACTAGGTCGCTAGGTCAAATCTTATGAAAAACCATGTTAACACTGTATATTTATTAATTCACAGTTATAATTGGAACATCACCAGACTTGTCAAATTGTTTGTTTTAATGATATAACAGTCAAGTACAAATATGGGTCATCTGGGGTCAATAACTAGGTCACCAGGTCAAATCATAGGAAAACTTTGTTAATACTGTAGATGTCACAGTTTTGATTAGATCTTCACCAAACCTTGTCAGAATGTTTGTGTAACCCTTGTCTCATTTGACCCTTTTTATATTACTTCATATGTCCATTATGTCCACGTCTATCAAGGTCGAACATGGGTCAGCCGGGATCAAAAACTAGGTCACCAGGTCAAATCTTAGGTAAAAAACTTGTAAAAGCTCTAAATGTCATGGTTTTAATTGGATCTTGGCCAAACCTTGTCAGATTGTTCATCTTAATGATATTAATGACAAGTTCAATAATTGGTCACCTAGGGTCAAAAACTAGGTCACGAGGTCAAATCTTAGGAAAACCTTTTTTAACACTGTAGATGTCAAATTTTGATTGTATCTTCACCAAACCTTGTCAGAAAATTTGTCTTAATGATATGTAGACAAATTCGAACATGGGTCATCTGGGGTCAAAAACTAGGTCACAAGGTCAAATCTTAGGAAAAGCTTGTCTATGCTGTAGTTTTCGTGGTATTTATTGGATCTTCACCAAACCTTGTCAGAATGTTTGTCTTATTTATATGTAGGACAAGTTCTAACATGAGTCTTCTGGGATAAAAAACAAGGTCACCAGGTCAAATCTTAGGAAAATTTTGTTAACACTGTAAATGTCGCAGTTTTGATTGGATCTTCACCAAACCTTGTCAGAATGTTTGCCTCAATGATATGTAAGACAAATTCGAACAAGGGTCATCTGGGGTCAAAAACTAGGTCACAAGGTCAAACCTTAGGAAAACCTTGTCTATGCTGTAGTTTTCATGGTTTTGATTGGATCTTCACCAAACCTTGTCAGAATGTTAATCTTATTTATATGTGGGACAAGTTTTAACATGGGTCATCTGGGGTCAAAAACTAGGTCACCGGTTTAAAACAATGTTTTAGTGATTGTCATGTTGGCCCTCTTGTTTATCATGAAATGATTTAATATTTTCAGTATGGAGGAATGTGATGCTTTATGCACCAAGCTAGTGATAATGGTGAATGGCAATTTTGTCTGTTTAGGGAGTCCGCAACATCTGAAGAACAAGTTTGGACATGGATACACTCTGTTCTGTCGGATGGGTCTTGACCAGTCTGGATTCACTGCCAGCAGCCAACCTTTGGCTCAATATGTTCAAACTACGTTCCAAGGTGCTACGGTATTTGATGACAACACGGGATACGTTCATTTCAAGATCCCTGACGATAATGCTAAATTAGGACAGATATTTGGTATGATGGAAGCTCTGAAGAAACAATACAATGTTGAGGACTACTCTGTTCATCAAACGTCATTAGAACAAATATTTCTTATGTTTGTCCAGAACCAGATTTCGCCCGCTGTAAACAAACCAAGCTGCTGTGTCCGTTGCGGCTGTCTTTGTTTCGCTATGTGTTGTTGAATAACCGTGGGTCAAAGTGGACAATCATTTTATAATAGACATAATTATGATAGATATGTTCTAACAATAATTGATAGAAAATGACTTTATATATCACATTCCAATGTTTTAATTGTGTGTAATTAGCTTATAAGTGTTAAAATTGATATACAGTAAGCATCCCTGCCTGTACCATTGTTAAACTGATAATATCAGGTGACATTAATCCTCCATAATGGGCAAATGGAGCTTGTTGACTTGTTTTATGTGATTTTTATGAATCAGGGGAGCTTTTAGGATCGTTGAATGTCCGGCGTGCGTCATCCGTCTTATGGCCATAATTAGTTTGTTTACACTCTAGCAACCGCATCTCTTAACGAATCATGATTAAACTTGCTCACAATGTACATTTTAGCTTGTTTGCACTCTAGCACCTTCATTTATTCACCAATCCTAATAATATAATAATATTTTCAGTAAATGAGTATAACCAAAAGATCTTGGACAAGTTCGATTATGGGCGGAATCGGACCACATCTTCAAGAGTTATGGGCCCTTGACTTAGCAAATTTGCTATATTTTAGCTTGTTTACACTCTAGCGCCTTCATTTATTCACCAATCCTAATCATATTTACAATGAATGTGTATGACCTTATGGTTTTTGACAGGTTCAGTTATGGGTGGAATCAAATCACAACTTCAAGAGTTATGGGCCCTTGGATTAGAAAATTTGCTACGTTTTAGCTTGTTTAACAGTATTATACCTTCATTGTTGGTTTTGATCTCAAAATCTACGTAAAAATGAGTTTCACGAGATGGAAACTATATTACCTGGTCATTAGTTATTGGCATTTGTTCTCAGGTGAGCGATAAAGGGCCAATGTGGCCCTCTTGTTTAACTTGTTTTTCAAAAAAAGTTTCATTTGTTATTAATCTTTCTCTAAGCAGTACTTTTAATTAATATGTTACTTTTATAAGATGTGCTTTTTACTGACTTGCCATAACTAATGTTATAATTAATGTCTTACTATAAGGCTTGTTTTTAGGATCGATAAATGTCCGGCGTCCGGCCACAATTAGTTTGTTTACACTCTAGCATCCACAGCTCTTAACAAATCGTGATCAAACTTGCTCACAATGTATATGGCCACAATGTCTCGGCTAAGTTCGATTATGGGCAAAATCGGACAATAACTTCTTGAGTTATGGGCCCTTGACTTAGAAAATTTGCTATATTTAGCTTGTTTACACTCTACCGCCTTAATTTATTCACCAATCCTAATAATATAATAATATTTTCAGTAAATGTGTATAACTAAAAGATCTTGGACAAGTTCGATTATGGGCGGAATCGGACCACATCTTCAAGAGTTATGGGCCCTTGACTTAGCAAATTTGCTATATTTTAGCTTGTTTACACTCTAGCACATTTATTTATTCACCGATCCTAATCATATTTACAATGAATGTGTATGACCTTACGGTCTTGGACAAGTTTAGTTATGGGTGGAATCAAATCACAACTTCAAGAGTTATGGGCCCTTGGATTAGAAAATTTGCTACGTTTTAGCTTGTTTAACAGTGTTATACCTTCATTGTTGGTTTTGATCTCAAAATCTACGTAAAATTGGGTTATACGAGATGGGAACTACATTATCTGGTCATTAATTATAGTGACTTTGTTCTCAGGTGAGCAATCAAGGGTCATTTTGGCCCTCTTGTTTGATATGTAACTTTGTATGATGTACTATTTAACTGACTTGCCAGATAGCTACATGTTCACAATTTATTCTTGTCCATGTTGTTTTTTGTTGTCATAAGAATTTTTTTTCTGTTTTAGTGTGTTTTTGTTGACCTTTCTGAAACAGGGATCCATTTATAGACTTAAATTATCTTTAAGCTAAGGTAGCATTTTTTCAGCTGAAGAATCTGGACAGCCCTTGCTTGTGATGAAAAAACAAGTCAATTGCTTGTCTTGACACTCATTCTCACACAACTTTGACAATTGATGTCGTCAGTATAGAAAATGATGACGATTTTCAATGAAAAGGAAAAAAAGTTAACACTTTGTATCTTGAGAACAATTAATATGAATACATAAAAATGAGCTTACATTTTGGTGAATAAATAGCTGTTTTGGTCTAAATTAAGAAGGAATAGTTATGCAGGTGCGTCTAAAATGCTGTGTCTCCAGGTGTATAATACAAAATAAAATCCATCCTGTAAAACAGCTACGACATAATTTCAGCACAGTACCGAGTATATTTCGTAGTTAGTAATGAGTGCCTGCCAGCTGAACTATTTGTTTTTTTAAAATCTATCAATTAACGAAAATGCCCACATTTTGGGTCGTGTCTCCAAATTATCGAAATCAACGGGACAACATTTAACACTCAAGTCTTAATGTTCAAAAGAATAACTTTTGACATAGTTATTGTGCTTTTTGAATTCGTAAAATGTAATAAAATGAATGTTGGTTTCAATTTATATCTACGTATTATACGAGAACAAAGGATAGGTCATGAAATCCGAATTTACTACCGTAATTTTGATGCGATAATCAACGAGTCCGTAGCAAAAACTGAATTGAAATGCATATCCATGCATATAAAGATGGTATAAAAGCTTAACATGACGAGCTATATTCCCCACCAAGGTATTGCAGAAACTTTTCTTCATTCGTGTAAAAAATATTCGATTTTGCTGTGTTAGAATCTAGAAATTTGAAATTAACATAAGCAACGGGACGTAAGCAACGGGACACACACTGTCAGGATAGGACTAAATCTTGCACATTCTTGTCGCTATAATATACATTTGGGCTCATATATGCTTCAAAACGTCAACCATATGTTTATAATTGTCGTCTGCCATCGATTTCAGAAAAAAACGGGTAAAAACAAATCTGCCTAAACTTCGTTTTTGAGGCGAGTAAGGGTTGATACCGTCTAAAGTGGTGAATAGCTTATAATTTATAAGCTGCTACTGATTTTGCTTGTTGACATATTAATATACCGTTTTCAAGCCACTGCCCTCTTTCATAAAGTCTCATAGACGTTTTCTATGCTTTGTAATGAAGGCCTCGTTGATTACGTAGTGATTGTCCCGTTGATTTTCTATTGGACTAACATTTTGATAATAACGGTAACAATTTGTTTAGTATTTATGTACTTTTATTAATTTCTAAATATGTTCGGACAGCATGCAGAATTCAAAGACACAAGTAAATTTGATGTAGTAATGTCTGATTAGATGTGTAGAGCGCATTTAGCGCGCAATTATATTCGATGTAGGTCAGTATTTACATCTTTGTAAAATATAATTGTTCAATATTAATACAAACTGCATTTTAAGTATAAAAAAGATGTATATAAGTATTTTGCAGTGTCTTACGTTTAGCATCCCCGTAACATATCGAGCAAAACTGATAACACATTTAAGTGGAACGGAGAAATGCAGTTGTCCCGTTGATTATTCAAGAGTTGTCCCGTTGATTACGTACAACAAATCTATGAATTTTCAGCCATATTGGTTAGTTATCGAATTGATGCATATACTATTATATTCGCAACCATGCATATTCGTATTTGCATTATGGCGAAGTCCAATTCGCAAAGAATTATAATCTACGGGACAACTCTTGAATAATCAACGGGACAACATTTCATTCGTGTGATAAGTTCAATCAGTTTGTCTGACGAGTAAGCATCATCGTAAGTATATACTTGTTTCGGTTAAATTGTTCAAATACATTTATCTTCTTATATGTTTCACAACTTAATACAAGGTTTCTCAAAACTGAAGTAAAGATTATTACTATATTTTCAAAAAGACATAGTCCAAGTATTCCTCACTCAAGGGGGGAAATCGCGAGCTTATATCATATTGTATCCTATTTTGCACAGATATTTATTGATTACTTGTACAAAAGTTATACCAATTCATGGTTGTATAATATCGAACTATCATGGGTACTGTTTAAAAATGCGGTAAAAAATACAGCAACAAGACCAATTAAGCATCCGAATCTCAAAAACTGTTAATATGTTGCTGGTAAAATTTTGGAAATCAGTAGTTTATATGTATCCTGATATGATGCTAAGGAAATGAGTAAGTTCTGGGAGTACCCCAATTGTCCAAGTAGTGTGAGAATGGGCCTTGAGATATTTTGCCATCTGTTGAAACCATTTGTTACATGTACCATAAGCAAGAATTTTAAGTTTAAGAAACTGCTATCTTAGCTTACATAATTACATAACAAAAGTGTTCTATCTTTAAATGATAAAAATCAGACATATAACAAGATGTGTTTTAAAAACAAAATGCCACCTCCGGGTGACCTTGGACCTTTAAAAACACAATGACCTTATGGCCTTTGACCTACTGACTTGAAAATGCACAGATCCTGTAGAGGTTGTCATGAGGAACCTAAGTTTGATGATTGTAGGTGCAAGCGTTTTGATTTTATGGGCAATGATAAAGTTTTGTACAAACAGACAGACAGGCAGACCAAAAACAATATGTCCCCGATATATCGATACGGGGCATAAAAAATAAAATGTACTATTGTACATGCATCTTTAATGCAACCTTTTTATACAGTTAGATAAAACATATGTACAAAATCATTTCATGTATGTAATATTAAAGTTGATTAATTACCAGTACTGAACTTTTGAACTCCAGTATTTTCACAACAGACTAAAATCAGCTCAATTAAATTGCAGGAATTTTGACATTCAAGTATAAAGAATCTTATAATTATATTAACGGTATTGAGTCATTTGCATGATGTGCAATTATCCACTATTTTCAAACGGAACAAATATGTTTACACAGAACAAAGTGTTTCCTAGCTACGTCTGCACTTCAATTAAAACACATGTGGCTGTTAGTACTATCAGTGATGCTATATATATATGCATCCCTGGTACTATGTGGCTGTTAGTACTATCAGTGATGCTATATATATATATATATGCATCCCTGGTACTATGTGGCTGTTAGTACTATCAGTGATGCTATATATATATATATGCATCCCTGGTACTATGTGGCTGTTAGTACTATCAGTGATGCTATATATATATATATGCATCCCTGGTACTATGTGGCTGTTAGTACTATCAGTGATGCTATATATATATATATGCATCCCTGGTACTATGTGGCTGTTAGTACTATCAGTGATGCTATATATATATATATGCATCCCTGGTACTATGTGGCTGTTAGTACTATCAGTGATGCTATATATATATATATGCATCCCTGGTACTATGTGGCTGTTAGTACTATCAGTGATGCTATATATATATATATGCATCCCTGGTACTATGTGGCTGTTAGTACTATCAGTGATGCTATATATATATATATATGCATCCCTGGTACTATGTGGCTGTTAGTACTATCAGTGATGCTATATATATATATATGCATCCCTGGTACTATGTGGCTGTTAGTACTATCAGTGATGCTATATATATATATATGCATCCCTGGTACTATATGGCTGTTAGTACTATCAGTGATGCTATATATATATATATATGCATCCATGGTACTATGTGGCTGTTAGTACTATCAGTGATGCTATATATATATATATGCATCCCTGGTACTATGTGGCTGTTAGTACTATCAGTGATGCTATATATATATGCATCCCTGGTACTATATTATATAAGGTCAATAATTATATGAATGACGTGATTATCACAAATAAATATATCTTGTATTTATATTACCATCTAGAATAAAGGGTAGTCATGTGGTAACATGCTGGACTTCCAATAAAAAAAAATCCAGTCTGTTACATAATCTCCAATATTCCAGGGTAGCTTTCATTAGACTCTTGAAGGCGTTCCGGAAATACAAGGTGATAAAGTGAATGACCATTCCCCTTGCCTAATAAAAAGTCTTCGGTCGTGGGGAAAAATAAATATAGGTTGGGTTAACAGAATCTTTTAAAGCTTAATCAGAATCACTTTTGTAAAATAGTGTCCCTACGGGCCTAATGTAGGTCTGTCTTTTTCCCAATCATATGGCTCTATTGCAACAAGTCATTAGATTGTTACATGTCTATTTGTCACATTTTTACATGTTGAGTTGTCTAGTAGAAATGAATAGCGTGCACAATTTCTTCTGTATGTCAAAAGTAACTACATTGTATGACACATATATACAGGCTGTGAATAAACTGGTGATATAGGGACATTGATCGAGGCAGCTTAATTTTGTTTACATTTTTCATACATATGTTGTCTCCAGTGCATCCACATATTCGTCCCTACATTCATCACTAGAATCATCGTCGAAATCCCTGTCATCATCAGCGCTGGTATCGCTGGCCTCAGAGGTCGATGTTTCCTCATTATTTTTTCTTATCAATGGTTTAGTACAATCTATACTTATTTCGCCAGATGCATGATTGTCATTAAGGTAATCTCTCTGATTATCTTTTACCATAAACGATTCATACTCACAAAATGGAAATGTTTCTGAATTTTGTTTTCCTTGAATAATATGACTCCTTATGTCAGTAGCATCCATTGGTTGATCATCGATATCCTTACAATAATCAGTAACTCGATTTTCTTCGGATGCAATAATATGCGATCGTTTTCCACAACAGCAAGTATCATGGAAAACGTCGTTATCAACAATATCTGTAATTTCTGTAATTGAAAAAAAAACTTAAAAAATAAATACCAAACATAATCAGAGTACTGATCGAAAGTACTTCTAGAAAAATGTAGACTTGCTCTGCAATGAGGAATGGAAACCAATTTAACATTTGCATGGCAGATGTAGAAAAACATAGTACTTTAATTATGATCTGCATAAAAATATTCATGTGCGCCGATCGAGTGACAGCTATGGAAAGCTGATATTGTTCAGTTTCCAAAACTCACTTGTATCTAGTTTAAAAAAAAGTTACTGGTTACCCCTGACCTACCCTAATTTTACCCAGGGACCCCAATCTTTTATTATGCCCAAGGAGCGTTACATCCATTTTCTCACTATTTTTTACCTTTTCATGTGCTTTTCAAGAGCCAACATAAAACAAACAAAATATCCTGACCTACCCAGCCTATTTTTAATGAGCATGTAACCAGAAACAAACATTTTGTAAGGTCTGAATGGTCAGTCACATATTAAGGTAATTATGAAATGCCTCTGTACAACAATTTGTAAAATAATTGAGCATACTAGCTGCAGCCACATCTACCTAGCTCACGGGTCAGACTATCAGGCCCATTCCCAATGCCAAATATGGGTATTTTTCCCAATTTCATAAATAAATTCCCAATCCAAAATATAAACAATCTTTGCTAAGTATCAAAGGGACTACATTTGGCTGTGTAATGGCTTCAAGAATAACGAAGATCTACATGCAATTACTAAGCTAGTTAATTTATTGAGTACTCAACATACATGTATATCAATACATCCATTATTTTAGACATATTTTTTCCTAACAATATCCCTTTTTGTCGAGAACATGTGTTCCCAGTTTGACAAATTTCGCGACTCAAAGATTTCCAATTTTCCAAGGTACTTATTCCCAAAATAGGCAGAAAAAGATCTGAACATACTCCATAACATTGACTCACTGAGTTATGAACTAGCATTGGTTGATTGTCATTCTATCAGGCTGTTCAGTAGAAGTTTGTTATTAAAGCAACATTTTAAGAATTCATTTCCGCAATGTGTAAAGAATGGCAAAGTTCACTGTTATTTTTCTAGGACACTATACGAATCTTGTATAAATTATTAAGTTAAGTCAATTTTAAATGGAAGATGCCAAAGCTTTTAATGCACTTCAACATGGAACAGGAACCAGTTTACTTTTTAAATATGGAACTAATGATGCTGCTAACTTTACACTAAAATATTCGCATGAAAGTATGCACGGGCGTCCAAAGTGAGCACCGTTATAAAGAATAAACGATAAAAAGGCCCTTTGCAACATCTACAGGGTTAGAGTGGTACCTAAGCTATGATGGAACAATAAACATGCTCGCAATAAGTATGTGCATTTAAGAAGATAATTATCAAAATGATACATCGGTTTCTCATTCTACAATGTCTGTAAGATACATCCCATTGACTTGTATTATCGTATTTCGTATTATATTAGCAATTATACGTATTGCGTAACGTTTGTCTGTACTGGAATACGTATCGTATCGAAATGGTCTGAGCAATACCCAGCCCTACCCAAGACCGGTTAAAACTAGAAATGTGTCCATAGGACACGGATGCGCCCGCTAACTCACACTGGACACAGAAATGAGTGTTGTGTGGCAGACATAATGTGAATACAACAAAGAACAAGATGCTTAGGAATGCAGCCCAAAGCGGAAAAGGGTTGTACACAGTACTACACACACAACATGTACTTTCACTATTTCAATATAAGGAATGCACAAAACAATTTAAGTGTCCACTATGACCTTGACCTTTGAGCAAGCGGCACAGTTTCAGTGCAGGACACGTCGTGATCAAAATCCAATCATGCATGACAAAGTTATGAGCAGGACACGAACATACACTTTCACTATGTATCCATATCAGGAATAAGCACAGACTTTAAGTGTCCACTGTGACCTTGACCTTTGAGGAAGCGATACAGTTTTTGTGCATGACATGTCGTCTTGATATGATGAACATTTATGCCAGTTTATTTCAATACCAATCATGCACGACAACGTTATGAGCAATTTTACTCGTGAACCAAACCGAGGACGTCCTCGGAATGTAACTCAGGTCCCCTGAACAACCCTTTTTGGGAGGAATTGACTGGCAATGACTTATACACAACTGATTGACATCTAACCCCAACCCTAAAATCCTAAAAATTGTCATATATATATTTTTACGACCAAAATCAGTCCTCACAACGCTTGCTTTACAAGTACACACAACACGCACGCACGCAAGCACGCACACACACCCACAAACACGCACGCAATACAATTACATACACACCAACGGACAGGGTAAACCCTATACATGTATATGCCGTCCGCCATTTCATGGCGGAGTAAAAAAAACCTGAAAATCGTAGAAAACTGATAGTAAAATCCCCCAAAAGCAATAAAACATCCTCTGTTATGTGCTGAAAGTCACGTAAGTAACAATATACAGGGTCACTCAAATAGAAAGACTCTGCAATATTATATAACTGTTGTGTTTAAACTTTAAATGTATTGTGTTGATTTATCATACAAAGTTACAGTGTTCTTACATGTACAGGGTTTGCAAATTACGCAGTGGGCGTTCGGTACTTCCTAAAAACGCTCCAGAACATTGGAAATCTCAGTGATAGATATTCAGTTATCAGTAATTTAAAATAAAATATTCAGTCTAAGTCGGTAATCTGCATACAATGCCATGGATATCTTTATATGCGTCTTGGGTCGAATTGATCTGTCTAAGAAGCGAATTTTGATGTAATTTCAAATTCATAACGGAACATTTCTAAAGCAAAAGAGAATCGAATACTGTAATACAGTCAAACCTGTTTTAGTGACCTCCTCCGAAATAAAGGTCACATTGTGAATTAAACACGATTTCCGGAAATGATATTACAAAATTGAAAATTCGAAAACGCTCATGAATAAAAAAAACTTTATTGAAACAATCAACACATATTGAAACAATCAACAAACATATATTTTCATCTTATACATTGTGGAATACATTTCATGTAAGCATGTTTGTATTATTACTGTTTACACCCATATTAACGCTCATGATACACACTTTATTTTTCATTAAACGAGCAAATACCCGGTTTTTACGAGCACAATGTTTATCTCGAGCATTTAGCACTCGCGAGATAATCTGATTTTACTGTACACTAAATCGCAATTGCGCAAACCGATTTCCGTAAAATAGTCAGGAAATCCTACATTTCCTATTCTGTAGACAAGTCCATATAATATTGGTAAACTGGTTCCCGTTCCATGATGCAGTGCATCCAAGGGCTTTGCACAGGCAGAGTCAACGGAAACCAGTTTAACATATTGGATGAGTAAAACACTGAATTACTTACCATCATAATGATTGCAACATTTGTCTCTGTCCGAATTTCTTGAACGTTTCAAATTGATACAAGGCCGTCCATCATCTTTAATTGAAGTCCTAGGAACCTCATTAGTTACCATGACAACCGGTTTTGAGTTGTTAACATTCATTGTTTCTAGTTCACTGTGAACACGAACGACACTATCGAGAATGTTGAAATCTTCTTGACATTTTTTTTCGCTTTTATCTCTCGTGTCTGGAGCTGACATTTGTAAGCATTGTAAGTAATCATGTAAGTCTAATTCCCGTGAGATTGTCTTATTAGGAATGCATGGGCGTTGAGATGTAAATTCGCGGCATCGTCTTAATTCTAAGAAATCTATAGAGCTTTTTGTGTGTTTAGAATCGGATATATCTGATTTATTGCAACCATACGATGTCTGGAACACGTGACCGTCCTCTAAACTGGTGGTAAATGATTTCATTTCATTGTCCTCCTCCTTAATCAATGGTTCTGGCGTACATTTAAAGCTACGCAAAGTTTTACTGTCAACGTTTTTGTCGCTTTGATTGTCAATCAGAGAATGGTGTTCAACTAAACATTGTTGGTGGTTCTGTCTGTTGTTATTGTGTTTTGTAAAACAGCAACAACAAGACATGCCGGAATTCATTTCTCCGTCACAAGTAGATGGTGATTCTGATTGATAGCTTTTGTTACTGGTATCTCCGATAGTTGCGTCGCACCATCGACATGTGACATTCTGGCAACACCCACATACACAATTAATACAATAACAATCGCAAACTTCAGAAATGTAGTTGTCATTATCACAAGAACAAATTATGCTCAACTGATTATTTTCAACAATTTCATTTTCTAGTCCGCTGTCATGGTTATTGATCGAGAAACTTTCAGTTTTGTTCAATCCGTCACCATTCACACCTAGTGTCATGGAATTTGTGTACTTTCGTGAAATTTCACCAGTCGTCTCAACTGTAGAATATTTCTCTTTACACAATGAACTTGGGTAGCAGTAATTATTGTGGCTTCTTTCACCGTTGGAATGATATATCTTTTGAAGGCTGTTTTTGGCAACAGGCTTAAATGTAGAATACGTATAATGCAAATGTGATTCGTGGCCGTTTTCATATGGCCCTCTCATTTTTTGTTCAATGCTTGATCTTTTTACATGAATAGTTGTTTTCTGGCTAACACTGGTAGGTTCACTCTCAGATGATGGTTTACTTGTTGCTGTTGTATCTGTGCCTATATTGCCGCATGCATGTTTATTAGGTACTTGATCTTTATGCGGACTCGAGTCGTTTAAGGAGTCAGATTCTAAACCCTTGTCATCACTAATTGTCTTAATTGGCTCATTATCACGATGTATTTCACATCTGTGTTCAACAACTACATCATTGTCATTTTGAAACTCAACAGTGCTTGTTGATTTTGGTTTATACTCATCAGACATAGTTTCTGAATTTGTCCGATTCTGTATGCAACAACTCGCTAAACCACAAGCAGGCCCTTTGGTGTTTCTGCAAGCGGACGCAGACGAGCTAGACACCAACAGAGGGGCACTATCACACCGCATATATAAGTTACCGCAATTGTGCTGTTTTTTTAGTTCTGAAACGGATTTCATTACAAATCCTTGGTCATCATCAATATCGTCGGCTACTTCCGATGTTACTGCTGAATCATACTCGACGTCGAATTTTTCAATTTCAAGCATTGAACCGTCTGTTGATAACCTAACTGTTATTTTAGATGTTCCTGAAGACCGATCATACACCTTTGTTGTAGATGAGAAGTTATTGTATGTAGGCGTTCGTCTTCTGCTTTGCCATGGAGCCTTCTTTTGTTTGCGCCTAGCGGCATCAAATTCCTTCATATAGCAACGATTATACTCACATGTGCTGTCAGCCACCCTGCTTAAAGAGTTTCTACTTGGTCCACACCCCATGGTGTCAAACAGAATTCTGCGGTTATGATCCCTGTTGCCTTACTTATATATGATACAGTCGTGTTTGTTTATTCTAACAGTGCGTGGGTGAATTGTCACTTACTGGTTGACGCAAACAATTTTCCCAGAATTATCACCTCCATTCATGTAAACTGATCTTTCAGACACTTTCAGTTTAAATGATAACGGTACATACTTAAAAGTAATAATAATGTTTCAATAATTTTACCAATGATTCTATTCTCCAGATAAAGTTTGTTTTAGATCGACAGTCAAGAACTCGCATAAAACGTTTTTATTCCATGTGATTTGAGATTTTCCTTTCCATTTCACTGATGTCGGTTTATTGAGAAATCCAAATTTGTATTTTTAGCGTTTTAAAAGCAATTTTATGTCCAGTAACTTGAGTTATTCATTTGCAGATAAATCGTCGTGAACTGATGAAAGAATCCAATGTATAGTAAATTCGTCGTGGTTCATCATTTACATTTGAAACGAATATGATTTTCACAGTTGATCATAAGCAGATATTTTGCTAATATCAGATAACACATAATCGCTGTGTGTAGTTCTATAATCACAAAATCCATCTCAGAACCACGCGCGGCAAACAGTTGTTTTTCAAAATGCGATGAAATTAAGTAACTCACAGGAGGCAATCATATATTAACAACAACAATAAAAGGATGTATATTGTATTTATAAATATACGTATATAGGCATTAATCGTTCTATCCAAATTTAGACGACCGTTCCATGATACACATACCCCATGTGAAGAACGTGTGAAGTTCTATCATCCTAAAAAGGCGAATTCAGTGCGCGGCATGAGAAAATCTATGAAAGCCCAATATCTTTGTTATGCTGTATGTGTATGTGTTGTATTGGAGATATGTTCTCGACTATAAGGAAGCAAAGCTCTACATCTCGTCTGTTATTGATAATCATCTATTTGATGGATACTGTGGTAGTTTGAAGGTCTCTTGTTGTCATACAGATTACTATATTTTTTTATAACTGAATTAGAATAGATTCCACAATGTCTATACTGTATTATTACTGAATTGTGATGTTCTGATATTTGCATAAAATAAGAGAGAAGGATACATAACACGCAGTACATGCGTGAACCTGTAAACATTCAAACGTATAAATATATATCTATATAATATACAGTACAACCTCTCTAGAGCGGCCCTCTCTTGAGCAACAACCTCCCTTCAACAACAGCATGAGTTTCCCCACTGCACGATTTAACTATCAATTTAACCTCTCTAGAGCAACAACTTCTCAAAAACAACATTTTTTCCTCCCAAAGGTTGTTGCTTCGGAGAGGTTGCACTGTACATGTACATACATTTGTATTACTTCAAATTCTAACGTTGTTAAAAATAAGCAAGTACTGTACAACTTCTTCATAGCGGCTCTCTCTTGAGCAACAACCTCCCTTCAACAACAGCAATACTTTTTCCCAATGCACGATTTAACTACATGTAATAATTCAACCTCTCTAGAGCAACAACCTCTCAACAACAACATAATTTTGCTACTCTCAAAGGGTGTTGCTTTGGAGAGGTTGCACTGTACATAATTATATAGGTGTTTATTGTAGTTTCTCGAAGATCGATGAACAAGAACACCTTGCACGAGCTTCAAGTGAAAGATGGGAGCTGTGAGTTAACACGTTCTGCTCAAAATACCACTACACGTACGTAACTTTAATGATAGGGGGCTACGTACGTTGTGGGGATGGTATATTATTGGGAACAAAAGAATGTCCACATGTGCACGGATTAAAAACACAATTGTCATAATCCTTTCCGCTACCAGAGCAGACTAATGCGTACTATTAAACAGGGGTCGCTATTACCACTAGTGTACACCGACAGACTACCACTGACGCCTAAAACGTATATACCACGAAAATGGGGATTCTCATTACCAACCCCGTACAGCGTCAGGCTACCAGGAATTTTGAGTTTTTTCTTGATTTTAGATGAAATTTAAAGGCTTGTATTTTTACAGAATATGCTGTGAGGTTAATACTTTCATTTATGTTTTATCAAAAGAGTATAGAATCAGCTAGAGTATTCATTTAAGTCAAGTTTATGATATCATATTTCATAATACATGTATAACGATGAAATTATAGGTGTTCCATATTCTAAATACAAAACGAAACACCTTGTGTCTAATAATAAACTAAACTTATTGTTGTCGCTAACTATTGATGAAGTGACCCCTTTCGAGCTATGATAGGATCATCAATGTACAAAATGCCTCTTATTTTCAGAAGTTTCTCGTTGCGGTAATTTGTTAATTACTTATATTTTAAAAATCAATTAATTACTCATTTCTACACTATGGTAGTTTTAGCATTTATACTATACGGCTTTGGTACTAGTATTCTAGGAAATGAAAACAACATTATCTTCCACAGAAGAGTTGTGCAGTGTATCAATACGTATTACATTGCCATATTAATCTTTTAAATGTACAAGTATATATGTTCAGTTCGATTATAAGTACCATAGTGGACTATTGCATTTGACAAAATCTTATTTGCAGTACCTCAGTATAGTTATGTATAAATAAAAGTACAATAAAACAGAATTATCACAGTGTATCGACTCTTTTACACAACAGATACCAGTGGTAAAATGTAGTATAATTTGGGCAATTCCTTCTATAAATTTAATTGCAGAAAAAAACGTTTCCCACCAAAATACCACAGGCTACCGGCATGTGACAATAGCAAAATAAATTTAAAAAAAAAAAATGTCACCATAAAATTATATCTATTATAGAGTACTCTATAATATATATATGCTGAAAACTTTTTGAAAACTTTATTTTGCTGTTATCACATGCCGGTAGCCTGTGCAAAATACTGCATTACTCGACTGGAGAAATAGAAAAACCCGTTTTTCCGATATGCAAAAGTCGTCTCTGGTAGCTGTTATGCAAAACAGTAGTGGTAATGCACTGTAGGGCTGTGGCTCGTTGGGTAAGTAGCGATCCGATGCAATCCACGATTCAACACATACGATCCACAAATCGAATCACGAATCTTTTGTTATCAAGTAACCCATCAAAAACTTCAACATTGCAGTCCTGAAGACAGCTAAATTTAATTTTCTTTTAGGAATTATAATGAAGTAAATTAATATAAATTGTTCAAAAACTTCAACATTGCAGTCCTGAAGACAGCTAAATTTAATTTTCTTTTAGGAATTATAATGAAGTAAATCAATATAAATTGTTCCATGAAGTAAATCAATATAAATTGTTCTATGGCTTAAATGTATACGTACTCCATTCCAATAAATGGATTAACCAGCATCATTTTCTGGTTTGAGCTTGTGACCCAATATTTAAAGATCCGATTGGACCTCTTGGCAAACAAAGTAGTTCATGATGAGACAATATTTATCCAGAGAAAAGGGATTTTTAAGAGTAAATAATACACTTTACGTTAAAAGACAAGATCGCGAACCACGAATCTCAGTAATGACGATTATTCGTACTCGATTTTCCAGTTTGATTCGTGATTATCCGAGTACTCGGATACTCGCAACAGCTCTATAATGTAGAAACCCTAAAAAGTAGTCTACATCAGGCGGCTCTGCATGGAAGCGCATCGGTGTATGATAGCGGCAGTCGAAAGGATATATATATACGAGTATGTATATAATATATATACATTCACAATTATACAGCATATTCACAACGTATTAGACCCTCATGTCATAAATGTACCCCCAGACCATTAGAGGATATGTTTTTTTTCTCTTGAGACGCCGTGTAAGACCGTGTCAGACGTATCAGACCGTGTAAGACCGTATCAGACCGTGTAAGACCGTATCAGACCGTGTCAGACGTATCAGACCGGTAAGACCGTATCAGACCGTGTAAGACTGTATCAGACCGTATCAGACCGTGTAAGGCTTAAACATATTTTTTTTCTGGTTACCTCGAACGACTTTCCCTAATTTTTCCCTGCGACCCCAGACTTTTTATAAAGTCCGGGGAACGGCATATCCACTTTCTCACTTTCATGATTACCATTCCGCAAGCTTTCAAGACCAGTGATATAAAAAATGTCCCACCTACCTATTTTTAGTAATCATGTATGTATCCAGAAACATTGTTTTACGTGATCGTAGATATTTATTCAAGCAAGATGTCTTGAATTTCAATGTTGGAACACGTTTTGAAGTAATGGATAACAAGAAACATCTTTTAAAAAAGATAATTGGCGTGTATACAGCAGAAAATTAGTACTTGGAAAACTAACACAGCAGATTATTTCATGTATTCAAATAATTGGAATAAGATAAAATGGTAGAAATACACGTGTATACAATAACATTGCTGACCTAAAAATTGGACTGTATATGTGACCTTCTCCAGTTTACTAACAGTTAAGGCTATAGACAAAAAATCTTGAGTTTAATGCTAAAAGTGTATATATACATGTACTATTTTTCATTAAATTATATTATATATGATATATTTATCTTATTTACTGTATATGAATTCCACGTAGTGTAATTTTTCAGGGTTTAAACGTTTTGATATTTAATGTGTGGTTGTATTGATGTTTTTTTTGGCTTTTATCATTACATTATTTTCAGAGGCAGTAAAACAAATAATAATGGTTTCTGCCCTAAAAATTTGTAACGAAATAGCCTTTAACCAATGAGAAACTTCCTACTTCAGCTGAAGATTTTGTATCTAACAATTTCGTTGGGTACGAATGTAGGTCAAAATCAATTTTAATACAGCTGCGCCGAAAAAACGAAAGTTATGATGTCGCGATGGATGATTTATATGCTAGGCCACGATTTTGGTGGTGGTACACATTTGAAACGACGATACATGCAGGCACGAATAATAATACAATCTACTCATTATCAAGGACTTATATACAATTATTATAACCTTTGGCCTACTTTTAACAAGAACAACTATAACAAAACGTTATAGTTAGACGAGTTACAAGAAGCATTGGTTTAAGTTTCTTGTATGAAGTTGCTTTTTTCATAAAGGATATTGACCGTCTACTTTATTAATTCATTCCTCCATTATGGAGAGTATAACATATTTACAAGTTATATAGATAATACACATATTTTGACAATCATGAGTATTTGACAAATGAATACATTCATGTATATAGATATATCACATGTACATGGTATTACCATACCATACATCAATGGAATAAAGTACACCGTAAATACTACCAAATCCACCATAGTCTGATCAAAGGGGTTTGTCACGAAAAAAAAATCAAAAAATTTTTTTTTCCATGTAACCCATATATATATAGAAGGGAAACAACTTCGACAATTAGAATTGTCCAACGCGTGTTATAAACTTTCATGTTATTGCAATGCAGTACAAAATATTTAATTCATATATAGTGCAACGTATGTGTCAATACTTTAGGTACGGTCAGATATTTAATCAGTAGGACACAAGAGTCTATTCAAAACTCATTTATTAAAAGACAAAGCAACTGAAAGAGGTTTTGGTGATACTTAAACAAGATATTACCAATTAAAACAATTTTGATATTTTAGTTTAGGGGTCAACGTCACTAAAGTTCGTCGTCCGAATCACAGTTTTGGCAAACATACATTTTCGACCCTGGTGTGCACTCTGTGTGTGCCCATACTCTTTTTTATTTTCTTGCATTTCTTATGTTTTTGTGCAGACTTTTTAGGGACTTGTTTTTCCTCTATTTTTCTTTTTTCTGGCGTGTCTGTCAGTATCGCTGACTTGCGTTTTCTGCCGGGTTTTGTAGCAGTTTTACGCTCTGCGGCTTTTGGTAAAGGACGAATAGTTTCAGGACCAAACAAAACAGTCTGTGGATTCAGTTGCGGAACAGCATCGCTGTAATGAGATGCCATTTCCTTCTAAAGTAAGAACTACTATTCCTTTTACAGCATCACTTCTTGGAATCTGGGTAATTTCAAATATATTACGATCATTCCCGACCTTGTATATACCACCGCCTTCACTTCAAATGCATTACAAAGAGCAGACAGAACGATATCACATTTAAAGAGGCAAGTGACTTATGGACCAGAAAGTCCCCTAATTCCACAGTAGGGGGTAATAAAACAGACAGGGTCATTGATAGACTAGCACCTGTTTACATAATCTGTTACTCTATGCTTATAAAAACAAAAGCAATTTAGTCATAAAC
This sequence comes from Lutraria lutraria, assembly GCA_964023205.1. Lineage (NCBI taxonomy): Eukaryota > Metazoa > Mollusca > Bivalvia > Venerida > Mactridae > Lutraria > Lutraria lutraria. The sequence continues at coordinate 24,469,283 of OZ026844.1, read as the reverse complement.
TTATTATCACTGTAAATCAATAAAATTTATTACCCCACTTTTTGACTAGGTGTCAAGTCTACAGACCGTGACCAGACTGGTTTTATCTGATTAGGGACAATAAAACAATTAAGAGATTAGACCACATGTGGATTTTGGGGGGGGGGGGTGTCACTTATATAGTAGCTGTTCAATGTCTTTAAGCTTCAGTATATTGTACTGCTTGTGCTGAATGTAATTCGTTATATCATTTATCAAGTTTATATATTCTTTCATTTTCAGGATAGGCGCTGGGCATATGGTTGAATGCTCTTTACAGTAAAATGGTGAAAAACGTTAGATTAAAAATTGTCCTTAGATAATATTACATAGCTGATCAGATCAGACAAGAAATTGTGTATTGAGAGTTTAACTGAGTAGTAGTGGCCAACATGATCGGCCATTTTCCCGCGCCCAACTGCATGTAATTTCGGACGTATCAAACCGACCAAACCGCCTCTGGGGGTAGTTTGGATCGAAGGTTTGACAATCCGTTTCGAGATTTTTTCAAAATGGCAAAACTTTTTTCGTTTCAAAACAGTTTTACTGAACAAACGGACAGTTTGACAAACCAGTTGGAAACCAAACCTGGTTTGTTGCAAACAAAAGCGCCCTTTGATATCTTAGCTATAATTACCGTCGGGTAACCCTAAATCGTGATACCTTCGTTTTCGTTATACCGGAAATATTTACAAAAAGCTCGCGCTATAATTTGTTGAATGACGTCATACCCTGGAAGCCAACTGTAGAGACGACAAACCGCTGTCGGCAATAAAAAAATGCTTCGAATAGCTCTTGGAAACATAAGAAAATAGTTTCCCATCTTATACTATGATAAAAGCATGTAAAAAACATAATTCAATTAGTAAACCTACATCTTACATTGATTTTTCAAAATATAATGATCTATCTCCTAAAATTTGTTTAGCAGCTAATTGTTTACACCATTTACAGTTACGTCATGACCTTGGATGACTGGCTCCGTGGCTGATATTTAAATAACGAAATGGAAGGAAAGGTTATCTACTTATATGGTTGGAGACACCTAAATTTAATGTTTTGACACTTGTTAAAAAAATCACCATGTAGTATATTGCCCGAAATACAATAGATTATCAATAAAAATATATATATCGCCCCCCCCCCCCCCCCCCCCATCGCATCATAAGAATGTGCGAGCCACATTAAACCTAAATCTGGCATATAAATTTAGATATATATGGTATACTAAATCTAGATCTAGCCCGCATCCAGCAAAATGCAGTCAGACGATATTCACCAACAATTCTATCGAAGGTCTATGAGATAGGCTATAACTGTTGATACCGAAATAAAAGATAAAATAAACTGTAAAATTTAAAAAAAACGGATCTAAAATAAACCTTTAAATACATAAAATTGCACGTTAAATGGTATCTCTTATTGCAATATCGCCAATTTGTTAATTCAACCATTTCGCTAAACCTCACGAAAACTGTTCTACCATACTTAATGGAAGTCTGGTTTTGTACATGTATGAAACTGGCAGCGTCCATGAGTTAGCAAGTGAATAATATTTTCAAAAATATTGCGAGATTATACATATTGAGTTGTGTTATTGTCTTATTGATACATTGTTTTTAACTTTTGTTGGAAACGATTTTGTTCTTGAGTGTCCTCGATGTTTCCTTAACATCACGGAAACTGGTTACTCAAGGGTACTTGAGAAAAAAATGTTCATATCATTAAACAATTTGAACACAGGACCTCTCACTTCCCAAGCTCGTTTTTGAGTTATCTGCCCTTGAATTTGAATCTTAAACTGGTTCCCGTTCCCGTACAGACAAGTCAACGTGAACCAGTTTATGCTTATCATCTTTGGTTAAACTGGTCATTTCAAGGGCAATTGGATTGGAAAGGAACGACAACTCTGTGTAGAGATTGCTAAAACACTGGACCACAGACCCGCGATGTAAACAACCATATGGTCACGTGGTTGTCATGTGACAGAATAATTGCAATGGCGACTCGAACGGAAACGGGAAAATTTGGAGTAATATTTTTGCTGTTAACTGTCGTGACAGGTCTTGTCGCGACCAGATATCAACCGAATTGGGAATCTATAGATTCACGACCACTTCCCTCATGGTATGATGAATCAAAGATTGGTATTTTCATACACTGGGGCGTGTTTTCTGTTCCTAGTCTTCTGACGGAATGGTTTTGGCAACGATGGCAAACCGAAAAGAACCCAACTGCTGTTAAATTCATGCATGATAACTACAAGCCAGACTGGACGTATCAGGACTTCGCTAAGGAGTTCACAGCCGAATTGTTTAATCCAGACGAATGGGCGAAAGTATTTAAAGCATCCGGTGCGAGGTTTGTGCACTTAGTTTATTCCTACAGGACACAAAATAATTCGGTCAAACTCTGGTCGGTGAGATAGAACATTTGCAGACGTTTTCATTGTCATTTTTATTGTATGCCTTTGCTTTAAATTAAGATCATTACAACTGCAGCAGAAGTGGTTTGCCAATTTCTTAAATGAATTCGAAACGGCCATCCTCTAAGACTGAGAAGTATCTTAATTGTCGTCACAAACTGTCCAATTTGTAGGACTAAGCTGAACCATGGATATATAAGACCACCAGGGAACTGACTTGAAGAGCCCACTTTTAAGCATATTTAAAAAATGCTTTTATGTTATCCAACAAACCCTATTATATCTGATTGAGGGAAAATTGAGTAAAATTGAAGGAAATTTATTTGTTGTGAGAAATTTCTCTGCAATATATTTGCTGGCTTATATAGTAGAATGATATCTGTCCCAATAGTAACTGTCCTGTATGATGAATATTGCAACAGCTGTTTGTAGGTTTAGCAAATTGTTAACTTGCATTGTGAAACTATTCAGTAATATTGAATTTTAGGGAAAATGATTCATACAGAGCAAGATTTTCTTGTAAAATCTAACTGATAATCATTATACAGTCAAACCTGTGAACAAAGGCCACTCTTGGGAAAGATAAAATGTGGCCTCTATAGACAGATGCCTTTATTTTGAGGTAATTTTAATCTAAATAATCAGCAGTATAGTGGGTTCTCATTCTATCGGGGCTTCCATTTTATCGGTGTAAAAAGTTTTTCTTGCGAGGTTTCAACCTTGGTCGTCTATGGGTTGTTTACGTTCCCGCTTCAATAAGGCCTAAATTCAGAATATATTTGTTTGCCCTTTACCGACCCTGAATTTTAGAAGAGGGTCGGTAGGTAGGAAAACATTTTATTTTATTTCTACATTTGACCTTTACCTAGCATGAAATTAGACTTCTATCTAGATGCATTCTATATTAATTTTATGTATTCTGCTACCATACAACCATTTATTGTGCGCTTTAATCAACTATAAACATGTACACTCATTATTGTTTTCCTTCATTTCTTCAAATGATACCTACTTTAAATGTCCATCAAAAGCACTGAGTGTATACATGTATATTTTTCCAAGTATAAAAATAAAGTTCTCCCAGATTTTGTAATAAAATTTTTTGAGTCGGCATGATTTTTTCGGGTCGGTTGGTAAAGGGCAAGCAACCTTAATTTTAATTTAAGCCTAACCCAGAAGTCACTCGCCTGTAACAAACTTTTTTTCCTAAAAATGTCTGAAATACTGGTGATTTACTTACGATTTTACACAAAATCAGGTGAAATATGATTTTCTTCGAATGATGCCTACTCCTATGTTTATAAAACGCTCTATATTTTCTGTAAACAAAAATGAAATGTTAATGTTTTTAAATCGCTAGTGAAAAAGTTTGTCTGACATATATTGTGACGTCACCAAACAGAAAGTATAATAATTTCTAAATTTAGTAACACTTCTGGGAACTGAAAGTATGGCAAGCCATTAAGGTCATATTTTGCAATAAAAACAATGAACAAATTTGAATGATACACAAGCGGACACCTGTCGATTTTGAACATTCTAAATGTGGGTCTATCACTTATATATTATTCATATACACACCTATAACCTATTTTTACTGCTCTTAATGCAGTTTTTGAGTAAGATCTTGTACTTGTTGAAGATTTTACTAGGGGTTAGATTCATGTTTCAGTACGTGAAATATATCTTATTTCAAAGTTGGAATGAGTTGAGCCAACTTGGTGTATTGAACTAACTGTTGAAATTTGTCTAAAATTGTTTACTATTCCTATGTTAAACGCATTCAATAATAATCAAATCATTATGTATCTGGCGTTCCATAGTTGGCACATTTTTAAATTTACACAGATAGAAAGGGAAACAACTCTTGACAATGTCATGTCAATTTAACATGGCCACTAATCAGCGGGATTTTGTATATATAAACTTTTTTGTCATGTATTTTGAGTTTGTTCTAATAAACAGAGAGGAAATTTAAAGCCACGGACCAGTAAAAGATCGATGTTAGTTGCTTTATTTTATTTAGATTTTATTGTGAACGTTAAGTACCCCGATAGAACGAGAATCCAGCATACTGTTTTTTTTTTTAAAAGAATGGAGTTTATTTGCAGAGTGGCCTTTATTTGGAGGAGTCAGCTCAGGTTTGACTGTACATGTATTCTGTACATGAAGCATATGATAGTATAACGGAATGCCATAATTTTTCCTTGTGATACATCTGTGCAATGTCTTTTTAGTCTTGTTAAACATTCAATAATTCTGTAGTGCTCATTTACTTTAAGTTGTGTTGTTTGATCATCTATTTAGTTATGACTTCATGTAAACAAAGCGTGATTTAAGTTTGTCATAATTGATGTCAAAAACAAATGTTGGCAGAATAGCTCAAGTATTGTCAACATTTTTTAAGTTTATACATTCTTAAGTCAATGAGATTGTTCATTTCTGCTAACATTTGGATAGATATTTTACTGTTAGACCATTGTACAATATGAGTGATATTTTGTCTTTGATATTCAGTCAATATTAAAACGCAGTATTGATTTAATAAAGTATCATTATAATTATTATGATCAAGTTATGTACAATGTATCTCATATTTGTTGACTGTAAGGATTTTAAAAGATAATATTCATTCTGGTAGAGTGAATGTGAAAGGGAATGAACTACAGTTGAACCCCTACTAATAAGACCATCTATGCTTCTTTGAAAATCTGGTTTTAATAGTGGAGTGGTCTTAGTGTAAGGGAAGACTGACCTAAAATGTAGTTTGTATGGTAATATGCAGTATGCGATGGAATAGGTCCAGATCATGTCTGTCAAGTGGTCTAAATAATGTATTGATTTAAATGTTTACTAAAAATGGAAAGACATGAAGGCCAGTAATTCTCTATGTTTTATTGAGGTTTCACAGTCTTTGAAGTTGTATTGAATGAAATAGTCACTTAGGCCACACCAATTTGATAACTTGTTCATCGGATTTGCCGCTCGTTTTTTATCAAAATTAGAAAAATAATATTATTTTTTGTTTTTTGCTTCCGACCGCTTGCTCGTGCCGACATCTTTAAAAAAAATCCGGAACGGTACGGTGTCCCGGATTTTATCACTACAAAATTGTATTCTGCGGTGTTGCTCCATTATATATGCGGCTCTCTTTACGATACCGAGATAGTATAATATCGTAGCTGATTTTTTAAATGAATTTATTCGGTAATTCCAAATGTTTAAACCTAAGAAGAATGTTAACTGCACGCGATATCATAGACAATCAGAAACACGTCGATTATCGTAGATAAGACCATAGAAAATATAATGTAGCGAGGAATAGGAATACGGGTGATGTTAGTTCCCAAGATGGTAGCGCTCGTCGCCTAGTCAGTCCAACTGTTTGTGACAGCGAGACTCTTTCGATTTTGACCAGCCTTCAAAAACTGAATATTTAATTTGTTGTGTGTGGAAAAATCACACATTAAAACCCGTTTGGAAAACGAAACTGATGCAATGGTGAATAACTGCCGGTGTCATGGTAAAAATCGCCTATTCTCGAAAATTCGCTTTTTCAAATAATCTGAGTTTACATGACACGTCAACGAAACGTTGACAAGTTAAACTTAAACCAACTTTCGTTAGCCCACGGTACCCATTGTAAAGAACGATTTAGAATAGCACTGTTCAGACGGTAGTTGTACACGGAGTGGCTAAAGTTCGTTGACATCGGTTATCAGTAGTCAAATCACGGAATTATCTGTTATTACTTCTGTGGTCAAATTAACATGCAAATTAAAATTTTAAGTTCAATATTAAAAATTTGACTTTTGACACCGAATTTTATGGCTCATTCACACAGATTATTGTTATTTCTATCGATTTAAGTATACCAGTATACTGAAGATATCTTAGAATATTTGGTGTGGGTCTATCCTTCACTCATGGTTCTAGTTTATATAGGAATTAAGGGTAAATTCTTTAAAAACATGTCTCCAAAATTAAACAGTTATATCTTGTGTCCAAGTTGTGTACAGTGTCATTCCAGTGATAGATCCAGTATACAATATTATGTCGTTTTACTTTAGTAATTGTAACAAGAATATGGTATACATGGTATTGTTCTGTAAGTTTAATCTATTTTTTGTGTGTTTCTTTATGGGTGATTTATCAATTTTCATATAAAAAAAGAATAGAATAAAGACATTAAAAGTGTTTTCAAGGGTAAACCTAAGGGTTATTGAAACTAATAAAAATACAGATTCTATATTTGCTTGATCACATGCTTGTTTGAAATAGAAAAGCTTTTTAGATTTTTTTTCGCTTGTTTTGAAAGAAGGAAAATAAAAAAAAATATTAAAATTATTTTTTCGCTTGCTCGCTCGCTCGGTCAAATTGGAAAAGTAAAAAATAATATTAATAAAAATATTTCGCTCGCTCGCTTGCTCTTTTCAGAAAAAAAATCCGATGAACAAGTTATTAAATGGGTGTGGCCTTACTAGTAAATATTTTACAAACATTCTGTATGCCCGTTTCTATATCCTTATACAGTGTAACTCCTGAAATCCGGACACCCATGGGACCGGACAAAATGTCCGGATTTTGGAAGTTTCCGGAATTCAGAAGTCTGAAATTATCTGAATAAGTACTGTGACAGTACAGATGATAAACACCAGGGATTCTTTATTGTGAAATAGGGACATCATTGTTTATGCATAATTATGGTGTTATAATCACTGAGACATGATGCTAAACATTTGTAAGATTTATTAGTCAAAATCTAATATAATTATATATTATATTTGATAGGGCTGTCCCGATACAGATCTCAGCCGATACGATACGCATTGCGATACGTTACTAGCGATATGCGATATCAACGATACGATATTACAATATTTCAAAGTTAAAATATTAGTGTTTTGGGGAACTCTGAACATTTGTATGGTGCTAGAAAGTCCTAATTAACTGTTAAAAAGGCGTACAACTGAATTCTTCTTGTACTTAAAGTCATCAATTTGATTCACACATATGTTTGTTTATATTGTGGAAATTAAATAATTATGGGAAATATTAGCAAGTTTTTATCCCTGTCCCATAAATTGCCTTATATCAAGTATAGTACTTTTAAGCCATATACAATTGTTTAAAGAATCAGGGTTATGATTGTCAAATTGATTAACAATACTAAATTACAAGTAGTAATGAACTTCTGTAACCTTCAGCTTGGATGTTATGATGATGAGATATACGTGTTCTAAGGTTGCTAGTGCCACCACTATACTTGACATCGCGTTGACACTTCTTACAGACAACTATATACGTGCTTCTTTGTTTCATTAACCAGCAAAGAAAAAATGCTGCCATACTGTATGTAAAATTAAATGGTATTAAATGTAATACAATTTATAAGTCAATAATAATCTACATGACAAAATCTGAATATTCAAATCGAATTCGTTGTCTAGCATTAACTGACGCTGCTAATGTCTGTAAATGGAGCATGGAATCCCGGATATAAGTTGCGTAAGCATTGTGGATGATGATATGAGAGTAAATTCGCAAATCTAGTTCAGTTGTTCAACATTCTAAGAGTTTTTTGATATAAATAAAAAACCGTGATACGGCCGATACGAGACCTTCCGATACGATACGCATATCGTCCAGCACTGTACCGGTACGTACCGGTACGCTGCCATATCGGGACAGCCCTAATATTTGACAATGTATAACCAACAAGTTTTATAGTGTGAACATTTATTTGTTATATTTTTGTATTCATTTGACATATTGTGATTTTAATGCATTTCAAAATAAACTAACACCGCTGATTGGTAAACAATTAAAAGAGGGGAAAATGACATTTTGCCTCAGGGTTGATAATCACAGGACTAATTAAGGTTGACACTTTCTGCTCTGTCCGGATTTTGGAAGTAAAACTGCACTGACTTAAACCAAATTTTTTGAAATTATCGTTCAGAATTCAGAAGTTCCGGTATTCAGAAGTATAATTTACATTGAAAAAGAGGGAGAAATTTTGGGACCAAGCAAATCGTACGGATTTCAGAAGTTTCCAGATTTCAGAGGGTCCGGATTTCAGAAGTTACACTGTACTCCTTTCATTTTATAAATACATGTATATATCTGTAAAAAATGTTAATGAACGTAATATCAGCACTATCATGATGTACTATGTATGTTTATTTGACAAACTTACAAGATCATTATTATATACCATACAGGTATGTTGTGTTAACCAGCAAGCATCATGAAGGTTTCACCAACTGGCCGTCTAAGTATTCATTCTCCTGGAACTCCATGGATGTCGGTCCTAACAAAGATCTTGTTGGTAAGTATAACATAGAATTGAATGTAATTAGACTAATATCATAATATGTAGGGTATAAATGATAGATAAAAAATATGTAGGATATAAATGAAAGATAAAAATTAACTTTTTCTCTTGCATTACATATTGCTTAAAAACTAACATCTTTGAAAATCTGTCAGCTGAGTACGTGAAATAGTGTATATCAGTACTTTTAGTCATCTACAAGTATAATCTCTACACAGAGTACAGAAGGAACAGTTGCTCTGGGTAGAGATTATTGCTGAGTTATACCGGAAATAACTGTGAAAAAATCTTGGTTGAATATTCTCGGTCGGTATCGTTAACATGAACATAACAATAGTGTTACCAGCTGCAGAAGTTCCGATCGCATGCCTTTTCACTAATGTCATTCCATAGGGCTCGGTGCTTTGTCGTGATTGCCAATGAGAATTAAAGTCAGTCTTTGGAATGCAGGTACTGGTAAATGTTGTTGATGCAAACCAAATTTTATCTGCCTGAATTCTTGTTTATAAATATGGCTAGAAAATAAGAGATTTCTGGACTAAAAGATTTAATGTTTATAGGTCTAAAAACTTATCTAAGGTTTATTTCTAAACATACCTGGGTGAGAATAAGAGGTACTATTTGTCCCCTAATATTTTTATACTTGGATTTAGCTGTTAGAAACGTTTTGGTTATTGCAAAAAATTGGGTGACTCAGAGTTGTGTGATCGTTAACACAATCTATTTCTGGCCTGTATATTGTAGATACTGTTCAGTTAGGATAATGTGATAGTGACATTTCATTTTATGTGTACACAAAAGTTTACAACCATTGTCTGAATGGGTAAAATGGGTTTATAAGAAACGAATAAAGTATTGTAGTTTAGCAAGGAAATTGTAGATGTCTGATTGGCACAGTTGGTAAAGCATTTAGAATTGCTCGGGAACGAAAATTTTATCGCGAGTTCGAACCTCACAGGTTGTCTTTTTAGCTCACATGTCACAAAGTGACAAAGTGAGCTATTAGGATCACTCTCCGTCCGGCGTCCGGCGTCGTGTGGTGTGCGTCGTGTGTCGTCAAACTTTATGTTGTGACCACACCAGGGTCCACATTTTTAGCTCAATTTTAGCAAAACTGGGTCAGACTGTTAATATCAACAAAATCTCGGACGATGTCGATATTGGGCCATTTTGGGTAAAAAACTAGGTCACCAGGGCCAAATAAGGGAAAACCTTGTGAACACTTTAGAAATCACTGTTTTGACTGGATCTTCATGAAACTTTGTCAGAATGTTTATTTTAATAACATGTAGGTCAAGTTTGATAATGGGTCATTTCCGGTGAAAAACTAGGTCACTAGGGCAAATTGCTGGAAAACCTTGTGAACACTCTAGAAGTCACTGTTTTGATTGGATGATCATGAAACCTTGTCAGAATGTTTGTCTTCATAATATCTTGAACAAGTTCGAACATGGGTCATCTTGGGTCAAAAACTAGGTTGCTAGGTCAAATCTTATGAAAAACCATGTTAACACTGTAGATTTCACAGTTATTATTGGATCTTCACCAAACTTTGTCAAATCGTTTGTTTTAATGATATAACGGTCAAGTATAAATATGGGTCATCTGGGGTCAATAACTAGGTCACAAGGTCAAATCTTAGGAAAACTTTGTTAACACTGTAGATGTCACAGTTTTAATTGGATCTTCACCAAACCTTGTCAGAATGTTTGCCTCAATGATATGTAGGGCAAATTGCTGGAAAACCTTGTGAACACTCTAGAAGTCACTGTTTTGATTGGATGATCATGAAACCTTGTCAGAATGTTTGTCTTCATAATATCTTGGACGAGTTCGAATATTGGTAATCTTGGGTCAAAAACTAGGTTGCTAGGTCAAATCTTATGAAAAACCATGTTAACACTGTAGATTTCACAGTTATTATTGGATCTTCATCAAACTTTGTCAAATCGTTTGTTTTAATGATATAACGGTCAAGTATAAATATGGGTCATCTGGGGTCAATAACCAGGTCACAAGGTCAAATCTTAGGAAAACCTTATTAACACTGTAGATGTCAAATTTTGATCGTATCTTCACCAAACCTAGTCAGAATGTTTGTCTTAATGATATGTAAGACAAATTCGAACATAGGTCGTCTGGGGTCAAAAACTAGGTCACGAGGTCAAATCTTAGGAAAACCTTGTCTATGCTGTAGTTTTCATGGTTTTGATTGGATCTTCACCAAATTTTGTCAGAATGTTTGTCTTATTTATATGTAGGACAAGTTCTAACATGGGTCATCTGGGGTCAAAAACTAGGTTACTGGGTCAAAACAATGTTTTAATGAGTGAACAGTGTTTGTCATGTGAGCGATATAGGGCCATCTTGGCCCTCTTGTTTCATTTTCTTTTTCAACTTTACCTCAGACGCAAATAAATTGTTGTACATGGGTAGGTTTGTTATAATATTTTAGTAGTAAACTGTAAAGAAAAAGAATGCATTACTGTCCTGTGTAACGTGAAGTGTGTAGTGCACAATTAAGTACTTGAAGTATTTATAGTACCGTGCACAAGTATTTCGTGCCAACTTATCTGCATGAAGGTCAACTAGCTGAATATGGCTGAAAATAGATGGACTTTTAAAAGCGAACCAATCATAATTACCAGAATTACTAGATCTAGTATAGTCCTTACGAAATAAAAACTTTTTAAAAACAAATATATAGAAATAGAAAATAATTTGTGAAAAAGTACTATCGCGGTGTCACACTGATATTTTCACAACAAATGTATCAAGAGACACCATTGTTACCAACTGCGCTACGCCGGCAGTTGAAGTACTAAACGAAATTTGTAAACTTTATAGTCAGCCTACTTGTCTAATGATAATTTATACAATATGACAACGGTTTTACACCCTAAAAGTGGACTCGACCACTGCGTCACTCTATAATTATCCTAACTGAGCAGTACATGTATACTGTAGATCTCTATCAGATACATGTACAAATGTTTATAAAGTTAAATATTAAAGCTCCCTGTGGGTATACACTGATGTCATAAAATCACAAACCTTGACAGTTGGAGCATTGAATGCACTGTGAATTCACATGATTTATCTTACTAAAAAGATTTCAATGTTAAACTGTACTTAAATTTATGTACAGACAAACCTATTTATCAGTGACCTCTGAATAAAGGCCACCCTGTGAGTAAAGGTCATTCTATGAAAAATCTATAATTGATTATTTAGAACAAAAGGACCTCCATATAAAGCCCACCTGTCAAGATAGGCCATATTTTGTCCATCCCAAAGGGTGGCCATTGTTACAAGTTTGACTATAAACTATGTTTATTGATGTTTTAATTTTGAAAAGAGCCAATTTTCTGTATGTATATAATACTTTTCTTTATATCATACACCCCTTTGACAAGGAGTTTACTGCATGTAGTCTAGTTATATAACTTTTATCTTGTTGACTGATTGAAATTAATGATTCCCTGAAGTCACGATCTTGTATGGATGAGGCTTGATTTGATCTTATTATGCCCCCTTCAAAGAAAAGGGGGTTGGTCTGTGGATCGATCCGTCAGATCGATCAGAGTTGTGATCTTCTGAAATGTGGCCTTTATTGACAGATGGACTTTGTTTGGAGGTTCGTTTGTTCTTAATAGTCCATGACCATTTTTCAAAGAATGGATTTTTTCATCTCTTTGGGAATGGGTTTGGGTCCTGTCAAATTGGGAAATTTATCAATAGACAATGCCAAATAAATCAAGTTCTCTGGTTTTTTTGCATTAATTGTAACAAACTACATATTTCGAACACAAAAATATAGTTTAAATTGAATCATATAGAATCTACACATATTAATTCGACAGCTCAGCGCAAAACTATGCTAACTCTGTTTTCAGAAAGTTTTCAGGAGAGAGGAAAAACTGTCTATTTTTTTCCCTTTTTGACATTTTACAATAATTCTTTTATATTTGTTGCTAATTAATATTTGAAGAATAAAGATCATACTAATTTTTGTGTGAAATTCTTAATTAAGTGTTTTAAATCATTTATTCGAGTTAGCAATAGTTTTGCACTGAAAATAGTGATATATCCAAAAAAAAAAATTGTGCAGAACTATAAATATGTTAAGTTGGATATAGTTTTGCATTGAAAATTAATTAATTATTGAAAAGGTCTTATTGCAAAACTATGTTACTATGTCAAGTAAGACATATTTTCATGCTTAAAGTTCATGAACTATTCAACAAAATAATGTAAATTAAGGACAAAATCAACAAATGCGTACTTTACCAATTTAATTCCGATTATAAAAATCAAAATCTGTCTTGAGCACCATAGAAAATATTTCTTCAAACATGCTTTTACCAAACATCTAACAAACAGCTAATTGGCATGATAGTTTATAGTAACTTTAAATTCTTCCACATATCAATCAAGAAGAAATGAGAGAAGGCCCTCAAGCTTCTGAAAGTTGTTCCATACTCAGATTAGGGAGTTGATAGAAAAGTCCCTATACACTATTCTCTTATTGCTGTTAGTGGTTCACAACTATATTACAAATATTTTATATGTATCAGCTAGGAAGTCATACTGAAAATGCTGGATTCTCTTCATAATCATAATATTAAATAATTAGAGCATTCCCTGTAAAAAGTTTTTATGTTAATCAAGGCTAAAAACCAAACAATCCCTTTATTTCTTCAGTGCATTTTGAAACTTAAGAAGTTCTTGTTATTAACTCCTTGTTTAGATGTGCTTTTGAACGTAATTCAAATGCAATCCCACCAATTGTTGAAGATCTTCATGTGAATATGTATAATCAATAGCAGAATTAAAACAAAGTTCCATATAGCCCACCCCGGACCTTTGAAAATTAGTAGAACTTCTATTTTATTTTACTGTGATAAAATGTCAGAAACTCAAAACTGAATTCCATGAAATTTATGAAGAATACCCAACCCATAAACCCATATAAACCCATATAAACCCATAAACCCATAGTTCTATTGACAGTGATACTGTTGCAGCTGTAGCTGTTTCTTGTCTCAGTGGATCCATAGAAGATTTTATCGAATGTTTATTTACTAAATCCTTTTAAATTTTAACCTTACCAATATAAAGATTCCTTATACTCAGTCAAGTCAATTTTTGGTAAATGGCTCCCTGTTTACAGATCCAGTCATCAAGAAAAGGTAAAGATCACTAGATGCAGAACTAGTCATTCATGATCAATCTCATCAGAGATGGTATGCCCTAAAATGTATTCTGTGCAATGCACAACTAAGTACATGTGTACCTTAAATTCTAATTGACTGGCTTACAGATAGATAAATGTGGACAGCAACTTGTATGCCCCCTTTGCAGAAGCAGTTGTTGCGTATATTAGGGAGATAAGACTTTTCAGTAAACTGATACACTAATCAGGATACTCTACCATACAGGATACTTGTACTTCATTCATAATCAATATTATCATCATTTTTTGTTCATACAAATTATTTTTGCCCTCTTTATACTTATACTTCCATTTATTTTTTTAACCAGGTTTTCACAAAGTGAAACCTGGTTATAAGAGTGCCGAAAATGGCGGGCGGGCAGGCGATTGTCAAACAGGCGGTGTCCGGTCAATAACTTAAGTTCTGATGGACCAATCTTGACCAAACTTGGTATGTAGGATCCTTGAATTAAAGCTAGCCCGGGATTGTATTTGGGGTCTGTGGGATCAAGGTCAAGGTCACTGTTACTAAAAATAGAAAATCAGTGTCTGGTCAATAACTTAAGTTTGGAATGACCAATGTTGACTAAACTTGGGATTTAGCATCCTTGAATGAAAAGCTAGCCTGGGATTGTATTTGGGGTCTGTGGGATCAAGGTCAAGGTCACTGTTACTAAAAATAGAAATAAGTGTCCGGTCAATAACTTAAGTTTGGAATGACCAATGTTGACTAAACTTGGGATTTAGCATCCTTGAATGAATAGCTAGCCTGAGATTTTATTTGGGGTCTGTGGGATCAAGGTCAATGTCACTGTTACTAAAAATAGAAAATCAGTGTCTGGTCAATAACTTAAGTTTGGAATGACCAATGTTGACTAAACTTGGTATTTAGCATCCTTGAATCAAAACCTAGCTTGGGATTGTATTTGGGGTGTCTGGGATCAAGGTCACTGTACTAAAAATAGAAAATCAACTTTCAGTGAATAACTTAATCAAGGATTAAGATACTGCAATGAAATTTTGTGTGTAGGTAGCTTACATGCAGTCCATGCTTTTGAATTGCATCTAGGTTCAGTAAGGTCAAGGTCACTGTTACTAAAAATAGAAAATCAGTTTCTGGTCAATAACTTAAGTAAGGATTGAGATATTGCGATGCAATTTTGTGTGTTGGTAGCTTACATCCAGTCCATGCTTTTGTATTGAATTAAGGGCCAGTAGGGTCAAGGTCACTGTTACTAAATATAGAAATCAGTTTCCAGTCAATTACTTAAGTTTGGAATGACTAATCTTGACTCAACTGGGTATTTAACAACCTTGCATGAAAGCTTAGCTTGGAATTGTATTTAGGGTCAGTTTGGTCATGCATGGTCACTGTTTCTAAATCTGCAGAATAACTTAATTAAGGATTTAGACATTGCGATAAAATTTTGTGTGGAGGTAGCTTACATAGAAACCAAGCTTGGGATTGCATTCTATGCCAGTAGGTTAAAGGTCTATGTTAACTTATTAGTAGCACTGGAAACTGAACCACTGATGAAGCCTTAGCGAAGAATTCTAGAGTACTGTGGTATTAAAGCCTTGGAAAACCTGGTTTCGTGGCACTGCCGCGTTTCTTGTTATTGTTTAATGTACTCTAAATACTAGCAAACTTTCAAAACCTTATCTGGATTATTTTGAGTAAATTCTTATGCTTATATTGCTTAGCTGTTAATTGGCGACACGCTGCTTTCTTTTTCCAAAATACTTAATGATTGGATGACACTGATGACAGGATGGATTAATTGTTATAGACCTGATACATTCTGAAAATCATGAAAAGTATAAAATTCATTCAATTTTCTTTTTGAAAAGTTGGTTTAGCTAAAATATTCTAAAGGTATCTTAATCATAATTTATTAGTATTATATCTTTAATTGGATGAGTATAAAATGATAAAGCTTTTATTGAAAATATAAATAATAGCATACTACTTGAAGTTCCCATTGTTTTATGAATATACAAAAAAATAATGAAGAAAACTGTTTGAAGATGAACATTGAATAGTAATTTAATTTCGAATGTCTTAATTATATTTTCATCCTTTAATTAGAATCACAAATGCATTGAAATATGGATTACAAGACAATTTCATTATTTTAGAAAAAGAAAGGTTTACCTCACTTTCAACTTTTTACGTGGGTACTATTTAGTACCAGGATTTATTACAATGTGTAGATTGGCTCCACCTTTCGAATTTCTTATGGATGCTTTTTCAGTGTCCCTATTCCAAATATTGATTTGACTCACCCAAATATTGATATCTATTTATTAGCTCACCTGATTAGGATCGTTGAATGTCCGGCGTCCGTCGTACGTCCACAATTAGTTTGTTTACACTCTAGCTTCTGCAGCTCTTAACAAATCGTGATTAAACTTGCTCACAATGTATATTGCCACAATGTCTCGGCTAAGTTTGATTATGGGTGGAATCGGACCTGAACTTCTAGAGTAATGGGCACTCGACTTTTAAAATTTGCTGTATTTGAGTTTGTTTATACTCGATCGCCTTCATTTCTTCACCAATCCTGATAATATTTTCAATGAATGTGTATGACCTTAAGGTCTTGGACAAGTTCAGTTATGGGTGTAATCGGACCACAACTTAAGAGTTACGGGCCCTTTGAATAGAAATGTTTACACTCTAGCGCCTTCAATTCTTCACCAATCCTGAACATATTATCATAATCGTATTTACACAGAATGTACATTTCCCTACATCCAGTATTCGTGAAAATGAGAGTTGGTTTTGATCAAAATCTATGTAAAAACGGGTTATACGAGATGAAAACCATATTACATGGTCATTAATTATGGTGTCTTTGTTCTCAGGTGAGTGACCTAGGGCCATCTTGGCCCTCTTGTTCAACATAATGCTATCAAGTGTGCTTATATTATCATATCTCTGTTACATAATGCTATCAAGTGTGCTTATATTATCATATCTCTGTTACATAATGCTATCAAGTGTGCTTATATTATCATATCTCTGTTACATAATGCTATCAAGTGTGCTATATTATCATATCTCTGTTACATAATGCAATCAAGTGTGCTTATATTATCATATCTCTGTTACATAATGCTATCAAGTGTGCTTATATTATCATATCTCTGTTACATAATGCTATCAAGTGTGCTTATATTATCATATCTCTGTTACATAATGCTATCAAGTGTGCTTATATTATCATATCTCTGTTACATAATGCTATCAAGTGTGCTTATATTATCATATCTCTGTTACATAATGCTATCAAGTGTGCTTATATTATCATATCTCTGTTACATAATGCTATCAAGTGTGCTTATATTATCATATCTCTGTTACATAATGCTATCAAGTGTGCTTATATTATCATATCTCTGTTACATAATGCTATCAAGTGTGCTTATATTATCATATCTCTGTTACATAATGCTATCAAGTGTGCTTATATTATCATATCTCTGTTACATAATGCTATCAAGTGTGCTTATATTATCATATCTCTGTTACATAATGCTATCAAGTGTGCTTATATTATCATATCTCTGTTACATAATGCTATCAAGTGTGCTTATATTATCATATCTCTGTTACATAATGCTATCAAGTGTGCTTATATTATCATATCTCTGTTACATAATGCTATCAAGTGTGCTTATATTATCATATCTCTGTTTGTTTTCTAGGTTCTCTAGCTGATTCCATTAGAAACAAGACTGATATTAGATTTGGATTGTACCACTCTTTATTTGAATGGTATAACCCACTCTACCTTCAGGACAAGTCCAATAACTTCGAAACCAACGATTTCGTGAAGGTGCAGTATTAAATCAATATACATAGAAATACAGGCTTAAAGCTAGAAATATAATCTGTAAATGATCTGCAACTTAATGAAAGTTTTTTTTTTTTGCATTAAGATGTTGTGTCATAAATACATTTTTACTAAGTGTCTGTATTTTCCTGCTGGCACGTTACAAATCAGATATAAAGTATACATGTACTGTATGTTAATGATATAAGATTACAACAATAATATTGTCAATGTTAGTATAGTGTTGAAGAAAATCTAGAAATCTGATGTTGATTTTTGTTTATCAATTGATTGTTGAATTTAACTGAATTTATAAGTTAGTGATGATTAAGCTCCTAGTTTAGTCATTTAATTTCATATGCACTTGTCAGCTTACAGACCTACATAAAAATTGTTTATTTCTGGTTACCTGACCTACCTTATAGTTTCCTAGACTTTTAGGCCTGATGAACACCTCTCCACAGACATTCTAGAGCCAATAATTCATGACCTACCGTCCCTATTTTTGTGATTGGCTTGCGTGCGTCGTGAAGTGTTCAACTTTTACTTTAGACAACATCTCCTCCTACATCACTGTGCCGATTGCCAAACTTTGCTGGAATGATTGATTGGTGGTCCCCTTTCAAAATTGTTCGAATAATTAAATTTCATTAAAAACAATAGGAAAAATTAAAAAGAATTTCTTGACACATACTGCAGGCCCTAGAGCTTAGATATTTGGTACGGGTACGTAGCATTGTCCAGCGGACCTCTACCAAGTTTGTTCAAATTATGGCCCCGGTGTAACAGGCCATTCTTTCCCCCCTGGCCATCTGTTCCCCGAGGAAAAAGTGGCCTAGGCCATTTCTTCCCCCTCTAGGCCACTTTTTCCCCCCTATTTTTTCATCTGTATATCTACATCTTTCGCTTAATGTCTGTTTGTTCATATTTCTGAGGTTATACTTAAGTCTTGAATTTATATTCACTTCTGTATGTTCATATTTCTGAGTTTATATTTACTTCCGTATGTTCATATTTCTGAGTTTATACTTACGTCTGTACATCCATATTTCTGAGTTTATATTTACTTCTATAGTCCATACTTCTGAGTTTATACTTACTTCTGAATGTTCATATTTCTGAGTTTATACTTACTTCTGTAAGTTCATATTTCTGAGTTTATACTTATGTCTTTATGTTCATATTTCTGAGTTTATACTATCGTCTGTAATTTCATATTTCTGAGATTATAGTTACGTCTGTACATATATATTTCTGAGTATATATTTACTTCTATAGTCCATATTTCTGACTTTATATTTATTTCTGAATATTCATTTTTATGAGTTTATACTTATGTCTTTATGTTCATGTATTTGTGTTTATACTTACGTCTTTTTGTCTATATTTCTGAGAGTATACTTACGTCTGTAAGTTCATATTTCTGAATTTAAACTTATGTCTTCATGTTCATATTTCTGAGTCGCCAAGAGGGGGAAAAGTGACCAAAAATGTAACCAATTAATATAATGGTTAGCTTTATTTTAGAATTTACTGGTAAGAGAGGGGAAAATGTGGCCAAGAGGGTAAAAACTAGCCAATAATGTATAGTATTTCTGAAAACAAGGGTAAAAGTGGCTAAGAGAGAAAAAACTAGCCAATAATGTATAGTATTTCTGAAGACAGGGGGAAAAAGTGGCCAGGAGGGGAAAAACTAGCCAATAATGCATAAAGCAATACTGTTACTATATTGGGGGAAAAAGTGGCCTAGATGGGAAAGAAATAGCCTAGAATCATAATGCAATACTGTTATTATTAGGGGGAAAAAAGTGGCCCAGAGGGGAGAAATGGCCTTGAATCATAATGCAATACTGTTATTATTAGGGGGGAAAAAGTGGCCCAGAGGGAAGAAATGGCCTTGAATCATAATGCAATACTGTTATTATTAGGGGGGAAAAAGTGGCCTAGGGGGGAAGAAATGGCCTAGAATCAAAATGCAATACTGTTATTATAATGGGGAAAAAGTGGCCCAGGGCGGGGAAGAAATGGCCTAGAATCATAATGCAATACTGTAAATTATTAAGGGGGAAAAAGTGGCCTAGGGAGGGAAGAAATGGCCTAGAATCATAATGCAATACTGTTATTATTAGGGGGGGAAAAGTGGCCTAGGGGGGAAGAAATGGCCTAGAATCATAATGCAATACTGTTATTATTAGGGGGAAAAAGTTGCTAAGGGGGGGGAAGAAATTGCCTAGGCCAATCTTTCCCTGGGGAAAAAAGGCCTAGGCCAATTTTTCCCCGGGGAAAACTGGCCGGGGGAAAAAATAGACTGCTACACCGGGTCAAAATTGGCCCCATCCCGGGGGTTACTTGTTAGTCCCCTGCCGTACCGGAGGGGACTATAGTGTTTGTCGTCATTAGTCCGTCCGTCTGTCCCTCCCTCCGTCTGTCTGTCCGAAGTGGTTTCCGGATGATAACTTCAGTTAGAATTGACGGATTTCAATGAAAGTTTGTGTATGGATAGCTTAGGGGATAACCTAAAGTGGGATTGCATTTAGGGTCAATAGGTCAAATATCTAGGTCACTGCTACTAAAAATAGAAATTTGGTTCCGGATGATAACTTCAGTTAGGGATGACTGATTTCAATGAAAGTTGGTATATGGATAGCTTAGGGGATAACCTAGTGTGGGATTGCATTTAAGGTCAATAGGTCAAATATCTAGGTCACTGTTGCTAAAAATAGAAATTTGGTTTCAGGATGATAACTTCAGTTAGGGGTGATGAATTTGAATGAAAGTTGGTGTATGGATAGCCAGGTAGTTGTATTTAGAGGTAGATGCAACTTCCTCGATAATCGTATATGTATTAACATAAGGTGTCGTCGCCTAGCTGGTGTATAGATGATTTAATACTATTGTTTTAGCGATGTAGTACCGTAGCATAGCGGGAGAGTATTATATGCCTGTTATTAAAGTGGCTGTTGTTTTATTAATTATGGACTAATTCTTTTAAATGTAACCTTGTTAGAAAGCTGAAATATAGCCAATTTTGGAAGTGTACTTATTTTTTCCCTATCATATAAATTGATCGAGAAATGACGAGTTAAATGAGATTCATTTTTTTTTCGTTTATCACGCCGTGGTGGAAACATGCCCGACTTTGTGTACATGTTCAAATAAAATTGTCATGTTTTTGTCAATCATTAACCGATTGTTTTTTAAGTAACCATGTTAAAAAGCTGAAAGATAGCTGATTTTAGAAATGTACTTATTGTTTCCCTATCTTATAAATTGATTGAGAAATGACAAGTTTAATGAGATTTTTTTTTTCGTTTTTCGCGCCGTGGTGAAAAAAATGCCCGACATTGTGCACATGTTTTAGTTAAATGATCATTATCTTTTCACCAAAACATTTAATAAATATTGGAAGTAACAGAAGATTGTGTGCAGTAAGTGTTCCCAGTATCATTTTTGGTATAAGAAGTGAGGAAAACCACTTCATGTATGTCGCAGTAAGAGGCATACATTTTTTAAAAGTTGTCAATTCGACCCCTTTTTAGAGAAATTTCACAACTACACAGAGGAAACATTGTCAACAAAATCGCCTTACAAATCAATGCAGATGATTCTTTAATGTATCAATCATTGAAAAACATTGATTTTGAACAAATGCATCCATCGGTCTTTACGCCTGTTCTGCACCAATTTACCACTTATTCAAGTCTTTCCGCCAATTTTCCACCATTTTTCAAAATACTCGATCGGCAATGTCAAACTTTTTCCCATTAATTTAGCCTAATTACAAGACGATACATCAAAATTATTCATGCATGCTTAATCTCAAAGTACTTATATATTACATTATACCATAAATATTTTCTGAAGATAAGTATTGATACGGCATAAATCAATAAAAGTTTTACTATATGTCCATTCTTTTCAATGCGACTGCGCGCGTGGATAACGACAAGTGTTTCGACCGGATTTTTAGTTGCATCTACCGTTAATATAACTACCTGGGATAGCTTAGGGGATAACCTGGACTAGGATTACATTTGGGGTCAATAGGTCAAATATCTAGGTCACTGTTACTAAAAATAGAAATTTGGTTTCCGGATGATAACTTAAGCTGGCTCGCACATTTAGACAAAATTGTCATCATTAAAAAATCTAGACAGATGGTGCTGTATAAACAGCAGCTAACATTCCAATGATATGTGCTGGCAGGGGACTTGTATTGCATGCAATACTGACTGTAAGCTTGTTTTATATAGGCCTATATATGAAAATTTAAAAAATCTTCTTGTCCGAAACCACAAGGCCTAGAGCTTTGATATTTCTGATGTAGCATTATCTAGCAGACCTCTACCAAATTTGGTCAAATTATGGCCCCGGGGTCAACATTGACCCTGCACTGGGGTTCACTCGATTTATATAGACTAATATAGGAAAATTTTAAAAATCTTTTTGTCTGAAATCACAAGGCCTAGAGCTTAGATATTTCAAATGTTGCATTGTCTAGCAGACCTCTACCAAGTTCGTTCAAATTATGGCTCGGGTTGAAAATTGGCCCTGCCTCGGGTTTCACTTGATTTTACATTACATAGGCTCATATAGTAAGAAAGTGAAAAATGTTCTTCTCTAAAGGTCTTTTTTTTAGTGAGCGGTTATAGGGCCGGCCGTATGGCCCTCTTGTTAATGAATTGACAGGGTTTGACATTAACTTTTTTGACAGCTAGACCAGTGGTCTTGTTAGTCTGAAATTTCAGTAGACCTGACCTCATAGTTGCTAGACCAAGTCATAAAACGAGAAAAAATGTTTAGAAATGTTAACAGAACTATTGCTTAATAATATAACACAAGAAGAAAACCCGAATTGCAGAAGGCTTTTTGATATTTTAATGCTGTCTGCTTGCCTACGAAGTAAATTTTACATACTGGAAAGTAAAGATGAAAAATGCAGTTGTAAAAACCTGGTATTTTGGTCCCAAACATAGATTTTCAAATGTAAGTGACCATCTGTGTCGATCCAATTTAAGTAAGTCACCAACTAACAAAACAAATGTTCACACCTTTTCCATGGACAAGCACCTTAGTCCAACTAATTAGACTGTTTGTGATGTCGAGACACTTTTGATTTGGCCTCATCCCACACAGTTCAAAATGCAGAAAATCCCCAATTAAAACCTGTTGGGCACGGAAACTTCAATGTCTGTGACCAAAGTGAACCATTCGCTAGGTAGAAACAGGAAACAAACTTTTTTTACTCCTTATTATCAATTAAATGTTTTACTTCAATTCTGAAATAAATATGGAATGAACAAATTTTGAATATTTTCTGGTGTTATATTTCTTTACATTTTGTTATATGGGTATTTCTCAGTTCTTTGGGGTCAGTTCAGTTTTAATTAGATATATAACTTTTTGTTTTGTGGAGAACTGGACATTCGCTTCCCTATAAATAATGGTTGTACCAGTAGAAATGGTGGGTAGGACATCCTCCTGTAGAGCTTAATTTTCTAGTGGACATTTACCATTTGAGAGGCAAGTGCATCCACATGACCATTTTGTCATTGGGGGGGGGGGGGGGCTTGTATTTGGAATGGGGAGGATGTTCTACATTAATTTGTTTTAGTTCGATATATCTGAAGTAATCTCACTGCATCTTTAATAGTTTTACGCCATATCTTACAGTAGCATTTTATATATGATATGTAAAAACAGTCAAACCTGTGTTTTGGGCCACCTCCAGATACAGACCACACTGTGAAGAAAGTTCATTCTGTTAAAAACAGTTGTTGACTACATAGAACAAAATTTTGTCTGGCCCTTAAAGACCTTATTTCATATTTCCCATGGATGGCCTTTGTCCACAGGTTTGACAGTATTTGTAAGCACTAACAAGTTCTATAGAACTGATGTACAACTGTTTGACCTTGGTTTGTACTTGACTGTGTAATTCAGTTTATTTAGATTGATAGGATGTGTAGTTGGAGTATCTTGGACATTTTGTTGAAAAATGCAAAAGTCTTATTTACAGTGTCATTGTAATTGCGAAAATGACTGAAGTTTAGCCTAGCTTTTTGATCCTTGATTTCCTATTAGAATCATTTAAAGCTGTATATATTAAGATGTAAGATAATAAGTATGTTCAAAGTCACTTTTGGCTGCTGAAATGTTGTCATATACTTTCTTATGCTTCAGTTTAAGGCAATGCCAGAGTTATATGAGATAGTGAACAAGTACAAGCCTGAGGTCATATGGTCGGATGGTGACTGGGAAGCTAAGGATGTTTACTGGAATTCTACTGATTTTCTTGCTTGGCTTTATAACGATAGGCATGTGGATTTTTTCTCTGTTTTAAATAAATTTATGGTCAACTTGGTGTTTTTGAAGGTGAATTTAAAACATACATGATTCTTCACATATTTTACATTCATCAATTGCTAAGTCTCCATTGCTTGTTGGACTTATTTCTTCAGTATGTTTGGAATTTAATTTAATTTTTTTAGTACTTTATATTGGAGTCTGAAAAATCTATATTAGTTTGGATATTAAGTTAATATCCAAACTAATATAGATTTTTCAGACTCCAATATTAACTACTTTTTGATCGTCCTTGTACATGTATCCTGCTTCTTAATTGTGTCTGTCTGATGTAGAAATTTAGTTTGTTATATACATGTACTTTGAAACCTCTGTAGTAAGACCAAATTTGGACCCAAAATATAGTCTGACATTTAGGTGGTCTGATAATCACGATAAGATGTTGAGACAATGCTAAAAACTAGTTTGACTAGAAATGGTTGTCATAATCTGATGGTCTTGATAATGCAGTGGTTACCTAGTGAGGTTTTAATGTACCGGTAGTTGTTACTTGTGTATAGTAAATATCTATGTATGGTATAACTTGACTTTCAAAGCGTATTTAGCTAATTTTTGAGTGTGTGAGTGAGTGAGTGAGTGAGTGAGTGAGTGAGTGAGTGAGTTAGTGAGTGAGTGAGAGTGAGTGAGTGAGTGAGTGAGTCCGGATCCTTGTCCATTATGCAGTGCGCAAAATCCAGGTCTCTAGCTCAAAGGTCAAGGTCACAGTTAGAGGTCAAACGTCAAAAATGAGCAGTATAGACCTTGTCCGGGCTGTATCTCCCTTATGCATAGAAACCTTTTAAGATAACTTGGCATAATTGTTAAACACCATGAGGCAGTGTGCAGTGCGCAAAATCCAGGTCTCTAGCTCAAAGGTCAAGGTCACACTTAGAGGTCAAACATCAAAAATGAGCATTATACACCTTGTCAGGGCTGTGTCTCCCTTATGCATTGAATTATTTAAAAATGACTTGCCATAAAACAATGCGTTTTACGAGATAGAAACTATATTACCTGGTCAATGATTATTGGCCTTTGTTCTCAGGTGAGCGATAAAGGGCCAATGTGGCCCTCTTGTTAAATAAATTGGTATAAAAGTTTACTTCAATGAAATGATGTGTCATGAATATCACCCATACTTGTAGTTCAAAGGTCAAGATCACAAGCTGGCTAAACAGGGGCTCGACATGTTGCCCTTGGGCTTCTAGTTTATTCTTGGCACATTTCTTGACTTGGCCGTCAACATTTATTGTTTATACTTTTCGGAATACAGAATATGAGTGAATTTGTCTAAACACCAACTTTATTCAAGTTAAGTCCTGTTAAAATCTACATGACAGATACCCTGTAGTCAGGTCTTGCTATGTAATTACAGTTAATAATAATTATCTGTAATTGTGTATCAGTAGTTCTTCAAAATAATTTATTTCACTAGAAAAAGTGCTTTAAGTCATTCATTGCATTAGCAAGTGCTAATTTAAAAAATAAATTATTGCATTAATTAGAAAAAGTGCTTTTAGTCAATCATTTAATTAGAAAAAAATGCTTTGATAGTTAGTAATATATCTTATGCTTATTTAATATTATGCATTTGATAACTTATTTACTAATCAATTAAATTGCTAAACAATCTCAAAAGAGTAAGTTTATGACTTTTTGCAAGTGGTGTTGTTGATGATAATAATAAAAGAAGAAATAAACTAAAAAAATATAAGATTTCAAAGGTAGATTATTTCATTATTTATATGATTTAAATAAGTCTGCAAAATGAATGCCATTAGTGTAGTCGACAAGACACCTCTGTCGTCTAGTGGTTATGGTTTCTGGCTAGAAATCACAAGCTCCTCACCACTGTGAGTTTGAATCCTACCCAGGACAAAATTTCACATATAAGGAAGCTATCCAGGTCGCTGACAGATGGTCGGTGGTTCTACACATTGGTAAAAGCTGAACAAGTTGCCATATGACTCTGGCTGTGTGATATTGAATCTGGGAGAAAAATTGATATTTGAAAGAAATTCATCTCATGTCTACTACATTGTATATATAGAATCAATATTACAACTATGTGAAAGAAATCTAGCAATGTTTTAAGTTCACCTTTGTACATGTTTGTGGAGTAATATTCCATAGTGTTCATTTATCACTCTGATTTTAAGCACAAAACTATGCCAGAACTATATGAGATAGTTAACAAATATAAACCAGAAATAATCTGGTCAGATGGTACAGATGCAGGTAGTGATGTCTACTGGAATTCTACACATTTCTTAGCCTGGTTGTATAATGACAGGTACTCTATTTGTTTCCAATTTTTGCCATCCATTTCACCATCAACTCTAATACTGTGTAAATACTATACAAACTCAAACACTTTTATGTTTTTCCATATACTGTACATGTTTGTCCATTTATTTGTTTGTCCCTTTACATGTCTGTCCATTTATTTGTTTGTCTGTTTACATGTATGCCCATTTATTTGTTTGTTGATTTACATGTATGTCCATTATTTACATGTATGTCCATTTGTTTGTTTATCTGTTTACATGTATGCCCATTTATTTGTTTGTTGATTTACATGTTTGTCCATTTGTTTGTTTGTCTCTTTACATGTTTGTATATTTATTTGTTTGTCCATTTACATTTGTGTCCATTTATTTGTTTTGTTGATTTACATGTTTGTTGATTTACATGTCTGGCCATTTATTTGTTTGTTGATTTACATGTTTGTCCATTATTTGTTTGTATTCTGTATTTTTCATACATAATGCTGTCCTACCCATATATATAACATTGCTTACAGTCAGTCCTCTATAACATGCATTTGTCCAAGTCATTGTGTGCTCTTGAATATAATCAAAATTACATCAAATCCAATCACTAGAATACTAAATTACCTTCCATACATTTGTATTCCTTCACTTGTTTAACCTAAGTCCAGTTTTGATAGACATGCTTTTTAAGATAAATTCAGTATTTGATTAATTAGTCTTAATAAAGTGTTACCATTTAGTTAGGTTGTCATTAGTTAATATTATGTCACATGTGTAACATATCAGAGTCACTATGACTGTAAGAGGTTCAATTCAAACAAATCTTTCTAGAGCTTGTCAGTTTTTATGGATAAAATGTTCAGTCAAGATCCTTTTGACTTGTAACCATGAACACTGTAAGTCTTTTCCATGATTGAACGCTTGTTAAGATACTGCCTTGATTTCTGTCAGAAGGGATGATTAGTGGTCTAGTGGTAACATGCTGGACTACTGAAAGAAAGGTCATGGGTTCAAATCTCGGCGCAGCCTTTCGAATTTTCAGTGTCCATATTCCTACTATCGAGCCAAGTACTGTGTGAAGAAAATCACAAGAAAGCAGCGTGTATCAGAGCTTTACACCAGGCAGAATAAAGAACCAGGAAAACCTAGGTATTCAAAATAAGAGTAGGGATACAAATAGCTGATTCTCCTGTATCTTCTCTCCCTGACCTCTGGGCTTACCCTGAAATTACCATAGCTGTTAAATGGGCTGTTAAACACCAGATAAACATTTTTGTTAGAAATTAAAACATCAGTCAGCATGATTTGTGGCATAGGTAGAAAAGGAAAGAATATCAGAGAAATCGGAAATACTTAACTTCTTACATCATACATAATGATAATTGAATTTTATTTTATCTACCAGTCCAGTGAAGGATACTGTTGTGACTAATGATAGATGGGGAAAAGGAATCGCATGTCACCATGGTGGATATTTTACATGCTCTGATAGGTATAATCCAGGTAAGGAGTACATTCATTACCAATTTTAATAAGAAAAAGGCCTAAATTTGTTTTTTTCTGGTTACATGCTCGTTAAAAAATAGGGTAGGTAGGATGGGGCGTTTTTTTGAAAGATTGAGAATAGGTACAAAAAGTTCGAAAATCGATATTCCATTCTCAGGCTGATAAAAAGTCGGTAATAAGAAACAATTTATAGTTTTATTATGCCTAAAGTGTTGTAACTATGAATAATATTTTCCTCCCTCATAAAGTATAAACATTTGCATACTGAGATTTCAATAGATCTAACATCATGTCTGGCTCTCTATTCACCAGAGGGATTTAAATCTGAGCAATGATAATTACATTTAACTGATGTGTGGGATTAATTTGTATGATATCAATCTAAGCTGGATGATCATGTAATATTAAAATTGCTGGGCTTATCTTCCTCCTGGTGAATTTATGATTATCACATTCAGACCCAACATGGATTTCATTAAGAAAAATGACATCAGTTCCTTTTATTTAGATCAGTTTACAAACCTAAATTAATAAAAAAGAATTTCAGACTTTGTACAAAAAGTTTTTCATTTTAAGTTTGTATGTTCTCTAATAAATGGCTTAACATTGCAATATAAAGGTCAGGAGGTTCTTGTAAATTACAGAAAATGACTTTTTACATACATTAAAATCATGAATTAAAATGAAGTTTTGCAGCTTGTCGGGTCACCAGGAATCCATTTAAATCCATCATGACTGATATCATAGTACAGATAAACCTATGAACAAAGGCCAACATCAGGAAAGTCAGAATGTGGCCTTTATCAGTGTGGGGAATCCACGTGACCTAGTGACGTCACAATGTTATCGTTACATGCGCATTTTCTGTCATTCGAACTAGGAAAACATCACGTAAGTGCATTATTTTTCGTTTTCTTCTAAAGCCACATAACTGTTGCAACTCCTTACATAAAGGGCTACCTCTGGTTCAGAATTTTGTCCCTGAAGGCCCTCTACTTTTTCACTTTTCTTGTCCAAACCGTTTTCTAAAATTTTCTTGTAAAAATAACATTCATTTTCATAACACTGTCAAACGGTTTGGACAAGAAAAGCAAAAAAGTAGAGGGCCTACAGTGACAAAAATCGGAACCGGAGGTAGCCCTTTATGTAAGGAGTTGCAACAGTTACGTGGCTTTAGAAGAAAACGAAAAATAATACACTTACGTGATGTTTTCCTAGTTTAATTGACAGAAAACGCGCTTGTAACGATAACATTGCGACGTCACAAGGTCACGTGGATTCCCCACACTGTTTATTGACAGGTTGCCTTTTTAAGGGTGATCACTCATGAGCTTTTGTAATACAAAGCAGTCTAGCTAAATGTCATAAAATTTGAAGTTGAAATTATTGTATTTTTTATCATCTAATGCAGTCAACAATGTAATTAAAATGCATAAATAATTTCAAAGTGGCATTTTCTTCATCGCAAATTTTTACTGCTTTTACGACATCCGACCAGATTACGGCAGTCAATTTAGTTTGTCTGTATATATACAACAACAATATGCCGTTCAGTATTTATCATTTAAAGGTTGTTAAATTTTGTAAGAATACATCTATATAACCTGGTTTGCAAATATATTGTTTCATCAGTGTTCTTAAAAATTGTAAAAACATTGTTTATTTCTTTTTAATATTTATATTACAGTAAAACCCCCATTATTCGAATGTCATTGGGCCCTCAAAAATCATTCGGATAATCCATGGTTTCGAATAATCCATTTCAGCATGATGTACTGGTTGGAAATGATAAATTCCGTACTGTCCGTATATTGCAAGGGAGTTAACTCTCGTATGCAAACATGACGTTACTTGAGTGATATTAAGAATAAAATAAAATGTATAACAAACACTTATTATTATACCCCCAGATATGAAATATATGGGGGCTATATTGGATTCACGCTTGACGGTCGGTCGGTCGGTCGGTCCGTGCGTCTGTAGACACAATTTGTCCGGAGATTTTCTCAGCAACTACTTACAGGATTTCAATGAAACTTCACAGAAGTGATCAGTAGTAAGTCTAGTTGTGCATGCTTAAAGCATTTTTCGTTCGGATTTATTTTCGCTGAGTTATACCCCTTTGTTGTTTTTATTCAGTATATACAATAGGCAAATTTTGTCCGGACAATTTCTCAGCAATTACTCACAGGATCTCAATGAAACTTCACAGAAGTGATTAGTAGTAAGCCTAGTTGTGCATGCTTAAAGCAATTTTCGTTCAGATTAATTATCACTGAGTTATACCCCTTTGTTGTTTTTATACAGTATATACAAAGGCAAATTTTGTCCGGACAATTTCTCAGCAACTACTCACAGGTTCTCAATGAAACTTCACAGAAGTGATCAATAGTAAGCCTAGTTGTGCATGCTTAAAGCATTTTTTGTTCGGATCAATTTTCACTGAGTTATAGCCCTTTGTTGTTTTTATACAGTATATACAATAGGCAAATTTTGTCCGGACAATTTCTCAGCAACTACTCTCAGGATTTCAACGAAACTGCACAGAAGTAATAAGTAGTTACCCTAGTTGTGCATGCTTAAATCATTTTTCATTTGGATTGATTTTCACTGAGTTATAGCCCTTTGTTTTTTTCTACAGTATATACAATAGGCAAATTTTGTCCTGACTATTTCTCATTGACTACTGCCAGGAATTCAGCAAAACTTCTCAGAAGTGATAAGTAGTTAGCCTAGTTGTGCATCCATTAAGCTTGTCTTGGTTGGTTAAATTTTCACTGAGTTATGGCCCTTTGTTGTTTTTTATACAGTGTATATACAATATCTCAGTAACTACTCATAGGAATTCAATGAAACTTCACAGAAGTTATAAAAAGTAAGCCAAGTTGTGCATGCAATAACCAGGTTTTGTTTGGATTAATTTCACTGAGTTATGGCCCTTTGTTTTATACAATTAGGCAAATTTTGCCCGTACCATTTCTCAGCAACTACATGCAGGAATTCAGTTAAACTTCTTAGAAGTGATAAGTAGTTTGCATGTTGTTGTGCATGTCCACAATAGGTTTTGTCCAAGTAAATGTTAATGAGTTATGGCCCTTTGTTATTTTTTATATAATGTATATTTAGAAACTGGTCAGGATATATCTAAGCAACAATTTGCAGGTATTAAAAAAATTAAAATGTATTATATTTCCCTCTGTAAAATGTAACAATAACTGTGTCAAGGCCGCAGCTGGGGGTATTCATCACCTTTAGTGATAGTTCTAGTTTATCCTTGTTTTATGAATGTATATGAGTTAACAAATGAAACAATAATTTTTGTTAAATAAAAACCGCGCATTTATGGATTATGCATAACACAATCCGACACAATATTTGTCATTCTCACTTCACTTACTAACGATCGACTAGGCATCGCCATCGTCACATTCTAAAACAATTATAGAATCGAAGACGTAATGTTTTTAGCTCACCAGAGCACGAATGTGCTCAGGGTGAGCTTTTGTGATCGCCCTGCGTCCATCGTGCGTCGTTACGAATACGTGGCGTCCATGTTTACTTAAAACAACATCTCCTCCTACACCGCTATGCCAATTGCAACCAAACTTGGCTGGAATGATCATTGGGTGGTCCCCTTTCAAAGTTGTTCAAAAAATTAAATTTCATTAAAAATTCTGGTTGCTATGGCAACAAATTGAAAAAACTTAAAAAATCTTCTTGTCTGAAACCACAGGGCCTAGAGCTGAGATATTTGGTATGTAGCATTGTCTAATGAAACTCTACAAAGATTGTTCAAATTATTCCCCTAGGGTCAAAATTGGCTCCGCCCCGGGGGTAACTTGATTTTACATAGACTTATATAGGAAATTAAAAAAATCTTCTTGTCAAAAACTACAATGCCTAGAGCTTTGATATTTGGTGTGTAGCATAGTCTAGTGGACCTCTACCAAGTTTGTTCAAATTATTGCCCTAGGGTCAAAATTGGCCCCGCCCCGGGGGTCACTTGATTTATATAGACTTATATAGGAAAATTTAAAAAATCTTCTTCTCCGAAACTGCAAGGCCTGAACTTAGATATTTTGTATGTGGCATTGTGTAGTGGACCTCTACCAAGTTTGTTCAAATTATGGCCCCGGGGTCAAAATTAGCCCTGCCCTGGGGTTTATTCTATTTTATATAGGAAAATTTTTTAAAATCTTCTTCTCCGAAACCACAAGGCCTAGAGCCTAGATATTTGGTATCTAGCTTTGTCTAATGGACCTCTTTTAAATCTGTTCATATAATGGCCATGGGATAAAAAACGGACCAGATGGGTCACTTGATCTTACTTAGAAAACTTCAACAATGTTAATCTCCAAATGACCTTTTCTCCTGGTGAGCATTTATAGGGCCATCATGGCCCTCTTGTTTAAGGTAGGGGGGAAAGTTCCCCCTACTTTCTAAATCCTAGATCGAACACACATTGTTTGTCACACGACATTTGATTCTCAATCAGCCATTGTTATCAATTGACGATTTCGAATAATAGGTGTGAAAATACGCGCATTCGTAACTTTAGGGACCAAATAATGTATTCGGATTACACCAGGTATTCGTAAAATCCGATTCATATAACTGGGGTTCGTTGCAGTTGGAATATATAGAGACGTAATCGGGACCGTAGATTTTATTCGGATAATACCGGGTATTCGGATAATCTGTTTTCGGATAATCGAGGTTTTACTGTAAATTAGTTACTGTTGTAAAACGGTGGGTGGGGTAAGTTTTCATCAAGTTTAGCATTATGAACACATATCCGTTGAAATATTTTCATCCAAAATGCACACAAGTCCATTAAATATAGTTTCTGATATGCATAAGTGCTTATTTATGCAACATGCAGTGGTTTTAAAGAGGTCATTAACTAAGAAATATCCAGTTTTTGCTGAAAAGAAAAACTAAGAGACCTAACATTTCACATGATAACTTTCTTATATGAACATGGACATGTACTTTTCATGTCATATTTTTAATTGGTGTTTAACCTACTTCAGCATAATCAATGTCATTCAAAATCCTTGTTACTCCTTCAATATGTAAAAAATGTATAAACTTTATTCATAACCCCTTATTTTTAGCTCACCAGTGCTCAGGGTGAGCTTTTTTGATCGCCCTGCGTCCATCGTGCGTCGTTCGTCGTGAAGTGGCGTCCATTTTTACTTAAAACAACATCTCCTCCTACACCGCTATTCCGATTGCAACAAAACTTTGCTGAAATGATCCTTGGGTGGTCCTTTCAAAATTGTTCAAAAAATTAAATTTCATTAAAAACTCTGGTTGCTATGGCAACAAATAGAAAAAACTTAAAAAATCTTCTTGTCCAAAACCACAAGGCCTAGAGCTAAGATATTTGGCATATAGCATTGTCTAATGAAACTCTACAAAGTTTGTTCAAATTATTCCCCTGGGGTCAAAATTGGCTCCTCCCCGGGGGTAACTTGATTTTACATAGACTTATATATAGGAAATAAAAAAAATCTTCTTGTCAAAAACTACAATGCCTAGAGCTTTGATATTTGGTGTGTAGCATAGTCTAGTGGACCTCTACCAAGTTTGTTCAAATTATTGCCCTAGGGTCAAAATTGGCCCCGCCCCGGGGGTCACTTGATTTATATAGACTTATATAGGAAAATGTAAAAAATCTTCTTCTCAGAAACCGCAAGGCCTAGAGCTTAGATATTTTGTATGTGGCATTGTCTAGTGGACCTCTACCAAGTTTGTTCAAATTATGGCCCCAGGGTCAAAATTGGCCCTGCCCTGGGGTTTATTCTATTTTATATAGGAAAATTTGAAAAATCTTCTTCTCCTAAACCACAAGGCCTAGAGTTAAGATATTTTGTATGTAGTATTGTCTAGCAGACCTCTTCCAAATTTGTTCATATTATGGCCCTGGGGTAAAAATTGACCCTGACCTTAGGGTCACTTGATTTTACTTGGACTCGTTTAGAAATATTTTAACAATGTTCGTCTCCAAATGACCTTTTTTCCTGGTGAGCATTTATAGGGCCATCATGGCCCTCTTGTTTAGCCATTTTATAGATCTTAATTTGGTAAATAACACAGTGTTAGAAATAGTACACAGTCAAGAAATTGGCATAAAGTGGACATTTAATGCTTTACGTTTCTTTTACATTCAGGCTGTGATACAACCAGTACATTTTTAGCTCACCAGAGCACGAATGTGCTCAAGGTGAGATTTTGTGATCGCCCTGCGTCCATCGTGCGTCGTTCGTCGTGAAGTGGCGTCAATGTTTACTTAAAACAACATCTCCTCCTACACCGCTATGCAGATTGCAACCAAACTTTGCTGAAATGATCCTTGGGTGCTCCTTTCAAAGTTGTTCAAAAAATTAAATTTCATTAACACTCTGGTTGCTATGGCAACAAATAGAAAAAACTTAAAAAATATTCTTGTCCGAAACCACAGGGCCTAGAGCTGAGATATTTGGTATGTAGCATTGTCTAATGAAACTCTACAAAGTTTGTTCAAATTATTCCCCTGGGGGTCAAAATTGGCTCCGCCCCGGGGGTAACTTGATTTTACATAGACTTATATAGGAAATTTAAAAAATCTTCTTCTCAAAAACTGCAAGGCCTAGAGCTTTCATATTTTGTATGTGGCATTGTCTAGTGGACCTCTACCAAGTTTGTTCAAATTATGGCCCCAGGGTCAAAATTGGCCCTGTCCTGGGGTTTATTCTATTTTATATAGGAAAATCTGAAAAATCTTCTTCTCCTAAACCACAAGGCCTAGAGATAAGATATTTGGCATATAGCATTGTCTAGTGGACCTCTACTAAGTTTATACAAATTATTGCCCTAGGGTCAAAATTGACCCCGCCCCAGGGGTCACTTGATTTATATAGACTTATATAGGAAAATTTAAAAAATCTTCTTCTCCGAAACCGCAAGGCCTAGAGCTCAGATATTTTATATGTGGCATTGTCTAGTGGACCTCTACCAAGTTTGTTCAAATTATGGCCCCAGGGTCAAAATTAGACCTGCCCTTGGGTTTATTCTGTTTTATTTAGGAAAATTTAAAAAATCTTCTTCTCCGAAACCACAAGGCCTAGAGCTAAGATATTTGGTATGTAGTATTGTCTAGTGGACCTCTACCAAGTTTGTTCAAATTATTGCCCTACGGTCAAAATTGGCCCCACCCCGGGGGTCACTTGATTTATATAGACTTATATAGGAAAATTAAAAAAATCTTCTTCTCCAAAACCGCAAGGCCTAGAGCTTAGATATTTTGTATCTGGCATTGTCTAGTGGACCTCTACCAAGTTTGTTCAAATTATGGCCCTGGGGTCAAAATTTTGCCTGTCCTGAGGTTTATTCTATTTTATATAGGAAAATTTGAAAAATCTTCTTTTCCGAAACTACAAGGCCTAGAGCTTTGATATTTGGTATGTAGCATTGTCTAGTGGACCTCTACCAAGTTTGTTCAAATTATTGCCCTAGGGTCAAAATTGGACCCGCCCCGGGGGTCACTTGATTTATATAGACTTTTATAGGAAAATTTAAAAAATCTTCTCCAAAACTGCAAGGCCTAGAGGTTAGATATTTTGTATGTGGCATTGTCTAGTGGACCTCTACCAAGTTTGTTCAAATTATGGCCCCGGGGTCAAAATTAGCCCTGCCCTGGGGTTTATTCTATTTCATATAGGAAAATTTAAAAAATCTTCTTCTCCGAAACCACAAGGCCTAGAGCTAAGATATTTGGTATCTAGCTTTGTCTAATGGACCTCTTTTAAATCTGTTCATATAATGGTCATTGGATAAAAAACGGCCCAGATGGGTCACTTGATCTTACTTGGACTCGTATAGAAAACTTCAACAATGTTCATCTCCAAATAACCTTTTCTCCTGGTGAGCATTTATAGGGCCATCATGGCCCTCTTGTTTAAGTGATTTGGTTAATATTTACTGAAATATTTGGTTAATTATCTACCCACACCCCTTTTTCAAAACCATTATTAGGAAAATTACCGATTTTGGGTATATCACGAAAAAGTTAAATCATGGACATATACTTTTCACACTAAAAACTGAATGACAACATGTTATTCTTCAAAAGAAAATAAGAATCAAAACATCCTTGTTACAATGAAATTTTTCGATCTCACTAGTGATCACCCTTAAGAGGTCATTTGTTGTAAATAATCACTGAAAGTTTTTAAAAAAATGATTGGCCTTTTTTCAGAGGGTGACCTTTATTTAGAGATGGCTGCTAACACAGGTTTGACTGTATATTCTACTATTTTAGGAACCCTACAGAAGAGGAAGTGGGAGAATGCCATGACAATTGATAAAGGTTCCTGGGGTTATAGACGCGATGCTCACATATCAGATATGTTAACCATGGAAGAACTTCTTGCAACATTAGCAGAAACTGTCAGGTAGTGGAACCTTATTCTAGGCTCATTCATAGTTATGTAACAATAGAACAAATTGAAAATCTGAATCTGTTATAATTTGATTGGATAATCTGACAATGGCTTTTGTATTGTTTCTGTACAGTAACAACAGAATTCTTGTGAATATTTTAATCTATGGAACCAAACTGGTCAATATTTGAGAAAAACACGTTTTTCTTTCAAGCTGAAATCTCAAAATTTAATATGTATACCTGCAAAAATTGTAATATTATTTGGTTGTATTGTGCCTATATATCAGTCTTCTTTCTCTATTGATATATTGATTGTAAGCAAGGGGTGTTATGAAATTCATGCCAACAGTAAGATTTCTTGTTGTACATTATGCTGGTGCAGTTTGTGATAATTAGTAAACATTTAGGTGTAATTGTTTTCCGATTTTCATTCTCTACTAGTATTTATTTTAATTTACTGAGTACTTGTTTAACTTCTGCTGAAACACTCCTTGTACTCTGGTATGAAGGAATTTTTATGCCCCCGCCATGAAATGGCGGATTGCATATAGGGTTTACCCTGTCCGTTGGTGTGTGCATGAGTGGGTGTGTGTGTGTGGGTTTGTATTACTATCTGGATGAGGTAGATTTTTGGTCATGAAATTATGTGACAATTTTAAGGGTACCATTTACAAGGTTTTACAAGGGTTTAGGGTTAGGGTTAGATCTCAATTAGTTGTCTATAAGTCATTGCCAGTCAATTCCCCCCTAAAAAAGGGGTTTTTAGGGGACCTGAGGTACATACCGAGGTATACCTCGGTTAAATTTCTATGTTTTTGGCAAACAAAGTGAGGTACATTTTATAATGGAAAACCTCGGAAAGATAGTAAAAAAAGTTTGCGTGGGTGTGTGTGTGTGTGTGTGTGTTACGGATTTCCGTGTCCGGCTCATAACTTTGTCATGCATAATTGGATTTTGAAATAATTTAGCACAAATGTTCAGCATAACAACACGATTTGTCATGCGCAAAAACTGTGTGGCTTGCTCAAAGGTCAAGGTCACAGTTGACACTTAAAGCATTATATGTATATGTTTGTGTCCGGCTTATAACTCTGTCATGCATGATTGGATTTTGAAATAAACTGGCGCAAATGTTCATCATATCAAGACGATGTGTCATGAGCAACAACTGTGTCGCTTACTCAAAGGTCAAGTCACAGTCGGCACTTAAAGCATTATGTGTATATGTTTGTGTCCGGCTTATAACTCTGTCATGCATGATTGGATTTTAAAATATACTGGCGCAAATGTTCATCATATCAAAACGACGTGTCATGCGCATCAACTGTGTCACTTGCTCAAAGGTCAAGGTCACAGTGGACGTTCAAAGTTTGTGCATATTATTATGGATATAGTGAAAGCGTATCTTCGTGTCCGGCTCATAACTTTGTCATGCATGATTGGATTTTAAAATAAATTAGCACAAATGTTCATCATATTAAGACGACGTCTCATGCGCAAAACCTGTGTCGCTTACTCAAAGGTCAAGGTCACAGCGGACATTTATATATTTACATTCATTCCTTATATTGAAATAGTGAAAGTACATGTAGTTGTGTGTTTACCACCCTTAGGTGATCTTTACCTCCCACTATAGGCAGCATTCCCAAGCAACCTGCTCTATTTTGTATTCACATATTTGCCACACAAACACTTATTCTGTGTCCAGTGTGATATGGCGGGGGCATGCTTGTCCTACGGACACATTTCTAGTTTTTTTTAACAATTACAGTCAAACCTGTTAAAATAGGCCATCCGTGGGAAAGACAAAACGTGGCCTTTTAGCTTTATTTGGAGGTAGCCACTTACACAGAATTGGCTATATCTAGGCTTGTGAAGCAGAAACAAAACATCTGTACATGTCCGTATATAAGATATATATATATATATTAGGTAACCATAATATAATAAAAAATATTATTAATTGTACATCTAAATTCATATAATGCATTATTGTAATTGTATGTTTAATCTTTGCCTGTAAATTTCCAAGATTTGAATATGCAGCCTGGTTATTAGATTGGGGTCAAACAATTGGTTTCTATCTTGAATTAAATTGACCTATTACAGCCAAACTTGGTATATAGCAAGTTGTCATGTAGAACTTGCTTGAGATTGTATCTTGGGTTTCTTGGGTCAAGTTCATGTCATTGTTACTAAAAATAGGAAAACAGTTTAAACTATTGAAAACCTTGTTTGATGACAAATGCTGCAGTTCCTGTCTTTCCTACAGCTGTGGTGGTAATATACTGATTAACGTTGGACCTACCCATGATGGACGACTTATCCCTGTATTTCAAGAACGTTTGCTAAGTCTAGGTAAATGGCTCGATGTGAATGGTGAAGCTATATATTCCACAATACCTTGGAGATTTCAGAATGATACTGAAACTGAACATGTTTGGTGAGTTTGTTAACATATTTTCACACATGCTCACTTGATGTCCATCCCTCTGTGTTACTGTCTTTTTACCAGTCAAGACAACAAAGAACAATCCTTTTAATTGAAGTACTTTTAAACTGTCTGTACAAGTATTTTTAAAACAGTGGGACGTAGTTACAAATACAATAAGTTTGTTATAAATAATGATAATTATTTGATATCATGATATTTATTGGTCTACCTATTTCTTGACAATATACAAAATGAATAAGAAGGAAATTACTTTATTGATTCTATTTTTTTTTTACTTAGGTACACAGCTAAGAAGTCAATGACAGGTGGTGGATATGATGTTTATGCAATTGTCCTGCAGTGGCCAAATCCAGGCCAGTTTTACTTAGCTAGCCCATCTCCTATGTCCAATGCCAAGGTAACCCTTTTAGGGTACCCAAGTTCTATCAAATGGGAGAAGGGATCCTCTAAGGGTATATCCCTTACAATACCTGCAATACCTTTCAACCAGATGCCATGTAATTATGCTTGGGTCTTCAAGATGGAAAATTTAGTTTGAGTTTTACTTTATACTGCATTAGTAATACATAATTTTGTGTTACTTCTTACTTTTCTGAAACTATTAATTCTCTTATCAGTTGTTAGTCAGCCTCTGGTTGACTTCAGTGCTGATATTCAAACATTTGTCAGCCTCTGGTTGACTTCAGTGCTGATATTCAAACATTAGTCAGCCTCTGGTTGACTTCAGTGCTGATATTCAAACATTAGTCAGCCTCTGGTTGACTTCAGTGCTGATATTCAAACATCTGTCAGCCTCTGGTTGACTTCAGTGCTGATATTCAAACATTAGTCAGCCTCTGGTTGACTTCAGTGCTGATATTCAAAGACTTCATTTGATATGTATAACACTGAACTTGTTTATTCTCTTAATTCAGTG
The DNA here is from genome assembly GCA_964023205.1 of Lutraria lutraria. Taxonomy (NCBI): domain Eukaryota; kingdom Metazoa; phylum Mollusca; class Bivalvia; order Venerida; family Mactridae; genus Lutraria; species Lutraria lutraria. The sequence goes on along the minus strand of OZ026844.1, from coordinate 24,429,526 downwards.
TTTTTTAACAGTTTGTGTTTAGATATCACCACATAACCAAATGTTTTGAAAAGTCAGAGTAAAATGGATTATTTGCATGGACATTGTGATGTTCTATTTATTGCTATCACAATCACTGACTTCAGAACAATTTAGAATTAATTAAAGAAGTATTTAGTTTCTTGAAACAACAGTGACTGGTGTGGAACCGTTTTAGTCAGAAAATTAATACTGGTCTAACTTCACTATTAACACAGTAACTACAGAATTTTCGTTTCTTTTTAGCTCACCTGATTCATCAGGTGAGCTTTTAGGATTGTTGAATGTCCGGCGTCCGGCCACAATTAGTTTGTTTACACTCTAGCAACCGCAGCTCTTAACGAATCATGATTAAACTTGCTCACAATGTATATGGCTGCAATGTCTCGGCTATGTTCGATTATGGGCAAAATCAGACAATAACTTCTAGAGTTATGGGCCCTTGAATTACAAAATTTGCTATATTTGAGTTTGTTTACACTCTAGCGCATTCATTTATTCACCAATCCTAATCATTTTTTCAGTAAATGTGTATAACCAAAAGATCTTGGACAAGTTTGATTATGGGCGGAATCAGACCAGAACTTCAAGAGTAATGGGCCCTTGACTTAGACTTAATGACGAGATGGAAACTGTATTGTCTGGTTATTAAGTATAGTGTCTTTGTTCTCAGGTGAGCGATCAAGGGCCGTTTGTTTCCAAACATAGATCTTTATAAACCAATGCTAGGTTGTTATATACTGGGTTTACATATTGTACATATAGGGTTTGATCAACCTGCTGTGTTGTGATATGATTTATTTATTGTTAAAAGATGTACTAACTGGTAGTTATAATTTGATGTGGGATTATTATTTATCTGAATTTGTTACACTATGACAACACAGTTCCTACTATGTATTTACAGGGACTCTACATGTTGATTTCCTGGTATTTAGTAGGGCATTGTATGTTTGTAAATCTTTTCACCAAGTGCTTTTTAGCTCACATGTCACAAAGTGACAGGGTGAGCTTTTGTGATCAGTCTTCGTCCGGCATCGTGCGTCGTCAAACTTTTACCTTATAAAAACACTAGGGGCCACAAACTGGGTCAGAAAGTTAATATCGACAAAATCTCGGACGAGTTCGATATTGGGCCATTCGGGGTCAAAAACTAGGTCACCAGGGCCAAATAAGGGAAAACCTTGTGAACACTTTAGAATTTACTGTTTTGATTGGATCTTCATGAAACTTTGTCAGAATGTTTATTTCAATCATATGTAGGTCAAGTTTGATAATAGGTCATTTCCGGTCAAAAACTAGGTCACTAGGGTAAATTGCTGAAAAAACTTGTGAACACTTTAGAAGTCACTGTTTTGATTGGATCATCATGAAACCTTGTCAGAATGTTTGTCTTCATAATATCTTAGACGAGTTCGAACATGGGTCATCTTGGGTCAAAAACTAGATCGCTAGGTCAAATCTTATGAAAAACCATGTTAACACTGTAGATTTCACAGTTATTATTTGATCTTCACCAAACCTTGTCAGAATGTTTGCCTCAATGATATGTGGTCAAGGTTGAACATTGGTCAGCCGGGGTCAAAAACTGGGTCACCAGGTCAAATCTTAGGTAAAAATCTTGTGAAAGCTCTAAATGTCATTGTTTTAATTGGATCTTGGCCAAACCTTGTCAGATTGTTTGTCTTAATGATATTAAGGACATGTTCAAATATGGGTCACCTAGGGTCAAAAACCAGGTCACAAGGTCAAATCTTAGGAAAACCTTATTAACACTGTAGATGTCAAATTTTGATCGTATCTTCACCAAACCTAGTCAGAATGTTTGTCTTAATGATATGTAAGACAAATTCGAACATAGGTCGTCTGGGGTCAAAAACTAGGTCACAAGGTCAAATCTTAGGAAAACCTTTTCTATGCTGTAGTTTTCATGGTTTTGATTGGATCTTCACCAAATATTGTCAGAATGTTTGTCTTATTTATATGTAGGACAAGTTCTAACATGGGTCATCTGGGGTCAAAAACTAGGTCACCGGTGCAAAACAATGTTTTAATGAGTGAAAAGTGATTGTCATGTGAGCGGTATAGGGCCATCTTGGCCCTCTTGTTTTTGTTATTCATATTTATATCACTAATGTATATTATGTGTGATTTGTATTAACAGGGGTTTCCTTCATGTTTTGGGGAATGCGCCCAAGCCCTTAATATGGGGATGAAATAGCAGGCTGAAGCCTCTTTTGGGGAATAAATCTCGCCTGAAATCAATTTTTTGAATTAAATTTCAAAGAGTAAACAGGTAAATTTGGGAAATTTGCATCATTTCAAAGAAAATTTCAGAAGTGAAGGCACCCTTACGGGCTACAACTGTATAATAAAGAAAACCCCGGATTATACAAATGCATTATTTTGGAATATTTATCACATGTATATTTTTCTATTCTCTACATTATTGTTAATGATTTATTGTATATATCTGGGTTCACATTTAGCAGTTAATACCATAGGGGGGCCTTATGGTTAATACTATGTGGCTCTTATACATATGGATCTGGTATTTTCCTCAGTACTCAATTCAGTAATTCGAATCAAAGTTGTAGTTCTTTGATTTCATATAAATGAACATACATGTAACAGCATAAGAAACCTTATCATAAAATTGTTATTTCCCATATGATGGTTAATTCCTGGAGATAGTGTGTGATTCTTGATGACAACTGTGTACTGTATAATCAATAAAACATTCCACTGGTTGTAGTTGTTGTTGTTATTATGTGAAAAATATCCTGGGGGGGGGGTTACGGCATTTTCCTGTCCGGCTCATAACTTTGTCATGCATGATTGGATTTTGAAATAATTTGGCACACATGTTCATCATAACAAGACAACGTGTCATGCCCATCAACTGTGTCACTTGCTCAAAGGTCAAGGTCACAGTGGACGTTCAAAGTATGTGCATATTATTATGGATATCGTGAAAGTGTATGTTCGTGTCCGGCTCATAACTTTATCATGCATGATTGGATTTTGAAATAAATTGGCACAAATGTTCATCGTATTAAGACGACGTGTCATGCGCAAAGTCTGTGTCGCTTACTCAAAGGTCACGGTTACAGTGGACACTTAAATATTTTCGTTCATTCTTTATATTGAAATAGTGAAAGTACATGTAGTTGTGTGTTTACCACCCTTAGGTGATCTTTACCTCCCTCTATGGGCAGCATTCCCTAGCAACCAGCTCTATGTTGTATTCACATTATTGCCACATAACACTCATTTCTGTGTTCAGTGTGAAATGGCGATGGCATCCGTGTCCTACGGACACATTTCTAGTTTTTAGTCAGAAATCTGTCTCTAATAAATGAAGCGAGAGAGAGTACTAATATTGCCCAGATTATACTTTCGGCTTCTTTATTTTACAGGTAAGATAATTCTTATGTCTTCTACAGCATCACCATCCTTCAGATGATGTTCATGTTTACTTTAAGAGATGCACAAATGGTTCATTTCAATCCTTCAAAGAAGTACCCTTTACATGATACACACTTTTCCAAAGGTTTAATTCACCCCTGACAGCATGTCCGGTAGTCCGAACGAGGTACTGTATACACTTAAGGCATTTAAATACAGCAGTTTCAAGGGCTTTGTGTGACCTATATCTTCGTCCTGCCAGGTAAGATTTCAATTACTGAAATAAAGAATAGTCACACGGGACCAGGTCTGGATAATATGCAGGATGGTCAAGAACCGTGACCTTTTTATCCTTCCGAGAAAAGACTACAATATTTGCCTTATGTGGTGAGGCATTGTCCTGTAGCAGGTATATGTATTTCATGCCAGTGCTTGATCTTTGATTTAAGAACTACTAATCAAGGTTTTTAGCACAACATTTTGCAGAACTTTGCTGTCACGGATTTACCCTTTAGAATGGGTATCTAAAGCGCCGAACCTTTATAAGTAAAGAAAATAACGTACATCATCTTCTTCATAGATTGTGTTCTTTTTGTGATTACGGGTCTTCGTGCGTTTCTACTTGCCAATACCCAATTCGCTTGTTTGGTATTCGGTTCAAAGTAATGAACCAGGGTTTTGTCCCCCGTTAGGAAATTAAAAAAACTTCCTAGTGGTGTACGCGGGAAGCATTTTCAACAAGTGTTTAGCGTTTAAAACACGGTTGCGTTTTTTCCCATCATCCAACAGATGCGGTATCCATCGAGTACAAATTTTGTTAACTTTAAGATGTTTCTTAAGAATAAAATGAACACTTCCCAAATTAATCCCTGAATGTTTAGATAACTGACTGATAGTCAGTCGTGAATCTTCTTGCAAAAGGTCTAGAATAATTTTAATGCTTCTTTTGGTCAAGGCACTTGGTGGCCTTCCATTACGTTTGTTGTCTTGTACCTGCTCATGGCCGTCGTGAAATCTGTTAAACCAACGTGTAACTGTCATAAAATATACTTCATTATGTCCATAAATGTTACATAATTGCAAAACAATATACATTGGACATACTCCAAGGAAACGCCTCCCTTTGATATACGCCCGTATTTCAATTGATTTAGGAGAACGTTTTCCAACGATATCATCGAATCGCAACCAAAATTTCAGCATGTATGTATAAAAAGTGACATGTTACACACAAGAATTTTGACACCTGAAAAATGTGTGAATCTTGAGATACAAGTATTCATTCAGATTCATTATTTATTGAACAACCCTCGTATGTAGCAGCTGTTAAGGTGAATGGTTTCCACTGGTGGATTCTGTTGTAACAAGTCCCCGACCATAAATAGACTGTAATGATCGAAATATCATTCAATGAAATAGCATTCACTGATAATTCAATACTAAAGCACTTGGACCCAAAACTCACCAGAATGCACCATTTCACGTCTTCAAAAAAAAAAATTTGTTTAAAAGGAGGATTTGTACAATTCTCGTTTATTTGTTATAAACAACCACGTTTAAAATTAATTAATCGTTACAAGAAGAATACAATTAGTAGAAGACGACAATTTATCACATTTCCACCTGACCATTCCATTGCAGTCATGCATATTTTTACCCAATTTTTAGCAAAACTCCACTGATATTCCCAATCCCATGTGTATGTGTCAAATTCCCAAAAATACAAAAAAACTGAAAAAACAATATCATATGGCTTGTTTTTGGAAGAAGGTGATTTATCACATTCCTATGTTATCACCAGGCAGAGAGCGTCCCTAGACCACACAACAGCTTAATTGGTTGAAAGGAAAGCCGCACTAGAAAATATATCTCAACTAAATAGTGTGAATATACAGATGTACCTGGTATATTTCCTGATCTAAATATATTTCAAATCAGTTTATTGAAAACACATGTAGTGTAGTGTCATGTGTTTAAATAAGTGTATGTCGGTAAAATAAATGACATATTCAAATGCGTAGAATTAAACCTGCGTATCCACTATTAGTCAATGAAATAGCGCGCCTAAGTGTTGCTGTTTTGTATATCATTTTTTCCATAAAAATAGTTCTACTTTCGATTTTCGTTCGATGGGTCAGTAATTTCACTACAGACGTATGCATGCATTTGCAATAATCTACCATCGATGTATGTGTTTTGTGCCTTTTTGACATTATGTTGACATAACAGGGCGAATTCTTGTGTAATCGTTTGGACTTACACTTTACACAAAATAGCAATGTAAGTATATATTATATGTAAATGTTAAGTCGGTCTGCATGAAACTTTTTATCAAATACCAGCTAGGGTTTGTTTTGGAAAAGACGTTGGGCAGTGGTAGAAAAGGGGGAAAATTCACCAAGAGGCAAATTTTGGGAATATTTATAACGTAAATTCGGGGCGATAGCGTACATTTTCTGTGGGAAAGATAAGTAAAGTAAAGAAAAAGCTGAGTAAGCCTGCAGAGTATAAATCTAAAAATCTATCCCTGGATACTGCCAACCCCTAGCTCTTACGAGTGTTGTAGGCAGGATAAGTGCATGTCGGAATTGTTAGTGAATATTGTGAAAGATAAATCCTGATAATGAATATTATCATGACAGTGAAAGACTTGGAAGAAGATCAACTCATTGTTAAAATGTTTTTTATTTGTGTCGTGTTGATGGAGACAGGGGAAGCATGTAGCTTTAAATATAACAGAATATACGAGATGTCGTAAAATGACTTTTATTGTAGAAAGCCGTAACATCATGTTTAAAAACATAATAACATATATTTTTAAACTACCTGGCTGAAAAAAAACCGATTAGTAATAGTGAAGAATATATCAAGAATAAAAACACGACGTGTCAACTAATAGTGTATTTTAACCACTGCCTGCCTGAAATGGTTAGACAGGATAGCAATGTAACTCGGAAATTGGCTCGAGAGGGTGGTACAGTGGGGGAAGAACGATCAAGTGTGACTATCTGATGCAACTTGTAATTGTCTTAGAGACAGGGGGTGCACATGTCTAGTTGTTCTAGATGGTTAGATATAGTTGCTACTAAATTGTGGTAGATTTAAAAAAAACATTATGAGTCTGTATATTCAAAAGAACGCCAGCCAAGAACTTCCTGGCAAGTTCCTGCATTGCGGTCACTGACGATAAAGGGGACTGACTGGTCCAGTCTAGTGCATCTTGCTATTTGGTAGCCCGAATGGTCGTGCTCTTGAAAATGCAGCCGAAACTCTTTATGTCAAAGGACTTAAGAAAATTGTTCGATCTAAATGAACTTCGATGTATAAATTATTAGAGAAATTCACTGTGTTTATTACATTTTGGAGCGATCGTCGGTATGTTGTAATAATCATTTAATCGTGTTATAAGATACGGAACACGGTATTTATTTGTGTCGTGGTGATGGAGACTGGAGAAGCTTGTAGCTTTAAAAAATATAACAGACGATGAGTTGTCGTAATATGGCTTTTATTGTAGAAAGCCGTAACATCATGTTTAAAACACAGTAACATATATTTTTTAAACTATCTGGCTGAAAAACTTTCGATGTATTTATTTTAGCAACATGTCGCAAATAAACAAAACATTATAAACATATTCACACAGACTAATTTTATAATCGCGAGCGTGGACACTGACTTGTTTACGCAATTGTCATTAATTAATTATCGATTTCGGAGCTCAATACAAAAAAAGTCCGATCAGGTGAGAAATGATGACTTAATTGGTTCGACATAGACGGTCACTTTATGGTTCGATATAGATGGTCACTTTACAGTTGAAAATCTATGTTTGGGACCGTTATACCAGGTTTTTACGACAACGTACCCTCAGACAACGGAGTATATTATTTTTTGAGACTTTATTTAAATATTTTATATGCATTCCAGCAGATATTGCAACGTCTGATACATCGAGATGATAGTTTCCCCTGATTTTAATTTTAGGGTGGAAACAGGGACTACATATAGAGTACCTCGTGAACTGTAGAACCATATGACCAGATTCATGAGATTCATGAAACATCAACGGCTTGTATTTTTGATGGGTAGATGATCACTTTAGTTTCGGGATCAGTTAAGTCAAAATAACAAATTCGTTTGATCTGAAACTTTGCACATCCTGATAAAAAATGTTACATAGGCCACATTCTAGTATTGAATTGCCGGATGCGATTTTGCGCCGTACAAACATTTAACTTGTAGGCTATTTGTATTACATTTTCATTTTTGTGTTAATATTTCTTTTGATGAATCATAAAGTTTTGTTTTGCATGCATTTGATCAAGGACTTATATACATACGTATGTATATAAGTCCTTGATTTGATGATATACTTGAGATGTGTGTATTGTGCAATAGTCTAAACCAATATATTTTGCACTTTGTACAGATGTTATAAGACTTGGTCATGGAGAAAGTACTGTTTTTTATGAATTTTCTATTTCTGGTTGTATAAAGGACCTGGCATTTAGATGGATTAAACTCCATATCCCACTCTTTCTCCCAGGTTTACATCCGGATGACTTATATTGTGCAGAGTTACTGACCACAGACAGACAGACAGAGTTCTGATCATTCTTCCTCTGTCTCTAAATTTCAAATCCGCCTCTTTACTGATGATACTGCGGCCTACATTACAATTAATTAACTCTTAATTCCTCTAACTCTGTATCTATGTATAAGGATCTAAATAACTAATATCAGTAACTCTACACAATCGTAACTACTCGGGAATTTCCGTAACGACTCGTACATCATAGTGAAGTGTAGTGTTACAACTGATTTTGATGATGCAGTTTCCGGTTACTATATTTTTTCAACACTAGACCTGTGCTCATTCTTTCGAACATCTTTATAGTTCGCGATTGATAAAATTAGCATCAAGTTCCCATTGAAAGAGTGTCTATCGTTGGATTCCCAGACTCAACCATAATGGAAATAGCCCGTGCACAACAACAAAATGGCGGGCGAGGCACTTTAGATAAACGCCAAGGAGTTCCGATTGAGAAAATTGTAAACTTATCACAAATAGTACGGACCAGTCTATAACGCCCTTAATCGTCAATTTCAGTCTGTATTCACCCCAATAAATCGCTTAGAATTATATCAGCTATGTCTTATGAAAACAAAAAACCTGTTCAATTATCCCTCCACGTCCCAATTGCCCCAAAATACCTGAAATCTCCATCAGTGTAAACGGTGTCCAAAAGCTTGTATCCACTTTACAGAATGGTAAAGCTAGCGGCTCGGACAACCTCAAACCAGCAATCCTAAAACATCTTAGTGTACAAATTGCCCCTTTGGTCACCAAACTTTTTCAGAAATAGTTAACTACAGGCAAGTAGTATAGGGGTCTCTTTAGAGGTAAACAAACGGGCGCCATCTTGGATTCTACTTATAGTAACTCAGTCGGTCAGTTAAGGTCGAAAGCTCTGGAATGGGTCAAATCCTTTCTTATAGGTCGCCTACAGTCTATCTTAGTCAATGGTGATAAGTCAGACGAGGTACCTGTTACATCAGGTGTACCACAGGGCTCTGTCCCCTACCTACTCATTTTCCTGCTCTATATGTAAATGACCTGCCTGAAAACATTGTTTCACAGGACAGGTTATTCGCTGATGACACTGCTGTATATATCACAGTCAACAGCAGCTCACAGCAACAGTCATGTTCTACAAGAGGACTTAGACAGGTTACAACTGTGGGAACACAAATAGGATACGGAATTCAACCCATCCAAATGCACAACAATAAACATCACTAGGTCAAAACACCCCTACAAATCCACTTACAGCCTACATGGCCAAACACTAGCAACAGTAAGTGATGCAAAATACCTTGGTGTTAACATTTCTTTAGACCTCAGTTGGAATAAACATGTCAACCAGGTTACCTCAACAGCTAGCAAAACACTCAACTTTATTAAGCGCAACATCCCCACCAAGCAACAAAACATCACGGAGTTTGTTTATAAAATCCTTGTCAGTACTTGAGTACTGTAGCTCATTGTGGAGTCCGCACACAAATAACATAAATGAAATCGAGATGGTACAGCGTAGAGCTGCTCGATGGGTTACAAATGATTATTTCCCCCTATAACAATTAAACATACTAGAACAGTTAAAGAGGCGTTCCCTTGGAAACAGAAGATCGGAAGCCAGACTACTGATATTTTACAAAAGTGTTCATGGAATGGTTGCTGTACCAATGCCTTCTTATGTTCTACCACCAAACCGGCTTACTAGACACACGCACCTCTTTTCCTTTAGACACATTCAAACTTCATGTGACTATTATAAGTTTTCCTTTTACCCAGCTACCATCATACTTTGGAATTCTTTGCCAGCTGATATTGCACAGGCACCAACCCTGGACTAGTTTAGACAGGGAGTAACTAAACTGTGCCATCATTTCTGAGTGGTTATAGGCTGTTTTTAATCTTTTAACTGTACATTTCATCTATAATTAACACTATCAGATTTGTTTCCATTCTCACACATACATTATGTATATATTTAATTCTCCTGTACATTTCTTCTTTTAAAAATGTCTAGCACTGACGCGCACTTGCACAAAATACTCGAAAGGGTGTGATCTGGTATAGATACATAGGATCCCACACTGCAGCTTGGAGCGGGAACCAATTTAACGACATTGTGAAAGGGAAATAACTCGATTAATTTAGTGAAAAATTCAGGTAGTAGTTATTCCCCCTTGACGTGTTCCGCCTTTAACCAGATTATTCAGAAGTTCTACTATCCAGTGAAGCTCACCTAGATAAGTATCACATTGAGGATATTGTTTTTCAATCAGTATTTAATCCAGATGTTCACCACGAAAGAAACCAAGGTTTGCTGTATAATGATACATCCGGGACTATGGTATACTAAGATTTTTACAATACGTTATCAATTGATATACCTCCTTAAATGGTTCGATATCAAATGATTCACTGATAAACCTACACATATTGACACGATTCATTGAATCAGTTCTCTGGTCTATATTTAACTTAGTGCGGTTATCATGTTAAGATATTGACGGGGTTGAAAGGAAGGTAGATAATGGGAGAGGGCCAGGTCGCGGGGTTATGGTTCTGATTATAACATCATCACCCAGACCAGATATGTCATCATCCCTCTTTGGACGATTTGATTCATTGAATTAAAGAAACAAAATTAATATTATACATGTATAAATGTGGTTTATTTGTTGAACATTTAAAAAACGGCGCACTGTGGTTTTTAAGTAAAATACTGAACTTTTTGGTTGGATCCCGTTTGTATTAACAGATTTTAAACATCGAGTGCATGTATTAATAATTAGATATTTAACTTGATTTTACTATTTTTTCTTACACACACAAAACAAACTTTGCATGTACTTTAAAGGATTAACACTAGACACTGACTCTAGATATTCTGAAGATACGAATAAAAATTAGTGGTTGTATCAAATATTTTTTTCCTGTTTAATGCTATGTTACATTAATGTAGTCATGGAAATTTTAGAGCATCAGTTTTTATTGTAATTTGAGCGGTTTGTTGCCAGATGTTCGTGACAATAATTCATGTAATTAAGAAACGAATATTAATACCAAAATGATAACAACCATGTGAAATTGTTGTAAAAATCGGATGGAATATCAACTTTATACAGTCAATTTGAATTAACAATATCTATGTAAGTTACTAGTATTTATCTACCGTCTATAAATCGTGGCATATTTTATGATAGCAGAACGGTTTGAATAAATACTGATTATCTTGTAGACTGCATGATTATACGTATTAAGATAACGGTATGAAATAGCATTCGCTGGACAATTGATGTTATACGTTAGCATGACAGTACAAAAACGCTCGGCCATTATTAGTTACCCCAATTACTGTCATCGCTGCACGAGAAGGGATGATTCACGAGATGGAGAATTGTTTGTTTATGTAAATAAATGTCTGTGTATAAATCCTGCGTAGGATGTATAAACTGGGACAGTAAGGACGGTATAAAATTGAACAAAAAATATCTAACTTCATGTTTTATATGCGACTGTTTTATGACATTGTGAACGATACAGGTATTGCAAAATATGCGTTTTGTTATAACATCGAAATTCGAGAGGCATAGGGAAACAAGTCCTTAGCGATTCATTCATGATACTACATCGTGGGAACTACTCAATGTGTTTTGGATTAATATTTTAATGGGTATAAAATTATCTAGTGGAATATGATTGGTTTACTCAGCAGAAAAAACACCAATAACTGAAATAGTGAGGATTTGTTGTTATTATAGTGGGAACTCAACGGAACCACATGTCTGTATAGTGTGACACTTATAAAGCTGTGTAGATTATTTAAGCTGTATTGTATTTTATAATTAATAAAAGTGAACAATGAAACGGGACTTTTTAATTGTGTTATTCCTGATTGCTGGATTACATTGTTGCTTTGTACAAGGTGAGTTCTTTTTGTATATACGCTTAATTGTACAGTAAAATACGGTTATAGTGAAAATTCTGATTCTGTAAAGAATTGATTCTTCTCTAAGGCCTGAAAAAAAGTTTATTGAAAGTGGATGCGCCGTTCCTCGGGCCTAATCAAAGTTTATGGTCACAGGGGGATATTAGGGTATGTCGGGTTCCAGAAACAAACACATTTACGCACAAACATGCCCATCTTTATTAAAACATGGTTATATTGAAGTAATTTACCGGGGTCCTCAGGAATTCGTCACAACCGTGTTTGACTATATTATATGAAGACAAGATGCAGTACAATACATCATAATTATCACCGCTTTATTCTGACAGCATATCAAACAATGTTAGACAGAAACAATGCTTTGAATGTACATCTATACGTTCTGTGTGTATGATTAATGACTAACCTGTGTTCTAGATATACAACAAAGTATTACAACATACATAAAACTCTCAAGATATTTGTTAAGTAACTGATTATGTCAGATTTTGTTTTCTTTAATCAATTCATACCACATGCATGCATACCTGATAGGAACAGTATTCTATGTGTACGAGAATGTTCTTTTCTTATTCGTCACTTTCTGTTTATATTCTAAAGAACTGATGTGTTTTACTAATATTAATAATTAATTGATTATTTGTTAGATTACTAACACGTGGAGATCTATTTGTATTTGTTTGACTTTGTTTGTTAGATTAATTGATAGAACGATTAATTGAATAATTATTGATTGGTTGATTGATTGATTGGTTGATTGGTTGGTTGGTTGGTTGGTTGGTTCGTTCGTTCGTTCGTTCATTCATTCATTTAATAATTGATTTGATTGATTGATGAATTGATTGATTGATTTATTGATTGCTTGATTGATTTATTGGGTAATTGATTTATTGAATTATTGATTGATTTTGTATTTCATGTTATATTTTAAAACATTCAAATGAATACGTCTCCATGTGTTGATGGTATATCGTATGATAGTAGGAAATGATGATAGTAGATGGTCATTGAGTGAAAAATGATTCATCACATTCCATATCATAAACTATCTCTATACATCAAGTCGTTCAATAGACGACCAAGTTACTATTTCCGATCGTAATTTTTTACTCTTTAATGTGAACCTTGACCTTGATAAGAATTTTACTTTATAAATTGATTTACCCTGAAATACGATGCAACTTCAGCTAACGACCACCTTCAGGAGAAAACACACCAAGTGTGAACAAAACTCACACCTCTGAATACTGGGCATAAATGCAATCTTTGTCTCTTCATTTCGTGATCGTTATTAAAAACTATATTAAAGTACTGAAAGTATACTAATGGGATATGAACTTACATGCACTGCAACATGTAACAGGAACTAGTTTAACAATTGTATGGCGGATTCAGTAAACGTAGTACTTCGGTACGAAAAAAATTCCTGTGCGCTGACGACTATGGAAAGTTGAACTATCGTTCTTCTTTCAAACATCAGACATTTAATGGTGACCTTTATTTATCTGATGGCTTTTATTCATGGTTTGACTGTACATACAGACTGAATACTGTGGTACGTACTAGTACGTAGTTCGCGAATTCGTGTTATGTTGTACAGTGCAACCTCTACAGAGCGGCCCTCACTTTCAACAACCTTTCTCCAACAACAGCATGATTTTTACCATTGTATGATTTATCTATTATTTTAACCTCTCTAGAGCAAGATCCTCTAAACAACAGCGACATCACTTTGCTACTCCCAACGAGTTTGCTTTAGAGAGGTTGCACTGTACTTTGTTGTGTTCGCCTCGGTTATAACATATAGCAAGGACAATGTTGTCTGTTATAACTGTTAATAGTCAAGTTGTTTGTTTTAACGATGAAACAGGATAATTTGTAGAAACCAACTTGTACAATAGTGTCATTATCATGATTCAATCATTCAAATGATGCTGGGACTGATTGTAATTGCATTGTTTGTGTGTCCGTCCGTACTTGGTTAAGTCAAGCTGCTACTCGGGGCAAATGCGTTTATAGAACGTGGAATCTTTAATGGATGGTAGTGTTACATTTGTCTTATCCTCTAGCTCTTACTTACAGTGACACAGTTATCTCGTGCATGCACATAACTTAAACGAAATGAAATCACACACACGTTACCTCTGTGCCACCGCACTTAATACTACTTTTAAGATAAATGTAAAAGAAATAAATGAATACGCCAAATATTGTCATGTTTTTTAAAAGAAATAAAAAACGTACTGATGTTTCATATGGGATTTAGTTGTGAACATGATTAGAATACAATGATTGTCATTTTAGAAGTACATTTTACAGATTATTAAGCTTTAACTAGTGAACTGGTTCCTGTTCGCCCTTCCCTCATTGACAGATACTGATGCCTTTTATTCACGGACCAGACCAACCCGGATCTAACATATCTCTCTCTGTCATTTACAACCGTTTAACTGATATAATTGTAAGCATGCCTCTCCTTGTTTTCCCCTTTATTGTGTCATCCTTGGTAGGTAAAGTTGACAATCATGGTTACCACTATTTATTAAATTTGATTTTTTTCTTTTATAGTTAATTGATGATATTTATATTAAATACAATATTTTTAGATTTATATTCATTTATATTTCTATGTTTTCATTTTTTGGCAATCTAATGTCTGTGATGTATGTACCATGTTTTATATGCTTTTTATACTGAAATAAATAATACAATAATAAACAAAAATGTTTCGCTCACGGATTTATTTAAACAAAAAAAAACACGCCAGACTAAACTAAAAACATTTACCGACCTGATTAAGTACATTTTAAATAGCGAGAAGTTCTCCTGAACTTTCAATATAACCCATGAAACCTGTTATTGATGCAGACCGTTAAAAAGGTTTCATACTGAGCTGTTCTTATTTAAACTCCACCAAAGCTCTGATCATGTATTAAGTGAAACAGAGAAAAACTCTGTAACTGACTGTCTAGTATTACTATTAATTGTAACTTAAATGTAAATCTGGTGTTGTTAGTTTAATGGAGAAAGCTACGGGATTGACAATAATATTTACATTAATTAATTTACAGCCATAAAATCTGATTCTCTGCAAAAATGTTAAAGACTTCAATATATCCAAGTGGCGGCAAATATAGCTTACCTTTGTCTGATAATAACATATAACAGAAGCGAATTGAAATACTTTTTTGTAATTCAAGTACACTGTACCTAAATATTTTGTTTAATTCTTACATTATGATTCGATTAGATAAAAAAACGCATGTGCGTTAAATGAACTTTTTAATGTGGCGTGCTTAGTAAAAAGAATTTAAACATAGCTGCTAGAAAATTATCATGAAATGCTAATAAAATTAACATTATAGTAACCCATTCTACGGAGGGACTCGATTCGAAAAATGATTCTCTTTGTCTATAGTTTGGCATCAAGCGTTCATTCATTTAGATGACATTTTTATTACTACTTAGAAGTTATATAACTCTACTAATTAAATAGTATTCGGTAATTGCGCGAGATTATGGTCGATAATATGATAATGAGATTAATGAGAACACATTTTACGGATCACCATACTTCAGTCTCGAGTAGATAAGTATTTTCTTCTCGTAAAACTCAATACACTGTTTACTGAACACACGAAACAACTGGGAGTAAAAACAACCACAGCAAGTTTCGCTTTACGTCGTTTTTATGAAATGAAAGTTTAAAGGACATTTTGTATACGTGTCATTTTTTTTTAAATTATAAAAATGCGTATCAGGTTGTATTTTGACCTCAGTTGAATGTATCAAATATTACATGCATCAGCATAGGGAGGATCGAAAGGTTAATTCAGTTATCTGACGCAGCCTAAATTAAGTTTCGGTTTCGTTTGAAAATAAACAAGGTAAATTAAATACATTTTGTTTTACGATGTGGGAGATAATGAAAAAAACACAGTCATTGTTTAACCACGTGAAGAGCTTTTTTGTCCCACAGGTACATTTGTGTGTGGTAGCCTATACGTAAATTATAATTAAATTGGTTGCATTTATTTTATGTTTACATGCAGGCAAGGACGTATATATCTTGATACAGGCTAAATAAACGAAAATGCCCCAAATTCCTCTACCCCCCCCCCCCCCCCAAAGTAGCGTCCGTGGGTCCGCAGAACTTTTTTCAACCATAATTGCTCGTTCGAAGATGTAGTTCATTTAATTAAATTGAATATATGAGCAAGACAGAAATTGACTTGGTCCAAAAGTTTCGGGTCGGCAGAAAAATAGTCTGTTGTATGGAAAATAGAACGAACTAATTGTAGCTATAACAGAACCATATAAAAAGAATTGATTTTGGAGGATAAAATATGTATGCATTTCTGGGAGAGGTACATAATTATATCAAACAAACACTGTTCAATCACACACACTCGAATTCTATGTTATGTATGTTATTTTTACGGTGACATAAAGGGGACATAGGAACTATTTTATATATCGCGTGGGCATGCTATAGCTACTACGTGCGCACGCGATGAATAAAATACATGTCTTTCCTTTGTCCCCTTTACGCCTCCGTATATTTTTGCGTGCGACAAAGATACGACCAAATGTTTATATAGCCATCCTATAATACGTGGATCAACTATTGTATGGTAATATTATAGTCACAGTTAGAGTCAGCAAATTTATGTATGGTTTTTCGTCATTTAAGATACAATTATTATTAGGGCTGTGGCGAGTATCTTAGTACTCGGTTAATCATGAATCAAGTTGAAAAATCGAGTTCGAATAATCGTCATTACTAAGATTCGTGGTTCGCGATCTTGTTTTTGTTTAACATAATAGGGCATTTTTGTTCTTAAAAATCCCATTTCTCTGAATACATACCGTCTCATCATGGACTACTTTTAGAACAGTTTAATATTGATTTACTTCATTATTCCTAAAAGAAAATTTAATTTAACTGTCTTCAGGACTGCAATGTTGAAGTTTTAGATGGGTTACTTGATAACAAAAGATTCGTGATTCGATTTGTGGATCGGAAGTGTTGAATCGTGGATTGGATCGGATCGCCACTTACCCAACGATCCACAGCCCTAATTATTATCATACAAATTTACAAAAGTGAAATACAAGTTATTGAGGCAGTTTGAACGTTAACTACACAATTATCGTATTGACGATCCGCTGTAAAGTTAAAACGTGCATTTAATTTGAAATTAAAAGTTGTCAATTAAGCTATTATTTTGACAATTCACAGTTTCTTGATATTGAAATTAAAGCACAGTGACATTCTAATGACATGGTCTGGTCACAAAATGTACTCACGTGCATTATCTTGTAATTATACCCCATCCACTATCAGTGGTGGGGGCGGGCTATACTGGAACCATCTAAAATGTCCCGTCGCGTTCCCTTTCTTTCCAGGGCTATATCATTGTTGTTCACTGATGGATTTCAAGACAATTTGGCATGATTGTTCACCTACATAAAGACAGTGTGTTGTGCGTAAGGACCAGGTGGTCACACTTGAAGGTCAAATGTCAAATATTAGGTTTGCTTTGTCTAGGCTGCAACTCAATTGCTTGTTGAAAGGAATCCAATTTCTTTATTGTTAATGGCAAGTGGCAAAAAAATACATCCCTTTACTGTGATGAGTGCGAACATAACATTAAACACGTCTGTATCAAAGCGGCGTGTTGGGGTGTTTGTCACGTCTGTGACAAGCTCTAGTTTATGATGTTGCGTTGCAGGCCTATGTCGTGATCGTATACTTAAACAATACAACCAATCATGATTGTACTTATAGCACGCGCACATGAAACTGATAGTAATACCAGCTTTCGTGTAAACTATCAGTTTCATGTGCGCGTGCTATAAGTACAATCATGATTGACTGTATTGTTAAGTATGCTTTCAGACGCTGACGTTCTGTAGAACTGATAAACCAAATGGTTTTGTATGTTTGTACAACACGTGGATAGATTACCACATGAATGTGTTTCATCTTGTAAATGACAAGTAACATGCACGTGTTCAAAATAAACAAGCAGCCGAACATGAAGTAACTAAACAGCTATAAAATAAACAACATTGTCGGTTAGGCCTATCCATCGTTCATGTCTTACTGACAAATAAAAACAGGAGCATTCTATTTTTCTGTCTAATGACAATGATTGCGTGTATCTGCCACAGTTACAATAGTTTTATCAGAAGTGTGGCGATAAAAAAATCATTGATGGCTTGTCTGTCAAAAAGCAGACGGCATTTCTCTCAAACAAGGTTTTCTCTCACAGACAAATTTTGGAGGAACAGAATAGTTTATTACATTAGTCTGGTGACGGTTATAATCAACAATATGTATACCATAGATTCAGCAGATTCAATTTTGGAACATCAGACGAAGTGGAATCACTGAAGTTTTTGGACGAGAATCAATTAACTTACAGGGACCACACGGATCTCAAGAGATGACTGACCCATATCGTCAATTATATTGTAATAAAAAGTCTTTATCCTAGACTGGCATTTGAAAGCATGCATGCGCTGTACAAAGCCACTAACCAATGCTTCAGTATGTGCTTTTAACAATAAGGTTCCGTAGGGGACCATGTGATGTGAATTTACGAGCTATGAACATTCTAACCCAGTGGCGAAGTCAATGGAACCGATGATACACATGGAAATAAGACATGAAAATGAATATTATCTTTTAAGAATTATTACTTTTCTATCCTTAATTTCTCATACTTATTCTTCATGTTGTTTTCATGGACAGCGCGCATCACATGTACATACGTTTGTTTATTTGTTGTTTTACGACCCATTCGACAGCTATGGTCATTTCAGCGGCAAAGCCCCAGATAGAAGGTAGAGAAGATACGGGAGAACCGGGCATTTGTATCCCTACTCTATAAAATTATATCGAATATTTTTTCGTGTAAAGCACTGATACACGCCTCGCCCCTTTTTCTGTGATTTTCTAGACACAGTGTTTGGTTCAGCAGTTGTGATTGGACACTGGAAAAGGATCCCTGAGAAATCCGGAAGACAGAGCCGAGATTCGAACCAAAGACCTTTTGTTCTGTAGTCCACTGCGCGTTACCACTAGACCACCGATCATACACTCACAGTCGTATAAACGCTGACTAACATATCATGTGAATTTTGAATGTTAGAGAATGACATACTTTATGAACAACATAGCTCGGACAATGAGTCTATATACCACATGGCAATTGTATTGCTTTGTATACAGGGAACTTTCCTTTCAGTCAAGCCGAGTTAGCGTAAGAAATATTGATCTCGTTAGTGGATAACAATGAACATATTGAGACGTCCCAAATAAATTGAATTATTTGTTTACAAATTTGATGAAGAGAATGTTGTTAGAGATATCACGAAATTTCTTCTTACAAATCAGTATTTGACATATATCATATGAACGAATTCATCCATACAAACATGATAGAAAATTGAATCCGAATAAGATTTTTGTAACGAAACTTTGTTGCAACTATTCTTGTAATAAAAACCAAATTAATAATTGATACAAGTTTGGTTTTTGTTGTTCGGTACGAACAATAAAGTTATTACCGTATTTCAAAAATCGCTCAGTTTTCACTTTTCCTGCATACCGAACAGCTTCAATTAACCTAGCTTCCGCCTAAGAATATAGTTCCGATATTCATGGACGATGCGATGATAACTGTGAGTCAGCCAGATATTTAAAAAAGTGATTCATCGGGAAGTTTCAATCGATTAATTTAATGCTTATAACGTTTAACCTTTTTCTTCGAGCATGTCTTCATGTATGACATATTACATTCTGCATAAGTTGACGGTATTCAAAGAGGCAGGTAATGTAAACTATATATAATATTATGCTAATTGCTGAACTACTTTTGGTGATCAGATGGGAAACATAAATCAAAGTACTGAAAGCACATTGAACGGGAACAACTGTAAAGTGTAGAAAAGCGTTCGTAGTACTTATGTCTGCATTAAATTCATGCGCGAACTATCGTTCGTTTTCCAAAACTCACCCTACATAGAAATCATCTTTTGACTGATTTGTAGTTCCGAACAACATCAGAACCTTCAGAGCTTTGATTATTACAAGAATAGCGACTGCGTCATCAAGCTAACACTAGTTGGTGTGAGTAACACGTGACCTCGCTCTATTTCTGTTTTGTTTATATCACGTGATGACCATTGCGGATATTTCGGAATATTTCGGGCACTGTCACTAATCTGCTTCGCGCAAGAAGTTGCGATTTTGCATTGCCAGTTAAAAATAAGCATCATAGTTCGGCCGCCGTACAATTACAAGTTTGGTTTTCTAGACGAATTATACCTATGAGTATTAGTGTATTATAGTTGTTTGCGAGTATATAGTGTAGTGTCTATTACTAGTTTGGCTAATCCTGGCCATTTGATTGGCTAATGGTGATGACTGAATCTATTAATAGTTGACAGATAAGTAAATCATGAAGGCATTGCCTAGATAAGTTGTTGTGCCAGTGGCTATTTGAAGTTCAATGTGGTTGTATGATAGTGCTCAGATTTATGATGAATTCGTTAACATTTAGGGTTGATTCTATTTGATTGATGTAGGGTATGATATTACCATGTGCTTGTGAACTATATGCATGCATTTATTTATTTGTCAAATACTCATGATTGTCATTATAATGTGTATTACTCATATCATGTAAATATTTTATACTCTCCTTAATGTAGGATTGAATAAAATATACAGTCAATATCCTTTATGAAAAAAGCAACTTCATACAAAAAGCATAAAGCAATATGCTTCTTGTAATTTGTCTACCTATAACGTTTTGTTATACAAAAATGTAGTTTTTCTTGTTATTACAAGAATGGTTGCAACAAAGCTCCTCAAAATGCTATTTTTGAACGGATAAATAAAGTATTAAGTAATAAACATTATTATCTTGTTACATTAATTTCGACATTCCATTTTTAGTCCCCTACCAGTGTTTACACAAACACATTTTGAAAATTTTGTAAGAGTTGCTGCCCTTGTCGAACATTAGAAAAATATCAATTTCTGAAGATATTGCACTGTGACCATTTTTTTCTTTATTGGATTAGATGGTGATACTGTGTTTCCGCATCTTTTTAGCGTGAGTTTTCATTGAAATGGATTTTCATCTTTTTGAAAATTTGAAAAACTGGCTACAAAAAGGAGACTTTAAAACTACAAAAATCATGACGGTTCCCAAAATCTGTCCATTCCGATTTGATGTACTAACTTTGGATATTATGGATGTAAAACCGTAAACAACTACCATAGGCAACTCATATTAATTAATTACAGCGACTTGTGTCACAAATAATTGTTGTCTACTTTATCTCAACCATGCCACGTGTTATCCATACATCCAATATACAAACCAATAGTGTGTAATTCATTTGTATTTCCCATGAGACAACGGTTGATTTGATGATCAGAAAATGAGAAATGTCCCACGTTTACTGATAATTTACTTCTTTATTTGTCATCTGACAGTAAACAGATAAAAACAATTTTTGGCCTTTGCGTATCAGTAGAGTATGTTTTGCATCAAATATTATATTAGGGTTGCATCAGGTATTTGTAAAATCCAATTTGTATAACCGTGGTTCGTTGTACTTGAAATATACTAGAGACACAATCGGGACCGTTGATCTTATTCGGACAAAACTAGGTATTCGGATAAGCGGTTGTCAAATAATCGAGGTTTATTCGAAACCATGGTTTATCCGAATAATTTATTCGGACCCAAGGAATTCGAATGATTGAGGTTTTACTGCATATTTTTTGAATTGTACTAAATTTATTTCTGAGTAACATTCGATATTTACATGAAATTCTCAGGCGAAATATATGACAGTTAAAAAGAAATTGTTGGGAAAATTTATTGCTGAGAAAAGTGTAACAGAAATGAGAAGAAATTCGACTTAAACATACATGTATATAAAATATATACTAACACGAAACAGAAAGTGTGAATTTTTATTTTGGGCTTCACTTTTTTATTAAGTTTAGAATTACGGATTTTTCATTATGAGTGAAGAAAAAAATCCTTCACAGATTGTATCTATGAACCCATTACATTTTTGCACTTTTTGTTACCATAAATGCCTATAATTTGCTCCGATAAGTATATAAAATTTCCCAATGTAAAAGTGCACACTATACTTAATATCAGCAATAAAAGTAAGATAAAACAGTAAGAAACGATTAATATGTATCCACTTTGAACATCACTGCTGATTGAGCTATACATTTGTAATCTTCTATTGTCTTTTCATCTTACCAATATCAATGTTTCTTAACACAAATAAAAATGAGTAAAACTGTATTCCATGATAAAATAGCTATTAGTTTCTGTTTCTGTTTCCTACGGCTATGTATATGGTTGTCAAATATAGCATTCAACTTCTAGCACTCGTCCACATGATACCATTTTCTTAATGTTCAAATAGGTGACATTTATTTATATGCCCGTACCGGTTGCTATGTATGTTGAATAAATGAATTTTGTTATATTCATAGGAGAATTCTCCTGTTTTAAAAAGTACAGACGGAAAAGTAATGTTTGTGGTGGCCCTGTAAGGAAGAAAAGCTTGTCAACACCTGACACATGTTGTACTGATATTGGCCAGGGGTACACCGAAGAAACATTGGTACGTATAGAACAATTCTCGAAGAAATGTAAATGTTGTCTTTCCAAAGGGTGGCCTTTGTTCACAGGTTTGACTGCAGCTTCTGGTTTATGTATCAATTGAAATAAGTAAATCTTTATTTTTTATCTCTTATATTATTCATTTATATCATCAAATATGTTGTCAAATCCATGAAAATAGGCCTTCCCTGGGAAAGACAAAATGTGGCCTTTATTGACAGGTGGAGTTTATTCGGGGTCATTTTTTGTTCTTAATAATCAATAACGGTATTTAAATATTTAAAAGGATGGCCTTTATTTGCAGGGTGGCCTTTATTCTGAGGTGACCACTAACTTAGTTTGATTGTACATGAAATTATTTGTAGTTAAACTTATATTTTCATTATACATTTTGTACTTTGTTTTTCTATCCATATGTTGAATAGTGTAATCTTTTACCGCCATCATTGTGCTATGTACGAAAATTCTCCTGTTTAAAAAAGTACAACATTTATAAACAAAAAAATTAACTTGTTTAACAATTACTGGAAACTTTCCCAGGTTAATTCTGATTCTGATTCAAAAAGTTCTACAGTGTATAACACAAAATGAACTTAAACTCGTATATACTTTGTTTGGCGATCAACTGAACAGTCAAAAGCCATAATATATAAGCCATAAAATAATTGACATATTTGACTTGACTTGTAATAGATTGCACATAAAAATGTTTCAATAATGTGAATGAACTTTTGTACAAAACTATGTGTGACTTGTAAGTGTCTGGTACCATTTATTTATAACTATTTTTCCCTGAAACACAGCACTGTCACGTTACAATTTTGTAATGTATTATTTGTTTCTTAAACATGTATTTACCGTGACAGAGTTTCTTGAGAGAGGAAATTTGCTACGTTCACCAAACATTATTATTTCAGTTGAATTATCTCCACAAATCTTAGATCGTTTTCCATATGATTCATTTCCCATTGATAAGTCTGTATTGTTTAAGTCAATACAAAATGAAAATCAATAACCATGGTCATTATTTTGGAGATAGAATGACTTGATGGTACCTTTTCTCAACATGAATTAGCCACATACGGATTATAGCCAATATAACATAATGTAATATGCCAGACTAATTTGTTAATAATGTAGTTATCTGCATATAAAACCGTGGTTAACATTTTCAATTTAAATCTGTATAAAGTTGTCCATTGTTTCATTATTTTGTGAACAATCGTAGGCGGCGAACACTTTAAGCCTATTAGCCATTATTGCACATTATAGACGCAATGAAAGCGTTAAAATCTCAATGAATCAGATATGATGGACGTTAATTGCAAAAAAATAACTAAATTGCATCTATTCATGTCTGCGTTTTAATGTTATGGTTTCAGACAAAACTAGGAAAGAATAGGTACACGTGCATATCGTGCGAGGAATGGAAACGACAGAAGAACTCTGTGAATACACCGGAATCTCAAACAGGTACGTTGCATTAAGATATAAAGACTAACCACAGGGGTTTGTTTATACTCTGTTTTGTGGGAATTTCGTCCGATTACACTGCCATCAAAACATAAACTAATTGACAAAAAAAATCACCTTAAAAATTTTACAAAATTCATGTGGTACGACGGTTGTCCTCGAAATTCGTAGATTTCACTTTTTTCATTTCTTCTCCAAATTTAAACATGCTCACTTATTTGTAAACCATATTTCAATTTCTATCAAATAGTGTAATTTTGATATTAAACATTCATTCACTAAGTTATGGAGTATAACTCAAAATGAACATAAACCATAGAAATTCTCTCACAGCTGTAAACCTTCTACTGGAATTAGACTTGGGATAGACAATTGTAGTTGACAACAATAGACTTGTTTAACAATTACTGGAAACTTTTCCTGGTTTATTCTGATCATTCTATTGTTTTACTTCTCCTTCATCGTTGTCTGGTTTTAATTACAAACAGTAATGAACGTATTACTTGTTACACCAGTGCTTGTGTGTGTTTTATACAAACGATTTGAGAAGAATTTCTTCCGAGTCATTATTTTAAGCACAATCGTAGATAGATATAAAAAGCCTAAATATTTAATTTGTTGGAAATTTGTGTAACGTAATGAGAAAATATTTTTTTTAAATCACACAATTACAAAGACCATTTTACCATTAAATACAGTAAAAAAACAACTTACAACAACTTAAGAAAAAGCGAAGTATTTCTGTTTCCATAAGTTGAGTGTTCCTAGATTAAGGTTGAGTGTTCCTAGATTAAGGTTGAGTGTTCCTAGATTAAGGTTGAGTGGTTGAGTGTTCCTAGATTAAGGTTGAGTGTTCCTAGATTAAGGTTGAGTGTTCAAGGTTGAGTGTTCATAGATTAATGTTGAGTGTTCCTAGATTAATGTTGAGTGTTCATAGATTAATGTTGAGTGTTCCTAGATTAAGGTTGAGTGTTCCTAGATTAAGGTTGAGTGTTCCTAGATTAAGGTTGAGTGTACATAGATTAATGTTGAGTGTTCCTAGATTAAGGTTGAGTGTTCCTAGATTAAGGTTGAGTGTACATAGATTAAGGTTGAGTGTTCCTAGATTAAGGTTGAGTGTTCCTAGATTAAGGTTGAGTGTTCCTAGATTAAGGTTGAGTGTTCCTAGATTAAGGTTGAGTGTTCCTAGATGAAGGTTGAGTGTACATAGATTAAGGTTGAGTGTTCCTAGATTCAGGTTGAGTGTTCCTAGATTAAGGTTGAGTGTACCTAGATTAAGGTTGAGTGTTCCTAGATTAAGGTTGAGTGTTCCTAGATTAAGGTTGAGTGTACATAGATTAAGGTTGAGTGTTCCTAGATTAAGGTTGAGTGTTCCTAGATTAAGGTTGAGTGGTTGAGTGTTCCTAGATTAAGGTTGAGTGTTCCTAGATTAATGTTTAGTGTTCAAGGTTGAGTGTTCATAGATTAATGTTGAGTGTTCCTAGATTAATGTTGAGTGTTTATAGATTAATGTTGAGTGTTCCTAGATTAAGGTTGAGTGTTCCTAGATTAAGGTTGAGTGTTCCTAGATTAAGGTTGAGTGTACATAGATTAATGTTGAGTGTTCCTAGATTAAGGTTGAGTGTTCCTAGATTAAGGTTGAGTGTTCCTAGATTAAGGTTGAGTGTTCCTAGATTAAGGTTGAGTGTTCCTAGATTAAGGTTGAGTGTTCCTAGATGAAGGTTGAGTGTACATAGATTAAGGTTGAGTGTTCCTAGATTCAGGTTGAGTGTTCCTAGATTAAGGTTGAGTGTACCTAGATTAAGGTTGAGTGTACATAGATTAAGGTTGAGTGTTCCTAGATTAAGGTTGAGTGTACCTAGATTAATGTTGAGTGTTCCTAGATTAAGGTTGAGTGTTCCTAGATTAAGGTTGAGTGTTCAAGGTTGAGTGTTCATAGATTAATGTTGAGTGTTCATAGATTAAGGTTGAGTGTTCCTAGATTAAGGTTGAGTGTTCAAGGTTGAGTGTTCATAGATTAATGTTGAGTGTTCATAGATTAAGGTTGAGTGTTCCTAGATTAAGGTTGAGTGTTCCTAGATTAAGGTTGAGTGTTCCTAGATTAAGGTTGAGTGGTTGAGTGTTCCTAGATTAAGGTTGAGTGTTCCTAGATTAAGGTTGAGTGTTCCTAGATTAAGGTTGAGTGTTCCTAGATTAATGTTGAGTGTTCCTAGATTAAGGTTGAGTGTTCCTAGATTAAGGTTGAGTGTTCCTAGATTAACAAGTACAGCAATTGTTCCATGTACTCAGTACAGTCAACCCTATTTAGCGACCAGTTCCGATTAAAGGTCGACCTATAAATATAGGCCATTCTTTTAATAACTGTCGTTTATTGTTTAAAACAAAATTAAATCTAAATAAAGACCACCCGTAGAAAAAGACCACGTTATGTCTTTCCCAAGGGTGACCTTTGTTAACAGGTGTGACTGTATACAGTTAATCGATCAATGTATATGGTTAATTAAAAAATGTGGAATCTCAACGTGTAATTAAGAATATACGCTGAAAAGATTTATAAAAACACAAAACTGTGAAATGATACATTTGTTTACGAGTATACATGTGTGAAATATTTGCGACATTACACAGGATGGGTAGAACTGTGAACTAGATAATTATTTTAATAATTTGTTTAAAATATTCATTACACAGAGCAATATTGCGTCTTTACGTCGGATAAATATAATATGTGTATGTTTGTACGAGACAAGATAGAAATGAAGACTCAGTTTGTACAATAGAAATGTCTTACTTAAGATAAATGCGGTCACGTAATACACGGATATGTCAATCCCACTGACCTATGGAAGGGAATATCCGCCAGTACATTCATGCTGTTAAATGACAATGTTATGTCATTTACTTGCATATGCGTTCTTCTACTTGACAACTGCATTTTTGGTTTCTTACAAGTGCTTGCTACGTTATTCATGTTTCATATTACTTGATGCTAAGTGGACACTCCCTTCATATATATCGTTCATTCTTGCATGTAATTTACAACTGCGTTATGCCTTCTTTATCTTGAAATGTTTATTCACACTATTTCTAACTGCTATTGTTACTGCTTTTTGGATTCAACATTATTCTTGTTGAAGCATGATATTACAATGGTACATGAAGTACATGACTGGGAACCAATAAAACTTTTAGCTTCTTGCGCAAATTACTATACACGGGAGACAACTCCAGACATAAAATTTACAAGTTCGGAATTTTCCGTGGTTTAACGGTGCGATAGTAAAAACTTTAATGTTTACGGAAGTGTATATCAATGACACATGTTGTTTTAATGAGACATCGAGCTGTCTCGTCGGTCTCGACGATAATGTCAGTGGCAGTGTGTTAGAAATGGTTTCTGTTACATCCAATAAACCAACCGAGATCGGCGAGAACATAACATTTTGTTGAATGTTGAAGAAACTGTGCTACGACGAGGCGGTACGGCAATGTTTTTCTGAACATCGTTGCAGGTGAATATTTTAGTAGATCTACATAAACATTATTTACTCCTATATTTACCGTGTTACTTCTCATTAACTCAGGTCTATCTGGAGCAAATTCAGGTTAGGGGCTTATTTTAGATTTTTTAGACGAAGGGGGGGGGGGTAAATTGTAGAAGCAATATTTGATTCAGCAGTAAAAGTTTATAACCTGTTTCGCAACTTTGAACCTGTATGTAACGGTCTATTGACTTTGTTTGAAATGTAGGGGTGTGGTATATTGTTTGATTGGTAATGCATCTTGCAAGCAGGAGGTCGTGGGTTCGAGCCCCGCATCAGGGACATTAAATTTTAATTTAAATTTCCTCCTATTACATTTGGTGCCGTGACTAGGATGAGACTAGCACCAAGGGTGAAGCAAAGGCTAGCTGAGTTAGTCAAAAGAACCTATAGTTATCGCAATTAATTACTTTGAATAAAAAGGAAGGAGGAATGTAGCTGTGTGGTATATTGTATTAAATTTTATAAATTGGCTGAGATATTCACAGCCTGACTAGCTCAGTTGGTAGAGCATCTGACATGCAAGTAGGAGGTTGCGTGTTCGAGCCCCGCATTGGGTACTACATTATTTTCCTCCTCCCTATTACAGAAATAATTGCATATGTGAAAATATGTTTGCTATCAAGAATAATATTATGAGAATGATTAACTTTTCAATTACCTATTGCCTAACATACTTCTTTTGATGATATTTATAAAATAAACCTAATTAATGTCAATGGTCTTCAATTTTCAGTCAATATTGGCAATGGTTGGACTACTCACAGTGGTACATGTACAGTCAATCAGCCTGGACAGAAGACTTTTAGCTAGTGTGTGTTTTGGTGGTGGAGCTAATCAGTTTATACTCAATGATATGTTGGCCAGACTGGTACACGAAGATATCGCAAATGGGTTTTCTCAAAAAGTGGCTTTCCTGACAAAATTGTTTCTACATAGGTGGAAGTTAGTAATAAAACATAATAAACATTACATAGGTATTATATATACCGTATATGTAATATTAAGATGGAAGTATATATATATTTATATGCAGAAGTTATATATTCATATTATTCACATCACAGGACCTGCAGAATTTTGTGACTCATAGAATATTTAGGAAAAGATACACATGCATTCCATCTATATGTTATTTGTGACAGCACATTGCCATAATGACTTACAAGTATCTGTTGTTGTTTTTTGTTTATAAAATATGTGTGCAATTGAAAATATAATTTGCATAACTTATTAAATCTTATACTACTAAACTCTACTATTAAGCTCTCGTTATGATGTAAAAAGTATTTAGTTAGATTTTTTTCAATATACAAATTACAATGTGTTAATAAACTGGCATACATTTAAAGAAAATATACATATATTACAAGAAACATGTGTATAGCCATGTTAGACATATTATATAAAGGATAACACAAACAAGTTAAAATAAACCTTTATTTCCATTTTGGTCAACAGCTATACAGTATACATAGCTAATGTTTAAATGAATAAATAAATTTTGTATCCGTGATCCTTAGAATAAAGTAAAGAGTTACATCTAGGAAGATATTTAATTTTCATGTATATCAGAAGTTATAAATCACACTATATTCACAGACAAATTGCATAGTGTAATATTTAAAGAAATTTTAGAACTGAGCAAATTTAAAGTTGAAGCTATATTTTATGTTTTTTCTAAGAAGTTGACTTATTTGATGTAAATGCAAATTCATGATAATAAGTAATACATGTGAATTAATTATTCATCATTTGTAAGCATCAGTCTATTAGTGTCAATGTAATTTCTAAATTGTTTGTAAAGATATTTTTGTATTTGAATTGATCAATATTCTAGGTTCTTCATGTTAATTATTACTTAATAATAAATGCAAATTTTCAGTCAATATTGTCAATTGTACAAATGTTAAATATCTAGATACTGTCAAACCTCCAAATAAAGGTCACCTTGTGAATAAAAGGTCATTATTTCTAAACCGTCATTTATCATTTAGAACAAAATAACTCCTGAATAAAAGCCATCTGTCAATATAGGCCAAATTTTCTATTTCCCAAGGATGGCCTAAGTTCAAAGTCTTGACTGTAGTCCAAAATACATGTTCCTGTAATGACTAATTAATTCACCTCATTAAGTCTCATTGTTAACAGTGAAGCATTGGAAGACATGTGCAATTATTATGGTTGTCAGTTATATTTCAATTAGTTGTACTAATTGACAATAATGAATAATGTTTATTGTTAAAATTGAGACATGATTCAATTGGTTACTGAATTTATTGTTTACAGAAATACATAAATAAACAGTATAATAAATAGACAAATGAAAAAAATGATAATTGTTGTATTTTATCTATCCTTTGATTCAAGTAGGATGACTAGTGTTTTCAAGGTAGACACACACCTTAATTGTGTCCTAAGCTATCCTCACATTGTGCATATATGTCTATGTTCTTCTTGAAATATCTCAAACCATCTAGGAGTGTCATCATCAAAGCTATATGGTTGGTCCTTTCATTTAACTCAGGGGAAAAAGTATATTGGCTGCTCATCCTTTAACGCATCTTTCTCATTGATTTGAGAAGAATCAACAATGGAGCGGATACCCTTGGTGAAGTTGTGATAGAAGACACAACTGAGGTAGAAATAACTGTTGGATCACTAGCAAACATATCCTCCATGCATCAAAATACCTCCATATCTGTCGACTATCACCAGCTTGTTTTTTTCTTTAATGTTTTATACCTGTAATAAATAGACAGACACATTCAAATACCAATATTTATGTTTATCCATACTGTAATGGAACTGTTTGTGATTAGTGATATTTACATCATTTTTGTGTGGTACAAAATGGAACACAATATCTAAATACAGGGAGCAACACTGAAACATGATGGGAATGTGATATACTATACAGTCACTTGTACTCAACTGTACTGATATATGAATAACACAAATGAATGTTGATGCAAATGAACAATTTAAAACTGTTCTTTTTAGTGTAGGTCTTTCATATTGAACATTATTTTAAAATGTGATTGATTGCTTAAAACAAAATGACATCCAAATAAATGCCATGAACTTGGTAATTAACGCCAATTATGTATTTTCCAAGGATAGACCTTGTTCAAAGGTTTAACTGTATATGAACAGGTATGCTATATAACATTGTTATATAGATCCCTGATAGAAATAAAATTCTCCTCACACAACAGCAATAACTAAAAAATAATTTCACATGACAGAGTACACAATAACTGTTATTTTAGGATAAAACTTACTGTGGACTTACCTTCACCTCCACCAATATAGTATCTGCTGCTTTTGAAACGATGTATTGACATCGATGACCAATGGCTACAAATTCTACAGTAACAATTTTTGTCCCGTTTCGCTCAACTTACACTAATTCGTCGAGTATTTTTTTGTGTACGCACCGTGCATGGTTGACCTTTTTACGGAAACTGCCGAAAAAATCTGGTTCCCAGCATTGTATGAATTGAATATTACAAATGCATTCGTTTAAGTTCATGCTAGCTGCTGCTTAGTGCTAATTGGTTTCGCCTTCCTGAACTTGCAATCATTGATGTTAACATGCATGTGTCGGTATAATAATAATGAATAGAATGGATGCATTTGTCATTTACACGCAAGAATATGTAATTTATATACATAGAGTAAGGATAGAATCAAGCCACGTGCCACTTACTGATGGAAAGAAGCATAAAGGCACACGGCAGTTGCAGTTAGTGTAAAACGAATGAAACGAGGCAAGATGCAATTGTCATTTAACAATATGCATGTAACAAGACAAGATGCAATTGTCATTTAACAGCATGCATGTACTGGCGGATATTCCCTTCCATAAATGAGATGTGTCTGCTTCATGCTACACAAAAATGTTGATATTACAAAACTAGTATTGCCCAATTATAGTTATTTCTTTGATAGTTACCTCATTTTACGACACATTTTTAAAGTTTTGTAAGAGTTGTTGCCCCTGTTGAAAAATAGAAAAATATCAATTTCTTCGATATTGCATGGTGACCAATATTTTTTCTTCTTCAAATAATATTGATACATGTACTGCACTATTACATCTTTTTACCATGAGTTTTCATTGAAACTGAAGTTCTTTTTTCTTTAATCTTTGAAATATGGTCGTTTCTCCCATGGACTCCTATTACAAATTTAAAGGGAAAATAATGTAATTTAATAAACACGGCAAATTATCAAATAATATTTATAATATTAATCATAAATCAAACATGAGTCTTGTGTATTGAAAATGAAAATGTTGTTCGGACTAGATATTGCATATTTTTAGCTCACATGTCACAAAGTGACAAAGTGAGCTATTAGGATCACTCTCCGTCCGGCGTCGTGCGTCGTGCGTCGTGCGTCGTCAAACTTTTTGTTGTGACCACACTAGGGGCCATATTTTTGGCTCAATTTTAGCAAAACTGGGTCAGAACGTTAATATCAACAAAATCTCGGACGAGTTCGATATTGGGCCATTTGGGGTCAAAAACTAGGTCACCAGGGCCAAATAAGGGAAAACCTTGTGAACACTTTAGAAATCACTGTTTTGAATTTATCTTCATGAAACTTTGTCAGAATGTTTATTTTAATAATATGTAGGTCAAGTTTGAAAATGGGTAATTTCTTTAGTACAATTAGGTCACCAGGGCAAATTGCTGGAAAACCTTGTGAACACTCTAGAAGTCACTGTTTTGATTGGATGATCATGAAACCTTGTCAGAATGTTTGTCTTCATAATATCTTGGACGAGTTCGAACATGGGTCATCTTGGGTCAAAAACTAGGTCGCTAGGTCAAATCTTATGAAAAACCATGTTAACACTGTAGATTTCACAGTTATTATTGGATCTTCACCAAACTTTGTCAAATCGTTTGTTTTAATGATATAACGGTCAAGTATAAATATGGGTCATCTGGGGTCAATAACTAGGTCACCAGGTCAAATCTTAGGAAAACTTTGTTAACACTGTAGATGTCACAGTTTTAATTGGATCTTCACCAAACCTTGTCAAAATGTTTGCCTCAATGATATGTGGGTCAAGGATGAACATGGGTCAGCTGGGTTCAAAAACTGGGTCACAAGGTCAAATCTTAGGTAAAAATCTTGTAAAAGCTCTAAATGGCATGGTTTTGATTGGATCTTGGCCAAACCTTGTCAGATTGTTTGTCTTAATGATATTAAGGACAAGTTCAAAACCAGGTCACAAGGTCAAATCTTAGGAAAACCTTATTAACACTGTAGATGTCAAATTTTGATCGTATCTTCACCAAACCTAGTCAGACAGTTTGTCTTAATGATATGTAAGACAAATTCGAACATAGGTCGTCTGGGGTCAAAAACTAGGTCACTGGTTCAAAACAATGTTTTAATGAGTGAACAGTGATTGTCATGTGAGCGATATAGGGCCATCTTGGCCCTCTTGTTTACAATTACTGTCAAACCTATTGTAACGCAGTTAATTTCTTTATCTTTTTGTTGTTGTATACGCGCGTTACTTTAATTCTGGGAATTAGCTAAATGTACAATCTGTCAGCACAGGAATTCCTGCTGCTAATTACTATTCAACAGTAGTTACTACAAGTCCAAAACTTCAATGATCCACTTTATTTTTTTAACGTAATGATAACAATAATAATGTCAATGTGAACAAAAATCCAAATATGAAACACAATAAGATGTGACGGTGAAATCGCACTAACTGATCTGTGGACATCCACCTTACAGCTAAGACAAAATTCAAGTATCTTCTATCATATAAAAATTTTTACCAGTCCACCCAAGCGGGCTAGTCATGCATACAAAAATGGGAGTGACATAAATTAAAACGACCAATTAAAATACATGTACATAAATTCTGAAACTAGAAGAAAGGGTATTTTTGAAGACAGAAAGATTAAATGATATACTTAAAGAAACGCAACATATAAGCCGCATTAAGCTAATTATCACCTTCTTTGTTTAGTCAGTTATACAAAAGTAGTTGCTATAGAAACAAAATGTTCAAGCCATATACACAGCCAGAAAAGAGGATTAAACTAAGGCGAATGACGATAAAGCTAGAATGCAGTATATAAGATTATCAAGTGTTATAGACAAACAAATAATTGAACATATTAATGTATAAAACACTATTTGACTATTAAACATCCAAATTCAAACATAATAAATACAAGAACACAGAGACATAAAAAATACAAAATAAACCCAGCATAACACTATGAACAAAGACCACCATCGGGAAATACATAATTTGACCTTTGTTGACAGGTGACCTTTGTTGACAGGTGACCTTTATTTGAATGTCAATTTGTTCCAAATACTCAATGACAGTTTTTCCAAAATGGCTTTTATTCACAGGGTGACCTTTATTACGAGATGACCGCTGAGGTTTAACTATATATTATGTAATTTTTATATTATATATATATTATATAATTATATCATATAACTAATAATTATAATTGAAATGTATATTTCATGTATAGAAGATTTCCATTGTTTCCGTAAATTCCGGGTAAAAAAACAACAATGTGGCGGACCAATGAAATACAGGAAGGCTCGTACAGCAGACGAGTGCTGTAATGGTGTAGGGAATGGGTTCACACCTACTGGACTGGTAATATATTACAGTTGACTACAGTAATACTCCTATATGTTTAAAATGACATGTTTCAATTTGTTTATATCGCCGGAGGATCCCTTATTCTATTCCATAATAAACATAAATAAAATGAGCATCATTTGGTAACTGTTAGATTTACCATTGTCATCGTGAAAATGTATGCAGGGGTTTCTTTATCATACAGTTGTTGTCTGTTAAGAGCACCTAGCCTTTCCTTCTAAAATTTCTTTGAAATCATGCAATTTCCCCTAATTTCTTATACAGATGAGTCACGGTAAGAATAGATACACATGTATGTCATGTGACGAGTGGAAGAGAGACCAGGAAATCACAGTCGTTAGTACTACACCAAAATCTACGACCCCCGGTATGGTACCAATAAATGCTTGAAATGTTAACTTAAGTAAATGAGACGGATATCATATAATCTTATGATAATAATACATGTACAAATGTGTATTGCAGGCCTGGTGGATGCAATTTCAAATTGTGGGGGTAATTTTTAGAATTTGTCTGACACGGAGGTTGTGGAAAATCAGTTTAGCCCCTTTTAATTACCATATAAGTCGAAATTATTGGCAAGGGGGCTTACTCCCCCCCCCCAAACCCCTGTTCCTACGGCCCCTGCATTGTATATTACATGTATATTATATATTTTACTGTAATGGTACTAATTACGATTGTATTTCTTATCAATCATTATGATTCTAATATGTTTTTTTAAATGTAATGATATTGCTCTTTATCTAACGTAAGTTAATGACCAAAATCATGTACAAATAAGTTCAATGCTGTCGTATATTTTCATAACTCACATGACATAATAATTAGCATTCATTACTATAAAACATTCTATTTACAGGTGATAAAAAGGAGTGGAGTTTGTGGGGACCATGTAATACTACATGTGGCATTGGATGGCGTGTGAGATCTCGTGCATGTCCAACTTGTGAGCGTAAAGTACACGTGCAGTCTGAACCATGTGTGGTGCAGTATTACTGCCCTGGTAAGTGTAAAATAGTTAAGTTGAAATCCATCCATACATTGCAAGACGTTGATGTATTATGGTTCATTTTGACTTGATTATAATCTGGTTAAAATATTGAGGAAATACAGTAATCTGGTCCATACAATAGCAGATGTTATCATTATAATATAATATAATATAATTATTGAGTGAGTTTTTTTACAATACTTAAGTTGATGGTAATTGGGGCAACTGGATGAGTTGGACACCGTGTACAGCGAGTTGTAATGGAGGTATCCGAAGACGTGAGAGGTTTTGTAACAGCCCTTCACCCATACATGGTGGCAAGGATTGTTCGGGCTCGGAGCTCGATGAAGAAACTTGTAATGAAGAACCATGTGCAGGTATTTATTGTAGAATCTCAGTCATTTATCTATATTATACATTCAAACCTTTGAACAAAGGCCACGCTGGGGAAAGATAAAATGTGGCCCTTATTAACAGGTGGCCCGTATTCAGAAGTCATTTCGAGTATAATGTTCAATTACGGTTTTTAAAATAAAGGCCTTTATTTACGAGCTGGCCACTAATACAGGTTTGACTATATGTGGATCTAATCTATTTTAAGTGAGTAAATAAGTTACAAATTAGTTCGACTGTAACTGTAATCATATTGGGCTATATTCCCCCTCCGTTGTCAACCAAAATCTAAAATTACACACACACCCAACTTCTGAACTTGCTCCCTTTAGGCTTTACAATAACATCGTTATGTGTATGATATTGTCAAAAACACAGCAATAGAAATGAATGTATGCATTAACAAATGAAGTAATACCTTACTTGGAGTATCTTACAACATAATTCTTTCAGTTGATGGTCATTGGGGACATTGGTCAAGATTTGGAGATTGTAGTAGATCATGTGGGCGTGGAGAAATGATACGAACGCGAGAATGTAACCGTCCTGCACCAAGCGGAAGTGGACGGAAATGTAGAGGAAAGGGTACTGAAGCTAGACGCTGTGAAAGACGAAAATGTCCACGTAAGAATTTAACCTGCCATGTTAGAAAATCTTTTAAACAACTGTGTATTTATGTTGA
The DNA here is from genome assembly GCA_964023205.1 of Lutraria lutraria. Classification (NCBI taxonomy): domain Eukaryota; kingdom Metazoa; phylum Mollusca; class Bivalvia; order Venerida; family Mactridae; genus Lutraria; species Lutraria lutraria. The sequence continues at coordinate 24,393,148 of OZ026844.1, read as the reverse complement.
TGCTATTGGATTATAATTATCCTTCAGGAAAATATTAAGAGGATATGTGTTCCTTGAAATATCTGTTAACATAAAAAACAACATTTGTATCAGTGTTAACATTATCAGACAAACATATCTACAAAGATTACCTAAGTCAAATTTGGTTTTCAATAATGAGTTTAATTAATTAATTGGTTTTAATCAGATCTTTAGTTTGACTTCCTATGATTAAATGGGGAATTAAAAAAATGCTTAAGTGCCACGTGATATTTGCTCATAGACTGTCTTAAACATAGATTGGGCGATTTGATTTATAATCATACACAGAAGTAAATATAAATTCTGTATGTGGAATAGTACAATACAAGCCTTTCCATGGCGATCGATCATGCCAGTCTTACCATCCTCCTGAATGCCTAGGTGGAAAATCGCTCTACCTCGGATCAATACGTGGGAACGAAATCACATTCTTGGACACTTCTTAACTGCACAAACTTTAATTTATGTACATATTAGCATCAAGTACTCAGTTTATACAAGAATGCAAGAAGAGTCAAGGTCACATCAAACTCACCAGGCTCTCCAATTTTACTTTTATTTTAAAAAAGTAAATACAAGAATTTGTTCTTTGCCATTTTTAGCTCACATGTCAGAAAGTGACTGGGTGAGCTTTTAGGATCAGTCTTCGTCCAGCGTCCGGCGTTGTGCGTCGTCAACTTTATGTTGTGAACACACTAGGGGCCACATTTTTAGCTCTATTTTAGCAAAACTGGGTCAGAACGTTAATATCGACAAAATCTCGGACGAGTTCGATATTTGGCCATTTGGGGTCAAAAACTAGGTCACCAGGGCCAAATTAGGGAAAACCTTGTGAACACTTTAGAAATCACTGTTTTGATTGGATCTTCATGAAACTTTGTCAGAATGTTTATTTTAATAATATGTAGGTCAAGTTTGATAATGGGTCATTTCCGGTCAAAAAATAGGTCACTATGGCAAATTGCTGGAAAAATTTGTGAACACTCTAGAAGTCACTGTTTTGATTGGATCATCATGAAACCTTGTCAGAATGTTTGTCTTTAAAATATCTTGGACGAGTTCGAACATGTGTCATCTTGGGTCAAAAACTAGGTCGCTAGGCCAAATCTTATGAAAAACCATGTTATCACTGTAGATTTCACAGTTATAATAGGATCTTCACCAAACTTTGTCAAATAGTTTGGTTTAATGATATAACGGTCAAGTACAAGTATGGGTCATCTGGGGTCAATAACTTGGTCACCAGGTCAAATCTTAGGAAAACTTTGTTAACACTGTAGATATCACAGTTTTGATTGGGTGGTACCAAACCTTGTCAGAATGTTTGCCTCAATGATATGTGGGTCAGGGTTGAACATGGGTCAGCCGGGGGTCAAAAACTGGGTCACAAGGTCAAATCTTAGGTAAAAATCTTGTAAAAGCTGGATCTTGGCCAAACCTTGTTAGATTGTTCGTATTAATGATATTAAGGACAAGTTTAAATTTGGGTCACCTAGGGTCAAAAACTAGGTCACAAGGTCAAATCTTAGGAAAACCTTATTAACACTGTAAATGTCAAATTTTGATTGTATCTTCATCAAACCTTGTCAGAATGTTTGTCTTAATGATTATGTAAGACAAATTCGAACATAGGTCATCTGGGGTCAAAAACTAGGTCACGAGGTCAAATCTTAGGAAAACCTTGTCTATGCTGTAGTTTTCATGGTTTTGATTGGATCTTCACCAAATTTTGTTAGAATGTATGTCTTATTTAAATGTAGGACAAGTTCTAACATGGGTCATCTGGGGTCAATAACTAGGTCACCGCTTCAAAACAATATTTTAATGAGTGAACAGTGATTGTCGTGTGAGCGATATAGGGCCATCTTGGCCCTCTTGTTATATGAGGCATGAATATAAATTATATTGCATAGACATTTTTTCACCAGAACATGGTGGTTGGTCATCGTGGGAAGAATGGTCTGAATGTCCGGTGAAGTGTGGAGAAGGACAACGCACGAGATCACGTGAATGTAATAGACCGAGGCCATTGTTTGGTGGTGACCCGTGTGCTGGTTCAGAGATAGAATCGGATGTATGTGATGTTGGTACGCCATGTCCAAGTAAGTATCTAAGATACAACACTTAAAATAAAATTATATCATACAATACATGTATAGGCAAACATTACAAGCAATGTTTAGATTGTAGCGGTGTGGTATATTGTATTTATAAATTGGCTGATCACTCCCTTCCATGAAAATATGACCAAAATGTTGATTTTCGTTCACATGTGGAGAAGTTGTCAATTCCTTGTGGGAAGAATTTAGTGCTGTTAAGAATATGGCCCAGGTAAACTGGTAAGGTGAACTAACAGCCGTATATGATTGAAAAATTGTTGAAAAATGGCGTTAAACTCACTGAAAAAAATAGCATGTGTATTGAATATTTGCTACTACATGGCTTACCACTGAGTACGTCCGTACGTACCTTGCTGAGAGTTATGTAATGGTACCAAAACATTCATTGATATATATTTCATATCACTAATCATGTACATAGTATGAACAAAATGTATGTAAATGTCAAATCGAATATCATTGTTAACAATTCAGTTCATGGTGGTTGGTCAAGTTGGAGCGAGTTTGGAGTTTGTAGAGCTGGACCTTGTAAACGAGGACATAGAATACGAACACGTGTTTGTGATAGTCCTCGGCCTCAACATAGAGGGCGCATGTGTCGTGGCAGAAGTTTAGAACGTGTATCCTGTATGAACGAACAAGGCTGTCCTGGTTAGTAGAAAAAGATATGTAGATACAGTCAAACCTGTGTTAGTGGTCACCTCCAAATAAAGGCCAAATTTTATCTTTCCCAAGGGTGGCCTTTATACACAGGTTTGATTGTACATTGAATGTAGAACTTTTCCATGAACTATGAAGATAATTTTAAATCAATCATTAGACACTCCATTCCTTTCATCCGAAATGAAAATAATGTATAATGTCGAAATTGATGCATTGTAGAAAATTAGGGGATTTGTTTTGTCAATAAGATAGTTAATCTGTTTTCTAACGAAGCATTCGTCAGCTATGACGATGTGAGAGCCGCTCCAGAGAGGGGAGGAGAGAAGATACAGGAGAAGCAGACATTTGTATTCTTACTCTTATTTCAAATAGTTTAATTCTCCTGCTTCTTAATGGATACACCCATCACCCGCTTTCCTGTGATTTTCTAAACTGTACATATTTACCTGGCTCGATGGTTGGGGTGGGGATCAGTAAGATAGTATACATTTAATCTTGTCAACGTTTCTTGAACAATTATGTATGATTAAGACACATCCTTTATCTTACGTACCTTTTGTGTAAATTAATTTTAGAAGTATACTTGTAGCTGCTACCCAAGTTAAAAGAGAATACATTACAATGTATCTGATTCACCATTTGTACAAGCTCGATTCACCCTGTTTTACCACGTATGCTCTGGTAGTATTCTATAAACGTGAACCCAATATTATAGCATCACATTATCACACAAAAAGATGAGAAATTAACAATATACTAGTCCTAAAAAGTTTCCCATCTTTAATTCATGATTTTTAATGAGAATTCTTAAGTTGTTTAAGAGTTAAAACTTGAGAGTCTTGTCAAAGGTTGGTGAATTCATAGAAATTAAATTAACATGTACATCTCTGATAGTGGAGATCGTGTGAAACCGTGATACATCTGTCATAGTGGAGATCGTGTGAAACCGTGATACATCTGTCATAGTGGAGATCGTGTGAAACCGTGATACATCTGTCATAGTGGAGATCGTGTGAAACTGTGATACATCTGTCATAGTGGAGATCGTGTGAAACCGTGAAACATCTGTCATAGTGGAGATCGTGTGAAACTATGATACGTCCACAAGAATGTGTTTTTCCAGGGTGCATGAAGTAAATGATTGATGCATGGGGATAGAAATTGCCTTTGCCTCATTTCTGGGGACTGAACGGGGGTGCCTCAGTGACGCTTAATATAATCCTTTATTTATTCAGGAACTATTTGTCTTTAAATATATTCACTGTGATATTATTGTGATTTTTTGTACAATCTTATTAGTAATGAACTAGCCTACACTAAGTTCATCCTCCTATAATCAGATTTTTGTAGGGAACAGATGATAATTATACAGGAACGTATAGCAGTATAAGGCAGGATTTGTGTCTATTCTTGAGGATACTTCATGTTGCAGTTAAACTTTCTTATAAAGGCCACCTTTCGGATAAAATAAAACAGTCATAATGCTGAAATTGGTTTATCAAGTTGAAATATAGATGTATTAAATATAAGTAGTGGTTTCAATGTGGTATTAGCACATGTACAGTACGTTTAACCTCTATGAACAGTCACTTCAGATTAACAGCCACCTCACATGTTACAGCCAGTATACTAGCAACTTGTCCTTCCCATTGCTGGCTCTTGTAGGGAGGTTTCACAGTATTTATTAAAGTATACACTAAGGAAAGTTTAACCTTATACATATGATTCTGACTGTTTTTGGAACTTGATTTTATCAAAGCATCCACAGCTCTTAACTAATTAATCTCAATCAAACTTGGTCACAATATATATGGCCACAATGTCTCGGCTAAGTTCGATTATGCGCAAAATCGGACAAGGACTTCAAGAGTTATGTGCCCTTGAAAATTTGCTATATTTAGCTTGTTTACACTCTAGCACCTTCATTTCTTCACCAATCCTAATCATACGGGGTGTCCCAAAAGAAAGGTAACACTTTCATACATGTTTAATGTCCCTTTAAATCGCAAATTTCAGTAAATGTGTATAACCAAAAGATCTTGGACAAGTTCGATTATGGGCGAAATCTGACCAGAACTGCAAGAGTTATGGGCCCTTGACTTTGAAAATTTGCTGTATTTGAATTTGTTTACACTTTTTATTTCTTCACCAATCCTAATCATATTATCAGTGAATGTGTATGACCTAAAAGTCTCATACAAGTTCAATTATGGGCGAAATCGGTCTAGAAATTCAAGAGTTATGGGCATTTGACTTAGAAAATTTGCTGTATTTTAGCTTGTTTACACTCTATAGCGCCTTCATTTATTCACTGATCCTAATCATATTTACAATGAATGAGCATGGACATTGGACAAGATAAGGTATGGATGAAATCGGAACACAACTTTAAGAGTTATGGGCCCTTGGAGTAGAAAATTTGCTACGTTTTAGCAGGTAGTTGTATTTATAATACAACTACCTGGTTTTAGCTTGTTTAAAGGTATTATAGCACCTGTATTTATAATACAACTACCTGGTTTTAGCTTGTTTAAAGGTATTATAGCACCTTCATTGTTAGTTTTGATCAAAATCTATGTAAAAAACGGGTTATTCGAGATGAAATCTATATTACCTGGTCATCAATTGTAGTGTCTTTGTTCTCAGGTGAGCGACCTAGGGTCATCTTGGCCCTCTTGTTTCTTATTACATATTGATTATTACCACTTTTATAACTTTAGATATACATTTTCATGATAAAAATGAATCAAAATCGAAAAAAAATATAATAGTGACTTTAAATGTCAAATTAACTTATATAAATGAATTCCTAAAACCATGGAAAAAAACGAAAAACTACATACATCAAAGTCACTAAAAGAATAAAATAGTTTCTTACATAACAATGTGCATTTAAAGTGATATATGAGGTCATAATCAAGATATATTGAGAAAAGGGATGTTTTAAAGAGTTTTTTCTGTATATACGGCATCTACTACGGCAGTAAGAATGCTAATTTTAGTACCGATGAATTCAGAAAATTGTTGGCTGGAACATGGGCTACATGAAAAAGTTAAACATGTGATAACTTAAATATCCTTCATGCTAGGTTGATGAAATTTGGTATATGAATATGTACAAAAATAGATGGCAATATTGAGATAGTGTAAGTTACCTAAGTGTACCTAAGCATGAATATCCATTGAATGTACAGTTCCTAATTTAGGATTTCTCCAAATGATCAATGCTGTGTTGGGAGCAACACCAGTGACTTGTCTCATATGGAAAATCAAGTTCCGACATTACTTTCAGTACTTTGATTGTTTTCAGTAAACGGAGGCTGGTGTGATTACAGTGTTTGGTCATCTTGTAGTGCTTCCTGTATGGGAATGTCTGCTACGATGTCACGTATAAGATCATGTTATTGTCCAGCTCCACAGAATGGAGGCAAAACATGTGAAGGTAAAATATGAACATCAGTTAAGTTGTTCTAAAGGTGATCGATATTATACTAGTCTTTATTTAATTACGTCCAAACAACTGCATCTTAGTTCACCAAAGATCTATATTGTGCATAATTATTTATATGTTTTTATACATAGCATAATTATGTCTTTGTGAGGAGTAAGTTTGAATTGTAACAGTATGCTTTTTGCTGCAGACGTTGTTAAAGCCAATACTTTGTGGAGGCATGTTTATATTTCCCTACAAACTAATGTGATTTTTTTTTTTTTTTAAATATGGACTGTATAAAAGGTGACTGACTAATGAGAGAGCTTCTATGTCTACTATTCTTATAGATGCTGTGCCTCTCAGGGTTTGAGTTAAACAAACCATTGCTTTAATACAGTCAAACCTGTGAACAACGGCCATCCTTGGGAAAAACAAAGCTTGGCTTTTATTGACAGGTGGCTTTACTTGGAGGTCAAATTGTTCTAAATAATCAGACAGTTTTTAAAAAAATGGCCTTCATTGGCAGGGTGGCCTTTATTAGGAGGTGGCCATAAACACAGGCTTGACTGTAAATGAAGTAATATTATTTATGTTGTATTTCAGGGGATCATATGGAAACTACAGCATGTACTGGTACAGAATACTGTGCTAATCTTGTGGAAGCTGAATGAATGACACGGTACATAGAATACAATGATTGTTACACATTGTATCTACACCAAGTCCAAATTGCCAGGACACTTTCAAATGATGTTTGTGTGACAGGCCATGATAAAATAGAAGTGATTAATGTCAATATTCAATTTATCTGTATACAACAAGCAAATACAGTAAAATTGGATGTTGTAAAAAATTGTATACAGCGCAACCTCTCCAAAGCAACACCCTTTGGGAATAGCAAAATTATGTTGTTGTCGAGAGGTTGTTGCTCTAGAGAGGTTGAATTAATAGTTAAAATGTGTATTTGGAAAAATTATGCTGTTGTTCAAGGGAGGTATAGTTGCTTGAGGGGCGTCTCTGGAGAGGTTTTACTCTACATGTAAAGTGAAGAAATTATCCCCCCCCCAAGACCATGCCTTTCTTTGTTTTCAATATAATAGATATGATGAAAGAATTATTTGGGTTCTGCTTGTCATACTTTAATACAAAACCTTCAACTAGGAATATGGATCGTAAAATATGTGGTTCTCCGTGTACTGGCCCCGAGGTTATAAAACTTGAGGACGGTCTCCGAGCTCAAACCTCAAGTCCGTTCTCAATGTATTACAGTTGAAACGAAAGAACTGGCTCATGTTTAAATACATATTCTGGTCTATTATGATGTGAGATGAATGTATCAGTAATAACATTAAATGTCCGATCACAGTTAACTTATAACCATTAAAAAACAAATTATGAGTTTTGAGCTCGGAGACCGATTTCAAGTTTTATAACCCCGGGGCCTGTTGTTTAACATTATTGTGAGACATTTAGATTTATTGGCCAGTAGATGTTTCACTGGGCTGAAAATACAACCAATACTTAACACACAGTTCTCAGTGAGTCTAGTCTCTAATCTTATAAGTTCAAGTTATTTGATATGATTTGACAGATTAATCTCAATCTTGATTGGAAGATGAGTATCTACCGAGTTCAATTTCTAGGAGATGAAGTCTTTAATTGATATAGATTGTTGAGTGTCAATCAGTAGTTGAACCATTAATCTCGTTTAGCAAAGTTACCTGCTTCTCATATTTTAATCTTTACCAACCGCACCAAATAATGAGTTTTTAATTGAGTTTGGTTGTGATTTCAGGACCTTTTTTGAACGGTGAAGCAGTATGACTTGTACATTAATTAGCATATTAATGCCTTTAGTCATTGATTTACATCGTATTGTGAAACAATTCAGAGGTTTTAATGTACATGTATTCTACTTTTTTTCAAAATTTGATCAAAATGGTTTTGGAGCTTCCACTCTAGATAAAATGTGAAATTTTCCTGCCAGTCTGCCATGTGTCATAACTGTGACAAACATTTAGTCAAAATATGAATGATATGTCTTAAAAGTTGATTGTATGTTTTCCATTATAAAGTTTTAAGCTACATTGAAGCTGCCTTGATTAAGTAAAATAGTTTTAGCAACATTTTAAGCATCTGTTCAGCTTCAATTGCTTATTTTAGTATTTAGTCTTGTATCATAATCATGCTTCTATTTAGTTCTCATTTTAATTGTCTCCATTTTGTCTGTTTTAATGTTTTCAAAGAAAAAGTCGAGTTATTGTGATAACTGTGTCGTCTGCATCAGCGCAAAAACTTAAATGTAGCTGAGAACTCAGAAACTATAAGAGGGAGTAATTTTAAAATGAAACTTCATAGGTGGATAGATCTCACTGAGGCAGTGAACAGACAAGTGTTGGCACCGCTTGCAGTATTCTTGTTTAGAATAACATTTTATCCTGATCATATACATAAATAAGCATCCACTTATTGTAGCTCATTTAGAAGTTGTAGACGCAATGTATATAGGTAATCAGTATAGTATAGTTTTGTTGTATGATTTTTATTCAATGTTTTTTATGTGTTTTGCAATATAAATTCTTAAAAATAGAACTGACACAGTCATGTTATAATTATATGCATCATTACAGAACAGGAAAATCTATCTGAAACAGGTGACAGTGGGTTTAACCCCATTTTTCAACAATATTTCAGTAACATACGACAGGAGCAGTGGTGTAGGGGTAGAGTGTCGAACTCGGAGAATGCAGGTTCGAATCCCGTCAGTGGCGGATTTTGACCTTCATAATCCCTTCTTTCAGTGCGAGTACTGGTTATAATCCAGGAAACAGTCATCGAGAGTAGTTAATATAAAAGTTGTAAGAACTTACTCTGCAATCGATGTAAAACAAATAAGTTGAAACTAAACTAACATACGACAGTCTGTTTACATAACTAGTTGTCCAGGAGTGTAATCTATCCAGTACTAACTTACCCTTCCACAAGGAGATGGCAACTTCTCCACATATGGAGGAAAATCAACATTTTTGTCAATTTTTCAAAGAAATGTATGACTTGCTACAACTGAGATTCGAACCTTGAATGCCAGGTTACAAGTCCAATGTTCATGCCATTGGACCAGTGCCGCAGTATTTAACAGGTGACAGACCTATGACAGACTCAACTCCATTCATGATACTGACAGCATAGAATGTATTACTAGATGCCCCCTCAGGATGACCTTGACCTACTGACCTGAAAATGCACAGGTCTTGTAGAGGTTGTCATGAGGTACCAACATAATGAAGTTTGATGATTGCAGGTGGAAGCATTTTGATTTCATAGGCAAGGTTAAATTTTGGTACAAACAGGGTCTTTCAATTGAATGGTCTAGACTCGTGCTCTTCAGGCGCTTATCTCTGTATAAACATCAAGTTGTGCTGTCGATACTTATCGGAGAGATTTTTTCACGCGTGTATAGATAACACACAAATATTCAATTTCAATTTTTTCAAAAACAAGAAATCAAAAATTTAAAATTCAATCATGAATTATTGAAGTATTGATCTTTCTAAAATGTGTTGCAAGCATTCTGAACAGCGATAGATGATTATTAAAGACGGAATCTCTTAATAACAAGAGGACCAAGATGGCCCTATATCGCTCACATGACAATCACTGTTCACTCATTAAAACATTGTTTTGAACCGGTGACCTAGTTTTTGACCCCAGACGACCTATGTTCGAATTTGTCTTACATATCATTAAGACAAACAGTCTGACTAGGTTTGGTGAAGATACGATCAAAATTTGACATCTACAGTGTTAATAAGGTTTTCCTAAGATTTGACCTTGTGACCTGGTTTTTGACCCTAGGTGACCCATATTTTAACTTGTCCTTACTATCATTAAGACAAACAATCTGACAAGGTTTGGCCAAGATCCAATCAAAACCATGATATTTAGAGCTTTTACAAGATTTTTACCTAAGATTTGACCTTGTGACCCAGTTTTTGAGCCCGACTGACCCATGTTCATACTTGACCCACATATCATTGAGGCAAACATTTTGACAAGGTTTGGTGAAGATCCAATTAAAACTGTGACATCTACAGTGTTAACAAAGTTTTCCTAAGATTTGACCTGGTGACCTAGTTATTGACCACAGATGACCCATATTTATACTTGACCGTTATATCATTAAAACAAACGATTTGACAAAGTTTGGTGAAGATCTAATAATAACTGTGAAATCTACAGTGTTAACATGGTTTTTCATAAGATTTGACCTAGCGACCTAGTTTTTGACCCAAGATGACCCATGTTCGAACTCGTCCAAGATATTATGAAGACAAACATTCTGACAAGGTTTCATGATCATCAAATCAAAACAGTGACTTCTAGAGTGTTCACAAGGTTTTCCAGCAATTTGCCCTAGTGACCTAATTTTACTACAGAAATGACCCATTATCAAACTTGACCTACATATTATTAAAATAAACATTCTGACAAAGTTTCATGAAGATAAAGTCAAAATAGTGATTTCTAAAGTGTTCACAAGGTTTTCCCTTATTTGGCCCTGGTGACCTAGTTTTTGACCCCAAATGGCCCAATATCGAACTCGTCCGAGATTTTGTTGATATTAACGTTCTGACCCAGTTTTGCTAAAATTGAGCCAAAAATGTGGCCCCTAGTGTGATCACAACAAAAAGTTTGACGACGCACGACGCACACCGCACGACGCCGGACGGAGAGTGATCCTAATAGCTCACTTTGTCACTTTGTGACATGTGAGCTAAAAATAGTAAAATCCATTACAGCTGGTCAAACTCAAAATGGCGACTTCGTCAAAAAGGCTCAAATTCATGTATTATTATTTCTTAGCATCGGAAACAATATGAAAAAGTAACTGCATTTAATTCAACAACCTTTAAAAGACATGAAATTAATCTCGACTACATCACTCTATAACTTAAAAGGGTTATATTTACTTACGAAAAATACACGCTTTGCGACAACAATCTAGATCTGGGCCTAAAACGAGTTTTCGTCCATTATATACTGTCGGATTTCAACATAAATAAAAAGATTTTATCCTAAGAAATTGGTCAAATTAGAAGGGGATACTTACGATCTAACTTTTCTTGGAGCTCTACACCAATAATGTTTAGTAATTTGTGAATATTTGGGCATCTATTTCAATGCGTTCTTCACCGTTTCACAATGACGGCCATCTTGCGCGCAATCACGTGATCGCTACCCAACGCTTTAATTTACGGAGTCCAGACCCTTCTATTTGAGTGACCCTGGTACAATCAAACACACAGACAGGCCAAAAATAATATGCCCCCGATTTATCGATACAGGGGCACAAAAAACAAGAATCAAAATGAACAATGTAGCTTTCTAACCAAACTAAGTATAATACAGAATCTATATACATGTATTCTATTGTTTGCATCATCTTCAGACAAAAGTAGACACCAAAAAATGTACAATGAGCAAGTACTCTAACAATAGATCAAAGCAGTCTCGTCAACATAAAGCCAGATTATAACAGTACATAAAATGTCTAAGACACAAAACCAAGGCCATGTTTTTAGTGTCATTTTTACATTTCTCACAGCATAGGACCTGACACCCCCACTAAATGAATTATCTCCCTTGGAAGTACAGTATCACAAGTAATTTCAATGAGCATCATTAAACCACCTTAGTCAAGGGGCACAACGTACAGTAACTGTTTATGTACTGTGTCTGTATGTGAGAGAAATTGCTGTTTACTTCCAACATGGCGGATTTATGTGTAATTTTGGAAGAATTTGACAACGTTTAAGCTGGTTTCACACTGAAGAAATCACTGTATTTTAAATATTGTTAGAAAACGCCATTATTCCACACTCAAAAATGCAAAGAAAACATACTTATGCCAGCGTGAGTACATAAAGAAACTTATGACCAGACTGAACACATAGCTCTACTTAAAACAGTATACAAATAGCATATATTCGTGTGACGATGTTACTTTAATGATGGAACTAGCATAAATGTAAATTGACGTTGATGAAATATTGTATTAAAAATATGTATAAACAGTTGATTTGGTGCTTACAGTGAATTTAAACAGTTATCGTGGTGTTTACAGTTAAAATTTACAGCCGTATCCAATTCGGCATTGGCCTTACTTATAGCCAATAAAAAGAAACTGCCTTTTTAAGCATGCCGATAGCTACAGTTCCATTGCATGTGAAAAATAAAGCCCGAAATCATCAAAATAAGGGTTGAATTTTGCAGCATCACTCCAATTGTCAACAAAACCTTTGAGTGTTCTAAGAAACTACAAAATATTCACAATCTAGCTTCTAACATTGGATAGAGAAATGATTGCGCCACAGCATGCGCATATTTCTAAAGTGTGAAACTGTAAATAAATTTACTTACCAGCTAAAACATTGTCAAATTCTTCCAAAATTACACATAAATCCGCCATGTTGCAAGTAAACAGCAATTTCTCTTGCTTTCAGTACATAAACGTACGTTGTGCCCCTTGCTTACAGTACATAAACGTACGTTGTGCCCCTTGCTTACAATACATAAACGTACGTTGTGCCCCTTGCTTACAGTACATAAACATACGTTGTGCCCCTTGCTTACAGTACATAAAGGTATGTTGTGCCCCTTGCTTACAGTACATAAACGTACGTTGTGCCCCTTGCTTACAGTACATAAACGTACGTTGTGCCCCTTGCTTACAGTACATAAACGTACGTTGTGCCCCTTGCTTACAGTACATAAACGTATGTTGTGCCCCTTGCTTACAGTACATAAACGTATGTTGTGCCCCTTGCTTAGTAAGATGTAAAAAAATGTTTGTTTCTGGTTCCCGGACTTACTCTAATTTTCCCCATTGACCCTAGACTATTTATTAGGCCTGAGGAACAGCACACATACTTTCTCACTTTTTCACATACCGGTACTTTCAAGAGCCAAAAAGAGAGCTCCGACCTACCTACCCTATTTTTAATAAGCATGTAACCAGAAACAAACAAACTTTTTTGGGCCTTATACTATATCAAAGGTGAATAACTCATCAGGTTATATTTTCAACTAAAGGCTAAAGACGGTGATAAAATTTACAAAATGTATGGATTGCAAAAATAATACTATTTTCTATCCCAATTTATAATGAAAAATCATGATTCAAAACAAAATATTAAATAAAAACATAGCTATACATGCATGTCACTATTAACTATCAGATGAGACAATAGCACAGCCAATTGATTTTCAATCACAGTTCATAAAACTGGCTAAACAAACGAGTTTTAAGTTTTTCCTTAAAGTTTGATGCAAAATTAATATTCTTCAAATAACTAGGTAGATTATTCTAACATTTCAGTTTAAATACTGCCAAGGACCTACTAGTATACAATACAATCCTAGAAACCAGTTTTAGTGATAAATAAACCAATAGGGGAGATAATTCAAATCCTAGAAAACATAGAAAACTTTCTGAACAGAGTTCATTTATTCCATGATGCTGTCACTCTGTTATATAATATATCTATATGATGTCTGTTCAGCTGTTTCTTAGCAACAATCACAGGCCTTGTATTTTTAGCACAAATCTCCAGCTCTAGTAGACACATCAGATTGATCAATTTTTGTTGACATTGTTTGATACCCTGAAAGAGTTAAATGTTAAACAGTTAAATGTTAAACAGTCAAACATGTGTTAGCAGTCATCTCTGAATAAAGGTCACCCTGTGAATAAAGGTCAATGCTAATTTAGAAAGAAACGATCTCTGAATAAGGGCCCTGAATAAAAATAAAGGCAATATTTCGTCTTTCCCAAGGGTGGCCTTTGTTGACAGGTTTAACTGTATTTATATATGATCTGAAACAACGGAGCATCATGTAAAACAAGAGGGCCAAGATGGCCCTTTATCGCTCACCTGAGAACAAAGACACTATAATTAATGACCAGATAATACAGTTTACATCTCGTTTAACCCATTTTTACGTAGATTTTGAGATCAAAACCAACAATGAAGGTATAATACTGTTAAACAAGCTAAAATGTAGCAAATTCTTGAAGTTGTGGTCCGATTCCACCCATAACTGAACTTGTCCAAGACCGTAAGGTCATACACATTCATTCTAAATATGATTAGGATCGGTGAATAAATGAATGCGCTAGAGTGTAAACAAACTCAAATGTAGCAAATTTTCTAAGTCAAGGGCCCATAACTCTTCAAGTTCTGGTCCGATTCCGCCCATAATCGATCTTGTCTAAGATCTTTAGGCTATACACATTTACTGAAAATATCATTAGGATTGGTGTATAAATTAATGGGCTAGAGTGTAAACAAGCTAAAATATAGCAAATTTTCAAAGTCAAGGGCCCATAACTCTTGAAGTTCTGGTCCGATTCTGCCCATAATCACACTAGTCCAAGATCTTTTGGTTATACATATTTACTGAAAATATTATTAGGATTGGTGAATAAATGAAGGCGCTAGAGTGTAAACAAGCTAAATATAGCAAATTTTCAAAGTCAAGGGCCCATAACTCTAGAAGTTATAGTCCGATTTTGCCTATAATCGAACTTAGCCGAGACATTGCGGCCATATACATTGCCAGCAAGTTTGATTAAGATTTGTTAAGAGCTGTGGATGCTAGAGTGTAAACAAACTAATTGTGGATGGCCGACGGATGCCGGACATTCATCAATCCTAAAAGCTAACCTGATGAAATCAGGTGAGCTAAAAAGGTATTGACATTTTGACACAATGAGTAATGGCACAAACATATTTTTAATAACTGACTTCACTAAATGAGTTTTCTGAAAATAAGAAATAACAAGTACTTTGGGTTCAAGTAATTGATGAAAAGCATGGCATATTTATTTAAACCAGCAATGCAATTGATTGCTTAAATCATAATAATTTTATGTATACAGGATACAGTTGAATCCCGAAATTTGAGATAAACAAATATTACACAATTATATATGTTTTAAAATAATTATGTATCTATTCATAATAATTAATATCAACAACTAATGTCCCAACATAAGATACTTATTAACGAATTGTTGTAAGAATTCGAAAATACAGAGCATCTAGCTTTACATATTTTTGGATGTGTACACATTCCGTACATGATGTAAGATGAATGCGTTTGTTGCAACATCGATCACGCCTTTCGAATTGATTATTTTTATCAATCTAAGATCATTTTACTAAGATTGAAATCCAACACTGTCATATGTGGCAAGTAACCGTACTTGATTTTCAAGTAAAACCTATGAGTATCCTAGTAATTGGATACTTACTGCAGCCGAAGTTAAATGTGATGCATATTTGTTTACCTTACCTACCATAATTTTAATTAAGTCAAATACCAGGTATGATGATCATGCTACAATACACTTGTGCTTTCTGTTTGTCACACAATTGTAAATCTCCCGGAGCCTTTAAATTATTCAATTAGCAAAATGTCATAGTAGGTGTGAAAGCGTCCATTGTTCACCGATCAGCTCCAACTTTGAGATAAACAACTCAAACTACATGATAATTAGAGTCACGGGGACAAAAATTTGGTTTGACATAAACGAAATTTTGAGATACCGGTAAGTGAATTGGAGGTAAGGGGATTAATTTCATATAGAGAAAGAGCAAAAAAATCAGGACCCAAAGAAACAGTTTGACATAACGGAAATTTTGATATAAGCGAGTTTGACATAACGAGGTTCAACTGTATATGGAATGAATTGAGTTGGTGTCTTCATACATTTGTACTACATAGTATGTAGTAATCTCAAAGGTGAAATTCAAAAAAATTATTGATGCATGATTAAAGACGTTTCATGTTTTCAACTAAACCTAATTATGCAATTCTCAATCAGCACAGCAACTGTACAAATTTCTGTTTTTTTAAGTTGGAAGTCATTCTGGAGTAGTTGTCATACATACTATATGAACAACAAATGGGATCTAGGAGTAAACATACAACAATACCTCTTGTAAAATCTGCTTAATACCCGGATTAGTCTTCAATTTTTGTCTCATCACCTGAATGAAAAAACAACAATATTCCCTGACTAACTGACAAATAAAAGATTAATACCAGACACAAAGATTGATTACCACAAAAAATCAAGTTGTGTTTCTTGCATTAAGACAACAGTAGACAGGTAAATGTTTGGCAGGAACATACTTTTGATAATTAACAATGGATGTACAGTCAAACCTGTGAACAAAGGCCATCCTTGGGAAACACAAAATGTGGCCTTTATTGACAGGTGGCATTTATTCAGAGGTTGTTTTGTTCTAAATTATAAATGACGTTGTTTTTTTAAAGAATGGCCTGTATTTATATGGTGGCCAATATTTGGATGTGACGCTAACACAGATTTGACTGTATACATAAAGTCAGTAAAGTAAGTAAATACATGCAAAATAAGATTTTTTAACAAATTTCAAGACTTATTAACAAGGTTAAATGATAGAGCTGGGTATCGGTCCTTAAAAGCTTATCACGATATATCACAATATTTCATGCTGTATCGCGATATGTATCGCGATATATATAAATGGTAAATTTACAGAAAAGCATTAAAAATTAACATTTATATAATGTCTTGGGTAATAATACAGACTATAGCTGACAGTGTAGTTTCACACTTCAAATAATTTGTTCTTTTTTAGCACTGTTGAAACTATTAATGCATGTATACATATAAATATGTATGCGTGCACAGTCAATAATATTACAAGATTGACCAGCATTTAGACATGAATAACACTTTACCACAATGTATGAGCTATTTCTTAATATAATAAACATAAAGTTCAGTTATTTAAGCTAAACCCGATATATCGGTATGCTGAAAAAATATTGTGATATTTATATTGTCTAGCTGATATCGCGATATACCGATAAAACCTCCCAGCTCTATTAAATGACTGAACTGTACATGTAACACTGAATTAAAAGTAATTAAGTTACATCCGACTCCATAAGAAATACTTTAAGCTCAGCTAAAGCAAATAAAAATTAATTGTAATATCAAGATCAAATTACATTTGTATACAAAACATGCTCTAATTCTATTAATTGTATTAATTCTTGAAATTACATAATAGAAAGGAATTTACATTATTAATTAATGCACATTGCTTGTTTTTCAATCCATAACTTCTAATGTACTGTATATACTAATACTGTAATACATGTTTGTAATTCTTGCCAAATAAATATTTTTAATCTAACTTATAAATTAAGTTATAAATAAACAAGAACATGAGATATATGATATAACACAAATACTGATACTTGTATAAATTATAATGAAGAATAATTACCATGGATTCCTTTGTTGAAAACCCTATCAATTCAGTAAGTACCTGAAAATAAAAGGAATTAACTCATTGAAATTATTTTGACAAATAGACAGACAATGTAAACATTAACATGACAAGATTAGCAAATTTTATCTGTAACATAGATTGATAAATAAATCAGGATGATCAGTGGTCAAGTGGTAGCGCGATCGACTACTAAATGAAAGGTCAAGGGTTGAAATCTCGGCACTGCCTTTCAATAGTTCAGGAACACTTATTCATTGTCCCCATTGCCACTTCCGAGCCAGGAACTGTGTTCAGAAAATGACAGGAAACCAGTGAGGCGTGTATGCTTTAAACTTAGTGTGATAAAGAACAAGGAAAAACTATTTGAAAAGAGTCGGGATGCATCGTCTCTCTCCTCTCTTTATGGAGGCTCTGAAAGCACCACAGCTGTGGAATAGGCAGTTTAACAACAGATAAATGAACAAGGACCTGAAAAACCAGTGATGCTCCCTGAACTGTGCATTGTCACAGGATAAGCGCAATAGATGATGCTTTACAATTTTGATACACATCAAATGAAAAGGAAGAAAGAGTACAGTATTACTTCTCCTTAACAAGATCTATACAACTATGAAGTATCATGTTCATATCTCATGTAGTCTAAGAGTTATGCTCCTGACAAAAATTAAGGTGGATCGCGGGTTTCCTCCAGAAAAATGGTCATTTTTTTAGACGTCAACGCACGATAAAGATATTTTGCATAAACTTCATTTAATGTATTGGCTAATGCAGACATGATATATTCAAATGATATTTCCATGGAAACCAAAGAAAATGGCCACCTAGCGGACCGGTATGTTTTTCGTTGATTTTCGCGTTATCTTTTGTATTGCTCCGATAATTTTGTATTTTAAGTTATGCAATTTATTAACTACAATGATGAATCATTTACAAATCCGAAAATGTCAATAATATTTCATTTCGCCGTCATTAAATCTTAAAAGATGTCGAACGAACTCTGCAGGGGTGGCAATTTACAATGCCAAAAAATGAGACATTTTTCTTACAGTCGCGTCAACAGTGAAAAAACGGTCCGATGAATTCTTTTTTAAAACTTAGTAGAGATTCTTAAAATAATTTGAAAGGCTTTAAAAAAATAAAAACATATGGTCACCGACTTCGTTTTCGCTACATTGAAACTTATTTAAACACGGAAAAAAGCTAAAAACGTTGCCATAAAATACAAGATCGACATGACGTTAAGCCAAAATATGTCAGTAACAACTAAAAAGTCGCAACGTCACGTCGATCTTGTATAAAAACGTTGACGTTTTTAGCCTTTTTCCAAGTTTAAATAAGTTTCATTGGCGCGAAAACGAAGTCGGTGACCATATTTTTTTACTGTTTTAACGTTTTCTGAATTGTACTAAGAATCTGTTTTGCATTTAAAAAAAAAATTCATCGGGCCATTTTTTCACTTTTGACACGGTTGAGAGAAAAATGTCTCATTGTAAATTGCCAACCCTACAGAGTTCGCTCGACGTCCTTTAATATTTAATGGCAGCAAAATGTAACATTACTGACTTCTTCGGATTTGTAAATGATCCAGCAATCTAGTTATGTAAATTGCATAACTTAATACACAATATTATCGGAGCAGTACAGGAAATAACGCGAAAATCAACGAAAAACATACTGCTCCGCTAGGTGGCGCTTTTGAGCGGTTTCCATGGAAATATCATTTGAATATATCATTTCTGCGTTAGCCAATACCTTAAAAGTTGTTCATGCAAAATTTCTTTATTGTACATTGACGTCTAAAAAAATGACCATTTTTCTGGAGGAAACCCGCGATCCACCTTAAGTTTGAAAAAATTAACAAAGGGCAATAACTCAAAAACTATGAAGTGCATAGAAAGGGTTCTTGGGCACTGCATTTTTCCTCAATGAGGTCTATCCTGCTATGAAGTTTTATGATGATACCTTTAATACTTTTGGAGTTGTGCATCGGGACAAAAAATATGACCGACAGAAGGATGGACAAAGCAGCGACTATATTCTCTCCCTTTGGGGAGCTTATTAAATACATATATCACTAACCTTATCAGATAAATCTACATCAATAGCCATTGTTCCATCATTTATTTTACAGGATAATGTCCATTTCCCATCAGCTGATGATAACTTACTGGTTAGTGTAGAAATGTAAGCCTAAAATATGTAAGGTGTAGAAATGTAAGCCTAATATATGTAAGGTGTGGAAATGTAAACCTAAAATATGTAATGTGTGGAAATGTAAACCTAAAATATGTAAGGTGTGGAAATGTAAACCTAAAATATGTAAGGTGTGGAAATGTAAACCTAAAATATGTAATGTGTGGAAATGTAAACCTAAAATATGTAAGGTGTGGAAATGTAAACCTAATATATGTAAGGTGTGGAAATGGAAGCCTAAAATATGTAAGGTGTGGAAATGTAAGCCTAAAATATGTAATGTGTGGAAATGTAAACCTAAAATATGTAAGGAGTGGAAATGTAAACCTAAAATATGTAATGTGTGGAAATGTAAGCCTAAAATATGTAAGGTGTGGAAATGTAAACCTAAAATATGTAAGGTGTGGAAATGTAAACCTAAAATATGTAATGTGTGGAAATGTAAACCTAAAATATGTAAGGTGTGGAAATGTAAACCCAAAATATGTAAGGTGTGGAAATGTAAGCCTAATATATGTAAGTACATAACACCTTAAACCATAAAACATTTTTATTTCACTGGGATATAACAATATATAATACAAAAACAGACCCAGAGTTTATGCCATACACCTTGAAAATCACTTAAAAAATCAGGAAATGAATAGTTTAGAAATACATGTAGCTCTCAAACTGGTCTGTTATAAACATGTTATACCCATAAGCAATACTGTGGGTAAAAGCACAGATGTTATACATACAAACATGAAAAATAACTTTAATAAACAAGGAAAGCACTGATAAGCCCAGCCCAATGAACTTAAACTACTTTAGCTATTTAGTCTTTGGGGGAATAATTCAGGTGGTCTCCAACTTGTCACAGACTTGACAAACACTCCACACGCCACTTTTACACAGAAGTGTTCATGTTACCACCCAGAATTTGTCATTTGACCTTCAAGTGTGACCTTGACCTTGTAGTTACCACTCTAGATTTAGCATGTAACACACCAGCCCAAACAAAGCAAACTCTTTATTTGGCCTTTGACCTTCAAGTGTGACCTCGACCTTGGAGGTACGGGTCTGATTCTTGCACACTACACACTTCCTAATGTAGGTGAACAATCGTGCCATGTTATTTTCTATAGACAACAATTTTACAGCTGTAACAAGATATGCGATGGGATGGTATGTGACAGGACACTTTGTGATTCCATCATAGGCCCAACCACTGATAGTGGGTGGGGTATAAATATAAGATGACTCACCTTCACAGTATGATAAGATGGTTGGTCTGGAGGTTGTTTAGACATAACTTTAGACAAGTATGTAAATGGATATTCCATGTCTACATTTGAAAAACATAAAACATTATTGTGCAAATTTAATAACAGCATAATTCTGTAAAAATATTAACAACAAAATTTGTAAGAAAAAAAAATGCTTTAAAGTCAACTCCAAAATAGTTTTATTGGTGAATTATTTCCTTAAATTGCCAGATGAACATACCAAGGAAGTTATTATGTAAGTATGTGGCTTAAGCCAGGTGCCAAATATTAAGGCCAATGATAATTACTTTCCTATACTAACTTACAGTATATAGTTACCTTGTCCACTTTCAGGCAAGTAAATAAGCTTTATTTGTACACTGTAGACATCGATAAAAACAAAGTGATCTATTAAAATCAGCAGTAATTTTGTAACATCATGAAATTGTTTAATATCTTACATAATCATAAATTATACCAAATTGCTTAGGTTAGGCCATCCTTCAAAATATGTTTGTTTGTGGTAACCCTACCCAGAGAATTTTCAGTGGGTAGGTAGGTAGGCAGGAAACGCTTTTTAAAATCTATATTTTGGACCGAACCCCAAGTACATGCTATTTTTATTGAATTTTTGTTTTACTAAAAAAGTTTGGTGAACCTTTTTGTGAATAGGTAGCCTTTCCCCAAACAAAATATTTTTGAAAACAACTCCTGCATGATAAAGCAATATTACCAGATTCAACTTGCTTGTCGACTGTAGTCGTCTTGTCTTTAGTTGTAATGTTTTGTACTTTTGAAGGAAAGAAAGATTTAATACTTGTGGGCTGTTTCCTCTTATTAGACAAGTCTGTGGAATTTGGTATGTTTGTAACACCAGATATTAGATGGGTTGATCCAGAAGTTTTCACTTGGACATTTTGTCCAGGTTGATTTAGGGAACAATTATCAGATATATTATTTTTTATACTGGTTCCTGGCTGATCAGCCCTCTTTGTTACATTTAAGTTGCTGACTGTAACAGTTGTATTGATTTTGTAAAGTGAATCACTTTCAGTTTTTATTTTTGAAACATTTCCTACTGTTGATAGTTCTTTGTTGATAGGTAATTGATTAGCACTATTTGATGAATGACTTCTTTGTATCAAAGCACCGGTGTTGCTAGACATTGACTGAGTTTGATTACCACAAATATTTACTGATTGTCTAGGTGGAACTGTTTTCTTATTAGCACTTTCATCCATGAGTAAACATTCAGCTTCAAGTTCGTCCTCAAAATCCATTTCATCAAAGTCATCAAAATCAGCAGGTTTAGTAGAAGTTTTTGCTACATTTGAAGAATTAGCTGATGCATTACTATAACTAGAAGTCACTTGACAGTGTGACGTCCCTGAAATGTTGTTGGAAGAATTATTTCTCACAGTTTGATGCACAATTGAAGGTTTGATAGATGTAACAGGAATAATGCCTTCTTTTTGTTCAGTTTTTATTGAATTAGATTGATTCTTAGTCATGTTGGTAGCTTTAATTGTATTCTTATTTGTCTGTACAGGCTGAAAATCATCAACATTCATTTCTTCAAGAAAATCATCATCATCTGAGAATCCATCACCGGTCTCAGTCACACTCTACAATAAAATCATCAGTGAAGATATTTCTGAATGAAAAGAAATGATAATACAGTATTAATAGGTCACCACTGTAGTTCAGTAGTTAGAATGCTGGATTTGTAGCCCATAATCAGGGTTCTAATCCCAGACAAGGCAGAACACTTTTTTTATATTTCTGCAAATGATAGATGGTCCGCACATTGGTTGGAGTTAAGTACTGTTGCAAGAATTTCCCGTGTGATTTCGTATCTCGCATTTGATTGGCCGATTGCAAGCAGATGACGTATGTTTCTATTGTTTTTTAGAGTATTTTTATGTTTTTTGACACAAAGAAGGATGATAACTGGTGAGGTAAACAGGCTGTGGTAGATAACTGAAATTTGTTGAAAAACAGCGTTAAACCCACAGAACAAACTAAACAGAACATTAATGGGGAATTATAATGGGGAAATCATTGTAATAAAAATTAAGTGTGAAATTATTTTCTCAAACTGTTTGACAGTGTAAATAATGAGTATAATTTTTTTTATTATGTGATATTGTGAAGTTGGTGTGGAACTCACACTTCAACTGATCTAAAAAATCAGAGATAATATAAATTTTGTATAAGTTGTTGCCCTTATTGAAAATGTTAATATCTGACTATATTGCACAGTGACTTACATTTTTCTTTATCAAATTAGATTGATATCATGTTTTTGCATCTTTCTACTGCGAGTTTTCATTAAATTGGATACTACTTTTTCTTTAATCTTTGAAAAATGGGATACTCCCATGAACTTCAATGCAAATTTAAAGGGCCAGTCACTCAAAGGATTATCATTGTTTTTGAAAAATCTCACAGTAAATCATTTTCAATCATAGAAGAATGAAAGTTTCCAAAAATCTGTCTGCTCATTTGGAGAGAATAATTTTGGACATCATGGGTATAAAACCTAAAATAGACCATAAACCTGGTTTCTGTTTGCTAACTGCATTCCACCAACTCCAACCTGAGATACTGGTTCCCTTTTCATTTTGTTTCCATTCCATCCAGACTGCGTCCCATTATTTCTACCATTGTAAGGTTGTCTAGACTGGACTCCTGATTGTTGCTGGTTTCTCCTAACAGCTGATCCAGCAAATGTCTGTCTGTGGTTCTTATTGGCATGTTCTTCACTAGCTTCCCTGGAAAATATTTAAAAACTAAGTATACAGTCAAACATGTAAACAAAGGCCACTCTTGGGAGAGACAAAATATGGCCTTTATTGACAGGTAACCTTTATTCAGAGGTAATTATTTTTCTTAATAGTCAATGACCGTTTTTAAAACAATGACCTTTATTCATAGGGTGGCCTTTATTCAGAGAAGGCCACTAACACAGGTTTGACAGTATATAGACTTTCTGTCATCACCTATTTTCATACCTTGCACTGAATTTCTAAACAAATTAATTTTTACCAAAGATTTTATTAGTAACGAAGGAAAACAAAACTAATTTTTAACACAGCATATATCACTGAGCAAAAAAACGTAAATTTTATGAAAATTTCCTCCGATTTTAAATTTTAGCACTGTGTAAGTAGGTAAGAATTTTTTCCTTGCAATTAAACATGACCTATTTTCTCCATATACTTTTATATTAACATGTTAAATGAAAAAAAAAAAACTTCTGTACACTGAACACACATTTGATTCATTATTAATATTATACAACATTTCACTGTCAGATTTGTGGTAAATATTTAAACTAAGCTTTATATCCAAAGAAATATTTTTTTGAAGCAAATAATTCCAAAACCCTTAATTCCTTTATGGATTTTTAGTAACTAAAGTGACAGTCAATTTTTAAAACAGAATCGTTCTACTTGACTGAAAACTACCAAAATAAACAAAAGTAAATCTAAACAAAAGGAAAATGACCAAAAGAAAACAGTATTGTCAATTTCGTCACAATGTTTTGGCCAAAAACTTTTTTGGGGAAACTTCAAAAATATATTGAGTCCCTCAGAGCACTCCAAACAAACTTGTTTTTGTTTTCAGCTGAATTTAAAACAAGTTAATCAAGCTTGTTACTAAATATAACTATTACAGATCATATGTCACACACAACTTACATAGCAGACTGAAGAACTTGTGCTACTGTGTTAGTTTCAACTAATGTATCCACCTCCCCACCTAGATGTTTAATGTTCTGTTCACTTAACATCAAGATACCATGACGACACAATACTTTACCATGAACAATGATCTGCAAAAATAATGTAACTATGGTAATAGGAGGGCCATGATGGCCCTATATTGCTCACCAGAAAAAAGACCCTTACAGAGTAACATTTTTTTCCTTTATGTGCCTATGTAAATTCAAGTGGCCTACGAGCAGGACCAATTTTTACCCTAGGGCCATAATATGAACAAACTAGGCTGAGGTCCACTAGACGATGCTACACACCAAATATCTAAAGTCTAGGCCATGTAGTTTCTGACAAGAAGATTTTTAAAAATAATTCCTATATAATCCTATATAACAAACTTGCTAGAGGTCCACTGGACAATGCTACACACCAAGTATCTAAGCTTTAAGCATTGTAGTTTTTGACAAGATGATTTTTAAACTATCCACTGGACCACGGCCGAGGCCTTTATAATTATAAAGATAAAGTCAATGCTCAAAATTCTAAAAGCTTTAGTTTTGAATATGACTAGTTTCAGAGCTATAAGACACATTAAGACATCCAGAGCTATATATTTGATATTTAAAACTAATTAAAAGCTTACCTTTGTACCAGGATGTGTTTGTTGAGTTAAACAAGTGATAGCTTTATACTCCATTCCTTGTACATTTATTGTACCATCTGTCAACTTAAACATCAACATTCTTGAAGGCTTTGGCTCCCACTGAATAATGTAACACAGAATATAGATAGGTTCATTGAGTGGTTTGAAAAAATAGTATCGATGTTCAGAAATAGGTAAGTTACAACATTAAGTCCATTCACCTGGATCTTGTAAGTAATGGGTAAAAATTGAAGAGGCAATATTTACTTATCTATGAAAAGCTCCATATTACTGACACGCTAACTTAGTAAGGGCTCTCATTTGAATCATACAGAGTCACCCTTAAAATGGCATTTTGACTTTTGAAATTAGCAAAATAAAACTTCTGACTCAAAGGGTCCAATTTACTGTCAGTAAAATTACTTGTAATGGCTCATAAGAACTCTTTCTCTGAGCCATTTTGTTAGATATTTATCAGTTAATCATCAATTCAAAAAGGAATACTCCAATTAAGGTATGATAAAGCAATATTATTTTTATTACATTAAAATGTACAGTAAACCCCCTCAAAACCGGACCAAAAAGTCAGTTTTCTTAGAATTTCAGTTTTCACAGAGCTTAAATGTTTTGAAAAAAAAATCTGAAAAATGGGACTAGGAAAATTGTCCGATTTTCAAAGTAATCCGTTTTTTAGGGAGTCCGGTTTTCAGGGGTTATACTGTATACAAAACACTGACTGGTTTCTGGTTAGGGTCATCAGCTGTCACATGTACATTAGCATTTTCTTTGCCTTTAATCTTCACTTGTTGAGAGTAAAATGAAATACCAATATTCACGATGCTGTCTATCTATAGAGAGAATAAATTGTAAACAAACTGATATTGTCACAGGTGCTAGAACTTTTTTACCAAACTTCACAAATTTAATTAAATTACATTTAAACATGTATTTATTTGCAACGTTAGTAAGTTTTACTATTATAACAATGCCAAAAAAAAACAGTTACTCATCAGCAAAAAAATAAATTATTATCAACTTTAGTTAACAACAAAGTTCGTTAAGCAAAAACCCTAAAATAAGTTGAGGTTCATATTGTCAGCTATACCAGGCCAGGGCCTTTTTTCCAAAAATTGGGAAGGGGCCTTCGTCATTCATTTGATGAACAATTCATAAAACTTCATGACCCGTTCATGAACATGATCAGTTCATGAACAAATTCTCAACAGGGGTGTTATCATCATTATGAATTAGAATTTGAGGGTCAAGTATATAGTCTTGAAAAAATGTACATCTTTAAGCCAATTAACCACAATTATCAAGGAAAAGCTACACTCTAAAAGTCATGACATACAGTAAGAAATTACTAGCTGAAAACCCAAACAAATTCAGTACCATCAGCGTTTTGATTTGTATACATTGAACTGTATATAAACCATCTGTACTCAACTTCTGACCCTGTGTCATTATGTAATCTCTCTACACTGAGATTGTGGCACTGCTTTTGTGAATGGAACTATTTCCAGTATGTAGTAAATCTTATTACCTGGACAGATCATGAATGAACTTTGGTGCGGATGAATACTTAATTATCATACTTGTTTAAATTGCCATAATATTTCACATGCTTTCAAAATAAACAGAATTCTGCAATATATCTCCAACTTTTATCAAAACTGTAAAGTCTGCAATGTATACTTATACAACAAATGATACTATTTTTCAAGGCGGATGAGAGGCGTCACTGTTTTGTTAAACAAAATGAGGTGTATACCTATAGGAACTTTGTTCCTAAAAAAATAGTGCTAAATAATGTAAGATTTATTCACAGAACTTGAGAAATAGATTTAGGGAGAATCATATTTCATCATAATGGGAATTTCAGCATTGCATTTTTGGGAAATGTTTTCACCAAATTGAGAAAAACAGGCTTTTTGCAATTAGGAAGTCGACAAATTTCAGCCTCTATTATAGATGGAAAAAGGCCCAGTATACAAAGAAACAATTTAAATCAATAAAGCAGTATCACTGTAAAAGCACTTACTTGTAATGCATAAGCACCATTAAGCTCAAACTTGTCCATATTTTGTATTCCTTGAGGTAAGCAAGCTGTTTCAAGTTCATGCAGATCTGCCAACAACCATTGTTCATATACACTATTTCTCAACTCATCTTCAGATAAACTATTACCCTAGAAATATTGAAAAAAATTAAGCAGTGAAATGGAAGAAAACTGAGCAGTGAACGTCATTAGACATATTACATAATAGCAAAGCACAAAATCTAACTAGAACTATCACTAAAGGTGATGAATACCCCCAGATGCGACCTTGACACAGTTATTGTTACATTTTACAGAGGGAAATATAATGCATTTTCATTTTATTAATACCTGCAAATTGTTGCCTAGATATATCCTGACCAGTTTCTAAATATTCATTATATAAAAAATAACAAAGGGCCATAACTCATTAACATTTACTTGGACAAAACCTATTGTGGACATGCACAACTTGGCAAACTACTTGTCACTTCTAAGAAGTTTCACTGAATTCTTGCATGTAGTTGCTGAGAAATGGTACAGACAAAATTTACCTATTGTATAAAACAAAGGGCCATAACTCAGTGAAAATTAATCCAAACAAAACCTGGTTATTGCATGCACAACTTGGCTTACTTTTTATAACTTCTGTGAAGTTTCATTGAATTCCTATCAGTAGTTACTGAGATATTGTATATACACTGTATAAAAAACAAGAGGGCCAAGATGGCCCTATATCGCTCACATGACAATCACTGTTTACTCATTAGTACATTGTTTTGAACCCGTGACCTAGTTTTTGACCCCAGACCACCTATGTTCGAATTTGTCTTACATGTCATTAAGACAAACAGTCTGACTAGGTTTGGTGAAGATACGATCAAAATTTGACATCTACAGTGTTAATAAGGTTTTCCTAAGATTTGACCTTGTGACCTGGTTTTTGACCCTAGGTGACCCATATTTGAACTTGTCCTTAATATCATTAAGACAAACAATCTGACAAAGTTTGGCCAAGATCCAATCAAAACCATGACATTTAGAGCTTTTACAAGATTTCTACCTAAGATTTGACCTTGTGACCCAGTTTTTGAACCCGGCTGACCCATGTTCATCCTTGACCCACATATCATTGAGGCAAACATTTTGACAAGGTTTGGTGAAGATCCAATTAAAACTGTGACATCTACAGTGTTAACAAAGTTTTCCTAAGATTTGACCTGGTGACCTAGTTATTGACCCCAGATGACCCATATTTATACTTGACCGTTATATCATTAAAACAAACGATTTGACGAAGTTTGGTGAAGATCCAATAATAACTGTGAAATCTACAGTGTTAACATGGTTTTTCATAAGATTTGACCTAGCGACCTAGTTTTTGATCCAAGATGACCCATGTTCGAACTCGTCCAAGATATTATGAAGACAAACATTCTGACAAGGTTTCATGATCATCCAATCAAAACAGTGACTTCTAGAGTGTTCACAAGGTTTTCCAGCAATTTGCCCTAGTGACCTAATTTTACTACAGAAATTACCCATTTTCAAACTTGACCTACATATTATTAAAATAAACATTCTGACAAAGTTTCATGAAGATAAATTCAAAACAGTGATTTCTAAAGTGTTCACAAGGTTTTCCCTTATTTGGCCCTGGTGACCTAGTTTTTGACCCCAAATGGCCCAATATCGAACTCCTCCGAGATTTTGTCGAGATTAACGTTCTGACCCAGTTTTGCTAAAATTGAGCCAAAAATGTGGCCCCTAGTGTGTTCACAACAAAAAGTTTGACGACGCACGGCGCCGGACGCCGGACGGAGAGTGATCCTAATAGCTCACTTTGTCACTTTGTGACATGTGAGCTAACAACAAAGGGCCATAACTCAGTGAAAATTCAACCAACCAAGACAAGCTTAATGCATGGCTAACTACAAGGCTAACTACTTATCACTTCTGTGAAGTTTTATTGAATTCCTGTCAGTAGTTAATGAGAAATAGTCCGGACAAAATTTGCCTATTGTATATACTGTATAACAAGAGGGCAACATTGGCCCTTTATCGCTCACCTGAGAACCAAGGCCAATAATCAATGACCAGGTAATATAGTTTCCATCTCGTAAAACTCATTTTTACGTAGATTTTGAGATCAAAACCAACAATGAAGGTATAATACTGTTAAACAAGCTAAAACGTAAAATGTTCTAATCCAAGGGTCCATAACTCTTGAAGTTGAGGTCCGATTCAACCCATAACTTAACATGTTCAAAACCATAAGGTCATACACATTCATTGTAAATATGATTAGGATCGGTGAATAAATGAAGGCGCTAGAGTGTAAACAAGCTAAAATATAGCAAATTTTCTAAGTCAAGGGCCCATAACTCTTGAAGATGAGGTCCGATTCCGCTCATAATCGAACTTGTTCAAGATCTTTTGGTTATACACATTTACTGAAAATATTATTAGGATCGGTGAATAAATGTAGGTGCTAGAGTGTAAACAAGCTAAAATATAGCAAATTTTTAAAGTCAAGGGCCCATAACTCTTGAAGTTTGGGTCCGATTCCGTCCATAATCGAACTTCTCCAAGTACTTGTGGTTATACAGATTTACTGAAAATATTATTAGGATCGGTGAATAAATGTAGGTGCTAGAGTGTAAACAAGCTAAAATATAGCTAATTTTCTAAGTCAAGGGCCCATAACTCTTGAAGTTCGTGTCCGATTCCGCCCATAATCGAACTTGTCCAGGATCTTTTGGTTATACACAGTTACTGAAAATATGATTAGGATTGGTGAATAAATGAATGCGCTAGAGTGTAAACAAACTCAAATATAGTAAATTTTTAAAGTCAAGGGCCCATAACTCTTGAAGTTTGGGTCCGATTCCGTCCATAATCGAACTTCTCCAAGTACTTGTGGTTATACAGATTTACTGAAAATATTATTAGGATCGGTGAATAAATGTAGGTGCTAGAGTGTAAACAAGCTAAAATATAGCTAATTTTCTAAGTCAAGGGCCCATAACTCTTGAAGTTCGTGTCCGATTCCGCCCATAATCGAACTTGTCCAGGATCTTTTGGTTATACACAGTTACTGAAAATATGATTAGGATTGGTGAATAAATGAATGCGCTAGAGTGTAAACAAACTCAAATATAGTAAATTTTCTAAGTCAAGGGCCCATAACTCTTGAAGTTCTGGTCCGATATTGCCCATAATCGAACTTGTCCAAGATCTTTTGATTACTGATCACTTCTGTGAAGTTTCATTGAGATCCTATGAGTAATTGCTGAGAAATTGTCCGGACAAAATTTGCCTATTGTATATACTGAATAAAAACAACAAAGGGGTATAACTCAGTGAAAATTAATCCGAACGAAAAATGCTTTAAGCTAGCACAACTAGGCTTACTACTGATCACTTCTGTGAAGTTTCATTGAGATCCTATGAGTAATTGCTGAGAAATTGTCCGGACAAAATTTGCCTATTGTATATACTGAATAAAAACAACAAAGGGGTATAACTCAGTGAAAATTAATCCGAACGAAAAATGCTTTAAGCTCGCACAATTAGGCTTACTACTGATCACTTCTGTGAAGTTTCATTGAAATCCTGTAAGTAGTTGCTGAGAAATTCTCCGGACAAATTGTGTCTACAGACGCACGGACAGACCGACCGACCGTCAAGCGTGAATCCAATATAGCCCCCATATATTTCATATCTGGGGGTATAAATATAGCAAATTTTCTAAGTCAAGGGCCAATTACTCTTGAAGATGTGGTCTGATTCCACCCATAATCAAACTTGTCCAAGATTTTTTGGTTATACTCATTTACTGAAAATATCATTAGGATTGGTGAATAAATGAAGGCGCTAGAGTGTAAACAAGCTAAATATAGCAAATTTTGTAATTCAAGGGCCCATAACTCTAGAAGTTATTATCAGATTTTGCCCATAATCGAACTTAGCCGAGACATTGTGGCCATATACATTGTGAGCAAGTTTAATCAAGATTCATAAAGAGTTGCGGTTGCTAGAGTGTAAACAAACTAATTGTGGACGGACGACGAATATATCAGGTGATGAATCAGGTGAGCTAAAAAAACAAAGGGCTATAACTCAGTTAAAATTGATCCAAACGAAAAATGCTTTAAGCACGCATAGCTAGGCTTACTACTGATCACTTCTGTGAAGTTTCATCGAAATCCTTGAGTAGTTGCTGAGAAATTGTCCAGATAAAATTTGCCTATTGTATATACTGTATAAAAACAACAAAGGGCTATAACTCAGTGAAAATTAATCCAAACGAAAAATGCTTTGAGCATGCACAACTAGGCTTACTGATCACTTCTGTGAAGTTTCATTGAAATCTTGTAAGTAGTTGCTGAGAAATTCTCCGGACAAATTGTGTCTACAGACGCACGGACGGACAGGCGGATGTTCTTACGAGAGCTACATCATGGGGTTTGTTCCTTCTATATTCCTTTACTATTTTTCAACCCCACAAGAGTATTTCATTAACCCCACAAGAGAAAATTTAACCGCACTACGGTGGTTTGTACGTACTGTAACCCCATAATATCGATTTGTACTAACCCTAACCCAAACCCTAACCCCAGAACCTACCTCTGGTATGTACGGACGGACGGACGTACTCACTGAAGTGACGTTGTGGGGTGCCGCCTTTGATCTTCTTTTGATCTTCTAAACCCCACAAGCAACATTTTTGCACCCCATAAGCACAAATTTTCCCCACAACGTCGGTTTGTATGTACTGGAACCCCATAACGACAACTTGGTGCATACTGACCAACCAGCCGACCGACCGTCAAGCGTGAATCCAATATAGCCCCCATATATTTCATATCTGGGGGTATAAAAATACATATACTTGAATAAAGGGGAGAGACAATTACTAAATTGATCGGATGCGGTTTGATTTCCAATTGAAACTGGTTTTAATTTTGAGAAATCGGAAACCCACTCTTACATGCCTTGTGTGTCACTGTACCTGACTGGTACCCTGAATTCTGTTTCACTGGCTTCTTGTAATCATACTGTAGCAGGAGATATAAAGTGTATTACTGATAAAATAAATAAATATTGATGAAAACATTTTTGTCATGAATATTCACCTAACATTATGAAAATGCAGTTCTATCATTAGAAAACCTCGTTACCGGGAGTAAGAATGAAGGCTATCGTAGAAAATAATTATTTTCAAAATTGCAGCCGATTAACCAGTTCGGCTCAATTTTAAATCAACGATTAACCAGTTTCAGAATTTTGAAATTGCTCCACCCCTACTTCAATCAAACAAATGACTGATTGAAGATGGTGAACAGGTATCTATCTATATAGATCTGAGTAAAGAAAAATTGTCAATTATTTTATTATGTTTTCAATTCATCTGTCTAAAAAAATATGATTTCATTATAATATTATATAGCTTCAATGCATTTCATTAGTTCACTTTTGGATCCTGACTTCAAGTATTTTGATTTATTTGAAGTAAGCAAATAAATGTATACAGCACTGTGATTACTATCAAATAAACATATATATACAGTCAAAACCTGTGTTAGCAGCCACCTCTGAATTAAGGCCATCCTATCAGTGAAGGCCATTCTTTTAACAATTGTCATTGATAATTTAAAACAAAGTAACCTCCGAAAAAAGGCCACAGTCTGTCAATGAATGCCACATTTTGTCTTTCCCAAGGATGGCCTTTGTTCACAGGTTTGACTGTATATATATATATACAACTTTTACCTGGTTGTCTTCATGAATCCATTCAACACAAGCCTGTAACCAGTCATTATTCACAAGAATGTTGTTGTTTTTCAACCAAACACTGGTCCTTGCTGTAAGGTCCATTCTGAAATTATAATAAATATCATTTGATTAATAAACTAAATTTATAAGCATGACCAGGAATAGTTCTGGCTTCCAAAACTTTAAAAGCCGCTCTTTTAATATTTTTTGCTTTTCCTTTTTGCATTGTCACAGTAAAAAACGGGGGGGGGGGGGGGGGTACGCTGAAGACCTTAAGCTAGACCAGGACCATTTTACACAGGCAACAGGACCATTTCACCTGATAACTAGATTACAAGTGTGAATAGTGAACGACAGTTGATTAAGGATCACATATTCTAAATACTACCTAACTATATTTTCTGATGGTTCAACCAAGGACTTATATACATACATGGATTCGCAACATCCGTATTAACAGTTAACAGTGATAAAAACCCGCAGTAATGACACGTGAATGAACGGGATTTCATGCTCTTGTTTACAATAGCGAAAATACGAAAATATCCGTAATGATCTGAATATTAACAACAGCGAAAATATCCGTGATATTCCAAATGTTTAGTCTCGGAGGGCGAAGTATAAAACATGGTGCCCCTCTAGATTTTAGTGTAAAATTAAAGGAAAACATGGCCCCCCCCATCAACTTTTTTGTTTCTTATTGGATATTAATAATTTTGATATCATATAAAAGCTAACGTTCTGTAGTTTTAGAATGTGTAATTAGATATAGAAATCCGTATTGTTTTTATGCATTTATTCCTGGTTAAAGATAGGTAAAAAATCTATTTTTTTATCACAAAATTTGGTGTTCGGAAAACATGGCCCCCCATCTTAACTTTTCCATTTCGTAATGTATTTTTTTAAGATTAATACTGTTGGAAACCTTAAGCTCTCTAGTTTTCATAACTTTGAACAAAATTAAATTTGAATTAGTAAAGCGTTCTTTATCGCGAGTTGAATTCGACTCATATATTTATTTTTTTTTATCGCCCATAAAATTTGGTTCGGAAAACATGGCCCCCCATCTTATCTTTTTTATTTGTCAACATATATTTTTTAAATCTACATGATTAAAAAGATATTGTAATCTAGTTTTTATAAGTGTAAAGATATTTAAAATAGATGGAGTAAAACGTGATTTACAATGAGTTAAAGTAGACGCATTTTTTTTTTCACGGGCCCGATAATTGGCAATGTGATATTATAAACAGGTACAGTACATTGTAAGTATACGTATTACAGTAACTGCTATAGAAAATTAGCGGCCAGACCAGATATAGTTAAATGATGGTTGAAAGCTCATCATATTTTAGATAATTATTTCTTATATAATATATACATATTCAACAAACATCTTAAATGTCATGAATACGAAGCTTAATTATCATTACTATTGTTTAACAAAAATGACAATTTGTCAAATGTATTTGCTTTGATTCCAATAATTAACATTATTATCACATGTTTAAAGTGAAAGTTTGCTACTTATAATTCCAATTAAATTGTATTTAAGGTCACAATTTCATAATTAAGTTATGATAATCATTGTAATCACAGTTTGGTGAATGGAATGCCTTTGATCCTCAACTTTTGGTATATTCATTTTGTTTAGACGATTTTTGTGTGTATATGTAAATAAACAGTTTTATCAGACTTTCTCTTACATTTGTAAGACTATACAAGAGGGCCAAGATGGCCCTATATCGCTCACATGACAATCACTGTTCACTCATTAAAACATTGTTTTGAACCGGTGACCTAGTTTTTGACCCCAGACGACCTATGTTCGAATTTGTCCCACATATCATTAAGACAAACAGTCTGACTAGGTTTGGTGAAGATACGATCAAAATTTGACATCTACAGTGTTAATAAGGTTTTCCTAAGATTTGACCTCGTGACCTGGTTTTTGACCCTAGGTGACCCATATTTGAACTTGTTCTTAATATCATTAAGACAAACAATCTGACAAGGTTTGGCCAAGATCCAATTAAAACAATGACATTTAGAGCTTTTACAAGATTTTTACCTAAAATTTGACCTGGTGATCCAGTTTTTGAACCCCGCTGACCCATGTTCAACCTTGACCCACATATCATTGAGGCAAACATTCTGACAAGGTTTGGTGAAGATCCAATTAAAACTGTGACATTTACAGTGTTTACAAAGTTTTCCTAAGATTTGACCTGGTGACCTAGTTATTGACCCCAGATGACCCATATTTACACTTGACCGTAATATCATTAAAACAAACGATTTGACAAAGTTTGGTGAAGATCCAATTATAACTGTGAAATATACAGTGTTAACATGGTTTTTCATAAGATTTGACCTAGCGACCTAGTTTTTGACCCAAGATGACCCATGTTCGAACTCGTCCAAGATATTATGAAGACAAACATTCTGACAAAGTTAAATGAAGATCCAGTCAAAACAGTGATTTCTAAAGTGTTCACAAGGTTTTCCCTTATTTGGCCCTGGTGACCTAGTTTTTTACCCAAAATGGCCCAATATTGAACTCGTTTGAGATTTTGTCGATATTAACGTTTTGACCCAATTTTGCTAAAATTGAGCAAAAATGTGGCCCCTAGTGTGGTCACAACATAAAGTTTGACTACGCACGACGCTGGACGCCGGACACAGACTGATCCTAATAGCTCACTTTGTCACTTTGTGACATGTGAGCTAAAAATACATTACGAAATGAAAAAGTTAAGATGGGGGGCCATGTTTTCCGAACACCAAATTTTGTGATAAAAAAAAAAAGATTTTCTACCGATAGATCTTTAACCAGGAATAAATGCATAAAAACAATACGGATTTCTATATCTAATTACATATTCTAAAACTACAGAATGTTAGCTTTTATATGATATCAAAATTATTAATATCCAATACGAAACAAAAAAGTTGATAGGGGGGGGCCATGTTTTCCTTTAATTTTACACTAAAATCTAGAGGGGCGCCATGTTTTATACCTGCCCATTTCGGAGAAGAAAGGATTATAATAGATGTCCGCCATCTTGGAATTTAAGATGTTCGACTGACTATGGAACGCCTCCACTGACTTTTATCGTGCATTTTTACTTTGTTATGTATGAAACTAAGTTTGTAATGCATAATGGTCATTCGTTCTGTGCAAAATGCAATTCGTCGTGTGGAAATATCAACTCGTTATGTGCAAAAAACAGTTTGTCATATCGAAACATCAATTTAACAGTTTGTTATGTTCATTTTCATTTCATTCTGCTCAAAAGTTATTTCGTTCTGCACAAACGTCATTTTGTTCTGCACAAACGTCATTTTGCTCTGCTCGAAAGTCATTTCGTTCTGCTCAAAGTCATTTTGTTCTGCCAAGGACTTATATTTATATATAAGTCCTTGGTTCTGCCCAAAGTCATTTCGTTCTGCTCAAAAGTCATTTCGTTCTGCTCAAAGTCATTTTGTTCTGCCAAGGACTTATATATATATATATAAGTCCTTGGTTCTGCTCAAAAGTCATTTCGTTCTGCTCAAAAGTCATTTTGTTCTGCCCAAACGTCATTTTGTTCTGCTCAAAAGTCATTTCATTCTGCACAAAAGCCATTTTGTTCTGCGCAAAAGTCAATTTGTTATATCATTACATTCACGGGGAGGGGAATCTTGTGACTTTGGATAGTAATCAAAACGAGTGATGGCGACTGCTGAGACTCGGTGAGTTCATTATATTGTTTATTTTAGGTGACAAACGTTTCCAAAACTCAAACTAAACCTAGCCAATCTTTACACATACTTTCTGCAAATAGCGGTACTTAGTACGTTCTCGTATGTTCTATGGTTTTCGAAATCTTTGTTTTCATTGAATTGTGTCAAAATTGCAAGTCCAGCCTTAGTTAACCACACAATTCATAATAAACTGGTACTAAAATGAATGAAAATAGTTTTTTTTCTTCACAAAATCAAACAAACTTTTGTCAATAATTCTCGTATCTAAGTCCATCTAAAATTGCATTAATAAGTCTGTGACTTGTAAAAGTTCATTGCAGTCTGATGTATAGTAAGTAAAACGAGCATGTTTATAATGTTTATCTCTTTTTCATTCCCACTTCATTTTTCTGTTTGTTTCTCATGTTTTTGTAGAATAAATTATCATGACTGTTTTGTCAGTTTTATCAAAAGTAAAAACAATATGACAGAAATGTGTGTTACAGTATTGTTCAGTTCAAAGGTACATAGCTTGTGTTACTACTTGAGTTTTAAATACCTAAAGTATTTATATGTTTTGAACTGTTTCAGGATGGATACTTTGCATGTATGTAAAACTTGCGGAAACAATTCAGAAGTACGTTGAGAGAAGCCACACCGGCCAATCACCATACAAGTGCTGCGGGGATCTGTTATACACCAACATATACGTGTACATGTGATACCTGCAACATGAGTATTCACCGGAAGAAACAATTTGAAGAGCACATGACCAGCACAGAGGGCAGAAGAACAACTACTGTCCCTGACACAGCATTCAAGGCAATGAGCGCAGTAGTAGTGTGCTTCACAAACATTTTTAATAGTTATGAGAAATTGTGAATTGCTTTATTTTATAATTGTTTAATTGGGCAAGTTAAAGGCATCGGAGATTAGATAATAAATGATTTTTTGCTCTTTTAGATTATATGTTTAAAAATTCATAAATGTATACTTTTTCTAGTCGTGCTAGTGAATGTAGTACATGTATCTCATTTTCTTACATATTAATTGTACGATGATCTACATGATTCCTTTAATCTTGTGATTTATAGATTTGAATTTTAGAACAGACATAAAGGTCTAAAAATAATATATTGTTCTTATGTATGTTTACCTTTTTTATTGTCAGTTGACATGTTCACCTAATCTGTGATGAAGATATGATTCAAATCTGTGATTACTATACTTTATTTTATTTTATCGGCATGATAATTTGATAATAAACGTGATATAACAACATGTTTTGGACATTTCACATTTATTCCACATTTCTAATATTTTATAACAGTGTGCTATCTTATAAGATATAAAGATAAAACTGTAAAATTATATATTGATAGAGTTCAATAGGTATGACAACTTCCTGTCTTTGTGAGATGCAGAACAGCCATCCTGGAGTAGGCTTCCTTTTTCTTGTTTGCTGGTTAATCTTTATAATTATAGAGGTGATTTGTAAGGTGTCTTTAGTGGTGTTGGTCTAAACAAACATTTGATGGGATTTGTTATCACAGGGTTTTATGGGAATTTGGGATCATTTTCTTGCAATAGGTGTTCTTCGACTTCTGCATGTGTGTCTTGGCCCTCATCTTTCTGCAATTATTTATATATAAATAAAATAGATTAGTTCAGAGAATTTACCCTTTCACTGGTATTGATGAAAGTAGTGCAAAAATATCTGTAGCAAACAAAAAATAAGACAATATGACTCCACTATTTGTACTCATGATAAATCAAGTAATCTTAAGTCAGTAAGTGTATTGCTGAATAAATTGTAGCAAAAATTATTTCATTGTCATATCGCCGATATTAGTAATGTGACTCAGTCGGGGTTTGAAACAGGTACCCCTAGAATGCAGTCTGACGCTCTACCGACTGAGCTATTTAAACCGCCCCGATACGACTTCCAATTTGGGTAAATGTAAAACATAGGCCTGCGTGATCACAATTAATTTCTAATTAATTTACATTGGTATTATCAATAATTTAGTAATATATATATTAGTTCATTCTTAATATTTGATTTTCTGACACTGGTGGCTGACGTTTTTTTAATAAGGAGAAAGGAATAGCACCGCTATTTGCAGAAAGTGTGTGCACATACGAACGGAGAGGTTTAGTTTTGGCAAAATAATGAACTTACCGAACCTCAGCAGTCGCCATCACTTGTTTTGATTACTATCCAAAGTCACGTGATTCCACTCCCCGTGTATAAATTGACTGTTGCACACAACGAAATGACTTTTGTGCAGAACGAAATAAAAATGAACATAATTTAACAAATTGGTGTTTCGATATAACAAATCAACTTTTGTGCAGAATGAAATGACGTTTGTGCAGAACAAAATGATTTTTGCACACAACGAATTGATTTTTGCACACAACAAAATGACTTTTGCGCAGAACGAAATGACGTTTGTGCAGAACGAAATGACGTTTGTGCAGAACGAAATGACTTTTGTGCAGAACGAAATGACGTTTGTGCAGAACGAAATGACGTTTGTGCAGAACGAAATGACTTTTGCGCAGAACGAAATGACATTTGCACAGAACGAAATTACTTTTGCGCAGAACGAAATGACGTTTGTGCAGAATGAAATGACGTTTGTGCAGAACGAAATGACTTTTGCGCAGAACGAAATAAAAATGAACATAACAAATTGTTATAACGAATTGATGTTTCGACATAACAAATTGATTTTTGCAAATGACGAATTGATATATCCACACGACGAATTGAGTTTTACACAGAACGAATTACCATTTTGCATGACAAACTTAAGCGGTATTACTGAATACCGAAAACAACTTATTACCGAAAACAACCGAAAACAACTTCAGACTACCGAAAACAACTTATATTGTTGTTATTAATGAAATTATGATTATTTTGATAAAATATATATATATAAGGGTAATTATTAAAGTCATATACAAAATTTCGAGTTAAAATATTGTTTTTTACGCAAGTTATGAGGATATGTAACATCTACACGTATGTTATATATTGCTAGAGTTGCTTCCCTTCGTACTGAAAACAATTTCAGAATACCGAAAACAACTTATATTTCTATGTATAATGTTATTATAACTTGTTTTGATAAATGCTATCTATAAAAGAGTATTTAAGAATGTCATGTACGAAATTTCGAGTTAAAATATGGAATTTTACGAAAGTTATGAAGATTTGTAAAATATGAACATTGTTTATTTATTGCTAGAGAGTTCCTTCCCTTATAATTCGTATCGAAAACAATTTCAGAATACCGAAAACAACTTATATTGTTTTTATTAATGATGTCATGATGTTTTTGATGAAACACATATATATAAGGGTATTTGTTAAAGTCATGTACGAAATTTCGAGTCAAAATATTGTTGTTTACGCAAGTTATGAAGATTTGTAAAATATGCACGTTGTTTATTTATTGCTAGATCTCGTTCATTCCCTTCGTATTTAAAACTTTCAGAATACCGAAAACAATTTATATTTCTATACATAATGATATAATAACTATTTTGATAAATGCTATCTATAAAAGAGTATTTATGAATGTCATATACGAAATTTCGAGTTAAAACATGGATTTTTACGGAAGTTATGAAGATTTGTAAAATATGCATGTATCATTAATATATTGCTCACACTTCATGCAGAATTTTCGTACCAAAAACAACTTTTATTTTGTAATAATAGTGATTAAAGTTATTTTGGTTAATGTCTATTATAAAGAAAATGTTTATTACAGCCATATACGAAAATCTGATTGAATAAATTAATGTTTTCGGAAGTTTGTATGTTTGGGCCTAACTTAATAATTTGCACGTGCTTATTATAATTAAGTAATTATAATGGTTATTATAATGGTTTAACGGATTAACGGTTTAATAAAAGTTTAAAATCAGCTGATTGGAGATAATTGTTTGGTAAGTATACTTAGGTGATAATTTCGTTAACGTGTCCTTAATTTTTTAACGATCGAAGATTAAAGAATTGGTCGCAATCAATTACGTCAGTTTTACTATAATTGAACAATTCGTCCTTTGAACATAGCATATTTTTATGCACTCGAAGAAAACATTTGAAACTGAACATTATGTAGTAGATATAAGTGATGAAGAAATGGAAATTGATCTTTTATTCACTGTAAATGATTGTGTCTCATCTCTTGAGTCCGAAGTTTCTAAGGATTCTGACGCTACGGCTTCAGACACAGTACCACGTGTGTCAGACTCCTTAGATACTTCGATGCTTCAGGGGGAATCATTGGATTCTATATTCACTGTAAATGCTTGTGTCTCATCTCTTGAGTCCGAAGTTTCTAAGGAAACTGACGCACATCCACTGTATTCTGACGCTACGGCTTCAGACACAGTACCACATGTGTCAGACTTCTTATAGATACTTCGCTGCTTCAGGGGGAATCATTGGATTCTATAGTCACTGTGAATACTACTGTCCCATCTATTGAGTGACATTACATTACAAAAAAAAATACTTATTTTCTGTACGAAGGGAAGAAACCTGCAATTCAAGCAAACATATTATACACATGCATATTTTACAAATCCTCATAACTTCCGTAAAAATCAATATTTTAACTCGAAATTTCGTATATGACATCCACACTCACTCTTTCATAAACAGCATTTATCAAAAAAAGTTATAATAACATTATACATAGAAATATAAGTTGTTTTCGGTATTCCGAAATTGTTTTCGGTACGAAGGGAAGCAACTCTAGCAATAAATAAACAACGTGTAGATTTTACAAATCTTCATAACTTGCGTAAGCAACAACATGTTGACTCGAAATTTCGTACATGACTTGAACAAATACCCTCATATGTGTGTGTTTCATCAAAAACATCATGTCATCATTAATAAAAACAATATAAGTTGTTTTCGGTATTCTGAATTGTTTTCGGCACGAAGGGAAGCAACTCTATCTATAAATAACATAAGTGTAGATTTTATAAATCTTCATGACTTCCTTAAAAAAACAATATTTTAACTCGAAATTTTGTACATTACTGCAATATGCACCATTATGTACATTTAGTTAATCAAAATAATCATAATATCATTATCAACAACAATATAAGTTGTTTTCGGTAATCCGAAGTTGTTTTCGGTTGTTTTCGGTAAAAAAGTTGTTTTCGGTATTCAGTAACACCCAACTTAAGTGTCATTCATAACGAAGTGAAAATGCACGATAAAAGTCAGTGGAGGCGTTCCTAGTCCAACTAATTGTACACTACAGATGATATCGA
The DNA here is from genome assembly GCA_964023205.1 of Lutraria lutraria. Classification (NCBI taxonomy): domain Eukaryota; kingdom Metazoa; phylum Mollusca; class Bivalvia; order Venerida; family Mactridae; genus Lutraria; species Lutraria lutraria. Next base: position 24,350,897 of record OZ026844.1, on the reverse strand, counting down.
GACATTTTTTGCGCTTGCCGATATATCTATCTTCCGAGACATAGCGGGCAATAGATGAAATAGCAAAATCACGAACGGATTGCTCGTACGTCTCATAAATGTAGACTAGAGGCGTTCCATATATAACTGATGCCTTTTTCATAGTCCAACTAATTGTACACTACAGATGATATTGAGACATTTTTTGCGCTTGCCGATATCTATCTTCCGAGACGTAGCGGGCAATAGATGAAATAGCAAAATCAGGAACGGATTGCTCGTACGTCTCATAAATGTGGACTACCTTTTTCAATGCTTATACTTAAACATTGTGGATTATAAATGTATCTCAATATCTTTAAGGAATTTGTTGCATCCTTAACCAATTTCCCATGCCCAATTGCCAGAGTTTTTTAGTATCATATAATCAAGTTCGTAAACACCCGCTTACAGCTGTCGGACATTGCCGAGTATATAGCAATGCAGTATATAGCAATGCGAACTATAGAGAGACGAATCGATCATGGTACGAGCATATGCGGGAACGAACGCGGACGGTAAATTAAGAGCGGGAACGCGACTTTTTATCGCAGTTCTTACGTTTTTAAGCAATAAATAGAAATGATACACAAACCTTTCTTAGATTTCAGCTTAATGGCCAGTATGTCGTTGTGTTTTATTTGTTTCGTTTATTTTCCATTAATAATCACCGACTTAGTTACTTCCCCTGAACATAAGCTAAATTTGCCAACATAAAAATTATACGCGCACCGGAAAGATTTGCGGGAAAAGTCAATATTGCGGTAATTTTGTTTTCATTATTATTTTTCTCTGTTTTCTTACAAACGGTTATTAATTGCAGATGTAAAGTTGTGGATTCATGTAGATATTTATAATCTTACTTTCTCTTGTGAAATGATTACTGATTATCTTAATTATGTTAATATTGTCCATTATTATTCAGGGTTCATTCTAGAATCAAAACTAGTTGGGACATTTGTCCCACCCAGTAAGAAGAACATGGGTCATGCTGGAAAAAAGTGGGGCCCTAGCAATAAATTAGTCGTTTCTTACCATATTTAGGCTAACATTCCTATTAGTTGATAACTTGATCCAAAACTTGTAAACTTTGAACTGAACTAGAACTGTTTCAACAGTGAACATGTTTAGTTTACATTACAATGTTATTTTTTCAAGGGAACTGTTTGTATGGCACTCAGGCAGAAAAAATCCTTCTCTGTCTTTTCCCCCTCCAATGTGCCAGTGCTTTACCAAAGTCCATTTCAGAGATAGCCCCCCCCCCCCCCCCCGTCTTCCGCTATAGTTATCAAGTCATTCACTCTATCAGGTGATAGTCTATTCCGGCAGGTAGTTGTATTAGAGAAGCATTAATTTTACTCGTATAGGTCTTTGAGATCGTACCTTAATAAGTACTCCAGTAACAAATTATTCACACAAAAAAATCCGTAATTGTTTGTCACATTTAAAGTTCAAGTAAATATTAACCAGAGAGCAAGATACGTCGATCATCTGATTGACAGTTAACATCATTCATGACGTCAGTTACATTGAGTCTAAACCTAGTTAATTTCAGCAGCGCTAAAAATAGAAAATCAATACAGTATATTTAACTCCCTGGCATTTGCACTAAGTTTACCCGGTTTGTGGAAAATACGTGCAGACTTTAATTATTGTGTTGTATTGCTCTGTAAGTGTCTAAGTGGTAATATATTTTTTGGTTACTCGTATTTTTTTTTAAATTTTCGTCCTAAAAAAGGGTCGGTCGGAAAGAATAGGTTTAAAAAAAAGGTTAAATTCCATTTTTATTTTTTTTCGGATTTGCCGAAAATTACACTCGCCGGTTTTGTAAACCAATTTATATAAAAGTTGTGGCCTAATATTGTAAAAAACTTAAAAAACAGAAAGTGGCTCTACTTCCAGACGTCGAACTGATTTTGACTTCATTGCGCCCTGCTGAGAGTGTTAACCGATTTTTTCGTGTCGAAAATGAGAAGTTACGTACTCGTTTCGTTACGTACATTAAGTGTTAGAGCAGAACACGATCAGCTGTTTATTCAGCAGTGCATGACAACCAGGTAGACATTACTCCATGCAATGCTAAGGCTCTTAATCCTCACTCTTAATAATATTTATGAGAAATTTGATGAATGTAACATGTTGTGAACTTTTCACAGGCATACACAAGCGAAACAAGAGTGTCAGATACTCATGTTTTTTGAGGGACTGACATTGGACCAAATTCGACCTCATGTCCCTTGACTAAAAAGAAAACCCCCCTACAGTAGAATTTTATGGTCTTGAAAAAAAGTTTTGATAAATAAGATCAATAAAGTAGGCGAGCTCTTTGTTTGCAATCAACAAGGTTATAACCTATTGATTATCAAATGTAGGGAGTAGATATGTATGCTGTTTTTCCCTTTTCTAAGGCCCCTCCACCTTTTCTCTCAAGGTAGGCCCAGAAGTGTTCTTCTAAAGTTCTTTCATGTGAACATGCTGTATAAATACATCACTATGATGACTTTTTTACTTATCAATAAAAATAATGTGATCCAATGTTATTTTCACATTTTTATGTACATAAACATATGTAACAAGATCATAAAAGTAACCTAGATTATAAAACTTATTAAAAGACAGCAGAATTATTCATGTGACTTGCTAAAACTGTAATTTATTCACCTTATATAAAATTCCCAATTTGCCTTATTTCGCGACATGAAATTCCCAATTTGGCACTTTTCATGACGCAAAAATTCCCAATTTGATCGGTACCGGACCCGTTCCCAATGAGGCGAAAAAAAATGCTGCTTAGTGATGTTTTGGCAGCTAAACATTCAAACATTTATATTATAATTATATACAAGTAGTACATGGTGATTGCTTAGGGCCAACTGCGTATTTTGACACCAACTGCATATGAGGTCAGGTTTCCCCTATATTAAGACCACCCCACTATTAAGACCACTTTATCTAAGAACCACAGATGGTCTTATTAGCGGGGTTCTACTGTTATTAAAATTGGATCGTCTTGGATCAGATCTCGACCGTCTCAGATTTGACCATTATGGAAATGTGCCATCCTGACTCTCATTCTGATAACTCAGTATATATGTCGAAATATGGTTAAGTGACAAAAATATACTTGACCCTTAACTAAATGATATACTTCGTTTTAATCTCTATACTCACATTTTTCAGATCATATGTTGATCGCAAGTGGAAAGAATGGCAGGTGTGTAGCTGTGTTTTGTAGAAAATGTAATTCTCAAGCATCAAAAAGGAATTAAAACTTCCTTTGGCACAAAATACTTTCCCCAATTTTCAAAACATTTTTCTTTCTTATTTTTTGTGTGAAAATTGTTAGAAATGAAATGATAAATTAATACAACTGTTCAGCTGAAGTATACTGAGAGTCTAAGTTATTGTCATACAATTTAAGATGCTGATTTTTTGCCGCATATGATAAACAGTTGAACATGTTAGCGACCACCTCCAAATAAAGGCCACCCTATTTGTAAAGGCCATTTTTTAAAAAACGACATTCAATGGCTATTTAGAACAAAATGACTTCTGAATAAAGGCCACCTGTCAATAAAGGCCACATGTAGTATTTCCCGAAGGTGGTCTTTGTTCACAGGATTGACTGTATAGTAATAAGCTTCCTTTCTGCATGATGTGTTGATATATATAGACTATGACATAGGGAATTAGAATTAGAAACAAAATAATAAAGTTTTAAACAGTATGAATGATCCATTTATAGATGAATGCGATTTAGAAGAATTGACTGCTTTCCTTGAAGCATCTGACAATGAGGATGAAATCAATCAACAAGAACAGAAGACTGAGGAGGGTACAAATGTTCCTATTGACATTAAACCTGAGGAAACATCAGAGAGGAAAGGTATATCCATTTCTAATTTTTTTACTTGTAAATTCTTCTCATATAGCGATAACGTAGACTATGAATTTCAACACTGCACTGCTCTGTACAGTAATCTTAGGGAGCGCTTCGTACTACATTTTTTCGGTCTTTTCGTAACTCGCTAACAGAGCGATACTGCACGCAGTCCAAACACTCATCCACACACAGTCACCAAGCAAATACAATCGAAGCTGTTACTCATATCGATTTTCTATTTTTAGCATTTAGGACCCAACTCTCTCGGAAACTTCATATACGCACTCTATCGGACACTTCATTGTAGTTTTACATACTAACACGCTAACAGAGCATTAAGTACTGCGCAAAGTTAAACACCCTCAGATAATCAGATTTACTTACTGCTATAAGACTATAACTGTATTGATTTTCTATTTTTAGCATAGTATAATCTACCGTACCTGGTATCATTTTGACACGAGTGTGTTTTTCAGCTGTTGAAAGTAAAAGCAAGGAAATTGATAATCAATGCATATATTTCAACATTGACAAAGAAATATGACAAATAATCCACTTGAGTTCATTCAATTAACAAAAAACATGTGGATTTAGTTGGCTAACAGTATGGGTCCCTAATTATTATCAAATTTTAAGTCACCCGGAGTTTTATGGTGCCGCATTGTTTTTACAGCTGACACTAGTGACAAATTTCCATATCTGATTTAATCTTCTCAAGGGCGGGACTTATTTATTGAAGAACAATATATGACTCTACCAATCAAATCAATTTGTTGTTCAACCTAAACCTTTCCCTTTGAAATATCGCCGATTTTTTATTCCAAAAATTATAATTTCCAATATTCCATGAACAAAAATATTTCGTCTATTATTCAGTAAATGTTGTAAATACCATGTAAACACATAACAAGTCATGGACGTATCATGAACACAGAAGTCTGCAAGCACACGGTTCATTTTTGACATCAATTATGCTAGGAGATTTGTCGAAACATACGTAAATATTATCCTTTATTCTGTATCATCAAACAAATTTGATGCAGTAAAAGTCATTTATACAACCGCTTTACTCGTCTTTGATGTAAAACAATATTCAAGTCACAAAGACTCGCCACGAATGCGTGTGAAAAACAATTGAAAACAAAACGAATTCGGTGTTAATTGATGCAGACATCAATGGAATTAAGTCAGCAGAACACTTCCTGTATATAATTATCAAAATAATGCGTCACCTTGGTGTTTTATGACCCCCCTTCCAATATTTTTTTATCTGGCACGTGCTACGTATTTAAACATAGATTTAATCTACGTGGGTGGTCTTGCAATTGAAGATCAGTCAAAAACATAGTCCACTACATTTAACATGCCAAATTATGATCAACTAGGTCAAAGTTTTTGTACTATGGTACACTTTCACAACCTCTGATTGTTTTAAAAACATCCTTGGAACTTGACACATTTTTCAGACACTCAGTCTGGGTCACGATGACCTTGATTGCTGGACATAAATTCCTGAACATGCACCGTCAATCACTGGCAGTCTGGCACTAAACCAAGTTTCACCTTTGCACATTTATTTGATCTTGAGTGTAAAGTATGTATTAGTTATTGTTCATATTTTGAATTTTATGGGATATATCACAAGCGACGCGAAGCAGAGCGCAGTGATATGTCGCATAAAATTCAAAATATGAACGATAACTGATTCACAGTTTGTCCTAATTTCTGTCACATACGCATGTTTTGTCGAGACAAAAACTGCCAATAATCACTGTAGATGTAATTTGACACCGCCCACAAAGAACCTCGGTCATAAACTATTTAGAGGGAAATTAAAAAGAAAGCGGGGACATTCAGTGTGCTTTAGATGCGTTAATAAGAGCCAACATTACCTATAACAATGGATTTTTTCTTAGCTCACGACGAATTCTAGATCTATGATTCTTGAGGAACTAGTATTGTCTTAGTTATTATATTAATAATCAATATCCAGCAATGCATGATTTCAGTGTTTCTTACTGTTTGACCATTCTTTCAATTTGGACCAATAGGCCTATGCACCTTTATTTACAGTTTTCGACCGTGCTATTTCAAGAATAAAACCTACTTGTTAGCAATTACAGCAGAAAGCCTTTTCTCAATAAAGTAAACTTCCTTTTACCATGAACAGTTCTAGAATGACATACTAGGCTATATGTGGCTTACGCGTATTGCGCTTGTTAACCATGGTATCTCACCGCCGGAAGTTCTAGTGTGAGATAATAGGCAGTCGCTTACGGAGGTGTCTGTACTGGCCTATCTAAAACATGTAATCTATCTCTTGAGCTCAAATCTCAGTTCCATTCTCAAAGCATTACGGTTGAATATAAGGGGCTGATTATTGATTTACAAAATACACATTCAGGTCGATTATCATGTAATATCCGTGTATCAATATTATGAGTAATATCTGATGATAATTAATTTAGAAACATCAAAACACAAGCTATGAGATTTGATTAACGGTTTTTATAACCAATGGACCTGGTACTACCATGGAACGATGACAAAATGAACTGTCTGCTTGTATTTGACTGAAATTCTGTTGTGAACGGGCGTCAAACCCAACAAAAAATATCAACAACCATTGGAAATTTGTATGCTACATGTATAGATACAACTTGGTTCAGTATGATGCAATCTCTTATAAAGTCTATGATGATTAAACTCCGCCTATTTTATTGAGCACTGTGCTATTGTGGTAAATGATGACGTAATTTGCACTGCCCTAATCAGCGTTTGGTCACGTAGCACCCAAACTTCACTTATTTTCTCCATATCAGGATTTTCGGCTTATTTTATGGGATATTTCAAATGAAATGCGGACATTTCATTGGACAAGAAATTAGAACAAACTGTAATGATTTTTACTGCCCAAAGCATAATTTACTGGAGTTCGCAATAACAATTCTTGCTTTAAGATTTTTTATTGTATGTCTCATAGTAAACAGAAATGGCAAATTTAAGAAAAAGGACAAGGAAAAACCACAGACTTTGTGTCAGTTTGTACACATTATATTGCCCTAAATATTTGCCTAACATCAGATATTTTTGCATAGCAAGTAAGAAAAATTAAATACAATCAATTTGGCATAATTCAGAAATCATAAAACCATTATTTAGCATTACAATGACCAGGTGTCAATAGAAAAAAATCAGAAAAGGTAAAAATAAGCTTACAGATTTTTTTTGCAATTTTTATTCCCCTTTATTTCTTTTAATATTTATTCCACAGTTTCAAAAATGACACCATAAAAAAGGTTATTTGTTATTAAATTATGAACAACTTTTATAGTTACTGTAATTTGATGGGATTAATATTTAGTATAATAACCAGTGATGAAGTAGACATGATTGTGTCAAAACAGTAGCATTTCCCAATAACCTGTATGAAGACAGTGTACCAAGTTTATCTGATCCATTATCAGTATACAGTATGTATATTGACTAGGGGGCTATGAAGTAAAGGGTTAAACAGGCAATATGATCCTTGAACTTTAATATTTGATTAAATAAACAGTACTAGGTTCTCGTTTCTGACAGAATTATTGATACAGTTTTAAATTTTGTATCGACTCAGAGATATAGTTATAGCCTGTGAAGGATGCCTTCCCCTCTGAAAATGTCTTGAAAATGAAATCAAGCAATTTTCCCAAATTTCCAATTTACTACTTGAAATTTCATTCCCAAATTGGTGTCAGACGAGAATATTTTCCCCAAAAGAAGCTTCAACCTGCTATTTCACCCCATATCAACAGCTAGGGTGCCTTCCCCAAATTTAGCGTAATACCTTATGTCAAATTAGCATATTGGCTGGGTACTTATTATCCCAAATTGAATAAAGGAAATAATTTTGACAATAATGGGTAAAAAATTGCAGAAGAAGCAAAAAAAATTGTTTGCTCTTACAGAAAATGTCTATGGTCTAAACTAGAATTGATCCCTTAAATGTTGGGCCCATCAAATTTTGGATTGACCCCTACTTTATAAGCACAATGTCTCTACTGAAATTCTTGGCAGAACACTGCAGGTACAAGGGGGATAATTATACACCTGAGGCAAATTTGGGGAATATTAATTTTATGATGCAAATAAAGGAAATAGACTTCTTTTTGGGAAAATAGACTCTAAAAATTACTTTCTGAGGAGAAAATGCTGACTATCAAGTGTCACCTTCCTAGTAAAAACCCCTAAATATGTAACTTATAAATTCTGTTTTTTTTCTTTTCTAGATGATTGTAGTTTAGAAGAGATAGAAGCTTTTCTTCATGACTCTGATGATGAGAGTGATTCAGATGAAGAGTTAGATAATAAGACAGAAAATAAACCAGATGTTGATGATAATCCAAGTAAAGACAACACTGATACAAATCATGAGCTGCTTAAAGAAGAGGACTTTGATGGTATGAATGCTGATATATTGGTTTTTGGAAACTGAACAATAGTTCAGCTTTCCATAGCTGTCACTCAGCACACATGAATTTTGATGCAGACTAAAATACTTTGTTTTCTACATATGCCATGCAATTGTTAAACTAGTTCCATTTAATGTTGCAGTGCAAGTCTATATAAGTTTAGTTTCCATGAGTACTTTCAGTACTTTGATTCATATAATGTGGGTTTTGGGAAGAACTGGTTTTGTTGTTGCAGAGTTCAGGTCAAGGAGTCTGATATTTACCAGACCATTTTTGGTTGCTTACAATCTTTATATTGAAAAAGAAATTGTATGTGATTTGATAAATGGTGATCTTTTCTTGCATGTAGACATGGATGAAAGAGAAATGGAATGTATTGAACAAATGATGGATTCAGAGGAACTAGCACATGAAACCGGAAACCAGTCAACTGCTTGTGTATCTGAGAACCAGTCAACTGCTTATGTATCTGAGAACCAGTCAACTGCTTGTGTATCTGAGAACCAGTCAACTGCTTATGTATCTGAGAACCAGTCAACTGCTTGTGTATCTGAGAACCAGTCAACTGCTTGTGTATCTGATAACCAGTCTGCAGGTTGTAAAACCTCCACTAATGCTGTTGTTGATAACGAAGAAACTGACAAAGTTCCTATTGAGGATGTAGACACTGATGGTATTAAAGGTGATATAAATGATAAAAAATATCAGGATTTTAACTGTATTATGAATTCTTTCTTTAAAGGTTTTAGAGAATTATATTTAATGATTTTGAAAATAATAACTGTGTGATTAGTTCATCTTACAGGGTTTTCATTAGACATCAAAAGTTGAGGGTCAATTATGACCCTTGGCTGTTTATAATTAAAGGAGTAGGCAAAATTTCTTACTATTGTAATAGCAAATTTGACCCTTTAGTACAAAGTCTGAAGGGGCGGAATCCTTATTTTACTAATTTAAACAGTCAAAATACCATTTTAAGGGTTAACAGAAAACCCTGATTTTTATTTCGATTTATTTTAAGATCTAGACAGCTTTGGTCAGTTTTGATTGTTAGTGGAAGTGACACCCAATGTTTATTTAAAAAAATAAATATGAAAGTTCTGAAGTAAATATTTAGTATTTTATGTATTGTTGTTATAGCTGAGATGGCTGCCATGGCTGAGAGAATGAAACAGTTGGAAAGAATGTTACAGTCAAGTCAAAGTTCTAATGAGTCCAAATCTAGTAATCCTGATGAAAGACAAAAACAAAATAGTACCGGTATTAAAAAATCTATCAATCCATCAAGTGATAAGTCTCGATCAGGTCATTCAGAGAGAAAATTCAGCCACAAATCACCGTCGGGTCATTCAGAGAGAAAATCCAGCCATAAGTCACCATCAGGTCATTCAGAGAGAAAATTCAGTCATAAGTCTCCTTCACATCATTCAGAAAGGAAATCAAGCCATAAATCTTCAAGTCATTCAGAGAGAAAATCAAGCCGTAAGTCTCCATCTAGCTCTTCAGATAGGAAATTAAGTCATAATTCTTCATCTGGTAACTTAGAAAGGAAGTTGAGTCACAAATCACCTTCTAGTAATAAAGTTAGACACGGCAGCAGTACTGAGACTGTGAAAGTAAATATGGAGACAACTAATGAAGAATCTTTCAGTAATAAATTACCTAGTGCTATGGCAGCTCATAAACATTCTAAATCATCAAACGGAGAACATAAAGTGCTTGATAAAACAACAAAAGACTACACTGAGGAAAAGTTAAAAAGTGCTTCTGATAATGCTGGTAGGTATACTTGAATTAGTCATTGTTTTTGCAAGAAAAACTACAATGGTTTTAGTAAAATGTTGCTCTATTTTCTGATAGTATTGATGCAATTGAAGTTTGAAGCTGTGTTAGTGGGCACCTCCCAATAACGGCCTCCCTGGGAATAAAGGCTATTCTTTCCTAAGCCACATTCATTATTTAGAACAAAATGACATCTAAATGAAGGTCATCTGTCAATAAAGGCCAATTTCTGTCTTTCCAAAGGTAGCATTTGTTTTACAGGTGTGTCTGTATTTTCATTTTTAAATAACAACATTAAATTTCTTTTTACTTATTGAATATGTTATTGGAAAAACAAGATTGATTCTGGGACAACCTATAATGTAATATGAAATGCAATTGGTCTTCAGAAACAGATGGAGATGATGTCAATCCATTCTTTGCTAATGACAAGCAGACATATGAATTGGATACAAAGATGGAATCTGGAGTGAGCTCCAAGTCTTTATTTGGTGACTCTGATGATAGTGACTGGGATGATCTTGGTGGAGGTGAATATCTCATCATTCTTGTGATTGTCACTGCTAATTTGTTGAATATGACCTTAATTGTGTTATTTGATAGGTGGTTTTTATTACATATTATTTTAAATGTACCACTGATTTTAATGCCACAACAGCTTTGTTAACATGCTCACATACTGACTTCAGAAGGCTAAAAGTGATGAGTGAACATTATTTTGGTCAAATTAAAAGCATTTTCAAGTAGAATCTAAGATCTGGATCTGATTTTATAAAGAACAGGGCTTTTTTCACTGATAGGGGAAAGGGCCTTCATGTCCTTTAATTTGGGGGAAAATAACACTTATTTTTTTTGCAAAAGGGAAGAAAAAACCTGATGTAAATTGAATTTTAGGGGGAAACTGCATAATTTTAAAGAATTTTTCTGAGGGGAAGAAGGCTACAGAAGGAACAAAGCCCTGAAGAGCAACTTTGGTAAATAAATGGAAAATGATTGGATAACTTAAAATTTGTTTGGACAGTACTGGGTAAGTGTGTTGTGTCTGCACATGAGATATTACAGGTGTGTTACAAAAAAGTGTTGCTTTACAGAGTTTCTCTTACTATATTAAAGATTGTGTCATATTATGACAACATGCTTTATTAACATAATTTAAATTATTATATCCTTACAGAAGAAAAACATGAGTTAAGTAAAGAAGGTAAAGACTTGAAGAAGTTGATTACATCTGGACAAAGAAAGAGAGAAGCACATGCAGCTAGTTATGATACTGCTGTATTAAAGAAACCAAATCTCTCTAGGTGGTCAGGTACGCAGCTTTTACAGGGGTGAACATTTTCTGAAATATGCTGGAATTTCTGTTTTTATCATTTCCACTGCACAGAGGTTAAGATTTCCATTTTTGTGTTTGAAAAGTTCAACTTTTATAATTTATGTCCTTTTTGTATTTTAGATAAACAACTTTCACCAATCACTTTTAATGGGAACCAACCTCTCTCAGGACAGGCTGGATCAAACAGGTTGTCTCAGCAACAGTTTCACCCACAGAAACCTGCACTTAACCCTGAGACAGGTACTGTTAGTGGTAAATATAAACTAAAGGATGAATATATGCCCAAATCAACATTAAGTAAGGAAGATGAGAGAACATCTGTTACTGATCCATTCTGTGGTATACGGATCATGTAAGTATTGCTAAGCGACCATCTTCTGACATAGAAAAACATGATTTTCATTAATTTTGTTTATTTGACTTAACTTAGATACTTGAAAACTGCAAACAGCCCTACCCAACTGCTTTTTATACCTCTGGGGGATGTCCGGTCAAAAACTTAATTTCGGATTGACCAATCTTGACGTAACTTGGTATGTAGTATCTTTGAATGAAAACCTAGCCTCGGATTGTATTTGGGATATGTGGGGTCAAGGTCACTGTTACTAAAAATAGAAAATCAGTATCCGGTCAATAACTTAAGTTTGGATTGACCAATGTTGACTAAACTTGGTATTTAGCATCCTTGAATCAAAACCTAGCTTGGGATTGTATTTGGGATCTGTTGGGTCAAAGTCAATGTTACTAAAAATAGAAAATCAGTATCCGGTCAATAACTTAAGTTTGGATTGACCAATCTTGACTTAATTTGGTATTTAGCATCCTTGAGTCAAAACCTAGCTTGGGATTGTATTTGGGATATTTGGGGTCAAGGTCACTGTTACTAAATATAGAAAATCAGTGTCCTGTCAATAACTTAAGTAAGGATTGAGATATTGCGATGAAATTTTGTTGTAGGTAGCTTACATAGAAACCAAACTTGGGATTGCATTCTATGCCAATAGGGTAAAGGTCACTGTTAACTTATTAGCCGCACTGGAAACTGAACCACTCATGAATCCTTAGCGCAGAATTCTACAGTAATGTGGTATTAAAGCCTTGGAAAACCTGGTTTGGTGGCATTGCCGTGTTTCTTGTTTTAAGTCATGTTTCTATGATGAATGGAAATGATTTGCTTCTTATACTTAACAAGGGGATGATTGGTGCTTTTCCTGTCTCTATGGGCACTGAAATGACACTAGCTGTCGAATAGGTTGTTAAACAACAGATAAATAAATAAGATAAATGATCACATAACTCAGAACATAAAATAATTTTCATGTGTTTTATTCCAGAAATCCAAGGATTTCAATGTCTGAGTTCAAATTGAAGATGGATGGACGTAATATGATGAAAATACCAAGATTATTATCTAGATATAACAAGGCAGATTTACAGAAAGATAACTGGGTTACTTTAGGAGTTGTTGTACACAAGACAGAACCTAGACAATCTGCTGCTGTATGTATATTCATATAATGTTAACGCCCTGTGGGCATAACATTGTGCTGGAGGGGGGGGGGGGGGGGGGGCGTTTGTTAGAGGTTGATTTGTAATGAAATAGATCATCATTGTACTTGATGCAAGAGCCATGTAAATGTTGATGGTAGCATCTGTTTAACACAAAAATGACATTGATGGTTGCCGGCTCTTTGAATATTTTCCCCAATCTAATTAAAATCATATCCTCAACACCGCTATGCTATGAGGAACTGAAGACGACCTATAGAAGGTCACCTCAGGTGACCTTTTCCACTAGCCAATCAGCACCTTTCATAATTCTGAAAGTGATCTGATTCTATTTTTAACCGCAGTAAAAAACAATATTTGACTTGTAGTTATCAAGAACACCTATTCTTACGCAACTAAATGTAATGATAGCGCCCATGTGACATGCGTGTTTATTAAATTTTCTATACTACTATGGCCGAATCGATCAGGATTACTAAAAAAATCAAAAAGTGGTTGCAGACAAATACGTTATACGTAATTTAACGTTTACTAACGTTTAAATAACATCGTCAGGTAGAAAGTTCATTCGGTCAAAGTACCGATGAAACGAGTTATACGATTGGCTGAATTATAAATAGATATAGATAATGGAAATTCCGCCTTTTGAAAATAGAAACTGGTATAGGCCGTCATCAGATCTTGCCGTAAGGAAGATCAAATACTTTAGTCAGATTGATATTTTCCCCAAAATAGGGGTCAGGGGAGCATTTATTAGGGTCAGTGCATTTAATAGGCTGTTCAGTATATCCTTGATATTGTCTTGTTTTAAATATTCTTTCATTAGTGGATGTTTATATTTCAGGGTAAGGCATATTGTATCTGGAAATTAAGTGACTTACAGGACTGTGATAAAACTATAACATTTTTCTTGTTCGGGAATGTATATAAGGAACATTGGAAGAATGACCTTGGTGTTTGTGTAGGACTTCTTAATCCTTCATTCATGGATAAAGCTGAGAAGGTATGTGTAAGAATAATATAGAGTCAAACCTGTGTTCGCAGCCAACTCCAAGTAAAGGTCACCCTGTGAATAAAGGCCATCCTTTTAAAAACTCAGATTATTTAGAACAACATGACCTCCAAATAAAGGCCACATTATGTCTTCCCCAAGCATGACCTTTGTTCACAGGTTTGACAGTACATTTTATTGGCATCTAATTGGCCATTATTACTTATAATTTATAATAAAATCTGACTTAGTAAAAACCTTAAATATTCCATTTCAGGGGTCGCACAGGCTTGAAAGGTACTTGAAATTGAGTTCTGTCTTGAGAAGTACTTGAAAATCGATCTGTAGCCTTGAAAAGTACTTGAATAGCAATATTTTTCCTAATATTGACAAAGGTTAATTAAGAATGGCTTAAACCGATTATTTGTATTGAAAAATGAATCCGATATTGCTACTACACTTCTGATTATTACGAAAATAATTGTATGAGTATGAAAATGCGTAGTACGAAAATTTGTACAGTATTGCTAGCATTATCTCCCTTAGCATTGGTTCCCATTCCATTTTGCAGTGCACCAAGGGTCTCTGTATTGACAGAGTACACGGGAACCAGTTTAAATAGATTCCCTGGGTGAAGGAAACTATTGATAAGTATAAATTGTACTGTCAATGTTGCTGCTTGTATGGATGGAAGTGACCTTTCGATCTCATTCAAAAGGAGAATCACACAAGAAAAATGAAAAATTATGAGTGGTACCTTTTCTAACTTACTTCGTAAAGGATATAGATACTTCCATATGTAAAACGGAAAATACATCCATGGTGTCTATGGCAGAATTGACAAATTCCCCACCCACTCACATTGCTTCAACAATTAATGTTATTAGTCTGTTTCTCTGCAGTCGTAAACATAAATAAAAATGATGTTTTGAAGTCTGAAATCATATATGGACACTTCAAACAATTGTGAAAATAATTAAGAATTTGGAAAGCAAGCTGGAAGAAAGGCTCGACTGCTGAAAAACTAATAATAATAGACAAATTACAGGGTGTACACTTGTATTTTGACTGGTACACAGGCAGAAGTAACGGACCTGTGATGGTAAAATTGTGATAAATTCTACATAAAACACAATAACTTAACCCATAATAACCTTAAATGAAAATAAAAATTGTCCTAAAAATTGAACCCATTCATGGCATTCAACCGGTATATGTACTATAAGAAGGCGTATATCTCTTCGTTTCGGTGAATGAGCACCACCTTTACAAAACATAAGATTTTAAAGCAATACGGATGAATTCTTCAAATCAAAGTTTGCAGGACGACTAAATGCAAAATTTTGGTCGTCCTTACAGTACGGTTCGGGTGATTTGTCAGAAAATCTTGATTCCCCTGCGTTTTCTTCACGGCATTGATCTTGAAAAAAACGCGAATCAACGCAATGTCGCTATTCATCGCGTTTTATGACTTTTTATCGGACGGTAATCTTTGATCGCTAAGGATCACGGTGATTCGCGAACATCTAAAGCTGACTCTAGTAGCTAAAATGATATTTATTGTGAATCTTTCTTTTACTTTCACTTTCTGTTGACCGTTCATTTTCCGAAAACAGTCACATGGTAAAATAATTCAAGATTTAACACATACTAAATCCGTCGGCCAAGACCGGCAGAAATCCAGGCATCTGATTAAATTTTGTCAAGTAGGAAAACCCATTCTTGAAGTAAATATTTAGGAAAACCGGCGAATTGCTAAGCGAATTTGTAAACTGTGTAGCCATGTTTTACATAGGCAGCGTTACGTACAGGGCAAGATTAATATGTCTATTTTTAATGCTTTATATATCGAGTACCAGGGCGAGATTCATTATTTAGACCAAGTCGCAGTCTCTCATTTTACCTCTGTAGCTCGGTGCTCTAATCAATAAAACCAGTCCACTGTTTACATGTAATATTATTTCGTGCAATAATATACGAAAGCTGACAGATCAATTAAATCTCATCAACTACAGTACAACCTATCCAGAGCGTCCCTCTGTAGAGCAACAACCTCTCTATAACAACACCATTCAGAATTTCCCTAAACTGATATTTACTATAAATTTAACCTCTGTAGAGCAACAACCTCTAAACAACGGTCAATATTTGCAGCTCCCACATGGTGTTGCTCTACAGAGGTTGTACTGTACTATTAAGTTCTCAGCATTCGTTGATTATAATTTATGTCAACACTATTTTTTTCACACATATCAGGTAACAATTAGTTCACATTAGCTATTGTGATCGCTTGATGTCCGTCGTCCGTGTGTGCGTGCATGCGTGTGTGCGTCAACAATTGCTTTAAACAACATCTCCTTCTTAACCAGTCAGCCAATTTCAACGAAACTTTACATGGATGTTCCTTGCATGAAGCTCTACCAAAAATTTGATTTCATTAAAAACTGATTGCCATGGCAACCAATAGGAAAAACTTTAAAAATCTTCTTGTCCAAAACCACTGGGCTTAGAGATCAGATATTTAGTGTGTAGCATTGTCTAGTGGACCTCTACCAAGTCACTTAATTTCTAAAGGCTCATGATAATTTTCTCTGAGAGTCTTTTTATCTGGTGAGCGATATAGGGCCATCATGGCCCTCTTGTTTCTAACTTTGCTACATGTGTAGAATGTTACATCATATTGCTTCTAACAGTGTGGAATATTTTTCTACTTGTTACATCAAAGATAAGATACCACAATTACAGGTTCACATTAAACACCTTTTAGATGACGTACGATTTCACCATGTGGTTCTGTTATCCGAAAATTTTCGTCCGAAATATATATACTTCATGGAAATACAAGTGTAACGACCGTTTTTGAAAATTAATGAGTCTTAAATTTTTTGTTGGTCATAATGCTTAATGCAACATTATATTGTAGTAAATGTTCAATAAATACTATCAAGACATGTGATTATCAAGTTAAGTGTATAGCGATTTTAAAAAATACGACCAGTACCGTAGATTTTTATTAAATTCCAATGACGCAGAATCACAGCTTGGGGCAATTAAAATTGGTGTTGATAGATGCAAACAAACAACATGCATTGTCATGGTCAATTTAAAATCTCATACAAGACTCGGGAAACGGATTTTGATTGCATCTGCTTTGTAATGACAGACGGCATGACGTGACAATAGACTGTGTTCCGAACTCGAAAAATCTACCATGAAAAATGCGGTAAACGGTGCAACACTGCATACTAATCTACGCACTTTTCGCTACTTGACCGACCAAGAGTGTTGCTATGGTGATAGCTATGCATATTTACCTTCCTTTTTTGGTGAACATTTGGTGAACATGATTTATTTACTGATCAAAAACTTTGTTTTCTTGCAAAAATTTAAGATTAATTGAGACTATGAAACTTAGTCGCAAATACGAGCGGCGAGTGGATTTTCACACACATGCTGTTAGCTTATTATCATGAATGTTACAGGTCCAGTCTGAGGTTGCCATAACAATACAACATCCACAGCAGCTTCTGATGCTTGGTTTTTCTAAGGATCTAGGTCGATGTCGAAGTACCACAAAGTCGGGACAACCTTGTTCTTCTTTTATCAATAAGTAAGTATGAAACAGTTCTTTTATCAATAAGTAAGTATGAAGCAGTATGTGAGAGTTGTTGAACGTTTGGATAGCCCGCTGCTGTGTTGAGTTCTTCTGTTGTTTTTAGCTCACATGTCACAAAGTGACAAGGTGAGCTTTTAGGATCAGTCTCCGTCGGGCGTCCGGCATCGTGTGTCGTCAAACTTTACCTTGTGAACACACTAGTGGCCACATTTTTAGCTCAATTTTAGCAAAACTGGGTCAGAATGTTAATATTGACAAAATCTCGGACGAGTTCGATATTGGACCATTTTGGGTAAAAAACTAGGTCAGCAGGGCCAAATAAGGGAAAACCTTGTGAACACTTAAGAAATCACTGTTTTGATTGGATCTTCATGAAACTTTGTTAGAATGTTTATTTCAATAATATGTAGGTCAAGTTTGATAATGGGTCATTTCCAGTCAAAAACTAGGTCACTAGGGAAAATCGCTGGAAAACGTTGTGAACACTCTTAGAAGTCACTATTTTGATTGGATGATCATGAAACATTGACAGAATGTTTGTCTTTATAATATCTCGAACGAATTCGAACACAGGTCATCTTGGGTCAAAAACTAGGTCGCTAGGTCAAATCTTATGAAAAACCATGTTAACACTGTAGATTTCACAGCTATGATTGGATCTTCACCAAACCTTGCCAAAATGTTTGCCTTAATAATATGTGGGCCAAGGTTGAATATGGGTCAGCCGGGGTCAAAAACTGGGTCACCAGGTCAAATCTTAGGTAAAAATCTTGTAAAAGCTCTAAATTGCATGGTATTAATTGAATCTTGGCCAAATCTCGTCTGATTGTTCGTCTTAATAATATCAAAGATAAGTTCAAATATGGCTGATCTAGGGTAAAAAGCTAGGTCAGGAGGTCAAATCTTAGGAAAACTAGATTAATACTGTAGATGTCAAATTTTGATTGTATCTTCACCAAACCTTGTCAGAATGTTTGTCTTAATGATATGTAAAACAAATTCGAACATAGGTCATCTGGGGTAAAAAACTAGGTCACGAGGTCAAATCTTAGGAAAACCTTGTCTATGCTGTAGTTTTAATGGTTTTGATTGGCTCTTCACCAAATTTTGTCGGAATGTTTGTCTTATTTATATGTAGGACAAGTTCTAACATGGGTCATCTGGGGTCAAAAACTAGGTCATCGGTTCAAAACAAAGTTTTAATGAGTGAACAGTGATTGTCATGTGAGCCATCTTGGCCCTCTTGTTTATGTCCCGTATAGATAGATTGGGCTGGGGGCTTATTTGGGACCTGTCTGTCTGTTTGTTTGTACCAACCTTTAACCTTGCTTATAAAATCGAAATGCTTCCACCTACAATCATCAAACTTCATATGTTTCAAAATTTGATGAGGATAATTTAATGTTTGAATAGTCTGTACATACAAATATATACAGATATGCTTCAATGAACATCCATTTGTTTCATTTTTTGCACTGGCATATGATACTGTAGAACGCTTCAATTTCGCGAGGTCAAAATTTCGCATTTTTGTCGAGCCCGCCTGCGGTGAGCTCGACATAGTCGCCACAATGGCGGTTGCGTGTCTGTACGTTAGTGAGTTAGTGAGTTAGTTAGTGTGTCCGTCCGGATCCTTGTCCGGGCTGTATCTCCCTTATGCATTGACACTTTTTAAAATAACTTGGCATAATTGTTAAACACCATAAGGCAGTGTGCAGTGCGCAAAATCCAGGTCTCTAGCTCAAAGGTCAAGGTCACACTTAGAGGTCAAACGTCAAAAATAAGCATTATAGACCTTGTCCGGGCTGTATCTCCCTTATTCATAGAAACTTTTTAAGATAACTTGGCATTGTTGTTAAACACCATGAGACGGTGTGCAGTGAGCAAAATCCAGGTCTCTAGCTCAAAGGTCAAGGTCATACTTAGAGGTCAAACATCAAAAATGAGTATTATAGACCTTGTCCGGGCTGTATCTCCCTTATGCATAGAAACTTTTTAAGATAACTTGGCATAATTGTTAAACACCATGAGACGGTGTGCAGTGCGCAAGATCCAGGTCTCTAGCTCAAAGGTCAAGGTCACACTTAGAGGTCAAACGTCAAAAATGAGCATTATACACCTTGTCAGGGCTGTATCTCCCTTATGCATAGGAAACTTTTTGAGATAACTTGGCATAATTGTTAAACACCATGACGCGGTGTGCTGTGCGTAAGATCAAGGACTCTAGCTCAAAGGTCAAGGTCACACTTAGAGGTCAAACATAAAAAGTAATCATTGTCGAGCCCGCCTGCGGTGAGCTCGACATAGTCGCCACAATGGCGGTTGCGTGTCTGTACGTTAGTTAGTTAGTTAGTGAGTTAGTTAGTGAGTTAGTTAGTTAGTGTGTCCGTCCGGATCATTGTCCGGGCTGTATCTCCCTTATGCATTGACACTTTTTAAAATAACTTGGCATAATTGTTAAACACCATGAGGCGGTGTGCAGTGCGCAAAATCCAGGTCTCTAGCTCAAATGTCAAGGTCACACTTAGAGGTCAAACGTAAAAAATAAGCATTATAGACCTTGTCCGGGCTGTATCTCCCTTATTCATAGAAACTTTTTAAGATAACTTGGCATTGTTGTTAAACACCATGAGACGGTGTGCAGTGAGCAAAATCCAGGTCTCTAGCTCAAAGGTCAAGGTCATACTTAGAGGTCAAACATAAAAAATGAGTATTATAGACCTTGTCCGGGCTGTATCTCCCTTATGCATAGAAACTTTTTAAGATAACTTGGCATAATTGTTAAACACCATGAGACGGTGTGCAGTGCGCAAGATCCAGGTCTCTAGCTCAAAGGTCAAGGTCACACTTAGAGGTCAAACATCAAAAATGAGCATTATACACCTTGTCAGGGCTGTATCTCCCTTATGCATAGGAAACTTTTTGAGATAACTTGGCATAATTGTTAAACACCATGACGCGGTGTGCTGTGCGTAAGATCAAGGACTCTAGCTCAAAGGTCAAGGTCACACTTAGAGGTCAAACATAAAAAGTAATCATTGTCAAGCCCGCCTGCGGTGAGCTCGACATAGTCGCCACAATGGCGGTTGCGTGTCTGTACGTTAGTTAGTTAGTTAGTTAGTGAGTTAGTTAGTGAGTGAGTGAGTTAGTTAGTTAGTGTGTCTGTCCGGATCCTTGTCCGG
Source organism: Lutraria lutraria (assembly GCA_964023205.1). Classification (NCBI taxonomy): domain Eukaryota; kingdom Metazoa; phylum Mollusca; class Bivalvia; order Venerida; family Mactridae; genus Lutraria; species Lutraria lutraria. The sequence continues at coordinate 24,330,129 of OZ026844.1, read as the reverse complement.
GCTGTATCTCCCTTATGCATTGAATTAAAAATGACTTGCCTTAATACAATCCGACCATGTGTATTGGGCAACACCCAGATTTTTATAGGTCAAGATTACACATTCGGTCAAATATATTTTCCTTGTCTGGGCTGTAACTTCTGTTTGCATTCAAGGATTTTTTTAAAAATAAATTGGTATAAAAGTTTACTTCAATGAAATGATGTGTCATGAATATCACTCATACTTGTAGTTCAAAGGTCAAGATCACAAGCTGGCTAAACAGGGGCTCGACATGTTGCCCTTGGGCTTCTAGTTATACACCTTGTCAGGGCTGTGTCTCCCTTATGCATTGAATTATTTAAAAATGACTTGCCATAATACAATGCGACCATGTGTATTGGGCAACACCCAGATTTTTATAGGTCCAGATTACACATTCAGTCAAATATATTTTCCTTTTCTGGGCTGTAACTTCTGTTTGCATTCAAGGATTTTTAAATAAATTGGTATAAAAGTTTACTTCAATGAAATGATGTGTCATGAATATCACCCATACTTGTAGTTCAAAGGTCAAGATCACAAGCTGGCTAAACAGGGGCTCGACATGTTGCCCTTGGGCTTCTAGTTTGTTAAAAAGCAGCTGTTTTCTTTATTCGCGTATTTATGAATTTGCGATGTCGTCGGGCTGGATTAAAGTGAGATCAAAGACAGGCTCATGTTGCTTTGATATTTGTGTGTCACACGTGATCTGTTTGACATTTAAGTTCTGATGCAGTGTTTTATATCTAATAAAGAATAATAACAATAGCTTGATAATAGTTTGGGATTGTTGTGGAAGTTATGTTTTACAAACATAAAATACTAGTACTGACTTAAGTTGCATATTTTCCGACATTTTCGAATATATAAAACTCAGCAATTATTCGCGACATTTATGAATTCGCGAGTTATTCAATTCGCGAATATTAGTGAAAATAAAACTAACGCGAATAAAACCAGTTCTACAGTACTTGAATGCCAAATTTTAATCAAATCTAATCAACTGAAGAATTAGATTTATGACACTATTACTATGAACAATATTGCAAGTGGTCTTTATAAAATTTTGAGTTGTATATATGATGCATGACTCGACCATCTTAGTTGTCTGTCAAAATGTGTACTTTTTTCACATTACTTCACAATATTCTGTGAATATGGTTTTGGTTATTAAAATAGTCTTTTCGAAATAAGAGTAGGGATATAAATGCCAGGTTTGTCTGTATCTTGTCTCCCATCTTTCTTGGCTGGCTCTGAAATTACCATAGCTGTTGAATAAGTCATTAAACAACAGATAAAACAATATTACAAATTGCTGTAGTGTGTTGTATTGATTTATCTTCAGGCAACAAGGAGAATTCTGTACTTATCATGTACAATCAGCATACAGAAAGTCCAGTTCTAAAAGATCGGAACTTCAAGCCAGGTATGTAAAGACTAGATGATTATTTATATTAGTGAACTTTAAGCAGGGTAATCACATGTAAGTATCATACATTGGTTGTTTAAATGTTGTAATACAGTTTTCAATGTGGGATTTTAAGTTAAGTTGTTAATACCCATTGATAAATACTGTCAAACCTGTGCACATTGGCCAACCTTGGGAAAGACACAATTTGGCCTTTATTGACAGGTGGCCTTTATTTGGAGGTCATTTTGTATAACATAGTCAATGACAGTTTTAATAGAATGGCCTTTATTCACAGGGTGACCTATATTCGGAGATGGCCGCTAACATAGGTTTTACTGTTATTAGTGCTTAGACTCATAGATTTAAATGGTGTAGAATTGTCTATAATGAGTTTGAACTCCGAGCATGGCATTATGTGCTTTGTGGTGATTTGGTTGAAGACATTGTTTCTATTCGGCTTCCATTGCTGATGTTTCAGGTGGATAAATTGCCAAAGAACATAGTTCCGATACAGAATTCAGGTAAACAGGTAAGTTAGAATGTAGGACAAAAGCTTTTGACAGGTGAACTTTTGTCCAGGGTGCAAATAAGATGGGAAAACGTATGTCCGGGGTAGTAAATGATTGGGAGAGCTTTGTCCACCCACATCAAAATTGATGCGGGAGCTTTTGTCCGGATACCAGTTAGGTAAACTGCCTGCTTGTGTATTACTGATTTACTGTGGGAATCAGGTGTAAAACCCATAAACAATTATTGAATTTATTTCATTTCAGTACTGGTGTACAACCGAAAGCATTTGCTGCCAAGAAATTAAACAGCAAAAAGAATGATGGATTCTTTTTCTATGGTGGAAATACTTACACAACTATGAAGTATGTAAATTTTGTACCAATTTATACATACACTGTAGCATGCTTGAACATAAAAAATCATGAACATATTTATCTATTGTGGTAGAGCTATCCTTAAAAATGTGTTTATTTGCAATAACCTTACCCAGAGAATTTTCACCAAGAGGCCACAAATAAATGAAGTAATAGTTTACATAAAGAAACTGACTTGTTAAATAAGAAAATTAGTTATTTCACATAACATTTGATACTTCACAGACCTCAAGCCAAATCTTCTAAGGACACCATGACCTTGAAGAAACTACAGTCTTATGATGCTGGGAAACCATCGGGTAAAATAACAACAATGTCTCTGCATGAACTCGAAGCTGATGATGAAAAGAAAATCAACAAACTTGCTGAAAAAGACAAACAGTTGTAAGTTTTCATTATCCAATACATTATATAAATGTAAAATCTTTATTTTTGCTATTTTACAAAAAAAGTTGAATGTTTGCCAGGATGTGTAATTTGAGTCATACTGCGAACTGTTGAACATTTTCGACCGTTGACTGCCTTGATATTGAGTGTTTCCGTAATGAACATTTGGTAACAGTCTACTTTCTGGTCAAGGCAGAACATGCGGATTGCATTAAGGGTTATAGTAAGTGTGGCCGTATCTCTTAGCTCAGCAAGCGTTTATATGATTCTGATGTCTGCAAGCATTTATATGATACGATGTAAATAAAGTCATGTCCAAAAATTTGCCTCATCTTATACATTAAAGTTCAGACCTCATTTTTTTCCAAGACTCAAAATTGGGTAAAATTGAACTTACTGGTTTATGGAAGATCATATTTTAATTATGAATAATCTAACTTGATATTTCTGACCGATAAGACTGGTTCAATATTTCTGTTTTCTCCACAGACTGAGCTTGTTATCTGTGCCATCTGCTGGTTCTATGAACTTTGTGAAGCATCTTGTGAAGAAAGATGCCACAAAATCATTTGGTAAGTACAGAAAAATCTTGATTATTCAACAACCAATTATCTGAATACCCAGTATTATCAGAACAAGATTGACAGTCCCAATTTTGTCCCTTGAATATATTTTTCAGACCCAAGGAATTTTAATGATCAGGGTTTTACTGTATAATACAAAAACAAGAAGCTGCGTTCAATAAACGCATATGCCCCCCCGTGGCATACCTGACAAAATGGTAAAATCTACATAACTTTATACATACTGACAAGGCAGTCACAAAGCTAGAAGCCAGGGGCATGAAAATAATGACATTAACAATTTACTTAAACTAATGTAATATTATGTCATGATGATATTTGAAAGAAAGGGAATAAGAAACATGTAAGTCTATATAAGTTTGCATTTCCACAGTCTTGGCATTTTATTAGGGTCCTAATGCTAACAGTTAATGTCAGTTTATGATCTTGAAACTTTGTCAAGACCTTAGATGACTTACATAATGAAGATAAATGTACTCTTTCTCACTCATATTACAGTTAATAATAGTGATGATATTATTGAGGCTCCATCTGCCACAGCGAGGGATTTACTTAAAGAACATACAAAAACTATAATACAGAAGAAAAGAGAGACAGCATTGTTATCATCTACCCCTACTATAGGTAAAGGTCTTGCTCATGGCCAGCAGATATCACTTGATGCTCCAGTAAAGAAAAAAACTGGAAGTGCGTCTGCTGAATTTGCCAAGGTAAGTTAGCATGTGTTGAAGAGTTTGTTATTTCGGACAAAACAAAATTTTAGGCCTAATAAGTTAACCTCTGTGATAATAAACTGTCAAATCTGTGTTTCGGCCACCTCCAAATAAAGGCCACCCTGTGAGTAAAGGCCATTCTTTTAAGGTATCTGTCTTGGTTATAATCGCTAAAATAATGTAAAATGATACTTTACGTTATTTACAAAGATTAAATATCATACTTTAATACCAAGCAACAAAAAAATTGAACAGAACACTCAAAAATGGTGTTTTATTGTGATAAATATTGCACCCCTTTATTGACTTTTCCTTATCAGTGTTAAACATCTCTAACGTAATGTGCATTGTATTGGTACGATATGATACTATTAATTCATTAATGCCAAATAATTATTATAAAATTTCTTACTAGACATCAAACCTGGGCATGGTTTCAATTATTGAACGTAAACATAAGCGATTTTGATTGGCTATCAAAATTGAATGGGGTGCATCTTTGTTGATTTCATGAGACGATAATGATCCGACACTTTAATTGTTAATTGCTCAGCTTAAAAAAACACAATAGGTATCATTTTCGAATTAACATTGCCATCTTATTTTTTTTTGGTTTTCGGTATTTTGTAGGGGAAATGTTAATCTAGGGAACAGTGCCTCAGAACTTTGATACTTGTTTTCATTTTTTAGCTCACCTGATTCATCAGGCGAGCTTTTAGGATCGTTGAATGTCCGGCATCCGCCGTACGTCATCCGTCCACAATTAGTTTGTTTACACTCTAGCATCTGCAGCTCTTAACGAATTGTGATTAAACTTGCTCACAATGTATATGGCCACAATGTCTCGCCTAAATCGGACCAGAACTTCAAGAGTTATGGGCCCTTGATCTTGAAAATTTGCTATATTTTAGCTTGTTTGCACTCAAGCGCCTTCATTTATTCACCGATCCTAATAATATTTTCAGTAAATGAGTATATCCAAAAAATCTTGGACAAGTTCGATTATGGGTGGAATCAGACCACATCTTCAAGAGTAATTGGCCCTTGACTTAGAAAATTTGCTATATTTATACCCCCAGATATGAAATATATGGGGGCTATATTGGTCGGTCCGTGCGTCTGTAGACACAATTTGTCCGGAGAATTTCTCAGCAACTACTTACAGGATTTCAATGAAACTTCACAGAAGTGATCAGTAGTAAGCCTAGTTGTGCTAGCTTAAAGCATTTTTCGTTCGGATTAATTTTCACTGAGTTATACCCCTTTGTTGTTTTTATTCAGTATATACAATAGGCAAATTTTGTCCGGACAATTTCTCAGCAATTACTCATAGGATCTCAATGAAACTTCACAGAAGTGATCAGTAGGAAGCCTAGTTGTGCATGCTTAAAGCAATTTTCGTTCGGATTAATTATTACTGAGTTATACCCCTTTGTTGTTTTTATACAGTATATACAATAGGCAAATTTTGTCCGGACAATTTCTCAGCAACTACTTGCAGGATCTCAATGAAACTTCACAGAAGTGATCAGTAGTAAGCCTAGTTGTGCATGCTTAAAGCAATTTTCATTTGGATTGATTTTCACTGAGTTATAGCCCTTTGTTTTTTTCTACAGTATATACAATAGGCAAATTTTGTCTGGACAATTTCTCAGCAACTACTCACAGGATTTCAACGAAACTTCACAGAAGTGATCAGTAGTAAGCCTTGTTGTGCATGCTTAAATCATTTTTCATTTGGATTGATTTTCACTGAGTTATAGCCCTTTGTTTTTAGCTCACATGTGACAAAGTGAGCTATTAGGATCACTCTCCGTCCGGCGTCGTGCGTCGTCAAACTTTATGTTGTGACCACACTAGGGGCCACATTTTTGGCTCAATTTTAGCAAAACTGGGTCAGAACGTTAATATCAACAAAATCTCGGACGAGTTCGATATTGGGCCATTTGGGGTCAAAAACTAGGTCACCAGGGCCAAATAAGGGAAAACCTTGTGAACACTTTAGAAATCACTGTTTTGACTGTATCTTCATGAAACTTTGTCAGAATGTTTATTTTAATAACATGTAGGTCAAGTTTGCAAAACTGGGTAATTTCTGTAGTAAAATTAGGTCACTAGGGCAAATTGCTGGAAAACCTTGTGAACACTCTAGAAGTCACTGTTTTGATTGGATGATCATGAAACCTTGTCACAATGTTTGTCTTCATAATATCTTCGAACATGGGTCATCTTGGGTCAAAAACTAGGTCGCTAGGTCAAATCTTATGAAAAACCATGTTAACACTGTAGATTTCACAGTTATTATTGGATCTTCACCAAACTTTGTCAAATCGTTTGTTTTAATGATATAACGGTCAAGTATAAATATGGGTCATCTGGGGTCAATAACTAGGTCACCAGGTCAAATCTTAGGAAAACTTTGTTAACACTGTAGATGTCACAGTTTTAATTGGATCTTCACCAAACCTTGTCAAAATGTTTGCCTCAATGATATGTGGGTCAAGGATGAACATGGGTCAGCCGGGTTCAAAAACTGGGTCACAAGGTCAAATCTTAGGTAAAAATCTTGTAAAAGCTCGAAATGTCATGGTTTTGATTGGATCTTGGCCAAACCTTGTTAGATTGTTTGTCTTAATGATATTAAGGACAAGTTCAAATATGGGTCACCTAGGGTCAAAAACCAGGTCACAAGGTCAAATCTTAGGAAAACCTTATTAACACTGTAGATGTCAAATTTTGATCGTATCTTCACCAAACCTAGTCAGACTGTTTGTCTTAATGATATGTGAGATAAATTCGAACATAGGTCGTCTGGGGTCAAAAACTAGGTCACCAGTTCAAAACAATGTTTTAATGAGTGAACAGTGATTGTCATGTGAGCGATATAGGGCCATCTTGGCCCTCTTGTTTTCTACAGTATATACAATAGGCAAATTTTGTCCTGACTATTTCGCATTGACTACTGCCAGGAATTCTATAAAACTTCTCAGAAGTGATAAGTAGTTAGCCTAGTTGTGCATGCATTAAGCTTGTCTTGGTTGGTTAAATTTTCACTGAGTTATAGCCCTTTCTTGTTTTTTATACAGTGTATATATACAATATCTCAGTAACTACTCATAGGAATTCAATGAAACTTCACAGAAGTTATAAACAGTTAGCCAAGTTGTGCATGCAATAACCAGGTTTTGTTTGGATTAATTTCATGTTATGGCCCTTTGTTTTATACAATTAGGTAATTTGCCCGTACCATTTCTCAGCAACTACATGCAGGAATTCAGTGAAACTTCTTAGAAGTGATAAGTAGTTTGCCAAGTTGTGCATGTCCACAATAGGTTTTGTCCAAGTAAATTTTAATGAGTTATGGCCCTTTGTTATTTTTTATATAATGTGTATTTAGAAACTGGTCAGGATATATCTAAGCAACAATTTGCAGGTATTAAAAAAATGAAAATGCATTATATTTCCCTCTGTAAAATGTAACAATAACTGTGTCAAGGCTGCATCTGGGGGTATTCATCACCTTTAGTGATAGTGATAGTTTAGCTTGTTTACACTCTAGCGCCTTCATTTATTCACCGATCCTGATCATATTTACAATGAATGTGTATGACCTGATGGTTTTGGACAAGTTCAGTTATGGGTGGAATCGGACCACAACTTCAAGAGTTATGGGCCCTTGGATTAGAAAATCTGCTACGTTTTAGCTTACAAGTTTAACAGTATTATACCTCAATTGTTGGTTTTGATCTCAAAATCTACGTAAAAATGAGTTTTATGAGATGGAAACTATATTACCTGGTCATTAATTATTGGCCTTCGTTCTCAGGTGAGCGATAAAGGGCCAATGTGGCCCTCTTGTTATCTACGGAGTATTACGTAATAAACAGCGAGGTTCTGGGTACGGAATTTCTTTAAAGTCAAGTATCTAACAAACGGAAGACGTTATCAAAAAACTGAGGCACAGTTGCCTGCTTTATACATTTATAGTGATTTTAAGGCTACTTGTTGTAATATATTCCTATATACAGAGTAGTTATTGTTGTTAAAAATTTGTAAATTTTGTGGGATATTGGTTAATAGAAGACCAATCAAATGTATTATTTGTTTCAAATTACTTGCAATGCACTTTATACAGTAGGGTTATTTTAGTATATAATTTTGGTTTAGTTTTTAAATCTATAAATTTGTGAAACTTGATTTGACCTGACATCCACACCAGATACCTTAAAGAACTGTCATTGATTATTTACAACAAAATGACCTCTAAATAAGGGCCACATATCGTCTTTCCAAGGGTGGCCTTTCTTCACAGGTTTAACTGTTTATTTTTTATTTAAGGACTTTTTTCTTGAAGTAAGATTTTATTTCCATTTATCTGCTATTAGGATATTGGATTAGCTGTTTATGAATACATTACACTTGCAGTTCACATTTATGAGATGCGTATATGAACATTGTGAAATTGTGCCCAAATCAACCACCATTTGATTTTAAAGTTTTTTGTGTTATTGTGAGTTTATAATAGTGTTGGAAAATCGGACTTAAAGAGAATCGATTATCGAATCGAATCGGAAAGGGTGTTTTGATTCACAATCGAAAAATAATCGAAAGCAAATTTATATCCTTATTTTATAAACTTGTTTGGTTGGTTTGTCATCTAATATTATATAATCTGAAACTAAAAAAAAACTTCAAGACTGTTGATCTGAACCTCCCTGTCCCTCACTGGGCACTATATTACTGAGGATTCTGACTCTGAATCAACTTGTACCCATTTTTGTTGATGTTCACACAGTCTGCATTGATTGTTTTTGTTAATAAAAACAGGTTGTCGACATACAAATACTTACAAAAAAAAACGTATTTACAAATGTCAAAGGCTTATATACATACGTCCTTGCAAATGTCAGTATAAAAAAAATTACTAAAAGTTAGATTATTTACACGTTTGGTGGTACGAGTGAGCAACAAATATAAGAAATACGGGTAATATTTACATTTTAAAACTCGGGTACCAGTAAACTGAGGGAATGCGTAGATGAATTCGGGTATACGAGTTCACCAGATTTCTTAGATTTTAATGGAATATAACAAGTCACAAACAGCTTTTATAGCTATGACATTGAGCCAGTCATCACTAGGGCTGTCCCGATATGGCTGTGTACCGGTACGTACCGGTACAGTGCTGAACGATATGCGTATCGTATCGTAAGGTCCCGTATCGGCCATATCGCGGTTATTTTACTTTTACATTAAAAACTCTTAGAATGTTTAACAACTGAACTAGATTTACAAATGTTCACTCATTTTATCTTTGACAATGCTTTCTCAACTCCATATTCTATATTTAAAGACATTAGCTGCGTGAGGTAAAGCTAGACAACGGATTCAATTAGAATATTCAGATTTTGCCAAGAAGATATTGACCTATAAATTATATTATTTTTTTAAACGATACTTTAGAACTTTTCTCTTTTTTGGAAACATATATCCGGCTTTTTTTTTTGTGTGTGCCAGCTAGCTTTACCTATAAAGTGTGTAAACATTGCCGTGGTCTACACTAACAATTTGTAATTACTGAAAAATGGCTTAGACACCAAGTAACTTTAAAACGCCACCAAGTATTTTGGCAGCGTTTTGGTATACCGATTTATGAAACAAAGAATCATATGTAACAGTCTGTAAGAAATGTCACTGCGATCTGTATAGTGGTGAGACTAGCAACCTTAGAACACACATGTCTCGTAATTATAACATCCAAGTTGAAGGTTTAAAAAAATACTATTAACTTAGTACTTGTTTTTTCAATAATCATAAAACCTGATTCTTTAAACAATTTTATCTGGCTAATAGTCGGAATTCTGTATGAATTCAAATTCCGGTACTTGCCGTGCTTTTACGTCAGGGGATACAATGCATTGCGAGTAACAGGAGAAATTTTGAAAAAAAAAAAATAATTTAACCAACACAAATTAAACATTTATGAACCAAATCGATGGCTTTAAGTGCAAGACAATTTTAGTGTTATACCTTTTTATCAGGTAATTTAGGACTTTCTAGCACCAAGCAAATGTGCAGAGTTCCAAACAACACTAATATTATAACGTATTTCATTACTTCGAAATACTTTTATATCGTATCGTAGATATCGCATATCGCTAGTACCGTATCGCAATACGTATCGTATCGGCTGAGATCTGTATCGGGACAGCCCTAGTCATCACTATAAAAATAAGGTCCATATTCCCGATCACATCCCTTTTTGTTTTTCGTGTCAGCTTTTGTTTTTCATTGGGAATTTTCCGCGTCGCGAAAAACTGTTACTTGTAAAAATTGACTGGTTTAATTGATTCGGGCGTCGAGTATCATAGGTAAATTAAAAGAAAGCGATCCAGTCTGGAGTGATTTCTAAAATAGATAATAACTCCCGCCCTGTTCAAGGTATATTTAAAACACAGCTACTGGTAACCGTTGTTAACAGCAATAATGCCTCATTTGTTATGTACCAGTCTTTTAAGAATGGGATTTTCCTACTGGCAAAATTCATCGGATATCCATGCCGACCATCAGGTTGTGGGTGTCACTGGTTCTTTACGATTTATGTCAGTCTCGGACGGACGGATTTAAGTGTCAAACCCAACCTGGATACATATGGGAAAATATCACTAGATACAAAAGTAGAGGAAAGAGGTCATTTGCTCAAATAGCGGCGGTGGTCTTTACCTACCTGTAACGACATCGATTAACACCTCTAACAACGATAGTCCCCAACTTAAAGCTGTCAGCAACAATTATTCGATTCTACTTGATTATCGTTTCATCACTAGTTTATAATTTGCAAAATGTTGAAGAATATTGTAACTATTTATTAGTGTAATGATACAGTCAGATCTGTGTTAGTGGCCACTTCTAAATAAAGGCCACCCAGTGAATAAAGGCCATTATTTTTAAACTGTGATCGATTATTTAGGATAAAGTGATCTGAAGGCCATCTGTCAAATAAAGGTCACAGTTTGCCTTTCCCAGTGGTGGCCTTTGTTCAAAGGTTTGAATGTGTGAGTAAATTGAATAAAATTAAGTTTATACTATCTTTTTTTTAGCAACTTGCCATTGCTAAAGTTAAAGCAAAAGGTGGATTGAAAACAGAAGATCCTAATGCTGTAAGGAAGAAAGTTATATCCCCTGAAGCCAGATTGAAAATTAGGAAAAGGGTTGCTGAAGATACAGGTATGAATTTTGATAATACCGTTATCACTTGTGTATAGATCACACCTGTGTATAAGATTTAGGTAAAAGATCAGTGGAAATCCAGGGAAAGAGTTTTCCGTGTGTAAAACAGAAATATTTTTTCTAAAAAAAGAAGCATCCAGAAAATTGAACAAATCAGCGCCATTTTGTTTGATTTTTGTGTTACGTAAGTTAAGTCTTATGAAAATATGATAATGACTTTTGTAGTATAACACATTTTTTTCATTTAAATGTCATTGGGGCATTATTGAGGTGATCAATGGGCAAGTTGTAAAGTACTTGACTTCTAAATAAGAGGCTGGGGTTTGATTCTTGGCTCCACCTTTCGAATATATCAGGGACAATTCAGCAAACTATTCCATTGGAAGATTTTTGTTAAATTCTTGATAGTTGCTAATATATTGCAGGTTCTTTTCAGGAAAAGTGGAAAATGCTGGGCACCATTGAAAGAGGGGAAAATAGTATAAAAATACATGAAAGAGGCAAATTTGATGGATATTCACAATGCAAATAGGGGAATAGATTTTTTTGGTGGAAAATATAGTTTATTTTCCGAGATGCTGACTATTGGTGTCAGAAAAGCCTTGTATTGTGATGTTAGAATTTCATTTCTTTTTAGCTCACATGTCACAAAGTGACAAAGTGAGCTATTAGGATCACTCTCCGTCCGGCGTCGTGCGTCGTGAAACTTTGTTGTGACCACACTAGGGGCCACATTTTTGGCTCAATTTTAGCAAAACTGGGTCAGAACGTTAATATCAACAAAATCTCGGACGAGTTCGATATTGGGCCATTTGGGGTATAAAACTAGGTCACCAGGGCCAAATAAGGGAAAACCTTGTGAACACTTTAGAAATCAATCTTTTGACTGTATCTTCATGAAACTTTGTCAAAATGTTTATTTTAATAATATGTAGGTCAAGTTTGAAAATGGGTCATTTCTGTAGTAAAATTAGGTCACTAGGGCAAATTGCTGGAAAACCTTGTGAACACTCTAGAAGTCACTGTTTTGATTGGATTGGATGATCATGAAACCTTGGCAGAATGTTTGTCTTCATAATATCTTGGACGAGTTCGAACATGGGTCATCTTGGGTAAAAAACTAGGTCGCTAGGTCAAATCTTATGAAAAACCATGTTAACACTGTAGATTTCACAGTTATTATTGGATATTCACCAAACTTTGTCAAATCGTTTGTTTTAATGATATTATGGTCAAGTATAAATATGGGTCATCTGGGGTCAATAACTAGGTCACCAGGTCAAATCTTAGGAAAACTTTGTTAACACTGTAGATGTCACAGTTTTAATTGGATCTTCACCAAACCTTGTCAAAATGTTTGCCTCAATGATATGTGGGTCAAGGATGAACATGGGTCAGCCGGGTTAAAAAACTGGGTCACAAGGTCAAATCTTAGGTAAAAATCTTGTAAAAGCTCGAAATGTCATGGTTTTGATTGGATCTTGGACAAACCTTGTCAGATTGTTTGTCTTAATGATATTAAGGACAAGTTCAAATATGGGTCACCTAGGGTCAAAAACCAGGTCACAAGGTCAAATCTTAGGAAAACCTTATTAACACTGCAAATTTTTATCGTATCTTCACCAAACCTAGTCAGACTGTTTGTCTTAATGATATGTGAGACAAATTCGAACATAGGTCGTCTGGGGTCAAAAACTAGGTCACCGGTTCAAAACAATGTTTTAATGAGTGAACAGTGATTGTCATGTGAGCGATATAGGGCCATCTTGGCCCTCTTGTTTGTTAAATGTTGCCACATATTATTTTTTATGTTTTTTTTTTTTACAGAAGTAGATCCTAGTCCATCAAAGGATTCTGAAAGTAAGGAGCCTCCGAAGAAGAAATCCAAGCTTCTAGGTGATCTAGATCTCAACTCTCCTGAAGTCCAGAAGCTTCTGAAGAAGAAATCTAAACACACAGGAGCTTTGGCTGAAGTATGCTATAGATTCACTATTTATCTGTGTTTTTATACCCCCAGATATGAAATATATATGAGGGCTATATTGGATTTATGCTTGACAGTCGGCTGGCCAGTCGGTCGGTCTGTGCGTCTGTAGACACAATTTGTCCGGAGAATTTCTCAGCAACTACATTACAGGATTTCAATGAAACTTCACGGTAGTGATCAGTAGTAAGCCTTGTTGTGCATGCTTAAAGCATTTTTCGTTCGGATTAATATTTACTGAGTTATACCCCTTTGTTGTTTTTATTCAGTATATACAAAGGCAAATTTTGTCCGGACAATTTCTCAGCAACTACTCACATGATCTCAATGAAACTTCACAGAAGTGATCAGTAGTAAGCCTAGTTGTGCATGCTTAAATCATTTTTCATTTGGATTGATTTTCACTGAGTTATAGCCCTTTGTTGTTTTTATACAGTATATACAATAGGCAAATTTTGCCCTGACTATTTCTCATTGACTACTGCCAGGAATTCAATAAAACTTCTCAGAAGTGATAAGTAGCTAGCCTAGTTGTGCATGCATTAAGCTTGTCTTGGTTGGTTAAATTTTCACTGAATTATGGCCTTTTGTTGTTTTTTATACAGTGTATATACAATATCATTGTAACTACTCATAGGAATTCAATGAAACTTCACAGAAGTTATAAAAAGTAAGCCAAGTTGTGCATGCAATAAACAGGTTTTGTTTGGATTAATTTTCACTGAGTTATGGCCCTTTGTTTTATACAATTAGGTAAATTTTGTCGGTACCATTTCTCAGCAACTACATGCAAGAATTCAGTGTAACAATAACTGTGTCAAGGCCGCATCTGGGGGTATTCATCACCTTTAGTGATAGTTCTAGTTTTTTCTTGCGTAAACCCCGTTTATTTGCCTCATCATTGTTGGCAAGGGTCGAGGCTATCTCAGTAACACCTTACAATAGTGATATCATGTCAATGTGAAACCAGGGTAACACTTGGGCACCAAAACATTTTATATATGAATAAAAGTAAAGGTAACAAAACATTTTATATATAATAAAAGTAAAGGTAACAAAACATTTTATATATGAATAAAAGTAAAGGTAACAAAACATTTTATATATGAATAAAAGTAAAGGTAACAAAACATTTTATATATGAATAAAAGTAAAGGTAACAAAACAGTTTATGTATAATAAAAGTAAAGGTAACAAAACATTTTATATATGAATAAAAGTAAAGGTAACAAAACATTTTATATATAATAAAAGTAAAGGTAACAAAACATTTTATATATGAATAAAAGTAAAGGTAACAAAACATTTTATATATAATAAAAGTAAAGGTAACAAAACATTTTATATATGAATAAAAGTAAAGGTAACAAAACATTTTATATATAATAAAAGTAAAGGTAACAAAACATTTTATATATGAATAAAAGTAAAGGTAACAAAACATTTTATATATAATAAAAGTAAAGGTAACAAAACATTTTATATATGAATAAAAGTAAAGGTAACAAAACATTTTATATATAATAAAAGTAAAGGTAACAAAACATTTTATATATAATAAAAGTAAAGGTAACAAAACATTTTATATATAATAAAAGTAAAGGTAACAAAACATTTTATATATAATAAAAGTAAAGGTAACAAAACATTTTATATATAATAAAAGTAAAGGTAACAAAACATTTTATATATGAATAAAAGTAAAGGTAACAAAACATTTTATATATAATAAAAGTAAAGGTAACAAAATTTATTTAAAACCAAATGGCCTGTAGATAAAGGCCACCTGCCAATAAATGCCACATTCTGACTTTCCTGATACTGGTTTTGTTCACAGGTTTGACTGTAATACTAGGTGACTGGTCAGTATGATGAATTGATTCTTATTCTATTTTCAGGCAGAAGCTGAACATGAAGACAGATATTTCTCTGCTTTAGAGAAAAAAGAAAAAATGGAAGATAAAATGAGCTCAATCAAGGAGGTGTCTGTCAAACTTGTGTATTGTGTCCAGGTAAGAATCAGTTAAGTATGACTGATATAGTCTGCTACTGTAACCTCTTGATTTTTTTCTGGGACAAAGGGATTTTACCTTCTACAAGCAGAAGACAGCAATATTGTTTTACTTCCTTATATTTTGAACAACCTCTGTCAGAAGCAGACGTTGGACACAATACTTCTAATCGCCCAACCTTGAATTGCCCTTGACCTGAATTAGATGTTCAAAAATTTAACAGTCTCTTCTATCATGAATGGCTATTTTTTGGTTTACTAGATTCACCATTATGTCCAGCATCTACACCGCTTACTTGTGTTTATGTTTTTTATGTGTTAAGATTAGGACTGGGAACGAATATGGTTTATGATATTCGAATATTCGTTTTTAGCTCACCTGATTCATCAGGTGAGCTTTTAGGATCGTTGAATGTCCGGCGTCCGGCCACAATTAGTTTGTTTACACTCTAACATCCGCAGCTCTTAACGAATCTTGATTAAACTTGCTCACAATGTATATGGCCAAAATGTCTCGCCTAAGTTCGATTATGGGCAAAATCGGACAATAACTTCTAGAGTTATGGGCCCTTGAATTACAAAATTTGCTATATTTAGCTTATTTACACTCTAGCGCCTTCATTTATTCACCAATCCTAATCATATTTTCAGTAAATGTGTATAACCTAAAGATCTTGGACAAGTTTGATTATGGGCGGAATCGGACCAGAACTTCAAGAGTTATGGGCCCTTGACTTTGAAAAATTGCTATATATTAGGTTGTTTACACTCTAGCGCCTTCATTTATTCACCAATCCTAATAATATTTTCAGTAAATGAGTATAACCAAAAGATCTTGGACAAGTTTGATTATGGGCGGAATCGGACCACATCTTCAAGAGTTATGGGCCCTTGACTTAGAAAATTTGCTAAAATTTAGCTTGTTTACACTCTAGCACTTTGATTTATTCACCGATCCTAATCATATTTACAATGAATGTTTATGACCTTACGGTATTGGACAAGTTCGGTTATTGGTGGAATCGGATCAGAACTTCAAGAGTTATGGGCCCTGGGATTAGAAAATTTGCTACGTTTTAGCTTGTTTAACAGTATTATACCTTCATTGTTGGTTTTGATCTCAAAATCTACATAAAAATGGGTTATACGAGTTGGAAACTATATTATCTGGTCATTAATTATTGTGACTTTGTTCTCAGGTGAGCGATAAAGGGCCATCTTGGCCCTCTTGTTTATATTCGAATATATTTGATTATTCGTTTTCATAGCTAGTTAATTCTAATCCGATAAACGTGTCTGTTCCTCATACATCATGTCTGAAATGGGTTGTGTCCGAATACTATGCATGTTTCAGTAGAGAGGTTAACTATGAACTTAAATTTTTATTGAAAATTAATTACAATGTAATTGTATTTATTTTTTACTTATACTAGATGTTATGAATATTTCTGTCGACATAACACTTGAAATAACAAACGTACATGTGTTTATGTTCCGTTGGTTGTTTATATACAAGTAATGAAAGGAGGTTACTATAAAGAGTTGCAGGTAACGTGTTTATTTATGAACAGAAATTATGAGTCAAAACATTTCTTTTTAAAAACATCTACATTTGCGAGAACTAATTGTTTCCAAGTTGAGTTTTAAATTTTCAGTGGGTTCAAACGAGCAAAACATTATATAACGTTATATAAATACCTGTCAATTTGATGATGACGCGTATTGGGCACAATGTTACAACTTACACAGGTTATTTACTGAAACGAAAGGGCTCCAAATTGGGCCAAAGAATGTCGGCGTTATTAATATCTTTTATATCGACTTTTAAAACAACTCGTGGCCTTTGATTAAACCGAAATGATAATTATGTGAAAAAGAATTGGCAGCGTGCAATCTGCGTACGGACCGACTTTTGAAGTCTCATAGCATAATTTGTCATTAACAGTCATTCATATTTTTAATTGAAATGGCAAGCACATAATTTAACACAAAAGACCAGTGCATTAAGTGTGTTATTCTTGTCCAGCATGTGTTTGGACTAATTACTGACTATCGACACCAATTGAACGGATTAACAAATGATCGCTCCGGGCTATTGGTTATCTTGACGTGTTTATGGGGGTATTGAGAATGGTGCGAACAACAAACAGTTGGTTTGTGACATTTTGCGCGTACTTACCAATTTTGGACTGACTTTTATGGAATTTATACACCTTATATGGACCGATTTTTAAAACAGTTTTTGCTACTCAAACTGGCTCGAAACGTTGAAATTCCTTTTTTTTTCCGAATATTCGAATTCGTTTTTCCTGTTAGAATATTCGTCGAAGTTCCGAATATTCGAATGAAATTCCCAGCTCTAGTTTAGATTACTGATATATGTATTCCTTTATTGTGTTCATTAAGTTGTCGCCTCCAGCAAATGATGGCAAAAAGCATGTATTGCTTATATGCCTAATAAATTGAATTGAAAACTTGTACAATCTATTTTGTTTCTCTGGCGCAGTTATGACACTTCATAATTTTTCAAGGAATATATGGGGCAATAATGTATATATAAAACTTAGCTTCTACTTTTGCACATGACGTCATTTAGATTCAGAATCTATTCTAAAGCATGCCACTGAGGGCTAATGCATTTACTGAACACAACATCTTGTTTTTAATACAAATGTGTAAGTAAAACAAGATGTCTCATTCTCCTGAGAACTTCCTAGTTTTATGGACTACGATAAACATGTCTTTATCTTATTTCAGTGTAAATACAGATATACAAGTGCGCATGACCGTTGCAAGAGGGAGAATCATACTTTAAAATATTCAAATGGTGTAAAACGATTCTATAGATGTAAACACTGTAAGAAACATACATTCTGTTTTGACAGAATGCCCACAACAGCTTGCGAGTAAGTTAACACACGATATTTGATATTTTTTACCTTAATTTGTTGTGTCATTGTAATGTTTGCAAAGCAATAAACATGTAGTTATGTAGAGATTGTTGCACAAAGATGCTACGTTTTTATCATGATAATCATTAAAAGATATTTTGCTCATGGAAACGGCCTACCCAACTTTTTAGCTCACCTGGCACAGAGTGCCAAGGTGAGTTTTTAGGATCGAGGTATGTCCGTCGTTGTCCTTCCATCGTCTTGTGGACCTCTACCAAGTTTGTTCAAATTATGGCCCCGGGGTCAATATTGGCCCCGCTTTGGGGTTTACTCTATTTTGTATTGGAAAATTAAAAATTCTTCTTGTCCAAACCCACGAGGCCTAGAGCTAAGATATTTGGTATGTAGCATTGTCCAGTGGACCTCTACCAAGCTTGTTCAGATTATGGCCCCGGGGTCATAATTGGCCCCACCCGTGGTTTACTCTATTATATATTGGAAAATTAAAAAATCTTCTTGTCCAAAACCACAAGGCCTAAAGCTAAAATATTTGGTATGTAGCATTGTCTAGTAAATCTCTACTGAGTTTGTTTGAATTACGGCCGCGGGGTCAAAATTGGCCCCGCCTCGGGGGTCACTTGATCTATATAGGCCTATATAGGAAAATTTAAAAAATCTTCTTGTCCAAAACCGCGAGGCCTTGAGCTTAGATATTTGGTATGTAGCATTGTCTTGTGGACTTTTACCAAGTTTGTTCAAATCATGGCCCCAGGGTCAATATTGGCCCTGCCCAGTGGGTCAGTTGATTTCAACAACTACTTGACAGTTGGGGTATATTACTTTTTACCATGACAAACAACTTCCCTTGATTAAATTATCCCTTAATGTTACAATAGTCAGAAGAGCGATATAGGGCCATCATGGCCCTCTTGTTATAATAATTGTAGCATTCTGACATGTTCAACATAAAATTAAATGTATAAAAATATACCCTACCTACTTGCCCACTGAAAATTCTCTAGGTAGGGTTACTGCAAACAAAATTATTTTAAGGCTGGCCTAACTTTACTGTTTTACATTTGACAGGCAATGTGGGAACATGAATTATGAGAGGACATCAATGTATAGAGTAAGTATCTTAAACATTTCTTAACTTTTTGAATGCAAAATTCCTCTCTTTCAAAACACAACTCAAGAAATGATAACATTTGAACAGACTGTTTCAATGCAAGCTGTATTAAACAAAAATTTTTATTCGTTTATTGAAATTATTTCAAGTTTTAACAACTAAACATGTTGTTATGCCCCAATGCAAGCTGTATTAAACAAAATTTTTTATTCGTTTATTAAAATTATTTCAAGTTTTAACAACTAAACATGTTGTTATGCCCCCGTATCGATAGATCGGGGGCATATTGTTTTTGGCCTCTCTGTTTGTCTGTTTGTACCTTTAACCTTGCCTATAAAATCAAAACGCCTGCACCTACATTCATCAACCTTCATAGTAGGTCAAAGGTCAAGGTCACCCAGAGGGGGCATTGTGTTTCAAAAACACATCTTGTTTAATTTTTGTATTATAATATAGTCGTTTAACTTTATGTACCTATTTGGATTCTTTCAGTCTTGCTGAAAAATGAATTGATAAATCCTCATTATGTAATACCATACATTAATTGAAGACAAAAATTGATGTGTTAGCTCGGAGATGTATCTCAGGTTCCATAACCTCGTACCTAGTCATTATCTCTTTCATTCATTTTTACTTTCCAGTAATTTGTAGTTAAGGTCTCCTGAGGGATGGGGTAGGGGTAATGCACTGGAAGGTCTCGGGTTCGATTATTGGCTCTGCCTTCTGTTATTCAAGGATGCTTTTTCAGTACTGTGTTCAGATAATCACAGGAAAGTGGGTGAGGTATGTATTGGTGCTTTCCACTGGGCACAACAATAAAGAACCAGGAAAAACTGAGTAAGAATATAAATGCCTGGTTCTCCTGTATCTTATCTCCCCTCCATCTGGGACGGCTCTGAAATGACAATAGCTGTCAAATGGTTTGTTAAACAGCAGATTAATAGATAAATGAGGTCTCCTGGGATACTAGTAATTCCGTATTTTATGTACTCACCGACTGTTTTCTTTCCAAAGTTTGATTAGACTTTGAATTTATTGATAAAGCATCTTAATTCACTTATCATGTTTTCAGGAGAGAAAAGGACCGACCCTGGAATCGGAAGAATTGTGTTTACGTGGAAATGAACAAAAATTCCTTGGAAGTTTTCAAGGAAAAGCGCATTTTAATGGATGATTTCAGTAGAAACATTGTATTTATTATTTTCTCAGTTATTATAGCCTCACCCACTATCAGCGTTTGGGGGCTGGGGGCTATACTGGTATTATGTAAACCTGTCGCATTTCTTGTTGAGGCTGTAACATCATTGTTTATTGATGGATTTCAATATGGATGGATGTTGGCCTAAATTAGTGTGTAGCATGCAAGAACCAGACCTGTAGCTTCAAGGTCAAGGTTATACTTGAAGGTCAAATATGGAGTTTGCTTTGTCTGTGCTGGTGTGATGTGCACAAAACCCAGGGCAGTAACACTTGAAGGTGAATGGACAAAATTAATATGGGGTGGTAACATGAACAAGTCTGTGTCAAAGCAGCGTGTGTGAATATTTATCTCGTCTGTGACAACCTTTACTTAAGAGTATGGGAGTATGATGAACACTTTATTTCAATCAAATAAATATTGTGTAAATAAATATTTGTATGATTTCTATATTTTATTTGTGTCAGAAATTAATGCGATACTTGTAATTGTAAAAATGGATCATTGTGATATATTTTTGACATATTTTTAGCTCACATGTCACAAAGTGACAGGGTGAGCTTTTAGGATCAGTCTTATCCGGCGTCCATCGTTATCAAACTTTATGTGGTGAACACACTAGGGGCCACATTTTTAGCTCAATTTTAGCTAAACTGGGTCAGGACGTTAATATGGTCAAAATCTCGGACGAGTTCGATATTGGGCCATTTTGGGTCAAAAACTAGGTCACCAGGGCCAAATAAGGGAAAACCTTGTGAACACTCTAGAAGTCACTGTTTTGATTGGATTATCATGAAACCTTGTCAGAATGTTTGTCTTTATAATATTTTGAACGAGTTCGAACATGGGTCATCTTGGGTCAAAAACTAGGTCGCTAGGCCAAATCTTATGAAAAACCATGTTATCACTGTAGATTTAACAGTTATAATTGGATCTTTACCAAACTTTGTCAAATCGTTTGTTTTAATGATACCGGTCAAGTGGGGTCAATAACTAGGTCACCAGGTCAAATCTTAGGAAAACTTTGTTAACTCTGTAGAAGTCACAGTTTTGATTGGATCTTCACCGAACCTTGTCAGAATGTTTGCCTCAATGATATGTGGATCAAGGTTAAACATAGGTCAGCCGGGGTAAAAAACTGGGTCACAAAGTCAAATCTTAGATAAAAATCTTGTAAAAGCTCTAAATGTCATGGTTTTAATTGGATCTTGGCCAAACCTACTTCGTCTTTATATATGATATGATGGGTCACCTAGGGTCAAAAACTAGGTCACGAGGTCAAATCTTAGGAAAACCTTATTAAAACTGTAGTTGTCAAATTACGATTGTATCTTCACCAAACCTTGTCAGAATATTTGTCTTAATGATATGTAAGACAAATTCGAACATGGGTCGTCTGGGCTCAAAAACTAGGTCATGAGGTCAAATCTTAGGAAAACCTTGTCTATGCTGTAGTTTTCATGGTTTTGATTGGATCTTCACCAAATTTTGTCAGAATGTTTGTCTTATTTATATGTAGGACAAGTTCTAACATGGGTCATCTGGGGTCAAAAACTAGGTCACTATTTTAACAGTGTTTGTCATGTGAGGTGTATAGGGCCATCTTGACCCTCTTGTTATAATGTAAAATCTAAACATATTGTATTCAATTCAGGTGTCAAGGTCTGTGACCTGTAATAATGTACTCTGTATGTCAAGATTTCGGTTGGGGGGGGGGGGGTTAACACATACACTACAAAAATTTACGTCTGTAAGCTTAAAGCTGTCTATGCCTACAATTTTTACCAAACTTTAACTTTGCCCATTAAATCAAAACGCTTCCACCTACTATCATCAAACTCCATGTTATGGTTTCTCATGACAACTTCTACAGGACCTGTGCATTTTCAGGTTAATAGGTCAAGGGGACATTGTATTTTTAAAAAACATCGTGTTAATGGATATCATTAGTTACAAATTGATACAGTCTAAGCCGAATTTAGATCAACTCAATGTTATTAGGTTGAAAATTTACAAAATGCAAATGACATCAACAAGGGATGCAATACTAAGAAATGTTCGGTATAAATAAATTGTTCAGAAGTGTTACCTTCTACACTGTAACTACAGTGATGTGTTTTATTAATTTTGTTGTATAAACAGCATGCATTGAAGTTACTGTTTTCAGTATGCACATTTATATACAGTCAAATCTGTGTTAAGTGCCACCTCCAAATAAAGACCATCCTGTGAATAAAGGCCATTCTTTTAATAATCATTATTTAGAAAACATTACCTCTGAATCAGGGTCACCAGTCAATAAAGGCCAGATTTTGTCTTTTCCAAGGGTGGCCTATGTTCACAGGTTTGACTGTATACACATACATTGGCTTCATATGTTTTGTTGATAAATGAATTAATTTTATTCTACAACAAATAAATGATATGAATTAACATTTTATCTTATGTTTTATAATATACTAAAGGGCAGAAGACTTGTCCAGTTTGAGTTTTACTTACATGATATTGGTGCTCACCCCACTTTCTTAGCTAATCGGTCAAAATGATTTTTTTAATTTTTAGCTTTCTTATCTTAATAGAATATAAAACTAGCTTTCTAACATCTTAGTGTCAAAGAATGATCTTGTACACACTATGCATGCTGAGCACTAAGACAGAATGCATATTAAGTAGTTCTTAATAAGAAAGTTACAGTAGCTATAGCTCCTGGATTACTTATTTGGGGAGAAAACTGAAACATGCATTATAACCTATACTTAAACAATAGATCAATATAATCAGCCTAAATTTCCTACACAATGGCAAGGCAACTACATCATCAATGTAAATATATTTTTAATGGTAGGATTAGAGGTAAATTTTTTTAATCTTTATGAAATGAGTTAAGTAGCATAAAATGATGTAGTGCATTACATGTAATATAGCATCCCTGGTTTAAGCCAGAAAACGAGGTAAATATGTTGCTCCTATATAATTCCACTTGAGTATTTCTACACATTGCTATAAGGCATGGTTAAACATGTTATTTTTAAAACCATTTAACTATACACAACATGGGTATAATTATAAAATAAAAACGATCTACGTGCTCTTCGATTTTAATATCTAAGGGAGGTAATCCAAATTAAAATGTTGACGTGAATCAAAAAACACATCCTTAGATTATTTTTCATTTGTCATCATATCACAAAATGTTTGATGATTGATAAGGATGTTAACTTTTGAATTGGGAGCTTGAAACTCAAAACATAGTCATAAGTCTACAATCCCCTCTCGACTACAGTAACCTGCATATCTCGGCAACCTTCCACCTACAACCACGACAGTTCTCAGCTACCTGCCACAGCAGCCACTTTTCATTTCAATTAGGCATTTACGTTTGTTTCTAGCTACTTGACCTACCCTGTTCTCCGTGACACTAGACTTTATCAACATGAATAATGGAAAATGCATTTTCTCACATTTGAACTTTCCCCATGTTTTCAAGAGCTAAATAAGCCCCAGCCTACCTACCCTGATTATAATAAGTATGTAACCAAAAACTAACAATATTTAGGCCTTACCAAAACCTGCAAACTAGGCCAATGAGTTCAAATGTTGGCTGCTAAAGAGGGTTTGCACAATGTTTATGATATTCTTAAAAAATTGTCCTATAAAATGCATTGTTTTCAGAACAGAGGATACAACATACAATATTAAATAACATACAATGTATAATACCATGTAAAACTTGGTGCCCTTATTATAAATTTGAAATAAAGTGAAATTATTGAAATATGGTACGAAGCGTTTGTTACAATGCGTTTGTTACAATGCGGAGATGTTAAAACTGAGGTACTTATAAAGCAAGGTTTGACTGTAAACCAAAAATAGATACAAGGAAAAGAAAACAAAATTATAGTAACTCAGACAATTTATTAACGATAACATATATGTACAGTATCAATACCTGCATGCGCTAATAAGCATTTAATTTAATTCTATCACAGATTTGGTACTTATAAAATTATCTCTGTAAATATTAGCTTAATACATTAGCTGTATAAATGAAACATACAAATGACTGAAACAAAAAATACTTCAAAAGAGGTGTAAGAGCAGGCTTTCTACTGCCTCAACCAAAAACGTAGGGCATTTTATTACCAAAAAGTAGGGCAAAGTAGGGATTCCTGATGTTAAAAAGTAGGGACAAAGTAGAATTTTTATTACTATTTTAGTTTAGAATTACCATATTACACTAAGACCACGTCAGGTTGTGTGTATCCTTAGCTTTGTCCATGCTTGAAAGATGGGCGCCTGTCAGCCAGAATGTTGCTGACTGACTGAGCAAGGCACCATGTTGCTTTCAACAAGAGGGCCAAGATGGCCCTATATCGCTCACATGACAATCACTGTTCACTCATTAAAACATTGTGTTGAACCGGTGACCTAGTTTTTGACCCCAGACGACCTATGTTCGAATTTGTCTTACATATCATTAAGACAAACAGTCTGACTAGGTTTGGTGAAGATATGATCAAAATTTGACATCTACAGTGTTAATAAGGTTTCGTTAAGATTTGACCTTGTGACCTGGTTTTTTACCCTAGGTGACCCATATTTGAACTTGTCCTTCATATCATTAAGACAAACAATCTGACAAGGTTAGGCCAAGATCCAATCAAAACCATGACATTTAGAGCTTTTACAAGATTTTTACCTAAGATTTGACCTTGTGACCCAGTTTTTGACCCCGGCTGACCCATGTTCATCCTTGACCCACATATCATTGAGGCAAACATTTTGACAAGGTTTGGTGAAGATCCAATTAAAACTGACATCTACAGTGTTAACAAAGTTTTCCTAAGATTTGACCTGGTGACCTAGTTATTGACCCCAGATGACCCATATTTATACTTGACCGTTATATCATTAAAACAAACGATTTGACAAAGTTTGGTGAAGATCCAATAATAACTGTGAAATCTACAGTGTTAACATGGTTTTTCTTAGGATTTGACCTAGCGACCTAGTTTTTGACCCAAGATGACCCATGTTCGAACTCCTCCAAGATATTATGAAGACAAACATTCTGACAAGGTTTCATGATCATCCAATCAAAACAGTGACTTCACAAGGTTTTCCAGCAATTTGCCCTAGTGACCTAATTTTACTACATAAATTACCCATTTTCAAACTTGACCTACATATTATTAAAATAAACATTCTGACAAAGTTTCATGAAGATAAATTCAAAACAGTGATTTCTAAAGTGTTCACAAGGTTTTCCCTTATTTGGCCCTGGTGACCTAGTTTTTGACCCCAAATGGCCCAATATCGAACTCGTCCGAGATTTTGTTGATATTAACGTTCTGACCCAGTTTTGCTAAAATTGAGCCAAAAATGTGGCCCCTAGTGTGGTCACAACATAAAGTTTGACGACGCACGACGCCGGACGGAGAGTGATCCTAATAGCTCACTTTGTCACTTTGTGACATGTGAGCTAAAAATGGACAATGCAAGGTGAAACCATACATACACACATATGAACTACTAATGACAAGTACTAGGAACAGAAAATACACCTTAAGAAATATTCCAGTATCATTATGCATTTTTTTCATTTCATTTTGAATTGAAAAAGTAGGGATAATAGGGCTATTTCAGAAAAAAATAGGAAATGTAAGGACCAGTAGAAAGCCAGTATTAAGAGACTTACAGAACAAACATAACCAATAGGTTTTTCTCAACAAATTTAGTGTCAAACAATCATTTAACATCTATCAAGGCTGCATAAAAGCATCTTGATTAAAAACATAAACCATATCACCAGTATAACATGCTAAATGTCAAGGCAAGACTTTGATTAAATAAATAAGATTTTTTTGCCCACCTGAGCTTTATCTAACTGAAACAATGCTTTGGCATGCCATAAAACATATTTTACTAATATCCTTGTCCAAACAAATTAATAATGATGAATAATATACCCCCGGTAAATCATTTGTTAGTTTTCAGGATAATTTATATATTCTTGTAAGAAGTCATAAGTTTTTTGTGCAAACTGTTAAAGAGGAACGTTCGAAATACAATCCATCGTCATGTTAGTGTATACAGTCAAACCTGTGAACAAGGGCCACCCTTGGGAAAGACAAAATATGGTCTTTATTGACAGGTGGCCTTTATTCAGAGGTATTTTTGTTCTAAATAATCAATGATGATTTTTCAAAGAATGGCCTTTATTCACAGGGTGGCCTTTATTCGGAGATGTCCACTAACACAGGTTTGACTGTATATAAATGCATCAAAATACTATTGAACAATTCCAATTTTACAATTGAAAGTTTGAAGATAACAAATATAATAATTTTATCAATAATGACCAGATTATATACTATAAATCACTGGGGGCCAACGACGTATCACGAGAGGCGGTTCACATCGAAAACATGTGTATGTTATGCAACGAAATTTTATGTAAACAGTCTCTGGTTTTCTAACCTCCACATGCCATTTTGAAATGTTTGACCTGCAGGGGGACGAAATGTTAGTTTTTTGGATTGTCTTGTTAGTTGTTTTTATTAAGTTTGTATTTGCCGTTGTAAAATGCATTTTCTGTACAATGATTGCGTTGTCATTCATCAAATTATGCCAGATTAGTCCGTTAGTCTGTGTAAAAAGCAGTTTTCCGCAAAATTATTGTGACATGAAACCCATTTGTAAAATATTTAGCACTCATGATACAGGCATCATGTCTGTGAACATAACTTAGCATCTCCCCACCGCTTATCAGATTCAATATAATGTATACACGTTAATATAACAAGGCCTTTCGCACTAGACAAGTGTGTATGGTGTCAACTGAAGTCTCTTTTTGATGTATATGTTACTAACAGAGTGTGTGATGTTTCAGTCTGAAGTCAAATGTGTATATCAATTAATATTTTGCAGTTGATAGTTATCTATTTAATCATGTGTGATGGTCTAAAGAGAACAGTTAAAATTCTCAGATGGTCTTATCATTTGATAACTGCATTATAATAGATTTAGGCACATATTTATATAATTTACGAGTTTGAACAATTTAAAAATCTGCTGTTATCTGAAACGTTTTATTGCATTTCTTCGATTCGTTAACACCATTGCCCCATTCATTAGTATCTATAGCAATGTTGCACCGTGCTCGTCAATCCAAGCGTGATTTGCACCGAATTCGCCAATATCCACCATTTGAAAAAAGGTGACCCAGTCTTGAAGACGTCTACGGTCAGTTATAATGCCCCCATCACACCAGAGCACGTCCGCACCATGCTCGCAAATTTCCTATCACGTCCTGCAAATTGTGATGGCCGTGGCAGGGACGGGGTCAAACTCGAAAAGAAATGATGCACTCAGGCTCGCACTACGCCCTTACAACGTCTTTGCCAGGTTCTCACTGCGTCTATCACGTTGCCAGTAAGTTCATTACATGTGCAGCTTCCCGTTGTCACCAGGTCTATTGCGTTAATACTACGCCCAAATTATGTGCTCACTACGTCCATGCAGACTGAACTGCGCTCTCCCTAGGTCCCAATAACGTCCTCATTGCATTCACTAGCTCCGTATGTATACTGTACCATATGTGTCCATTTATATTAACTGGTCATGATGGCCAAACAGAAGTCTACTTTCTGCTTATAGTCATGCACTAACGCAACATAATCTAAGTTGCTTCATGTTTCTTTTTCTTCCATTTCTTATTTAGAAAACGGCAATTTCAGCATCCAAATGGCTTGTCAGGTGGTACAATAACAAAATGCATTCATTTGCTAACGTCCTGTCAGGACACGGTGGGTGTAGTGCAATCGTTGCCCTAGTGTGATGGGGGTATAATTAGAGTAGATGTGATGGATTGAAGACGCTTTTGTAATTGTACTTTTATTGTTTCATCGGTAACGTTAGATCTACTTTTTCAAAGTCCTCTGCGTCTGAGCATAGTATAGTTGTGTCCAATTGTTCCGTCAGTTCAGCACCATCTGGTTGAGAAACTTCTGTACATCCCGGATTCCGCTTGTTTCAGGAACAATTGGCAATGGACAGACTTAGTCAGTGTGTTCACTTCAAGAAATTTCCATATTGGTCTGTCACTTGTTACATTATTTGTAGGTATTAATTTTTCCAGATTCCGTGATCGTTGTCATGTCGTCGATGTTGTAGATAACGTAATGGTCCTTCATTTTAAGTTGCATTGTGATATTTAGTTGTACCTCTATCATCTGCTTCCCTCATGAACGTAACGCTCTATATGCTGGAGTTTGCACAGTGTCATCGCGCTTCTAAAATGCTGGAAAATGGTGACCGGCAGTACATACACACCGCGTGGTCTGTATCCTGAAATTGATTTTGACTTCAGTGAGCAACGTACACATGAAGAGTGACCTTCGTTTAGCACCATACACACACTCTGTGAGAAACAAACACAGTCGTAGTATACAAAAAAAAACCTTCATATGTGCTTATTACACCTACAGAACATTTCTAATGAAGACAAAAATATTGAATAAGTAAACCTTACCCAGTAAGTATAAGAAATGATACTCACGAAAAATATTTTAATGAAAAATCTACCAAAACAAGACTGTCTACGAACATCCCTAACTTTTGAGCTTAATTCATGCGTAATTGGTACGCAGTTAACTGCATACAACTGTTTTATAGTATTAAACGTTTCTACTCACCATGTTTCGTGCTTGGAATATGATATTCCAGCAAAATACAATGTCACTAACTACGAGAAATGTCGTCCTTAGCTTTTCAACCACGTTATGTGTACATAACATGTGTCGTTTGTCGTTGCATAACATACACATGTTTTCGATGCGAACCGCCTCTCGTGATACGTCGTTGGCCCCCAGTGTAAATGATAAACATATATTAACAATGTGTTAAGAATCTAACAGCATGCATTGGTTTAACAATATAGCAAACAAGACTATCAATATTATATTGTTATTCGGAATAGAATTGAAAACAGCGAGACAGAATACCAAGTTTACTTCAAGTAAGAACTCTTCAAATATTTGAATTTATAGCAAATAGTGCATTCCAACATTTAGCAGTACTAAACTACTGTATGAATTGAAAATAGATTGATTATGCATGTAACAGTTGAATGAACAAGTATATTAAGAGAACTTATTGTATAGCGTCAAGCAAAATTATATTTTGAATAGGATCCTTAATATTATAAAACAACAAATTGATTTCTTTGATCAGACTACTTTGGACCAACTTCTTTCTAATCATGACACACATTTCACCAATAATCATAATCACTTTCTTCGTCCGAAGAATCTGTAGTAAAATTTAAACTTAACAACAAAGAGGTTAGATCATCTTCCAGGTAATCAAATAACAATAAACTTTCTAAATCTTGTCTCTCTTCAAAGAAGTCCCACAGAAATACTCTTTCTTGCTCGGTTAATTCACCGTCAGCATTATGTCTCTTTCTACGTTGACGGTCATACATGGAAGGTGGAGGTTTAGAACCATCAGGAAGAAGATGCAGATAGAAACATCTGTTGTTGAATGGACAATCTCCTCGTCCTTCATCAAAGTACTTACACGGTTTCTTACTGTAAAAGAACAGACTTCAATAAAAACTAGAACTGCCACAGAGTGACTTAAAACACCCCCACATACCGCCTTGTCACAGATGTATGGCTTCTAGTTGTACAAAATCCATGTGATTGCTTGTTATTATGATGATGGTGATCAGCTAATTTAAAATCCCACAATAGATAACTGAAAGACAAGCTAATTTATGGCCAATTTTGAGAATTGATATTCAAGTGTGACCATGACCTATGAGATATTGACATAATTATATTGCATGACACACCGTCCCATGATGGTGAATAAATGTACCAGTTGATTTTAAAATCTCACAATGAATGACATAGTTATGGCCCGTACAAGCTAATTTATGGCCATTTTTTACATTTGACCTCCAAGTGTGACCTTGACTTTGGAGATATTGACGTCATTCTTCTGCATGACACATCGTCCCATGATGTTGAACAAATGTACCAAGTAATTAAAAAATCTCACAATGAATGTCATAGTTATGGCCCGTACAAGCTCATTTTTTACATTTGACCTCGCAAGTGTTACCTTGACCTTGGAGATATTGACGTAATTCTTTCGCATGACACACCGTCCCATGATGGTGAACAAATGTGCCAAGCAATTAAAAAATCCCACATTGAATTATCTAGTTATGGCCCGTACAAGCTCATTTTTTACATTTGACCTCCAAGTGTGACCTTGACCTTGGAGATATTGACATAATTCTTTCGCATGACACACTGTCCCATGATGGTGAACAAAAGTACCAAGTAATTAAAAAATCCTTTAATCCATAGAGAAGTTACAGTGCGGACAAATTTCGGGACAGACCGACAGACAGACAGACCAACCGACCGACCGACAAAGTGACTCCTATATAGCCCCCCCTACCAATGGTAGTGGGGGTATAATTACCATTATATCACATAATCAAAACACAACAGAAACCACTCACAAAGATGGATGAATTTTATAGATAACGTATGATTTTACTGGAACATGTAAAAACAACACAGTCACCCTGGCACCAACAGGATAGTAAAACCTTGACCTATTGACATTAAAATCATTTGGGTAATGTACATGTGCCAGCATATTTTCTTAAATGACCGCACTATAGCAGTGACCCAGATAAGCATTTTGGGATACTCAGATTTTATTGCTATACGCTGTTTTATCAATGGATTTCCCCAATTGAAACCAGGGGCATTTACCTAAAATAGCTATATAAGAACATGGTAAAATGACTTTAACAAGTACCAACGTCTATCTGGGTATGCTATTAATCCAGATACTGACAATGGACTTATTTATCGTTAATTTGGTAACTTAATGATAGTTTTGTTTTTGTTTTCATTCAAGTTCTTGTTGCTTTAAAGATGAAGATAAGTTTGCGAACCTCGCGAAACTTCGGTATCCGAATATTTGTGTCCAAATTTTGTCATGGATCGCGGACTCTCAAGAGTTTGGATGTTCGTTACAGCCCTAGTAAGGGGGGCAATTATTTCAATCATTTGGATAAACAAGCATAATTATAATTTATCATACCATAATTGCTTGGGTTATAAGACTCTTGTACATACCTTAGAGCTTCTTTGTACCCTTCTATTAGTTTGATTTTCTCTTCTTTAGACTCGACCCAATGAGAACTAGGGGTAACAAAATCTGACTGAACACGACACTCTGGACATGACCTGTAAAATATATCACGGAGGATGATAACATTGTATTGGACTTCTTTATCAGACATAGAGTACAGTATCAAAGCAGTGTTGTTGTTTTTTTCTTACTGATTTTGGGCTGAAATATGACCCCATTCCCAGTCTTGAAAGTATGTGTTTTCCTACAATAATGTATAAAAAATTCCACTTTTGTAAAATGTTAATAGTGTTTGTAAAAAAGATCATTAAATTAACCTGTAGGATATATCTTTGTAGGTAACCCTTAAGGTTTTAACCTATTGATAATTAAATGTTGGGAGGATATGTATACATTGTCCACTCATGTTATTGTACCCCCTTTTCCCCTCAAGATGCTATTTTTCCTCTTTCTAAATGGTACCGCCATTTTTCCCTTAAAGGTGAAAAAACACTGTAAAGTTTGTTCACAAACATCAATTGACTGCTAGGTTAGACAATAGACAGAAATAATAGGAAAATGTCAACATAAAACATAGCCATACATTTAAATAATTGTACCGGTACTTAATTCTGTTCAGCCATTGTCTTTTTTTTAACAAATTTAGTACAGTGAAATAACATGGCTTATTCCAATTTGACTGTGACATAGCATATATATCTTCTAAACTTTACAACACAACTTAATTTATCAGAGGCTTATGTTTTGGGGAAGGTGCCCGGTTCCTTAATACGAAGATGAAATAGCGGGTTGAAGCCTCTTTTGGGGAAAAAATTCCTGTCTGAAACCAACATGGGGAATGAAATTTCAAAAAGCAAATTGGAATTTTGGGGAAAATTTTCTAATTTCAAAGAAATTTTCAAAGGTGTCAGAACTACAGACTACAACTACATAAATATAGAAAATCCCTGAATATATACATGTAATTAATAATTAACTTATAGTGTACATTACTGCCTCCATTTTCTTGCACAAAATGTGTTGTGATAAACATAACAAATTATTACCTGTTAATGTTTTCATTATTTTATAATATTTATCCCAAATTTATAGTCTATCTAATAATACTATACCTTATAGTTTTACTATCAAATTGTTTTGATGCACGCCATTTTCTGATACATGACAGACAGAAACAGTGTGTGCAGTCTGACAGGATACCAAATCTTTGTTCAGATTTAGGTTCCTTATCTAGTACAGTGTCCATACATATACCACATTGCTTATCTTTACTTTGTGCAATGGCAAATGATAACTCCATATCTTTTTCAATCCTAACAAGACATTCCTGCAAATAGAAAATACAATACAGTGCAACATCTCTAAAGCAACACCCTTTGTTGGGAATAGCAAAATTATGGTGTTGTTGTTGTTCTAGAGACGTTAAATTAATAGTTAAATTGTGCAGTGGGAAAAATCATGTTGTTGTTGAAAGGAGGTAGTTGCTCAAGAGAGGGTCACTCTGGAGAAGGGAGGAAGTTGCTCAAGAGAGGGAGAGCCTGGTTGTACTGTATATGATTGATACATAAACAGATAACTGACATAGTTTCAGACATAATTCAGTATTACCATTGAATGCTACATCTATAAACATAAATAATTCTCTTGCAATGTCATACTTATATACACCTTCAGACATGTCCATGGTCGATGCTACTTGAATAGTTAATTAAATTTAAATACTGATCTTATTTATGAGTAAAGAATAAGATGTCAATTTATAAGACCATCCATAAGAACTAGTTTGTTTGTCGTACGTTACAACATGTACCTACTCACCAAAAAGGCCCTTACCCAACCTTTTTTTGGCCACTCAGGTAATTTTTTTCAGCAAGAAAAATACAATATAAAAAACAATTTAAAAACAAATCCCACCTACCTACCCACTGAAAATTCTCTGGGTAAGGATTCCCACAAACAAACATTTATTTAAGGATGGCCTGAGTCAGGGATGCTATATTACATGTAATATAGCATCCCTGTCTGAGTGAATAATGATTTATTTGTACTTTTTTATGCTGTTCTTGTTGGTCAAGGTCATCTGGTACTAATACTGCCAATCCACACTGATCACAGATTTCACCATGTACATATTCACAGTCCTCCCCATAAGGACATGGTTTGTTAACAGAGAATGGACACAGGCCAGTAAAATTAGAATCTGATTCATAAATACAAAGCGTGTCTGATTCTGCTCCGTTGGAAGCAGCATTTGCATAGGACGAAGGAACTGAAATACAAAACAAACATTCAAGACTTAAGTTTAGTGCACATCTTTTCAGATATCAAATAATATACGAATAATACAAAATAACTTTTCCAACAGTCAGATTGAGTTTCCTCTGAAAAATTTCTTAACTGAAAGCTCAAGGAATCTAACATAAATTGCAAGCAAAGAAATCAATATGTTGGAGTCAGTTTGTTTGTGCTCATTTTTTCATTTCTTTAAAAACTAGAACTATCACTAAAGGTGATGAATACCCCCAGATGCGGCCTTGACACAGTTATTGTTACATTTTACAGAGGGAAATATAATGCATTTTCATTTTTTTAATACCAGCAAATTGTTGCTTAGATATATCCTGACCAGTTTCTAAATATACATTATATAAAAAATAACAAAGGGCCATAACTCATTAAAATTTACTTGGACAAAACCTATTGTGGACATGCACAACTTGGCAAACTACTTATCACTTCTAAGAAGTTTCACTGAATTCCTGCATGTAGTTGCTGAGAAATAGTAAGGACAAAATTTACCTAATTGTATAAAACAAAGGGCCATAACTCAGTGAAAATTAATCCAAACAAAACCTGGTTATTGCATGCACAACTTGGCTTGCTTTTTATAACTTCTGTGAAGTTTCAATGAATTCCTATGAGTAGTTACTGAGATATTGTATATACACTGTATAAAAACAACAAAGGGCCATAACTCAGTGAAAAAATTCAACCAACCAAGACAAGCTTAATGCATGCACAACTAAGCTAACTACTCATCACTTCTGAGAAGTTTTATTGAATTCCTGGCAGTAGTCAATGAGAAATAGTCAGGACAAAATTTGCCTATTGTATATACTGTAGAAAAAAACAAAGGGCTATAACTCAGTGAAAATCAATCCAAATGAAAAATGATTTAAGCATGCACAACAAGGCTAACTACTTATTACTTCTGTGAAGTTTCGTTGAAATCCTGTGAATAGTTGCTGAGAAATTGTTCGGACAAAATCTGCTTAATGTATATACTGTATAAAAACAACAAAGGGCTATAACTCAGTGAAAATTAATCCGATCGAAAATTGCTTTAAGCTAGCACAACTAGGCTTACTACTGATCACTTCTGTGAAGTTTCATTGAGTTCCTGTGAGTAGTTGCTGAGAAATTGTCCGGACAAAATTTGCCTATTGTATATACTGTATAAAATCAACAAAGGGGTATAACTCAGTGATAATTAATCCGAACAAAAATTGCTTTAAGCATGCACAACTAGGCTTACTACTGATCACTTCTGTGAAGTTTCATTGAGATCCTGTGAGTAATTGCTGAGAAATTGTCCGGACAAAATTAGCCTATTGTATATACTGTATAAAAACAACAAAGGGCTATAACTCAGTGAAAATTAATCCGAACAATAATTGCTTTAAGCATGCACAACTAGGCTTACTACTGATCACTTCTGTGAAGTTTCATTGAGATCCTGTGAGTAATTGCTGAGAAATTGTCCGGACAAAATTTGCCTATTGTATATACTGTATAAAAACAACAAAGGGGTATAACTCAGTGAAAATTAATCCGAACGAAAAATGCTTTAAGCTAGCACAACTAGGCTTACTACTGATCACATCTGTGAAGTTTTATTAAAATCCTGTAAGTAGTTGCTGAGAAATTCTCCGGACAAATTGTGTCTACAGACGCACGGACCGACCGACCGACCGGCCGACCGACCGACCGACCGTCAAGCGTGAATCCAATATAGCCCCCATATATTTCATATCTGGGGGTATAACTATACAATTAACTGCAATGATATCAAAAGCTTATTACTAGAAATGTGTCCGTAGGAATTTGATGCCCCCGCCATTTCACACTGGACACAGAAATGAGTGTTGTATGGCAAATATGTGAATACAACATAGAGTAGGTTACTCGGGAATGCTGCCTATAGTGGGAGGTAAAGATCACCTAAGGGTGGTAAACACACAACTACATGTACATTCACTATTTCAATGTAAGGAATGAACATAAATATGTAAGTGTCCACTGCCACCTTGACCTTTGAGTAAGCGACACAGTTTTTGGGCATGACACGTCGTCTTAATATGATGAACATTTGTGCCAATTTATTTCAAAATCCCATCATGCATTACAAACTTATAAGCCAGACATGAACATACACTTTCACTATATCCATAATAATATGCACAAACGTTTAACGTCCACTGTGACCTTTACCTTTGAGTAAGTGACACAGTTTTTGCGCATGACACATCGTCTTGTTATGTTGAACATTTGTACCAATTTATTTCAAAATCCAATCATGCATGACAGAGTTATAAGCCGGACACGAACATACACATATAATGCTTTAAGTGTCCACTGTGACCTTGACTTTTGAGCAAGCGACACAGTTTTTGCGCATGACACATCGTCTTGTTATGTTGAACATTTGTGCCAAATTATTTCAAAGTCCAATCATGCATGACAAAGTTATGAGCCCGACATGAAAATCTGTAACACACATACACAAACGGACAGGGTAAACATTATATGCCATCCGCCATTTTATGGCGGGGGCATAAAAACTGAAAAACCTAAATTTGTGAAAATGTCAAGTAAAATGTTATTCAAGTACAATTAAACCTGTGAAAAAGGCTATATTTGGGAGACTAAATATGGCCTATATTGATAGGTTATACATTATACAGGGCTCTTTTTGTTGCAAATCGTCAATGCCGGTTTTTAAAATAATGTCCTTTATTCACTGAGCAGCCTTTTTCGGAGGTAGCCGCTAACACAGGTTTGACCATACTTCATTGAAATGTGTAAATAAAGTATTTACTTGATGACGAGATATAGCGTTGTCCAGGCACAAACTCTGCAGCATTAACCCAATTTTCAGGTGATTTTGGTGCTTTGGGGCTTCTTTCAATGTCACCGGACAGAACTTTTTTTAATGAAACCATTCCATTCTTCTCACTGTCGTCAGTTTTAAAAGACAGTATCGGAGGTACATAGGGTGTTTTTATTTTCTTAGCAGTAACTTGATTGACGGTATTGTCAGATTTTGGTTTTGTGTGCTCATACCTGAAAGAGAAATAGATTTTTTATTAATTCTTTAAGTTTTATGAATTTCAAATGCATGTATGTGACGTATAATATCATATAAATGAACAATACAATCTAGATTAACTCAGTCACTTCAAAAATGTCAATGCTGTGACAACGCATCTAGGTTATCAAATGCCATGCTTTTTTCCACATTTTAAAAAGGGATTATTCAAAATGCAATTTTTTGGTTTGTTTCTCATAACAAATAATTCCACTTTGGTACATACGCCCATTTGATAAAATCAAAGTTTTTTTTCAGTCATCCTAAAAATGTGCAAAACATGTTACATCAGAAACCAAATTACAGTGTTCACAAAACTACTTTTTGACAGTTGCATTATTGAAGTTCTATCTCTGAACCTACCTGCATTTTTCTGCATACGTACAACATCCTCGAAGATAGAATCTGCACACATTGTCTGTTTTATCACTACGATTGTGAGAGAATCTACAATTACTTCCTTTATTACAAGCCCCATGTACGAAATATCTGCAATAAAGAGTTTCAAAATGGCATGATTTTTTAAATAAACATATAATAAAATTAATAAAAAATTGCTATAATTTTCATTAAACTGATTAAAGATCAACATTAGACTTCAGTGTTGCTTAGCTCATGTTTTTGTTTAAAATCAAAATAAACATGAAAAAACATTTAAAAATGAATATTTAAAATATGGAAACCCTCAATGACATATTGAAGTTATTGTTGGACATAGTAGTTTAAACCAATTTTGATATTATGATACATTATTTTGGACACTGGAGTTCAGGTGAGAATTGTAGATACTTGTTAATCTTTAATACTGATGCAGATATGTACATTGAATCATTAGCTATTGATACAAGAGGGCCAAGATGGCCCTATATTGCTCACATGACAATCACTGTTCACTCATTAAAACATTGTTTTGAACCGGTGACCTAGTTTTTGACCCCAGATGACCCATGTTAGAACTTGTCCTACATATAAATAAGACAAACATTCTGACAAAATTTGGTGAAGATCCAATCAAAACCATGAAAACTACAGCATAGACAAGATTTTCCTAATATTTGACCTTGTGACCTAGTTTTTGACCCCAGACGACCTATGTTCGAATTTGTCTTACATATCATTAAGACAAACATTCTGACTAGGTTGGTGAAGATACGATCAAAATTTGACATCTACAGTGTTAATAAGCTTTTCCTAAGATTTGACCTTGTGACCTGGTTTTTGACCCTAGGTGACCCATATTTGAACTTGTCCTTAATATCATTAAGACAAACAATCTGACAAGGTTTGGCCAAGATCCAATTAAAACCATGACATTCAGAGCTTTTACAAGATTTTTACCTAAGATTTGACCTGGTGACACAGTTTTTGACCCCGGCTGACCCATGTTCTACCTTGACCCACCATTCATTGAGGCAAACATTCTGACAAGGTTTGGTGAAGATCCAATTAAAACTGTGACATCTACAGTGTTAACAAAGTTTTCCTAAGATTTGACCTGGTGACCTAGTTATTGACCCCAGATGACCCATATTTATACTTGACCGTTTTATCATTAAAACAAACAATTTGACAAAGTTTGGTGAAGATCCAATAATAACTGTGAAATCTACAGTGTTAACATGTTTTTTTTTCATAAGATTTGACCTTGCGACCTAGTTTTTGACCCAAGATGACCTATGTTCGAACTCGTCCAAGATATTATGAAGACAAACATTCTGACAAGGTTTCATGATCATCCAATCAAAACAGTGACTTCTAGAGTGTTCACAAGGTTTTCCAGCAATTTGCCCTAGTGACCTAGTTTTACTACAGAAATGACCCATTATCAAACTTGACCTACGTATTATTAAAATAAACATTCTGACAAAGTTTCATGAAGATCCAGTCAAAACAGTGATTTCTAAAGTGTTCACAAGGTTTTCCCTTATTTGGCCCTGGTGACCTAGTTTTTTACCGAAAATGGCCCAATATGGAACTCGTCCGAGATTTTGTTGATATTAACGTTCTGACCCAGTTTTGCTAAAATTGAGCTTAAAATGTGGCCCCTAGTGTGGTCACAACATAAAGTTTGACGACGCACGACGCACACCGCACGACGCCGAGTGATCCTAATTGCTCACTTTGTCACTTTGTGACATGTGAGCTAAAAACCTCATTTCAGCTAAATGTACTTTCAGTAATTACTGAACAATGCCATTTTTTAGGACGCATAGCAAAAATGTTGGACGGCCATTTTGTCACAAATTTGTGCTTTTAGGAATTACCTTAAGACGCTTGTTGATGCGTCCAATGAATCAGATCAGTTTGCATGCTTTCCGGAACGCTATGGGCTTAATTAAAAGCATTAAAGAGGAAAAGTTTGACCCTTAGGGTAGTATGAAACATACAGTCATATGAACAGTAGCGGATCATGAACAATAGAGGGTCAGACGAATGGTTACAGTAAGATTTCTCCGCTGTCTTTCCATATTATTTGATCAAACTTTACATTCCTATTCCTTGATATTTTTTGTCCTTTTCAACAAAAGATTATCTGAAAACAATGTTTTGATCAACTGTGTCACTTAGAGTATTGTTAAGCATGTTTACCTGAGCAAGACTGCCTAGCTTCGTTCTCATAACAACCTTCGTGCATAAAGATGCACTACTAAATAATTTTGATGTAAAGGTAAATGATTTCTTTATGATCTAAATGGTCATAGCTTAACCTTCAAATCATGAAAAGCAACTACATAATTTCTTATTATCATGTGTGCAAATGGAATGATTATATTGCAGGTCAATAAAGGATCACAAGCAATTTGCATGAGGATTTCTCAAACTAGATCAATTGTGTTCCTAAATGGACTTGTAATGTAAATAAATTTGTATTGTTGTGTTATTTTGAGATGTTAAATAAATAATTCTTAGTGCCTTATGGCTACCTTTTTCATTAGCAAGTGTAAGCTTGCATTAGTTGCTATATTGACTTTATTCGTAGAGGTAATAACTCAATATCTTTCTATTCATTTATTTTCTATGTAACACCACAAATAATGAATTCATACAAAGTGAAACAATGCTTTTACTAAGAAAGAAATGAATGATGATGACATTAATTAATCAGTTTTGACAGCTCTGGTGACCCCCAGTAAGAGAATTGTCATGTGACCCTTTATTGTTCATATTGACTTTCTATTATACCAGTTACTTCCATATCTGAAAGGTATGTAATGGTCGAAGTTTTGTAGTTGAAAATGTAATTTTGGTCTTTTTGTGAAGAAAAATAAATTTGCAGTGTGTCTGTTATCATTTTAGACCAAGATACTAAATGCGGTAATCGTTGACATTAATTACCACACTAGTGATCCGCTACTGTTCATACGACTGTATTCGATAACTTTTGTCTGTTGTTGAAGGTATATTTTAGGTCATGTTGATAGATTATACTATAATTCATCAACTTGCACGCAAGTTTTACAGAAATTTGTGCGTTAAATAGGAAAACGAACGTGACTCAGATTGAGTATCATAGTCGTATCACTAGTCCAACTAATTGTACGCTACAGATGATATCGAGACATTTTTTTGCGCTTGCCGATATCTATCTTCCGGGTACAACTGCGGAAAGGTCAATTCTGGGTCAGAAAACGGCTACTCATTGGCTATGTAATCCCCAACGAAATCTGTTGGGAACGATTTTACATCAAAATAAAATTGGTACCTGCTAAAAAAATTATATGGTGTAGAAGCCATCAATTTTCTGCTTCATTTGATGTATATTGCATATAAATCCATTAATGCATAAGTTCAAAACGACAATTTAATTCTGATTTAAATTCACTATTCTCCATATTCGTATACATGTGTACAGGTAAATCTACCGTCACTGTACAGCAGTGATTACGCGTAACGTTGCGATTAATCGAGTAAACTGGATCTATATGGTTTTCGACGATATTAATTTATCGTAGTGAAAGAAAGAAGACAATTGTGAATTTGGACGCACTTTTGGAAAGCATGGCATTGTTTTATTTGTTTCATAATTTATGTATTTGTTATTCACAAAGAAAGCAACAAGTTAAAGCTTTACACAGTTTCTCGCACTTGCACAACATTATATTCATGTATGTATTAAAGTTATTCTTCAAAGCTGATCCAGTTTTTTCGGGTATTACTGGTTCAATGATTACTTGAGTAGAGTGATAGATTACTTATGAAGGTTTATAACTAATATTTTTGTGCAATAAATACGTTATGATAAAAAATGAGTTGTGTTCTTTTCTCGACCCGACACCAATTCGGTGTTATGATTTTTACGCGTATCGCTTGCCGTACAGTAGATGAACTTCATTGCCTGCATAAAGTTTACACAAATATGACCGGATTTTAAAACCTCGCGTGTTATTTTCAAGGTTTATACTATTTATTCATAATTTTGTTATTGTTCTTCGATATATATGCTATATTTATTCATTTCCATGCTTATTGACGGCAAATTGTGCTTTGAACCGCTGAAAAGACAAACTTGACAAAACTCAGAAATCCGACATTGTTTTGGTCCTTCCGCCATGAGACGTAGCGGGCAATAGATGAAATAGCAAAATCATGAACGGATTGCTTGTACGTCTCATAAATGTAGACTATCGTATCACTATCACCGTCAAAGACATTCGACTACCTTTTGACCAGATCCTATCGTGACATAAGTGTTAATGATTACATGTTTAATAAATAAATAATTGGTGCACAATTCAGATACCGCAACAAAATTGTTAACCAACACATACAGAAAAAAAATAAGACGTCAGATGGTCACAATTAAATTAATCCACAAGTCGCGAAATTATGTTAAAACCTAAAATTCTGGTCCTTTACTTCGGGAACAGTTCTGAAATATATGCATATTTTTAAAATACCTGCAAAGTGTTTTAGCGCCGAATGGAGTATATCCTTCAGCCATTTTGTAGCCGCCTTCAAATGTTGCAGTTAAACATTCTGAGCTAGTGGGAGAATCTTGTGCAATCAAGAGCTTAGTTTAACGTAAATTTCAACCGTTTTCGGTCGCATCCGGAATTGATCAAACTAAAGTCCAACTCACGTACCGAGCAATGAGTTGGTAATGAATCAAGATAGCCTAAGAG
The DNA here is from genome assembly GCA_964023205.1 of Lutraria lutraria. NCBI lineage: Eukaryota > Metazoa > Mollusca > Bivalvia > Venerida > Mactridae > Lutraria > Lutraria lutraria. The sequence continues at coordinate 24,288,011 of OZ026844.1, read as the reverse complement.
GACATAAATACACATTAATTCTACCCGCAGTGCCGTTCATAACGTTCATAACGTTCATAACGACATGTTGATTTTGTGTAAAAGAAATAGTTGTGGGCTATGGAATCTATTACCAAATCATTAGAACAAAATGGCTGAAGGATATAATAAACCCTTTTGGGGCGGAACAGATTATACTATTGAGTTATTCCATTTGTATCAAAACTGAAAAGAATAGACCATGTTTATTAAGCATAGTTTTTATGTGACGTCTCTCGCGAGATGTTATTTCGTCGTTTATGACGTCACGTGTTGGCAACCCAACGTCACAATTTACGTTGACTATCAGCTGAGAATGGTAGAATAAAATTATTTCGCACCATATTAAACTTATAAAGCCATTCTGGTCGGTTAAGTACTTCATTGTATGTCAAAATACGACGGAAAGGAGACTTTAATTGATAAGATTAAAGCAAGACGGACTTACGCCGATCATCAAGGATTATCGTCAGGCAGCAGTGATTCTTCACGTGACGGGACCCATACCGAGACGTCTGTCCCACCTCTCACCGGTATCTCTGTGAAATCTTACATCAAAAGATTTTCAGCATCAAATATGGAGCCAGAAAACACGACAAATGTAAACAATTTTCGATCAATGGTAGCTGACCCTTCATCAGATTCAGAGGAAGAAAATGACAAGATGCCGACTTATATCAATGTATTTACAATAAACGGTTCGTATAAAAAGCACTATAAAATGATAGTTTTGTGTTTGAAAGAGTATTTCTAACTTGTATTGGTTGAGGTCAATAACAACAACATATAAAAATGATGTATAAACGTTTGATGTTGTATTATACTTAATTGTTGTAATGTTGTTAACCGTTAACGTTAGATTTACTTTTCTTTGCGTGAATTTGAAGACAGAATATTTAATCATTTGACATGTATATGTATTGTATTGTTTATTTACTGTTGTTTTATGGCCATCGGCCATACAGAATAATAAATTATACATAACAATATAAATTAGATACCTTTAATTACAGAATTTATTGATGTTCTTTTGTAGATAACAAACATCACCGATCACAGTTTGTCCATCATTAAACAATTTATTCCATTACTCTATGTATTTATTGAACATATAGATGGATGGATTTATTTCGGTCTAGAGTACATAACGTAGAAATTTTAAATACATGTACATTAAATCAAATTACGTGAACAACTGTACATACATGAAGAATAAATCAGCCATGACATGCACACCATGCAACACCAAGGACACCCAAAAAGAAATACCTTTGTGTTAGTGCATGACATGACATACAGAGGCATTTAAAACACCTAATTAAATATAAGAAATTATTGCACCTAAATATTATTAATAATCACATATTATGGCTCAGAACATAAAAAATCAATTTATTGAAATATCCAATAAAGTTCTGATAAAAATTATCATAGTTAAGATAAAGAATATCACATTATGTCTTTACACATAAAGTCTATTTAACAAATATGATATTTAAAAATTACATAATGTTACAAATTAAAATTTCTATAGTTGAAATCATCACATGAAATAGAGAATATTACAGATAAAAAGGAGACATTGTTGGAAAATATCATTTACTATAACCAAAAAAATCTTATTAGTATAAAGTATTATTGAAATTAATTCAAATTTTCAAGGTCCCCGCGACTGTTAAATGAAAAATATGTAATAAATATATTCTAATTTAAAAAAAACGTACTATAAGTAGTATGATTATTAGGCCTACCCCCCGACCATAGACATTCTATTATATATATATTTGTATATAATTATCTGTTTATCATCAAATTTCTTATTTTCAATCTCATGTTGTATACCTTGTACCTGGTTGAATTAAAGATCTGCTATGTTCTATTAAGTTCGAGGAACGGTACATCCACTTTCTCTGGTATCATGCTTTTCCGCACGCTTTCAAAAGATGCGTTTTAAAAACACAATACCCCCCCCCCCGGCTGCCCTTTGACCTGAAAATGCACAGGTCCAGTAGAAATTGTCATGTTGAACCAAGATATGAAGTTTGATGATATTGTAGGTGGTAGCCTTTTGATTTAATAGGCAAGGTTAAAGTTTGGTACAGACAAACAAAGGGTCATACATCTGCTAAAACTGATCGAATCACAAAACCCTGGCCCATATTCACTAACGCATTTGAGTCTATATGTACTTGGGAACTTGGTGACAATAGTTCTATCAAATTTGGTAAAATGCCTTGAGAAATGTAGGAGGAGTTGTGCACAGAAGAGTATTTCGCACAAAAAAACAAATGGCAATAATTCCGTCAAAAATGATCGAATCGTAAAACCTTGACAATATGCATTGGGTATCTTGATAACAATTGTTCCATGAAAGTTTTATCAAAATCCTTTGAGAAAAGAATCAAACAAGAGTATTTCGCTGTTACAATCGCACACAATAAACAAAGGGCCATAATTCAGTAAAAAATGATCGAATCACAAAACCCGGAATATAATTATGTGCAGTGGTTCTTGGTAAAACCAAGTATATGAAAGTTTCGTCAAAATCCCATGAGAAATGTAGGAGTAGTGTCACTTTTTAAACACAATGACCCCGTGACCTTGATCTTTGACCTACCGGCCTGAAAATGCACAGGTCCTGTAGAGGTTGTCATGAAAAACCTATATATGAGTGTATGTGCAAGTATTTTGATTTTATAGACAATATTAAAGTTTGGCACAAACAGACAGACAGACAGACCAAAAACAATATGTCCATGATCTATATCTATAATTGAACAAGAAGTTGTATAATAATTATGTATTGGTTCTTCAGACGATGTGTTTATTGATAATATGTATGTGCACAAGTCTACTAGTCTCTTAAAATTTGTATTTTAACATTTTGATAATTAAACAAAAATATTGCATTTATTGTCAGGCGCCACAAATACAGACAGGCCATTAACAGACATTCTTGCTGAATCTAAAGACCAAAACTGCGACATGACCAACACCAGCATCACGAACACACTGCCATGTGACATCTTGTTCGTTGACAATGATGGTATCATTAAAAGATTCAACAATTTCGACGAAATCTCTGAGTATCTCGTGAATGCTTCCGTCAATGGACGAGATTCTAGAATCTCCACGCTGAAACTCGGCAAATTAACAAAGGTGCCTTTGCGTATTGTTGATCACTACATCACCATAGGGATGTACTTGAAACGCTTATATGAACACGATTTTCTAATGGATGTGGTCATTGACGTCAGAGGTGAAAAGTTTTACGCCCATCGTATAGCGCTCTGTTGCTATAGCGAATATTTCGCGGATTTATTCCAGACAAGCAAAGGTAAAAAGATACCATTCGACGTTAGGATAAACGGCGTCTGCCCTAAAGCCTTCGCAGCCTTTCTTGAATTTTGTTACACCGGAGAATTAAAGGTTAATCCTGGGATTGCTGGAGATATTCTCATTATTACGGACTTCCTAAAAGTTCGAGCACTGAAGGCAAGATGCGACCTTATCATTAAAAATCTACCTCTGAGCCACGCGGTGAAAGTGATCTCAAAAACTAGTGTTAAGTCAAATCAAAAGTTACACCAATGTTTGTGCAACACCATGTTGGAGAATTTCTCTGAAGCGTCGAAAATAGACAACTTTCTAGATTTGGATATTGAGACATTCTGTAAAATGATTCAGTCAGGTTGGTTAATCTTTTCTTACATCTTTTAATGGATTATACATAATTGTATCAAGAACAATTGCATGCACATTATTTACCAATAAATGATTCGTAATACTTAAATCACATCTTTATTTAGACGTCTTATGTATATATGTAAATTACATTTTTCCTGCCATTTGAAAAGGACATAAAATGTTACCCCTGTCCGTCTATCCATTCAAAGTTTGGTTTCAAGGTGATAACTCCAGAGTATTTCATGGATTGGTTTCATATTTTACATGAAGGTGTATAATAATAAAATACTGATCAAGTTCGATTTCAATTAAAATCCAAACATTTTCAAAGGAGTTATGGATCCTTTTTGACTTAGCTCTCAGTGGTGGCATAATGATGTCGATCATGTCCTCCCGACACATTTGGGTTTTTTACATATGAGACATTGAGGTCAGCATATAACCTTGAAATCAAGGGATTTCATTTTATGTGCTTGACAAAGTTATAATTAGCAATCATCTTGGTGTCTATGTTGAGTTCAATAAATTCAAGTCTGATAAAGAAAATGAAATGACATAAATATAAGTACCATAAATTACAGATAAAGATTTCATCATGCATTTAAGGTAATATGAAGTCAAAGTTTATTCACCTAGAAGTCTCCTGGATAAAATTAAATAATAAAGTCACATTTAACTTGACTTAATGATGAGAATATATCACTGATATCAATTTTTTTTTAGGTGTGTGTGTGTGGGGGGGGGAGGGTATAACGTTGAACAAACAGCCAAAGTTATTCATTTATAAGTACAACCTTAATTACTTAATATCAATTTGCCCTATATCTGGGTTGTACAGTGCAGTACACAGGGTTTTCATTGAGTTTTCATGTAACAGGCCAAACCTCGATAGATCGAGACTTTCCATGCTCATTCCAATGTGACAGTCGTGAATGATATATTTGCTACGGAAGTTGCAGTGTAATTCTTTTTATAAGCATGTGAAGATGGAACTTAATAATCGTTATTGTATAGCTTAAAGTACTGTGGATACATTATAATTGCATTACGTACACATTTAAAGAATTATGTTTTACATGTTCACTGTTATTGAAACAACACATACAGTCGAATCCTTGAACAAATGCCAACCATGGGAAAGACAAAATTTTGTTCCAAATAATCAATGGCAGTTTGTCTACAGAAGACCTTTATTTATTTCCATGATGGCCTTTATTCGGAAGTGGCCGCTAACACAGGTTTGACTGTATTTGTTATACAATTATTATTTCTTTTCAGATGATCTTGTGGTAACATCAGAGTATGAATTGTTCACTATTGTTGTACGCTGGATAGTTCACGACATGCCACAAAGAGTTAAACATACTGTCAGGGTTATGTCCCATGTGAGGTAGAAAATCATGTTTATATATAATTATAATGTTCTCCAGTTTCTTCTAACGCCGTTTTTCAACAATTGTTCAGTCATATACCGCGAGCGATTCATTTAGAATGTTTTCCTGAACGGTATTCTAACCAGTACTAATTTAACTTAAATTACCCTTCCTCAAGAAACTGGCAACTTCTCCATATGCTATATGTTCTCCAGAGGATGTATATTCACTTACAAATATGTTAAGGTACGTACGTGTACTAATTAATATTTCTTATTCTATCAACCGTCAAACATGTTCTTCTATTTGAAGAAACCGTATGTATTTGACAAAAGAATTCAAAATAGATTAATCGTATCTTATCATAATACATTTAGATGCCGGATTTAATAGTGTCTATCTTTTTTAGGCGGTTTTCGTTTTTTCTTTCAGGTTCTCCGAAATGACACAGAGCGAGTTATTCCTGTGTGCCGAAACAACGAGTCTTGTACGCGGATATGATAAGTTTCGCGAAATGATACTTATTGCCAACTGGTATGTACATTTTATTTAGCCGACATTGACACCTGCATTCCATATACATGTACTCAAATATTCCTTATTTATCATGGTCTACCATCGGTACTTCTTGTATCAATATGAATATAGTTCAATTTCACGAAACTTGATTTCATTATATCAAATTCTATAAACTTTCGACACAGAACTTTATGGATTAATTAATTTAGTATTCTTACTTTGCCAGCGTCGTTATTAGTAAATGTCGAATATGGTTTTACAATGTATAGATACAGGCAAAGAGAGTTATTAATAACTTGCTAAAGGTCTGTGGTAGGTATAATACCCCTATTCACGTAAGTTTGAGGCTGTTCAGTTCATCTTGGTCTTAAGTTACTACCAAATATTCCATCAAAAATAATTTTTGAAAAAGCAGGATGAGTACCTTAAAAAACAACAGCATTTCTCTTCAGGATAATAACAACAACAAACGCAGGAAAAGTGGACAGCTTCAGTTTCCCGCGCTCTAATCCTAGGAAATGTTTCATGCAGACAAAGCAGGTGTGTTACTGTTCACTATAAAACTAGTACATTGTATAGCTTTCCTGATTAAAAAGTTTCTAATTATTTTTTTTTACAATTAGCGGTGTCTTTTTAGTGATATCAATTAAAAAATAATCAGTTCGGTGTCGGCTACTCTAAATCAAGGTACTACATTGGCGGGAGAATAGTTCAGCACGAAAAGTGCCAATCGCTTGGTATACTCCAGTACGCCAGACCAATGCAATGGTATACATTGTGTATTATATTGATTATTGGTGCTTTACATATGATGGAAGAAAAAAAATTACAATCATTTTGTTTATTAATAGTGCAATGAACAATTACAAGACACCACGAATCCTTCCATGGAAATAGCTCCACCAATCATGACGTCAACACCGACGTCAGAGAAATCGTCCAGTCTAGCAGACTTACAGAAATGTACAAACTTTGTAGACATCTTAGTTATAGGAGGTTTCACGGCGGACCAAAAAGAGTTTACATGTATGTATATACTACAATAATTCAAATAATTTCTCACTTTTCTTGATGACGTAATATTGATAAGCTATGTAACAAGACCACGTGTATTATAATTAGAAGACATTGTAATTGTAATTGAAGATGCGTACGTTATCGAAAACGATTGTGTGGTCGTTAGAAAATTTCGTGTTATAATTGACACTGGTGTATCTAGTGTTTGATGTATTCAGTATACTACCTTTATCAGAGGTGTCCGGTTGAGTTATTTGTATACATCTGTCAAAACATAATTGTACGACCAACAACATCTTAGAAGATCGCTAAATGACTACGGAAATATTATTATGATAATAATTTTATTACATGGACTTGAGCTGTACAACAACCTAATAAAGTATCAAACTGCACATGATTATATGTATATGTATTCAGAGGAATATTATAAGCCTCAATTTACTTTTGTATACAAATGTATCAAGGACTTATATACATACATGTATGTATATAAGTCCTTGCATGTATCTATCTTCAAAACATGCTTCATTGTAAAACGTATTTTCCTGTAAAGTGCAAACTCTCCAAAGCAGCACCGTTAGGGATAGTAAAATATGTTGTTGTTGAGAGTTTTTGCACTAGAAAAGTTAAATTAATAGTTAAATAGTGCAGTAAAAATCATACTTTTGCTCAAGAGAGGGCTGCTCTGGAGAGGTAGTACTGTATTATTCTAAACAAACAATACTTATGTACAAGAAGGAAGAACGCGCTTTGCTGATTATCATTCATGTGCAAATATAATACACTGTATATACACTTAAACATAATACACTGTATATACACTTAAATATAATACACTGTATATACAATTAAATATAATACACTGTATATACACTTAAATATAATACACTAGCTGTATATACACTTAAATATAATACACTGTATATACACTTAAATATAATACACTGTATATACACTTAAATATAATACACTGTATATACACTTAGATATAATACACTGTATATACACATAAATATAATACACTGTATATACACTTAAATATAATACACTGTATATACACTTAAATATAATACACTGTATATACACTTAAATATAATACACTGTATATACACTTAAATATAATACACTGTATATACACTTAAATATAATACACTAGCTGTATATACACTTAAATATAATACACTGTATATACACTTAAATATAATACACTGTATATACACTTAAATATAATACACTAGCTGTATATACACTTAAATATAATACACTAGCTGTATATACACTTAAATATAATACACTAGCTATATATACACTTAAATATAATACACTAGCTGTATATACACTTAAATATAATATACTAGCTGTATATACACTTAAATATAATACACTAGCTGCATATACACTTAAATATAATACACTAGCTGTATATACACTTAAATATAATACACTAGCTGTATATACACTTAAATATAATACACTAGCTGTATATACACTTAAATATAATACACTGTATATACACTTAAATATAATACACTGTATATACACTTAAATATAATACACTGTATATACCCTTAAAAAACTGACAATTATAGATATTTGCATATCCAAACCGTAATTTCAATATCTACTGCATATAATATTACTGTATATATTCACAAATTTTAATTTTGAGCAGCTACTAATGTGGACAAATATGATGTTGAAGATAACCAGTGGCTTCATTTCTGTGGTTTACCAAAACAACGACGTCACCATGCCGTCGTATCCATGGACAACGTAATTTACATGATTGGTAAATATTTTAAGATGTGAACTAATATTAAGAAAAGCTAAATGCAAATGATTAAACAATGCTCATTTTAAAGACATATTTATTATATAAGGACAACCTTAAATAGATCGACTGACACGTGTACGTAAGACTGTATTAATCACAGTTCAAAGATAAGTAAATAAAAAAAACTTGAATGTGCACGGGCTATATCTGTGTGTCGAATCACTGTAAATGAATTACTGTAATTATCATATTGTTTTTAGGTGGCTGTGACCCATCCGACAAGAGTATTGTCCCTATTCCAACTAATGGGGTTTACAGAATGCACTTGAAAACTAAAGAATGGACAGAAGTTTCTATGATGAATAATGAAAGACATAGTCACAGTGCATGTGTAGTAGATGGAATTATTTATGTAATTGGTGGGAAAGGCACACACAACAGGTGTGTAAATTATTGTTAAAGTATATACATGTAGTATAATCAGAATTATTTCTTGTTGCAATAGCCTAGTCTTGAAGTAGCACATTGCACAATTGGTAAGCACATTCATGTACAAAATGAAATCAGAAGCTAGCTGATGGTATAATTAGAACACAATAAAACGTAGTTTCAGCTGAAAAATATGTTCATTATACATACATTTACCAAAAAGGTCGAATCAGATGTACAAAACTTTTTCAAAGTAGATCATTATCTTTTACCTGGTTGTTACATTGTATCATTGCGGCTTAATGATCTACCGATACCGTGTGTGGTAACCTTTCGTGAATTATGAAACGTATATAAACTAGATATACACGTAATTCATCGGTTAGTTAGTTGCTGAACGTGTTACGACAATACTTCAATGCAACACAGAACTTCATGACGGTCATTTGTAAACGGAATGAATTAAGATTTTGGTAGACTGATGTCACTGATGACCGTCGAAATATATTTAGGGAGGCGGCGGCAATGGCCATACAAGTGCTGGGATTGATTAATTTCCTTATGATGAAATGTTCAATGAACTTCCTTTTTTGGATGCAACCAAAATGCAGGAAAATCTGTCTTATCTAATCATGGAGTATCAATTGTTTCCTTCCATTTACTAGTAATTCCATACCTCTGACTTATTAGAAACGGTCGAAATGAAATGAAAAGTCCTGATTCGTGGCTTTGTATTACTTTACTATCATCTCCACCATTTGTGTAGCGGGGACTATAAAGTGCCTACTTCTGTGTTTCTTTTTTAGTGTTTTAGACGCCGTTGAATGTTACGATCCCACTGAAAACATTTGGCAACTTGTTCCATCACTACCAGAACCTCTCTACGGTTCAGCCGTGGCTTCATTACAAAGTAGAATCCTTGTAGCCGGTGGTATAAGCTCTTCAGATGAAATACCGTCAGCACTACATGTACTCAGTTCTGTGTATTGTTTTAATACATCCACAAGCAGGTAAACCATGTTTGTAGAACGTTTGTTTACTTATCGTGAGTACTACATGTACATGTACTAGATTTGATAGATTCCACTATCTATGCCAGAGTCTCATTGATTTGATTGGCTTCACGAACGGACTCTTTATCTACATCGTCCACTTCGTCTCATATAGTTTTGATTATTCATTTGTATTACAGAATTACCATTTCTTTCGTTAATATCAATCAATCTTAGATCACATACAAATATGTCAACATTACTACTACATTGTATGTATGTAGCACATTCCTTTACACACGAATATTAAAACGTTAATTTACATTCGTATTTACATTTCTCTGTTTTATGAAACGTTAGCTGGACAAGATTAAGAGATTTGAGATTCCCGAGATGTCACGCAAGTCTTGTTAATGTGAACGATCGCCTGTTCTTGTGTGGTGGGGCAACTAGAAGTCACTGTGTGAAGAATTCTGTTCTATGCAGTACCTCAAACATGGATGAATATAATCAAGACAACGACACGTGGAAACATGTAACTGACATGGTGATACCCAGACATAACGCTGCTGTAGCTGTGGCAGGTAAGATACGATGATAAAGTTAAAACAAATAATCACACCTAGCCATCTTTATTATCATGATAATTTTGTATTTTATGGGCTGCTGACCTACATCAATAAGCTAATGTTCTGTTCAGATCATATTTTGGGTAATTTATGGACCGAAAAAAATTCTGAACATGTTTTGTGAGAATGCTAGGTACAATTCATCCCCAAATGTTTTATACTGTGGGTTTTTGTGGAATGGCTGCATGAAGTTAGGTCTATTGGATAACTTCATACACGACTACTTTTGCTGGCCAAAGACTGGTTATATCACTAGTATAAGACGCATACGGTTTTACCTGGGTTTTGGACTCCACACAATTAATGAAGTCAAGATGATTTTTTAAACTTAGTGAATTTCACCAAAGACCTTTCCATCAAAGTGTACCGATAAAACTTGCTAAGCAATTGCTATCTAAGTCAATAAAAATGAAAAAATCTTTATGTTTTCTGTTCGTTTTTCAACAGATGAATGGAGCCGTCTCATTTGAACAGGTTTCACTGATCGGAATATTAATTTTTTGTACAACGTGTCATAATTCACTATACTATTCAATAGAATTAATTGTCAACAACCAAACATCTTTAAGTAGTAACCTCCAAATAAAGGTCAACCTGTGAATGAAGGTCAATCTTTTAAAAAAGGATAGCCTTTGGTCACAGATTTGACTGCATATAGTTTTTGCATTATGTTGTTATTAATATTTTTATGCACTTAATCATTACAGGAAGTCGTATCTACGTGATTGGAGGTATATCAACACCAGCTGATCAAATTTTACAGTCTATTGAATGTTATGAGACAATATCTGATGCCTGGTTACCTGGTGTACAGGATTTACCGTATCCTGCCCGTTGGATATGTTGTTGTTCAGTCCACTCCAGATACCGCAGACCGGTCCCAAAATTAATTTTCTAATGCTGTCAACTCTGTAAACACATCTACTGCCTCTACTGTTTAGTATGATCAAAATTTAGTAATTCTGGATAATAAATTAATTATCTAGTTATTGTCTTTTAAATATTCTATGATATTCAATGAATAGGGTTGTTGACCATCTCAGATGATATAACCTACATGTATGAATAAGAGCTCTCCCTCGAATTCTTTCTGATCAAAATTATTTTCAAAACCCTTGTTCGAAGTTTAGTTTTCGTACACTCAGTCTACATTTACAGTAGTAGCATGATAAGTTCTATGATCAACAGTATTAGCATGATAAGTTCTATGTTCAACAGTAGTAGCATCATAAGTTCTATGTTCAACAGAAATATTATATATAAAAGAGGCATACAAATAATTAATCAAACAGACAGTTTAAGCAAGGTTACATAAATATATCATACATTCATTATAAGTAATACATGACATATACATTCAGAGTTTGTTACATGAGTTTGTGGTATGAGTTTGTGGTAAGAGTTTGTGGTATGAGTTTGTTACATGAGTTTGTGGTATGAGTTTGTTACATGAGTTTGTGGTATGAGTTTGTTACATGGGTTTGTGGTATGAGTTTGTTACACGAGTTTGTTACATGAGTTTGTGGTATGAGTTTGTTACATGAGTTTGTGGTATGAGTTCATAAGTTCTATGTTTAACAGAGATATTATATATAAAAGAGGCATACAAATAATTAATCAAACAGACAGTTTAAGCAAGGTTACATAAATATATCATACATTCATTATAAGTAATACATGACATATACATTCAGAGTTTGTTACATGAGTTTGTTACATGAGTTTGTGGTATGAGTTTGTTACATGGGTTTGTGGTATGAGTTTGTTACATGAGTTTGTTACATGGGTTTGTGGTATGAGTTTGTTACATGAGTTTGTTACATGAGTTTGTGGTATGAGTTTGTTACATGAGTTTGTGGTATGAGTTTGTTACATGAGTTTGTGGTATGAGTTTTTTACATGAGTTTGTGGTATGAGTTTGTGGTATGAGTTTGTTACATGAGTTTGTGGTATGAGTTTGTGGTATGAGTTTGTTACATGAGTTTGTTACATGAGTTTGTTACATGAGTTTGTGGTATGAGTTTGTTACATGAGTTTGTGGTATGAGTTTGTTACGTGATATTGTGGTATGAGTTTGTTACATGAGTTTGTGGTATGAGTTTGTTACATGAGTTTGTGGCATGTGAGCTTATATCCATTATCGAATATTTGTAATTAGGATGAACAAAGTACATATAATTTAAATGGAGTTGGCGTTCGTTAGAATTGAAAGCACACAGCCAGTAACACCAGTATCGAGAAATACAGCACTTGTCAGATGTTAATGGCATAATGTTATTTGTCATCTGTTATAAGTCAGTAGCAGCTTCACAGTGCGAACTACCAATTTACGGACGGTATGATATGAGTGATGTTGGAAAGCCGACAGAGTGATTTATGTTCATGATATGAATTATCATATTTTACATAAAAATACAACTTCAAATCCACTTTGAACTTTCAAGTCCCTTCAAAATGCACATGACGTAATATTACCCACGAGCATCACGTTCATAAACAGTACATCTTCGGCTAATTGATATAGCTGGTCATATTCTAGAGTATCATTATAGAAATATTTTGTTCAGTGACTTTGACCCAATGTTTCTTACTTCTTATTAGGTCAAAGAAGGTGATTATGATATTATTATCTGCATAACTCGATAAAAACTGATATAAAAAGTTATAGCGTAATTTTGCCGTGTGTTGAATTAATTACTACTAAATGAGGGATTGTTGTGTCCTTTGATATATTTATCCGTTAATTTTGTTTGTTTTCTCTTGTAAGCACAACATAACATCCCGACGCCCAGGATCAGTTGTACAGATAAAATCCCAATAAGGAGACACAGTAGTGCTGTATAGTGTAGTTCTTTCATATACCATTGTTTTTCTGAAAATAAAATACAAAACAATTGCTTTAGTTTATTTAAATTCTAAGTAACGGTTTGTAAAGCTAGTATATTAAAAGCAACAAACAATCATGGTCCATGATCTGTTTAGGATCTAGATAGAATTCAGATTTCCAAAGAGGCAAAGACTTTCAAATGTTGCCAGTAACAATGTTCTTCTTCCCGCAGTCGACAGCTAAGGTTTTCTTCAGAGCCGCATCAGAGAGCGGAGAGAAACAATACAGGAACTATTTATATCCCTATACTCTTTTAAGAGTTTTTTTCTAGTTATTTATCGTGTCCTGTGTAAAGCACAGATACACGCCTTCTCACAGGTTTCCTCGGATTTTCTAAATACAGTAATGAACTCGGTGGTTGGGATGAGGACATTGAAAAAGTGTCCCTGAAATATCAGAAGGCAGAGTCGATATTCGAACCCACAGTCTTTCTATTGCTATTAGTTGTCCAGCGTGTTACTGCTACACCATCGATCCATCCTTATTTTGATTATTGTTATACAACCACCATAGTCCAGTTGAGAAAAAATGCATTATTATACATATACATTTGTACGATAATGATTTTAATTATTGTTATTATTAAATAAATTTAGTTTCCAAGTACATGTATAAAGAGTCATTGAAATGTCATGTCTGATTTTAGCAGTATCACTGATCGATGATGTTCGCCTCTAATATAACATAAACGTTTGTACAAAACATACCTTTATCTAGTTCACCCGAATGCTCATTTTGATTATTTGAACTTTCATCATTTTTTGATTCTGAAGAAAAAATGATTCACAATTAATAAGTTCGAGATTCCTCTTGAGATGTGGAAATATGGTACGCGGCGATGGTATGTTGCAATGTTATTATAACCACCACTATGAGTCACCTAATACCATCAAAGAATCACTCTAACCCGTTGCAAGAACTAGTCATCAAAATTGTTGACCTGTGTGACCAAAAAGAACAATTATTAGATTGTAGTTTTTATGTTCCCATACTAAAATATCGAGGGCATGTTGTTTTTGACCTGTCTGTCGGTCTGTATATCTGTCTGTTTGTACCAAAATGTAACCTTGCCTAAAAAATCAAAACGCTTGCATCTACAATCATCAAAATTCATAAGTTGGTTTCTAATGACAACCTCTACAGGACCTGTGTATTTTCAGGTAATTCAAAAGTCAAGGTCACTCTGAAGGGGCATTGTGTTTTAAAAACACACCTTGTTACTTGTTTTATTGTAACAAATACTCCCCTGTCTGTTTCTTTCATACTCGTCATTATAAACATTCAAGAAATAACCGAATATAAAACTTACCTTCCATACAAAGTCTGTAATCACTAGGTGGAAATGATAAGATATACGATAAGTTACCTTCCATACTAAGTCTGTAATCACTAGGTGGAAATGATAAGATATACGATAAGTTACCTTCCATACTAAGTCTGTAATCACTAGGTGGAAATGATAAGATATACGATAAGTTACCTTCCATACTAAGTCTGTAATCACTAGGTGGAAATGATAAGATATACGACAACTTACCTTCCATACTAAGTCTGTAATCACTAGGTGGAAATGAATGACATAGCGGGAATCCCTTTGGTGCTGATGGGACGTCAGTAAAAGATTCATTTATCAACATTTGCATTCCATCAAGATTATGTAGTTCTATATGACAATGCATGTTCCATAAACCATGATTGTCAGCACGTATTCGAATGACTACATAACCTCCAGTTGGTACAATTATAGTGTCTTTCCTTGGTGGACGCTCGGTCTCCAGACCCGGTACTCCACCATTTAGCCAATCGGAATTTCTCCATGTTGCGTCGTTGCAAAATGTTTCTTTTGGATCCGGATCACCTCTACAGTCAATATCGGAATTATCTGCAAAAATTGCACCGTTTGTTGCGTTATATTGTCCGTATCCCATTTTAACGACGTAGAATGAATGTCCATGCATATGAATTGGATGAGACCAACCTTTACCACGTCCCATATTCAAGAATACCATCTGTACTGTGTCGCCGAAGTCAGCGTTCACAACAAACGTACATCTACAATGCCTGTCGTCCCCACACTCAGGTGCCTTGCATGACGAGGACCATTCCTTTGGCTGAAGCAATGGGTTTACATCAGGTGTTTCGAATTGTCGCCCGTTTACACTAGCTGGAAATGAAGTAATGCCGGGAAATGCGAAATTGAGAAAATGTTCTTTGAACTTGTTCGTGGAGTATTTTGGAGCTGGGTCATCTATCACAGCAGACTTTAATTCATCAAACTTACTGCAGACAGTGTTAGGTTCAGGGTAATACGTAAATGGGCAGTTGATGACCAAACATTTATTACGAGAGGTACACTGTCGTCTTTGTGTGCTGGGTTCTACATCAGGAGCACTGGTATACCTTAAGATTGCTTCAGCCACGTGGTGACCACTTTTCTCAAGCGTTACACCTCGGATCCAATAATTATCGATGGCTTGATCTGCAACCAACTCAAAATCAAATCGTTCTCCAGGATTGATTATGAAAGATTCCAGTCTTGTATTTGCATTATGTGCTCTTGCAAAGTGGTCCTGATTCTGTCTTTGATGATAAAAGCACCATACATTCCCATAAATCGTAATCCCCCAGCATGTGAGTGCCACCAAAATGTTCCCCTTGGTTTAGCTTTAAACTGATATTTGAAGGTTTGACCAGGTAGTATTGGACATTGTGTGACATAGGGAACCCCATCCATCCATGGTGTGTCCCGTTGATGCAAGCCATGCCAAATGCAGGGTTACTGAATTACTTCGCAGCAGGTTCTTAACATAAACCACAACTGTTTGACCTTCATAAACAACTATATCTGGACCCGGTAATTGCTTGTTTACAACAGCTACCAACGTGGAGTTTCAGCTTGACAGTGTACATTTTCAAACCATGTGTTATTTACCAAATTAAGATCTATAAAAGGCTAAATAAATAAGGTTTAAAAATAAACTTTACACAATTCTTACATATTGAACGAATAACAAGGATTTTGAATGACATTGATTAAGCCGATGTACGTTAAACACCAATTAAAATTATGACATAAAAAGTGTATGTTCATATAAGAAAGATATAATGTGAAATGTTAAGTCTCATAGCTTTTATTTTTTAGCAAAGAAATGGATATTTCTTAGTTAATGACCTCTTCCAAGGCAAAACCAATACATGTTGCATAAATAACCTCATACGCATCTCAGAAACAATATTGTGATGGACTTGCATGCATTTTGGATAATTTTTTTCAACAAATGTGTTCATAATGCCGATCTTGATGAAAACTTACCCCACCCACCGTTTTTCAACAGCAAATAATTTAATACACGTATTAAAAAGAAATAAACAATGTTTTAAAGCACTTTGATGATATATTTGCTAAGGTAGGTTATATAAATGTATTCATAATTTCATACACAATTTAACAACCTTTAACTAATAAATACTGAACAGCATATTGTTGTTGTATAGATATACATACGAATTATATTGACTGTCGTAATCTGGTAGGATGTCGTAAAAGCAGTAAACATTGGCGATGAAGAAAACGCCGCTTTGAAATTATTAATGTGTTTAAATGACATTGTTCACTATAATCAAGGACTTATATACATACATGGATTCGCAACTGCCAAAAATAGATCAAACGATATCGTTCGGCGATCCCACAATGCATTGCTATATACTCGGCAATGTCCGTCAGCTGTATTTGGGGGTTTACGAATTTGATTATACTAATAAAACTCTGGCAATTGGGCACGGGAAATTGGTAAAGGATGCAACAAATTCCTTAAAGATATTGAGATACATTTATAATCCACAAAGTCTAAGTATAAGCATCGAAAAAGACATCAGTCGAACATTTTAAATTCCAAGATGGCGGACATCTATTATAATCCTTTCGTCTCCGAGATTAAACATTCGGAATACCACGGATATTTTCGCTGTTATTATCATTCGGATATCACGGATTCTTTCGTATTTTCGCTTTTGTAAACAATAGCTTGTATTCCCGTTGATTCACGTCTTATTATCGCGGGATTTGATTACTTTAAACTGTTAATACGGAAGTTGCGAATCCATGTATGTATATAAGTCCTTGCTATAATAAACGATCAAAAATACAATAATTTTAACTTGAAATTTTACGACACATATCAAGACTGCATGGTTCGTATCACAAAAACTCACGAGTGACCAACCTTAAAAAATTATATTGATTAAAAAATATATGTATTCTATACTGATAATTGTTCACTAAAAATAAATATTTATTCTAAAAAAATATTTCTTCCAAAAAAATATTCACTAAATATTAGGGATGTCAACCGGAGTCCGGATATCCGAACGTTCGGATCCCGTTCCGAAGTTCGGATCCAATTTTTGGATCCGGATGTTCGTATCAAAATACTACCGTCGTCTAAAACGCGTATAAATGTTGCTGAAATCGACAGTCATAAAATATAATCAAAGTGTCGTACACACGGCGTGCAATTAAGTCGACGTCGTCATGGTGATGACACTTTAACATAGTGTATGCTAGGCCCACAATATACACCGGTGACACTATTGACATCGCATATCAACATTTTACTTAAAGTACGGTATATTGCGATTTTATTTAAATGTCAAAACTGAATAATAGTAATGACGATTTATTTTTCACACGTCTTATTATATAATGAAAGTTTGTCATTTGATGATCGAATGTTGATAATTGGTGCACGTGCAGTTCTAACTAAAGACTTATTATCAAGTTTCAAAGTTTATTTAGTGATACCGCTTAATCAACGTCAACGTCCCAGACTGATTTGAGTAGCATAAAACGACTTTAAAAAGTCGGTCCATAAAAGTTTCATAAAATTCGGTCCGTCGCTAAGCCTGTACGTGCATAATGTCACAAACCTTGGTGTATGTTGTTCGCGCCATTCTCAATACCCCAATTATTAAAACACGTTGAGGTAATCATGCAATCGAGCGGAGCGATCATTTGTTAATCCCTTGATAGTAATTATATCTATAGTCCCAACACGTGGTAGACAAGAGTAAATTATGCTGCATATAATTATGCGTTAAGTTTGAGTACGCAGATTCCGTACAGCCAGTTCCCCCCATTTAAGTAGCATTTCGGTTTAATCAAAGGCGGTGAATTGTTTTAGAAGTTGGTATCAAAGAAAAATTAGTTACAACAAAAGGACGCCGACATTATTTGGTCCAGTTTTAGAGACAATTCGCCATTACGATTTAGTAAATAACCCGTGTAACTTTAGATACGCGTCATCATCAAACTTGCATGTATAGAGACATGATGATGTACGTACACTTAACAATAACTTTAAATTCAGGAATGTTCCACCTGGACTAAAATAGAAACAGGCAGTGAATCTTTGAAATGGTTCACACCAGTTTGAGTAAAATACGTGCGGAGTTTGATTGTATTGTGCGTATTTGTTTTTCACTATTATTCGTTTTTTAGTCAGTATTGAATATAATATTAATTCAACTGAAACAAGCGATGAGCAGATGATCGCGAAAACTGGTTACGATAAAACAGTAAATACTAAATAACAGTGTAAAGATCGATCCGAACATCCGGATGTATCCGGATGTCTGTTCCGGATATCCGGATACTTGATTCGGTCAATTTTGACATCCCTACTAAATATTATTACAGTACCAGCTGTATATAATTAAAAGGAAAAATGTTCCGAATTCTTTGTTAACTTTATTTTCTAATATTTAAAAAAAAATCAATATAGTTGTACAAAAAATGTTTCTTAAATGAACCCCAACCGGTTTCACTAAAATACAATATGTAATAGTTGTTTGTTGAAATGCCTGATTTTTTGTGTACTTTTTACTCATGCGATCAACTTTAATCATATGTATTAGAAAAAGTAGCATGGATACCCCTCTTTTTTTCCTTTTTATGTTGTTTAGTATTATGTATTGTGTTACTCTGTGAAGTTTTATAAAATCTGTCCGTTGAAAAAAAAATATGAATGTTTTTTTCTTCAATCATATGTTAAATCGTCTTCCTTTTTAGAGGGATATTGAGAA
The DNA here is from genome assembly GCA_964023205.1 of Lutraria lutraria. Taxonomy (NCBI): domain Eukaryota; kingdom Metazoa; phylum Mollusca; class Bivalvia; order Venerida; family Mactridae; genus Lutraria; species Lutraria lutraria. The sequence goes on along the minus strand of OZ026844.1, from coordinate 24,268,599 downwards.
ATAAATATATTTTTTTCCAAATTTGGTTAGAATTAGACAGATTTTGTCCTTTAAGCAACATTTGCACTATATTCCAATCAAAACGGTGTATATAAATTGGTTGTTGATGAAGTAATACAGTTGTACAAGCCCTTTTTCAAAAGTACATGTTTTGTTGATAATCCGCTCAAAATGGTCTTATAGGGTGTCATACAATCGGGCATATCTCACAAACGAGCATGGAGACCTATATTTTTCTTTTAGTTTTTGTGGTAGGAAAGGATTAATCTTCATATATGCGAAGTTTAAGAAAAATCTGTCCGTTTCTAGTTTATTGTGATATACGTCCTTAAGGTAGTATGCGACCTTTCCCCGACGTCATGGGTCAAAAATCGAATTTTCTCCGATTGATCTGAAATTTTGCACACTGATAGTATAGCATGTTCTTCGATTTTTGTTCGTTTTATTTTTTCTATTTTCCGACCCGTTTCTTAGCAACGCCACGATGAATGTCAGAGGTGTAAAATCGACGTTTTACATGCAAAATTGGTTCAGACATAACGCAATGGTAATTTCAGATACACCAACTCCAAGCTCTCTATCTGCGGAATAAGCTCATGTAAGTTTTAATAGGGTTTTGTCGTCACTTTTTTCCTGGGGGAACGTTAAGCACTAAAAATACGACTGTTTTTCACCCCTAATTTTGACACCGAACTATGTTTCATTGTATTTTTGGTAAACTGAAGTAGATTCAATCAACTAATGAATAACATATTAATAGTGTGGAGATGTTAACGAGCAATTATAAAATATAAAAATAATATGTTATCGCGCTTTATTTTTCACAAAATTGCAATATAGTTCGAACATCATAAATAACGTTGTTGGAAGTGTTACGTCACGCTAATTGTAGGCTGACGTTTATACAAATATGTTGAATATTAGCGTGACGTAACAATTTCAACAACATTATTCGTTGTGAATTCGTTGGCTTTTTTATTCCAAATATTCTTGCTGGGGGTCAGGGAGCCGCAGACATCTGCGGGGTTAAGGGATGGCGCCCTTATGTGCAGTAACTGGGGGGGGGGGGGGGGGGGGGCAAAGCTAGGTCCATATCATGCAATAACCATTTCTGCTTTTACTTCCTTATGCTTATTCCATTGCTAATATTCATTGCTGCTGAATAGGTAAGGTAACTCAATGTTTTCTATTTGAAAATCATCAAAACCTTATTATAAGAAAGAAAAATATATCAAGTTTATACATCGAGGGTTCAACGCAACAGTGTCGTAACTCATATTGAAATAAGAACAAGTTACGACAGTGTTGCGCTGAGCCCTCGACATACATGTAGGCAAACATGACAACAAACACATAGTATACCATAGGGAAAAAAAATATCGCCCTTAAAATATTTACCTACGTATCGAAAAAAACAACAGGAGTACAATGTCAATGCACACTCCCCACCCACTTTGCCGATACAAGACTCTCTATCAAACTGCTATTAACACGTGAAGTTCTGGTCTACATAGCTACAGGCTATAAAAATAACAATATCAGTTCCTACCCCTGCTATTTCAATAAATCCAAGAGTTTCAAAGAAGGGGGGGGGGGGGTGTAGCCCCTTAAAGGCTTTGAATTATATTGCAGTCGGAATTAGAGGTCCTAGCCCCTTCCCTCGGTTCCTACGGCCCTGACATAAGAACCTACGGCTCTGACATAAGAACCTACGGCTCTGACATAAGAACCTACGGCTCTGACATAAGAACCTACGGCCCTGACATAAGAACCTACGGCCCTGACATAAGAACCTACGGCCCTGACATAAGAACCTACGGCTCTGACATAAGAACCTACGGCCCTGACATAAGAACCTACGGCTCTGACATAAGAACCTACGGCCCTGACATAAGAACCTACGAACCTGACATAAGAACCTACGGCCCTGACATAAGAACCTACGAACCTGACATAAGAACCTACGAACCTGACATAAGAACATGGCTAAAGTTAATTCTAATGATCCAGAAAAAAATCCTTTCTTTATTGGTATTTCGCTCTGTCCCTAACAATTAGATAAAGAACTTTTTAAACTAGGAAAATTAAGAACTTCACTGTATCCAACACTTTACTATATCAGAGGAGTTCACTATAACTGTACCTTATTGTACTACATTGTAGTGGATTTACAGGACGTAAAACTGATATGTCGTCATATACAATGTTACAAATGTACATACATTGTTACCTTATGCGATTATCACCACTAAAGCAAACGCCAAATCTTAGAATCCAAAGCAATACTAAAATATACACACACTACTATGCTATAAACTGTACACATACCAAAATGTTGTAAACAACAGTCAATCTTGTGTTCGGATGTCATTTTGTTCTAAATAAACAATGGTGTTTTTAAAAGATTCACAGTGTAGCTTTTATTCGGAGGTGGCCAATAACACAGGTTTGACAGTATACACATACTACAATGTTAAAAATCAGAAGATATGTATTGAAATTTTCTAATGGGTCGAGGATTTATTTTCCATTAAATCCAGAATTGTTTTGCCCCACGTTATACTTGTCAGATGATGGTCTTTGTTTCTTCTGTAAAGCACAACATATTCCTATACCCAGTAGCAATTGTAAAGACACCACACCAATAAGCAATCCTAGCAGAACGTTATAATGCATTTCCTTCATGAACGATTCTGTGCCTGAAAATGTTAATAAAACAATAAACCTAGAATAGTATAATGTTATTCTACAGTGAAAGTCGTATTGGCCGAGTTATTTGTTCGAGGTTCGCTGTACTGGCCTGAACATATTTGTGCGAAGGCCAGTACAGCTGATCGTGAACAAATAACTCGCAACAGCAATGTTTAATAAAGATATGACTGCCATTATTTTCTTTTCTTATGCTTTCACTCGTATTATATTATTGTGTGGAGTTTCAACAAAACAATGAATAGCCCGAATTTCATAATTCCTTATAGTTTTCTTACTAATGTGAATGCATGGAATCCCGTATTACCAAGTTTTGTCCGTACAAGTCAACTTTTATAACATGTACTGCCGACAACTCTTTTGTATTGAGGGTCCTTGTCTTTTAATTATCCCTCTCATACTAGATAGATAATAAACACATGATTTTATTCGACAAGCAAATCAGGAGCCTTTTTTTCTATTTTCAAGCATGATTTAGATCTGAATTATGTTATGGTCGTTACCATATAGTTACATAAAATACAAGCAAAAGTGAAATTTATTTAGTATGTCATCTATCACCAACTGTCATCAACAGAAAAGTATTCTTTCATATCTCTAGATAATAAGAAGGACGTACCCTTATCCTCCTCGTCTTCTCCTTGTTCACTAGTCTGCATGTTGTCTCTTTGATCTGAATGTAAGAATATCCCTATAAATCCAGATAGATAAAGAGTCAAAGAAAGTATTTAAAGTATCTGAAGACGCATCCGTATAGTCACTCAATGACAAAATCAAGGTTGACAATTGTGTGAACAGAAATATCATACACACTATATAGCCTGAAACATTTAACCTTAACAAGACCAAAAACACTCATACCTACATTGAAATTCAGAACTATACATACAAAACCCACACAACATCCACCGACATGGCTCACATATATTCATTCCAAACCCACAAACAATACAGTCCAAAAACAAAGGGCACAGCTCACACCGACTCACAAACAACAGCATACATTAAACGATCTTAACTAGAACAAAGCATACACTATAGATAAGATATACGATAACTTACCTTCCATACTAAGTCTGTAATCACTAGGTGGAAATGAATGACATAACGGGAATCCCTTTGGTGCTGATGGGACGTCAGTAAAAGATTCATTTATCAACATTTGCATTCCATCAAGATTATGTAGTTCTATATGACAATGCATGTTCCATAAACCAGGATTGTCAGCACGTATTCGAATGACTACATAACCTCCAGTTGGTACAATTATAGTGTCTTTCCTGGGTGGACGCTCGGTCTCCAGACCCGGTACTCCACCATTTAGCCAATCGGAATTTCTCCATGTTGCGTCGTTGCAAAATGTTTCCTTTGGATCCGGATCACCTCTACAGTCAATATCGGAATTATCTGCAAAAATTGCACCGTTTGTTGCGTTATATTGTCCGTATCCCATTTTAACGACGTAGAATGAATGTCCATGCATATGAATTGGATGAGACCAACCTTTACCACGTCCCATATTCAAGAACACCATCTGTACTGTGTCGCCGAAGTCAGCGTTCACAACAAACGTACATCTACAATGCCTGTCGTCCCCACACTCAGGTGCCTTGCATGGCGAGGACCATTCCTTTGGCTGAAGCAATGGGTTTACATCAGGTGTTTCGAATTGTCGCCCGTTTACACTAGCTGGAAATGTAGTAATGCCGGGAAATGCGAAATTGAGAAAATGTTCTTTGAATTTGTTCGTGGAGTATTTTGGAGCTGGGTCATCTGTCACAGCAGACTTTAATTCATCAAACGTACTGCAGACAGTGTTAGGTTCAGGGTAATACGTAAACGGGCAATTGAGGACCAAACATTTATTACGAGAGGTACATTGTCGTCTTTGTGTGCTGGGTTCTACATCAGGAGCACCAACATACCTCAAGATTGCTTCAGCCACGTGGTGACCACTTTTCTCAAGCGTTTCTCCTCGGATCCAATAATTATCGACGGCTTGATCTGCTACCAACTCAAAGTCAAATCGTTCTCCGGGATTGATAATGAAAGATTCTGTTTCGACGGGGTCAAGGTCATATCCATCAGATGCTATTAACTTAATCATGTGACCATCAACAGAGATACGGAATGGGTACAACGATCCGGTACCAATGACCCTGAATCGATATGTTTTACCTTTGGTAACATGGTATACTGTCAGTGGCGCTTGATTGCTTTCACCGGTATCAGGATCATAATAACGCCCACGTCCATTTATTAATCCGGACTGTACCCGGAACATACTGAAAAAGCTACCATCCAAAGACTGAGCGCCCGCCCATTTATTTCTTCCTTCATAAACTCCGTATAACATTTTTTCGTAGACAGTGTCAGAATCATCGTCGTGATTCCAGTCTTGTATTTGAATTATGTGCTCTTCCAAAGTGGTCTCCGTTCTTTCTTTTATGATGAAAGCGCCATACATTCCCATAGATCGTAATCCCGCAACATGTGAGTGCCACCAAAATGTTCCCTTCGGCTTAGCTTTAAACTGATATTTGAAGGTTTGACCAGGTAGAATTGGACATTGTGTGACATAGGGAACCCCATCCATCCATGGTGTTTCCCGTTGATGCAAGCCATGCCAATGGAGGGTTACTGAATGACTCTTGAGATGGTTTTTCACATAAACCACAACTGTTTGACCCTCATAAACTATAATATCTGGTCCTGGAAATTGTTTGTTTACAACAGCTACCAGACGTGGTGTTTCCCATCCATCTGCGGTTATGACGTCATCAGTATTGACTGGTTCAGCTTCGGTAATGTTACTGACGTCATACTTATATATCTTGCCATTTGCCGGAATTACTAGATCCTTATGATGCATCATGGTTAGGTAATAATTGATCTCGAAATGAAAAACACATTCTTTCTTGTTTATTGAACACTCCTCCCCGAGTGTAGAGGCTACCAAGGCCCAAAACATGAAGATTCGACGAAGCATCGCTGAAATTACAAAATAGAAATCCATGGAATCTCTGTTCGTTAAGAACAAGATGTGTCAACTCGTACAATGGACGGAGAGCTACAGTCATGTCCCTACACCAAAGAAAATCAGCTTTTCGGTTTAGAATTGAGTGCCTGTTTTTGTTTAAACGTTAGGGAACAAAATAGCAATTCTAAAAACTTAGACTATTTATTTCGTGAGATGGTTTATTTTGTCTTCTGTTGACGAGGCTGGTGGTATTATTTTTGTAAGTTTAGTGGAAGCGTTATTTGTCCGTCTGGAAAGATCCTACTAGTTGTACGTGTCGATTTCCCATGTATTCCATTATTTCTTCAAACGAAGTTTTTATGGCATTCGAAACTTGATTGATGACAAGGCTACTTTTTTATCTGTTATATCTGTGAAAGATGTATGCACAACAGTGTTGTTGCATATGCGGATGCCGGGTCGAACATTTTTTTTATTTAGAATTTCTTATAGTGACATGGTTTTATTGCAAATCACAGCCATTAACGTATGTGCCCTTTCTTGTTGTAATTAACATGTCATTTTCATCTGAGTAAAATCATTTACATGTAAGCTCATTAAATTAGGTAAGAAGACCGGTGCTTTTTTGCTCTTGAAAGCATCTGGAAAAGGTAAACAAGAGGGCCATGATGGCCCTGTATCGCTCACCAGAAAGGTGAACCCAGGATCATAATTTGACCAACCATGGTAGCGGCCCACTAGACAATGTTACAAACCAATTATTTTATCTCTATGTCTTATGTTTTCGGACAAGAAGATTTAAAAAAAAATTCTTATATAAATTAGAGTAAATCTCGGGGTGGGCCAATTTTGACCGAAGGGGCATATAAATTTGAACAAATTTGGTAGAGGACTACTAGACCATGTTATATACAAAATATCTAAGCTCTAGGCCTGAGGTGTCAGACAAGAAAATATTTTAATTTTCCAATGTAAGTCTATATATCATTTAGTAAATCAGGTGACCCCGGGGAGGGGCCAATTTTAACCCCAGGGCCATAATTTGAACAAACTTGGTAGAGGTCCACTAGATAATGCTACATCCGACATATCTAAGCTCTAAGCCCTGTGGCCTTAGACAAGAAGATTTTTTAGATTTTCCTATGTAAAATAGAGTAAACCTAAGGGCTGGGCCAATTCATAATTTGAACAAACTTGGTAGAGGTCAACTGGACAATACTACACATAAAATATCTAAGCTCTAGGCCTTGTGGTTTCGGACAAGATTTAATAAGAAGCCTATATAAATCAAGTGACCCCTGGGGTGGGGCCATTCTTCACTCTGGGGCCATACTTTTTACAAATGAGGTAGAGGTCCGTTAGACAATGCTACACACCAAATATCTAAGCTCTATACCCTGTGGTTTTGGACAAGAAGACTTTTAAAGTTGTTCCTATTGGTGCCATGGCAACCAGAGTTTTTAATAAAACTATTTTAACAGCTTTGGTAGAGCTTCATGCAAGAACATTCCTATAAAGTTTCATTGAAATTGGCTTACTGCTTATGGAGGAGATGTTGTTTAAAGCAATTGTTGCGAACGCACGCACGCGAGAGTAAATAGACATTTGGGATTCAACCATGAAGTATTTTGTGTTTTACCAGCTGAATAACATTGTCGAACACATATTGCAAAACATAAAATGATTGACAAAATTTGGCTTTTGTAGAATACAGTAAAACACGTATGAGAGTACATGGATATAATGAAGTATTGGATACAGTGAAGTTTTCAAGTAAGACATTCCCTGTGTGTGTTCCATTGTTCTGGTGAAATGTTAAATATACGGTCAAACCTGTGAACAAAGACCATCCCTGAGAAAGATCTTATATGGCCTTCATTGACAAGTGACCTTTATTCGGAGGTCATTTTGTTCTAAGTATTAAAATACGGGTTTTGAAAGAATGGTCTTTATTCACAGAATGGTCTTTATTCGGAGTTGAACACTAACACAGGTGTGACGGAAATGAAATATTTAGTCAGGTCCCAAGGAGTTCACTACTAGTTATCGTTGGTACCGTACATGGTATCACAGTTATTATTCATTCCAGGTTTAAAATTGAATTGTGAAAACGATCATGATACATGAAGATGCGTTTATTTCATGTTTGAAGGCCCATTAGCTTTTTGAATTTAGTAACACAGAACAAAATATAAAATGATAATAAAATATAAGAAATATATTCTATTTGTACTAAAACAGAATTTACATAATGGCTTTCTTTAGCCACACCTCGTAAAAATGTTGTCAGATGTTTTTTTGCAATATCACTAAAAAATACTGTGCTACATTTCTATATGTACTTCGTGATAAAAAAAGAGAAAATTTCGAACACATTCAGGCGAGTAATTAAGTCCGACAATACAGGTCATGTAAAGTGCAGCTTTAAACTGGTGTACAACTAATACATGTCATAGGTTAGACAGAAAGTGTCTATCAGTAGGCCTATAGTACTTTTTTGATGTGAAAAATCCATTAAAATTTAAAATTATTCTTTCATGACCAAACAAAGCACATTATAATCATGTTGTATCTCAAATATCATATCATTACAATACTAGTATACAAGTAAAAACATAATTATCATACATATTGAACAGAATCACCAACTAATCCCTCTTCAATACAATTTAACTGACTCTGTCCGTTTATTTTATTCTATATCATTGTCTTTACATGTACCTTATTTTATAACCTAGTTCAAAATCCGTCCAAGTTTAATACATTTAACTAAGTGGATATTTCAACTAAAAAATATCTTTGCTTATTACTGATTACAACTGAGGAGTGCCTTTTCTTTTGAAAGCCTTATCGTCTGAACTAAAGACGGAAGTTAATGATAAACACACATGTCACGCATTCCGTATCATACCATATAATAGCAGTTGATAATACACATAATTACACATGTACGTGCTCGTATATTTAACAATTTCATTAAGGATAACAGATCCTAATACAATAATTTAAGAACAAAAGTTAGAGGTACCTGATCCTTATAATGTGTGACCTTCAAATATAATGGAATTAACGTACAGCATTTTGAAATGTTGGACCCGGTTAGTTGTATTTGACTTTATACCATAAAGGAGGTAATATTACTTATTATTAAACAGCACTCCCGATTCCAATTTAAAGTCGCCTAAACTTGAGCAGGCATTAATTTTTAAAAACACAATGTAATAACACATGCGCAGAAATAATGCGCGAGCAGTTCAAACAGATTTTCGGTTATTAAATAATTTTCCGTATATTTGACGAGTTGTTCATAAAATCTGTTCTAGATTGTACAATCTACTTGAAAATACTCAGTTTAATTAGACTAAAATTTCGTTTACTGAACTTGAAGTGCTTGTAAAAGCTTGATAGTCTATGTAATGTCACTATAATAATAACTTTATTTACAGAAGGTTACACATAAAGACAATGAAACATTATCAATAGTGAAAATGAACCAATACTTTTTTACAATGTGGCCCTCTTGAAAAAAAAGAAAGAAGCAATCATTGAAAACTAAACAATTTGTAGACATTTAATACAACAAATACAACTGATTTATTGAATAAAGTTAATTACACTATAGACCATTATATATACATACACACTCATACATACACAAAACTCAAACATTTTCTCGCAATCACTATTCTATACAAAAAACACATATTAAAATTGACAGACACATACAGGATTATATTTGTTGAGTAAATAAATAGTTCTTGTATTGTTGTTTAAAAGTAGAGATGAGATAGTACATGCTAATCTTATTTCAATGGGTATACTATTCCAAACTTCCATGCTATGATATGAAAATGCTTTTTTCTTATATTCAGGGATTTACTTTGGTATTTACAATATCATTATGGGTGACAGATCTTAAGCTATAGTTGTCATTTTTAGAAAAGATGATGATGTCATTTATATACTCCGGAGTCTGATTATTAACATATTTATACAACACAATCGCAACGTGGTATTTACATCTATTATTAAATGAGAGCCAATTAAGTTGCAAACATAGTTGTTTGGAAGAAGTCCTAACCGGTTTCTGCACAATGATTTAAGACATTCACTTTTATTAAAATTGTTTTAGTAGTTTTCACGTCCCAGATTGTACAGCAGTAATCAAAAGAGGTTGGGATATAATCTAAATTTCTTAATGTTTAAAATTTCTAAGTATGGTTGTAACCTAAAAACTGATAAATTCCTATAAAACAATGCCCTACTAGAATCATTCAATCTAGCATGCCAATTTTGAATAAAATTATCACTAAGTCTTTGTTTAACAACAGAAAAGAAACTAGTAACATTACCTATATATTGAAAGTACCAAACATAATAAAATCCTAGACTGCATAACACATTTTTCAATAATAAACACCAGTTTTGTTTTTAAGGATACAATTCCATATCTAATTTTAACATATTGTATACTTTTTTATTATATCTATTATCATCTGTCTGTAATAGTTTAACCCAGTATTTTAATATATTTAAAAATCTTACAGTCTGAAAATTTAATCGTCCTAGTTCACCATAAACAAAGTCGTTTTGAGTATTTTTTCTTACTCCAAGTAATCTTTTACAAAATTGTAAATGAACACGTTCCACAGAACTACCGTTAATGAACCCCCATACTTGACTAGCATAATTCAAAATAGGAGAAATCAGTTTATCAAAAATTTCTAATTTATGTTTTACTGAAATATCAGTAAATTTATATAAGTGTTTATTCATTTTAAAAATACACTTTAAAGCTTGTCCCGCTAAAACCTTTTCACTGCGTGTTTGATTTCGAAAAATCAAAATATATTACTGCTGTAATATTTCATCTAATATGTACTTTCCTTGATCTTATATAAAGAAAGTCATTAAATTGGAATCAAACAACATCAGTTTACTGCTGGTTTGTCAATGTTATTCACATCAATATTCATTTAAAGATCAACATTAAAATATGGAATTATGTATTTCAAAAAACAAAAATATGACCTTTTTCTTTTAATTATTGTGTTGTAGACCATGACCCTTCCCCCTCGTGAGAAAAATAATACTCTCAAATTCCCTAAACTCGGATCGCACAAAAACGACCAGGAGATATAGATCTCGGTTTAACGCTAAATAATCCATATTCGATAAGGTTAACTTGCTCAAATCAGTACTGACCACTTATTGGGTTTTTTTGGCGTAAAGGGAAACAACTAGTTTATCACACATGTAAAAAATCAATAACGACAGGAGTTGTCTTTTCATAGGAAAATAGCGTCAATGTTCCGCATAAACTGGTTCCCGTTGACTTGTGCGTCCAAATCCGTACGGAGGCGGTACTCACCACGTACGGATCGCCAAGTTTTACCTACGTTTTTGCACGTAGAAAGCATACAGTTACAAGTACGGCGGGTTGGGATCACCTATTCATGCACTAAAAGTGCTACGGCGTTTTCTGCGTGCTTCCAAATCCGTACGGAGGCGGTACTAACCACGTACGGATCGCCGAGTTTTGCCCACGATTTTGCAAGAAGACAACACGCACTTGCAAGTACGGCGGGTTGGGAACGGCGCTTTAGTCTGGCCTATGCTTGAAAGGTACATGATTACCAATATAAAGTAAGATTTCTCCACCCTTTTTATGAATCCTGTCTTTGCCACAGGTAACTGTATCTTGAATAGATTATAAAAATATGAAGAAAAAAAAAAATATGTTAACAAGGTATATTTCAACGAAAATTCTCTGGACGATCACTGAGGTGACTTTTGTTTTTCAATTTCATCAAGGATTCCGGTGAATTCATGCAAATGAATATACTTTTTACGGCCGTAATTGAACAAAAACATATTCCTGCATTGAAAGCTTTATTTATTTACATTATTTTACCTTCATAACATGTAATTCAACGTTTAAATTCCGATTTTATCTAAATATCAACGTAAAAACTTCATTCTGTCGATGACTCTAGAGAAATCCAGTGTATTTTGTAACATTCGTTTTCATTGGCCGGGAACCAAATTCTTGTACATACGTCATTTCACCTGGGAAAACCCCTTTGAAATCGGCCAATGAAAATCGTTGTCACAAACTGGATAGCACGCGCGTCATATGAACCAAAATGGAGTCTATCGGGGATAAAAATTAAAGTCGAAAATTTGTTTATTGCTTAAACATTTACATGTAACGAATTTACAAATTGTCATGGGGGTAAATGCGTTCCAACGTTGTGTTTTCTAAGTGTAGCTGTTCATTATGTTTGTACACAACGGTTAAGACTAAATATCGTCCATTTTATGTAAATTTAGTGGTTGTCAAAATCACCTCAGTGATCGTCCCGAAGCATTGATTTACTTTTTGTGGCATAACTCGTGAACTAGGCGACGGATTTCTCTGGGATTTTGCATGAATGTTGATTTAACAATATGTTTTATGAATATAATCGATCACTGGAAATATTTTTTTGATGCTTTAAAAATCTTGGGATTTTCGTTGAAATATACCTTGTTAATATAGTAATAAATATTTTTTTTTTATATATATTTTTTTCATATTTTTATAATCTATTCATGATACAGTTACATGTGGTCTTTGCGAATGAATGTAAAGTTTGGAATATTTAAATTTACATCAGATAAAGTTTCGTTTAAAAATGTTTCACTGAAACCAATAACATCAATATTGCATTTTTTTACAATAAACGGTACTTGATTTCATCTATTTTAGGCAAAAAAATGTTGTATGTTTAAACTTACAATACGAAGTCCTTTTTGTTTAAATTTGAAAGCTAATTCCGAAGAAATTTCGTCAAATTCAGCAAGATTTGACCCTCTATTAGTTACAGAATAAGGCAATAAAAGTTCATTATTGCAAGTTGTATTTTTATACTGATCCGAGATGTCAGAGTCTTTTACTCTGGCGTTAAAGTCATGGCTATCATAATTATTCATAAATGTTTTGAACTTATCACATGAACAGTTTATACTATTACAATGTTTACAAACCTCAGTCAGTATATCAAATCTGTTTTCAATTAGCACATGTCTGTGTCTCTCTTCGAGTTCCTACTGATTAGATACAAAGCGTCTGCATTCACCTGTGTAATGATAATCATAATTACAATAGTCACATTGTCTCTGTCTCCCAGTAGAACCCCTATACGGATCCTCAAATAAGTTACTATTCAGGTTTCCACGTCTTCTGAACGGTTGTTGATCGCGAGTATCACCATTCCGCCAGCCTCGTGCTGGTGCATAACGCCCGTAGTCGTAACTTTCGTTGTTTCGTTATGTTCCATTTGCCCTCGTTCCTGCTGTTCTCTCGTCTTCGGTTTCACAATGCTGACGGTTTTATTTAGGTTAGCCACCAGCGTACTGCAACCTCTTGTGTGTAGGTGTATCCCATCTCGACCATACAAATGTTGAGCGATATTACCATTTGCATAGATAAACGAAGTGAAAACTTTAATACACTGTAGTTTGAGTCCCCGTTTCCTCACAAATTTGTTATAAAGTGACATTCAAAGGAGCCACATCTGTGTCACGTCTTAGGGCAATTATGCACAGGTATACAATACAGTTATGTTTGTTTAATTCGTTCATTCATTTCTTAAAGTCTCGGTATACAGTACTTGTGTCGCTTCCATCCGCCATGTCGTTTCCACCAATACTCGTATATTACTACGTTTTTTTGTATTCAGTCATGTCCCATGAATTCAGTGTCAGACGAATGTCATTTATTTTCCGTCCAGGTAGGGTTTTAATTTGTGTATTTTTATTCAGCCCGTGTCTTTTGATACCTCCAAGGATCGAGTCCCCTATGATAAGTGTTTTCTCGGCATTACTTCTCTCAGACCGATCTATGGTGTGAGCGATATGAATGTTCAAGTCGGGTTCTTGTATCCTGGAAGACTGTTCTCTTTCCCTACTGATTCGTCCACTTCCTGCTCCGTTGATTTCACGTCTGTTTATTAGTTGTGATGTTTCCGTTCCAGCTCGATGATTGCGTCCTTTTTTAGCCGAAAAGACTTCAGACGTTCCCTAAAAACTTTCAGTCATTTCGTTGTTGAAGGAATAATCTTCTTCAGATTATCCTGTACTGACTGCAATCGCCTCTGTATCGTGTCGCTAGCTTGTTTTTGTGTCTTTACTAAGCTTATTTGTACTCTGACTTACAGTTTCTACTCGATCTGCTGATTGCTGAATAGCTAATGAGATGTTGTTCTTTACACTGGCGATTTCATCTCTTAATTGCAAAAATTGCAATCTTGTCTTGTGATGAAAATCGTTCAAACCAAATTTTGTGGCTAACAGTAGATCATTCATCGTCATCAGTTCCTTTAGCACGCGCGATCAACATAATATATTTCCCTAGTGCCTGTCTCAGACTCTGTAATTTCTGTAGTTTCATCTTCAACTGAATTAACCTCGGCCGTATCAGTGGCATTGTCCGCAAGGGTGTCATTTTCTACGAGTTCATTATCTAAATGTGATATAGACATTTTTGGCGAGGTACGCGCTGGATATTGAGCTCCAAGTAATTCAAATTTTGCCATTCCATGCGTTCATTTATTCCCGCTATCGTTTCGTTATTCGAATGAATTTCATTTTTTTTAATTTCAAATATATTCGGGAGATCAATGTTGAAGAAGTGAGACACGTTTTTCCAAGAGTATGTTGTATTATACATATTGTACGTGTATAAGTACAACAGCAACTTTATACCGAAGTTCGACTTCATAAGATTTTTTTGTCATTTGCTGTTGCATATAAAAAAATAGTTTTGGGAATTTTCAGAGAAACATTTTCTGCTAGCAAATTTCAATAATTCATATGTACCTGTATTCAACACAATCTTTGTTCCTCCATTAGTTTCAAATATCTCCATTGGTTCCAAATCTGTCGAACGTAACTTTTTCTTCATGTTTTTATTTCTTCATTTAAATTGTAACTTCTTACTTCTATACTTTTTTTTATTTATTTATTTTCTTTGATTTCTCTCCTCTTCTTTTTTGCCTTTTTCTAACATTTCGCGCCAAATAATTCTGTTTTAGCTATTTCTTCTGACGCCGACGCCATCCGTGACAGTGTATATTGGTCCTAGATAATTTCTTCGCCCGGTTTTCTTACAATAATTCAGCGGTGTTGGTGAAACTTATAACACCAGAAGCGTATTTCAGCGAACATGAATCCTATATTTTACATCGAGAAAAACACTTCATTCTCGTTAAATAAAATAACAAGAAACGCGGCTGAGTGCCACAAAACCAGGTTTTCCGAGGCTTTAATACCACAGTACTCTAGAATTCTTTGCTAAGCATTTATCAGTGGTTCAGTTTCAAGTGCGACTAATACCGGTAAGTTAACATTGACCTTAACCCTACTGGCATAGAATACAATTCCAAGCTTGGTTTCTATGTAAGCTACCTTCACTCAAAATTTCACCGCATTGTCTAAATCCTTAATTAAGTTATTCACCAGAAACTGATTTTCTATTTTTAGTAACAGAGACCATGACCAAAACTGACCCCAAATACAATTCTAAGCTAAGCTTTCATGCAAGGTTGTTAAACCCCAAGTTTAGTCAAGATTAGTCATTCCAAACTTATGTAATTGACTGGAAACTGATTTCTATATTTAGTTACAGTGACCTTGACCCTACTGTCCTTGATTCAAAACAAAAGCATGGACTGGATGTAAGCTACCAAACGCACAAAATTTCATCGCAAAATCTCAATCCTTACTTAAGTTATTGACCAGAAACTGATTTTCTATTTTTAGTAACAGTGACCATGACCCTACTGGACCTAGATGCAATTCAAAAGCATGGACTGCATGTAAGCTGCCTACACACAAATTTGCATCGTAATATCTTAATCCTTGATTAAGTTCTTCACTGAAAACTAATTTCCTATTTTCAGTATAGTGAACCTGACCCAACAGACACCAAATACAATCCCAAGCTAGGTTTAGATTCAAGGATGCTAAATACCAAGTTTAATCAACATTGTCCATTCTAAACTTAAGTTATTGATCGGACACTGATTTTCTATTTTTAGTAACAGTGACCTTGACCCCACAGACACCAAATACAATCCCAGGCTAGCTTTTTATTCAATAATGCTAAATACCAAGTTTAGTCAACATTAGTCATTCCAAACTTTAGTTATTGACCGGACGTTGATTTTCTATTTTTAGTAACAGTGACATTGAACTTGTCCCCACAGACCCCAAATACAATACCAGGCTAGGTTTTAATCTAAGGATCCTACAAACCAAGTTTGGTCAAGATTGGTCAATCCGAACTTAAGTTATTGACCGGGACAACGCCTGGTTAAAAATGATATTTTTCGGAGCGCATTACTAAAATTTGTTATGCCGGTGTAACGTTTTCAAGCTCCTCCCTTTTCAGTTTACCCCCCCCCCCCCCCGGTAACTTAAAAACGTTTTGAGATTACCCCCGGAAATTTCAAAATGTTTTTAAGTTACCGGGAGGGGTACAATTAAAGCGTATTGAGATTTACCCCCCCCCCCATTTTCAAATGCCGTACCCGGTAATCTGAAAACGTTTCCAGAATACCCTTGGGGCGCTTTGGAAACGTTTTCAGAATACCCCCGGGCAATAATTCGAAAATAATAAGAGAGAGCTTGCAAGAGAGATTACAATTTCAAACACATACGTGCATTCATGTACTACAGTTATACGAGACTATACACGCGGTCCAAATGATGAAATCACACGACGAAATCAAATGACGTCATATATAATAAATTATATACTGACAAGTCCATTCTTTCATGAGGGTTATTGCGCAAATACCAACGCATTCTTGAATCGTTTTGACAAACAAAAAATAGATAAAAACAGTTAACTATTGTTGATTTCTGAACACAAGTAAGTATGGGTTGCACGGGTCATGTCTTGCTTTTTTGTAAATTAATTGAACAAAGACGCGTACTCTCCAATACCGTAATACAAATTATGTAATTCAGAAAAAGCTCGTGGTGAATGATTTATAAATGATTCATTCTACGTATTCAATGAAAATAAGAAATAAGTATTTAATGGCTGTAATCCTTAAATGAGAAAAAACTAAAGCTTATTTACCGTGTTGTAATATTCCGAATATAAATTAAAGTAAACGAAAACGCAACATCTCTACATATATATAGTAAACACTAATCGGAACCCCTCGGTGTTTGCCTAAAGAAGGTACGTGATGGAAACGCCCGAGTAGTTACGATTGAGTTAACACTTATGTTAACAAACGCAATTGTTTGAATTCCTATGTAAATCACTTATACACGTGACATAAAGAAGCGCTGTAACTGTACGTATTCAATCAAAACAAATTAAAAAGCGATGTTTATACTTTAAAATGCTTTTACAACATGTATAATAAAGGTATGATACATGACTGTGTTACGTCTAACTACAGGGAATTCACAGGGACCCGAAAACTGTTTTATTACATTCATATTTCACTATATTTTTTTATTATATCCATCACAATAAAAGGAAACAAGGGCGGATTCGGAGGGGGGTATTAAATACAGATAAACCTAGGAAGAAATGCCACCTTTGGGAAAAAATAAATTATGATATTCATTGACAGATGACCTTTTTTGGGAGGTCATTTTGTTCTAAATGATAAATTATGTTTTGGAAAGAATGACCTTTCAGAGGTAGCCGCTAACCCAGGTTTGACTGTACTTCACTGTATCCAATTCTTCCCTAAACTCCAATATCTATATAACCGTGTTTGAATGGATTATTACATACAGGTACTGAATAATTGCGATTATGCATTTAATATGAGTTTCGAAATCATATAAGTAAAATAGTTTTCCATATGCGTTAATAATTTGCTAAAATAATTATAAAAATATGCATTATAGTAAACACACACTTACCTCACATACGGAAGTTTGTTGTTGTCAATTGTTTTAATTACGTAAGTAATGACACATGACACATCACTAGAAGTTCAAGAAGTGGTTTGATCTTTACTCAAGTGGTGAATGCTGATGTCACACTCGATAAAGTTGTACAAACAAACAAAAAAAAAAAACCAAAAAAAAAACCAAAAAAAAAAACACTGTCTAATAAAATGAAAATAAGCGCAGCAAGCAGTATGTTATATGATTCAGTCTTTCAACCAGTTGAAACATATATAATTTATATTATGTATTACAGCCGTCTTATATATATATTTAAGTCGACAACACGTCACGGAGATTGAACATCGTCTTTATAATATAGTAGCGATTGTCATCACACAACGATTGTCATTATGTGGTCATTATGAGTATTTTATACGATTTATATTAAGATTATAGGCCTTAGGCCTAGGAATTAAGACACTTGATGTCCAATGTCGATGTAATGTTTAACAGACCATGCGACAGCAATGGTCGTTTCAGAGCGGCCCACGAGACAGGGGGAGATAATATACAGGAGTACCGGATATACTCTTCTGTCGTTTAGTCTTCTTGGTTCTTTATAGTGGCAGGTGTAAAACACTTAAACACGCCCCACCCGTTTCCTGCGATAATACTAAAATCTTTATTTATAGAAGGCAGTTCATTAAATATACATCTAATGTAAACATAAATATGATGAACACTTATTTTCAGTGAAGCATTCAACAAGAACGAAAAGAAAAAGAACGGTTTAAAGTCACAAACAAATTCAATATCAAATACTGTGGAATCATAAGTTTTCGTCTTGGGTTTAATTTCGTGGGTCGGTTCATCCACGAAATCAAATCCCCACGAATCTAAATGCAAAGATAAGGCATTTTATTAAAAAATCATGATCTATAGAATGATAAGATTCACCGTATGGTAGCACTGTTCGCAAAATTCAACGATGTTTACAAGATGGTGGAAGGTTGGACCAAAAACAAACAACACCTACCTCACAACATTTATGCGTCCGCCATCTTGTAAACACCGTTGATTTTTTGCGTACACAGTGCTACCATACAGTGAGATTTATGTTCAGATAGTTCAAATAAATTAGATATGTATATAGGAGGGGGGTTCGATAAGTAATTTGTATTGTGCAATATTTTAAATAGAACCGACTCCAATGGTCAAAATAATTATCCATCCCCTCAAAGTATTTCCCGTGGATAGAAATACACAACTTCAGTCTCTGAACACTTTCTAAAACGCGTCACGGATGGCTGATTTGGATATACCTCAAAGACACTGACAAACAGCTGAGCCAAGGGCTTGTCTGTAGATATCGACGACCAGATAAGAGCCTTTTCAGTTTTGAAAAAAAGGCAGAAGTCGCAGGGAGCAAGATCTGGTGATAACGGTATGTGCGACAAGATGATTAGCTTCTCCTACTTCAGAAATTGTTTTACAAAGCAAGATGCATGTGCTGGAACATTATCATGGAGTAGGCAAACATGTTGAAAGCCAGTCACTGGACGTTGTTTTTTATCATATGTCTTGAGCTTAAAAGTACAACATCACGGTAATACCGACCAGTGTCACTTTTGCCCATAGTCAAAGAAACTCATTTGGTTATATTGTCACATGAGAAGAATATGGCATAGATTGTCTTCTTTACTCATTGCCATTTTGACAACTACATGTCCTTTACTGTGTTTGATAAGCAATATCTTGTTTCCAATTTTCCGAACAGGTATGATATATTGAACCCAAGTCTCATCACCAGTATTAATCTATAGTCGAAATTTGGAAAGTTTTTGAGCAATTGTTTTGTGGTTTGTACGCTTAGCCTTCTTGTTCATCTGTTAATAAAGGGGGTATCCATATGCCAATATTTTAAATTTAAAAGCTTTATAAATCAATATGTTATATATGTAACATTTAAACGTTCATACAACAACGAAGTACAAATGTACACATACATGTACATATACATACACATACATGTACATACAATACACACGGATGAAGAAAGGTTAGTTTAAGAAGTACAAATTACCTTCGTCTAGTACATTAGACGATTAATAGGCCTGGTCAATGACAAGATTAATTAAATAAATGTTTGTTTGTTTGTTCTTTTCTTGTTTATTCATTGTTATAGATTTATTTCGATATAAAAGAACATTTACATGGCAATCATAATATTAAAACATACAAATAAAATAAATCGATACATGTGTAAGCATGAATTAATAAAACAGCCATGTCAAATCAACATTAAATGTCAAGGATAACACAAGAAAGGGTTCAGAGGAACTCTTAAATGAACTCTTTTCGTAAGTCATGATATAATGGACATTTTAGGCCGCCGCCGTGGTCCAGTGGTTAGTGCGCTTGATTTGTTACCTGATGATTGCGGCAGGTGATACACGTTCATGAAAATTTGACAATGGTGTTTTTCCTCCACATGTGGGAAGTTGCCGATTCATTGTGGAAAGGTAAGTTAGTACTGGTTAATATACCATCCAGGAAAACTTGATAGGTGAATCGGCGACTATATATAACTGAACATTTTGTTTGAAAAACGACATTAATCCCAACTAAATGAAAATGGACATATTAGAAATAAAAATCAAAGTACTGAAAGTACTGTCGGAACTTGATTTTTTTCATATGAGACAAGTCACTGGTGTTGCTCGCAACACAACAATAAATGTTAGGAGAAATCCTAAATTAGGAACTGTACAGTTGATGGAATCCATGCTTAGGAATTACATACACCATCTTAATATTGCCATCTATTTATGTACATATTCTGATATTCATGTGCTAAATTCCACCAACCTAGCATGGTGGTTGTCTAAGTTATCAATGTTTCGATTTTTTTATGTAGCCCATTATCCAGCCTATATTTTTCCGAATCCATC
This sequence comes from Lutraria lutraria, assembly GCA_964023205.1. Classification (NCBI taxonomy): domain Eukaryota; kingdom Metazoa; phylum Mollusca; class Bivalvia; order Venerida; family Mactridae; genus Lutraria; species Lutraria lutraria. The sequence goes on along the minus strand of OZ026844.1, from coordinate 24,248,052 downwards.
GGTACCAAAATAAGCATTGTTGCTGTCGTCTTTACTGATTTAGTACATACCGAAAAGCTCTTCAAAACGCTCCATTTAATAATATATCTTGATTATGACCACATATAACTTTAAATGCACAATGTAATGTTAGAAACGAATTAAAATCGACCTACATAATTCTTTAAGTGATAATCTGTTTTTATGAGTTTTTCGATTTTCCATGTTTTTAGTTCCATACTCCGGGAACACAATTGCTATCTATATTAGAAATGAACTGAATTTTCAGAAAATCTATATAATTGATATGTGTTTTATATTATTCAAACTTAATATTATGATGTTGGACTTTAATGACAGGTTTTGAAGTGAAAATAAAAGTTTATTGTAAAAATTTACAGCTATTCGGGAACGAGCCGTTATACGGCGATATTTGACGATCTCGCTACGGAATATACCGCCATCGCACGATTTCATTAGTTCCATTACGATCCTTCTGTCTTAACACCAAAATACCTTTCACATACTGTGAACCGACATAAAAATTATAATTTTTTCGCAAAATTATTTGTACCGCCATTCTGTTCTCTGCTCTTCGACGGGAAAACTCCACATTCTATTTTCTAGACGAATTATACTTACGAGTATTTGTTTATTATAGCTGTTTGCGAGTACTTACTGTAGTGTCTATTACTAGTTTGGCTAATTCTGGCCATTTGATTGGCTAATGGTGATTTCGGTCATTTTTGATTGGTCAATCATTGGACTGGCTATTCGTCGCGTTACCTGTCATGTTTGACTGAATCTGTTCGTCTGCTCTGTTGTTGAAACGTAGGTATGTAGGCATCGTTCTATGATGTTAACGTGGCATAATATCGGAAACATCATTTGATGTAAGCTTTATGTGGTTGTATCATATCAGACTATGGTGGATTGGTAGTATTTAGGGTGTACTTTATTCCATTGATGTATGGTATGGTAATACCATGTACATGTGAACTATATACATGCATGCATTCATTTGTCAAATACGCATGATTGTCAAAATATGTGTATTATTTATAACTAGTAAATATGTTATACTCTCCATGATGGAGGAATACATAAAGTAGATGGTCAATATCCTTTATGAAAAAAGCAACTTCATACAAAAAACTTAAACCAATGCTTCTTGTAATTTGTCTACCTATAACGTTTTGTTATAGTTGTTCTTGTTAGACTTTATCCAACTAGCGCTAGCCGATAGTATCGATAGATATAAACCTTAACACTGATACAACTCATACATCAATAGTAGATTAATGTAATTACATGCATACTTCTTCCAAAAAGAACATAGTAAACAACAACAATTATAAACAAACCGTCATTCAGTGATCCCATATAATGTTATGCGGTCAAAACTGTGTAATGGTCACCCCGAATAAAGGCCATTCTTTTAAAAAAACATCGTAATCTATTTATAACAAAACTACCTCTGAATAAAGGTCACATGTTAGTAAAGGCCACGTTAAGTTTTTCCCATGGGTGACCTTTGTTTACAGGTTTCTCTGTATATTTGTGAGTTAATATTATACGTCAACTGATGATAAAAGACAATTATCTGTTGTAAGCTAAAGGCACGTTTTCTCACTTAATGCACGATTTCCGACAAAGTGGGCGTAAGTATTTTACTCTTATAAGCACTTTGCATCATTTATATATTAACTAAGTGACATGCTGTCCAAAGTGTAATCGTAAACCAATTAAATTAGATGTAGTAAATACATGTACAATAAATTGATAGGTTAAAACAATATATGGAAGTAAATTGTTTAGGAACTTGATGAATAGTTCGTGTATGAGTCAACATAATTATAAATTACTGGTACACCGAGTAATTACGAATTTTATTGGACGAAAAAACATTTAACTTCCAGCACAAATTACAAATATGATAATTAGATAATATCCTCATTCAAAACAAAAACATCATCAAAAACAATGAAAAAAGAAAAACTATACTCGGACATGTAGTAATGAGTAAAATATTAAGTTCTGTATGTTCAATTTAATCTGCACAGTACCATGATAAACACTAATTTAATCTTAGCTGTTTTCAACTTTCAACATACATACATTTAAGACTAATCAAGTACTGACTGTGTTCTCCCTAAGTTATAAGCGTTATAGAAAGAATTACATTAGACATGTACGTTATGACTCTAACGAAATTGTCGCAGAGAACATTGGTCGCTCCAAGGATTAGAACTTACGAACTGGAGGTCCGCAAATTTAACGATTTGAGCCAAATATGTTGACTTGTATAACATATTATAAACACGTATAAATAGTACGCGTTGACTCCGCATATACAATCAAACATGCAAAAAGACCACAATTGGAAAAGACAAAAGGCGGCCTTAGTAAATTTTTCCCTATTTATATATAGACCGCTTTTCATATGTACATGTACAATGCATATTCTGGAGCGTTTTATAAGCACTTAAAATGAATAAAAAACTCTATATTTCCACTCACAGTCCTATCACAGTTGAGTCAAAGAACAATTTCTATCTATATTCTTTGACGAGAGGATGATGTGTTGATCTCTGATACAATTGACTAATTCAATCAATTAAACACAACTTACAACTTTTTTAGTTAATATACTACATGTTATAGTTTCCAATATTAGTCCAGTCAATCTGCCGTTGTAGTAAAGATATTCAGAACTTGCGTTACTGGCTTTTAAAATAGATCTACCACATTACTACATGTATTTGTATGAAACTTTCAGCATCATACAACTTATTATACAAGTTAAATGTTTGTACGTCGCAAAATCGCATCCGGCAATTCAATACTAGAATGTGGCCTAGTTTTTAAGTTTCAGATCAAACGAATTTGTTATTTTGACTTAACTGATTCCGAAACTAAAGTGATTATCTACTCCATCAAAAATACAAGCCGTTGATGTTTCATGAATCTCATGAATCTGGTCATATGGTTCTACAGTTCACGAGGTACTCTTTATGTAGTCCTTGTTTCCGCCCTAAAATTAAAATCAGTGGATCACCTCAATGGATCAGACGTTGCAATATCTGCTAGGATGCATTTAAAATATTTAAATAAAGTCTTCAAAAATAATATACTCCGTTGTCTGAGGGAACGTTGTCGTAAAAACCTGGTATAACGGTCCCAAGCATAGATTTTCAACTGTAAAGTGACCATCTATATCGAACCATAAAGTGACCGTCTATGTCGAACCAATTAAGTCATCATTTTTCACCTTATCGGACATTTTTTGTATTGAGCTCCGAAATCGATATTTAATTAATGACAATTGCGTAAACAAGTCAGTGTCCACGCTCGCGATTATAAAATTAGTCTGTGTGAATATGTTTATAATGTTTTGTTTAATTGCGACATGTTGCTAAAATAAATACATCGAAACGTATAAATACCGTGTTCCGTATCTTATAACACGATTAAATGATTATTACAACACATCGACGATCGCTCCAAAATGTAATAAACACAGCGAATTTCTCTAATAATTTATACATCGAAGTTCATTTAGATCGAACAATTTTTCCTAAGTCCTTTGACATAAAGAGTTTCGGCTGCATTTTCAAGAGCACGACCACTCGGGCTACCAAATAGCAAGACGCACTAGACTGGACCTGTAATCTATTGCTTGTCGTTCGGACCTGCCTTAATGTCGAACCCTGTCGTCACAGTGCCCATATAAATACTGAACTAGTTCTCATTGTAGCGCACCAGGAAGAGTCTCAGTCAACTGAAACCACTTTTATTGAAATATTGACACGTTTCTAGTAATTCACAGTCTGTCCTAGTAGGATTGGATTCGGTTCGTTTATTGACAGATGGGCAGATTCAGTCCCGTCGTTGTTTATCGAGCTCGCTCCATTCTTAGACTATAAATAGCGACTGCGTCATCAAGCTAACACTAGTTGATGTGAGTAACACGTGACCTCGCTCTATTTCTGTTTTGTTTATATCACGTGATGACCATTGCTGATATTTCGGGCACTGTCGGTGCAAGAAGTTGCGATTTTGCATTGCCACTTAAAAATAAGCATTCCAGAGTGTACGTCGACTTCCGTCGACGTACAACAATGCGTCGTGTCTTTTTTTGTAAAAGAAATGTAAATAAACATAGCAACCTGAGTACAAAATACTTAATCATGGTGAATGGACGAAATACGCGATATTAACCCACAAACGGTTTTGATAATTAGTTATAAAATATAAGCGTTTGTACTTATTTGTATTTCGTATTATATCAGTGGTTCAGTTCGTTGTGTGCTTTCATATATGGCTTCATGTATCGGTGTATTATCGGAATGATCAGTAAATAATTTCAATATTTACTTATGAATACAGATAAGACTATGAACAAAGGCCGCCCTTGTGAAAGAAAAAAAGTGGCCTTATTGACAGTGGTATTTATTCGGAGGTCATTTTGTTTTAAGTAATCAATGACCGTTTTTGAAATAATGGCCTATCCACAGAATGTTCTTTACTCGGAGGTGGCCGCTGACACAGGTTTGACAAAATATAATTTTTCTCATTTTCCATACCAATGAAATTGCGTTGGTGACATTGAAAAAAGTTTAGCAAGTTCGGAAATAACAGTTTTGTAATCGAAGAAAAGTTAACCAAATCCTAAATAAACTTGGCTTTTTCTACCGATACAATAATGCTATCTCTGCAGAATTATATCAAATTCTTCTCACGATGATGTTGCGTTAGGAAATCAAAGCGCTGATAGCGATGGAAGAACAGGGTTTGATCCTGAGGTTAGACAGTTGTATTATCAGCCTCACAGTGCCACACACACAGCAATGACCGTGCTCCAGTGGTTAGTGCACTGAATTTGTAACCCGGCAATCCGGGTTGGATTCCCGGTCGCTACAGGTCATACCTTTCAATGAATACATATTTATCAATTCTTAACTACATGTAGTATGTATTACATGTACCTTGTTATTGCTGTAATTTTCATATGAACCTTTAAAACAGGCCCGATATTTATATGATGCACATATGTATTGTTTCTGAGTAGAACCTATTCATATGAAATAATATTTAAATAAAGCTATTTATTCTAATACCGTTTAAATAATTTGGATACTACTAGTTTGAACACCTATATATCAAGTATCAGTCACATTATCCAGCGATGGGGTATACGATGGGCAACCGATGCGGTTTTGATAGAAATGGCGTGGTTGCCGGCCGGACACCCATAGTAATCGGACGGTGGCTGAAGCCATCAGGCGAATCGGTAGGGGTCATCGGGAGAATATAAGTTGTATTTAAAAATCAGCGATGTCTCCACCGATGCCCAACATAGCTCCTCATCGGCAACCCATCATTAACACATCTTTCAAGGATCGGCCGATGTATGGCCCAGCATCGTCCAGTATCCGTTGAATCTGAGGTCATCAGGGGTGAGTGGTGGGCAACAGACATCGGCCGATCATCGGTCGATGTATGACCAAACATTGGCCCATAGTCGACTGATGTACGACCGATGCCCGAACGATGTTCACCAATGTATGAGCGATGTAATATACATCGGCCGATTACCGTTCGAACATCGGTAGATGATAGTGATTGGCAAATCGGCTGAAATTGTCATCCGATTAATCGGCATAATCGGATGAAACAACCGATGCGATTAATCGGACATAATTGGATAATCGGTCAAGATAACAGTTATTCCTCTAACTTCTTTTTTAAGTTTTCCTCTTTACTATATACTCCACAGGAGTCAAATAATCAAATATTTACAACAGTAAGTATGTTATTTCTTTATTAAATAATAACAGTTATATTGCAAAACATCTATGTACATGACAAATAATATTACATAATTATTATCTAAACACAGCAATATATTTCATCTAAAGATACAACTTTTAAATGTCATGTAATTAGGCATTCTTTCTTCCAACTGTATGGTTTGGTTTTTGTTTCTTTCTGGTTCTTGATCATTTGTACAGCAGGATATGCTCCATGGACATGTGTAGTGTCAACACACCCTCAGAATTCTAGATGTATTTGCTAGAAAAGAAAAACAATATTCCAGTAAGTGTGTTTCCAAAAAAGCTATTGACAAATAAAAATTAAACAAATTAAATGCAAGAGAAGAATTAACTTAATTTAAGAGTCTCGACAGTAAAAACAACACAATAGAATTGAGATGAATGATTTGATATGAAAAATTATGTTTGATAGTAACTGCATTTCGGGTATAACGGTATTCGGATATTACAAATTTAATTAATGTTGGTTGGTTTAGCATAACTAGGGATACTAAATAACATAGCATCCCTGGGATAACTAAATACTGAAACATTCTACGATCATTTTCATAAATAATTGCAAACCTCACTATCGTACCTTTGTTTAACTATGTAAGTCTTTTGTCGGTTCCCCACGAATACAGGGACTGTATGTAACAAAGAGTCATTGTATGAACCCAGACACTCTTTATAGCGCCTTTGCACGGAGATTATTGTAAATGATTCAAAGCTCTTCGTCTGCATCTGACTTTGCAGCCATGCTGAATGCTGGTACCCCGTAACCAGACGAGAATCTTAGCATAAATCCAGTAAGCAGGTAAACTGGTTCCCGTTGACTTATGTGTACATCATGGAACGGGAACCAGTTTAGTAAGCAGGGTACAAAACGAGTTAGAGTAGTTTCCCTTGCTAAGAATTGGAGAAATTAACCCAAATATCAGTAAAAAGAGAAAAGTATACTAAAACACGAAAATACCGATTATTAATCGACTGGCCGAAGTGACGTCGGCGATGTCGCTCTGAAATTTTACACCGACGATTGTTCGATTGTCGGCGATTGTCGGCCCATCACTAGTAGATGATTAGCGATGCATCGCTGGGCCTTTATAAGCGCGTCATTTATCGCATGTACAACATTCATTCAGCAGACAACAACAATGCCAAGACGCACAAAGACAGCAAGGAATGTTTTATATTTATTAAACAACTTTTATTTCGATGTAAAAACATCTTCATGAAATCTTACAAACAACATATTTATACACATGTGATTAGGCAAAGATATGAATGAGTCAATTGTCTATCACAAGCATGAATGTAATACAAAATCCTGCCAGGGGACACTTCCTGCAGGACTATTAAAGTAATTATTGAGATAGGTCCTCTGTTCATTGCCAGCCGCAGTGGTCCTTGGTCCGTGGTCTTCTGCCTGTTAGTTTTGCATGACAGCGTTGTCTCTCCAAGCCCCTGGGAAAGACTTGAAGTCTGACGAATGCTCCGCTTCAAGTTCCCTCATAAGAGTTTCGTACTGCCCAAACAGGGTTCTTCTCAAGATCCAGTCTCGGACCCACCACCTTCTTCTTCGTCTTGGGGCTCTTTGTCGCTCTCGTTCTACTTCTTCTAACAACGCCGCCAAGATAACGCCATGTTGAAGCCGAGCTTGTGCGAGTTGTTGCTGCAGCCTGACCAATTTCAGATGTCTCGGTGCCAAAGCCATTGTGGTTGATTGACCATGCTAGGTAGGATGGTCATTTTATACTACTTGTCCGAAAAAATCGCCATCGGCCACGGGAGTTCAAGTTACTTCACCCGGGCATCCTACAATGTCTGTAAGAGGTCGGCCAATAATCGTACAATGTCCTATTCACCGTCAGGCCACCGGCCGAGCATTGTAGGATGATCGGTGAAGACTGTCCTATCTCCGGTCGATAATCGGTGCCACGCCGGTCAAAAAATGTTTCCCTCTGGAGTCACTCGCCGTACGATCATCGGTGGGGGTATGCCCGGCCTCCGTATGATGCCTGTTGCTGTGACTGATGTGTTAAGGACTACATGGCCGATGAGGACAGATGTTTGGGCATCGCTTACACCACCGATTACCACCGGTCTGTTTTTTGCACTGAAATACATTTTTTAACACAACTATATTTTCTCTTTGATATCTTAGTATAGTACATGTAGTTCGTTTTTTTATATAGACATAAACCGGCTGTCAATAGTATACTATAATTTTTAATAACTTTTATTTAACGCATTTCATATCTTAGCTAATTATTTGAGAAAAAAAAGTTCATATGAAAAAAAAATATGTTCCGACCGGGTATTGATCCAAGGACTTCTCACTCCGTAAGCGAGCATCTTACCGCTAGACCACCAACTTCCTTGCTACATAGTAGTTCGTTTTTTATGTAGACATAAATTGGCTGTCAAAAGTATACTATAATTTTTAATAACTTTTATTTAACGCATTTCATTTCATTCCATTCATTAAGCAACATGTTTTACATATAATCTTAACACCAAAGTCGTTTTTATATGGATAGTGTAAACCAGATAAGACTGAATGCCGTCTTCTCATTGGAACTATTTATTTGGCATTTGGGGAAGAACTTCTAATCGGTTGTGATAGGGGAAACCAGTTGCTACTATTTTAGATATTGATACGGTGAGGCTTAAAAACTGGTTGTAACAAAGAACAAGGTTACAAGCAACCCTGTACAAAAACGGAACGTTGAAAAGGGTAAGGGTCAGACACAAAATTCACAGCACATGTCAGTATCGTGCATGGTCATCATTAACAGTCATAACGGTCAAACGACGTCTTCTCATGCTACAAATAAATAAGCTTCCTTATGATATATAGAGGGATTCTGGCCCATACCTCTTGCTAAGCACGCTCAAGGTCACGTAGGTTATTGACGTTTTCATGTTCTCTAACCTTACGTCCCAGATGATCCCATAAGTGCTCAATAGGCGAGAGATCCGGCGATTTGGCGGACCACTGAAGCACATTAACATTATTTTGGCGTAATACATCCTATGTATGCCTAGCAGAGTGTGGACGGGCGTTATCCAGTTGGAAAGTAGTGACGTTACGTTGCTGCAGAAACGGCACAACTACTGGTAATCTCGTCACAATATCGCCGTGCTGTCAGATTCCCGAAAACCGTCACAAGCTCTGTCTTACCATCATGGTAAATTCCCGCCCATACCCATTACGCAACCACTACCGTAACGATCATGATTTATGACGTTTTCATGATCAAACCTCTCACCCCTTCTCCTCCAAACACGAATCCTACCATCAGCAAATGACAGGTTAAATCGTGACTCATCACTAAATAGAACGTCATTCCATTGTCTGCGTGACCACCTGCGATGAATCTGAGCCTACTTAACACGCGCCTGACGATGTCTAAGTGTCAAAGGGATACCTACGTAAGGGCGACGTCCTCTTAATCCAGCTGCTCGCAGCCTGTTTCTGACAGTCATAACAGAAATCCTAGTCCCGGTAGTGTTCCTTAACCGGATAACTAACCGCCGGCTCGATCGTGATGAAGCGGTTACGTCGTGATGACGTCACTAGGTAACGGTCACGTTGTGTTGTTTTTCGGGGCCGTCCAGTACGGGGTCGATCAGTCACGTTGCCTGTTTGCTGGAATTTGGTTTTCAGGCGACTGATGGTCGACTCATGAACATCGAAATGCCGAGCGACGTCTCTAGCAGACATGCCAGCCATTAGCATTCCAATAGCTCTTTGACGTTTATCCAACGTCATTCTAGGACGACGTCCCATCGTTATTTTCGGATTTATTTTGCGGTTTATTTTGTTTCAGCTTACGCTTAGAAAGAAAATGTGTAATGTGACACTGGATAGTCCACAGACACTTGTTTAGAAAAAGAAATACCCCACCTAACACGGTCGCTCTTAACGCTATCAATACATATACATACCAGAATATAACCAGCTCCAAACGAAAGTAGAACATATTTTCATTTTTTTTTCAAACAAACGAAAGCTAATTTTACATTGGAATCCTGTTTTGCTTATCTAAAACTGTTTTTCTTTATTAACTCACACGCTTTCCGCTGTCTCAAAAACTGATTATCGTAGAATTCCAACTTTTTCACGTTTTGTACTGTGTGGACTGTTGCGATCGAACATTTGTCACAGAAACGGTAAGCATGGGACAACTAGGCTAGTAGCGCGTACCGCGGGTTGTCTGGTGCCCAGCATGTCATAACTACGATAACGCAGTGTTTAGGGGATGATATTGCTGCAGATAGTATGCATATAAACATAAAGCATATACATTTGTATTACAAACGCTACAATGAAAATAAATATAAAAAATAAATCAATTGCTCATTGCAATAGAGACTGGCGTAGGGAAAATGCTGAATATGAATACAAGGAGATGGCAGTTTAAATTACGTGTTATATATTGATAAATGTAGTCATGCGTAGTGTGAATATTTTTATTAATGCTTATTGCGCTAAATTTAGTATGGTTGCCAAGTTATTTGGGCTCACGTACACTCAATGATCATACCGTGATCTCCCTATAAACCCTGAAATCGAGTGTCATATACATGTTCCGGTGATGATGTCTAAAAAAAATTCAAAATTGGTATTTGATCACCAATGCTAATGTTGAAACGAAATGAAAATTTGTGTAAAACGCATTTTTCTTATACATGTATATATTATATGAAGAAATATTGTGTGCATATTTATTTTGACGAGTTATAATATATATATATATATTACATTATATATAATGATATATAAACCGACCCCCCCAAAAAAAAAAAAACAACACTTAATTACCGGTGTTGCATGATCTGTGTTGCCACATATCACAGACACCACAAGATACACTGTGCTGCCTGGGACGCACAGTTTCTCCACTCTAAACTAGAATAAGACATTGTTACACTGAATAATACAACACTAATGCGGAAATCCCACAAATGACTCACCGTCACACACACTAATAATATAAATCAGTAAATATATCCAGACACTTCATCAAAGTTATATAGACTCTCTTAATTAACAACTAATAATTTAAATGTAAAAAACTATATTTTTGATGCATATACTGTTAAGATAATTTATTTAAACCGATAGGTTTAGTACAAACCTTTGAGCAATAATTGAGAAACAAAAATAACATATGAAGGGAAATAACTGCAAAAATAAAATTAATTGCAATTAATGACAATAAAAGATGATTGTCACACCAGCGATGATAGACCTTAATTATTAACTAATTAAAATTAATTGATGGTTAAACACTAAATTCTGAATTAAGGTATTTTTTTCTTTAAATAAAATATGAACAAAATAATGTTTATATGACACCAACCTGTTTAATTTTATTACTAATACGAAAATAGGTTCTTTTTTGTTCAAAATAATTAAGAAGATATTGATGCATTTATATATGGGTGATCCAAAAGTTTTGTCACTGCTTCGATTATGCTAAAATATAACGTCAGATTGAGTTATTTTTGCGACTTTGCTCTGTTTCCATTTCTGAAGGGAGAGCTAAGGGGGCAGCGTTTCGATAACCTACAAGAACTGCATACAGAAAGTAACCGCACTCTCTAGAGACTCCTATCTAAATGGTATGAGAAAGTGTTTCGGAAGTGGATTGCACGACACAGGCATTGTATTGAGTGCGCTGGTCGCTATTTTGAGAAGGAGTAACGATACGGCGTCGTGTGAATTGTAAAATAACGTTGTTGACGTCGTTGGTGTGCGGCGATGGTCGCTCATATGTTTCAGACAATACATTGTAATTTATGTAAGTATTTGTTTATTGTTCACCAAATTTTGTATAGTATTTTGTAATACATTAATTTACATGTACACCGACTTTGACTGTTATATCTTAAATACAGGCCGAGTTACAGAGGCAGTGACAAAACTTTTGGACCCCCCCCCCCCCCTCGTATAACTCGTAATAAATATTTATGTATGTATTTAAATTCAATAAAGAATTAAATATAAAATACTTACCATGACGCACAATGCTTTGAATTCCACATTTTGCACAAAAGACTGTCCCAAAATGAAATTCGATTTGTTTACCAAAGTGATGTGTGTGTATATTGGACAGGAACGACAACTCTGTGTAGATATTGACCATTTACGTGACACTATGCCATGCGGAAACGCTTTAAAATGTCTAAAATAGCATTTTCTCGATCGCAGTAGCCCCCGATACTAAATTAATTGGAAATCGTCGGAATTTACACTTGTATGGGCGGGTTTTGGTGTGAGAGCTGTGTCGATAGAATAGAAAAGATCTAGTTTTGCATAGAAGCCTGAAATTATGACGCAAGTGCAATATTTGTTTGAAAAAAAAGTTCTTCTTTCGTCTGCAGCTGGTTATCTTCTGGTAATTATATGTATTGATAGTGCAATGTAGTGGTAAGAGCGACCGTGGTGGGTGGGGTAATTTTTTCTGTGTCTGTGGGATAGTCTACCAATTTAGCTCTGCATGGATTGCACGTCATTTCCGTTTACCTCACGTTTCGATGTGATTTTCGATGAAATCGCACGGAAAATGGAAATAATTTTGTTCTATGGGGCCAGGCACACCTTTTTACTACACAAACATATTTACATAATTTATCTACACAGAAAATCTGGTGTGACGAAAAACTTGCTAAACTTTTTTTATCAGTATATGTCACGCTTTATCACTTTAAAGAGAAGGTGTGAGTATTTGAGAAGTTTATTCATACACTTGAACGATGAAAACCCTTTTTATGTACAGTTTCTATTTACGTACACACATTTCAGTGTTTAACCAAGTACTTTAGGTTATAACCCAGATTTTAATATATTTGAATAAAATTGAAAAGAATGCAAATTTTTGTATACTAGTACAACATTGGTCTAGCGCCTTGAAGGATTCTTTACAAAAATGCTATATCAGAATGATTTATTTCTTTGGTGAACTTTAAGTCACGGTCAAACTACATGTATAAAAAAATCTCAGATTTGCTGGTAACTACTGTCTGTAAAACAATCCCTATTATCTGGGGTTTAATGTCTCATACACCTGGGAGCATAGGGGACACGTTGAAGAGATGGTGTATGATGGTTAATTGGGCCTCTGATTACCCCATTTATCATATAATTATGTTATTGTACACACGTTTTTCATAGATGTTCATGTATATGCATAATTATATACATATATGATGAATGTGACTTTGATCCGTGTGGCCATTTTAGGCCTAATTAACCATTATACATCATCCCTTACACGTGTAAACCTCCTATGCCTAGGGGACCACATCTCTTAGACAGCTTTCTTCATGATAGGCAAGATTTTCCGGGCCCGGATGGGAGTCGAAGTCACACCATTGAAGACCCTCTGTTAAACAATCATCTTTTAAGTGAGTTTAACTCAATAATATGATAAACGGTAGCCGGTTCACCTGACCAGTTTTCATGGACGGCATTCTAATCACTGTACCCTTCCACAGGGAATGGACAACTTCTCTTCATGTAGATGAAAATATGTGTTCTTTATTCTTTAGATGAATAAAAACAGTAACAATAGCTTTGATTGTAGAATGGATGAATAGCTCTATAACAAGATAAGAGATAGCCTTTACAGTTAATCCTTTTTGTAAGATGACACAGTCATGTACTATTCGGCCTATTTATATTGTGTGCCTTAATTTTGAAGTCTATTTGGTCATATTTCACAATTTAAATCATTCCCTTGATTGGCTAATATTAATTGATCGCCACTATTTACAAGTAGCTTCTACTCGCAGATATCCCCATTCACCGGTGGATTCATTTCATTGGTTATTGTTGTTGCTATCTTAGATTCTGTTGCGTGTATAGAAACAATAAATGCAACAATTTCACGCTATGTATGTATGGAAGCGGGAATTGTTTACATAAATTGAAAGAAAAATCTTGTTACTAAGTATAAATGTCACATGATCATATTGTACATGTACATTATAACTTGTGTATAAAGGACAACCTGTGGAAAACCTGAAGATGTCTTTTGTATCAGACAGACGTCATTTGATCGCAGGTCTGATGAAGCTGTTCATAAAATACCATTTTCTCTGTCCCTAAATTAGGAACTTTATTGACTGTTTCAATGAAGGCTTATCAGTGCATTAGAAAATAAGTATACTATAATATGTGTTAGTATATATATATGAAATATAATGACGAACTACTTTGTATGTATAACCAGCTTCAAATGATTTACATTGATGGGAAAAAAGACAGCTATGATATTATACAGACAGGGCCGTTGGAAGCAATTTCAGATTGGGGTGCTAATTTCAGATTATGAATTTTGTTTGCAATCGAAATTATTGACCCTAGCCCTGGAGTGGATTTGTTAGACGTAAAAGTGATATGTCTTCATATTCCTTGTTACAAATGTACATGCATTGTTACATGGTGCGATTGTCTAAAATATACATACACTACTATGCTATAAACTGTACACATACCAAATGTTATAAAGAACTGTCAAACCTGTAAACAAAGACACCATGCAGTGGGAAAGATCTAATGTGACCTTTATTGACAGATGACATTTTGTTCTAAATAAACAATGGTGTTTTTAAAAGATTCACAGGGTAGCTTTTATTCGGAGGTAGCCACTAACACAGGTTTGACAGTATACACATACTACAATGTAAAAATCAGAAGATATGTATTGAAATTTTCTAATGGGTCGAGGATTTATTTTCCATTGAATCCAGGATTGTTTTGGCCCACGTTATACTTGTCAGATGATGGTCTTTGTTTCTTCTGTAAAGCACAACATATTCCTATACCCAGTAGCAATTGTAAAGACACCACAGCAATAAGCAATCCTAGCAGAACGTTATAATGCATTTCCTTCATGAACGATTCTGTGTCTGAAAAATGTCAATAAAACGATAAACTCAGAATAGTTTAATGTTATTAATTAGTGGAATTCGTTTTGGCCGAATTATTTATTCGATGTTCGAGGACAAATAACTCGCAATAGCAATGGTAACAGCAATGTCTAATGAAAGATATGGCAGCCATTAGTGTCTTCACTCGTACCGTGGATAGTTTCGACAACCAATGAAAAGTCCGCATTTCATAATTCCTTATAATGACGAGTTTTTTAACCAATGAGAATGCATGGAATCTCGTATTGCCGTGTTTTGTCTGTACTGGTCGACTTTACTCGTACTGCGGACAACTATTTTGTATTTAGTGACATTTCCTTCTAATCCCCCCTCTAATACTAGATACATGTAGTTAATTAATAAAGGATTTTAATCGACAGGCTTTTTTTTGCTATTTCTTTAAACATAATTTAGATTTGAATTTTTGTTGTTACATAAAACGCAAGCAAACGATGAAACCCATTTAGCATGACACCTATCGTTAACTGTTGTTCAGGTATATCGGCGGTTGAACTTATTTCATAGAAGGTCACCGACTTATCTTTAGTATTTATATGAACAACCACAGGTAACTGGTCATGCATAGATTATAAAAATATGAAAAAGAAAATTAAAAAAAAAATATCTATTACTATATTAACAAGGTATATTTCAACGAAAATCCCAAGATTTTTAAAGCATCAAAAAAATCACTAAAGATATTTCCAGTGATCGATTATATTCATAAAACATATTGTTAAAACAACATTCATGCAAAGTCCCAGAGAAACCCGTCGCCTAGTTCACGAGTTATGCCACAAAATGTAAATCAATGCTTCGGGACGGTCACTGAGGTGATTTTGACATCCACTAAATTTACATAAAATAGACGATATTTAGTCTTAACCGTTGTGTACAAACATAATGAACAGCTACACTTAGAAAACACAACTGTTGGAACACATTTACCCCCATGACAATTTGTAAATTCGTTACACGTAAATGTTTAAGCAATAAACAAATTTTCGGCTTTAATTTTTATCCCCGATAGACTCCATTTTGGTTCATATGACGCGCGTGCTATCCAGTTTGTGACAACGATTTTCATTGGCCGATTTCAAAGGGGTTTTCCCAGGTGAAATGACGTATGTACAAGAATTTGGTTCCCGGCCAATGAAAACGAACGTTACAAAATACACTGGATTTCTCTAGGGTCATCGACAGAATGAAGTTTTTACGTTGATATTTAGATAAAATCGGAATTTAAACGTTGAATTACATGTTATGAAGGTAAAATAATATAAATAAATAAAGCTTTCAATGCAGGAACATGTTTTTGTTCAATTACGGCCGTAAAATGTATATTCATTTGCATGAATTCACCGGAATCCTTGATGAAATTGAAAAACAAAAGTCACCTCAGTGATCGTCCAGAGAATTTTCGTTGAAATATACCTTGTTAACATATTAATAAATATTTTTTATTTATTTTTTCATATTTTTATAATCTATTCATGATACAGTTACCTGTGTGAACAACGTAGAATCAACAACCTTTTCTTTTATCACAGATCTTATAAGAACACATAGCTTGAATTTATAAATTGGAACAATTTACTCAATAATTTTAAATAAATACATATACAGTGAAACCTGCCAGAGCTGTCCTCTATCGAGCAACATCCTCCCTTCAACAACAGCATGATTTCTCTCTACTGCATGATTTAACAATTATTTAACCTCTATAGAGCAACAACCTCTCAACAACAATATAATTTTGCTTCTCTCAAAAAAGGGTGTTGCTTTGTAGAGGTTGCACTGTAATTCTTTTTCCAAATCAGACCATTTTCATTCCTGGATTTATATTGACCAGTTGCTTAGAAGATTTTGCTACATAAAAATATTCTTTCTTATCTCTAGATAAGTCAATGACAAAGACGTACCCATATCCTCTTCTTCTTCTTCTCCTTGTTCACTAGTTTGCATGTTGTCTCTTTGACCTGTAATGTAACTACATCTCTATAAATCCAGGCAGGCAGTTTATAATTATGCTGTCTTACAAGTATTTGAAAAGGCCGATCTAAAATTACTTAATATGATACGTAGATTGTCCTTTTTTAAAAGGCCGATCTAAAATTACTAAATATGATACGCAGATTTACTCTTCATGCATTTTGCTTTATATGCATATTTTCAAGTAGGTCAAGGCAAAATATACATGTCTGTAAAAATTTATCTGAAGACGCATCTGTATAGTCATTCAATGGCAAAATCAAGGTTGACAATTTTGTGAACAGAAATATTACACATTACTAGTATATAGTCTGAAACGTTTAACCGTGACAAGACCAAATCATTCATTACTACATTGAAACTCAGAGCCATACAACGTCCACCGATATGGCTTACATCCACTCATCCGAAAACGCAGTCCAAAAAGCAAAAGGACACAGCTCACACCAATACACAAACAACAGCATACATTAAACGATCTTAACTAGAACAAAGCATAAACTATAGATAAGATATACGATAACTTACCTTCCATACTAAGTCTGTAATCACTAGGTGGAAATGAATGACATGACGGGAATCCCTTTGGTGCTGATGGGACGTCAGTAAAAGATTCATTTATCAACATTTGCATTCCATCAAGATTATGTAGTTCTATATGACAATGCATGTTCCATAAACCAGGATTGTCAGCACGTATTCGAACGACTACATAACCTCCAGTTGGTACAATTATAGTGTCTTTCCTGGGTGGACGCTCGGTCTCCAGACCCGGTACTCCACCATTAAGCCAATCGGAATTTCTCCATGTTGCGTCGTTGCAAAATGTTTTCTTTGGATCTGGATCACCTCTGCAGTCAATATCGGAATTATCTGCAAAAATTGCACCGTTTGTTGCGTTATATTGTCCGTATCCCATTTTCATGACGTAAAATGAATGTCCATGCATATGAATAGGATGTGACCAACCTTTACCACGTCCCATATTCATAAAAACCATCTGTACTGTATCCCCGTGGCCAATATTTAAGCTAAAAGTGCATTTACAATGCCTGTCGTCACCACACTCAGGTGCTTGACAAGGTGAATACCATTCATTCGGCTGAAATAATGTGTTTACGTCTGGAGTATCGAATGTTCGTCCGTTCACAGAACCTGGGTAAGATGTGATGCCAGGAAATGCGAAATTAAGGAAATATTCCTTGAATTTGTTTTCCATGTATGCTGGAGCTGGGTCGTTTGTCACAGCTGACTTTAATTCGTCAAATGTTCTGCATACAGTGTTTGATTCAGGATAGTACGTAAATGGACAGTTAAGCACCAAACATTTTTCATTGGTGGTACATACTCGTCTTTGCGTAGTGGGTTCTACATCAGGAGCACCAGAATACCTTAATATTGCTTCAGCCACGTGGTGACCACTTTTCTCAAGCGTTACACCTCGGATCCAATAATTATCGATGGCTTGATCTGCAACCAACTCAAAATCATATCGTTCTCCAGGATTGATAATGAAAGATTCTGTTACAACGGGGTCAAGATCATATCCATCAGATGCTATCACTTTAACCATGTGGCCATCAACAGAGATACGGAATGGGTACAACGATCCGGTACCAATGACCCTGAATCGATATGTTTTACCTTTGGTAACATGGTATACTGTCAGTGGTGCTTGATTGCTTTCACCGGTATCTGGATCATAATAACGCCCACGTCCATTTATCAATCCGGACTGTACCCGGAACATACTGAAAAAGCTGCCATCCAAAGACTGAGCGCCCGTCCATTTATTTCTCCCTTCATAAACCCCATACAGCATTTTCATGTGACCTGTGTCAGATTCGTCATCGTGGTTCCAGTCTTGTATTTGCATAATGTGATCTTCAATTCTAGTTTCCGTTCTTTCTTTTATAATGAAAGCACCGGACAAACCCATTGATCTTTGCGCTCCAACATGTGAGTGCCACCAAAATGTTCCCTTAGGCTTTGCTTTAAACTGATATTTGAAGGTTTGACCAGGTAGAATTGGACACTGCGAGACGTAGGGAACTCCATCCATCCATGGTGTGTCCCGCTGGTGCAAACCATGCCAATGTAGAGTTACAGAATGACTTCGCAAACGGTTTTTAACATAAACCACAACCGTTTGACCCTCATAAACTATAATATCTGGTCCTGGTAATTGCTTGTTTACAACAGCTACCAAACGTGGTGTTTCCCATCCGTCTGCTGTTATGACATCATCGGCGTTGACAGGTTCAGCTTCGGTAGTGTTGATGACGTCATACTTATAAATGCTGCCGTTTGCCGGAATTACCAAATCTTTGTGATGCATCATGGTCAGTTGATGTTCAATCTCGAAATGAAATACACATTCTCTCTCGTTCATGTTGCATTCTTCACTGAATGTAGAGGCTACCAATGCCCACACTATGAATACTTGTCGGAACATTTCTGGAATCGGAAAAGCAATCTTGTGACGTCATTGAAGACAGAAAGAGTTTAACACATTTACTAAATTTAAGTGACTATGAAACAAAGATATAACGTAAATAGAACTGAAGTACGGGATACTTATGTAAGATTTGTCAATATTAAGATGTCAACACGTTGGTAAAATAGGACAAAATATGGATTTCGTAACATTTCTTTTGGATAACAAGCTATAAGGTCTAGACTCTACATATCGTATTGTAGACTAGTGGTATTACCAATATAATATTTTGAAATAAGACTTACTGTCAAACACATAAGATAACTATATCCCATTTAGACAAACCGCGTTTGTTTGCATTAATGAATTCTTGATCAGCATATAGGTAGTAATGACAATGCATATTTACAACCATTTCCTGAGTGTATTAAATCCGAATTTTAAATACTAGTAGTCGACATCAAACACCATTGATGACCTACCTATGGTAAGGGTGTTCAGTTAAGTATTTAAACAAATATGATTGATATTAAATATGAGACGCAAGTGAATATAATTATGTATTTGAAACACTCGGATAGTCGGTAGTGCATGATATCGGCATGATAACATAAAACGCTTTGAACAACTGAACATTGAATAACACTGAATCCAAAATGATAATATAATGAATGCTCATGAGTCATGACGTCATATCCTCTTCCTACACACACCTGCATGTTGCAAAACAGAGACTTTTCATCAAGAATAAATAAGCTTGCATTCTCACCGGGTTGTTCAACCTTGCTTTAAACATAAATATGTAATTATTTTCTGTTTGTAAACAATTTTAAAGGCAGATTGAATGTCTATGTAGAGTAACACTCCATTTAAATACGTTGGTGCTATTTCTTAACATGGTATTAAAAGTACACTTACTGAGATCATCGAGCAAATAAATAGTAATTTATAGCAGTTTTCTGATAGCTTTTGATAATCAAAGCTCTGAAGGTTCTGCTGTTGTTCGGAACTACAAAGCAGTAAAAAGTTGAATTTCTTTGTACGGTGAGGTATTGGGTTGAGCTTTGGAAACCGAACGATAGTTCGCGCATGAATTTTGATGCAGACTAAAGTACTACTAACGATTTCTACATCCGCTATACAGTTGTTAAAGTTGTTCCCGTTCCATATGCTTTCAGTACTTTGATTTATGTTTCCCATCTGATCACCAAAAGTAGTTCAGCAATTAGCATAATATTATATAGTCTAAATTATATATGTAACCTGCCCCTATGTATACTCAATTTATGCAGAATATAATATCTCATATCGAAGAAAACGTTACACGTTATAAGCATAAAATTAATCGATTAAAATTTCCCGATGAACCACTTTTTTAAATATCTGGTTGACTCACAGCTATCATCGCATCGTGATGACTTCTATACGTTTACAATAGAAGCTAGGAACCAGACTAAATTAGCATATACAGCACGAGAATTATGACGTCATCCTTACTTAAAATGTGTGTACTGATAGAAAATATTGTAGACAATCTGAGGGAGAGGATTGTTTAGATTGTTTACGACTGTTTTGTATTGCTTGTTTACGATATTGTATAGCCATATGAGTTTGACATATATGCACGTAATATTTGAATATGTATTTATGCCATTGAATTGAAAATTTGGAACTATGTTCGTAGGCGGAAGATTAATGGAAGCTGTTTGGTATGCAGAAAAATGAAAACAGGGCGATTGTTGAGAAGTGGTAATAACTTTGTGTTCGTACCGAACAACAAAAATCGAAATATTGGACTCGGAAAATTGTCCGATTTTCAGAGAATCCTGGTTTTCAGGGATCCGGTTTTCATGCGTTTTACTGTGCATGTATATACACTGCTTAACTTTAATAATCGGTCAACATGAGAGAGATGACCTGTTTTATATATCCTACCATGTGAGAAGGTCAAACGCTTAATGTACAAATACAATGTATAATGTCACTTGATTCTATCGAAAGATTCATTTATTATAAAGTTTTATGACATTTTACGTTATGAAATTTTTAATGGTAAAAAATCTAAATGACCGATTATAAAAGTTGAGACCCATGATGAATCAGACCCATAGACCTAAAGAATTGATTACATTCGGTGCAAATAACCACAAATGCTTCTTTATTTGAAGAACTTGCTTCAAGCCCACCGGAGTGGCCGTCAGACATGTAAAACATAGTTAAATAACTGTTCAGAAGTAAGTTTATGTTTGCAGTATATATGACATGTAACAAATATCGAATTAAAATCAATCATTTACAGTTTTTATATCCTCCAATGAAAGCATGAAGTTAACATATTATCAAATCGTCAAAGTTTGGTAATAAATGTGCTGTGAAGAGTCATTTTTCATTTGAAATTTGAAAAATATATCGCATAAAATGTGCCGAAAACCCTGATATGGATAAAATAAGTCAAGTTTGTGCGCTACGTGACCAAACGCTGATTAGGGCGGTGCAAAATACGTCATCATTTACCGTAATGGCACGGTGCTCAAAAAAATAGGCGGAGTTTAACCATCATAGACTTTATAAGAGATTGCATCATACTGAACCAAGTCGTATCTTTAGCATACGAATTTTCCATGATTTTTGTTATTTTTGTTGGATTTGACGCCCGTTCACAACAGAATTTCAGTCAAATACAGGCGGGCAGTTTACCATCGTTCCTTGGTAGTACCAGGTCCAATGGTTATAAAACTGTTAATCAAATCTCATAGCTTGTCTTTCGATGTTTCTAAATTAATTATTACATTACTCATGATATTGATACACATGTACATGAATATTACATGATAATCGACCTGAATATGTATTTTGTAAATTAATAATCAGCTCCATATATTCAACCGTAATACTTTGGGAATGGAATTAAGATTTGAGCTCAGAGATAAATTACAAGTTTTAGATAGGCCAGTACTAGACACCTCAGTTAGCGACTGCATGTTATCCCACACTCGAACTTCCAGCGGTGAGATGCCGTGATTAACAAGCGCAATACTCGTAAGCCACGTATAGCCTATTATGTCATTCTAGAACTGTCATGGTAAAACGAAAAATTTACTTTACTGGGAAAAGACAGGGCGTTATGCTATAATTGTTAACAAGTATTTCTCGAAACAGAACGGTCGCGATCGAAAACTGTAAAATAAAGGTGCATAGGCCTAATGGTCTAAATTGAAAGAATGGTTAAACAGTAAGAAACATTAAAATCATGCATTGCTGGATATTGATTGTTTATATAATAACTAACACAATACCAGTTCCTCAAGATAAACCAATCATATATCTAGAATTCGTCCTGAGCTAAGAAAAAATCCATTGTTACAGGTAGATGTTGGCTTTTATTAACGCATCTAAAGCACACTGAATGTCCCGCTTTCTTTTTAATTTCCCTCTAAATAGTATATCGCGGGCCGAGCGCAAAACGGTCGTAACTGACATTTTTTACAAAAATGACATTTTTGCATTTTTCGCATTGCTGTATAAGCCCTCATATCCTGTTAAATTATCAAATGTGAAATCCACACCTAAATGTAAGAAAAACATCATGTGGCAAAAGGTCATATCTAGAAATCGCAATTTGCTTTTTGTGCAAAACAGTTGTAACTGCAGTTACAACTGTTTTGCACAAAATGATGTTTGTAAACAAATCATTGACAAGGGACGTAACTGCCTTATATTCATGACAACACTAATGACATCATAGAGTTATGTTTCACATTAAAAGAGATATATTTAAACATGTGCTAGGAAGGAAAATTTGCAGTCATCATCTTAAGATATAGGAATTTACTCTCAAATTAAATTTCATTCAAGTCTTAATTGAAAATGATTATTTACAAGCTTCTAAAAATAATTTAAAAATGGAGTGTAAATTTTGAAAGGCTAATAAAGGAATAAAATATAAAATGAAATAACCCTTAATTAAAATGTATAGATTAGATCTAAATCCTGATAATTTATAAATCTGATTATTTGATTGAGATGTATAATTACCTTTGTTCACAAAATATTAATGTGTTTAGTGAATGTAATTACATCTATCTATAGGAACACAAAGATAATATTAATTTACTTAATATTAATTAAACAGAAATGAAAGCATTTTACAAGTAGAGTTATTACTGTGTTTTAGGGTAACAATGAATATAAAACAAGTTTCTTATCACTAAGGACACCATTCCTCGAAGGCCATTGCAAACCCGCTAAATTTTGCAATTCCAGGCTGTATTTAACTCAGATAATCCTATATTTTGAAACCTGTATCTCCTATATTTTCCTATATTTTGAAAAACATTCCTATATTTTTTAGTAAATTTGTTACCAATAAATGAAGAGTAAATATTGCTTTGCTAGAAAATTTCTATGTCTTCCACACTATCACCATCCTTCAATAATAATAATGATGTTGAGCACTTCTCCATCATCTGTATGGTCAACTTGCATGTCAGTGCAATAGGACACAGACCTGTCATTAAGGTGCCCATTCAGATGGTGAAGATGTACTAAATGATGCAGCAGTCCTCAGTCTGGATTGTGATGCTGTTGAAGTGAACGTTTTTTATGGTAGTTATTTTAGACAATGATTTATGTAGTTACAGTAAGTGTACAGGTGAGAATTGTTAGCCAATGTGCCTGTACATGAAACAAATTCCATTTGGAAAACTCCTATATTTTGCCTCAAAATATCCAAAAACATGTAATGAAAATAATCCTATATTCCTCCTATATTTTGGAGATGACATACTTTTTAAAGTTGACAACTTGTGTCTGTCCTTAGCAGCTAAAACTTCTGGTTGCACAGTGCACCCTCTCTACAACAGCCATCAAGGGGAAGGACAAAATTGGATGTTGCAAGGAGGTGGCTGTTGTTGAGAGAGTGAAAATAGAGTAAAACATCAATTTGGATTACTAGTATACTGGCTGTAACATGTAACATGGATGTAATGTGGCTGTTGTTGGGAGGTGATCATTCATGGAGGTTACACTGTATTTGAATCTTAATGACATTTCCAATGACACTGCCATGAAGTTGCACAGTTTACATGGTACTGAAGTTTGATGATCCATTTCATTCATTAGTTTCATTTTCATACCGATTGTTATTCCACTGCAGTTTAGAAAAATGACAATGATTTTTACTTGTTTGATTCACATAGTAGGAATTATTCTGGCATGTTGTTTACCGATGGAAATGCATGTCTAACAAAACACCAAGACATATTCAACTTGTGCACATTTATAAGGCACTTACATGAGCTGCTTCACTACATCTACAACAACCTTCTCTGTTTGAACTTGCTGGAATTACTATGTATTATGTACAAAATACCCTTGTTTACAAAATGCCAGCACAGACTCTGAAAGCAGTTCTAGCTGTTTTGATCTTATATGAGATGGTGAATATAGCTGTCTGCTATTCATGACTAAAGAGGCTGAGGTGAAAGCTTAAAAAGATGATTCTGCTTCTGTATCAGATTAACAGCAGCATTGTTGATCAAGTCACAAGTTTCAATGACAAGGTCTTAATAACAAACAGTATGAGCAGTCCCATAGATGCTGTACTATAAGATCTGGACACTGGTCACCTTTTGTTGGACAACATGAATATGTTTGGTGATATTATTTGTGAGACAGATTATTCATCTATGAAATTGAAGTTCATGGTGGATCTAGATGTGACGGTGATCAAAATCATATACATGGTGGTATTGTTTCTGGTAGTAAACATGCTAAGCATGTTGAAGATGGTGTAAACAATGGTAATCTTAGTACAATGCAGTACATCCTCTAGCAACATAAGATGTGTAAATAGCAATGGTGTGTCCTGTGCAATTCCCTCTGACAAAATTATACATAATGATGATATTCCTTGTGGTGTTCCCATAGACAATGATATGTAACTATGGTAATAACCAAGACCGACCAAGCGACATGCCTATCCCCTGACAATATTATGTGTAACATACCCTGTGACATTGTAAAGTTTAATGTTACCAAGATAATGGTGATGTTTTCACTGCAGGTAGACCTTTTATACAGGTCCAGACATACAAATCCACAGCCAGCAATTATAAAAATTTGTCAACTGAGAACTGAACGACCCAAAATACCTCAGGCAAAATACATGGACCTGGTTGCTCTATGCAACATCAGTATAATTCCCAGGGCTCATCATGCATTTTACCTGTTTCAATAGAATGAGTAGATCTTTTCAGATACAACTCTGGGCAAGGTTACATACCATAGGAGCTTGAACATGTAATTGCAAATAACAGTACTTTGCAGTATGTTATTTGATGGCACACTTATCAACCTTTAAGATTACTGTATTATAGTTAAAATGATATCTTAAGTTTCTCTGACACTGTATTTAGTACACTGACTTTTTTGTATCTTTCAATGTATACACAAAGCCCAGGGTTTATTTTTAGCATTTTGGGATCATGGCCCCATACCCTTTGAATTGGGAATTTCAGCTGTGTCTTGTTAAAAATTGGGAATTATGCATGAATGCAATTCAGAATGTTTAAATGAACATAAACAATCACTGTCAATGCTGGGAACTTTCAATCATTACAATTTAAGTTTATTTAATACAGTGGAAGTCTCTTGTTTTCAAAGATTTTAGTATTTTTTTTTTGTTTCTAATTTTTGGTTTTTGGAAATTTAAAGTCGGGAAAAAGATACTTTTTTTTCAATTGGGAATATCACCGAATATCGGCTATAAAATTAGCCCAAATAATCTGTAGCCATTCATTTTATATCATGAAGTCAAAGAATCTTTTCATCACAATAAAGTAATTTTTCACATGTTTTTAGCTTGACAATTTGTATAGGAGAAGCTGTCATATTCACCTTCGCATTGACGTCACATCTTGTTTAAGTTTTTTGTTGAAGTCCATTTTTTTACTTTAGCATTTAAGGTAAAGGTTTGAATCTTGGAATATTTGTTAACCATCATCAGCCTAATCTCTATATATAAACAATGGTTGATCACTGTGTCACTAAAAGATTTTTAAAGGAGTCAAACATTTTGACAACTATTTAAGATATTCTAATGAGACCTCAAATACTTTTCTCTGGTATCATGATATTGTCAGTTGCTCCGTCTTGGGACAGCTCTTGTTATTTCTTTAACCAAATTAGACTGAATTTTACTAAGAATATTTTTTTTCCAATTGAATTGCTATTATGAAAGAGTAAATGACCATCAGATATCATTATCATTAGTTATTGATAGTAAATAACAGTATTGTACATGTTGTAACATTTTATTGAGCTGGATTACAGTTACATTCACAGTTAAATCTAATGAATTATGATGCCAGTCTTACTTTTTCTATACAATGTACCTGTTTAACAGTTGCAAGTTACTTGATTTTCTGAAATTAAGTGTTAACTACATACACATTTTTTGTCAATACATTGTTATTCTACACTTATACAAGGAAAGATGTCGGTTAAGGCTTTTCCGATGTTTTTTACGATGTTTTTGGATGTAACAGCCCTTTTCCTTGGCATAAATTCTCTTTCATGGACATGAGTACTTATACTCAGCAAAATGTGGGCATAAATATTTATGTTATATTGCAAAGTCACTGAATAGTTAAACATGAATTTCAGTTACGACCGTTTTGCACAAATTTTTTTTTTAAAAATCAGTATTTTTCAGCGCAAAACGGTCGTATCTGACAGGGCATCAAATATCTCATTTCTCTTTGACCCTATAGAAATGCAAACATAATCTACATTAACTAAATGCTAAAATTGAGTTACTGATGAAAAACAAGTTTTTAAATTACATTAATAAGAAAACTGAAAAGTTTTTTTGCTCTCCTGAAAAGTTTTCAAGAAGTCAGTTACGACCGTTTTGCGCTCGGCCCGCGATATGTACGAGGTACTTTGTGGGCGGTGTCAAATTACATCTATAGTGATGATTGACAGTTTTTGTCTCGACGAAATATGCGTACGTGACAGAAATTAGGACAAACTGTAAATCAGTTATCGTTCATATTTTGAATTTTATGGGACATATCACTGTGCTCCGCTTCGCGTCGCTTGTGATATAACCCATAACATTCAAAATATGAACGATAACAAATACTTATAGACCGATTTGTTAACCCATTTCTGCTGCTCAAATCGGTCCGAGGCGTTGAAATTCGGTCTGGACCGACAAATTGTCGTTTTTTTTGCACATGATACATGTGATAAATACATTGACTGACAGAGTTGGCAGATTTAATTAAATATTGCATAATATCTGTGAAAGAATTAATACATTTTTCTCAGACTTCAAAAGCTTTATAGAGAAACATTGATAATTTCTTCTCAGATAGATATTCCTAGTGGACATAAGATTATACACTTGTTTGATTACTTGGCAGTATATGATACTTTTTGGAATAAATGAACTACGTAGATTTTGATATTTTGGGCAGATCATAACAAAATGATATTCATGTTCAACATAATAAAAAAATCAACACGTTTGGTGGCTCGGTATAAGGAATTCTCTCCCTTTTCAATTAATCAATTATGCGCTGAAGCTCTAGATGTAACTAAGGATTTTCTGCATTTAGAAATATCAATAGAATCGATATAAGGTTCAAAAGATATATACGTATAATTTAAGTTTCTTATTATTAAAAAAATGCTCATGCCTTTTATGTATAGATTGATCTTTCAACTTATTTTCGTATAAAATTAAGAAGTTTTTGGTGTTAACCTACTCATTGTTTGTTCCATATACAGTGCAACCTCTCCAAAGCAACACAATTAATTTTGGGAGAAGCAAAATGTTTTGTTGTTGAGCGTTTGTTGCACTAGAGAGGTTAAAGCAATAGTTAAATATTACAGTGCTGTTGTTGAAGGGAGGTTAATACTCAAGAGATGACCACTCTGGAGAGGTTCTGCTGTATAATCAAAACCAGTTTCAAACCATTTACATCTTATTCTAGTAACCCAGTTAACATAACCTAATTGGTCAAAATGCATCTACATGAAATAACATTGTTTCACACATCTATGATCTGACATATTCAAATTTCTTAAATACATAAGATATTTTTAAAGTAAACATATAATAAACTCATGTTTTTAAGTCTGAACAATTACCAGAAACATTTTACATAAAAAATCCAGCATAACACATAAACAAGTTATAAACACGTGACTGTTCGTATGAAACACCATTTCAACTTCCAATGAGAACATTGTTCTACAAAATATGCCTTGATATGACCATGTAGTAGTGTTTATAGACTTGAATTAGATATTTATAATAGTTTAAGGTTATACCAGTTTCCTTTTATTCATTAATAAATATTTCTATTGTTTGTTAGTGTATATTGACATGTATAAGCCCCAGTTATTGGTACTCCTCGTTTATATCAGATCAAGGTACCTAATATTATATAACTAAAATATTTACAATACAGACAACACAAATCTACAAAAAATTAATGAATAAACAGAAATATAAAAATAAATAAATAATAAATATCATGATTGCTGATCGTTGTCTTAAATACTGATATAAAAAAACGTACTCACAACTTTCCTTTATAGTAATTCACATTTAAATACTTAATTATATAATCACTAAATGTTTACACAAAGTACATAATTAAAAAACAACCCTAGCTACCTTTCTCTGTAAAGTGTTCAGTAGTCAATACGGCCTGCTTATGCAAACCTTCTTAACGTGCGAACTTTTTATGGATCATTGACACGACATTTTCTCTACTTTGTGAAGGGGTAAATTGAATAAAGAATAGTTAATATTAAAGTAGTTTTACTGAACGCATTATACGATGACACTTCGATTATATGAACCATTTGACCAGATGTGCACGTCTTGGTTCAATACACTTGATTTAAAAATTGATGAAAATGCATTTATTGTGTGATTATTCACCTTTATAAATGACTTTACAACATTTCAACAGTCATCTTTTGCCATTAACTAATATGTACAATGATTGTATGACCGGTATGTATGGCTCTGAGGTTATTTTCTTTTCCTAAGGAATGAAACATATATAAGTAATCTCTTCTAAATTTTATTGTTATATTAAGTAAGAATAAATGTATAAGCATGATATGTTAGTTCAGAAAATTCTTTGTGTACGAAATCACATAACAACTCTCATTTATCATGTATCGTCGTGATGTAACATCAGTTAATAATATGTACTATTTCATCGTACGTTTACTGTCTATTTTTTTCTCTTTCTTTTTATATACATACACTTAAAGTTAGGATTTAAGGTTCCCCCATAATAAATGTTTTGCTGGAAGTCACATGTCTCATGTTATTATATAGGCATTATGTTATATCCCCATATTGTATAATCTATACTTGGGTGAATAAAATAATATGTTCTGTTCGGTCTGTTCTGAATCAGATGTAGTTACAATATATTGCGAACCGAGGTGAGGTACATCAAAAGTTAAATGTAAAATTTTGTGAATTATCATGGATTATGTCTTAAAATGTTATATTTAGTGTTTAATCTATACTCTCTAATCTATTTATCATTAAAATACAATACATGGTGTTTGGTCAGCAACATCCACACCATATATGTAATTTATAAGTAATAACAATTGTTTGACGCCCGTATTAAATGTTTATAAACCCGCCTCGGTGGTCGAGTGGTTAAGGTCGCTGACTTTAAATCCGTGGGTTTGAGCCCTGCTACCGACCATGAGAAAGTAGGCAGTTGCTTACGGAGGGTGTGAGTTTAGTACTGGTTCTTCTCAGGAACGATGGTTAGATGAACTGTCGCCTCATATGACTCTGATTGTTGAAAAAGGGTGTAAAATTCGGTATAAACAAACAAAACAGCACCTACGTTGACTATATCGTATTCTTTTACTCGAACTTAAAGAAACTTATCTAAATGTAGATTTCAAAGGTGAGATTTGCTGTTAAGTGTATAAATCGAACGTTATGGCAAAACATGTACATATTATACTTTACAAATTCAAATCACACCCGGAGTGAATTTTGTTCAAATATATTGAAACCGACGAACCAACAACCCGTGTACGTTCAAAGCTTTTCAGATAATTAGATATAAATGTATAATTAGATGTAGGACGAATCAACACTCGGATCAGGTCAGGTAACTCTATATTGACAGTTGAATGTTTAAGAAGGGTCTGAGATTATATACAGGTAGTTTTAACGGGTATCCATATCTCAGTTTGATCTGTCCCAACCCGATGGTCTCGCATTACCGGCCTCTTTAATATTTATTTCTTCGGATTTAACGCTATTTTCAACATTATCCCAGTCATGTCGTGGTGGGTAGTTATCCTAACCAGCTTACCTGGATTTCAGTTAGGCCTTAACCAGTACTAACCATATTCTATCCGCAAGTTATTTTCTACCCCATATAAGGTGGGAGACAATTTAACTTAGGATGTAATTCTTCGGTAAAATTTGTCACGGACAGTGTGAACCTCGCCCCGGTGTTCGAACTCACAGCCTCATGATCAGTAGACCAACGTTCTAACCTTTGAGCTAGCCGGATGGGCTCACATTACACCTCTGCTTCAATGGAATCCTACTGTAATTGCTTGACATTATCGTTGTAGCGAGGTAGGTTCGAGCGAATTGAATGACCTCTGATTAAAAGCCACCTGTCAACTAAGGACATATATTGTCTTTCCCAATGGTGGACTTTTTACAGGTTTTTCTGTACGAGTTATACTATTTGTTAATGTTTTTTTGAAGTTCGTTTTGAACAATTTCGCACATACCTGTCATATAATTTACATAATTCTGAAATATGAACCTTACTTTGGTATAACTATACTTATAGCGAAATGTCAATATAGATAGTATCGAAGCATAATGAATGTTCTAAATATCGAAGCAGTTTTTAGTATCATTAAACGCTTGACGAGGTATAAATATTTTCTGATACGATTGAATTGAAATTCATTCTATTTATAGAAGAGTCATAACATTTACAATCATTTACCAAAAAAAACGAAATACAAAGAGATTGTCACGTGGGTTTGTACAAACTAAATATAATAAAGACTTACACGTGGTCTACTTTTATAATTCGATAGATGTATTATTCAGATATCGAATCACAATCAAAGTACTGAAAGTATTCATGGAAACTGAACTTACATAGACTTTCACTGCAATATGGGAACTAGTTTATCATGTAGAAGAACATGCACTTTGGTCCGCATCAGAAATTTGTATGGTTGAAATTTAATATTTAATCAATTATAATTTAATCAAATTAAAGTCACAGTGTATAAGGATCAGGTACCTGTAACTTTTGTTCATCAAAAGTTTGTATTAGGCTCCGATAACCTTAAACATTGTTGGTTTGCAGTATCACGCAATCAAATCATTATAAAAGTTTTGAGCTAATTTTTGACTAAAACATTTTTTTTGTATAAATTTCAGCTTTTCTTTTTCGGTACAAAGATATTACCTTATCAAAAATGCATACCTATGCTTATCCAATGTTAAAATTTTGGGTAATGATACTGCAAACCAATATTTTAAGGACGACACGAGCTGGTACATATGAGACACGGACCCCGCCCCTGACGAGAACCCTCCCAGTGTTTTAACCTAGATGGACACCCCCCCCTATGATTTGTTCAAGGCGTGTTGCAACCAAACTTGTGATAAAAACCAAACTTGTAATAATTATTTGTTTTTATTACAAGTTTGGTTACAAGGTCCAACTAAACTTGTAATAACCATTCTTATAATAAAATTTTCATACTGAAGTAAGATTTTACTTTTGCACTTATTAACCTATTGATGTGTTCCGCCGTATATAATAATAATATATTTACTTTGCTAGAACTAGAATATATTTTTTTTATAATTATAGATACACTGTTGTTTAGTTCACTTAAAAAAAACATAAGGGGGGAGGGGTGTCCTCCTTGAAGAAATCATAAGGGGGTTAGTCCGCCTTGGTAAAATCAATAGGGGGACTTTCGTCCTGGAGGGTTTTTGTGCTACATTCTGTACTAGATAAGAGTAAGACGACTGTGTCGATTCCCAAGTATAATATCAGTCATATGACCATGTATATATTACATGTCCTAGGTAGTTTTTCTCCGTGCGCATACAACGCTTAGGAAAAATGAGGGAAATTTTGCAATGTAAATCAAGATGAAATGATACGTCAGGTAAAAAATAAATGCGTGTGTCTGGTAACATAATCGTTAAAATTAGGTAAGTTGGTCAGGGCTTTTTCTTGGTTCTTGAAAGAGTGTGGAAAGGTAAAAAGGTGAGATAGTGGGTGAACTGTTCATCGGGGCTAATAAAAGTCTAGAGTAGGGTCGATCGTGCAACCAGAAGCATAAACTTCTTGTACGCCTTATGCTGAAGTAAATTTATTTAAACATGCAGTAATCATCATTTCGTGCACACCCGATATTTAAGTTTTCTTTCTATTTATAATTTGTCATGCTTTCAATGTATGTAAACACAATTGTTGAAGGTCATAGCTTTTTATGACTATGTATACTAATACATTTGTACTGCTTTAAGCATGTTAATGATTTATCACAGTTTCAGTCCGTGTTCAAATTATTTGAAGGACGCAGCTAAAATCACACCAGATATAAGACTATCTTCAAAATTGTATTAACCAGAATAATTATACAGTCAAACCTGTGAACAAAGGCCACCCTCGGGAAATACAAAATGTGGTCTTTATGGTCAGGTACATGGTCTTTGTTCGGGGGGTATTTTGTTCTAAATAATCAATGACGGTTTTAAATGAATGAACTTGATTTACAGGGTGGCCTATATTCGGAGGTGGCCGCTTACACAGGTTTGACTGTCTTTCAAAATGTTTTAAATAATGAGATCTAAATTGATGTAACATTATCTGTGCTTGTCAAGTACACACGTTAGTATGTACAGCGCTGCATGCTTATATGATAACATCATAATAATGACTTTAGAAGCTTTCGCTTTCAAAAAACAACAACATTTATTTACTTAACACATTTATTATTATATATACGAATACATGGCACATTTGGAGACATGAGATAATGTATAAAGATTATATACCACTTAACAGGCATTTATTGAAAACCAGCATCTGTACATCATAATGTCACGTTGTATAATTATAAGGGAGACAATTGGTTATGCTTTCGTTTACATGAAGGGAAATAATCGATTCAACACTCAAGTTTTAGTCTTCAATAACTGAGGTGCCTTTATACGTGACACGAAGTGTCAGTAAACGTCGACAAATACCCTTTGATATGATTGCTCCATTTTTAGCAAGTCTCCGTCTAACTTAACAGAGGATGATCAATGGACTAGTCACGGGTAATGCACTGGACTGCATTTAATCTCGGCTCCATCTTTCGATATTTCAGGGATGCTTTTTCAGTGTCCCCGTCTCAACTATATATGTAACCGAGCAAAGCGCGGTGTTAAGAAATCACAGGAAAGGGGCAGATCACTCTCTCTGGGCCGCATTCAAATAACAATAGCTGTCGAATGGGCTGTTATACGACAGATAGACAAAGGTAACAAGACAGTTGATTCTCCACTTAATGCGCCAAGCTTCCGGAAGTAAGAGGTAATCCACCACAATCCAATGGCTTGTAAAATTCACTGAAAGTCTCCGTTTCTTCGATTAATATATCATTTATTTTGTTATTGTCATTTGTTTTCCGGTATTTATTGTCTTTATCATCTATACTGGTCAAGACGACTGTCATCATTCTGTTTAACTGAAGTAATTCATCATCAGCTTCTTTCACACATCCCTCCCGCTTCTCGACCGCATCTGATTCAGTATGGTCCGTATGTCTTTTGGGTTTCACCTGAAATTATACGTACATGCACTGTATGTAATATACTAGTATTAGTAGAATTATTTGTGTCAGATTTAACAGAATCTCATGGTCCTACTACGATTAAATTCCAGAATTTATATTAACAACAGCCATGTTTAGTAGGTGAAAGGTACTTCAGCTTTTCATAGCCATTACTCGCTCGGCGCTTTTTTATGCTGACCAAGGTACTACGTTTTTCTACATCCGCCGTGTAATTGTTAAACTCAGAGTTCCCGCTAGATGTTGAAGTGCAATTCTATGTAAGTTCAGTTTCTATGAGTACTTTCAGTACTTTGATTATATTTAGGTACATTGAATAATTATGTAGGTAAATTGCAAAACAATACTTAATTTCTTAAGACTTTTCTTTAGAACTCTTCTGATCTTAATTCGTTTGTTAATTAATCTACTTTTATATCAAAGAACGTATACTTAAATTAACTCGTGTCATTTTCTATTTATGTGACTTAACACTACCTACATCTAATATAATTGTATCCATGAACGTGAATCTATTGAGACTTTTCACTTTTATATACGGCGACATACTCCCGCAAATACATTTTTAAGGTAATTAACTTTCCGCTAATTGAGAGTAGTATTTGTTTAGTTACCTTTGGAGATGGTAATATGAACGTTCTTTCCTTGTGTTCAGCCCACGATGTCGTAGTGTCTTGTGTATCTGTGATCATAAAATAGATTAGATAATGTATGAAGGAAGTCTTATCTACTGGATGACCAAAATGTCAACAAATGGTATACAATTTACGTATGATATAATATAATAAGTAAACATCTCGATTCATTTGGTAAATAAATCAGTACAAAAATTTACATGTCATACGACACCCAATAACGGTCTTAAGTAAAACATAATCACACCAAACATGAAGAAACAAGAAATATCGGCTTGTATACAGTAGAAAATTAGATTATAGAAAACACAGTAGATTATCTCATGTATTCAAATGGGCAGAAAACTGGAACAAAGTATGAACAAAGTATCTAAAGACTCCGGTGTTATGCTGGGTTTATTTTGTATTTTTATGTCTCTTTCTTCTTGTATTTATAATGTTTGAATTTGAATGTTTAATAGTCGAATCGTGTTTTATACATTAATATGTTCAAATATTTAATCTTTCTGTCTTCAAAAATACCATTTCTTCTAGTTTCAGAATTTATATTCATGTATTTTAATTGGTCGTTTTAATTTATGTCATTCCCATTTTAGTATGCATGACTAGCCCGCTTGGGTGCACTGGTCAAAATGCGATTCTCAAAATTTATATGAAAGAAGGGACTTGAATTTTGTCTTAGCTGTAAGGTGGATGTCCACAGACCAGTAAGTGCGATTTCACCGTCACGTCTTATTGTGTTTCATATTTGGATTTTTGTTCACATTGACATTATTATTGTTATCATTCCGTTAAAAATAAAGTGGATCATTGAAGTTTTGGACTTGTTGTAACTACTGTTGAATTGTGATTAGCAACAGGAATTCCTCTGCTGACAGACTGTACATTTAGCTAATTCCCCGAAATAAAGTAACGCGCGTAGAAAACAACAGAAATACAAGAAATTAGCGAGCATACTAACAGTTAAGGCTATAAACAAAAATCTTGAGTTTAATGCTAAAGGTAAACAAACTATTTTTTTCGGTAAATTAGATCCAATATAATACATTTATCATATTTACTGTATATACATTCTGTTTAGTATAACTCTTCATGGTTTATACTGTTATATTCAACTCGTTCAATAAACAGGATAAATTCAATACGGAATCCACACTCATTTAATATCCTCTATGTATCGATGTTTTTTTTCGGCTTTTATTATTGCATCATTTTCAGAGGCAGTAAAACAAATATTTACGGATTCTGCCCTAAAAATTGTAACAACAAAGCTTTTAACCGACGAGACTTGAAACTCCTACTTCGGCTAAAGATTTTGTATCAAACACTTACATTGGTTACAAATGTAGGTCAAAAACAATATAAATCAGCAAGCCGAAAGTATAATTGTGATGCTAACAATACTATTGCCGCCTAATTCAGTGTTTGAAACAGTGTACAAACAGACAGCATCAATTCATTGATAAAAAAAATATTAATTCTCTTATAAGTGTTTAATGTTCAATGTCGAGTTTTGTTGTGCTGGAAAATACAAAACCACATTTGGCAAAACCATTTTAGCAAGTTTTCTACTCCAAAACCATATTAGCAAGTTTTCTACTCCAAAACCATATTAGCAAGTTTTCTACTCCAAAACACATTGGCAAGTTTTCTACTCAAAAACACATTAGTAAGTTTTCTACTCTAAAACTACTCCGCACAAATGAATATAACTCAATAGCACAAACCTTTGTATGCCGATTTCTCCATCACATGAATCGCTTTATGATAACCCAAATCTTCTAGCACCGTTTTGAAGCAACTATAAGCTTCTTTTCCACTTCGTATTAATTTATTGATCAACATCCCACATCGAACCTGTTTGTTGGATGTTGCTGTATTCGATGCATTTAGTATTTCAAGTTTTGTTTCCAAGTTGAAAATACCAGATTGATAAAGTTTGTCTGTTATTATATTTACATCCTTTTGAATTGCCCTTCTTAAGGTTAGCACGTTTTTCATTAGTTTTCTCTGTTCAAAACGATTCATTATTCTCGTGTTTTTTTCTTCTAATTTTCAAATACAATGAAGCAAGTATATATTAAGTGCTGGTATTTATTTTAAACAATGATTTTCGGTTTTGATTTTTTTCGGTTTTATACCGCGTAGACAATGGACGGGTATCATATTTTGTTATTGTTACATTCCTTAAGAAAACTAAATGTTTCGAATTCTTACCCCTGGGAAGGTTATTCAGAACCAATCATGTATGCAACCACACAGTGGAATTGATTACTAATTAACGACTAAGGTTGTGAATAGTGTTACTGTCATATGTGAGTAAGCCAGTTCAAAACTGATCAGTGTTACCTTAAATAGTTTCAAATTCTGACCGTTTACCCCTTTGTGCCATAATTAATGTAACGCTTTTCGTTTGGTGCTGACATATTGACATGTAAACTGTCTATTAATTAAGTGCGCTTGATTAAGTGTTAGACCATGTAGTGTTAATAATAGACTTGATGACTTTATGCCATATAAAGATTTCATGCGGTTGACATTCTTTGTCATAAACAGAATGAACTAAAATTAGCGCTTCAAAATCACTGCTTACTTTTTACAAGGATTTTACAATTTGGTTATATTGGCACGTTGCAGAACACGTGTACAACACAGATTTGGTCACTTGAAAGGTCGTCAGTAACATGGTTGCTATAAATCATCAAAGTACTTAAAGTACTCATGGAACTTAACTTACGTAGACTTCTACTGCAACATGGAACTTAACTTACGTAGACTTCTACTGCAACATGAAACTTAACTTACGTAGACTTCTACTGCAACATGGAACTTAACTTACATAGACTTCTACTGCAACATGAAACTTAACTTACGTAGACTTCTACTGCAACATGGAACTTAACTTACGTAGACTTCTACTGCAACATGAAACTTAACTTACATAGACTTCTACTGCAACATGAAACTTAACTTACATAGACTTCTACTGCAACATGGAACTTAACTTACGTAGACTTCTACTGCAACATGGAACTTAACTTACATAGACTTCTACTGCAACATGAAACTTAACTTACGTAGACTTCTACTGCAACATGAAACTTAACTTACATAGACTTCTACTGCAACATGGAACTTAACTTACGTAGACTTCTACTGCAACATGAAACTTAACTTACATAGACTTCTACTGCAACATGAAACTTAACTTACGTAGACTTCTACTGCACCATGGAACTTAACTTACGTAGACTTCTACTGCACCATGGAACTTAACTTACGTAGACTTCTACTGCAACATGAAACTTAACTTACGTAGACTTCTACTGCACCATGGAACTTAACTTACGTAGACTTCTACTGCAACATGAAACTTAACTTACGTAGACTTCTACTGCACCATGGAACTTAACTTACATAGACTTCTACTGCAACATGAAACTTAACTTACGTAGACTTCTACTGCAACATGAAACTTAACTTACGTAGACTTCTACTGCAACATGAAACTTAACTTACGTAGACTTCTACTGCAACATGAAACTTAACTTACGTAGACTTCTACTGTACCATGGAACTTAACTTACGTAGACTTCTACTGCAACATGAAACTTAACTTACGTAGACTTCTACTGCAACATGAAACTTAACTTACGTAGACTTCTACTGCACCATGGAACTTAACTTACATAGACTTCTACTGCAACATGGAACTTAACTTACATAGACTTCTACTGCAACATGAAACTTAACTTACGTAGACTTCTACTGCAACATGAAACTTAACTTACGTAGACTTCTACTGCACCATGGAACTTAACTTACGTAGACTTCTACTGCAACATGAAACTTAACTTACGTAGACTTCTACTGCACCATGGAACTTAACTTACGTAGACTTCTACTGCAACATGAAACTTAACTTACGTAGACTTCTACTGCAACATGAAACTTAACTTACGTAGACTTCTACTGCAACATGAAACTTAACTTACGTAGACTTCTACTGCAACATGAAACTTAACTTACGTAGACTTCTACTGCACCATGGAACTTAACTTACGTAGACTTCTACTGCAACATGAAACTTAACTTACGTAGACTTCTACTGCACCATGGAACTTAACTTACGTAGACTTCTACTGCAACATGAAACTTAACTTACGTAGACTTCTACTGCAACATGAAACTTAACTTACGTAGACTTCTACTGCACCATGGAACTTAACTTACGTAGACTTCTACTGCAACATGAAACTTAACTTACGTAGACTTCTACTGCAACATGGAACTTAACTTACATAGACTTCTACTGCAACATGAAACAGGAACTATAATCTAAGATAAACAATTGCATGGCGGATGTAGATAAACGTAGTACTTAGACCGCATAAGAATTCATGCGCGCCGAGCGAGTGACGGCTATGAAAAGCTGAACTCATGATCGTTCACATTCCAATAACATGCAGTCCATCCTGTGAACAATTTTAGGACATTAAGTTTTTGTTCTTAACAATCAATGGCATATTTAAAAGAATGGCCATGGTAGCCTTTATTCAGAAGTGGCCGTTAAACACAGACTTGACTGTACAGAATTGTTCTTTGATTTTGGTATGACAGATATTCGTGTTTATAAATTGGAAAATTCGGAATACAAGTAGTCTTTTACATCGCAGGGTAAAGTGGTACTTACATAAACTTTAATATATAGATAATGTATTGTTTGAGGATGCATTGTACTTAAAAATTAAAAATATCAAGATTTTGGCAAATTCCGTTTCAAAAAGGAGAAAGGATACCGTGATAGGAAAATATCTATCAACCAGGCATGATATATTGACATCTAAACATATTAATCTTATCGGGTATCTTGTTAGGTATCAAACGAAGAACATTTTAAGCGTTCAAACAGGGTATTAAGTTTTGAAAATTTTCATAATGTTTCAATATGCTGAAAAATTAATGAATATAAATTCAACATGATGGTTTAGTATAGATGTATTTCAACATCATGGTTTAGTATAGATATATTTCAACATGATGGTTTAGTATAGATATATTTCAACATGATGGTTTAGTATAGATATATTTCAACATCATGGTTTAGTATAGATATAAATTCAACATCATGGTTTAGTATAGATATAAATTCAACATGATGGTTTAGTATAGATATAAATTCAACATGATGGTTTAGTATAGATATAGATTCAACATGATGGTTTAGTATAGATATAGATTCAACATCATGGTTTAGTATAGATATATTTCAACATGATGGTTTAGTATAGATATAGATTCAACATCATGGTTTAGTATAGATATAAATTCAACATGATGGTCTAGTATAGATATATTTCAACATCATGGTTTAGTATAGATATAAATTCAACATGATGGTTTAGTATAGATATAAATTCAACATCATGGTTTAGTATAGATATAAATTCAACATCATGGTTTAGTATAGATTCAACATGATGGTTTAGTATAGATATAAATTCAACATCATGGTCTAGTATAGATATATTTCAACATGATGGTTTAGTATAGATATATTTCAACATGATGGTTTAGTATAGATATATTTCAACATGATGGTTTAGTATAGATATAGATTCAACATCATGGTTTAGTATAGATATAAATTCAACATCATGGTCTAGTATAGATATATTTCAACATCATGGTTTAGTATAGATATATTTCAACATGATGGTTTAGTATAGATATATTTCAACATCATGGTTTAGTATAGATATAAATTCAACATCATGGTTTAGTATAGATATATTTCAACATGATGGTTTAGTATAGATATATTTCAACATGATGGTCTAATATAGATATAAATTCAACATGATGGTTTAGTATAGATATAAATTCAACATCATGGTTTAGTATAGATATAAATTCAACATCATGGTTTAGTATAGATATAGATTCAACATCATGGTTTAGTATAGATATAAATTCAACATCATGGTTTAGTATAGATATAAATTCAACATGATGGTTTAGTATAGATATAAATTCAACATCATGGTTTAGTATAGATATATTTCAACATCATGGTTTAGTATAGATATAAATTCAACATCATGGTTTAGTATAGATATAAATTCAACATGATGGTTTAGTATAGATATAAATTCAACATCATGGTTTAGTATAGATATACATTCAACATCATGGTTTAGTATAGATATAAATTCAACATCATGGTTTAGTATAGATATATTTCAACATCATGGTTTAGTATAGATATATTTCAACATCATGGTTTAGTATAGATATATTTCAACATCATGGTTTAGTATAGATATAAATTCAACATCATGGTTTAGTATAGATATAAATTCAACATGATAGTTTAGTATAGATATATTTCAACATGATGGTTTATTATAGATATATTTCAACATCATGGTTTAGTATAGATATATTTCAACATGATGGTTTATTATAGATATAGATTCAACATGATAGTTTAGTATAGATATATTTCAACATCATGGTTTAGTATAGATATATTTCAACATGATGGTTTATTATAGATATAGATTCAACATGATAGTTTAGTATAGATATATTTCAACATCATGGTTTAGTATAGATATAAATTCAACATGATAGTTTAGTATAGATATATTTCAACATCATGGTTTAGTATAGATATATTTCAACATCATGGTTTAGTATAGATATAATTCAACATCATGGTTTAGTATAGATATATTTCAACATCATGGTTTAGTATAGATATAATTCAACATCATGGTTTAGTATAGATATATTTCAACATCATGGTTTAGTATAGATATATTTCAATATGATGCTTTATTATAGATATATTTCAACATGATGGTTTATTATAGATATATTTCAACATCATGGTTTAGTATAGATATATTTCAACATGATGGTTTATTATAGATATAGATTCAACATGATAGTTTAGTATAGATATATTTCAACATCATGGTTTAGTATAGATATATTTCAACATGATGGTTTATTATAGATATAGATTCAACATGATAGTTTAGTATAGATATATTTCAACATCATGGTTTAGTATAGATATAAATTCAACATGATAGTTTAGTATAGATATATTTCAACATCATGGTTTAGTATAGATATATTTCAACATCATGGTTTAGTATAGATATAATTCAACATCATGGTTTAGTATAGATATATTTCAACATCATGGTTTAGTATAGATATATTTCAATATGATGGTTTATTATAGATATATTTCAACATGATGGTTTATTATAGATATATTTCAACATCATAGTTTAGTATAGATATATTTCAACATGATGGTTTATTATAGATATAATTCAACATCATGGTTTAGTATAGATATATTTCAATATGATGGTTTAGTATAGATATAATTCAACATGATGGTTTAGTATAGATATATTTCAATATGATGGTTTAGTATAGATATATTTCAACATGATGGTTTAGTATAGATATAGATTCAACATCATGGTTTAGTATAGATATATTTCAATATGATGGTTTAGTATAGATATAATTCAACATCATGGTTTAGTATAGATATATTTCAATATGATGGTTTAGTATAGATATATTTCAACATGATGGTTTAGTATAGATATAGATTCAACATCATGGTTTAGTATAGATATAAATTCAACATGATAGTTTAGTATAGATATATTTCAACATCATGGTTTAGTATAGATATAGATTCAACATCATGGTTTAGTATAGATATATTTCAACATCATGGTTTAGTATAGATATATTTCAAC
The DNA here is from genome assembly GCA_964023205.1 of Lutraria lutraria. NCBI lineage: Eukaryota > Metazoa > Mollusca > Bivalvia > Venerida > Mactridae > Lutraria > Lutraria lutraria. Next base: position 24,205,547 of record OZ026844.1, on the reverse strand, counting down.
ATGATGGTTTAGTATAGATATATTTCAACATCATGGTTTAGTATAGAATCTAATATATTTTGATGAATTGGAATGATTATCAAACATCTCCTTACAAAACTAATGAAGACATTTTATAGATCACTACACATATGATAAATATGATCACAATATACTGCAGTAATATGTTAATTGAAGTCCTTATTATACAAACTATTCACGAATCGCGGACTTCAGCCAAGAACTCAGTTCGTTATTCGCGATCTGCGTTCCAACTACCGTATACACTGTATACTAATTCGGTGAATGTCTGAGCATAACTACTATACAATCTTATAGTAGACTATAACTGACCCACGTGTTTATTTATGTGGACTTTACATACCAAGCCTTACATGTTTAGATGTCACTTAATGTATAGTTAAGTGTACATATTCGGATGTTCCTCGTAAATAAGAAAGGAGCGGTAGTGACTGTAGCTTACTTATTACGAATATCGCTCAAATACTTAATGCTTTGCCACCTGAGCATGCGCAGTGCGTACTAAGTCTTTATTTGAAACTAAGAAGTTAGAATGCCGGTTTTATACATAATTATACTCTATTATGATACGAAAACCAAGTCTATACAACAATCCTTGTCATCTATTGGATCAGAAAGTGGGGCGAGTACTAAGTATCGATTTGAACTTTTTTCTGGACAGGAACACGAACTTTCCATGCGTTCACTTGTCAATTCATTCATGCACGAATAATTAGAACGACTGACAGCTAGGCTACTGTGACCTGCATGTACTACTTATGTTTGGACTTTGTAAATCTCCTTATTAAATGTTTCATTCGTAACTTAGTGACTGCTTCATTGGTCTAACCATTACAAATAGTGATATACAATACATGTATATCCGGCAATTAATTTATGTTATATCCTAACCTTTCAGCGACAAACATCTCAGTTTAATTGAAACAAGGTCAACATTGAAACAAAAGTGTTGAAATACGTCGTTAGTAAGACAATGACAATAAAACAAAAGCATTCCAAGTTGCATGCTTACTTAGGCGTGTCTTAGAGTGCAGAAGTTTAAATAATCGACTAAGCACTTACAGACATAATTATATTAAGTTAAATTTGTCAATTTAGTTCAGTTTGCAAGTATTACAACTTTTAGGCTCTATTGTTTGAAGAATGTAACATAAATTTAAGTATGTAAGTAAGTTGTTTGATTATAATTCGTTACTGCGCGTCCCACTTTCTTATCAAATCAGTGACAAGGATTTAAATAAAAAATGTTTTGTTGTCCTATCCGGTAATAGAATATTAAACCAGTAGAAGGTTAGAATACATATTTGGGTGTTCTTCGATATAGGAAAGCAACAGTTATTTATGTTCCTATATGAACAAAGAATGAGCGTACTATTTTCTGACTGGATAGTTTCGGTGTAAAATGTATTGCTCTAACATAAGAAGCATATAATAAAATTCTATGAATCTAGACCTCAATGTGGCATTACCTTAAGTTCTACCAAATCTCGACCCATGATTCAAGTCTTAATGAAGACTAAAATGTGTAACAGGAAGCTACGTTATAAACAAAGCAGACTTACTGACTGAAGAACGACATATGTTGTCTTACTGTTATTGTAAAGCAGGAAGAATTATACAAGAGCTGGCTAATAAATTCATTGACAACACTGCCGATAACTGCTTTAAAGCCATGTATTTCAATAAAAAAGCGACGATGATGTACTAGTATCTTGAATCAAACAATATCAGAATCTAAAGTTTTTTAAAGCACAACGTTTTACCAATTTATCACTTAATCAACAACTTAAAAGGAAAGCTATGTAATTCGTTCCTAACTCCACTATGCAGACACTATGACATTGACTCTAAAACAAAAAGACGTTTGGTTCCTCTGGTCTGCGGTATGGCAAATTTTAGCCATTTTTTTTTTAAATTTTAGTAAATATTATGAAAGGTGTTATTTTACTACAGTCTTTTATGGTCATCATGTTTGTTGACCATCAAATCAAGTGTCCACACTTTCTTTATCGACCCTCGTACTGAACGAAACATATGATAAATTTACGTACACAATAAATAATAATGCCAGACAGAAAACTCATTTGTACGAGGAACCAGTAAAACTTATCTCGTAACGTATTTATTACTCAATAATTGCAACATATTATGCGTTTAATGTCGTTGTAAATTCTACTAATTACCAACTGTACTGGTGTAAATGGCTAATTCAGTAATTACGAAACAGGTGTTTGGAATAATTCTGCAAATAAAATTGTTTATGATATCTTTCATACTACTTGTTAAGAAGTTTGGTCCTGTATATAAGAAGCAGAATTGTTCCATGTCAAATATCTATGTTTTACACCATATGGTTTAAGACAATTAGAGTGTTTATTTTTTCCCTTTTGGCTGCCATGGAAACCAGAGTTCTGCGTGGAATGAGTGTCTTTTATTATTTTTATTTGTAAATGACCACCCAAAGATCATTTCTACGGAGTTTCTTCAAATTTGACACAGCCGTTTCAGAGGAAAAGTCCTTTGCAGAATTGAAGACAGACAGACGGACGGACGGACGTCAGACACAATAGCACGCGAACAGCTCTCCCTGAGCTTTTTTTGTAATAACTGTAATGAATTATTATACGACATCGATGCGTAACTACACATTTTAATGCATGATTGCTGTCAATTTCTTCAAAAAAGGATGCCAAAATGAACTTTAAAAAAATAGGTTAATATTCGACTACTTATATATAATGATCTTTAAAATGCGTTTGACTGGGTATAAAGCTGTTATAATGACTTCAAATGAATAAATACTTATTATTGTCATATAAATGAAGGCTGAATAGAAAACTTTTCAAAACGTGTTGAAAAAATATACATATGAAATTGATATATTTGATTCTGGCCCATGCACCCCACCATACTTTCGGCGCCAAAAAGAGGTCTTGGGACTTTCTTTTTTCCTTAGTTATTGTTCATTGCATAAAGTAGAGATATTGAACTGTATTGTGTGAAAAGATTGCGGATGTATTTTTTGGTAAAATTTTCTTCATATGTTTACCCGTGCCCTTTGAAGAAAGTAGCAAAAATGATCTGACGTTTCAAATCAATTGTTCATTCACGCAGTGGGACAGACATGGAAAATGAATCATCAGTTGCAAGAACCATATACGTTCGAAGATTAATTACTACTCTTCATGATGTGAAAGTGTTAACAGAAGACCACTACGAAATTAACCGAGAAAAGGCATCAGAAGCAGTGATTTCTTACTGTGTGATCTGAACAGAAGCTGGAACAAAGAACGTGTTAAGTAGGCACCTGTTGTGTGCTTTCACAAGGGCTATAGTTTAATCACTTAGACCACGAGAAACATAGCCGAGGAGGTACATACAAGTACACACGACAATGGAATCCATGTTCCTTGTTCAACATTCGATGGTCAATGCCACGGCATTGTTATTCGCTCAAAAATGGTGAGCCAGTAACAATTTTATAACTTCAAAAAGATGTTGAGAGCTCTGTTATCAAAATGTCCAAAAGTGACATCCTCACAGCTTTCAGGTCAAACGTAAGAGAAGATTTATGGGCCAATGAGATGACCGAAGACCATGACTGTTCTGTAAATGAACTACTCGGTGACGATACTACAACACCAAGAGCGATAGTGACTAGAAGCAACGAAACCTGTTCGAATTTAGAAGACAATCGAACTAAGAACATGCCGATTCAGACATTAACTTTGCAAGAGGATGATATGTCTTGTATACTGCCAATGTTTAACACTACAAAATACTGCACCAAGAATTTCAAATGGGACAATGTTACACCATCAAATCTTATGAAGAGGTATCAGTCGAAAAAATGACCTGAAGAGATTTCAGAATATAGAGCTGAGAATAATTTTCCGTTACACGAGGAAGACAAAGGGTGTTAAAATGAAAGAATCGGTTACAAAGCAAACCAAGATCGCAGAATTGTCGTATCTGTTTGGGTTCGACAATATTATAGTGAATATTGGCGAGAATAGACGTGTAACTAAGCGTAGAGTCGACACATTATCAAATCTTGCTATGAAAACAATCTCAAAGTCACACTCAAAATACGAACTTGGTATTTGGTATTCAGAATACCAATGGCAACAAAGGTGAATTGGAGGATGGACATGGAAGATGTTACAATTAATGGAAAGAAACACACTTGCAAGTTTTATAAGCTCGACTACAGCGAAACAAGAAACCAGTTCGAAGTTCGCTGCATAAATTCAACACATTTGCTTACTCGGTCAAGACAAAAGAGTTGTCGAGGAGGACTGGACGGTTATTCGAAGAAGTGGAGAGTTCGATGAGAACTCATAAAGATACCGGGTGTGCTGACCTTTGCAGAGACAGAAGAAACTGGTAACAATCAGAAGATTCTCCAGGACTCCCTGCAAACCAGCGAATCAATGGGCGAGAAGGTCTCAGGAATCGCTTGTTTACTTGTGCAAATTTCTCACAATTCATTCATGCAACTGTGGCTATGAATGGTTTGCCATTACAGCTCTGGGAGGCAATTCTCGCAAACATTGACGCTAAATCATTATTGTACGGACTATGCCGTCGAGGTATATACAATGTGCGTTCTTTCAGTAGCATGATGGGCGAAACCCTTTTCTCTGAGTTAGTACTTCACGACAAGGCTGGAAAAGGGGCTATTACGTCAAAGGAGTTTATAAACAATAAATCTCGCTACATGCAATGTCAGTAAATTAAGCACATTACTTATTCTGTGAGCATCGCCTAGAATGTTGTGTTAAGTTTGGCCAATGCTTTCCACATGGTCATGTGTATTTTTTCCCCTATGCATGGCCACGTGGTCTTCATATTATTGTTTGCTGTGGATGCTCACATTGCAAATGACTCATTTGTATGTTGCCGACTCATGTACTTTTCGGTGAACCCGCAAGACGGTCTCAACGGCGATTCTAGATCCACATTCGCAGACGAACTGCCTTGGTTCATTGTGTTTGTAACACCTGCAACAATGACTTACGAATTAGATGTTTTCAACAACCTCTAAAACAATTTGAATTATACACCTTATTTCACATTTGTTGTCCTACGTAATTGGCTTATTTGATAGCTAAAATTCAAAGACCGCGAAATAATAACACAATTCTTTGCTTTCAGGTTATGCAAAAATAATTTAACGTTACTTAAAAGCGTCCTTATCCTCTTCTGTTGACGACAATGCACGGAGAGCCAAAATGTACACTATACTATTATTGTGTGTCTTAGTAAACAAACGAACAAATAAGGTACTTGTGCCGGGTAATGTTTGCCTTGCTGTAAAACAGCTTCCCGCAGCACTTATACGGGGCTTGGTCAGTGCGACTTCTCTTATGCGATGCTAGACCAGAAGTACTTTTTAACTGCTTTCCACATATTTTACATATGTGAGAGGTGTCCATCCTGAAACATTTCTAACCATGTAAATATTTCAGATATTTAAAACTCAATAGAACGCCACCTGTTTCGTGGTTTTAAAGAAAACGAAATAAAAGACAATTATGTTTTATTGCCTGCAGTTTTTTCTCATTAAGTACATCCAGCCGCTTCACGTAGTAACGCCACTCCAGCTATGTTCTTTTGAACAAAACATTCCTGTAACACAAACTTTTGTCATATTCTTTTTACGTAAAATTGATATACATGTATATGTAATTGACAAAACTGTCCCAATTTATGCCACAAAAGCTTGCTAATATACGTAACCCTCCCCCACAACGGCCACAAGAAAAAAAAACAGTCACATGAATTCAATATTTAACTGTGGCATTGCCGCACTTCAATTCCACATGCATATATTAGTGATGCGGTTTTTTGAAGGATTATTTTAGCTACTTGTAAGTGTAAAGACAAAATCAATCGTTTGAGTCTATAGTGATTGTTTCAACGAAATTCGCGATTGCAAAAACGTCTTTAAATTGTCTTGAAAAATAAAGTATACAAGCTAAATATTATTATGAGAACATGCATGCACGCTATTATATGGCTCGCGTGTGAGTTACTATCCGTGAAATGCTCATTTGCCTTACTATATATCTGTACTGAATGTTTCCACGCCAGGGACTTATCAAAACGATTTAAAATGGACTTCTACGAGAATTAATGGTAAAATTGTATTTGTGTGTATTTTATGAAGAAAAGAGCCCGTTAACATTAATTGTTGTACCAATTCATAATGATTCATGTGGTTTACTAAAGCTGGATATGCAATTTGACAATTAAAACAATGTTTTCGAAAAACATAGAACGTACGAGGACGCATTATTTTCAGAAAGTTAGTGCGCATATGTTAGGCTAGGTCTAGTATGGTTTCTGGAAACTATTGTCACCTAAAACATACAAAATAATGAACTTACCGAGCCTCAGCAGACGCCATTACTCGTTTGGATTACAATCCGAAGTCACGTGATCCCCCCGGTGAAATTATTATACATAAAAAATCACACTAGTATACTAGTAGTCACATACAATCACACTTGTATACTAGTAGTCACATAAACACATACAAGGTTTTGTTATAGTAAAACCAATATTTTACTGTTTTAAACAATTGCACAATCAATTACAATATTTATAAGAGAAAAAGTATAAAATTAATAAACTATTAATAGTTAAAAAAAACAGATGTCAGGAGACTAATACAATAGCATGCATGTAAACATATAGTGCATGACAGTTTATGAGGATCTATTCATCTGACAGTAACCCGGGAATGAGGTAACATTTTACTCCTGAAAACCCATTAGTCAAAATTTTCACTACCGTATCGTTTAGTAAATTACGGATGTTGCATTTAACTGCACTCACTTAGCCGAAAATTTCACCGAACGTGTACCGATTTAAGTTCGGCGTATTCGTAAAGGGAATCCGAAGGCGTACGTTTGACTTTCGGTCCTTTTGTATCAGTGTCTATATTAAATCGTGAAGAATTCTTATTCAAAGATACTTCATGGCAAACATGTACTAGTACAGCCTGCCGCTGTCCGCGAAAAAGTGGCACATTAACTACAATGGATACACTGTGGTGTTCTGGTCATAGTTGATCAATAGAAATTGGTGATATAGGCTTTGAAACTTGAAACTTGAGAATTTGATTAAACGCCTATTTCTACATATAAATACATATTCAATGGCGTTGTACAATGAAAGACAAAAACAAAAAATAGATGAAAATACACAAATATACACATCAGAGTGCACATGTAGTAGACAAGTTTATCAATTACACACAGTTAAAATAGTGCAAAATAGTTCTTGAAGTAGTATGATTTCAATAAACGTTTGTAACTGTCCACAGAATCACATTGTCTCAGACTAACAGGTAATTCGTTCCACAATTTTGGACCTATCATGCTGAAACTTCTGTCTGAAAAAGTTTTGTTCTTATTATAAGGAACCTCATAACAACCAATAGATGATTCTGATGATCTTAAGGTACGTTTTGACACTTTATGAGACAAAATTTCAGTTAGATAGGATGGTGCATTTCCTACTGAACAGTTATGCATGTATATTAAAATCTTAAATCGTATACGTGCTTTAATGGGAAGCCAGTGAAGATCAAACAATGCATTTCTGGAACTATCGTACTTGGAACGGTTTAACACAAGTTTAGCACACATATTTTGTATACGTTGAAGTTTTGATAATTCAGATTGAGAGATGCCAAAAAGAATGGTGTTGCAATAATCTAAGTGAGATATAACCAAGGATAAAACAAGAGTTTCAGTGGCTTCTTTGGACAAATATTTTCGAATGCTCTTAATTCTAAAAAAATTCAGCATGGCAATTTTACATTTTCTTTTGATATGGTCTTTGAAAGTTAGAGACTCATCCAAAAAAGCACCCAGGTACCTTATACAATTTTTTGATTTAATGACATGGCCACATATATTGATTTCAGTAGTGTTACACTTATTGAGCTGTGCACGACTTCCAAAAAGTATAAGCTCTGTCTTTGAATTGTTTATTTTCAATTTGTTATTGTTCATCCAATCATTAATGAGAACAGCACAGTCCTGTAGATCTTGAATGGCACTGGCTTCTTCAGCTGGTGATGGTCTAAAACGTATATTTGACGTGTGGTCGTCCGCAAACCCGTACACAGATATAGATGGAGGCACAATGTCAAATATAGTCCCTGCGTACGTCAAGTAGAGCCAAGGGTCCAAACAGCTTACACTCACTCGACAACTACGCGGTCTCAGGTACGAATCCACCCATTCTAGCACAGATCCACATACACCATACTGACTTTCGAGAACATTTAACAGAATGTTGTGGTCAACAGTATCAAAAGCAGCACTCAGATCTAATGCTATCAATGCTGTGATCTCTTTATACTCCATTACATCAAGAATGTCATTTACAAGCCTAAGAAGGGCTGACTCGCAGGAGTGAAACTGGCGATATGCCGACTGATTTTTAGGAAGGAGATTGTTTTCATTAACATGTTCATTGAGTCGATGGAGGGCAGCCTTTTCAATTAATTTAGATAAAAATGGCAAATTGCTGACTGGTCGATAGTTGGCAAATGACAATTCAAGACCAGACTTTTTTAGCAGAGGCCTGACAATTGCCTGCTTCCACTTGGCTGGAAAAACTCCTTGTGTCAGAGAAAGATTCACAAGCTGGGTAATTGTAGGTAAAAGTTCATTAAGAAAAGATTTTAAAAGTTTGGTTGGCAAAACGTCAAGTTCACAAGATTTAGTTTGTAACTGGTTAATGAGCATACTAACTTCTTTCTCTGAAAGATTTTCAAATGATTTAAATGATGGTACATCTTTGACAGTAGGTTTATAATTTTCAAAGTTTTTCAGAGAATCGCGTATCTTTTTTATCTTATCCATGAAATAGTCCGCAAACTTATCTGCTAGTGTGTTTTTATCTTCTACGGATGCTTATGGTTTTCAGACTTGCTTCCGGTTAGATCTTTCACAAAACGATATAACTTTTTTGAATCACCTTTGAATTCAATAACTTTCTTACTGAGAACTAATTGTTTTTCGTTTCTTAGTTCATAGTGATATTTATGAAGTGAAGATTTGTAAATTTCATAGTCGCTTGATTGGCGATGTTTACGCCAAAGTTTCTCGGATCGACGCATCTTTCGTTTAAGGGACATGATACTTTCACTGAACCAGGACTTTGGTGCTTTGAATATTTGAATTTTCTCTTTCATAGGTGCATGTATATTAAGTAGATTCTCTATTTTGTCCTCAAACTGATCTACAAAAGTTTCAACTGAATCAGTACAAATTGTCATTTCACATAGATCTTTAGTAAGCTTGTCATTGTCCATGTCTTCGACATTCCGAAAAGAAATAGACTTACTTACAATGTTCTCCTTTTTTACCCTCGTGACAACTTTAATAGCACAGTGGTCTGATAAAAATGGACCAGGTTCGCACGAGATTATATCAACACCGTTTGCAAGTTCCGTGATCACAAGATCAAGACTATGGCCATGCACGTGCGTTGGAAAGTCAACGTGTTGTAGCAACCCTAGAGCGAACAGAGAATTATTAAAATCTGCGATAGCATTACTGTTGTCATGAATGTGTAAATTGAAATCTCCCATAATCATCAGGTTTGAATACTTTGGAACTATGTCTTCAAGAAATTGAAAGAAATCAGTCACAAATTGATTTGGTGTTGCCAGCGATGGGGGTCTATATATACCAACACAGTGAATAGTGATGTTTTTGAAGATTAATTGCCATAGTCCATGTAGGCTTTGCAGTTGATGCCTCAATATTTAATGATATTGTAAGGAATGATGCAATGATGGTACCCGAGCCGGAGAGGTACATTAGGAGCCCTCGGATGGTAAAGGCGTTCACTCACTGACAGGCTAAACTGTAGGCTTGAACGGCTTTAGTTTTTTTATCTTTTCACCACTGGTGTGTTTCCTCTTCCTTGTAGTTTCGGAGCTCTGTAGTAGTAACATGTATGTAGACCTTCTGTACTCCCGGAAATCTTGTAGTTTCGGAGCTCTGTGGTAGTAACATGTATGTAGACCTTCTGTACTCCCGGAAATACATGTTGTCACTGTGAAGTCAACATTGATTACAAGTAAATTAGTCCGGAGCAAAGCTAATGCAATTTGCTTTGTTGAGACGTTTCGGAAATATTTGAGAATTTCGATGGAAAACCGCATGTATTTTGTTGGTTCGTTAAACGTTCGACTTAGTCGGTAAGGGTTCGTATCGCATTCCTTTTAGTCGTAACTCAAACGACAGGTGTTCGTTCAGGCTGCGGAACGAATTTCGGCACATTTCGGAGAAATAACGTTGGCTATTCGACATATTCGGTTCAAGTTCGTTATGTGTACGGTGCATGATCGGTGCAAAATCGTTCAAACCAGATCTAGAGTTATCCGAATAGAAAGGCTACGAAAACTACAAATATCGTTATGGACTTTCGGTGTCAATTCGCTACGAATTCGGTTAATATGTGGGACTGGGTTGTAATGGAATGATTAATCCACATTTATGATCATTTTTTCATCTCACATCTAATAGGTGCAGACATCTAAATCGTTGCAAATAAATTGTAAGTCACACTCCCGAAGTCCAATATAAATTTATGGCTGGAAAACATTCGCTCGATAAGATTGAACGTTTGTCATTATCAATGATAGTGTTTAGAAATTTATAGACAGCTCAGATCCCTATCATCTTTTATTGGCCAAAAAACTATCAGGGAAAATAATTACAGAGGAGGATTTATACAAATAAGGTGCGGACGTGACCTTCAGACATTTTCTAAAGATAGATTGATGGTTAATGGCTTGAGACGATATAAATTAGCGTTAAGAATTTATTTCTAGAAACCAAATATTGTGTTAGCCACCAAGAGTGTACTTGACCGATGGGTATAAATTACAATAAAAATATTTGATTCTTTGATAAGTGTGTGGGGTGCGTGTGCGTGCGTGCGTGCGTGCGTGCACGTAGTACGCAGAGTATATGCATGCACATTTTTGTATTTGGCAGAGCGCTTACTGAACTTGTCGTAAATGTGTAAGTAAGACATGCTATGTCTTTCACAACATCTTATGTAGTGTATTGAATTGAAATAAGCTAAGATATCCATAACAAAGTTAACATATACTTCAGTAAATCCACATAATCACGTCTTAAGAAAGCAAATACACGTACATGAACTTGCTCAAATGGTTTATTTCCTAAAGGAAGTGGAAAAACTATATTGCATAGTTCAGGCATAGACCATTCTAATGTACATATGATTGATAATATACTTTATTCCCTTAAGCGGATTTAGAAAGGACATTGACTGTAGACCTATTATGGAAATGTTTACTATATTCACCTAATTGCTTTAAGTCCATATATTACGGTTATCACGTGACTGAGGTCTGGATGAGATGCTGCGTTCGTCCGATGTCTCACCATAAGCATGTTTCTTTTAATGGGTACATTTGTACTTACATGTTTATCCTTAATTTAAAAAAATATACTATTCAACCGTTTGGATACTTTATATTGCTTAATATTATTAAAGATATGTACTCGAACGTTAAAGGGGCATGCCCTGGAACTGAAGCGTCTCGAATATAAATCAAATTGGTATCATTTGAATGCCAAAATCAATTAATGAAAGTCCTGTTAAATATTTACGAAATGTCCCGCTATTTGACTCAAAATACACATTTCAAGATTTACCAAACCTGCCGATTACGCCTTAGAAAATATTCGTCATTTTCATAACTCGACCCTTTCGGGATCTGTAAAAAGCGGAAAAAATGTCAACAAACTGTGAAATGGTAAGTATTGCTCATGTCATGTTCATTGTTTGCGACATAAAGCTTATCTATCGATCAATTATAGGTAAATATCATTGTTTTGCTGCTTGAAAGGCAGCGCGCACGCTAAGTTAAATTCTCAGACGAATCGGAAATATCGTTGTCGTCAATAAAAGGCTTGTAAGCCTTTTATTTAAACCGGCTTATAAATACCCACGCGTGCGTTATAGGGCCATTTTTGAAGGCACATTCTTCTTTGACTTTTCGGTAATAATTGTTTTTACAAGTGATAAACGCATTTTTGGTGTATAAAACCCAAGACACAGCAGTTCCTGGGCATGCCCCTTTAAGTCATGTGTTAAATCGTGTTCTTCTTTTTCTGAATATTTTCATTATGCTATTGGTCTACGACAAGGCGAAGTTTTATCTCCAATATTATTCTCATTGTTTGTAGAAGACCTAGAATTATTTTTCTACAATCGAGCAATAATCGAATCAGGCTTAAATTTTGATGATATTGTTTTAACAGTTTCATTATTTGCGGATGATATGGCTTTACCAGATAAATTTCCATTAGAACTGCAAAATCTTTTGAATCTTTTAAATACATATTGCAACTCATGGGGATTAAAAGTGAATACTTCTAGAAAAAATATTGTATTTCGAAAACGAGGTCGTTTATTATCTGATAAACATTGGTCATACAATGAGGAGATTTAAAAGGTTGTTGATAATTTTAATTACATGGGCACTGTTTTTAATTATACTGGTAGTTTTTCTCATTATTGCAAGTTTGATCTTAAACTTTTTGTGTCAGCTATTTGATGCATTCGTTGGTTCTATCTTAAGTTATGGATGTGAAATTTGGGGTTATTCAAAATTAAAAGAAATTGAAAGAATTCATTCAAAATTTTGCAAACAAATACTTTAACACACGGTATAACCGGATGAATGCCCTACAGAGTGATGACTACCCAACAGAGGTAAACAACGATGACGGGTGAGTAGTGGTGTTAAATATCTTACCAGCAATTCTCGAATTCGAGCTTTCTTTTGGTTCTAAGGATATGTGAATGGCCACGAAGGTTGAAATGAACTATTCAATCAGTCTCGCATGCTATCTTTGCGGAATAAATCTTTTAGCACCTGTTTATACACGACACGCAGAAAATAATGCTCAAATCACACATTCATTGCCCGAAATTAAACAGTTTGCGATAGTTTTGAACTATTTAACCTCACAGATCTAACGAAATATCATCTATGAACAATTCTGTAAAGTTACAACTCTGTCCATGCTCTTAAACCGATGTTTGACCCTTCCAAAGAGACCCTGGTATGCGCAAAAATGATGACGTTTACCGCCGAGGAGATTTTGAGAAGATGACGTGAACGACAGATAATGAAAAAATATGGATGACGTTCACGGCTAAGGAAAAGAATTAATGAAATTGCCATTTTGCGCAGTTTCAGTCGTTTTTTTACCCGGTAAAGTATTGAATCTTTGGAAATGTACATGTCAATGAGCATTTTTCAACAGAAAGTGTTGAATAGGATAGCCTAACACGTATATATTATTCATATACATATGTACATTTATTCAATTTATACCGTCATTCTAATTTCTGTAGTCACTCGAAGAATCTATGACATTTGCAAAACAAATCTTTATCAATTTGAATGTAAAGATTCTGAAATCTAGTCAAATAGAATTCAGCCTAGTTCTGTTCCGACATTACATACATACTCAGTATACTATCCAATTGAATTTAATGGTAAGGGAAGTTAATCAAGACTATTCCGTTATTTGACTGTCATTTAAACAAGCTTCCCGTAATACCGTTTTTACACAGACGGGAAAGCAGTCTGCAGTCTTTCATATCTAAAGGTCAGATGTGCATGATAAAAATATTTTTAGCAAGCCCTTTTTAAACATAAATAGGCTGGCACACATGTAAATGGAGTATCTTACCTAGGACCTCTTACTCCGTAAGCGAGCATCCTGACCACTGAACCACCAATCTCCATGCTCTATACTAGATCTTTTTTTATATACATACAAGTCAAATAGTTTTCTGCGGCCGGATAATTTACAGACCAGTATTGTTAAGGATGTATTTTTCAGCAGTTTAAATGCTGATCAAATTCATTCCGGTGTATGTTTATAAGTCCAAATAATTCAGGTACGTATGTTAAATATGCGTATAGTATTATTTATATCTATATTTATATATAAAATATTTATTGTACTCAGATGAATATTGAAACAATTTAGACTTGGCGTTTCCCGAGTTCAAATACAGGATCAAAATTATAGTGTCGGAAAAGTTTTACCCTTTGGCTATGTCAGTCCCCGTCGAAATCTGTAACAAATTACAAACGTACACCGAAATAAAACTGGTGCTTGCTAAAAGAATATGGTGCGAAACCATTAAATTTATGCCCTGGGGACAGTTAAGGTACATTGCATATAAATCCACCAATGCATATGCCCACAATGGCATTTAATTAAATTCTGATTTAAACTTGCTTCTTCATCATCGGAAATCGGGTATACTACCGGTTTATTTAACCTAACCAACTCTACTTAAAACCTGTATGTAACAGTTTATACGTACAGTGGTATTCTACTGTGTTATTGCTTTCTCGCGTATCGTTTCCTGCAGAGTAAATAAAGTCTAACAAGAACAACTTACAAGTTAAATGTTTGTACGGCGCAAAATCGCATCCGGCAATTCTATACTAGAATGTGGCCTATGTAACATTTTTGAAGTTTCAGTTCAAACGATTTTGTTATTTCCCGAAACTAAAGTGATCATCTACTCCATCAAAAATACAAGCCGTTGATGTTTCATGAATCTCATGAATCTGGTCATATGGTTCTACAGTTCACGAGGTACTCTATATGTAGTCCCTGTTTCCACCCTAAAATTAAAATCAGGGGAAACTATCACCTCGATGTATCAGACGTTGCAATATCTGCTGGAATGCATTAAACATATTTAAATAAAGTCTCCAAAAATAATATACTCCGTTGTCTGAGGGTACGTTGTCGTAAAAACCTAGTATAACGGTCCCAAACATAGATTTTCAACTGTAAAGTGACCATCTATATCGAACCATAAAGTGACCGTCTATGTCGAACCAATTAAGTCATCATTTCTCACCTGATCGGACATTTTTTGTATTGAGCTCCGAAATCGATATTTAATTAATGACAATTGCGTAAACAAGTCAGTGTCCACGCTCGCGATTATAAAATTAGTCTGTGTGAATATGTTTATAATGTTTTGTTTATTTGCGACATGTTGCTAAAATAAATACATCATAACGTATAAATACCGTGTTCCGTATCTTATAACACGATTAAATGATTATTACAACACACCGACGATCGCTCCAAAATGTAATAAACTCAGCGAATTTCTCTAATAATCTATACATCGAAATTCATTTAGATCGAACAATTTTTCCTAAGTCCTTTGATATAAGGAGTTTCGGCTGCATTTTCAAGAGCACGACCATTCGGGCTACCAAATAGCAAGATGCACTAGACTGGACCAGTAAGCTATTGACAGATGGGCAGATTCATTCCCGTCGTTGTTTATCGAGCTCGCTCCATTCTTAGACTATAAATAGCGACTGCGTCATCAAGCTAACACTAGTTGGTGTGAGTAACACGTGACCTCGCTCTATTTCTGTTTTGTTTATATCACGTGATGACCATTGCGGATATTTCGGGCACTGTCAGTAATCTGCTTCGGTGCAAGAAGTTGCGATTTTGCATTGCCACTTATCACGAGATGACCATTGCGGATATTTCGGGCACTGTCAGTAATCTGCTTCGGTGCAAGAAGTTACGATTTTGCATTGCCACTTAAAAATAAGCATTCCAGAGTGTACGGCGACTTCCGTCGCCGTACAATAACAAAACGTTATAGTTAGACAAATTACAAGAAGCATTGGTTTAAGTTTTTTGTATGAAGTTGCTTTTTTCATAAAGGATATTGACCGCCTGCTTTATTCATTCCTCCATCATGGAGAGTATATCATATTTACAAGTTATAGATAATACACATATTTTGACAATCATGAGTATTTGACAAATGAATACATTCATGTATATAGTTCACATGTACATGGTATTACCATCCATACATCAATGGAATAAAGTACACACTAAATACTACCAAATCCCCCATAGTCTGATATTATACAACCACATTTAACTGACATCTAATGATGTTTCCGATATTATGCCACGTTAACATCATAGAACGATGCCTACATTACTTACTTACGTTTCAACAACAGAGCAGACGAACAGATTCAGTCAAACATGACAGGTAACGCGACGAATAGCCAGTCTAATAATTGACC
Source organism: Lutraria lutraria (assembly GCA_964023205.1). Lineage (NCBI taxonomy): Eukaryota > Metazoa > Mollusca > Bivalvia > Venerida > Mactridae > Lutraria > Lutraria lutraria. Next base: position 24,189,343 of record OZ026844.1, on the reverse strand, counting down.
AATCAAAAATGACCGAACTCACCATTAGCCAGTCAAATGACCAGGATTAGCCAAACAAGTAATAGACAATACAGTAAGTACTCGCAAACAGCTACAATAAACAAATACTCGTAAGTATAATTCGTCTAGAAAATAGACAAGATAAAAGTCTAAAAATAGACCTCCGAGAAGTGAATCTTTTTTGTTTAGGAATAACAAGAAAAACTATTATAGTTAGACGAATTACAAGAAGCATTGGTTTAAGTTTTTCGTATGAAGTTGCTTTTTTCATAAAGGATATTGACCGTCTACTTTATTCATTCCTTCATTATGGAGAGTATAACATATTTACAAACCATTTAGGCTATTTTTAGATTTTTTTTTAAAGATTATGATTCTGTGAGCATCGAAAACTGGTAGTAAGCAAGAACAAGGTTGCGAGCAACCCTGTTCAAAAACTGGGTTTGCAATGTTAAATGTTTATTAAATAACTATGGTTTGGGGTATGCGTTTAATGAAAATGATACTAGATCTACTGATGGAAAGTTATTTCCGGTTGTTTTCAAAGAAAGGTTAATTGATACCTTTAAGCAAGAGTGGTTTTTACTGATTTAGAACGTAGCAATATTTTAAACAAACTTGTATTATAGTAAAAAGATTTTTGTTATTAAAATTATTTAAACGTTTTACCTAAGAAATACAGAATGTATTTCTATCATTTAAGTCTAGCTGGTCTTAAACTAAGAATTCATACTGGTCGTTATTCAACAAACAGTATTCCATGTAATTTAAGATATTGTGAATTATGTAATTCCCATGATCTGGAAGACGAATATCATGTTATATGTAAATGTCGTTTTTACGACACGCTAAGAAAACAATGTATTAAGGTAGTTCGCGGTGTTGCTCGGCAAAAAAGAAAGTTTGTTGGAATGGCATGAAATTTGGAGGAATTATACCTGAAGTAGCAGCGCTTACGAAAATATTGTTCTTTTTACAGTTTGACGTCGGTAACCTAGCAACTAAACGACGTTAAAACGCCGTCTAGCGGCACCAGCTATGTGAACGACTCGATGTACTTTTCCCCTTGTAGCTTTGCTATAAATTGTCATAGATTGAAAATTCGAACTTTGCGGATTAGCGAATGCTGTGGTCTACCGAGTGATCATCATCAATGCTTTGAATATCCATGACCGCCCGGCGTGTCGGATATTAATCGACGTCAAAACGTCATTATGGGGACGTTTTTTCGATGTAAAATATTCAGATAAATGCAAATGTAGCTAAAACGCTGTGGTAGAAGTTTTATAAAAATTAACATTATGTAAAGCATTCATTTATCTACACATTAAGCGAAAAAAATCTATACCTCTTCAGGCTACTTTTTTCAATATCGTAGCGTTTCCTGCACCACTTGAAATGAAAACACGGCGTCATTACGTCATTATTTAGGCCATTTTCGCGCTTTATACTTGGTTTATTGCAAGCGCATGTTAATCTTATGTTTCCATAATGAGATATTTGTAGACTTTTAACAATTCCAATAATTATAGTTAGGAACGTAATATACTTTTTTAAAAGCAATAAATGCTTTTGCCGAATTAAAATCAGCACAAGTATGTCGTCTTCTTTTAGGAAGTTGTAATGTATGCAGTCATAAAAATATTAACGTCGATACCGTAATATTAAAACAACAATGTTTCTATGTTAACTCTGTTGTTTATATTTTAAAGATAACAACATTTCGTGATAATTATTCTTTTTACAATCAATAATATAATAGTACCGGTATTGATTCGTTACATACATTTTTCACACCACAATAAAAGCTGTGCTGTAAGTAATATGTAATTTACAATACATAATAATCGGTTGATGTACAGAATATGACACGTTCAATCACGTACAATTAGCAGGGTACAAGTATCACGTGATACCCTGGCATGATCTAGAAATGCAATGACGACTTAATGCCAGATTTATATGGTTAACCTGTAATTAAGCCTCTGCTCGCTGTAATTCCAGCGCAACATGTAGTAATAACCTTTGCGTCCGATGACAAGTTCACAACGACTTCAGTCTCACTGAAAACATGTATTTTTTCTCAACATCCAGGATAAACATAATAAAGTTCTCTCAAGTTGGAGCATCAGAAACTGCGTAAGGCGTAACATATTCATATTTTAGCAATTTTCGTACGAGACATTCCTGCGTGTGTTTACTAATTCTGGATGTTGTTATCCGTACAGTGTTAGACTGTCCGCAAAACCATATACGCCGGGTCAGGAAAAGGCGTATTCTTGAATGATGACTTTTGAGTTAAATGCAAAAATTGGTTTACTGAACTTCTACAGCCACTGACTTTTCGGCGAAATTTACACACTTCTTTGCCGAGTGACAAACCGTCGTCACGTGTCCTGAAATTAATCTGATTTAGTTCAGTATTCGATAAATGTGACAATCAAGAAAATTTATTAGCGGCGTCAACTGAAATTAATGGTGTGTAGCGCACTGTAAATAAATGATCTACCAAATTTGTAAAAAAATACATGCAGAACTCTGGTTGTCATAGCAACCAATACGAAAATCTTTTAAAAAATAATTAACTTGTCAGAAACAACAATATCTACAGCTTGTACATGCAGTATTATCTAGTAGACCTCTACCAGGTTCATTCAAATTATGGCCATGGAGTAAAAATTGGCCCCGTCCCGGTGGTTACTTGATTTTACATATAATCATAAATATATGAAATCTTTTAAAATCTTTTTGTCCGAAGCATGTCCTTGAACGTTAAACCTTGTCTAGCAGACATTTACCAAGTTTGTTCAAATGATGGCCCCGCGGGGTCAATTTTTATTATTGATAATAGTCTTTTCTTCTTGTGAGCGATTATAGGTAAACAGGTAAGAAGTAAAAGGATAGGTTTATAGTCTGAAATTTATATTCATATTCAAGTTCGAGAGTCGCCAGATATTTTTTCAAACCGTAACTTTCCATTTACGCGCACCCGCATTTTGCCTATATACAGTTTGAATGAAAAATACGTTAGTTACAACTTTTCCGTCATTATGTGCATTACATTCGTGTCCTAACGCAGCAACTGTTTGTAAACTGCACATTTGTATGTGCATTCAACCTGACCTTATGGCGTGTACAAATATAAACAAAAACGAACATGTACATCTTTGAACATACAGTGTTTCGGATTTTTTCTCTTCACAATGATAGTTTTCGTACATCGATGTCTTCCTCGTCAAGTTATAGTATAAATCAGACGATCAATCCATAGATTAAACAACGAAATTTGATGAATAACCAAACGTTGTCTTTAAGGCAGAATGATTGACGTCATTTTGGCATGGTATGACTTTAGGAAACGTTACGATACAGAAAAAAGTAGCCTGAAGAGGTATATATTTTTTTCGCTTAATGTGTAGATAAATGAATGCTTTACATAATGTTAATTTTTGAAAAACTTCTACCACTGCGTTTTAGCTACATTTGCATTTATCTGAATATTTTACATCGAAAAAAACGTCCCCATAATGACGTTTGACGTCGATTAATATCCGACACGCCGGGCGGTCATGGATATATTCAAATCATTGATGATGATCACTCGGTAGACCACAGCATTCGCTAATCCGCAAAGTTCGAATTTTCAATCTATGACAATTTATAGCAAAGCTACAAGGGGAAAAGTACATCGAGTCGTTCACATAGCTGGTGCCGCTAGACGGCGTTTTAACGTCGTTTAGTTGCTAGGTTACCGACGTCAAACTGTAAAAAGAACAATATTTTCGTAAGCGCTGCTACTTCAGGTATAATTCCTCCAAATTTTATGCCATTCCAACAAACTTTCTTTTTTGTCGAGCAACACCTCGAACTACCTTAAGCTTAATCGTTCCTGGCAGCGTAACATGACGTTACGTCGAAAAGGCATATCTTACGCTGTCTGTAACGTATAGTGTATTATTTGTAGACAACGCTTACAGATCACTATGAGCTATATTTGTTGTTAACAATGTACATGTATACAGCTTACGTAAGCTATCTACGTTAGATATGTATGCACGTATACTTTTGAGATGGTCTTCCGTATATAGTTTAAATGATGTGTTGTCAGTATTGCAGATAATATCGTAATTATACTTGATCGTAATCATCACCACCACAGTCTTTGTCGCTGTATCATCATCAGGAGCAACAGCAGCAGCAGCCACAGCAGTGGTGGTGGTAATGATGAATAAGGGTAATTGCTAAACAGAGGTGCCATCTAGGACATGTTTGACTGTAATTGTATAATTACAACAATATTAAGTTTAAACAAACGCGTACTAAACATTAAGTTTTTACCTTAATAGATGCAATTATGATACTGTTCAAGCTCTTTATATAATTATATGACATGATTGTACTTTTGTGTGTATATGGTGAACACTTAGATATAAATACATAACAAAACTGGAATATACTATTTCATAATTAAACATATTCGTATAGCAAACATGACAAAGAGCGGTTAACGCGGAAATTGCGCCATTACAACGTCATCAAAAATACCATGTATTGTATGTATAGGGGACATTTATACGGTCTGGATAAAGTAAGAAATCCCTGTCAAAATATGATAAAAATCTGAACTAGGGATTACAAATACTTTTTACTTTTTCATCACATATTTTAAAAAATTACTGGTAATGCTATCCCATCAACATTTGGGATCATTTCATAAACAAGAAACTGATTATGAAGAAAAAAAGCATTTCTTTTCGAGGATGGGGGACATTCCTAAAAACTTGAAATTCACAGAAAGCATGAAGTTTCATTTATTTATTTGTTACTATTGGTTTTGTTAGACTTTTTACACGTGGAATGCATATCCTTTATATCAATTTTGAAACATGTGTATATAACATTTACACCTAAACCGATAACTGAGCTGTACAAACTTATAAAATAAAAAGAGCGGACATTGTCAAGCTTTTTCATAAAACTGCTGTTTTTAATGTATGCAATGTAACGACTCAAGTCATACTTTAAACTTGTTAGCCCTGATATGTTCCGTTGTACATTATATGTCAGATTTAAAAAATAATTCCCACACTTCTTATCTAATACACATTTTATCTGAGCCGTGTTCTTAGAATTTACAATAAAATGACGTTCCGGACATCGTTAAAGAAAGTATTGTACATGGTGAAAAAAATAGTTGGAGTTACCTTATTCATTGCAAATTCAACGTACTTGTTAACAAATAAACAACCAACATTGATGCTAAAATGTCTTACTTTCAATTGACATCTTCCCATTTATAACCACTTCCATGTGTGAACACCCTTATCTCGCAAGATTGATCGGGACAGTTTAGCAGAGTTCACTTTTTGTGAATTTTACCCAGTTACGATTTTACTAAAAGTATTTAAACTTAGCAGCTGAAAACGGAAATGTCATCACGGGCATAACACTAAAGAAACCGACGTTTACCTTTTGCCGTCATGAAAATACGGAGGATATTTCGTTCCAAATAGAAGTCAAATGTTACGCGGGACGGCGAAAAAATGACGTTTGACAATATTTTTAGTGAGATTCGCAAGGAATGCGCATACTCTGTCATATTATATTAATGACCAGAAGAAGTGAAAATTTAAGGGGATTAGTTTGGTATAATTTATAATAAGTTCTTTAATTGTTTTCCGTAGTTATGAAGCTTTAAAGATAGGCCGATGTGAGATTTTTTTCTACCCGGCGTCATTAACGTGCGACTGGTCATGTACAAGTTTATTGCACTACTCAACTGCCAGAATATTACCATGTTAATAAATCTATCATTATTCATTAAGATTACTATAAATTTAAAAAAGCATGCAACAAATAAATAATTAGTATTTTTACTTTATCCTCATTGATAGTTAAAACTATTCATAACTAAAATTTGAAAAAAAATGTACCGTACTATCCTTTGATGTTTTATATGTACGATTCAGATCATGTTAATTATCTAAATATAAATACATGTATGTATATATTTTCATTTGCTGTATTATATTACTATGTACATTTGTACACGAAAAATAAAATGTTCTGCTCTGCTATGAACTGTTCTGTTCTTTTATTGGGCACATTTGTTTATCCTTAATTAAAAACATATAATATTCAAACATTTGGATACTTTACAATGTATGTATTCAAATATTTATGCATCAGATAAAAATCTAACATGATTTATTTTGACAATAAATTCAGTAAAATTGCTTCACAAATATCAGCATATGGAGGGAAGCTCTCCAAGGACCATTTGAGATAAAACGAATCAATAGTTTAATGTTGAAAATGGCTGCATATTTAGTTTATTGTTTTTTCTTTGTATAAGAATAAAACGAAATCTTGTTAATATGAACACAATTCCGGTTGGAACGCTGTTCGCGATTCATGCGTTCCAGTAGAATGCGATTCACAAACTGCGTTCCAATCTGCAGTCTGTGATTCATACATTCCAGTCCAATCGTAACAACTCGGGCATTTCCGTTACTGAGAAATACGCCTCGTACATAATTGTAGGGTTACATATTTTGGTTATTTGGTATCAGGTAACTACTTTTTTCAATACTAGGTACTCGTTTTCGTAGAATTTCAGACTTTCAAACATGTTTATCGTTTGCGATTGATAAAATGGGTATAATATTCCCATGGAAAGAGAAACAGGTTGTTGCAATCGTTGGACTTCTAGGGTAAGCCATAGTGGAAAGTAGCCCGTAAAGTACTACAACAAAATGATCGTTTGCCTATTATGTCCGAGGCACTTTCTTAAGACAAACGCCGAGGAGTTCCGATTGATTACAGTCTGCAGTCTGTGATTCATACATTACGGTCTGCAGTCTGTGATTCATACATTACGGTCTGCAGTCTGTGATTCATACATTACGGTCTGCAGTCTGTGATTCATACATTCCAGTCTGCAGTCTGTGATTCATACATTACGGTCTGCAGTCTGTGATTCATACATTACGGTCTAGTCTGTGATTCATACATTACGGTCTGCAGTCTGTGATTCATACATTACGGTCTGCAGTCTGTGATTCATACATTACGGTCTGCAGTCTGTGATTCATACATTACGGTCTGCAGTCTGTGATTCATACATTCCAGTCTGCAGTCTGTGATTCATACATTACGGTCTGCAGTCTGTGATTCATACATTACGGTCTGCAGTCTGTGATTCATACATTCCAGTCTGCAATTTGTGATTCATACATTCCAGTCTGCAGTCTGTGATTCATACATTCCAGTCTGCAGTCTGTGATTCATACATTCCAGTCTGCAGTCTGTGATTCACACATTCCGGTCTGCAATTTGTGATTCATACATTCCAGTCTGCAATTTGTGATTCATACATTCCAGTCTGCAGTCTGTGATTCATACATTCCAGTCTGCAATTTGTGATTCATACATTCCAGTCTGCAATTTGTGATTCATACATTCCAGTCTGCAGGCTGTGATTCATACATTCCGGTCTGCAATTTGTGATTCATACATTCCAGTCTGCAATTTGTGATTCATACATTCCAGTCTGCAATTTGTGATTCATACATTCCAGTCTGCAATTTGTGATTCATACATTCCAGTCTCGTTTTGTGATTCATACATTCCAGTCTGCAATTTGTGATTCATACATTCCAGACTGCAGTCTGTGCTCCATACATTCCAGTTTGTGATTAAAAAAGATTCGCGAACTGCGAATTGCGTTCCAACTTTTATACAACTCATATATACATATACAAACGTGTAAAATAATATGTAGCGCACCAAAAATTGGCTATTGTACTGGCAGAATTGTAAAAAAAGTTCATAGTTTTACAGTCTAGTTTTTGCCTGAAAACTGGTAAAATATGACAATGACCAAATAATGTGTATATTGCGATTGCTTCAGTGTAGAATCTATAAAATTGTTACTTTACTTGCAATATACATTTAATACTTATCAGTCACGAATTTCTCTGTACTATAATTATGATAGTTTTATTGAACCATAATAGAGTTATAGCATCATGAGTAGAACTTCATGCTGCAAAAATCATCAACCTGAACACCTCGGATTTTACAACTAGAATGTAATGAAATATCATTTATGAATTTAATATCGTTATGAAAAAATAAACATACTTTTTTCGCATATTTTGTCTTTTTTATAACAATATAACATTGTTTAAATCAGAATTGATAATAATTTCAAACAAACAATGACAAATGTGCAGGGAAGGCTTAAGAAAATTTCCGTTACGAAGTAAATGTCATGAAAGCAGCATCTAGATGGATTTTGTACATTGTAATTATCTCCCTTATTAAAAACTGGAAAATTGGCTTGTGGCTTTATTAAGCTCCAAATTCAAAAGTTAACATCCTTATTAATACGTTTATTCAATCATCAAACATTTTGTGATAGGGATATATTGATAAATGTGATATAATCTAAGGTAGTATTTGGGTACAGTCAGATAGGCACGTTTGTAGTCATTTAGACTCATTTTGTGTAAAGTTAAACGATTTAATTAATGTGTTCATAAGATTGATTATATTTGAAGCTCAAAAGTGAAGCCGAACACACTGTTGTTTCTTATCAGGACCACTGTGTTATATACTGCCGGGTCCTTATTTAGCAGGGTTGAGGTCAGCATAAATTATGGATGATGTTATTTTTATTACTATTATTTTACAATATTAAAAGAAACTACGCATACCAACATATCATCTAAGATTACGAAAATATATTGAAAGATCAATGTGCTACTAAGTCCGAATAAGAGCATTTTCTTGTTTATAAAAAACAGATCTGAGAAATACCGTCTTTAGATAAGAGATTTGCAAAAATCATACCAGAAGACTATGCCAACATAACTCGGTTAAAAATGAAAAAAGTTTAACCATGCTTTACAGTAATTTATAGCAATGCTCTAAGTGGAATCATGTAGAGAAATAATTATCCTGTTTTCAGGCCTAAACCAAAGATTCTAAGTACAAACTTTCTTTACGATAACACAACATACGACAGCCAACCTTTGATGCACTTCTTCATGTTTGCTACAATTTACCTCTAAGTCTAGCGGTTGTTTACAGAAATGGTCTTATTGAAAATATTCAACAGGTGCAGGATAACATAGTATCCTACCATTAAGGTCACAAAAAAACGCCCATTCATAGCGTCAAGGGGCATAACTCAGAAATGCCTGTGCTGATTGGGCTGGTTATCGAACTTGACCGAGATATCACGCCCATAAATATTTCCACCAAGTTTGATGAGGATCCGAATAAAACTGTTTGAATCAGAGAGTGGACATCGGTGTTGGCTTGCATTTAGATCTACATATATTTAGTATATTATAAGAAAACTCAGACCAAAGAAAGCTCTTCATAAAGGTCAACCAGGTATTAAGTTCAACTGAGTATACTGGTCAACCTGGAAAAATGTCAACCGTGTAAAGCATTGTACCATTCCAGTCAGTTTTGTCTGAATAGTTATCTTCAACAGGGGAATGTGGTATTTTTTTTTAGTGAGGAAGTTAGTCATATGTTTGAATGGTAGAACGACCTTTTGAACATACCAGAGGTCACAGTATATATTTATCCAACCTTTAGCAAACTATCATACTTAGCCTATGGGGCACCAATACCCCCTCGCCCCCCCCGGAGGCATTTTTCTACAGTATGTTTTTCTGAAAGGGTATGGAAAGACCTACCAAATCCCAGTGTCTACCATCTGGGTGTTGGGGCTTTACTCCGTTATCGCCATTTTTGGGCGTTACCATAATTGAAATTTTAAAGTTAACACAATACCGCTAAGAGATCAAAATAATTTTGTGTTAAAGGCTTTGTAATTATAATTATAAGCACAGAGAATGTAAACAAGAGTGTAAAATGTTAAACACATCATCAAATGTGGTATAATTTACGTTACCAATGTTATATCACTGAAATAAGGTCACATATACTCTAAAATATTCGATTATCATCATATACTTACTGTTTTTGGATCGAGCAGAACACTATCTAATGAGCAAATGGTACTCAATTGTATAATATGTTGACAATGTGACAAAAAGGTCACAATAATGCAGAAAATACGTGTATATTATTAACCGCATGCGTTACCAAAATATAACTATGAACATAAGTGCATGTATAACTATATCTTGATATTTTTGCATTAGACATCATAAAATCTAAAGTGGCATTTAGGCTTAAATTAAAAAAACATTTCATCATAAAATTTTCATATCAATCAATCAAATCAAAGCAATCAATTGTCAATAAATAAATAATTTCATTAATCAAATAAATATTTAATTTAGTCTATCAATTTCATAGTAATTTATATATATATTTCTTTTTTTTCAATGATTATGCAATTGTAACCTGTGACCTAGCAGTGGCCATGGAATCGTACTCATTGGTTTGGCAGTTTCCGGAACCATTGTCATAGTGAGAGCGGGTGTATTTCACACACTTATGCTCCATCTTCGATACATCTAGGTAAAGTAATGAACGACAGTGGTGTCGCGGAACTTATGATATATTCCGGAATTGTGCCAGTGGTTCTTTTGACAAAGTGACATCTGGGAAACACTAAAACCATGCTCTATGGGAGAACAAGCCCTTTTCGAAGCAATTGATCAATTACCCTGGCAATGGTTTGAAGAAACACAACCTTTCACACAGAATATTTCAGCATAATATAATAACTGAGATACGAGTAGAATGTAACGCATTTGGCCTGCTTATGCACCTGTCAGTTCGACATGACGTAGACATGAAGCTTACCTGGCAATTTCTTCTAGGTCGAGTGCCTTATATTGAGTCACCAATAGAACCAACAACTAGCCATTCTACAGAAGGCGCATCCTGTGTTGTTAATGGTAACGCCTAATTGGGTAACTGCAGAGTCTTAAAGCAGTTCCGGACACATTCGAGCAAGTAGCTGAGACGATTTCTTATCAGTTGCCTAAGACGTCTCGTGTAGACTTTATATCAGACACATACAACAAACAGTCTATTGAATCAGATGAGCGCCGATGACGTTGGGCAGCTCCAACGTTCTTGGTCTCGGGTAAAAGAAAACAATAACTCCATGAAATCGGATCATATCTAATGACGACAATAAGGCACACTCAATAAAGTTAATATTTGAGCAGACTTATAGAGATGGCGTCACAGTCACTCTAACTGAGATTCAAAGCACTAAGATTACAGTCAGAAGCGAAGTTTAAATGTGTTAGATAAAACCATCCTTAAACCATTTAAAGGCCTGTGTTATCATCATTTTGAATTGAAATTTGAATGTCAAGTATGTATAGTCTGTACAGATGTACATCATTTGGCCAATTAACCACAATTACCAAGGAAAAGCTACATGTGTCAATCTCAGAGACAATATAGTGTTCCAGCGCTACTTCACTGAATGAAACTATTTTCAATATGTAGTGAATTTCGTTACCTCAACAGTTAATGATGAAACGGTGGTAACCAACAGAATCCTGCATATATCTCCAACTTTTATCAAAACTGCAAAGTCTGCAATGTATAATTGTACTATTTTTCAAAGCGGATGTATGAGGCGTCACGTAATTGTAATTAGAAAAAGTAATGTATAGCTATAGGTGCTATAAATGAAGATTACATTACAATATTGGCCAATTTACCACGCTTGTTTGTTCGGATGTTACAGTGCCATTGAGACATTTGTATGTGTGTTGTTTGGCCATTAAAAATACAACGACATCAATAAACTGAGGTATGACAAGTATCAAAGTCATGGTTGTGTTCTGAACGGTTTAAGTGGTATGGACATGAGCTTATTCACTCCCTGCAGATCCCGTCTCGTAAGTTCAATGTGTTACGGGTAATTATAAGGTGTATATTTGGACCCATGCAAAGAGGGCAATCCTAATCTTCTAAACGTGGATGCAAGTGGTTGGAAATTCGGTCCTGACAACATGCTGGAATACAACTGGTACGAGGATAATATTGTGCCACCCGCAAGCGACGCAGAAGACACTGATGATAAAAACGACATTGAGCTCATTAGTATGGTCGATGCTGTCTATGAAACAGAAAAGTGATGAGGATTTGTGAAATTCGTGAACGTTTGCCATCAGAACAACAAAAATACCTTAATGACAATTTGTACAGCTGATGAAATCTGACATAACATACAATATTGCACTTAAGTATATATATATAAATAATCATGTAACAAATGGTAACGTAAATGACACACACATGTTTATGTGTGTCAATGGTGTCAATGACACAATGTTTATTGCACTGTCGCTGTCATTGTAAATTTGATTGTTTCATAGATATACATATTCTTAGAATACATTCGATGACGATTTTATAACAGTTTCATAGAAATGTTTTTACTCGTTTATGAATAATTTCAAACGTAACACAAATAAAACCATGTAACGTAAAACACAATCAGTGATGAATTAAAAAAATTGGAATATTAATTTACATGTACGTATTGCCAGTAATCAAGTATTTACATTTTGTATATTAAATCAATGTTTTATGCATTGTAAAGCGTGTTAAGTACTTATAGTAATTAAGGCAACGTTATGTAACGTAAACTACTATTATGCCAGTCAAACTTTACCACATTTGTAACTAGAAATGTTTTCCAGTTATGGGTATTAATGAATGTATCATGATTACCAATCACTGTATATCTATTTGATCATAGCACGTGATCACAGTAATATAAATGATTTCAATGTAACACGTATACTTTTATATGTAACGTATTTTACGTAAAATGAAGACATAAACGAGCATTCAATGAAAGAAAAACATGAATATGTGGTAGTATTTGCCTAATATGAATAAAAACATTGTTTACGACTGCTTTTGTGTTAATTTAACATATACAACTGTCATTTCCTTGTCATTTTAGGGTAACGCAGGGTAACGTAAATTACAGAGCATATATAGTGCAATAAAGTGAAAAACATGCATTTGATCGACAAGTAACGCCGCTGCTAACTTATTATGGTCAAAGGAGTTGTTCAAATTGATGAATTATTGAAAATATTTAGAATAAGACTTCTAACAAAAAAAAAATATTGTAAAACGTATTTTTCGGTAACGGTAATTAGCATGCTGTAGTTCACAAACGCCCCAACGCCCCAACGCCCAGATTGTAGACACTGGGAAAATGATCAGCAGACATTTAGCTTTCAAAAAAATGGTGTCTACAAAAATGCCTCCGGGGGGGTGGGTTCGCCCAGTAGCCCAAAGCCTAACTGTTCATTTATATAAAATCTAGTTCAAATTCATCACTGGCTAATGTTAGGTCAGAAGGCTAAATCAAAGTAAAAGCTTGTTCGCCCTGTACAGGTCACGTTATAAACCTTGTGCAAAAAATATTACGCTTGAACCAAACATATGCGCTGTCTTAGATGCTTTGCATCAAAATTAGTCTTGTTACTTGTATTTCATAGTATGAGAGTTAAGGGCTTGACACAGATATCAAGGTCACATTTGAAAATCATATTCAAGTATCATCTTAAATAGATGCTCAGTAGCTTAAGGACTTAAATCCAGCTTTTCAATATTTTTACTTTCATTTACCTTGCAGCCTCAGCTTGTGGCCAGTATGCATGTCTACTATAAATATGTCTGTATATTGATTGCATTACTTGCAATGTAATGGTGAGATGTGTTATGACTCAAATGTCTTTATTGGCGTTGAATCTATATATGAAGTTGGGTGAAATCTGACCAGAACTGCAAGAGTTATGGGCCCTTGACATTGAAAATTTGCTATATTATAGCTTGTTTACACTTTAGCTCCTTGATTTATTCACTGATCCTTATCATATTTACTATGAATGAGTATGACCTTAAGGTTATGGACAAGTTAAGGTATTGATGAAATCGGACCCCAACTTCAAGAGTTATGGGCCCTTGGAGTAGAAAATTTGCTATGTTTTAGCTTGATTAACGGTATTATAGCACTTTCATTGTTGATCAAAATCTATGTAAAAACGGGTTATACGAGATGAAATCTATATTACGTGGTCATCAACTGTGACAAGTGTCTTTGTTGTCAGGTGAGCGACCTAGGGTCATCTTGGCCCTCTTGTTTACTGTTTATTTCTTTATTTGTGTGTCTTTATATTGTTGCGATATTTCGCTAAATCTATAATTATTGTTTTTTTGCAATATATGAAACTAATTGACTATATAACATATCATATTTTTTGTCTGAATAGATTTTGTATTAAATCGAGGTGTCAGGGACGCAAACTTTTAAAAATTGATGCTTCCAGGGGAGTCATTCTTCCTCCTTTCAGCTGATTTCCTCTTTTTTGTCTTAAAATCTTTGAAACAAAAGGATTTAGATTCAGATTGGCCTACTCAATGATGATGATTTTGCTAGTATGAAGGGGTGGGGTTAGGGTATTTCAGTCTTTTTGCTCTTGGAGCAGTCACAGCCCTGGCTTCTGATTATATAAATGCATATCTTAATCACAGATACAACCTTTATACAACCACAGTCCAACCTGTATACAACCACAATTCAACCTGTATACAACCACAATTCAACCTGTAAAAAACCACAATTCAACCTGAATACAACCACAATCCAACCTGTATACAACCAAAATCCAACCTGTATACAACCACAATCCAACCTGTATACAACCACAGTCCAACCTGTATACAACCACAATCCAACCTGTATACAACCACAATCCAACCTGTATACAACCACAGTCCAATGTGTATACAACCACAATCCAACCTGTATACAACCAAAATCCAACCTGTATACAACCACAGTCCAACCTGTATACAACCACAATCCAACCTGTATACAACCACAGTCCAATGTGTATACAACCACAATACAACCTGTATACAACCACAATCCAACGTGTATACAACCACAATTCAACGTGTACACAACCACAATCCAACCTGTATACAACCACAATTCAACCTGTATACAACCACAATTCAACCTGTATACAACCACAATCCAACCTGTATACAACCAAAATCCAACGTGTATACAACCAAAATCCAACCTGTACACAACCAAAATCCAACGTGTATACAACCAAAATCCAACCTGTATACAACCACAATTCAACGTGTATACAACCAAAATCCAACCTGTATACAACCAAAATCCAACGCGTACACAACCACAATTCAACGTGTACACAACCACAATTCAACGTGTATACAACCACAATTCAACGTGTATACAACCAAAATCCAACCTGTATACAACCACTATCCCACGTGTATACAACCACAATTCAACCTGTATACAATTAAAATCCAACCTGTATACAACCAAAATCCAACCAGTATACAACCAAAATCCAACCTGTATACAACCACAGTCCAACCTGTATACAACCACAATCCAACCTGTATACAACCAAAATCCAACCTGTATACAACCACAATCCAACGTGTACACAACCACAATTCAACGTGTACACAACCACAATTCAACGTGTATACAACCAAAATCCAACCTGTATACAACCAAAATCCAACCAGTATACAACAAAATCCAACCTGTATACAACCACAGTCCAACCTGTATACAACCACAATCCAACCTGTATACAACCAAAATCCAACCAGTATACCACCAAAATCCAACCTGTATACAACCCCAGTCCAACCTGTATACAACCAAAATCCAACCAGTAAACAACCAAAATCCAACCAGTATACAACCAAAATCCAACCTGTATACAACCACAGTCCAACCTGTATACAACCAAAATCCAACCTGTATACAACCAAAATCCAACCAGTATACAACCAAAATCCAACCTGTATACAACCACAATCCAACCTGTATGCAATCAAAATCCAACGTGTATACAACCAAAATCCAATGTGTATACAACCAAAATCCAACCAGTATACAACCAAAATCCAACCTGTATACAACCAAAATCCAACCTGTATACAACCAAAATCCAACCTGTATACAACCACAATCCAACCTGTATACAACCAAAATCCAACGTGTATACAACCAAAATCCAACGTGTATACAACCAAAATCCAACGTGTATACAACCAAAATCCAACCTGTATACAACCACAATCCAACCTGTATACAACCAAAATCCAACGTGTATACAACCAAAATCCAACGTGTATACAACCAAAATCCAACGTGTATACAACCAAAATCCAACGTGTATACAATCAAAATCCAACCTGTATACAACCAAAATCCAACCAGTATACAACCAAAATCCAACCTGTATACAACCAAAATTCAACCTGTATACAACCAAAATCCAACCTGTATACAACCACAATCCAACGTGTATACAACCAAAATCCAACGTGTATACAACCAAAATCCAACCTGTATACAACCAAAATCCAACGTGTATACAACCAAAATCCAACCTGTATACAACTACAGTCCAAACTGTATACAACCAAAATCCAACGTGTAAACAACCAAAATCCAACCTGTTTACAACCAAAATCCAACGGGTATACAACCAAAATCCAACATGTATACAACCAAAAGCCAACCTGTATACAACCAAAATCCAACGTGTATACAACCAAAATCCAACGTGTATACAACCAAATTCCAACGTGTTTAGAACCAAAATCCAACCTGTATACAACCACAGTCCAACCTGTATACAACCAAAATCCAACGTGTATACAACCAAAATCCAACCTGTACACAACCAAAATCCAACGTGTATACAACCAAAATCCAACCTGTATACAACCACAGTCCAACCTGTATACAACCAAAATCCAACGTGTATACAACAAAAATCCAACCTGTATACAACCAAAATCCAACGTGTATGCAACCACAATTCAACCTGTATACAACCAAAATCCAACCTGTATACAACCACAATCCAACCACAATCCAACCAAAATCCAACCTGTATACTTCCAAAATCCAACCTGTATGCAACCAAAATCCAACGTGGATACAACCAAAATCCAACGTGTATACAACCAAAATCCAACCTGTATACAACCACAATCCAACCAAATTCCAACCTATATACAACCAAAATCCAACCTGTATACAACCACAATCCAACCAGTATACAACCAAAATCCAACCTGTATACAACCAAAATCCAACCTGTATACAACCAAACTCAAACGTATATACAACCAAAATCCAACCTGTATACAACCACAGTCCAAACTGTATACAACCAAAATCCAACGTGTATACAACCAAAATCCAACCTGTATACAACCAAAATCCAACGGGTATACAACCAAAATCGAACGTGTATACAACCAAAAGCCAACCTGTATACAACCAAAATCCAACGTGTATACAACCAAAATCCAACGTGTATACAACCAAAATCCAACGTGTTTAGAACCAAAATCCAACCTGTATACAACCACAGTCCAACCTGTATACAACCAAAGTCCAACGTGTATACAACCAAAATCCAACCTGTACACAACCAAAATCCAACGTGTATACAACCAAAATCCAACCTGTATACAACCACAGTCCAACCAGTATACAACCAAAATCCAACGTGTATACAACAAAAATCCAACCTGTATACAACCAAAATCCAACGTGTATGCAACCACAATCCAACCTGTATACAACCAAAATCCAACCAGTATACAACTAAAATCCAATGTGTATACAACCAAAATATAACCTGTATACAACCAAAATCCAACCAGTATACAACCAAAATCCAACCTGTATACAACCAAAATCCAACCTGTATACAACCAAAATCCAACCTGTATACAACCAAAATCCAACGGGTATACAACCAAAATCCAACGTGTATACAACCAAAATCCAACGTGTATACAACCAAAATCCAACCAGTATACAACCAAAATCCAACGTGTATACAACCAAAATCCAACCTGTATACAACCAAAATCCAACCAGTATACAACCACAATCCAACCTGTATACAACCAAAATCCAACGTGTATACAACCAAAATCCAACGTGTATACAACCAAAATCCAACCAGTATACAACCAAAATCCAACGTGTATACAACCAAAATCCAACCTGTATACAACCAAAATCCAACCAGTATACAACCAAAATCCAACCTGTATACAACTACAGTCCAAACTGTATACAACGAAAATCCAACATGTATACAACCAAAATCCAACCTGTATACAACCAAAATCCAACGGGTATACAACCAAAATCCAACGTGTATACAACCAAAAGCCAACCTGTATACAACCAAAATCCAACGTGTATACAACCAAAATCCAACCTGTATACAACCACAGTCCAACCAGTATACAACCAAAATCCAACGTGTATACAACAAAAATCCAACCTGTATACAACCAAAATCCAACGTGTATGCAACCACAATCCAACCTGTATACAACCAAAATCCAACCAGTATACAACTAAAATCCAATGTGTATACAACCAAAATATAACCTGTATACAACCAAAATCCAACCAGTATACAACCAAAATCCAACCTGTATACAACCAAAATCCAACCTGTATACAACCAAAATCCAACCTGTATACAACCAAAATCCAATGGGTATACAACCAAAATCCAACGTGTATACAACCAAAATCCAACGTGTATACAACCAAAATCCAACCAGTATACAACCAAAATCCAACGTGTATACAACCAAAATCCAACCTGTATACAACCAAAATCCAACCAGTATACAACCACAATCCAACCTGTATACAACCAAAATCCAACGTGTATACAACCAAAATCCAACGTGTATACAACCAAAATCCAACCAGTATACAACCAAAATCCAACGTGTATACAACCAAAATCCAACCTGTATACAACCAAAATCCAACCAGTATACAACCAAAATCCAACCTGTATACAACTACAGTCCAAACTGTATACAACGAAAATCCAACATGTATACAACCAAAATCCAACCTGTATACAACCAAAATCCAACGGGTATACAACCAAAATCCAACGTGTATACAACCAAAAGCCAACCTGTATACAACCAAAATCCAACGTGTATACAACCAAAATCCAACGCGTATACAACCAAAATCCAACGTGTATACAACCAAAATCCAACCTGTATACAACCACAGTCCAACCTGTATACAATCAAAATCCAACGTGTATACAACCAAAATCCAACCTGTACACAACCAAAATCCAACGTGTATACAACCAAAATCCAACCTGTATACAACCACAGTCCAACCTGTATACAACCAAAATCCAACGTGTATACAACAAAAATCCAACCTGTATACAACCAAAATCCAACGTGTATGCAACCACATTTCAACCTGTATGCAACCAAAATCCAACCTGTATACAACCAAAATCCAACCAGTATACAACCAAAATCCAATGTGTATACAACCAAAATATAACCTGTATACAACCAAAATCCAACCAGTATACAACCAAAATCCAACCTGTATACAACCAAAATCCAACCTGTATACAACCAATATCCAACCTGTATACAACCACAATCCATCCTGTATACAACCAAAATCCAACGTGTATACAACCAAAATCCAACGTGTATACAACCAAAATCCAACGTGTATACAACCAAAATCCAACCTGTATACAACCACAATCCAACCTGTATACAACCACAATCCAACCACAATCCAACCAAAATCCAACCTGTATACAACCAAAATCCAACCTGTATTCAACCAAAATCCAACGTGTATACAACCAAAATCCAACGTGTATACAACCAAAATCCAACCTGTATACAACCACAATCCAACCAAAATCCAACCAAAATCCAACCTGTATACAACCAAAATCCAACCTGTATACAACCACAATCCAACCAGTATACAACCAAAATCCAACCTGTATACAACCAAAATCCAACGTGTATACAACCACAGTCCAACCTGTATACAACCAAAATCCAACGTGTATACAACCAAAATCCAACCTGTATACAACCAAAATCCAACGTATATACAACCAAAATCCAACCTGTATACAACCACAGTCCAAACTGTATACAACCAAAATCCAACGTGTATACAACCAAAATCCAACCTGTATACAACCAAAATCCAACGGGTATACAACCAAAATCCAACGTGTATACAACCAAAAGCCAACCTGTATACAACCAAAATCCAACGTGTATACAACCAAAATCCAACGTGTATACAACCAAAATCCAACGTGTTTAGAACCAAAATCTAACCTGTATACAACCACAGTCCAACCTGTATACAACCAAAATCCAACGTGTATACAACAAAAATCCAACCTGTATACAACCAAAATCCAACGTGTATGCAACCACAATTCAACCTGTATACAACCAAAATCCAACCTGTATACAACCAAAATCCAACCAGTATACAACCAAAATCCAATGTGTATACAACCAAAATATAACCTGTATACAACCAAAATCCAACCAGTATACAACCAAAATCCAACCTGTATACAACCAAAATCCAACCTGTATACAACCAAAATCCAACCTGTATACAACCACAATCCAACCTGTATACAACCAAAATCCAACGTGTATATAACCAAAATCCAACGTGTATACAACCAAAATCCAACCAGTATACAACCAAAATCCAACGTGTATACAACCAAAATCCAACCTGTATACAACCACAATCCAACCAGTATACAACCAAAATCCAACCTGTATACAACCAAATCCAACGTGTATACAACCACAGTCCAACCTGTATGCAACCAAAATCCAACGTGTATACAACCAAAATACAACCTGTATACAACCAAAATCCAACGTATATACAACCAAAACCCAACCTGTATACAACCACAGTCCAAACTGTATACAACCTAAATCCAACGTGAGTACAACCAAAATCCAACCTGTATACAACCAAAATCCAACGGGTATACAACCAAAATCCAACGTGTATACAACCAAAATCCAACCAGTATACAACCAAAATCCAACGTGTATACAACCAAAATCCAACCTGTATACAACCAAAATCCAACGGGTATACAACCAAAATCCAACGTGTATACAATCAAAAGCCAACCTGTATACAACCAAAATCCAACGTGTATACAACCAAAATCCAACCTGTATACAACCACAGTCCAACCAGTATACAACCAAAATCCAACGTGTATACAACAAAAATCCAACCTGTATACAACCAAAATCCAACGTGTATGCAACCACAATCCAACCTGTATACAACCAAAATCCAACCAGTATACAACTAAAATCCAATGTGTATACAACCAAAATATAACCTGTATACAACCAAAATCCAACCAGTATACAACCAAAATCCAACCTGTATACAACCAAAATCCAACCTGTATACAACCAAAATCCAACCTGTATACAACCAAAATCCAACGGGTATACAACCAAAATCCAACGTGTATACAACCAAAATCCAACGTGTATACAACCAAAATCCAACCAGTATACAACCAAAATCCAACGTGTATACAACCAAAATCCAACCTGTATACAACCAAAATCCAACCAGTATACAACCACAATCCAACCTGTATACAACCAAAATCCAACGTGTATACAACCAAAATCCAACGTGTATACAACCAAAATCCAACCAGTATACAACCAAAATCCAACGTGTATACAACCAAAATCCAACCTGTATACAACCAAAATCAAACCAGTATACAACCAAAATCCAACCTGTATACAACTACAGTCCAAACTGTATACAACGAAAATCCAACATGTATACAACCAAAATCCAACCTGTATACAACCAAAATCCAACGGGTATACAACCAAAATCCAACGTGTATACAACCAAAAGCCAACCTGTATACAACCAAAATCCAACGTGTATACAATCAAAATCCAACGTGTATACAACCAAAATCCAACCTGTACACAACCAAAATCCAACGTGTATACAACCAAAATCCAACCTGTATACAACCACAGTCCAACCTATATACAACCAAAATCCAACGTGTATACAACAAAAATCCAACCTGTATACAACCAAAATCGAACGTGTATGCAACCACAATTCAACCTGTATGCAACCAAAATCCAACCTGTATACAACCAAAATCCAACCAGTATACAACCAAAATCCAATGTGTATACAACCAAAATATAACCTGTATACAACCAAAATCCAACTAGTATACAACCAAAATCCAACCTGTATACAACCAAAATCCAACCTGTATACAACCAATATCCAACCTGTATACAACCACAATCCATCCTGTATACAACCAAAATCCAACGTGTATACAACCAAAATCCAACGTGTATACAACCAAAATCCAACGTGTATACAACCAAAATCCAACCTGTATACAACCACAATCCAACCTGTATACAACCACAATCCAACCACAATCCAACCAAAATCCAACCTGTATACAACCAAAATCCAACCTGTATTCAACCAAAATCCAACGTGTATACAACCAAAATCCAACGTGTATACAACCAAAATCCAACCTGTATACAACCACAATCCAACCAAAATCCAACCAAAATCCAACCTGTATACAACCAAAATCCAACCTGTATACAACCACAATCCAACCAGTATACAACCAAAATCCAACCTGTATACAACCAAAATCCAACGTGTATACAACCACAGTCCAACCTGTATACAACCAAAATCCAACGTGTATACAACCAAAATCCAACCTGTATACAACCAAAATCCAACGTATATACAACCAAAATCCAACCTGTATACAACCACAGTCCAAACTGTATACAACCAAAATCCAACGTGTATACAACCAAAATCCAACCTGTATACAACCAAAATCCAACGGGTATACAACCAAAATCCAACGTGTATACAACCAAAAGCCAACCTGTATACAACCAAAATCCAACGTGTATACAACCAAAATCCAACGTGTATACAACCAAAATCCAACGTGTTTAGAACCAAAATCTAACCTGTATACAACCACAGTCCAACCTGTATACAACCAAAATCCAACGTGTATACAACAAAAATCCAACCTGTATACAACCAAAATCCAACGTGTATGCAACCACAATTCAACCTGTATACAACCAAAATCCAACCTGTATACAACCAAAATCCAACCAGTATACAACCAAAATCCAATGTGTATACAACCAAAATATAACCTGTATACAACCAAAATCCAACCAGTATACAACCAAAATCCAACCTGTATACAACCAAAATCCAACCTGTATACAACCAAAATCCAACCTGTATACAACCACAATCCAACCTGTATACAACCAAAATCCAACGTGTATATAACCAAAATCCAACGTGTATACAACCAAAATCCAACCAGTATACAACCAAAATCCAACGTGTATACAACCAAAATCCAACCTGTATACAACCACAATCCAACCAGTATACAACCAAAATCCAACCTGTATACAACCAAATCCAACGTGTATACAACCACAGTCCAACCTGTATGCAACCAAAATCCAACGTGTATACAACCAAAATACAACCTGTATACAACCAAAATCCAACGTATATACAACCAAAACCCAACCTGTATACAACCACAGTCCAAACTGTATACAACCTAAATCCAACGTGAGTACAACCAAAATCCAACCTGTATACAACCAAAATCCAACGGGTATACAACCAAAATCCAACGTGTATACAACCAAAATCCAACCAGTATACAACCAAAATCCAACGTGTATACAACCAAAATCCAACCTGTATACAACCAAAATCCAACCTGTATACAACCAAAATCCAACGTGTATACAACCAAAATCCAACCTGTATACAACCACAATCCAACCAGTATACAACCAAAATCCAACCGGTATACAACCAAAATCCAACCTGTATACAACCACAATCCAACCAGTATACAACCAAAATCCAACCTGTATACAACCAAATCCAACGTGTATACAACCACAGTCCAACCTGTATGCAACCAAAATCCAACGTGTATACAACCAAAATACAACCTGTATACAACCAAAATCCAACGTATATACAACCAAAACCCAACCTGTATACAACCACAGTCCAAACTGTATACAACCAAAATCCAACGTGTGTACAACCAAAATCCAACCTGTATACAACCAAAATCCAACGGGTATACAACCAAAATCCAACGTGTATACAACCAAAAGCCAACCTGTATACAACCAAAATCCAACGTGTATACAACCAAAATCCAACGTGTATACAACCAAAATCCAACGTGTATAGAACCAAAATCCAACCTGTATACAACCACAGTCCGACCTGTATACAACCAAAATCCAACGTGTATACAACCAAAATCCAACCTGTATACAACCAAAATCCAACCTGTATACAACCACAGTCCAACGTGTATACAACCAAAATCCAACCTGTATATAACCAAAATCCAACGTGTATACAACCACAATCCAACCTGTATACAACCAAAATCCAACCTGTATACAACCACAATTCAACGTGTATACAACCACAATTCAACCTGTATACAACCACAGTCCAACGTGTATACAAACACAGTCCAACCTGTATACAACCAAAATCCAACGTGTATACAACCAAAATCCAACGTGTATACAACCAAAATCCAACGTGTATACAACCACAATCCAACCTGTATACTAATAGACTAATAGACTAATAGATTAATCCCTCTGAATTTCCTGCCTGTCTATCTGGAGCCTACTTCAGCGGACAGGCCTGGCTGGCATCCTGTTCAGTTTCCTTCATAGTACTTGCTGAAATAGTAAAATTGCAAGCATATTCAGTCAGTGGGTATTTTCAGAAGTCAATTCATATATTCAAGCTAGTCATTTTTACTATTTAAAAGATATATATATATATACAGTATTTTGTGTTTCTTTTATCAATATGCCATGATAAAAACATATATTTTCTAAAGACTGGATTATACCAAGTAACAAAATCAAAGAGAAAAATACACAAGCTCACAGAAAACTGAACATGCAGAATTTATTCTAACATATATATACATGTATATAACTTATAATATTCAATATAGGAAAATGCAATCTCAAACATATTATTATTTAGACAAGCATTTTGCTATGAGAAAGCCCAGGTGTTTTACAGTGTTTGTATGATAGTATGTTGCAGTACTCATACATAATTTTATAACCATGACTGAATTAATTACAGATTATTCTGAAATAAAGAATAATAAATTTACCCTGGACAACGCCAAACAAGCTTGACTTGTAGACTTCCATCGTTCCCAGTCATGTTAAATTTGGACATCAATCTGTGAACAGTTATAATAAACTATAAGTTAGAGCAAATATTGATAATGTATTACTAATCCAAAAATTCTATAACCTGACACATGAACATTGAAAATAAAACTATAATATTTATATGAATTCATTGTGGTATCAACTATTGATCATAACTCAAAAACATGCTAGGCATAATAAATACAAACATACTTCTACTCAAGTCTGAAGCATACAAGTTCCCCACACGAAACTAACAATTAACATAACATTATCTCTCTCAAGTTTTCATAAACACATTTCATACGTGCCTATAGAACATTTGACCTGAGGACTCATCAATCAATTCGGGCACTGGCCAGTGTTGGCAGAAGTCAGTAATAAAACCTTCTCTGGAATAGTTTCAAATTAATTTCATGCTGTTTTTCATGCTCGATTTTGTGTGAAATAATGGACATTAAGACTATGTAACTGATACCAGAACGATTTTGTGTAGTTGTTTTACACAACAGATAGTTTTAAATGTAAAATGCCACAAAGCCCGTGTCCATATCAAAACTATGAAATTATCCCATTCTTTAAAAATGCATTTGAGTAGTGCATTTCTATAAGAAAACTGTAAAGCAATCAACACAACAATGGGCGCAATAATTACACATTTTCTCTGAATTTCACCAGTTTTGAACTGTACATATGGTCATTTGTTTTACCAAATTTTTAAAGTGTGACAAAGGTCCGTGTACACATCTTAACTCTATGATGATCGCACTTTTAAATAAAAATACATTTGAATCCATTTCTTCAAGCGAACTTTAATGCGACCAACACAATATTGGGTACAATTAGTTATAAAATTAATTGTTACTTGTTTGATTTAAAATAAAAGTTTGCTTAATTTCCGAATACATGCATGTACACACATCTTTCTACTGACATTCTTAATACTCATCAAAATTAAATCACACTTCATATTAAATAATAAATTCCACTTACCTTAAAATCCGAATTTGACAGATCTTTTGTATCTTATCTAATCATGGTTATTGTCTTTCACCATAATGAGATGATATTCATTTGTTACCAAAGAAACAATTAAGATGGCTTCCAAGATGATCGTCTTCTGTAAAATTAATTACTAACAGTTTGCAGTTAGTACATGTACTGTTTTCGACTTAGAAAATTATTCACAATCAGTAGAGAATACAAGTTGAATTAAAGGTATACATTTAACCGGACATTTTATGCATGACCACATTGACCAACCTACTGTCATATACAAGGTCATATGTTTTTAATCCAGGACCTGAGACCTTTTTCAAATTACAAGGAAATGTATCATTTAGTGATTGCATTACCATTACACTACTAAGGCAGCTGAGTTACTGTATGTTTTAACAATGTCGGAACGTCATACTTTGGAATTGTTGCCATGAAAACGCAGACGATAGATAGCAGTTATGTAAGTTTTAATTTGTATTATTCTGTATCAGTTCAGAATGCAGTGGGAGCCTTTCAGCAGTGATCTCTTATCAGAAACCAACTGAAAGACCACACACATTCTTCAATTCTCCACCTACAAACACGGACAACATCAACGTTCCTGAGCCAGAAACCGCTAAATTGGTTCAGTTGGAGGAACTTGTGGTACAATATGGCCCGTCTGCATTTATTCTGGTTGACCGATTTGAAAGCGGTGGTGCTGCCCATGGAATGGTTTTCAAACTCACTTAAGTCGAGACAGACTACTACTTTGGAAAGGGTCACGGGGCAAATTCATGAATTAGGCCAATGTAGTTTACCAGTGCTCTTTTATATGTGTTATCCATATGTCATTTGTTAGCATAATAGAAAACAATTGGTGGTGATATGATTATTCTTTGGTGAATTTGACCTTTTGACCTTGTCTGTGACCTTGGGTTTGACCTTCAGAAAACCATACAATGCATGATGAAATGATAACAACATACGTTTGTCTTATTTGCCTATAGTTTAAAGTGTACCCTCTCATGAAATTATTTTACAGGATATTTCCATTTTTTCTCTCTATATAACTGAAATGGCGGCCATCTTGGACACCATCTTTAATTTCTTGGCTCGCCGCCAGAATGCCTGCCGGGCTTTGGTAAAACTTCAAACCTTCCCGAACATTTTGATATATGACACGCCTTGTTACTTTTTGGGTCCACGTTATTCGTTAACTTGGCCTCTTTTGAGATTTTTTTCCTCTACTACTAATTGTTTGAAGCAACGGTATCGAATAAGGTTGTGATCATATTTTTTCATGCGCTGAGGTTTGGTAATTTGAGTGCAACATACAGGATAGTGATTACTTATACTGTAAAACGGCACGTGGACATTGGTCAATTGATTCGAATTGGTTGAGTAAATGTGCTTAAAATGGTATTGGAACTGGACTTGGTAATTCTTGTTGGTGTATCAATCAGTTGTTCAAGATCAAAGTTTTCAATACAAGATTGCAACGAATATGATCATATTTGACTGTGTCAGCATTATGGAAGTATTTAAAGTTGACATCACCTAATATATGAATTTCTGAGCAAATAGTGTCAGCTTAGCTATATTAAATTCAGATTCGTACGAACTTATCCAATTTTGGGGCGAATTAGGAGGTCTGTAAATGCAATTTTAAAAAATGGCTTACAACCTTTAATGTTTACTTGAATCCAAATTGATTCTACATTATATAATTCAATATTAAACGTCGTCTGTATGAAATTGATTCTGATATATAAACAATTAGACCACCGCCTTAATACCATCTCTATCTTTTCTCTCAAACACAAAATTAGCTATACATGTACTTAAAGAGATGTCGCAAGTCTTTTCTGTCAAAAAGTTTAAGTTTATTTAATTTGATAAAACGCCTATTTTTATACATAAATATAATATTCAATGGCGTTGTACAATATATAGTAACATTGCTTAAAAAAGTTCATATATAAAGGTATTAAAATACTATTGACAATAATAATAAAAAAAGCATGATCATAAAATACAATTCATTTGCCAGAACTAATTAATAAAACCATATATATAAAATTGTTACAGTGATAAAAGAGTTACAGGTTTTTTATACAATGTTTAAAACAAGTCATAAAAAATTCTAAAAAAGTGAGTTTTCAGCTTTTTCTTGAACATGTCAATAGACTCAGAGTTCCTGATTTCAATTGGTAAATTGTTCCACAATTTGGGACCAATTGTTCCAAAACTTCTATCATTGAAAGTCTTATATTTGTTAAAAGGAACGACGTAACAACAATCTGACACAGCAGACGATCGCAAACCTTGCCTTCTCGGAACTTGTTGATTCAAAAGCTCTATCAGATATGGAGGTGCCTTGCCTACATGACAGTTGAACATAAAGCATAACAATTTGAATTTAATCCTTGCTTTTACCGGTAACCAATGCAGTTCAAACAGTGCCTGTTTTGAGCTGTCATATTTATTCCAAAATAGAATAAGTTTGGCGCACATATTTTGAATACGCTGCATCTTTTGGATTTCACTTTCAGCTATTCCATACAGAATCACATTACAATAATCAAGATGAGATATAACCAAAGATAAAACTAGAATCTCAGTTGCAGCTCTGGTTAAGTATTTTCTGATATTCTTTATTCTGGAATAATTCAACATCGCTGTTCGACATTTGTGCTTAACATGTTCCTTAAAGTTCAAAGATTCATCGAGGAAAGCACCAATATATTTGATAGTTTGCCCACGTTTGATCTTATCTCCAGCAACGTTCACAGTTTTTGTGGAACACTTTTTCAATTGGGAGTTACTGCCGAATAGAATAAATTCAGTCTTTGAAGAGTTCATTTTTAACTTATTTTGATTCATCCAGTCATTTATGGTTAATGCACATTGTTCGATATCGTGGATTGCTTCCAACTCCGCCGTGTCAGATGTCGGACAGAACTGTTTATTCGCAATATGGTCATCAGCAAATCCATACACTGAGGTCGTTTTGGGAATAACATCAAATAGGGTTCCAGCATATGTTAAATAGAGCCAGGGACCAAGACAACTTCCTTGAGGTACACTACATACAAGCTGTCGATCTGCTGATAAGGCAGAGTTCACACTTACTTTGCAAGATCGCGGCCTCAAGTAGGAATCAACCCACTTAAGTGCTGTATCACAAATACCGTACTGTTTGTTTAGGACATCTAGCAGTATGTCGTGGTCGACGGTATCAAAGGCAGCACTTAAGTCAATGGCGATAAGTGCTGTAACGTTCTTATTTTCCATTCCTGAAAGTAAGTCGTTTACCAGCCGAAGAAGTGCGGACTCACATGAATGGAACTTCCTGTATGCAGACTGGTTCTTAGGCAACAGGCTGTGAGAATCAACATGACTATTCAGTCTATATAGCACGGCTTTTTCAATAAGCTTTGATAGAAAAGACAAATTGCTCACTGGGCGATAGTTTGAAAGTTCAAGTTCAAGACCAGCTTTCTTTAGTAGAGGTCTGACTATTGCTTGTTTATATTTCACTGGGAAAATGCCTTGCTCTAGAGATAGATTTACTAGTTGAGTAAGGTTTGGCAACAGTGCATCTGCATGACATTTGAGTAGAGACGTTGGTAATGGATCCAGTTCTGAAGAAGTAGTGTTTAGATCACTGATTAGTTTCTTTATTTCATTTTCGGTCAATGGAATAAAGCGGTCAAAACATGGAACATCTTTTGCTTGCGACTCGAAATGTTTATATTCACTAAGTGAAACACGAATTTTTGATATTTTCTCCATAAAGAAGTCAGCAAACTTTTCAGCAAGGAATTCATTTGAAGAACCAACAGGAAATGGGTTATCCAATTTAGTTCCAGTAAGTTTAGATACGATATTATACAGAGTTTTGGAATCGCCTTTTGAATCAACTACTTTTTCACTGATGGTATCCTTCTTTAGCTTTTTAATCTCGTATACATACTCATTTCGGAGCGCCTTGTATTTATCATGTTGGTGTACTTCGCCGTGCCTTTTCCATACTCGCTCTGATTTACGCAACGAATGTTTTAATTTGAGTAAATCTTCGCTGAACCATGGTTTTGGTGCTCTACATACCTTTGTTTTCTCTTTCAAAGGTGCATGTTTGTTCAATATACCGTAATTTCGCATTCAAATTGATTCACAAAGGAGTCTATGTTGTCCGCTTCAACATGGAGCGAATTCAAGTCGTTAGATAAATCTGCCGCGTTTATGCGTTTAAGGTTTCGAAATGACACAGTCTTACTAACAATCGTTTCTTTTTTTACATCAAGTACAGCCTTGACAATGCAGTGGTCGGATATAAATGGTCCAGATTCACACTTCAGTACATTAATACCATCAACTTCCGTTATAGCTAAATCCAGAATGTGGCCTTTTGTGTGAGTACTGAAGTCTACATGCTGTTCCAGGCCCATGGCATAGAGAGAGTTTTGAAAGTTTGTAATCGCACTATTTGCAACATCTATGTGCAGATTGAAATCGCCCATTATAATTAAATTTTGGTACTGTGGCAAAACCCTTTCCACAAAGTCAAAAAAATCACATGCAAACTGATTGTCAGTTGCAAGTGCAGGCGGTCTATATACACCAACAACATGTATGGTGAGATTTTTGAAAATTAATTTCCAGACACCAAATTCGAAACTACGGGTTGTTCCATTGGTCAATTTTCGTGTAGTAATTGTATCTCTACAAGTAAGCGCTAACCCCCTCCTTTTTTGTCTTTTCTATTTGCCACATTTAATTTGTAACCATTCTGATTCAAGTCT
Organism: Lutraria lutraria; assembly: GCA_964023205.1. Lineage (NCBI taxonomy): Eukaryota > Metazoa > Mollusca > Bivalvia > Venerida > Mactridae > Lutraria > Lutraria lutraria. The sequence goes on along the minus strand of OZ026844.1, from coordinate 24,158,312 downwards.
GATGTATCAAACTGATGTTGTTTGTCGTCCGAAAACCAGGTTTCAGTCAGCAATGCAAAATCGATTTTTTCATCCCTTAAATACTGCCCCACTAGTTCACCTTTATTAACAACAGATCGACAATTTAGGGTAATACAGGATACTCGATCATGAAAACTTCTAAATTCGTTACATTTTCTCGGATATGTCAAATTATTAAAATTCACTCCATTTGGCCTGGGGTACTGTTTAATCTTACCACAACGTTTGCCTCTTTGTCTATGCTGTGTACGAGCTATGTTGTGTAAGTTAATAACTGTACATACAAATATGTTTAAGATAAACCAAATATCTTGGGCTTGTTATTTTGTAGTAACTGAAATTTGATTTCGTCTAATTTAGGCAATATATGTTGAATATTTAGGCTAGTAATTTGAATCCCTATATTACTATTGTAAAATAATATGTTTGTACGTATCATTTTTGATTGACTACTGTTATTTATAACAAAATCATTATCATAGCTGTCATTCAAAGGAGCAGCATCATTATCATAGTCGTTATTCAAAGGAGCGGCATCATTATCACAGCTGTTATTTATACGAGCAGAATCATTATCACAGCTGTTATTCAAAGGATCAGAATCATTATCAGAGTTGCTATTTATACGAGCAGAATCATTATCAGAGCTGTTATTTAAAGGAGCGGCATTATTATCAGAGTTGTTATTTAAAGGAGCGGCATTATTATCAGAGTTGTTATTTATAGGAGCGGCATCATTATCAGAGCTGTTATTTATAGGATCAGCATCGTTATCAGAGCTGTTATTTATAGGATCAGCATCGTTATCAGAACTGTTATTTAAGGAGCATCATTTTTATCATAGTCGTTATTTATAGGATCAGCATCATTATCAGAGCTGTTATTTAAAGGATCAGCATTTTTATCATAGTCGTTATTTATAGGATCAGCATCATTATCAGAGCTGTTATTTAAAGGAGCATCATCATTATCATAGCTGTTATTTATAGGATCAGAATCATTATCAGAGTTGTTATTTGATATGACTGGATCATTATCAGAGATTTTATTCAATAAAAAAGAATCATTATCGGAACTTTTATTTAGATAATTAATCTTTAGTTTTTCATCATTTGATTTTGCATTTTGTAGTTCTATCAATTTCCCTTTTTGTATCTTAATACACTGCATACACATGTTAAACAATTGCAGTCATAGCAAATAATAGTTAAATAATAAAATGTATTGATATCTATATACCGAGGCTGCCTCCTATGGGTTCACAAAATGTCCTGAGTTGTAATTTGCAGGTTTGATTTGAGCATGTTGATGCCACATATGTCCGTTGTTATTTGCTGAAGCACTCACATAATCAGTAAATTGATGTCTAATGTTTAAACCGTTGCGTACACTCTGTTGATGATGTAATATGATTCGTTTGGTTGCCCTCTGTTGTTGTGACCTCGCTGTACGTCCAGTTGATAGTTTCCTAAGTAATGCTGTCCATGCATGCGTTGCCGAAAATTCTCAATCACTATCGGCAACGCATACAGAATTTTGCCGAAGGCTATCTGAATATGGTCTCACGACAACACTGTACGGAGAATATTGAAAGTTAAAATATATAGGTGAATGTTGGAAGTCAATCGAACGAACTTTACTGAAAGTTCCACTACTGGTATTTTGTGTTGACAGGTTCTTAGAAAACACAAGCACTTCATCACTGTATGGTAGCCCTGTACGCAAAAAAATCAACGGTGTTTACAAGATGGCGGACGCATAAATGTTGTGAGGTAGGTGTCGTTTGTTTTGGGTCCAGACTCTTTTAATACGACGTCCTCTACACAATAATATACATGAAAAAGACTTTTAAACGGCATTCGGCGGCTAATAATCGATTTTTGATCAAATCACGCCGTTTTCACAAAATCAGTGTCTGAACATCACGTGTTGAGTTTTTATAGACTCACTCCCCGCAGTGGTTAGTAGCAAAGCGTAACCGGTTTATGTCAGGTAAACTTCGGAGGTTGAATGTTTAAAATGCGGCTTACGAATAATAATTCGAGTCGCTAAATACGGACGTAAATTACTGGATACGTGCTTTTAAAAATTACAGTTAAAGAGTTCCGTTTACGCAAGATTATTTAGAATTACATAATCACGTGTGAATTTCATGCTACATCGGGTTAACTGTAGGTCATATAGGTCTTACTCTACAGAGTCAGGACCTTTTTAATTTGAGTGACCCTGATTGTGTTCAATGCAACAATGTTCTGTTGTGTTAAAAACCAGATGAATCAATGTTGGTATTTACTGTTACTGAAGTGTTGGTCACTAGTTTGTGTACAATAAAGAGTTTTTAATGCAATTAAATTATCTTCAATTAATGTGTAAAACATTAAACTTTCCAATATCTTTTTTTCATTTTAAAATTTTAGCAAAGGGACTAGTAAAGCACCAGCGTATGTCATTCACCTACATGCATATGACCTGCATTACAATATGAATGAAAAATCGGTCCGTAAATGTAAATGTTAAAAATATTTGTATGGACACGAACGATGTGGGTACACAATTCTCTCTTTTGCTTCGTATGGTAAAAATCAAGTCCGACAGTACTTTCAGTACTTTGATTTTTTTATCTTTGACCGACTTGAATTGATCGCATATTTGCTGAAATCTATATTCACTAGTAAGCATATATGTGTTTCTAACAATTCTTTAAGATAACCAATATCACATTTTATTTCTGCCAGTTTTAATTCTAAGAGAGTATTGTTACCTCCATCTGAAGAGTTTGTTTCCGCCGAATATGTAGCATGTTGCATCTCTTCAATGGATGCAAGGTCTCTTCCATTATACATTACTACATCAGTATCAGTCCAAGACTGTATAAATGACTGAATGTAAACAGTTAATGTGAATATATTTGTTTACTCGCAAATGTCTTTTCGTGATTCTGCAACATATCCGAAGACGTTCCTGCGTTTTTGTACCACTTTGATAATAGTTTCAGATGCAAAATACAGGGCCGTAGGAACACGAGAGGAGGAGGCTGCTCCCCTCAATAATATTGGCTGTAATGAATTTGGTAAGAGATTATAACTGATTACCCCCGTTGTGAAACAAAATCTACAATATGCCCCCCCCCCCCTCTAATTATTTGGGCCCCTCCAATTCTGAAATTGCTTCCTACGGGACTGTATGTAATGGAATCAGCGGTTAGTCAAATGTTAAAATGTTTATTGACCATTAGTTATTACATGGCGGCCATTACCTTTATCAGTTTGTAGTCAGAAAGGCATTCAATGACCGACATAATTAAATCTGAGAACTTCATACAAGTTTGCTTTACACAAATAACAAAATTCACATGAATATGAGATAAAACGCGAATGAATAAAGGAACACTAAATGTCTTGTACATGTATTTCATCCAGGAATACAATTATTTATTGACAGAAGCCCGAATTGTATCAATTACAATACAAGGAATTGATGAGAACATTTAAACCGAAATCGGTTCAATGTCCTGTGGACTTCTGCCAACAACATGCAAAATGTGCGGATTGATACATTGTATGTTGGCTTCTATAAACGTCTCTTTCCTTTCTTAGTTTTGTGCTGTGATTTTCCGCTATTTTACGCTACAGGAAAACCACGCTTTCATTTTGCTGCACAAGTTTGTACCGACTTCTTTTGACCCTCTTCCAAGATAGCTTAACTATCAAGAAGATGTGTTCTTTATATTTCTTTATTTTGAAAATGATGAAACACATGTAAAGTCAATTCAAGAGTATCATTACCATGGAAGGACACATTGTTAAACAAGTCTCTAAAATGGGTTCGAACCAATGAAGATCCGCGTTACAAAATTGTTCATACCAAGGTAGCCATTCAAAAATGGACTACGAAAAAATTTAAGGGCTTTTGTTTAACGAAAAAATATCTGAAAAGCTGGCGGTCAGTTTTTAACAACAATAAAAGAAAGCATTGAGTTACTATTCTAAACATTAGATTATTTATAAAAAACAAAAACATAACTACTGCACTGTCAGCTGCTTAAGAAAAATTCAATACAAAGAAGTCTTAATTAAACAATTAAAATCACTTATAATAAGTTTTTACCCTATGAATACAAAATGCTTTTGATGTATTGACTTTCACAAAATTACATGTAAAGAAAGAAAAATATCAAAATTACAATTATTACGTAATTATTACAAAATTACGTAATGCGATCAATTATTTTTCGACCGTTGTTTAAGAAAATTTGTTCTGAAAATGTACTGCATTATTATCGTACAGAATTAGACTGCGCTGTAAATTCTAAATACCGTCTCAAAACGTCTTCAGACAAGTACTTATTGATAAATAAAGTCAAATCTGTGTTAGTGGCCACTTTCGAATGCAGGCCACCCTGTGAATAAAGGCAAACTGTCAATTAGGGTCACACTATTGGGTTTCCGTTAGATGCCATTTATTCACAGGTTTGACAGACTGAGTCTACAAAGTATAACATGATAAAAACTATAGCACGCATTATCCATCTGGTACCTAGAGGGTGCACAGTATCATAAATGAGACAAATAAGACACATATTCAATATCAAACATTGTTGAACGTGGTTGCATCGTCTGTAATAAATTATAATGTTGTCGTACGTATACTATACGTACGACAACATTATAATTTATTACAGACGATGCAGAGCTTATCAGTTGGCTTATCGGGAAAGTTGTCCCCCTTGAAAATCGACTTTTTTGCGATATCGATGACATGGCGGTGACAGGTGCTCTATATAGAGTTATAGGGGAAGTATTTATTTAACTTTATTAATAATAAAGGCACAACATTTTCCCTGTTATGTGCACAGTTTTGCATCTTTCTTCTTTATAATGATATAAATTTTAACTATGTTATATATTATCTTCTTGCTTCCCTGATCGTTACAAAATTGTCCCTGTCGGTCTAGATTTTTTATATGAGCAAAGAAGGAAATTTCTAAAATTAAGCAAAAGTGGGAATTTCAAACACCTAGAAAGACATTTTGTAGTATAAGCACAACATTTTCCCTGTTATGTGCACAATTTTACATCTTTCTTCTTTATAATGGTATAAATTTCAATTATGTTGTATTTTATCTTCTTGCTTCCCTGATCGTTACAAAATTATTCCTGTCGGTCAAAATTTATAAAAACATTGTGTATTAACATACAAGAAAATTCCTAAAACTATGCAAGATGGCGGAATTCAAGCACCGAGAAAGTCATTTTGCAATATAAGTACAATATTTTCCCAGCTATGTGCACAATTTTGCAATTTTCTTCTTTATAATGATATAAATTTCTATTATGTTGTATTTTATCTTCTTGATTCCCTGATCGTTACAAAATTATCCTTGTCGGTCTAGATATTTTAAAAACTACAAGGAAATTCCTAAAACTGGGCAAGATGGCGGAATTCAAGCACCGAGAAAGTCATTTTGCAATATACATTTAAGTACAATATTTTCCCAGTTATGTGCACAATTTTGCATCTTTCTTCTTTATAATGATATAAATGTCAATTATGTTGTATTCTATCTTATTGCTTCCTTGATCGTTACAAATTTAAGTTATCCTTGTCGGTCCAGATTATAAATACATTGTGAATTAACATACAAAGAAATTTCTATAACTTGGCATAATAGCGGATATTCAAACACCACGAAAGCCATGTTGTAATTTTAGCATCACATTTTCCCAGTTACGTGCACAAGCTAGATTCTTTGCTGATTCATATTGAATATTAATGTATTAATATTTCCAAGGACTTATATACATACATATGTATGTATATAAGTCCTTGATATTTCTAACATTTTCTTGCTTCCATGTGCGATCTGAATTGACCAGTTTCGGAAACGTGTTGTTTCTCATAATAAGGTACCTACATGATAATTATAGTTATTTGTATATTCCCGTAACCAGGTAGCATGGCTTTAGAGATAAAATCAGTATGCGGATATATACAGTATAAGCTTAGATGTTAGTGACAGATTGTGAATCAACATGTTTACTGTTTAATATAATGAAACTACAAATTCAAGCATAATTTATCATTTTTTCAATTTATAACAAAAGATCATTAATCTTGATTAAGATGTATTTGTTCATTTTGTGATCTTTAAAAACATAATTCCTGGGACCAATATACACATATAGATAATTTTAACAAAACAAAGTGCGAAAAGATAAGCATCAGAATTAAAGTATAGTAACATAATGAATGGCTTTAAATTAGCTGTTGAGCACAACCCTGTCATAAAAATATAAAATAATTAAATTTGTTTCCATATAGTAAGACGGGTCAACATTTATAGATGAATGCAGATTACATCGCCAATTAACGTGATTATCAATATACATGTGTATAATGGTCCCAGTTAATACTGACCGTAAGTGCAATATATATAATTAGCTCACTGAACCATGACCTGAATTGGATTTTATTACTACATGCTATTTAAATTGGTAAAAAATGATGCGAATTATGCCAGGCACATGTATTATACGTAAACATGTCATATTTTACTATGATAATTAACATCGAAGTTATTTTAAGCCAAAAATGATTGTTAGACTTAGTGGTTTGATCAGATACTTTTTTACAGTTTATTTATCTAAAAGGGATGTTATATATATCCAAGGACTTATATACATACATGTATGTATATAAGTCCTTGATATATCTGAATTTATACTCGATAAAATATAAACTAGTTATTTAACACAAACGAATTCAGCCCCCTCCCCCACCTCCTAAAGAAATGAAAAATCATTCAATGAAATAGCATACTTTTCAAAATATTATGCCCCTGAAATCCTGGATCTGCCGCTGTTTAAAGTAACATTTGTCGATAAAAATCAGAATAAATGAAACAGAATGGATTTTACAATCTGTTTATCTACATGTTAACAGGGATGCTATTATTACATGTAATATAGCATCCCTGCTATTAACAAAATTAGAATTAACTAAATTTTGACCTTGTCAATGAAAACTTGTTATTAGCAGAATAAATATAATAAAGCGTACATCAATGGTTATTTTATTATAAAACATGTTAAGCTTGGCTGTAGTTACCCAACAACTAACAAATAACGTTAAATAATACAAGTATAGGTCAAGTTCTTCATGATATCACTTTCTGTCATTGTTTTACTGTATTTGATGAACCACTGATAAGATCATGCCTTCGGGCGCAATGCGCGTCTTGCTTAATGAACCGTGATTTTACTGCTTTCAGTGCTATCTAGGGTCTTAAATGGTTTATCTAGGGTCCTTATCTAAGGGACATAATCAAAATTTGATCACAAGCTTCCCTTCGACCGAAAATCAAGGGAGGCTACTTTGTAAATTAGGCCTTGAAAGCTGGCAATGACACAGATAATTGACACTTTTTGGTTTAAAAGTAAAAAAAGGGTGCGGTAAGAAGTGTATGGCGACTGTGTTGAGCGTTATCATATCTAACGTTCTAACTGTATTCAGTGTTCGCAACTTTTACAATAAACTGTGGTTGACGTTCTAAAAAATACGAGGACAGGCCGACTTTATGCATCAATATCTTTGCGGAAGATGGGAATGGAAAGCTGGGATTTCGTATATTGAGAAAATAGATTGGAGTAAATGATGGTATCTTTAAAAAGGTTCACTTTTGTGAAAAAAATGCATTTATGGATAAAATAGCAGACATTTCTAGTGATTTCTCGCTGAAAATGCACGATTTTCCTCACAATTTCAAGTCTTTATTTCTTTTTCAATAGCAAATAAATGTACATGATTGGTTTTGTTCGAATCCTTCAAGATAAATATAAATTAAACCGATAATTATTTTCCGTTCGAAACTGTAAAATTTATCGGCAACTGTGTTCGCCTGGGCAACTGTGTTCGGCTCTTCGGGGTACACGGTGTGATTATAGTAAGAGCAATATCTATAATAGTTCCACTCGACGGATACTTAATGTAGTCAAAACCAATTATATCATGCACATAAGAAAAGTACATATTACAAACGGCGTGCATTCCTATAAAATGTTTACAGTGCAACCTTTCCAAAGCAACACCCTTTGGGAGAAGCAAACTTGAGTTGTAGTTGAGAGGTGGTTGCTTTAGAGAGGTTAAATTAACAGTTAAATCGTACAGTAGGCAAAGTCATACTGTTGTTGAAGAAAGGTTCTTGCTCTAGAGAGATTGCACTGAATTGTCAAAAACGATTGTGAATTCTACATAAATGACTCATCCAGAGTAATAACACGTGATATTGATCGGTCAGAAGTAATTTTAATGTAGGCTATTGTTGATATAATACATATTATCATACTCTAAATATCAAGGTTTTTTTCAAGTGCATAATCAACATGATATTGACCGCACGACAGCACTGAGAACATTGTATATTAAGAAAGTATATGCATCGAGCACAATCCAGCTATAATTGTTATAATCGGATTAAACACTTTGAAAGCTTTGTCAGGCTTCATAATATGTGATTAATACCATCTGTATGAACTATCTAATTATCCTGTACGGCTTAACGACATACGTCAATGAAAACGGACGTCATGCCAGAGGCATTATTCAATAGAAAGGCGTTTTGTAAATATCATAACAAAGAAGATGATAGATCATTACTATAAAAGATGATGTTTAATACAAAACATGCTACCGACAGATCGCGTGTAAAACTTGATGGGTAAACTAGACTAGGCGTACAATACGATGATTCTGGCGTTATTGTTGTAACTGCTGTTAAATATAGTCCCCTTATCAATTCTCGGAAAACCTGTTTCATTGCTTATCTCTTAAAAAACAATAACAACAGCTTGCAAACTTGTTTGAATCCATGGCGTCTACAATACGTCAGACATAATTATAACGATTCTCACTATGACTGGTAATGTTGTTCATTCGGTCAAAAAGCTGTTGAAATAAGTCTTGCCAGGTTTTTAGGATAAATACAATGTACACATGTTAAAAATGTGAGGAACGCGTCCAAGCAATGGGTATTTCATCAGACAGAACATATTTTCCTAATGAACAATCAAATGAACAAGATATAAATTTAATTTATGTGATGGTGTTGTGTGTAGTTAATATATTAAACATGTGACATTCATCCTCGGACGTTACAAGGAATGACTGGCATAATAACAGAAATCCAGTGGTATTCAACAGACCGAAATGAAAATTTACGGCCTACATCATCTTGTCGGCAAAAATCAAATTGGTAATAAAATATAATACCGCAGAGAAAATTTAACTTTAAGCAGAAATTGTTTTCTTTTGACACCATTATTCAGTCATTGACATTTCAGGACGAACGTTTATTCTTGTTGTTGAATGTTTTGTTGTAGAATCTAAAAGCCTAAATCGATGCAACATTTAAAGTTAAAACACACTTGTTTAAACTCGGCGAACCACGTGACTGTAATAATTTAACAAAAACAGTTTTCATGTTCAGTGAAACATACGTGGCCACATGCACATTTTAGTTCCATTCATTTGTTTATCTCTTGTTTAACATCCTATTCGACAGCTTTAGTCATTTCAGAACTACTCCAGAGAGAGGGGAGATAAGGTAAGGCTGAACCGGGTATTTATATCCCTGACTATTTTCGAATGTTTTTTTCTGGTTCTCTATCTTGCCCGGTGTAAGGCACCGATACACGCCTCGCCCTTTTTTCTGTGATTTTCTAGACACAGTACTTGGCTCGGTAGTTGGGACGGAGACACTGAAAAAAAGAGTTATATTTATTATTATTATACCTCAATTTCATTTACAATCTTCCACAGGCCATCGTGACATATAAGTACTGTCAGACACAGCGGGAAAATTTATACTGTTTCGAAAATACTGTCGCCCTCTACTATGGATACGGAATCTTCAAAAATTATACTGTACCATTCGCGCATGCGCAATACTTATTTTTGCATTTCCGTTGTAAACAGACAAATAAAGATTGAATAAAGTTCTTCATGGCTTGAATAGTTTTTTCGGTACAATAAAATAAATATTACATGTCTGACAGGGTGACAGTGAAGTCGTCAACTTTCGAAAATACCGTCAACCTCTGATTTGCCTCAGTTTACAGTATTGACTCAAGTTGAAAATTTTACTGTAACCCAGTCAGGCATGTAATATTTATATAATGTACAAATACCTAGACAATTTGACAAAAAAACTACCTACCTTTTGATCAATATTATATAACAATGAAATATTCGGCATCACACGCTGGAATAAAAGAAATGTACTTATGTAACATCTAGGATATGTTTTGTACGTTAAGATATTTTAGACAACGATTGCACTTATAAAATAAAAAAGTTTTACACTTATTGGACATCCATTAACAATAACATCACTTATTAGGACACGGATTCATAGATTTTTTTTTTGGGGGGGGATATTTTTATTTTCCTCGTCATTTGGTATGTGTTGTTCGAGGGCATTTTTCCTTTTATATAAGTGTATGTATTTCTTAGAGTGTAAATAAAGCATGTTACATTTCTGTTCACTGCCTAATATGAGTTTTTACTATTAACGTCATTATCCAAGTCTTTAGTATACTGCTTCATTTCTGAGATAATATTTTGTAATAATGGGAAATCTCAGAATAAATGAATTAGTGATTCCTTTCCCCTATTGCAAAAAGTACAATGTATTGTCCAAAGGTGAAATCATCCCTATTTTATTTAATTATACAAAATATAAAATATACGAGTACCGTGTTTCCAACGGTTACCATAAAATATAGGTGGTATCAATTCTAAAATAGTATTCATAATTGTATTGAATGTCACACACCATCTGTGCTGATGTTAAAGTTTTTAACATGTTGATGTATATCGTTCTTAAGGGACTTCTTATAATATTTAAATGCGAGACGAAATACAGAAACTGCTCATTAATTAGAACAACCTCCACAGATACCAGAGGGACTTGACGTTGGAAGCAATTTCCGACAGAAAGAGGTCAACAAACTTAGTAACAAAAGATAGGAACATAGACAGGAAACATTTATAATAGTATCTGCGTGTTTATATATAATTATGCATTTTACTGACAAACATGTAACACATGTTTGACCCACATAATTAACACAAAGAGGTACAGGATATTATCATATTGATCGTGATAATTTATCGTATTATATCAACAAAATGGACTACAAACATCAAGCAAAGGTAACACAGAATATGAAACAATAACGCCAAACATTAACCAAAGGTAACACCTAACATTAACTAAAGGTAACACAAAACATAAATTAAAGGTAACACCAAACATTAGCCAAAGGTAACACCAAATATTGACCAAAAGTAACACCTAACATTAACTAAAGGTAACACAAAACATACATTAAAGGTAACACCAAACATTAACCAAAGATAACACCAAACACTAACTAAAGGTAACATCAAACATTAACTAAAGGTAACACCAAACATTAACCAAAGGTTACACTAAACATTAACCAAAGGTAACACCAAACATTAACTAAAGGTAACACCAAACATTAACCAAATGTAACACCAAAACATTAACCAAAGGTAACACTAAACATTAACCAAAGGTAACACTAAACATTAACCAAAGGTAACACCAAACATTAACCAAAGGTAACACTAAACATTAACCAAATGTAACACCAAAACATTAACCAAAGGTAACACTAAACATTAACCAAATGTAACACCAAAACATTAACCAAAGGTAACACTAAACATTAACCAAATGTAACACCAAAACATTAACCAAAGGTAACACTAAACATTAACCAAATGTAACACCAAAATATTAACCAAAGGTAACACTAAACATTAACCAAAGGTAACACCAAACATTAACCAAATGTAACACCAAAACATTAACCAAAGGTAACACTAAACATTAACCAAATGTAACACCAAACATTAACCAAAGGTAACACTAAACATTAACCAAAGGTAACACTAAACATTAACCAAATGTAACACCAAACATTAACCAAATGTAACACCAAAACATTAACCAAAGGTAACACTAAACATTAACCAAATGTAACACCAAAACATTAACCAAAGGTAACACTAAACATTAACCAAAGGTAACACTAAACATTAACCAAATGTAACACCAAAACATTAACCAAAGGTAACACTAAACATTAACCAAATGTAACACCAAAACATTAACCAAAGGTAACACTAAACATTAACCAAATGTAACACCAAAACATTAACCAAAGGTAACACTAAACATTAACCAAATGTAACACCAAACATTAACCAAAGGTAACACTAAACATTAACCAAAGGTAACACTAAACATTAACCAAATGTAACACCAAACATTAACCAAATGTAACACCAAAACATTAACCAAAGGTAACACTAAACATTAACCAAATGTAACACCAAACATTAACCAAAGGTAACACTAAACATTAACCAAAGGTAACACTAAACATTAACCAAATGTAACACCAAACATTAACCAAATGTAACACCAAAACATTAACCAAAGGTAACACTAAACATTAACCAAATGTAACACCAAAACATTAACCAAAGGTAACACTAAACATTAACCAAAGGTAACACTAAACATTAACCAAATGTAACACCAAAACATTAACCAAAGGTAACACTAAACATTAACCAAATGTAACACCAAAACATTAACCAAAGGTAACACTAAACATTAACCAAATGTAACACCAAAACATTAACCAAAGGTAACACTAAACATTAACCAAAGGTAACACCAAACATTAACCAAAGGTAACACTAAACATTAACCAAATGTAACACCAAAACATTAACCAAAGGTAACACTAAACATTAACCAAAGGTAACACCAAACATCAACCTCTTTAAAACCCATCAAACCCATAGGACTAATTAACATAGGACAAACATGAATTTCTATTTTGTAAGGGAAGTTGTTTTCTTTTTATAAATACCGTGTATTGTTTAATTATTTGTTGACGGACTAAACAAGAGTTACTCTCCCTGAAATTAAGGGGGCGTGGCTACACTTGCTCTGGCGTATCGTCAAAGACGTTGTGAGTTCTAACCCCGGGCGAGGCTCACACTATCAGTGACAAATTTTGACTGAAGATATTACACCATATGTTACATTGTCCTCCATCTCTGAATTATGTGGGGTAGCTTGGCAGAAGCTGGTGGATAGAATGTGGTCAGTTCATTAGCCTAAATGAAGTCCAGGAAAGCTGGTTAGGATAACTGCCCGCCACGATATAACTGAAATAATGTTGAAAATGCCGTTAAATCCGATGAAATAATAATAAGACATTGAACAATGTCTTATCGATGTAAAACAACATTGTAGAATTGATAATGAATACTACATTCAGATAATAATGCATTGGGTATTCAGAACAGATACAGACAAGTCCACTGACAGCATCAATTCATCTAGCATTCTAAAAAGACATGTAACATATCCGATATAAACATTCAGGATTTCAACTCATACATTATTCTATGTTAAAGCATGGTTGGAAACGCAATTACGACATGAGTCTTGCGCAACTGAAATCAACTAATAAAATATGGTAACACATGCATCACTTTCTAAGAATTCGTCTCTCAAAATACTTAAATTCAAAGAAAGACAGTTTCAATTACGATTCAACACACACGAAACAATAAACTAAAATAAAATATTAACAGCAAGAAGAGTAATATAATTAATAGGAGTGTCTCCTTCACAACTTACACCGTACATAAACAGATTACAAACTACTTTTTAAAGCATGTAAAGCCGCTATGAAGAGCTCATTATTTTGTGTGAAGATCGAAAAGAAACAGACGCAATAATTTAAAGTCCATTTGAGTCTATTTACGGAAGCATGAGGATACTTGATATCAATTACTTATAAGAACGCCCAGTCAGCTAATACCAATCGTCCACACAAGATAGCAGCTATTGCCACATTCTGTACGAGTATGGTATCATCATCTGCGATTCTTTCGCATTTGAATCGCCCCGTTTTACCCCTTATATCGGTCCTCTCTTTTGCTATTTTTTAAAAATTAGTTGTGCTTAACCATTATCATTTATAATGCTGACCCTTCACTCACAATTCTCAATTTTATAATTTCCTCTTTCCACCTTATGGTCTCGCAAATTCTTTTGATTTCATCTTACCTTTTACCTAGTACATGTAAAACATATGTCACTTTAATTTGCAGTTATGTCGCTTCTAGATTGACAACGACTCAATATTTTGACATACACTCGTACTTTTGAATTGCCACTTAACCTCATAAGACCATGAATAGACACGTAATAGCCTCGTTGTTATAAATGCGGATTACGAACACATCATAACTTGTAACGTCAATATACAATTAAGGGCGCGACAAAGCACAGGGGATAGAAGTTCTAAGTAAAAATGATTATAAGGAATTGATGTCGACACGTGGCTTCACAAAAGCCGTACATTAACAAAAACATAACACAAAACCTTTTCGAAACAGAGAGGGAAGAAATACGAATATAATTATGTTCTATGCATTCATATACATGTAATTATGTTGCCAAGATTCATTTGCTACAATGTATAAGCGGATCTGGATATTTGTACAGTATTGGCTTTGGTGTGCCAGAATGACGCAATTAGCAGGTTGTTCTCAAAACATTATTTATTCTATGAGCTTGAATTAGGACCACCGGTCCATACACAATAATCAAACATTCTTATCCTATAAAAATGTAACAAATGTTATGGTAAAGATATAATCAAGCTGTTCCCTGATCTTGTAGAAGGTGACAGATGCCAATGTTCTTGATCCAATATACAACTGAAAAATGTGTAATGACTGTGTTATAAGACACGTTAGAAATATCTTAGGTTAAGATTCAAAGGGACTCCCCAATACAGTAGAAACTTTCTAATCCGAACTTGTTCGGCCTGACAAATTGTATTAGAGAGGTTTTCGGATAAGAAAGGTTTCAGAGCACAATAATTTTTAGCATGAAATAAATATAACAAAATGGGACCTGCAGAAGTGTTCAGTTAATGGAGGTTCGACAGTACTGGCATTTTTGTTGTTTGTTGCAGTTTTTACTGTTTCGCTACAAATCGTTTCCTCCAAAATAGTAAGGGTGGCCACTCCTGAGATTTTTTGATACCAAGCAGTCTCGCTATATGTCGCAAATTTTTTAGTTGAAGTTATTTTATATTTGAATGTTTAATGTAGTCAACAATGTCATTTAAATGTTATTTATCCGTAAAAAAATCATCCAAAATGCATGTAAGTCCATAGTATATATAATATTGTTTCTGATATGTATATGCGGTTATTTATGCAGCATACAGTGGTATTGTTTTGAAATAGATCATTAACTAAGAAATGTCCAGTTTTCGCTTGATAAAAGCCAAGAGACTTAACATTTCATATGATAACTTTCTTATATGAACATGGACATGTACTTTACATGTCATAGTTTTAATTTGTGTTTAACCTACTTCTGAATAATCAATGTCATTCAAATTCCTTGTTACTCCTTCAATATGTAAAAATTGTATAAACTTTGTATATATCCTCTCATTTTTAGCCATTTTATAGATCTTAATTTGGTAAATAACACAGTGTTTGAAATAGCATACAGTCAAGAAATTGGCATAAAGTAAACATTTAATGCTTTATGTTTCTTCTACATTCAGAATGTGATTCACCCAGTACATGTTTAAGCGCTTTGGTATATACTTACTGCATGAAATATTTGGCAATTTCCCTGCCTTTTTCAAAACCATTACTAAGAAAATCACCGATTTCGGGTATATCACTAAAAAGTAATTTTACGAAAAAGTTAAATCATGGACATATACTTTTCACACTAAAAACTGAATGACAACATGTTATTCTTCAAAATTAAATAAGAGTCGAAACATCCTTGTTACATTAATTGTTTTCGATTTGACGAGTGACCACCCTTAAATACCCCTGTAATTTTTTATCAGACCATTCAAAGTCTATAGACCACCGGGAGACTATATTTTGTCTTCCATTTTGTACGGTTTTTTATTTATATTTATTTGTATGAACTATTTTAGTTTGATTAAGGATTTGTAAAGCTTTTTACACTGTAGGTCGAACATATCGAATTAGGCTTTCATTCGGCAATCTTGTTTCTTCCTATCAAATTTAATTATTTTTATACACATGTATGATAGAGGTTGATAGACTTCATCTCTGTCTAATGGTTAGTCATACTCCATGAACCAATT
This sequence comes from Lutraria lutraria, assembly GCA_964023205.1. Taxonomy (NCBI): domain Eukaryota; kingdom Metazoa; phylum Mollusca; class Bivalvia; order Venerida; family Mactridae; genus Lutraria; species Lutraria lutraria. The sequence continues at coordinate 24,142,023 of OZ026844.1, read as the reverse complement.
ATGAAGTATGTAAGAATACAGTGCAACCTCTCCGGAGCGACCCTCTATTGGACAACTTCCCTTCAACAACAGCATGATTTTTCCTACTGTACGATATAACTATTAATCTAACCTCTCTAGAGCAACAACACAAAGGATGTTGCTTTGGAGAGGTTGTCACGTAGTTCATGAAAAAACTCTTGTTTTCATGAATTCCATTCGTGGCGGAGTTCATTGCAATGTTTTAACTTTTAAGTGTAGAATGATTGATTCTTTGGCTTATATCAAGAAACACACATACTAACAACATACATAGAACGTATGAAATAATGTTTGCAAGCAATCCAGAGTTATAAAGAACGATTGAAAATTGCTCTGGTATCTCGTGATCCTTGTTTTATTTGTCTGGCGGTAATAAAAAATGGCACGTAGTTGTAAAACTCGTCGTTTTATGATTGCAAAATCGTGGAATCCAATTGCACAATCGGGTTATTGGATTACAATATAACACATAATACGTTAGGCCGACGGGCTCGAAAAAATCAACTAGTTGAATACAGAATGTTTATTGTACCACAGGATCGCCAGTTCAATATTCGCTATTTTTCATTTAGATTCATATATGGTATTACAGTCAGTACAGTGTTAGTGGCCACCTTTGAATAAAGGCCGCCCTATCAGTAAAGGCAATTATTCTAAAATCAGTCATTGGTTACTTAGAACAGAATTACCTTACGAATAAAGGCCACATGTCAATAAAGGCCACACTTTTGTCTATCCCAATGTGGCCCTTGTTCCCATGTTTTACTGTACAGAATCGGTATGTTATCAAACTGTGCAAGGAATTGACCTGTTTCTAACTTGAATAGAGCACCCCGTAGACAGTTTAAATATGAACTTTTCTTCCTACTTGATTTATTTACGATTATGTTATGTAACGCTTTTTATGATTTAGATAGATGGTTCCAATTTATATTTACAGCAAACATTATGCACTAAAATACTCCATTTAGCACTAATCTTAATCTAGATTAACATTGGAAGTTGCTTTCAAAGACAACATCTGTCGAAGAAATTCTCTGATCATTGAATTATGTTCAATTTATTATTTTCTTAATTCCATTTCTTAATTAATTAACTAATATTTAGAACGTAAAAATGGATCAAAAGAATGCTATGTCCATGATTTCTAAAGACACAAAATACAAGCCTAATCTGCGTTAGCAACCACCTCCGAAAAAAGGCCAGTTTGTGAATAAAGTCATTCTTTAAAACCCGTCATTAATTATTGAGAACAAAATGACCTCAGAATAAAAGCCACCTGTCAATAAAGGCCACATTTTGTTTTTCCCAAAGGTAGCCTTTGTTCACAGGTTTGACTGTACTGAAAAACAACAAAATGCTTTTTACGTCAAAGAAACTCAAACCAATTCATTTCTGGATAACCTGTGATACTGCAGTATCGCCGAACAACACTGGACTAGAACTTGTATTGGAAGTTTTCAGTGGTTATTCAAGACGTCTCGACGTTACATCGAAATACAGGAATGAACTAGCGTGATTAGTTGCTATACCAGCTGTTGTGGATTGCTGTTGTGGAGTTGAGCATAACATATCTTAGCTTCTTGATCATAATGTGAACCGCAGGATATATAATCCATAGAATGTATGACATTTTGGACTTATTTAGATTTCGATTTTTAGGGGGAAAATGTTGATAAAATATGATTGTTAATTCATGTGTTACTTGGTTAAGTAATATGGCATAGATTAATTTATTTTTGGGGGTATTGTAACCTTTACCACGTGATATTCTTCTTGTGTAATATATTATAGATTCTTTTTTATACATTTATTTAACCAGGAAATTGATGATAGCATCAGGAATAATAAACTGCATACGTTGATAGAAGACATTGAATTTAGTGAATGGCTTAGTAATGTAGGCCTACAATATATCATCAATGTAGGTCTACAATATATCATCAAAATCGAAAAGAAAATCAGCCGTTGAGTTTTTTATACAATGTTAAAAATCTCTTGATTTTAAGAGGTGTAGTTCGTCGGGTAAAACATTCAATTCGTCTTCTTTTGAAATATACTTAACAATTTAAATGCTGTTAAAATTTGTGTCCTGTCGAATTTGGTGCAACGACAAGGAGTCATAATCTTGAAAAGGTTACAAAAATTATGTTTGATTTCAAGGTCGGGATTTTTGCGGTTTTCAATTGGATAGGCATTAAATGCGCAATGTACTGATTAATCATCATTTTTTCCGTTCATAAACTCTGAGTTCTTCCAACTATAGTGCGTTTTGTGACAAACAGTTGATGTTGGTATGTTACATAGTGTTGAAACGACATCATGAATGTATGAATAAACGAGTGTCTATCCGATCCAGGGTCAAATGCTATACTTTTAGGTTGCATTAAAGTAATGGGCAAAAATTTGGACGTTGAATGTGAGTTGGTCGATTTTTCGTGCCTTAAAACATACAACGACTATGTAAGCATTAATTACAAAATGAACGACACAAGAAACTTAACTTTTCCGGAAGAAATCGACACATTGGAACAATTCACAAGAGGATTGTACACGTATGGAATACCTTTGATATGTATCATAGGGATTTTAGGGAACATGCTGTCTTTCAAAGTGTTTGTGTTCACCAGTTTTGGTAATCAAAGTTCGAGCATCTACATTGCTGCTCTTAGTATCTCGGACACTGGATTCCTGGCCTCCCTACTGCTCAGCTGGCTAGGTGGTGGTCGTATAGGTGTGGTTTATGGACATAGTCCAATATGGTGCCATGTGATGATCTATGTAACTTACGTCTGCAGTTTTCTATCCGTTTGGTATGTGGTGCTAATCATGGTTGACAGGTAGGAGCTTTTTTACATGACCAACAAAATTGGATATATTGTATTTTTTTATTTCTAAGATACCTTTCGAAATTTTAAGGTATGATTTGTCCTGCTGTTGCAAAGTTTAGGGCCGGTGCCAGGTTGTTAAAATTGATAATTGAAGATCATGAAAATCTGCATTTAGTAAAAAACCAAGAGACCTTTGAGTCTTTGGTACTGCAGTCATTCAGTTTTTACCATGCTAATCTGAAGTAATGATTCATGTTTTGGACGAGACTGATTTCAAGAGGAGTCAATTCTTCAATAACGTACAATACACAATGATAAAATAGGGAGAAATTATCTCATTCGATAATGAACCGAAATGAAAGAAATAAACACGGAACGAACACGACATAAAACAGAAATAAAGAACACAAAATCATGAGGGATAAAACGTTACAAAAAAATAGTAACTTAAAATGAAATGCTTTACTATCATCTTTAGGCAATATTTTGTAAAGGCTATACTGACAGTGTTTCTAGTTTGTTGTCTTTGCTGTACTCAGCAAGGGACCGCGGCAGTGGTCCAATGGTTAGTGTGCGGATTTGTAACCCGGCGGTTCTGGTTCGAATCATGTTCACGACAGGTCTTCTATGAAAAATTGGTCATAAATGTTGATATTCCTCCATATGTGGAGTTGTCGGTTCACTGTGGAAGGCTAAGTTTGTACTAATTAGAACAAAGTTCAATGTAACTTGTTTGGTGAACCGGTCGCCGTCGGCCCCTATATAACTGAACAAAGCCACTGAAACATTTATACTTATCAGACAAGTATATCAGACAAGTATATCAGCAGGTTTATCATACAAGTATATCAGACAAGTATATCAGCAGGTTTATCATACAAGTATATCAGATAAGTATATCAGCAGGTTTATCATACAAGTATATCAGATAAGTATATCAGCAGGTTTATCATACAAGTATATCATACAAGTATATCAGCAGGTTTATCATACAAGTATATCATACAAGTATATCAGCAGGTTTATCAGACAAGTATATCAGCAGGTTTATTAGACATGTATATCAGCAGGTTTATCAGACATGTATATCAGCAGGATTATCAGACATGTATATCAGCAGGTTTATCAGATAAGTGTATCAGCAGGTTTATCAGACAAGTATATCAGCAGGTTTATCAGACATGTATATCAGCAGGTTTATCAGACATGTATATCAGCAGGTTTATCAGACATGTATATCAGCAGGTTTATCAGACATGTATATCAGCAGGTTTATCAGACATGTATATCAGCAGGTTTATCAGACATGTATATCAGCAGGTTTATCAGACATGTATATCAGCAGGTTTATCAGACAAGTATATCAGCAGGTTTATCAGACAAGTATATCAGCAGGTTTATCAGACAAGTATATCAGCAGGTTTATCAGAGAACGATCACTAATTTCTGTCTCATTCTTTAATGTCAGGTAATCTTGTATCGACAAATGTCGGTTCACCATGATTTGAAATATGAATGCAGTATAGACAGACCTTTGTCGGCATTATAATTCATTTTCTCCTCGTCTTTATTGCCCACTTTGCACGATGCCATCATAAATTGTCCATAAAATATACCAGAGTAGTAAAGGAATACATCACAATTGTATTTATAGTAGCGGATTGGTCTGCCGTATTGTTTCGGTATCGATTCATTTATAAACCAATCTGAGTCTTTTCTCACACTGGTCTTTACTAGTGCTAGTTCCACTTTCTTATACAATCAATGACAAGGATTTAAAAAATATATATATATAGAATATATAACCAGTGTTCTAACTTCTTAGTTTCGAAGAACGACTAAAATGAGCCGAGCACTAAGGCGGTTAGGATGCATTTTTTGAATTTCTTTGTAATAAGAAATTTTCGGTCGCTAATGTTGCTTTTAGCTTTCTTGTTTACAAAATACACCCAAATATGCACTCTTACCTATAATTGGTTAAAAATTAATCAAGACAGGAATTTCACAAGATATATCGAAATATCGAGAGAAAAAACAATTACAAAAAAATTGTCTTGTTATATCGAAATTATCTCAGATTTACCCAGTTTTGACTTAAAAGTATAAGATTTTTTTCCAGAACTTTCGTCTAACAGTGAAAACGAATCTAAGAACCATAAATTATTGTTTGATAACAAAAATATCTAAAAGAATATGACAAGGTACACATGTTTTAACTTTGAGCAAAATTCATAGATTATGAACTAAATTAAGATAATAACGTTGTTAACATAGAAGAAAAAGAATGTTTGTGAATAAAAGCCAAGGGTTAATTACAGGTGTTCAGTTTGGTATAAAATCACATCAAGGTCGACTTGATACACTTACGAAGGGTAAAAAATCTTTATTGTCAAGATAAAATGTTCCTTTTAGAATTATGAAAAGTTTTTCTAAATCTCTTTTAGAATTTCAACAGGTGAACTCTTTTGAACCAAGACATCTTTCCTGACCCAAATTTTCATCCAGAATAGGTCAATTATGGCTGCCTTTTAATTAACAGTAATAATCTTTAATTCCTGTTTATTCGATCGCACTTGACAAGCTTATTGTTTAATGTACATTTATATTATAAATGCAGAGAATGTACTTATGTACATATAAAAATCAAAGAACTGAAAGTACTGTCAGAACGTGATTTTTTCCATAATGAGCAAAATAGATAAATATGTACCCATTTCGTTCGTACCCATGCAAATATTTAAAACATTTACACTAATAGACCGACTTAACATTTATATATAATTAATGTCAGGCATATATGTGTTTGACACTGAAGAAGGACATACGCTTAATTACTAGTCTCTTAGCATTTAAGAAAAAGACAAAAAAAATTGGAAACAACACATTAAATTAAGACAAGTAATGAAATTGCATTAAGTACACAAATAAGTGAATAGCACATAAGTAAACAACAGTACATCACCGCATTGAACACGACCAGGGTCACTCAAAAAAGACCCTGGCACTATGATAATTGATTGAAAAAGTAGGGCCTATAGTTAACCCGATTTTGCACGAGATTCCGACATTATCACATTATTCTAAATAATCTTGCATAAAATGAACTTTGTAACTATTATTTTAAGCCCACAACGATTTTACGTTCTTATTTAGCAACTCGATTTATTATTCGTAAGCCGCAGTTTAAACATTCGACTTCTGCAGGTTACACGACATGAACTCGATGTTTACGTCGCCATTTCGTGTAAAGTACGCGGTTTTATTTCTACGCATTTTCAATATCTCATGTATTTACCGACATGCACTTATTTAGATACACGACTCTTTCCATGTGGTTATAATAAAATGATTTGAAATATATTTAGATCCGACGCGGTTTTAATTCTACGCATTTGAATAAGTATGTCATGTATTTACCGACATGCACTTATTTAGATACATTACTCTTTCCATGTGGTTATAATAAAACGATTTGAAATATATTTAGATCCGACACACTTAATTGAGGAAATATACCAGATACACCTGTAACTGGAGGAGGAAAATAATGTACCCAATGCGGGGCTCGAACCCGCGACCTCCTGCTTGCAAGTCAGCTACTGAGTTAATCGGGCTGGTGAATATTCCAGCCAATTTATAATACAATAAGCCACACCGCTACATTCCTCCTTCCTTTGTATTCAAAGTAAATTATCGCGACAACCACATGCTTTTAAACTAACCCAGTCATTTGATTCACCCTAGCTCTAGGATTCCAAGGCTAGTCACACACTCACGCCCAAATGTAATACGATGAGGAAAAAATAATGTACCCGATGCGGGGCCTCCTGCTTACTCTACCAACTGAGTTAATCGGACTGGTGAATATCCCAGCCATTTCATAAATACAATATACATTGTACCACCCAGCTACACATCTATATAATCACACAGCTACACATCTATATAATCACACAGCTACACATCTATATAATCACACAGCTACACATCTATATAATCACACAGCTACACATCTATATAATCACACAGCTACACATCTATATAATCACACAGCTACACATCTATATAACCACACAGCTACACATCTATATAATCACACAGCTACACATCTATGTATCACACAGCTACACATCTATATAATCACACAGCTACACATCTATATAATCACACAGCTACACATCTATATAATCACACAGCTACACATCTATATAATCACACAGCTACACATCTATATAACCACACAGCTACACATCTATATAATCACACAGCTACACATCTATATAATCACACAGCTACACATCTATATAATCACACAGCTACACATCTATATAACCACACAGCTACACATCTATATAATCACACAGCTACACATCTATATAATCACACAGCTACACATCTATATAATCACACAGCTACACATCTATATAATCACACAGCTACACATCTATATAATCACACAGCTACACATCTATATAATCACACAGCTACACATCTATATAATCACACAGCTACACATCTATATAATCACACAGCTACACATCTATATAACCACACAGCTACACATCTATATAATCACACAGCTACACATCTATGTATCACACAGCTACACATCTATATAATCACACAGCTACACATCTATATAATCACACAGCTACACATCTATATAATCACACAGCTACACATCTATATAATCACACAGCTACACATCTATATAATCACACAGCTACACATCTATATAATCACACAGCTACACATCTATATAATCACACTATTTAGTTGAGTACAATTTCCTTGTACGGCTTTGTTTCTAACCAAGTTGCTATGGAGTCTGAGGAATGTAGTCAGGTACTAGTATACGATTATATAGCGATGAATAATTCCAGTCTGTTGAATTATGTTCTTAATTTTCAGACGCGTTAGGTAACAAGTACTTATAGTGGAGCTCGGTTTAAGAACCAATAGAATTTCATCATTGTCAAAATTAATTCAAGAATATTTACTCGTAATATACGTATATACCGGCAACTTAAAAAAGCCTTTCAGACATTGAAACTCGGAATGTTTCTTAAGTGACACTATAAAATATACTGCTGGCAAACTGCACCATAGAACGTGTCTGTACATAATCACAGTAACAATTTTCTTGATTTTGCCTGCAAACTAAGCAAGCATTAATTAACAGAGTGCCAGACTAACGCACCAATAATCAAATTAATTCAATATTTTCACTTTCTGACTTTATTTTACAGTCAAACCTGTACGGATGTTGTAAATTAATTGTTCATTAAAGACGTTTAGCTGTGATTAATTAAGATCACATAAATGAAGAAACATGACGTACACTTATAGAATCCAGGAACATACAAGTTATTTATGAAATTATCGAAATAGGAGTGTAAAGACACTAACAATACAATCTGTTCTCACATATCAACATAAAAATACAAAGTTTCCGTTATACGACTGATTATTTACATAAAGAAATCGCATGCTGTGTTAATTTACAGGATCACCAGTGAGTGATTTAGTCGATTAGGATTAGTTACAGTTGTTAATAAACTTTACAATGTAATTAATTTTATACATTTGTATTAGTTGCTAAGTAATAGATTACACATGATTGATCATAATGAATACACTCCTTAATTCTGCAGTAAGAATTATTTCACAAATCCGGATATATTATAAGTTTTATTCATTTTTTTTTATTTCGTCGGATCTAACGCCATTATCAACATTATTTCAGTCATATCGTGACGTGTAGTTATCCTAACCAGCTTACCTGGATTTCATTTAGGCCTTAACCAGTACCAACATCATTCTAACCAAGCTACCCCTCATATTAATTCAGAAATGGGAGACAATTTAACATAGGATGTAATATCTTCAGTCAAATGTTTCAAGGACAGTGTGAGCCTCGCCCTAGATTCGAACTCACAACCTCTTGATCAGTAGACAAACTCTCTAACCACTGAGCTAACCGGGCGGGCATATCATAAGTACATGTACGCGCCTCATATTTGTGTCTTCTAGGACCATAATTATACATCTTCTTTTTCTCCCCTCATACGTGTTGTAGAACGGCGTAAACATTAGGAAATCCAACATGTATCTTTTGTTTGTTTGTTTAAATCGGGTTTTACGCCCCTTGTCAACAGTCAGAGTCATATGAGGCGGACAGTTCACCTAATCATCGCTGCTTGGAAGAACCAGTACTAGACTCCCATACTCCGTAAGCAACTGCCTACTTTCTCACATAAAGAGTCATGGTCGTAGCGGGACTCGTACCCACGACCCTCTATCAGTGAGAGGTTACAGTTATTTGAAATGAGCGACCTTAACCACTCGACCACGGAGGTCACCCATTCCAGCACAAGGGCCTGCTCCAGATCTAGGAGATTGCGGGAGGGGGCTGCGAGTTGACCCCGAGAAGAAAAGAACTCAATATTAAAATTTCACAGATAAATGTACATCTGTGTTGGAATTCGTCGTGAATAGATTCTTTTGCAGCGAAGAAATATTGTTATCTAAATAAATCAAAGTACTGAAAGTACTGTCGGACTTGATTTTCACCATACGAGACAAAAGAGAGAAATGTGTACCCACATCGTTCGAGCCCATACAAATATTTTAACATTTAAAATTACGGACCGATTTTTCATTCATATTGTAATGCAGGTCATATGCAGTAAATACAAACATTGATTCTTCTGGTTTTAACACAACAGAACATCGTCGCATTGAACACATTCAGGGTCACTCAAATAAAAAAGGTCCTGACACAGTAGAGTAAGACCTATATGACCTATAGTTAACCCGATGTTGCATGCAATTCAGACGTGATTATGTAATTCTAAATAATCTGGCGTAAAAGGAACTCTTAAACAGTAAATTTTAAAAGCACGTATCCAGTAATTTACGTTCGTATTTAGCGACTCGAATTATTATTCTTAAGCCGCAGTTTTAACATTCAACCTTCGATAAATCAAACTCCCCACATCGGTTACGCTTTGCTACTAGCCACTGCGGGGAGTGAGTCTATAAATAGCGATTCCGTCATCAAAATAACACTAGTTGGTGTGAATATCACGGAATACGATTAAATGAGAATTCGCTTTGTAATATTAAGAAATGTTAGAAAGGCACAAAACACACACATCGATGGTAGATTGTTGCAAATGCATGAATACGTCCGTGGAGATTTTTCTGAACTATCGAACGAAAACCGAAAGTAGAACTACTTTTACGGCAAGATATTTTATTGGACAGTGAATACGCGGTTTTAATTCTACGCATTTGAAAATCTCATGTATCTACCGACAAGCACTTATTTAGATACATGACTCTTTCCATGTAGTTACAATAGAATGATTTGAAATGTATTTAGATCTGACACACTTAATTGGGGAAAGATTCCAGATACTTCTATATAAACATACCATTTAGTTGCGTACTATTTCCTTTATGTGGCATTCTTTTAACCAAGCTGTTATGGAGTCCAGCGATAGTAATATAAGTCAATGATTACAAAGGACTTGATTTTGATAAAAATCAAGTCCAAAAATGGTGTTTTTTCACCGAAACGAAGAGTTATAAATATGCCTTCTTATACCAGTTGAATAGGGCCGAATTTTGTGACAAATCTTTTTTTAACTTAAGGTAATTATTAGTTGGATTATGTTGTTTTATGTAGATTTCGTTACAATTTTACCATCACAGGTCTGTTACTTCAATATATTCGAGAAAATGGAATTTTAAAAGTGTCTGGTTAGAAATGGCTCTTATTCACACTACAATAAAGTTTCCTTTATCTATGCAGAACTATCGTTTGTTTTAGCAAAAGACTTAGACTAAGAGTCCTGTACTGTCAGAGTAGCTGCAGTTACAAATACTGAAAATTGATTTTCCATGTTTTGAAAACGTAATTTTTGTAAGATTTGTTTAATACGAGACTTTTAATGGATTTTATAACATCGAGCATGATGTGTTTTCTTATTTTCAAATTAGTGATCAACTCGTCGATATATTAAACTGTTGTATTTATACTTTACTCTGTTTCATGGGAGGAAACTATTTTGTAAATTAGTTCCTAATGGCAGTTTCTTTAATCAAAGCGCTGATAGCGCTTGAAGAACAGGGTTTGATCCTGAGGTTAGACAGTTGTATTATCAGCCACACAGTGCCACACACAGCCACATCCGTGGTCCAGTGGTTAGTGCACTGAATTTGTAACCCGGCATTCCGGGTTCGATTCCCGGTCGCTGCAGGTCATACCTTTCAATGAATACATATTTATCAATTCTTAACTACATGTAGTATGTATTACATGTACCTTGTTATTGCTGTAATTTTCATATGAACCTTTAAAACAGGCCCGATATTTATATGATGCACATATGTATTTTTTCTGAGTAGAACCTATTCATATGAAATTATGTTTCAATAAAGCTATTTTTTTCTAATACCGTTTGAATAATTTGGATACTACTAGTTTGAACACCTGTTAAGCATGTTGGCCCGATGTCGGTCCGATGTTGTACAAAACACATGAACACGCGCAGCAGCTGTCTCGAAATTATGATACCGGCCCGACATAGGTCCGTTATAGGCCCGACATAGGTCCGATATAGGTCCGATATAGGTCCGACATAGGTCCGATATAGGCCCGACATAGGTCCGATATAGGCCCGACATAGGTCCGATGTAGGCCCGACATAGGTCCGATATCATGTTTATCACTGAAAATAATAATCATTTATTTTTTACATGTTTTAGGCAGTTTGTTGATTATTAATGTTATTTTTATCAATTTTATATGAAAACTGCATATACTTATGATTTAGACTTTTCATGTAGTGTTTCTTTATTTCATTGAAACTATGCACAACTAAACTTTCTCTTTGTTATCTTAGCTAATTATTTGAGAAAAAAATGTTCATATCTATAAAACAAATTTGCTCCAACCGGATATTGATCCTGGGATCTCTCACTCCGTAAGCAAGCATCTTACCGCTGCACCTACAACCTCCTTGTTATATTGCAGTTCGTTTTTTTATAGATATAAACCGACTGTCAATAGTTTACTATCATTTTTATAACTTATTTAACACGTTTCATTTCATTCCATTAATTAAGCGACATGTTTTACGTATAATCTTAAAACCAAAGTCATTGACCCAGATAAAACTGAATGCCGCCTTCTCATTGGAAATATTTATCTGGCGTTTTGGGAAGAACTTCTTGTCGGTTTTGATAGGGGAAACCAGTTGTTACTATTTTTAGATAATGATACTATGAGGTTGAAAAACTTTTAGTATCCAAGAACAAGGTTGCAAGCTACCCTATTAAAAAACAAAACACGTTGTTGAACGAGCATATCACATGCTGTTAGTATCATATATTAATTAACGCTTTTTCATCTGCCCTAACTCAAAAGCTTGGTGTAACAGTGTGACGTCTGTGATATATAATAGTATGAATATTTGTAATACCATACTAAATAGTCATTTTTCCTAAGACTCTGATTGTTGAAAAGGAGCGTAGACTCGATATACACAAAAAAACTAAACTAAGATAAAAAAAAATACTACCCTCGACACGTATGAGTGTCCAGGTGTTGTATATTGTTTGACAAATCAAAAATACAAAAACAATCTTAAAAAATATGTTAATGATAAATGTGCAATATCCTACCGTTTTTTTTAAATCATGTTTCTATATGATAAAATAGGATAGGTGTGAAATTACATTGAATTAATTTATTTCCATTTGGTGTTTACCGCTCACCGTTATAATTGCATTTATACATGCGTATTAACTCATATTGTCATGTTTTTACATGTTATCACACCCGTAAACCGCTCCTGCTATGTTTGGTTAATGTCGTGACAATCACACATACGCTCTATAAAAAGGTATAATTGATCGAACATTTCCGGAAGTAGCAGCATAGAAAGAGGAAATAGTTCACTGAAAAATAAAAAGTAAGGCAATAAACTTTGTTGTTATGTAACACACGTGTGGTATCCCTATTACGTTATGTGTGACTTTTCCAGTATATCATGCATAAAATGTAGCCGCACACGTAGCGAGGCCTTTGCCGCACATGTAGCGGGACCTTAGCCGTACACGTAGCAGGACTGAGTCGCACACGTACTAAGCAGGACTAAATTTGTTCACCTATGTTTGTTTACAAGTCGATTTCTCCACTATAAAACGGACAATAGCAAAATCATTTGGTCAGAGTATGCAGTAAACATTACAGTTTATGATTATACTTTCAAACATACGCTCTCGTATGTTTTAAGACTGTAAATAGTCGACAAACAGCAAAATATCTTTTTTTTAGTATTATATTAATAACTTCGCATTTTAACTCGCCGTATCTTTCTTATTGTATGAGTAAAATAATCTAAGATTTTTATGACTTGTAGTTAAAAGTCACATAAATATATAGTAATCATGATTTGTTTTCTTCCTTTTTAAAACGAATTATATAAAAATCGACCAAACACCTTCCTTGGTAATTTCCTTTCCGATAAAAACCGAACATAACAGCACGACCTTAACTAGCAGATGTCCGTGAAGTTGCCAGCCCAGCAGCCTAGCAGCCGAGCAGCGTGAAGTTTGCAGCCCAGCAGCGTGAAGTTGGCAGCCCAGCAGCCTAGCAGCCCAGCAGCTTGAAGTTAGCAGCCCAGCAGCCTAGCAGCCCAGCAGCCTAATATACTTCTACAGTTAAACTGCACAACAAATCATGCAAAAACTTAAAAGCGCATGAAGTAATAACATTATGTTGCTGTCATGTTTATTAGAAGAAAAAAATACGATTTTTATCGATTTTGTGAATCTGGCAGTGTAGCGGCCGCATAGCGGACTACTATAGTCAAAAAATAAAATGCACAAGAAATCCGGCTAAACATTTACGAATCGATGATATAATTCGATTTTATTCCTTTAACGTTCATTAGATGAGAACTTACACATTTTTTCATTTTTTGTTTCTTTTTGTGAAGTTGGCAGCCAAGCAGCGTAACAGCGTAATATATATTTCTACAGATAAACTTAACAACAAATCAAGAAAAATACTTAAGAATGCATAAAATAATGTCAGTCTGTTGTTTGGACATTAATTAACTGAAAATATATGATTTTCATTTTTTTTTCAATTGAAATTAGCCGCTGAAGTTGGCAGCGTGAAGTTAGCAGCCCAGCAGCGTAATATATATTTCTACAGATAAACTTCACAACAAAACAAGAAAAATACTTCAGAATGCATAAAATTATGTCAGTCTGTTGTTTGAACGTTATTTAAATGAAAATATATGATTTAAAAAAAAAATGTGCGTGAAATTAGACGCTGCTAGCAGCGTGAAGTTAGCAGTCCAGCAGCGTAACAGCGTAATATTTATTTCTACAGATAAACTTCACAACAAATCGAGGGGGGGGGGGGGGTAAGAAAAAGGGCTCGTTTATCGGTAACTATAATCTTGTGATAATACATGTATTAGCAATTACTGTTTTTTTTTCATATTTTTTTAGTAAAAAGCTAATGGGACTTTAAACTACTTTGATATCATTTTATCGACAAATAATTGACATAATTGCTTTTAACAATCACCATGCGATGAAGGTCAAAGGATTTCGTACAATTCATTCCGAAATGAATACCGACCAATTTTCATTTGTATTCATTATAGAACAGAACAATTATTATATGAGGGATGTGTTCTACTGTTCAGATATGATTGGTAATTACAACGTAGTACTAATAGACTATGGGGCACCAATACCCCCCCCCCCCCCGAAGGCATTTTTCTACAGTATGTTTTTCTGAAAGTGTATGGAAAGACCTACCAAATCCAAGTGTCTACCATCTAGGTGTTGGGGTTACCATAACTGAAATTCTAAAGTTAACATAATACCGCAAACAGATCAAAATAATTTGTGTTAAAGGCTTTGTAATCATAATTATATGCACAGATAATGTAATCAAGTGTAAAATGTTTTTTTTAAACATCACCAAATGTGGTATAATTTACGTTACCAATATTTTATATTTTATCATTGAAATAAGGTTACATATACTCTAAAATATTCAATTATGATCATATTCTTACTTATCTGGATCCAGCAGAACACTATTTAATGAGTAAATGGTACTCAATTGTATTTTAGGTTGATAAGGTGACAAAAAGGTCACATCAATATCGAAAATGCGTTTATATTATTAACTGCGTTCGTTACCAAAATTTAACTATGAACATAAGTACATGTATGACTTTATCTTGATATTTTTTCGCATCAGACATTGTAAAATCTAATGTGGCATTTAGGCTTAAATAAAAAAAACATTTCATTATCAAAATTTCAAATCAAGCAATTGCCAATACTAGTAAATAAATTTCATTAATTAAATAAATAAATTTCATTAATCAAATAAATGTTTAATTTAGTCTATCAATTTCATAGAAATTAATAGATACATGTATGTTTCTTTTTTCAATGATTATGCAATTGTAACCTGTGACCTAGCAGTGACCATGGAATCGTACTTATTGGTTTGGCAGTATCCGGACAAATTCACTAGTGTCATAGTGAGAACGGGTGTATTTCACACAATTAAGCTCCATGTTCGGTTCATCTATGAAACAAAAAGTGATGAGGATGTGTGAAATTCGTGAACGTTTGCCATCAGAACAAGAAAATATCTTTATGATAATGTGTACAGCTAATGAAACCTGACAAACGTACATGTTGCATATCATACAATACTGCACTTAAGTATATGTATATGAATATCATGTAACAAATGGTAACGTAAATGACACCCACATGTTTGTGTGTGTCAATGGCACAATTTTTATTATACTGTCGCTGTCAATATAAATTTGATTGTTTCATAAATACATATTCTTAGAATACATTTGATGATGATTTTAGAACAGTTTCATGGAAAATTTAATGTTGTTACTCGTTTATGAACCATTTAAAAAGTAACATATATAAACCATGTAACGTAAAACACAATCAGTGACGAATTAAAAAAAGTTGGAATGTTAATTTACATGTACGTATTGCTAGTATTTCAAGTATATATATATATCAAATCAATGTTTTATGCATTGGAAAGCGTGTTAAGTAATAATCGTACAAAAGGTATAGTACGTTATGTAACGTAAACTACAATTATGCCAGTCAAACTTTACCACATTTGTAACTAGAAATATTTTCCAGTTATGGGTATTAATGGATGTATCAAGATTACCTATCACTGTACACCTATTTGATCATATTACATGTATGTCATCACAGTAATATAAATGATTTTGATGTAACGCATATAATTTTATATTTAACGTATTTTACGTAAAGTGAAGACACAAACAAGCATTCAATGAAAGAAAAAAAAACATGATGATGTGGTAATATTTGCCTAATATGAATAATAACTTTGTTTATGACTGCTTTTGTGTTAATTGGACATTTATAACTGTCAATTCCTTTTCATTTTAGGGTAAGGCAGGGTAACGTAAACTACAGAACATAATTATATAGTGTAATATAGTAAAAAAACATGCATTTTATCGACAAGTTACGCCGCAGCTAACTTATTATGGTCAAAGCAATTGTTCAAATTGATGAATTATTGAAAATATCTTGTATTAGACTTCTAACCAAAAAAAAATATGGTAAAACGTATTTTTCGGTAACGGTAATTAGCATGTTGTAGTTCACAAACGCCCCAACGCCCAGACTGTAGACACTGGGAAAATGATCAGCAGGAATTGAGCTTTCAAAAAAAATGATGTCTACAAAAATGCCTCCGGGGGGGAGGGTTTCGCCCAATAGCCCATAGCCTATAATAATTCAAACTAGTCAGACGTAGAATTTACTGATCAATCAAGCATATCTATTTAGTACTTTAAGTACTTGTACACAATGCAAAAATGCATTTTATACTTACTCTGTATTAACTTGAGTTTGAGCTTTATTACAGATCGGCAAATAAAGTACAGTGAACCGCTCCAGAGCGGCCCTCTCTTGAGTAACAACTTCCTTTAACAACAACATTATTTTCCCCACTACACGATTTAACTATTAATTAAACCTCTCTGTATGAACATTCTCTCTACATTAACAACATAATTTTGCTACTCCCAAAGGGGTGTCGCTTTGGAGAGGTTGCACTGTACTTACTTGCCTATTGGTACAAAACAGTACAAATGCAATACAGACATGAAAGAAATATAAACAATTCAAAAATGTACACGTACATACAAATACGACACAAAAATCAGAAATATATTTAGGAGATATATTGAATCATACAAATTATGTAGAAGATATTTGTTGCAGTATGAAAATTGCCTTTTTTAGAAATATAGCTGACTTGTAAATTTGCAGTTCAAATGTTATTGAATTAATTTATATATGTAGATAACCAAGGAATATGAGCAAGATATGTTCCTAATGATATAATATTTAAGACAACAAAGTAGAAAATGAAACTCGGATTCTACTTGTTTCAGAGAACACAATTTGTTGTTTTTCTCGGGCAATGTACGAGTATTAGCGATGTGTTAATAACTTAATTAGAGGTTTATTTTATCAAAGTAATGAACTCGTGGTGTGGAATCTTAAAATCCTCTGCTTCTTGGTTGAAACTTTCATTTTCTTAAATTCAAACGTGGCTATGAAATATGAAGCATTATAAATCAGCCTGTCGTTTGTATAAAATACCACACAGGCTGTTATTAATCAACATTTTATCGCTTATAATATTCATGGCATACACTAATATAAATAATATTTTGTGGAGAATTGTTGGTTCTTTTCAAATTTCCTGGCATGAATAAGAACATATTACAGATTTTTGTTTACATTCACACGCATGAAATCTCTGAATTGCTAAATTGAATCACAGTATCGTGGTAGACAGGAACCAATTAAGCATTTAATGCGCAATATTTTTGTATAAATTCTGTACTTATGTAGGTCCCGCGCAGAAGAGGTAGACGAAACTTTTTTCTAATTCTTCTAATAATAAAATTATTTTTAAAAATTGTACATCTGGGTGAAAAAAAGTTTAGGTTTGAATTCCATCATGAACATTAATTCGTGAAAGTCCGGCGTCTTTTTTCTGCGAACATAGCAGGTGCGTTATTTTAACGCAGCAGGAACGGATAGGCTGGATGTCGTGTGTCATGTGTGGTTATGTTGCTTATATCATCAATCAATTGGATATACATTGTACTATAGCGATAGAAATAGTATTTATTATAACTAAATGATGTTAAAGGAATAAAAAAAATAATAGTTGAATATAAAAAGATGTGTTAATTTCCGACGAATTTATAAAGCGCGGTACCACTTTGTAGTTGTGCATTTTTCTATCCATGTGTGTAATAAATATATTCCATGTAAAAGAAGAGTTTGAATATTTGCGGTGTTTCCTTTTCTCATAATTTCATGTCTGACTGAGACATAAATCGCTTGGGCGGCAAAGAAAAAAAATCATTTCATTGCCTTCTACCTTTAATGGGTGATATTTTCAACTAATTAATATTTCTACTTTTCTCTTGTATTAATTTATGCAATGATTCACAAACATCAGTACATTTGGTTATGAGTCGATGAAACAGACAAACCTAAGTTAACTTTCACTTGTCAATAAAAGCCACGATGTGATAAATGGTCTTATTTAACATCTTTTAATCGATCCAATTAACTCTGAAGTCTCCTGAATAATATTTCCGGTGTCCTGTCCATTGTATGTGGAATCATTAATTTTCGTTAGGGGTTTAATTTCGCGGATTTCGTGGGTCGGCTCTTCCACGAAAACAAATCCCCACAAATTAAAATGCAGAGATAAGGCATTTCTTGTCAAAAATCAAAATCCACGAATTTATGTCCCACGAAATAGCCATTTTAGTAAAAACCACGAAAATGAGCCCAACGAAAATAAATGAAAATACAGTAGCTTCCGATTTCTTATAGACACCGAAAACTTATAAACAAAGAAGCATTTATTGGAGGAGATAGTTCAAGATCCGAGATAAAATGCTCAAGTATTTTTATAATCTACAGTATGATGCAAATTTATATCATTACGGTTGATTTACGAGGGTCTCACATGACAGTAAGTCTTTAGAATCGATGTTGCTCCCATAAAGCATGTTTGTTGTTTCATGAGAAAAGTAGAACAGTTTCAGTACAAAAATGATGTAAATAACCTGATTTAAACGAAAGACGTGTTAATTGAACATTATTACACAATTATCTATTTCGCCTTTAGGCTGAAAGTAAATTGATGAAAGGCGTTTAGAGGAGATTTATAACTGGCACATAATTTACATGGGTAATAGTTATTATCACATCATCCTTGTTGTTAAAATGAGTATTATCGAGTATCTGTAAGAAACATGAACGGATATTTATCGGGATCTTTATTTCCCCTGTAACCACAAAGGAGGTTTCTTTGCAGTGCTATTTAGGAAAGAACTTCAATATCCAAGCATTTATCATTATAAAAGTCTTACCACCAGCTTTCTCCAGTTTATCCACAACACTGCATCATTACTTATACTTATAATTAATCTTGGTTATGCTGTATAATGGTTGTGTAATTGCACGCATTAATATTAATCTGAAGGCTTACTATTCATACTAAAGATTGTAAACGTAAATGTTCCGTCGAGCACAAATCCTTAATCATAAATCAATAATTAATTTCTTCTTCGATATAATCAGTCTTATTTTGGTGTTGGTTTACAAAAAAATCACACAGGTTTTTTTCCAGCGTGAACCCTCTCCTGGAACGGTATGAGACCAAACAAAAAGTGACAATACTTGATTGGTTTCCGTAATGCATTCGATATCAGGAGCAAATGCATTTTTAAACTATAAAAATGTCATCTAAAGCATTGTATATAAACACCCAATCGCTCAAAATGTATCAGAATCACGTTCTATAAGCATTAGAAACGATTTTGGAAGGAAAAAGTCGCAAAATTTCACGTCATCATAGTTACGCCATCAGGCCGCTAGGCCGCCAACTTCACGTTTTCAGCGGCCTGGCGGCCTGGAATTTTATACACCCAATCAACCAGAAATGTATCAGAATCACGTTCTATAAGCATTAGAAACTATTTTGTAAGGGAAAAGTCTTTAAAAAATCACATCATCATAGGTACGCCATTACGCCGAAAACTTCACCTTTTTAGCGATCTTGAATATTATACACACAATCGTCCAGAAATGTATCAGAATCACGTTCTACAAGCATTCTCAAGCAGTACTGGCATGAACATATATATAGTTTCTTTGCTAGTTATTTTAAAGAATCTTGTAAAAATAGTTTCATGTATACATGGAATGATTTGATTGTAGAAATAGAAGAAGCGTTGTATTTTTAGTATATTATAAAGACTTCTAACATAATCTGGTAATGGATATTAAAAGGTTAAAATTCATTAATTACATAAAATATTATAAAAACAACATTGAGTTTTCCATAAACTTATTATCAGTAAAATTCAATAAAATCTATTACCCTCTTCGTGTAGTTTTATTAAATAAAACTACCTGCCCTCTTATATCACTAGATGTCAAGTCTATAGAGACTAAACTGACCGTTTAAAGACAGGATTAATCTGATTAGAATTAGGGATTAGACCTCATGCGGATTTTCTTGGGGGGGGGGTCACTTATATATTAGCTGTACAATGTCTTAAACAATCTAAGGTGTAGCTTTAAAAATCATCAAAAAGTTCGGAGAAGATATTTAATTGTTTTCATATTTTATATGGTGAATGAAAATAGATTTTCAACATATCACAATGAGTACAAGCTTGGTGCCATTGTGCAAACAAAAGTTATACTATGTTAAAAATATTTAATTTATATCGAAATATCTACCAAGATTACGCATTGTACACTGGACATAGAAGGAATTGATATGACTGTGTCCTTTTGAAACACGAAAGGGTCTGAAAAACCACGAATTCAAAATAATTAAAAAGATCTGTAATACAAAAGATCAATTGAATAAGATTAATTTTATGATGAGTACAAATTTAATATTTAGATAGAATAAAAGTTATAGCGATTATAGTGAAAATCTCCCTCTTTGTTTAATTGAAAATCGATTTTCCAAACCAACCATGCCCGCCATAGTTTGGTTTGAAAAAAACAACAGAATAGCAAATGTAGATTTTTATATGCATCCATAGTGTGTAAGCTAAGTATTGCAAGAATGCTTACCAGCAGTCTTATATGATTGGTCAGTTCAACTTGTCAATCACAGACTGGCGTTAGGTCAGTTGACTTTATGACATATTTTGATTGACTGGTCAAATCAACCAATCAAATTAATCGATCGTAGAATTGATAAGCTGAACGGCTATCGACGTCTTGTCCGTCAAACAACTGTCTAACCAGGGCCAATACACGTGTTTAGTTATGTAGTTATAACCTGGTTCCAATAAACACATTTGTATATTGGTCTTAGTTATGGGAGTAATAAAATGTTATGATATTGCTACGGAACTTTTAACGTATCTGGTTTGGTTAAAATCGCTAAAATAACATAAAATGATATTTTACGTTATTTACAAAGATTAAATATCATACTTCAATACCATGCAACAAAAAATTCTAACCGAACGCTCAAAATGGTGTTTTATTGCGATAAATACTGCACCCCTTTGTCGACTTTTCCTTATAATGTGCATTGTATTGGTACGATATGATACTATAAATTCATTAATGACAAACATTTGTTATAAAATCTTTACTAGACATCAAACCTGGGCGTGGTTTCAATTATTGAACCGTAAACATCAGCGATTTTGATTGGCTATCGAAACTGAATGGGGTGCGTCCAGTTCGTTGATTTCATGAGACGATAATGATCAGACACTTTAATTATTAATTGCTCAGCATAAAAAAACACAGTAGGTGTCATTTTCGAATTAACATTGCCGTCTTATTTGATGACGGATTTAAAAGCGGTTTTCGAAAATTTGTTGCGGAAATGTTAATCTAGGGAACCGTGCCTCAGAATTTTGATAATTGTTTTCATTTTTATCTATAGCGTTTTACGTAATGAACAGCGGGGTTTTGGGTACGTAATTCCTTTTAAGTAACGTATCCAACGAACCGAGGACATTATCAAAAACTGAGGCACGGTTCCCTGTTTTATACATTTATAGTGATTTTAAGGCTATTTGTTGTAATATATTATATTCCTATATACAGAGTAGTTATCGTTGTTCAAAAATGTGTAAATTGCGTGCTATATTGGTTTATAGAAGACCAATCAAATGTAATATTTAATTCAAATTACTTGCAATGTACTTTATATAGTGGGTTTATTTTAGTATATAATTATGGTTTAGTTTTTAAATATATGATGTTCATAAGGCTGTCCCAATATGGCTTTGTACCGGTACGTACTTCTTGTGTTATTCCATAATTTTAGGCATTATTAAAATTTTGACTTTGTCTATTAGAAATATCAATCATTATAACGGCTTTACCGACATCTTATCAGGTATTACAGCATATATTGTTTAGTATTCAGTGCTGTTGAATGACTTGAATTTGACTTAATGTGCTTTTGAATGACTTTTTAGGCATCATATGTTCTGTTACATAGTTTGATACACATTTCTCAACACATCGCTAGTATACAAAATGTTTAAAGCCCCATTAGCTTTTTGCTGTAGAAAAATATATGCAAAAACATTTAATTGCTGATGTTATCCCAAGTTAATATTACAGTGATTTTTGCTTTTGTAAACATGAAATATGTAGAGCGCGTGACGTCACTTTACTACGTGTGTATAGCATGACTGCGGGAAAACACAGGTGTTCTATAAATAGTATTTATTTCAATGATATTAAAAAAAAAATACGATAGTGGTTTCGGAAACATTTTTTCTTGCTATAAAGTATGCACGGGAGGAAAACACACCGTATTCCTCTGTTATAGAACAAACAGAAACTATTAGGACCAATATATTTATAAGCTTATGGGACTTTAAGCATGACATGCATTGTTTGACGAATCGCATAAACTGCCAGGCATTTTTTTTTATTTGTTTCTTGTATCTTCTATTTTGTTTAAAGCATACGCGTGTATTAACATAACGATTTCTTCTTTGGCACGAAATTAGTGTATCTATCAGTTAATAAATGTACACAAAAAACTACGTATTCTGAACACTATCTGAATGATAAATCTTTTATCTTCGTTCACGTATTGCCATCTTTCAGAGCTTATCAGTTGGCTTATCGGGAAAGTTGACCCTGTCGGTCTAGATTTATTATATGAACAAAGAAGGAAATTTCTAAAATTAAGCAAAAGTGGGAATTTCAAACACATAGAAAGTCATTATGTAGTATAAGCACACCATTATCCCAGTTATGTGCACAATTCTACACCTTTCTTCTTTATAATGATATAAATTTCTATTATGTTGTATTTTATCTTCTTGCTTCCCTGATCGTTACAAAATTTTACCTGTCGGTTTATAAAAACATTGTGTATTAACATACATGCAAATTCCTAAAATTATGCAAGATGGCGGAATTCAAGCATCTAGAAAGTCATTTTGCAATGTAAGTACAATATTTTCCCAGTTAGGTGCACAAGTTTGCGTCTTTCCTATAATAATACTAGTATAAATTTTAATTATGTTGTATTTCATCTTCTTGCATCCCTGATCTTTACAAAATTATCCCTGTCGGTCCAGATTATAAATACATGTACATTGTGAATTAACATACTAAGAAATTACTAAATCTAGGCAAAATAGCGGATATTCAACCACCTAGAAAGTCATGTTGTAATTTTAGCATCACATTTTCCCAGTTACGTGCACAAATTAGATTCTTTGCTGATTCATATTGAATGATGCGAATGATTAAAGCCGAGTGGGCAAATGTGATCATTACATTACTCCGAGAAATGTTGTTTGTCTGATGTTTATACACTTGTTGTGTACTGTACATGTTGTTGTTTAAACACGTTGTTGTGTATTGTACACGTTGTTGTTGTTGTGTTTTGTAAACGTTGTTGTGTATGGTACACGTTGTTGTGTATTGTATATATTGTTGTGTATTGTACACGTTGTTGTGTATTGTATATATTGTTGTGTATTGTATATATCGTTGTGTATTGTACACGTAGTTGTGTATTGTACACGTTGTTGTGTATCGTACATGTTGTTGTGTATAGTACATATTGTTGTGCACTGTACATATTGTTGTGTATTGTACATATTGTTGTGTATTGTACATATTGTTGTGTATTGTACACGTTGTTGTGTATGGTACATGCTGTTCTTGTTAAACATGTTGTTGTGTATTGTACATGTTGTTCTTGTTTAAACATGTTGTTGTGTATTGCACACGTTGTTGTGTATTGTACATATTGTTGTGTATTGTACACGTTGTTGTGTATTGTACATGTTGTTGTGTATTGTACACGTTGTTGTGTATTGTACAGGTAGTTGTGTATGGTACATATTGTTGTGTATTGTACACGTTGTTGTGTATTGTACATATTGTTGTGTATTGTACATATTGTTCTTGTTTAAACATGTTGTTGTGTATTGTACACGTTGTTGTGTATTGTACATGTTGTTGTCTATTGTACATGTAGTTGTGTATGGAACATGTTGTTGTGTATTGTACATATTGTTATGTATTGTACATATTGTTGTGTATTGTACATATTGTTATGTATTGTACATATTGTTGTGTATTGTACATATTGTTCTTGTTTAAACACGTTGGTGTGGATTGCACGTGTTGTTGTTTAAACACAATGTTTATATATGTTGTTGTGTATTGTACGTGTTGTTTGTATTCGTTATGGATATGACTTTAAATGGACAGTGTTGTTTCTCAGTTGGTTTGGATATTAAGGTGTTGTTTCCTGTCTTTTATATAATAGTATCAATGCTGCTATCTAGTTCATAATTCATTCCAATTATGTGCCTGGGGACTTATGAACAGCCGTTTGATTATGATTTATGAACTCGTACTTCCGAAGAATGATATTCCTGTATATTTCATTTAAGTTCTTTTTCCGTGAAGCAAATTGAATGAGTTAACATCTAATACGTTAAAATGTCGTCTGTCATTTAACAGACATAGTTTAATGGGTTTCAGAAACGCCTTCTACATCATTCTAGATTTGAGATCAAGAGTTTGATTTATTTTATTCGATAGAAATTTAATAAAAACTTTCCCCGCTAGAATCTCAAGTCTGACAGACACATTAAGATATACACATGATTCATTATGATGCTATAAAACATATTGTACGCGTTTTATATAAAAATGAAAAGAAGTTGTCAATAACAATTTTCATGTCAAATAAATTTATTTTTTCCATAGTGTTCCAGACTGAAAATGAGCTTATAATAATTATAGTCGTATTCCATTTTGATTTTATGGTGATTTCTACCCAAGAGTCAACGAAATATCATAATGTTATAGGACGTATCAAACAAAAAATGTATTAATATTCCATTGACAAAACCTTTACCCTAGTTTTTTTCTCTGTAGGATTGTATGGGCGCGATATAAAATTTATCAGTTAATGACAAGTAATGTATCTTTTACCATGGAAAATCGACAAGATTTTAGTTAACTACATATTTGTCCAATTTCCAAAAAATAGATCTATATTCTAATACTAACGTGGAACTAATTCATCATAATGCCTCTGCATGTGTTGTAATATAGGCGTCAACAATAGGTCATATTCCTACAATAAACTAAATGTAAACACATACGATTACATCAATCAGAACTATTATAGATCTTTGTGCGACATTTCATCATGACATATCAAACCTTTTTGGGCAACATATAGCAATAGTTGCAGTAATTACAGACGGCTCTAAATAATACATTAAACATTGGCTTGTAAAAAAACAGTTGTGCCAATCAAGTTTTATATGATAAGCCGAATACCAACCTGTGGAAATTTTTGTGTACTTTTTGTATTACGAGAATTATAAAAATGTGAAAGTTTAACAAGTTCAAAATTTAAAATGTCTATCAAACAGAAATGTTTTTAGTAGAAATAGTTCAGACAAAACTGATATAAGTACAAACTGCAGGTTAAGAGTATGTCTCCTCATAGATTTGGATTCCTTCTCGGAAATTGCGTACCACTCAAAGAACGAACGTATTTCGCATAAGTTATCTATAACGAAAGAGTTGCATTTTCGAATGATGGAGACAACGTCATAAAAGCCATTGAGAATCAGGACTCGTTTTTTCCCATTTCCTTTCGGGAGATAGAAATTTGATAAATGAAGTGGTTGACATGTGAAAGCCAATCTAACGCCCGTCAAATATAGATACTTATTTTATAGCAAAAATAATGAAATGTGAAATAAGATGACGCAATCCGAGTGTTCGCGTACGAACTGCTATTTATCTGTTGTTTAACGACCCATTCGACAGCTATGGTCATTTCAAAGCTGTCCCAGAGACAGGGGAGATATTCTAGTCCAGGAGAACCGGGCAGTTACATTCCGCCCCAGAGAGAGAGAGCAGATAAGATATGGAGAACCGGTCAGTTATATCCCGCCCAAGAGAGAGGGGAGATAAGATATGGAGAACCGGTCAGTTATATCCCGCCCAAGAGAGAGGGGAGTTAAGATATGGAGAACCGGGCAGTTATATCCCGCCCAAGAGAGAGGGGAGATAAGATATGGAGAACCGGGCAGTTATAGCCTGCCCCAGAGGAGAACCAGGCAGTTATATCCCGCCCCAAAGAGATAGCAGATAAGATATGGAGAACCGGGCAGATATATCCCACCCCAGAGGAGAACAGGGCAGTTATATCCCGCCCCAGAGAGAGAGAGAGAGAGGGGAGATAAGATAGGGAGAACCGGTCAGCTACATCCTGCCCCAGACAGAGGGAAGATAAGATATGGAGAACCGGGCAGTTATATCCCGCCCAAAAGAGAGGGGAGATAAGATAGGGAGAACCGGGCAGTTATATCCCGCCCCAAAGAGAGGGGAGATAAGATATGGAGAACCAGGCAGTTATATCCCGCCCCAAAGAGAGGGGAGATAAGATATGGAGAACCAGGCAGTTATATCCCGCCCCAAAGAGAGGGGAGATAAGATATGGAGAACCGGGCAGTTATATCCCGCCCCAAAGAGAGGGGAGATAAGATATGGAGAACCGGGCAGTTATATCCCGCCCCAAAGAGAGGGGAGATAAGATATGGAGAACCGGGCAGTTATATCCCGCCCCAAAGAGAGGGGAGATAAGATATGGAGAACCAGGCAGTTATATCCCGCCCCAAAGAGAGGGGAGATAAGATAGGGAGAACCGGGCAGTTATATCCCGCCCCAAAGAGAGGGGAGATAAGATATGGAGAACCAGGCAGTTATATCCCGCCCCAAAGAGAGGGGAGATAAGATATGGAGAACCAGGCAGTTATATCCCGCCCCAAAGAGAGGGGAGATAAGATATGGAGAACCAGGCAGTTCCCTACTCTGAAAACGATTGCTGAAGGGAACGTAATGAATACTTCGTTGTATGGAAACTGAAAACCTTTTATACAATGAAAGATCTTTTGTTATGGAAAAATATAATTTTCTAATATATCATTAAATAGTCATGTTTGTAACATAAATTTTTATTCGAAGCTTTATTATAACATAACAATACTGGTAGTGTTGAATTACATTTGGTGCGGATAAAAATTAAGACTGAATGCAAACAGTCAAGTACTATTATTCTGTTTAGAACACAAACAGTAACGAACATTTTGGTAATACTGTTATTTTGATCATGAAATATCTCAAAAGCTTTATGTCATTTCGAGGCGGCATTAGGCCAACCTTCTGAGACGATTCAAAAACAATTTCGCTGTAAAAAATAACCATCCTACATCAACATTTGCATAAATATCTCATAATGTATGCCAATTTCCCTCAATAAAAGCCCGGGATCAAACGATGTCGTCAGACCGGTGAACAAAAGTCATCACTGGGAAAGAAAAATCTGGCCTTTATTGGACGGTTGCCTTTATCAAGAGGTCATTTTGTTCTTAACAGTCAATGGCGATTTTTGAATTACTGGCCATAATTCACAGGGTGACTTTTATTCGGAACTGGGCGCTAACACAAGGGTGACTACTAGTATATTTTATTGTACATCTTCGCATTCTGATGAATTATAACATTCAATATGTATGCATTTTTAATTTATATTTACCCTAAGCGCGTTTGATGCATTGACCTCCGATTGCCCGTGCAGTGTGTGGGGGGCATCGTATCTGGCTATGGACTATTGATTATATGTGTTTACCATGTCTACGAGTATCGTTCAGTTCTTGTTCCATCCCTAAGGACAGGCCAGAGCGAATCCAATCAATGACTGGGGGAATTTTACAGAAATTGTGCAATTTCAGCTTATTTGCCGTACGGAGACTGTGCAGTGTCCATGTAGGTAGATGCAGCTCGGGCGTGTTTGTTGACGGCCTAGGCGCCAGGCTGTTTTTTGGGGCGTTCTTCATGTCTTCGGAATTACGATCTGTTCAAATTTACCGCTAAATTTAAAGCCAACTGACCGCTGATCCGGTAAACCTTTACGAACATTTGGAAAGTGGAATACTGGCATGTACGGGCTAATGTTAACGTTTAGTTTAGTATGAATAAATGAATATATTTGTCTCAGAATGCCCCTTGACCACATAGCAATGTAGAAAATAAGTTTTCATTTTATTTGCAACTATTTTATGTATTACTAGAATACCATCATTTCAGAATGGATTATCTTTGATTCCATGGAGAAATATACATGTATGTTCGTACAAACACGTCTCGTACGCTTAGGACGCTTAGTACACTACTTACTAATCATAATTCAGTTATATCAAGGAACTAATAAGGATACAATTTCGCATTTATTTTTGCTACGATAAGTAAAATTTATGATCTATGATGGATAACAAATGTCTGTATTGCATGATTAAGTGAATCTTACGGTATATAAGTGCATAAAATATACGCAATAAGCAAACAATTTGTAAACATGAATGATCAGCTGGTGCTGTATCTCATTTACGGTCCAATTATTGAGAATTCAATTGCTGTCTGCAGGCAACTAACATGTCATTGTATACATAAATGAACATGACTGGGGCACTAAGAACACAAATAAATAGCAATCACTGAATGGTGTTTTTGCTGAACACAGAGACGACTGATTGACTGAGCGTGCAGTAGTCTTTCAAATTACAGCATGTATTTGTTACTAAAGAATGTATTGGACCTTTGAATTTATCTAACCATAAGTATGCAGTGCAACCTCTCCAAAGCAAGACCCTTTAGGAGAAGCAAAATTATGTTATTGTTGAGAGGTTGTTGTTCTAGAGAGGTTAAATGACATTGTAATAGTTAATTTATTGTACAGTGGGAAAACATGTTGTTGCAGAAGGGAGGTTCTTGCTGTAGAGAAGGCCTGAGATGGTTAAACTGTATACTGTACACATGGATACTGTACACATGGATACCGTACACATGGATACTGTACACATGGATACTGTACACATGGATACTGTACACATGGATACTGTACACATGGATACTGTACACATGGATACTGTACACATGTATACTGTACACATGGATACTGTACACATGGATACTGTACACATGGATACCGTAAACATGGATACTGTACACATGGATACTGTACACATGGATACTGTACACATGGATACTGTACACATGGATACTGTACACATGGATACTGTACACATGGATACTGTACACATGGATACTGTACACATGGATACTGTACACATGGATACTGTACACATGGATACTGTACACATGGATACTGTACACATGTATACTGTACACATGGATACTGTACACATGTATACTGTACACATGGATACTGTACACATGGATACTGTACACATGGATGCTGTACACATGGATACTGTACACATGGATACTGTACACATGTATACTGTACACATGGATACTGTACACATGGATACTGTACACATGGATACTGTACACATGGATACTGTACACATGGATACTGTACACATGGATACTGTACACATGGATACTGTACACATGGATACTGTACACATGGATACTGTACACATGGATACTGTACACATGGATACTGTACACATGGATACTGTACACATGGATACTGTACACATGGATACTGTACGGTATTATCCGCGGTTGAAGGGTTATGGTCTCTAATTAGTAATCACTATCCTCTCACCGCTGTCAGTTTGAATCCTACCTGGGACCAGACAAATTTCGTACGTGAAAAAAGCCCATATTATCTGGTTGTACCCAGGAGCACCTCAGGAGCTCCCCGGGGATATTTCCACAAAGTTAAAATTGGAATGTAGCCAAATGACCCTGGCTGTTGGTGAAAATTTGTTCATTTTAAAAACATATTATACAGACAGGTAATGCATTTTGAAGGCAATCACAGAGTTGTTCTATCACAGACAGGTGATGCATTTTGAAGGCAACCACAGAGTTGTTCTATCACAGAATACATTCTACTTTTCACATCAGTGGTACAAATGGTTATTGTCAGTCCAAGGATTAAATTGCTTCAAGACAAAATCCAGAGCAAACGACATGGTTTTCAACGTTTAGCTTTGATAGAAATTCGACTTAGTCGCTTTAAGGTAACGATGAAAAAAACGCACAAATACTTGGTGAATTGAACAACATTATCGCTTGTATATGTATTCATTTCGTTTTACAGAATAATAAATTACACGTTCTGTAGAAATTGGTAATGATCCAATTACAAATGTCGTTATAAAAAAATACTGGAGACCATTACATTCATAGATTTGTTACATACACAAATGTATTTGTATACTTTGTATTCATGTATCGTCGGCAATTTAGTGTACGGAATTGATGTCTGCTTTCCCTAGTAATTCAATTTTTAGTTTGGGAATTGCCAACTAAGACCCGGACTAATAGAATGATGAAAGCACTAACAGACGAGTGCGTCTGCAAAAACAGTGTACGAACATGTACTCCTACTTACTGATTTACTTCTACGTGTAGGATTGTGATTACGAGTAACCTTTGTCTATTATGAAATTTTCAGACGGGCGCTGCTAGTCGAGAAATTTCTAAGTGCTTGTGAACTCCATTTTCTTATTCAATCAGTGATGTAGCTTTTTTCTTTCTTATTACAATAGAATACTATGCAAGTGTTCTCAATTCTTAGTACACTCTGCGCATGCACTAAGACGGTTAGAATGCATATTTGAGATTTGATTGAGATTTGATTTGAGATTGAAATAACCGATGATGTTTTAAAAGAATAGGCTTTATTCACAGGGTAGCATTAATTCGGAGGTGGCCGTTAATACATGTTTGACTGTTCTTTAAATGTCGGTTCTGTAGGTTTGTCCTACTGACATTGTCCTCGTGATGATAGTGACAAGATAAACAGAATATTGAGTGGTTCAAATGAAACAGACACGAATTATTTTGTCGAGAGATGGATTTTATAATGATGTTAAATCTAAATTTAATCTTTTTTTATCTTTTTATTTATGCTACAGTATGTCACATATTTGGAAGTATACATAATACAAACAGTGCCACGAAGATACTTATGATCTGTGCAAAAACTAAGTGTGTATATATTCACTACAACAAGAAGAAATGATCTGAACAAACAAGTGTATACATACAATATACTGAAGTATTATTTAATTTAGAAGTAATAGATTAGAAAAAAGTCAAGCTCATTAGAATATATACAAAAGTGAAATTTACCTGTCCTGTGTCTGTACAAGTGCTGCCAGGGGTGACCAATTTTTTCTATCTTATGCATGAGAAATGAATGTTTTCTGCCATTATACATTTCTGACTAATAAGTAAATAAGATTTGATGTTTAAAATTGACAATATTATGGTTACTGAGGGTCATTTTACATTTGTATATGTGATATTTTGCAATTAAGATGATTTTATTTAAAATTGTTGAGAATGTATTATTGCCAAACAAGATGTGAAGTTTAGTCCAATTTGTTTCAATGTTACAATGTTTACTTTTAATCCAGTCTTTTACATTTTCCCAAAATATTTGTGTTGAAGCACATTCATAAAATAAGTGTTGGATTGTTTCAGGGGAGTCATTACAGAAAGTACAAAGATTATCAGTCCTAAAACCCATTTTATGGAAGAGATAGTTTCTTCCTAAAATTCTATGATTTATTTTAAACCGAAACCATTGTAATTTTGAGTTTTTAGTGGATTTAAGAGGGAGTATAAAGATAGTTTTCCAGTTTAGTACATCTGTATTCCTTTCCCATTTGATTATTGCTTTTTATTGAGATATATGCCTACTATCAATAATATCTACATCCTTTTTTTATTGTAATTTAATAGTTTAATAATCAATGGTTGGTTTGACAACAGATCACTTGTACCTTTATGTTCTATTATAATAGTATCTAAAAATATTCTCATAGAGTGTATTATATTATTGTATTTTAAGAAATTTGTTGCAACTGAATATCTCTGAATTCTACAAATGTATAAAAAGTTCCATTATTCTTCGTTATAAGTCGTTTAAATAAAATAAATTTAATCTTTATAAGATATGAAAAAACTATGTAATGCTACAGACACGTGAAGCTAATCGTCGATGAAAATTCAATAACCTCGTAAGTCAATTTTGGCGCTTTTTTATTTTCGCGCCATCGGAATCAGCATGTCCAACTACATAAACTGCGAAACGCATGTATATCAAAGCCTACTACAAGTCGGAGTTTCGATCTTGTGAGAAAACCGCGTCGTCAATTGGTAATCAAAAGTGAAAATCGAAAATCGCGTAAGTCTTGAGAATTGTCTTTTCTAGACGAATTATACTTATGAGTGTAAGTTTATTATAGCTGTTTGAGAGAATATAGTGTAGTGTATATTACTAGTTTGGCTAATCCTGGCCATTTGATTGGCTAATGGTGATGACTGAATCTATTAATAGTTGACAGGTAAGTAAATCATGAAGGCATTGCCTAGATAAATTGTTGTGTGGCTATTTGAAGTTCAATGTGCTTGTATGATAATGCTCAGATTTATGGTGAATTTGTTAACATTTAAGGTTTGATTGTAGTTAATTGATGTAGGGTATGATATTTCCATGTGCTTGTGAATTATATACATGAATTTATCAATTTGTCAAATACTCATGATTGTCATTAAATATGAATTACGCACATATCATATAAATAGTTTATACTCTCCTTAATGGAGGATTGAATAAAATATACAGTGAATATCCTTTATAAAAAAGCAACTTCATACAAAAAAACATAAACCAATATGCTTCTTGTAATTCGTCTACCAGTAACGTTTTGTTATAGTTGTTCTAGTTATTCGTAGAAAAGTGCTCTACATTTGTTGTTATTTTTGTATGTATTGGGCTAAATTGGTATTGTATATAAGTTTGTATTGCAGATAATGCATTATTATTCAAGATATTTCCGATAATTGTCTTAAATAAAGTTCACAGAAAATACAACTCTGAAGTGATACACGAGCTTTTTAAATTATCAAAGTCAGCCTAGGTAAGTAAGTTATGTCAAGCTGCTAGAGATAGCAATGCAATACTGAGAAAGGATATGATAAAGTAAATGACAGTGATGATAATGAACTAGAAAGGCATAAGTTACAAGGAGACATTTAACCGGAAATATATGCTAGAAAATACAAAGCCAACAATGAAAGTGAACAAGTCAATCATCAGAAAATATCATTATGACAAAGTAATAGTCAGAAAATAGAATAATGATTGAGTAAATAGCAATGATAATAATGTTCGAAAAGTATTTCAGTATCAAACCAAGCATTAAGACAGTGATATATCAAGTATTGATAAAGACATTGGCGACTCGTAATATTCAGACAACTCAGCAATTGAGCAAACTTTGATGTCAACTAACTTTACAAGTGAATTCGGATAATTCAGATATATGTCATTCGAAGCAATCAGGTAAATTTAGATTGAACAGAAGGACAAATTTATAAAGATTATTGCAACATTAATATAATGTACCACACGTTTCTGAAAGCGACAATCTAACATTTGATGATACTATGACTGAAACCCTTGATGCCATGTCATGCAAATTTACACAGAATGAAGAATTAGAACAGGAACTTCAACTTCAACAGGATCTATAAAAGAACAATCCCACGATTTTACAATTAACGTTCCTGAAACAGTCGAGTATGAAGAAGCAATTTAAATAGAAATAGAATATACAAATGTATTATCGAACCAACAAAAATGAAGAAATTGAACAGGGCCAAACGTGGGCTGTCCTGTCCCAAAACTTTGGCTTGAGATGCTGACAAGGAACTTCTTTTGATAAGTTGATGGATATAAAGTATATTCAGAACCCAGTCCACAAAGAATCATTGTCTCCACTTTTCGACTATATATATATATTCTGTTTGTTCCTACTACTGATATAAATGTAAGCAGTTCTGTTATAGGTTATTACGTTCTCAATGTTGTAATTTTATTTAAAAGTGACATAGTATGGACATGAATATGTTCAATACTATGTACATGTATAGCTACATCATCATTTTCGTCATATTATTTATACAGCATTTGATCTGATTATTTGTATCCTTTAACAAACAATGCGTTGTTATTGCGTCATTTCTTTTGTCTATAAATGTTTGAAATATGTTGATTGAAGGTGCTTCTTGGTTGCTCTCACAAAAACACCAAAAGCAGATGCTGACAACTATATATAGTAATGTTTGCTATTTTAACACACCACGGATATAATGAAAATAATATTTGGTTTTCAAGTGCGCATTCAGCAATACATCCACAATGTATAATTATGCTCAAACTTACATACATTTGTGCCGTCGCATACATTGATAACACTATCAACGTTTACAACATTGAAAAATGAAGTTCACATCTTGAATCAAAACTAAGACAAACTATGATATTTTCTTTTCAATACATGTCTATTTCAAAATTCTTGACTGTGTCTTTTCTTCAAATAACGCGTAAAACAAATTTTGGACGGAAATATCAATTCGAATTTCTCGTATATCACGTATGTCAACATTTTGTGTCCAAACTTAAGTGCAAAATTATCGTAAGTCTAAAGTGGAACATAAGAGGTGTTCATGCTTAAAAGATCTATTCACAAAATGAATCAGAATGCATTTTATGTGTTGATGCGAAATACCACTTCATTTGGCAAGAAAATAAAAAATAAAAAGTTGCTAAAACTTTTACGAGGTTTTCGAATTTCACCGACGTAAATGTTGTTTGTATAAGTCTGTCTATGCTTATTCCGTCTGTTCTGTGTATTATTCCGTCTGTTCTGTGTATTATTCCGTCTGTTCTGTGTATTATTCCGTCTGTTCTGTGTATTACTAGGGAAATGCCCTTAGTTATTTAAGACTAATATTGTTTGTCATGATTGGTGTTAACTGTGTCGCGTGTGATAATTATCGTAAGCTTCAGCAGTCACACCTGGGATTTCCACTTAAACACAATCAACATCTGATAGTAATTTACAGTGTCCGTTTATAGCGGCCTGTTGATTCTACACGCCAGGGCTTAGCATTCCTGGTTTTAGTGTTTTCGCAGATGACGATGCTTATTCGAAAACAATGCAAGAATATCCTATGTAAAGAGTTGTTTGATTAGCTACCTTACGGTGTATGAGTCAGAACAAGCGGATATATCGGGCACTTTCGAAACTTCCTGCTTCGCTAAGAAGTTGCGATTTGCGTGAGTCAAAAAACATCTCCTTCTGGTCGGCGTAGAATAGTTTTGCGAGTCAGATTTCCTGTATTGGCAGGATAAACCCAAAATTTGATCAGTTACTTAACTCTGTTACGGATATTATCATGGTAGTGTAGTTGCTACAACCATTGTCTCAAGACACGATTACTTCTTTCATCCCATCTAATACTATCGGCTCCGGAAGCATGAATAAATTCCTTTTTTATATGTTGGCAATTAACCTACTTATAAAATTCATGGACTTAACGTAGGAAGAAATTAAATCAGATTAAGATTGGTATATATCATATAAATGTTGGAAACAAACTTCAATAAGTCCTTATTTATCGCCATCCCTTCTACCGAGCCTAGTATTGTGTCATGAAAATCTTAGGAAACGGATGAGATTCACACCGGGCACGATAAAATACCAAGAAAACTAGTAGAAGTATTAGAAGGGATATAAATGCCCGGTTCTCCTGTATCTACTATCCCCCCCCCCCCCCCTCTCTCTCTCTCTCTCTCTCTCTCGCTCTATATCTGTGTGTGTGTCTTGGAAAAAGGTTACAGCTTAAAATCGATTTACTAATCGTGTAATTTCTGTTGCAGACAATAAAAACCGCCGTATTCAGCATATCTACGCGTAGACTACATGCCCTTATATTGTTAATGAATTATGCGACTATGTTTTGAGCCGTTCCGTTCAAAAACGGCTATACAATATGTACGTTCAAATTTGTTAATGCTTTAACACTAATTTGAGCACTCAATTAATGCATGAAATAAATATGAGGAAACCGATGTATTAATTCATCCATTACAGTTTATTATGTTTCTTTTTTCAAATGATTTGTATGGGATTTTACTCGTAACTCTCTTTAGACAAATTATCCATAGTGCATTAAAGAGACTGTTGTTATGACATGTCTACTAATGGTGTTGCATAACATTGTCGGTGAAGTCAGTTTTTAAGGGATTCACTGTAATATGGAATCCCTAAAGGAAAAGAATTGTCAAAGTGTGATTATGACTTTGTTTAAGTTGCAAAGGGAAATGTCAACAGACACAAAAGCAACCGGTGTCTTTGATTGGATCCAACAAAAACAACATTAGTGTTCGCTTCTCAAACCCTGGCTTCATTTATAATAGTACCTTCCTTTCTATTATGTCACTCTTAATTTGTTTTACTTTTTGGATTTTGTTTAAATATTGACGCATGTCCTATGTTTACATGTTGTTAGGTTTAAAATATTACCCTCACAGATACATACTACGTACATAATCTTTTTATGGGTGCGACGCAGTGTTTAAATAAGTTCCGCCTACATGTGAACCAAAATTATCTCTTACTAAAGTCCCCCTCATCAACCCCCACTCAAAGCACCTCTCACCAAAAGTGTCACTTACTAAAGCCCCACTCACCAAAAATGTCTCTTACTACCCCCCCCCTCACTAAAAAAGTATGTCTTACTAAAGCCCCTCCCACCAAAGTATCTCTCACTAAAGCCCCTCCCATCAAAAGTATCTCTTACTAAAGCCCCTCCCATCAAAAGTGTCTCTTACCAAATCCCCCCTCACCCAAAGTATCTCTTACTAAAGCCCCCCTCACCAAAGGTGTCTCTTATTAAGGCCCCCCTCAACAAAAGTATCTCTTACTAAAGCCCCCCTCACCAAAAATATCTCTTACTAAAGCCCCCCTCACCAAAAGTATCTCTTACTAAAGCCCCCCTCACCAAAAGTGTCTCTTACTAAAGCCCCCCCTCACCAAAAGTATCTCTTACTAAAGCCCCCTCAGCAAATGTGTCACTTACTAAAGCCCACCTCACCAAAAGTATCTCTTACTAAAGCCCCCCTCACCAAAAGTATCTCTTATTAAAGCCACCCTCACCAAATGAGTCACTTACTAAACCCCACCTCACCAAAAGTGTCTCTTACTAAAGCCCCTCCCATCAAAAGTGTCTCTTACTAAAGCCCCCCTCGCCAAAAGTGTCTCTTACTAAAGCCCCCCTCACCAAAAGTATCTCTTACTAAAGCCCCCTCACCAAATGTGTCACTTACTAAAGCCCCCTCACCAAAAGTATCTCTTACTAAAGCCCCCCTCACCAAAAGTATCTCTTATTAAAGCCCCCCTCACCAAATGATTCACTTACTAAAACCCCCCTCACCAAAAGTATCTCTTACTAAAGCCCCTCCCATCAAAAGTGTCTCTTACTAAAGCCCCTCCCATCAAAAGTGTCTCTTACCAAAGCCCCCTCACCAAAAGTTTCTCTTACTAAAGCCCCATTCACCAAAAGTGTCTCTTACTAAAGCCCCTCCCATCAAAAGTATCTCTTACTAAAGCCCCTCCCATCAAAAGTGTCACTTACTAAAGCACCTCTCACCAAAAGTGTCTCTTACCAAAGCCCCCCTCACAAAAGGTGTCAATTACTAAAGCCCCTCCCACCAAAAGGGTCTCTTACCAAAGCCCCCTCACCAAAAGTGTCTCTTACTAAAGCCCCCCTCACCAAAAGTGTCTCTTACTAAAGCCACCCTCACCAAAAGTGTCTCTAACTAAAGCCCCTCCCGTCAAAAGTATCTCTTACTAAAGCCCCTCCCATCAAAAGTATCTTTTACTAAAGTCCCCCAAAGCACCTCTCACAAAAAGTGTCTCTTATTAAAGTCCCTCTCATCAAAAGTACCTATCATCAAAAGCGCCTCTCATAAAAATGTCTCTGAATTACATATCTGGGTGACTGGTATTGTCACGTTTATTTCGTATTGTTTTGTAACTTTGACTAAAAATGAGATTCGGGATAATCTTCAAAACCTTTTTTAAATTAAGAAATGTAAAAAAGATCAGCAGACAAGTGCTCCGTTAAAGATCAATTAGTTCGAATTTCTGATTGAAGGTTTTACTTTTCTCATTGATTACACTATCTCATCATTTAATGGAAGGACTGCATGATCTTAAATAGTAACATGGAAAAGCAGATATTAGATAATGCACAATTTGTGCACGTGGTGTGATTAGATCTCACTGATGATTGTCCACGAACATTGTGATAAAGGCTTTTATTCTTATTCCATTCTATAATAAAATGCACATTGTCAATTGATTGTATCAACAGGTTACATGATCTCTTAGCTCATACATAACGCATGAGAATTGAACAGAATAAAACTTCTTTCGGAAGACTAGTACCAAAGCAATTTCGAACAATGCTCACCGTACTTAGTCTTCTACAAATTTTCCTTTTTGTGAGTTTTTACCCTACTTCGAACCTACTACATCCAAGTTAACCGTAATGACACTACGCTTAACTACGTACAGAATGAACTACGGTCAACTACGTGCGTGACCGTAAATGTGACCGCCGCATTAAGCTCTCTAGCCACATCAGCCTATATTATTATCTGTATGCATTTGTTGGTCTTGCCCATACAGACAGATGCAATAAATCGCCTGCCAATGATAGTGGATACTATTTTAGGGTAAATTACGTTAGGTCTAAAAACATTGTTTGTTTGGGGTTACATTTTCATTAGAAGTAGAAAAGGTCGGTTGTGGATTTGTTTTGGTTCTTTAACGCATGCTGAAAGTTCAATACAGTGAGAAAGTGGACGTACCATTCCTAACAGTCCTGATATAAAAAGTTTAGGATGAGGGGAACATTTAGGGCAGGTAAGATAACCAGGAAAAATAATGATATATAATTACCCTTTCCCCAGAGAAAATCCTAGGTCTGGTGTTGATTGTAATCATAACAAATGTGCTGTACGTCATGTGGTACAAAGAGACTTATGGTGAGTCTGGTGGTAAAATGTAGGCGGATAGTAAAAACGTTATGTATTGGTTTCTATGTTCGGTATCGTATCGTGTGGTTGCGGCGTCTGAGTGTAACAAAAAGGAACAATTGATTTTTTTGTATTTTCTTGTAACAAGAACAATTATAACAAAACGTTATAGGTAGACGAATTACAAGAAGCATACTGGTTTATGTTTTTTGTATGAAGTTACTTTTTTCAGAAAAGATATTGACTGTATATTTTAGAGTATGCAATATTCATATGATATGAGTAATACACATTATAAAGACAATCATGAGTATTTGACAAATGAATAAATTCATGCATGTAGTTCACATGCACATGGTAATATCATACCCTACATCAATCATCAACCCTAAATGTTAACGAATTCACCATAAATCTGAGCACTATCATACAACCACATTGAACTTCAAATAGGCACACAACAAGTTATCAAGACAATGCCTTCATTATATACTTACCTGTCAACTATTAATAGATTCAGTCATTACCATTAGCCAATCAATGGCCAGGATTAGTCAAACTAGTAATAGACACTACACTATGTACTCACAAACAGCTATAATAAACTAATACTCATAAGTATAATTCGTCTAGAAAAAGATTAGTAATAAAGCTAGACATGTGAAACAAAATGAATCAGAAATATAAGATATATGTAATAACCCGAGACATCGTTTGGCTATCTAATACGTACAGAAATAATATGAACCGTTGTCAAGCCGTACAGCTAAACATTCTTAAAAAATATCACTATGACTGGATTCTTGATTTTCGATTCATTCTTTAGAATATCATTTTACTTGTTTTGTTGTTGTTTTAAGTGTGAGAGTGGAATAAAGTCACTGAATGTACTACCCATGTAAGCAAAAAATACTACAACCATCGATTTTCAGCAACTGTTCTTCCATTTCATCATCAACTTTTTGTCTGTACATTAATTTCATCAACAACCTTTTGTCTGTACATTAATTTCATCAGCAACCTTTTGTCTGTACATTAATTTCATCAACAACCTTTTGTCTGTACATTAATTTCATCAACAACCTTTTGTCTGTACATTAATTTCATCAACAACTTTTTGTCTGTACATTAATTTCATCAACAACCTTTTGTCTGTACATTAATTTCATCAGCAACCTTTTGTCTGTACATTAATTTCATCAACAACCTTTTGTCTGTACATTAATTTCATCAACAACCTTTTGTCTGTACATCAATTACATCAACAACCTTTTGTCTGTACATCAATTTCATCAACAACCTTTTGTCTGTACATCAATTTCATCAACAACCTTTTGTCTGTACATTAATTTCATCAACAACCTTTTGTCTGTACATTAATTTCATCAACAACCTTTTGTTTGTACATCAATTTACATCAGCAACCTTTTGTCTGTACATCAATTTACATCAGAAACCTTTTGTCTGTACATCAATTTCATCAACAACCTTTTGTCTGTACATCAATTTCATCAACAACCTTTTGTCTGTACATTAATTTCATCAACAACCTTTTGTTTGTACATTAATTTCATCAGCAAACTTTTGTCTGTACATCAATTACATCAACAACCTTTTGTCTGTACATTAATTTCATCAACAACCTTTTGTCTGTACATCAGTTTCATCAGCAACCTTTTGTCTGTACATTAATTTCATCAACAACCTTTTGTCTGTACATCAATTTACATCAGCAACCTTTTGTCTGTACATTAATTTCATCAACAACCTTTTGTCTGTACATTAATTTCATCAACAACCTTTTGTCTGTACATCAATTTCATTGGCAACCTTTTGTCTGTACATTAATTTCATCAACAACCTTTTGTCTGTACATTAATTTCATCAACAACATTTTGTCTGTACATTAATTTCATCAACAACCTTTTGTCTGTACATCAATTTCATCAACAACCTTTTGTCTGTACATTAATTTCATCAACAACCTTTTGTCTGTACATCAATTTCATCAACAACCTTTTGTCTGTACATTAATTTCATCAACAACCTTTTGTCTGTACATTAATTTCATCAACAACCTTTTGTCTGTACATTAATTTCATCAACAACTTTTTGTCTGTACATTAATTTCATCAGCAACCTTTTGTCTGTACATTAATTTCATCAACAACCTTTTGTCTGTACATTAATTTCATCAGCAACTTTTTGTCTGTACATTAATTTCATCAACAACCTTTTGTCTGTACATTAATTTCATCAACAACCTTTTGTCTGTACATCAATTACATCAGCAACCTTTTGTCTGTACATTAATTTCATCAACAACCTTTTGTCTGTACATTAATTTCATCAACAACCTTTTGTCTGTACATTAATTTCATCAGCAACCTTTTGTCTGTACATTAATTTCATCAACAACCTTTTGTCTGTACATCAATTTCATCAACAACCTTTTGTCTGTACATTAATTTCATCAGCAACTTTCAGTCTGTACATCAATTTCATCAACAACCTTTTGTCTGTACATTAATTTCATCAACAACCTTTTGTCTGTACATCAATTTCATCAACAACCTTTTGTCTGTACATTAATTTCATCAACAACCTTTTGTCTGTACATCAGTTTCATCAGCAACCTTTTGTATGTACATTAATTTCATCAACAACCTTTTGTCTGTACATCAATTTACATCAGCAACCTTTTGTCTGTACATTAATTTTATCAACAACCTTTTGTCTGTACATTAATTTCATCAACAACCTTTTGTCTGTACATTAATTTCATCAGCAACCTTTTGTCTGTACATCAATTTCATCAACAACCTTTTGTCTGTACATTAATTTCATCAACAACCTTTTGTCTGTACATTAATTTCATCAACAACCTTTTGTCTGTACATTAATTTCATCAACAACCTTTTGTCTGTACATCAATTTCATCAACAACCTTTTGTCTGTACATTAATTTCATCAACAACCTTTTGTCTGTACATCAGTTTCATCAGCAACCTTTTGTATGTACATTAATTTCATCAACAACCTTTTGTCTGTACATCAATTTACATCAGCAACCTTTTGTCTGTACATTAATTTCATCAACAACCTTTTGTCTGTACATTAATTTCATCAACAACCTTTTGTCTGTACATTAATTTCATCAGCAACCTTTTGTCTGTACATTAATTTCATCAACAACCTTTTGTCTGTACATCAATTTCATCAACAACCTTTTGTCTGTACATTAATTTCATCAGCAACTTTCAGTCTGTACATCAATTTCATCAGCAACCTTTTGTCTGTACATCAATTTCATTGGCAACTTTCAGTCTGTACATCAATGTCATCAGCATCTTTCTTTTTGTCAATCAATTACATCAGCAACTTTCTTCCTGTATCCCAACTTTATGAACAATTTTCTACCTGTACATAAATTTCGTCAGCATTTTTTTTCCAAAAGTTATTAGAAAACTGGAATTCTCTGGAAACCGGAAATTTGGCCTAGTCCAGAAGAGGTCCGGTCTTCATGGGGTTTATTGTACTTCGATACTTCAAAATTATTCTGTTTGGTTCCAAATATTCATTTGATTGATCAGTTTATCCGAACTGATTACATTGTTATCGCACTGTACAATTTTTTGACGTCCATAACCATGGCGCATTATAACCATTGATTCAAAATTTGCTGCGTCTCAAATTCTCAAATGATACCATTATATCAATTAGCTTTGTTTTTTATGTCTTTCTGGAATTAATAAGGTTCGTTCTTTCAAAATAACATTGTGTTTTGCATTGCCCATCATATTTATGGAAACCTGAATTCCGGGAAATTACGCCGCGCACCCTGCTGGCAAGCACACAACGATTTCAATGCTGCAAAAATATGTGAATGCATAATGATACAATTTTCAAAGATATGAATAATCTTAACAATAATTCGCTTACCGATCCAACTATGCAAATTAACATAAAATGAACGTGAAACAGTCCCATGTCAGAAAATGTATTTTCTTTGAAGTAATACTTTGTTATTGCTCAATATCTCTCTCATAAAAAAACGGATTACGCAATACAATTGCTATAATGATGCAATTCTTATTCATATACATGTATATATATTATAGTTACTGTTGGTAAAATGTGCATTAGAAACACTGTTATTTCGTTCACTTTAATGCTTATGAAACGTAATAATTACCATTCAATTGACATAACCTTAATGGTTGGTACTAGTACTACACAATTTAAATTTTCGCAAATCGGTTTTCTCGTGCAAACACACCATTTGACTCGTAGATAAGTTTTTCAGATTATATTATTAAGTATAAGTCTTTGTTAAAATGTATATACCACGCACCGATCATATACGATTAAAACATCATATATCGGTGATAGGTTAAGGTTTTCGAAGTCTAATACCAAATGTTATGGATCGTATTTTAAATATTGTCATTCTTTTGTATATCCATTAAGACATTTACAGGTGAAATTTAAAAAAACAACTTTTACCGTCAGTTAAGAGTTACAACCATTTTTGTTCCTCTACCCCAAACGTAAAATAGTACCTCAAAATCAAATGAAGTCACCTTTATGAAAATTGGCCGATCTCTCTAACAGATGATACAATAAATGCAAGAATATGTATAAGTCTAAGGGTAACCAATGTTTAGTCAATTCAAATTGTTTATACGATGCTTGGAATTACTTTGTTGCAGAAAAAGTGAAAAATGTAACCCAGCCCCTTTAAGATTTAGTCAAGATTTTAACCTTTTACCAAAAAGTAACAAATTGATAAATATCATTAAATAAAAACCAAAGCAGGGCAACAGCTGAAATTTTCTCAAAATTAACTACTATGTGTGTATAATGTCAATATCAAATTTCAAAAAGTTTGGACATACACTGGGACGCAATAATTAAAACCATTCTTAGGATGTCCGTCCAAACACGTCACCTAAATACCCACGGTTTCCGACCGGTGTAACGTTTTCAAGCTCCTCCCTTT
The DNA here is from genome assembly GCA_964023205.1 of Lutraria lutraria. Lineage (NCBI taxonomy): Eukaryota > Metazoa > Mollusca > Bivalvia > Venerida > Mactridae > Lutraria > Lutraria lutraria. The sequence continues at coordinate 24,097,568 of OZ026844.1, read as the reverse complement.
TCAGCTTACCCCCCCCCCCCCCCCCACCCGGTAACTTAAAAACGTTTTCAAAGTACCGGCCCCGGTAACATTAAAACGTTTTCAAACTCCCTCATCCGTTTTAATAAACCCTCCCCGGAAACTTGAAAACGTTTTCAAACACCCCCTCCCCTATGTTGATTCTTCGTGGCAAAAACATTTATATTTTATGTTATAATTACTTCATACTAAATGATTTACAGTCAACATCGTTATCTTTCTTTGCAAAGTTATTAAGGAATGAACTTGTCAGTATAATCAACAGTCCGGATTTTCACAGTCGACGTCATGCATATTATGACGTCATTTGATTTCGTCATCTGATTTCGTCAATTGTTTACTACTGCGGTATACAGGTGATGACGTTAGATAACATAGTGCAATGATTGTTTTCTTAACTGATATGAAGGGATTAAACTCGCTTTAATACACAAACAATTTCAAACCCTGACTTGTCACTACACTCCTAAATAATCCTGAAAATCCCTTTAATTTGCAAATGCAAAATCCAATCCGTCTGTGATGGGGATTGAACTCATTTTGTGGTAGCTAAATAACTGTAGTACATGCATAAATGTGTTTGTTATCTTCTTGTTCGTGCACAAGCTCTCTCTTATTACGAATTTTCAAATTATTACCCGGGGGTATCTGAAAAGGTTTTCAATGCGTCCTCAGGGATAATCTGAAAACGTTTTCAAAACGTCCCGGGGTAATCCGAAAACGTTTTTAGATTACCGGCATTACTTGGCATTAAAAAATCCACTTTAAGACAAGAATTTAATGTACAATGACCATATCAAATTAATCAAATTCACGTCAGAGTTTTATCTGAAATAGCCATAGTTAGTAAATAAATGTATTTGTTTTAAAGCAGAACAATTTGACAATTGAAGATAAGACTGGGCTAATCATACTGATCATAGATATACATAACAGCAAGGTACCAGGAAATCTTACTAACCACAACCAATATGGCTTTGAATGTAAAAAGGGCATTTATAGGTGACGTATGACCACTACACTATCATAAATAGATAATAATAATAATATCTTCATTTATAGAAGAAGTACACAATCAGTGAAATAGACAAAACATTTAACTTACATGTATTTTCAATGTGGCCTTATGGAAACATGCAAAAATACATCAATAAAAATTGAATCAATAAATGAATGATAGAATGAATAAGAATAAATACATAAATATATGAATGGATGAGTTTATGAAATTAATAACCAGTAATGTGTGAATGAATGAATAAACGAACAAAAGAAACAAATTACTCCATGCATTCACAATTATAATTAAGCAGCAACATTTACACAATATAATGATGATGATGACATTGATACAAATAATTTAGTAAAGAAATTGCAGACAAACCGACAAACACTCATTGATTGAAATGAAGATAGTATTGCCATGTTTTATTACCATTCAACCAATCAGTACAAAGATAATGTCTCCGACTTGTAATTACACTTAATAAAAAACGGACAGAAATGTGTTTCAGGTGCAAACATGCATTTTTGTGTTCTTTGTGTGTGACAGATGTTAATACATGTCGCATAAAAAGTCTGCATCGATCACATTCATCGTAAACTGTGTAACACATATGCTTGATTTGCGCTACAATAGTTATCAATGTTACAAAGTGATTTATCACGAAGGTGGTCGTATAGTGCACCATTGATACATGTCGTAATTTAATATCAGTCGAACGCCTTTGTAACTACATGTTGAAAGCTTTCAAAATACTGTTGTTGTTTTTTCAAACAGAAGTACAACATGTTTCAAATGTGCGATTGGCCATATCGGGTCATTGTAGTTCTCTTTATTTTTATCATTTTGCTTGTGACCTGAATAATTTGAAGCCAACGTAAAATATAATACTAAAAACAAAAACATGTATCACCTAATACTTCATGCCGCTTTTGAAACATGCTCATGTTTTGCTTTGTGTTGACATGTACTATAGAGTTACTTGTATGCATACATAGAAGCCATAAACTAACACTTTGACGGCTATATATCGCTATGTAGAACGTATGTAACACATGTATGAGTGGTTTGGTTTATTGGAACTCCTTATACACTAGAAACTTACTAATCAGAACTTTTCGGACTGACAAAAAGGTTCGGTTTTAAGAGGTTGTCGGATCAGAAAGGTTGCAGATGATGAAGTTTTTTAAGCATTAGATACACGATAAAAATTGGGGACCAAGTGACCCTTCGTTTTAGAGGGGATTTCGGATTAGGAAGGTTTGACTGTAATCCGTTTTCCAGTTCGTTTGTTTCTAATTTGCTTTATTCGAAGACCCATTTTTTACTCCTTTTTTCATCTTATTCAGGTACCAATACATTATTTTAGGACGGTTTTTGGAGGCATATCTAAATCCTCTTAGTGCAATCAAACCTGTAAACAAAAGCCATCCTTTATTGTTATGTGGCCCTTTTTCTGAGGTCAGTTTGTTTTAAATAATCAATGACGTACTTTGTTTAAGAAAACAGCGGTTGGTCCTTATTCGGAGGTGACCGTTAACATGTAGACATTTGTCAATTAAACAATATTAGGATTACTCATTTGTTTGTTTTTGTCTGTTTTCAGGTACATCGTCGTGTGTCATTCCTTACGCGTACCAGAGTGGTGTACCAAAAAACGTGCACGAATAGCTACAGGAATTCTGACAATGTTTGGCCTACTGTTATATTCTCATCTTTTCTTCACTGCAGAGATGGGCAATAACTGCACGCTGCAATTTAAGCCATTTATGCTCAAGATAATTTCCATATTCATATACGCGGACACGGCCGTGACTTTTATCATTCCATTCGCCATCATTTTTCTTCTGAACATAATTGTTATAATATCAATGAAGCGATTTCAATTAAGGCATGGTTATCTTAAAGATCGTTCACAGGAGAGGAAACCAGAGATGACAAACCTTAATGTTTTATCCAAGGCGCAGTTAAAGATCACCCGCACATTTATACTTGTGTCCGTCGTTCTGCTCGTGACGAACGTTCCGAGCCATGGCATTCGATTTTATATCATAGTCAATCAACTAATTCAAAAAGGAGACCTGATTTTATACCATGCTCAGCACGTTTTTCAGATAATTTATTACTTCAATTTTGCGGTGAATTTCCTTTTGTACAGTGTTAGCAGTGGGAAGTTCCGAAAGTATTTAACCTTTCGCTCTTTGTGCAATTGTTGCAAGTCCAGGGAGAGCAACAGAAACCACGAAAATCTCTATCGTAACTTTCTTGTGATTCCAGAGAGACAAACGTTAAATCGAAGATTGATTAGACGGGACATGACCGCAGGACGTATGGGAACTACTTTTTAGGAACTACTTTTTATGATATTGTGATGAATTTAGTTCAGTGTAGTCTTTTGTCAAGTGAATGCCGTGATGAATTTAACAACAAGCGTTTGAATACATGGATTATCATTGTTTTGTTGAATTCTATGGATGTTTTCAACAATGATTTTTGTTCAGGATGTGTAAATGAATTTTGTGTACAAATTGTACGTTAAAATACAAGAAAAAACATCAATACTTTACCAGCTGTCGTGTCCAATTTCGGTGATTCGGTTTCGTGACGTATTTATCATGTTAAGTTTGTTATTTGAATATTGTCTTATGTCATCTGAAAAAAAACTGAGACAGAAACATGAAACACTTTTCAGCCATTCATACTGTGTTAAGACTGACTTTTTATATACAGTGCAACCTTTCCGTAGCGGTCATCTCTTGAGCAACAACATCCCTTCAACAACAGCATGATTTTCCCCACTGCAATATTCAAGTATTAATTTTACCTCTCTAGAGCAACAACCTCTCAATAATAACATAATTTTGCTACTTCCAAAGGGTGTTGCTGTGGAGAGGTTGCACTGTATATTAGTATATATATTGTACCATCCCACAGGGGGGTGGAAGAAAAAAATCCTCCCTTTTGATGCACTATATTGTCCAAATTTTTTGGGGGGGCTAGCTCCCCCTAGTCCCCCGGAAATACGATACCATTCTATATGTTACCAATGTGTACACTACGGTAGCGCTATGCACTGACCTGTGTTATTCTGCTCGGGGCATTATGGGTATTTGCACGGGTATTTGCAGGAACTACTTACAAAATGGAAATTATAAACAATAACATAGCGTGACGTCACCGTATGGTACACATTGGAGCCAAGCGTACTTCAACATTGTGTTTCATTGAATAATTAGTGTTATTGACGAAAGAATAAGAATATAAATGGTACTACGTATTCATTTTACATAACTAAACAAATTTTGTTAATAACATACAACCGATATGGTTGTTTTGACATTTTTAATCCTTCCGCGGAATTATACTTTTAGCGTATGTATAACTATCTAAATGTAGATAGTAATCAGTTTTCTGTATAGAGGTTAGACAAACGTAGTGACGTCACGCTATGTATAGAACGATATGTTACAGACTCGGTTTAGGTTAGTTTAATGTATATAATCGGTCTAGGTTAGATTATTGTACATACTCAGTCGAGGTTAGATTAAGGCACATATTTAATCGGTCGTAGGAATCATGCAGAAAAATGCTTAATTTGATTACATTTTAAAAACTATTTCGTGAAGTGCATCCATTTCATCCTCGTTAGGTTTAATCTGAATTTGTATATCCCTATTAATTCAGACAATATTGCTACTTTACTATGTGTATATGTAGTGTATGGAAAAGCATTCCATTCAGAGAATAAACTCACATATCAGTCCTTGACCAGTGTTGTTGTTTATCAGTGTATCGTACGACACAGCATGTATTCGTGCGCTCTCCTTGTAGAGATAGAGGATTAGAGAGAGGGAGATAGGAAAGAGATGGTGTCGGAGATATGGAGAGGAATGTGAGAGGGGGGAAATGGAGAGTGGAAAGAGAGAGAGGGGAAAGAGAGAGAGGGGGTGGGAGATATAGGAGAAAGAGGTGGCAGAGATATAGAGAGGAAAGAGAGAGAGAGGGGGGGTAGGAGATATAGGAGAAAGAGGGGGCAGAGATATAGAGAGGAAAGAGAGAGAGAGGGGGATAGGAGATATAGGAGAAAGAGGGGACAAAGATATAGAGAGGAAAGAGAGAGAGAGGGGGATAGGAGATATAGGAGAAAGAGGGGACAGAAATATAGAGAGGAAAGAGAGAGAGAGGGGAATAGGAGATATAGGAGAAAGAGGGGGCAGAGATATAGAGAGGAAAGAGAGAGAGAGGGGGGGTAGGAGATATAGGAGAAAGAGGGGACAGAGATATAGAAAGGAAAGAGAAAGAGAGGGGGTGATAGGAGATATAGGAGAAAGAGGGGGCAGAGATATATAGGAGAAGGAGAGAGAGGGGGGATAGGAGATATAGGAGAAAGAGGGGACAGATATATAGAGAGGAAAGAGAGAGAGAGAGGGGGTAGGAGATATAGGAGAAAGAGGGGGCAGAGATATAGAGAGGAAAGAGAGAGAGAGAGGGGGTAGGAGATATAGGAGAAAGAGGGGGCAGAGATATAGAGAGGAAAGAGTTAGAGAGGGGGTAGGAGATATAGGAGAAAGAGGGGGCAGGGATATAGAGAGGAAAGAGAGAGAGGGGGGATAGGAGATATAGGAGAAAGAGGGGACAGAGATATAGAGAGGAAAGGGAGAGAGGGTGGGATAGGAGATATAGGAGAAAGAGGGCACAGAAATATAGAGAGGAAAGAGAGAGAGGGGGGGGGTAGGAGATATAGGAGAAAGAGGACAGAGATATAGAGAGGAAAGAGAGAGAGAGGGGGGATAGGAGATATAGGAAAAAGAGGGGACAGAGATGTAGAAAGGAAAGAGAAAGAGAGGGGGGGATAGGAGATATAGGAGAAAGAGGGGGCAGAGATATAGAGAGGAAAGAGAGAGAGAGGGGGATAGGAGATATAGGAGAAAGAGGGGGCAGAAATATATAGAAGAAGGAGAGAGAGGGGGGGGATAGGAGATATAGGAGAAAGAGGGGACAGATATATAGAGAGGAAAGAGAGAGAGAGAGGGGGTAGGAGATATAGGAGAAAGAGGGGGCAGAGATATAGAATGGAAAGAGAGAGAGAGGGGGTAGGAGATATAGGAGAAAGAGGGGGCAGAGATATAGAGAGGAAAGAGTTAGAGAGGGGGTAGGAGATATAGGAGAAAGAGGGGGCAGGGATATAGAGAGGAAAGAGAGAGAGGGGGGATAGGAGATATAGGAGAAAGAGGGGACAGAGATATAGAGAGGAAAGAGAGAGAGGGTGGGATAGGAGATATAGGAGAAAGAGGGGACAGAGATATAGAGAGGAAAGAGAGAGAGGGTGGGATAGGAGATATAGGAGAAAGAGGGCACAGAAATATAGAGAGGAAAGAGAGAGAGGGTGGGGTAGGAGATATAGGAGAAAGAGGACAGAGATATAGAGAGGAAAGAGAGAGAGAGGGGGGATAGGAGATATAGGAAAAAGAGGGGACAGAGATATAGAAAGGAAAGAGAAAGACAGGGGGGGGATAGGAGATATAGGAGAAAGAGGGGGCAGAGATATAGAGAGGAAAGAGAGAGAGAGGGGGATAGGAGATATAGGAGAAAGAGGGGGCAGAAATATATAGAAGAAGGAGAGAGAGGGGGGGGATAGGAGATATAGGAGAAAGAGGGGACAGATATATAGAGAGGAAAGAGAGAGAGAGAGGGGGTAGGAGATATAGGAGAAAGAGGGGGCAGAGATATAGAATGGAAAGAGAGAGAGAGGGGGTAGGAGATATAGGAGAAAGAGGGGGCAGAGATATAGAGAGGAAAGAGTTAGAGAGGGGGTAGGAGATATAGGAGAAAGAGGGGGCAGGGATATAGAGAGGAAAGAGAGAGAGGGGGGATAGGAGATATAGGAGAAAGAGGGGACAGAGATATAGAGAGGAAAGAGAGAGAGGGTGGGATAGGAGATATAGGAGAAAGAGGGGACAGAAATATAGAGAGGAAAGAGAGAGAGGGGGGGGGGTAGGAGATATAGGAGAAAGAGGACAGAGATATAGAGAGGAAACAGAGAGAGAGGGGGGATAGGAGATATAGGAAAAAGAGGGGACAGAGATATAGAGAGGAAAGAGAGAGAGGGGGTAGGATATATAGGAGAAAGAGGGGGCAGAGATATAGAGAGGAAAGAGAGAGAGGGGGATAGGAGATATAGGAGAAAGAGGGGGCAGAGATATAGAGAGGAGAGAGGGGGTAGGAGATATAGGAGAAAGAGGGGGCAGAGATATAGAGAGGAAAGAGAGAGAGGGGGGTAGGAGATATAGGAGAAAGAGGCGGCAGAGATATAGAGAGGAAAGAGAGAGAGTTTATTGTTTGTTTTGTTTCAGTTTTACGCCCCATTTTTCAACAGTCAGACATAGAGTTATGTGATGCTAACAATTCTCCCGATCATTGTTCCTGGGAAGAACCAGTTACGTGACTAGACTCCAATCCTCCGTAAGCAACTACCTACTTTCTCATATAAAGAGACAGGGTCGGTAGCTAGATTTTCAGAGAGGCACTATAAATACCGCAAAAATGACCGTTTTGATGTCGAAAACGACGTAATTTCAATCGTTTGGTTTCCAACTTAATAAAACGTGTCCAGACCATTCATTTGAAAGACCCTGCACTAGTCAATCCCCAATATTTTAGCAACTGGACAGAGAATTAATGTTCGCCATTGTAAAACGGTAAAATACACCTAACTGATAGTTAAAATACTCAAGTTTTAATATTATTACTAGTACAGAACTTCACAAAAAGTTACATTGTAAGTTTAACAAATTTCTTTGGATAAGATCATCTTATTCATTACGTAATTCGACGATACATGATTTGACGAAAACCCAGATAGATTGTGATCTAAAAAAATGTGTATTTTTCATAAGCAAATACAACCTTTTTAAATCATATTGTTATTAATTTCATGTCTTCAAAAGATTTTAAAATGCGTCATGCAGTTACTTTATATATTTTTATCCCATGCTAAGTAATAATGATACCTAAAGTTGAGCCTTTTGACGAAGTCGCCATTTTGACCAGTCATTATGGGTTTAGTACATAGGATTTCGTCTTAAAATAATCATCTCCCGCTAAAATGCTTACAGCACATTTTAGTAAGATCATTACTCTGTTGTCCAATGATTTTGTTTTTAATTTTCTGCTTTTTGTGTTTGACTAAATCGGATAATGAAAATTTGTGCGTTGTCTGTACACGCGTGAAAAAAGCTCTATGATATTTAATACTGATATTTGTCGACAGCACGACTTGATGTTTATAACATTTTATGGACACATACAAGTCTTTATGTCGTTGGAAAACTTTTAATACATTTATGGCTAAAGTACGGTCGGGTATGACCGATACGGTTGTTAGCCTGACGCTTATATTTAGCTAGATGATATCACGTGGCCTAGCACAAGCAATCAATGAGTCTTGAAGTCATTGCTTACATTATTGTACGGCGATAGGAGTCGCCGTACACTCTGGAATGCTTATTTTTAAGTGGCAATGCAAAATCGCAACTTCTTGCACCGAAGCAGATTACTGATAGTGCCCGAAATATCCGCAATGGTAATCAGGTGATATAAACAAAACAGAAATAGAGCGAGGTCACGTGTTACTCACACCAACTAGTGTTAGCTTGATGACGCAGTCGCTATTTATAGTCTAAGAATGAAGCGAGCTCGATAAACAACGACGGGAATGTATCTGCCCATCTGTCAATAAACGAACCGAAACCAATCCTACTATAGTAAACAAACATGGCGTTGAATTTAGTACACTATCAAGCATTGTGTTATATTACTGAGGATGAAGCAAAACTACTTTTAAGTGGTGTTCATGTGTACATACAGACTGTGTATTGTTCAAGTTGTTAATCGGACTCGCTAATAGTCTCAATGATCACGTGACATTCACCGAATGCTAGTAGCTGTTTAATATCGTTGTCCTCTCGTCAATGTCAATCACCTATAAATTACTAGAAACGTGTCAATATTTCAATAAAAGTGGTTTCAGTCGACTGAGAATTTGACTCTGCCTGGTGGGCTACAACGAGAACTAGTTTAGTATTTATATGGGCACTGTGACGACAGGGTTCGACATAAAGGCAGGTCCGAACGACAATCAATAGCTTACTGGTCCAGTCTAGTGCATCTTGCTATTTGGTAGCCCGAATGGTCGTGCTCTTGAAAATGCAGCCGAAACTCTTTATGTCAAAGGACTTAGGAAAAATTGTTCGATCTAAATGAACTTCGATGTATAAATTATTAGAGAAATTCGCTGTGTTTATTACATTTTGGAGCGATCGTCGGTGTGTTGTAATAATCATTTAATCGTGTTATAAGATACGGAACACGGTGTTTATACGTTTCGATGTATTTATTTTAGCAACATATCGCAAATAAACAAAACATTATAAACATATTCACACAGACTAATTTTATAATCGCGAGCGTGGACACTGACTTGTTTACGCAATTGTCATTAATTAAGTATCGATTTCGGAGCTCAATACAAAAAAATGTCCGATCAGGTGAGAAATGATGACTTAATTGGTTCGACATAGACGGTCACTTTATGGTTCGATATAGATGGTCACTTTACAGTTGAAAATCTATGTTTGGGACCGTTATACCAGGTTTTTACGACAACGTACCCTCAGACAACGGAGTATATTATTTTTGGAGACTTTATTTAAATATTTTAAATGCATTCCAGCAGATTTTGCAACGTCTGATACATCGATATGATAGTTTCCCCTGATTTTAATTTTAGGGTGGAAACAGGGACTACATATAGAGTACCTCGTGAACTGTAGAACCATATGACCGGATTCATGAGATTCATGAAACATCAACGGCTTGTATTTTTGATGGGTAGATGATCACTTTAGTTTCGGGATCAGTTAAGTCAAAATAACAAATTCGTTTGATCTGAAACTTTGCACATCCTGATAAAAAATGTTACATAGGCCACATTCTAGTATTGAATTATTGCCGGATGCGATTTTGCGCCGTACAAACATTTAACTTGTCCAGATATTGTTGTGTTGGTAGTGGGTACGAATAGCATTTATAGACAAGACATTACACCACGCGCGGTCACTCAACATATCGTTGACCTGGTTGACACTCTGCTGTTTCTGGTAGGAGTGAAGAAGGTTATAGTTCTCCAAGTATTACACAGGTGTACACCGTCAATTCATGCTAGGTATCCTGTGGGCATAGAATGGTACAACACCAGAGTAGACGAGTTAAACATGGCTTTATCATCTATGCTGAACAATAAAGAACATCAACGTTCATACTTGTGGTGGATGAAGGGTTTTTGATGAATGGAATCCAAACAACGGAATGTTTGTCCTGATGGTTGTCACCTATCACATGCTGGCCAGCTACGTTTGATATCAAATATTCGAGCTGCCTTGGTCGCCGCCCAGAGACGGTCCATATGCAATAGTTAAGTTATGTATGATTAACAGTAATATTATTACAAATTTCATAGTTTGTAAATATAGGCATATGTTGAAACATACCATAAATAGTAGGGGGCGTCAAAGTAATCAACCACTGTCTGTGCTGTTTCAATAAGGGCCTTCCAAGGTCACAAATGAAGGGTTTTAACATTACCCATTATCATAAAAAATACCATGTTTTAGGCTTTCAATGCCACAATGGAAGCACAGGTAGGAGTTAGCGTGGCATTATAGTGGTATATGTCTATATCAGGGCTCGTTCTTCACTTACAAGTCTCATGCTTCAGTTGTTGTCAGTATTATTGGTACTTAATTTTGGAACCGCATCGGTTCCCAGATCATCCATTTACGGCTGTAGCAGCTGGGTATTATTTACATATTGTTTGCAGATTTATGATATTAATGCATCAGCTGAGTCATAGGATGGTAGAGATAAGGGTGTATTACAGCAGGACTTTTAAGTACCAAAGTCTGTCTCATCAGATACAAGTTATTTCTTAGTTACTTGGATGAGGCCTCAAGAAGGGACTTGATTAATTAATTATGTCCCAGTTGCTGTGTTTTATGATAATATATTAGTAGCGGGATTTAGTTACAGGAGTCTCCTGCCTCAGCTGCTATATATTTAACAGGATTTGGTATCCAGCATCCCGTTTCAGCTGCCTATTGTGGAAGATATCACATTTTACAGAATTTAATCACCAGTCTGTAGTCCAGCGGTTGTATTTTATTGCTGTTCATTTTAAATGTATGCACAGGATTTAGTTACCAGTTCCCAGTCTTAATATCTTGTGAATATAAGACTAACGTTTTAGTTACCAGATTTCAACCTCATATGCTATGTAATATAAGAAGGTTTTAGGTACCTGCCTCAGCTTCTAGATATCATATATGGAAAGCTTTTATTACATTTATGGTTAAAGTACGGTCGGTTACGACCGATACGGTTGTTAGCCTTACGCTTATTTTAGCTAGACGATATCACGTGGCTTAGCACAAGCAATCAATGAGTCTTGAAGGGTAGACTCCCAGCGAATTAGGTTTTTTATCCACCTCCTCCAACTCCTCCTCCTCATTTATGTTGTTCATTTTTATAATGTTAACTGATCCGTATACATGTTGTTTAACACCATATATGTTTCTATTCAGGTTTATTCAAACGTTAATATTGTATTTTGTTTGTTTTGTTTGTATGTACATTGGGTAGGCGTTTTAAGTCCGCCCAGTTATGTCATTTCAGAACATAACATATATTTAGCTTTATTTTATGGCATTTTAAAAATAAATGCCCATTTTCAATTCAACGCCTTGTGTTCTGTTGTTCCTCATTCCATACGAGTTGGACCCAGCTTGGGACTGCACATTCATATCTTGAACAGAGAAAAGCGCCTGAAGAGCGTGATTCCAGACCCTTCTATTTGAGTGACCCTGACTAGTGCAATTATTAAATAATCGGAAGCGGTGTTAAAATACACGCAAAGAATTAGTTAGAAGACAGAAACCTTCCTAAAACTCATCGCATGATAAGCAGAATCAGGCGGTATTCACGAAAAGCAAAATCCAAGCTTGATGTCCAAGGTCGAGGTCCAGTGGTAATAGTGCTGGATTTGCAACAAGGCGGTCTACGTTTGAATCTCTGTTACGATAGGTCATACCCTTCTCTGAAAATTTGAAAAAAATGTCGATTTGCCTACATGTATGGAAAAGTTTGAAGGAAGTCCAAGAAAACTGGTGAACAAGCCGCCGTATGTAACTGAAATATCATTAAAGACGATGTTAAACTCATTGAAACAAACGCATGATTAATGTATGGGCAATGTCTCAACCAAAATCGACTTTTTGTTCTTTATTGTTGTTGTTTTAGAAACAAACTCGCAAATCATCAGAATTTTACTGGATGTGTGTTTCACGTGACATGTCGGAATCCTGTCTAATGACCACTGATCCAATTTATTACGCATCCTTAAATGAATAACTTTGCAAATTGTCAGCAAGATCATTAAAACAACAATAGTTTCACGATACAATTGAAACACACGTAATTTGTCAAAGTGAAAAACTTTTGAATCAGTCAAGAATAATTATCTTAAGAGGACTATCCACACATAATGTTATTGTCAATAATATTGACAATCCTTTCGGTCCCAAATTGAACCATTATTTTACACAATACCGCAATACTCAACCATGCCTGCTTTTGCATTCACCATCTTAACAAATTCTGATTATCTTCACATTGTATTAAAAAAAACCAGGTACCAGGGTAATCAAATGTCAATGTCTCTAGTATTCTTTAAATCGTTTAATGTATCTGGCTTGGATGTCTGGTCAAATCAAGTTTCACCAGTTTATAGAATTAAAAACTAAACCATAATTATATACTAAAATAAACCCACTGTATAAAGTGCATTGAAAATAATTTTAAACAAATATTACATTTGATTGGTCTTCTATAAACCAACATCGCACGTAATTTACAAATTTTTGAACAAAGATAACTACTCTGTATATTGGAATATATTACAACAAGTAGCCTTAAAATGACTATAAATGTATAAAGCAGGGAACCGTGCCTCAGTTTTTTCGTTAGATACTTGACTTTAAAGAAATTCAATACTCAGAATGCCGCTGTTTATTACGTAATACTCCATAGATATAAATTGAAAACAAGTATCAAAATTCTGGCACGGTTCCTTAGATTAACATTTCCGCTACAAAACACCAAAAACCGCTTTGAAATCCGTCATCAAATAAGACGGCAATTTTAATTCGAAAATGACACATACATGTTTGATGTCTAGTAAGAGATTTTATAACAATTTTTGTCATTAATGAATTAATAGCATCATATCGTACCTATACAATGCACATTACTTTAGAGATGTTTAACGCTGATAAGCAAAAGTCGATAAAGGAGTGCAGCATTTATCGCAATAAAACACCATTTTTTGAGCGATGGGTTAGACTTTTTTGTTGCTTGGTATTAAAGTATGATATTTAATCTTTGTAAATTAAGTAAAATATCATTTTACGTTATTTTAGCGATTTCATCCAAGCCAGATACGTTAAAGTATCCGACAAAGCTTGAGTATTGGTCAGACACATTAATGGACATGCATTTTTCATTGTTTCCAAGGTTTTATGGAGCTTTATGTAACCATAACACCATTACATCCAAATGAAGAAAAGGTAACAATGAGTGTTTCTAATAATTGATCAGCAATTCGCGAGTTGCTTCACTGACAATATATATTTGCATCGTAGCACGAATGTATAAAACGTCATGTTGTTAAACGTTGTTAGCACAGTATTCTCCATTAACCTTTCCACAAATGGTTATGTTCTCAAAGTATTTCGTTTCTTAGACAACGACATCTGTTTGACGGGCGTCTCTTATAACATACCAATACTCCTTCATTTGAAGACAATTATGTCCCATACAGTTCAATAATTATTTCTAAATACAAAGACATTAATGAACATATATATATAACAATTTGACTTTAAATTACAGTTTCAAAACATGTGTGACTTACTTAAATCCTTGATATCTCGGCTACAGAAAGTTGTAAGCAAATTACAGGCGAATACTTGTGAATTATTTAACTACTCTTTTTCTTTTAATTATCGAATGTACCAAAACTTTAAGAAAAAATCTTAGCCGAGTCTCCAATTTTGCTTGTTGTCGTTAGTTCGTGACCTAAATAGATGTGATACTTAGACAGAACAACTCAACTTTACGGTGTAGTAAATCACTTACTATAGGCCTGTATAAGACTATATATATCATGGGTATCAATGAAATAACGATTTTCTCTTGCAACTAAGAAGATATTAGATGAATTAGAAACTTTTAAGGATGTATATGAGTTAAATAAAGACTTTGCTGTTGTCGGCTGTTGATTGACATATAGATGGGAAATGAAAAAACAAAATACAAAAAAGCTAGCCTATGAAATTATTTCTGTTAAAATGATATTGTCATGGTGGTTCAGAGAATCATAAAATTTAAAATTCCATAGGGTTCTTGTTTCACATACTCGTGCCGTTTTGGCCCTGTCGTAAAAACGATATGGCACGGCCGTGCATATGATATGTAAATGACGTCACGAAGTACACGTCATGATTGATACATGTTTTTCAAAATTATAACTTCACATGAGTAATGTTGAACTGACTTTAACCAGATAAGTAAGCAAAGACACTGTTTACATCGTTAGATATGTTCACACATTTATTATTTATGATGTTTCATATTATGTAACTGGTTTTAACAAGAAAAACTATAACAAAACGTTATAGGTAGACGAATTACAAGAAGCATATTGGTTTATGTTTTTTGTATGAAGTTGTTTTTTTTTCATAAAGGATATTGACTGTATATTTTATTCAGTCCTACATTAATGAGAGTATAAATTTTTTACACGATATGAGTAATACACATTATAATGACAATAATGAGTATTTGAAAAATGAATTAATTAATGCATGTAGTTCACACGCATATGGTAATATCATACCCTACATCAATCAAATAGAATCAACCCTAAATGTTAACGAATTCACCATAAATCTGAGCACTATCATACAACCACATTGAACTTCAAATAGCCACAAAACAAGTTATTAAGAATGCCTTCATTATTTACTTACCTGTCAACTATTAATAGATTCAGTCATCACCATTAGCCAATCAAATGGCCAGGATTAGCCAACTAGTAATAGACACTACAGTATGTACTCGCAAACAGCTATAATAAACTAATACTCATAAGTATAATTCGTCTAGAAAAGCCCCTTATTACGCATGTGTCAGTCTTATGTTATTAGTAGCAATGCCAAACAGGTATACATGTTAGTTTTCGCCGTATTTTCAGGGTGTGTGATAAAAAGAATATTAATTCATGTAGATTCGGTCTTGAATTTATTGAACTCGTAGAATAAAACAGTATTCAACTCGTTCAATAAATTCAATACGGAATCAAGATTCATTTAAAATTCTCTATAGATGCGTTTTGAAACAGAAAAAAAACTTTTCAGACGAATGCATTGTGTTCTTTTCTATAGCTAGAGAAACAGATTAAGATCCATCTACATAGTATGAAAGTTTGTTCATATGGCCCAAGAGGATACATGGTATAATACAGTTGGCATAGTAGAATAGAGATGTATACATACAGTAAAACTTTGATTATCAGAAATCGACGGGACCGAAATATTATTTCGGATAATCCATGGTTTCAGATAACGCCATTGGGATATTCGAGGTTCTTTTACAATATTTACATTCATTCTAATTTTTGTAGTAAAATTTGAGCGTTTATTTTTCGTATGCGATCGGCCTTCCGAGACCGCCGCCTAGGGCGGATCATCGGGAACGACGATTCTGATTGTTAGACGGTAAATTTTCAAAACCCCGCCTCAGCGTTTATATTGCATAAACGTCTGAAAAATAAGAAACAATCCTTATTTGATTTTTTATAGGGGGAAATCGGGACCAGGTATTCAAATAATCCGAGTTCGGATAATCAATTTTTATTGTAATACTGTATGAACAAAACAAAAGGAAAATATCACAAAGTTTACAATGAAGCAGATTATGTACATAAAACTCAGTATAAGTAAAAATGCAATAGTAAATATATATTAATACATTTTCACACAAAATATATAAACATGCGAAGAACGATATTTACAGAAAAACATCAATCAAAAGAAAATATATCTATTTGCGCAAATTAGGTAAACATATTCAGACACTTCTCCTTTATGTAGATTATTATCTAGAAATAAAGCTGAGAACAAATTAACATCAAATTCAAACCCGAGTACAGTAAGTTCTCATGCCGAGTACAGAAAGTTCTCATGCCAAGTACAGTAAGTTCTCATGCCGAGTACAGTAAGTTCTCATGCCGAGTACAGAAAGTAAGTTCTCATGCCGAGTACAGAATGTTCTCATGCCGAGTACAGAAAGTTCTCATGCCGAGTACAGAAAGTAAGTTCTCATGCCGAGTACAGAAAGTAAGTTCTCATGCCGAGTACAGAAAGTAAGTTCTCATGCCGAGTACAGTAAGTTCTCATGCCGAGTACAGAAAGTTCTCATGCCGATACAGTAAGTTCTCATGCCGAGTACAGAAAGTAAGTTCTCATGCCGAGTACAGAAAGTAAGTTCTCATGCCGAGTACAGTAAGTTCTCATGCCGAGTACAGAAAGTTCTCATGCCGAGTACAGAAAGTAAGTTCTCATGCCGATACAGTAAGTTCTCATGCCGAGTACAGAAAGTAAGTTCTCATGCCGAGTACAGAAAGTTCTCATGCCGAGTACAGAAAGTTCCCATGCCGAGTACAGAAAGTAAGTTCTCATGCCGAGTACAGAAAGTAAGTTCTCATGCCGAATACAGAAAGTAAGTTCTCATGCCGAGTACATAACAATTAGAAATGATATTGCATGTCCTCATAACATGACAATGAAACTTGTTTTAATTGATGTTAACTAAACTACTATGGTGTAAATAAAATGTTTATATCTGGTTACATGCTCATTAGAAAAGAGTAGTAGGTAGTGAATGTTTTAGTGAAAGCGTGTGGAAAGGTGAAACAGGAAATGTCTTTTAAAAAGACAGTCGCGAAGTTTCTTTAATGTTACATACACTGTTGAAACCAAAAGTATACTTTTTATGAAATTCTTAAATTGTCGTTATAGTACCGTGTGAACACAACTTATCGTCACGCCTTAAAATGTTCATGTTAGGTCAGCTAAATAAATTACGTATTTAGTCATATCTACTGTATATTAATTCCAATCTATGTAAAATGTTCTGTCAAGAACGGTATATAACTTTATTTCGACTGCATAATAATACA
The DNA here is from genome assembly GCA_964023205.1 of Lutraria lutraria. Taxonomy (NCBI): domain Eukaryota; kingdom Metazoa; phylum Mollusca; class Bivalvia; order Venerida; family Mactridae; genus Lutraria; species Lutraria lutraria. The sequence goes on along the minus strand of OZ026844.1, from coordinate 24,080,196 downwards.
TTTTCGTACATTTTAACTTTACAAAGTTTACAACCACAAGAAGTACACATTAAACAGTTGCAGGCTCGCTATAAGTTGGCGTGGTTTTACTTTGTCTACGCTTGTAGATTTCACCCAATGGAAGGAAGGGTTTCCTCTGAATCATCCAATGGAATGAGAAATTTCTTCTGAATAATTAATACGTCATGCCAAGAAATATGGGTCAAAAGTGAGCTTAGACACTTTCGCGAAAAAGTGAGACAGTGTATTACAGTACTTACTCGACTATTACGCCTAACTAGAATCAATTACTATTTTCACAATGAATATAAATTACGGATTTGTTTACATCCTGAATATGGAAGTTGTTTCATGATAAGGATGGTGTTGGCCATGACGTACGGTGATGAATTTGGTACTATCCCACTGGCCATTACACCCCGCTTCTTGCTAATCGTATCATTCTGTTATTTCAAGTGAGTTGGAATTCTAATGTTGGATTTACATGATACTGTATTAATTTTATTCATTTAAGAGTAAAGACACGAAGCCAAAGATACCATGTATAACACAACAATAGATTGCGACGAAGACAACAATGGCATAACTGTAATGTTTATCCGTGATAATTCGTGTGTTTCGACAAATGAGATTAAAAATAAAACACAATAAAGACTGTTTGTATCTCGCATCTCTTGCGAGTATGTCAAATTAAAATGATGCTATATTTGAATTTCTTGACTAATACACTGAAATATTATATGAGTTTATGTTTTGCAGACATATTTAAACTCATCATATGTCGTGCTGTAGACTTGTTTCATCTCAATTGTCATATTACATCTTGACGAATATGTCTATACGTAGCGTTTTTAATTTGACTTCGTTATCAGTAACATGTAGTTGTATGCAAGCTGTCATTCTCTTTTATATTCCTACAATTCCAATAAATAGTACTTCAATGTTGATGCTAATAACGTAGGCTTCAATGTTTAGAAGCTGAGCTTACTATAACCGTCCTTTGCCGTCCGAATTTTGATGCCGACCAAAGTACTACTTTTTCTACATGCGCCATGCTGTTATTAAACTACTTCCCGTTCCATATTGCAGTGTAAATCTATGTAAGTTCAGTGTCCATGAATACTTTCAGTACTTTGATTAGAAATATTCTAACTATTTCCCCGTTTTGAAACCCTGTTTGGTAATACTAGTGATACATCAAGATAGCATGAACATTTCGGATAAAATTTGGAATCTAGATCAAATCCTTTCATAGAATGTTCATTATACTAACCCTTTCAATGCAGTGTTCAAGTCTGGTTCTTACTTTGTTGGATTCAAACAAAAATGATGTCTATAATAAAAAACAAAACCATTTCTATTGGATGTGAACCATTTACAATCTTACATGTTTTTCCTACCATCATACAGAAATGAACAGTACATGTGTATTACATTCAGTCAAACTCGTGTTTGCGTCCATCTCCAATTAAAGACAAAAACATCATTGATTATTCATAACAAAATGGCCTAAGAATAAACACCACATGTCAATAAAGGTCACATTTTGTCTTTCCCAAAGGAAGCTTCGGTTCACATGTTGGACTGTACATGTATTTCATTTTTATGAATGATTGGAATGAATTTCCACTTAAACCGACATTAAAAATCAAGCAATTAAACCAGTCCGGGAACTCGTCTGCACCTCGTACATATCCTTAAAGAAATAAAATGAATCACCAAGTCATAAATAAACTATAGTGATATTTAGCAACAATCAGAGAGATGTTTGAATCTTTACCCCATGTTCTGTACTGTCAAACAGCCAATATAATGAATAATTTGTAAGAGAACATCTGCACGATATTCCGAGCAGAACTTCTATAACCGTAGTCCAGACGCTGAAAAGTACATTCAATCTGTAAAGAGTTGGCGTTTTTATTTCAAAACAAGCATGTTCTACTTTGTCTTATTAAAGTGCCACTTCACTTCAGGATAACAAATACATACATGTCGACTGTCTTTCAGAAGTTTATTTGAAGTGGTTATCCGTTTACATTTTTTTACTTAAAAAGCTCAGGCAATTTTGACGAGGTAAATAGACCATTCTCTAACGACTACGTGACTTTTTTTAAACGTCTGCCAATGATACATCACTTGTACATGGGACAATTACATAACACCACTTCTAGCCACATCTGTGCTAACACAGGAGAAAGAGAAGACAGTGTTACTGCTATGGTCACGCGTCTAGCAAGTTAATGACAGCAATAAGAGGTTTCAGGAACAGTGAAGACCGAAGTAAATGAAAGTGTGAGTCTATAATTACACATATAGCTTGTTAATCTATCACCTGACGACGTACCTTAATGAGATGCTTGTCTGTAATGTGAGACAGAACGTGCCAGAAAGTGTAAATGATCATTGAGCTCTATGAAAAGGGCACTAATAAGATATTCCAAATTTTATCCGAACTTTTCATGCTGTCCTTGATATATCACTGGTACTACCAAACAGGTTCCAATAAGGGAAAGATGGCAAGAATATTATTTTCTAATCAAAGTTCAGAAAGTACTCATGGAAACTGAACTCACATAGAACTGCACAGTAACATAGAACGGGAACTAGTTTATCAATTGCATGGCGGATGTAGAAAAACATGGTACTTGGTCGGCATCAAATTCATTTGCACCGAGCAAGTGACGGCTATGGAGAGCTGAAGTATCGTTCAGTTTCCAAAAATGAATAAGCCGCGATCGTTACCATTGTATCAATTCACCGCGTAACTATAAATTCAACGTTTAATCCAAAGTGATCGTATCAAGGACGTTATGTCACTTAACTGTCCGTCTGACATCTTTCCTTGTAATCAAAGACCATGTCTGAAAGTGCACACTGTATCTCCCATATATAATTCTCATTTAAAGGTTTACTTTATATAGTGGGTGCACTGCTCAGATAAAAGTACATGGAATACTATCAGTCGCTAGGTAATGATGAGAGGTAGTGAAAATAAAAATTACCAGGAGAAAATATCGACTTGACATCTCGTAAAATAGATATAGTGTATAAGATAATTTACTGATGAAGGAATGTATTTTGTACTATCAAATAACTGTGAATATTAATTTGTTGAACTGATCACTTGCAAATACCCAGCCTAATAAGACTTATCAGTCACTTAAATATGTAATATTCATAAAATAAATTCATAAAAACACTTCGAGTACATTAACATAAAAAGAAACAGAATGAAAAGGAAAACAAGAAATGTCTTTAAAAAGACAGTCGCGAAGTTTCTTTAATGTTATTTACACTGTTGAAACTAATAGTATGATTTTTATGTAATTCCTAAATTGCAGTTATAGTACCGTGTGAACACAACTTATCGCTATAGCAGTCCAATCAGGTCACGCATTAAAATGTTAATGTTAGGTCAGCTAAATAAATTTCGTATTTAGTCATATCTACTGTATATTAATTCCAATAAATGTTAAGCGTTTGTCAAGAACGGTATATAACTTTATTTCGACCGCATAAGAATACAATTTCGTATATTTTAACTTTACATATTTTACAACCACAAGAAGTACACATTAAACAGTTGCAGACTCGCTATAAGTTGGTTTGGTCTTAATTGTTCTACGCTTGTAGATTTCACCCAATGGAATGAAGGGTTTCCTCTGAATCATTCATGTGGATTTTCTTCTGAATAATTAAAACGTCATGCCAAGAAATATAGGTCAAAATTGAGATTAGACACCTTCGCGAATAAAACATTTCATCATACGTTATATAGTCATAGGTTGTACATGATACTATACCACACGTTATGAAAACTCCCCACCTTACACCCATGTCATCCGCAGGAATAACTTGAAGAAATCGTTTTGGAAGTATACATCATTCATCACTGTAGTTTTAATGATGTTCTGTCGCCTTGTCATCATTGAGCTTTTCTATCAATTTTCAATTAAATAGGAACGTGCTGACCATTTTATTATATAATGTACAATTATTGATCTTCAAGGTATTAGATTCCTAATTGCTCATTTTTGCTGATCTATTCTCGTATTTGATCAAATTCAACTCAATGCTACACAAAAATATTAATATTACAAAAATAGTATTGCCCGACTGTCATTATTTCTTTGATGGCATACTATAATTTATTTTACGACAATTTTCAAAAAATGCAGTAGTTGTTGTATACAGAAGAATATAAATTTTTATGACGTTTCTAGTACAGTCTTGGAGTACACTTCATCTAGATGGAGTCTGGGCTCTACGAGATCAAATGAAAAGACGTTAACTTGACTAATTATTGAAATTTAAGAACGACAGCGGAGAAAAAAGCAGGATGCAAAGTTGAAAACTAGAAAATTCTGGTAGACAGATAAAGAAACATTTTATTTTGGCTCGGTAGAAAAAACATTCGGGTAGAAGTGAAACACGAATGACAGGGTTAAAGCATGTTAAGCTAACTAATATTTTAAATGTCATCATATAAAATGGACATGTTTGAACTTACTTAATTTGCTTTATTTGTATATGATATAGTTAATTATCAAGTCCTTCTTATGATACTCGATTGTGGATATGGTGATTAACCTTGGTGATTTTGTTTAATATAGCGCACCTGAGTATAATACATCACATTCTTCTTTTTCTATATTGTTTATCATTCTTGAAACATAGGTAGTATTTCATGAAGTGAAATAGCGACATTTACTTTAATATGTTGTAACCACCACATGATGTGAAATAGCGACATTTACTTTAATATGTTGTAATCACCACATTATGTGAAATAGCGACATTTACTTTAATATGTTGTAACCACCACATGATGTGAAATAGCGACATTTACTTTAATATGTTGTAACCACCACATGATGTGAAATAGCGACATTTACTTTAATATGTTGTAACCACCACATGATGTGAAATAGCGACATTTACTTTAATATGTTGTAACCACCACATGATGTGAAATAGCGACATTTACTTTAATATGTTGTAACCACCACATGATGTGAAATAGCGACATTTACTTTAATATGTTGTAACCACCACATGATGTGAAATAGCGACATTTACTTTAATATGTTGTAACCACCACATGATGTGAAATAGCGACATTTACTTTAATATGTTGTAACCACCACATGATGTGAAATAGCGACATTTACTTTAATATGTTGTAACCACCACATGATGTGAAGGTTGGAACTTTTTGTTTTGTTTTCTTGTCTTGCTTTATTAGTCTGCACGTATGTTGATCAATATTTGTATCACAGTCATCATGGCTTCTAATCTTTTTTCTCTTATTTAAAGATTCAATTATTCAATCAATGGAATGTTGTGTAGCTTCGCCTTACATGTCTTTATTGTTTGTTCAACAATATAAAGTCAAATTGAAGAGTGACTTAACCAAGGAAGGACACATCTTTAAACAAATCCCTAAAATGGGTTCGAACCAACGAAGAACCGCGTTACAAAATTGTTCATACCAAGGTAGCCAATCAAAAATGGCCACTCAAAAATTTACGGGCTTTTGTTTGACAGTTAACGTAAAAATTTTCTAATAAGCCAGCTGTCAGTATTTTAAACAATAAAACCATTGAGCTATTATTCTAAACATTAGATTAGTTATAAAAAGACACAATTAATACTGCACTAGCTGTCAGCAGCTAGGGAAATTCAACACAAAGATGTCTTAATTAAAAAAAATAAAATCACTTATAATAAGTTTTTACCCTATGGCTACAAAATGCTTTTGATGCATTGACTTTAACAAGAGTCACAAAAATACTTTAAAATTACATAATTCTACCAATTATTATCTAAACTTGTTTAAGAAAATTTGTACCAAATTTTACTGCATAAAAGTAGCATACATTCCTGATGTGTAATTATTTATCTACGGATTGAGTTATTTTTCAATACGATCAGAGGTTTAATTATTTGTGATATGAAAAACACAGGCAACGATTATTAAAACTGGGAATTTTTCTATCTGAAGCTATGTAGATAATAAATAGTTGGTTCCTCGCCAGATACCCGTCATTACTTTTTTCTTACTACAAACGTCAGAGATAAATGGTTGGTAAATTAATAAATCGATCTTGACTCCACGATGATTGTTGAATTGAATAAATTCCGCATATTCCAGAAAATATAAATAGTTTGTGCATGCAAACAAAATAATGAAGAATTCTTACTTTGATCCAATAAGAAGTGTTTTGAATAAATGTTTCGTATGATCAATTGACCAATAAGTTGAGATATCATCAATAAGGATAATTGAAAGTGTTTATCTCAGTAAATCGTTTAAGCAATCAGCAATCAGTTTGGCAACAGCTTAATTACGCCCCACTTCGAAGAAGAGATGTGTGGGATATTGCTTTGCACACGTCGGTCGGTCGGTAATCATAATTTTTTCGACCAATAACTAGAGCACGATTTGTCCTACGGTCCTCGTACTTAATTCACAGATCCGGTTTTATCGGGTGATTGCGCAATCCCTAGTGATTGTTGCTATGCCTCTCAAGCTATCATCCAAGATGGCGTCCGCCGATGATACAGCGACGGACTCGCTCGATGATATTCCGCAAAGTATATCCATATCATTCCTCCCAAATCATTCTACCTTATCAGATCGGATTCTTAGAAAAGGCTTGAATTACTTTAGTCAAAGTTATATTCATAACATTAAACTATAGATAAGTTGCTGTGTGGCATAATGTCTGAAATGCTATTTGAAGTTCAGTGTGGTTGTTTCATAGCAGATTATGGTGAATTTGTTAACATTTAGGGTATATTCTATTTGATTGATGTAGGGTATGATATTAACATATGCTTGTGAACTATATACATGAATTTATTCATTTGTCAAATACTCATGATTGTCAATGTAATTATATGTGTATTACTCATATCATGTAAATATGTTATACTCTCCAAAATGGAGGATTGAATAAAATATACAGTCAATATCCTTTATGAAAAAAGCAACTTCATACAAAAAACAATGCTTTTTGTAATTCGTCTACCTATAGCGTTTTGTTATAGTTATTTTGTTATTGTTGTTTACAAGTATGTCTGTTTGTCAGATATCTTATTAAATGTCAATTTTGTTAAGAGATCTCCTTATATCATCGAATTACGAACACAGACACTCTTATTATCCTTATAGTGAGAGATAAAGGATGAGTCAACAATACATCTTTATTATTTGTGTTCAATAATGTTACGACTTGAAGCTATGAATAAAGTTACCTGATGGAAAGGGATATTGTGGTCTTTATAGACAAATGACCTTACTTCGGATGTCATCGTGTTCTAAATAACCAACAGCTGTTTTTAAAGAATGGCCTTTATTCGGAGATGGCCGCTAACACGGGTTTGACTGAATGTCGGCTGTGCTGCTCGTGTGTATGATGACACAGCTCTGACAAAGTGATTCACTTTAGTACCAAAGAATTCTGCAATGATGGATTTCAAAAACAAGAGAGGAATGTTTATTGGGTAAACAACATAAACTGCACAGACATTCTTTAGGAGGATGGGGTTTTAAGTGGAAGTACCAATGTCCTTCAAGGAATAACATTTTAAAGTATTTATAAATATTATTAAACTAATTATGCTAAAAAATAATGTAATGCTGTGTGATAAAAAAGCAGTTTATTTGTTTTATGATTCTGCTAATGGTTGTATAATTATTGTAAGCATTGTTAATGTAGCCAAATTAAGTTTTAATCTCTTGGGCGATATTAAATCTGTGTTTTTACGGTGTCAAAAATGATGTATGACTTAAATACATCTGACAATACATTATGATGTTGTTTGCGGAGAATTACAGGCTTGATAACCTACTCTCGTACAACGATGCATAATGAGAGTCAAGGCATCCATAGTTTATTGAACTTCATTTACTAGTTTTCCTCAACGAAGAAAATCTGTATAGATGTATTAAATTCCTTTAAAGGAATCAAAGTTTTGTCCACGTTTTTTGCAAGTAAACAACACGCACTTGCAAGTACGGCGGATTGAGACCGGCGCTTTACACATGTGTCACTCTTTTGTTATTAGTAGCAATGGCAAACAGGTATGTTGGTTTTCGCCGTATTTTCAATGTTTGTGAAGTTGGCGTCCTAGCAGCCTATAGTTGGCGGCCTGGCGGTCAAGCGGCCTGAATTTGGCGGCCTAGCGCCCTAGAATATTGAACACCCAATCACCCAGAAATGTATCAGAGTCACGTTCTACAAGCATTAGAAACTATTTTGGAAGGACAGAGTCGCAACAAAATCACTGCCTCAGAGTTAGGCTGCTAGGCCGCTAGGCCGCCAAATGCACGTTTTTAGCGGCCTGGCGACCTGGAATATTAAACACCCAATCACCCAGAAGTGTATCAGAATTACGTTCTACAAACATTAGCAACTATTTTGGAAGGAATAAGTCGCAAAAAATTCACTACATCATAGTTACGCCATTACGTTATTCTGTACAACAAATTACCCATAGTTGTCGTTAGCAATCATTATATCATTTCATCATTTAACCTGATGTTTTGCATGCTGTTGTTTTCTGCAATTTTATCTTATATAAGCAGATATTTGAATCATAATAGCGCATTATCCTATGTTTATGATGTAGTATTTAGTAAAAGCAGACGTGTCTCAGTAATGCCGTATTCGGTATTTTTGTAAGATATGGTTTAATATTTAGCAGATATATGAATATTTGTAGTTGTATGTGGTTGTATCAGTATTGTAATATATCGCCTTAAATAGATTCACGCTGCAAGAACAGTTAATACAGTAATGACACTGATATAAAACAACCCTTGACAAATTCATCAATTTCTTCAGGCCCATGGGTTTCAATTTTTAGATTTTGTCTGACAACGAGGGGACAGAATAAGTTTCGCCCCCTCCCCCTTTTGATTGCCATAAAGCCGAAATTATTGGTTAGGGGCATACCCACCCCTCCTTACCCCCAATAGAACCTCCCCGGTTCGATGCATCACTATACACTTAAAGGTGATATAAGTACGGAGTGTGGGTTGGTGATAATCCATTTATGGTCGTCTGCTTGACGCAGTGATTATTTTGCGATTCTTTGGTAATATACTGTACAAGTTGAGATATTCGTATGAGGCTGTTTAATATCCAAGAATTCTTAGCCGTTGTAAATAGTATAATCTGTTGTTTAAGTACATTTCAATAGATTCATTTTTTTGAATGAAGTTAATCTTTTCTGTCGGCTTTGTCAGGCTTACAGACTTAACACTTTTGATCAAATGCCCTTCGTGAACTTATTAATATATTCTATACAGCATGAGCAGTTCACAGAAAGCGATGACTAGCACTTAGAAATGTCTGGAAAACAATTATATTTGTCTGATGCAACTCAGTTGTAGATTTAGACAATATTACGTGGTACACATTGATAGCTCAGTGGTTAGAGCGTTTGTCTGATGATCGAGAGGTTGTGAGTTCGAACCCCGGGCAAGGCTCTCACTGTCCGTGACAAATTTGACTGAAGATATTACATCCTATGTTAAATTGTCCTCCATCTCTGAATTATGTGGGGTAGCTTGACAGAAGCTTGCGGATAGAATGTGGTTAGTACTGGTAAGGGCCTAATTGAAGTCCAGGAAAGCTGGTTAGGATAACTGCCCGACACGATATGGCTGAAATAATGTTGAAAATGGCGTAAACCCCGATGAAACAAACAAACAAACACATTGATGAAAACATTCACGGCATATATTCGATGGTAAGTCGGTAGAACTAGTTCACCTTTTCACTGTATATACATTTCGTCCATGTACTTGTTTATTTTACTTGTATTATCCTTTCGTCCCGTGTGTTGTCGTATAATCAACATGACTTGGTTTGGTCTCCACTTCAGCTCGAGATTCATACCGATCCGACCAGCCTTGTATTGCCCCGACCAGACCCGCCCTGAGCTGATCAGTCTCGTAATGCCCTGAACAGCCCCGTATTGACTAGTCTCGCAATTACACGATTAGACTCGTCCTTACCTAACTAGTCCTGCATTGTCCCGACCAGCCTCGCTAAAACCCGACCAACCTCGGTCTGTCCCGATCTGTCTCGTTAAGACCCGACCAGCTTCGCTAAGACCCGATCAGCTTCGGTCTGTCCCGATCAGCCTCGCTAAGACCCGACCAACCTCGGTCTGTCCCGATCTGCCTCGCTAACACCCGACCAGCTTCACGAAGACCAAACCAGCCTCGCTAACACCCGACCAGATTCGCGAAGACCCAACCAGCCTCGCTAACACCCGATCAGCCTCGCTAAGACCCGACCAACCTCGGTCAGTCCCGATCTGCCTCGTTAACACCCGACCAGCTTCGCTAAGACCCTCGGTCTGTCCCGATCATCCTCACTAAGCCCGACCAACCTCGGTCTGTCCTGATCTGCCTCGCTAAGACCCGACCAACCTCGGTCTGTCCCGACCAGCCTCGCTCTGTCCCGATCAGCTTCGGTCTGTCCCGATCTGCGTCGGTAAGACCCGACCAACCTCGGTCTGTCCCGATCTGCCTCGCTAAGACCTGACCAGCCTCGCTCTGTCCCGACCAGCCTCGTTCTGTCCGACCAGCCTCACTGCTTCGCTTTGTCCCGAACAGCCTCGCTGAGACCCGACCAATCTCGGTCTGTCCCAATCAGCCTCGCTAAGACCCGACCAGCCTCACTTAGACCCGACCAATCTCGGTCTGTCCCAATCTGCTTTGCTAAGACCCAACCAGCTTTGCTAAGACCCGATCAGCCTCGCTAAGACCCGACGAGCCTGGCTAAGACCCGATCAGCCTCGCTAAGACCCGACCAACCTCGGTCTGTCCCGATCTGCCTCGCTAACACCCGACCAGCTTCGCGAAGACCAAACCAGCCTCGCTAACACCCGACCAGATTCGCGAAGACCCAACCAGCCTCGCTAACACCCGATCAGCCTCGCTAAGACCCAATCAACCTCGGTCAGTCCCGATCTGCCTCATTAACACCCGATCAGCCTCGCTAAGACCCGACCAACCTGAGTATGTCCCGATCTGCCTCATTAAGACCCGACCAACCTCGGTCTGTCCCGATCTGCCTCACTAAGACCCGACCAACCTTGGTCTGTCCCGATCTGCTTTGCTAAGACCCGACCAGACTCGTTCTGTCCCGATCAGCCTCGGTCTGTCCCGATCTGCCTCGCTTAGACCCGAGCAGCCTCGCTAAGACCCGATCAGCCTCGCTAAGACCCGATCAGCCTCGCTCTGTCCCGACCAGCCTCGCTAAGACTCGACCAGCCTCGCTAAGACCCGACCAACCTCGGTCTGTCCCGATCTGCCTCGTTAAGATCGGACCAGCTTCGCTAAGACCCGATCAGCCTCGCTCTGTCCCGATCAGCCTCACTAAGACCCGACAGGCCTCGCTTAGTCCCGACCAGCCTCGCTAAGACCCGACCAGCCTCGCTCTGCCCGATCAGCCTCGCTAAGCCCTGACTAGCCTCGCTCTGTCCCGACCAGCCTCGCTCTGTCCGACCAGCCTCACTATGTCCCGACCAGCCTCGCTAAGACCCGACCAGACTCACAAAGACCCGACCAACCTCGATCTGTCCCGATCTGCTTTGCTAAGACCCGACCAGCTTCGCTACGACCCGATCCGATCAACCTCGTTAAGACCCAATCATCCTCGCTCTGTCCTGATCAGCCTCGCTCTGTCCCAACCAGCCTCCCTCTGTCGGACCAGCCTCATTCTGTCCTGACCAGCCTCGCTAAGACCCGACCAATCTCGACCTGTCCCAATCAGCCTCGCTAAGACCCGACCAGCTTCGCTAAGACCCGATCAGACTCGTTAAGACCCGACCAGCCTTGCTAAGACCCGATCAGCTTCGCTAAGACCCGACCAGCTTCGCTAAGACCCGATCAGCCTCGCTAAGACCCGACCAACCTCGGTCTGTCCCGACCAGCCTCGCTCTGTCCCGATCAGCTTCGGTCTGTCCCGATCTGCGTCGGTAAGACCCGACCAACCTCGGTCTGTCCCGATCTGCCTCGCTAAGACCTGACCAGCCTCGCTCTGTCCCGACCAGCCTCGTTCTGTCCGACCAGCCTCACTGCTTCGCTCTGTCCCGAACAGCCTCGCTGAGACCCGACCAATCTCGGTCTGTCCCAATCAGCCTCGCTAAGACCCGACCAGCCTCACTAAGACCCGACCAATCTCGGTCTGTCCCAATCTGCTTTGCTAAGACCCAACCAGCTTTGCTAAGACCCGATCAGCCTCGCTAAGACCCGACGAGCCTGGATAAGACCCGATCAGCCTCGCTAAGACCCGATCAGCTTCGGTGTGTCCCGATCAGCCTCGCTAAGACCCGACCAACCTCGGTCTGTCCCGATCTGCCTCGCTAACACCCGACCAGCTTCGCGAAGACCAAACCAGCCTCGCTAACACCCGACCAGATTCGCGAAGACCCAACCAGCCTCGCTAACACCCGATCAGCCTCGCTAAGACCCAACCAACCTCGGTCAGTCCCGATCTGCCTCATTAACACCCGTTTAGCCTCGCTAAGACCCGACCAACCTGAGTATGTCCCGATCTGCCTCATTAAGACCCGACCAACCTCGGTCTGTCCCGATCTGCCTCACTAAGACCCGACCAACCTTGGTATGTCCCGATCTGCTTTGCTAAGACCCGACCAGACTCGTTCTGTCCCGATCAGCCTCGGTCTGTCCCGATCTGCCTCGCTAAGACCCGAGCAGCCTCGCTAAGACCCGATCAGCCTCGCTCTGTCCCGACCAGCCTCCCTCTGTCGGACCAGCCTCATTCTGTCCCGACCAGCCTCGCTAAGACCCGACCAATCTCGACCTGTCCCAATCAGCCTCGCTAAGACCCGACCAGCTTCGCTAAGACCCGATCAGACTCGTTAAGACCCGACCAGCCTCACTAAGACCCGATCAGCCTCGCTAAGACCCGACCAGCTTCGCTAAGACCCGATCAGCCTCGCTAAGACCCGACCAGCTTCGCTAAGACCCGACCAGCTTCGCTAAGACCCGATCAGACTCGTTAAGACCCGACCAGCCTCGCTAAGACCCAATCAGCCTCGCTAAGACCCGACCAGCTTCGCTAAGACCCGATCAGACTCGTTAAGACCCGACCAGCCTCGCTAAGACCCGATCAGCCTCGCTAAGACCCGACAAACCTCAGTCTGTCCCGATCTGCCTCGTTAAGACCCGACCAACCTCGGTCCCGATCAGCCTCGCTCTGTCCCGACCAGCCTCGCTAAGACCCGACCAACCTCGGTCTGTCCCGATCAGCCTCGCTTTGTCCCGATCAGCCTCGCACTGACCAGTACCCGATTCAGTACCTAAACAGCCCTGCTGATCCACTTTTCAACTTACGTGTAATGATCGAGGTTGTGCTTGAATGTAAGTGTTGGGTAAATGTGTACTGGTTCGTATACATGTAGTTAAAAAGATTCAAAAATAAAATTAAATAATTATGATTTCGATTCTTTTGTGTACACTTGGGGTTGATAATTTTTACCATCAGACAAGGAAATAGTATAATGATTAGTAGTAAATTTATACCATTATTACACGTTCATTGTGCTAATTTAATAAGTAGTTGTCATGCAATGCTTATATAAACGGTAATTATTTTGAAAAAAATCAGTAGGCCTACATGCGCAGTAAAAAGGATTATGGTGATCTCGGATAAAGTCAAAGACCACCATTGGAGACAAAATATGGCCTTCATGGCCAGCCGGGCGCCTTTATTCAGGGGTCATTTTGTTTTAACGGTAGGGTTGCGACATTTAGCGGCAGAAAAAAGGTGCGACATTGAACGTTAAAATTGCGCCATTTAATAATTTAATAATGCGATATCCGTAAGTACGACATTTGACGGCGATGCGATATTTAAGGGTAAGTGCCACATTTGACGGCGATGCGACATTTAACAGTAAGTGCGACATTTGACGGCGATGCGATATTTAACGGCGCTACACTGCAATCAGACAAAGTGACATAAAAGTCTGAGGTGAACAATAATGTTCTTATTTTCTCCGCATGCTTTCCACACTCGTTCTAGTGTTTTCATACATGTCAAGAACAGTTTGTCTTGTTTGCAAATATTTCTAAATACTGTCTTTATATTAATGTATGCTATTGATTACAGTTTAACGTTAAATATAAATCTGATATAATACATACAATAACATCTTAATATTTTATCTTTTTAGAGAAATTCCCGCTGAGAGAATTCGGCATTGAGGTTGATTGGCCTGAACGGGATATTTCCAGTTAGTTTTAAGATAAATATACCAGAGAAGTATTAATACATCTTGAGTGTCAGACAAATACTTCATTTCATTAATTGTATATATTCCATACGTCTTTTACGGTATTTTCAAATCAATGGTTATAAAATATATCTACAATGCATAAATTGATAACGACCATTGACATATATATTTCAAGTGCCATCAAGACCTGCCCTCCGTTACAAATAAAATGAGAATAAAATATGTCTAAGTTATTTTGGCGTAAACCTCCCCTCACGCATTTTTTCCACATGTCGCTTCTCTTTCATTGATTTTCGAACCCGCCTTCATTCATACAATATATTGGTGTAATACACTAAACAGCTTCACCTCACGATTCGCCCATCTAACCTATTTAACACAAATTCGCATCAAGGTTTTCATCGTAGGAGTGCCGCTTTATTCAGAATCCAGTAGATGTTTAGTAAGCTTTTAAGGTTTCAATATCACTAAATTTATTCAGTTGAATACTTTAGGTTCACATAATTGGGTCATAATATATAGGAGTGCTTAAACATTCCTCTTTTTCAATAATATACTTGACATGCTCTTTTATGTACCTCACACCATGACGAAACAGACTTTAGTATAACACGTGTGTAGGCAACATTTGACTCATTAGAAAGGAACTGGCAAAACCAATATAATAAAAATAATTATCTTTTAAAAAGTTGTTGAACAAGATGTATTTTAAAAACACAATGCCCCCTCCGGGTGCCATATAAATTGAAAATGCGCAGGTCCTGTAGAGATTGTCATGATGAACCAAGATATGAAGTTTGATGATTGTAGGCTGTAACCTTTTGATTTAATAGACAAGGTTAAAGTTTGGTACAGACAAACAAAGGGCCATAAATCTGCTAAAAATGATCAAATCACAAAACCCTGACATTAATGCTGGGAAACTTGGTGACAATAGTTCTAACAAAGTTTGGTAAAAATCCCTTGAGAAATTTAGGAGGAGTTGTGCACAGAAGAGTATTTCTCTACTACATATGCACAAAATAAACAAAGGGCCATAAATCCGCCCAAAAAAATCCAATCACTAAACTCAGATTATATGTGCTGGGTTTCTTGGTGACAATGAGTCTGTGAAAGTTTCATCAAATTCCTTTGAGAAATGTAGGAGTATCATAGAAGAAATTTAGGCCACAAAATAAACTAAGGGCCATAAATCTTCCAAAAATGATAAAATCACAAAACCTGCACAATATGTGTTAGGGAAATTGGTGACAATAGTTCTAATATAGAAGTAGTTGCAAACAAAAGATTATTTCTGTATATATTACATAATTATGCACAAAATAAACAAAGGGTCATAATTCCGTAAAAAATTATCGTATCATAAAACCTTTACAACATGCATTGGCTATCTTAATAACAACAGTTCCATGTACCCTTCCAAAATCCCTTGAGAAAAGAAGGAAACAAGAGTATTTCGTTGTTACAATTGCACAAAATAAACAAAGGGCCATAATTCCGTCAAAAATGATCGAATTACAAAACCCGGAATATATGTGCGGAAATGCTTTGGTAAGAAGTCGTTGAAAGATTCGTCAAAATCCAATGAAAAATGTAGGAGTAGTATCCTAAAATAAATGTAGGATTTTTTAAACACATGAACCCGTGACCTTGACCTTTGACCTACTGACCTGAAAATGCACAGGTCCTGTAGAGGTTGTCATGAGGAACCTAAGTTTTATGAATGTAGGTCAAGCGTTTTGATTATATAGGCAAGGTTAAAGTTTGGTACAAACAGACAAACAGAGAGACCAAAAACAATATGCCCCCGATGTATCGATACGGGTGCATAAAAAAGGAAGGAAGGTGAAGGAACAAACTCACAGTTTATTTCAATTGAATCATTTGACGTAATCATAAAGAGACACAAACATGAATAAGCAAAAGAGAGAAATAACAAACAACTTGTCTTATTAAACATGGAGGCAACAACCATTATGTTACGGCAACAAACACTGGCGAGAAAACACCACATTCATCCTATACTTAAAAACTCCCTCATACCTCAATTTACAGAAGTTGAAGGTTATTGTTATGAATAATTGAATTCATGGAACTATCAGTATTCATCTTTTAAACTACACCTGGTTCATAATTTCATCTTTTTTAAAAATACTAATTTCTCCAATTTTCCGAAATGATTGAGACAATTTTCCTAATAATGAAACCATATATTCGACGTTATTGAAAAAAACTATTATGTTCAATTAACTTTATGAAGGAACGATTAATTTTAGCATAACAACAAAATATACATAAATACATTGCGACAATACATATACTTTCTGCAAATTATTACATTTTTTTCGATATAAGGGTTTTTGTTGTCTGTTGATTCCAATTCATCTGAGGTGCCATCAAATTTCAAAGACATGACATTTGTATAGATAAGTAATTGTACAAAATGTAAGTAAAATATCATTATTTCTCCATTCTTGTACAAAATGTTCAAACCACAAAATAATACAACATCTGTGTCATCAGTACACATGTTACCCTCACCAGCTCTATAGTCCGCCTTCGTTTCCTATTACAAAGACCACAAGTCTTTATCAACCATTATGAAATGAATGAATTGTAAAAACTTTTTGCTGTAAAGTTCTAGAATATAATTGCACTTGCATAACCGAAACAGCAGATGGTTGTTATACAAAGAACGATTTGTCTTTCCAGTACATTAACACTGTTGGGTTGTTAAATATATAAATAAAACATAGGTTAAAATAAGATGAATTGAGGAGGCGATTTATGTAACTTAAGTGATTTCTTATTTCATTAATTGTAACATGATTTTTTTTTAATTTTGAACAGAAAATGAAGTATTCGTTGTTACGTTAAAGTAGGTGTTTTTCATATTATCGGTCTAAAAGCGGACATGTAAGTAAATACATTCAGATTTCATTCAGACAATTGAGATAACACGATTCTTCTTAACTCATCAGGGTTTTAATAATCAATTATCACACGCTGCTAAGTTGTACTTCGATCAATGTGAGTTATTTATCAATCAGAATACTGCAGCTGCCGCGGTAAATTAAAATTAGTCATTACAATGATACCAGACAAAGCTATTTTATGATTAGTGGATTTCCATTAAATCACTTGATGAAAGCTATTGCATGTCTTGTAGATTGTCTTTTACAAAAAGCTATAGGGGCAATGTGGATAGTTTACTCTCCTCTCTGGAACACGATTTGTTGTTTGTATGCCATTGCTCTAAATACCATCTGAGGTCAAACTAGGTAGCACTTAAACAGGAGTGAATTGTCAAATCTCTGATAGAGGTAGTTGTCAAGGAGCTGAAGAGAACGCTTGTATAAGATCGTTACGCAGTGCATACTGATATACAGTCTGCAACTTTCATTCATTTTTTGAATTACGAACTGCATTGTAGAATATCCAGATATTCATTCCGGTATAGAATCTAATAATTAAATACCATTTACGCAAGGATTATACAAACAATGTTTGATACTTATGAACAAATTTTAGGAATCCATGCAAATATTTGAAAAATATATTAAAAATATCAAATATTTTCAAATTTATGCCTCAGCGCTATGCTTCCTATCATCAGGACATATCGAAGTTCGAGATTAAAAAATGGAATTACCAACTGCTCTCTGTGATGCTAACAAAATTGTCTTATATGCCGTAATGTTTCATGAGCTTCCATATAGTGCTCCGCTCGATCACTTGCTGAGTCTTGGAAATTGAAGTAGGTTGTTGACAGTCATTCGATCGATTGATTGTCCAGCTACAATAAGCTGAACTGATTTGAGGACTGACATAACTTTAGTTGTTGCAATGGCTCAGATCTCCACTCAGATAAATACTAGTAAATATAATGTATAAAAACAAAAATACAATACAATGGACAGTATTTTGAAGGTATTGAATCATGGCAAATTAACATTATTTGAATCTTCTTATTTATTAATGCCAACTTCACAATCGACTAAACGGTCAATACACTCAGAATGATTGTTTTAAAACTACAGTTGTATACGACATGCGCAAACATATTTAAATACATTTTTTTTGTACATAAAACAACGAAAGCAACTACTTTTTAGTTGCGTTACTGCTTATCGAAATTGTTGAGTTAAATCAACGCTGTCAGCCACTTAACAATTTCTCAGTAAGGTCATCTTTATAAAACTATTTTAACCAACATCAACGAAAAATAGAGTTAAATCGAATAATCACCCAATTCTAGTAAACATTGTCTTTCAAACGCTGTGTATGGTTTCTTTCTTATGATGCGATATTTTTTTAAGATTTAACAAAACTTTGAAAAGCAATGACAAAATCTGATATCAAGTATATCAAATTAGTTATCAAACTAATAACTTGTTATATCAAATGTATTTTATGTAATGATCATTCAATATTTATACTCTGACAATTGTCTAGAATAGAAAAATATGTGCATACTGGCCTGTTAAAGTCAAAATACAAAGAATAAAGTTTCCTTTTAAAAAGGAAAGGCTTGGCTGGTTGTTGCTGATAAAAGTTAGTTCTGATACCATAACTAAATTGGTTCATTTTATTTCGTCTTGTTGACCATTTTAGTTATGGAGTTGTCCTCTTTCAAAGTCAACAGGTAGTCTGAAACATCGGCATATTTTTCTATTTATAGATTTTCCTATAATTCATCGTACTGTACACAAGTTTTAAATTGCATCAGAGAAAGCGTTTCGCAAGTTAAATTATAGTAGGGGTGTATTTCATTAATTAATTAATCCTCCGCTTATTACCTTCAGCAATTATGCTGATAATTAAACAAAGAGCTAGTAAAGTAAAAATAATTGAGACTGCGTTAATATATCTTATCTTTTCGTGCCTTAACGGTTGATGGAACATGCCGATTTATAGTGAAACACCCCGATTTTACAATGAAATCGCAAATGTGTACATCAAAATCACGTGACAAAATTATTGGCGGCAATAGCGTTCCGCAGGTTTCATTATAGAAGGGGCTTCCTTAAATTCTCTTGAACAATCCTCCGCTAATATGTCTTTCAGTAATGATTAAAATAATTGATTTAAATATATTGTACATAGTAACAGAAAAAATAGACAGTTTTAAAATGTGTACCTTTACGTGTAATTAATGTTAATAGAACAAACCGATCTTTAGTGAAACACCCTGATTTCATAATAGACTAGCACAGTGAAGTTGGTACACTCAAGTCATGTGATACCGATTCACACAGTAAGCGTAAACCAATCACCGGACTGTTAACATATAGCTGGCAACCAATCGCCGGACTCCTATCATTTTTGCGCACTTGTACCCAGCTTTCGCATTACAGCTACCAGCATCTAGGGAACAACTGCAACTGAAAACAATAATAGGGCTTGGAGCCGTAGCTCCAAGCCAAAAAGATAGATATGTGACTTTGTCCGCCATTTTTTGTTGTTGCGTTGATCCGTGGGAGTTCGTATTACGTGGATACACGATATTTCTTAATGTGAATATATTTGTTTTCTTGAAATTTAAAGATCATCTATCATTTTTTTAGTTTTTGCTTAGTAATAATGGTATCACATTATAACTGATTCCATCTCAAACATAATTGTTGCGTGTTGATTGTGATAATATTACATGTACATAAAACCTATTTGAAGTCTTAATAACTATGGTAGATCAATAACTCATCAGTTTCGCGCAGAGATCCAATTTCACTGGTCCAGAATTGCATATATTTCTGATTAAAGATACTGTGCTTTGACAAAGATATTATGTACTACGTCTGTTACTTAAATTGATGTTATTATTCCACAAGAACGTATACACGGTATCAACTTTCAGAATGCTTACTGTAATCTTTTCCATGTACAGTCCACCGATAAACAAGAGCCGCCCATGGACATAATGTGGCCTTTATTGACAAATGTCCTTTATAATGACGACATTTTGTTCTAAATAATCAATGACGGTTAAAAGAAGGCCTAAAAAAAGGTGACTAAAACATTGATTTGACTATATCAGTCACATTCATTCTTGATATAAGTGGAGACTTGAAAACTAACACACTATAATTTCTGTATTTAAAAACAAATACAAAATGAAAGAGAGATAAAATTATTTGAGTATGTAACTAGTGGCACAAAATAATACATGTTCTGGTTGAGCAGCACAGATGTCGTTAATAAGCCACTGTACAAAAGAACATCACCAGGGACATAGCTTGATTGATATTAATGTGTAGGCTGAATTTTAGGGGGCGGGGTCTGACAGACTGTCGTCGTTGTCACACAAGCACCTGAATGTTGATGTTGACAAAGTGATTCACGTGTTTGCATTAGACAAATGCAGAAGATTATATTTTTTTATAAATCGCTGTTAGATTAATGTTACCAATATGGGTCACTTTCCTGAAGCATATATAGTGTAGACCACAGACTACGTGGCCTTCCCCTAACTAATGTTGAATATGACCAAACTAACAGTGAAACCCGTGTAAACCCTTATACTATCACTTACACATTACTAACGCCTGTTTCAAGGAAGTGTAAAACGTTCTACTCTTTGTTCAACTGAATTTTATCGACCAGTCTGATGGTTAATTATAACTTCCTAAATGTTCCTAAACGCAGGAAATATGTTCTTGTTTTACGTGCAAAACAACCGTTTTGTCTGAAATTATCAATAGATGCAATAAAATACCGAAGCATGCAATATTTTTATAACATAAATCTTCAGTACTACATTTCAAAAGAGTGCTGCGAGGTCATTTTGTAAGGATCTTTTCTGTATGTAAAAAGATCACACTCTCAGAAAATAAAAGTAGGCCTATATGGAACAAACACTGATCAAAATAAAGGGAATCGCGCATCTATAGAACAGTTGTGAAACTCAATCGCCAAGTAAAACTCTTAGGGAGATTTTCATATCATAATCATGAGATCTGTCCACGAATGTGCAAAATGGTGAACATGAATGATAGTTCAAGTAAAGAAGTAAACAATTCCGCCGTTTTGTCCATAACCACGTGACCTGCTTCCATTGGTCCAGTTTTGTAAATGTGAATTTCTGTATATTGCTCTTTGTGCATTAGCCCTGAATTTTACAAGGTTACAAATACAGTTAGGTTCTACTTTTTTTGTGCATCGCAATAGAATTGTTAAATGATTTCCATAAATAAGAAAAATGTCCGCTTTTAACAAGATCGTTAAATTTTGTAACAGGGTCACTCAAACAGAACCATTCATTTGAAAGACTCTATTTGTAACGAGTGATATAAAAAGCCACGTGCCTTCAGAAAACGTGACACTAATGCGTCTTGAATAACAACTTGTATTATTAAATGTCAGCGCATGATATACGTTTTATGTATTAGTTATCGTTCATATTTTGCGGAGCGCAGTGATATGTCGCATAAAATTCAAAATATGAACGATAACTGATTTACAGTTTGTCTTAATTTCTGTACAGACAGCGTAATAAGTGACGTATTTTCTCCATATCAGGTTCAAGGCACATTTTATGCGATATATTTTTCAAATTTCAAATGAAATGCGGACATTTCATTGGACGAGAAATTAGGACAAACTGTAAGAATGGTTGCTATTTTCGATTGATTTGAAATCAACTTCCTGCTTTTCTCGGTTTATTTCATCTCATTCTTGACGTGTATTAATTATTATGTATATATTTGATGTACGAGGTCTATCTGCGGATGAAAGTACTGGTCACGAGATTCACGTGAACACTGACAGCACGTTACGCTAAAGGTGTTTCGAGAATCCCGTGATCAGGTCTTTTCTACACACGATGTTGATATCTGCCTTACACAACGTTAGACGGTCGTCAGGTGGCATTGCAGATACCGACATCGCAGATTGTGATTTACTCGTTATATTGTGTCTGATACAGGTCATGTTCTGGGACAAGAAAACAACACCCGATATTACGAACAGGTATATTTTAACCATTCATACCTAACCTAAATAGGACAGTCAAAGTATCCTTCTTGTCACTTCTATGGAATTTTCTATGAAAAGTTGATATTCCATTACACTGCCTTATGACAATGAGGACTCTGAATGTTTGTTAAAAGCTTGCATAATTTTTTGACTTTTCATGCTTGTATAATCTCGTAATATTATTTATACAAACAGTAAATTCATAAAGCGCTTATAATATTTGTGCACGTCGGCAGCGTCTAGTCTTTTTGATAATATAACAGACATTTGCACGAATTTTGTATGACAATATAGGCCTTGTTTAAATGGACCCATTATAAACAATATTTCTTTGCGTTATTCACATAGATCAATCAGATATTGTATCATCATAAAGATAGAGACAGACATAGAGAGTGTTTAAAAGATGAAAGGGAAGAAAAAGGATCGTTTCGAAAATAAGCATCAATCAATTTCAGTATTAATAAAGTAAACAACTTCCGCATGTCGATTATCTAAGCACAACTTTATTCTAAAATTACGATCCTCTTGGAAACAACATGGCAATAATTTGTCTGTTATGATTACGGGATTTTACAATCAAATTGTTTAAGAGAGAAAACCGTAGAGCAAGAAGGACAGACTGTTCAAGATGTGTCTCTAATTGTTATTTGATTAATACCTCATTTGTCTAAACCATCTTCCTTTTTTTGTCAGAGTAGGCTGCAGTTGAATATACACAGCGATGGGTTATTATTATTATTGTTATAGTCACTAATTGATGTGCAAACAAAACATTACCTCATTGTTTGTTCATAAAAAGCTACTAGCCTTAAATTTCTTCAGCTATATTTTCACTCAAACACCACGCATGACCACTGACTTTGCAAATTAACATTAGGTATATTGTAATGCTGTGTCATGCTATTCAAAATATACATTTAATTCAAAACGTGTTATGTTTCGCGAGATTCGCGGTCTCCTCAAAGCCGCGAAAGTTTCTTGACGCGAAAGTTTCCTGGTTTACAGTACACTCTAGAGGTTTAGTTGTATTTCTGACTGGATCCTTATTGGTCAAATTTGATATTGGGGCACGTGGGGTCAAATTCACAAGAGTTCTTTGCTCGATGTCTGCTTTTTGGCTTATGTCGTCTCCTGTTAGCATTAAAGGACCATCATGACCTTTTTGTATTTTTTTTTGTTAGTTCACCTAGTCGGAGGCTCGAACTTAGGTCGCCAGGATAGATCTACATTGCTTTATGAAAAAAAAAATTTCCCTGAAAAAATAATAAACTCTACATAATTGATCATATTGCGACATCCTTCTAAGCCTATTTCCTTTTTAGAAGGAAACTTCATTGATGAGCTGTAACCAGAAACACTTTCTGTTAAGGCCTCAGCGGGAATGCTTAAAATACAGTTGAGGAATTACTTTCAGCAGAACTAAAATACAAAGCACCGCTGTTCCTTTGAATCTGCATCAATTACTAAGCTTTTACTTGAAGTATTGGCACTTATAATTTCAGTTCTAAAAGCAAATTAAACACTTAGGTTACCCCTGTTCAGTGCAACACAAGCATGATACACACAGAAAGTATCAGCTTTTGCGTACAAATTGGACTATGAATATTTCTTTATAATCAAGTTTGATCTATTGAAATATTTGAAAGCATTTATTCTAATGAGTAAACATTAATGAAGAATCGTGAAAGTTGGAATTTCACGCCTGATGGAGTATATCAGCAGTTATAATCTATTAATATACCGGATGTAATAACAGCTGGTTATTAACGTCGATTGACCGTTCATACTATTAATAATTAAAGCACAGTCCATAGAACATCTGTAAGAAGCCTGCTCTGCTACTGAGCAATACACATCTTAGCATGGAGCTATTACAATTACAAGGTTATCACTTTGATGGTCAAGCACTGAGAGATAAATTGCCCTGGCCAGTGGTCAGCTGATAAGCCTTCTCAGCTGGATTGTTAGCATGTACAATGTGCTAACTTCAACATTAAAGCTTATATGTTATCAGCATTTTGCATTAGCTTCAGGAGTTTAGCTTCTTATGAAATATCAAAAGATTACCAGAAGAAAATATGATTTTATTTACATCATGAAAACGTTTTTCCCAACACATCATAATACACTGTAATTATAATTAACAACAATTACAAATAATTGTTGAAAAACAATTGTTGACAGAATAATGTACACTTTTATCTGCTTGTCATGCTGAGAACAGATAATTTTACTTTTGCAACCAGTGTGGATCATGATCAATCAACGTATCTTAGAAATCTGATCTATGGTAAAACATATATATACATACATCTCATATGGCATAGCCATATTCATGTAATTTGTTGTAAAATTGACTGCAAAGAACATGAATTTGAAAGTCTAAACTGGGTATATTTTAACAACATACTAAACAAAACAAATTAAAGAAAACATTATAAAATGTTTAGCATACACTGTCATCCTTAGATTACCTGACACATGCTATACATTATACACACATTATACACACATGTGTACATACTGTTTCTTGAATTTTGTTTTAATAAAAAATTAGCATCCTTAAATTAGTGCATGGTACCTAAACCAATGGCTGTTTTTTCAATCCATTTAAAGGTTTTACAAAGCTTTATAATAAAATGGAAAAGACCAACCGTTGTTTCACGTTGGAAAGCTTTTGGAAAAGCAATTGATAGGAGTACCAATTTAAGTCTATATTCAACATTGCTAACAACCTTAATACTATTAGTAGGCATTGAATTTTATATTTCATACAAACATATTTTTAAGTCCATTATCTAGAATGACTCACACATTTTTAGAACTATCGGTAGTATTCTAACTTTCATGACTGAAGATTCACTCAGTAAAAAAGAAATAAAAGATAGTGACCAGTATATATATATGACTGTACACTTAACAAAACTTATATAATGTCCCCTTCGTAAAATATGCATATTGTATTTATTTTTTGATATTCTGAGCTCAAATTTTCAGAGCACATCTCTGTCAAAACAAGTTACATGACTCTATCAACAAAAATATGTTTTATTGATTTCTACCCCGTTACGTCTCTATAGTTATAAAACAGTTAATTTGCACGTGGTAAGTATGAATCTTCGAAACATTTCTTGAAATTGACAGAGTGTTAAGCCACATCACAGAAAAACAGAAAATGGGACGGATGTCTATTTAGGAAATGACCCTCGCCGTCGGCCTTATTCAGGGAGGGCTCCCGTACTTACAGGTACATCTAGATTTCAATTAATATTTAATTTACTTTAAAACAAAGCACTAAGTTAACATATGGAATCGTTGTGGTTCAGTTTTATACATGATTTTGCAATTTTACTTTCTAGTTGAATTCAACCTCACCATTTTCATTTCAACGTTTTGACTCGAGTCATAATATTATAGTGTCCATATTCAACAGTGTCTTTCCATGTTGGCCAATAAAAAGAAGATGATCACTTTGAAGTACATGTTGCAGGATAGTGGTGTGTGATATTAAATGAAATTTTGGGATGAAATCATTCCCTCCCATACATAACCCCACAGCTACTTTCATTCCCACGGTAGAGTCATTATGGAATGACTCCAACAGCTCAATGATAGATGTAATGTTATATATGTCAAACTTGGACCGAGGCTTTTGCAGAACAACATGCACCAGTATTTTGATAATTATTTACTGACCAAAATTCTTGAATAATTATCAGTTTACCACAAGCATAACCTTACACTTATACAAACACTGTAAGTGAAAATGGT
This sequence comes from Lutraria lutraria, assembly GCA_964023205.1. Taxonomy (NCBI): domain Eukaryota; kingdom Metazoa; phylum Mollusca; class Bivalvia; order Venerida; family Mactridae; genus Lutraria; species Lutraria lutraria. The sequence goes on along the minus strand of OZ026844.1, from coordinate 24,054,159 downwards.
TACATTCATGTTGTAAAGATATATCACATTTCAAGACCATATGGCCTGGTAGTGGACAGTACAGGGCTATAAACCACTGCAAACAATTAGCACATGATGGTTAATTACACCACCCGCTGATAAGGCTCAGAGAGAATTTTGACTGATTCTTACGGATGTTCTATGGACTGAGCATGCTTTCTGCAAGTTTTCTTTATGATCCAGTAATTGTGCTAGTCTGGAAATTGGTTACACCGGATTATTATTTAGGTCCATGTAATTAGATAATCACCATAAGATATGGATGGTATCCGATAGACCATGCTACCACAGATCATTTATGCGTGACTATGTTCTGTTTATATTCTATTAGATTCTAGTTCACTGCGTCTAGAGTTAATCAATATAATCAGCCTGTCACGTTAAGTGACACGTTCATGAACCGGTCACTTAATTCTTTACCATGAGTTTATCCTATTATCGGTATTTACTTATTTTTTACAACGAATTTTAGTCAAGTTACAAGTTTATTCTAGTTGTTTGTGGGTATTAAGTAAAGTGTCTATTACTAGTTTGGGTAATCCTGGCCATTTGATTGGCTAATGGTAATGTAGGTCATTTTTGTCATGTTTGACTGAATCTGTAGTCTTATCTTCGTTGAAAGGTAAGTAAATCATGCAGGCATTGCTATGTGATGTGGACCTAGATTATAAGTTGTGAGGTATATTATGAAGTCCAATGTGGTTGTATCGTAGCAGATTATGGTGAATTTGATTGATGTAGGGTATGATATTACAAAATGTACCATGTGCTTGTGAATTCAATGATTTGTCAAATACTCATGATTGTCAATATTTGTGTATTAATCATAACATGTAAATATGTTACTTATACTCTCCAATGTAGGATTTTACTTAATGTGTACACCTTCTATAAATAAAGATATTATTATTATTATTATTATTGAATAAATACAAAGTCAATATCCTTTTGATATGAAAAAGCAACTTCATATACAAAGTACAAAAACCTACGGAAGCACTGGAGGGCAATTTTGACTTGCGAATACCGACTTATGACTTAAAAATGAATTATGACTTTTGACCTTTGAACATTACAATCTCTACCCAGAGTTGTCGTTCGTTATCTATTTTAAGTATTTTTGTAGTATGAATGGACCATATTTAGATTCTTACAACTTCTTGGGGCATCATTTTTGTTAAGATTCAAATATAAAAAAATCTATGCTATGGATCCTTTAAACTCTGATTCACCATTAAAACGAAAGAAAGAAATTTCATTTTATTAAATTGTATTTCTTACGCAGTTTCTTGCTTTATGATTGAATTTCTATATTCTGAAAGCTTAACAAAGAACTTTTTGTAAAGTATAGGTCTTTGTATCAAATAATAAACAGTACTGTAAAAAAACAGTTGTTCACATTTTCCCCATTTTAAGCCGATTATAATGAGCTAGACTCCACCGTTAAGGGGCCACACTTTCTGCCAATAATCTAAAGCGGTGGTGTATGGTAAGAATAAAAAAGTAAGAATAGGCTTACATTTCAGTATAAGAAATGAATGTAATTTCAAGATATATTTGCACTGAAAGGAATGTTGTCAAGAATTGAGAAAAAAAAGATAAAATGTCAAAGATTATAATGTGAATATAAGAACAAAATTTCGCGTACATTCAATTACAAAAATAAATTCATACTTCGAAAAAGTAATATACGAGTACACTACACAATGTCGAAACATTTATCAATCTTGTACAAGTGAATTTTATCTAAAATAATGAGAATTAACACTGCTAACTTTATTTTATTACACACACTACCAGGAAAAACACGATCTGTTTCAAATTAAAAGTTATGGTGGTCAAAAGTGCCATGGAACAAAATAGTCAATAGTTACCATTTCCCCTTGTCATTTTAAGTGTATCATATTTTCTGATAATTTTCATTATTGTGCCAGTTCTGTAACTTATCAAAATACATGTCGGTTACATACAGTAATCACAAATTCAATATCCGTTTATAGTATTTATTTATCAATTTTATATATTAAGGATCAATAAAAATAACAATAAACAAGAGGGCCAAGATGTTCCTATAATCGTTTACTAGAAAAAAAAGTTTAAAAACTACTCGATACTTGATCACAATAATTGAAAATTTGGTCGAAGTCCCTTCAGAATTGAAGGAGTTGCGTCCTCTCTCTCTCTATATATATATCACATAGGCTATGCACACAATAAAACACGAGGCCATAATTGGGCATAGATCGGCCAAAATGGATCATATCACAAATCCCGAAACTGCACAGGGGTACATAGTCAAAATAGTTAATGTGAAAGTTTAGTTGAAATCCCTTCAGAATTGTGGGAGAAGTTGCGTCCAAAAGAAATTGTGGAAGCTCGCCCCCTGTCGGTGCGCCGACATTCGCCAATATAATTACCTTTGGAATACCTGGTTAAACATATAGAAAATCAAGTTACCAGAGATAACAATACACTTTATACAATGTGATAGCAACTAATGCTGACATCATACTATTTACTGATATCTCAAGAACGCTTTGCACGGGATTTCGATAAATTTGGTCAGTGCGATAGTACACACATCACACATTTCATGCACTTACCTTTATAAAGTTGAAGACATGGCATACGCCTATGACAAAAAGTAAATAAATGAAAGCATAATGTTATGGCATTCATACTTACTTTTATCTGCGTACTGATTACTGATAATATAATACATTGCAGCAATAACTTACTGAGACAAGATGTTACACATAATTCGTATTCCAGAGAGATAATTCATACATTTGTAATATAAATAATACTCAACATTTGATGGAACAACTCGTAGCATATATTAAAATATATAAAACATTCAGTATATAACTATCAAACAGGATGTGTGTGCAGCATGGTAATATTAAGCAGGATTATTTATTATACATGTAATGCTGTCTCTTCATGTATGCTCTCACTAAATATTTGGCGGTCTTTCTCGGATAGTTAGTTAATAGGAGTTTACTTTTATCAGTGTCTCTCATCAAATTGAAATCATTTAGTAAGTATTGTTCAAAGAAAATATCACGTCGAATAGTTGAATAAAATGTACATTTAACTAGAAAATGATCCTCAGTCTCGATCTCACCTGAGTCACAAAATAAACACAGTCTGCGCTCCGGAATTTCACCAATGTAACGTCCTGTTTCGACCCTTAATGGCAGAATACCACATCTAAATTGGGAGAGAAGTGCTCGTTCGTTTCTCGCTAAGTTCAATGTAGTATATTTCTCTTGTATAAATTCCTCCTTAAATTTTATGAAATAAATTATTTTGGAGACTTTCGTAACGTTTTCTTTCCACAGACTATTGTATACTAGTAATTGCCATTTTTTCTGCTGACTTTTTCGGATTTGTAAATGATCCGGCATTGCAGTTATGTAAACTGCATAACTTAATACACAACATTATCTGAGCAGTACAGGAAATAATGCGAAAATCAATTTGAATATATCATTTCTGCGTTAGCCAATACATTAAAAGTTGTTCATGCAAAATTTCCTTATATTACGTTGACGTCTAAAACAATTACCATTTTTCTGGAGGAAACCCGCGATCCACCTTAAGGAATAGTTTTTCATTAATTGCCATGATATGCCATACGTTGCGAAGGTCCTCATTCCAGTACGACATCGTGTTTTTAAAACGTTTGTTCATGTTTTTACTATCAGTATATTTTGGTATTTGATTATTCATCTCTTGAAATATTACTTTACACAAAATTAATTATCATACACTTTATCAATGTCGTTTTGTGTTTCCCTGCAGCTTTCAATTTGATTTATAATTTCTATCAAAGCTAATCTCGATAATTCACTGTTCATGAAATCTGACGGTATCTTATTCAAATTATAACGTGTCCGTGTGTTTTAATGATACTCGGACGATCAATGATCAGTTTTCTCTATTTGGTTGAACACAAAGTCTGTAATTAATATTGAATGGTCAGGTAGTCAGGATCATTCACTCAGAAGACCGTGCATGTTATAATTGTCATTAATTGATTGTACCGATTTCACTTCGAAATTTGTACAGTTATTGTAGAAGTCATGCGGTACACAAACATAATCAACAACTGCTCTCCCTTTACGCGATACTGACGTAAAATTATCACTATCGTCTTTTGTCTTAGTAATTATGCGTTATGACATATGCCATAATTATATATACGTGCATTTGCTTCAACATGACGGAGAGCGGGAGTTCAGGTGAAAATGAAGATTGTTTGGTAAGATAACAGATAATATCTTATCATTTTAGAGACCAATGGGTAATGGGAGACACCCAATGTTGAAACTACAGATTGGATGGCTCCATCAAACGAGAGGAAAATACAGACAAGTGACAGCTCGGAGAGGAGGGGACACAAGAATCTATGAAATCAACAGGGACGACTAGCAAACCGTCTAAACAGTGACCAATTATGCCAAGATAATCTTCTTTCCTGATGGGAAAAATGATATGGGCGAGCTAGCAGACATGGAAGTTAAACTGAAAAATTCACTGTTAATGATGGAAAAGAATATTGTCTTCAAGACTATTTGAAAACTATCGGTGTCTATTTATCACAATACTATTTGACAGTAAATAAATTAATTAAAATAAAATTGTACTTGAGAACTTCAAAAAAGCCACTCAGTCAAGAGCTGCCGAGTGAAGAGCCACTCAGTCAATAGAGCTTTCCTGTTCCAAGTATAACCTCATTGACAATAAATGGTCATTTCTCTACAGGCCATTAATATACATGTACATCTTACTCAAAAGGGGTGCAATCCACACAAGGGTACCACAAGCATGATGTGATGTTTAAAGACATATGTATATCATAGTTTTTAAAAAAGGGCATTACACAAAATAAACAAAGAAATAATATGTCTTTTGTGTTATAAATTATGTCTTATATATTATGTCTTACGTATTAGGAATTAACGTCTTTCGCATTATGAATAATGTCTTATATAATATGTCTTATGTATTAAGAATTATGTCTTTTATATTATGAATGATGCCTTCTGTATTATAAATTATGTCTTATGTCTAATGACTTCTGTCTGTCATTGTTTTATTGAAATAGCTATAGTAAAATACAAAAAGTACAACTCAAGCTAGTATTATTTGACCTTGAACAATATGAGGACTATACCCAAAGGCAACATGTCGAGCCCGTAATGTGTCAGCCATGGTGTGAAGACAAACCAAAAAAGACCGTAATACTGCAAATGTGTCCTTGATCTCGGTCATTTGGACATGATACTTGCACATGGCTTACTATTTGTCCAAGGTGTACATTTTATTTTCAAATTCAGTCTTAAAAATACAACAAGAGTTCATGGTGCGTGATGTAATTGTGTTTGTATTACTTTTCATTGTACAGTCTTTATTCAATTGATGCGTTTAACTGTTATGAAATATACATTTCTTAAAATGTTGAACCTTTATTCCATGCAAAATCATATATGCAATAATAAAGTACATCAAATCTGGCTTTCCATTTGGTACCTCTGTATTTCTTTGTGTACGTATGGAATGCAGGTTCCAGTTAACCGCCATTCTGTCAAGTTCGGCTTGAATCAAGTGCGTGAAATAGAACTTTAGACATTCAACATGCAAAGGATTTAAATCGTCATACTCATAGCTGTCCTTTAAATAATTCACCATTGCATTCCTTGACGTCTCATTGTCCCCCACCAAGCATATATTCGTTGATTGGAAACACTTCCCCATACATAAAACTTCGAAGACCGGACACACGATCTGTATCATTGTATCGGAAGAATGGCTGAAGAAGAGACAGGGTTGAGTTTTCCGTTCCGTGGTCACAACGGAGAAGTCTTGGTGCAACCCCACACGTCTTCAGTGCTTCAAGATAATACATGGCGATGACTGCAGGGTTGTTGTTACTTTGTGAAACTTCTAACCAAAGTATCCAGTTGTAACCGTCAGAAGCACCGTGTATACAAAATATAAGATTTCAATTTATCATATCCGTCAACATGCCAATCGAAGTTGGGTCCTCTTGCTTTTTAGTTGCGTCTTTTTAGTCGGTGAGCCTTCCGAATAGCAATTCTATTAAGGTCAATATATCTCATGAAAGATAGAACTTTATCCCTCGGAATTATTATTCTATGTTCATTTACCAAACCTTTCCACATGGAACGGTACCCAGTGCACTGACTGCATGGCACAATTTCTTTGGAAATGTAATTAATAACGGTATGGTCTGGTGTGTACCCAGTCCGACGTCGTAGGTTGTTACTTCTTAAAACTCTTTTAAGCTGCCGCAACAGTATTTTGATGTTATTTATCACAAACAACAGTAGAACAATTTCATGATATGTAAACCCACAGTAAAAATAGTATTTCACCAAATCTAGCCATGTACTTTCTGCTGTCAGTGTTTAGGTATATTAGATGGATTCACTCTTATACCTGAGTACACCTGGTGTATCCACTGGCACAGACTACACAATGCCATCATGCTGTCAACGTATCTGGAAATGTACGAACAAACTGCATGACTTTATGAAAATTACCCCATCTAAGTGCAATCATATATCAGACCATCGGTTAAATATGCTGTTCCAATATTGCACTTACCATACAACGATTTATGTGGCAACGAGCCATTACATGGGGTGTGACAGCGAGACATTACATGGGGTATGACAGTGTGTGTAAAAAATCAAATTTCCCTTTGCTCACTAACATAATTACTAGTAGTTTTACATTGAATTACTTTACAATTTGGCCGTTTCACATGAATAAGTAATATAATCAAATATGTGACTACCATACTAAATTTTATCAGGCTTACACAATCAAGGTATTCTATTACTTACGCCAATGATTGAGGTCTCTTCCGCCTTTGTTTTGTCATGTTGCCGCTGCTTTACCTTTTTATCGCGTAAGACATAAGAACTAAGTCATAAGACCTAACTCATAACACACAATACCTAATTCAGAACACAAAACGCACAATTCAGAATTCCTAAGACAAAATGGCCCTAATAGGCTTCCGTAGATTTGTGTCCCCTTAACGTAATATTCAATGTATATACAGGGTTCTAGCCAGGGTTTTTTAAGGCATGTTGCAAATACAAATTTGAGTTACCCATGAGTGGTACGGTGGATGACTGAATGTGTGCGAGTGGGGGGGGGGGGGGTAGTCTAACATTTTGGTTCATGTTTTTGTGAATTTTAAAGTCAAAAGACAAAACTGTTATAAATATATAACATATCATACACTAATCAATAGGAATTAAGATACATGTATCAGTTTTGCATGTCCAAATAAATCATTTGTTTGAATCCGAGGCGCCATGGTTTTGACAGGATACTCTTCTTATGGAAGTACATGGAATGTCAACCCATACTGCTCTATCAGGCACACACTTCTTAGGTCTCCTTTGGTAGTACATGTAGTGTTTCTCTATTTTATATGTTACCACTTACATTAGAACGATGGTTTTATACAAGTTTATTGCTCAGTGGCTGTTTAATAAATGGTGTACAATAGGCCTACTATCAGAGAGGCAACTATACAGACAGGTACTGATAACCGATAAGCCAAGTGACTATAAGATTAACTCAATACTCTACAGTACACATTTGTTTACATTTTGTAGTCATAGTTAGATTGATATCAAATGTTTAGAATATTTTTTTCTTTATTTGTACTTTCAGCAATCATTGCTTATTTCATAGTAAGAAATTGTATTGAATCAATTAAACTTTTTATTGACTGAATAAAATCACAGCAAACATAACACAACGTCACACTACCAAAGTTCAAACCGAAAGTAGAAAATGACGACCGACATTTTTAAACCGGAAGTAGCAGTACGCACTCCTTTATGACAAGTTAATTGAATCATTATAAAAGTCCTAGGGATATCAACTGCATGTAACTTCTGTTAAGATTTAATAGATAATGATATTTAAGTTACCGTTTTCCGAAACTAACATCCACAGAAACGTATGTTTCCATTTAGGATCTAAAGATTGGATATTATGCCAAGATCGGCGTTGCGGATTTCTGAACAGAACTCACATCATGAATGTTATTCCATCGACTCATTTCCTTTTTAATGCTTAAAGATTCCTCGGTAATCGATTTGCTAACGCGTATTTTTTATGTCCTCGTCTTTCGTATAGATCTACATATATTAAAAATGTTCAGTCTTAATTTCAAGGTTATGTCGCATGATGTCAGTAATTATTATTTGCACACTGATACTGTAGATTTATGCATTTTACGTCTTTGTTAAATATAAATCATTCGCAGAGGCATAGTTATCATGTTGCCCAAGAAACGTGAAATCTAATTACACACGATACGTACGTTATCAGCAATGAATTTCATTCGGAAATAAGTTGCAGTCACTGATATAATTATATGCGCAAGCTTTACTTTTATTTTGGTAGTAAATGTTAGAAATATTACTTTTATCTTTCACTGACAATAGTAATAGACAGATGAAAATGAAGGGGTCATAGTTATGATCATATTGGCACTGCTGGATATGGTACTCTTTATTGTGCCGACTTATTTTACTTTGAAATAGCATCTCCAAACCAGAGAATGTACTCACTCATAGTTGAGCATTTCAGTCTAGGGTTTAGGAAATTTCTCTTTTTATGGCACGGGATTTTGTTGTCACGGTTTAAGTTGAAAAATATCATGAATAAGTTAAGTTTGCACACACACACTCCATTGGATACAGTTGTTGATGTGATCCATATGGAACTACAAATATGCGACAATCTGTGGGTTATAGATCGATGGTATATGGCATGTGGGTGGCTATGACAAAATGAAACATTTGGATTTTGAATACATGATGCATTTGATGGATTCAGTAGTAATAATGAAGCTATAATTCAGGTTTTAGATCTTTTATTGAGCAACTGTCTTGCCTTCCTGACGTACATTAGTAAGGGTAAAGGCTACTCTACATTAGAACAATTTTGCGTACAAAGGCTGTGTTTCGACAACCATTTTTAAATTATTTAATTTGTTTATTGTACGGTGAATATATGGAATGCATTTTCTAAATAGCAATGCAAAATCGCAACTTCTTGTATCGAATCAGAAATTACTGATAGTGCCCGAAATATCCGTATTGATCACGTGATATAAACAAAACAGAAATAGAGCGAGTTCGATAGAAAACTACAATAATACGACGGGAAGGAATCTGCGCATCTGTCAATAAACGAACCGAGTCCAGTCCTACTGTGGTAAACAAACATGGCGTTGAATTTAGTACACTATCAAGTTTTGTGCGTTATTACTGAGGATGAAGCAAAACTCATTTTTAAGTGGTGTTTATGTGTACATACAGACTGTGTAATATTCAAGTTGTTTATCGAAATAGTCTCAATGATCACGTGAAATTCACCGAACGCATTGGAAACTTTCTTCATATTGTTGTCGTCTCGTCAAGGTCAAACACCTATAAATTACTAGAAAGTGCCAATATTTACTAGTTGGACTCAAGTCAAGTCAAAATACTTTTATTCGCTCATTTCATGATCAAAATCAAGTCCTTTGTAATACGTGACCAAACTTTTGTAACAGTTTGGTTAAAAGAATGCCGCATAAAGGAAATAGTACGCAACTAAATGGTGTGATTATATAGAACTATCTGGAATCTTTCCCCAATTAAGTGTGTCGGATCTAAATATATTTGAAATCATTTTATTGTAACTACATGGAAATAGTCAGGTATCTAAATAAGTGCTTTTCGGTAGATACATGAGATATTCAAATGCGTAGAATTAAAACCGCGTATCCACTGTCCAATAAAATATCTTGCCGTACAAGTAGTTCTACTTTCGGTTTTCGTTCGATAGTTCAGAAACATCTCTACGGACGTATTCATGCATTTGCAACAATCTACCATCGATGTATGTGTTTTGTGCCTTTTTAAAATTTCTTAACATTACAAAGCGAATTCTCATCTAATCGTATTTCCGTGGTATTCACACCAACTAGTGTTAGTTTGATGACGGAATCGCTATTCATAGACTCACTCCCCGCAGTGGTTAGTAGCAAAGCGTAACCGGTGTGGGGAGTTTGATTTATTGAATGAGTTCATGTCAGGTAAACTTCGAAGGTTGAATGTTTAAACTGCGGCTTACGAATAATAATTCGAGTCGCTAAATACGAACGTAAATTACTGGATACACGTGCTTTTAAAAATTACAGTTTACGCCAGATTACTTAGAATTACATAATCACGTCTGAATTTCATGCAACATTGGGTTAACTATAGGTCATATAGGTATTACTCTATTGTGTCAGGACCTTTTTAAATTGAGTGACCCTGATTGTGTTCAATGCGACGATGTTCTGCTGTGTTAAAACCAGAAGAATCAATATTGATATTTATTTACTGTTACTGAAGTGTTGGTCACTAGTTTGTGTACAATTAAGAGTTTTTAATGCAATTAAATTGTCTTCAATTAATGTGCTAAACATTAAATTTTCCAATATCTTTTTTCATTTTAAAATTTTAGCAAATGGATTAGTAAAGCACTAGCGTATGTCATTTACCTACATGCATATGACCTGCATTACAATAGGAACGAAAAATCGGTCCGTAAGTGTAAATGTTAAAAATATTAGTATGGGCATGAACGATATGGGTACACATTTCTCTCTTTTGCCTCGTATGGTAAAAATCAAGTCCGACAGTACTTTCAGTACTTTGATATATAAAACTGGTTTCAGCAGTCTGAGAATTTGACTTTGCGAAAATTTGTTTTGTTAGTTGATGACTTAATTGGTTCGACATAGTTTCCCTGATTTTAAAGAATATTTGAGTCACTTTTATGGGGGAAAAGGGACTACATAATTACAGAGTACCTCGTGGAATGTAGAACCATATATGACCAGCTTCATGAAACATCAGTTAACGGCTTGTCTATTTCATCAAGTAGATGATCCCTTTAGTTTTGGATCAGTAAGTCAATATTACAGATTCATGTGATCTGAAACTTTGCACATTCTGATAAATATGTAACATAGGCCACATTCTAGAATTCAATTGCCGGATGCAATTTTGCGTCGTACAAACATTTAACTTGTACGTTTAATTGTTTCGTAAATTGAAAACGCACTAAGAATCAAAGGCAATTTTAATATGTATATATAGATGAACATTCCTCAGTTTAAACACATAGTAAGACTGAATTCAAGCCACATACTGATTCCATTAAATTCAATGATTTCTGTTCAATACCAAAATACGTCATAACATCATGCGATCGTAATGCATTTGTACTAATCACGTGTTCGCAATGCATTTGTACTAATCACGTGTTCGTAATGCATTTGAACTTATAATAATTTAATAGCCTTTCATTCATATTGCGATAATTGATTTCACATCAGAGTTGGCACTCTAATTCTTATTTGATATTTATTGGAAATAATTTGTTCCATCTAATCCTTTTTGCTAATACACGTATGTGCAACATTCCCTTATACAATAGAATCAAAGGTTACATCGTTGTATAGTCGAACCTCGCTAATACCAACCTTTCTAATACGGAATCCTCTCTTAACCGAACTCGTCAGCTCATCCGGGTTGTTATATTGTATTATCAACGCTAAAAAGCTTTGTAATCCGGAAGCTTTTTTCCGCACACCTCTCTAATCGGAACGTTTTCGTCAGTCCGAACAAGTTGGGATTAGTGTTCTGCTTTGATTTGTCGTTGTTTCTACTGGGGAATTTCTAAAACAAAAAGATGTCCTTTTCCTCAATTTATTTTCTTAAGTATATTTAATATATTTCTTACCAGAGTCATACAATCTATATATATAAATGATTAACGTAAACAGATCTAAAGTGAAATTCCAATATAAGTTTGATTACATATAATAATCATACAAACAAGTTAAATTAAAGTATCTAATTTTTTCAACAATAAATATGTTTCAATAAGTCATTTCAACTTGGATTTAGTTCTACAAATGATGATGATTTTACAATGTACATTCTGTATTCAATCACATTTACCATTATCTTATATTCTAGCATGTAAAAATGATTAAAATTGAAATGCTCACCGAGTAATAACAATAAAAAGATTCCGGAAATAAATTCTACGGACAGAAACCTCCATGTTTATTTTACTTTAAATTAACCCAACTAATCACAATTAAACGAAACGACTAGTTGAACGAAAAGATTGCTGCAAGTACATACTTACAATAAATTTACTTAGATTAAAACTTATCCAAATAATACAACAGTAGAAAAACAATTTGAATTTTAACAACATACACAAACAATTTGAATTCTAGCAACATACATATACAATCATAAGAAATTGAGTTCTAACAAAAAATACGAAAATGTCTAACTTACCTAAAACAAAAAGATGTCCTTTTCCTCAATTTATTTTCTTAAGTATATTTAATATATTTCTTACCAGAGTCATACAATCTATGACCCTTTAGAGGAAAGGACTTTACGAAAACAACTTCTACAACAATAACTGACCAATCAATTTCTTTATAATTCACGTGACAGTTAATTTTAACCAATCAAATATAATTTCTTGTTATAAAATTAGAAATCAGCCGATGAAACAATGTTTATTTCTAACTTAAAGTATTAACTGAAACCCTTTAAGTTCTTGTCAAATCCGCTTAAGGTGACTGATAATATTAAAAGTTCTTTTATAATTTTACTATCGAAAGGTCTGAAAAATAGATAACTAATAAAGTTAAAGCGATTAAATGAGATAGGTAAATTTAGATCTTCCTATCTGTATTAATTCTTATGTTACAATTGACCAAAAGTTGCTAGGATACAAGTTGTTTAATTAGATCTTACTACATACATTTTCTTTAACCCAATTTCTTCTAAAAATTATTGTAAACAACATCACACACACTTTAATTAATAAAACAAAAAATCAAAAATTTTAATGCATAATACCACCTCCTCCCCTAAATTTTCTTTATTCCTATAAAGAAGAAAGGAGATGACACATATATATTTTTTTTTCTAAGTACAATACCATTGTCATGCTTAAATTGCATATAAGTATTCTATAGAATCCTTTTTTTATATATATATATATAATATCATTCATGTATCTACTAAAATAATAAAACAAAAAGAACATATTTACAACAAATCACATAAAATATATAATGTCAATTCCATACACAAAAACTTACGGTAAACATATTACAACAATTCACATTTCATATATACTGTTTAGACACAATTCACTTGATAATGTCACCAAAATTAATATTACAATGTTCAATTAATAGATCATATGTCTATTTTCTGTCAACACTTGACATGTTTTTTTCAATCAGGTGGTGCTTTACGTATGTAACTACCGTAAAGCATGAACAACCTTTAATGCCGAATAAAGAATTATGCATATGTATAAAATTGTAGACGTTTTAACTCTTATTTTTCCCGAAACAGAACAATTAACTTTTAAACTAGTTTCTATATTATGTAATCTATGGTTTTAAGCTACATTAAATGTCAATCAAACATGGAATTCTCATGTATACTGCATGTGTATTTACCACAATACCCATTTTAATAATACAGTTCCAGTAAATTAACAATGAGCACTCATATATATATATATACATAATATATGCAGTATTTGTATGTGTTAGTAGGTGTTAGTAGTGTAGGTGGTGTAGGTACATCGACAAATCATTGTAGAGCAATATTTATTTATGATGTTAACTTATATTTTATTCGTACAGATTTCCACTATAATTTTTCAATTAATTTAAGTTTGTATTTCACTATTTCGCATGATAAAATGATCACACAAATGTGAAAACTCTAAGACCATCCTGATATTTTTTTTTCTCTGGCAATATTTTTCCGTGTAATACTATACTACTTATACTACATTCTTACAAGAACCTGTCCCAAACATAATCTAGATATACACTTCAACCTAGTATTTATTTGATACGCTATGACATCTAGACCTATATGTATTCAAATATACTTCAGGTTTGAAAACACCTTATCTGTGTTGCGCTACGCCTCAATTTTCCGTTTCTACATTGTTTTATAACTCTCAGTTATACACTATCATCTATATGTATCATTGTACTATACACTAATATGTGCAACTCCTGTATTGCTAGTATTTTTTATGAGTTACCGTCTCTACGACCTTAATAACTTACAATATACTAGTAAAATCTACACCTAAGCTAAGTCTATGCAGCTCTATCGACAAACAACAAGATACCAATGTGGAACTAAGAACAACAAAGATTAAACAACATCATATTTATGATCTCAAACAACTAAACATGCTATAAAAATGATAGTCATTACCGGACATCATTGATCACATGAAATAGTACCAAAATAAAGACAGAAGAAAGACCTTTCACACTCGCTTTCTCACAGAATCCACACACAGTCACTCCTTTCACACAGGTTGCCTATTTCAAATGATGCAGAACAACTTTCACTTACACAACATTACTCAGCTGCCAGAAATTACAAAAATGAGCGCTGTATCTCCGTATTTTTCATAAAATCATGATTAATTCTATAGACCACTTTAAATTGAATCACATGATAAGTCCCATGTATTCTATGATACATATTAAGGACGGATTCATAATTATTAAGTACCTATGAGCTCTTAACAAAGACATAACTGTGTATTTTACATTTTCTATCATAAATTGTTCAACATGAACAAATTACACCAAATGATCCCAAATATATTCTCTACCTGATAGAACTAATGTCAATTACGCTATCAACTACGTTTAATACATTGTTCTAAACATAAATTCTTCAACGAATCTTCTACTAGTACTACAACTCACATAACTACCAATAATATACGTTTATTACTGAGGTGTTTCCACTGGAAACGCTACACCCAAATATTATTTCACATAGAGCGAAATAATAAAACTACAAATCTACCTGTCTTTAAGTTTAACATTATACTGCTGCTATTCATGCCATTTTTAATGTCTATTACGTGTACTATATTCTTTAATGACTGAATCTGAACTAACAATTTTTCCACATAACTTCTATAATTTTACAATATGCCCTTAAATGATCCAAATAATTTCTATAGCCCAAAATAAAACAGTATAAGATTTGCTCTACAACAATTAAGTCCGCACCTACCTATTAGTGTTGTGTCATATTTTACATAATTAGTCTATTAATTCGTCTTCTTGCTCCATACTGTTTGCTACGGATCGTCTCCTCAGGTCGATGTTAAAGTGGATTTGTAGTAGTACATGTCTTCCATCTTTCCAATTCCAATCCTGTTCCCACGGTTAGCTGCATTTTCGTCCGGTTTCAGATTTTCAACTGGTTGTCGGTTGACAATCAGTCACGCTCGATCCCTCCTCGACTATGTTTCACTCGCTTGCTAAATTAAGAGGTTGCGAATCATCCTCTACCCGGATTCTCCACCAAGTGTTCTGCTTTGATTTGTCGTTGTTTCTACTGGGGAATTTCTAAAACAAAAAGATGTCCTTTTCCTCAATTTATTTTCTTAAGTATATTTAATATATTTCTTACCAGAGTCATACAATCTATATATATAAATGATTAACGTAAACAGATCTAAAGTGAAATTCCAATATAAGTTTGATTACATATAATAATCATACAAACAAGTTAAATTAAAGTATCTAATTTTTTCAACAATAAATATGTTTCAATAAGTCATTTCAACTTGGATTTAGTTCTACAAATGATGATGATTTTACAATGTACATTCTGTATTCAATCACATTTACCATTATCTTATATTCTAGCATGTAAAAATGATTAAAATTGAAATGCTCACCGAATAATAACAATAAAAAGATTCCGGAAATAAATTCTACGGACAGAAACCTCCATGTTTATTTTACTTTAAATTAACCCAACTAATCACAATTAAACGAAACGACTAGTTGAACGAAAAGATTGCTGCAAGTACATACTTACAATAAATTTACTTAGATTAAAACTTATCCAAATAATACAACAGTAGAAAAACAATTTGAATTTTAACAACATACACAAACAATTTGAATTCTAGCAACATACATATACAATCATAAGAAATTGAGTTCTAACAAAAAATACGAAAATGTCTAACTTACCTAAAACAAAAAGATGTCCTTTTCCTCAATTTATTTTCTTAAGTATATTTAATATATTTCTTACCAGAGTCATACAATCTATGACCCTTTAGAGGAAAGGACTTTACGAAAACAACTTCTACAACAATAACTGACCAATCAATTTCTTTATAATTCACGTGACAGTTAATTTTAACCAATCAAATATAATTTCTTGTTATAAAATTAGAAATCAGCCGATGAAACAATGTTTATTTCTAACTTAAAGTATTAACTGAAACCCTTTAAGTTCTTGTCAAATCCGCTTAAGGTGACTGATAATATTAAAAGTTCTTTTATAATTTTACTATCGAAAGGTCTGAAAAATAGATAACTAATAAAGTTAAAGCGATTAAATGAGATAGGTAAATTTAGATCTTCCTATCTGTATTAATTCTTATGTTACAATTGACCAAAAGTTGCTAGGATACAAGTTGTTTAATTAGATCTTACTACATACATTTTCTTCAACCCAATTTCTTCTAAAAATTATTGTAAACAACATCACACACACTTTAATTAATAAAACAAAAAATCAAAAATTTTAATGCATAATATTAGAAAGGTTCTACTGTATCTTGTACGTGTCTTTTCAACGGTTTGATGAACGTGGATCTTATGTAAACGAATATTAAACTCGATCAGTTCTGCTACACTTTAAAAAGACGCATCGCAACGTAATATTATAATAACAAATATAATAATATAATTATTATAATTATGTACTAGAATACCTTAAAAGAATTATTCATTACTTTCTGTTTTTCTTTCAATAAATAACACATGTGTTTTAATTGTTTCTTTGATTCTTATTCTGTTCGTGAAATAAAAATTCACTTCTGAAGTCGATCATTAGCGGGATGATTTATTGGGCATTTTAATTGGAATTTGAATACTGTAAGATGGGAAAGGTTTCACTGCCTCTTTATTGTGTGATTTACGTATATAGCGGATCAGAATAGTTCTGATTATACTGCCATCTTTAAACAATGCTGTTATTGCCGTGCAATCTTTAGTTCCGGTTTTTTTTAGAGTAACCTAACAGATTATACAACAACAGCTGACATATTTTCAGTATTCAATATGTGACAAAAGACTCTCCTAATATGTCATGTGTTATTAATTCAGCATATTTATAATGATTTATATCAATGAGACTTCTTGATCAAATTCATGTTTCAAATTAGGCTCCGTTTTTTCTCGGATTCTTTTTCCCCTTTAACTGTCCTTGGTGCAGTGGGTAGAGTTTGCTACAAAGTAACATTACAAGAAATATTCTGCTATTGATTATAACTAACACAGCCTTTATTGTAATTTTAAGAATTTATTTAATCTTGTTCCTTTTTGCGTTGCTTCCGTAAGATTAAAGTGTATAAAGCTATATCTAACAAGAAATGCTACATATTTTTTTCTAGACGAATTATACTTTCGAGTATTTGTTTATTAGAGCTGTTTGCGTGTACTTACTGTATTGTAATGTATTCATTTGTCAAATACTCATGATTGTCAAAATATGTGTATTATCTATAACTTGTAAATATGTTATACTCTCCATAATGAAGGAATGAATAAAGTAGACGGTCAATATCCTTTATGACAAAATCAACTTCATACAAAAAACTTAAACAAATGCTTCTTGTAATTCGTCTAACTATAATGTTTTGTTATAGTTGTTTTTGTTAAAAATATATAACCGCATGTGTATGAAGTTGGCAGAGCAATCGACAATCGACATTCAATGTCTAGCTAGACAATCGACATGCATCAGTACATTCGAAGTTAGGACTGTATGGCCGGCGTTGTAATGCAAATTTGGAATGTCTAGCTAGACAATCGACATTCATCAGTACATTCGATAAACAGACTGTATGGCCATCATAGTAATGCAATAGTAGTCACGCCCGTTTACACAGAACGTACGAGTTAAAGGGGTATACCCTACAACTTGGTGCATCTAGAATCAAAGCAAATGAGCCTGTAAAGAAAAGAAAGTCGTCGAAAGAAATTCCAGACAAGAATTCCTTCAAAATCACAAAAATATATATCCGCGACACATATATTTAGTCGTGGAAATGTTGGGTTTTAGACATCTTTGTTTTAGTCAATATCAGTGCTGAGCATGTTCGCAGAGTTCCGTAAATGATCTGAGAAATATGTCAACATTCAGCGAAATTAAAATCTACCTCATCTTTGCAGTGTGCATGCCCATAAGTTTCCATTAAAGAACGGAGAAACTTCGGAAGTTACTGTGAGAAATATATATTATGCTGTTACGTTGTTACGCTGCTGGGCTGCCAACTTCACGCTGCTAGCAGCGGCTAATTCCACATTGAAAAAAAATGAAAATCATATATTTTCAGTTAATTAATGTTTAAACAACAGACTGACATTATTTTATGCATTCTTAAGTATTTAGCTCGATGTGTTATGAAGTTTATCTGTAGAAATATATATTACGCTGTTACGCTGCTGGGCTGCCAACTTCACAAAAAGAAACAAAAAATGAAAAAATGTGTAAGTTCTCATCTAATGAACGTTAAAAGAATAAAATCGAATTATATCATCGATTCGTAAGTGTTTAGCCGGATTTCTTGTGCATTTTATATGTTTGACTATAATAGTCCGCTATGCGGCCGCTACACTGCCAGATTCACAAAATCGATAAAAATCGTATTTTTTTCTTCTAATAAACATGGCAGCAACATAATGTTATTACTTCATGCGTTTTTAAGTTTTTGCTTTGCATGATTTGTTGTGCAGTTTAACTGTAGAAATATATTAGGCTGCTAGGCTGATGGGCTGCTAACTTCACGCTGATGGGCTTCTAGGCTGCTGGGCTGCCAACTTCACGCTGCTGGGCTGCCAACTTCACGCTGCTGGGCTGCTAGGCTGCTGGGCTGCCCAACTTCACGCTGCTGGGCTGCTGGGCTGCTAGGCTGCTGGGCTGCCAACTTCACGCTGCTGGGCTGCTAGGCTGCTGGGCTGCCAACTTCACGGACATTGTATGACAACGTCAACAAGGTAACAAGTTAAGCTTTGAGTAAAAATATCGAAATGCAGTTCGTTACCTATGGGATTTCCGAATACGCATATAATGCATATTACGCATGTAAAGATATTGCTTGTTGGTGGACAATTTGATGAAAAAAACGAACGACACAGTCACTCGGGGTAGCTTGGAAACTGGAATGAACTTCCCTCCTCACCAAGTAAAACATCCCTAACGTCAATCCTTGTCGACATAGTGCATTGGATTCTCAAACAGGTGCGCACAAGTCGCATGCCTATTTGTTTTCTTGATATTTGTCATAGTTACAAGATAAATCCTTTCTTGCTTTGATCCTCCTTGTGAGCACCATAATCTCGTTGTGAGCACCATATTCTCGTTGTGAGCACCATATTCTCGTTGTGAGCACCATAATCTCGTTGTGAGCACCATATTCTCGTTGTGAGCACCATATTCTCGTTGTGAGCACCATATTCTCGTTGTGAGCACCATATTCTCGTTGTGAGCACCATATTCTCGTTGTGAGCACCATAATCTCGTTGTGAGCACCATATTCTCGTTGTGAGCACCATATTCTCGTTGTGAGCAACATAATCTCGTTGTGAGCACCATAATCTCGTTGTGAGCACCATAATCTCGTTGTGAGCACCATATTCTCGTTGTGAGCACCATATTCTCGTTGTGAGCAACATAATCTCGTTGTGAGCACCATAATCTCGTTGTGAGCACCATAATCTCGTTGTGAGCACCATATTCTCGTTGTGAGCACCATAATCTCGTTGTGAGCACCATAATCTCGTTGTGAGCACCATATTCTCGTTGTGAGCACCATAATCTCGTTGTGAGCACCATATTCTCGTTGTGAGCACCATATTCTCGTTGTGAGCACCATAATCTCGTTGTGAGCACCATAATCTCGTTGTGAGCACCATATTCTCGTTGTGAGCACCATATTCTCGTTGTGAGCACCATAATCTCGTTGTGAGCACCATATTCTCGTTGTGAGCACCATAATCTCGTTGTGAGCACCATAATCTCGTTGCGAGCACCATAATCTCGTTGTGAGCACCATAATCTCGTTGTGAGCACCATATTCTCGTTGTGAGCACCATAATCTCGTTGTGAGCACCATAATCTCGTTGTGAGCACCATAATCTCGTTGTGAGCACCATATTCTCGTTGTGAGCACCATATTCTCGTTGTGAGCACCATAATCTCGTTGTGAGCACCATAATCTCGTTGTGAGCACCATAATCTCGTTGTGAGCACCATAATCTCGTTGTGAACACCCAATTCTCGTTGTGAGCAAGACACATGCAGTGCTTGTTTGTTTCAAAAACTTTATTAGGACGGCCAAAATATTCTTTTGATCTACCAAAGCAATTAAAACGTGTTTTCACAACAGTAATTCTTTGTAGGACATTTTTATGCATGTATACCTTTGTCAGTCGGAGGCAACGCTATAGCTCATTGTAGAAACATGCTTGTTTCACACCGACTGTAGTCATTTTAAACATACAAACACCCCGTGACCGCACTTAAATGAATTATCCGAATTAAAAATCAACTTTATATCCCCTTACTTTCAAACCAACTTAACGTCAATTAACGGCGACGAACACATGCAAATCATAATACATGTAGGTACGAGTACATTTTATTTTTTTATTTTTATGATCATAATTTAGAACGGTTTTATGTACATGGAAATTTAAACAACTTAGTGGCGTTATTGATTAAAGCACAGCTCTAAATTCATAGTTTCGCTGGTACCTTACGTCAGCTATTCAATGATTTGATTAAGGGAGCCTATAATTATATAGGAGCTGTTTGTCTTGACTTACAGAAAGCATTCGATATGGTTGACCATGAAATTTTGATTCACAAATTGAAGCTGTATCATTTTTCAAATCGTTCCCTAGAATTCTTTAAATCATACCTAAGCAAAAGAAAACAACAAGTTAAATCAAATACAAACCATTCAGAATCAATGTTTATAAAATCTGGAGTTCCTCAAGGTTCAATCTTGGGCCCTTTATTGTTTTTGTTGTATATTAATGATATTAGTATCGTCTCAGATAGTATCAATATTGATCTATTTGCTGATGACTCAACTATTCACAATTCAAATAAAGATATAAATATTATTGAATTGAATCTTCAGGAGAACATCACTGCAATCTTAAATTGGTGTACTTTGAATAACATGTCGCTTCATCAAGATAAATCAAAATGCATGTTAATTTCTGCAAAAAATCGAATAAAAAATGCACGACCCTTAAATCTCTTTATAAATAATATAACTATTGAGAACGTGCGCATTCAGAAAATCTTAGGAGTCTATATTGATAATGCTTTAACATGGGATATGCAAATCACATTTGTTTGCAAGCAAATTAGAATGAAAATAGCTCTGATGAAACAAATTAGCTCATTTTTGAATGATGACATGAAGAAAAAGTTCTATAACGTTTATTTAGTTCCATGTTTTGATTACTGTTGTTCTGTGTGGGGAAAGGGTGTTCATTCTATAGGTAGTATAAATAAGATTTCAAAACTTCAAAAGCGGGCCGCACGCATCATCTTACAAAGGCCATATAACACCAACTCCTTAGAATTATTCAAAGAATTGCAATGGGTGACATTTGAAAATAGAGTCACATATCACGCTGCAATGATGGTGTTTAAAAGTAAAAATAAATTGTTTCCAGACTACAATGTCAAATCTTTTAACCTTTTCAAGCAATGAACACTATGACCTTAGATCTACGGCACGTAATGATCTAGTATTGCCAGGAAACAGAACTAAATACATTAAAAATACTTTTTCATATCATGCTAGCCTCGTTTGGAATACACTGTCATTTAATCTAAGACAAATCAATTCATTATATTCTTTTAAGTACAACTTACGTAAGTTTATTCTTAACATGCAATTTCCATAACCTAATTATTCATTTTCATACCTATGTGTAATTAAAAAAAAAGTATCATATCAGTCCGTATCATATCATATAACTGAAGAATATGATACGGACTGATATGATACTTTTTTTTAATTAACGTTTTCACTGTGAAAGGTTTCGGAGAATCAGTATCTTTCTTTCGTTTTTATTTTCTTACTATGATTTCAAAGCATGATCGATTCTCTAATGTCGATTGTCTAGGTAGACATTGAATGTCTATTGTCGATTGCTCTGCCAACTTAACACACATTATAACCACATTGTTTTAATAACCTTATAGTGTCAACAAAAACTGCCTCTGTAATTCATCAAAGATTATTGTTACATGTCAACAGATAAAAGTGTTTCCTAACAATAATTTCACTGTCTAACGCACGATTTAAAAAAACAATTATTAACAACAATGTGTTTTACCTTGAAAAAAAAGAGGGAAACTGATGATTAAACATTGAACAAGTTTCATTTTGTTGATTTGTAATTTCCTGGTTGCCTTCCTTTCATTTCTATTTATAGTTGCTCTTCAAAATTTACAGGTCGCTTCCAATATTCATTATTTAAATTTAGATTCTTATCACATACAAACAATAATTCTGTCAATGATAGGACTGTCAGATATAGCTTTATATATCTTAAGATTTGACGGTTTAAAAGGAAAGCTTTAACTTAATATTTCTGGAGTTTCCTGGCAAATCTTTCATGCTGATTAATTTCTATTTAAACTGTTGTATGCTTGTCTATAGAGAGTTTATTGTCATGTGAAACACGATCTTCTATTCTATATGTATATTATATACATTTTTATACGGTAATTGCCTATCAGACATATTATCAAGTCTTTTGTGTAAAAATGTTTCTTTCTGGTTACCCGACCTTCTTTTATTTTCCCTCGCGACCTTTTTTATTAAGTACATGGAATGGACAATTAACTTTTACACTATTAATGTTTTTTACCTTCCCACACAATTTCTAGAGCAAAAACGACATAGCCGACCTATCCTGTTTATAATGAGGAGATAACCAAAAACAAAACTTATTTTAGGCCTAAGTAGGTTCGCCAGATACGGGTATTAATTACCCTCTTTGGATCAAGTTTTCTTAAATTAACAAAATTAAAGTGTATTTAGTACAAGAGAAAACAGATCAGTAGAAAGGATACAATACTGACAAACTGTTCCAATTACCAATACTAATACTGACAATTTAGAGGATGGTGACTGCAGAATTGCCATAATTATTCAGGGTTATAATTTGACGAGATGTTTTGTCTCACATTCTTATTTACATATTGTATAACAGGCATGAACATAATGACTCTACAAGACAGTCATGAACCTATTGACTCTACAAGACAGTCATGAACCTATTGACTCTACAAGACAGTCATGAACCTATTGACTCTACAAGACAGTCATGAACCTATTGACTCTACAAGACAGGCATGAACGTATTGACTCTACAAGACAGACATGAACTTATTGACTCTACAAGACAGCCATGAACATATTGACTCTACGGGATAGCAATGAACATATTGACTCTACAAGACAGACATGAACCTATTGATTCTACAAGACAGACATGAACTTATTGACTCTACAGGACAGCCATGAACCTATTGAGTCTATAAGACAGCAGCCGTGAACATATTGACTCTACAGGACAGTCATGAACCTATTGACTCTACAGGACAGTCATGAACCTATTGACTCTACAGGACAGTCATGAACCTATTGACTTTACAGGATAGCCATGAACCTATTTACTCTACAAGACAGACATGAACCTATTGACTCTACAAGACAGACATGAACCAATTGACTCTACAGGACAGCCATGAAGCTTTTGACTCGACAGGACAGCCATGAAGCTTTTGACTCTACAGGATAGCCATGAACCTTTTGACTCTACAGGATAGCCATGAACCTTTTGACTCTACAGGACAGCCATGAACCTATTGACTCCACAAGACAGACATGAACCTATTGACTCTACAAGATAGACATGAACCTATTGACTCTACAAGACATACATGAACCTATTGACTCTGCAGGATAGCCATGAACCTATTGACTCTACAGGATAGCCATGAACCTATTGACTCTACGGGACAGCCATGAACCTATTGACTCCACAGGACAGCCATGAACCTATTGACTCTACAGGACAGCCATGAACCTTTTGACTCTACAGGACAGCCATGAACCTTTTGACTCTACAAGACAGCCATGAACCTATTGACTCTACAAGACAGACATGAACTTATTGACTCTACAGGACAGCCATGAACCTTTTGACTCTACAGTACAGTCATGAACCTATTGACTCTACAAGACAGACATGAACCTATTGACTCTACAAGACAGACATGAACTTATTGACTCCACAGGACAGCCATGAATCTTTTGACTCTACAGGATAGCCATGAACCTTTTGACTCTACAGGATAGCCATGAACCCATTGACTCTACAAGACAGACATGAACCTATTGACTCTACAGGACAGCCATGAACCTATTTTCTCTACAAAACAGACATGAACCTATTGACTCTACAGGATAGACATGAACCTATTGACTGTACGGGACAGCCATGAACCTATTGACTCTACAGGACAGCCATGAACCTTTTGACTCTACAGGACAGCCATGAACCTATTTTCTCTACAAGACAGACATGAACCTATTGACTCTACAAGACAGACATGAACTTATTGACTCTACAGGACAGCCATGAACCTTTTGACTCTACAGGACAGTCATGAACCTATTTGCTCTACAAGACAGACATGAACCTATTGACTCTACAAGACAGACATGAACTTATTGACTCCACAGGACAGCCATGAATCTTTTGACTCTACAGGATAGCCATGAACCTTTTGTCTCTACAGGATAGCCATGAACCTATTTTCTCTACAAGACAGACATGAACCTATTGACTCTACAAGACAGGCATGAACCAATTGACTCTACAAGACAGACATGAACTTATTGACTCTACAAGACAGACATGAACCTATTGACTCTACAAGACAGGCATGAACCAATTGACTCTACAAGACAGACATGAACTTATTGACTCTACAAGACAGACATGAACCTATTGACTCTACAGGACAGACATGAACCTTTTGTCTCTACAGGATAGCCATGAACCTATTTTCTCTACAAGACAGTCATGAACCTATTGACTCTACAAGACAGGCATGAACCAATTGACTCTACAAGACAGACATGAACTTATTGACTCTACAAGACAGGCATGAGCCAATTGACTCTACAAGACAGACATGAACTTATTGACTCTACAAGACAGTCATGAATCTTTTGACTCTACAAGACAGACATGAACTTATTGACTCTACAAGACAGTCATGAACCAATTGACTCTACAAGACAGACATGAACTTATTGACTCTACAAGACAGTCATGAACCTATTGACTCTACAAGACAGACATGAACCTATTGACTCTACAGGACAGCCATGAACCTATTTTCTCTACAAGACAGACATGAACCTATTGACTCTACAGGACAGCCATGAACCTATTTTCTCTACAAGACAGACATGAACCTTTTGACTCTACAAGACAGACATGAACCTATTGACTCTACAGGACAGTCATGAACCTATTTTCTCTACAAGACAGACATGAACCTATTGACTCTACAGGATAGACATGAACCTATTGACTCTACAGGACAGCCATGAACCTTTTGACTCTACAGGACAGCCATGAACCTATTGACTCTACAGGACAGCCATGAACCTTTTAACTCTACAGGACAGCCATGAACCTATTGACTCTACAAGACAGACATGAACCTATTGACTCTACAGGATAGCCATGAACCTATTTTCTCTACAGGACAGCCATGAACTTTTTGACTCTACAGGATAGCCATGAACCTTTTGACTCTACATGACAGTCATGAACCTTTTGACTCTACAGGATAGCCATGAACCTATTGACTCTACAAGACAGACATGGACATATTGACTCTATTTCTGTGAAAGTATGGTCAAAATCGAATTAGAATTGTTGGAGTTGCATTGAGCACAAGATAGAACATTTTTTCTTTTCTCTTTGATTTTATATTACATATTTATGAGCAAAATAAACAAAGCATTATTCTTGTAGGAGTAGTTTCGCACAGAAGAAATTATGGACGCCTTTCGACACTCGACAATCTAGTGGCCAGAGTTTTTCTTGAGGGGAATTGGTTAATAATTTAATACATGTTATGTGGTTCTAAACTTTTGCCAGTAAGGATTGTCGCTGAGAGCTGTCGATGTTGATTTCGCTGTTGGTTATCTTTATATATGTACAGCAAACACCCGAAAACCGGAATTCTAGGAAAATCCGACGATTTTCAATTCCAAAGTTTTCGGAACTGATCAAAGGTTCTCTGAAACGGGAATTCTCAGAAAACCGGACTTTTTGCCTTGTCCGGAAGGGGTCCAGTTTTCACGAGTTTACTGTATATTGCTGATATGATTATTGTGTTGTTAACATTGCTTGTTGATAGTTATGTCATAAAATAAATATTGCCCTGCGATTATCAAAAACATTTAGGTACATAAATATATATGAAAATAATCCTCAATTATTCTCCGAATAAAAGTCATTCTTTTGAAAACCGTCATTAATTAATTAGAACAAAATGACCTCCGAATAAAAACAGCTTTGTCTTTCTAAAGTGTTGACTTTGTTTACATGTTTAACTGTAGTGCAATCAACTCTAATTAATTATGAGGACAAGAGAATTAAAAGCAACATATGCTACCCTATGTCACTGTGGCAGTTAATATGCAAACTTTATATTTTATTGTATCTTTTGACTGTTTCATTATGCAAATATTTGAATAAAATTTGAATATTTAGTTTGTTGTCTACGGTTATTGCCGATGCAATTCCGATATTGGCCTACATAGGAGCCTATCTGGTTTATGTACTTTAAACAACACTTTGATATAAAATTATATTCTGTTCAGGAACGACTTCATGTTCTATTAGTGCGTCATGTTCGGTTACATTTATTACACGTTAACTATTTACTGTATCTAACTACAAAATTCCCTCTTTTCTTCGATTACAACATATGCGAATATTGCGTGTTTTTAGATGTTGTAATGTTATATCATCATACGGGTAGTAATTGGTTTACGTTATTCGTATCGAAACCTTGTTTTATTTACGTAAATTTATGATATAACAACATGCATAGTAAAAACTCCAAACAAATTCTTTTGGGGGATTAAAATGTATTTTTATGATAAAAAAAGAATATAATTTTTCTTCTATGTTTTATCCTGAATATCCAACCATTAGATAATTGCTGCTTTCTAGAGGAAACCTTCAACAAATGAACTAAATCACTACTTAACAAACCTAATATTACGGTATCATGTCATACAGTCATACAACAAACGGTAAAATAGAACGTTAAACACAGATGGAAATATCCTTACAATAATTTGTAAGATGAACGAAAACACGAAAGGACGAAAAGATTACGTGCCGAAATATGAGATAAATAGATGCAGTCAAATCTGTGTTAGCGGACACTTCTGATTAATGTCACTCTGCGAATAAATGCCTTTTAAAACCATCTTTGATTATTTAGATCAAATTGTCCTCCAAATAAACACCATAATTTGTGTCAATAAAGGCCACATTTTGCCGTTCAAAAGGATGACTTTGTTAACAGGTTTGGCGGTAAATAAAAATTAAACAATCAAACATGTCTTTTTTGAAATTGTAAAAAGTAAATTTATCGGAAACACTGTTATAACTTTCCTTGACTTAAATAATTATGAACACGAGTTTGCTGTTGTAACGAGTACAGTGTTTTATTATGGTGGCTGATTTTTCGCCACAACAAAGCGAAAATGCGAAAAGACGAAAGTGCGACAAAGTTGACGTTGTCGTATACTCGTGTTTTCCAATTGTCGAGACGGAAAAGTGAAAATACGACAGAAGAAGGGCGACAACGAAAGTAGATACATGTATAGCACGTACGTCAGTATAATAACATGTAAGTAGTGTGCTCTATCTACTTGTCTGTATACTAGTAATAACATGTAAGTAGTGTGCTCTATCTACTTGTCTGTATAATAACATGTAAGTAGTGTGCTCTATCTACTTGTCTGTATAATAACATGTAAGTAGTGTGCTCTATCTACTTGTCTGTATAATAACATGTAAATAGTGTGCTCTATCTACTTGTCTGTATAATAACATGTAAGTAGTGTGCTCTATCTACTTGTCTGTATAATAACATGTAAATAGTGTGCTCTATCTACTTGTCTGTATAATAACATGTAAGTAGTGTGCTCTATCTACTTGTCTGTATAATAACATGTAAATAGTGTGCTCTATCTACTTGTCTGTATAATAACATGTAAGTAGTGTGCTCTATCTACTTGTCTGTATACTAGTAATAACATGTAAGTAGTGTGCTCTATCTACTTGTCTGTATAATAACATGTAAGTAGTGTGCTCTATCTACTTGTCTGTATAATAACATGTAAGTAGTGTGCTCTATCTACTTGTCTGTATAATAACATGTAAATAGTGTGCTCTATCTACTTGTCTGTATAATAACATGTAAGTAGTGTGCTCTATCTACTTGTCTGTATAATAACATGTAAATAGTGTGCTCTATCTACTTGTCTGTATAATAACATGTAAGTAGTGTGCTCTATCTACTTGTCTGTATAATAACATGTAAATAGTGTGCTCTATCTACTTGTCTGTATAATAACATGTAAGTAGTGTGCTCTATCTACTTGTCTGTATAATAACATGTAAATAGTGTGCTCTACCTACTTGTCTGTATAATAACATGTAAGTAGTGTGCTCTATCTACTTGTCTGTATACTAGTAATAACATGTAAGTAGTGTGCTCTATCTACTTGTCTGTATACTAGTAATAACATGTAAGTAGTGTGCTCTATCTACTTGTCTGTATAATAACATGTAAGTAGTGTGCTCTATCTACTTGTCTGTATAATAACATGTAAGTAGTGTGCTCTATCTACTTGTCTGTATAATAACATGTAAGTAGTGTGCTCTATCTACTTGTCTGTATAATAACATGTAAGTAGTGTGCTCTATCTACTTGTCTGTATAATAACATGTAAGTAGTGTGCTCTATCTACTTGTCTGTATAATAACATGTAAGTAGTGTGCTCTATCTACTTGTCTGTATACTAGTAATTACATGTAAGTAGTGTGCTCTATCTACTTGTCTGTATAATAACATGTAAGTAGTGTGCTCTATCTACTTGTCTGTATAATAACATGTAAGTAGTGTGCTCTATCTACTTGTCTGTATACTAGTAATAACATGTAAGTAGTGTGCTCTATCTACTTGTCTGTATAATAACATGTAAGTAGTGTGCTCTATCTACTTGTCTGTATACTAGTAATAACATGTAAGTAGTGTGCTCTATCTACTTGTCTGTATAATAACATGTAAGTAGTGTGCTCTATCTACTTGTCTGTATAATAACATGTAAGTAGTGTGCTCTATCTACTTGTCTGTATAATAACATGTAAGTAGTGTGCTCTATCTACTTGTCTGTATAATAACATGTAAGTAGTGTGCTCTATCTACTTGTCTGTATACTAGTAATAACATGTAAGTAGTGTGCTCTATCTACTTGTCTGTATAATAACATGTAAGTAGTGTGCTCTATCTACTTGTCTGTATACTAGTAATAACATGTAAGTAGTGTGCTCTATCTACTTGTCTGTATACTAGTAATAACATGTAAGTAGTGTGCTCTATCTACTTGTCTGTATAATAACATGTAAGTAGTGTGCTCTATCTACTTGTCTGTATACTAGTAATAACATGTAAGTAGTGTGCTCTATCTACTTGTCTGTATAATAGTAATAACATGTAAGTAGTGTGCTCTATCTACTTGTCTGTATAATAACATGTAAGTAGTGTGCTCTATCTACTTGTCTGTATACTAGTAATAACATGTAAGTAGTGTGCTCTATCTACTTGTCTGTATAATAACATGTAAGTAGTGTGCTCTATCTACTTGTCTGTATACTAGTAATAACATGTAAGTAGTGTGCTCTATCTACTTGTCTGTATAATAACATGTAAGTAGTGTGCTCTATCTACTTGTCTGTATAATAACATGTAAGTAGTGTGCTCTATCTACTTGTCTGTATAATAACATGTAAGTAGTGTGCTCTATCTACTTGTCTGTATACTAGTAATAACATGTAAGTAGTGTGCTCTATCTACTTGTCTGTATACTAGTAATAACATGTAAGTAGTGTGCTCTATCTACTTGTCTGTATAATAACATGTAAGTAGTGTGCTCTATCTACTTGTCTGTATAATAACATGTAAGTAGTGTGCTCTATCTACTTGTCTGTATAATAACATGTAAGTAGTGTGCTCTATCTACTTGTCTGTATACTAGTAATAACATGTAAGTAGTGTGCTCTATCTACTTGTCTGTATAATAACATGTAAGTAGTGTGCTCTATCTACTTGTCTGTATAATAACATGTAAGTAGTGTGCTCTATCTACTTGTCTGTATACTAGTAATAACATGTAAGTAGTGTGCTCTATCTACTTGTCTGTATACTAGTAATAACATGTAAGTAGTGTGCTCTATCTACTTGTCTGTATAATAACATGTAAGTAGTGTGCTCTATCTACTTGTCTGTATAATAACATGTAAGTAGTGTGCTCTATCTACTTGTCTGTATACTAGTAATAACATGTAAGTAGTGTGCTCTATCTACTTGTCTGTATACTAGTAATAACATGTAAGTAGTGTGCTCTATCTACTTGTCTGTATACTAGTAATAACATGTAAGTAGTGTGCTCTATCTACTTGTCTGTATAATAACATGTAAGTAGTGTGCTCTATCTACTTGTCTGTATAATAACATGTAAGTAGTGTGCTCTATCTACTTGTCTGTATACTAGTAATAACATGTAAGTAGTGTGCTCTATCTACTTGTCTATATACTAGTAATAACATGTAAGTAGTGTGCTCTATCTACTTGTCTGTATAATAACATGTAAGTAGTGTGCTCTATCTACTTGTCTATATACCAGTAATAACATGTAAGTAGTGTGCTCTATCTACTTGTCTGTATAATAACATGTAAGTAGTGTGCTCTATCTACTTGTCTGTATACTAGTAATAACATGTAAGTAGTGTGCTCTATCTACTTGTCTGTATAATAACATGTAAGTAGTGTGCTCTATCTACTTGTCTGTATACTAGTAATAACATGTAAGTAGTGTGCTCTATCTACTTGTCTGTATAATAACATGTAAGTAGTGTGCTCTATCTACTTGTCTGTATACTAGTAATAACATGTAAGTAGTGTGCTCTATCTACTTGTCTATATACCAGTAATAACATGTAAGTAGTGTGCTCTATCTACTTGTCTGTATAATAACATGTAAATAGTGTGCTCTATCTACTTGTCTGTATAATAACATGTAAGTAGTGTGCTCTATCTACTTGTCTGTATACCAGTAATAACATGTAAGTAGTGTGCTCTATCTACTTGTCTGTATAATAACATGTAAGTAGTGTGCTCTATCTACTTGTCTGTATAATAACATGTAAGTAGTGTGCTCTATCTACTTGTCTGTATACTAGTAATAACATGTAAGTAGTGTGCTCTATCTACTTGTCTATATACCAGTAATAACATGTAAGTAGTGTGCTCTATCTACTTGTCTGTATAATAACATGTAAATAGTGTGCTCTATCTACTTGTCTGTATAATAACATGTAAGTAGTGTGCTCTATCTACTTGTCTGTATAATAACATGTAAGTAGTGTGCTCTATCTACTTGTCTGTATACTAGTAATAACATGTAAGTAGTGTGCTCTATCTACTTGTCTGTATAATAACATGTAAATAGTGTGCTCTATCTACTTGTCTGTATAATAACATGTAAATAGTGTGCTCTATCTACTTGTCTGTATAATAACATGTAAGTAGTGTGCTCTATCTACTTGTCTGTATACTAGTAATAACATGTAAGTAGTGTGCTCTATCTACTTGTCTGTATACTAGTAATACCATGTAAGTAGTGTGCTCTATCTACTTGTCTGTATAATAACATGTAAGTAGTGTGCTCTATCTACTTGTCTGTATAATAACATGTAAGTAGTGTGCTCTATCTACTTGTCTGTATACTAGTTATAACATGTAAGTAGTGTGCTCTATCTACTTGTCTATATACCAGTAATAACATGTAAGTAGTGTGCTCTATCTACTTGTCTGTATAATAACATGTAAATAGTGTGCTCTATCTACTTGTCTGTATAATAACATGTAAGTAGTGTGCTCTATCTACTTGTCTGTATACTAGTAATAACATGTAAGTAGTGTGCTCTATCTACTTGTCTGTATACTAGTAATAACATGTAAGTAGTGTGCTCTATCTACTTGTCTGTATAATAACATGTAAGTAGTGTGCTCTATCTACTTGTCTGTATAATAACATGTAAGTAGTGTGCTCTATCTACTTGTCTGTATAATAACATGTAAGTAGTGTGCTCTATCTACTTGTCTGTATACTAGTAATAACATGTAAGTAGTGTGCTCTATCTACTTGTCTGTATACTAGTAATAACATGTAAGTAGTGTGCTCTATCTACTTGTCTGTATACTAGTAATAACATGTAAGTAGTGTGCTCTATCTACTTGTCTGTATACTAGTAATAACATGTAAGTAGTGTGCTCTATCTACTTGTCTGTATACTAGTAATAACATGTAAGTAGTGTGCTCTATCTACTTGTCTGTATAATAACATGTAAGTAGTGTGCTCTATCTACTTGTCTGTATAATAACATGTAAGTAGTGTGCTCTATCTACTTGTCTGTATAATAACATGTAAGTAGTGTGCTCTATTTACTTGTCTGTATACTAGTAATAACATGTAAGTAGTGTGCTCTATCTACTTGTCTGTATAATAACATGTAAGTAGTGTGCTCTATCTACTTGTCTGTATAATAACATGTAAGTAGTGTGCTCTATCTACTTGTCTGTATACTAGTAATAACATGTAAGTAGTGTGCTCTATCTACTTGTCTGTATAATAACATGTAAGTAGTGTGCTCTATTTACTTGTCTGTATACTAGTAATAACATGTAAGTAGTGTGCTCTATCTACTTGTCTGTATAATAACATGTAAGTAGTGTGCTCTATCTACTTGTCTGTATAATAACATGTAAGTAGTGTGCTCTATCTACTTGTCTGTATACTAGTAATAACATGTAAGTAGTGTGCTCTATCTACTTGTCTGTATACTAGTAATAACATGTAAGTAGTGTGCTCTATCTACTTGTCTGTATAATAACATGTAAGTAGTGTGCTCTATCTACTTGTCTGTATAATAACATGTAAGTAGTGTGCTCTATCTACTTGTCTGTATAATAACATGTAAGTAGTGTGCTCTATCTACTTGTCTGTATAATAACATGTAAGTAGTGTGCTCTATCTACTTGTCTGTATACTAGTAATAACATGTAAGTAGTGTGCTCTATCTACTTGTCTGTATACTAGTAATAACATGTAAGTAGTGTGCTCTATCTACTTGTCTGTATACTAGTAATAACATGTAAGTAGTGTGCTCTATCTACTTGTCTATATACTAGTAATAACATGTAAGTAGTGTGCTCTATCTACTTGTCTGTATACTAGTAATAACATGTAAGTAGTGTGCTCTATCTACTTGTCTGTATAATAACATGTAAGTAGTGTGCTCTATCTACTTGTCTGTATACTAGTAATAACATGTAAGTAGTGTGCTCTATCTACTTGTCTGTATAATAACATGTAAGTAGTGTGCTCTATCTACTTGTCTGTATAATAACATGTAAATAGTGTGCTCTATCTACTTGTCTGTATAATAACATGTAAATAGTGTGCTCTATCTACTTGTCTGTATACTAGTAATAACATGTAAGTAGTGTGCTCTATCTACTTGTCTATATACCAGTAATAACATGTAAGTAGTGTGCTCTATCTACTTGTCTGTATAATAACATGTAAGTAGTGTTCTCTATCTACTTGTCTGTATAATAACATGTAAGTAGTGTGCTCTATCTACTTGTCTGTATACTAGTAATAACATGTAAGTAGTGTGCTCTATCTACTTGTCTATATACCAGTAATAACATGTAAGTAGTGTGCTCTATCTACTTGTCTGTATAATAACATGTAAGTAGTGTTCTCTATCTACTTGTCTGTATAATAACATGTAAGTAGTGTGCTCTATCTACTTGTCTGTATACTAGTAATAACATGTAAGTAGTGTGCTCTATCTACTTGTCTATATACCAGTAATAACATGTAAGTAGTGTGCTCTATCTACTTGTCTGTATAATAACATGTAAGTAGTGTTCTCTATCTACTTGTCTGTATAATAACATGTAAGTAGTGTGCTCTATCTACTTGTCTGTATACTAGTAATAACATGTAAGTAGTGTGCTCTATCTACTTGTCTGTATAATAACATGTAAGTAGTGTGCTCTATCTACTTGTCTGTATAATAACATGTAAGTAGTGTGCTCTATCTACTTGTCTGTATAATAACATGTAAGTAGTGTGCTCTATCTACTTGTCTGTATACTAGTAATAACATGTAAGTAGTGTGCTCTATCTACTTGTCTGTATACTAGTAATAACATGTAAATAGTGTGCTCTATCTACTTGTCTGTATAATAACATGTAAGTAGTGTGCTCTATCTACTTGTCTGTATAATAACATGTAAGTAGTGTGCTCTATCTACTTGTCTGTATAATAACATGTAAGTAGTGTGCTCTATCTACTTGTCTGTATAATAACATGTAAGTAGTGTGCTCTATCTACTTGTCTGTATACTAGTAATAGCATGTAAGTAGTGTGCTCTATCTACTTGTCTGTATAATAACATGTAAGTAGTGTGCTCTATCTACTTGTCTGTATAATAACATGTAAGTAGTGTGCTCTATCTACTTGTCTGTATAATAA
Organism: Lutraria lutraria; assembly: GCA_964023205.1. NCBI lineage: Eukaryota > Metazoa > Mollusca > Bivalvia > Venerida > Mactridae > Lutraria > Lutraria lutraria. Next base: position 24,018,937 of record OZ026844.1, on the reverse strand, counting down.
CATGTAAGTAGTGTGCTCTATCTACTTGTCTGTATACTAGTAATAGCATGTAAGTAGTGTGCTCTATCTACTTGTCTGTATAATAACATGTAAGTAGTGTGCTCTATCTACTTGTCTGTATAATAACATGTAAGTAGTGTGCTCTATCTACTTGTCTGTATACTAGTAATAACATGTAAGTAGTGTGCTCTATCTACTTGTCTGTATAATAACATGTAAGTAGTGTGCTCTATCTACTTGTCTGTATAATAACATGTAAGTAGTGTGCTCTATCTACTTGTCTGTATACTAGTAATAACATGTAAGTAGTGTGCTCTATCTACTTGTCTGTATACTAGTAATAACATGTAAGTAGTGTGCTCTATCTACTTGTCTGTATAATAACATGTAAGTAGTGTGCTCTATCTACTTGTCTGTATAATAACATGTAAGTAGTGTGCTCTATCTACTTGTCTGTATACTAGTAATAACATGTAAGTAGTGTGCTCTATCTACTTGTCTGTATACTAGTAATAACATGTAAGTAGTGTGCTCTATCTACTTGTCTGTATAATAACATGTAAGTAGTGTGCTCTATCTACTTGTCTGTATACTAGTAATAACATGTAAGTAGTGTGCTCTATCTACTTGTCTATATACCAGTAATAACATGTAAGTAGTGTGCTCTATCTACTTGTCTGTATAATAACATGTAAATAGTGTGCTCTATCTACTTGTCTGTATAATAACATGTAAGTAGTGTGCTCTATCTACTTGTCTGTATACCAGTAATAACATGTAAGTAGTGTGCTCTATCTACTTGTCTGTATAATAACATGTAAGTAGTGTGCTCTATCTACTTGTCTGTATAATAACATGTAAGTAGTGTGCTCTATCTACTTGTCTGTATACTAGTAATAACATGTAAGTAGTGTGCTCTATCTACTTGTCTATATACCAGTAATAACATGTAAGTAGTGTGCTCTATCTACTTGTCTGTATAATAACATGTAAATAGTGTGCTCTATCTACTTGTCTGTATAATAACATGTAAGTAGTGTGCTCTATCTACTTGTCTGTATAATAACATGTAAGTAGTGTGCTCTATCTACTTGTCTGTATACTAGTAATAACATGTAAGTAGTGTGCTCTATCTACTTGTCTGTATAATAACATGTAAATAGTGTGCTCTATCTACTTGTCTGTATAATAACATGTAAATAGTGTGCTCTATCTACTTGTCTGTATAATAACATGTAAGTAGTGTGCTCTATCTACTTGTCTGTATACTAGTAATAACATGTAAGTAGTGTGCTCTATCTACTTGTCTGTATACTAGTAATACCATGTAAGTAGTGTGCTCTATCTACTTGTCTGTATAATAACATGTAAGTAGTGTGCTCTATCTACTTGTCTGTATAATAACATGTAAGTAGTGTGCTCTATCTACTTGTCTGTATACTAGTAATAACATGTAAGTAGTGTGCTCTATCTACTTGTCTATATACCAGTAATAACATGTAAGTAGTGTGCTCTATCTACTTGTCTGTATAATAACATGTAAATAGTGTGCTCTATCTACTTGTCTGTATAATAACATGTAAGTAGTGTGCTCTATCTACTTGTCTGTATACTAGTAATAACATGTAAGTAGTGTGCTCTATCTACTTGTCTGTATACTAGTAATAACATGTAAGTAGTGTGCTCTATCTACTTGTCTGTATAATAACATGTAAGTAGTGTGCTCTATCTACTTGTCTGTATAATAACATGTAAGTAGTGTGCTCTATCTACTTGTCTGTATAATAACATGTAAGTAGTGTGCTCTATCTACTTGTCTGTATACTAGTAATAACATGTAAGTAGTGTGCTCTATCTACTTGTCTGTATACTAGTAATAACATGTAAGTAGTGTGCTCTATCTACTTGTCTGTATACTAGTAATAACATGTAAGTAGTGTGCTCTATCTACTTGTCTGTATAATAACATGTAAGTAGTGTGCTCTATCTACTTGTCTGTATAATAACATGTAAGTAGTGTGCTCTATCTACTTGTCTGTATACTAGTAATAACATGTAAGTAGTGTGCTCTATCTACTTGTCTGTATACTAGTAATAACATGTAAGTAGTGTGCTCTATCTACTTGTCTGTATACTAGTAATAACATGTAAGTAGTGTGCTCTATCTACTTGTCTGTATAATAACATGTAAGTAGTGTGCTCTATCTACTTGTCTGTATAATAACATGTAAGTAGTGTGCTCTATCTACTTGTCTGTATACTAGTAATAACATGTAAGTAGTGTGCTCTATCTACTTGTCTGTATACTAGTAATAACATGTAAGTAGTGTGCTCTATCTACTTGTCTGTATACTAGTAATAACATGTAAGTAGTGTGCTCTATCTACTTGTCTGTATACTAGTAATAACATGTAAGTAGTGTGCTCTATCTACTTGTCTGTATACTAGTAATAACATGTAAGTAGTGTGCTCTATCTACTTGTCTGTATAATAACATGTAAGTAGTGTGCTCTATCTACTTGTCTGTATAATAACATGTAAGTAGTGTGCTCTATCTACTTGTCTGTATAATAACATGTAAGTAGTGTGCTCTATTTACTTGTCTGTATACTAGTAATAACATGTAAGTAGTGTGCTCTATCTACTTGTCTGTATAATAACATGTAAGTAGTGTGCTCTATCTACTTGTCTGTATAATAACATGTAAGTAGTGTGCTCTATCTACTTGTCTGTATACTAGTAATAACATGTAAGTAGTGTGCTCTATCTACTTGTCTGTATAATAACATGTAAGTAGTGTGCTCTATTTACTTGTCTGTATACTAGTAATAACATGTAAGTAGTGTGCTCTATCTACTTGTCTGTATAATAACATGTAAGTAGTGTGCTCTATCTACTTGTCTGTATAATAACATGTAAGTAGTGTGCTCTATCTACTTGTCTGTATACTAGTAATAACATGTAAGTAGTGTGCTCTATCTACTTGTCTGTATACTAGTAATAACATGTAAGTAGTGTGCTCTATCTACTTGTCTGTATAATAACATGTAAGTAGTGTGCTCTATCTACTTGTCTGTATAATAACATGTAAGTAGTGTGCTCTATCTACTTGTCTGTATAATAACATGTAAGTAGTGTGCTCTATCTACTTGTCTGTATAATAACATGTAAGTAGTGTGCTCTATCTACTTGTCTGTATACTAGTAATAACATGTAAGTAGTGTGCTCTATCTACTTGTCTGTATACTAGTAATAACATGTAAGTAGTGTGCTCTATCTACTTGTCTGTATACTAGTAATAACATGTAAGTAGTGTGCTCTATCTACTTGTCTATATACTAGTAATAACATGTAAGTAGTGTGCTCTATCTACTTGTCTGTATACTAGTAATAACATGTAAGTAGTGTGCTCTATCTACTTGTCTGTATAATAACATGTAAGTAGTGTGCTCTATCTACTTGTCTGTATACTAGTAATAACATGTAAGTAGTGTGCTCTATCTACTTGTCTGTATAATAACATGTAAGTAGTGTGCTCTATCTACTTGTCTGTATAATAACATGTAAATAGTGTGCTCTATCTACTTGTCTGTATAATAACATGTAAATAGTGTGCTCTATCTACTTGTCTGTATACTAGTAATAACATGTAAGTAGTGTGCTCTATCTACTTGTCTATATACCAGTAATAACATGTAAGTAGTGTGCTCTATCTACTTGTCTGTATAATAACATGTAAGTAGTGTTCTCTATCTACTTGTCTGTATAATAACATGTAAGTAGTGTGCTCTATCTACTTGTCTGTATACTAGTAATAACATGTAAGTAGTGTGCTCTATCTACTTGTCTATATACCAGTAATAACATGTAAGTAGTGTGCTCTATCTACTTGTCTGTATAATAACATGTAAGTAGTGTTCTCTATCTACTTGTCTGTATAATAACATGTAAGTAGTGTGCTCTATCTACTTGTCTGTATACTAGTAATAACATGTAAGTAGTGTGCTCTATCTACTTGTCTATATACCAGTAATAACATGTAAGTAGTGTGCTCTATCTACTTGTCTGTATAATAACATGTAAGTAGTGTTCTCTATCTACTTGTCTGTATAATAACATGTAAGTAGTGTGCTCTATCTACTTGTCTGTATACTAGTAATAACATGTAAGTAGTGTGCTCTATCTACTTGTCTGTATAATAACATGTAAGTAGTGTGCTCTATCTACTTGTCTGTATAATAACATGTAAGTAGTGTGCTCTATCTACTTGTCTGTATAATAACATGTAAGTAGTGTGCTCTATCTACTTGTCTGTATACTAGTAATAACATGTAAGTAGTGTGCTCTATCTACTTGTCTGTATAATAACATGTAAGTAGTGTGCTCTATCTACTTGTCTGTATACTAGTAATAACATGTAAATAGTGTGCTCTATCTACTTGTCTGTATAATAACATGTAAGTAGTGTGCTCTATCTACTTGTCTGTATAATAACATGTAAGTAGTGTGCTCTATCTACTTGTCTGTATAATAACATGTAAGTAGTGTGCTCCATCTACTTGTCTGTATAATAACATGTAAGTAGTGTGCTCTATCTACTTGTCTGTATACTAGTAATAGCATGTAAGTAGTGTGCTCTATCTACTTGTCTGTATAATAACATGTAAGTAGTGTGCTCTATCTACTTGTCTGTATAATAACATGTAAGTAGTGTGCTCTATCTACTTGTCTGTATAATAACATGTAAGTAGTGTGCTCTATCTACTTGTCTGTATACTAGTAATAGCATGTAAGTAGTGTGCTCTATCTACTTGTCTGTATAATAACATGTAAGTAGTGTGCTCTATCTACTTGTCTGTATAATAACATGTAAGTAGTGTGCTCTATCTACTTGTCTGTATACTAGTAATAACATGTAAGTAGTGTGCTCTATCTACTTGTCTGTATAATAACATGTAAGTAGTGTGCTCTATCTACTTGTCTGTATACTAGTAATACCATGTAAGTAGTGTGCTCTATCTACTTGTCTGTATAATAACATGTAAGTAGTGTGCTCTATCTACTTGTCTGTATACTAGTAATAACATGTAAGTAGTGTGCTCTATCTACTTGTCTGTATACTAGTAATACCATGTAAGTAGTGTGCTCTATCTACTTGTCTGTATAATAACATGTAAGTAGTGTGCTCTATCTACTTGTCTGTATACTAGTAATAACATGTAAGTAGTGTGCTCTATCTACTTGTCTATATACCAGTAATAACATGTAAGTAGTGTGCTCTATCTACTTGTCTGTATACTAGTAATAGCATGTAAGTAGTGTGCTCTATCTACTTGTCTGTATAATAACATGTAAGTAGTGTGCTCTATCTACTTGTCTGTATACTAGTAATTACATGTAAGTAATGTGCTCTATCTACTTGTCTGTATAATAACATGCAAGTAGTGTGCTCTATTTACTTCTTTGTATACTAGTAATAACATGTAAGTAGTGTTCTCTATCTACTTGTCTGTATACTAGTAATAACATGTAAGTAGTGTTCTCTATCTACTTGTCTGTATAATAACATGTAAGTAGTGTGCTCTATCTACTTGTCTGTATAATAACATGTAAGTACTGTGCTCTATCTACTTGTCTGTATAATAACATGTAAGTACTGTGCTCTATCTACTTGTCTGTATAATAACATGTAAGTACTGTGCTCTATCTACTTGTCTGTATAATAACATGTAAGTACTGTGCTCTATCTACTTGTCTGTATACTGTATTTATCTTCATTTCTTTTGGTTTTGGTAAACCTCACCCGCTTCTACAACCAGGGTCATTTGAGATTTGGGTGAGGGGCTGGTGATTGATAGTTTGAGATTTGGGTGAGGGGCTGGTGATTGATAGTTTGAGATTTGGGTGAGGGGCGGCTGGTTATTGATAGTTTGAGATTTGGGTGAGGGGCGGCTGGTGATTGATAGTTTGTAATTTGAGTGAGGGGCGGCTGGTGATTGATAGTTTGAGATGTGGATGAGGGGCGGCTGGTGACTGATATAGTTTGACATTTGGATGAGGGGCTGGTGACTGATAGTTTGACATTTGGGTGAGGGGCTGGTGATTGATAGTTTGAGATTTGGGCGAGGGGCTGGTGATTGATAGTTTGAGATTTGGGTGAGGGGCGGCTGGTGATTGATAGTTTGAGATTTGGGTGAGGGGCAGCTGGTGATTCATAGTTTGATATTTGGGTGAGGGGCTGGTGATTCATAGTTTGAGATCAGTACCACTCGGCTACAAAGGCTACTTTCGTGTTTTTCCTTGACGTGAACTATTTTAAAGAATGTAAAGTGAAATTTGAAATCTTTGCCGTTGAAATATTATTCGCAGAACTTGCTCAAAAAACGTAAATACAAACAATACCCGGAGTTCCACATTGTTGTTGGTTATAACGAATTACCGTTTCCGGGTTCATTGTTTCAATGTCACAACCGAGATACGTGCAAAATAAGCATAAATGCAATCAAAGTTTTTTTAATATGACGTACAGATATATCTAGAAAATGTCTAGAAACATCATGCATTTATATCTATTCCTAGATCTTAAACAAAGAAGTAAATTATGAAGAATGACGAAGGTGTATACGTTAAAGAGATGCATCAAGGCTATCTACAATATCGGATTTTAAAGCACTTGATAAAAAATGTGAATTCTAGATATAGCATGTCTTAAGATACTGCGTCGTAAAACATTATACAGTTATTGACTAGTGAGCCATTAATTGTGTGATATTCACCGGCAGAATGTCATATTGACCGAGACTATGAATAGTCTTTGATTGAAAAACATTGAGGATAATGTCTGATTTATATAGAATTTTAATGCATTATTTGGTCAACAGCAATGTATATCAATCATAAAGAAAGAGGAATATGTCATAAATAACGACTTATAATTCCGCTTGATGCATGGATATTGCATATACGATGAATCAGGTTTTAAGCCAATAAAAATGTGTTTATTTACAGATCATACAATAACATAATTTATCATATATCCTGTCATTTCATGGCTTGATTGAAATCAACGAGCACTGCTTATATATTTTTGTTTATTTGAGTTTTACGCCCCTTTTCAACAGTCAGAGTCATATGAGGCGGACATTTCACCTAACCATTGTTTCTGGGAAGAACCAGCACAAGACTCCCATCCTCCGTCAGCAACTGCCTACTTCCTCCCTTAAGAGACATGGTCAGTAGCGCGGCTCAAACCCACCACCCTCTATCAGTGAAAGATTATAGTGATTTGAAGTGAGCGACCTTAACCACTCGACCACGGAGGCGGGTTGCTTATACATGTATAAAAAAATTACGTATATCTATCATTGTACAAATTAATCACCCTCCTATGTCTCTATATACGAATGGATGAGTAGCATAGAACTGTTCTTATAATGACATAGGTTTATCTTCATCAGCATGTCAATTATAATTTAACTCTGACCCGTGACTACCGCTTCGGGCGACCGTTGGTCGAGGGGTAACGCGCTAGACGAAAGGTCGTGGGTTCGATTCTCGGCTCTACCTCTCAGGGACGCTTTTCCAGCTAAGTACTGTGTCTAGAAAACCACAGGGAGAAAAAGGGTGAGATGTGTATCGATGCTTTACACCGACCCCTGTAAAGAATCAGGATAAACTATTCGAAAAGAGTAGGGATATAAATGACCGGTTCTCCTCTTTCTTATCTCCCCTTTCTCTGAAATTACCATGGCTGTCAAAATTGCCGTTAAACGACAGGTAAATAAATAATTCACCAACTGATAACACAATGATCAAACGAATACGATTTCTTTAAACGAGTTTGGTTTTAAAAAAGAAGGCATGAATACTGTAAACTCTCTGAGTTGAAGGCTTAGATTTTATATAACAAAATCTCTAGTTAACGCTTTAGTTACATCACGGCTTCACTATTGCAACGCGCTTCTTTACGGAGTCCCACAATACACGATTAGCAAACTACAAACTGTTCAAAATACTGCCGCCCGCATTATAACCAAAACATCAAGGTTCAGCCACATCACACCAATATTAAAGGATCTCCATTGGCTTCCCATCCAATATAGAGTGAACTACAAATTTCTTACTCATATATTCAAAGCTCTTCATGACCAATCACCTGTGTACATCAAAGACATGATAGAAATTTACAGACCAACACGGAATCTACGCTCAATGCAATCATTGACATTGGTGGTTCCAGGTGAAATATGGTGACAGGTGCATTTAATCAGCTGCAACTCATTGCCATCAAGTGTTAGAGACTGTAGGACGCTTCAATGTTTCAAGAGACAATTAAAAACCTACTACTTTTTACAGGTCTACATGGACTGATCGTTTCAATTACTGTACATAATGATTTATTGCTATATATAATTATGTTATGTGTAAATTTGTAAAGCGCTTTTGAACGTTACATTTCTACGAAAAAAGCGCTATATAAATATGGTATTATAATAATAATAATATAACGTAAACTATAACATATAAACAATCAAAGTTCTTAACTATTTAAAGATTGTTAAAATATGTTATCATATATATAGTACGACAGGTTAAGGCGTAAAACACTTTACAGTCTATGTTTTGAGACATATTATTTGCGTTTAAAAACCACGCAACGAATAGACTGAAATTATATAAATAATGACAAACGTAGCCAGATATCTTATAATCGGCTTTTAATTGTTGAACCATCTGCCGAGGAAGACCACAAACTGAGACCACAAACGTTACAGAACATTTTTAAATATATCAAGTAGGGGAAACAGATCAACTTTAAATGCATACTCCGTGGTCTATTTTAGAAACAGACCAATTCCGTTTGCACCTTGATAACAGACCGATTTAAAAATACAATCAAACCTGCGAACAAAGGCCACCCTTGTGAAAGACAAAATATGGACTATATTGACGTGTCGCCCTTATGCGGAGGCTATTTTGTTCTAATTAATTAATGACGGCATTTAAAAGATTGACCTTCAAACCTTCAATCGTACGGTGACCTTTGTTCGGAGGTGGCCGTTATCATAGGCTTGACTGTATGAATCATACCCGTGACACAATACAACAAAGCAACGAACACATAAATCACATCCATGTCAGGAAGTAAATGAGTCGCTGAAAGGTACAAGCGGGCAAAATAATGATAACTTTTGAGACACAGACTTTGGATGCAGGTTATGATGACTTTCTGGACACCTTTGATGAAGTCATTGAAGAGGGAGGGGTAAAAATGGGAATATGAAACATAACATATACTTTTTTCATATTTCTTGGGTAGGGCTTGTCCAGGACCGGAGACGATGGAACTATCACAAAACAGCTACATTCTGGATGTTGTAGTAGCTGGGACCAAGGTAGTAGTGAAAGATCTCATTTAGTTTTATTTGGAGGTGGGCCTTTATTCGGAGGCGGTCGCTTACACAGGTTTATCTATATGTAACATATGAATAATAAAAGAGATTCGGTCACATTATCAAAAGCATGTTAAATACGACCAGCTATAAACTAACATTTCAACTAAGTTAACATGACACTGTATAATTCTTTGGTGTAATGTCCCGAATAATCTATGTTATACTTCTCAAAATTTGATAAAGATCACCTTTTATTCTATATGGCATTATCGTCAATTTTGGATTACATACATAAAATATGATTTTTGGTTATTTTCAAAGATACCTGCATATCATGAGTGAAACATGTAATCCATACATTAAATCATTCGAGCGTAACAAGCATCAAAATGAGCACAGGGTCAAAATTACTTAGTTGACTTGTCTGTTCAAAGCCTTTGAAGTATGGAAACCATTTTAGGTATGTTATATGGCGTCCACGGATATTTTCAGAGATTGATTGTTTTGATTGATAGTGTAGCCTATACTCGTATACGATAACCGGATACACATTTGTTATATAACCCTACTTCATCATTTTCTATTTAGTTGCAGAATCAGTGTTAAACATATAATATCAGTGACATGTGTCTTACCCGTATAAACTGAGTTGTAATAAACAACAACTCTCTCTCTCTCTCTCTCTCTCTCTCTCTCTCTCTGGGGCGACCCTTAAATAACCATAGCTGTAGAATTGACCGTGAACCAGCAGATAAACAAATATCGGAATGGACATATTGAATAGCATTTTTTTTTCAATCCAACTTCTTTGTACATGTTTAAATCGACTTAAAAGAACAGAAAATGATTAAACATTGTATTCATCATGAAACAGTCACCTTGGTTAGTCACGCACGCTCGTTGTTTCACCTTTTTTAACTAGTAAGGAATTAGTAAGCGTTGTTTCTTTTCAATTTCCAATCACACTCAATTATCGTTTTATTCTTTTTTTATTTCATTTGTTTGTACAAAAGCGATACCATTGTAATAACTAGCTCTTGATTCCGCCTATTTTCCAGAAATGTTCCCTTTTATTTTCGTTATCTGCGCTTTTATAATTGTGCTCGTTGTTACATTAAGTACAAAGAAGGAATTATCGCTATTAAGACAATTATCATGCAGTGTTTTGGCTGATGATGAAATTTAGAGATGTAAAACATTTTTATAAGAAAAAAATCATCGACATTGACATGGACCCACAATGTGACACATTTGTGTTCAATGTTATAAAACTCCAGTGGTCTGGTTCCCTGCCCAATATTCCTTCGATTATCAGTGTGGAAGTGGTCGGTAATCTAGACTCTATCTACAAGTTCAATGCCCTTTTATTATCTATAGATATCGCAAAGGCAACTTTTCTCAAGTGATTTGTTTCCTCTAATCCTACAATTAACAATGTTTAAACAATAAAATACATATTTGTCTGGTATCTTGAATGAATTTCTCGCAAAAAATGCTTTTTTGATGCATCCAATTTCTGACCCCAATTTCACGAATAGAATTGAGTAGAAACTCAATAATGGACTCAAGTCTTTTTTTTGTGTGTCTAGAAGTCTTGTGTCCTTGACCAGAAATATTACAATTTGATTTTTATTTACTTAAAACGTATTGATCATGTCAGCATAAACTATTATTGGTCAGGTGGACAAATTGAGCCTCAAAATCCCTTTTTCATTTGAGTCAAAAGTCAAATTTCCAATAACAGATTCTAATCAATTTTATTAAATTATACTATATAAAGAGATTATAGCTAGGGTGAAATTGTGGGAAACTGTAATTAGACCATCTTGGAACCCTTTAATGCCATATTATGAATTGCAAACAATAAAACAGAGAAATGTAAGATTCAATAAATAAGTTGAATTTGAGCTATCTCTTCGGGGTTTTTTTTGTGACTGGTGCATGAATGATAAGCTTTGATGACCTGGGTTCCTATTGCATATATTTTCAATCTGCGATAAAAAAAAATCGGTTTTATCGTATTAAAAGACGTATCTTTTACAAAGCTTAAAATTCAATCGGAGGGATTATTCTGATTAGCAATTTTTATTTTCATTAGGGGCTAACAGTCAAAGTTATTATATCGTCAGGGTTTCGCGGCTGAATTATTTTATGGAGATATTGCCTTTCGTTTATCTTGTACATATCCATACACATTTTGCCACACTTCATTAAAATGATTTTCACCAAGTTATTCACTACATTTCCTTTTGTTTTTCCTTATCATTTGTTTTAAATAAGCAAATTCTGACTGTACCCTTTCGACAAAAATGCACCTATGGCGCGGATACACTGTCTGTGTCAGCTTCATGTTCTAGCTTTGATCGTAGAGGAAGAACCCATTGCTACATCTTAGTACAACCAGCGACCTGTCGTCAGCTAGCAGGACAATTCTCTCACATTTCAATTTTACTGGTCCTGGTGGGACAGAACTCGTAGTGATGAGGGGTTGGTGATGACTTGTCACAGACCATAACCACTCAACCACGGAGGTACATGGGCACTTATTTACTAATCAGCCAAAGATTACGTGATAGTTCGCGACAGCATGGTCTGTAACCTGACTTAACCGATTTTAATCTTAAGAACATTAACTAAACGTGGCTGTTACACAAACCATATTTTGCTCTTACATTTCATATTGGATATTATTCAGGCGTAGGTCGCGCTGTAAACAATCCATTTTACATAAAAAAATTTAAGCCTGTTTATGTGTTGAAACTGTTTTTGACAAGCTGTCGTAAAACTGTTACGATAATGCCAGTTGTTTCGTCATTTTGAAATAGGATAATGGAAGAGAACACTTGGATCAGTAACAAATCGGAAAATAGTTATGTTTTTCCAGGAGACAAGTTATCAAATTTGGAAAGAAATGAGAAATTTTCCAACGTAATGATTACTTGTTTTTAAGTTTGTGTGATGGTCTGAGCCAACATTATTCCTTTTGAACTTGCATCTGTCAACAAACTTCTTTCCCCACGATTGACTTAATCATATTATACAAACAATCATGAATTTTCAGGCCACAAAGCTATAAGTGTTTCTTTAAATCTCAGCACTGATCCATGTTCCAAGATTCTTTTTTGCTCAGAAACGAGGTCATAAAATTTGAGAAAGGGAACTGGGGTTATATAACTTGAGAAAATGGACCGAGCTTATAGATTTAGAGAAAATGGACCGAGCTTATAGATTTAGAGAAAATGGACCGAGCTTATAGATTTAGAGAAAATGGACCGAGCTTATAGATGTGACGGGGTCAGAATTGGATATCTATTGTGTTTGAGTTTTATTGTGTTCTTTTATATCTATATATGTGTTCAATTATCTCCCTTTAATGATCTTATGGTCAGTGGTAAGTTCTGTCCCTTGATGGTTCAGTGGTCAGTCTTGCATGACTGAATAGATTTCAGTTGATTTTATTAATCCCCTAAGTTATGTGTAATGATGAGTTGCACATTAGAAGTTGAATGGTCAAGACTGGTTTTTGTATGGTCCAGACTGAAATAAGATGGTTATGAATTGTAGAGTATTTGGTAACTTTAATATTGCTTCTCTATCTAACTTAAGTATGATGAGTTATCATAAGTATAGTTTTCTAGTAATTAATTCAAGTAATTATTGTAATAAGATTTATTGCTTTGTTGTAATAAATGGCAGTATGCTGACTTTCCCTTGTTTGTAACCATTTACTAGTCTTTTATTCTGTCCATACTGTAATATCTTGCACACCCTTTTATCACTAATGAATTCTCACATTTCAGAGTTTAGATTATTGTTTACACTGAGAGAAGTTAAGAGAGTTGTTTAGTGGATCCCGTTCCACAAACGGTGAGTTTGTATATATATGTGATGTGTTATGTGGTTCATGTATTTTGTACTATGTGATTGTATTTGTTCTTGTAAGTAACTTAATTGTGCATATGTAAAGTATATGTATGTAATGCTTTGAAGGTAATGATATTGGCCACTGGAATCATTGTTTGTATTGTGGTGTTTTGTGCTATGTATTGTATTTAGTATTTGGTGTTTTATTATTGTCTATAATGCTTGTTTTATATTTTAGGGTCTATATTAGATATTAGACATTAGACATTAGACGTACATTATATATAAAATAGATTGATGTCGAACTACCTTGTCGTTGTTGATACTTGTGAGGTTGGCTAGCTGGGATTTACACACCCATACACCCACCCCCTATTACAAATGGCGCCCAACGTGTTGGAATGTTAGTACAGAAGAGGAAGGATCAGCTTGACTAGATTGAATTGTGAGGACTTTGGAACATTAATCATAGTGCAGTGACTTGTGTTATTTTATTAGGACTTTCCTGTGTTCCGGTGGCCATTCTTATTGTATTCATTGTAATCATCAGATTGTAAGTACTCATTTTATTATATGTATTGTATTGATTGATGTGACCAGTACTAAATTGTTATATCGAGCCTGAAAGTATATTGTAGCGTGAAAGAGGCAGTCACTTTGCATGTATATAATTTCTGCATAACCACTTCTATTTCAGATGTTATTCTTATAAACCTAACTAACTGTCCAGGATACTGCCATATTAAGTATCGCTTACTGTGTACATTTGTGGTAATAATATTGCTTAAGATAACTCATCATATATCTATTTTCCCTGCTTTGGAGTGAATTGATATTATTCTTTGCAAGAATTGGCGGATATTCAGCCATTGTTTTGCTTTGTTTAAATTAAGTCGTGGAACTATTTTTTTGGCTATAATCTGAGCATTCCATTCGTTTCATGTGATATGGTATATGGTTTTGATTGGTTGATTTGAAATCTGACTTTTGTTATTCTTGTATCTGATTGGATGTTTTGTATGTGGTTGACCCAGCAACCCTTTATGCAAATGAGCCCAGGACAGCAAATGTTCTCATTGGATATTGACTTATGACATCATTGACATTACTATAGAAACTTTATGTTAGTAGATATTTTGTAAATTAGATACATTATAGTGTAGTGCATTAGTACTGAATTTGTCAGAGGTCATACAAACATTTCCTTATTTGGATAGTTCAATCCTATTGATTTTACCTCATGCTAATTGATGGATTAGTATACATTGATTTGCATGGTATGTGAACATGTAGAAAGTGTTATAGTACACAGTATTATAATACTTTGTTGTAATTTAAAACTTGATGTATTGCTTATGTAAACACGAAATTGTTTGATAGAATCCGCGTATGTTTGAAGATTAGTGAAGATTTCATGCAGAAAGCAGAGATTAATATATAGTTGACATTGAACAGTCACATGGTATTGATGTTTGATTAAGATAGAAACCCACATTTATCTATACAGGCTTCTTATACAGTACCTATAAATTGTCTTAGATGAAAAATATATATATATAATTATGTGCATAACAGACTGTGTCCGATATTGGTATTTCCCTGTTATAGGTATACATCTAATGTTAGCTTAATCAGATTCCTGATGATTGAAATTTAAATTTGTGTTTGCTGAACTTTGAAAGTAACAGTAGTGCATTTACCTGACTTTATATTGATGAGTTAATCCATGAATTGTGTATGCTTAATTGATATAATAATTGTACTATTGTGTTTATAATTGTGATGTTAGTTTAAAGAAATACTAATAGGTAAACCAGGTGTATGATACAGTTCAGTGATTATTGATATATTATCACAGTGGAAAGTTGAAGTTTATGTATTGATTGTAATGCATGTGTTTTGAAAGTGACACTTGTATTTGTACAGGTAATTGAATGTTGTGTATTGTTGTATAAACACACGTGGCCTTTGTGAAAGTGAAACTAGGTGTTTACATTGCTAATTGAAAGTGAAAGTCAATTTATTAGGTGAAGCATTGAAAGTGAAAGTAGATCACAAGACTTGAATTAAAGTTATATTAGCCTAATATAATCAGTTATTAACTGATGTTTATTATATGGACAGAGGGCCTTGTCTATACTTGATGTTTATTGCAACATTTGTTTGATATTTTAGATGTAATTTATAATTAGTATCATTGGTGCAATTGAGTAGAAAAGACTTGTACTTTAAGGCGATTCTGACACTTTCGAAATTGAGAGGTTTTGAGTTGAATCAAGCCAGTTAGATGAACCTAACCAGTTGGAAGTATACATATATATAATACAGGTTGAGTCAGTAGTTGATGGATTTGTGCTTATTGAGTGATGCTCAATTTGCTTACATGTTTCAAGTCACTTTGATATTTTAACTTATAAGGTTTTGGTATTTGTAATTTTTCACATAGCCAAAGAAATGGTTCATTGGCTGTGAAGAAAACTTTACTTGTTTTACTTGGTGTTGTTATACACTGTATTGTCATTGGTGTTTGGTGTGTGCTTATTACAGGTAATATTCAGTGTATATTGTATTCATAGTGATTAATTTTGTGGATACTTGATTGGATTGATTAACTAAATCATCAAGATGGATGATATGAAAAGTAAGCATATGGAACTTGAACAGGAGGATGAATCAGAAACTTGTAAATATGGAACGGCAGTTGGAGGAATATCAACAGACGAAGTGAAGTTGTTAGAGGCATTACATGTACTAGGGATAAAGCCTAAACTAGAAACACCAACAGACTTGTTGAAGATTAAGAATGCTTTTAGTGAGGAACATGAGCCTATGTCATCCTATAAACCAACACCAGCACCAAGATCAGGAACTTATCATTTTCCTAAACTGTCAGTGTTTTATGGTGAGGAAGGAAAAGGTGATGTGTCATGGGATACATTTAAATTTGAAGTTAATAGTGTAATGGCGGAGGATATTTTTACACAGGAACAAGTTCTTTTGGGAATAAGAAGAGCTTTGAAGGGTAGTGCCGGAGACATTATTAGAAGACTTGGAACTGGGGTCACAGTTGATCAAATGATGACTAAGTTAGAAAGTGCATATGGCAACATTGAGATGAAAGAAACTGTTCTTAGAAAATTTTACTCACAACAACAGAACCCAGGAGAATCAGTAGAGAAATATGCTGCTAGACTTGAAGAACTGTTTGCAAGAGCTTGTGAATTGAAGTCTATGAAAAGAACAGAGGAAGAAATATTGAAGCAAGTACTTTATCAAGGATTGAATAAGGATTTGAAACAGATGTCAATCTACCAGTTCAACACAGTCAAAGACTATGATAAATTCAAGATAGAGTTAAGAAAGATGGAGGCTGAGATTAAAGATGATAGCACAGAGAAGAAAGCGGGACCATGTAAGATAGCGACAAAGCCAGAAAGCAACCAGAAATCAGAGCTGACAGAGATGAAGGAACTTTTACTGAAACTAAATGAGAGGATAGACAGGCTAGAACAACACAAGAATGAAAATACAACACAGGAGAGTACAACCAATTCATATTTAAGAGGAAATCAAGTTAATAGAGGCAACTTTAGTTACGGAAGAGGTAGAGGACAGTACAGACCTAGACGACCATTTGGACGAGGAACTTTCACATCAACATGTTACATCTGTGAAGAGAAAGGACATATTGCAAGACATTGCCCAAAGGCATCAACACCAGTATGTTACAGCTGCAACCAACCAGGTCATATTGCTAGAGATTGCCCAAACTGTTAGCCACTCAAGTTGAGGGATCGAACTTGGGTGCCAACACAGCATGTGACATGGAAGGTCCCAAACTTGTAGGAGATACTAATGAAGTTAATATAGTCATAGATGGTAATTCAACAAGAGCATTATTAGACACTGGAAGCGTGGTAAGTATAGTTTCAGATTCATACAGGAACAACAACTTAGGTGATACAGAACTCAAGCCTTTAGAAGATATATTGAACATAGAATGTGCAGATGGACAACAATTACCTTATTTAGGATATATTACAGCAGACTTGGAGATCATTGATGGGTTACCGAGATCAGAAAAACATACATGTCTTTTATTAGTGAGTCCTGACACCAACTATTCAAGCAGAACACCAGTCATCATTGGAACCAACATTCTTCAGGAACTTCTTCATGAATGTAGAAGCAACTTTGGGGAACAATTTCTACAGAATGCAGGTTTACATACACCATGGTACTTGAGCTTTAGAAGCATTGTGTTGATGAACAAAGAATTAGAGAGAAACAAGAATAGATTAGCAATATTGAGAAGTGCTGCACCCAACAGAATTATTTTGAAACCTAATGAAACCATCAACATTCCAGTTATATCAGATAAAGAGATAAAACATCCAAGAACATCAGCTATAGTTCAGGAAACCCAAGAGTCGGTATACTATGATTCAGTAGACATAACGCCTGCAGTCGTCCAATATGATTATGGAAATAAGAATACATTTACAGCAACATTATCAAATGTGACAACAAATACCATTTCTATATCACCAAAGGCATTCATTGGAGAACTTCAACCAGTCACCATAGAGGAAAAAGAATTAGGACTAAAAGAAGAAGAAATTATGGATAGAAAAAGGACAGAAGTAGTTGAAGAATTAAATGTAGATGAAAACAATATGCTAAATGATGACCAGAAATTGAAGTTGAAACAGTTATTGATGACACATAAAGACCTATTTTCGACAGGAGACTTGGATTTAGGAAGATGTAACCGAGTGAAACATAGGATAAACTTAGAAAACAACACACCAATTAAACAGAGACATAGAAGAATACCTCCAAACATGGTTGATGAAGTGAGACAACATCTTGAACAGTTACTAGCAAGTGGAGTAATACGACCGTCAAAATCACCTTGGGCTTCGCCAGTGGTTTTAGTTAGAAAGAAAAATGGAAAGCTTAGACTATGTGTGGATTACAGACAACTCAACAGACAGACAATAAAGGACTCATATGCATTACCAAGAATAGAAGAAGTTTTTGATTGCCTTCATGGAGCTAAATATTTTTCTACGATTGACATGAAAAGCGGATACCATCAAATTGAAATTGAAGAACAACATAAAGAAAGAACAGGATTTACAGTTGGTGCATTAGGATTTTATGAATTTACGAAAATGGCATTTGGTTTGACAAACAGCCCAGCTACGATGCAACGTTTGTTGGAAGAATGCTTAGGGGACCTCAATATGAAAATATGTGTCATTTATATAGACGACTTGATTATTTACAGCAAGACATTTGATGAACATCTACAGAATATAGACAAAGTTTTTAACAGATTAAGAGAATGCAACCTTAAAATAGCAGCAGAAAAATGTCATTTCTTCCAGACCAAAGTAAACTTTCTTGGACATGTGGTAAGCAGCAAAGGAGTCGAAACAGACCCAGAAAAGATAGAAAGGATTAGCCAATGGCCTACACCAACTAATGCCAATGAGATAAGATCATTTTTAGGATTCGCAGGTTATTATAGAAGATTTATTAAAGACTTTAGTAAAATTACAAGACCTCTTTCGGATTTAATGACATCAACAACACCAACAAAGAAAATGAATAAGAAGAAAATAAACAACAAATGGACATGGACAGATGAACACCAAAGAGTGTTCAATGGACTTAAGAAGATATTGACCACACCACCAGTATTAGGCTATCCTGACTTTCAACAACCGTTTGAGTTACATACAGACGCATCATACGACGGACTTGGAGCTGTGCTGTATCAGGATCAAGATGGCCAGAAAAGAGTTATTGCATATGCTAGCAGATCACTATCAGGTTCAGAGAAAAACTACTCAGCTTACAGATTAGAATTCCTTGCACTTAAATGGGCAGTAACAGAGAAATTTTCGGAGTATTTAATAGGAAAACCATTTACAGTGTTGACAGATAGCAACCCTTTGACGTATATACTCACAAGCGCGAAGTTGGATGCTACAGGACAACGATGGGCTTCTGCACTAGGTGAATACAATTTTAGCATTTTCTACAGAGCGGGACTTAAGAACTCGGACGCAGACGGCATGAGTAGGTACCCACATGAAAGATTAAAGGTAGAATGTCAAGACATGGACAAGGTGGACAACAAGACAGTGAAAACTATTTGCTGCCATACAACGGTACCCTACTTTGAAACATTACCGGTACATAACATCAACATCATTGAAGCGACAGAACAACCTGGATCCGAATTGGCTCAAATTGAACTTAGAGAGATCAGAAAACAACAAAGACAAGACAGCCTCATTGACAGATGGAGGATAGCAGTGATAGATAGATGTATTCCAAAGAAGTTATTTGGCAAGAAAGATTTAACCATGAAGAGACAATTTGAACATCTGAAAATCAAAAGAGGAATTTTATACAGGATTATTCAAGAAAATGATGAGGAAATACAACAGCTGGTGTTACCAACATGTTACAGGAAGGATGTATTAAAGGGACTGCATAATGATGTTGGCCATCCAGGTAGAGAAAGACTTCTAAGGCTCTTAAAGGAAAGGTTTTATTGGCCAGGAATATCAACAGATGCAGAAAATCATGTTAAGAGATGTGAAAGATGTCAAAGAAGAAAAACAACAACTAACAGTAAGGCTCCATTGATATCAGTGAACACCACATATCCATTAGAATTGGTTTGTATTGACTTTTTGACTTTGGAAACATCAAAAGGAGGATTTGGCAACATTTTAGTAATGACAGATCATTTCACTAAATATGCAGTAGCAGTTCCAACCAGAAACCAAACAGCGAAAACAACAGCAGATGCTTTATTCAACCACTTCATCGTTAATTATGGAATACCAACTAGACTACACTCAGACCAAGGTGCAAACTTTGAAAGTGATATCATCAAAGAATTATGTGTGCTAACAAACATGAAGAAGAGCCATACCACTATATATCACCCACAAGGCAATGCAGGACCAGAGAGGATGAACAGGACTCTACTAAACATGTTAGGAACTTTGGAAAACGACCAGAAGTGTGATTGGAAGAGATACATTAATCCATTAGTGTACGCGTATAACTGCACACCTCATGAAAGTACTAGAATATCCCCATTTGAAATTATGTTCGGAAGAAAACCAAAACTGCCTATAGATACCAGATTTGAAGTTGAGGAGACAACAACCAACAAATCAGCAAGAGATTATATAGATGACATTAAAGAAAGAATAAAATCTACCCAAGAAATAGTGAAACAACACACAGAAGAATCTAAAAAGAAGCAGAAGAGAAATTATGATGTAAGAGCCAAAGCAGCAAAAGTCAACATCGGAGACAATGTAATGGTGAAGATATTAGCTTACGAAGGAAAGCACAAGATAGCAGACAAGTTTGAAGAAGAGTTATACAAAGTGATAGACCAACCTAATCCAGGAATACCAGTTTTCAGGTTAAAAGGTAACAACACAGGAATAGAAAGAACACTGCATAGGAACCATTTATATCCAGTTACACATTGGGATGATGTCGAGTAAGATGACGAAGTTCATGCAGCGGACAGCAAGGGACTGGCTGAGAAAGAGGAAGGAGAAACAGCAGAAGAGGAGAATAAGAATATTGAAGAGATGAAAACAGATGAGACAGGTGACGTCACCAGTGACAGTAGTGATAGTGAAGATGAGATGGTTAGTTATGTGGAATTGCGTAACAAGGGTGATCCGGACACCGTGAACCATGCTCGGATATTACATATTATGAACAGTGAAAAGTATGGTAAGAATTATGTAGTGGAGAGAAATAATGATACTGCAGATGTATTATTTGATGCTGAAATTGAACTTGAAAAGGATTCTACCGTTCAGGTTGAACAAGAGGAGATAGCCAGTGAGGATAGAAATAGTAACCCTGAAACAGGTAATATTATTACTGAACATGAAATTACTGATTTGTGCACTATTACAGGTACAGAGAGAACCCATGGAAGGTTGAACACAAGTGGTATTGTTGAGGACAATGATGAACAGCAGGTATCTGAAGAACAACAAGAGGATTCTGCACCAGTACCAGTGCCACGCAGATCTAACAGAAGAAGAAAAGAGCCAGATAGATTTGGAGATTTCGTGATGTATGGAGCCCAGTTAGGTCCAGTAGATCATAGGGTCCACGCTATTACAGCACTTGTCAGATCTGGTGTTTTAACCTCTTTGGACAGTAGCACAGCAGGAAAGATTTTAGAAAGTATCATAAAATGAGTGTAAAACTGTTATAAAGTCTTTTGTCATTGTGTACTGTTTTTAAATTTGTCATATACTGCAAGTAAATAAATTATGTATATTCATGTTGTGTGATTTTATCTATAGTAAGATGGTGTATGTGTATTTATGAATTGCGTGGAAGCAATTCTGAAAAAAAAAAAATGGGGGAGGGAGAAATTGAGTTTTATTTATTTTTTTGATACTGTTGTATGACCCTGATATGTTTAGTGCTAATGGTGGATACCATCATTCTTAATGTAGTGATGTTGTATTTACTGGTATCAGTAGACTTAGTTAGTGATACGTAGCAATTATGTATTATATATTAGTATTCTAGTTAGTTTACTAGTTTGACAGATGACGGAGAATGACTGGACAGGAAATGACGGGTCGTCATTTCACAGGCTGGGGAGGTATGTGACGGGGTCAGAATTGGATATCTATTGTGTTTGAGTTTTATTGTGTTCTTTTATATCTATATATGTGTTCAATTATCTCCCTTTAATGATCTTATGGTCAGTGGTAAGTTCTGTCCCTTGATGGTTCAGTGGTCAGTCTTGCATGACTGAATAGATTTCAGTTGATTTTATTAATCCCCTAAGTTATGTGTAATGATGAGTTGCACATTAGAAGTTGAATGGTCAAGACTGGTTTTTGTATGGTCCAGACTGAAATAAGATGGTTATGAATTGTAGAGTATTTGGTAACTTTAATATTGCTTCTCTATCTAACTTAAGTATGATGAGTTATCATAAGTATAGTTTTCTAGTAATTAATTCAAGTAATTATTGTAATAAGATTTATTGCTTTGTTGTAATAAATGGCAGTATGCTGACTTTCCCTTGTTTGTAACCATTTACTAGTCTTTTATTCTGTCCATACTGTAATATCTTGCACACCCTTTTATCACTAATGAATTCTCACATTTCAGAGTTTAGATTATTGTTTACACTGAGAGAAGTTAAGAGAGTTGTTTAGTGGATCCCGTTCCACAAACGGTGAGTTTGTATATATATGTGATGTGTTATGTGGTTCATGTATTTTGTACTATGTGATTGTATTTGTTCTTGTAAGTAACTTAATTGTGCATATGTAAAGTATATGTATGTAATGCTTTGAAGGTAATGATATTGGCCACTGGAATCATTGTTTGTATTGTGGTGTTTTGTGCTATGTATTGTATTTAGTATTTGGTGTTTTATTATTGTCTATAATGCTTGTTTTATATTTTAGGGTCTATATTAGATATTAGACATTAGACATTAGACGTACATTATATATAAAATAGATTGATGTCGAACTACCTTGTCGTTGTTGATACTTGTGAGGTTGGCTAGCTGGGATTTACACACCCATACACCCACCCCCTATTACATAGATTTAGAGAAAATGGACCGAGCTTATAAATTTAGAGAAAATGGACCGAGCTTATAGATTTAGAGAAAAGGGACCGAGCTTATAGATTTAGAGAAAAGGGACCAAACTTATAGATTTAGAGAAAGGTGACTGATATTATAAGAATTTAGAACAGGGACTGTGGTCATAAAACATGAGAACTATTCAGTCTCAGACTGGGGTTTGAGCTTGATTCTGGGCTCGGAAACCAAACACATGAGGAGTCTAACCTCGTAGCAAAATGTTTGCAACAGACATTCAAATTTGAAGATCACATTTCAGTTCAATGAAAATTTCGTGTTCGAGGCATAATTTTTCATTTATACCAAGACCTGATTAAGTTAACACAAAATAAGATATGTTTACGAGTATTTCTCTACAACCTTTAAAAGTCTCGTATTAACGATCAATCCTGATTTTTCTAGTTTAATTTACAATTGATTCAGTTTTCTTAGAATTTCTAAAATTGAGATTGAAATCTTTGAGCACTTTTCTTCGGAACCCTGAACTACTTTAAATATCTAGAATTTAATTTGTGTTGACAATTCTGTTCGAGAAATTAAACAGTCTCAAAATAGTGCTACCTTACCGTATACTAATCGCAAATGATAAAGCTCTTAATGCAAAGTGCGCAAACAAATGTAACAATCGTGAATTTATACAGAGGAATACTCACGCGAGTGTCTAATATAATTGAATACTTACGCAATAATGGCGACACTGGATTGAAATAGGTCTCAATGCGAGTTCTATCTTTTCTGCATGACTTTGCTTTTAATACTTGAGTGCGTGTCTTAACTTTATTTTTATTATATTAAGGCATGCTTTATCGAAGTGCAATCGGATTGTTAGATTTGGGGATCAAATGTACTGTCGAATAAGCATGTTATATCTCAACATTTAGCACGTGATAAAAATACTTTATTAGAGGTTCGTGAAATTATGAGAATTTAATCGGAATAAGTTGTTTTTATATCAAGATTTAGTCATTTGTGATCAGTGAGAAGTTATTTGTAGCACAGTACCACAGGCAGAAGTCACTGACCTGTGATTGTAAAATTGTAATAAATTCTACATAAACATAATTACCTTACAAGAAAAAAATTGTCCCAAAATTTGACCCCATTCAACTGATATAATTATTTACTATAAGAAGGCGTATATAACTCTTCGTTTCGGTGTATGAGCACCACCTTCACAAACACGCAAAGTTAAAAAGCAAAACGGACGAATTCTTCAAAACAAAGTTTGCAGAGGTTTCGGGTATATATTTTGCACAAAATAAGACCAAAACTACATTCCTAGACCGATCCGTTCCCGAGAAATCGAACAAGAAACGCTATAATTTGACCCGATTTCGTTTGGTCGAGAAAATGCGGCCACACCAAAATGGATTAATTTCACATACTAATGCAGGAATGACACTCGATCATATGTGAAAGTGTCTCGTTTTCTGTTTGTCAGTCGATCATATTTGATAGTGACCAATGTGTTCTAAAATGAACAATAAGATACATTATTAATACATATCTGCAAACTCTTACAGAAGACGCAAATATTCGGGAAATCAGGATTCATATTACGATTGTATAAAGTTGTCCAGAACGCAGTTCGCAGTTCGCGATTCAAAATTTTATATACAGTCAAACCTGTGTTAGCGACCATCTCCGAATAAAGGCCATCCTGTGAAATAAGGCCATTCTTTGAAAAAATAGCATTGATTATCTAGAACAAAATGCCATCTGAATAAAAGTCGCCTGTCAATAAATGTCACATTATTTATTTCCCAAGTGTGCTGATTGTATCCGTTTAAGGGTGAGTTGGGAGTAAATTTAAATCTGTTGTCTCTAAAAATATTATTTGCCCCATTTTTCGGCTCAAATTGCTAGTTTGTTAAACCGTAAACTAAATATTTATTTATGTAGGTCCTCTTTGGTTCTTGAGCGACATTCAGATCAAAGTTCAACAACAAAAATGCCGGCGATTATAGATTATCTCTACACTGTGAGTGTTATATATGTTGATACCACTATACGCGAGTATAGAAGAATAACTTTAATAATTCAAAGAAGGAGTTGACAATAAATTTAAGTCTTTTCTTTCAAACATATCATGAAGGGAAGCAATCGTGTACCAAAACCGTTCTGAATGCATGAATGCCATTGGTGTCAATATGAATAATGAACGTGTGACCCTAATCTAAACCATTATCTAGATTACAGTGTAAACCGTAGATGTGGGCAAGTATCAGGGGAAATGTAGAGAAGTGGGTTAGGTAATGTTGACGAGGCACATTTATACTACTTAGTAATTACCCTACACTCGCTAGATGGTAATCTTCCGACGTTATTATAGAGACGAACGTATAAAACAGGGATTAGTTAAGGTTATCATAGTAATAGATTTTATCAATGATACATCCACTACATCCGATATTTGCAAGACATTGTTAATCTTCATTTACAACATCAGGAATAAGACGAGAGAAAGGTTGGTAAGGTCTTGCAAATGACCCCGTAACGGCTTTCTTCATGTCATTTCAAATGACCCCGTAACGGCTTTCTTCATGTCACTGCAAATGACCCAGTAATGGCTTTCTTCATGTAATTGCAAAAGGCTCTTCGTGTCACTGCAAATGACCCAGTAACGGCTTTCTTCATGGCTTTCTTCATGTAATTGCAAATGGCTCTGTTACGGCTTTCTTCATGCCACTGCAAATGACCCAGTAACGACTTTCTTCATGTAATTGATGATTCTGTTACGGCTTACTTCATGCCATTACAAATGGCTCTGTTACGGCTTACTTCATGCCATTACAAATGGCTCTGTTACGGCTTACTTCATGCCATTACAAATGGCTCTGTTACGGCTTACTTCATGCCATTACAAATGGCTCTGTTACGGCTTACTTCATGCCATTACAAATGGCTCTGACACGGCTTACTTCATGCCATTACAAATGGCTCTGTTATGAAACTCGTTTACCGCTTAACACGCGTAACTTGAATATTTGTAAATAATCGCTGTATAAATGTCAGCCACACAAATCTCGGTCATTGTGTTGATAATAAAAAAATCCCCTTGAGGGAATTAATATTTACCCTGTGAAAAAAATAATTAAAGGTCTCCTAGCTGATTGATAAGTTGTAATTTAGTGTAGCGATGTTAATAGTCAACCACTTCAAGAACGTTCAAGATTAATCAGACTCCATATTCTTATTTACAGAAAAGTGGTAGAAGTTTCTCGACGGCTTATTTCAGTTTATATCTACATGTATATCAAGAAGGCAACATCAAATTAATAGCCATCACGAAAGAAAAAAACACGCACATGCTTCTTGACATTTACACCATATCGAAAGAAGAGCATTATTTTACATCTAAGAAAATGATCTTACAAAAATACGTATCTATATCAGAATCGTAATATGTAAGTGGTAATTTTTTTCATTTCAGTTACATTGAAAAACAACTGTTACCTACAATGAGTTGAGATGATATTAGCTTACAGATGAATGTAATTGAACTACTGTAAAATGAGATACGTCTTATTATCCAATGATTTTCTTTTCGACTTAAGACAAAGGTGTATTCTACACATCGTAATAACTTACGATTGTATTTCTTTTGTCCTAACAGTTTTGAGTGAAATGAACGTATGTATTTACATTTGTATATGTATGTGTTTAGTTAAAAGCTTTATATTATAATACTAGTTCATATTATCATACTTTTTATAAACTGTATAAATTCGTGTATGTAATTTATTTGCAAATTGAAAAAAAAAAAATAAACGAAACCTCATGTTTTCTAAAACAAAAGAAAAAAAAGCTTACCAATGAATGTTTTATCTGCATTAATTTTTGTTAAAGTGTCACATGATATTCTTCAGAGTGAAAAAGATACTCATATTTCACGATATCAAAATAAAGAAACACACACATACATACAGGAGTACCATGTTATAGAATGTGTTGAATATTGCTTAAGCCGCGTATTTCTGTAATCTATTTTTTGTTTGTCTTTTCTATCATTTAAATCATTGTTACGAGTATGTAATTTTTTGGAAACTGAACAGTTATAATTCAGCTTTCCACAGCCGTCACTCGCTCGGTGCGCATGAATTTTTATGTGGACCTATGTACATCCGCCATGAAATTGTCAAACTAGTTCCCGTTCAATGTTGCAGTGCAAGTCCATGAGTACTTTCAGTACTTTGTTTTTCATTTGAATCACGCTTGGTCGACGAACTCCTTTACAACAGTTAACTGTAGTGTTTTAGCTTTTGACAGAACAATGCATTTCTCATTCTATATTCAATTACACGAATATCTTAAAACAATCTGAATGCATGAACTTGTCTCATTGATTTTAATCATTATTTTTTAATCATGCATTGATTGTCGTGCTGAGAACGGTCGTGTCGCTTCTTAAACTGAAACGTTCCCATACCGACACTGACACAGTACAGTCGATACAGGTTGGATGTCATGCCTATTTTGTATTTGATGTGTTGTTGTTGTTGTTGTTGTTAATTTTCGTTTCTTGAATCGCGTTCAAGATGAACTAAGCTTTGAGTTTAGTACAGAACAAAGCCGAGTGTGATCGATGGTCTAGTGGTAACGCGCTTGGCTATTAAACAACGAGTCGTGGAAACGAATATCGTATCAACCATTCGATATTTTCAAGTCCCATCCTAATTAACAGGCCAATTGCTTTAAGAAAATCACAGCAAAAGTGTGCAGCGTGTATCAGTCAGTGTGCAGTAGGGCTGTCCCGATACAGATCTCAGGCGATACGATACGTATTGCGATACGGTACAAGCGATATGCGATATCAACGATACGATATAAAAAATATTTCAAAGTAATGAAAAACCTTGCAATATTAGTGGTTTTTTTGGGAACACTGCACACTTGTTTGGTGCTAGAAAGTCCTAATTAACTGTTAAAAAGGTGTAAAACTAAAATTGTCTTGTACTTAAGGTCATCAATTTGATGCACATATGTTAGTTGATATTATGGAAATTAAATAATTATGAGAAATGTTATTATAACAAAAGCAAGTTTTAATCTCTGTCCCATAAATGGCCTTATATCAAGAATAGAACATAGCCATATAAAATTGTTTAAAGAATCAGGGTTATGATTGGCAAATTGATTAAAAATACTAAATTAATAATGAACTTCTGAAACCTTCAACTTGGACGTTATGATGATTGATGACGAGACACAATTATGTGTTCTAAGGTTGCTAGTCCCACCACTATACTTGACATCGCGTTGACATCTATGTGCTTCTTTGTTTCATTAATCGGCAAACCAAAATACTGCCATATTTTTATGTAACATTACATGGTGGCGTAATACAATTTATAAGTCAATATCTACTTGACAAAATCTGAATATTCGAATTGAATTCGTTTTCTAGCTTTACCTCACGTTGCTAATGTCTATAAATAGAGTATGGAATCCGGGAAATTAGTTGAGTAAGCATTGTCGACGATGATATGAGAGTAAATTCGCAAATCTAGTTCAGTTGTTCAACCGTGATTCTAAGAGTTTTTTAATATAAATTAAAAAAACGCGATACAGCCGATACGGGACCTTCCGATACGATATGCATATCGTTCAGCACTGTACCGGTACGTACCGGTACGCAGCTATATCGGGACAGCCCTCGTGTGCAGCATGTATCAGTCAGTCAGTGTGCAGCGTGTATCAGTCAGTGTGCAGCGTCTATCAGTCAGTGTGCAGCGTCTATCAGTCAGTGTGCAGCGTGTATCAGTCAGTGTGCAGCATGTATCAGTCAGTCAGTGTGCAGCGTGTATCAGTCAGTCAGTGTGCAGCGTGTATCAGTCAGTGTGCAGTATGTATCAGTCAGTGTGCAGTGTGTATCAGTCAGTGTGCAGCGTGTATCAGTCAGTCAGTGTGCAGCGTGTATCAGTCAGTCAGTGTGCAGCATGTATCAGTCAGTGTGCAGCGTGTATCAGTCAGTGTGCAGCATGTATCAGTCATTGTGCAGCGTGTATCAGTCAGTGTGCAGTATGTATCAGTCAGTGTGCAGCGTGTATCAGTCAGTTTGCAGCGTGCATCAGTCAGTGTGCAGCGTGTATCAGTCAGTCAGTATGCAGCGTGTATCAGTCAGTGTGCAGCATGTTTCAGTCAGTCGGTGTGCAGCGTGTATCAGTCAGTGTGCAGCATGTATCAGTCAGTGTGCGGCGTGTATCAGTCAGTGTGCAGCGTGTATCAGTCAGTGTGCAGCGTGTATCAGTCAGTGTGCAGCGTGTATCAGTCAGTGTGCAGCGTGTATCAGTCAGTCAGTGTGCAGCGTGTATCAGTCAGTGTGCAGCATGTATCAGTCAGTCGGTGTGCAGCGTGTATCAGTCAGTGTGCAGCGTGTATCAGTCAGTGTGCAGCGTGTATCAGTCAGTGTGCAGCGTGTATCAGTCAGTGTGCAGCGTCTATCAGTCAGTGTGCAGCGTGCATCAGTCAGTGTGCAGCGTCTATCAGTCAGTGTGCAGCGTGTATCAGTCAGTGTGCAGCATGTATCAGTCAGTCAGTGTGCAGCATGTATCAGTCAGTGTGCGGCGTGTATCAGTCAGTGTGAAGCGTGTATCAGTCAGTGCTTTACATCGGGCACAATAAAAAACCGAAGGAAAAACGATTCGAAATAAAGGGAACGGGATATAAATGCCCAGTTCTCCTGTATATTCTCTCCTCTCTCTCTCTCTGGGACGGCTCTGGAATGACCATATCTGTCATATGGGCCATTAAAGAACAGATACAAATTCCTTATTCACTATTTTGCACTTAATTCTCGCTTAATAACAAACGTACATAAACAGTCATTACTTGAATCAATGAATGCCTCACAATATGTGCACTATGACACCAAGGTTATTCAGCCGAAGTAATTCATCTTCCGTATCATATAAGTGTTGAATTACATGGAACGTATGTTGTCATTAACTGCATTAATTCCATAATTTATTGCACAGTGCAACCTCTCCATAACAACACCCTTTGTGAGTAGGCAAATTTATACTGTTGTTGAGAGGTTGTTCCTCTAGAGAGGTTATATTAACAGATAAGTTGTACAGTCAGGGGAAAAGTATGCTGGTGTTGCAGGGAGGTTATTGCTCAATAGAGGGCCGCTGTGATGAGGTTGTACTGTATATAAATCGTACCAATAGTCTACAATGTTGTCCCCCTTGACCTTAAACTTTCTGATTGTCTCTAGGAACGGTAACTCTTCGCTGTCTCACTATTTACCTACCTAACTATAGTACCCGATGTTTAGTGAGCATGTAACTAGAAACAATCCATTTGTACGTCATAATTTAGATTCTATTACGTTGGCGACTGAAACCAGCGTGTACATTTTCCAGGAAATCAGCTCTAACATTTCCAAAAAAATCAGCTTTTCTTGTATGTCTATATTACAAAATGTACCTATAAATCTCTTTGTATTACCATTTAACACAGTCATGATCAAATGATAAAGAGTCGCCTACATTAAGTTAACCCGAATGCAGTAACTAAGACATTAAAATCACCTCTTTATGTTCGTACTGATGAGAACCCGCCTCCGCGGTCGAGTTGACTTCAAACCACTGTAAACTCTCACTGAAAGAGGGACGTAGGTTCGAGCCCAGCTACCGACCATGTCTCTTTGTGTGAGAACGTAGGTAGAGAGTTGCTTGCGGAGGATGGGAATCTAGTACTGGTTCTGAACGATGGGTAGGTAAACTGTCCACCTCATATGACTCTGACTGTTGAAAAGGGGCGTAAAACTCAACCAAACTAACTAATGAGAACAGACAATCCTGTTTACCAACTGCAAATATCAGTTTGGTATGTTGGAATATCAATTCATTGTGTGGTATAGGTAGTTTGTTTAGTCCATTTGTAGCTCGTTCTGTTAAAAATTTGTCACGTACAAAAAAGATTTGCTCTGTGGTCAGACCACTTCGTTCTACGGCAAAATCCTATGCGGAATACAAACAAGACGTACGCGGTATGTCAACAAGACAGTGCGCAGAATTTCAGCAAGACATATACAATGTACGAAGAATTTTCACATGCCTGCATTATAATGAATTGGTCTTCGCATTAATGCGGCCTTGACAATGCTGGCTGGCTCATCTGGAATACATTTATTGATGTCTATCTTAATTTCATTTGCTATGACATATGTACATGTACATTTATGTCATAGCAAATGAAATTAAGATAGACATCAATAAATAAAGATTTTTTCAATGGGTTTTGTTCTAGCAAATACAAGTCCAGTTTTACCTTGATTTATATGGGTCATACTTTCAGTTTTAACAGCAGACACGTTGTTAAATACAAAAGGATGTGATGAACACATTCGTAATGAGTTAGATGCCCCAGCTAATAATCTTAAATCACCATCACGAATATATAATTACTGACTCTAGTGCTTTAATTGAAATAACAGTTTTGTTTGGCTTGATTTAT
This sequence comes from Lutraria lutraria, assembly GCA_964023205.1. Classification (NCBI taxonomy): domain Eukaryota; kingdom Metazoa; phylum Mollusca; class Bivalvia; order Venerida; family Mactridae; genus Lutraria; species Lutraria lutraria. The sequence continues at coordinate 23,987,530 of OZ026844.1, read as the reverse complement.
TGGAGGAAGTCACAAAGTTCAGCTTTTATATGAGAACAGTCACCGACATAGACACAGCACATATATCTACCATTCTCTCTCAGTTCTACCACCTACATTTACTTCTGCTACAAACCAGTAAATCTCTTGCTTCTAACCAATAAAGAAGTTGACAAGCCTAAGCAAAGACATTTATAAATAACTATATATATATATATATTCACCACCATATGCATGTACATGTCATATGTCTGGTTATTTTGAGTGCTGTTGAAATTTAATCTGTCGTCCTTGAGTAAGACGTCTGAAGCATACTGCTTTGTTTATGCTTTGTCTAAAGAACACATTTACTGGTGGTATCCATGAGGTTGTTGTGGGGGGAATCACATAGTATAGTTTTCTTTTGAGTAAATCATTGAGTGTACAAAAAGAATACTACATGTAGTATACAGCGTGTATTGCACCATGGAAGCTAGCCCAGACTAGTAAGACAACATTAAACACTGACAAGAATTATTTGCTACATACATCTTAAAAAGTGTGAAATCAAATTGTTTTCATTATATATAAACTGTCTCTGTAATTTAACAAACATGATTGTTACAAGATATCAGAGCGAAGTGTTCCAGAACATTTTATTCCATAGTTTAACGACTCAAGCAGCGTTTGCTGAATTCGAACATGCCCCGCTCGCTTGCCCAAAAATATGAACAACAGCGCAATTTACCTTGGAAAAGAGGAAAACTGTGTCTGATCAACTTTAAAAATGTTTTTTTTTTTTTTTTCATCCCTTTCATTTCTATTAAATTGTATGGTATTTTATCAGATTTACACTTCATAATTTATGTTAATATACATGTGCTTGAATATGATTCTTATTACTAACAAACAAGTATCTACTGATAGCAGGACTGTCCGATATAGCTTTACATCTCATAACCCAAACATTAATGTGTGGAAATAGCAAACGGACTGTCGGTAGTTCTACCCTGGGGTCTTCAACAAAACCTCCTCAAATTCAAGTTCAGCGGAGATTGAACCTAGTCAGTCGGTCAACTGGAACATCCACTGAGATTTAAATTGAGCTGAGTTGGGAGTAGAGATTTAAAAAAGTGATCGACCTCGAAGCCATTTATATGAATTATAACTCAGGGACAGTTTTAGAATTACTCCTCACGGTGCATTAGCGGCTCTGATGTGATTGAAATGATTGATTGTATGAAGTGATCTAATGGTTTGTTGGACCTTAGGGAACATTCATCTCTACGGCCCATTCGACAGCTATGGTCATTTTAGGGCAACCAAAAAGGGTGTGGGAGTGAGAGGTCACAGGAGAATTGGGCATTTATATTCCTACTCTTATTTCAATTATTTTCCTTGTTCCTTTTTGTGCTCGATACACGCCTCAATCGTTTCCTGTGATTTTCTTAACATAGTAACTCGGTGGTTGGGATTGGGACACTGAAAAAAGTCTCCCTGAAATATGGAAGGCGAAGTCGAAATTAGAACCCACCACCTTTCGTTCAGTACTCCAGTTCGGAATTAAACAACTAACGGAGCTTTAACTGAATTTGTGTTGGTCCTCGACATCCATGGCTCTTTCAAACGTCAATTACCATTGATCAACTGTAGATGTGTAACTTTTTCATGAATGAGTAAGCTTTTTAATGGATTAGAAATGCAATTTTGAATTGTAGCAATCTGACTGCCTTAAAATGTTGAACAAACACTATATATCAGTAAATTTGTGCCGAAGAATGACCGTTGTTTAAAGGTGGTCGCTATTCACTTGTGATTTTTTAAATCAAGTTCGGCGACTGTACTTGTAATTGTATGATAAATGATTTGCTGTTTATAGTATGCAATATTAATACCAAAGTGAAGCGTGTCATGTCAATTTCGTAGCGTGTCTGAAATTGGATCAGTATAAAATTATAAATGCAATACTTTTATCCTATTGTCTAGACTTTAAAACTGGCTTATTTACATAGATGTCTTATCGGAGCCCTTACGGGAACGGTGTATCAATCAACAGTGAATATGACACACAGCTGTTACAATGACGATTTAAGGTTGGAACGTAAACATTACGATTTTCTTACGTGACAAGTTCGCTTCTCTTGTTTTGTATTCCTGTTAGATATTCTGTGAAATGTCTCCGCAAGATGATAAATTGTTAAATGTTATAATCAATTAAGGCGATTTGCATGTAACGTGCTTAGAATATCAACCGTGTCTAAAGACTTCGGGGATTTAGAATTTTTGTTTCACATAAAACATGTAGTTGCGAAAATGCAATTTGATTTGGCTAGAACACAAATATCTCCAAGCTTGCTGTATCTTACTGTTGCTTTCATTCTCAAATAAATTCGTTGCATGGTGTTACATTGTGCTGTGTAGTGTTATAGTGTGTTGTGTTACATTGTGCTGTATTCTGTTAAAGTGCGTTGTGTTACATTGTGCTGTATTCTGTTATAGTGCGTTGTGTTACATTGTGCTGTATTCTGTTAAAGTGCGTTGTGTTACGTTGTGTTGCGTTATAGTATGTTGTGTTACATTTTACTGTGTTGTGTTATAGTGCGTTGTGTTACATTGTACTGTGTTGCGTTATAGTGCGTTGTGTTACATTGTACTGTGTTGCGTTATAGTGCGTTGTGTTACGTTGTGTTGTGTTGCGTTATAGCATGTTGTGTTACATTGTACTGTGTTGCGTTATAGTGTGTTGTGTTGCGTTATAGTATGTTGTGTTACATTGTACGATGTTGCGTTAAAGTGAGTTGTGTTACACTGTGCTGTTTTCTGTTATAGTATGTTGTGTTACATTGTACTGTGTTGTGTTATAGTATGTTGTGTTACATTGTACTGTGTTGTGTTATAGTGTGTTGTGTTACGTTGTGCTGTGTTGTGTTATAGTGTGTTGTGTTACATTGTACTGTGTTGTGTTATAGTGTGTTGTGTTACGTTGTGCTGTGTTGTGGTATAGTGCGTTGTGTTACATTGTGCTGTATTCTGTTATAGTGTGTTGTGTTACGTTGTGCTGTGTTATAGTGCGTTGTGTTACATTGTGCTGTATTCTGTTATAGTGTGTTGTGTTACGTTGTGCTGTGTTACAGTGTGTTGTTTTACATTGTACTGTATTCTGTTATAGTGTGTTGTGTTACGTTGTGCTGTGTTGTGTTATAGTGTGTTGTTTTATAGTGTGTTGTGTTACATTGTACTGTATTCTGTTATAGTGTGTTGTGTTACGTTGTGCTGTGTTGTGTTATAGTATGTTGTGTTGCATTGTACTGTGTTACGTTATAGTGCGTTGTGTTACATTGTACTGTATTCTGTTATAGTACGTTGTGTTACATTGTACTGTATTCTGTTATAGTGCGTTGTGTTACGTTGTGTTGTGTTATAGTGTGTTGTTTTATAGTACGTTGTGTTACGTTGTGCTGTGTTGTGTTATAGTTTGTTGTTTTATAGTGCGTTGTGTTACATTGTACTGTGTTGTGTTATAGTGTGTTGTGTTACGTTGTGTTGTGTTATAGTGTGTTGTGTTACATTGTTCTGTGTTGTGTAATAGTGTGTTGTGTTACATTGTACTGTGTTGCGTTATAGTGCATTGTGTTACATTGTGCTGTGTTGCGTATGTTGTGTTACATTACGTTTGTGTCTCGTTTTGTATGGTTGTGTTGCATTAAGTTGTGTTGCTGTGCCTTGTGTTGTGTTGCGTTGTGTTTCATTGTGTTGCGCTAAGCGCTTTTCAACTTTTTTTCTGAATCCATTTGTATACATACGAATACAACATACGTGAATTGGAATCTTGCACGCGTCATCGCGCACCTGCTGAATGCTTCCAACTGGACCATTTTTCCTTCGCTTCAAAGGTAATTTGTGCTATTGACAGAATTGTAAAAAAATGTTCATATTCATGCAATCTGGTTTAGGCCTGAAAACGGGTAAATTTGCAACTGAGCAGATTACGAGTACATGATTGATTATAAAAAGTATTTTACTTGCGATGTACATTTAGATCTTATCAGTCATGAATTTTCCTGTACTTAATGTTAGTTTAGTTAATCTATGATAGAGTTATAGCACCATGAGTAGAACTTCATGCTACAAAAAAACATCAACCTGGACACCTTTGAAAGTGTTTGGGGACTGTGGGAATTATTTTTTTGGGATTCAAGTCAACATTTTAATTTAGATTACCCCCCCCCCCCCTTACATATTTAAATCGATGAGCAGACCGATGTACGGGCACCTTTATATATCATTTCTATTTTAGCATTATATCCCTCTTGTGTGTACTTAAATAGTTAATAAGTTCACCTCAGAAATGAAACCTACAATTATCTAGCGAAGATACTGACAATGCATTATTGTAGAACTATTTATTTCTTGCTTCTTAGCCTATAGAAGGCACTCAGACATACCTAAGTGACATATACATATTGTAAGGCTGTCATTATGCTGACATGGTGAGAGGTAAGTTGATCAATGTCAGAAGTAATTTAAGAAAAACACTACAAATAATGTAGAAATACTCATTAATAGGTAATAAGACAAGAGTATACCCCCTTTCCATTACACGAACTTAACAAGAAAGGACAAGAAACACAATACATGAACTCAATTGAAATTTTACTGAGTTAAACAGATTTATATTGTCAGTAGCAATGTTCATGCAATAAACAAGACAGTCACAAAATACTACAAACTGTAAATGTTTTTAAATGAAGTTATGTTTGCACCGAAAAATATCCAATAAATGACAATAATTATGTTGTTAATATCTGGGACCATAATGATTCCGGGTAATATTTGGTGTAAAATATGCACCAACGTAAAAGCTGGAAAGTCAGCAAATAACACTGTTTGTTGTTGTTGCAGCTTTAAACACCAAGGACAAGAATGTTTAATGTTTGTATAATAAAATACATTTCTCCGACATAATAAGTTTGAGTGGAGTATGTAAGACTGTCCTTGAATACTTTGAAACAATTAAAATCTATCAAGGACTTACGTACATATATAAGTCCTGGAATCTATTAACAATTCATTAATCTCAACGTTTTAGTATAATCTCCAAATTTCTAACATAATCAGGGACACTATATTATACATGTATCATTGTAATATGATTGTCTCTGACATAAATGGTTGCTCAATTCATACACCACCATCATCAGTTTGAATTCTGTTCACAACAGTTTTATTTTATCCTTGGCTTAAAATGTGTCTACATTCGTCAGAGTTTTAAAACCGATGGAGCTCCTTAAAACACTTCTGGCAGACCCTGACGGGTTCCTTGGCATTGACTAGTTGAGCTTTTTTATCCGAACATTCTTTACAAAATATGTTTCCACAATTTCTGCAATGATGCTGGAATAAAGTATATACATGTAGAAACGAACTGTAAACAAAATGAAATTTATTATTCATCAACATCAGCCAAACCTGTGTTAGTGGCCACCTTGGAATTAAGCCACCCTATGAATAAAGCCATTCTTTTAAAAAACGTCATTGATTATTATTATTAAGAACAAAATGACTTCCAAATAAAGGCCACATGTCTATAAAGGCCACATTATGTCTTTCCCAAGGATGGCCTTTGTTTGACTGTACTTGACATCAAAACCACCTCTTGAACATAAATAACAGTCAAGTTCATGGTTGTCAGTCTTTATTGAGTTAAAAATATTGAAAATTGGTTTTAAAAATCAGTTTTTTTTGTGATGAAGTGGGGCCATCCTTTAACTAGATGCCCTAGGCCCACTGTTTAGACAGCTTGTGACCTTGACCTTTGAACTAAAAGTATGGGTGGTGTTCATGACACATCATTTCATTGAAGTAAACTTTTATACCAATTTATTTCAAAATCCTTGAATGCAAACAGAAGTCACAGCCCAGACGAGGAAAATATAATATTTTTATTCAATTAAATGTTTAATCTTGACCTTTGACCTATGGATCTGGGTGTTGCCCAGGACACATGGTCTCATTATATTATGCCAAGTCATTTTCAAGTAAGTCAATGCATAAGGGAGATACAGCCCGGACAAGGTCTATTATACTTTTTTCACGTTTGACTTCTAAGTGTGACCTTGAACTTTGGCCTACGGACCTGGGTCTTGCGCATGACACATCGTCTCATGATGGTAAATATTTCCGCCAAGTAATTCCAAAATCCATCAAGAAATGACAAAGTTATGAAGCAGACACAAAAAATGGACCCCATCTTTGACCTTCAACATCCTAGTGTGACCTTGGCATTGGAGCTATTGACCTTAGTCTTATGTGTGACACACTGTCTCATGGTGTTTAATAATAAAGTTATTTTCAAATATGTCAATGCATAAAGGGGAGATTAACCTGGACAAGGGCTATAATCCTCATTTTGACTTTTGACCTCTAAGTGTGACCTTGACCTTTAAACTACATATGGCCTGGTCTTTATATTGATGAGGTTGCTAAAGGGAAGTTTAATTCCAAATATGCTTACTGGTTTGTGTATCTTTGGGAGTTGTTAGGTAGGAAATGTCTGCTTTGCTTCTCTATTATAGATAGGAAAAATGAGCACTGATGTTGGTTGAGAAAACCTGTCATAGAATCTACTATCAAAGTTTTATTAACTTTATATAATATATGGCAATGTTGTGCTTGTCTTGTTCATATGCTTTCTTACTTGTTCCAGATATCTGACAAGCAACTTAAATGATCAGTTACAGACAGGAATATTGTCTTTGTTTTATATATACATATATACACACAATGTTGATATCAAGTAGGATGAAGAAGGTAGAGAGGATGGAAGGATGTGCTATACAATATTAGTGTAATAATAACGCTGGATCTGGGAGTGACTGTGAGCTAAGACTAAGTATGAAATACAAGCAAATGTTTCATTTTTTTATTTTGTGTCACATAAAAATATAATATAGGTCATTATATAAATATAATAAAGCAATCAATTATACAAATATATTCAAATTTCATGTAAGCAGAGTAATAAAATCACCATAGCTATAATACTGGTTATAACAATGAAGCATTTGATATGTAACATAAATTATGTGTCATAGAGAAATAATACCATTATCCAGAAATAAATGCACCCCCTCCTAATAAGCTCTCCAAATCCTCTTTGAGAAAAAGACATACTTTTACACATCATTTCTACTTCAATAATGTCAGAGCCTAACACTGACCTAGGAATCATGAAAATAGACATTCTCAGCAACTATCATCAAGATTTGATAAAATATTGCCTCTACAGTATTATCAACGTTTTCCTGTGATTTTAGCCGGTGACCTAACCTTGACCCCAGATAACCCATGTTCGAACTTGTCCAAGAAACTATTAAGACAAATATTCTGACAAGGTTTGGTGAAGATCCAATCAAAACTGTGACCTCTGGAGTGTTAACAAGGTTTTCCTGTAATTTGACAAAAAATTTACCCCAATTTTACTAGGGTAAGCCACTCTTGACCCTGGGGCAATCATTTGAACAAACTTGGCAGAGGTCCACTAGATAATGCTACATCCAAAATATCTAAGCTCTAGGCACTGTAGTTTCTGACAAGAAGATTTTTTAAATTCTCCTATATAAGCCTACATAGATCAAGTGACCCCTGGGGCAGGGCCAATTTTTACCCCAGGGCCATAATTTGAACAAATTTGATAGAGGTCCACTAAATACTACATACAAAATATCTTAGCTCTACGCCTTGTGGTTTCGGACAAGAAGATTTTTTAAATTTTCCTATATAAGCCTATATAAAATAGAGTAAACCCCAGGGCGGGGCCAATTTTGACCACAGGGCCATAATTTGAACAAACTTGATAGAGGTCCATTAGACAATACTATGTACCAAATATCTTAGCTCTACGCCTTGGGGTTTCGGACAAGAAGATTTTTTAAATTTTCCTATATAAGCCTATATAAAATAGAGTAAACCCCGGGGCGGGGCCAATTTTGACCCCAGGGAAATAATTTGAACAAACTTGATAGAGGTCCATTAGACAATACTATGTACCAAATATCTTAGCTCTACGCCTTGGGGTTTCGGACAAGAAGATTTTTTAAATTTTCCTATATAAGCCTATATAAAATAGAGTAAACCCCGGGGCGGGGCCAATTTTGACCCCAGGGAAATAATTTGAACAAACTTTGTAGAAGTCCACTAGACAATGATACACACAAAATATCTTAAGTTCTATGTATTGTAGTTTCTGACAAGAAGGTTTTTTAAATTGTTCTATATAAGTCTATGTAAAATCAAGTTACCCCTGGGGCGGAGCCAATTTTGACTCCAGGGCCATAATTTGAAAAAAACTTGGTAGACATCCACTAGACAATGCTACACACCAAATATCTTAGGTCTAGGCCCATTGGTTTTGGACAAGAAGATTTTTAAAGTTTTTCCTATTGGTTGTCATAGCAACCAGAATTTTAAATGAAATTTAATTTTTTTAACAACTTTGGTAGAGCTTCGTGCAAGGAATGTCCCTTATAGTTTCGTTGAAATTGACCAACTGCTTAAGAAGAAGATGTTGTTTAAAGCAATTGTTGAGGCACTGACGGACGGACTGATGGAAGCACGCACGGAAGACGGACAACACACGATCACAATAGCTCACCTTGAGCCCTTCATGCTCTGGTGAGCTAAAAACAATAACATGAAATAATCATAAGATTATTGACACAAAAAAGAAATGTCACTCTAAAGACTGTAATAATCTTCTCTATTAGATGAAGGTTGTAATTCATTTTGCTAGTTGTCGTAATAGTTTGCTTGTACTTTTAGGCTATGGTCTTGACAGGGCTTCATAAAAGCGATTTTCTCAGAGACTTGTTGCGATAAAGTGCAAATCAAATTACCCGGTACAACAGTACTTGATGTTTAACATGCTTTTCAGACTTGCTTCATGGTGCTCGACAGGGATGTGAATTATGTATTTAGGAACATAAATATGACGAGCTATGTGCATACATTTGAATAATAACCAATCTTTACAAGATAGGTCTATGTTGCTATGGGTAACTATTTAATAATAAATAACTTGAAGCAAAGTAATGACCCGGAAGCATTTGGTAGGTAAATAACTAAATATGCTGCAGCTATTTGCATCAACATTATGTAAATGTTACTTAAAACCCTTTAAATATTAGGGTCGTTTAACTTTTAGGGATGAATTTGTCAGCCCCAAGAGTGCCACCAAATATACTTGATTTACATAAGAAAATCTGACCAAAAATGACAGAAATGCAATGAACCTTGATTATATAAATCTTTGAGGCAATATTCTTTCTACAAGTCTTGGAGAGAATCATTAGATAATAATTTAAACACAATGCATAACCATGGTTACTATGTCAACCAAATTCACATTCAATGATCTTTCATCTAAAATTGAACGCAACTTAATAAAATGAAATGTTACAACATTTCTTGCAAAAATAATCTGTTAAATCATGCATCATCCAAAATCATTGTAGTATGTCTTAGTGAAGCAGTGTCAGGCAGCCAATTTATACACAGCCAATACATCTCTGGCTATTACAACTTGTACATGTTTTTTACAATTGTTAACACTCTGTTTAGTGTGATTTTATTAAACTGTCAAAGCTGAATCAATACATGGTCAATGAATGCAGTTTTAGCTTCGTACAACAGTCGAGAAGTTTTTACTTATTTTACTGTCAGAGAAATTATTGTATAACTTTCGAAAGTAATCAAATCTCACAGAAGCTAAAATTGACTGTGAAATTATACAACTTTGACAATTTAATAAAATCACACAATACCAACAAAACATACTTATTTTTTAAATGACCAGCTTAAATAGTAGTGCATTAAAGATACTGAAAGTACCAGCTGCATCTTGATAGAAAACACTTAAATATTGTAGCTAATATAATCATTACAAGCAACATAAACAAGTCCAGGATTCTCTAGTTACTGCTCAGTGATTAGCCGAATTTTCATAACAAGATATCATGCACTTCAAAACTTAAGCTAATTTCACATTTCTAAAGTGTTGCCATGGTTTCCTGTTGACATTATCACTGTCCGGAATCAGCATAACAGGTATCACAAACTCTTACTGGCTTCCTAGCCATAGCTAACTTAACTTCTTTTGAAGAGCATTCGTTACAGAAGATGTTGCCACAATGTCTACAGTGGTGCTAAATAGGGGAAAGATGAGTATATAATAAATATTGGTGATGGTAAATTTGTGTGCAAGGATTGGAAAATCATTATATAATTATACATTTACAGACAATCCTCTGAATAAAGGCCACCCTGTGAATAAAGGCCATCTGTCAATAAAGGCCATCTGTCAATAAAAGCCATATTTTGAACTTCTAAAGGGTGGCCTTTGTTCACAGGTTTGACTGTAACTGTAAATGGTCGAGATGCCAGACAAACATGTGCTTCTCTAAACAAACATATTGTTCTTTCTTTTGTATAGAGTTCAACAACAATGGTAGTACACTTAACTTCATCAAGCACCTGCTAAAACAACATCGCCTCGACTCAAAGTTAGATTTAATAATTTCTGCATGAAATCGTCAAATTGATATAAAATGATATCGCGCACCAAGGATTTACTGTTGCATATTATGTTTTCGTGAAAATGGTTTGTAGTAAGTCTCTTTAGTAAAGGCCTGAAAATGGGATAAGTTTAAACTTGTGCCTGATACGTCCCATACTTTTCTTTTAAAATGCCATAAAACATGGCAAAACTTCTTTTTCTCATTTCTTTAACGCACCAGGGAATATACCGACAAGCGTGAATCCAATATAGCCCCCATATGGAGATGTTGTCAAAAAAAGTGTACAATGTGTATCCATTAGCAGGTGCTCGATGACATAGTGTACTACCATTGAACAACAGACAAACAAAATACAAACAATAGTAGATCTACACTTAATCATGCAACAGCACAATTTAAGAAATTCTAGACAATTCTTAATTCAATGCAATTAGGAAGAATTCGTAAGTCATCCAGACTATCATAATTATTACCATGACGACAAAAAAAAGACATTTCTAAGACAAGAACGTAACCAGTATATTTGACACTTCATCATACATTGTATTAGACATATTCTATCAGCTTTATATAGACCAGAAACCAAGAAATTATGGTCAGAAAGTCATCAGCACAAGGACCAATTCTGAATAGAATGTTCCAATATAATTTAATCACATTATGACTCAAATGCTTATTTTATTCACTACAGGTCACTGGCTTGTGGTTAATGTACCCTGAGATATCCTGCTTTGATTTCCAGTGGCTGCAGGTTATACACTTCCATGAAAATTAGACAACAAGTCTATTTCCCTCATGTGGAGAAGTAGTCGGATCTTTGACATGTTAACGGGTTAACGGACAAACTATAACCCAATGATCAGGGGGGGGGGGGGGGGGAAGTCAGTTGAATATGTATAACATTTCAGACTATAAACCTATCCTTTATCCTTTTTATCTTTGTTGAAGGGTAAGTTTAAATTTTAGTTAGTACTGGTTAGAATCTTACTGGTGAATTGGCCCCCATATATAACTGAAAAATTGTTGAAATAAGGCTTCCAACCCAAATAAATAAATGACTACATAATCATTATTATGTTCTGTTTTGTACCATGAGAAACAATTATGCTGCCCTCATTCATAACATTTCAGATTTCAGGCAAAAATAATTCTGGAATACAAATTTTAACTGTTGGAAAAACTTGCCAACAAAGCACATGTATTTTTAATAAAACATAAAATAACAATTGCTGTAGAAGTTTAGTTGATCCAGGATCAAATCCATTGGCAGGTAATAAAACCTTTTTACATCAGGTCATAAAAAACATAATAAACACTCATTATGTATCTTCATTTCATCCATAAAACAGATTTAAAATGGTGGGAAAATCACTGTAAGTATATAATTACTAATGATCCAAGCTAAGAGATTTAATGGCATTATGTTTATGAGAGTTATATATTGAGGAATAATCCTACAGAGGAATTTCTATCACAATCAGATGACAGTAAATCCTACCTCATTTCTTAATACAGAATCAAATCACCTAATATCCCATAAATTATTCAATTTAGAGACGATTTATACATAAAACATTCTCTTAGTGTAACATTCTATCAGAGTTCCATTGTAAGATAGGTAATAATTCATGTTTCAGTACCAGTAATATTCTGGCCTGAAGGAAGCAATTTTAAATGGCGGGGGGGGGGGGGTAATTCTAGATTTTGTCTGACAACATGGGAGGAGGGATATATATATAGCCCCTTTAATTACAGCCAAAATTATTGAGGGCTAATTTCAGATTTTATCACTGCCACTTCTAATTATAAATACAGCTAAAACTATTATTGGGGGGGGGGGGGGGGGGCATCAGAGTGGAATTAATTTGATGTAATAGGTCTTTAGCCACACAACCACAAATGTTTGGTCTCCATTTCAAGTTAAAGTTTCAAATTTTAACAAGAACATTTAGCAAGCCTATTGAAAGCAGGAAATATAAATGCCCTGAAGAATACACGCAGAGAATGGTGAAGTTTAGGAGAATAGTATAGATACAGTATATGATAATATTGTATGTTTCATAAAGAAAGAAAAGCAGGAAATATAAATGCCCTGAAGAATACACACATAGAATAGTGAAGTTTAGGAGAGTAGTATAGATACAGTATGTAATAATATTGTATGTTTCATAAAGAGAGTAGTATAGATACAGTATGTGATAATATTGTATGTTTCATAAAGAGAGTAGTATAGATACAGTATGTGATAATATTGTATGTTTCATAAAGAGAGAAAAGCAGGAAGTATAAATGCCCTGAAGAATACACACATAGAATGGTGAAGTTAAGGAGAGTAGTATAGATACAGTATGTGATAATATTGTATGTTTCATAAAGAGAGTAGTATAGATACAGTATGTGATAATATTGTATGTTTCATAAAGAGAGATAAGCAGAAAATCAGGATAAAAGATAAGGAAGAGGTACAAACATGGGTGAAAAGTGCACATTTTTGAAAACAACAAAAATTAAAGATCATGCCACGGAAGTCTGTTTCCGTCCAGTCGAGGAACGAGACATAGTTGGAAATCCCGGCAAATTTTGGAAAACTTTCACCCATGTAAAACATACATTCAGTGTGAAATTTCTGATGAAGCCCTAATAAACTAGTTCATGAGAGCAAAGAAAACATACACTTTATACATAGTTAGTGCTCGCCCCACTTTCTTATCCAATCAGTGACAAGAATGTTTTACATTTTTTGGCTTTCTAATGTTATAAATAGAATATAAAACTAGTTTTGAAGAAAGTCTTAGTATATACACTGTACATGCTTGCAGAGGCGGAGCACTAAGATGGTAAGAATACATATTCGGGTATTCTTCATAATTAAACAAGCTACAGTGGCTACAGCTCCTTTCAGCTTTCTTATTTATGTAGAACACCCAAATAATTATGTACTCTATGAACCTATACGTAAAAGCGTTAATATAACATCATTATGCTGTGGACACAACATGCTTTATAGTAAGCAATGTAATTAACTTAAAGAAACAACTTACCCGTCTTACAGTGACAGAAAACTTCTTGGAACAAGCCATACATTCTTTCACCTCACTATCATCGGCCCATTTTCTGCTTTGAACTTTCGTCGTTGTAATCTAAAATAGAATTAGACAATCATTTATATGCCCTAGTATTGATAGATCAGAGGTTTGTTTGTACCAAACTTTAGCCTTGCCCGTACAATTAAAAGGCTTCCACCTACAATCATCAAACTTCTTATGTTGGTTCCACATGAAAACCTCTATATATACCTGTACATTTTCAGGTGAGTAGATCAAAGGTCAAGAGGTCATTGTGATTTAACCTTCTTCAGAACTGCATGGTCTGGCATCGTTCATGCATGTTTGGATTGTAAATTAAAAAAAAAGATTTATTACTAGATCATGAGTTCAATTGGTGGATTAGTTTTTAGGCTACTGGTCATCATTAGGGGCCATCTAACAAAGGGGTGATATCTTCAAATTTTAATTGAAATATTACTAACGTTTGTGTTCTTAAAAGCATGTCATTTAAATAGCTATTAACAACCATAAAAAATTGAAATATGGGGGAAAATTAAACAAGAGGGCCATGATGGCCCTGTAAATGCTCACCAGGAAAAAAGGTCAGTTGGAGACGAACATTGTTAAAATATTTCTACACGAGTCCAAGTAAAATCAAGTGACCCTAAGGTCAGGGCCAATTTTTACCCCAGGGCCATAATATGAACAAATTTGAAAGAGGTCTGCTAGACAATACTACATACAAAAAATCTTAACTCTAGGCCTTGTGGTTTTGGAGAAGTTTTTTAAATTTTCCTATATAAGCCTATATAAATCAAGTGACCCCCGGGACGGGCCAATTTTGACCCTAGTGCAATAATTTAAACAAACTTGGTAGAGGTCCACTAGACAATGCCACATACAAAATATCTTAGCTCTAGGCCTTGCGGTTTCGGAGAAGAAGATTTTTTAAATTTTCCTATATAAGACTATATAAATCAAGTGACCCCCGGGGCGGGGCCAATTTTGACCCTTGGGCAATAATTTGAACAAACTTGGTAGAGGTCCACTAGACTATGCTACACACCAAATATCTTAGCTCTAGGCATTCTAGTTTTTGACAAGAAGATTTTTTTAATTTCCTATATAAGTCTATGTAAAATCAAGTTACCCCCGGGGCGGAGCCAATTTTGACCCCAGGGGGATAATTTGAACAAACTTTGTAGAGTTCCATTAGACAATGCTACATACCAAATATCTCAGCTCTAGGCCCTGTGGTTTCGGACAAGAAGATTTTTTAAGTTTTTTCTATTTGTTGCCATAGCAACCAGAGTTTTTAATGAAATTTAATTTTTTGAACAACTTTGAAAGGGGACCACCCAAGGATCATTCCAGCAAAGTTTGGTTGCAATCAGCATAGCGGTGTAGGAGGAGATGTTTTTTTAAGTAAATATGGACGCCACTTCACGACGAACGATGGACGCAGGGCGATCACAAAAGCTCACCCTGAGCACATTCGTGCTCTGGTGAGCTAAAAACCATGCATTATTATGAAAGCTGGGTATTCATTTTGATTCAAGAGATATAAATCTTTCCTTGATTTGATAAACATCATAAAAAATCTTCCATGCCAATAAAACTATGTTCTATCCATATAGTTATTACACCAATTTTGAATAATTGCTATTTCAGCACATTCATTTTATATATTGGAAACACAGAAACAAATCACAATAAAACACATTGTCTGAGAAGTTCTGAGAAATTGACATAAGAAAGAGCAATCTCTGGACATATCTAGATACCTTACCTCAGCATTACATCAATATCAGATACTAATAGGTAATGATTTCCCATTTAAGACTTACGCAAAAGAGTGAAAATTGCACTTACATTACACCCAATCAATACAGACTGTATTTTATTCAGCAATTTTGTTCCCACTGATAAACAGTACTGTGTCAAATGCATACATTCTATTTCCAAATTAAATCCTTGCAGAGACATTTTAAACAGAAGAGATTTTTTTATTACGGACATTAAATGTCTTATGCAAATTTAAAACCTTTATAATTAAAATAGATTGCTCTTAATGTGTGAAGTTGTATATTTAGATTTGCTGAATGTAAGGCAGTCTTTAAAACAAGAGGGCCATGATGGCCCTACATCGCTCACTAGATAAAAAGACTTAGAGAAAATTTTCATGAGCCTTTGTAAAATTAAGTGACCAAGGGGCGGGGCCAATTTTGACCCTGGGGCAATAATTTGAACAAACTTGGTAGAGGTCCACTAGACAATGCTACATTCCAAATATCTAAGCTCTAGGCATTGTAGTTTCTCACAAGAAGATTTTTTAAATTTCCCTATAATTATAAGTCTATATGAAATCAAGTGACCACTGGGGCAGGGCCAATTTTGACCCTAGAACAACAATTTGAACAAACTTGGTAGAGATCCACTAGACAATGCTACATTCCAACATACCTAAGCTCTAGGCATTGTAGTTTCTGACAAGAAGATTTTTAAAATTTCCCTATATAAGTCTATCTTTCAAGGGTTATTATCTAAAGTTTACATTAGTGTTAGTATGGATACAATACAAGTCAGGAAAACAAATTTTACAACCTTGATAATCACATACAATAACCATTCATAATAGTTTTGCTGTTATAGTATGTTTACCCTAATTGTACTTTCTGACCTAAATGTTCAATGCTACACAAAATCATTGTGTGGTAGCACTGTACGCAAAAAACTCAACGGTGTTTACAAGATGGCGGACCCATATATGTTATGAGGTAGGTGTCGTTTGTTTTTGGTCCAAACTTTTTAAATATGACATCCTCTACACAATAATATACATGAGATGAAAGAACTTTAAAACGGCAATCGGCGACCAATAATCGTTTTTTATCAAACCATGCCGTTTTCACAAAATCAGTGTCTGAATATCATGTGTTGAGTTTTTTGAAAAACGAAGCGAGGAAATTGAACAAAACCGTAGATTATTCCGTTAAAATGAATGAATCGACAAAAATACTTGTCCACGTGTATGGAGACTGTAAAGCTCCCCAGTGTGGTTTGATAAACAAGAGGGCCACATAGGCCCTTTATTGCTCACCTGAGAACAAAGGCCAATAATCAATGACCATGTAATATAGTTTCCATCTTGTAAAACTCATTTTTACGTAAATTTTGATATCAAAACCAACAATGAAGGTATAATACTGTTAAACAAGCTAAAACGTAGCAAATTTTCTAATCCAAGGGTCCATAACTCTTGAAGTTGTGGTCAGATTCCACTTATAACTTAACTTGTCCAAAACCATAAGGTCATACACATTCATTGTGAATATGATTAGGATCGGTGAATAAATGAAGGCGCTAGAGTGTAAACAAGCTAAAATATAGCAAATTTGCTAAGTCAAGGGCCCATAATTCTTGAAGATGAGGTCAGATTCCGCCCATAATCGAACTTGTTCGAGATCTTTTGGTTATACTCATTTACTGAAAATATTATTAGGATCTGTGTATAAATAAAGGCGCTAGTGTGTAAACAAGCTAAAATATAGCAATTTTCAAAATCAAGGGCCCATAACTCTTGAAGTTGTGGTCCGATTCCGTCCATAATCGAACTTGTCCAAGATCTTTTGTAAATGAAGGCGCTAGAGTGTAAACAAGCTAAATATAGCAAATTTTGTAATTCAAGGGCCCATAACTCTAGAAGTTATTATCAGATTTTGCCCATAATCGAACATAGCCGAGACATTGTGGCCATATACATTGTGAGCAAGTTTAATCAAGATTCGTAAAGAGCTGCGGTTGCTAGAGTGTAAACAAACTAATTGTGGACGGACGACGGACATTCACCGATCCTAAAAGCTCACCTGATGAATCAGGTGAGCTAAAAACGATTATTGGCCGCCGATTGCCGTTTTAAAGTTCTTTCATCTCATGTTTATTATTATTATCCTGCAGATACTTGTTCCCAGTTTAACTAACTTACCTGCACCTAATGACACTGTTACCCTATTTGATCAGCTATAGACAATGATTCCCTGTTTAACTAACCTGTAGAGATTGGTTCTCTCTTCCCATCTCATGAAGGGCTGTTGTCATATCATCAACTTTACGTTTCCATTCTACAGACTTCTGCTGCAATTTTTCACTCTCATCTTCACTTTTAAGACATCTGAAAAATTATACAGTAAACATAATAATGAAGATCAGTGGCTTTTTCAAAGTCAGGTTTCCTCCAGGCCTTTTAGGACTGCACTGTACCATGCTTCATGAACAATGCCGATGCTGCATCTATCAGTTTTTATTGTACATTGCTAAATGAGAAACCAGGCCACTTGCCCTGCATGGTACTTAACCACACTTTGAAAACTCCCCTACAGCACTAGAAATGCCATCCCTCACAGTCTGCAGGGAATATGGCCCCTTTTAATTACTATTACAGCCGGAATTATTTGAGGGGGGGGGTCACTGAAATATTATTTATAGTCAGCTCATTAAGTTGCAAAAATAAAATAAAAATGCCTAACTACATTTAGTAACCCATCTAAAAAAGCTTGATTAACTTGTTACAAAATCATTGAAATGTTGAAGGAAATAAAATATCAAATGTAGACCAAGATCTTTGATGTTTAAAGTGGAATTACATTTACATCCCTATTCAAACATATCATGTCAATATTTTTTCATTGGGTTTAAATGTTGCACCAACAACATTAGGTGTCATTCAAGCAGGAAGACTCCATGCATTCACCTAGGTAGAACAATCAAACTTCGGTAAGCTATAGCTAGCTGTTACCAGTCAGAGAAATCCATACATAATGCTTCTATAAAACATACATATTCTCCTCAAATGCTGAGCAAAAGGATAAACAGACACAAAAACATGAAGATAAAATTAAACAAGAGGGCCATGATGGCCCTATATCGCTCACCAGATAAATAGATTCTTAGAAAAATTATCATGAGCCTTTTTAAAATCAAGTGACCCTGGCTTATTTTGCCCCTACAGCAAAAATTTAAACCAACTTGGTAGATACATTATTTGGTCCCTAAATTTACGAATGTGTGTATTTTCACACCTATTATTCATAAAACAAGGATAAATAATAAGTGTTTGTTATACATTTTATTTTATTCTCACTATCACTCAAGTAACGTCATGTTTGCATACGTGAGTTAACTTCTTTGAAATATACTGACAGTACGGAATTTATCGTTTCCAACCAGTACATCATACTGAAATGGATTATTCGAAACCATGGATTATCCAAATGATTTTTCAGGGCCCAACGACATTCGAATAATCATTGAATATGAATCAAGTGAAGGCTGGGGCAGGGCCAATTTTTACCCTAAGGCAATAATTTTAACAAACTTGGTAGAGGTCCACTAGACAATGTTGCACACCAAATGCATTGTAGTTTCTGACATTTTTAAAATTTCCCTATTTTACATGTATAAGTCTATGTAAAATCAAGTGACCCCTGGGGCGGGGCCAATTTTGACCCTAGGGCAATAATTTAACAACAAAGGGCCATAAATCAGTGAAAATTTAACCAACCAAGACAAGTTTAATGCATGCACAACTAAGCTAGCTACTTATCACTTCTGTGAAGTTTTATTGAATTCCTGTCAGTAGTCAATGAGAAATTGTCCGGACAAAATTTGCCTCTTGTATATACTGTAGAAAAAAACAAAGGGCTATAACTCAGTAAAAATCAATCCAAACGAAAAATGCTTTAAGCATGCACAACTAGGCTTACTACTGATCACTTCTGTGAAGTTTCATTGAAATCCTGTAAGTAGTTGCTGAGAAATTCTCCGGACAAATTGCGTCTACAGACGCACGGACCGACCGACCGGCCGCAACCGACCGACAAGCGTGAATCCAATATAGCCCCCATATATTTCATATCTGGGGGTATAATAAACCTTTAATTCAGGAGCAAGCTGAGATATTTGCCATCCGTTCTTATAAACTGTGATTTTTTCATCTGAACAGTATCTTAACACTTCAAATACATGTGTTTTTTGTTTCATGAAATATTCATTTTTAAATCAATAATGTATAATATTTTCTTAATTTTCTATGTACAAAGTACTGGTTTTAAAATGCTAAGCCACTGTTACATTTGTCTCTGTATAAAATATTTGACTGCCTAATTAAATGTACATGGTTTCATACAATTTCATAGTATGTAGCTCCAATCCTTAGTTAACCTGGACAGCAATAATCTTATAATGCCTCCAAATATCATCGGGGAAATAATTTATATCAGTAGGACATTTTCAATTTAAAGATGGTGATTTCGGAGATATATGGCATGAACTAAGTATTCCTAATTTGGCAAGTTAACTGACTTGACTGCCTGGCTCTCTTGACAGAAGCGTTTGATTAATTAAAGCAGCAATCATAAAAAATGTGGGAATGTTAAATAACATAATTAAGTAATAAATTCTCTGAGAATATTAGCCTTCACTTCAATTGATTGAGTGGTCATGCTAACACATTCATTTTTTTCTGTAAAGTATTGATGAAGAATTAGAAGGGATACAACTCTTGATTGACTGACTCAGGGTCAAAGGTTACAAAACATGAGATCAATCCACAGACTCAAATCTTGTTTCTGTATTACACTTTATTTCAGATCATCTTCGATGTTTGCATTAATTAATGCACCAGACCTGTACGAAGCAATTTCAGATTTGGGAGGGGGCTTTGCTGACAACAGGGGGGGGGGGGGGGGGCAATATAGCCTCATTGAATTACCATTACAGCCAAAATTATACGTCTGGTTCTAATGGCCCTGTGCAATATGGGGATAATTTGCTTCATTGCTCATCTATGTATTACAGTGTATTATTATCTTACCATGTCAAATGTAAGTAAAACTACCCAAATCAAAAACGGATATTTAGGCCGTAGGCACTCAATTCCATGATTTTAGACGTTTATAAACATTATTTTACAAATAAACTTGTCATATAATGTAAACCTGTCGAAAGAAAATTCTTAATTTTTTCCGCTATTGGGTGTCATCTTTTCGATTGACGGGAGTGATGAGACCCCAGATAGACTGGTTGAAAATACTCGTGGGTCCTGGCTTTCCTTCTAAAAGCTGTCAAAAATTGGCACACTACAACAAAAGCAAGGTTCCTGAAAAGTGCATGCAGTTTAGAACAAGAGCCGAGACCCACACTTAATCCAGTGAGCTACCTTGGTGTTTTTATACACTCAATAGCGGAAAAAATTGAAGATTTTTCTTTTGACAGATTTTCATTGTTCAATGAGTTTAATTGAAAAATAACATCTATAAACATATGAAAATCACGGAATCGAGTGCCTATGATTTAGGCTAGGTGACATATCACAAGATTTATAACCTTACAACAAGAAATTACATTATTGTAAAAATTATGATCTTTAAATAAACACATTTTGATTAAAAAACATCACTGATTATTAAGAACAAACTGACCTTGCAAAAAGGCCATATGTCAGTATCGGAAACATTTTGTCTTTCTCACAAGTTTGATAATATTCACGGTATTTCAATTCTATTTATATTGAAATTACATGGACAATACATGCCCATCATTTGTTGTAATAAAGTTTATGAGAACATAAATATTTCTGAAATACACGAAAATTGAAAAACAATTCATGGAACAGATGACTTGTGGTTGCTAACTAGGTATAATGTCTTGTTTAAAGGGACAGATTGAAGGGCTTAACAAATCCACTTGAGTCATGCCACTTGTATTATGAGAACAGATTATCTGCTAAGGACAAGTTGAAATTGTTGTAAAACTAATTAAAATTCTAATCCATTCTTTCAGCTGGGCGAGAAGCCTGAAAATAATTATCAAGCCCAGGGTTGCCATGACGACAATTTTTTTAGGATAATGCCAAGCATCAATTTTTAAGTGGTTCTAGAGAAAACCTTTTCATTGACCACTTAAACATTACTATATCCACAGACCTGTCCAGCAGTAATCAGGATCTACATATTGTGTCTGGCATTAATTATTTAAACATTACAGGATCTACAAATATGTTTAAACATTACAGGATCTACAAATATGTTTAAACATTACAGGATCTACAAATATGTTTAAACATTACAGGATCTACAAATATGTTTAAACATTACAGGATCTACAAAAATGTTTAAACATTAGAGGACTCCTGATCTGCCAGGCAGTTAAATCAGGATCTACATATTGTGTCTGGCATTAATTATTTAAACATTAGAGGATCTACAAATATGTTTAAACATTACAGGATCTACAAATATGTTTAAACATTACAGGATCTACAAATATGTTTAAACATTACAGGATCTACAAATATGTTTAAACATTACAGGATCTACAAATATGTTTAAACATTACAGGATCTACAAATATGTTTAAACATTACAGGACTCCTGATCTGCCAGGCAGTTAAATCAGGATCTACATATTGTGTCTACCATTAATCATTTAAACATTACAGGATCTACAAATATGTTTAAACATTACAGGATCTACAAACATGTTTAAAAATTACAGGATCTACAAACATGTTTAAACATTACAGGATCTACAAACATGTTTAAACATTACAGGATCTACAAACATGTTTAAACATTACAGGATCTACAAACATGTTTAAACAATACAGGATCTACAAACAAATTTAAACATTACATGATCTACAAACATGTTTAAACATTAGATGCTCTACAAACACATTTAAACATTATAGGGTCTACAGATCTGTCAGGCAGTTAAATCAAGATCTACATAATGTGTCTAGCAGTAATCACTTATACATTACAGGATCTACAAACCTGTCCAGCAGCAATCACTTTAACATTACAGGGTCTAAAGGTCTGTCAAGCAGTAATCATTTATAAATTACAAGATATACAGACCTGTCTAGCAGTAATCACTTATACATTACAGGATCTATAGACCTGTCTAGCAGTAATCATTCATACATTACATGATCTACAGACCTGTCTAGCAGTTATCACTTATACATTACAGGATCTACAGACCTGTCTAGCAGTAATCATTCATACATTACATGATCTACACACCTGTCTAGCAGTAATCACTTATACATTACAGGATCTACATAATGTATCTAGCAGTAATCACTTATACATTACAGGATCTACAGACCTGTCTATCAGTAATCACTTATACATTACAGGAACTACAGACTTGTCTAGCAGTAATCATTTATACAATACAGGATCCAAATACCTGTCTAGCAGTAATCACTTTAACATTACAGGGTCTAAAGACCTTTCTAGCAGTAATCATTTTATACAATACAGGATCTACAAACCTGTCTAGCAGTAATCATTTAAATATTACATGATCTACAGACCTGTCTAGCAGTAATCACTTAAAAATTGCAGGATATACAGACCTATCTAGCAGTAATCATTTAAATATTACAGGATCTACAGACCTTTCTAGCATTAATCATTTATAAATTGCAGGATATACAGACCTATCTAGCAGTAATCATTTAAATAATACAGGATCTACAGACCTTTCTAGCAGTAATCACTTATACATTACAGGATCTACAGACCTATCTAGCAGTAATCACCGATACATTACAGGATCTACATTTGTGTCTAGCAGTAATCACTTAAACATTACGGAATCTAAAGACCTGTCTAGCAGTAATCATTTATACATTACAGGATCTACAGACCTGTCTAGCAGTAATCACTTATACA
Organism: Lutraria lutraria; assembly: GCA_964023205.1. NCBI lineage: Eukaryota > Metazoa > Mollusca > Bivalvia > Venerida > Mactridae > Lutraria > Lutraria lutraria. The sequence continues at coordinate 23,964,208 of OZ026844.1, read as the reverse complement.
TTACAGGATCTACAGAACTGTCTAGCAGTAATCACTTATACATTACAGGATCTACAGACCTGTCTAGCAATAATTACTTATACATTAGAGGATCTACAGACCTGTCTAGCAGTAATCATTCATACATTACATGATCTACAGACCTGTCTAGCAGTAATCATTCATACATTACATGATCTACAGACCTGTCTAGCAGTAATCACTTATACATTACAGGATCTACAGACCTGTTTAGCAGTAATCATTCATACATTACATGATCTACACACCTGTCTAGCAGTAATCACTTATACATTACAAGATCTACAGAACTGTCTAGCAGTAATCACTTATACATTACAGGATCTACATAATGTATCTAGCAGTAATCACTTATACATTACAGGATCTACATAATGTATCTAGCAGTAATCACTTATACATTACAGGAACTACAGACCTGTCTAGCAGTAATCACTTATACATTACAGGAACTACAGACCTGTCTAGCAGTAATCATTTAAATAATACAGGATCTACAGACCTTTCTAGCAGTTATCATTTAAATATTACAGGATCTACAGACCTGTCTAGCAGTAATCATTTAAATATTACAGGATCTACAGACTTGTCTTGCATTAATCATTTATAATTTGCAGGATATACAGACCTATCTAGCAGTAATCACCGATACATTACAGAATCTACATTTGTGTCTAGCAGTAATCACTTAAACATTACAGAATCTAAAGACCTGTCTAGCAGTAATCATTTAAACATTGCAGGATCTACAGACCTGTCTAGCAGTAATCATTTAAACATTACAGGATCTACATAATGTGTCTAACAGTAATCTCTTACACATTACAGTATCTACAAACCTGTCTAGCAGTAATAATTTAAACATTGCAGGATCTACAGACCTGTCTAGCAGTAATCATTTATACATTACAGGATCTACATAATGTGTCTAGTAGAAATTACTTATACATTACAGGATCTACAGACCTGTCTAGCAGTAATCATTTATACATTACAGGATCTACATAATGTGTCTAGTAGTAATTACTAATACATTACAGGATCTACAGACCTGTCTAGCAGTTATCATTTATACATTACAGGATCTACATAATGTGTCTAGCAGTAATGACTTATACATTACAGGATCTACAGACCTGTCTAGCAGTAATCATTTATACATTACAGGATCTACATAAGGCCATTATAAATTAATTGCTTGATTATCATCCCCGCCCGCCCCCTATTTTTAGTGCCGCCCCGACAAATTTTATTTTGAAAAAAAAATTGCGAGGAAAACCTATCCGTCAATGGGTGCCGCATATTAGTAAAATGTGCCGTATAAGTGTATGCTATATATTGTCGCATAGTAAACTTGTCGTGTTCTCCGCGTTGAAGAGTATATACGTCAAACAGCTGATTTTTGTGCAGCCGAAAACATGAAAATAAAAACATGTTTTTTTTCTGATTCTTGCCGTTTATGACGGCCTATTATTTTCACTCAGTACGTATGTTCTTGTGATGAGCTGTGTCTGCTTGCATAATTTGAATGACTCAAACTAGATATTAAAGTAATTATCACAGACAATAAAGGTGGAAAAAGACTGTTTCACATGTAATAATAGCGACGTATCATCATTGTTTGACTTGTATTACGATTTTGTGACAACCAAACTCGACTCCGGGCGAAAAATCCCATGTATCCCATTTGTTATATGTGTCTAATTGAGAAGAAGCCTCTGGTTCCAAAAAGGGGAAGGTTTTCAAAAACGCAGACATGTTTGTGGTTGTTAGGATTTACCCTGGGTACAGATAGAAAAATCAACAGAATGCATAATACTTCTATTTATCATGTCAGAAATGCTGAATCTCACTTAAAGTAAACGGAAGAACAGTTATCAATCTTTTGTTTTGTATTTCCCATATATACTCGATCTGGTCTCAATAAGGTTCAAGTTTGGAAAAATAAAAATTAAAAAATAAAATTCTACCCCCCGCCCCCTTTTTGAGAAAAATTTGGATGATAATCAAGCAATTAATTTATAATGGCCTAATGTGTCTAGTAGTAATTACTTATACATTACAGGATCTACAGACCTGTCTAGCAGTTATCATTTATACATTACAGGATCTACATAATGTGTCTAGCAGTAATGACTTATACATTACAGGATCTACAGACCTGTCTAGCAGTAATCGTCTTTCATCATTATTGTTTTCTAACTTCGCTTCCAGCTCTGAAATAGAAAAAAAAATTAGTAGTTATAGTTAGGAAAATTAATACACAGTAAAACCAAGATGATCCGAACTTATATTATCCGAAAACCTGGTCTTATCCAAAATGAAATTTTGGTCCCGAATTTCCCTCTATATGTTTTAATGTAAATAAACATAAACCTCGATTATCCTAATCGTCTAATCCAAATACCATGGTTATCCGAAGTGATAAACAGGTCCCCACAATCATCCAAACGCGTATTTTCACACCTGTTATCCGAAGTCGACAATTAACTCTGATCGATCAGACAAGTTCATTGTAGGATTTCTTTAACGTGTCAAAAGGTGTGAACAACAATTTATTAAACCACTGTGAAGGATTGTCTGTTTGGATCATTGTTTGCAGTAATGGGAACATAATTATATGGACTCGGTTAGATCTTTCACCTTTTATTTTTCGTTTGATTTATGAATTGCATCATAATTTCACTTTAATATATGAGCAGCTAACATTAAAAATGTTCTTTTTTTTCGAAGTTTGTTAAATTGACAAATAATGCACATGACCAATATAGATTATTGGCACTCAATTTCAAAATCATTCCAATTTCAGAAAATGAATACAAACACGATAAGCTAAGATAACTTAGGACGACAACGATTTGTGTAATGCTTGTAAGCGTTTGTGACTGTAGCAATAAAATGAAACTTCGCGTTGGATTTTCTGATTGTAATTTATTTAAACAGTGTACTTAATCTTTATCATGTGTATATTTCATTTCATGATTTAATCCTATCGAAGGATTAATGTGCTTTGTAACATGACATGTGCTACCGTTTGGGTATTCATCTGCATTCGTAATTTCACTTTGGGATCCTCATGACTTTGACAAATTAATAACGGTACAAACTACTCTTACATGTGTTTTTACTTTAAACATACACATGTTTATCTTAAAATGTATTTTTTGTAAATAAAATATGAAATATAACACATTAATTGTGTTGTTATTATATATTGATACGTGTACGCCATATATATGGGAGTGATCTCCCTTTATTTTCATATAATTGTCTAAATTTCCCTTACCCTGGATTATCCGAAACCCCGGATTATCCGAAGTAGTTTTTCAGTCCCGACGACTTTGTATAATCAGGGTTTTACTGTATATTTTTCATTTAAATCAGTTCAGGGTCCACGCTATTAGAACTGGAGAATGATCTCCAATTTCCAACCTTTAATATACATATTAAAATATATATACAGTAAAACTTTGTTATTATGAGCATCCCCATTAGTGAATGGACCATTTTTTCTTAGAAATTCAAGGCCCTCCGTGAAAGGAGCACATGAATGAATAGCCATCTGTATATTAGTCCATTCATTGTTTTATTGATTAGAATCCAAGATTGAAAATATATTTTTTTCTTGTATACTTGACAAAAATGTTCAGCTTTCCACAGGAGCTGGAAAAACTTGGTTTCACGATCTGGGGTTAATAACAACATGCAAGTCACAAGCTACAAATGATGTCAGAACAGTGTCATACAGTCAACACAGCAGGAAATATCATATAGATACCAGTACTGAGTTTTTCTCCAACTCTTGTTCTAAATCATTCTTAAATACTGGTGATAATAATGATGATAAAAAAAATAATGATAAATAATAATAATAAACAAGATGTGTTTTATAAACACCATGCCCCCTTGGGTTGCCCTTTTTGAAAATGCACAGGTGAAAATTGTTACATCATGCTAATTGTAGCCTGACCTTATTACAAATATGTTGAATATTAGCGTCACGTAACAATTTTCACAACGTTATTCATGTGTCTGAACTTTACTACATTGCAATTTTGTGAAAAATAATGTGCGATGACATATTATTTTTACATTTTATAATTGCTTGTTAACATCTCCACAAAATCAACATGTGATTCTTTAGTTGATTGAATCTACTTCCGTTTACCAAAAATACACTGAAATATAGTTGGGGGTCAAAATTACGGATGAAAAAACGAACATATTTTTAGTGCTTAACTTTCCGCCAGGAAAACAATGACGGCAAAACCCTGTTAAAACTTATATGAGCTTATTCCGCAGAAAGAGGGCTTGAAGTTGGTATATCTGAAATTACAATAGCGGTTTGTTTGAACCAGTTATGCAAGGAAAACGTCTATTTTACACCTCCGACATTAGACGTGGCATTGCTAGGAAACCCGTCGGAAAACAAAAAAAAAACGAACAAAAATCGAAGAACTTGCTATACTACCATTGTGCAAAATTTCAGAACAATCGGAGAAAATTGATTTTTGACCCATGACGTCAAGGAAAGGTCGCATACTACCTTAATAGGCAAAGTTAAATTTCGGTACAGACAAACAAAGGGCCGTAAATCTGCTAAAAATGATCGAATCACAAAACCCTAACAATTTGTGCTGGTGAACTTGGTCACAATAGTTCTATCAAAGTTTGGTAAAAATCCCTTGAGAAATACAGAAGTAGTTGCAAACAAAAGAGTATTTCTCTATATATTACATATGCACAAAATAAACAAAGGGCCATATTTCCGTCAAAATTTTTCGAATCATAAAACCTTTACAACATGCATTGGGTATCTCGATAACAATAGTTCCATGAAAGTTTTATCAAAATCCCTTGAGAAATCAAGGAAACAAGAGTATTTAGCTGTTACAATCACACAAAATAAACAAAGGGCCATAATTCCATCAAAAATGATCAAATAAAAAAACCCAGAATATATGTGTGGGGGTTCTTGGTAACAACAAGTCTGTGAAAGTTTCGTCAAAACCCCATGAAAAAAGTAGGAGTAGTATCCTAAAAAAATGTCGGAATTTTTTCAAACACAATGACCCTGTGACCTTGACTTTTGACCTACTGATCTGAAAATGCACAGGTCATGTAGAGGTTGTCATGAGGAACCCACATATGAAGTTTGATGGATGTAGGTGCAGGTGTTTTGATTTTATAGGCAAGGTTAAAGTTTGGTACAAACAGACAAACAGAGAGGCCAAAAACAATATGCCCCCCGATCTATAACTTTACATAAAAATAATGATAATAGTAATAATAAAGACTTTATTTATAGAGATCACACAGTCTTCCATGTGGACCTTTTCAAACATTAAAATGTGAACATGCAAGCATGTTTTAAAATATAAAAATAAAATAAATGAATGGGAAAAAACTTATTCATATGTTATATTAACCAACCTAATTTCTCTCCTTTCAGTTCATCAGATAGTTTAGTGAGTTCAGTGACTTGTTGTTGGGCAGTCACAAGATCGGCTCTTACGGTACCCAGGTTTTCATTTAACACAGACATTTGCATCTCTGTACGAGCATTCTCTTCTTCAAGTTCTCTCTGTAGCATATCACAGGCTTTCTGTTTGACCACCTACAATACCACAGTTAATTATAATCATTATCCTGAAATACAATCTAAGGCTCTTCTCTGGTTGGTAAAATACAGTATACATCGCTTTTCTGATTGGTCAAATACAGTATAAGTCTCTTCACTGATCACTGATTGGTCAGACGCAGTATAAGTCTCTTCACTGATTGGTCAGATACAGTATACATCTCTTCAATGATTGATCAAATACAGAATAAGTCTCTTAACTGATTGGTCAAATACATTATACATATGTCTGACAGGTCAAATACAGTATAAGTCATTTCTCTGATAGGTCACTGTGCACTATAGTACATGTCTACAATAACTGATAAATGATTAAAAAATGTTTACTTCCATATGATTATTATGTCATCTCAAAAAGAACATGTATAAGATACCTATATTCTTAATGAATTATGAGTAATTATACTGGTAAGAAAACAAGAGGCAAATTCTTCTATGTTTAACAAATATGCAAATGCAATACCTCATGGGACATTTGTTTTGGTATAGTTGGTAATACAAGAAGTCAGCTTTTTGTTCAACTTTTTGTTTCAATATCAAGGACTAAAAATAGCTAAATACCTAAAAATACCTAAAATGATACTGAATCCAACAATTCATTGCAGTACATGGTTACTTCCAACTATTATTACATTTCCGACAGCTGTAATTGGGCATTTACAAAGTATGTAACAAGCTTCATAAAAATACACATCTGTTAGCATATGCATTGAAACAAGCTTACAGTCAGTATTGCATGCAATACAAGTCCTCTGCCAGCACATATCATTGAAATTTGTATAGATTTTTTAATGATGATAATTTTGTCTAAATAAGCGAGCCAACTTAAGTTATCATCAGGAAACCAAATTTCAGTGATCTCGATATTTGACCTTTTGACCCCAAATGTAATCCTACTCTAGGTTATTCCCTAAGCTACCCATACACCAACTTTCATTGAAATTCATCACCCCTAACTGAAGTTATCATCCTAAAATCAAATTTCAACTTTTTAGTACATGTAGCAGTGACCTAGATATTTGACCCCAAATGCAATCCCACTTTAGGTACTCCCCTAAGCTATCTATACACAAACTTTCATTGAAATCCATCATCCTTAACTGAGGTTATCATCCGGAAACCAAATTTCTAGCAACACTGACCTAGATATTTGACCTATTGACCTCAAATGCATTCCCACTCTTGGTTATCCCCTAAGCTTTCCACATGCCAACTTTCATTGAAATCTGTCTTCCCTAACTGAAGTTATTTTTAGTAACAGTGACCTAGATATTTGACCTATTGAACCCAAACGCAATACCACTCTAGGTTATACCCTAAGCTATCCATACACAAATTTTCATTGAATTCCATCACCCTTAACTGAAGTTATCATCCGGAAACCAAATTTCAATTTTTAGTAACAGTGACCTAGATGTTTGACCTATTGACTCTAAATGCAATCCCACCCTGGGTAAAATATACCCTAAGCTATCCATACACCAACTTTCATTAAAATCCATCACCCCTAACTGAAGTTATCATCCGGAAACCAAATTTCTATTTTTAGTAACAGTGACCTAGATGTTCGACCTATTGACCCCAAATGCAATCCTACTTTAGGTAATGCCCTAAGCTATCCATACACCAACTTTCATTGAAATCCGTCAATTCTAACTGATAAATCCGGAAACCTCTTTGGACAGACGGACGGAAGGAGTGATGACGACAAACACTATAGTCCCCTCTGGTACGGCAGGGGACCAAAAAGGCATCAATCGAGCATTTCAAATAAGGGAATCTTCCAACATAGCAGACATTTAGTATTGCCCATTTCTGAAAATTCTCTGGAACTAAACATTTGGATAATCAATGGTATTTTCACTGTTGTAAACATGAGCATGCTTATTGGAACAAGTTTAGGTTTTTTATTGAAATACTGATTCACGTTGCTTCCCCAGGATTTAATTTCTTCTAACCGTAAATATGGAAGTTGCAAAGCCATGTGTGTGTAATAAGTCTATATGAAGTTAATGATAACAATCCTATGACCATAAACAACTGAGTCCATTTTTTGATACACTTTATGAGATAATCTGCAACATCAGTCTAACAGACAAAAATATTGAGAATGTAATGAAGTACATTTCAGAACAGACACATTCTTATTCATAAATCAGTGTTACCAGTTGATTCTGTAAAGTTGAATTTTCTTGTCGAAGTTTTTGTTCCAACATATCAGAGTTCTTCTTTACTTCCTCGAGACTATCCTCAGCCTGAATTAGAACAATAAATCATTTATTTGTTAGCTCTTCAAATGCTGTTTTTACCAGCAAATCACCAGTCATACTTATCTACATAAGAAAGGCTAAAACAAGTGTTTGTTTCTGGTTACATTCTCATTAAAAAGAGGACAGGTCAGGGCTTTTTGGCTCTTGAAAGCATATGGAATAGTAAAAACAGGAGAAAATGGATATACCATTTCTCAGGCCAATAAAAAGTCTAGGTTCACGTGTAAAAATTCGGGTAGGTTGGGTAACCAGAAATAAACAATTTCATCATGAATTCTTAAAGTCCCATTAGCTTTTTGCTATAAAAAAATATGCAAACAAGAGGGCCAAGATGGCCCTATACTCTCACATGTTTATCACTGCTCACTCGTTAAAATATTGTTTTGAACCGGTGACCTAGTTTTTGACCCCAGATGACCCATATTAGAACTTGTCCTACATATAAATAAGACAAACATTCTGACAAAATTTGGTGAAGATCCAATCAAAACCATGAAAACTACAGCATAGACAAGGTTTTACTAAGATTTGACCTCGTGACCTAGTTTTTGAACCCAGATGACCTATGTTCGTTTTTGTCTTACATATCATTAAGACAAACATTCTGACAAGGTTTGGTGAAGATACAATCAAAATTTAACAACTACATTATTAATAAGGTTTTCCTAAGATTTGACCTTGTGACCTAGTTTTTTACCCTAGGTGACCCAAATTTGAACTTGTCCTTAATATCATTAAGACGAACAATCTGACAAGGTTTGGCCAAGATCCTTTTTTACAAGATTTTTACCTAATATTTGATCTGTTAACCTAGTTTTTGACCCCGGTTGACCCATGTTTGACCTTGGCCCACATATCATTGAGGCAAACATTCTGACAAGGTTTAGTGAAGATCCAATCAAAACTGTGACATCTACAGTGTTAACAAAGTTTTCCTAAGATTTGACATGGTGACCTAGTTATTGACCCCAGATGACCCATATTTGTACTTGACCGTTATATCATTAAAATAAATGATTTGACAAAGTTTGGTGAAGATCCAAATATAACTGTGAAGCGACCTAGTTTTTGACCCAAGATGACCTATGTTCGAACTCGTCTAAGATATTATGAAGACAAACATTCTGACAAGGTTTCATGATGATCCAATCAAAACAGTGACTTCTAGAGTGTTCACAAGGTTTTCCAGCAATTTGCCCTAGTGACCTAGTTTTTTACCGCAGATGACATATTATCAAACTTGACCTACATATCATTGAAATAAACATTCTGACAAAGTTTCATGAAGATCATGAAGAGTTTTTGACCCCAAATAGCCCATTATCGAACTCGTCCGAGATTTGGTCAATATTAACAATCTGACCCAGTTTTGCGAAAATTGAGCTAAAAATGTGGCCCCTGGTGTGTTCACATGGTAAAAGTTTGACGACGCACATACGCACAACGCTGGATGCCGGATGAAGACTGATCATAAAAACTCACCCTGAGCACAAGTGCTCATGTGAGCTAAAAACATAAACCAATAGTAAAAATATGGTACTTAAGATTTAAGTATCTTGAAAGACCTAAAATACTAAAAAATGAGCACCACGACCCCCATTTTTTCCCTAAAAATGTTTCTATTATCATATGCTATGATCATGCAAAGTTTTAAAAAAATCTCTCTATACATTTTCATTTCGTCTATATGTTTAATAGTAAAATTGTGGAAACTGTCAGATATGACCCAAATTTTTCCCTATAAGTGTGACCTTGACCTTGGAGGTAGAGACCAGGCTATTTTGCAAGAGGCATCCCCATATATTGGTGAACTTTTATGCCAAGTACAGTGTAATCTCTCCAAAGCAACACCCTTTGGGAGAAGCAAAAATATGTTGTTGTTAAATGGTTGTAGCTCTAGAGAGGTTAAATCAATTGTGCAGTGGGAAAACATCATACTGTTGTTGAACGGAGGTTATTGCTCAAGAGGGCCGCTCTGGAGAGATTGCATTTTATTACCAAAATCCACACATATATGACAAGTTATTGAGCGGACACAAAATAAAATACCAATTTTTGACCATTAACCACTAAGTGTGACCTTTACCATGGAGCTACAGCCATGAGACGTGTGCGCAACACATCATCTGATGATGGTTAACATTTGTGGTAAGTTATTTCAAAATCCTATGATGAATGACAAAGTTACAGTCCGGACAAGTTTTGGGGCAGACAGACAGACAGACCGAATGACCGACAGACAGACAAATTAACTCCTACATAGACCCCACTATTTTAGTGGGGATATAATGACACAGAAACATCAAACACAACAGATGTAAATACCAGTTCTCTTAAATAAATATGTTAAGGCCTAAATAAATTGTTTGTTTCTGTTTACCCGATCTAACCTTATTATTTATCATTAAGTCTTCTGGCTTCACATGTATAAGATAGCATGTTATCTTAACACAATGCTTTTTAAAAATCGGTTAAAATTGACCGGCCTGATACAGACCGGACAACGATACTATATACCTATCCAAATTTGATCATATTTATCTTAGCACTTGGTGTGGACACATGGTTGTTGTTTCTTAGTAAATCGGTAATTAATCAATAATGGATAAATTTGCTATTTCCAAAGCTAAATAGGTATAGTTTTATTAATTTTTTGTGGAATGGTCTGTATCTATTTATTGTCTATGGAATGTCTTGAATATAGACGTTTCGGTTGTTGATTCGTACCCATTACTTTTCGTACGATTGTGTATGTGATTGTTGTTGCAAAATGAACCGGTTTTTTATTATTACGTTAACGTTGTACCTCAGGATTTTGCACGAGTTTTTCATCGGAAAGTTTCATTTGGATGACATGTGCGGGAGAGATAAGTCTAATTCTCGAATACCGTGTTACGATTATATTTAAAATCACTTACACTGTGTTACAGTTTATGGTTTTGTATTTTAAATTTTATTATACTGTGTTACAGTTTAAAGTCCCATAAGCATATAAATTTATCGGTCATAGTAGTTTCTGTTTGTCCTATAACAGAGAAATCCCGGCTGTTTTCCTTCCGTGCATATTTTATAGCAAGAAAAAATGTTTCCGAAACCACTATCATATTTTTTTCAATATCATTGAAAAAATACTATTTATAGAACAGCTATGTTTAACCGCAGTCATATTATGCACACGGCATTAAGTGACGTCACAGGCTCTATATATATGTCAAGTTTACAAAAGCAAAAATCACAGCGAAATGTGTGTTTTTAGAAGAAAAAGGGCTCGTTTCGTCGGTAATTATTATCTTGTGATAATATCAGCAATTGTTTGTTTTTTGCATATATTTTCTATAGCAAAAAGCTAATGGGACTTTAAATATTTGTTTTATATTTTCTGTGTGAAGAAATTTTTTTTAGTAATGGCTGATGTCCTTAGTTTGGAAGAAGACTCTTCTTTCTCTGGTTTTGAGGAAGAGGATATAGTGGTTCCCAAAGCAAAAAAGTATTGTTGATTTAGAAATTCAAAATCTTATAGAAAAAGGTGCTATTGTAAAATCTAACCATGAAGATAATGAATTTATATCAAATATTTTTGTTGTACCTAAACCAAATGGTAAATATAGACCTACTATAAATTTGAAACATTTAAATAAATTTGTCAAATATGAACATTTCAAACAGGAACATTTCAGTGTGGTCTTAAGAATGATTATTTTACATCCATTGATTTACAGGACGCATACTTTTCAGTTCCACTTGACAAGAACTTTAAAAAAATTTGTTAAGTTTTGCTGGGATGAAAAACTGTATAGTTTTGTATGTTTAGCTTTTGGACTAAGTTCAGCTCCTAGAGTGTTTACTAAAATATTAAAGCCTAATTATTCTTGGTTTAGACAACAAGGAATCAAGTGTAATTATTACATCGATGATTCATTAAATATGGATCAACAGTTGGATGTTTGAGCAGCTAATGCTAAAATCATACTTGATGTTTTAGAATCTTTGGGATTTGTGGTGAACAATGAAAAGTCAGTAGTCTTACCCACTCAAAGAATTGTATTTTTTGGATTCATTTTAGATTCAATAGAATTCAAAGTATTTTTATCTGAATAAAAACTTCAAAAAATCATTTTATTTGCCAAAAAACTGTTAAGTAGTAAAGACCTTGTGTTGGTAAGAGAACTTGCTTCATTTATTGGAATGTTAATTATTGCCTTTTACGCTGTTTTAGAGGCTCCACTTCATTATAGAAATTTGGAAAGAAATAAAATAGAAGGTTTAGGAGAAAGATTGAATTTTGACAATAAAACTTAATAGAATTGGCATGGTGGATAAGTAATGTAGTCAGTAAAATGGAAAAAGAATTAGACCATGTAAAATTTCGTATACATGTAGAACTGATGCATCCTTACAAGGTTGGGGTGCTTAAAAAAGCATGCTCAGGGAAGATGGAATAGTGATGAAAATTGTTTTCATATAAACTATTTAGAGTTACTTGCTATATTTTATGGTTTACAGTCTTTTTATTGTCAAACTCAGAATGTTCACATTTTAATTCAGAGATAATGTTTCAGCTGTTTCATATATCAATAATATGGGTGGAATGCAATCAGTAGAGATGGATAAATTGGCATATGATGTTTAGAGATGGTGTATTAGAAAAAATATTTATATTTCGGCAGCCTTTTTACCAGGAGTTACCAATATAGAAGCAGACTTTGCTTCAAGAAATTTTTCAGATAGTACTGAATGGATGCTGAAAAAAAGACATCCTTCAAAGAATTTGTACTCAGTTTTTTGTCCCTGATGTTGACCTTTTTGCCTCAAGGTTAAACAAACAAATTGACAAATTTGTATCTTGGTTCCCAGAACCTGGTGCATTTCATGCTGATGTGTTTTCTTTGTCCTGGAGTAATTCACTTAACCTTACATTTTTCCATCATTTAACCTTGTTGGAAAAGTGGTCAATAAGATATTGTGTGATGAAGTGGAAGAAGATATTTTAGTTTTTCCTTATTGGTAAACCCAGTATTGGTTTCCTTTGGTGTTAAATAATATTATTAATTTTCCTGTCAGGTTGCCATGTCACAAAAACCTCTTGACTTTAGCTCACAACCAGGAAACACATCGTGTGAGGAATTTGTTGATGTGTGTAGCAGTATTATCTGGACAAGGTTACAAGAACAAGGACTTCCTACATCAAGCATCATATCATCATGGAACACAGGAACAAGAAAGCAATATGGCTGGCATGGAGATCATGGTAATGTTGGTGTCTGCAGGGGAGTATTAATCCCATTTATGCCTCTGAATTCTTAATTGTTAAATATCTGGATTCACTACGGTCTGACAACAAGTCGTATTTTGTTTTAAACATGAATAAGTCGGTGTAATAATTGTCCGCTTATATCTAGATATATGAAAGGAGTTTTTATATCAGCCCCTCCAAAACCAAAATATGTATTTACCGGTACTTGGGATGTGTCAGTGGTTTTTAGTTATTTGAAAACATTATATCCTTTGGAATCTTTGAGTTTAAAACATTTGACGTTTAAGACGGTGGCACTTATAGCTTTGGCATCAGCACCTAGAGCTCAGACTTTAGTGTCTATGGATTTAAGTTATATGACTAAAACTTTCATTTTGTTTTCCAAATATTAAAAACATATTGTGTTGGACATGCTAATTCATATGTTAAGTTAGAACATTATAAGGAAGAAGATATTTGCCCTATGCATGCATTCATTTATTACATTATTTGGACAGGACAAAAGATTTAAGAAAATCTAGTAACGTTTTAGTGTCATATGTGACATGTAAGAAAGTATCTACTAGTACAGTTGCTAGATGGCTGAAGAGTGTATAAGATTTATCTGGGATTGATACATCTGTTTTCAAATCTCATAGTTACAGATCAGCTGCTGTTTCTTGTGCTTATAGCAGGGGTTGTTCAGTAAATAATATTCTCAAGACTGCTAATTGGTCTTCAGAGTTTTTACCAATTTTATTGTAGGTCAGTGAAATCTAAGGATTGTAACTTTACCGAAGCTGTTTTTCAAAATTGATTATCTTTTGAACATTTAACTGTTGATATTTTTGTTTATATCAGGGTGATGGGAGTTATTAACAAAAATAAATACTATTATTTGGTTATTCAGTTTTGTTGCTGCTTTAAAGATGCTATCTTATACATGTGAAGCCAGAAGGCTTAATGATAAATAATAGCCCTTCATGCAAGCTTTAGTGATGGATGTAGGGCATTATTAGAATTAAGCCGGAGGCTGAGCATGTATACACCCATGTAGTCCTTTTACATATGGACTTTTCCCTTCCATGTAGTTAGCTATTCAGCAAAAAACTGATCTTTTAAAGTATGATCAAATTTGGATGGGTATATAGTATGGTTGTCCGGTCCGTATTGGGCCGGTCAATTTCAACCGATTTTTAACCGATGTTAAGATAACATGCTATCTTATACATGTGAAACCTCTGGCTTAATTCTAATAATGCCCTACATCCATCACTAAAGTTGGATGAAGGGCTATTTTTTTTCAAAAGGGGGCATAAATACCTTTTTGTCAATCAAGCATATCTGAACTGAATATTTTCATTTGTCCTACATAGTTTGACGGTCAATGTAAACATAGATTTTGGGACATTATGATCCGAGATCAGGATTTCTCTCATAAAATTATACAATTTTTGAATACTTCAGGTTTAATTGTAGTCATAAACTGTAGTCATAAAATTTTATGAATCATAAAACATGACATGATAAAAGATTCTGAATGAAAATATATTCACAAAACACCACATTTGAACCACTGGTCTAGACAATGGGCTATCTAGAATGGCTAGCAAGATTCTGATGTTATTGTCTGGACAGTGCATGAATATACTTTCCTAGAAAGTACAAATCAATTTAAGTGCCAGTGAATTTTTCTAAGAACTTGATACACTTTTTCTAACAATCATTGACATGTACAAACATACAGTCAAACCTGTGAACAAAGGCCGCCCTTCGGAAAGCTAAATTTTGGCCTTTACTGACAGGATGTCTTTATTCGGAGGTCATTTTGTTCTAAATGATCAATGACAATTTTTCTAAGAAATGGCCTTTATTCACAGGGTGGCCTTTATTCACAGGTGACTGCTAAAATAGGTTTCACTGTACTTTTAAACAAGCAACCAGCCAGTTCCAATACAAACATTTACAGTCTAATATGTGTCAACAGTCACCTCTGAATAAAGGCCACCCTGTAAATAAAGGCCATTCTTTAAAAAATACTTTATTGATTATTGAGAACAAAATGACCTCTGAACAAAGGCCACCTGTCAATGAAGGTCACATCATTTCCAAAGGGTGGCCTTTGTTTACAGGTTTGACTGTTCATTATTATATACTCCGACATACGTTTCAGCTTTAGTTAATGTCATTTAGAGAAAACCTTGTTTTTGACTAAATTTCTAAACTGACTTTCTCTCTTCCAGAATGAGAGAATCAATGATTCCTGCATTCAAATAAAGGAAATAAAACGAGTTAACAAGTTGGCCAATATTTGGGTTATAAAACACTAAAACAGTGAAATAACTCAACTGTTAATCTAATTCCATTCAAGGTTAAGATTGAAATTTTTATTGAAATAATTCAAGTAAATATCAGTTCATTGTTTTAATTACGTATTTTAATTCTTTCCTTGTAAACACTAGAAGATAAAACAAAAGGGAACATAATTAAGATCTAATTAGTAACAGACATAGAGAATACATGGTTGGGGCCGGAGATGGAGAAGGTTTATCCGGTGAGTGAGAAAGCGTATCTTGGCGAGCTTTAACGAGCAAAGATTTGTTTTCGCAGTGAACCGGATAAACCTTCTCCATCTCCGACACCAACTTATCCTGCTATTCTCATTAAGTTTAGTACACATTTTTTACTGAAATCCGTTCTTTTCACCAAATTATATGGGACATAACGTACACTAATGTATTTTGTTTGTGACGTCACTTATGACATCACATGCAGCTTTACATCCTTTAAAATGAAACAACACGTTTAAAGGGTTAATAACTAATACTCAAAATAGCATTAATGCAGTTTACATATGACAACAAGTATAAAAATCTCTATTTTAGCTTTAACAGGCGTGGGAATCTTAAAAAGATTTGTATTCTATGTGTGTTTCTAATCACGTGACGCACAGACAGTTTAACCAACAAGGCCATCTCCTGCGCCTAATGAGCGGGATAAAGCAAAATACAATGTATATGTTTAGAATCCAAAGATAGAATTTCCAAGACATTCTATGCATCCTTGAACTAACCTACTACATTACACCATGCAAAACTGAAAACAAACCCACATCTTGCTGTTAACAAAACAAGACAGAACTGAACCACAGACAGAGTAAGATAAATTAAGTCACATGTATAGGACCCCAATATCACTTCTTTAAAGCATTCCCCAGTCAGGAGGACATTTAAATTCACAATATCTAACGAGAGTTCTTATTCAAGCCTTTTAACACTTGGAATGGAATTCAAGAAAATATGACCATTTCTTGAACTATTCTTGCATACATGAATAGTTATATACTAATACATTACTATATTCTAACCAGTACTAACTCACCCTTCCACTTCTCCAAATGTGGATGAAAATCTTCATTGATGTCAATTTTTCATAGAAGGGTATGACCTGCTGTGACTGGGAATCCAATCAGGATCATCAGGTTACCAATACAGCATACTAACCACTGGATTAAACAAGGTCTGGGATATAACAAGCCTGTCTAAATTTCTCATATTCATTAAGGGTAAGGACCATATTAGATCAAATAAGTAATCTACTTTTTACTCACATTTTTAATCTTTTCTTCCATACCATCAAACTGGTTCTGTAAGTCAAGCTTCTGTGAGATAAGGATTCCCTTAGCTTCTTCAAGAACTGAAATCTCCTGAAATAATAAATTTATATATCTGTTATTCAACAGCCCATTCAACAGCTATAGTCATTTTAGAACCACCCCAGAGATACAGAACAAATCAGGCATTTATATCCCTACTCTTTGCAAAGACATTTTCCTCTTTTGTGGCCTATGTTTACTGTATGCAGCCTTCATCGTATACCATATAAGAAGACCCCCCCCCCCTTACAATCTGATAGAAAAAAATAAGAGAACTTTGCATGAAAAATCACTTTTCTATTGAATCGCTTAAAAACAACATTTCTTTGCAAATTAGTGGCAATATATTACTGCAAATGTTCACAAACAATACCTGACAACCAGTTTTGGTATAAATCACTGAATTAGTATGATGCAAATAAAGCCTCATGGGTTTTGAATTTTTTGGGACGAATAAAGATTTTAATCATAAAACTATATTTAAACCCATATTTAGTCTGTGAATTGTATTCTTACAAATAGACAGAAATAAAAATAGCTTACAGCATCAATTTGCAATCATATTTTCAGGAAATCTTAGAAATTTTCTACTCAGCTAAATTCACTTAATAGGAATTCATATTTCACGGAAACAACTTGAAAGTGAAATCACTGCATCAGGGAAGATGCAGAGTAAATATAAGGATGAAATCGATTTCAGAAATGGGCTACATGTAATTACATCATTTGTTTATTTGTTTGTTTGAGTTTTATGCCCCTTTTCAACAATTAGAATTATGAGGCAGACAGCTCAACTACCCATGGCCATAGTTCCTTGGAAGAACCAGTGCTAGATTTCCATCCTCCATAAGCAACTGCCTACTTTCTGACATAAAGAGACATGGTCGTTAGCTGGGCTTGAATCCATGACCTTCTATCAGTGAGAGGTTACAGTGATTTGAAGTCGGTGATCTTAACTACTCAATCACAGAGGCGGGCAATTACATCATTACATTGTCAAAATTAATGTGTAATATATATAAATAATTAAACAGTAAGCCCTAGACTGTTAGTTTTGTCTCATTGGGATTAACAACTACCAGTATTTTCAAAGGGGTTCACCTTACAAGATTTCATTGATTGTATTCTAATCATCACTAATTAACCCTTAGACAAGGAACCAGTACTTCTCAACATACGGAGGAAATTCAACACTTTTCTGTCAAACTTTCATAGACGGGTATGGCCTTTTGTTACTTGGATCTGAACCAATTAGATCGCCAGGTTATGCCTTGACCTTTTCTTTTGCCTGCGACAAGGACAGGAAACAGGTGAACATTGAAATAAGATCAATTCAAATGAACAAATAAGGAAAGAGAACAAGAGGGTCAAGTGGGCCAGCTATGCTCACCTAGGAAACGAGTTATTGCAATACAATATCACTTATGTGCTGCAGTAAGTAAAAATATTGGAAAATAAGACCTCAGGGATATTATTTAAGCAATTTTGTTAGAGGGCCTCTAAACGTTGCAACATGCCAAATATCTAGACTCTACATAAACTTGTGCCTTCAGACAAGAAGATTATTTTTATATTTCAGTATAAATCTAGGTAAAAATGAGGCCACTGGGGCGGGCCAATCATGACCCAAGGGATATTATTTTAGCAACTTTGTTAGAGGGTCTCTAGATCTTCCTCCATGCAAAATATCTAAGCTCTAAACTATGTGCTTTTAGACAAGAACATTATTTTTATTTTCCTATGTAATTTTTTAATATAAATGGAAACCAGATTCCTGCATAGCATGACATTCTTTCAGCAACTTTTGTAAAGGACCACTCAAAGATCATTCCTGTGGAGTTTCTTCAAATTTGACGCAGCTGTTTTAGAGGAGAGGTCATTTGAAGAATTGTTGGCAGACGGACAATGGATAAAATAGTTTACTAATACCTCACCCTGAGCTTTGTTCAGGTGAGCTTAAAATTGTTTCTAATTTCATAAAATTCAGTTGAATGATATAAGGAAGAGGATAAGACTTTGATGCTTTCACTGACAAGGTCAAAACATACATTCATTAAATATTACTTACAACCATGTTATTCTATGGAAATACATCATTAATGAATCCCTACTTGATAACAAATAACATTCTTACCATCATAAATCATATTTATTAGCCATTAATTTGGCATTCATTCATATATAAACTTAAAACTAATGTCTTCCTTCTTTCAAAGCCAAATTTTACCATCTTTTCATGTGGTACAAATTTTATTTGGGTAAATATCGTAGAATCAGAAATGTTCACTATGGATTAATTTTCATACTTCATTAAATCACTCAGATCTCCTATACAAGAGGGCCATGATGGCCCTGTAAATGCTCACCAGGAAAGAAGGTCATTTGGAGACGAACATTGTTAAAATATTTCTACACAAGTCCAAGTAAAATCAAGTGACCCTAAGGTCAGGGCCAATTTTTACCCCAGGGCCATAATATGAACAAATTTGGAAGAGGTCTGCTAGACAATACTGCATACAAAATATCTTAACTCTAGGCCTTGTGGTTTTGGAGAAGATTTTTTAAATTTTCCTATATAAGCCTATATAAATCAAGTGACCCCCGGGGTGGGGCCAATTTTGACCCTATTGCAATACTTTGAACGAACTTGGTAAAGGTCCACTAGAAAATGCTACATACCAAATATCTTAGCTCTAGGCCTTGTGGTTAAGGAGAAGAAGATTTTTCAAATTTTCCTATATAAAATAGAATAAACCTCAGGGCAGGGCCAATTTTGACCCCAGGGCCATAATTTGAACAAACTTGGTAGAGGTCTACTAGACAATGCCACATACAAAATATCTAAGCTCTAGGCCATTCGGTTTTGGAGAAGAAGATTTTTTAAATTTTCCTATACAAGTCTATATAAATCAAGTGACCCCTGGGGCAGGCCAATTTTGTTCATAGCGCAATAATTTGAACAAACTTGGTAGATGTCCACTAGACAATGCTACATACCAAATATCTAAGCTCTAGGCCTTGTAGTTTCGGAGAAGAAGATTTTTCAAATTTTCCTACATAAAATAGAGTAAACCCCGGGGCGGGGCCAATTTTGACCCTGGGGCCATAATTTGAACAAACTTGGTAGAGGTCCACCAGACAATGCTACATACAAAATATCTTAGCTCTAGGCCTTGTAGTTTTGGAGAAGAAGATTTTTTAAATTTTCCTATATAAGCCTATATAAATCAAGAGACCCCCGGGCGGGGCCTATTTTGACCCTAAGGCAATAATTTGAACAAACTTGGTAGAGGTCCACTAGACAATGCTACACACTAAATATCTAAGCTCTAGGTCCTCTGGTTTTTGAGAAGAAGATTTTTGAAACCAAATTTCAGTGACCTATTGACCGCAAATGTAATCCTACTCTAGGTTATCCCCTAAGCTATCCATACACCAACTTTCATTGAAATTCATCACCCCTAACTGAAGTTATCATCCAGAAACCAAATTTCTATTTTTAGTTTCAATGACCTAGATATTTGACCTATTGACCTCAAATACAATCCCACTCTAGGTTATTCCCTAAGCTATCCATATACCAACTTTCATTGAAATCCATCATCCCTAACTGAAGTTATCATTCGGAAACCAATTTTCTATTTTTAGCAACATTGACATAGATATTTGACCTATTGAAGTTATAATCCGGAAACCACTTCGGACAGACGGACGGACGGACAAACGAACGGACGTAGTGACGACAACAAACACTATAGTCCCCTCCAGTATGGCAGGGGACTAATTGAACAGCTACTATATAAGTGACCCCCCCCCAAATCCACATGAGGTCTAATCTCTTAATTGTTTTATTGCCCCTAATGGGATTAATCCTGTCTTTTCACGGTCAGCTAAGTGTCTGTAGACTGGACACCTAGTCATGCACATAAGAGGGTCATAAATTCTATTGATGTTTAGTGATAATTAGTTTATGGATAACTTCCTGTTGTTTTTATAAGCATTTTATGTAATTAATCAATGCTGTCCTTAAATTACCAGATTATGTAAGAACAGTTAATACATGAAAAATGCAACTGAATGCTTCTTCTATTTCTAAATCTAACCATTCTATTTATACATGAAATTATTTTTTACAAGATAACTATTATAATCTTTAAACTGACTATGTTTATACAATATAAATTGAGACAATACATTGGTTAGAAATATTAAACAGGAATAAAAGGTGTTAGGATACGTTTGTATTAATTTTACAAAATGGACGTTTAATTTATCAAAATCATACAGACCTAACTAATTGGTGTGAGATACATATATTTGCTAATGTGTTTGAAGCGTTCAACACTTATTTGAGTAATTAATTTCTTTAATCATATCAAATGAGCTGTCTTATTCTTAATATTTTTCATTTAATATATACATACTTTAAAAAAAGTTATAATTTATATTTTTAATTAAACATTGAATCAATTTAAGTATCTATACAGTGGCTATATATTAGCCATAAATTTAAGTGACTGATTATGTAATTAGAAGCTAGTCTATCAATGACCCTGTCAGTCTTATTGGACTCCCTACTGTGGAATATACAGGAGTGTGGGTCTTAGTCACATGCCTCGCATTCCTGGTTCAATGTCTTTAACAGAGGGTATAAAAGTACATTTGTCAATTTCACTTACACTAAATTATCCTCAACTAACATAATTATCATATTGTCTACTTCACCAAATAGAGGGTGTTGAAAAATAACAAATGAAATACAAAACACATTAACTATCTGAAGAAAGTGGGAGTATGTAATCTGATGATTTTTCAATATGAATGATTAAGAGAAGACATTCGTTAGACAGCTAGCATTTAAAATGAGAATAAAACACAAATTCTATTAAGAGCTTATCTGAAGAAGAGAGATTTTGTTACTTTCCTAAAAACAAGAAAGTGTCTCAAAATGGGTAAACACAATATAACATTTATATAGTTTATAGAATTAACTTTCTTGAAATAATTCTGCAATGGACATTCTTGAGAAAAAATAAAAATTACATTCCAAATTACATTAAGAGATTGAGCCTCAAAAAATAGAAATTAATGTGAATTTTGAAGTTTATATTATTAACAATTTGCATGAAATTGCATTGTATGCAAAATTTGTAAAATCAAATAATATTGATCTAACTCTGATGTGGGGGTTCAAAGGTCATGTGTTAAGTTGTTAACCAGTTGAAAAACTTACCTCCGATGTTAGTACTGCACATTGAAATTGACCAAAAGCAAGGGTCAAAAGTCATAAAACTTAAGGACATTCTCCCAGCTCAGATTTGATGTTTTGCCTTTTAACACTCGTAATTAATTGTGATGATATTAACATTACTCATCAAGCCTTATTATATATGCCAAACTAAGTATACATGTACCTGAATTTTGTCTTTTTTCTCCTGATCAAGACTGGACTTCAGGCTGTTTATATCTGCTGTGTATGATTCATTTATGGCTGTAAGTTCCACAGTATTTTTTCTTAATTCATCCACTTCAGGTTCAGTAACCTCCTGCAAATATAACAGTCGATTGAATAATAAATAATTCACCAATCATTACTGCACATGTTGTCCTCCAAACCAACTCAGACGCTAATCTGTCTTTATAAATACATGTAAATACATTCACCATTTAAGTTTTGTGCAGACAATTTCTCTAAATCTCAGTATGGTACCAATAAACAAGAGGGCCATGATGGCCCTATATTGCTCACCTGAGCATTGTTACACTAAGGGATAATTTAATCAAGGAAAGGTTATTTGACATGGTAAAGAATTATCTACCAAAACTCTCAAGTAGGTGTTGAAATCAACTGACCCTCGGGGCTGGGCCAATATTGACCATGGGGCCATGATTTGAACAAACTTGGTAGAGTTCAACAAGGAAATGCTACATCCGAAATATCTAAGCCCTTAGGCCTTCTGGTTTTGGATAAGAAGATTTTTTATATTTTCCTATACACCGTTTCAATAAAGTGGTAATTTGAATTGTCACCCCTGAATGACGTCATACAAGGATACCGGCAGATAAGACAATTTTATCAACAGGAAATTAATATCGTCAAAAACTATGACAAAGAAAGGTATTTTACTATGAAAATGGTGATAATTAATATTTAGATATATGACAAGGTTGTTGTAATGAACAATTGTTCCGTTTATATGTTTTATATTAAATATTCGAGCCTCTGATTGATTTTGTCATATATTTTCGCGATCTCAATTGTATGTTAGTTTTTAACGTATTTGTTTTGCACGAACTGCAAACTCGAGTCTGTTTATATGATACAGTAAAATTATGGATCGGGAAACAAGCAATTCTTAAAATATGAATTTCTTTCCACTAGCATGCGTGTAATTTTTGTTTGTTAGTTTCAATTCTTAAAAATGTTCATGTAATGTTGCCAATGTTTAGACTTATCAAGTGAATGCTTTGCGTATATATATATTCTTTACATATTTATTTTACAGATCATATGGGGTATAGTGAGATTGGTCACAACTGTTGAGTATTCTTAACCAGATAACATACAACAGGTAGTTGTATTAACCTAAATACAACTACCTGCATACAACCAGGATTTTTCATAGCAAGTTCTCTTGAAAAGTCAGATGGGTCTGCCTTAGATTTGCCCAATAAAATAAAGAGACAAGAAAGTCCAAAAGGAGTCAGACTGAACATTCCTACATTCCTAGGACAATATCATTGTGATCAAATGACTGAAAATGAGGTGAGACAAACTCAAAGCATTGCTGCAGAAAGAATTTATGTGGAAAAGGCAATAAATATATAAAATGAAGAACTTTCACATGGATTTACTTTTGTGACTGATGTAATGATATACAAATATTGTAATATCATATAAAATATATAGCTGCTTGTGTGTAAGCCTACTGAATTGATGTAATCAAATGTCTAATACAAATGTAATTGTTAATAACTCTGTCTTGTGTTACATTTTGCTTGAGACTTTTCGGACATTTGGTCCGACAAGCTTGAAATTCTGTTGGACTGAAAGGAAATTTGCAAAGCCGATGAACTGATGAGATAAGATTCTTTATCAGACCAACACATTCTATCGGACAATCCACCATTATTCGCAAAGTCTGATTCTTGTCGGCTTGATTTATTTAAACTCAATTCCATGACAAAATAAAACCAGTATTAAAACCATCAGATGATTAGACATCCCACATTCTATAACATGTAAAAACAGATAAAAATCTTATATGTAAACATTTTATTTGAGAAGTCAACAATATGTACAATTTATACAAAATGTCGTCATGTATAGCACATACAGCATGAAACAAGAAACAAAAGGCCACAAGTAACTTACAAGGATAGCAACAATTATCAAGGGGTTAATATAACCAATATTACTTTCTGACCTAGAAATAACATGAGACAAGTCAACATTCAGAGTAATCTAAGACAGAGATGTGAGATTTGACTTGGTAATGGTTATATTAATACAGCACCAAATAATAACTAAAATATATATAGTAGTAGTATAGTATAGTATATATATGTGTAGAAGAGACAACTTTAACATGCATAAAATACAGGACTAGTACTGTTCACAGCAACATGCCATACATTACAACCTCTGTAGAGCAACACCCTGTGGGAGCTGCAAATATTGGCCATTGTTAGAGGTTGTTGCTCTACAGAGGTTAATTCTACTGTAAATATCAACTTTTGAAGGTGTTGTTATAGAAAGGTTGTTGATATACAGTGGGCCACTCTGGGGAGGTTTTACTGTACATTAATTCAGCTTGACTGATATGACCAAATACCAAACAGTTCATGAGTTTAGAAACTTGGGAAATAGATAATGTGACTGTTGGCAGGTGGTATTTATTCAGAGGTTATTTTGTTTTAATTAATCAACGACTTCTTTAAATGAATGGCCTTTATTCAGAAGTGACCACTAACACAGGCTCGACTGTACACCTACATTAAAACATTCGAAGAATATCAAGATATCTAATATAATAGATCATCTACAATGAGTCATCAAATTTAAACAACATACATACATGTTTATACCAAAGGGGTTTGTCACGAAAAAAAAATCAAAACAAATTTTTTTTTCATGTAACCCATATATATACATAAATTATAGAAGGGAAAGAACTTTGACGATTCGAATTTTCCAACGCATGTTATAAACTTCCATGTTTTTGCAATGCAGTACAAAATATTTAACTCATATATAGTGCAACGTGTGGGCAACTCAACACGCTAACAGAAAATGTATACTTTTACTACCTTTAAAAATATTTTAAACTCGCTATTGAAGATTTTTCAATTGAAAAATGGTCAAATTTTACAAAACGACACACTGTCGTAAAATCGCAGAAAAAAAATTTTTTGGATTTTTTTTCGTGACAAACCCCTTTGGTTTATACCACAAGAATAGTCATTAAAGTTTCAACTTTTCCAACTTCCTGATAAAAACATGTATATCAAAATAATATGCATTATCCTTATCAATGTTTTTTTCTACATAGGTTGTGGCTATTTTTCAGACTTTCTTAAACTTGAACCCTTGCTCAAGGCATTTCTTGACCCTGAAACAATATAAGAATAAGACAATGAAATATCATACATTGTTGTACAAAGCACTGAAAACTATCGCATATTTATATTCTGTCTTATGATTTCATAGATGCACCAGTTTTTTCAACAGATATTATGTTTTTATCTAATTAATCAACAAAGAGAGAATGATATTGGTAATCGTTTTCATGTCACTAATTAATGCATTGATTGTTGGACCCCTATTATCTTTAATTAGTTTATCACACCCACTGATTACATCTTGAAAACACATGTTTGACCCTCAGGCAACTGAAAACTATTTTCATACGGTAAACAACGGGTGATATAATTATACGACCCCTTACCGTTTTTTCCCAATTTCATTGCTTATCTAATTGTAATCAGTAAGGATTGTATTTTGACAAGTAGCCATGCATATATAACACTGCAAATTGGACTGAGATCAAACGAAATTGATACCAGAGACAATGCTTGGATTATACAAATTATTGACAAAAATATGACAGAAATCAAGCACTCAAGTGCTGATAAATCACAAAGTGAACATGTGGATTTTTCAAAATATGTAAGTTGACAAGCTGACAATTATGAATGGAATTATTTTTTTCTTTTCAACAAACCAAATTTATTATTGCAAGCCACAAAATTTCCGAATAATATTGGTATTTGCCATTGTAAACCCCTTCTGAAGATACATATTTTCTACTATAAACTGTAATGACGGACAAAATATCCATGAACAAATGCCATTTAGATATTAACATAAAATATCGTACATACGTTATTTTCTAAATTAGATAAAAATATAACTTATATATATAGTAAAACACAATTTTTTTTGTTGTAACTTGTACAACCGAGAAACAAACTGAACTCACCTTTTACAGCAAAATATCGATTGAATTGTTTGTATCAGCATCTATCCTCGTTTGACATCACATCCGGTAAGGGAGTTAACTCATGCGCGCATGAAATCGGTTAAATGAAAGGGTCTATATGGGCCTTATAAATCTAGTGACCCCAGGCAGAGCCGATTTTGACTCCCCCACCCCCCAACCATGATAAGAACTAACTAAACAGAGGTCTGCTAGACAATGCCACATACCAAATATCTTAGCTCTAGGCCTTGTGATTTTGGACAAGAAGATTTTTTTAATTTTCCTATATAAAATAGAGTAATCCCTAGGGTGGGGCCAATTTTGACCCCGGGGCCATAATTTAAACAAGCTTGGTAGTGGACCACTAGAAAATACCACATACAAAATATTGAAGCTCTAGGCCTTGTAGTTTTGGACAAAAAGATTTTTTAAATTTTCCTATGTAAGTCTATATAAATCAAGTGACCCCCGGGGCGGGGCCAATTTGCTATGGCAACCAGAATTCTGCATGGAATGGAATTCTTTTAACAACTTTGGTAGAGCTTCAAGCAAGGAACACACCTGTGAAGTTTTGATGAAATTGACCCAATGGTTTAGGAGGAGATGTTGTTTAAAGAAATTGTTGACGATGGACGACAGACATAGCTCAATCCTAAAAACTCACCTTGGCACTCTGTGCCAGGTGAGCTAAAAAAGTCTGCCAGTTCAGAAAATGCTCAGTTAAATATTGCAAAGCAAAATACAAACGTGAAGATAAGACCGTTTGTTTATTTCTCAAGGATTTTAGACGTCTGAATTTTGAAATATGATATACAATTTATCATAATGATATATATTTAAATTGTTGGCAGACAGACATTCACTGATCACTGATTCATAAATACAAATATATACAAGAAAAAAATACACTCAATAACCCACAATAAGTACCCCTGGGCAAGGTGATTTTTAAAAAAAAGACATTTTTTTCCATTTGATGAATTATTGTTGGAATGATTTGAAAGTCATCGAGTATATCTTGAATGATTATTGAAGTACATAAGGTATGTCAAGATAATTCCTTAAAAGATAGGTCTTCCATTTTTAAAAAAAAAATTCAAGGCTTTTCCTGGCAAACGTTCACCTGACATTTTAGGGGAATACAAGGGTAGTCCCAGAAATTAATTTGTAGAAATTATACCTTAAACTTTACGTTTTACGCCCCTTTCCAACGGTCAGAGTCCTATGAGGCAGACAGTTCACCTAAGCATCGTTCCTGGCAAGAACCAGTACTACACTCCAATCCTCCATAAGCAACTGCCTACTTTCTCACATAAAGAAACATGAATGGTAGCGGGGCTTGAACCCACAACCCTCTATCTGAATAATTCAGTTAATAACAAAATAAAACAAGAAGCTGCATTCGATAAAAGGGGCATAAAAAAGATCCACAAATTACTTTATTTGAGTGAAAATGAAATGTTTGAAATTCTCTCAGAGTGTATGAAAATAAAACAATGCTTAAAACATAAGAATATAGAAACTTTTGTCTGAAATTTGTAACAATAAAACATACCTTGTATTTTCTTAATTCTTCAGACAAAGTTTTTGCCTCTTGCAGTTCTTGGTCCAATTTAATCATTTGTGCATTCATTGCATTCCGAACCTGTAGAAAAAAAATGCTGTTTAATCTCGTTATTTCAATATATAGAAATAAGTTTGTGACAACAAGAATTTGAGATAAACAGAAATTTCACAATTTGAGACTTTAAAATCATTTGTCTAACCTTCATAATAAAGAATCCATATTCATGTTTGGCTTGAATAAAGCACATACGTAAGTGAAGGAGAAAATATATGTATTGTTAATTAATGTCCCAAGTTCAGATCCTTTTCTGTAAGTCACACTATTGTTAATCTCATGGCACCTTTAATTAGTTCAGTCAGTGAAATGTCATGTTAGGAGTGAAAGCACTCATTGTTCACTGATCAGCTCCACTTAGAGATAAACAACTCAAACTACCGATTACATAGAGCTGAATGGACAAAATTAACTCAAACTACCAGTTACATAGAGCTGAATGGACAAAATTAACTCAAACTACCAGTTACATAGAGCTGAATGGACAAAATTAACTCAAACTACTGGTTACATAGAGCTGAATGGACAAAATTAACTCAAACTACCAGTTACATAGAGCTGAATGGACAAAATTAACTCAAACTACCAGTTACATAGAGCTGAATGGACAAAATTAACTCAAACTACCGGTTACATAGAGCTGAATGGACAAAATTAACTCAAACTACCAGTTACATAGAGCTGAATGGACAAAATTAACTCAAACTACCAGTTACATAGAGCTGAATGGACAAAATTAACTCAAACTACCAGTTACATAGAGCTGAATGGACAAAATTAACTCAAACTACCGGTTACATAGAGCTGAATGGACAAAATTAACTCAAACTACCAGTTACATAGAGCTGAATGGACAAAATTAACTCAAACTACCAGTTACATAGAGCTGAATGGACAAAATTAACTCAAACTACCAGTTACATAGAGCTGAATGGACAAAATTAACTCAAACTACCGGTTACATAGAGCTGAATGGACAAAATTAACTCAAACTACCGGTTACATAGAGCTGAATGGACAAAATTAACTCAAACTACCAGTTACATAGAGCTGAATGGACAAAATTAACTCAAACTACCGGTTACATAGAGCTGAATGGACAAAATTAACTCAAACTACCAGTTACATAGAGCTGAATGGACAAAATTAACTCAAACTACTGGTTACATAGAACTGAATGGACAAAATTAACTCAAACTACCAGTTACATAGAACTGAATGGACAAAATTAACTCAAACTACTGGTTACATAGAACTGAATGGACAAAATTAACTCAAACTACTGGTTACATAGAGCTGAATGGACAAAATTAACTCAAACTACTGGTTACATAGAGCTGAATGGACAAAATTAACTCAAACTACTGGTTACATAGAACTGAATGGACAAAATTAACTCAAACTACCAGTTACATAGAGCTGAATGGACAAAATTAACTCAAACTACCAGTTACATAGAGCTGAATGGACAAAATTAACTCAAACTACTGGTTACATAGAACTGAATGGACAAAATTAACTCAAACTACCAGTTACATAGAACTGAATGGACAAAATTAACTCAAACTACTGGTTACATAGAACTGAATGGACAAAATTAACTCAAACTACTGGTTACATAGAGCTGAATGGACAAAATTAACTCAAACTACCAGTTACATAGAACTGAATGGACAAAATTAACTCAAACTACTGGTTACATAGAACTGAATGGACAAAATTAACTCAAACTACCAGTTACATAGAGCTGAATGGACAAAATTAACTCAAACTACTGGTTACATAGAACTGAATGGACAAAATTAACTCAAACTACTGGTTACATAGAGCTGAATGGACAAAATTAACTCAAACTACTGGTTACATAGAGCTGAATGGACAAAATTAACTCAAACTACTGGTTACATAGAGCTGAATGGACAAAATTAACTCAAACTACCAGTTACATAGAGCTGAATGGACAAAATTAACTCAAACTACTGGTTACATAGAGCTGAATGGACAAAATTAACTCAAACTACTGGTTACATAGAACTGAATGGACAAAATTAACTCAAACTACCAGTTACATAGAGCTGAATGGACAAAATTAACTCAAACTACTGGTTACATAGAGCTGAATGGACAAAATTAACTCAAACTACTGGTTACATAGAACTGAATGGACAAAATTAACTCAAACTACCAGTTACATAGAGCTGAATGGACAAAATTAACTCAAACTACCAGTTACATAGAGCTGAATGGACAAAATTAACTCAAACTACTGGTTACATAGAACTGAATGAACAAAATTAACTCAAACTACCAGTTACATAGAGCTGAATGGACAAAATTAACTCAAACTACCAGTTACATAGAGCTGAATGGACAAAATTAACTCAAACTACTGGTTACATAGAGCTGAATGGACAAAATTAACTCAAACTACCAGTTACATAGAGCTGAATGGACAAAATTAACTCAAACTACTGGTTACATAGAGCTGAATGGACAAAATTAACTCAAACTACTGGTTACATAGAACTGAATGGACAAAATTAACTCAAACTACTGGTTACATAGAACTGAATGGACAAAATTTACTCAAACTACTGGTTACATAGAACTGAATGGACAAAATTAACTCAAACTACTGGTTACATAGAGCTGAATGGACAAAATTAACTCAAACTACCGGTTACATAGAGCTGAATGGACAAAATTAACTCAAACTACCAGTTACATAGAGCTGAATGGACAAAATTAACTCAAACTACCGGTTACATAGAGCTGAATGGACAAAATTAACTCAAACTACCAGTTACATAGAGCTGAATGGACAAAATTAACTCAAACTACCGGTTACATAGAGCTGAATGGACAAAATTAACTCAAACTACCAGTTACATAGAGCTGAATGGACAAAATTAACTCAAACTACTGGTTACATAGAGCTGAATGGACAAAATTAACTCAAACTACCGGTTACATAGAGCTGAATGGACAAAATTAACTCAAACTACCGGTTACATAGAGCTGAATGGACAAAATTAACTCAAACTACCAGTTACATAGAACTGAATGGACAAAATTAACTCAAACTACCAGTTACATAGAACTGAATGGACAAAATTAACTCAAACTACCAGTTACATAGAGCTGAATGGACAAAATTAACTCAAACTACCGGTTACATAGAGCTGAATGGACAAAATTAACTCAAACTACTGGTTACATAGAGCTGAATGGACAAAATTAACTCAAACTACCGGTTACATAGAGCTGAATGGACAAAATTAACTCAAACTACCGGTTACATAGAGCTGAATGGACAAAATTAACTCAAACTACCAGTTACATAGAGCTGAATGGACAAAATTAACTCAAACTACTGGTTACATAGAGCTGAATGGACAAAATTAACTCAAACTACCAGTTACATAGAGCTGAATGGACAAAATTAACTCAAACTACTGGTTACATAGAGCTGAATGGACGAAATTAACTCAAACTACTGGTTACATAGAACTGAATGGACAAAATTAACTCAAACTACCAGTTACATAGAGCTGAATGGACAAAATTAACTCAAACTACTGGTTACATAGAGCTGAATGGACGAAATTAACTCAAACTACCAGTTACATAGAACTGAATGGACAAAATTAACTCAAACTACCAGTTACATAGAGCTGAATGGACAAAATTAACTCAAACTACTGGTTACATAGAACTGAATGGACAAAATTAACTCAAACTACCAGTTACATAGAACTGAATGGACAAAATTAACTCAAACTACCAGTTACATAGAGCTGAATGGACAAAATTAACTCAAACTACTGGTTACATAGAGCTGAATGGACGAAATTAACTCAAACTACCAGTTACATAGAACTGAATGGACAAAATTAACTCAAACTACCAGTTACATAGAGCTGAATGGACAAAATTAACTCAAACTACTGGTTACATAGAGCTGAATGGACAAAATTAACTCAAACTACCGGTTACATAGAGCTGAATGGACAAAATTAACTCAAACTACCAGTTACATAGAGCTGAATGGACAAAATTAACTCAAACTACTGGTTACATAGAGCTGAATGGACAAAATTAACTCAAACTACCGGTTACATAGAGCTGAATGGACAAAATTAACTCAAACTACCGGTTACATAGAGCTGAATGGACAAAATTAACTCAAACTACCAGTTACATAGAACTGAATGGACAAAATTAACTCAAACTACCAGTTACATAGAACTGAATGGACAAAATTAACTCAAACTACCAGTTACATAGAGCTGAATGGACAAAATTAACTCAAACTACCGGTTACATAGAGCTGAATGGACAAAATTAACTCAAACTACCAGTTACATAGAGCTGAATGGACAAAATTAACTCAAACTACCGGTTACATAGAGCTGAATGGACAAAATTAACTTAAACTACTGGTTACATAGAGCTGAATGGACAAAATTAACTCAAACTACCGGTTACATAGAGCTGAATGGACAAAATTAACTCAAACTACCAGTTACATAGAACTGAATGGACAAAATTAACTCAAACTACCAGTTACATAGAACTGAATGGACAAAATTAACTCAAACTACCAGTTACATAGAGCTGAATGGACAAAATTAACTCAAACTACCGGTTACATAGAGCTGAATGGACAAAATTAACTCAAACTACTGGTTACATAGAGCTGAATGGACAAAATTAACTCAAACTACCGGTTACATAGAGCTGAATGGACAAAATTAACTCAAACTACCGGTTACATAGAGCTGAATGGACAAAATTAACTCAAACTACCAGTTACATAGAGCTGAATGGACAAAATTAACTCAAACTACTGGTTACATAGAGCTGAATGGACAAAATTAACTCAAACTACCAGTTACATAGAGCTGAATGGACAAAATTAACTCAAACTACTGGTTACATAGAGCTGAATGGACGAAATTAACTCAAACTACTGGTTACATAGAACTGAATGGACAAAATTAACTCAAACTACCAGTTACATAGAGCTGAATGGACAAAATTAACTCAAACTACTGGTTACATAGAGCTGAATGGACGAAATTAACTCAAACTACCAGTTACATAGAACTGAATGGACAAAATTAACTCAAACTACCAGTTACATAGAGCTGAATGGACAAAATTAACTCAAACTACTGGTTACATAGAACTGAATGGACAAAATTAACTCAAACTACCAGTTACATAGAACTGAATGGACAAAATTAACTCAAACTACCAGTTACATAGAGCTGAATGGACAAAATTAACTCAAACTACTGGTTACATAGAGCTGAATGGACGAAATTAACTCAAACTACCAGTTACATAGAACTGAATGGACAAAATTAACTCAAACTACCAGTTACATAGAGCTGAATGGACAAAATTAACTCAAACTACTGGTTACATAGAGCTGAATGGACAAAATTAACTCAAACTACCGGTTACATAGAGCTGAATGGACAAAATTAACTCAAACTACCAGTTACATAGAGCTGAATGGACAAAATTAACTCAAACTACTGGTTACATAGAGCTGAATGGACAAAATTAACTCAAACTACCGGTTACATAGAGCTGAATGGACAAAATTAACTCAAACTACCGGTTACATAGAGCTGAATGGACAAAATTAACTCAAACTACCAGTTACATAGAACTGAATGGACAAAATTAACTCAAACTACCAGTTACATAGAACTGAATGGACAAAATTAACTCAAACTACCAGTTACATAGAGCTGAATGGACAAAATTAACTCAAACTACCGGTTACATAGAGCTGAATGGACAAAATTAACTCAAACTACCAGTTACATAGAGCTGAATGGACAAAATTAACTCAAACTACCGGTTACATAGAGCTGAATGGACAAAATTAACTTAAACTACTGGTTACATAGAGCTGAATGGACAAAATTAACTCAAACTACCGGTTACATAGAGCTGAATGGACAAAATTAACTCAAACTACTGGTTACATAGAGCTGAATGGACGAAATTAACTCAAACTACCAGTTACATAGAGCTGAATGGACAAAATTAACTCAAACTACCAGTTACATAGAGCTGAACGGACAAAAATTAACTCAAACTACTGGTTACATAGAGCTGAATAGACAAAATTAACTCAAACTACCAGTTACATAGAGCTGAATGGACAAAATTAACTCAAACTACCAGTAACATAGAGCTGAATGGACAAAATGAATGTTTGACATAATCAAAATTTGGAGGTAAGTGTAGAAACATCATAAAGAGAAAAGAACAAAATTCAGGAGCACAGGAAACAGTTTGATGCTAGAACTGAGATTTTAATATATGCGTGTTTGAATCAACAAGATTTAACTGTAAGTAATAAAAAACTAATAGCATAGCTTTAATGTAAAGTTGAAAAAACAAATAAAACAACTTCCTCCTTTTATTTAACCTTTCAGATAAATGTAACGACCAGTCAGTGTCAATATTTTAATGTAAATGTTGACTTACCCCTGTATACTCTGGTAAGCTGATCAAAGATTGATTAATAGGACTTATAGAGACTAACCTACACAATAATATCAAATGAACAAATTTTAATAACAAGAACTAAACTGAACTAAAGTCACCAAATGACTGATCAGGATAACTATAATACATAAGTAAGTTTTCCAGACAATACGGAGTATAAGTTCACCGCATCAATCTTCCTTTATAGAATTTTAAAAGTCTTTGAAGAATAAAAGCTGACAAAGGTTATTCTGTGATTAACTTTTATCTTGACAAATATGAGAAAACTCTTTAAAGAACCATAAAACGGCAGCAATCCCATTTTTTATATTATTATTAGATTGAATAATATAATTATCTTTCTCCTTTGAGATCAATAACCACAAATCAGCTAAAAATGATGACAGATTCGTACCCTAGGTGATCTAAACAGCTAACAATATAATACAAATTTATCTTATTTTTATTTCATTCACAGGTCACAAGTAAATCACTTCAATTTACAATAATTGGGTTGCTATGGAAACCAGACAAAATTAGACACTAAGGCGATGAAATAGAAAACATTATGCATCCATCATATGAAAGAGATTTATACATGCAGGTTAGTTTCATCTGACAATGTTTTCATGTTGAGGCAAAAAATAAACTAGAGCTTAGTATAATCACTAAAGGTGATGAATACACCCAGATGCTGCCTTGACACAGTTATTGTTACATTTTACAAAGGGAAACAAGTCAAATAGTTTTCTGCAGCCAGATAATTTACAGACCAGTATTGTTAAGGATGTATTTTTCTGCAGTTTATATGCTGATCGAATTTTTTTTTAGTAACAGTGACCTTGACCTTACTGAACCTAGATGCAATTCAAAAGCATGGACTGCATGTAAGCTACCTACACACAAAATCTCATCACAATATCTTAATCAAGGATTAAGTTATTCACTGAAAGCTGATTTTCTATTTTTAGTGCAGTGACCTTGACCGCACAGACCCCAAATACAATCCCAAGCTAGGTTTTGATTCAAGGATGCTAAATACCAAATTTAGTCAACATTGGTCATTCCGAACTGAAGTTATTGACCGGACACCGCCTGTTTGACGCCCGCCAGCCATATACGGCATTACAATAACCAGTTTTCACTTTGTGAAAACCTGGTTAAAAAGGAACAAAGGGCCATAACTCATTAAAAATTTATATAAACAAAACCTGCTGAGAACCTGCACAACTTTGCTTACTACTTATCGCTTCAGCAAAGTTTCATTGAAGACCTTCAAGTAATTGCTGAGAAATAGTACAGACAAATTTTGTTTATTGAAAATGATAATCAATCCAAACAAAACCAGCTTAATGCATTTACAACTAAGCTTACTACTTATCACTTCTGTAAAGTTTCATTGAATTCCTGTTAGCAGTTGCTGAGAAACTGTCGGACAAATTTTATCTACAGAAACAATGAATCTGAGGAACTTAGACCAAATAGTTCTCTAGTTATTGCCCAGGCAAGGTATGGTTATTGAAGGACTCAATGACCGACGGACCTGTGAAACAACCACTGATGTGCACAAAACAATATACCCCCTTTTCTTTGGAAGGAGGCATGATAAAAATATTCCCAAGAAAAGAACTCACAGAGGATGAAAAAGTCTATGGTTGGCAGAAAAGTAGGATTGGTTAGGCTAGCTGAAAAGTAGAGAATTTTTAAGTCAAATTACTTTTAAGTTGTATCTAAATGCAAATTAACCATAAATATGGAGTAGAAATTGTATAAAAACTTAGACAGAAATTGCAAAGTTCAATATCAATTACCTCACTTATTTCATCAAATGAATTATTCAGTTCTCTCTCCCTTTCCGTGGCTTCATTCAGCTCCTCAGCCAGTTTACTCTGTTTTTCCTGTAGAGAAGCAAACTGTGACATCATCTCGTTACGTTCAGTGTTAGTAGTTTTCAGTTTGTCTTCAGTGTTATCTAACTCTGTCTTGCAAATTCTCAATTGCTCTTCAACATTATTCAAATGCTCAGCTGCTTCTTCCTTTGATTTTTCACTCTCTGAAAGTTCTTGATCTTTTTTATTTATTTCTTCCTCAGCATCTTTGGCATTTTTCTCAAGCTCACCAATCCTTGTTACACATTCCATAATTTTAGCTTTTGATGATTCAAGCTCATCTTTTACAGAATTCAGTTCTGAATCTGATTTCTCCAATTTTGCTTTTGTGTCACTAAGGGCTGTATCAGTTCTTTGTAACAATTGCTTAGTATTTTCATATTTGTCTTCAATTGTTTTTAAGGCACTTTTCTCGTCTTCCACTTCCTTTTGAGAACCACTTAACTTGCCATCAAGTTCATCTTTCTGTGACCGTAACGCATCAATATTCGTCTGTAATGTGTCAACTTCTTTTGTGAGCTTATTCACTTCATCTTTGGACTGTTTCAAATCTGCACTAGCTGTTTTAAACTCAGCTTGCAAGGCTAAGTAATCATTATCACTTTTACTTTTAACTTGTTTAATCTCATTAAGCTCTTCTGTTTTAGTTGCAAGTTCTTTCTCAGCTGTACTCAATTTTTCAGTTTTCTCCTGTAATAATTATTCAAAACAAGTTTTAATAATAAAGTAATCTCTTTGCCAAATAGCAATACCGTCACAGCCATATGGTTGTATAATGCACTACATATGGTGTTTCCTGCAGAGTTTAAGTGGGGCATGGCATTTTTGGGCTAAAGGGGCACTTTCAGAGCACGGTTTGAACCATGTAGGGCAGATTGTCTGATTATTAATTTAGTTACAGATGTACCTTGTCACTGCATGGTATAATTTGCTATCACAGAACTGAGCCGGTAGTTGGTATGGGAAACTGAAAAAGTGTCCCTGAATATTGCAAGGTGGAGCAGAGATTTAAATCCACGACCTTTTGATTGGTAGTCCAACAAGTTACTGCCCCGATTTTTGCATAAAACACACAAGCCCAGGCAAACTCCATATTTGACCTTTGACCTTTAAGTGTGACCTTGACCATGAAGGTATGGGCCTGGTTTTTCTGCGCTACACATGGTCTAATGCAGATGAACAATACGGATGGGTATTGCGGGAAATCACGTATTACGATATATTTTGATATGCAACATTGTATTGCAATACATATTGTGATATACTGGGAATTTGAAACTCTTAGTTTATTAAGTATTCAAGCTTGAATTCTAATGAAAAACTGTAGTCTCATTAATCATTTCCATGACGGTATCTTTGTTAAAGCTATCACCAGGAAACTAATGAAAATATCAGTGACTAGAATGAAACTTTTTTACTGTTTTACGGTCAAATTAAGCTACAGTTGATACAATACAAGTTGAGGTAGTCAATATCAATTTATTTTAAAAATATTGTGATGCAGGGAGGAACCATATCGGTACATATTGCATTTGGATCACTAGTGAACAATCAAGCCAAGTTATTTTGAAATCCAACAGTAAACAATTTTTAACAATGTTAAAGCCTTATCAAGAAATCCGACGGAACGCAATGCAACAGGGCATTTTACATGATTTCAGTATAGCGCCCACCACTCATAGTGGGTGGGGGTATAATAAAGCCATATTTAGTCTTTCATAAAGGTAGCCTTTGTTCAGAGGTTTGACTGTAACAATTATAGTCCTCACCTTCATCTGTGTCTGAAGTGTTTCATGCTCACATCGTAATTGATTGAGATTTTGTATGTTTGTCTGTCTTTCTTTGTTCCACTTTTCATTCTGCAAAACAGAAAACTAATAGAATAGCACAGAACAATATGCTGCTTTCTATAATACACATTTATAGAACCATGTTATCTGTGTCAGTTAAGGTATATTGAGCCATTATTAAGATAACAAGCTTACAGTCAGTATTGCATGCAATGCAAGTCCCCTGCCAGCACATATCATTGGAATGTTAGCTGCTGTTTATACAGCACCATCTGTCTAGATTTTTTAATGATGACAATTTTGTCTAAATGAGCGAGCCAGCTTAAGTTATCATCCAGAAACCAAATTTCTATTTTTAGTAACAGTGACCTAGATATTTGACCTATTGATCCCAAATGTGCTCCTACTCTAGGTTATCCCCTAAGCTATCCATACACCAACTTTCATTCAAATTCATCACCCCTAACTGAAGTTATCATCCGGAAACCAAATTTCTATTTTTAGTAGCAGTGACCTAGAAATTTGACCTATTGACCCCAAATGCAATCCCACTTTAGGTAATCCCCTAAGCTATTATACACAAACTTTCATTGAAATCGTCATCCTTAACTGAAGTTATCATCCTGAAACCAAATTTCTATTTTTAACAACACTGTCCTAGATATTTTGACCTATTGACCCCAAATGCAATTCTACTCTAGGTTATATCCTAAGTTATCCATATACCAAAATTCATTGAAATCCATCATCCCTATCTGAAGTTATCATCCAGAAACCAAATTTCTATTTTTAGTAACACTGACCTAGATATTTGACCTATTGACCTCAAATGCAATCCTACTCTAGGTTATCCCCTAAGCTGTCAATACACCAACTTTCATCGAAATCCGTCATCCCTAACTGAAGTTATCATACGGAAACCAAATTTCTATTTTTAGTAACAGTGACCTAGATGTTTGACCTATTGACCTCAAATGCAATCCCACGCTAGGATATTCCGTAAGCTATCCATACACCAACTTCCATTGAAATCCATCACCCCTAACTGAAGTTATCATCCAGAAACCAAATTTTTATTTTTAGTAACAGTGACCTAGATGTTTGACCTATTAACCTCAAATACAATCCCACTCTAGGTTATCCCGTAAGCTATCCATATACCAACTGTCATTGAAATCCATCATCCCTAACTGAAGTTATCATCCGGAAACCAAATTTCTATTTTTAGTAACAGTGACCTAGATATTTGACCTATTGACCCAAAATGCAATCCCACTCTAGGTAATGCCCTAAGCTATCCATATACCAACTTTCATTGAAATTCGTCAATTCTAACTGAAGTTATCATTCGTCAACCACTTCGGACAGACAGAGGGAGGGAGGGACGGAGGGACGGACAGACTGACGACGACAAACACTATAGTCCCCTCCGGTACGGCAGGGGACTAACAAGTAAATTAATGTAAAACGTACATTATTTATACATATACATGTACTTTCAGTGCAAAATACTATGATATGAACACTGATTTTTTAAAGTATTTTGGAAACAGGTGTTTTACTCTAAATTAGGAAAAATGTAAGACTACAATTTTCCAATGATAATATGAGAATATGACCAAATATCAGCTATAAAATCAGCCAAAAAAAACCCTGGAATATAAGGTGATAATTCCTACTGTCCTACGTTTTAAACATTTAATAAACTTGTTTAACATTATTTAAATATCACATCCCACAGAGGGTGATAGAACGTAATGTTCACCCGAGACAAGTAATGTCGACTGAGGCATTCGCCGAGGTTGACATTACCTTGTCGAGGGTGACCATTACATTCTATCACCCTCTGTGAGATGTGATATTTATTTTATTATACCGAACCAAACAATACTTAAGAAAGACACTAAATAAAACAAAAACAACATGTTAACAATAATAACGAAAATTATAATAGAAATTGAAACAAAATGTCTTTCGGACACCATAGTTACTTTCGCTGTCAAATTGTCTAAAGCAATTAGATAAGGGAAGGAATTGATACGGCGGAGATTGACAAAAAACCCATGCCCGGTAATATCGTGTGAGGGCAGTTTCGTTATGGCAAACAGGCCGAAATGTAATGTTACAGGGTAACATTATATAAATATCACATCCCACATAGGGTGATAGAACGTAATGTTCACCCGAGACAAGTAATGTCGACCGAGGCGTTAGCCGAGGTTGACATTACTTTGTCAAGGGTGAACATTATGTTCTATCACCCTATGTGGGATGTGATATTTATTTTATTAAACCGAACAAAAAAACAATTAAGAAAGACACTAAATGCAACAAACGTGTTAACAAATATAACGAAAACTATAATAGAAATTGAAACGAAGCTTCTTTCTGACACCATAGTTACTTTTGCTGTCAAAATGTATACTGCAAAACCGGATGTCAAACTACAAGTATATTCTACTAAAGTGCCTAAATTGTCTAGACAAGGTTAGTATTCGATATGACAGAGATGGATTAAAATTCGACACCCGGTAAAATCGTGTGAGCGCGTGAGGGCAGTTTCGTTATGGCAAGCGGGCCGAAATGTAATGTCAGAGGGTAACATTACGGATTGTCACCCTCTGACGTCACATAAGACTATAGAGTAAATAAGTCACGTGAGGTATAATAATACGAATTGTCACCCTCTGACGTCACATAAGGCTATAGAGTAAATAAATGACGTGAGGTATAATTATATAATTGATCAAACAGAAAGTAACAAACTGATTATGTTAAGTTCACTTGGATTAATACCTCAGATTTGTGAGTTTGTTTAAGCTTGTCATTATGGGATGTAACACAGTCTAGTTCCTCTTGTAATGATGATACGGATGTTTGAAGTTTATTTACTGATTTCTGAAGTTGTTCCTCACTGCTAGATTTCTCAGAAAACTGTTTCTGTAAACAGATATATAAATCATCAAATCCTGTGTTGTTTATAAAGAATGGGAAATGTTCTATTTTATTAAACTCTCAAAGCTGAATAATTACAACTACTAATATTTGATTGCATTAAAACAAATACATGTTTAACAACAAATACTAAGTACATAAATGTAAGGTGACACAAAACATAGATAAACATTGATCGTGCCAAGACATGTGAAATCATTAGATAAATTGTATGTAATTTGAAAAAGGTATGTGTATATACATACAGTAATTAAACATTGAAAAGCAACAACTGTAGAACTGGTTTTATTCACGTTAGTTTTATTTTCACTAATATACGTGAATTGAATACCTCGCGAATTCATAAATGTCGCGAATAAATGCTGAGTTTTATATATTCAAAAATGAGTATGTCCGAAAATACACAACTTAAGTCAGTAACAGTTTTTATTGTAGAATAATCAGTTTAGTTAATCTGTTGAAAGCAATATATTAACAATAAACATGTAACGTTTGCAATCTAATTTTTTTTATGATATTGCTTTTACTAAACTATCGTTTGTTGAACAATTTTGGACATCGTTTGAACATACTAGTAACAGTTTTTCACACTTACTTACTGTTTGTAAAACATAACTTCCACAACAATCCCAAACTATTATCAATCTATTGTTATATACTTTATTAGATATAAAACACTGAATCACAACTTAAATGTCTAACAGATCAGGTGTGACACACAAATATCAAAGCAACGACCGCGTGTCTTTGATCGCACCTAAATCCTGCCTGACAACGTCGCGATTTCATAAATACGCGAATAAAGAAATCAGCTGATTTTTAACAAAAACCGCGAAATTTTGACCTCGCGAAATTAAAGTGTTTTACAGTAGTTGTTACTTATTCAAACAAGAATAGCATAGTAAATAGAATTAGATAAATTTATTAGATTATGTTTTGCCATTACATTCATTAGATTATAAAATTTCTGTATTGTCGGCCAAGTGTAATAATATTTTTTCATATATTTTTTCCTGAGCTGAGAATATTTTGGGCAAATTAATAAGAAGTGGTACTCATTTTTTATAAGTCTAGAATAGCAATAATTACAAATTCTTTCATTTCTTGATAAATTTGAGTAACAGCTTCGTAATAACACAGGTGATGAATGCATTTTTTTAAAGCTTTATACCATAATCATAGCAAAGGTCAGTTATAAGTTAAATACATGTACATTCGACAATGGGTATAATGAAGATTATTGTATGAAAGTTATCGAATCTCACAGAAGCTAAAAATAAACGTATGCATTGAAAGTGAAATTATGCAGCTTTTATAGTTCAATAAAATCGCACTACTGGAATAACTGAGAAATTTGACAATGAACACTACAATAAAGCCATAAGCAAGTTGATTTACTAGGCATAATGTTAGGCTGTTAAACTTACAAACTGACCATACAGGATATAAATATACCCAGTCCCTATAGATCAGATGTCCATTATATATCTATTACAATGAGAATATAAGAACTGACCCAGACAATAGTTGTATGACATATAAGACCATTACCACTTTACTCAATCAACCATGGTAATATGAAAGATAAAACAAGGTAACCTATGTGAACTTATTTCCTATAACATAAAACAAGACATTTCACCTTGACATTATCCAGGGTAGTGGAGAGTGTCTCTTTCAGCTCTTCACAAGTTGTCAGTTTCGTTTCAACATCCATTAATTTCTCCTGAATCTTTGTCTGGAATTTCAGAAAATACAAATACAATAGAATGTGACTTTAGTGAACTTTGATATAGTCAACATCAGGAAAACCTAAAGTAATCATTTGGATTCTACTGTAATGATGTCATTTTTCACTTCCTTAAGTATTAACTTCAGCCATGTTCTTTAGTACAGTCAAGCTGAAAACAAAAGCCATTACAGGGAGGGAAATATTGGCCTTGTTGCAAATTAATCAGAGGACTATTTTGTCTCCTACAGTCAAACTTATGAACAAAG
This sequence comes from Lutraria lutraria, assembly GCA_964023205.1. NCBI lineage: Eukaryota > Metazoa > Mollusca > Bivalvia > Venerida > Mactridae > Lutraria > Lutraria lutraria. The sequence goes on along the minus strand of OZ026844.1, from coordinate 23,921,140 downwards.
ACCTTCCTCAGGAAGGACAAAATATGACCTTTATTGACAGGTGACCTTTATTCAGAGGTTGTTTTATTCTAAATATTCAATGGTGGCTTTTGTAAGCATGACATTTATTCGCAGGTTGGCCTTTATTCTGAGGTGGTTACAAACACAGGTTTGACTGTATATCGATAAATGAGGGCTGAAAAGTGGTTACTGTTTACAAGATGGTAATAATCTCAGGTATGACTTGTATCATAATGCTTTGTAACAACTAATTTACTAAAGGTTAAATAATCAGATGAATAATTGAGAAAATTTAGCTATGTCAGCAATTTCAAGGCATGAAATAATTAAGGATTTCTAATTACATATCTCAGCTATTAGTCTATATAAAACTGTCTCACACCTGAGACTACCTTTATGAAGATAATCATATGCCACACCCATTATCAATGCCCCTCCCCTTTTATTAAAGCTCCACCCATTTTGAGAATACAAACATCAGTGTTAAGCCTTAATATATGGCAACATAACAATACATATGGCTCAGGTTGTCTATCAGAGAAGATTTACTACAATATTTTTTTGTTGTCAAGCAGAAACTCAGGATATAACTGAAGCAATGTTTTGTATAATTTCTAACTAAATCATACCTCACAAGAACAACTATAACAAAACGTTATTACAAGAAGCATTGGTTCAAGTTTTTTGTATGAAGTTGCTTTTTTCATAAAGGATAGTGACCGTCTACTTTATTCATTCCTCCATTATGGAGAGTATAACATATTTACAAGTTATAGATAATACACATATTTTGACAATCATGAGTATTTGATAAATGAATACATGCATGTATATAGTTCACATGTACATGGTATTATCATACCATACACCAATGGAATAAAGTACACCCTAAATACTACCAAATCCACCATAGTCTGATATGATACAACCACATAAAACTTACATCTAATGATGTTTCCAATATTATGCCACGTTAACATCATAGAACGATGCCTACATTACTTACTTACGTTTCAACAACAGAGCAGACGAACAGATTCAGTCAAACATGACAGGTAACGTGACGAATAGCCAGTCCATTGATTGACCAATCAAAATGACCGAAATCACCATTAGCCAATCAAATGGCCAGGATTAGCCAAACTAGTAATAGATGATACAGTAAGTACTCGCAAACAGCTTTGATAAACAAATACTCGTAAGTATAATTCGTCTAGAAAATGACATCAAAAACCAGATGTCCTTGAGATATGTCGGTCACAATGTTAGTAAACTTGCATAAACATTAAAATGTCATGAAATCTTGTTTCATCAGCATATTGCAAGCATAACGCGTTATGTTGCACAGCTTTGATATTGCAGTGGTATAATTTTTCAACAATAAACTTTACTTCTCCGACAAACCAACAACATTACCGGTCCCAGTGAGGTGATTTAGTGGTCAAAGGAAACACTGACTATCACCATCAGAAATTTATCATGTTTCCTTATTGCTGTGAGTAAACAATTTACAGTCCTTAGATTGTAATCTTAAATGCAAGTTCTCATTTATACATTAACAAAAATCCCTTGGGGGATATTTTATCAGAGACAAGACATCTACAAAGTATATCAATGCATGACATGCATCATTTCAGTACAGATAAATTGCTTACCAAAAATAATCAACTGATGTAAAACAAAGAATCATGCATCAATGAAATCTATCTGATCATGAAATGTTTTGTAGAACAGAAAAATATCTTAGCATTGAGTCATGAATGTTGAAATAATGGTGATTCGAGAATTTAGAACATCTCCAAAATGATATGAACTACTAAATAAACACCACATTTTAATTTCTTGCCAATACTGAATTATGACGTGTTTGCATATGTTCAGAAATACAGTTAAACTGTGTTAGCAGTCATCTCCTATCAAAGGCCACTCTGTGAATAAAGGTCATTCTTCTAAAACCCATCATTGATCATTTAGAACAAAACGACCTCCAAACAAAGGCGACCTTTCAACAAAGGTCACATTTTGTCTCCCCGAGGGTGACCTTTGTTCACAGGTTTGACTGTAGTTGGAATTTAAGATATTTTGAAAATGGGTACAATTTTTTTCCAAGTATAAAAATGAGTATACTTTATACAAGTATAACCGAACAGAACATTATTCAGAAGTGAACAAGGTACATGTACATAGTCTACATATAAGAAGAGGTTTTTGTCAAACAAGGACGCCACCTAAATGCCAACTTGATAGTGAATTCCAATTATTGATCTAACAAGGACAAATTCTCCAACAAAGTTTGAGGACCTCAGTTTTTATATTGAAGGTCAATGTGACCTTGATCACTATAACCTACTGACCTCAAAATCTCCCAACCAAGTCTATGTAAAGTAGGTCAAATTGTTCTCTAGTTATTAGTCAGACAATTTTTCTTCTAGCGGCCGTTGTTCACGTTATTTCAAATAAGCGTTATTACAACATAAATTTGTAACTAGCTTCCACTGCATTTAATCAGGTCAAACTAGGTTGAATAAGTATAAAGATCTCAAATACATAAGAAGGCCTATAAAGCATTTATAATTACATGTACATGCTATACATAAATGAAATTTGAAGTTCATAAAAAATTATAATCACTGATAATTTGTGAGAATTAATAAAAATCTGAAGACAGCCTATGAAGAATGGTTTACCTTTTCTTCTTGTAAGGACTTGATATTTGACACAAATTCTTCTTGCTTTTCCAGGAGTTCATCTTTCAGTGCAATCAGATTACCTTCAAGTTCTGTTTTCTCTGATACAATACCCAGCTTCTCCTTCTTCAATTCTGACACCTGTAATTCGTACAGTATCCTTATATACGCTTGTACTAGTATCTAAACCTGTTTGATCTTTTTTTACATACAATACTTCATTAGGAATAAAAAGTATATTTATACTGAAAATATGATTAGGATTGGTGAATAAATGAATGCGCTAGAGTGTAAACAAACTCAAATATAGCAAATTTTCAAAGTCAAGGGCCCATAACTCTTGAAGTTCTGGTCCGATTCTGCCCTCAATCGAACTTGTCCAAGATCTTTTGGTTATACACATTTACTGAAAATATGATTAGGATTGGTGAATAAATGAATGCGCTAGAGTGTAAACAAGCTAAATATAGCAAATTTTGTAAATCATGGGCCCATAACTCTAGAAGTTATTGTCCAATTTTGCCCATTATCGAACTTAGCCGAGACATTGTAGCCATATAGTTTTATCACGATTTGTTAAGAGCTGTGGATGCAAGAGTGTAAACAAACTAATTGTGGACGGCCGACGGCCGACGAATGCCAGACATTCATGGATCCTAAAAGCTCTCATGATGAATCAGGTGAGCTAATAAAAGATTCCATAAAAACAAGGACACAAAGTTCTTCATTTTTAAATTGACATATATTCTACTGTAAGTTTATAGATTATAATTTATAGCAATGGATTCTGTTTATGTTTACATGTGTTGTTTAAAGGTCCATTTGACAGATTTGGTCATTTCAGGGCAAACCCAGAGAGAAAACCAGACATTTATATACCTACTCTTCTTTCAAATAGTTCTTTCTGGTTTGTTATTGTGCCCGGGGTGAAGCCCAAATACACCCTGCACCCCCTTCCTATGATTTTCTTATCACAGTACATGGCTCTATAGTCAGGATGTGGACATTGAAAAAGCGTCCTTGAAATATTGGAAAACAGAGCTGAGATTCGAACCCACAACCTTTTGATTGGAAGTCAAGTGTGTCACCATTAGGCCTTCGATTCACCTCCTAACAGGAGTGCCAGGTCACAAAATACGCCTGTCAAGGGGCATTACTCAGAAGTGCCTGGGCCGATTGGTCTGGTTATCGAACTTGGCCAAGATCTCATGGTCATAAACATTTCCATCAAGTTTGGTGAGGATCTGAATAAAACTGTTTGAATTAGAGAGCGGACACCATTGTGGACGCCACCTGTACCCATAATACATCCTGTTTTTCAAATGGGCGTATAAAATGGATTCATGAAATAAGAGTTATAACTACACATGACATACTTTAGTTACAAGTTCTTCCTCTCTTTGATTCCCAACAGTATGTAAATTTGCTATCTGTTCTTGTAACTTTGCCGTCTTACTTTTGTAATCGTTCCTTGACTGAAATGAAGTATTTAAAATGAGCAGACTGTGGAAGACAATAATTCATTGTGATTCTAAAACAAGCGGGCCATGATGGCCCTGTATCGCTCAACTGAGTATCATATAACGGGGCGGGGCCAATTTTAACCCCTGGGCCATAATTTGAACAAACTTGGTAGAAGTCCACAAGACAATGCTACATACAAAATATCTAAGCTCTAGGCCTTGTGGTTTTGGAGATTTTTTAAATTTTCCTATAAATTATAAGCCTATATAAATCAAGTGACACCCGGGGCGGGGCCTATTTTGACTCTAGGTCAATAATTTGAACAAACTTGGTAGAGGTCCACAAGACAATGCTACATACAAAATATCTAAGCTCTAGGCCTTGTGGTTTTGGAGAAGAAGACTTTTTAGATTTTCCTATATAAGCCTACATGTATATAAATCAAGTGACCCCCGGGGCGGGACTGATTTTGACCCTAGGGCAATAATTTGAACAAACTTGGTAGAGGTCCACAAGACAATGCTACATACAAAAGATTTTTGAAGATTTTCAAAAAAAACAAAGCAACCAGAGTTCTGCATGGAATGGAATTCTTTGAACAATTTTGGTAGTTTCATTCAAGGAACACACCTGTGAAGTTTGGTTGAAGTTGACCAACTGGTTTAGGAAGGTATGTTGTTTAAAGAAATTGTTGACGATGGACGGACAACGACGGACATAGCTAGATCCTAAAAACTCACCTTGGCACTCTGTGCCAGGTGAGCTAAAAATGTAGATTTGAGGGAAAAAGTTACCAGTATTCAACAGTCATGAAACTTTAAGATAAGATTTAATTATGGAATCATTCAAGTTTTGTTAGATAAGATCAATTTAAGTAAAATTTGATTTCTAAACAGACTCTGCTGTAGTGATTTGTTTACCAAACTTAATTGCTAAATATTACCGTAAACGCCCATGTATAAGATGCACTATTTTACTTCCAAAATCGTGACCAAAAATTGGGTGCATCCTATACATGGCTGTAGAACTCAATCCCATGTTTTCTACGACTCAAACAAAATGGATTCTGAAGTAACAGTTTTTCACACTTACCTACTGTTCGTAAAACATAAATTCCGCAACAATCCCAAACTATTATTGATCTATTGTTATTAGACATAAAGCACTGAATCACAGCTAAAATATCAAACAGGTCATAAACATGTGTGATCTTTATCCTGCTAGCCAACATCACACAAATATCAGAGGGACACCGAAGGGAGCGTGTCTTTGATCTTAATATTCACCGCTCTTTAATCCTGCCTCAGTTTTGGTCAATTTATGTGCACAGACTTTTTTATTTAGGAGTACCAAGTTTTACGGTCTAAGGTACGCACAGGGGTGTCAATATTCCGGAATTTTTATGAAAATATCTCAAGAAATGGCAAAGTTATCTTGCAAAGAGAACCAATATCATGGTAGGTGTGTTAAATTGCAAATTGTATTTGTATAATTATTAATCTATTTGGATCTATACACATGGGCCCTATTCACAGAGCTCCTTTGGAAAATTATTCCTTAAGTTTTAGGATATTCTTTCAATTTCTATGATTTTCCCTTAGACATGAAGAAATTCATAAGGAGCTTTATGAATACAAGACTTGGTCTTTATACACAGTGGGTATTTATCAAGAGGTTTTATAATATCATTAGATGTATGCTTAAGAGAGGTGGGTGTTCACAAAGTGGACTTTATTCACATATGTTTATAAACCCAGGTTCAAGTTTGTATAGTTTTTTTTCTAACTTTCCAACTTCTTACCTTCTCTATCACATTTTGTTTATCTTCAAGTTGAGCTTGTAAGTCATCAACTTGTTTCTGAATCTGTAACCATGAATTATTTGTTTCATCAAATGATTTCTTCACCTTCGAGTACTCAGCATTCTACAAAACAATCAAGATGTGTTTTTAAAACTCAATGCTCCCTCTGGTTGACCTTGACCTTTGACCTACTGATCTGAAAATGTGCATGTCCTGTAGAGGTTGTCATGAGGAACCAATATTATATTATGAAGTTTGATGATTGTAGGTGGAAGCTCTTTGATTTTATAAGCAAGGTTAAACTTTGGTACAAACAGACATAAAAAACAAACTGACAGACAGGTAGACAGACAGACAGACAGAAAAAATATGCCCTGATCTATCGATATGGGGACATAAAAACAATAATAGGCTAGAAAAAAAATGTCATGTTTGTAGATCTGTATTCTCTGTCAATTATATCATACTATAATTGTGCATGCTGATAAGCCAAGCCTAATATATTGTATCTGTTGTAATAAACCTGGTCATCATTGAGTATTAAAATGCCCACTGTAGCATAGAGATGTTTCTGATTAATTTTATAATCCAAACACAGCACCAGACCAAAGCAGTCAGCCTTGAGGCTGTAGATTACCAGATTCTTTTATCTTTTTTATCCTTTTATCTTGTACATTTGAACACCGCACACCACCTTGTACATAAGGGTGTATGATAATGCCCCAGAGAGGGATATAGTACAGTATTTGGAAGAAGAAGGATTATTCTAAGCACCTTTTGTAAGTTAACAAGGTACAGCTAATTCCCTTTTATTATTTCATACTCTGGGTTTGCCATTAAAATATTTATGACAAGCATTAATAAATAACAGACAGTAAAAGACGTATCGTCCATGAAAATGAACTCTGGACAAGTAACACCAGCGTATGGACGAAAATGAACTTCCAAGATATCATTTACGTGCCATTTACAATGGCTTGTAGGTCCATTTTTGACGGCAGCATGTTAGAGAGCATCTACAATGGGCTCATAGCCATGTTAGATGGACCTTACAAGACTGCACCCCTATATTATTCTCTGACGAGTCAAGGTTCTGTGTCAACTTCACAGATAGATGTACTAGAGTCTGGAGAAGCAGAAATAACACTTTGAGCCAGTTTGTATTGCTGTGCATGACCGCTATGGTGGTGGCTCAGTTTTGTTTGGGCAAACTTTAGCGTCCAGGGAAAAACAAACCTACTAGTTGTTGAAAATGACATGCTCACAGCTGTGAGGTACGTAAATGAGATCTTGGGAGTACATGTTTGCCCATATGCAGATGCTATTGTATGAACGATAATGCCCGTGCTCATAGGGCCACTGACAACAATCAGTACCTTGAAAGGGAAACTATTGCTCGAATGGACTGGCCCACTCGGTCTCCCTATCTAAATCCCATCGAACACGTCTAGGATATGCTACAGAGAGAGATATCTGAGCGTCCTTTCCAGCCAACAACCACCAGACAGCTCAGAGAGGAACTCCTGGAAGAATGGGCTCGAATCCCTCAATTTAAGATTCTACGGCTCATTAGAAGCATCAGTCTCGATACTTAAAACAAAAGTAAGCACTTGTGCGCATTTTCCTCAAAGTTTATATTCCCAACACATACCCATAAAATGTCTAATTTTGACCCTATCCTCATTTGACGCTCGTTATGCTCGAATGATTCAATGTACGTATTACATATTGCACTCACGATATGAAGGTATCTTTGAAAATAACCAAAAATCATATTTTATACATGTAATCCAAAATTGACGATAATGCCACACAGAATAAAGTGATCCTTAACAAATTTTGAGCAGTATAGATAAAAATAAGATAAATGCAAAATCTCAGGCATTAATCTATTATTGTTGTAGGCTTGCAAAGTTTTAGTGTTTATGAATGAGGAAAAGATACAATTTAAAACACAATTTAATGGATGCTGACTACAAATGCATTGTAATATCCACAAAAGTAATTATTAATGTTAATTCTGTGTAATATCCCAGAATTATTTTGCTATCTCATAAAAGAGGAGTTTATACTGAGAGAAAAGCCTTTTGTAATGAAATTGCTTGCAAGATCAGTTGAAATAATTGTATAACATATTAATAAGTAGATGACATCTTATGACAAACTGGGTGAGAAAGGCAATAGCAATTAGAGATAACCTTGTTCTACTTAGGATTATTCTCTTCTATGATGGGGCCAACAGCTATTACTGAACAGTCATACCTGTATATAAAGACCACCTTTGAGCGATTAGAACAGTGGTCTTTATTAGAGATAGTATTTATCTAGAGATTCATGTACCAGCAATAGAGCCACTGGTCTCTACAGACAGGTGGTCACTGTTTACATGTGGTCTACTTGATATATGTTCACTCAAACAAAGGCTACTTTTGGGAAAGACAAATTGGGCCTTTATTGCCACTTGGCCTTAATTTGGAGGTCATTTTGTTCTACATATTCAATGAGTTTTTTAAAGACGGCCTTTATTCACAGGTTGGCCTTTATTCACAGGTTGGCCTTTATTCACAGGTTGGCCTTTATTCACAGATGGTTGCTAACGCAGGTTTGACTTAATTACCAAGGCGTAAAAAATGAATGTTTTTGGTTCCATGCTTACTAAAAATAGGGTAGGTAGGTCTGTTGTTTTTTTTGCTCTTGAAAGTGTGCGGCAAATTAAACTAGGTGAGCTAAAGTGAGGAACAGGATGTATCATTCCTTGAGCCTCATAAAAGGTCCAGACACAGGAAAAATTAGGGTAGGTCTGGTAACAAGAAACAAACATTTTTTTTCTGGACGATTGTATTTATGAGTATTAGTTTATTATAGCTGTTTGCAAGTATATAGTGTAGTGTCTATTACTAGTTTGGCTAATCCTGGCCCTTTGATTAGCTAATGGTGATGACTGAATCTATTTTTAGTTGATAGGTAAGTTAATCATGCAGGCATTTCTCTGACAGTGTGATGTTTAACCTAGACAAGCTGTTGTGTAGCATAATATCTGAAATGCTATTTGAAGCTCAATGTGGTTGTATCATAGCAGATTATGGTGAATTTGTTAACATTTAGGGTTTATTCTATTTGATTGATGTAGGGTATGATATTATCATGTGCTTGTGAACTATATACATGAATTTATTAATTTGTCAAATACTCATGATTGTCAATATATGTGTATTACTCATATCATGTAAATATGTTATACTCTCCTTAATGGAGGATTGAATAAAATATACAGTCCATATCCTTTAGGAAAAAAGCAACTTCATACAAAGAACATAAACCAATATGCTTCTTGTAATTCATCTACATATAACGTTTTGTTATAGTTGTTCTTGTTACGCCTAATATATGATACACTGGTGCATGTATACACAATTTTTGTTCATTAGATTCTTATGTTATAAAACATGGTTTGGGGACCAGTCCAAGATTGAATCCTTTCAATTGATTAATTTTAAAACAGAATACAGCAACAGCCAATCAAAAACTTGAGTTTAAAGACTCATGCCCCAGTTTCACTTACCGGTACAACATTGAGTAGAAACTCAATAATGGACTCAAGTGTTTTTTCTGTCTCAAAATATTTTGTCTTTCACCAGAAATGTTACCATCTGTTTCCTTATTTACTAAAAACATGTCCAGCAGACAAATTTACATGTAAGTCCAGGGCTCTCATTTGACAGTTTTTTGGGCCGAAATTCAGCCCCATTCCCCTCCTAAAAATTTTTTTTCATAAATGTTAAGTTATTAACCTTTGATTAATTGTATATTAATGTATGAAATATATTTAAATACAGTTATTTTAAGCTTAAAATGTTTATTGCAGGGTAATAAGGCAGTTGAAAAAATCCACTGAAATTCCCCTTTTTCCTCAAAATGACGCGAAATTCCCCTACCTGAGGGCCCCGGGGCCCTTCCCCTAATGTGCAGCTAGGGCCCTGAAGTCTCAAAAGTTTTTCATTTGAGTCAAAAATCAAATTCCCAATAACAGACTCAAATCAATTGTATTGAAATACATGTATACCATATCAAGAGATTATATTAAGACCATCTTTGTGCCTTCTTTTAATACTACATTCTATATTGCAAACAATAAAATAGAGCATTTAATGCATGATTTCATCAATAAGTAGAGTTTGAGCAAAAACTTTCTTTTTTTGTGAAACTAGGGCAAGGTCTAAAAGCTCTGATTTAACCATTTAGCCATGTTTCAGATACAAAGTTTTAATTCAATTTTCATCTGGTAAGAAAACTCAAAAGTTAAACGCAGCAAGATGATGTACAATTGAAATTTGAGAACACTATAAGCAACCTACTCAGGAAAATAACGTACAAATGGATAATAACTTCTTTTTTTATGGTAATAAACAAAGCCAATTATATGATGTATGTAAACACCTACATACAAAATCATGTACATGTAGTTGAATTAACAGTCCAATCCATTTTGTAATTACCAGTTTTATGAGCTAAATAATATTTTTTGCCTCAATCAAGCTCAATCTAATTAGTTTCCCTTGTAGATAAGGACCAATAATGATAGATAAGCTAAAAGCCAAATTCTCACAAGGGATAAAATTTCTACACTTCCACTGACAATAACCTGATGTATCTAGATGACCTCAAGAATCTGGATTATGTCAGTACTTAGCAAAACTCTTCACCAGTGGCATAACAATAATGACATAATTATATCGAAGTTAAAATAATGTAACTAGATTACACACACTTGATCAGTTAGCTTCATTGAAGTTCTGGGGTAACACATTCTTCACAAACAATGACTAGGAAAAATACCGTTTTATGTATTTCATCATACCGCTGAATTTAAAACTCAATTCAATGACCAGTCTAAGACTACAGTCTAGCTATTGGTCAAATTCAAATCTGAGTTCGGGAACAACCAATCAGAAGCTTTTGTTTTTGGACTGGTTACTAAACATGAATTTTAAACCCCAAGACTAAGTAATTCAAGTAAAGTGTATTAAAGTACAATTAATAAAAAGACATTTACACAACACAAATATGAATACCTACCTTACTACTTAATTGTTCACCGAGATTTGTCACACTCTTTTCTAGAGCCTCAATTTTCTCCTTCAAGGATTTTGTTTCACTATCCATAGACTCTTTGAACTGTAATAAACAATGGATTTTTTGCATGACACATTACAGAATCAATGGAATATTAACTTGGCTTCTCTTTTATATGTAATAAAAGTTCGATGATTGCAGGTGGTAGCGTTTTGATTTAATAGGCAAGGTTAAATTTCAGTACAGGCAAACAAAGGGCCGTAAATCTGCTAAAAATGATCGAATCATAAAACATAAATATGTGCTGGTGAGCATGGTGACAATAGTTCTATCCAAAGTTTGGTAAAAATCCCTTGAAAAATACAGAAGAAGTTGCAAACAAAAGAGTATTTCTCTATATATTACATATGCACAAAATAAACGAAGGGCCATAATTCCGTCAAAATTTATCGAATCATAAAACCTTTACACAATGCATTGGGCATCTCGATAACAATGGTTCCATGAAAGTTTTATCAAAATCCCTTGAGAAAACAAGGAAACAAGAGTATTTCGCTGTTACAATCACACAAAAAAAACAAAGGGCCATAATTCCGTCAAAAATGATCGAATAAAAAAAAAACGGAATATATGTGTGGTGGTTCTTGGTAACCACAAGTCTGTGAAAAATGTAGGAGTAGTATCCTAAAAAAAAATTCGTTTTTTTTTAAACAAAATGACCCTGTGACCTTGACCTTTGTCCTACTGACCTGAAAATGCACAGGTCCTGTAGAGGTTGCCATGAGGAACCCACATATGAAGTTTGATGGATGTAGGTGTAGGCGTTTTGATTTTATAGGCAAGGTTAAAGTTTGGTACAAACAGAGAGGCCAAAAACAATATGCCCCCGATCTATCAATACGGGGGCATAAAAATATTTTAATCATTAACTAATAAAAGAACAATTTGATACATGTTAAAATGCCAGACATAGCAAAAATATCATCCAAAAAATAGTAGTTAAATGTCAGATCATACTTAATGACTGAAGTGACAACGAATTGTTTTTTAACAAACTAATACCTTTAATACCAACTTCTTGGACAATTTATAAAATTCATGTCTATTTGAGCATTTACATACTAAAGTTTTATTATTAATTACTATGGTAACACTAAGTATACAAAGGTAAATTCAGCGAATCAGCCCCCTTAAGGCCATCCTTAAGAAACATATTTGTTTGCTGCAATGCTACATTAACTACAAAACCAACCCCTTCCAAACTTTTTCTTTTGGACACCTGGGTAAAATTGTTGTCAATAAAGGGTTTAGCATTATGACATGCCTTTTGGTTTTGATATGAAAAATAAATTTTTAAAAAAACTCCTACCTACCTACACACTAAAATTTTCTGGGTAGGATTACCGCTAACAAATATTTTTTCAAGGATGACACATTTTTGTTTCTCATTTTTACATTACCACAATGTACCTTAATGATAATTGTAAGTGACATATGGACATTAGAGACAATATAAATCAGACTAAATATGGAAATGAGAAAGTATTCTCCGTGTACATTAGTATGTTTTCAACCTTATATGATCAAGGTAAACAAATCTAGGAGGCTCATTTCTCCCTCATTCTTGCACAATGAAAAGAGAATAGATCAGTAAACAGACGCCACAGTAAATAAAACTATTTGGTATTGTCATAAGTTCTGCTTATTGTCACAAACTGAGCTGTTTTTGCTAAAAGTACAAAATAACATTAAACAAGATTTGAGGAGAAAATCAGAGACATAGTGACAATCATCAACAGATTGAGTTTAACATGAGATATGAAGCAGGAAATATAACAGCATATTCGACTGCTATATAGTTATTTCACAGCTGCCTCTGAGAGAGTGGAGATATGATGTAGGAGAACCAGGCATTATATACCCACACTTATTTCAAATACTTTTTCTTGGTTCTTTATTGTGTAAAGCACCTATACATGCCTCACCCGTGATTTTCTAAACACAACACTGGACTTGGCAGTATCTCATCTTAATATGGTTGCAGAAATAACACTTTAAAGTGTACCTTCTCCTTTTAATTCTTCAAATCTGATTGGTGATGCTAGCATTGTCCTGATTGGTTGATAATGCTTACCTATATTATCCTTGTCCTGATTGGTTGCTAAAGCTTTCTTTTGTTAGCATTGTCCTGATTGGTTGATAAAGCTTTCTTTTGTTAGCATTGTCCTGATTGGTTGATAATGTTAGCCTATATTAGCATTGTCATTATTGGTTGATAAAGCTAGCCTATATTAAATAGCATTGTCCTGATTGGTTGATAATGCTAGCTTATGTTAGCATTGTCCTTATTGGTTGATAATGCTGGCTTATGTTAGCATTGTCCTGATTGGTTGATAATGTTAGCCTATATTAGCCTTGTCCTTACTGGTTCATAATGCTAGCTTATGTTAGCCTAGTCCTGATTGGTTGATAATGCTAGTCTATATTTACTGTGTTCTAATTGGTTGATAGTTCTAGCCTGTATTTGCTTTGTTCTGATTGGCTGATAATGCTAGCATATATTAGCCTTGTCTTGGTTGGCTGATAATGCTAGTCTATATTTGCTTGTCCTAATTGGTTGATAGTGCTAGCATATATTTGCTTTGTCTTGATTGGCTGATAATGCTAGCATATATTAGCCTTGTCCTGATTGTCTGATAATGCTAGCTTATGTTTGCTTTGTCTTGATTGGCTGATAATGCTAGCATATATTAGCCTTGTCCTAATTGGCTGATAATGCTAGCATATATTTGCTTTGTCTTGATTGGCTGATAATGCTAGCATATATTAGCCTTGTCCTTACTGGTTCATAATGCTAGCTTATGTTAGCCTAGTCCTGATTGGCTGATAATGCTAGTCTATATTTACTGTGTTCTAATTGGTTGATAGTTCTAGCCTATATTTGCTTTGTCCTGATTGGCTGATAATGCTAGCATATATTAGCCTTGTCTTGGTTGGTTGATAATGCTAGTCTATATTTGCCTTGTCCTGATTGGTATTTTCTGTCATAATTTAATATTTAGATTTTTAATGCAACTTTATGTAAATTTGCTAATTGATTCACAGCTTTCAGAATCTGTAGCTTAAATAGGAACAGTGTATTTTCATCTTTTGACAATCGCAAATATAATTTATTATGGTACAGAATAGTAAAATGGTCCATATAAAACATAATGACATATCAAAAGACAAGTATACTTCTACCTATACAAAGCTAGATGTCCAAGGGCAACATGTCGAGCCTGCCGTTTAGACAGCTTGTGACCTTGACCTTTGAACAACAAGTATGGGTGATGTTCGTGACAAATCATTTCATTGAAGTAAACTTTTATACTAAATTATTTCAAAATCCTTGAATGCAAACAGAAGGCACAGCCCAGACAAGGAAAATATATTTGACCAAAGGTGTAATCTTGACCTTTGACCTGGATGTTGCCAAGGACACATGGTCTCATTGTATTATGCCAAGTCATTTTTAAATAAGTCAATGCATAAGGGAGATACAGCCCAGATAAGGTCTATAACACTTTTGATGTTTGACATCTAAGTGTGACCTTGAACTTTAGCCTACGAGCCTTGGTCTTGCGCATGACATATCGTCTCATGATGGTTAATATTTCCGCCAAATAATTCCAAAATCCATCAAGACATGACAAAGTTATGAAGCAGACACAAAAAATAGAGCCCATCTTTGACCTTTAACATCCAAGTGTGACCTTGGCCTTGGAGCTATTGACCCCGGTCTTATGTGTGACACACTGTCCCATGGTGTTTAATATAAAGTTATTTTCAAATATGTCAATGCACAAGGGAGATACAGCACAGACAAGGTCTACAATTGATCATTTTTTATGTTTGACCTCTAAGTGTGACCTTGACCTTTGAGCTAGAGACCTGGATCTTACGCACTGCACACCATCTCATGGTGTTTAACAATTATGCCAAGTTATTTTAAAAAGTGTCAATGCATAAGGGAGATACGACCACTCACTCACCCACTCACTCACTCACCCAAAACTCACTCACTCACCCACCCATATTGAAAAAAATATGATAGTGGTTTTGGAAACATTTTTTCTTGTTATAAAGTATGCATGGGAGGAAAACACACCGGATTCCTCTTTTATAGAACAAACAGAAACTATTACAACCAATAAATTTATATGATTATGGGACTTTAAGTCATGGATATGATATTTAGATATAATATAACAATCATACGGGTGATTGGGTAATATCAGGTTGGATGTCAGTGATGGGTCTGAAAGCATCAGAATTACAACTCTAAATAAAGGTCAGCCAGTGAATAAAGGGCATTCATTGACTACACAAAACAAAACGACATACAAATAAAGGCCAACTAGCTGTCAATAAAGGGCACATTATGTCTTTCCTAAGGTCCTAATTGTTGAAAAAAGTCTGTAGAAATAATAAATTAGATGCCAAGGTCAAACTTTAGTATCAAGGTGACATAAATAATGATCTAGACCTGACCTGATTGTAGCAATGTCAAAATGAAGTAAGGTGGTTTTTTTACTGAAAATAGTTATTATCGTGTTCATTTTATAATATTATTTTGAAAATAAAGATAAACAAGAGTATTATTTACATTCTTTATTTTCAAACTAGAAAAACAATTGAATTTGTAAAATAAATAAATGCAAAAATTATGTAACAAACAATTTGACAAATTTGAACACAATACTTTTGAGAGCACAATAAATGAAAATAAATATCACAAATTTAACAAATATAATTCAGGAGTAAACAATAAAATGACATTACAACTTTAGTAAAAATTGACTTATTGTTATAATGTAGTTAACACAAAAATAAACCAAAAACTTGATCTGAACATACACCAGCAAAAAAGAATAAAAAGTCCACAAAAATAAAAACACTAAACAGATATTGTATAGACACATGGGGAATCAATTAAGGCACCTGGGGAACAGACTTAGCTTTGCAGTTTATCAGTTTTTAAATGAAGGTACAACAAATAGATAAAATTGTAATACAGAATTTATGATACTATAAGAACCAGTTATTAACACCAAGCACCTGAAGAAAATATTTAAAAAAAAACAAGAAAAAGAATTTGATGCTGTCAATGCTAGTATTTACCATTGTTAGGCAAATAAAAAAAATAGTTGCGACCACAGTTACGCAACTAGACCTATTTTTAAAGCCAACCCTTAAGTTTTTAATGGTAAAATCCAAAGTATGATAACATTTGGCAATAAACTATAACTCGATTTCTCTCAAAAGATATGTTTAGAAACATACTAAAATAGAAGTTTTTCTACCAACCTACTGACCCTTTTTTTGTCATGTAACCCTTAACTTGACAACTCTCTTCCTTGTCTTATCAGCTATATACAATAAGCAGATCCAATCAACAAATTTATCATTGTAAATTAATCAAATAATACATACATTTAGTCAACAAAATCATGATAGGGCAGTACATCAGACTTGTTTTACTTTAAAGCTTAATTGGTAGCCTGCAAATGAGACAAAAGGTGTTTGTGAAACACAGATGCCCCCTAAAGGACAACAAGATACATGTAGTTCGACCTTTGACCCAATTTAACTTAAAATCAATAGGGGTCATCTACATGCGATGACCAACCTCCCAACCAAGTTTAATGATCTTAGGCTCAAATGTTGTCTAGTTATTGGTTTTTATGTTGATTGTCAATGTGACCTATGACTTACTGACCTCAACATCAAAAGGGGTCATCTACAAGTGATCACCAACCTCCGAACCAAACCTGAGCACCTAGGACCAAATCAAGGTTTGGTTGTACATGTATTAGTGCAAGAGAAAACAGCACATAACATTTATCCATATTCTGATTCTATTAAAATAATTACACCTTTGTTTGTCATCATGCAACAGGTTTAAATAATACAAAACAAATAATGTTTACTTCTTACATCAGCAAAACTTATACATATAAGGCTACATAAATAAAAATCTTGTTTCTTCATGTTCTGACTAATGGGGTGACTTATCAGGCCAAATATTAAAAACAAGAGTGCCAAGATGGCCCTATATCACTCACATGACAATCACTGTTCACTCATTAAAACATTGTTTTGAACCGGTGACCCAGTTTTTGACCCCAGATGACCCATGTTAGAACTTGTCCTACATGTGAATAAGACAAACATTCTGACAAAATTTGGTGAAACCATGAAAACTACAGCATAGACAATGATTTTCGTAAGATTTGACCTCGTGACCTAGTTTTCGACCCAAGATGACCTATGTTCGAATTTGTCTTACATATCAAGAAAAACTTTCTGACAAGGTTTGGTGAAGATACAATCAAAATTTGACATCTACAGTGTTGATAAGGTTTTCCTAAGATTTGACCTTGTGACCTAGTTTTTGACCCTAGGTGACCAATATTTAAATTGTCCTTCATATCATAAAGATGAACAATCTGACTAGGTTTGGCCAAGATACAATTAAAACCATGACATTTAGAGCTTTTATAAGATTTTTACCTAAGATTTGACCTGATGACCCAGATTTGACCCCGTCTGACCCATGTTCAACCTTTACCCACATATCATTGAGGCAAACATTCTGACAAGGTTTGGTGAAGATCCAATCAAAACTGTGACATCTACAGTGTTAACAAAGTTTTCCTAAGATTTGACCTGGTGACCTAGTTATTGACCCCAGATGACCCATATTTGTACTTGACTGTTATATCATTAAAACAAACAATTTGACAAAGTTTGGTGAAGATCCAATCGTAACTGTGAAATCTATAGTGTTAACATGATTTTTTATTAGATTTGACCTAGTTTTTTTACCCAAGATGACCCATATTCAAACTCGTCCAAGATATTATGAAGACAAATATTCTGACAAGGTTTCATGATGATCCAATCAAACCAGTGACTTCTATAGTGTTCACAAGGTTTTCCAGCAATTTGCCCTAGTGACCTAGTTTTACTACGGAAATGGCCCATTATCAAACTTGACCTACATATTATTTAAATATTAATAAACATTCTGACAAAGTTTCATGAAGATCCAATCAAAACAGTGATTTTTAAAGTGTTCACAAGGTTTTCCCTTATTTGGCCCTGGTGACCTAGTTTTTTACTCCAAATGGCCCAATATCGAACTCGTCCGAGATTTTGTCGATATTAACATTCTGACCCAGTTTTGCTAAAATTGGGCTAAAAATGTGGCCCCTAGTGTGATCACAACATAAAGTTTGACGATGCACGACACCGGACGGAGACTGATCCTAAAAGCTCACCCGGTCACTTTGTGAAATGTGAGCTAACAAGAGGACCATGATGGCCCTATATCGCTCACCAGATAAAAAGACTCTTAGAGAAAATTATCATGAGCCTTTGTAAAATTAAGTGACCCGGGGCAGGGCCAATTTTGAAGATTTTTTTTTTGTTATCCTATAAAAATCATGTGAACCCCGTGTCAGGGCTAATTTTTGCCCTGGGGCCATACTTTACCAGACTTGTTAGAGGTCCACTAGATAATGCTACATACAAAATATCTAGGCTCTAGGCATTTTGGCTTTGGCCAATAAAGTTTTTTTAATTTTCCAATAGCTTCTACATGAATCAAGTGACCCCAGTGGCAGGGCCGATTTTAACCCTAAGGCAATAATTTGAACAAACTTGGTAGAGGTCCATTAGACAATGCTCCACACTAAATATCTAAGCTCTAGGCATTGTAGTTTCTGAGAAGACGATTTTTAAAATTTCCCTATATAAGTCAATATAAAATCAAGTGACCCCTGGGGCGGGGCCAATTCTGACCCTAGAACAATAATTTGAATAAACTTGGTAGAGGTCCACTAGACAATGCTACACACCAAATATATAAGCTATAGGTATTGTAGTTTCTGAGGAGACAATTTTTTTAATTTCCCTATATAAGTCAATGTAAAATCAAGTTACCCCTGGGGCGGGGCAAATTTTTACCCTAGGACAATAGTTTGAACAAACTTGGTAGAGGTCCACTAGACAATGCTACACACCAAATATCTAAGCTCTAGGCATTGTAATTTCTGACAAGAAGATTTTCAAAATTTCCCTTGGCGGGGCCAATTTTGACCTTAGGGCAATAATTTGAAAAAACATGGTAGAGGTCCACTAGACAATGCTACACACCAAATATCTAAACTCTAGGCCCTGTGGTTTTAGACAAGAAAATTTGTAAAGTTTTTCATATTGGTTGCCATGGCAACCAGAGTTTTTAATGAAATTAAATTTTTTTAATAACTTTGGTAGAGCTTCATGCAAGGAACATCCATATAAAGTTTTGTTAAAAGTGGCCTTCTGATTAAGAAGGAGACACACGCACGCACACACACACATGGACGACAGACATCACAATAGCTCACCATGAGCACTTTGTGCTCTGGTGAGCTAAAAATGTTTCCACAAACTTGCATTTGAAGACATAACTAAACTTTTTTTCATCAATATTCTATTTGATAAATTACCACAATTACTAGATTATTTACTAATTGAATACAAGTCCACGGAAAGAAACATATTTTTCTTCCTTGGCTTAAAGCAGCATTGTCAAACATTTTTACCAAAGCCTGGCCATATATATGAAGGACATTTACTCACATGAGTATTGTCTAACTGTATTTTCACAATTTCTAAGCGTCGTTCTTCAGCAATAGTTTGAGAAGATTTTAGATCAGCCTGTGTGCTGGAATGTAGTTTTTGTAACTCTTCAAATTCAGATACCTGTTAAATATAAAATATAATCACTATACAAGTACTATAAACAGTTTACCATATCATCATAAATTCAACTGGGTTAATGATAATACTAAGTTAACCATTTTTTGTTGCATGAGAAACAATACTAGTATTTCGTCGGTGGGTGATGCAAACCTCGTATCTAAATTTTCATGATTTTTTTTTTTTAGATATCAAACAACGTACCTAACCCCCTTAAAATGCGAAAATACCGGACTTAAAAGCGTATCAGAAACGTTTAAAAATGATATGTGATCAAAACACGTATAATGATCGCGTGATTTTTTGTTTCTTCGAAAATATCGTATCTAAGAAAGTGTTTGCTTGACAAGGTTTGTGTTTATTATTTTGAAGAACAGTGAATTATATTAGATTATAACAATAAGAAGTGGCAAAACAGAGTTGTTTAAATAATATCCTTCCTTAATTTTGCAGTATTCATTTATCATTCCCTAATATTAAAGGTGTTTGTCTTATTCTACAATATACCAAACTTTTCATCATTTGCAAGTTAGGTATAAAGCTAATTTTTGGGCTTGGGAATATAAAAATAAGATTATGCAACCTGTGTTTTTTACATTTTAAACAATTTTCCCGACATATAATGCGTTTTTATCCGAATAATTTTAGATATGTGTTTTTCGAACGAAAGATTATTTAGAGATAACTGAGATACAGTATTTTACCACGTTTCATATATGGTTACAAGAGCACTTATACTTGCCTATAAGGTGTTATTATTATACTATTTAAGAATGTTTTCGCATTACAATATCCGGAGCATCTACCCAAGCTGTTTTAATAACTTAGTGCTTTACTACATAAACAAGATATTAATGTTGGTTAGTCACTATTAAACAATAAAAAATAAATAATGCACAATGTTTTCAGCCTGAAAAGTGTGCCCTGATATAAAACTGTTATGCTAAACATTTAACAGTAGTTTCACTGGATATTTAAATAAAGACTTAAAGAATTGATGATGTGATGTGTGTTGCGAGGTTGTCTTTGATCGTTTAGACTTAGGATATCAACAGCTACCCATAAATGAAGGGTTTCGTTTTTAGAAGATTCTAATGGTGGTATCTGCTTATTCTACACTTGTTGTAAGATACCTTATGTATCGATAACTTTCCCAGAGGTTATTACTGCACAAGAACTTGGACCAGACTTTTTATACAGTGACTGTGGAGCTGGGGCTTATTGCATCATTGTACATGGGCGATTGGTCATGATCATGTCTAACATTAAACTAATATGACACAGTAAAAGAGAGCTCCGTTGTTACGTGAACAAACCTTTAACATTCCATAAAGATGCATACATACATTTTAACCAAATATACATAACACCAATGTCCAAACCGGATGTTAAAATGTATAGATAGCTTATCGATGAAAGATAATCTTAAGAATCTCTCCCCAAAACTTACTGAAATTACTTGCTGATATGCAGAGGCGTAATGAAGATTTGTCATTCAATTTTACGAAGGAAGAGTTTGACGATGATATAAGGGATTGGACAGGGCCAGGCTCCAAACAATTCAGATAATGAATCGTCAGATTCCGATGAAAGTGTATGTTCATTTTGTACAAAACTTAATTGCACTAAAAAGGAATCTCTCTGCAAAACAGGACTGTATAGAGTGAGGTCAGGTTGTAGTGGTATGTATAAGCACAGATTTGGTCTACCATGAAGAAACTGTTGAAATAAACAATAACGCGGCTACAATGAAGACACTGAGGAACAGCTGAGGCTCACAAGATAACCGTTATGATTAAACGAACATGAAACGGAATGAACTGATACATATGATCCGAATAACACAGTTTAGACTTATCATGCAAACAATAAACTGAAATATTCAGCAAAACATGGGTTTGGGAACCCAATACTTGGCAGAAGAGTATAAGCAAAAGGGAACGAATGGGGAAACCTATAAAGTAACATTAAAGTTTTTGTTCATTATTGTGTCATCCATATTGAAAGGGCCAGCCAATTTGCCTTTTCATACACCTATCTTTTTAATAATGCCTCCCGAATTACTTCTCTTTTTGCCGGGCGCCTGGCTAAGATGGGCCTACGGTAACTATCATTAAAACCAACTGGCGGCTCACCAACCGGCTGCATCAGTTCTACCCTATATAAGAAGAAAAAACTTAAAAGCAGAAGCCAATATATTGATGAAAATTCAGCGACGTTGCTGAGTGACCGAGGAAAGATATGACCCTGGTCCCAGAGAAGAGTATACTAGTATGTATGTTGACTGGTAGAATACACGAGGCGAATAATGAAACTGGTTGAAGTAGACAACAGTAAAGAAATATTTGTACATATTTTATTTATACAAAGGAGAAAGTACATGTAAGTAAAAGTATGTTCTTATCGGAGAAAGTATGATTTATAACTGGGTTGACGACAAGGATCACGGAATAAAAGAAAAGTTACAAATACTGAAGAAGAAAGTTCTTAAAGGAGATGTTTTGCCAGAACATTTCCCGAAGAGTTACTAACGCTACTGTCGCATTATAGCAGGCAAAACTCAGACAAACTACATATATTTACCCATGGTAAAATTCACTATGTCATGTTCACTTATATCTTGTTTTAAAGCTTTGTAAAAAATGTGGTGCACACCTGAATTAATTTACAATAATTGTTTACGATAACTTATATTGTGACTTCTGCCACATTTTCGTGTGAATTAGACTAAGAGAATTTAGATTAATGAATCATGTAAACAGAGTTGTTTAAAATGCTACATTGTCACGTTTTTTCTTTTGTTGTTATTTTGTTTGTTTTAAGGAAAGACTATTAATTTGTTTGCGTTAAAGGTTTGATGTACAATTTGCTATGTAATTTTGAACTTGCCATGAGATGGTATTTATTTACTAAGGATGGGTATTGCCATGAGATGGTATTAATTTACTAGGGATGGGTATTGCGTAAAATTTCGTATCGCGATGAATTGGGATACGCATCATTGTATTGCAATACATTTTGCGATATCTTGGGAGTTTAAAACTCTTGTTTTATTTTAGCATTCAAGCTTGAATTTTAATGAAAATGAGAATGTTCATTAATCAAGTGCATGCTGGTATCTTCATTTAAACTATCACAAAAATAAACTAATGAATATATCAGTGACTAGAATGAAACTTGAACAAAGCAAGACATGCAGTCCTGATACAGTTACACAAATTAAATGTTTCTAACCGTTTTCCGGTCGAATTGGGCTACAGTTGATCCAATACATGTTGAAATAGTCAATATCAACTTAATCAATATTGCTGTATTTACATACTCATATTTACATGAATGTATCTGAATGATATACTGAATTAATATAATGGTAAATAATACATTTACGTTCAGTACTAGTATTATTACAGGCTAATAATCTTAAGTGTTATGTTTTTGCGATGTAGTTAGATTATTTTAGTTAATTTGTTCTTGTATTTCAAATAGAAATCATTGCGTTCAGAAATAGTTTACTTTCGTATGTCTAGTTCGTGGAATGATGGTAAATGTGTGAACTTGTACCACTGTTTCGTCAAACAAATGTTATGTTTTATTTTCGGTTTACGTTCTGCAGTCCACCATTATAGCGTTACTTTGTTAAATAATGTTTTGATACCTGAAATTCAACCGTAGACATAATACAGATGTAAAACAATAATGTTTATTACGGCGGTAAGTCATAACCTGAAGATAAAACTATTTTACGAAAGTTTTTTCTCAGAATGAAAATGTTGTATCTGAAATTTCAGCATGATTTTCACGAAAATTAATGATAGAAAAAATGGAATAAGACGTACCTCAAATTTTGGGAAATATTTTGAATGCGAAATTATCGTATCTAAGTTTGCGGCATTAAAGCTGCTTGTAAAGTCAGAAAGTCAAGTAAAATATATCCATTGACGAATAATTAACTTAAAAAAAACCCTGAAAGCCAGTTGTGACTAGTAGAAAAAATATGAGCTTTTCTTTTTGCTCTCCTGAAAAGTAGGCATTTTTAGATACGTGGTTTGCATCGCCCACCGACGATTTCTTATTGTATAGAACTTCATGAATTATCTTTAAAGGTAACAAATGATCCTATAATACACAAGTCCTATAACTGCATCAAAATTATGTGATAAAACAAAACGGTCAATTTGTACATCCAAATAAGGTCAATGTCAATTGAGGTTGGGCAATGGGTTGATATGGGTTGAATGTACTGTATTTTCATTTATTTTCATTGGGCTCGATTTTCATGGTTTTTACTAAAATGGCCATTTTGTGGGGACATAAATTTGTGGATGTGATTTTTGAAAAGAACTGCCTTATCTCTGCATTTAAATTTTTTGGATTTGATTTCGTGGATGAGCCGACTCACGAAATCGACTAAATTAAATCCCCAACAAAAAGTAATGATTCCACAGTAATATATACAATTGTATAGGTATCAAAGAGTCCTAGTAAGTGGTGTTGGTGCTAGAAATGGTAAAATCTATTTAACCAATCAATATCCCAATTTAAAACATTTTAATTTCTATTACGGTAAAAGTCAAATGGAGGTAGCGTGATATGGGTGGATTGGGAATGGTCCAAAGCAGCAACTATATAAGTATTAAAGAAACAGTAAAATCTAATTTACCATGTAATGCACAAATTAGTCGATCATTTCATGTCATTGCATCAGCAAATATAGGGACATTAAGACAGTAATATTTTTTTGTTTTATAGAACAATTTCCATAATATTACCTTGTCAGTCATTTGTCTGTCAAGTATGGAATGTTTCTGCAACAATTCATCATATTTATCACTATTTTCCTTCAGTGTTTCAACCAGTTCAGATACCTTTTTCTTCCTGAGTGTAATATCATCTTGTGCCTGAAATATTGCACAATACACATTTAATGGGCTAGTTCAAAAAAAGTTCTTTACAATGTCAGAATTGTCAAATGTAATGATAGATAATGGTTTATGACAAGATGACAATGTTCCAGGCTGAAGAAATCGCTTCATTGATAAACTAAGATGACAATGCTATAGGTTGAAGAAATAAGTTCACTGATAAATTAAGACAAGATACAACAATACGTAGCTTATCAGTAGTGTATTTCAGTCAATGTTAGCAGATCATCCTGATCATCTTATATAGCATCATAAACAAAAGGACCACGATGGCCCTCTCTCCCTCACCTCAGTAAAAACTGCCACTTCCTCCATATCATTGCAACTTCTTTCATATCAAAATTTAATCATCAAGATAGAAATTTTAAGCAACTTTCATTAAGATTTGATAAAAACTGTTGTCTCTATAGTGTTAATAAGGTTTTCCTGGGATTTGACTTGGTGACCTAGTTTTTGACCCGAGATGACCCATGTTTTAACTCATCCAATATATGATTATGACAAACACAAGGTTTAATGATCCAAGATGTGGCCTCTAGAGTGTTAACAACCCAAATTGTGCATTCCGGAGATTGATTGATACGTGCACAGGTGAGCTAAAAAGAGAAATCTGTTCACTGGTGTTTAACCTTGCATCAACAGACGGGGTTATAAATGACATTCCATTTCAGGATGACCCAGGCAAGCATCCGAGTAAAACAAACAAACCTTCCATAAGTATTTTTGTCTTGTTCTGGGTTGGATTTAAACTCATAGCTGCAGTAAGTGACTAGTGATTACTACCCAGAGATCATAACTACTTAACTACAGAGCCCCTCCATCTTACTAAAGAGGAATAATTCATTCAAATGCTTTTAAACAAAGGTAGATATTATGACTGTGTTCTTTCTGTTTATATAGAATAAACCATTGTAGAATGAAGTGGATGCAAACCTATACTTTCAACACCATACACAAAAATCATTATCAAAGAGAAATAAGTGTGTCATACAACAAGTACATCATGTAAGGCATAAATAAACCTATTCTTAGTTTCTGGTTACATGCTCATTAAATATAGGGCAGGCCATGAGGTGATACAATTTGAGAACAGTCTCCTCTGCAGTCAGACTAATGTATCAATAATATCATTGATGTCTGATCCTAATTAACATAGAAATATTAACATACATATTGTTCTTGTAAGTTTAAAGAAAGGTTAAAGAAGTGAGAAACAGTAACCAACAGGGTTTTTTTACGCCTAATTAATAAACTTATATCTCTCCCTCTTACAATGAATATCATTTTATTATACAGTGCAACCTCTCCAAAGCAACACATTCTGGGAGTAGCAAAGTTATATTGTTATTGAGAGGTTGTTGCTCTAGAGAGTTTAGATAAATAGTTTTATTGTGAAGTGGGAAAAAATCAAGCTATTATTGCAGGGAAGTTGTTGCTAAAGAGAGGGGCTGCACTGTAGGGGTTGTACTGTACTGTCAAACTTTGAATACCCTTTTTTACACATATTAGTGTGCTCTTCATGATTTTCTTCTTGTCAACAGACAATCCTGCATCCCAACACTATCTTATATATTACCTATCACAACAAGAGGACCATGATGGCCCTGTAAATGTTCACCAGGAAAAAAGGTCATTTGGAGACCAACATTGTTAAAAAGTTTTCACACAAGTCCAAATAAAATAAGTGACCCTAAGATCAAGGCCAATTTTTACCCCAGGGCCATAATGTGAACAAAATTAGTAGAGGTCCACTAGAAAATGCTACACACCAAATATCTTTGCTCTAGGCCTTGTGGTCTTGGAGAAGAAGATTTTTCAAATTTTCCTATATAAAATAGAATAAACCCCAAGGCAGGGCCAATTTTGACCCTGGGGCCATAATTTGAACAAACTTGGTAAAGGTCCATTAGACCATGCTACACACCAAATATCAAAGCTCTAGGCATTTTAGTTTTTGACAAGAATATTTTCTTTAAATTTCCTATATAAGTCTATGTAAAATCAAGTTACACCCGAGGCGGAGCCAATTTTGACCCCTGGGGAATAATTTGAACAAACTTAGTAGAGTTCCATTAGACAATGCAACATACCAAATATCTCAGCTCTTGGCCCTGTGGTTTCAAACAAGAAGAATTTTTAAGTTTTTTCTATTTGTTGCCATAGCAACCAGAGTTTTTAATGAAATTTATTTTTTTGAACAACTGTGAAAGGGGACCACCCAAGGATCATTTCAGCAAAGTTTGATTGCAATCGGCACAGTGGTTTAGGAGGAGATGATGTATTAAGTAAATATGGACGCCACTTCACGACGAACGACACACGATGGAACCTAGGTGATCACACCCGTGCTCTGGTGAGCTAAAAAGTGTAATCTGATTGTCTGTAGCACCCATCACGGAAGAATATAGATAATGAACAGTACTCCCTACTTACAATTCGAGGGTTCAACGCAACAGTGTCGTAACTCATATTGAAATAAGAACAAGTTACGACCGTGTTGCGCTGAGCCCTCGAATTCTCCTTTTTTTATCAGCAGTGAAGTTAATGTAATTAATAATACCCTAGGCGGCCAGAAAAAAGGACCACCAAAGTGTCCAGAATTCTTCTTACACTCATCTCACCTTCTCTAATTGTTGTAGAACTTTATCTAATTCTGATTTCTTTTCTTCTACGCTATTCTGTGCTGTCTTAATGTGGTCTTCTAAATCCGTTCTTTGGGCCGTCTTCGCTGCTTCAGATGCCAGTAACAACTCAGTCTAGAAGATAGTACATATTGGACATCACTACAGTACTAGATTTTTACCAGATTTCATTAAACGCTAACAAAACAATGTTCATGCATTGTAAAGTTTTTTTGTTTATCTGTTGTTTTTTTCTCCAATTTGACAGCTATGATCATTTCAGAGCCACCACAGAGAGAGAGAGAGAGAGAGAGAGAGAGAGAAAGAGAAAGAGAGAGAGAGAGAGAGAGAGAGAGAGAGAGAGAGATAGCCTCGCCCGCATTCCTATGATTTTCTTAACACAGTACTTGGCTAAGTAGTAGGGATGGAGGCACTGAAAGTGACCAAGAAATATTAACAAGAGGGCCATGATGGCCCTGAATCGCTCACCTGAGAATCATAACACTAAGGGATAATTTAATCAAGGGAAGTTATTTGTCATGGTAAAAAGTTACATCTGTCAAGTAGTTGTTGATATCAACTGACTCCCGGGCAGGGCCAATATTGACCCTGCGGCCATGATTTGCACGAACTTGGTAGAAGTCTACAAAACAATGCTACATACAAAATATCTAAGCTCTAGGCCTTGTGGTTTTGGACAAGAGGATGTTTTAAATTTTCCTATATAGGCTTATATAAATCAAGTGACCCCTGGGGCGGCCAATTTTGACCCTGCAGCCATAATTTTAACAAACTCATTAGAGATCCACTTACTGTCTAGACAATGCTACATACCAAATATCTTAGCTCTAGGCCTAGTGGTTTTGGAGGAGAAGATTTTTTTAATTTTCCTATATAAGCCTATATAAATCAAGTGACCCCCGGGGCAGGGCCAATTTTGACCCTAGGGCAATAATTTGAACAAACTTGGTAGAGGTCCACTAGACAATGCTACATACAAAATATCTTAGCTCTAGGCCTAGTGGTTTTGATCAAGATGATTTGTTAATTTTCCTATATAAGCCTATATAAATCAAGTGACCCCTGGGGTGGGGGCTATTTTGACCCTAGGGCCATAATTTGAACAAACTTGGTAGAGGTCCACTAGACAATGCTACACACTAAATATCTAAGCTCCAGGTCCTCTGGTTTTTGAGAAGAAGATTTTTGAAGATTTTCAAAAAAAATCCTTCTAGTTGCCATAGCAACCAGAGTTCTACATGGAATGGAATTCTTTGAAAAACTTTGGTAGAGCTTCAAGCAAGGAACACACCTGTGAAGTTTGGTTGAAATTGACCTAGTGGTTTAGGAGGAGATGTTTAAAGAAATTTAAATGGATGATGGACATAGCTCAATCCTAAAAACTCACCTTGGCACAGAGTATCAAGGTGAGCTAATGAAAGGCAGAGTCGAGATTTTCAAGCCAGTGACCTTTAGTAGTCCAGTTCCACTTTAATGTAGTCTATGTTTGCACATTTTTGGATCGAATATTGTTTGACACTGATATTTGTTGTTTAACTTAGCTTAGTAAAAAACAAAACTAGTTGCCACAGGAACAAGTACTGGTAGAATATTCATGATATAATATAATACAGTATGATATAATCATGACATACAGCCCAGAGGTTATAAAATTTTTAATTGGTCTCCGAGCTCAAATCTTAATTCCATTCTCTAAGTATTATGATTACAAAGATAGAGCTGATTAATGTTTAATAAATATGCAGATAAATCATGCTGTCAGACTTATGTATCAATTAAATCAGTATTGTCTGATCATTATTAACTTAGAAATATTAAAAAACAAGATATGAGATTTGAGCTCAGATGCCTAAACAATTTTATAACCTCGGGGCCTGGTCATGGTGAATTTTGAGCATGGAGTGTGATGACTGCTTCTAGCAGGGCAACAATAAATTCTGGGAATTAGCTTCAACATGTAAGTTTTTTAGATTCTGTATTTATATCAAACACAGATGAATAACCTGTAGTCAAACACACATGATTACAAGATCATTCAAAAGCTTCTATTCCTCAGATCTATACAAACCTTTGATGTCAAAGCTGATTCAAGTTCTTGAATCTTCTGATTCGCTGTTGATAACTTCTCAGTCGATTCATCGATGTTACTCTGAAGCTTGAGACATTGTCCCTCAGATGCTTGCATCTGACCTTTGACCTCTTGTAATTTCTTATACAAATCATCATTAGCTTTAGTGTGCTCATCTTCTTGTGCCTTTAATGAAGTCTCCAATGAAGTAATTCTTTCCTTTAATGTTTTCTGTAATTACAAATTAAGATAAAATGGTTTAATTCCAATTAACTAAAAGTGGAGAGGAGACAATTTGTCCCTTAATGAGACTGATATATCTTCAGTTATGTAAAATAAAAAATACATCTCAAATTAGCATCAAAGAAATCTAATAACAATGGCCAAGTACTTAACTTACTTTCAATTTCTCATTATTTGAGAAATTATTCCTTGTAATTTCAATGAATTATTGTACAATATCAATAGTGCTATTGTATCTTGATAAGATTTCAACTTCTAGATACAAAATAGAATGTTGACAATGGCAAAAGTAATACCCACAATTGTCAGACAATTTGCCGACTTCTATAAAAATTTCAAAGTTGATTTCTACTGTAGAAGAATACTGAAAACCAATACCATCTCTTGGGGTTCAAGTCAATATTGTTGAGTAAACAATAAAAATGACTTTTACATAATATTAAATATATCATAAAAAAGACATAATAAGATCAAAATTCAGACAATTTGTATCTTTAAATCGCCAGAGAGCAGACATTTCAAAATTCTGACAGTGTGTGCCTTTAAATCACCAGAGAGAAGATATTTCAACAAAAAGACTTGATAAGTTCAAAATTTTAGACAATACCTTTTCATCTTTCAGCTGATTGATTGCAGTCTCAACACCTTCACCAGCTTCTATCTGAATCACAAATAAAACATAATATCAAAGACATGAACAAATACAAAACACTAAAAAGATCAGGTCATATTACTGGTCACTCTGTTCTACCAGGACTACATAAATGATTTTTTCCAAAAAAAATCCACATTTTGGACAAATTTTCATAGAATGGTATGAGTCATAAATATATCATTGTAAAGATAATTTTATTAGCTTTCTAAATATAATTACAAAATGTAAAATATTATGATTGAACAAACATTAGAAATATGATGACCATTTAAGTTCCACTGTTGAAGGAAATTGTTGATTTTCTCCTGATTAACTGATAAGCCATCTGGCTTATCTGGGGTTGCTAGTATGACCCACTGAAACCAGGAATCAAAACTGAATAACCAGGTTACAAATCCAGTGCACTAACCACTGGACCATGGCCACGTCTACATAAATCATGTAATACACTAACTTTATGAGACAGGCAATCACCTAACGCAATTGATTTTATAAACATACAAGAAACTGAAAGCTGAAAATATTAACACTGATCGAATAGAATCCTAGCCACACCCAAATCTAACAATCAGAATTATCATTGCCATGACAACACATCAAGCAGAGTAATATACCTTAGCAATGAGCTCTGTTCTTTCATTTCCAAGCCGCTGAATTTCAGTTTGTGCGGATGATAATTTGTTCTCAAATTCTGATAGTTTTTCATCTCTGCAAATAACGAAAAGAAGTGAGAAACATTTATATGTAAAAACAATTACTGGAAATTTAGGAAAGTATGGGTAAAAGTTGAACATTTCGAAAAAACAGAAATCTTAACCTCCGTGCAGCGATAACAATAAAAACCAGTATGCACCAGACCTAAGAAAAACAGAAATTCCAGCTTATTCCAGAAAACTTTCTATCCTGGGTAAGTATAAAAATTGCATCATATGTCAATGACTTATAGACCAAAGAAACGTATCAAGTTTTCTTAACCACAATAGTAAAAAACATTCATAGATACACCTAATTAAGATCTACATGACTGACATACTTCTAAAGCGCACCTTGATACATTTTTATTTCAAATATAGAATTATTCTAAGGAATTGTAAGCAAATTTCAGAAACAAATTAAAATAAACAAGAGCACAGATGCAATACCAGTATTCATCTTAAAAAGTTACGTTTTTCATGCATTCATGATAGAACAAGACATCTGATCATAGTCAATGACACAAACAAAGAAAATTGTATTCAAGTCAAGGTACAAATTTATCAATTCATATCAGATACCTTTCATTGTTTATTACGGTAATATAATACCCTTTTCACATAAATTTATTGTTGCTGCTTACCCTTGTATTCAAATGCATGTTAAATTCCCATTAATTGTTGATGGACCATAAAACAACATTAAAATATTAAATTCAAGGTGATTTGATTCTTTGAGAATCTGAGCTTAAAACAAAAGTTGAATATTTTGTGACTGCAGATGATCAAGCTACAACCATGAGTTTTAGTTTTTCTCCAGTGCAGTAGGAATAATGATCTAGTCATCCCTGTGAACAAAGGCCACCCCTGGGAAATTCAAAAGTGACATTTACTGACAGGTGGCCTTTATTCAGAGGTAATTTTGTTCTAAATAATCAATGTTTTTAAAAGAATGGCCTTTATTCACAGGGTGGTCTTTATTCAGAGGTAGTCACTAACACAGGTTTGACTGTACCTTTGTTTCAGCTGTCGAGTTTCCTCCTCAATCTTGATATTCAACTCTCTTATATCTTGATTCAGCTGTTCATTTACAGAACACTGTGACTGGTGTTGTTCTGTTAAAGATGATATTTGTTTATTCAAACCTTCAACTTCAGACTTTGACATCTCTATCTGAGCTTGGCACTGAAAATCATGATTTTAAAAATTCAATCAATCAATTTATACATTTTTCCTGCAAATAAATATCAACAAACCAGCCTACACTTTTAATTAAAAACAATTATCAAATAAGATTCAAAATAATTCAATAAGTTTATTAAACAGGTACAATTGGCATAAGGAAGAAATTTTTCATCAACAAATTATGAAATCTAATTTAATTCCTAACCATATCAAAACTCTAATTCAATGTTTTGGCCCTTTTTAATAATCTCAACTTTGTGAACTCAATTCAATCCCTCTTAACATGTTTTCATCCATTGTCACAAAGTGAAGTAACTATACTATTCAAAAATTGATAAGGATCACTTGCTACATTGCTTGTATTTGCTTGATTGCTTCATAATGTTAATACTGCTGTTGATTACTGGTAGATTTAATAAAAAATTTGTCATTCAAGTATCATATGCCAGTGCAAAAACTGAAACAAATGATGTCAATTGAAGCATATCTGTTTTTTTTATATACTAGAATGTACAGACTATCCAAGCATTGAGTAAATGATTTTTATCATTTTGAATAGTTCAATTAGAACCCTGTTATTGTGTGATTTTATTAAACTGTCAAAGCTGCATAATTTCACAGTCAATGCTTGCATTTATCTTAAGCTTCAATGAGATATGATTACTTTTGCAAGCTGTACATTAATTTTCATTATTACGGTTGGTGAATGTACCATCAAGTATTAAATGATGCACTACATAATATTACAATGTATATACATGTAAACATGTGGAATGGGACATTTCCTAACGGTAAAATAAACGAAAACTATCAACTGTGGTACAAAGCTAAAAAATCACATTCAACGACCGTATAATTGTTCAGCTTTGACTGTTTAATAAAATCGCACTATACTGAAGTGATAAATTCTGACTGTATATACCTTCTCTTGTTCTAATTTGACTTCATTTATTTGTAATTCTTTACTATGAAGTTGACTCTGAAATTCTATTTTTGTTTCCATTTTAGATTTTTCAAGTTCTGCAATGGTTTTATCTTTTTCTTCCATGGAGGTTTGAAGCTGTAAAAGATACAGTGGTATCACATCATTGTTTATCATAGAGACACATATTTCTGTCAGATTGTAGGTATTATATGCTGATAAAGAATAGCTGACAAAAAATTTGAAATTAAACTGAAATTAAACCACGTCCCCATCCCAAATACTGAGTCAAGTACTGTATTAAGAAAATCACAGGAATCGGATGAGCTGTGTACTGGTGCTTTACACTGGGCTGATAAAGAACCAGGAAAAAATATTTGAAAAAGGTAGGGATATAAATGTCTGGTGCTCCTGTATCTTATCTTCCCTCTCTCTGTGGCAGCTTGGAAATTACCATAGCTGTCGAATGAGCCGTTGAACAACAGATGAAAATTATATGACAAATATTTGATTCACACTTTTACTTACATTTTTCATTTCTTCAGATGAACCAGAGATTCTTGAATCAGAATCTTTTAATTGTCTTTTTAGTTGGGTAACATCAGCTTCTAGTTTATCTATAGTTGTACTTAACTCTGTCACTTTAACAGACTTATCCTGCAGCTGTTGGTACAAAGAATCACTCTTTTCCTGACCCTGAAGGTGCATTAAGAGGGTAGAAACATCATGTGGGTAATGAGAAATTACAACAGAAAAGTAAAAAGCTTTGTTTATCTTATTACTAACACATTGTAGATATGACAATCAGTCATTTCTCAGTATGAAACAATAAACAAGAGGGCCATGATGGCCCTGTATCGCTCACCAGGAAAAAATACTTTTTAGAAGAACATTTTTCACCTTTTTGGTATATATGAGCCTATATAAATCAAGTGATCCAAGGGCAGGGCAAATCTGGACCCCGGGGCCATCATTTCAACAAACTTGGCAGAGGTCCACTAGACAATGCCACATCGAAATATCTAAGCTCTAGGCACTGTAGTTTCTGATAAGAAGATATTTTTAGTTTCCTAGCCTAAGTAAAATCAAGTAAACCCCAGGGCGGAGCCAATATTGACCCCGGGGCCACAACTTGAAAATCTTGGTAGAGGTCCACTAGACTATGCCACTCACAGAATATCTAAGGTCTGGGCAATGTAGTTTCTGACTAGAAGACTTTTTAATTTTCCTGTATAAGCCTATATAAATCCAGGGACCCCCGGGGCAGGGCCAATTTTGACCCCAGGGCAATAATTTTAATTAACTTTGCAGAGGTCCGCAAGACAATGCTACATCCGAAATATCTTAGCTCTAGGCCTTGTGGTTTTGGACAAGAAGATTTTTTTAATTTTCCTATATATAAGCCTATATAAATCTATTGACCCCCAGGGCAGAGACAATTTTGACCCTAGGGCAATAATTTGAACAAACTTGGTAGAGTAGATAATGCTACACACTAAATATCTTAACTCTAGGCATTGTAGTTTTTGACAAGAATTTTTTTTTAATTTTCCTATATAACTATAATGTAGAATCAAGTTACCCCTGGGGCGGAGCCAATTTTGACCCCAGGGGAATTTTTTTAACAAATTTGGTAGAGTTCCATTAGACAATGCTACACACCAAATATCTTAGCTCTAGGACCTGTGGTTTTGGACAAGAAGATTTTTAAAGTTTTTCCTATTTGTTTTTCCAGAGATTTTAATGAATTTTTTTTTTAACAACTTTGGTAGAGTGTCATGCAAGGAACATCCCTGTAAAGTTTCATTGAAATTGGCCATCTGGTTAATAAGGAGAACTAATGTTGTTTAAAGCAATTGTTGACACACAGACGTCCGGACGGACGATGGACAACACGCGATCACAATAACTCACCTTGAGCACTTTGAGCTAAAACACATTTCAATGATACATATATATTTACAAGAATTAGGCCTAAAAAATTGTTTGTTTCTCGTTATAAACTCAATAAATGTAGAAAAGGTAGGATAGGGCTTTTTTGGCTCTTGAATGTGTATGGAAAGGTAAATGTACGGTTCCTCGGGCATAATAAAAAGTCTAGGGCCGTAGGGAAAAATTAGGTTAGGCTGGGTAATCAGATACAAAACTTTTTTTTCAGCCTTAGTAAAATCAATAAATGTCATATGAACTGTATCATGTGGTGTAATTTTATGTATAAGATCACATCTTGAATTTACACTTCGAAAAAAAAGTAATAATAATCTGAATCGGTAAAATCTTTAAATGAGGAATAAACCTCCAAAAATACAATACATGTACCTAAAATTTTGATTTAATTTCTTATCAGCTCCAAAATATAAGTTACTGATGGCCTTACCTTCAACATGGTATCCTGAACATGTATCAATTGTTCATCTTTCATCACAAGCTGACCTTGTGCTTGTTTTAATTCACCAACAGTCTGTTCTAACTCTGTCTTAAACTTGACAAGAGCTTCATCTTTTTGCTTCAATTCTGTTTGTTTAGATTCAATTTCACTGACCTTTGTACTCAATTGACTGCAAAGAGATTTTTTTCAAAATGATAAGAACGAAATGTTAAATGGAAGAACATGTGCACCATTTTTTCATCTGAGGAAATGACTGTGTAGTAATACTGTTTGATTTCAGTGAGTCTAACATTGTTTTGAACAATATTTCAGCTATGTAAGGCGGCCAGTTCACCTAAGCAGTTTTCCTGGACTGTATTCTAACTAGTACTAACTTACCCTTACACAAAGAGTCGACAACTTCTCCACATATGGAGGAAACACTGTCTTCACATAAATAAAATTTTACACAATTAAAAGATTGAACAAATGAATGTGCTTGAAGTTACGAAATATTTCACTTACAAGCTGTCACTCAAAAAATAGCAATTAAGCATCAAACACTAAGATTAACAATCAGTGAAATCTCATTCAAAGTATCAAGTCCAGCTCATTAACGGGAAACCTGATTAATTTAATGGAAACTATAATTTATTTATAAAAGTACCTCTCAAGTTCTTTTTTCTCATTGTCTATCTTCAGTATATTTGCTTCTAAATTCTTAATGGCACTTTCTTTTTCTTTCATCTGTTTCTGAGTTGTTCCCATTGATTCACTAATACCTTCTTCCTTAGATTGATAATCTTCTATTTGATTATTTAACTGATCAATTTCAGCTTTTAGTTTCCCACTTTGTCTTTCAGTCTCCTCCAATTTTCTCTGGTTTTCATCTAACTGTACATTAAAGTCTTTTTCTTTCTGAGCTAACTGCGACTGAAGTTGTTTATAGTCTTGCCCAGCTTTTTCAAGTTTGGATTTTAATTTTGTAACCTGTGATTCTTTTTCTTGCACAGTTCTCTGAGTATCTTCAAGTTTCTGGGAGATCTGGGGAAAAAAATTAACACAATGAATATCTCTCATTTGTAAAGGTTTTGTTTGTTATAGTGTTACACCTATTAAAAGGGTCAAAATTCTTTTGTGCACACAGTACCTCCCAAATCCATTCTTTTTTTGCCAGGTGCCTGGCTGAGATGGGCCTATGGTACCATTATTTACCTAGCTGGCAGCTCATCAACCGACTGCATCAGTTCTCAGTCTCCACTGGGGTTCAAACCTTTGATCTCCCACTCGAACGGCTGTCACCTAAGCCACTCTTGTCACAGTTGCGGTATTTGAATGAAACAATTATTCAGTTTTTCACACTTAATGGACAAATGTTTTCTTGTTTACCATGACACATTAAAATACAGGAAAGTAAAATGAATTAATTCAGACTATCGAGTAGGAGGTGTGAACAAAAGTGTTTTTAAAACACAATGCTCTCTGAGGTTGA
Organism: Lutraria lutraria; assembly: GCA_964023205.1. Classification (NCBI taxonomy): domain Eukaryota; kingdom Metazoa; phylum Mollusca; class Bivalvia; order Venerida; family Mactridae; genus Lutraria; species Lutraria lutraria. Next base: position 23,884,136 of record OZ026844.1, on the reverse strand, counting down.
CCTTGACCTTTAACCTACAGTCCTGAAAATGCACAGGTTCTGTCGAGGTTGTCCTGAGGAACCACATGATTTTATAGACATGGTTAAAGTTCGGTACAAAAAAAACCCAGACAAATAGGCCAAAAACAAAATGCTTCCAGGGCATAAAAACAGTGTATAGACACTTCAAACTTTCACATCTTTTTATAGTGTAAATACAAATCTTGGGACTTTCGTGAGTTTTGTATTTTGAATGTCCGCTATTTAGCTGTATTAAATACCTGTCCTTGTTTCTCAAGCAAGGTTTTCACTTCAGTATCCTTGGAGCTTGTCGTAGATTCATAATGTGTAAGTTGTTCCTCTGCCTTTAATAATGATGTCTCCAACCTGTAAGAGAGAGGAGAATTAAGATACAAGAGAACCAGGCATTTATATCCCTACTCTTTAATCAAATAGTTTTTTTTCCTGGTTCTTTATTGTACCCAGTGTAAAGCACTAATACACACCTCATGCATTTTTCTGTTATTTTCTAAACAAAGTACTTAGCTTGGTAGTTGGGTCGGGGCACTCAAAAAGGGTCCCTAAAATATTGGAAGGCAGAGCTTCCTATTGGTAGTTCAGCATATTACCACTAGAGCACTGACCCATCTTAATCAATGAGATAACAATAACTGGAAGGATCATACAGGAAGTTTAACAAACAATGAGTGTAGTTACCTGGCCATTTCTTCTGGTTTGGGTGATCCTTCAAGGTCACATTTAAGTTTCTTTATCTGCTCTTCATACCTAATAACAAAAAATAAATCTAGAAATACAATTAATCCCAAGTGATCCATCTAAGGCAAACAAAGGACTAAAAACATACAAAAGATAATGAGGCCATCCTTAGAAACAGTTTATATAATAAATTATTATGTTAGGTACAACATAAAAAATTAATTGTAAAAAAAATTAATTACAAACTGAAAATTCTCTGGAAACGGTTACTGCAAATGAACATATTTTTAAGAATGGCCTAATTAAAATTTGCTTCTACTGAACAGTCAGCATTTATGTGAGGTCTTGATTTTATTTTGAAATGTCTGGTACACAATTCAACAGGCATTTTAATTCAAATGAAGTGTTATCTATACCTAGCAATATCCTCTGGTTTTGGTGCATTAGCAAGTTCTTCCTTCAACTTCTCAATTTCTTCCTCATCTCTGCAATATACCATCATCAATTTAATACACACAAGGAAAGCAAACAAAGTCAATAAAACAATTAAAGGTGTCTGCTATACTGAAATAATTTTGATACAGAGATGTCAATTCAAACTGTTGACATATTAGATACAAAGTACATGTATGTCACATTCAATTACAGAATAACAAACTTTAGAAAATATCACATTAGCTAAATTATCTACTGTGACACTTCTTATCAACAGAAGCTTCATTAATAATGTCCATGATAACATAAACACCAGCATCAAGGTCACCTACTTTTTTATTTGTTGTTTTAATTGATTACATTCGTGTTGAACCTCTTTCTTCTCTTTCTCTTGTTCTAATGTTGCTTTATCCATCAAAGTCTGGACAGATATCAACTCTTTCTTCAAGACGTTAACATCTTCAGTGCCAGGTCTAGGTGCAAGGAATAGGAAAAGGGAAATAACTGGTACAGGTATAATGTAGTATGTGGAGAGTGTTTGGTTTGTTTTTTCTACTGTTTAACGGCACATTCTACAACATTGGTCATTTAAGAGCCGCCCCAATGAGAGGTTAGAACAGATGCAGGAGAGGAGAGAAGATGCAGGAGAGGAGAACTAGGCATTTATATCTTTTCCAATAGTTTTTCCTGGTTCTTTATAATGTCCAGTGTAAAACACACCTCATCTGTCTTCCTGTGACTATCTAGACACAGTACTGGACTCGATAATTGGGATGGGGACACTGAAAAAGTGTCACTGATTCGAAGGACTGTGTTTGGGTACAACACAAGTGAAATATATAAATTGGGAAACAATGAATGGAGAGTTAAAATCAAGAGAACCATTTCAAACAAATGTACTGAATCAATAATCCATTAGATTGATGAGATTGAGAGAATAAAAAATGATCAGTTATTATATACAGTAATGATAATTAAGGCATATTAACACATGCTCTCAGTATAAATATACAGTCAACATTTACCTGATCAGTTTTATAGCAGTCTACAAAGCTATTGAAATGCAATAAAAAAAATAAAATAAAGAAGACATATCTAAATTTTTAGTAAAATATTCCACATAAAATTTCTGTAAAACTTTCTCTCTTGGACTTCAAAACATATTCAACAAAATCTCAATAGAATGAAACTTTTAACAAGTAGTGATAACATGAGGTGAGGGCTGACAAGTGCAGAAAAACATTAAGGCTTTAAACTAACCTCTGTGACAATTGAGTTTCTAAACTCTGAGCATAACGTTCCTTGGCTTCAATTTGTTCCTGTAATTAAACATACAATACTGAATTCTACACAACTAACCTCAAATGGCATGGCAGAGTTTTACAAATTACATCCTCTACAACATGGTAAATATTACACAGATCATCACAAGTCATGAAAGTCAGAAAACATATATTCAGCAGTAACAATAATATATAACAAAACAGACAATTATTTCTTACACAGAAAAAAATATATTTGAATGAATTGCTTAGTATGTATGACACTAATGACCTGTCATGCAAGAGTATACATGTACCTTCAAATATGTAATATATTATCAGTAAACTGAAGGAAACAGCAGACACCACCATACATACACTAGAAGAGTAATTGTTTGTATGTGATAAGAATCATACCCAAGTACATAAATTTAAATAATAAATAATGGAAGCAACCTGTAGATTTTGAAAAGTAACTATAAATAGAAATGAAAGGGAGATAAGTCAGAAATTAGAAATCAATAAAATCAAACATTTTCAATGTTTAATCAACCATTGTTTTCCTCTTTTCCAAGGTAAAACACTTTGCTGTTTATATTTTGTGTGAAAACAAGCAGGCCATGTAGTGGTCTTTGTTCACAGGTTTGACTGTGTAAGAGATAGTACTATGATACCTTCAAAGATTTTAGATGGTCCTCCAGAGCATGTTTCTGTCCTTCATATTCATCTGCCTTGGCTTTAGCATTTACTGTTGCTGTGGACTGTTAAAATGAAAATAAATATAGTAATACAATGCATATAATCCATTAACTACCCATATACATGTATGTAGAGAAAATATTTTCCAAGTTATAATTCAGTATTCTATCATTATTGAAATACTGTAGTTAATAATAGTCATTACAATTGTGTTCCGGATCAATGTAGCAAGTAAGTTACAGTTAGTCTTTTAGATATACATAAGATAAACGAATATCTATTAAATACATTGCAGACACTAATTCAGATTACAGCATACTGTATATGTCTTTAATTCTGCGGGTGCAAAATTTGGCGTTTTTAAGATGTTCATGAATTGGCGGGTTCTATATTTGGCGGTTTCATATCCAACCGCCAAAATAAAACCATGTCCTGTCTTCTTAAGCGCCAAAATTAAAACACAAATAAGTTTCTACCATTTTCAAGGGAAATAATTAGACTATTTTACTAAATATCCTCTTAAATACTATCGTATCAAGTGAAATATATGAATAGCAAGAATAAGTTACATGAAAAGCAAAGTGTTGGTAATTGTATTGTATTGGTAATTACTTGGGATCGAACAGGAGTTAACACAATGGCCAAAAGTGATTATTTGTTTCGATACTTTATCTTAAATTGACGCATATTGTTATTATATCGGGTTTAATCCAGTCTGTGCCGACGATATAAGTTTTATATAGTGTGACAAATAAGCTGTATTGTTTTAATCGTTTAGATTTTACATTGTTTCAATTAAGATTTACCCTAAGGCAATAAACGTAATGCATGTACTTTAACAGATGAGAGTAAACAAGTAATAATACATGTACAAACATACTAAACAAACAAACAGTTACGTGAAAAAGTTTTAGTTACACCTTTTGGTAACAAAAGTTACAGTAATTTTCTTTGACAAAATAATTGGCAGTGTTCATTATTGGCGTGGTTTTATATTGGCGCAGTCTAGATTTGGCGGTTCCGATGCTGACCGCCAATATCGCCAAAATAAAACGGGCGCCAATATTAAGACGTATACAGTAGAGTGTAATTTTGTCTTCATCAACCCTACAGGTCTTCAGGGTTTCAGATATCTATTCTTCATTTAAAGATACTGCATCATGATGTTAATTCCAGGGGTTTTCCTTGTGTTTTGGGGAAGGCAACTTAGCCCTTAATATGGGGATGAAGTAGCTGGTTGAAGCCTTTTTTGGGGGAAAATTTTAGTCTGAAGCCAATAAGGGGAAGGAAATTTCAAGAAGTAAATCGGAAATTTGGGGAAAATTGCATGATTTCAAAGAAATTTTCAGAGGGGAAGGCATCCTTTACAGGCTACAATTATATGATACAGAAAAACCCTGAATTCTATCAATGCCTGTTTTAAAAACAAATACATGTATTACAGAACAGCTCACCAATTCAGCTGCCTTATTCTGATACTGAGTTTTTTCTTCTTTTAAACTATCCACTTCAGATGATAACTCAGCAATCTTGGTCTGTAAATGGTGGACTTCTGACCCCACTGAAGATTCAACAAAGAGAGAAAACACAACATTAATTAATGTTCTTTGTTACAGTGATTGTTTAGTTGATTTGAGAACTGATCAATGAAGTTAATTGACCTATACTCCAATAATGCAGTTAATTATGCTACATACAAGTTTACGCATATAAGAAGTTAACAAGACAATTTTGAAAAATTGAACCAATAATGATTTGAAAATAAATGAACTAATAATAAATTAAACCACTTATGATTTGACAAAAATGTACTTCTAAAAATTGAACCAAATATAATTTGGTAACCATCTTCTCACTGCAACTGGTGATACATTTATAACCATTATTAATTTGTAAATCTGTTGTTCAATGGCCCATTCCAAAGTTATGGTCATATCAGGGCCACCCCAGAGAGAGAGAGAGAGAGAGAGGGGGGGGGGGGGGGGGGGGGTGAGGAGAACTGGGCATTTATATCTAGATTCTTATTTCAAATAGTTCTTCCCAGTCCTTCATTATGCCAGGTGCAAAGTATCGTTACCTACTCATCTGTTTCCTGTGATTTTTTTTAACACAGTACATGGCTCGGGAATAGAGATGGGGACACTGAATAAGTATCTCTGAAATATCAAAAGACAGAGCCAAGATTCGAACCCACAACCTTTTGTTCAGAAGTCCAGTGCATTACCACTATACCACTGATCTACTCCCATTATTAATTCACTTACTTCACAGTATATTTCACTTACATAATGTTCTAGCTTCTTCAGATCCTCGTAGTTGTAGTTTCATCATTTCTAGTTCATCAATGTCCTGCAGAAAGTATATTATACTATCAAACCTCTTATCCAGAATCCCCTCTGAACACAGTTGGTCCCGATTTTTATATTATATATTTAATGCTAAGAAAATTCATCATCTAGGCCCTTTCTTATCTGAAAACCTCTCAAATCGGAACATTTTTGGTCAGTCAGATCAAGTTTGAATAAGTAAGGTTCTACTGATAGTATCATACCCATGCCATCTTTAGAATATGTTCAATTTGCAGTTACACAACTGACTCATTACAACCTACTCATATCAAAAACTTATTTAATGATTGTGACAAAGAAGATTTTCTTCCTTTCAGTATTTTGGTTTCCTTGCAAGCATAATTTATAATTATTATATAAAGTTAACCAAAAATATATCACTGTCAAAGGTATGGGTAGTGTAACTGCATATGAACATATTTTAAATATTTTAAGGAAGGCCTCATTATCCAAGATTTTAGATCAACAATGTAAAAGTTAACATCAAAGATATTTCAATATTCTATGACTTCTTTGAAATAAAAAGATAATGAACAAACAGTTTTAACTGACAAAGATAAAAATGGTAGAATAGAATCTGAGACACGACATTCAACCCAGATAATTACAGTTACTAAAAGTAGGGAAATTCACATTCAAACAAAACTTGTAATGCTTACATCAGCAGATAAAGGTTTTGATGACTTTTTTCCAGATTTGCTGTTCTGATCAGCCAAAGCTTTTCTCAACTTTTCATTTTCTTGGCGCAAAGCAAGAACATCTCCATCCCTGTAACATTATAATCATTGACTATTATAGATATCAATGCATGTTTAAAGTGAAATAGAAAGTACACTGATATATTTTTTATACACAAATTTGTACTTTCACTTCACATTTATTTTTACCAATGACAAATGAAATACTACAAGCAAAGAGTGAACAAGATTCTCATCAAGATAAATACTGGTACAAATGACTTCCTATCTTAACTATACAGAGTGATTACTTGTTTCTATGTCTGATTGGTAATGACTACACAGAAAAAAGCCTACCTTTTCAAACCTTAATTTACATGCTCTTCATTTAATGTGATAGACAAATCATCATAAGTAATATTATACTACTAGTATTAGTACATTAAATTATTACCAACACAAGCTGGAAAAATCGTAAAAAACATTTAAATAAATTAACTAAGCAAACCTGTTTTCAGTCTTATTTTCATGAGCCTCCTCATAATGAGCCTGTAGTTCATCAGCAGAACGCATTGATTTATGGCATATTGGGCATAAAAATCCCTCCTTAAAAATACATGTACCGGTACACAAGACAAAATTATACAATCTATACAGAAAAGCAAAATTGTCAGAATACCACAATATTCATACATTATGAAAGCACTATAATAAATGTAATTATTGATCAGTAACAATGAAAGATTAGGCTGAAAATAAAAATAAGTTTGTTAGGAGTGCTCCGGCACTGGGTAGGTAGGTAGGTATACAAAATATTATCCCCCCCCCCCCCCCAATTTAGATTTCATTTACTTGCTAGGATTTTCTTGAGTAGGTAGGACCACTCCAAACAAACTTATTTTTATTTTCAGACTTAAAAAGATAATATGGAAAATGGGATTTGATTTGGAAAATGGTTCTTTGATTTGGGTCAGAAACTACTTAAAAGATACATAATTATATGCCTTTATAGAATGGCTAATACACAGTATAAACATCTTGTAAATATATATTTACCCCTGAGTCAGAACTTGATGCTGATGCATTATGGTCGGTGTCAAAATGCTTTTGTAAAGCTTCAGCCGAAGGTAGATTTTTCATACATTGTGGACAAATGAAACCCTGAAATTGCAGTCAACATAGATATAAATATCTATAGCACAATACAAATATGGATATCAAAGCAATCATCTGTGATTTAATTAATTTGTCATTTTTAATCTAAGAAATCAAAAACATTACAAGAGATGTATTCTAAACATATTGTGTTACATATTTGATAACTAACATCAAAGAAAACATACCTAATATAAAGAACATACAAGAAGTATGCATGGCATAAGCATACACAATGAAGCACATCTGTTTAAAAGTAAGTAAGTAGATTTCTAAAGACTCACTCTTAAAAAACAGTCCCCTAGCAAAAGAAATTTTTATGAAAATTTTCCTATGCACAAATCCCAGTCATTCAAAATTGTCTTGTTCAAGAGAAATTAAATTTAAGAATAAAAGCATGAGCATACTGCTGTAATAACAGCCAAAGAGAACACATTCCTAAGATATTATTCAAGACAATCATATGAACATTATACTAGAAGACTGACTTCACCTAATGTAAGGCAACCTTACCAAAAATGATACTTAGCAATGAAGTAATGAATTACCCATTTAACATACGATATACAGCTATAAAAAATAAATACAAAGATTCTCAACACTTTTTTTAATTCTAAAGAGACAGAAGAGGTCTCTGAATAAGAACTTTAATTGATCAAAATGCAAGTGTAGTGATAATAATGTATACATACAACAAACTTTGAACTATAATAGGCTTTTTATTGAACTGATTCCTTAAAAGTTGGGTCATGAATAAGAGTCATATTTCTTAGGCCATAGCAATAAATTACCTGAGCTTCGGTTGTGGTTTCATGGTAAGAGGAACTTTGTGATGGAGGAGGCTAAAAGGTGAAATAGTTTGAAATAAGCATCAAGGAATACATATTACAGGAAAACGCTGGAAAATTGTAGATAAGGAAAGTACATAATTGAAGACACATCATTACATTCATTTGTACAGCATTGCAACATTTTTAGCATATATTATGTAATTTGTCACTCCCATCATAAATGTTGTGGAGGTTAATACCTTGCATATATAGTAACTTATTATTAAAATGTACCAATAATGTAATTATAGTGTCACTGGTGTACTCTTAAAAGTACAGCTGTCAAAGCAAAGCAATGAGGGGAAGGTTAACATTACTTATTTACAAAGCATTAATATTGTAAAAAATAAAGTTGTCCCCTGAAAGAAAGATTTTCTAAAGTAAATGGTGGTGAAAATCACAAATATTTTAACATTTATCCATTAGTTTTATCATAAAACAAAAAACGAAAGTAGAAAATGTGTAGATGATACATCATTGAACGTCTTGAACATAACATAATACTTCCATTGTTTCAATCAAGGACTTATATACATACATGGATTCGCAACTGCTAAAAATAGATCAAACGATATCGTTCGGCGATCCCACAATGCAATGCTATATACTCGGCAATGTCCGACAGCTGTATTTGGGTGTTTACGAATTTGATTATACCAATAAAACTCTGGCAATTGGGCATGGGAAATTGGTAAAGGATGCAACAGATTCCTTAAAGATATTGAGATACATTTATATAATCCACAAAGTTTAAGTATAAGCATCGAAAAAGGCATCAGTCGAACATTTTAAATTCCAAGATGGTGGACATCTATTATAATCCTTTCGTCTCCGAGATTAAACATTCGGAATACCGCGGATATTTTCGCTGTTATTATCATTCGGATATCATGGATTTTTTCGTATTTTCGCTTTTGTAAACAATAGCTTGTATTCCCGTTGATTCACGTCTTATTATCGCGGGATTTGATTACTTTAAACTGTTAATACGGAAGTTGCGAATCCATGTATGTATATAAGTCCTTGTTTCAATCATACAATATTTGTGCTTCAATCATTTTTAAATACAGAACTTCTCAGTTATCATACATGACAACACAGGGGAAAAGGTGCTGTTGATCTTGAATACATAAAATCTTTGTAGAAATTTTGTGGAATAAGCTTCTCAATCAAATAACATATAGTATGAATTGTGCATTTAAAGCAAACTTTCTCAAATACATACATCAAAAGCAACAAAAACAATATTTTTTTAACCCCTATTAACTGTGGTAGCTGCAACAAGTGTACCAGTCCAAAAGCGAAAACAATGTATTCCATATGAGTCATACATATAATATTTATTTAACGGAACAGTAGATATTTGTAAAAATATCTGATTGAATATCTGTAATAAATCGAATAAATGCAGATGTTGTTATCCGAAAATACGTTATATCCGAAATAAGTACAATTGGCATTAACAAAAATCTGGGTGTCTACGCACTAACAATGGTTGGTTACCTTCTCCGAATCCTTTTTTAGGAGACGCTTAAACATGATTCAACGCTAGTATCAGAAAATCAACATTGAATTTTGCCAAAAAATGATATGGTTTACACTTTACGCCCACTTCCCAAACTTTGGTCCGCGTCAACAGACGCTTCAATGAGTAAAGAAATTGCACAAAATTGGACTAAATGCGTCTGATTTATTTTTATCCAAATTCACTTGAAGTGCATGTTTATGTATGTAGTAAATGAATCGTGTATCCACAACGATGATAGTTTCAAATACATTCGAATATAAAATAATAGCCAAATGTTTTGTGTTGTCTTTTGGGCCATTAGGGGTTAATAGACAACCCAACATCGCAGTCACAAAATTAATAAGCGTTTTAAAGACTCTGAAAGCGGAAGTCAAGGTCAGTGCGACCTCTGGTGGCCGGTGTTGATGTAAATTTTGCAGACCGAAAATCATGTTGGCATCAACAGTACAAAAGACTTCATCAGTTGTACGGGTTCGTATGAAAGACACAGTCTGACGGTTTCACATGAAATTAATAGTTTGAATGATTTTAATTGATTTCACATTGTCAGCTTTTGCGTTAGTTATAAACCTGTGCTACCAATAACTTGTGTCCTTCAAGTTCATCCCGGTTGAGCAACATGATTGGCATTTAATCAAACGTTTTGTGAAATAGATTATTATAGTCACGTTAAATATCAACTCTTGTTGACAGGTGGAATTGATTCTTAACCAGTACTTATGAAACTAGACATCAATGTTTTTATTTAAGTTTTTGAAATTATTAGCAGAGATCAAATCTTTTTAATAAAAGTTAATCTACACAGCCATTATACAGTAGTCTACATTTATGAGACATAGGAGCAATCCGTTCATGATTTTGCTATTTCATCTATTACCCGCTATGTCTCATTGCGGAAGGACCAAAACAATGTCAGATTTCTGAGTTTTGTCAAGTTTGTCTTTTCAGCGGTTCTAAGTACAATTTGCCTGCAATAAGCATGGAAATGTATAAATATAAAATATATATCAAAGAACAATGACAAAATTATGAATAAATAGCATAAACCTTGAAAATAACATGTGAGGGTTTAAAATCCGGTCGTATTTGTGTAAACTTTATGCAGGCTGAGTCAACCAATGAAGTTCATCTACTGTACGACAAGCGGTACGCGGAAAAATCATAACACTGAATTTGTGTTGGGTCGAGAAAAGAACGCAAATTATTTTTGATTATAACATATTTATAGCGCGAAAAGATTATTTATAAACCTGCATAAGTTATCTATCACTCTACTCAAGTTATCATGGAACCAGTATTACCAAAAAAAACAAAAATCAGCTTTGAAGAATAACTTGAATACGTACATGAATATATATAATGCATTGCAAGTGGGAGGGGAACTTTATTAGAAAATGTGTATATATAAAGAGCTCTTTAACTTGTTGCTTTCTTTGTGAATAACAAATTCATAAATTATGATAAAACAACGCCATTCTTTCTAAAAGTGTGTCTAAAAAATGCGATACAATTATATACAGGGTTTGACACTTACTTTTTTCGTTAGGATTCCTGGATTTAAAATGAGGTGTCACTCCTTCAAATCAGGAGTCCCTCCAATACTTAGCTTATTATTAGCTGTAAAATGTTTATACATGCATTTTGTAATTATTAGCTGTAAAATGCTTATACATGCATTTTGAAAATGTTCTAACAGTAACATAGCCCATAGATATTGTAATAAATAGCCATTTGTTTCATGCTTGTTACTTGAAGCCCTGTAATTTAAGGTGATTACTTGAATGTGTTCATATAAGGTTGGCAGGAGATTGAAACTTAGAACTTGTCAGAAAAAAAAAACATATATAAATCCAAAGGCATATCAATATTCAATATCAATATTGGCATTCGATTATTTGTGAGTTGTGTTGTATTGTTTGGTAGGAAAGGAGACATTTGTCACAAAATTTACAGTTGGTAATTTCCATTTCTTTGGCTCTTACATGTTTGAGCATACCTATCTTGTTGCTGTAATATCATTAAAATGTAATTTACTAAAGAGAGATGTTTTTATGCCCCCAGCATCTTTGATGTTGGGGCATATAGTGATTGCCCTGTCCGTCCGTCCATACGAGGTTAAGTAGATTTTACCATTTCGTCTAGCACTAATACCGCTTGCTAGAACGCTTTGATACTTACACAGTTGTTGCGTATGATCATTCTCAACACACCTGTATCAAGAAATCCCACTTTGACCTTGACTTAATTTGGACTTAGCATGATTCTGTACCAGGTTAAGTAGATTTTACAGTTTCGTCTAGCACCAATACCGCTTGCTAGAACACTTTCATACTTATACAGTTGTTGCTTATGACCATTCTCAATCCACCCATACTTATCAAACACCGACTTTGACCTTGACATTGTTCAAATGGGCTGTTGCTGCACAAGCATGCCACAGGGGTCATATGCGTTTATTGAACGCAGCGTTCTTGTTTTTTTGTAATGTGCTACTCATCCATGGACAACTACCACAGATTAATATACTTTTTGACAGGGGGAAAATCCGTGTTGGACAAGTTGAGCATAAAAATTCCACATCCCTGCCAAGTCCGTGTTCGCCGGTCGGGTTTTATCCATAACTGTCATGTACTTCCTGTTTGAAACTGAAAGTCGGACCTTTCGTAGCGTAAAATTCACTTGTAAATGTGAGACAATTTGATCAAATAAGTAATTTGCTGATCGTTTGATAGTTCAAATAGATTTTGCTATGTTTTCTACCTCGAAGGAGTCCTGACAGGATTCCTGTCTGATAGGTCAAGGAGTCCCTCCCCAAAAGCTGGTGTCCTTGGGACACCGTTGTGTCGAACCCTGATATAGCAGTATTAATTTGAATTGAATTCAAGTGACTGTATGAACGATAAATTGACTTGACTGTAGAAATGACATAAATCGTCAATGAAAATGTTTTAAAGTCGCAGTATGCAATGTAAACAATAGTCTGGTTCCCTGCCAACAAATGCTTGGTGGAAACGGAAGTGGAGGTGAAGCACATGTGTCAATTATTGTTATTATATGGGCACTCGCGGTGATGTATATATCGCGGTTATAAGTGTACAAGGGATATAAGTGACAGCTTTCTGGTGTGCTTTATAATATTAACAATGATGTTTAATCGGTATTAGTTTCACCTTCAAGATAAATATTAATGATTTAATCATAATGAAAAAAGATCACTTCATAAACTCGCTAGTTTCAAATAGGTACTGATTTTTATGCAGTGACTTCTTTTTTCATTTTCAGAGTGGTGGTCTGACACATCTGATAAGATGCACAGGGTCATCCTTTATTTCTCAGAGGCACTACTCAAATGGAGGTATAGACAAGTTACTTGCTTTTGTTGCATTTTTTTAAAGCTTAAACAATTCAAAGAATCAGGGTCCTAGCTGCACTTTAGGGGAAGGGGCCCATGGCCCTCAAGTAGTGAACTTTCGCGTCATTTTGAGGAATTTCAGGGGATTTTTTAACTGCCTTATAGCCCTGCAATAACATTTTAATATAATGTACATTAATATACAATTAATCAAAGGTTAATAACTTAATGTCAACTATAATTAAAAAAACAAATTTTTTTAAATTTCTTTTTGGAGGGGAATTTTTATCTAAAATAGGGGTAAATAGTATATTATTTTAGGAGGAGAATGGGGCCGAATTTCAGCCCCAAAAAAACGTCAAATGAGGGCCCTGAAGAATATGGAGTGCCATTGCAGTCGCCTTTGCATTTTGCATGCATGTCAGATAATGACTGAGAAAAATTTGTTAAAGTTTTGCATGCAAGTTACTATCATGCACATTGTCATATCTCAGTAACCACTTATGGGATTGACTTGAAACTTCATGTAAGTGTACAGGTGTATCAGACAGACAAGTTAGATAACTCTTGGTTGGACTTTGGATTGACCAGTTGGAGGCAAGTCAAGCTTAGACTTTCAGATGGGAGTATTTGAATTCCTACATGTGTGATCATTGACTCATTGATCTCTTTCTTTGGCATTAACAGTACATGTAGTGTTGATTTTCATTATTTAAATAGATAATGGGTAAATGCTTGCTACGCAAACAAGCCCAAATAAATTCATGAAGAAAACTTGCTAGTTTATGAATATTTATCATGCCAATATAATCTGTTGCATTAATGCATTGAAGTATCAGTTGCATACAAATAGCTGCAGTTATAGTTCACTGTTGGTTATTTTTTGTATATTTCAGCTGAGAATGACTTGATAGTTGTTGGATCAGGCCCTGGTGGTTATGTTGCTGCTATTAAAGCTGCTCAACTGGGAATGAAGGTAAAACATGTTTTTAAATAGTTAAAATAGTCACTACATCTTTCTTCAGAGGGCATCACTTAATGGTGATTTGACAATTTGGCAAAAAAAATTGAATTTAAAGTTAAACATGAACATTTTACTATTTAGTTTTATCCTGTTGTATGTCAGTTATACATTTAATCATTAATGATTTAACTTTTTTTTTAATTTGTGTATTGAAATTCAAAAATGCAAATATGTTGATACTATAAATAAATAATAGTATTCAATAATTGCTTAATTTTATTTCACTTTATGTTATACAGACAGTTTGCATTGAGAAGAATGCCACTCTTGGAGGAACTTGCCTTAATGTTGGGTGTATCCCATCAAAGGCTCTATTGAATAATTCACATCTGTATCATCTTGCTGCTGGTAAAGATCTCAATAATCGTGGTATTGAATGTAAGTATGACTTCTGACATAACTTCTGAGAAAAAGACAATATAATGATACGGCCATTGGTCAGTGTATTTAGCTCACCTGAGCACGTAGTCCTCGGATAACTATTAGTATCAATCAATGTCCTTCGTCTGGCATCAACAATTGGGGTTGTTTACGCTCTAGGTGTCACAGTTTTGATTGGATCTTCATCAAACCTTGTCAAAATGTTTATCTCAATGATATCTTGGACAAGTTCGAACATGGGTCATCTCGGGTCATAATTTAGGTCACCAGGTCAAATCACATGAAAACCTTGTTAACAATCTTAGAGGTCACAGTTATGATTGTATTTTGACATGATTGTATCAAACCTTGTCAAAATGTTTGTCTTAATGATATCTTGGACAAGTTTTAACATGGGCCATCTATTTGGGGACTGATTTGGGGCCAAAGTTTGGCCATCACTGATATAACTTATTGGTTATTAAATATAGGGAGGATGTGTATGCTTTGTCATGTTATTGTTCCCATTTTCCCCTCAAGACATCATTTTTCCCTTTCTAAGAGTCCTGTCACTTTTCACCTGAAGGTGATAAAGACTTGATGGAGGTAAAAATATTTACCGACCTCACAAATTGCTGAATACATGATTGCCAGTTATTTTGATAGATAAACTGAACAAATCCTTTAAGAATCATGAAATTAATCAATCGAAGCTTGCTATGCAAACCATTGGTCTTACATGTCAAACAACTTCCAGAAAGTCTGTTATTTTTCTTTTTCCAATAATTAGGAGATTTTGCTATTGTTATTGCAATATTTGTCGCTATTGATATTAAAAATAATTATTTACTAAGCACTATTTTAAAAAAAAATTTACCTCGATATTTTCAAATTTTGTTTATTTATTGCTATTCATGTGATAGTTGTTTTATTTAACATAATATATATATATAAACTGTTCACAAGTTTATTATTTGACAGTACTGCCTGATAGTTCTACATCTACACACTATTGATTTTAAGATTCATTTTTACTTTTGTTTGTTACCAGTTGCTGATGTCAAGTTAAATTTAGAAAAGATGATGGCACAGAAAGATAAAGCTGTAAAAGGTCTAACTGGAGGAATTGCTCATCTCTTCAAACAAAACAAAGTAAGAACAATAGCTGTTACCTAAGATATATTACCTAATGGATTGCACCATCCTTGTGTAACCTTTTCAAAGGGAATTAACAATGGCTTGGAGAAAACAAATATATTCAAATGTTATTGTTAGAGTCTTAACTGTCAATATTTTACTGCATCCTGACACTTCCTAGATGTGTTGGAAGTGCTGGTAATATGAAGGAATATAAACAATTTGAAATACTTGGATTTAATCATATTTCTTTAGTTTATCACTGATACTAGTGATAACATGATGTTTCACTTTCTGCAGAACAATTTTGTCAAATTGTGTTGTTTTTGAGTCCAATAAACATATCTGATCACCTGGTTTCCTCTTGTGTCAGAATGTTAAAGTTGTGTATTGTTTGAATTACAAAAAAAATGCATTCTCATTATTTTTTAGTTCATGACAGCTGGTGGATCGAAGTAACAAATCAATGATGAATCTGAGTAATAATTTTAAGATTATCAAGGCTACTTTATTGTAATGTGGCCATAGAATGTGTTTGGACTGGGCTTTCTGTCAGTCAATCCGGTGGTCTCATTCTTGATAGCGGAACTTTGCTGTACTATTATGTATTACTGTTTTTTCCTGTAGGTAACACATGTAAGGGGACATGGTACAATTACTGGTCCTAATGAAGTCACTGCTTTAAAGGAAGATGGAAGCTCAGAAGTTATCAGTGCCAAAAATATTCTCATTGCTACTGGATCTGAAGTCACTCCTTTCCCTGGAATTGATGTAAGTACTTCATAGTAGGCTTGTTAGACAGTAAGCCTGCTAACCCACAATCTATGTTTGCTGTGTATCATATAATGTTACATATAATTGTTGAGTATAGTCAATGCTAAATTATAATTTCGTAGAGGGGTAGACTCTTGGGTACCTGATTACAAGTCATTTTATTAACATAACAAGTTAATTTTATGATACCTACCATCAATTAATGTTTGTCCTAGTACAAGAATTGCTAATCATGTACTGATTGTATTGGAAGTATGTTTAATTTGAAGTGTTACTATTTATAGATTGATGAAGAGACTGTTGTATCATCTACTGGGGCTCTATCATTAAGTAAAGTACCAGAGAAAATGATCGTTATTGGTGCAGGAGTAATTGGTGTTGAACTGGTACAATGTTTATTATCATTATAAATGTTTATTATAACTTTTGTGTGGTCAAATTGGTTAAAATGATAGTATCAAAATTATTCACAGGTATGACATTGTACAGAACAAGTTTACTGCCTAATTCATCCAAGATGATGAATTAACAACTTATAGTTCAGTTATTTGATTATATTTCTTTGTCTGTTTCAACCCTAATCATATATATGAATAGAACAAGTGTAATGTTTTTATGCCACAAGTGCTTGAAAATCTGAATATGTGTCAAGTTTTTATCCAAGAAAAACTTCATCAATGATCTCCGAAATTCTTTGTGTAATTTTTTCTGTAATCCTGATTTCAAATCTTATACTCTGTGTAAACATTGTCCATGCATTTTTTACCTAATATTTTGTTTCACATTTTAGGGATCCGTCTGGCAAAGACTTGGAGCAAATGTCACATGTGTTGAATTTCTAGGACATGTAGGTGGACTTGGCATTGATATGGAAGTGTCAAAGAACTTTCAAAGAATTCTCAAAAAACAAGGACTTGACTTTAAATTAGATACTAAAGTTGTGTCAGCTTCTCGTGATGGAGCAAATATCAAAGTAGCAATTGAAGGTGTTAAATCTGGAAAGAAGGAGGAGGTAATTGTGGATTATATTTTTGTCCTGTTTGATGTTAGAAATGTGATAAGGATTGTTAAATCTTTGTGCCACATAACCACATTAAGATCTTCTCCTGGCTGATATTATTACCTTATCTCATTAGAAAAATGAGTGATAAGACATAATGTGGCATAGGCAATATGACTGCCTTAATGTATAATATCTGCGACATGATGTACTCTTTTATGCAATGTATGTTTTGATTTTGTAAGCAAGATCTAGAAATTACTTATTTGTTCGATGGAAAGGGGGAGGGCACTGGGGTATTCTTAGTTATAAAATTCCCATTTCAGGGGATTAGCTGCTTAACAGATAAGACCATCATTAAAAATTGGACTTAAAATGTGAAATAAATGGGCTATTTCTTTTTTGCTAGATTTTAGGTAGCACAAACACCACATACAAGAACACTTTGATACTAAAACAGCTATTGCCTTGTACCATTCCCACTGCACCTGTATCATCCACTTGATTTGACCTTGGCCAGATTAGGACTTTTAATTTTATAAAAGGGCTATTTCTTGGTTAACCAGAATTTACTGTTTTGCTTTGATACTTACTTATACATTTGTTGACTTGGACCATTTCCTTGATGTGAGCATGTCCTGATTAGGACTTTGAATGTTTTTATGGTTGACTAGATTTTACCTTTTCGTCTAGCATCAATGGCAATTTCTTGGTGAATTACATTTTAACGTTTTGTCTAGCACCAACACTGCTTTCCTGTATTGATATTGTTTTTATGAATATTTATGGTGCAGGTATGGGACTTTGTTATTTTTAGCTCACACGAGCACAAGTGCTCTGGGTGAGCTTTTGTGATCTGTCTTTGTCCGGCATCATGAGTCATCAACTTTCAGCTTGTGAACACACTAGAGGCCACAATTTTAGTTCAATTTTCACAAAACTGGGTCAGAATGTTAATATTTATAAAATCTCGGACAAATCTCGGATAACTTCATGAAACCTTGTCAGAATGTTTATTTTAATGATATCTTGGACAACTTCGATAATGGGTCATCTGGGGTCAAAAACTAGGTCACCAGAACAAATTGCTGGAAAACCTTGTGAACACTCCCAAAGTCACTGTTTTGATTGGACCCTCATGAAACCTTGTCAGAATGTTTGTCTTTATATATCTAGGACAAGTTCGAACATGGGTCACATGGGGTAAAAAAAACTAGGTCAAATCTAAGGAAAAATCTTGTTTACACTAGATAAAATTGGATCTTCACCAAACATTGTCAAATTGTTTGTTTTAATGATAAGTAGGTCAAGTACGATTATGGGTCATCTGGGGTCAATAGCTAGATCACCTGGTAAAATCTTAGGAAAACCTTGTTAACGCTCTAGATGGCACGGTTTTAATTGGATCTTCACCAAACCTTGTCAGATTGTTTGTCTTAATAATATTAAGGACAAGTTCAAATATGGGTCACCTGGGGTAAAAAACTAGGTCACCAGGTCAAATCTTAGGAAAACCTTATTAAAACTGTAGATGTCAAATTTTGATTGGATGTCAAAATGTTTGTCTTAATGATATGTAAGACAAGTTCAAACATGGGTTATCTGGGGTAAAAAACTAGGTCACCAGGTCAAATCACAGGAAAACATTGATATCAGCAGACCGTTCAAAGCAATGATTTAGTGAGTAGACAATCATTGTCATGTGAGTGAGAGATATTGGGCCATCTTGGCCCTCTTGTTCATAATTATACGGACTATATACATGTATGGCATTATGTATATTTGAAAGTTTTTAACTTTTACACCTTGACCTTATTTAGATTCAAAGTACCGGTATATTGTCAATCATGAAACTAGGGGCATATAGGTTTATTGAACCCAGCTTCTTGTATTCAAACATTAGTGTATATAATGAAATTAGTCAACTCCTTACAAACAGTAATTAACTTTATCAACATTTTTTGTGTAATTCACTTGTTGTTGTTTTTTAATTTAAGATCGACTGTGACACATTGTTAGTTTGTATTGGCCGACGTCCATACACAGAAAATTTAGGATTAGAAGGACTTAATATTCAGCCAGATAACAGAGGCAGAATTCCTGTCAATGCTAGATTCCAAACATCAGTACCTAGGTATGGTTACAGTGGTTAATATTTAATGGATTACTTAATATAGTGAATTTCTAGATTTTTTAATTGTTATTGATTTATAGTTGTAAAGATAGAGAAACACTGTTATACCTGAACTAGTACAAACAATTATGCCAGTGTTAAAATGAAGTTGGTTTGTGCAGTTATTATACTTCAGGTATATGCAGGGCATGAAAAAGGACCAGGAAAAACCATTCGCAAAGAACAGGGCTATACATGCCCGGTTCTCCTGTATTTTATCTCCCCATAGCTGTCGAATGGGCCATTAAACAACAGATAAATAAATGATTTTTTTACAAAGTATTTAATGCATGTTTGTATTATGCTCAAAATAAGATCTAAATAGATAAATGAATTGTGGTTTGAGAAGTACATACCATAGTTTTTAATATTCTTTTGAGGACAAAATTTTCATTATTTATTTATCTGTTTAACGACCCATTCGACAGCTGTACACGCCTCACCCATTTTCCTGTCATTTTCTAGACACAGTGTTTGGCTCAGTAGTTGGGATGGGGACACTGAAAAATATTCTGTGAGAAATTTTAAAGGTGGAACCGAGAATCGAACCCACATCCTTTTGTTCACTTGTCCAGCACGTTACCACTAGACATCTGAGCATCCCTACAAAATACTCATTATAACTCGGCTTATATTTCAGTATCTATGCTATTGGTGATTGTATACAAGGTCCAATGTTAGCTCACAAAGCTGAAGATGAAGGTATTATATGTGTTGAAGGTATGTGTGGTGGTGCAGTACATATAGACTATAACTGTGTACCATCAGTGATCTACACTCATCCTGAAGTGGCCTGGGTCGGTAAAACAGAGGAAATGCTTAAAGAAGAGGTTTGTTGTGGTTTATATTTATGCTGCTCAAATAACATTAATATTTATTGAATTAAATTATATCATGGTTACTTAGACTTGATACTTGTAACACACCTTCATGAAAAACTGATTCCCATTCAATCTTTGTTTTAGGGTGTTGAGTATAATGTTGGTAAATTTCCTCTCGCTGCTAACAGTCGAGCTAAGACTGTTGATGACACAGATGGTTTCGTCAAGGTATTAGGACATAAAACAACGGACAGAATTTTGGGTGTACATTTTATTGGATCTGTAAGTACTAAATGTAGTTGTAAATTGAATAATTCTAAATTCTTGATTTAACCTGAATTAGTGATATGTGGATGTAATTTAATCTTATTGTTATCTGACAATGAAGAACTATTATTGAGATGTTTGTAAACTTCTATTTATAATTTTATAGCAGCAAGGTTTTGGATATATTGCTACTCAGGACTTAAAAAAATGAAGAAAAATAAAAAAGGATTGATTGGTATACTAGTAACTTCTAGACAGACAATATTGTCTATTTCACTCTAGCTTCTAACCAACAGGAGATTGCCATGTAATCATGTCTGAAGGTATTTTGTACATTGTTATAGCCACAGATATGAAATATATGGAGGGCTATATTGGATTCACGCTTGACGGCTGGTCGGTCGGTCCGTGCGTCTGTAGACACAATTTGTCAAATCACACATCACATGATTATACATGTTTTCAGGTTGCTGGAGAAATTATTAATGAAGCTGTATTAGCTATGGAATATGGAGCATCGTGTGAAGATGTTGCTAGAGTTTGCCATGCCCATCCTGTAAGCATATAATAAAATAGTAACCATTAGAATATAAGTTTACATTATCATACACTGAACTGCAAAAAATACACTGGTTGATTCTGGAATTACGAAATTACTGAACCATATGCTTTTACTTCTTATTGCAATAAATTAATAAATATTCATAAACAAAAATGCCAATAGATTACTGAAAATACATCCAACTGCAATGATTTGTGAATTTCAAATACCGTATTCCCCCGTTTAAACGCTCCCCCCCTAATAGACGCCCCCCACCCTTTTTTGCCAAAAAAAGTCGTAAGGACTTACCAGCTTTAAGAGTCTGACGTAAAATCCGTTTTTATTAAAGATAAAACACAATTAAATCCACTTTGAATAATTGTATTAATCCAAATTAACACGTGAACAATAACTAAAACCTAGCGAAACCGCGTGGTTCTATCACTTTCGTACAGTAATACAGTAGATCTATGGACCATTCGTGATGTTTATTAATGAGTTTTATTCGGCGATGTTATCCTTACGATACCTAAAGCGAAAGTAGATTTTCTGAAAATGATTACTTAGGTCATCTGGTCGATCTAAAACAACAACGCGCATTTTCATTAATTCGTTATTTACGTGCTTATTTGTACAGATCAACATAAACAAGCACTAACTGTGAAAAATAAGGGTAAGACCAAGTGCAATATATGCCTCGCGGCAATCTCATTTGTTAGAGGTGCGAAGTTGGGGATTCGAATCGC
Organism: Lutraria lutraria; assembly: GCA_964023205.1. Classification (NCBI taxonomy): domain Eukaryota; kingdom Metazoa; phylum Mollusca; class Bivalvia; order Venerida; family Mactridae; genus Lutraria; species Lutraria lutraria. The sequence continues at coordinate 23,862,311 of OZ026844.1, read as the reverse complement.
AATCAGGATTAACAATCATATCTGACACGCGACTTCCACAATTGATTTTTCAATGACTTAACGCCATCGACAAAATGTCCGAGGACATATATAAACCAGTCTATTCAACTATTCTGCAATTTATACACTTTCGCCACTCGTATAAAAATCCATCTGTAAAAAAGTTAATGTCCATCACTTTCACAGTGTTTGCCTATTTCTTCCGCAAATTTAACGACTTTAACATGTAAGATTGTTTACCCCTCGACTCCATGTAAGCTAATTTACTTAATTGACATGTACATAAAAACTTACACATTGGCAAGATTACGTCAGAGGAGATTACGTCAGACGCGCGGTAAAGATAAAACGGTTACTCTGCAGCGACAGCGTGTTATTGATTTTTGACATGCAGTTTAACTAGTGCAACTGACTACATTATTTATCGTAGTAAAGCGCGCCGGGAATGACCGTTGATTAATATTGCATTAACACCGCGATATTTTTCGATGGCAAGTGTTTCAAATTCATTCATTTGACCTCCGGAAAATCTTTGAATACGGTATTCCAGATTTTTTTTTTTTTTTTGTAAAATAGGATCACAATAAACGCCCCCCTTTTGGAAAATGCATCGCCCCCGGGGGCGTCTATTCGGGGGAATACGGTATTTGTTATTATTAAGCGACCATGTAAATAAATATATTGATGAAACATTTATAATGTGGTGTAGTTCAAAATGAGCCTTTTTACACCATGCTGTAATTTTAAATTGATGTCTGTTTGGTTTTTAACTGCTGTTTAGTGTATATCTTGCAAAAATAATACTATTTCATGAATAATTTAATCTTATATTTTAAATTGAATATTTATTAAGTATCAAATAATCTATTTATTATTGGAATATTTCCTAAATTATTGGACATTACATATTTGGTGGATTTTCTTTTTTTATATTATTCATTTTTTTTATTATTGGAATTTGTAATAATTCTGTTGAACATTTTATTTATTTAAAAAAACACTTTATAAACCACTGGACATTTATTGATGATATTTTTTTTTCAGACTGTATCTGAAGCATTGAGGGAAGCCAACTTAGCTGCTTATGCTGGAAAAGCAATCAACTTCTGAATTCATTAAATCTGTGTTAATCTCAATAATTTATTCTCAGTGTCTAGATATCACATGACTGTTATAGTACCCTAGGGTACTGATTTCGTCCGATAATTGATCTGCCATGGTTTGATAATGATACATAGACATTAGGTAAATAATTAATTTCACAGTTATTGCTGTTAATGGTGTACCTGATGTCATACATTTATTTATAATTCAGGTTTTCTTGTGTTACTTGTTAAGAATTTTGAAACAAGCAAAACTTATTAATATGGGAATGAATTTTCGTTTCAATTGAATGGTAAAAATATGCATTTTAATGAGTGCACAATGTTATTTAAAGTGCTATATATACGAATGGTTCCTTGCTGGAAGTATAATTATTGTGTAATCATGATGTTGCAGACAAAATTTCCTTTATTATTACCAGGTAATAAAAGATTTGTAACAATAAAATGTCTGGTTAATTACAATTTAAATAACTGATTGGAAAGTAGCAAGTTAAATTATTATGTTGAGTACTTTAAACATATTCTTAATGATGAGGGATAGAAAATAACACATTTCGAAAACACTATCCAACATTTTTATGAGCACAGATGTCTTGGTGTTAATGAAATACAGATTTTCTTCATAGTTTTGGATTATTTTAGTTTATTCCTGAGAGAAACTGTTAACTTCTGATCAACTTTACCTGTCAGTAGGTTTATATTACATGTATTTATTTTGAAATAAAATGAATATCTTTACCTTGTTGTGAGATTGAATGCGAAATAGTGCTTGTACGTTTTATTGTTGATATTTTGAAGTATAAACTAACATGGATCTTGTATTCATGATCATATTTACTGTCAAATAAACATTTTCAGTTTATTCTGTATTGTTGTTTCTCTGTATCTAGTTTTTGATGAGGTCTTTAAAAAGTGTTTGTTGATGGTTACATGCTCATTAAAAAAGGGTAGGCAGGTAGGGTCATTATGCCCCCTTTCAAAGAAAAGGATGTATATTGCTTTGCCCAGGTCGGTCGGTCCGTAACCAAACCTTGTCTTACCAATAACTAGAGAACGATTTGGCCTCAGGTCCTCAGATTTGGTTGGGAGGTTGGTCATTGCATGTAGATTACCCCTAATTTTAGGTTCAATAGGTCAAGGCCTTATCAAATTGGCCGTTAGGGGGCATCCATGTTTCACAAACACTTCTTGTTTTTCAGTGGGATTCCTTTTATTGCTCATGAAAACATGCTAAAAAGGAAGTGGATGTACAATTCCTCAGAACTAAAAACAAGAGGGCCAAGATGGCCCTTAATCGCTCACCTGAGAACAACTACACCATGATTAATGAGCATGTAATATAGGTTTTATCTTGCATAACACGTACGTTTCTACCTAGTTTTGATCAAAACGAACTCTAATTTTTATGAATACTGGATGCAGGTAAATGTACATTCTGTGTGAAGAAATGAATGTGCCACAGTGTAAACAAGCTGAATATAGCACATTTTCTAAGTCAATGGCCCATAACTCTTGAAAGTCCTTGACCAATTTGCCCATGATAGAACTTATCCAACACCTTAAGGTCATATACATTCACTGGAAATATGATAAGGATTTGTGAAGAAATGAAGGCACCATGGTGTAAACAAGCTCAAATGTTAGCAAATTTTCAAACTCAAGGGCCCATAACTCTTGAAGTCCTGGTCCGATTAATTGTGGATGGACGCCAGACATTCATCAATCCTAAAATGGTTCAGGTGAAGTAAAAGGTTGAGTGTAACCAGAAACCAACTTATTTTTACAAGTGACGAAGAAAATAAATGTTAATTATTATGTGAGTTTTACTAGCTGATGTATGTATTACTAAGTGTGGCATAACGTCAACCTTGGCTGTATTTTTGTCCTAAACATTCCATCAAACAATTCTGATCATGTTTCTTATTAAATACAGCAAATTATATTACTAAATTATGCATGTATATATATATATAATAAATTATATAACACACTTGTGAGCAAAGGAACATAAGATATACGGGCCCTTATGCATACTTGACCTTATTATAACGTCCATTTGGTCAACAGTATCAATAACATACTAATGTATATATATATGGCAGTTTTTTACAGTTGTTCATTAATCCAGATTTTGATGTGTACACTTACCTTATGCAACATTTTGCTGTGTGAGTTCACAAACCATGTAACAGGTACTCCCATTTCGTATTGAGACTGATCAATAACCTTAATTAGACCTACCAGAGACGTATAATACAATGTTATTGAGCGTTCCTATTAATGGTTGATTGATATCGGTATGTACTTGTATATTGACACCACACTTTGAACCATATTTTCATATTATGCAATTATAGTTAAAATAATAGATTGAAAGAACTGCATGAACATATACATATATCAGGTAGTTTTAGTTAATACAACTGCCTGCATATATATATCGCAAAATTATCATGGTATAAACGTACATAAAGTCAAGTAATAAAATGCAGATATAGTCCTTTCTGTTATTGCTTACTAATGAGCAATGTGAAATAACTACATTTTACACTATGCTTAATCTGCAGTTCTTCTTAGTACTTATACATATGTAAACAAAACATGTACGTACATCTGTATATTGTATTAGCACTAAATCCAAGACCCGTCATCACCGATAATTATGCTAGGGTGAGTTTCTATGTATACATCATCTATGTGTACATATTATGTCATCATAAACACTACCAGGGACATTATATCACGTGCTCCTGCTGACTGCATGGAGAATATAGTACCGGGTATATACACCATTATAAATTATAGCATATGGTCTTATATGAGTATTAGTTTGTTGTGTGGCTATTTGAAGTTCAATGTGGTTGTATGATAGTGCTCAGATTTATGGTGACTTCGTTAACATTTAGGGTTGATTCTATTTGATTGATGTAAGGTATGATATTACCATGCGCTTGTGAACTACATACATGAATTGATTCATTTGTCAAATACTCACGATTGTTATTATAATGTGTATTACTCATATCATATAAATATTTTATACTCTCACGTGGTATATTGTTTTGATACTAAAGGGTCAAGAACAATGGCGGCACACACAAGTTCGCAGGTAATTAAGTCGTATTTTTTCGCCAAAAGTTCAAATGTTTCGATTTTTCCATGTAGCCCATGTTCCAGTCATCAATTTTCCGAATCCAATCGGTAACAAAATTAGCATTGTTACTGCCGTAGTTTGTCCGTAGACCCTGCAGAGAAATTTGAAGTGGACAGACTTTTTCATTTAAAGCCGTACGTGGTACAAAAGGGGAACAAGTTATAAATTAAATGACCATTAGCTAATTTGCAACAATGCTAATTTTGGTACCGATGGATTCGGAAAATTGATGACTGGAACATGGGCTACATAAAATATCGAAATATTTTAACTTTCGGCGAAAAAATACGACTTAATTACCTGCGAACTTGTGTGTGCCGCCATTAATTGTTCTCGACCCTTTAAATTAGTATCAAAACAATATACCACGTGATTATATATTATATATATATAGGCCTATATAGGCAATATGCTAGCTTCTTTTAATTCGTCTACCTATAACGTTTTGTATAGTTGTTCTTGTTAAAATTTGTTTCATGATAAGGAACTTATGCATCAGCTGCTCTCCTAATTGAACATGTTACTTCACTGAAGACATACATTAATAGTGACAGCACGGGCTCAAGTCCCAAGCAACCGCCGGCTCGGACTTTTTTGGATCAAATCAGCGTCCCCAGACTATTTTTTATTTTACTGATTAATTTCTTAAAAACAATGGACAATCATCCTGATTCAGGCGCAAAAACACGAAAGTATTTTACCACGGAACTTTAACAAGTCTGTTCTTTCCATACATTCAAAATAATTACTTGTAAATTTATTCTTTACATCAGGAAAAAGTCTGAAGTTTCTCAAGTGAAAGTGCATCAACATATACCTGAAATTACTAAGATAGTACACCGATTTTTCAGACTTCATGCTTGTTTGTTGCTCTAAAATATATGTATAGTACATTGCCAATGTGTTTTAGTCAAACGTGGGTCTTTCAGATGTCAAATTATCAGTTGTTTAACACTTGACGTTGTAAAAACGTTGTACAGACGTTGTACCCTGACGTTGGATGACCGTTGGATTTAGGTTGTAAATGAAAGTTTTTTAGACGTCATTTCCCGACGTCAATACAACGTCGTGTATACAACCAAAATCCAACGTGTTTTCAACCAAAATCCAACGTGTATACAACCACAATCCAACGTGTATACAACCAAAATCCAACGTGTATACAACCAAAATCCAACCTGTATACAACCAAAATCCAACGTGTATACAACCAAACTCCAACCTGTATGCAACCACAATCCAACCTGTATACAACCAAAATCCAACGTGTATATATTTACACGCCTGTAACTAATTAAGGTGATTATATCAACAAAACTCAGGGATGTTCAAACAATTAAAGAACATAATGACGCCAGTTACTATAATCCTGTATAATTAGTTCTTCATGAGGATACTGAACACTATTAAAATAATATTGCTCAATAATTAATATGTCGATCTATAGCATATATCAGAAAGTTCACTTTTAATCTCACAATACAACCTAGTATATATTTATCATTTGAAATGTCAAACAAAAAAACAAATTTGTTCACAATTTTGAATTAATATATCTAATTTATTCTTGCAAATTATTACATACACATGTAGACACGAATTAATACCGTACATAAGTTTGTATAAACACACAGTAGATGATTATTCAGTGATCATGAACACTTAAGAATTCGTTTAAATGACATGTACAAAACAGTTAGAAACTAATAAATTAATCCCTCTGGATTTCCTGTCTGTGATTCTGGAGTCTACTTCAGTGGACATGCCTGGCTGGCATCCTGTTCAGTTTCCTTTGACATAGACTTCATAGTATTTGCTGAAATAGTAAAAGAGCAAGCATATTCAGTCAGCGGGCATTTTCGGAAGTCATTTCATCTATCCAAGCTAGTAATTTTTACTATTTGAAAAATATACAGTCTTCTGTGTTTCTGTTATCAATCTGCCATGATGAATACATATTAAGTTTTTCTAAAGACTGGATTATACCAAGCAACAAAATCAAAGAGAAAATTACACAAGCTCACAGAAAACTGAACATGCAGAATTTATTCTAATTAATATAATATATACCTAATAATATTCAATATAGGCAAATGCAATCTCAAACGGTATTATATAGACATGCATTTTGCTATGAGAAAGCCCAGCTTTTTTACTTAATCAGTGTTTGTATGGTATTATGTTGTAGTCCTCATACATAATTTTACAACCATGATTACGGATTATTCAGAAATAAAAAATGATAAATTTACCTTGAACAACGCCAATTAAACAAGCTTGACCTGTAGAATTCCATCGTTCCCAGTCATGTTAAATTTGGACATCAATCTGTAAACAATTATAATAAACTATAAGTAAGAGCAAATGAACATGTATTACTTATTCAAAAATTCTGTAACTCGATCGACACATGTACATTGAAAATAAAACTATATTTATAAGAATTCAATGTAATATCAACCAGTGATCATAACTCAAAAACACGTACATATATGTCAGGCATAATAAATCCAAACATCCTTCTTAATTAAGTCTGAAGCATACAAGTTCCCCACACGAAATGAATAACATAATATTATCTCTCTCAAATTTTCATTAACACATTTCCTACGTGCATGAAGAACATTTGACCTGAGGACTCATCAATCAATTCGGGCACTGGCCAGTTTGGCAGTTGTCAGTAATAAAACCTTCTCTGGAATAGTTTCAAATTAATCTCATGCTGTTTTTCATGCTCAATTTTGTTGGAAATAATGGACATTAAGACATGTACATGTAACTGATACCAGAACAGTGATTGTGAATATTTGTGTAGTCTTGAATTTAGACTTTACACAACAGATAGTTTAAAATGTAATTTCACCAGTTTTGTTTTACTTGATTTTTAAAGCGTAACAAAAGATGATCGCACTTTTAAATAAAAATACATTTGAATACCTATAAGCGACATTAAAAGCGACCAACACGATACTGGGTGCAATAAGTTATGAAATTGATTGATTAATTACTTGTTCGATTTAAAATAAAAGTTTGCTGAATTTCCGATTATATATGCATGCATGTACATATGCATCTTTTTACTGACATTCTTAATACTTATCAAAATTAAATCACACATCAAATTAAATAATAAATTCCACTTACCTTAAAATCCGAATTTGACAGATCTTTGTATCTTATCCCGAAATCTTTTCTTGGAACCGTTGAACACTATTCAATATAACCGTTGCTGGTAGTTTTGAATAATTAGATCTGTCCATTTTCATGTAAATTAAACGACTTTAATCCATTTATTTTGTAGGTTTTATGAAGAATATTTTTAAATTATTGTCGACAAACGTTTCTTTATGTAACTATTTTCAAATAGTGTAGAAAAGAATTATCGTAAAATTCGAAATAACTGCCATGGACCCTCGAAGCGACGCCTATCGGTAATATGAAACATTTTATGGGGAGTAAACATGTCAGAGTGTTTTGCTATTTTTAACTCATCCCTAACATAATAATATATGCCAAAGAACAAGGTTTATATTTTTTTTGTTTGTTTTTTCATGACAATATTCAATTTTCGTTATGATTTCAACAAAATCATTATCTGACCATATTCCAACGTCATGCAGACGTCTTATTCAGACGTTGTATAGTCGTCGTGATTCTTACGTTGAATCAACGTTGGATTTAGGTCGCCGACGTCGCGACTTAAATACAACGCATATTCAACGTTGATACAACGTCGGGTGTTTGCTGGGAAGGAACTGATCACAACTAGTCCGTTTCCATGATCACTAGAAGTCCTTCGATCGCTGCTAAGTTTGTTCTTCTCTCTTTAACAATAATGGACCGAATTTTGACTGGATAAATACCCGATAAGTAACCTTTGATAAATTGTTATTATTCAGTTCAGTACCGATATCGATTGAAAAACATGAAAACTTTGTAGAAATTGACATTTTATTCCTTCACTCGAGAGTATCGCCCAATCTTGCGAGGGAAAATGCAATTTTATTACATTTGTGCATATATATAGACTATGTGATGTTGATTTAACATTATTTTCTTGTCAATATATATATCTGTGCTGTTCCGTCGCACATAAATAGTTAAAATAAAATAAATAGTACATATAAAATATCAGGTAGTTGTATTTAATAGAGCAAAGTAGGGTAATTCCGACCCCTGTGTAATACCGACCCTTTTGTTTTTTTCATATTTTTAAAGCTTCAAATAACTTGACTGTATATGTCAATCATTTATCATTGATGACGTCACATTGGTTTCGTCATAGAAGGTCATTTTGAATTTTGTGGAAGGAAGTGTGACCGCCAATTGTTTTTTGTAGTGAAATAAAAGGGTGACTATAAGCGAAGTTAGCTTACTATTTGTGTTCAGACTTGATTTATAATGTTTCAAATTCTAAACTCTATGTATAAATCAATCATACATGCCTCTATTATCATATTCTTTGTGATTTTAAGACAAAGTCTATGATATTGAAGGAGACCACGTGGGGGTCGATTTTAACAGATGAAAATTCATTTTTCTGCTAATATCGACCCTACCTTAATTAGGTATGCAAGACAATTATAAAATTGCAGAATTTCATTCCATAAGACTAAACTTATTTTTAATTTCACGTAAGGCAAATTAAAATGTTCATTTCATGCTACTAGATAAAAACTGCATGTTGATTTTTATAAAAACAAATTGATTAAAAATCTTTTTTTTTAAACTTCACCCTTTCATATAATTAAGTAGGCTATGTCAAACCAGATTGATGTATTTAGAAACACTTGAATATAAACTAGAAAGTATGACTTATGCAGTGAAATGGTGCATAGTAGACCAATGCGTTGGAAAGATGCAGCTAGTAAAGGCACAATAAAATTGATATCCCTAAGACAACGTTATTAAATACAAACTATCTGGACGTGTACCAGAAAAGTCTTAGGCCCTAGGCGGAAGATGGTGTCAACTCCAGTCGAGGAGACAGTAACTGTTCTAGTTGAATACTCACATTTAATGTGTGACATATATATAGTGTATATCCATTGATAAGGAAGGAATTCACCTTTGAAGTGCAAACTATTGTGAACTTGGACTGTCGTGTAACACTGTTGGTGCTTTTGTTTGCAAAGATGTATATTTGACGTGTGTATTCAATTAAATTAATGAAATGTTTATTTGTCAAATTTTAATTAAATGATCAAGATTTAAAAAGAGCGATGCTTGTGTTGTTTAATTCAATACTTTTTTCCATTTAATAGTAGCATGAATGTTAGTACAAGTTGCACTGCCGTTATCAATAAGATTATGTCAGTGCTTCATTATTTAAAAAAAAAGTTTGAAGGGGGTCGATATTAGCAGAAAGGGGTCGATATTTACAGATTCACATAAGGAAGAACAGACAGAGTTCCGTACCCTTCTGTATATATGTGACAAATAATCTGATTGGTCATAAATGACCAATGGTAATTTCTCTTTCAAAAATCATTGCAAACACTGGCTTAAAGACATTGAACAGCTACTATATAAGTGACCCCCCCAAAAATCCACATGTGGTCTAATCTCTTAATTGTTTTATTGCCCCTAATCAGATAAAACCAGTCTGGTCACGGTCTGTAGACTTGACACCTAGTCAAAAAGTGGGGTAATAAATTTTATTGATTTACAGTGATAATAAGTTTATGACTAAATTGCTTTTGTTTTTATAAGCAGAGAGTAACAGATTATGTAAACAGAAGCTAGTCTATCAATGACCCTGTCTGTTTTATTACCCCCTACTGTGGAATTAGGGGACTTTCTGGTCCATAAGTCACATGCCTCGCATTCCTGGTTCAATGTCTTTAATGAGAATTAAGTAAGCTTACTTTTGACATTTACAGTTAAGGGGTCGGTATTACCCTACTTTGCTCTACAACTACCTGAAAATATCAACTATTTTGAACACACCTTCATTAAAAGTCCTTTGCTAGATCAAAAATAGTCTGGGGACGCTGATTTGATCCAAAAAAGTCCGAGCCGGTTAACCACCGTGAACCGGTCCCATGAACTGATAGTTTTTGCCAGAGACGTCTCTGTTTTTGCCTGTAGATCTGGCATTGACGTGCATCTTGTTTTGAAAATAATGATAACATTTATGTTGTAAATATCAATCTCAAAGTATCACGTACGATGTAAATCACATCCTTTTTTACATGACAAAGGGAGAGAGATTGGACAAAAAGATTTCTGTAGAGTTCGAATCGTATTAAGGCCGAATCCATATTTCTAACCGAAAGTTCGTTAGCCTCGTTTTGGTGAGTGCGCGAACCGTCGAAATGGACAAAACAAAAAATAATGACTCGCTCATTACACAGTTTTGCTCTGTTACTGGTGAGTATTTGTGAAAAAGTCTATTATAATCTACTGTATGATTAGTCTGACAATGTTTACTTAAATTTATCGCTACTAGCAAGTTCAAACATTCCTTGATTTCGGATACAAAAATATCGGATACAAATGTCAGACTTGAAAACAAAACAGCGAATTAGTCGTTTGTCTCATATTCACACGTTATTTTTGTCTAATTATTATGGATTTGTACCATATGAATGAAATGTCCTTAAAGGTGCATATAGCGTATTTGTGCCCATTATTTGTGTGCTATTTTTCACTGTGCTTGCATTTATGAACAGTAGGCTGGAAATGAGTTGAGAGATTACGGGATTCTTGTGTATTCTCTACTGCTCTGTAATCAACACCATCGTCCTGTCTCATAAAAGTTTGTCACAAAGTATTATACAGGATGATTTCATCAAAAAGACCAGCCTGCATCGATTTTTTTCACTATATTTACTGCCGCATATGGGCAGTTTCCCCTAGTAAAATTTCTTTCATTTTTCTGCTAAAATGGCCAGAATTTCCCCAAACAAGAAGTGTTTTCCACATGATCGTGTAAAAAGAAGTGTAACCGTTGTGTAAAGTTCTGTCTTGTAGGTTGAGTGTACAGAGGTGTTCTTATGAATTTTGATTAAGTTTTTGGCTGATCGTATACAAGGACTTATATACACACATGGATTCGCAACTTCCGTATTAACAGTTTAAAGTAATCAAATCCCGCGATAATAACACGTGAATCAACGGGATTACAAGCTCTTGTTTACAAAAGCGAAAATACGAAAATATCCGTGGTATTCCAAATGTTTAATCTCGGGGACAAAAGGATTATAATTGATGTCCGCCATCTTGGAATTTAAAATGTTCGACTGATGCCTTTTTCAATGTTTATACTTAGACTTTGTGGATTATAAATGTATCGCAACATCTTTAAGGAATTTGTTGCATCCTTTACCAATTTCCGTGCCCAATTGCCAGAGTTTTTTTAGTATAATAAAATTCGTAAACACCCAGTTACAGCTGTCGGACATTGCCGAGTATATAGCAATGCACAATGTACATAAAGTTTATACAGTTATATTATTAATGAGTAGATTTCTATATAAGTTCCTAAGATACTGATTTTAATATGATTTTTACTATTACTATTGAGCCGATTAAATGAATATATCAATATCATAGTCATGGACTATGTGACTAGACTAAAGCAATAGCCTTAGGACTTGGCAGATGCATTGAGCATAGATCTATGGTACTGACCTATTAGAGTCAGCACCCTAGCTAATTAAATTGGGCTACTCAAGCCATATTTATACTAGTATTTTATGGTCACATGACTTATAAAATGCAACACTTTAATTGATTGGATGAAATGACCAATGAGAGACCAATAAATAGTAGTTATACAAAACAAGATGGATGCGTCCATGCGGAGAATGTAAACAGGAATGGGATTTTGGATTTAGAATAAAATTGAGGTAAAGCAAACTATTACAGAAGAATAAAACAGTTTTCTCACCATTGTCACCAATTACAGTGTAGTAATAGTTTATATTTATCATTGTTTGACGGGTTTTCGATACCTTAAGCATTTCAAAACGCCTTATTAACTTATATGCAACAAATACAAATAAATGCGTAACTTGCTTTTATATCTTAAAAATCAATTTACTGCTAGTAATTTTCAATGCACTTATGGTCAATTTGTTCACAAAAAAACGAATAACAGACCTATAAACAAACATTGTGATCAGTGACCGCCATTACGCAAAATTGACCCATTTTCGATACCTCTCAAATTGAAGAGTATTCAAGACAGAGACGGTTCAAAAGTACCAGGTAAAAGTAACGCAGCATTTTGAGAAAAATTTGTTTGGTGAATGTGATCATACCCACACTGTTTTATCCTATTACAAGTTTACAATGCGTAAGTATGCTAGATAAAATGGCGGCTACCTCTGGCTTCAAGTCTGTGTTATTTATCGTAATTTTCGTATGATCTCAGATGCAATGATAAATTAATATCACAGATGTGTAGTACAACCCGTAGCTCACTTCATTTGATAAGTTATAAAGTCTTGCTCTACTTACATTTTGGGATTTTTATTGAAAATGTAAGATATGTACTAATAATCACTTCTATGAAATTTTAGCAAAAATAGATAAGACATGAACACTTTTCAAACACCCTGTAGTGGACAGGAAATACGACTTTTGCATGATGGTCGTGTGATCTAGATAGCAGACGAGCCAAATTCCCAGTCGAGGTCAAATATTTTAATTTTTAACGATATTGTTGTTTAAGTGATAAAATGGCATAGTAAATTGAGGTGTTATTTGCTGTGTGTTTCAAATTTATTGTTTACATACTTGTTAACAACATATTTTGGAATTATATGCGGATCGTAAAATATCAAGGTCGAGCACGTTGCGTAAACAAAAAGTGACGTCATTCTACTTCCTGTCAAGCATTTATGCGCAGAAAACAGAAAGTATCGAAAACACGTATGTATCGAATACATGTCAACCGACGATATGATTTAAACAACTAAATAATCACTTATTCCATAGAAATTAATGTTATTGTATTTTCCCATTTTGATTTTTTTGCGCTGAATTTCCCCCTTTGTTGGGCATGGGCAGTGAAAAAATTTTGGAAAAAAATCACTGCCAGCTAAGTCAGTTAGTGTAACAGAGAGGGATATGAGAATTAGGAAGAACTGGACTTTCATTTCTATGTAAAAATATTATTGCACAATTAAAAGAAATTGTCAGTATTTACGTAAATATGATATAATCAGAATATACTATATCATCAGAAAGCATAATGCTATAGCCTATAATTTACAATAAACATGAGTTAATATACAGATTTGATGTTCTGACTGTCAGTACAAACTGTTTATCAATAATGTTCATTGCCCTTGTGTGGTATATCCCTTATATATCGTCGAGCGCCCTAGATTCAGCCCTGTCCTTCACTCGACACCAATTTTGTTTACGTCACAGAATCTCGCGAGATGACCGTTGTGTGCGAAAAACGTGAACTTTTTGTTTACTACACATTTATTTACACGAAGCATACATTTTCGTAAAAAAATGGGTTATACAGAGATAAATAAACTAAAATACTTACGATCTGAAAAATAATCCATTTTTTACTATTCCCAATAACAGCCTTTAATAAAATGTGTTTTTGGCTCACATGTCACAAAGTGACAGGATCAGTCTCCGTCCGGCGTCGTGCATTGTCAAACTTTACCTTGTGAACACACTAGGGGCCACATTTTTAGCTCAATTTCAGCAAAACGGGGTCAGAACATTAATATTGACAAAATCTCAGACGAGTTCGATATTGGGCCATTTTGGTTGAAAAACTAGGTCACCAGGGCCAAATAAGGGAAAACCTTGTGAACACTTTAGAAATCACTGTTTTGATTGGATCTTTATGAAACTTTGTCAGAATGTTTATTTCAATAATATGTAGGTCAAGTTTGATAATGGGTCATTTCCGGTGAAAAACTAGGTCACTAGGGCAAATTGCTGGAAAACCTTGTGAACACTAGAAGTCACTGTTTTGATTGGATGATCATAAAACCTTGTCAGAATGTTTGTCTTAATAATATCTTAGACAAGTTTGAAAATGGGTCATCTGGGGTCAAAAACTAGGTTGCTAGGTCAAATCTTATGAAAAACACTGTAGATTTCACAGTTATAATTGGATCTTCACCAAACTTTGCCAGAATGTTTGTCTTATTCATATGTAGGACAAGTTCTAACATGGGTCATATGGGGTAAAAAACTAGGTCACCGGTTCAAAACAATGTTTAAATCATGAGTGAACAGTGATTATCATGTGAGCGATATAGGACCATCTTGGCTCTCTTGTTTTGAGACTTTGAAGTCCACAATATTTACCAAAATTAATGTTTATAAATGAAATTCACTTTTATTTCTACTAATTCTAGGTGCATCTAGAACTGTTGGTAAGCAACTTCTTGAAGCATGCGGTGGAAATGTGGAACTTGCTATAAACATGCATATGGAAGGAGGTGCCACCACATCTGGTGGAGCTTGTGCCTCAGAGTAAGAAAGTTCTCTTTAATTATCATTTCCTTGTTGCCGTTACTGTTTTGCTTGATGAAGTTTAGTATGTATTTTTTTACTTCTTAAGAAAAATAATGCAACTGGTTTTAATCTACGATTACTATTAAGTGAATTTGTTGTTTGAATGATTGAATTCGGGTATTAAAATACGTGTCTATTATGGATTCTGACCAGAACTAGGAATGATGTTTAATATGATTGGAAGGTAGGTAATTGTAGGTTACATTCATGTATTTGCATATAATTATGCTTTTGTGTATCCTGTCACAGTGTGACCATGTTTTAATGATACTGAATTTTATGCCCCTGACTTCAGTATGTTCCTAATTCAGAGATGATGTGAGAGCACCCATTCCACAAACTCAGGAAATATTGGTTGATGATGGTCCAGCGTATGGTAGATATCTTCCTGTCTTCTTTAATTACTGCTTATACACCTTAATGCAATACATTTTTATTCTGAAGTCATCTTTAAAATGGTTTGATTATCATGATCTGACTGAGACTTTCAAAAAGGTGGAATTGATTCGTGCTAAGCTGTACTGCCAAACAGTGGCTTAATGTATATGTTATCAGCCATGCGAAAAGTGCCTTTTAGTGTGAAAAAAATTGACTATGAGTGATTTGCTATAATTTACATCTACATAAATGTTGAGTCTGAAGAAGACATGGAATTATGTTCCGTTTACTAGTGGAATGTTATTTTGATTCCCCATTTCATTCATTATTTTGGTCTGGTAGTGGAAAGATGAATTATTATATAGACATTAATTGTTAGTTGTCACATGTGAGACACACTTTGAGATTAATACTGTGGGACTTTTGACATCATAATTCTCAAAATGACGCTTGACACACATACCAATTTGTATTTATTATACCCCCAGATATGAAATATATGGGGGCTATATTGGATTCACGCTTGACGGTCGGTCCGTGCGTCTGTAGACACAATTTGTCCGGAGAATTTCTCAGCAACACCTTACAGGATTTCAATGAAACTTCACAGAAGTGATCAGTAGTAAGCCTAGTTGTGCATGCTTAAAGCAATTTTCGTTTGGATTAATTATCACTGAGTTATACCCCTTTGTTGTTTTTATACAGTATATACAATAGGCAAATTTTGTCCGGACAATTTCTCAGCAACTACTCACAGGATCTCAATGAAACTTCACAGAAGTAATAAGTAGTTAGCCTTGTTGTGCATGCTTAAATCATTTTTCATTTAGATTGATTTTCACTGAGTTATAGCCCATTGTTTTTTCTACAGTATATAAAATAGGCAAATTTTGTCCTGACTATTTCTCATTGACTACTGCCAGGAATTCAATAAAACTTCTCAGAAGTGATAAGTAGTTAGCCTAGTTGTGCATGCATTAAGCTTGTCTTGGTTGGTTAAATTTTCACAGAGTTATGGCCCTTTGTTGTTTTTTATACAGTGTATATATACAATATCTCAGTAACTACTCATAGGAATTCAATGAAACTTCACAGAAGTTATAAAAAGTAAGCCAAGTTGTGCATGCAATAACCAGGTTTTGTTTGGATTAATTTTCACTGAGTTATGGCCCTTTATTTTATACAATTAGGTAAGTTTTGCCCGTACCATTTCTCAGCAACTACATGCAGGAATTCAGTGAAACTTCTTAGAAGTGATAATTAGTTTGCCAAGTTGTGCATGTCCACAATAGGTTTTGTCCAAGTAAATTTTAATGAGTTATGGCCCTTTGTTATTTTTTATATAATGTATATTTAGAAACTGGTCAGGATATATCTAAGCAACAATTTGCAGGTATTAAAAAAATGAAAATGCATTATATTTCCCTCTGTAAAATGTAACAATAACTGTGTCAAGGCTGCATCTGGGGGTATTCATCACCTTTAGTGATAGTGATAGTTTTATTTTAATTATTAAATAAACAAATGCTCAGAAAAATACTTTTACCACTTGCTCTATTGGATTTGTCTTGGTCAAGTTATGTCAGCAGACAAATTTTAAATGGTGACCCCGATATTACACATTAAATTCAATTTTCAATGTTAATTCTTGTTAACCATTTGATGAAACTGCTTTGTGACCTCTAAAATTTAGACATTTTTCATGTTTCTGGTATAACTTGTCAGTCATTAATTTAATGTGTTTCTTGATTGATTTATTTTGCTGCTGACTTCTTGATTACAAATAAGGAATTAATAAATTTAATAAATGAGCTATAATTATATTCAATGCATTAACTATTTGTTTTAGGTCCATTTCGTGGTAGAAAGCGGAAAGCCAGATCAGTTTTTGATGGCTTTAGGGATTTTCAGGAAGAGGCTCGTAAGTTGGTGGAGATATTTTATCATTCAGATGAATAAATCATCATCATAAGGCTGAAAATAAAAATAAGTTTGTTTGGAGTGCTCCGACCCAGAATTTAAGCACTAGGTAGGTAGGTAGGGATTTTCTTTTTTACTATGTAACAATAGTAAAAAAAATGCCTCCCAAAAACATTTTATTTTATTTATTTGCTAGGATTTTAGTAAATAGGTAGGAGCACTCAAAACATACTTATTTTTATTTTCAGCCTAATGTGTCCAGAAGTTTACTCAGTGATATAACTTGTGTTAAACTCCTAATTAGGGGTGACTATTGGGTCCAGTTTTGGCTATCGCAATACTATTGATATTGCTGAAAGAACTATTGCGATACTATTGCAATAGTTATTGCCAAGATTTGACAACCACAGAGATTAACTTGTAAATGCAAATTTGCACAGTGTAAGATATGACATTGCTCTAAATATATGCTAAAATGTTTGTGGAAATGATTTAAAATGAATTGGACAAAAATAGATTAATAAAATTCAGTTCAAATACTGAATTTAGTGCTTTTGTTTGACGCCTGTGCTTATTTACAATTATTTTTGTAACGAGATGCAACGGGAGTTGTTTTAGATTAATAATAAACTTTAAAAGAAGGAAACTATCGTAACTATCGATATTTGAGCTAACTATCAGCGATAAATATTGGATCGAGACTTTTACTATCGATCCAAACTATCGGGACACTCCAGATCGCAATGCATCAATATTTCGATGCATCGGCCCACCCCTACTCTTAATGTCATTCTGTTGTACTAAAATTCATATAAATTATAAATGAGGAGTTTAAACATTTCAGCAAAAGCAACTGGCAGAGAAACTAGAAGCAGAACAAGAGTTCAAAGTATTTGTTGTTACAAACATGTGTTATGTTTAGTTATTTTACTGTTTATAGAGTTTAATCTGTCTTATTTATTATACCCCCCCGCAAACGAAGTTTGAGAGGGGGTATATTGGAGTCACTCTGTCGGTTGGTTGGTCAGTTGGTCCATCTGCATACAATATCACAAGTTTGTGGAGTGAACCACTTCCACATTTCTCAAGGGATTGAATTGAAACTTGAAATATATTATTAGTATGAAATGTAGATGTGCAAGACACAATTTTCATGCCCAGTGATCCACTCATTCTAGAGTTATGTGCCCTAGAAAACTTAGTCGATAGTGTACTATCGCATTCTTAGTGTCAAAGCAGTGGAGGGGTATTAGTCACCTCTGTGACAAAGCTCTAGTTCCAGTTATAATTCATTTTGGGTCATCTTGGATCAAAAACTAGGTCGCTAGGCCAAATCTTATGAAAAACCATGTTAACACTGTAGATTTCACAGTTATAATTGGATCTTCATCAAACTTTGTCAAATTGTTGTTTTAATGATAAAACGGTCAAGTACAAATATGGGTCATCTGGGGTCAATAACTAGGTCACCAGGTCAATCTTAGGAAAACTTTGTTTACACTGTAGATATCACAGTTGGATCTTCACCAAACCTTGTCAGAATGTTTGCCTCAATGATATGTGGGTCAAGAATGAACATGGCTCAGCCGGGGTCAAAAACTAGGTCACAAGGTCAAATCTTACCGCTAGGTAAAAATCTTGTAAAAGCTCTTAATGTCATGGTTTTAATTGTCAGATTGTTCATCTTAATGATATTAAGGACAAGTTCAAATTTGGGTCACCTAGGGTAAAAAACTAGGTCACAAGGTCAAATCTTAGGAAAACCTTATTAACACTGAAGATGTCAAATTATGATTGTATCTTTATCAAACCTTGTCAGAATGTTTGTCTTAATGATATGTAAGACAAATTTGAACATAGGTCATCTGGGGTCAAAAACTAGGTCACGAGGTCAAATCTTAGGAAAACCTTGTCTATGCTGTAGTTTTCATGTTTTTGATTGGATCTTCCCCAAATTTTGTCAGGATGTTTGTCTTATTTATATGTAGGACAAGATCTAACAATTGTCATCTGGGGTCAAAAACTAGGTCACCGGTTCAAAACAATATTTTAATGAGTGAACAGTGATTGTCAGTTGAGCGATATAGGGCCATCTTGGCCCTCTTGTTATGATTTGCTGTTTAAAAGCCATCTTAATCTTTCATATATTATTCTGATATTAAAACCATGAGCCTTGAATTAAAATACAGTCAAACCTATATCAGGAGCCACCTCCTAATAAAGGCCACCTGTGAATAAGGTCATTCTCTCAAAACCCGTCTTTGATCATTTTGAACAAAATGGCCTCTGAATAAAGGCCGCATTGTGCCTTTCCCATGGGTGGCTTTTGTTCACAGGTTTGACTGTATATCCTTAAAATCAATGTATCATTTTATCTGGTCTCAATTAATATACACAGGATTATTTCAGGGCAACAAGAGGAGGAGCTACTGGCTGGTACATCAGGATCTCGAGCATCCAGAAAATCTCGTACATTGCAAGATCTCTTCAGACCTCCTATAGATATAACATACAAAGGAACACTTGCCAGTGTAAGAATTCTGATTTGAAATAATTGTAAATCTCTTACAAAGTTAAATGAATCAGCATTGGTGTCAAATTATAATCTGATATAGTAAACCTTTCATCCAATGAATTTTGAAGGGAAGTATTCTAGAATCATCTTGCCTGTTTGTTGGGTCACAGTACTCCCCATATTATATACTTTATTTTTTTCTTGTGGGGGGGGGGGGTTATGCTGTTTTTCAATAATTTTCAGTTATAAAGGGAGGCCGATTTACTTAACTAGTTTTCCTGGATGGTGTTCTAACCAGTACTAACTTACCCTTCTGCTAGAACTGGCAACTTCTCCACATGTGGAGGAAAATCAGCATTGTTGTCAAATTGTCATGGAAGGGAATGACCTGCTTCAACCGGGAATCGGACCCAGTCTGCCGGGTTAAAAATCCACGGCACTAACCACTGGGCCACAGCCGCCCCATATTTACACCAAAAGTTCTTGTTCAACTATGAAGTGTAGATGTCCATGAAGGCAAAATAAAAATATTGCTTTAAACAGTATAAGAAGATTTATCCCCCCTTATTGTATGATTGAATAGTTTACTGTATACGTCTTTAATTCTGCGGGTGCAAAATTTGGCGTTTTTAAGATGTTCATGAATTGGCGGGTTCTATATTTGGCGGTTTCATATCCAACCACCAAAATAAAACCATGTCCTGTCTTCTTAAGCGCCAAAATTAAAACACTTAAGAAAATAAGTTTCCACCATTTTCAAGGTAAATAATTAGACTATTTTACTTAATATCTTCCTAACTACCATCGTATCAAGTGAAATGTATAAACATCAAGAATAAGTTTCATGAAAACCAAAGAGTTGGTTATTACTTGGGATCAAACAGGAGTTAACACAATGGCTAAAAGTGATTATTTGTTTCAGTGATTTATCTTAAATTGACAAAGATTGTTATTATACCGGATTTAATATAGTCTGTGCCGATGATATAAGTTTTATATGGTGTGACAAATAAGCTGTATTGTTTGAATCGTTTAGATTTTACCTTGTTTCAATTAAGATTTACCCTAAGGCATTAAACGTAATACATGTACTTTAACTGATGAAAGTAAACAAGTAATAATATGTACATGTACAAACATACTAAACAAACAAACAGTTACGTGAAAATGTGTTAGTTGCACCTTTTGATTACAAAAGTTACAAAAATTTCCTTTGACAAAATAATTGGCATTGTTCATTATTGGCGTGGTTTTATATCGGCGCGGTCTAGATTTGACGGTTCCGATGCTGACCGCCAATATCGCCAAAATAAAACGGGCGCCAATATTAAGACGTATACAGTATACATGTAAATGTTTGTAGTGTTTTATTACTTAAGCCAATGGTAAAAGTATGTTTTATTTGTTTCATCTTACTAGAGATGCAGTGAATCCTATAATAACATGTGCAATTATAAGTCCTTTTAATTTATTGCATGGCAAAAGAGAAACTAACTCCTTTGAAGTCTCAATATATGTTTTCCATGTAGCCCATGTTCCAGCCAACAAGTTTCCGAATCCATTGGTACCAAATTAGCACTGTTACTGCCGTAGTTTGTCCATAGACCTTGCAGGGAAATTTGAAAAAAAATAATGAATAAGTCTGTAGCTTCAAATTTGTCTGCTGGGTCTATGGACAAACTAGGACAGTAACAATGCTTATTTTAGTAGTGATGGATTCGGAAAACTGTTGGCTGGAACTTGGGCTACATGAAAACACGAAACATTCAATTTTTCGATGAGAAATACGACTAACCTTTAAACTTTTTCTAGACCCTGTGGTATCAATCATTATCAAAACAATATACCATGTGATTATAGACTGTGATGAAATAAACCTGACCATTCAGTTGTAAAAACTTTCTGTTTTATTAGTTAGTGCCTGGTAGATGAACTATGAAATTTTGTGCTTCTCTTTCCAGGCTCGTGAAGCTGGTAAATCTCAGGGTAAATGGTTGATGATAAATATACAAAATGTTCAGGAATTTTCATGTCAAGCACTGAATCGTGATGTATGGAGTAAAGATGCTGTCAAGGCTTTGATAAAAGACAACTTCATCTTTTGGCAGGTAATTGTGTCTGTTGTACATCTTGTAGTGACTAACTGTTATCGCATGTTGGCATGATGCACAGTTCTAAAATACTGACATTATGCACAGTGCTAAAATATTGACATTATGTAGAGTCCTAACAAATTGGCATTATGAACAGTCCTCAAATATTAGCATGATAATATATACAATTATGTCCTGTAACTATTTTGTCAAAATTTCTGTAAAAACCCTTCCCATCTGTATCTTCAGTGCTTTCATCCCTGTGAATGTTGCTTATTGATATATAGATGGATTTACCTCTCTCAGTTTTTGAGATTAATATTCTAAAGCAGTGTCCAAGATTAGTGTCTTTCAAGTCTTATAAGCCTTTCTGTTTTGTTTTGCTTTTTAGCAATATACAGCATCTAAATTGATAACTTTCAGGTATATCATGATAGTGAAGAAGGACTGAAGTATTGTCATTTCTATAAAGTAGAACAATGGCCATATATTGCTATTCTGGATCCTCGTACTGGTGAAAACTTAATTGCCTGGAATAAAGTAGAAGCCTTGACCTTCTGTGATCTTGGTAATAGTTTTATTTAATTTTATTGAATATTGTGTATGGCTATTTATAAATATAGCCTGCCCGGTTAGCTCAGTGGTTAGAGCGTTGGTTTACTGATCTAGAGGTTGTGAGTTTGAATCCCGGGCGAGGCTCACACTGTCCGTGACAAATTTGACTGAAGATATTACATCCTATGTTATATTGTGCTCCACCTCTGAATTATGTGGGGTAGCTTGGTAGTAGTATGCGGATAGAATGTGGTTAGTACTGGTTAAGGCCTAAATGAAGTCCAGGAAAGCCGGTTAGGATAACTGCCTGCCACAGTGTGACTGAAATAATTTTCAAAATGGCGTTAAATCCGAAGAAATAAAGATTTATAAATATGGTTGTTGCTGATAACTTGTTTGCAATTTTGAAGATGTCTCTAAGAATTTTGAAATATTGCAGAAACAGGTTGAAACTGGTGATTTAAGTGATTTATCAAAAGAATATATTACCAAGATACTGTATGGGAGATTTATAGCCTTTATGTAGACATAACAATTGTTCTATTATTGAATTGATGTTCTTTCATACATGGGTGAAGTAGTTTCCAAGCAACTGAAAATATGTATGTTTTGAAGAGTGTACAGTCATACCTCTAAACAAAGACCATTCTTTGGAAAGGCATAATGTGGCCTTTATTGGCAGGTGGCCTTTATTTAGGTCATACTTAGAGGTCAAACGTCAAAAATGAGCATTATAGACCTTGTCCGGGCTGTATCTCCCTTATGCATTGACATATTTGAAAATAACTTTGTATTAAACACCACTGGACAGTGTGTCACACATAAGACCAGGGTCTATAACTCCAAGGCCAAGATCACACTTGGATGTTAAAGGTCAAAGATGGGCTCTATTTTTTGTGTCTGCTTCATAACTTTGTCATTTCTTGATGGATTTTGGAATTACTTGGCAGAAATATTTACCATCATGAGACGTTATGTCATGCGCAAGATCAAGGCTCGTAGGCTAAAGTTCAAGGTCACACTTAGATGTCAAACATCAAAAGTGTTATAGACCTTGTCTGGGCTGTATCTCCCTTATGCATTGACTTATTTAAAAATGATTTGGCATAATACAATGAGACCATGTGTCCTTGGCAACACCCAGGTCAAAGGTCAAGATTACTCATTTGGTCAAATATATTTTCCTTGTCTGGGCTGTGCCTTCTGTTTGCATTCAAGGATTTTGAAATAAATTGTTATAAAAGTTTACTTCAATGAAATGATTTGTCATGAATATCACCCATACTTGTAGTTCAAAGGTCAAGGTCACAAGCTGTCTAAACGGTGGGCTCGACATGTTGCCCTTGGGCATCTAGTTTTTCTAAATCATTCATGACAGATTTTCAGAGAATAGCGGCTAAGCCTTATCTACAGATGGCCTTTATTTGGAGACGAGCTCCTTGCACAGGAGAAGTTAGATATTTGTAATGGATAAAAAATTATGTTTCCTTACAGTTTCAGAGTTCCTGTCCCAACATCCGACAATAGACAACCTGTCACCTCCAGCTCAGCCTGTCAAAAGAGCTAAAACAGTTTGTGTTTTCATTAGTCATCTTATAATTTGTCTAAAAATCTTGTCATTCATGAAAACATAAGTATTGTAATGAAGGCAGTGAACAATCTTATGGTTGAAAATAATTGTCAGATAAGATTCTTTTGTTTAACTGAATCATGTCAAATATTTATACATCAATGCATACAAGATGAATTTTTGTTAGTGTGTTTAATATTGTTGAACTTGATGTATGGCTCTTTGTTATTGTAATCCAGGGTGATAGTCTAATGGATGCTACAGAAGATGATCAACTACAAGCAGCCATTACTGCCTCTCTAACAGAAGTGGCTAAACCAGTCATTGTGAAAGATTCTGATTCTGAAATTGACTCTGATAGTGAGCTGGAAACATTTACTGATTCTGAGGATGATGCACAGTTAGTAGGTCATGGAAAGACAAAACATTCAGGTTCAGACAATAAATCTCAGGCTCATAGTTCGTCTAAATCTAAACACTCACCTAAAGATAAGTCGAAAGAAAAGTACAAGAATGATAATTCACCGGAGAGAAGTGTGAGAAGTCGACATTGTAAGTCTCCCTTGACTGGTACTAGTGTTAGTGTTGACTCTGTACAAAAATCTCAGAGAAAGATTTCACCTCGTAGAAATAGACAATCTTCCCCAGCAAAGGATTTACTGGGAAGCAAAAAAATGTCTCCCAATAAATGTTCTCCTGGAAAATCCAAAAGTATTCACAATGAAGTCCACCCAGCTGTTATAGAAAATATCCGTCGTAATTCTACTTCTGAAGAAGATGAGTTAAATGATTCTGCAGCAACTAAAGACAGTAAAGTCACTTCTGATAGTTTTACAGATGTAGCTGATTCATCCTTGGAGTCTTTTACTGATTCAAGGGACTATAAATCATTTCTTGGACCTGATGCAGGTAAACATTACTGTCCATTCTTGTTTCAGTGTGATAATAGATTCGATATTTTTACATGCATTTCAGTTTGAAACTCATTCCATATTTGTTCTGCAAAAAAGGCTTGATTGTATTTACCACTGGATTGGTGAACAAGTTCCGTAAACCTTGTTTATGAATAAACAAAATGTGAAAACTAAATTGAATTGATGGCATGTTGTATGTTTAAGAGTGCTCCTCCAGGTTTGTAATGATTTATTCAAAGTGCTCACTAGGCGTCACAAATGGAGGATCAAAAACCAGTTTTAGCGGATATTAATTTTAGGAGTCAACAAAATTTCCTACTAATATAACAGTAAATTTGACTCTTTGTTACAAATTCCCAAGAGTCAGAAGCATTATTTTTCTAATTTCATGAGTCAAAATGCCATTTTTATGGGTCCAATGAGAACCCTGATGTTCTCGTTTGAATTATTAATTATTGTTATAACTGTAACTTATGATTATTTCAAGATGAGAAGACAACTTTGATGTTGAGGCTACCTGATGGCCAAAGGGAGAAACTTTGTGTGGCATTTTCGTCCAAACTAATGGTATATCAGAGCGTATAAAGCTATATCTGACAAGAAATGCTTAATAAATTTCAAAAAGTGTAGAATCACATTGTTTTCATAACCTTACAGTGTTTTCTCAAAAAAGTTTTAACAAAAACTGATTCTGTAATTTAAAGAACATGATTGTTACAAGTTAACAGAATAAAGTGTTCCAGAACATTTTATTCAACTGTTGAACTATTCAAGCACCGTTTACTGAGTTTAAACATGCCCTGGTGGCTTTCACAAAAAAATTATAGACAACAATGTATTTTACATTGGAAAAAAGGAAAACTACACTACGCCTGATTAAACATTGAAAATGTAAATTTTGTTGATTTTTAAATTTTGAGTTACCTCCTTTTCATTTCCATTCATTGTTGCTCAAAGTTTACAGGTCACTTTCAATATTCATTATTCTAATTTAGGTACTTGGGTATAATTCTTATCATGTACAAACAATTATTTTGCCAATAAAAGGATTGTGACTGTCAGATATAACGTTATACACATTAAGTTAATTTCTTTACTTTTGATGATAAAAAGTCAATATGGGTTCAATTGATCTTTTCATGTATTAATTTAAATCTGTTCTGTTTTGTATTTCCTACTTCATTGTTGATTCATTTATGAAGCGTAAAACATTTTCATGTATTTTCTTGACGTTTTGATTCCTGAAATTAATTATGTTTTTAATTGTGTTTACCAGTGTTTATTATATTAACAATGAAGTATTTTAACATTATCAATATATATGAAGACACAACATGATATCTTGCTACTTTGTATCTAGTGCAATTAAGTATTTGTTGTATATTTCAGGCTCTTGTGTTATTTGTTGGTTCACATGGATATTCTAATGAAAGATATGAATTAATTGCTCAGTTCCCACGACGACTGCTCAGTCAACTTGACTTTGATGCTACACTCAGGGATATTGGTTTACATGCTCAAGAAACAATCTTCGTACAAGCCAGAACTTAATTAAAACTTTATCCTAAGTTGATCATATTTTTCGATCAGTGGTCCATAAGTTAGTCTGTCACAACCGGGATTGAAGAACTTCCATTACTGTTCATATACCCCCACCCACTATCAGTGATTGGGGCTATACTGGAATCACGTAAAATGTCCTGACGTGTACCTTTTTTTCAGGGCTGTAATATTGTTGTGCACTCTGACTGATGAATTTAAAAACAACTTGGCTTGATTGTTCCCCGTACCTCCAAGATCAAGGTCACACTTGAAGGTCATATGTCAAATATTGGGTTTGCTATGTTTAGGCTGCAACTCAATTGTTCATTGAAAGGAATCCAATTTCTTTATTGTTATTGCCAAAAACATTTCCCTTTACTGTGGTGCGGGCGAAGATAACATTTATACGCCTGTGTCAAAGCAGCGTGTTGGGGTATTCATCACATCTGTGACATTGAAGCTCTAGTTTTTAGCTCACGTGTCATAAAGTGACAGGGTGAGCTTTTGTGATCAGTCTTCGTCCGGCGTCTGTGCGTCATCAAACTTTTGCCTTGTGAACACACTAGGGGCCACATTTTTAGCTCAATTTTAGCAAAACTTTTCAGAATGTTAATATCGACAAAATCTCGGACAAGTTCGATAATGGGCCATTTTGGGTAAAAAACTAGGTCACCAGGGCAAATAAGGGAAAACCTCGTGAACGCTCTAGAAATCACTGTTTTGATTGGATCTTCATGAAACTTTGCCAGAATGTTTATTTCAATGATATGTTGGTCAAATTTGATAATAGGTCATTTCCGGTCAAAAACTAGGGCAAATTGCTGGAAAACCTTGTGAACACTCTAGCAGTCAATGTTTTGATTGGATCATCATGAAACCTTGTCAGAATGTTTGCCTCAATGATATGTGGGCCAAGGATGAACATAGGTCAGCCTGGGTCAAAAAATAGGTCGCCAGGTCAAATCTTAGGTAAAAACCTTGTTAAAGCTCTAAATATCATGCTTTTAATTGGATCTTTGTCAGATTGTTCATCTTAATAATATTAAGGACAAGTTAAAATATGGGTCACCTAGGGCAAAAAACTAGGTCACAAGGTCAAATCTTAGGAAAACCTTATTAACACTGTAGATGTCAAATTTTGATTAGATCTCCACCAAACCTTGTCAGAATGTTTGTCTTGATGATATGTAAGACAAAATCGAACATGGGTCATCTGGTGTCAAAAACTAGGTCACGGGTCAAATCTTAGGAAAACCTTGTCTATGCTGTAGTTGTCATGGTTTTGATTGGATCTTCACTAAACCTTGTCAGAATGTTTGTCTTATTTATATGTAGGACATATTTTAACATGGGTCATCTGGGGTCAAAAACTAGGACACAGGCTCAAAACAATGTTTTAATGAGTACACAATGATTGCCGTGTGAGCGATATAGGGCCATCTTGGCCCTCTTGTATATATCTTATTCAAATTGATTTTTAAAAAATTAGGCCATCAGACTAAAAATATTTGTTTCAGACAAAGATTGTATCATGAAGAATTTTGTTTGCTATGCATGTATTTAATCTAATAAGAATACTTGCTGGAATTAAATACTATTCTGTTCTGAAACTTTACCTTTTTGCATGTACTTATAAACTTGATATTGCAAAACAATTATTTTTCTTCGTTAATTAATTTGTTGTTTATATTTATTTATTCTGTTTTATTGATGTACTATAATTCTGGGATGATTAGCAAAATTTCAAGTTAACATTTTGTGTGTTCTTCTAGGTGATTTTCAATTTTAGTATCTTGAAACTTAGGAAATATTGCTGTTAAAATGTATGATAATTCAATTATATATATGATGGTTATGATAAGATACTTTTTGTATAGTCAAACCTGTGAACAAGGCCACCCTTGGGAAGGACATGATGTAGCCTATATTGACAGGTGGTCTTTATTCCAAGGCCATTTGTTCTAAATAATTGATGACAGTTTATAAAAAAATGACAGTTTCTAAACAAATGACCTTTATTCACAGGGTGACCTTCAATCATAGGTGACTGCTAACAGGTTTAACTGTATAGTAATGCTTTTATGTCAAACTTAATTCTTAGATTTTGACCTTGTTAAGTATAATAATTCTGAGAAGTTCTCAAATCTGTTATTGTAGATTATATCAGTAATTCATTTTTACGGTTGTGATTTTCATACCATAGCAACTAACTGATTGTCTTACGTTGAATAACTTTTGGTTCATTAAATTCTAAACAGAATATTCCATCTTGTTGTCTATTGTGTAGCATGATTATGTCATCACTTTATTGAATAACAGACATCAAAGAAGTTGTACCTATCTTGAATGCTTATGTGATGACACTTTGGCAAAAACTTACCCACTTTTGATAAATGTTTACATACAATTTGAAGTTTTGCATGACAATACAGTTGAATCGAGATAGTCGAAATGCGATAGTTCGAAAAATGTGATAGTCCGAAATCGTTTGTCAGTCCCAGCGAATTTCCTTCTACTTTGAATATAGATTTGATGCGAAAGTTCAAAATGTGATAGTACGAAAAATGGGAAAGTTTGAAATGACTGTACGCTGTTTTTCACACCTATTCAATTTATTTGATAGTTAGAAATAATTTATTTTACTTGTCTACCACTTTGACATGTGTCATTGTTAAAAAGAAATGATTTGGCCATAAAACTATGAAAATCTAAATAATAATAAGTGTTTAAAATAATAAGTGTTTAAAATTTAGACTATAAAAGTCGTATTTTGTAATTGTTTACTGTGCCGTAATCATTCACAAACAAAAAGATGCAGAGTTCTCGTGGCTTTTCGAACTATTGCGATTCAACTGTAGTTTTAATGATGGTGTCACAAGCTGAACCAATTTAGAGTTTTTATCGGTCTATATTTTCCATACTATGACAGCAAGTACTGAGCTCTATGTGGGCATCAATCAACAGATTTGTAATTAACATGTACCATCAAACATGTTAGGAATGGTCACCCTTTAGAAAGACATGTGACTTTTATTGACTTGTGGCCTTTATAAAGAGGTTATATTGTTCTAATTAATCAATGACTGTTTTAGAAGGAATGGCTGTTATTCACGGGGTGGTCTTTATTCGGAAGTGGCTGTTACCACATGTTTGACTGTACATTGTAAGTCATCTGATCATTGCATATCTAATTATGACTGTATTTCTGTGCTGTAACATAATTGTTGAACCAGGTGGGAAATCTAATACCCAAAGACTACACTTTGATGAAACTATTAAATGATTAAATAAAGTAGCTCAAAATGTGCAAAAAGCATGGTCTTTCAATGAGACTGTTTAGTGACCATACTAATTTCAATAGTGTTTGAAATTTTCGTCTCTACCATGAACATCTAATGAATATTGATATCAACAAAACATAAAAAGAACGCATAATGAAAAAAATACACTTAGCCCTTCATACATCATGACTACAATATAAATCAAATAACGAGACGTGAAATTCTATACGTGTACAATCAAATCTAGAGCATAATTGTATTGTTAATCAATATAAAATTACATTCATGTACAAGACTGAAGTCACCACTAGGACTGGATCAATATATCGGTTTACACTGGTTTTCCGTCTTTCAATACGGTACGATTATCGTTTCAATACGGTACGATTATCGGATTTAAGCTGTACCAATACAAAGGGAAACAACCACCGTCAGTTTTATTCAAATGCGAAACTAAAGATGCTGCTATCTTTACACTAAAATATTCGTCTGAAAAGCTTGTGGGTCTGCACGGGAGTTGAAGGTGTGGGGATTTTTCTGAAAAGTAATTGATAAAAAAGCCCTTAGCAACATCTGCAGACTTGAAAGTGGCAAGCTCTGGTGGAACAACAAACAAAAAGTGAAACATACAATTATACGCATCTAAGAGTAAAAAGATGGTTTCATCGGCAGTCTGTCATTCTCAAACGCCCGTAACCTCCATTATCTAAATAAAACTACCTGGTAATATACATCACCATGTGAAACTTTTATCGTACTAGGGTAGTTTTATCTAGATTGCCTATAAAACTACGAGTTGTGTCAGCAACACATTGCGTTTCGTTTGTCGCCAAGCCCTAGTCATCACACAAAACTCTACCATCGACTGATACGGACAAGCTGTTACAATTCTGCGAATGAAATACAATATGAGGTCAGCTTGGCTGTTGAAAAATCGTTTAAACGAACAATTCATTAATAAGAATACCATTTATACGTGTAAATACTGTTCAAGTAAATGAGGCGATTCTGATTAATTTGATGGTTCGTTTTTTCTTTGTTAATTGCTCTTGAAGAATTGAACAGATTTTGTTGGCCTTAGTTTCGCGTTAATTAATTATACACTAAATGCATAAAAATCTTGACAATTGGAAACTATCAAATAATACACGATGGTGAATTCATACAACTGACTACTCCATATTGTCAGCTCGTCCAGTTTTAACACTACAGCAGTACTGACCAATTTTCGTGCTGGTATCAACTAACAGTTCATAGAGCTATATTTTGGTGTCTCAGTTGGGCAAAGTGTATCATACATAGTAGATGACCACATGTCCGTTCAAACTACTTTCATTCTATGCCCCCAAACTGGTAAAAGTTCATTCATTCGTCCCATTGTAATTAGTCTGTTCGTTCAATTATGTTATTTCCTTTCTTCCTTCCTTCCTTCTTTGCTTCCTCCCTTCATTCATTATTCTTTCTTTCATTATTTCTTAATTACTTTCATAATTTCACTCTATCTTTTATATATTTCTTTCATTTATTCATTCGTTCATTCATGTAATGTTTTGATACCTTTCTTCTCACATTCGCAAATCTGGAATGCACCGTTTTAAGGCAATATTGCCCACTCCCATTTCTGCAATGGAAAATTATCCTTACATATTTCCAGTGTAATTTTGTCAGTAGTAGCATCAGCAGTCAAACATTTACGTGTAACAAGATGTTTAATTTCCCCACTTTGTTCATACGTCCATTTAAATTCATCTGACAACCAATTCTGTTCATTCATACGAACAAGAAGCTGATCATTTCGAGGTTCTACCAGTATCCATGTGCGATCAGCTCGTAGACAGGAATCTTCTGTGAAAACGAAATACTGGTTTGGATTTCCACTACACGGGTACAAAATCAGTGAATATCTTCCCTCAATACTCGCTCGATCCAGACACATGTTCCTCCCCACATTTCTGACCACGCCCTTTTTACGTGGTTCAATAGGTATATATGTATCGGATATTGCCCGAATTTGATCAATGTAGTACTGGTATGGGTGGCATTTATTATCAATTTTAATCTGTTTCCTTTCGCTAAGATCGCCTATATCATCCAAAAATTTCGTGAAATTTTCAGTTCGTTTCACTTGTCGAACAATATCCAAGAGATACCCGTCCATCCAGACGAGCGCAAATCTGAAGAGATTTTTAGTGACGTAATCTTTATTCGGATGGAACTTATACCACGGTGCTGGTCTGTACAGATGTCCGACTATGGAACACGGTAACATTTCAACCCGACCACCGCACAACCAGACTTTCACAGACATTTCCATGTGTTCTGCTCCCCAAATTTCCATACCCTGATCAAACCCTCCGAGTTGTAGAAAGAATGACTTCTTCATTGCCATCATCATTCCGGGGACCATTCCATAAGGTATTGGAGCAACACTGTCATTTCTGGATTTTAGAAACTTGTTGGAATAATGTACCCAGTGTTCGTTTAATCCTATCTGGTCGAAAAACAAAAACCATTCTTCGTGTTTAGCTACAAAAAATCCGAAATCTTCGCATTTTACCACCCCTATATGTGCTGTAAGCAATGATTTCGGTTGCTCTTTCAGTCTGAACAGGACTGGTTCCAACCAGCCGGGGGTCACCTCAACATGTCCGTCTAAAACAATGAAATAATCGGCCTTTGCAGCTAAAATGCCACGCTGTCTTGCTTTCATTAGTCCCACAGATTGTTCATTTCTCAATACTTTGAGTTTTTCTACGTTGGCAACGTGTACTTTAACGGTTGCTAACAATTCCAGGTTCACTGATCCATCATCGATAAGAATAATTTCTTCAATCAGACGAGCTGGTGTTGTCTCGAGTATACAATAAACAGTCCTCAGCAAGGTAGTGGCTGGCTCGTCACGAAATGTGATGATTATGCTTACTGGCGAAAGATCAGACGGATATGCAATAATCTTACACTCTTCTGGTCGTCTGTCAGGCTGTATCCTTTTCAATCCAACTATATCACTTAGAAAATTATTTACTTCGTATTTCAAGTATTTCGCTCTCAACTTATTATAATTCTCCTCATTTTCTGGTATTTTCACTCGCCCACCGTCCGCACCGGGTCCAGTGTAATGAGGAAGATATTCACTTAAATCTACTGGCTTCACTTCAGTCTCTTCGGTTACGTTAAGAATTTCAGACGTTCTTCTAGCTGCAGCAGTAACATTTGGTACCACATTAAACTTGACACTGTCTCTCTGTGGTGTATATAACAGACTATTCCGCCACAATATTGCACATATAAATAAAATATAAACAATTATAGCACATTTAAAGAAAATCTGTCCGTCCATTTTGTTTTTTTACTGACAACATCCGCACGCTATTTAAGGATGTAGTGCACCATCTGTGTATGAATCATAAGTCAGATAATAGGATTCGATTGAATGGGGTATATCAATAACTGCTTGGATGGGGTATACCAATAACTGCTTGGATGGGGTATACCAATAACTGTTTGGAAGTTGATAATACTGTCAAAGGTTTGGTCTGTGCTGTTCTACATGTGAGATGTCTGTAATTGGGTTTGTTGCTGTCGTTTAGTGTTTCTAATTTAATTATACAATGATGGCATTACATTATTCTGTCAGCTGAATAAGTCTGAACGATTTAACAGAAAAGTCAACATACTAGAGGATGATATTTTCGACTTGAGCTAGGAGACTGTCCTCAGGACGATGAAAGATCTTTTCAATACAATAAATCTGTTGAATATCCAGTATGTCGGTTAAATACACTAAAAGCTGTTGCTCAGCGCATGTTATAAAATCTACGATATATAGCATCTCTAACATACGTAACAGGCCCTTCCCTAAAGAATGTAAGACATGGACAAAGCAAGCCAATCCACGTGTAACCTGTAGGCCCTACATTGTATTTTAAAGATTGTTTTATAATTGTCTTTTTTCATTGGTTTGTTATTTTTAAAACGGATCAGCGAATCCCTGTATAGAAATATAACAGCAAATGCTTGTAATCCTTATTAAATATGAAAAGTCTTATTCCTTAACTAAAGGCCGAATATTGCAAATTAAAAAATCGCGGACAGTAAAAAAGTTCTAAATGTGTAGATGTATAAAGAAAACATTTCTTTAAAAAAGATCTAAATCTAGATCTAAAATCTAGATTATTTAAAACAAAATGACATTCGAATAAAGGCGATCTGTCAATAAAGGTCACATTTTGTCTTTCCCAAGGATGACCTTTGTTCACAAATTTGAGTGTATATATACCGGTGTAACGTTTTCAAGCTCCCCCTTTTTCAGGTTACCCCCCGGTAACTTAAAAACGTTTTCAGATTACCCCCGGTAATTTAAAAACGTTTTTAAGTTACCGGGAGGGGTACAATTAAAACGTTTTGAGATTACCCCCTCCGTTTTCAAATGCCCTACTCGGTAATCTGAAAACGTTTTCAGGTTACCCCGGGGCGCTTTGAAAACGTTTTCATATTACCCCTGGGGGCGCTTTGAAAACGTTTTCAGATTACCCCCGGGTAATAATTTGAAAATTCATAATAAAAGAGAGCTTGCACACGAATAAGGAGATTACAATTTCAAACACATAAATGCATACATGTATTACAGTTATATGAGACTATACACGCGGTCCTAATGATGAAATCATACGACGAAATCAAATGATGTCATTTACTGACAAGTCCATTCCTTCATTATTGAATCCTATGAGCGTTATTGCGCAAATACCAACGCAATCTTGAATCATTTTGACAAAAAATGGATAAAAACAATTAACTATTGTTGGTTTTCTGAACACAAGTAAGTGTGGGATTGCACAGGTCATGTCTTGCATTTTTCGTTAACATATTTCAATAAAGGCGCGTACTCTCCATGACCCTAATAGGATTCCATAGCTTCATATAATTATTGCGTATATTCAGTTTAGAAATACAGGAATTATAATTATGTCAATAAACCATGTTGACTGTGAATCATTTAGTATGAATTATAACCTGAAATATAAACGTTTTCGTCACAAAGAATCAACATAGGGAGGGGGGGGATTACTAAAACGGGAGAGGGAGTTTGAAAACGTTTTAATGTTACCGGGGCCGGTACTTTGAAAACGTTTTTAAGTTACCGGGGGGGGGGGGGTAACCTGAAAAAGGGGGAGCTTGAAAACGTTACACTGGTCTATAAGCGAGACTCAGACTATGTTTTTTGGAGGGCCTCTTGGTGTTATACAAAAAATGTATGGATGATATTTAAAGTTCCTGTGTTTTAATTGGTTCTTTATATTCATACCCAAACCTTATGACGGATTCTCTCAAGGGCACTACATGTGATTTAGTGTCCCTGATTTCTCTAAACCTTAACATTGTATGACACGTCCACAACTTTAGCATCCACTTACACAATGTAACCTGATTGATTGTTCTTCAACAGCTGTTGTATAGATAATATGTTCACGTAGTTAGAACACACAATGGCTTATTGTATGGTCAATATTGCACGGGATTGTATAAAACTAGATTTTACACTTTTCCTTAATCTATACTTTTTCTGCCAGCGTGAACTTAATAGTAGAGGTAGCTGTGTCATTTTATTTCAGTCGACTTCCTAGTTTCTTTGAGTACTCATCCAAGTCAAACAGTTATGCATTGAACTATATTCACTAACTAATCAATTTGTTATTATCGTTTATGCAATATGCCATATTCTTTTAAACTGTATGTAAGGACTAAATCATGTTTGTTTCTAGTTATCAAGCCTATTGTTTTGTTCTATTTGCTATTTTCGAGTGTAGGACATTTGCACCCGGACATTTGCCCCCAATTAAAAAATGGTCATGTGGACATTTGCCCCCCCCCCGCAGAAAAATAAGCATGGGGGGGCAAATGTCCACTTGAAAAATAAGCATTGGGGAGGGGGGGGGGCAAATGTCCACTTGAAAAATAAGCATTGGGGGCAAACGTCCACTAAGAATTAAGCACTGGGGGGGGGGGGGGGGGCAAATGTCCACATGACCATTTTTTATTGGGGGGCAAATGTCCGAGGCGCAAATGTTCGTATCCCCTATTTTCCCCACAATCCTTGAGTTTTTATTAGACCAGAGGAACAGTACATCCACTGTCTCACTTTGTTTTAAGTTTGTTCACATTTCCGCACGCTTTCAAGAGACTTTCACCGACCTACCCTATTTTAATACATGTACATATAAAACAAGCTTTATATCTTAGAAATTCCATGTTAACTTCTCTTAATTGATTATGTTCACCCTCTTAACACAATTTACGTACATATATTTTTTCTAAAATAGATTACTACACTGTAGTATATATTGTTAATTATAATTTCTCATTCATATGCCTTTTCAACCTATCACATGATATGCGCTTATTTGCATTGTATATTTGTTTTGTTTTGACGATGTATATTGTACAAGTCTCTAATAAAAGTTCTGTTCTGTTCTGTTCCTATTTTTAATGAGCATGTTACCAGAAACAAACATTCTGAATCCTATTTTTGCTATTACTGCTAATGTAATCAAATGTACAGTTAAAATGTGGCCTTTATTGATTGGTGGCTTTTTTCGGAGGTCATTTTGTTTTAAATAATTTGAGTGATGGTTTTTAAAAGAATGACCTTTATTCACAGGATGGCCTTTATTTGGAGGTGGTCACTCATACAGGTTTGACTGTATTTGCTGTCATTTAAGCTCAAGTTAATGACCTTTGCATTGAGATATTGGTATGGTGATCCTATGATATATCAACGAATTTAT
The DNA here is from genome assembly GCA_964023205.1 of Lutraria lutraria. Taxonomy (NCBI): domain Eukaryota; kingdom Metazoa; phylum Mollusca; class Bivalvia; order Venerida; family Mactridae; genus Lutraria; species Lutraria lutraria. Next base: position 23,825,992 of record OZ026844.1, on the reverse strand, counting down.
CCGGAAGCACTCTATGTCATGCACGACAACAACGTCGTATGTCAGAATACTTTGGGCGGGTTTAAATAATAATATCTTTATTTATAGAAGGTGTACACATTAAGTGAAATGTACATAACATTTGACTTATTTTCAATGCGGCCTTCTGGAAACAAGCAAAATAACATTTAACTAATACATATTAAAATGAATGAATGAATGAATGAATAAGAATAAATACGTAAATAAATGAATGGATATAAGTTAATGAAATTAACTAATGTGTGAATGAATGGCGGACGAACGCACGAACGAACGATCGAACGAGCGAGCGAGCGTACGAAAGACCAAACGAAAGACATACACACAATATAATGATGATGATAGCATTGATACAAATGATTTAGTAAAGTAATTGCAGACATACCCGACAAACACTCCTTGATTGAGAACATGTATCAATAATTACATAAAATATATTTTAGAATAAGTAACAATTTTGAGTTAACAATCTAAAAACAATAAAAAACTGAAAATATAAAAGTCTTTACACCCAGACATAGGTATGAAAATGTATAATTAGGTTATGGAAATTGCATGTTAAGAATAAACTTACGTAAATTGTACTTAAAAGAGTGTAATGAATTGATTTGTCTCAGATTAAATGGCAGTGTATTCCTAACGAAGCTAGCATGATATGAAAATGTATCTTTAATAGGCCTACAGCCAGGGTCTTTCTACTGGGACTATAGTTACAGCAAAATGTTTATTCATGTAATATTAAAATAATGGAAGGTGAACAATATTTCATCTTTACATAGCTGTCACTTGCTTGACACACATGAATTTTGATACAAACCGAAGTACTATGTTTTTCTATTTCTCGTGCAATTATTAAACTCACTCAGGTTCGATCAGTTCCATATTGCAGTGCAAGTCTATGTAAGTTCAGTTTCCATGAGTTCTTTCAGTACTTTGATTACAATTACATACTTTCATCTCATCAATTTAGTTACACCCGAGACCAATAAGTTTCTGCCGTATTATATGTATGTATAGATACAAACTGTATGAGTTTGTAAATGAAATTGGAAGTCACCACAATAAATTTTTATCATAATATAAGTTAACAAGCTTGTAAGCAGGAAGTATGTACTGAGACAATTTCAGGGATGATTGGAGGTTGAGTAGTAATGTGCTAGACTATTACACGAAAGGTTGTGGATTCCCTATTACACGAAAGGCTGTGGATTCCCTATTACACGAAAGGCTGTGGATTCCCTATTACACGAAAGGTTGTGGATTCCCTATTACACGAAAGGCTGTGGATTCCCTATTACACGAAAGGCTGTGGATTCCCTATTACACGAAAGGCTGTGGATTCCCTATTACACGAAAGGCTGTGGATTCCCTATTACACGAAAGGTTGTGGATTCCCTATTACACGAAAGGCTGTGGATTCCCTATTACACGAAAGGTTGTGGATTCCCTATTACACGAAAGGCTGCGGATTCGATTCTCAGCTCCGCCTTTTGATTTTCTCAGGGTCGCTTTTTCAGTGTCCCCATCCCAACTATCATGTGAAGTTAAACAACAGATAAATTAGATAAAATAAAATGGTGATACCATTATGGATAGGCAAAGACGCACAAACCGACAAAAATAAAAATGCCACTTCAACATCATAAACTATTTTATTTCAATCATTAACAACGAAACCAGCAAGTTACATCCAGATTGTAAACATTGTAATAGCAGTCTACAGTCAAACCTGTGAACAAAGGCCACCGTTTGTATAGACAAAATGTGGTCTTTATCAGAGGTGTCATAATACACCTGAAGTGTACCACGATATATTGCAATACTGAAGCAACGTATTGCGATACGTACCACAATATATAGCAGCTTTATAAGCCTGAGTTATAACTATTAAAAATCTACTTTTATGAATTTTACTTATTCAATAAATTGTTCAAATGTATTGCAACAACAAACAGAAGGTAAAATGAAACTATAAAAGTATTATAGTTTGACTATTAGTATTCTTGACTAGATCTATTTTAAACAAAGTGTCAATATTGACACAAAACAGTGGAAACATTAAATGATCGAGCATTTTCTGATATATATTTGGAAAACGAATAAAAAGGAAACATATTGCTAAAACCAGTACGTTCATTTCATAACGCAATGCAATACAGTTTAGCTCCACATTGCTGTATACCAGTATACTGACTTATTGTGCCACCCCTAGTCTTTATAGACAGGTAACCTTTATATGAAGGTCATTTTGTTCTTTAAAATAATGTCTTTTATTCACAGGGTGGTGTTTATTCTGAGATGGCCACTAACACAGGTTTGACTGTACAACATGTTTATCTAAATGCAGTTATAAAATATCAATACCAAATAGAAACAAGTTTATTAGAAATATAATAAGATTTATATATGTACATTTTAGCTAACTTCCATGACCAAAGCTCAAGCAAAATTAAGAATAAATGTGGAGTTGGTCAAAAAGGTAAAATGTTTCTAGATGTATATATATATATACGTAAACTGTAATATATGAGGTATTGATTTGTAAAGTAAGGCTTTGTTTTTATGCCCCTGTTTCGATAGATTGGGGGCACAATGTTTTTGGCCTATTTGTCTGTCTTCCATCAACAATCCAAAAACTACATAATGTTTGTTCCTCATGACGACCTCGATCTGTAGGACCTTTGAATTTTCAGGTCAGTAGGTCAAAGGTCAAGGTCACCCTGAGGGGGCATTATGTTTAAAAAATACATCTTTCTATAGTATGTTTATCACTTTACACTGGAGAATGGTAACAATATTAATTAAATGTAAGCATGTATTTGTTGATGAAATTCTTTTACAATGGATTTAGGATTTTAACAACAAACTTTTTGATTATATTTGTATACTTATAGAAATTTACTACATTGTAATTGTGAATTTTCCCCTTGTATACAATGTACGTACATACAATCATGTGAAAACACTAAAATAATTATAACAACTTCAATATAAAAACAAGTACGAAGCACAAATGCACTTGAAAATACAAAATATCTTGTACAAATAATTGATTTTGATAATAATAAATAAAGAAAAGGCACAAAAGATGCAGGGCTGTAGGAACTGGGTGAGGGGCTAAGGGGGGCTGTAATAGTAATTAAAAGCAGCTGTAACTGATTTTTACCCCTCCTCCCTCAGACAAAATCTAAAATTAGCCCCCTCCCCTCCCAATCTGAAATTGCTTCCTACAGGCCTGAGATGTATCAAATGATGAATTCAACTTAAGAGCACTCATCCAACAAAAGAATAATAATTAATCCTTAAAATAAAAGCCAACTGTGCACACAGGCCATAGTTTTATTCTTCCACTGATGGTCATTATACAAAGGTTTGACTGTTTCACTAAGTGCAGGTGACTGATTCAGGTTTTGTGAAGCATTGTACGTAATATAAAACAACCAATGTTTCAATTTATACAATATGTAGCAAAGAAAAGACAGGATATTTAACAAGCAACAGATAATAACTCAAAATGCTGTGAACTATATCACAAATAAAGGGACTGATCATCTAACTAAGGTGCATGATAAACCGGTTCCCATTGCTTTGTCTAAGCTTTGGGGCACTGCAATATGGAATGGGAACCAATTTAGGTGCACAAAGGATTTACATTATAAATATTATGGACGGATATATGATCCCTTGAAGTTTTCATTGATAAACTATATGAGTAAATATAACAATAAATACATATTGAAAACAACAACATTTGACTATCATTAAAACAACAGTACACATACAGGTATAAAACAACAAGGTTATATATAAATAAATCACAGACTTATATCAAATTCTTTCCTACCTACACGAACATTTCCCATCGTCATTTAGATAATATCATAGTAAAAGTTTGGTTAAAACTTTGATTACAAATATCAGGGAAACATTGAATTCTTTTCATATTGTTGTTGTTGTTTTTGTTGACTAGTATGTAACAATACATTTACAATCAGTGTAATATGTTAATATGATTTACAACAGATATAGTTCACACTGGTCAGATATATGACATCATTGATTACATCATTAGCATCCTTTTTCATATCTGCAAACTGTTTGGGTGGTGGACTAATAATCCCATACAAAAAAAAACTCTGGAAATATGTCCAAACAAGATCATTTCAAAATAGCCAGTTCGGAATGTAAGATTTCATCCAGAAAAATATTACTTGACTTATATACTTATACTCGTATATTGTCAATTTTTACTGTCTACATACCATGATGATTTTGAAATTCCTAGTGATGTAAAAAGTGCCTCGAGCTGACGGTAATAGACATGATCTAGAGAAATGTAGGTATTATATTAGGCATACGAAATATGTATCTAAATGTTGTTTTATCAGGCTTGCTACATTACTGGCTAGGACTCACTGTATAAACAATAGTATGACAGACAGGGACATTATCCTAGAAACTCAATGGCCACTCCTGATTTGTTTTATTGCTCTCCCTTGACGGTTTATCCAAGTTTGCAAAGTTGTAACTTCAACTGTTACTCAGTTGGGCAATCAAATAGTTGATGCATTTATTATGATTGTTCAACAAAGGTCATCATAGTAACATACCGTATACAAAATAGATGCAATATATGTAAGATAGATCAATATTATGTAAAAAATGAAGGCATTTACACTTGTTCCTTGAAATATTTTCTCCTCACTTTTAGCCGAAACCGAAGTCATATTGTCAATGTCAACACTAAATGTTGATCGTATGTTTCGAGTGATATCTATGTGCGAGAAACATCTGGATCATCTATTGGCGCTATAGTCAAAACACCACCCTGATGAGTGTGACCTGTTCTGTTCGGCACTTCTCCCGGTAAACTGCTTTCATTGGCTGGACGTACATTAGTCACCCTATGATTAGATGGACGGGGTTGTGAGGGATGACCCTGCTGTCTTTCTTCTTCATCTCTGGCATCCGCAGCTTCGACCTTATTTGGTTTATACCTAAAACATATAAACTGTTATAAATCAAGTCGTAGATAATTGTTTGTATAAAACATTGCTCCTATCATATGGTTGTAAATGTATTAATTTACTTGAAATGATTGCTATGAAATACCAACCGTTTAAGGATAATATAAACCCATGTGTTTACTTAGATCATGTTTCCTGTATATCAGGTCTATCTGATTACATGCTCATTAAAACTGGTTGTTTGGGGGGGGGGGGGGGGGGGGTCTTGAAAGCATTTTGAAAGTTTTAAGTGAAGAAGTGGATTTTTGTTCCTTGGGCTAATAAAAAGTCAACAGTCGCAGAGAAAAATAAGGGCAGCAGGTCAGGTAACCAGAGATAAACAATTTTTTTACCCTAATGTAACTATTTAAGGCATTTGAATGCATGAATTATGATTGAAATTTGGTGCTTTTCTCTAGTTTGATCCTGAATATACATCTTGTTATATTTACAGTGAAATACTTACACTTTGATGATTATTACAACTATGAGTGCTATGAGTACAAGAAGAAGTATGGAACCAACAACAGCTACAGCTATAACCCAGGCTGGGGTAGGTGATTTCTTCTCTTTCTGTAATTATAGTACCAGGTATATAAAGGTAATGATCCTATAAATGTTATACTTGAACACTTATTCCACGTTGTCTATCCTACATATACATTGTATTATGATGATGTGTTGTAATCCAAAAAGGAAATAGATTGTTTGTTTTTTCAGTATTCTTCTTAAACAGGAAAATTTATCAAGTGGCTCTAAAAAAACATACAAAAAAGTGCCTCTGCATGGACTCAGAATGCACCAACAGATGTCCTGAATATCCAAATTTTCTTGGGAATGTCCCAAAATCCCCCATCATGTGTGACCCTCCACTAACACATTAAATGCTCATGCATGTCTCTGGTGTACATACTCTTTTTACTTTTTCTGACTATGTACCTGATACATCTTTATAGGATAAATTCTAATACAGTGGTAGGGATCTCAAATTCCTGCTGAACTGTGGAAATTAGGCAGTTATACTTTGCTAGAATTACCATATGGTTAAGTCATGCATGCTTAAAATTGGAATTAAAAATAATGTTATGGTATAATTTTAACTTACAGTCTCTGGAGTTGAATCATCATCTACAAGGTGGATAGCTTCGATGGTTATGGACAAGGTTGTTCCTAGTGCGGTATTTGCCTGCGTCGTAAATGTGGTCACTATCAAGTTTTTTCTGTAAAATAAGTAATAAATGATTGTAATAAAAACATAATGACAATACCGAAGAACCTTTCTTATCTGAACTTGTTCGGACTGACAAAAATGTATGATTTAGAGAGGTTTTCAGATTAAGAAGGGTTTCTTTAGTATTGAATAGATAATAAAATAATTGGGACCAGCTGAAGAGTTCGGTTCTGAGAGGATTCCAGGCTTTAATTCGGAGGTCATTTCATTCTGTATAATAAATGATGATTTTTAAACAAATTGTCTTTATTCACAGGGTGGTCTTTATTCAAAGGTGGCTGCTAACACAGGTTTGACTGTATTTATAAAATGTTTGCTAGTATGTTTCAACTCACTGTGTATCTATCAACTGTAGAAGTACAGTCTGCGATAGAAGAGTCTCCGAGGCTGTAAGAGTTATGGCCCTTTTACGCCTTGATTCAGTTCCAGAGGCACATAGCGTGTTAGTTACATCAAACTTGATTATAAACACAACCAGAATGTTGTTGTTACTACCAACAGTCGGATAATCATCAGCAATGATTATGTCGTCAGTGGATATAAAACTCATAGATGATGTTGGACTGAAATACAAAACGATGAAATATCTAAGTAATTATATACCTAACATGTATCTTACATTCTCACAAATTATTTCATTTCATTTCATAATCAAAGTCAATGAATAACTAGTAAAAATATACTGGTAATTAATACAGGAGGCCTTTATTCGGGGTCATTTTATTCTATGTAATAAATGACATTTTTTTTACAAATTTAACAGCCTTTATTCAGAGGGTGGCCTTTATTCAGAGGATGACCTTTATTCAGAGGGTGGCCTTTATTCAGAGGATGACCTTTATTCAGAGGGTGGCCTTTATTGAGAGGGTGGCCACTAACATAAGTTTGACTGTATATATAGAATTTTTGCCATTTGTCTCAACTCACTGTGTATGTGTCAAACTTAGATTGGAGTTCAATTTTTGCAGCCTTTTGAATCAATTGAATTTGAATTTATGTTTTGCCCAAAAACCATTATGCAGTCAGCTGTTCATGATTTGATTTACACATTGTTTAGTTGGTAAAGTCTTACTAATGTTCCCATTTAATTCAGTAACTCTATCAAAAAGTCATGAAACTTTCATCTAAAGAAAAACTTGACATGAAATTTTACACATAATTTGCATCAATAGAATTAAATACATGTAACATTTAATACCTCAAATATTAGTTTTTGTGTGTAAATGATTTTACTTAACTTAAGAAGTAAAATTAATCTCAGTGAAATTCATACATCGATTTTCAAACAAAAAATCTGATTGGTGTGACCTTAATTATGTATGAATACAAAACCGAATACGCATGACGTAAAATGCTCAAGATAACAATCCTTAACTGGAACTTTAATTCTTACTGAATTTTATATAAGTCCAGGATGACCTTTCCTCAGAGACTTGAAATAACCTGACTAGGAAAGAGACCTTTGCATTGTTAATGATATTTGGAAGATAACATGTTTGAACTATTTCTACTGTACGAAGCAAAAGAAGAAAAATAGTGAATAATTGATTACATAACCTTCCCTTTTTAGCTCAAGGAGATTGATTGAACTAGACATCAAAGATAAATGAAAGATGAGTACTAGTGTTAAAATTTATATCACACAAGACAGTGTAGTTTAAATCTGGTCAAACAATATTCAAAAGTTGTTTCAGTACCGGTGACTTAACTTACAGAAATAATATCGTGCAATTTTAAATTTAACAACGGTCTAGAAATGACTTGTTTGCTGAGGTAGAAAGTGGAAACCAAAAAAGGAAGAAATAGGGAACCATTCTTAATCAAACTGGTGACTTATCAACACGTTAATCATTAAACCATCAATGTCCTGGCCCCAGTTTCACAAAATATAAGTTTTTGCACAAACTCAACTCATACTTTTATTGTATGCAATTCAGAATGTTGTATTCAGATTAAAAGAAGGTACAAAGATGGTCTTATATCATTTTCTCACACTTTCAACTCTTGACATGGTATACTAGTAATTAATACAATAACATTGATTTGTGTCTGTTACTGGGAATTTGACTTTTGACTCAAATGCAAACTGAGTTTTGAGACTTAATTTGTCTGCCAGACCTACAATAGTCTATGCTAACATGTTACACATGTTCTTAGTAAATAAGGAAATGGTAATAAATGGAAACATTCAGGTCAAAGACACATTAGATTTCTAGACAGAAAAAACACTTGAGTCCATTATTGAGTTTCTACTGTTTTATTTGTGAAGCCGGGACCTGCTCATAAAGCAGATAATGTAATCACTGAAGATTAATTAACAGTCATCAATAATGAAACCATTTTGTTTTATAGTTTAAAAAACTTAAATAAATTATATAATATGTATTTCAAGAGCAACAAATTAAATTTATGTATAAAGCTAGGTTTGTAAACATGCACTTAGAGAAGCAGGTTGTATAATCATTAAAGAAGTTTACTTACCTATAATTTTTATTGTTGTTACAACATATTCTGGCATTAACCTCATTCTCATGACAGAAAGAATTCACAACTTCTGCTAAACTGGCCTTAAACTGTGGTATCACTGTATCAAACTGTAAAATCAAGTCTTAGTATCATTGTAAGAAAAGTTTAACCTGTTAACATATTTCACCCTTTAGAAAGATCAAATGTGGCCTTTATAGACTGATGACCCTTATTCAGAGATAATTTTGTTGTATATAATCAATATCAGTTTTTGAAAGAGTGCATGAGCTTTATTCACAGGGTGGCCTTTTATTCAAAGGTGTCGGCTTTCACAAGTTAAACTGTAAAAAGAAACTCTGTTTCATGAGAATATGATTATTATTGAAAGTTAACTTAATCGATGGCAGTAATGTGACTCATGTCTGTATTGATTTTTATATGTTGACTGGCCAAAATGAGAAATCATGGTCACCTTATCTGCTTGTTTGAGTTTTATCATGTCCTTTTTCAACAGTCAGAGTCATATGAGGCAGACAGTTCACCTGACCATCGTTCCTGGGAAGAACCAGTACCAGCTAGGCTCCCATCATCCGTTTCAGCAACTGCCTACTTTCTCACATAAAAAGACATGGCTGGTAACTGGGCTCGAACCCACAACCCTCTATCAGTGAGAGGTTACAGTAATTTAAAGTCAGCGACCTTAACCACTTGACCACAGAGTTCAACAACTCCATTAAATAGCTAGGGGTGGAGCTATTATCTGGTCTGTGGTCTGATTGGCTGATAAGTCAGATGAACCCAGTTCTCCTGTGCCATGAATTTTTCATGAACTATTCTTGCATAATTCGTGAAAAGTTCATGAAGTATTTGACAAGGGTTCATTATTATGTTCAACCAATAACCATGAACATTGAATCATATACAGTCATGTACATCTAAGCGGCTCTGAAATTAACATAGTCATCGAATGGGCCATTAAACAAGAGATAAACATATAACATTGAAAACTTACCTGAGTTATTGTGATTTGAGAAAAAGTTATATTCACTCCATATTCTTTGTATTCTGTAGATACTAAAATTGGAAAATTAACAAAACAGTATATAATCTACCCAATAGTCAGTGTATAGATGTGATTAACAAATTTTAAGTATACAATCAAGTTCATCATTTTAGTACAATTTTACAGCCTCTAAACCTGACTAAAGACTTAAGTTACACAACTAATAACTGGCAGGACTATACAAGTACATTATAGCCAAGCCAACAATTGCTGAATCTTAATATCTGAATTAGACAACATGGTAATTATACAGTACAACCTCTCCAGAGCAGCCCTCTCTTGAGCAACAACCTCATTTCAACAACAACATGTTTTTCCTCTACTGCACAATTCAACTATTAATTTAATCTCAAGAGGACCCACCTCTCAAAAACAACATAATTCTATTTCTCCCAAAGGGTGTTTATTTTAGAGAGGTTGCACTATACATGTAAAAGTGAAATGTGTGAATATTGTTTGAATATTTTTCCTAGTAAGAAGTTCCTGCTTATTTAGTAATGCACTGATTAGTATACCCAATGTCATACTTTAGTGAGGACTTTGCATTTTATGCTCTACTGTATCACAGTTGTGACAAAAGAACTCATTTCAACAAAGGGCTACTTTGGGTTTTCTGCAGACTGTCCTTTGTACACATATTTAACTATACAGTCAACTATGTGAACATGGCCTACTTTGGGAAAGAAACAATATGTCCTTTATTGACTGTTGGCCTTTATTAGGAAGTCATTTGGTCTTAATAATTAATGACGTTTTTTTAAAAGAATGACTTTTATTCAGAAGTCTGACTGTACATGCAAAGATTGAACATAAAACTTAAAATGCCCAACAACATTAACAAAATTATATAAATATCACATTTCTGAGAAGGCGTTATTAAAAATTGTCAACGTGAGAAAAGTAATGTTTTAAATACCAAGAAATATAAAAAGAATGTAAACGAGTAAACGAAATTTTGGTCGAATTAAAAGTACTGTATCTTTAAGTAGAATGCACAATCTAGAACAGATTTTATTATGAACAACTTGTCAAATAAATGGAATATGATTTAATCACCGAAAATCTGTATAAACTGTATGTGCATTATTTCTGCATATGTGCTAGCTATTACAGTTTGTTATTAAAAATTAATGACCGCTCAGGTATAGGCGACTTTACATAAGAAACGGGAGTGAGGTTTAATAAAACAAGTCATTACATCCTTATAAAGCAAATTTCACATATAACAACATACCTGGACATTCATCTAATGTGCATATATCAGTTTGAGAGGTTTCCCCAGAACATGGGGCCCCATTTCCCTTCATCTCTGGGTTATCACATAAACGTGTACGTGATTTTTCACCAGTTCCACATGTTTTTGAACAACTTGCCCAAGTTGACCAGGTGCCAAATCCACCATCGCGATCTAAATTAAAATAGCAACAATTTTACACACTATTGCTAAAGATGACAACATATCAAATCAAGTAAATATTTATTTATTGTTTGATATCATTATGATAAAGTAATACAAGCTAGCTTGTGACCGACATCACATATCACATATATTAAATAACAGCTATCACAATCACATATCATGCATATATGGTCAAGTAACAAGTTTTCATGGCAAAACTATTTTTCGTTTTATTTCATGTAATACGCACCATTTCCATTTGCAAATGGGCGTTATTCCAGAAAACTTTGGAAAGATAGCTTGACAAATTACTGGTATGTAAGTTTGCCTATTTTTGCCAGCAATACCCGACAAACAGGTTATTATGCAGTAACTTTAACGTTTTTGTTCATACACCAATTCATTGCAGAATATTTCATTTTAAGATTAGAATATGCAACTCATGCATCATCAATTAATAACATAAATTATACAATGTACATGTGTGTCATTTTGAACAAAGTCACCATTAAATGCATGCATGAAAAAGAAAAAAAAACATTGTGAAAATTTATTTATGAATTAATTTCATTTGATCTATTTCTAACTTGATAAGGGATAATGTCTGTGAATCATTGGTTCAGTTCTTGGCTTTGCCTGTCAAATTTCTTTTACAGTGTCCCCATCACAACACCTAGCCAAATACTGAGTCAAGAATAGGAAAAGGGGCAAACCATGTATAAGTTTAATACAGGCACAATAAAGAACCAGGAACAAATATTTGAAAAGAGTAGTGATATAAATGCCTAGTTCTCCTATATTTTATCTCTCCTCTGTCTGGGGCATCTCTGAAATAACCTTAGCTGTTTAATGAACCACCAGACAACAGCTAGATAAATAATTTGTACAAATGCATAGATATACAAATATGTTAAGTTTAATTAGAACTTACCAGTGCACATATTATTTGTACCGATAGTATAATCATTCAAACATGCACAGTTATAACCACCATCTGTGTTTGTACAAACCCCATTATTAGGATCACAGGGCGTCCCAGTGGTACATTCATTCACATCTAAATAAATAACAGATACATACATTACAAGATCACTTCAAATCAACATGCATCACTTCTGTTTTTAAACATCTGTTCATAAAAATATTAGTTCTTCATTCTTCATGAAAATAGTAGTTCTTCATGAAAATAGTACTAGTAGTTCTTCGTGAAAATATTAGTTCTTCATGAAAATAGTATAGTTCTTCATTCTTCATGAAAATAGTAGTTCTTCATGAAAATAGTAGTTCTTCATGAAAATATCAGTTCTTCATGAAAATATTAGTTCTTCATTCTTCATGAAAATGTTAGTTCTTCATTCTTCATGAAAATATTAGTTCTTCATGAAAATATCAGTTCTTCATGAAAATAGTATATTAGTTCTTCATGAAAATGTTAGCTCTTCAATGAAATATTAGTTTACCATGAATATAATATCTCTTCAATAAAATACAAGTTCTTCATGAAAATGTTAATTCTTAATGAAAATATTAATATTAGCTCTTCAATAAAATTTTAGTTCTTCATTAGCTCTTCGATAAAATATTAGTTCTTCGATAAAATATAAGTTTGTTTATATTCAAGGATTGAATGTTACCAATGCATGTAAATCCATCGGTGTGTAAGGTGTAGCCATCAGAGCATGTACACGTGTCGGTACCAGACAGCTTCGCACATTCTTGATCACAATTGTCAGCATAAGCCTGGTCACAATCTAATAACGCTGTAAAAAAGAGAGACATTTTACTGTAAATGTCCATTGTTTATAGTATATAGCATCTGGGGCCTCTGTTGCTAATTGCTTATGTTGCCTGACTAGATTGTAGCCCCTTACCACAGTATTATCATAATAGTCTTCAAAAGGGAAAACAAAAGAAGCAATAGATCAGAACAGACACACATTTATAAATACTGCATTGTTTGAGAAGACAGTAACAATTTTTGGAATTTGATTTTTCAATAAAATTCCTTTGCTATCGGTGAGCTCCATAACTGTCATGTTTCCCGTTTCCGCTCTCAATCTGTTGTGTGCTGTAAGATTGGGGATGGAAACCAACTAGTTTAGCATAAAATAGTTCTACTTTCAGGTTTCGTTAAGTAGGTCAGTAATTTCTCTACAGAAGTATGCATGTGTAATTATATTAATCTACTATGGATGTATGTTATTTTGGTACCGACGGATTCGGAAAATTATAGGCTGGATAATGGGCTACATAAACAAACTCGAAACATCTGATAACTTAGATAACCATCATGCTAGGTTGATGGAATTTAGCACATGAATATCAGAATATGTACATAAATAGATGGCAATATTTAGATGGTGTATGTTAATTCCTGAGCATGAATATCCATCAACTGTACAGTTCCTAATTTAGGATTTCTCCTAACAGTCATTGTTGTGTTGCGAGCAACACCAGTGACTTGTCTCATATGAAAAAATCAAGTTCCGACAGTACTTTCAGTACTTTGATTTAATATTTTGTTTACGTCTAGCTGCCTGATGGTAAACAATTGAAATACTGTTGACTTAGGCAGAAAACTAAATAACTTGTAAAAAAGTCATATTTACCAGAACAAGAAATCTGATCAGCAGCTAGAGTATAACCTTCCTGACATTCACATCTGTGTCCACCAATCAGGTTAACACAAATATCTGTACAAGAATCAGTATCAGCCACACATTCGTCAATATCTGTAATTAACACAAAAATCTATATATCTGTAATTAACACAAAAATCTATATATCTGTAATTAACACAAAAATCTATATATCTGTAATTAAAACACAAAAATCTATATATCTGTAATTAAAACACAAAAATCTATATATCTGTAATTAAAACACAAAAATCTATATATCTGTAATTAAAACACAAAAATCTATATATCTGTAATTAACACAAAAATCTATATATCTGTAATTAAAACACAAAAATCTATATATCTGTAATTAAAACACAAAAATATATATATTTGTAATTAAAACACAAAAATCTATATATCTGTAATTAACACAAACATCTATATATCTGTAAATAATGCATGAATCTATATCTGTAATTTACCCATGAACTTATATCTATAATTGACACATTAACTAACAAGAAAGCGATGTTTGATGTTTGTATATAGATGATTATATAGATGATACCTACCATTGCATGTTTTACCATCAGAAGCCAATGTGTATCCATCCAGACATGAGCATGTAAAACTTCCATCAGTATTTGTACATTCACCCACTGGATCACAGTCATCTGTGTCCAATGCACACTCGTCAATCTCTGGAACATGTTTGATGTATATATCATTTATCTATTTGAGTTAACTGTTTTTCAATATTTTTATGAATAAATAGAGGATATTAAATGAGTGTGGATTCTGTATTGAATTTATTGAACAAGTCGTATAAAACAGTATGAAGCGAGCCACTGGCGACTAACATAATGACATTATAGCATAGTAAAATCACAGCACAATAAAATCATAGCACAATAAAATCACAGCATAACAAAATCATAGCACAATAATATACATGAAATACAGATATAGCATAATAAATCACAGTATAATAAAATCACAGCATAATAAAATCATAGCACAATAATATACATGAAATACAGAAATATCATTATAAATCACAGTATAATAAAATCATAGCACAATAATATACATGAAATACAGATATAGCATAATAAATCACAGTATAATAAAATCACAGCACAATAAATCATAGCACAATAATATACATGAAATACAGATATAGCATAATAAATCACAGTATAATAAAATCACAGCACAATAAAATCATAGCACAATAATATACATGAAATACAGAAATATCATTATAAATCACATAAGAAAATCATAACATAATGAAAACATAGCACAATAAAATCACAGTATAATAAAATCACAACATAATGAAATAATAGCACAATAAAATCATAGCATAATAAATCCTTTACCTGTACAGTCAATACCTGTTCCTTCATAACCAGGTAAACACTGACATGTGTAGCCACCATCAGTGTTTATACATGTGGCTAATGTAACATGGCAGGAGTCAGCACCAGTAGTGCATTCATTGATATCTGAAAATTGTATAACACAGATTTTAGAGAATTTCTGTATTTAAAAGTAATAGCTCATCGATAAAAAAAATCTGCTTTGTAAAATGTGTTTATTTCTGGTTACATGCACACAAAAATAGGTAGATAGAGGCTTTTTTTCTCTTGAAAGCATATGAAAAGGTAAAATAAGTCAGAGAAAGTGGAGGTACCATTCCACGGGCCTAATACTAAGTCCTGGGTCGCTGGGAAAAATCAAGGTCGGTCGAGTAACCAAAAACAAACAATTTTATTTTTATGCCTTAAGAATATTTTGATGTTTAAGGAAGTAGATAAAAATCAGTGTTACTGGGTGTTTTTGATACAAACTTTTTCAAATTCTTACAATGTAAGACAGATATGTAGATAATAAACAGGTGCTTCTTGTTCATGCAATGAGTTACATGAATGTAGATTTAACATGCTTAAATCAATTTTACAGTGAGTAAATTATATTCACTTGACTACTTGTTATATAATCTGTCAAGATGTAATATATGATGGCCCTGTATCGCTCACCATAAAAAACGACCCTTACAGACAAACATGCTTCTTTTTTTCCGATATGAGCCTTATTAATAAGGGACGGGGCTAATTTTACACCTGAGGGCCATAATATGAACAAACTACTCACTAGAAGATGTTTTTAGATTTTCCTTTATAAGATTGTGTAAAATCAAGTTATCCAGGGCCAAAATTTGAACAAACTTGGTAGAGGTCCACTAGACAATGCTACTCACCAAATATCTAAGTTCTAGGTCCAATATGGTTTCGGACAAGAAGATTTTAAAAGTTTTTAATGAAATTTAATTTTTAGTAGAGCTCCATATGAGGAACATCCCTGAAAAGTTTCGTTGAAATTGGCCGACTGCTTAAGGTGGAGATGTTGAGCAATTGTTGTCACACTGACGAATGCATGGACGACGGACAACAAATGATCACAATAGCTCACCTTGAGCACTTTCTGCTCTGGTGAGCTAAAAATACATTGTGTAAAAATATTCACATGAAAATACAACATTTTCATGACAAGACTAAAATGTTAGCATATTGTGATAGAGATAGAGAATTTCATGGGATAGGGTGCTCTAGTTGTAACATGCTGGGCAACTAAATGATAGGTTCAAATCTTGGCTCCATCTTATGATTTTCTGTGATGCTATATCTCAGTATCCCCATCCCATCGACCGGTACCCAGCAAAGTACTGTCTGAAGAAAATTAAGGGAAACAGACACAAATGACCAGTTATCCTGTATCTTCTCTCCCTCTCTCTTGGGCTGTCCTGGAGTCACTCTAGCTGTCAAATAGGTTGTTAAACAACAGAACGAATTTCAACATACCAACACATGTTTTCAGTGAGGTCTTCTCGAAACCACTAATACATTTACAATCATATCCTGGATCTTCATCAATACATTTACTGTTAGCAGGACAAGGGTTGTTGGAACATTCATCAACATCTGAATAAAACAAGATAAATATACAGCTACATCCAGATAGAGTGATTCCTAAATATACAGCTACATGTATAATATGAACCATCCAGATAGAGTGTTCCCTTAATATACAGCTACATGTATAATATGAACCATCCATATAGAGTGTTCCCTAAATATACAGCTACATGTATAATATGAACCATCCAGATAGAGTGATCCCTTAATATACAGCTACATGTATAATATGAACCATCCAGATAGAGTGATCCCTTAATATACAGCTACATGTATAATATGAACCATCCAGATAGAGTGTTCCCTAAATATACAGCTACATGTATAATATGAACCACCCAGATAGAGTGATCCCTAAATATACAGCTACATGTATAATATGAACCATCCAGATAGAGTGTTCCCTAAATATACAGCTACATGTACAATATGAACCACCCAGATAGAGTGTTCCCTAAATATACAGCTACATGTATAATATGAACCATCCAGATAGAGTGTTCCCTAAATATACAGCTACATGTACAATATGAACCATCCAGATAGAGTGTTCCCTAAATATACAGCTACATGTATAATATGAACCATCCAGATAGAGTGTTCCCTAAATATACAGCTACATGTATAATATGAACCACCCAGATAGAGTGTTCCCTAAATATACAGCTACATGTATAATATGAACCATCCAGATAGAGTGTTCCCTAAATATACAGCTACATGTATAATATGAACCATCCAGATAGAGTGTTCCCTAAATATACAGATACATGTATAATATGAACTACCCAGATAGAGTGATCCCTAAATATACAGCTACATGTATAATATGAACCATCCAGATAGAGTGTTCCCTAAATATACAGCTACATGTACAAGATGAACCATCCAGATAGAGTGTTCCCTAAATATACAGCTACATGTATAATATGAACCATCCAGATAGAGTGATCCCTAAATATACAGCTACATGTATAATATGAACCATCCAGATAGAGTGATCCCTAAATATACAGCTACATGTATAATATGAACCATCCAGATAGAGTGATCCCTAAATATACAGCTACATGTACAAGATGAACCATCCAGATAGAGTGTTCCCTAAATATACAGCTACATGTATAATATGAACCATCCAGATAGAGTGTTCCCTAAATATACAGCTACATGTATAATATGAACCATCCAGATAGAGTGTTCCCTTAATATACAGCTACATGTACAAGATGAACCATCCAGATAGAGTGTTCCCTAAATATACTGCTACATGTACAAGATGAACCATCCAGATAGAGTGTTCCCTAAATATACTGCTACATGTATAATATGAACCATCCAGATAGAGAGTTCCCTTAATATACAGCTACATGTACAAGATGAACCATCCAGATAGAGTGTTCCCTAAATATACAGCTACATGTATAATATGAACCATCCAGATAGAGTGTTCCCTAAATATACAGCTACATGTACAATATGAACCACCCAGATAGAGTGTTCCCTAAATATACAGCTACATGTACAAGATGAACCATCCAGATAGAGTGTTCCCTAAATATACAGCTACATGTACAAGATGAACCATCCAGATAGAGTGTTCCCTAAATATACAGCTACATGTATAATATGAACCATCCAGATAGAGTGTTCCCTAAATATACAGCTACATGTACAAGATGAACCATCCAGATAGAGTGTTCCCTAAATATACTGCTACATGTATAATATGAACCATCCAGATAGAGTGTTCCCTAAATATACAGCTACATGTATAATATGAACCACCCAGATAGAGTGTTCCCTAAATATACTGCTACATGTACAAGATGAACCATCCAGATAGAGTGTTCCCTAAATATACAGCTACATGTATAATATGAACCATCCAGATAGAGTGATCCCTAAATATACAGCTACATGTATAATATGAACCATCCAGATAGAGTGATCCCTAAATATACAGCTACATGTATAATATGAACCATCCAGATAGAGTGTTCCCTAAATATACAGCTACATGTATAATATGAACCATCCAGATAGAGTGTTCCCTAAATATACAGCTACATGTATAATATGAACCACCCAGATAGAGTGTTCCCTAAATATACAGCTACATGTATAATATGAACTACCCAGATAGAGTGATCCCTAAATATACAGCTACATGTATAATATGAACCACCCAGATAGAGTGTTCCCTAAATATACAGCTACATGTACAATATGAACCACCCAGATAGAGTGTTCCCTAAATATACAGCTACATGTATAATATGAACCATCCAGATAGAGTGTTCCCTAAATATACAGCTACATGTACAAGATGAACCACCCAGATAGAGTGTTCCCTAAATATACAGCTACATGTATAATATGAACCATCCAGATAGAGTGATCCCTAAATATACTGCTACATGTATAATATGAACCACCCAGATAGAGTGTTCCCTAAATATACAGCTACATGTACAAGATGAACCATCCAGATAGAGTGTTCCCTTAATATACAGTCAAATCTCAAAATAAAGATCAACCTGTAAGTAAAGACCATTCTACAAAAAAACAATCATTGATTATATAGAACAAAATGACCTCTGAATAAAGGCCACCAAGCTATCAACAAGGGTCACATTGAATTGGTCTTTCCTAAGGTGGGGGCTATGTTAACAGATTTGATTGTATAACAATTATTAACAATAAATTTGTGACATAATATTTCAATAAAGCATAAACAATGACCATAAGAACCCGGGCAGCTTAGAGGGAGGAGGGGGGGGGGGGGATAATTTCAGCTGTCATGGTAATTAAAAAGGGCAGTATAAATGACATTCTATTGTCAGATGAAATAATGAATAAATAATATTTGTTTTTAAACTAAAATTTTCTGAAATTAGCCCCCAATCTGTAATTGCTTATTATATATAGGCCTGAATTACATGAAATACTTATTCTACTTACTGACACACTTCTTTTCTTCAACTTGTGTATAACTTTCATTTATACAAACACACTTAAACCCACCCAATGTATTCTGACATACAACTTTGTTGTCTGTTGGACATCCAGTACTTCCAGATGAATCACATTCGTTTATATCTGCAATGAAAACATCTTGTTGCAATCACCTAAACAGTATATCAAAGCAAAGCTCATCTAGAGCTGTCACAGAGGTGACTAATACCCCCCGCCGCCGCTTTGACATAACTCTGCAATGAGTGGGTCACTGGGCATGCAATATGCAATAGCTTAAAAAATGTGGAAGTAGTTCGCTCCACAAACATAATGTTAAACCTGAGTTAGTGGCCACCTGTGAATAAGGGCCATCCTTTTAAACCTTCATTGATTATTCAGAACATAATGCCTCTGAATAAAGACCACCTGTCAAAAGAGGACAGGGTACATTCTTTCCCAAGAATGTCATTTGTTGACAGGTTTTACTGCACATAAACAATGATAATTTACACATTTAATTCTGTGGACAATAATAGTTCTAACATTGATTGATTACATAATAAAAAAGTGCAAGTTACTAAGACCCAAGGCATTCATCTTGCATACCAGTAATTTATGAACAAATGATACAGTAAATTAGTCCTGAGTGAATTTAAAAAAAATGTTGATGAATATTTGACAGAATAATGAACACTAACCTTACCTTTTCTTTAGTAATTTCTTAAAAATATTACTTTGACACAAGTAGTAATTCACTGTAGAAATATATGGCTAATATTAAAGGAAATATTATTGACATAAAATACTACTCTAAAATTCAATAATCATCATACCACTGCATGAAATTCCATCAGAATCCAGCTGATAACCTTTAGCACATGTACATATGTCTTCATCATTCTGATGTATACAGTCATAAGAACATGTATTACCAGAGTCACAACTTACATCCGCTGAAATGATAAACCCAAATTAGTGCAAGAATCACGCAGGTCTACATGTTTATTAATTTATTTGATTAATTTATTGGTTTGTAATGCTCAATAAAAATGCTAAATTTAAAGACAGAACATTTCCATTCAGTGTTTACACTGATTGTCTTTCTACGTTTGGTGTCATCAGTGTAAGACCAGTCCTAGAGCTAGGGTGAAGACGAGCCTGGGTTAATCTAAAGGGCCAGTGGTTATCGTGATAAATAACTTTGATAAACCGAAGAAGGAATATAGCAGAATTGTAAATAGTATTGATATAAATGAATTGACCAGCCCCATTGGGTCAGTTGGTAGAGCATCAGGCTTGCAAGAGGGATGTCATGGTTTCATGCCCCGCATCAGGTACATTATTTATCTCCTTCAAATCACTGTAACCTCTCACTGATAGAGGATCATGGGTTCAAGACCCGCTACCGACCATGTCTCTTTATGTGAGAAAGTAGGCAGTTGCTAATGTGGAGGTATGGGAGTGCAGTACTGGTTCTTGCCAGGAATGATGCTTAGGTGAATTGTCTGCATCATATGACTCTGACTGTTGAAGGGGGCGTAAAACTCAATAAAAACAAACAAACAATATACAATTAATAGCAAGGGCAAGAACAGGAATAGGTTATTAGTAATAATAAGTATTTGATGGGGGCATAGATCTAGTCTTAACCAATGATAAGGTTTCGAACAGTCCTTTATTTGTTTCAAGAAGGTTTGGAGATGAAGCCAAAGATAACGTTAACATATTCCTTCAGACATTTAATAGGGACAATGATAGACATTAGAATAATGTTTATTCTACTTACAGGAAGAATTTAAGTTGTCATAGATAAAAGACAGGCATGAACCATGACAGGCTACTTTAATTGATTATCATACATGTATAGTCTAACCTGTGTTAGCACACCCACCTCCAAATCAAGACCACCTGTTAATTAAGGTCACATTTTTTTCTTTGTCTTTATTCACAGGATTGATTGTAGTAGTTAACAAAACAATGAAATTTGAATAATTCTCAATATTTAGAATCAACTACTTACATCGACATGTACGGCCGTCAGCCTTCAAGCTAAAACCTTCAGGACATGAACAATCATAGCCACCCTCTGTATTACTACAATAATTGTCGTCAAAGCAACCATGAGTACTATCGGCACATTCGTCAATATCTATATAAGCAAAAAGTATGTTATACATGTAGTTATTTGTGTAATTGATCCGGTCATGATACATATGCATGTATTTATAGTAACAAAATTTGGTTGAATGTACAATTTTAATGTAGGTAGGTAGGTTGGTTGGTTGGTTGGTTGGTTGGTCAAATTATATTTATTTTATTGCTCTTTCATTCTTGAAAGCATGCTTATAAAATAAACAGTGAGACAGAAGATGTACAGAAATGAGTGAGTATTCCTCATGCCTAATAGAAAGTCTAAGATTAATGTCCAATCCTTTTAGATAGAATGTTTTAAAACTGAAGATTAATATAAGCCTTAATTATTCTATGTCAACTTATCTCAAGTATACTCATAATAAAAAAACGATACATTGTAAACTGAAAAAATAAAGTTCAGGTTTATCATGAAATCAAAGACCTATACATACATAGATAAGCAACTAGGCTAAATCTCGCAAAGTCACGCGGCAGATTAAATCTCGCAAAATCACGCGGCAGATTGACAAAATCTCGCAAAATCAAGTTTGCTTTTTGCTCATTTTCTATTGAAGACATATTAAAGTAAATTATATCTTCCAATAGAGCAAACTATTCCCTACAAAATGATACCAAGTTGATAAAAATCGGAGCACAAAAGAAAAAGTTTTATGCAAAATACAAAGGCCCCTGCATGAACCTTATATCGTACATTTTGTCATTTTTCTGCTATACTGGTTGAATTTAAGTAAAATTTCAAAGAAATTTCTTAACAAATCATATTGAAAATATTTTCTTGCATCAGAAAAATGAGTACTTAATGACATGGTTGAAAATTCATTAATGAGATTTGCACAAATTTTAAGTAGTTTGCAAAATTCAAAGATCTGCTGCGTGCAAAAATAGCATTTTCTACAGGCGCTTAAATACAGGAGTTTCTTATCTATGTATGTATAGGTCTTTGATGAAATATTGAATACACAAACCTTGACAGTCAAATCCATTTGCCAGCAAGTTATATCCCTTTCCACAGAAGCACAGAAAACCACCTATGTTGTTCTTACAACCTTGTATACAGCCCCCTCTATCAACTTCATGACATTCATTCAAATCTATATAAAAATAGGATTTATTCTGAATTAATAAAACAAGACCTCGAATACTGACTTATATAAACAGTCTTCCTTTGTTATCTATCACCCCCAAATACAGGACACCCTGTGAATATAAAAGCCATTCTTTTAAAATCATCATTGATTATTTAGAATAAAATGGCCCTAGAACAAAGGTCACTTGTCAATAAAGGCCACATTTTGTACTTCCCTAGGCTTAGAGTGGCTATTGTGTTTACAGCTCTGACTGTAATTGTATTAATTTAAGTACATTGTACATGTATTAATTCATCAAAAGCATTAAGGCGAAATCTTCCTTAAAATCCTTAAAAAAGAAAATTCACTAAGCATGATCTGTTGAGATATTATTTTTTACTCGCCGACCTAACAATAGAAATTAATAGAGTTGTTTCTTTGGTTGTGATATACAAATGCATACATACCAACACATGTATAACCATCCCCAGTGTATCCGGACTTACAAGAACATGTATAGGAGCCTGCTATGTTGGCACACATACCGTCTACTTTATCACAATCATTAGTAGTAGATAGATCACATTCATTTATGTCTGAATAATATAAAATAATCTACTATTAATTTCTTCAGCTAATTAAACCCTTAATTTCCTGAATGGACTTCTCTAACTTTCATTTTGAAACAGTCCATTATCATTTTAAGGGATGTCACAATAAAAATTTAGATTGAAAAAATCCTGGTCAGATGTGCAGACTGGCCTGGCTCTATCCATTAGACATGTAAAGCTTTGCAGTTTCCGTTCGAGCATTGTAAAGGTTTTAAAAATAAACTTTTCATGTGACACTACTCATAGGCTTTGACATTGTAGAAGCTGATATTTGTGGCACTGATTGAACTATGCCAGGCTACACGGAGTCTGCATGTTACCATTCATTGAATTCCTATAGATGTGTCCTCAAGTCTTAGTAATTAGTAAAGCTCAAATTACATTCCTTTTAATACTAATTTATAAACTATTACTAATTAATATCAACGAGCTAAGGTATTTAAGTCCCTTGTACATGATTGTATAAAACAGAGAAATAATAAAAGAGGACAACTAATGTATGTACATTTTCTTTTTCAATCAATACTGAATAAGATAGTTATATACCTTCACAACCATAGCCATTAGATGATGGTGTATATCCACTGGGACACACACATATATATCCTCCAGCAGTGTTTCGGCATGTGGCTGGATCTTCACACAGATTTGAACCTCCTGATGCGCATTCATCAGTATCTGAAATTTTGAAGTAAGTATCCTGTCAAATAGTTCATCATACTTCATGAACTACTCAAGAACTCTGTATAAATAGTTCAAGAAATAATCATGATTTCATGAATACCTTTCAAAGGAGTCCGTATTGCTCTCAGGGTATACAGTGTCCTGGTTACTGGGTTCATGACAGGTTTAAAGTTTTCAAATTATAGGTCCAAATATGTTTGTCAGATGAAGATAGTAATGAACCTGGATTGTCAAACCATACCTTATGATTCTCCTTCAATTTACAACTTAAACAAACTTCTTCAGACATGAGAATTTATTACAAAATATATATAATATCTTTAAACAGATTCAACAATTTTTTATTGTTTCTGAATTACAAGTAGATTAAATTAAGACTTAAACAAGTTTTCTAAATACAAATTTAAACAATAACTCTGGGTATTTCTTTGGGCTGTCATATTTAACACTGTGTTTGAAATGTCTTGATTTCTGCTCTACTGGTGCTAATGCAAGAAGTAGTCCCATGCTGTTCGGTTTGTAACAAAGACTGGCCACATCGAGATCATCAGGATGTCAAATAAATCAAATACAAAAAGCATTTGAATATTCACATAAAGTACAACTTCATTTGTTCAACAAATATGGACGACAAGATGATTCTTTCTTGTACGTTTATTTCAAAACATTTTGTGTTGATTAGCAAGGCATTGTGATCTACCAAACATACAACTCGAGCCAAGAATGTTGGCATTACCAATGGACATTTCATCAATGTTTACAGTTAGTGCTAAGTAGCTTTTGTGCTTTGCGACATGTTTATTTTCTTCCCAAGAATAAACTCAACGTTTCTTCAATGTTTATCATCATATTTATTCTCACTCGTCAGCAGCTAGATGACACTATGTAGATATAACCACATGAGTAACGAGAATATTCATTCTTGGTTCGTATTTTTTCTTTATGGGGGGTTTTCCTTCATGTAGGGAAATAAACTATTTGGAGGGGAAGGGGGTCGAAGATTGGACTAAATAAATCAGCAAACGAGGATCTTGTTAGTGTATGTCATCAGGATCCTTCAATATGAGTGACCCTGCTATCATTAAAATAAAGGAAGTGTACCTGTACAAATAAATGGTGATACAGGTTCAAACCCTGTCAGACAAGCACATGTATATCCACCATTAGTATTTGTGCAAGTTGCAAATGTGCAGGCATCAGATCCAGTCGCGCATTCATCTACATCTGTTAAATAAAAAAGGTTTCTATTTATGACCTCAAAAAATTTTTTTTTTCAAAATGGTAACATTTTTACCGTGGATGACTGGATGTAGGAATTAAGTAGTACTCATGTCCTCAAAAAAGATCATACACAAAGTTCAACTCACAAAACAAAAAACATAAATTTGAATACAAAATTTCAATGATAGGAGGTCACGGGTTCGAGCCCCGCATCGGGTACATTATTTTCCTCCTCCTATTGCAGTTTGAAAATGAATCTTTAATTAATATGTATACATTCCAATGCATGTTACATAAAATGTTTTGATAGGACATAGCTTTCATCGATTTAAAGGAGTATCTTGAAACGGTAACAAGAAGATTTTGTCTCTGATGACCGGACTTTCATAAACATAGAAATTCTGTTACATTTCATCTCAGGCTTTCTACATTATAAGTCAAATATGTGTGTTTTATAAATGTAATTTTACAATACCAACCGATACAGTTGTTGTCTGAATTAGGGGCATACCCCGCGGCACAAACGCAAAGAACGTAACCATTGGATACAGCACATGTTGATATAGATGTAATGCCATCATTACATGTTGATGATTGTTCTACGGTACATTCCGTGTTGGCTGTAATAAAATCTTATCTGATTGTTCAAAGTATACGATATCATGTCTCATTAGCACACGCACCTTTATTGATAAAATATACTGTTGTTTATTTACCTAGCAATGCCAAGGACTTACAAGTCCTTAGCAATTGTCATAAATATTTTAACAGGTGATAAAATTGTTCTAAAATGGGAAGAAAAAATGCTTGTAGATATCACATACTAAATAGTTGAATGAGGCTGTCGTAAAGTACAGTCAAACCTTCAAACAAAGGTCACTTTTGGGAATGTGGTTTTTATTAACAGCCTAATAACAGGTGACCTTAATGTGGAGGTAATTTTGTTCCAATAATCGATGACGTTTTTTAAAAGAATGGCCTTAATTCAGAGGGTGGTTTTTATTCGGAGACTAATACAGCTTTGACTGTTATTGGAAATATTTACATATTAATCATGCATCTATTATATATATATGAGTGAATTACATATGTAGATGTTATGTAACACTACAGTCATACATACGTTCACATTGTGTATTGTCGCTACTGCTAATTATAAACCCATCATAACAAGAGCACACAAATGTAGCTATTCCGTCAACACATAACTGTCCACAATCAGTTTGTAAGGCACAATCATCAATGTCTGAAATATGAACATAACTAATCACAATTTTATCAATATGACATGTGATAAGTATCTTAATAAAGCATCTTTGATATATCACATAATCTATAATATTTGATGTCTTAATTAAAACTAAACCAAAATGGTGGCTTCTAGAAACATACATACGTATGAAGGAGAAGTAGAGGACCACTCAGGCATTTCATGAGACAAAACATGCCTTGGCTGACATCGATTTGCAAATTATGTTGTAAAGCGCACCATGTCAACAATAACACTTTAGAAAAACCCAAACGATCTTACTAGCTTTTTTTCACTTTACTATACTGATACACTCAACTACACTGCCTTATGTTTGTCTTCGCTTGAAATTGATTCGCAAAAGGTTTAATGGAATACATTTCTTGTCAAAAACAACAACAACAACATTTCATCTCTGACAATAATTTAGTTCAATACCAAAGCAGAAACTATATACTAGTATATACGGCCTATAGATAGCATGTAATGTAACTACCTGCTCAAAATTTTGAGATCTCCGAGAAGATAATTATTAAGGTTCGACCCACTTTCTTATCCAATCAGTGACAAGGATTTGTAAATCATTTGGCTTTCTGATCTTGTTAGAATATAAAACCGGCGTACTAATTTCTTAGTTTCGAAGAACGACTTAGTACACACTTACAAGTACAGTTGCTACACTGTTCCTTTTAGCCTTATTTTACATGGAAACGCCAAAATATGCACCCTTAATTACCGGTATGTAAAATGTACATGAACAACCTGCTCAAAGTTCGGAGATCTCAATCTAAATGCTACAAATACTTACTGTCACACGTTTCTGTTACGCTGTCATATTTGTAACCATTATTACAAACACATTCATAACCTCCGTCATTGTTTACGCATTCACTGTGATCTGGACAGATATTGCTTTGTGTCGTACATTCGTCAATATCTACAAAATAAATGCATCCATATGATACAAAACATTATTTAGTCCATGCGCCACTTTCTATGTCCTATCAGTGACAAAGATTGTAAATTATTTGGCTTTCTTATTTTAATAGAACACAAAAACGGCGTTATAATTTCTTAGTTTAATACATACTGCACATGCGAAGCACTAAGACGGTTAGAATGCATATTTTGTTGTTCTTCATTATAAGACAGTTACAGTCGCTATAGATCCTTTTAGCATTTTTATTAAAAATATGCACTCGATCTAACCTATACATAATGCCTGGGTCACAATTTCACGGAAAGCGACCCCGGAAGAGCTACGGACTAATACGGTTTTGCTTCGGACCAGAACGGATCAGTACGGACTAGTACGGATACGCTACGGTTGTTTGATCCGTGTGGCGGAATTTTGTGCATGTTAAAGAATTGTCACGGATCGCTACGGATATATACGGACTACTAAGGATGATTACGGTTCCATTACGGAGAGCTACGGACTAGTACGTATAGCCACGGAACGAATCCGTAGCTCTTCCGTTGCCCTTTCCGTGGAAGTGTGACCCAGGCATAAAACATCAATAATTTAACAGATTAGCTGGCGTAAACCAATATGCATTATCAAAATAAAACTATAAAAAACTATAATGAACTCAACAATACATGTATTACCGAATACATGTTTATTTCATAAATTAGATTAAAACAGGTACAACTATACATGTACTGCAAACAAACGATTCTCTGATTAGTCTTAAGGACAGACAATATATCAAACATCTAGTGAACGGTGAAACTTCACATACAGACCCCTTTATATTGTTAAAACCACCTTATCATTACACTCACCGACTAGGGACCATTTTGATAATAATTTAAGCATTTTACTCTGAGTAGAATTTATCATTTTTAATGAAATAAAATAAGCATGGAAAGCGTGAATCTTTTCCCTTTTTTCTCGTGCAAAGTATATGCGTATAAGTAACCCTAAGTCTTAATTTAGACGATGGTTTTATGCATTGGTTATAATTGGGCACATATGAGTAAATATATGTCGGAGGAAGAGTGAAGGGTCCATGTTAATAATAGGGCATTATTAAATTGTTCCGTATACAGATTAAAAAATCCTACCATATGACAAAATATGATGTTACGTGGAAAGGTACTCGATGTGTTTTTATAAAGTTTGGGCTGGACAAGATGGAGAGATGTCCAATACGTCTAGACGTTTTAAAAGTATATTTTATGCAAGTAGAATGGAGCACAGGTATTCAGAACAAGAACAGTGCACTGGCACAGGAAAGTAGTATGCTGCTAATTTCCCGCCTCCTGTAGTCAAACATTAGCTTGGCCAGTCCGTGGTCTGTTGTGTAAGGTCTGAAACTCATGTCGAGGTGACAAGGCAATCAGATTATTTGATTATGAGTGGACTTCATTCTAGTCACCCAGTAATTCTAGGTTTAATTGTACACATTAGGCTAAAAAGTGAAATAGACGACGACGGTTTGAAAATCAGACATTAGTTGGGCAAAAAAATATTCTACGTTAAATGTATTACCCAAATCAGACAATGCATGTGTAATTTCTGACTGGATTAAACAGCTAGAAAGTGTGCTCAGGTTCACAGAGAATATACTGAGGGACTGGAATCAATAGTTATTTTTTTACAAAGTAAGTCTTTCTTTATACAGTTCACACTTTTATTAGAACTTCAAAATGTCGCTGTTCGGTCTAGGTTTTTTTATGCCATACCAGTTTTCAAACTTTATAATGAGATTACCTCAATATACAGACTAATATTTATTTCCAACTGTGGTAGACCGAGGTATGACTACATGTGTATATCTACCTTGACATTCTCCAGATTTACCACTTCCACCATTTGTCACTGTATATCCATCCATGCATGTACATGTGTAGCTACCATCATTGTTCGAGCATGTGGCCTTAGAGTCACATTCATCTAAATCACGTAAACATTCATCCACATCTACAATTAAAGTTAACTTTATAAGTCTCCTCTCACCAATACTAAATAATCCATATAATGACGTGTTTCCGAATTTCAAATATTCAGCATTGAATAGACCTGGATTAACATAATTTATCAGCAGTGTTGAAAAAATAGTTGAATACATAAATACTATAGAAGCAAGTAAATAATGCAATACTTCATTTACAATTACCATATATCAAAACGATACTACACAAAAGGTTACTATTTATGTTGCAAATTATACATTACGTTACTATGGGTTACCCTGATATAAACGTATGATTAGGATGTGACTACATCGGCTCTTGGAAACACACTTTGGTTCCTTTAACGTCTTAATCACGATATTTATCAAACAAGTAAGTGAGTGCATATCTATCTATGCATATTTGTCTAATTTTGGAAACTGAACGATAGTTCAGTTTTCCATAGCCAGCACTTGCTCGGTACTCATGGATTTTCATGTTGACCAAATTGCTATGTTTGTCTAAATCCACCATTCAATAGTTAAACTAGCGGTATTTCCCGTTCCATGCTGTAATACAAGTCTATGTAACTTCTGTATCCATGAGTACATTCAATACTCTGAGATTTAATCATCCATTTTCTACTCTAGTACCTCTTTTCTAGACGAATTATACTTATGAGTATGTTTATTATAGCTGTTTGCGAGTATATAGTGTAGTGTCTATTACTAGACTGTAGATAAGTTGTTGTGTGGCTATTTGAAGTTCAATGTGGTTGTATGATAGTGCTCAGATTTATGCTAAATCGTTAACATTTAGGGTTGATTCTATTTGATTGATGTAGGGTATAATATTACCATGTGCTTGTGAACTATATGCATACATGAATGTATTCATTTGTCAAATACTCATGATTGTCATTATAATGTGTATTACTCATATCATATAAATATTTTATACTCTCCTCAATGGGAATTGAATAAAATATACAGTCAATATCTTTATGAAAAAAGCAACTTCATACAAAAAAAAAACATAAACAAAAATGCTTCTTGTAATTCGTTTAACTATAACGTTAATTATAATTGTTCTTGTTAGAAGCTAAACTTCTAAAGTGAGACAGACCGTTTTCTACTTATATAATCACGTGACCGCCTCTTATAATCACGTGACCGCCTCTAATCTGGAAATCAAAGTACTGAAAGTACTGTCGGACTTGATTTTTACTATACGAGGCAAAAGAGAGAAATGTGTACCCACATCAATCGAGCCCATACAAATATTTTAACATTTAAAATTACGGACCGATTTCTCATTCATATTGTAATGCAGGTCATATGCATGTAGGTGAATGACATACGCTAGGGCTTTACTATAGTCCCTTTGCTAAAATTTTAAAATGAAAAAGCCTGATATTGGAAAGTTTAATGATTAGCACATCAATTGAAGACAATTTAATTGCATTAAAAACTCTTTTTTTGTGCACAAACTAGTGACCAACACTTCAGTAACAGTAAATACAAACATTGATTCATCTGGTTTTAACACAACAGAACATCGTCGCATTGAACACATTCAGGGTCACTCAAAGCAAAAAGGTCCTGACACAGTAGAGTAAGACCTATATGACCTATAGTTAACCCGATGTTGCATGAAATTCAGACGTGATTATGTAATTCTAAATAATCTGGCGTAAAAGGAACTGTTTAACTGTAATTGTTAAAAGCACGTATCCAGTAATTTACGTCCGTATTTAGCGACTCGAATTATTATTTGTAAGCCGCAGTTTAAACATTCAACCTGCGATGTATACCTGACATGAACTCATTCAATAAATTAAACTCCCCACACCGGTTACGCCTTGCTACTAGCCACTGCGAGGAGTGAGTCTATAAATAGCAATTCCGTCATCAAACTAACACTAGTTGGTGAAATACGATTAGATGAGAATTCGCTTTGTAATATTAAGAAATTTCAGAAAGGCACAAAACTATGGTGGCTGATTTATGCCATGTCGTATCTTCGCTTTTTCGCCACAACAAAGCGAAAATGCGAAAAAGCGAAAATACAACAAAGTCAACTTTGTCGTATCTTTGCATTGTTGCATTTTCGCATTGTCGTGGCGAAAAAGCGAAAATACGACAGATGAAGGGCGACAATACGACACTAAAGATGTGTCGTGTTTTCGCCTAACGTCTGTCGTATCTTTGCTTTTTCGTGGCGAAAATGCAACAATGCGAAAACACGACAAAGTCGACTTTTTCGCATTGTTACATTTTCGCATTGTTGCATTGTCGCGTTCCGGTTATACAAGCGCATGCGCACCAACTTGTATAAGGTTTATGTAAACTACCTGCGCATGCGTAACCGGAACGCATACTTAAGATGCGAAAATGCGACAATGCAACAATGCGAAAATGTAACAATGCGAAAAAGTCGACTTTGTCGTGTTTTCGCATTGTTGCATTTTCGCCACGAAAAAGCAAAGATACGACAGATGTAAGGCGAAAATACGACACATTTTTGGTGTCGTATTGTCGTCCTTCATCTGTCGTATTTTCGCTTTTTCGCCACGACAATGCGAAAATGCAACAATGCAAAGATACGACAAAGTCGTATTTTCGCTTTTTCGCATTTTCGCTTTGTTGTGGCGAAAAAGCGAAAATACGACATGGCATAAATCAGCCACCATACAAAACACATACATCGATGGTAGATTGTTGCAAATGCATGAAAACGTCCGTAGAGATGTTTATGAACTGTCGAACGAAAACCGAAAGTAGAACTACTTTTACGGCAAGATATGTTATTGGACAGTGAATACACGGTTTTAATTCTACGCATTTGAATATCTCATGTATCTACCGACAAGCACTTTATTTAGATACATGACTCTTTCCGTGTAGTTACAATAAAATGATTTGAAATATATTTAAATCTGACACACTTAAATGGGGAAAGATTCCAGATACTTCAATATAATCACACAATTTAGGTGCGTACTATTTCCTTTATGCGGCATTTTTTTAGACAAGCTGTTATGGTGTCCAGCGACAAAATTTTGGTCAGCGATTACAAAGGACTTCATTTTGATAAAAAAAATTGATAAAAATCAAGTCCAACTAGTACCACTGATGAAATAAATCTGTGTTGGAGTTTTGATAAATTGGTTTAATCATGTGTTTAAGTTTTTACCTTCACAACTTGAGAGATCTTTCTGTAGTAGATATCCAGGGTTACACGAACAACTGTATCCACCAACTTCATTTGTGCATTCCTGATCACATGGTTTTGGGTCATTAAGACACTCATTCACATCTTAAAGATAGAATCTATTGGTTAGAATTGATGAAACACTATATAATTCTAAAATGGTGTTTTAATGGGTCAAGTGAGATAATAAATAAAAACTGATCTCTCTATTAAAAACTTGTCACGTAATTTCTGATGCACCAACATTAGTGCAAAAAAAATTCATGCGTCAGTTAAAAGGTATTTCTTTTAAACCTGTCATTAGAACAAAATAAACACAAACTACCTGTAAATAAAGGCCACAATTTGTCATTCATTTTTGTAGTCGTTATGGAATATGGACTCAACAATGTAGATACTTGATTGAGACGGTAAAATATACGAGTGAATTAAAATGCGCAAATCGTCTAGTGTTTTAATTACCTTGGCAAATCTGACCATCTCCATCCAAACCTATAGGACAAGCATCACATTCAAATCCTGCCGGGTTGGATGATATAGTCTTAGCTGGGACGTCTGAACATTCCACACCTGCAATAAAATTATACGTGAATACATGATACTTTCTCAATTAAAAGAGCAACAGAGTATCTTTTCTCGGACCCCCCCCCCCCCTAGATTTATCAATAAATTTACAGTGTCCCAGATTAGGTGTACGCATTTTTTTACAACAACAGTTGTGAACACATAATAAGTTCAAATAATGAAACACTAAACAGTTTTTAGACACTAGTATAATATTTGATGCCAGTCGCTTACTTGCAAAACAAGGATTCGTAGAACACCCGTCTTCATCTATTTCACAAAGCGCACCTTTCCATCCTGGAGTACAATCACATCTTACGACATGAAATACTTCTTCTGATGAATCAGTAAAATCACATGTACCAGAATTCTGGAATAGCGGAAAAACGCAGGTAAAGAAACTGTCAGTATGGGTCCAAATTTTAATTGAAACATTTGTACAAAAAAGAGACACCTCTGCTTTGTACTCAAACTCTTAATTCACCCCCTTCATCTGTTCAGGCCCTAGTTTCACGAACAAATTGAGTAGAAACTCAATAATGGATAATGTTTTTTCTGTCTAGAAATCTTGTGTCTTCGACCAGAAATGTTATTATTTGAAAAGAAATTCTGTTTTAATATGTTCTTGGGCGTAACCAGCTTTAAATGAATGTTATGCACACAAGGAAGATTACTAGTATATGGTGTTAATCTCCGCTGTTGCTTGGTTCTGGATTTTTTATGTCCCACTATTCGAAATGGCGGAAGACCATAAAGCGTTTCCCCCGTCCGTCCGTCCGTCCGTCCGTCCGTTCAAATGTTGGTTTCCGAGTGATAACTCAAAAAATATTTCATATTTCACGGATTGATTTCATATTTTACATAAATGTATACAATAATTAAAAAAATGTCAAGTTCGATTTTATTTAGAATCCAAACATTTTCACAGGAGTTATGGTCCCTTTTTTAACTTAGCTCTCAGGGGGGGGGGGGGGGGGGGGGGCATTCCGGACACACTTCTAGTTTAAATTAGAACTAAAATAGTGAACTTAAAGTTGTATTTGCAGGGATTAGAGGCACAGTCAAATATTATTTATTGAATCATGCAGTTTATTTCAAACACATTTTAAACAATATTAGACATACTATTAGCTTTCGACTTTAATAGAAGGCATATTTATATTATAAACATTACACAAGTGCGTATCGCTGATGTTATATAACTTGTTAACAATGTGATATTTTTTATCTGAAATAAAAATAAAACTCCATATATGTATAGAATCAATTGCATTTTTCTTATTCACATAGCTAGGGCCAGTGAATACACTTTACCCATGTAGACTGTGTCGTGGTCTTAACACATTTAGATAAAATGGTTAAAGAATTTCGTCGTAGGTAAGAATCTTAAGTAAGTTATGAATATATTGATGAAATGAGGCCAAATTAACAGCATATAATATAAATATCTCTTAAATGTATCGACTTATATAACCGCAACCGTGGCCGAGTGGTTAGGGTGTCCGCCTTCGGAGCGGGAGATCGAAGGTTCGAACCCCAGTAAAGACTGGGTTAATCTGATGCGGTCGGTTGGTGAGCCGCCAGCTAGTTAAAAAATGGTTACCGTAGGCACAACTCAGTCAGGCACCCGGCAGAATGGAGAAGGGATTTCGGAGGTACTGCGTGAACATAAGATAGGTCTCTCCGAGCCAACTTGGATGGCCCTTTCAATATACTTTCAATTTAATAAACTAAACCTTTACCTATATTCGTAGATCTTTATAGTGTTCTTCGTAAGAAAAGTAACAAGAAAAAAGACTTAAAATACACACAGATGGTATTTTTCAAGTTCATTAACTTTTTTTGGAAATTGGAGTCAGTATCTTAAAATAAAGACGACATCAGTGATTTTTTCGCTATATTTACTTCCGTATATGGGCAGTTTCCCCAAGAAAAAAATCCTTAATTGTTCACCTAAAATGGCCTGAATTTTCCCCTAACAAAAAGTGTTTTCCACATGATCATGTAAAAAGAAGAAAAATACAACAGTTTTCAAACCATTGTCACCAATTACAGTACAGTAATAATTTATATTTATGATTTAAACAACCAAATAATCACATTTTTCATAGAAATAATTGTTATTATGTATTCCCATTTTGAAATGTGTTGCCCTAAATCCCCCCCCCCCCCCCCCCCCCCCCTTTGAAAGGCATGGGTTGTGAGAATAATTTGGAAAAAATCACTGTGCGTACCAAAACAGAAATAAGGTCCTATTACCTGACAAGCACAGTATTTAATGGATGGTTTCCAAAGTGTTTCTGTTGTACCATCTGAGGCTGAGATTGCCACAGAGAATGGATATGACGTAGGAACACTACTGATTGATACCGCACCAGTTGTATCTACAACCGAGAGTTCAGCAAGAGACTCTGATACTGTAGAGAATGTAACGTCATCTCCATTTAAATCTTCTGCCGTCAATGTTACAATGTTTGTATATGTTTGGCCGGCTGTTAATTCAAGAATTGTTGTAGCATTGATCAGTATCGGCGGGAAGTTCCCTAGCGCGGCTTGGATATCACCAATTACTTTGAGGCTATTAGACGTTGCTACAGCCAAACTAGCATCTTTCAATAAGGCAAAATCGTAATAACATGCTTTCCTTTCTGTGGGGTTATGGTCGACTTGTCCTTCCTCGAAACATACATTTTGAGCCTGGGTTCTAACCTCCTCATCCGGGTACATTTTAGACAAATCCGGGTCGAAGAATTTTGGTTCGAAGTCAGGATCATTGAAGGTATCCCAGGTTTCGCCATTGATATAAGTGAAAAGACTCTCGCTTAAATCCACTCTCCCTGTATAATATAGGATCACAACAAACAATCAAAAAGTACTGAAAGTACTGTCGGACTTAATGTTTACCATACGAAGCAAAAAAGAGAAATGTGTACTCACATCGTTCGTGCCCGTACAAATATTTGTAACATTTACACTTACGGACCGATTTTTCATTCATATTGTAAATTAGGTCATATGCATATAGGTGAATGACATACGCTAGCGCTTTAATTACTGTAGTCCCTTTGCTAAAATTTTAAAATGAAAACATATATATATATAAATATATTGGAAAGTTTAATGTTTAGCACATTAATTGAAGACAATTTAATTGCATTGAAACGTCTTTATTGTGCACAAACTAGTAACCAACACATCAGTAAAAGTAAATACCAACATCGATTCTTCTGGTTTTAACACAACAGAATATCGTCGCATTGAACACAAACAGGGTCACTCAAATTAAAAAGGCCCTGACACAGTAGAGTAAGACCTATATGACCTATAGTTAACCCGATGTTGCATAAATTCAGACGTGATCATGTTATTCTAAATAATCTTGCGTAAAAGGAATTGTTAAACTGTAATTGTTAAAAGTGCGTATCCAGTAATTTACGTTCGTATTTAGCGACTCGAATGATTCGATGATTTATTCGTAAGCCGCAGTTTAAACATTCATCCTCCGAAGTTTACCTGACATGAATCAAACTCCTCACACCGGTTACGCTTTGCTACTGTATACTTTTGTACTTATAAAGGGAAGTAACCGCTGCGGGGAGTGAGTCTTAAACTGGTTCCCGTTGACTTGTTTGTACAAAGCCTTTGGTGCACTGCAACATGGAACGGGAACCAGTTTAAGTGAGTCTATAAATAGCGATTGCGTCATGAATACGATTTGATGAGAATTCGCCCTGTAATATTATGAAATATTTAAAAGGCACAAAACACATACATTGATGGTAGATGGTTGCAAATGCATGAATACGTCCGTAACTATCGGACGAAAACCGAAAGTAGAACTACTTTACGGCAAGATATTTTATTGGACAGTGGATACGCGGTTATCATTCTACGCATTTGAATGACTCATGTATCTACCGACAAGCACTTATTTAGATACATGACCCTTACTATGTAGTTACAATAAAACAATTTGAAATATATTTAGATCCGACACACTTAATTGGGGAAAGATTTCAGATACTTCTATATAATCACAGCATTTAGTTGCGTACTATTTCCTTCCTGCGGCATTCTTTTAACCAAGATTTTATTGAGTCCAGCGACAAAAATTTGCTCACGATTACAAAAACTACACCAAGCAGACCGCTTTCACAACAAAAGTAGACATATGCTCCTATGATTAAATTAATATTGCAAAATCAAATCACTGATTTGGTAAATATCATAAGCCATAAAATACGGAGTCTGCTTGAATTTAATCAAAAGTGTGTTACTATCGTGTAAGTCAAAGGCTTTCTCCTGTTTTATTATTACAAGTTGATTTCGTGGTTTAAGGGCCACAGCCCGGCATAATCCAGTGGTTAACTTGTGCTTGGTTTGTATAACTAAGTAACCCGGCGATCCGGCTCGATTCTCGCTCACGGCAGGTCATACCGGCTTCCATGAAAATTTGACAGAAATGTCGACTTTCCTCCATATGAGAAGCTGTTGCCTGTTCTAGTTAACAATAAAATCAGACAAACCTGGTTAAGTGAATCGACCGCCGTATATAACTGAACAATTGTTGAAAATGACATAAAACCAGAAAAATAAATATGTTTACATTGAATAAATAATCACTTGGTATGGTGGTGTGTTTAATATTTTGCACATTTATATGGTATTCGTACAGACATTTAGAATGAATCAACACACGTAACACTATATACAGTGTCTTGAAAACACGACCAGGAAATGCATCGTCATGGAACGGAGGGATACAATGAAAAGCGCCCCTGAAATATTGGAAGGCGCAGTTGAGATTCTAACTCAAGACCTTCCGATTGGTAGCCCAGCGCTTTACCACTGGACAACCGATCGATCCCTCCTTTGTGACGATTAGGGAAAAAACTTACATAACTGTCCGAACTGATAAAAGATCTCCATCTCTGTTAAATCAGCAGGATTTGAAATAATCGCTCCTTCCGGTGTGGCCAGGTCATTCGTTGGGTCACCGTCAAAATTCCCCAGCAAGCCTGAAAGTAGTTGGATTATTAGTATAATGTATTTTTAACTTTAAGGTCTAGAATAACCATTTAAAGCACGAGGACAGCATGTATAGGCATGTTCAATCCACATATTTTTTTCGGTATACACGCTTTTAACAAAACGTTTGTTGACCCAGACTTGATTCAAATTGAAAAAAAAGATTTCCCTATACATTGTATACCTTCCAAATGTTCTAATTTTGAAAGCATTAGGGAAAACATAGACAATTTTAATTGAGGCCTTATATAATAAGTGCAGTAAAATGTCCGTAGGTAGATGTACTAATTGGTTTATACACGTGTTTTTCGTGAAGATGTCTAGCCTCACTTTTGACCTATATTTCTTGGCATGTCGTATTAATCATTCAAAGAAATCACATATTCTATTGGATAATT
Source organism: Lutraria lutraria (assembly GCA_964023205.1). Classification (NCBI taxonomy): domain Eukaryota; kingdom Metazoa; phylum Mollusca; class Bivalvia; order Venerida; family Mactridae; genus Lutraria; species Lutraria lutraria. The sequence continues at coordinate 23,787,153 of OZ026844.1, read as the reverse complement.
CAGAGGAAATGCTTCCAACCATTGGTGCAGTAAAATTAAGGCCACACAAACTTATAGTGAGTTTGCAACTGTTTAATGTGTACTTCTTGAGTTTGTAAACATTGTAAAGTAAAAATGTATGAAAATGTATTCATAAATGCGGTCGAAATAAAGTTATTTAATCGTTGTAAACAAACATTTTGTATTAAATGGAATTTTTATACAGTACATTAGAGACATAGATCTATATCTCTGATTACATATGACTCAAATACTTAATTTATCATCAGTTAACTGATCTAACAATAACATTTTATGCGTGACCTAATCGAACTGCTAGCGCTTTGCGACGTCCGTTAATTACTAAGAGCTAAAATCTCGTGATCCTAATAGTAGCCTTTTTCGTAATAATACCGTGAAATAGAATGGACATCCCCATATTCGCTTACTTCGAATGCAAGTTATTACTTTCATTTCAATTTAAACAAACAAACTGGCTTCTCTGAAATACATGTAGTATGTAAAGAAGTAATTGATCAACTTTTGTTTCGACAGTCTTTGGTAAAACACTATCTATACTGCACAACAAACACATGTGTCCTTTCTGTGTGCACTAAGTGTAAGTTCTAAGCATAAGATCGACGGAGCATGTGCAAACACTTTGTTCACTATAAAGACATAAACGGATTTCGTGAAATCATACTTATGGATTTAACAGTGTAAATAACATCAAAGAAACTTCGCGATTGTCTTTTTTATTTCACCTGTTATAGAACCATCGCCCCAAGAAGCGTCAATTCCCGTTGTAAGGCTGAGAATATTCGAGCCAGGCTTAGCAATAAATACGATTCCACTATCAAATAACATTCTGTAAACAGGTTTATCATTTTCTATTGTTTTCAGTATAATCCCTCCCGTGAATTCCAGTATGTCTGTCACTGTAACGATACCTTCGTTCACGTAAACATCTAAAATATATAATAAACATATGTTTACATATATGGGCATAAATCAAAATAATGAAGACAATTTTTCTTTTCAAGATTTAAAGAATACCACACAACACAGGAATGTACTTTAATGTTCTGATGGTGTGTCTTGATGTTGTTAAAAATGTTGCAAAATTTCAGCTTGATTGTGTTACTCGTTCAAATGTTACATTAGAAAAACAGGCAAAAAATGTCCCGAGTGTAACACTTTTAGCGTGACATTTTTTCTTTACACATTTTTCAATCTTTTATATTTTGTTCAGTTTTTGGGTAAGTAATCAATGGTTGTTTTTAATTTCATTGTGCATGTGTTATATTTAAAATTTAATGCATTTTGTTCAAATATTTCAATAATAAGTATTATTTAGAAATCACCTTTCAAGTGCACATGTAAAATATTTTGCTCAAGGAAAAAATGGAAATTCAAATTGATGATATTGCTGTAAGTAAACTAATGCTTGGACAGAAAATGCAGTTTAACATATTGATAGGCATATTTGTCCATGTTGTTTAAAAAAAAGAAATGATCAAAGAATCATTTGTTTTTTAAGTTATACCATCTTGAATAAAGCTGATTGGAAATGTCCCGAGTGTAACATTTTGCATTTAGATAAGAATTTTTTTATCATTCTTTGAATTTGATATGTTTTTTCTCTATTTCTCAAACAAAAGCGTACCCACAAGCTCACAAAACTAAAACAAATTCCTGTAGTGCAATTCATTTTTTGTCTACATGGTTTTAAGTGTTGTCCCGAGTGTAACGCTATATATTCATCATCTTAATTTTGATATGTAACTATAGAACAGTAGTCCATGTTAATTGTTTTCCACATTTATATCAAATAACTGACGTGAATAAATACTTTAAAGTCTGAAGCAGTGAAATGGAGCATGTTTAAAAAGTTTGAAAGTTCTTATAAACATAGTTATATTCAGATATATATACCAAGTTGATTTGTTCAATATACAGAGGATAAAAAGTAATTTATCTTTTATTTTGATGAAGAAACATTCTCAGATGAAAACAGTACAGAATTTATCGATTTATTTCATGATTTCTTAACATATTTTACATGTTATATTATTTATATATAACAATTGAAAATGTTACACTAGGGACACAAACACATCTTCATGCAATATTATACACAAATTCGGTTTGCTTTTACAGGAACTATACCAGTAACAATATACTAACACTGCAGGGTCATGAAGTTACAAAATGCCTAAATAAGTGGTAAAACTCTCATTTATAGAGGACTGAGAAGAAGCACACTCTGAGTAGAAAGACTTGAAATTGATATTTTTTTATTAAACATTTTCTAGGATATATGAGGGTTGTCCTTTAAGTATGTAGACTTTTCTCATATCTGGGTTATTTTTCAAAATTTTGAAATCTAATTTCAGTGACGCATATCTTCCTTGAGTTGTGTTGCAAATACATAGTTCATAATCAAAACATTTCAAAAACTTTTTAGTATTGTTTTACTTAAAACAAACAAAGAAGAAATTGTGAGTCCTGACTGTTTTACTTAAAATAAACAAAGAAGAAATTGTGAGTCCCGAGTGTATTTTCTATATGTCTGTTTATATGACTTAATTCATGTTTAAAAGATTTGTTCAACATAGTTTGAAATAGTTTGAATGTGTTGAGAAATCATTTCTTTAATTTGATAAGTGGCAAAAGTAGTAGGTAAATGTTTTCTTGTAAATATATGATAATGCAATATTAATTGTTACAAGTTGACAAATCTACAGTTTTAAATGTTTTCTAATTCCTCCCCTCCCTCCAACAACATTTTCAACCAACAACATATTAAACAGTTCAGATGTTTGTGTATCTTTTTATTATCTTAAAAAACATAGAATGAATTGCAGCACAATGATCATAGCACTTTCATATTTGTATGCTAAAAGACTAAACAAATTTGTACGGAGTGTAACCTTTACTTAGTCTGTATATATATAAATTAATAATTCATGTTCAGTAACGCAATTGACTTACCAAATTGGAAGTAGTTTTGATTTGTTCAAAAAAAAATTCTTATTTAATGAATTGCAAAATACATTTGACAGATGTTGTTATAAATCCATTTTATGATACTCCTTATCATAACAGTTTCGTATATTTACATGACAGTTTTAGAACGTCCCCTGGTGTTGGTGTTTTCACCATTTAAAATTTTACTTAAACATTATCAAATAGATTATCTGTTTGTATTTTATAATAAAATAATTGAACAAATTGTATTACAATGAAACAAATTGTATAACAATAGATCAACAATACTGTCATTATCATAAGACCATACACAAAGAATATCTGTCCCGAGTGTAACGTAACAGAAGATATATACTAGTTTTGGGGACATTTTTAAGTTACCCAAGAATAGTACCAATTAAGTGAAAATTCACATATATCTTTGAATATACCTGAAAATTGATAAAATCGAATTAGTTAATTTGTATCTGCAGCAGTAAATATTACATAAAAACTTTTTGAAGCGTATTTTAAAAAAATGAAGTTCAAAACACCATAAATATATATTTTTTGGAAAATTATGGTTGTATGTATATTTGTTTTGTATTAAAAAGTTGTTTTCATGAAAGTCTGCTGAAAAAATCACAAACATGTCTTATTATTTCCATAGTTTAATCCATAAGATTGTTTGAATTTTAAGGATTGCTATTGAAAATATAATATTTATTTGATTAAAATGTTGTAAATTTGAATAAGACTTTAATCCTATACTTTAGCCATTGTCAATTTTTCACAATATAATATATTTCCAACCTACTTTTGGCAATATTATGAACACAAGTATCATTCTAAATTTGACCCCCCATGTCACGCTTTGTCTTCATTATTTTGATTTATGCCCATATACGAACACGAAAAAGAAATTGTGCACTAATATATTGGGCATAACTAGATATAAACTCAATATGATTCTGGTGGCTCTGTCTAAGGGTACTGGCCCCGAGGTTATAAAACTTGAGAATGGTCTCCAAGCTCAAAGCTCAATTTCGTTCTAAAAGTATTTTGGTTGAAAAGATAGAGCTGATTAATGTTTAAATACACCACACATACAGATCAATTATACTGTCAGACTAATGTATCAATAATATCATTATTGTCTGACCATAATTAACTTAGAACCATTAAAAGACAAAATATGAGTTTTGAGCTCGGAGTCCGGTCTCAAGTTTTATAACCTTGGGGCCTGGGCTCTACCATGAAAGAAGGGAAAGCTTTCAAATGACTCTGTTGGTAAGTGGATTAAAACATACATTATCAACTCTTGTGTATAAATAAGTTTCATCTTCGTAGTAAACGGGGAAGAAAAGCTTATGTTTGCTGAAGCTGTAATAGGAGGAGGAAAAAATGTACCCGATGATCTCCTACTTGCAAGTCAGATGGTCTACCATTTGAGTTAATCGGCTGGTTTATATCACAGCAAATTTATTAATACAAGTACAAGTAACTGGCATTCAGCATTTGAACGATGTAGTATTAAAATGTTTTGAAACATGCCCAAATACATTCAGAAAAGTCAAGAAGACAAATTCATTCTTACCAACATCATCTCCTGAGTCACTCAATCTAAACTCTACTGTATCAGTTTCCAATTGGTCGATGCTTTGTTTGGCTACAATCGACGTAAAAACCGTTGCTCTACTTGGTTGACCATCGATTATAGGAGATTCTGTCCTACATTGAGCCTTCAGCCCGTTACCTTCAATCATTCTGTATTCACCAAGACCGTTAAATGAATAAGGGAATGAATCCAAGGTTAGAAAATGTGGATCACCCTCACCGCTTGCTGAAATAGAAATCATTCTGAATTCAAACCTGTGTTAATGGCCACCTGATCTTTGTTCACAGGTTTAAATATACAAGTTTACATCAACACTGTCTTTCATTTGTTTTGCCACTTAACTATGTAAGCCGTACTTTGAAGCATTAAGAAACGATTAATACAGACAGATAGTATACCGTAATCCTTAATCAATTAACCACTTATTAGTGTAAATATTAGTAGCCAAACGTTCACGTCCTTTGATATTTCAAATGGACAGTCCAAAAATTCACATTTTCGGAGTATATATGTTTCTGTATTCATTGGTAAAAATATGGACGTGATATCAGTTTTACACTTACTAGTATAGTAATAGACAAAATAGAATATACGACCCTATAGACATTGACGCAGTCAAAGGAGGAATGGATGGTGGTTAACAATTTCATACATTACAATACATTTAAAACAATTTCGCGAGAAATCTCTCTCATAAATGATTAATAATAATGATGAATAAATAAAATTCACAAACCGGTATACTAGTATATCAAACGCGCAAACAACAAAATTACATCACCCAAAACATTACGAATGCGCTGGACTTAAAACTCAACGAATCCCGGTCGTGACTGGTCAAACCCTTCTATGAAAATTGTACAAAATGTTGATTTCCTCCATAGCTGTGGAAGTTGTCATCTCCTTGTAGAAGGATAAGTTTGAACTGATTACTAAACAATTCAGGAAAACTGGTTAAGTGAACCGGCCGACGTAATACTTTAGATTCATGTATCGCTGAAAAACAGACTTAATCCCATTGAAATAAACGATCGCTTTTTTCATTGGACTATTTTCCAGGGAAACAAGCTGGATGGTGATGTCGTAGTTGTACAACATCCCCACCATCGTGACGAAATACTAGAAGGTTAATATACAACATCCCCACCATCGTGACGAAATACTAGAAGGTTAATATACAACATCCCCACCATCGTGACGAAATACTAGAAGGTTAATATACAACATCCCCACCATCGTGACGAAATACTAGAAGGTTAATATACAACATCCCCACCATCGTGACGAAATACTAGAAGGTTAATATACAACATCCCAACCATCGTGACGAAATACTAGAAGGTTAATATACAACATCCCCACCATCGTGACGAAATACTAGAAGGTTAATATACAACATCCCCACCATCGTGACGAAATACTAGAAGGTTAATATACAACATCCCCACCATCGTGACGAAATACTAGAAGGTTAATATACAACATCCCCACCATCGTGACGAAATACTAGAAGGTTAATATACAACATCCCCACCATCGTGACGAAATACTAGAAGGTTAATATACAACATCCCCACCATCGTGACGAAATACTAGAAGGTTAATATACAACATCCCAACCATCGTGACGAAATACTAGAAGGTTAATATACAACATCCCCACCATCGTGACGAAATACTAGAAGGTTAATATACAACATCCCCACCATCGTGACGAAATACTAGAAGGTTAATATACAACATCCCCACCATCGTGACGAAATACTAAAAGGTTAATATACAACATCCCCACCATCGTGACGAAATACTAGAAGGTTAATATACAACATCCCCACCATCGTGACGAAATACTAGAAGGTTAATATACAACATCCCCACCATCGTGACGAAATACTAGAAGGTTAATATACAACATCCCCACCATCGTGAAGAAATACTAGAAGGTTAATATACAACATCCCCACCATCGTGACGAAATACTAGAAGGTTAATATACAACATCCCCAACATCGTGACGAAATACTAGAAGGTTAATATACAACATCCCCATCATCGTGACGAAATACTAGAAGGTTAATATACAACATCCCCACCATCGTGACGAAATACTAGAAGGTTAATATACAACATCCCCACCATCGTGACGAAATACTAGAAGGTTAATATACAACATCCCCACCATCGTGACGAAATACTAGAAGGTTAATATACAACATCCCCACCATCGTGACGAAATACTAGAAGGTTAATATACAACATCCCCACCATCGTGACGAAATACTAGAAGGTTAATATACAACATCCCACCATCATGACGAAATACTAGAAGGTTAATATACAACATCCCAACCATCGTGACGAAATACTAGAAGGTTAATATACAACATCCCCACCATCGTGACGAAATACTAGAAGGTTAATATACAACATCCCCACCATCGTGACGAAATACTAGAAGGTTAATATACAACATCCCCACCAGCGTGACGAAATACTAGAAGGTTAATATACAACATCCCCACCAGCGTGACGAAATACTAGAAGGTTAATATACAACATCCCATCATCGTGACGAAATACTAGAAGGTTAATATACAACATCCCCACCATCGTGACGAAATACTAGAAGGTTAATATACAACATCCCCACCATCGTGACGAAATACTAGAAGGTTAATATACAACATCCCCAACATCGTGACGAAATACTAGAAGGTTAATATACAACATCCCCACCATCGTGACGAAATACTAGAAGGTTAATATACAACACCCCACCATCGTGACGAAATACTAGAAGGTTAATATACAACATCCCAACCATCGTGACGAAATACTAGAAGGTTAATATACAACATCCCCACCATCGTGACGAAATACTAGAAGGTTAATATACAACATCCCCACCAGCGTGACGAAATACTAGAAGGTTAATATACAACATCCCCAACATCGTGACGAAATACTAGAAGGTTAATATACAACATCCCCACCATCGTGATGAAATACTAGAAGGTTAATATACAACATCCCCAACATCGTGACGAAATACTAGAAGGTTAATATACAACATCCCCAACATCGTGACGAAATACTAGAAGGTTAATATACAACATCCCCAACATCGTGACGAAATACTAGAAGGTTAATATACAACATCCCCAACATCGTGACGAAATACTAGAAGGTTAATATACAACATCCCCATCATCGTGACGAAATACTAGAAGGTTAATATACAACATCCCCAACATCGTGACGAAATACTAGAAGGTTAATATACAACATCCCAACCATCGTGACGAAATACTAGAAGGTTAATATACAACATCCCCAACATCGTGACGAAATACTAGAAGGTTAATATACAACATCCCATCATCGTGACGAAATACTAGAAGGTTAATATACAACATCCCCAACATCGTGAAATACTAGAATTGACATTAGTTAAGTCATACCTGTAGCTGCAGCTTGAAAGGTTTCACTCGAACATTCTGGTCTCAGTGCTAAATAGGACTGACACAGGTTTTGTGTAGTTAACCGGTCACCGTGGACACAACATTGCTCATAAGAGTCCTGCTCTTCTGTTGTACCAGTCAAAGTAAAACTAAAAAAGTCAAGACGCAATTTGAAAAACTAGAAATGGGGAGAGTGCTGCACATGAAAAACGCATTACATTTGAACTACATAAAAATATTCCTGCATCACCATTAGAGAAATAAATCAAAACATTAGGTTAGATGTTTTGACAATGATGTCATGTCGTGAACAAATGCAAACAGAATGAGCTGATGAATGTGACCTTTATATACAACCGATCTTATTCTGAAGTATAAAAAGGTCTACTGTAATAATATGGCAAACAAATGACTGATATGCTAGGGTTGATGTTGGTCATTTAGTAGTTCTCAAGGATGGTAACTTAGTAGTAACATTGTCTGTCATACGATTCATATTTGGATAAAAATAGTGTATGCAGTGTATTTTTATCTGTTGTTTAACTGTCTATTCGACCGTAATGTTCATATCAGAGCCAACAACGAGAAACGGATTTACGATACAGAAGATACTTTTGTTTAGTAGTTAAGCGCAGTACTACTAGTCCACCGACCGCCACTTGTATAAAACATAAACAATAAATCGTGGATACAAAGGATAAACACAAACGTACAGGTTTTTGCCATTTACTTGACTGTGGCTTCCTTTAGGCAGCAAAGATCCCGCATTTGGATCTTCTGTCTTGTAGCCACATACCAAACCTCCCGCGGGCTTGGAATAAAATTCATATCCGTTCACGGTGCTTCTGTTGAATAATACTCGCATGAAATCCGGCATCTGTCCGAACGTTGCAGGACAGAGTTTAGCGTCGTCCACATTAACGATTCCTTGTGTGGACGACATCCGGTCTAGGCAAATCAAGGCCGGATGTGACGATACAGAGTTTATTTCGAATAAAAACTCTCCCCTGTTTGCATATTCAGGTGGGGTATTTTCGTTGGAGTAAGTTATCTGCTGAGGCGTTTTCCAACTTCCTAAGAGGGTCTCCTTGCTGAAACTGGTATATATTTGGTAGACATCGTGTAAACGTTCGATGTATGCTTTATCTGATTCTTGTTCGTAATGCAAATATGCATAATCGTATCTATAATTAGAAGAACCACATCTAAATCCTACATCGACTGGATAGTTGGACTGTGATGTCGCAGATAGAGCTATACTGATGTTCATTTTCCCGTCTTCATATATTGTACCATATATCAATGTCTTTGAGTCAGACAGCAACACAGATTGGAACGACACAGTCTGGAAAGAGTATGAAATGGATCATTAAGTTAGACATGAATGTAACATTTGGATCTATATGAGATACAGACTAGGCGCATCGAGTTATAACAATAACCATCAATCCATACATGTCTTATTTTTCGTGCTTAAGAAGTACTGGGCGTTGGGACTTAGCCTTACACCTAAATATGTTTGGCTGTAATGGTAATCAAAAGGGGCTAGAGTATCTCCCACTCCCTCTATTGTCAGCTAAAATCTACCCCCCCCCCCCCCTCCAATATGAAATTGCTTCCTACGGGTCTGGTATAAGATATCTGATTCTTTAAAATTTTAAGTTATCCTGACATTAGTTAGTGCTGCTATACTAGTAATTATACTCGCTCGGTCTCATTCGTAACGAGACTTTAGTTCTATGATGTTGATAAGAATAGATGTCTTTTACCTGCAAGGGACTATTTGTCATCATTTCGTACCAAGTGGCTATAAAAACCATAGATGGAACGTAGTCGGTTCTTAGATAGGACGCAAACTTTGTCCTTACGGCTTCAATCCCTGCTTGGTCGTCTTCCGTACCATCCGCGTACAGCAACTTAGTATAAACACCAGCGTCCTGTAAATGGAATTACAGTAAACCTGTGAACAAAGGCCACTTTGGGAAAGACCAAATATGGCCTTTGTTGACAGCTGACCTTTACTCGGAGGTCATTTTGTTATAAATAATCAATGACAGTTTTTAAAAGAATGGACTTTATTCACAGGATGACCATCATTGATATTTTATCAATTATCTGACTGGATAGTGTGTAGTCTTCTTAATATATTAAAGTCACTTTAACATAAACAGGCAGATGCGTATGTTCGAAAAGTGCGAACACTCGAAATCTTCGGACGTTCCCTGATATCTCGAACTTCCGCTATTCCACTTTTCGTCTTTTCCAAAAAAAAGAAAAGCAGGAAGTAAATGCTTTGAATACTTACAGTATGAGTTGATGGTCTAAGGTTAGATGCCCAGAATGGAGCCAGAATACAAACATCGGTAAAATCCAAGTTAGCCATTGGTGGATTTGAATAAGGATTCCGATTACCCGAACCTGCAGTCCGGGCGTTAGTAAGGATGACAGTACCCGACTTGGTCGCCTAAAACAGGGAACAATAAACAAAGGATAGACTTGCCGTGTTCAGTGCTTAAATCATGTACCATTGATGCTGAGTTCATATCAGAAGGATACTGTTAAACATGCATAACACAAGTCATTACAGTTAGTAAACATCTACTCTGTAGAGTTAAGCATTACATGTTGTATTTTGAAATCCGAAATCATCGTTTTACTGAAGATTCAAACTACAATATCATTTGTGAATACACGATCATAATTATTTGCTTAAGCCTAAAATAATTGTCTGGTTACATGCTCATTAAGAATAGGACAGGAATGTCGCGGATGTTTTCTCTGTTGAAATGAATATAGATGTGTATATAACGTTCTTCAGGCCTATTAAAAAGTTTGGGTTCGAAAGAAAAATAGGGCCGTCTGACAACCAGAAACAAACATCTCTTACGCCAAACAAGGATGGTATTTAAATAACATACGTAACAAGAATGTGCGTATAGACTTGATTCTTCGTTGACAGGTATCGATATATCAAAGAAGTAGAACTGACTGAACGCAATATCAGGCGACATTCTATCATGATTGTTGAAGTTAAGTAGTCGAATTTCTGAAATGATAATAAACACAGATATTGTAACAAATACCTTTGCAAAATATACAAATAATTATTGTTACATTTTTTATTATTACAGTATAGCGAACTCTTTAGCTTCAGGTTGTTCAGTATATTACTGTCTTCATAATCAATAACGGTTTTTAGAAGAATGACCCTTATTGGGAGGTGACTGCTAACACAGGTTTAACTGTATATGACACTGGATAAGTTATCAAACATAGCGATAAGGGCTGAGATTTTGTCTCTATTGTGCCAGTGTACATCTTTATTGAAACAACATTTCACAATATCCGACCAGCAGCTAGTCGGACAAACAATTGACCCAAAGTCAAACAATTGGCCCAAAGACAAACAATTGACCCCAAAGACAAACAATTGACCCCAAAGACAAACAATTGGCCAAAAGACAAACAATTGACCCCAAAGACAAACAATTGACCCAAAGTCAAACAATTGACCCAAAGACAACAATGTAACCTTAGCTACGTCCAGATACAACTGATTAAATAAAGATCAGTTTAAACAGATACAAAGAGCACACCTCACCATAATTATAAATTATCAGCCTTTTGCACAATTAAGACTATCAGCGCAGACTTGTGAATTGAAACTGGACGTTATAATGGAATCAATACAATTGATCAAAACGAGAGAAATTGGCATGTATGTAACAGTAGAGATCTAGAAGATGAGCTCCATTTTATATTTATTTGTCCGGGTAATACAATGTGATTCGTAAAAAAATACAAATGTATGTAAAGAAAATTTTTTATGTTAAACCAAATGTAGTGATATTTATTGAGTTAATGAGAAACGAAAATGTTGTAAATATTTATATGGAGCATTTGTAATTAGACATAATATTATGTACTAGCTATCAATTACTAGTCAAGTAACTGCATACTGTTCACTTTATTATTATGTTAACATGAACGTTCAAATCAATGTTGTACCGCAAACAGATACTTTATATATATTGATAATAACATTAATGTCCTTAGTTCTTCCTCAAGGTAATTGTGTCTCGAGTTTGTAGTAATATTTTATGTTTATTAATTTCGAGTTTGAATTTCACATGCAAATTGTATATACCTATGTAACTTATAAATGCTGTGATCTTTTTATGTATCAAATGAATTGGATCATGTCACCAGAAGCATTATTAATATATATGGTTACGTTACAAATAGAGAATATTGAATCTTGAACACAAAACAATATATCAAGATCCAACAACAACATCCAAAATTGAACATACCTAAACACTTGGTGTTTGATGGGTTCATCCTGTAGCCAGCATTACAAACACACGTTGCTGTCACACACTCCGCATTAGATGGGCAACCACCACAAGGATCTATTATAAAGATAAACAACACCTTAATGTATTTCATCTTATCATATTGACCGTTAAAATTTCTTATACAGTAAAACCCCTGAAAACCAGGAGTCCGTGAAAATCGAACAATTTTCCAAGTCCAATATTTGGAATTTTTTATCCAATGCTCACTGAAAACCGGAATTCTTCGAAAACCGGACTTTTGGCCTAGTCTTAAAAGGGGTCCGGTTTTGAAGGTATAACTGTATAACAGACTGCATGGCATAAAACGTTAGACGGTTCAAATAGTCTTAAAATAAAAAAAGAGTTAAATGCAAAATTAAGGATTTGTGAATGAAACTAAAGAAAACAAACCGGTAGCTGCAGTTGTAATTATAGTTGTTGGCTCACCTGTAGTGGTGGTGGCTTCAGTTGTAGTAGTTGCTGTAGTTGCTGCTTCAGTTGTAGTAGTTGCTGCAGTTGCTGCTTCAGTTGTAGTAGTTGCTGTAGTTGCTGCTTCAGTTGTAGTAGTTGCTGTAGTTGCTGCTTCAGTTGTAGTAGTTGCTGTAGTTGCTGCTTCAGTTGTAGTAGTTGCTGGTGCAGTTGTAGTAGTTACTGCTGTAGTTGCTGCTTCAGTTGTAGTAGTTGCTGTAGTTGCTGCTTCAGTTGTAGTAGTTGCTGTAGTTGCTGCTTCAGTTGTAGTAGTTGCTGTAGTTGCTGCTTCAGTTGTAGTAGTTGCTGTAGTTGCTGCTTCAGTTGTAGAAGTTGCTGTAGTTGCTGCTTCAGTTGTAGTAGTTGCTGTAGTTGCTGCTTCAGTTGTAGTAGTTACTGGTGCAGTTGTAGTAGTTGCTGTAGTTGCTGCTTCAGTTGTAGTAGTTGCTGGTGCAGTTGTAGTAGTTGCTGTAGTTGCTGCTTCAGTTGTAGTAGTTGCTGTAGTTGCTGCTTCAGTTGTAGTAGTTGCTGTAGTTGCTGCTTCAGTTGTAGTAGTTGCTGTAGTTGCTGCTTCAGTTGTAGTAGTTGCTGTAGTTGCTGCTTCAGTTGTAGTAGTTGCTGTAGTTGCTGCTTCAGTTGTAGTAGTTGCTGTAGTTGCTGCTTCAGTTGTAGTAGTTGCTGTAGTTGCTGCTTCAGTTGTAGAAGTTGCTGTAGTTGCTGCTTCAGTTGTAGTAGTTGCTGTAGTTGCTGCTTCAGTTGTAGTAGTTACTGGTGCAGTTGTAGTAGTTGCTGTAGTTGCTGCTTCAGTTGTAGTAGTTGCTGCAGTTGCTGCTTCAGTTGTAGTAGTTGCTGTAGTTGCTGCATCAGTTGTAGTAGTTGCTGCATCAGTTGTAGTAGTTGCTGCTTCAGTTGTAGTAGTTGCTGTAGTTGCTGCTTCAGTTGTAGTAGTTGCTGTAGTTGCTGCATCAGTTGTAGTAGTTGCTGCTTCAGTTGTAGTAGTTGCTGCAGTTGCTGCTTCGGTTGTAGTAGTTGCTGTAGTTGCTGCATCAGTTGTAGTAGTTGCTGCTTCAGTTGTAGTAGTTGCTGTAGTTGCTGCATCAGTTGTAGTAGTTGCTGCTTCAGTTGTAGTAGTTGCTGCAGTTGCTGCTTCAGTTGTAGTAGTTGCTGTAGTTGCTGCATCAGTTGTAGTAGTTGCTGCTTCAGTTGTAGTAGTTGCTGTAGTTGCTGCATCAGCTGTAGTAGTTGCTGCTTCAGTTGTAGTAGTTGCTGTAGTTGCTGCATCAGTTGTAGTAGTTGCTGCTTCAGTTGTAGTAGTTGCTGCAGTTGCTGCTTCAGTTGTAGTAGTTGCTGTAGTTGCTGCATCAGTTGTAGTAGTTGCTGCTTCAGTTGTACTAGTTGCTGTAGTTGCTGCATCAGTTGTAGTAGTTGCTGCTTCAGTTGTACTAGTTGCTGTAGTTGCTGCATCAGTTGTAGTAGTTGCTGCTTCAGTTGTAGTAGTTGCTGCAGTTGCTGCTTCAGTTGTAGTAGTTGCTGCTTCAGTTGTAGTAGTTGCTGCAGTTGCTGCTTCAGTTGTAGTAGTTGCTGTAGTTGCTGCATCAGTTGTAGTAGTTGCTGCTTCAGTTGTAGTAGTTGCTGCAGTTGCTGCTTCAGTTGTAGTAGTTGCTGCTTCAGTTGTAGTAGTTGCTGCAGTTGCTGCTTCAGTTGTAGTAGTTGCTGTAGTTGCTGCATCAGTTGTAGTAGTTGCTGCTTCAGTTGTAGTAGTTGCTGCAGTTGCTGCTTCAGTTGTAGTAGTTGCTGTAGTTGCTGCATCAGTTGTAGTAGTTGCTGCTTCAGTTGTAGTAGTTGCTGCAGTTGCTGCTTCAGTTGTACTAGTTGCTGCATCAGTTGTAGTAGTTGCTGCTTCAGTTGTAGTAGTTGCTGTAGTTGCTGCTTCAGTTGTAGTAGTTGCTGCTTCAGTTGTAGTAGTTGCTGCAGTTGCTGCTTCAGTTGTAGTAGTTGCTGGTGCAGTTGTAGTAGTTGCTGCTTCAGTTGTAGTAGTTGCTGCTTCAGTTGCAGTAGTTGCTGCAGTTGCTGCTTCAGTTGTAGTAGTTGCTGTAGTTGCTGCTTCAGTTGTAGTAGTTGCTGTAGTTGCTGCTTCAGTTGTAGTAGTTGCTGTAGTTGCTGCTTCAGTTGTAGTAGTTGCTGGTGCAGTTGTAGTAGTTGCTGCTTCAGTTGTAGTAGTTGCTGCTTCAGTTGTAGTAGTTGCTGTAGTTGCTGCTTCAGTTGTAGTAGTTGCTGTAGTTGCTGCTTCAGTTGTAGTAGTTGCTGTAGTTGCTGCATCAGTTGTAGTAGTTGCTGCTTCAGTTGTAGTAGTTGCTGCAGTTGCTGCTTCAGTTGTAGTAGTTGCTGTAGTTGCTGCATCAGTTGTAGTAGTTGCTGCTTCAGTTGTAGTAGTTGCTGCAGTTGCTGCTTCAGTTGTAGTAGTTGCTGTAGTTGCTGCTTCAGTTGTAGTAGTTGCTGGTGCAGTTGTAGTAGTTGCTGTAGTTGCTGCTTCAGTTGTAGTAGTTGCTGCTTCAGTTGTAGTAGTTGCTGCAGTTGCTGCTTCAGTTGTAGTAGTTGCTGTAGTTGCTGCTTCAGTTGTAGTAGTTGCTGGTGCAGTTGTAGTAGTTGCTGTAGTTGCTGCTTCAGTTGTAGTAGTTGCTGCTTCAGTTGTAGTAGTTGCTGCAGTTGCTGCTTCAGTTGTAGTAGTTGCTGTAGTTGCTGCATCAGTTGTAGTAGTTGCTGCTTCAGTTGTAGTAGTTGCTGCAGTTGCTGCTTCAGTTGTAGTAGTTGCTGTAGTTGCTGCATCAGTTGTAGTAGTTGCTGCTTCAGTTGTAGTAGTTGCTGGTGCAGCTGTAGTAGTTGCTGGTGCAGCTGTAGTAGTTGCTGGTGCAGCTGTAGTAGTTGCTGGTGCAGCTGTAGTAGTTGCTGTAGTTGCTGCTTCAGTTGTAGTAGTTGCTGTAGTTGCTGCTTCAGTTGTAGTAGTTGCTGTAGTTGCTGCTTCAGTTGTAGTAGTTGCTGTAGTTGTTGCTTCAGTTGTAGTAGTTGCTGGTGCAGTTGAAGTAGTTGCTGTAGTTGTTGCTTCAGTTGTAGTAGTTGCTGGTGCAGCTGTAGTAGTTGCTGATGCAGTTGTAGTAGTTGCTGATGCAGTAGTTGCTGATGCAGCTGTAGTAGTTGCTGATGCAGTTGTAGTAGTTGCTGATGCAGCTGTAGTAGTTGCTGGTGCAGCTGTAGTAGTTGCTGGTGCAGCTGTAGTTGTTGCTGTAGTTGTTGCTGGTGCAGCTGTAGTAGTTGCTGGTGCAGCTGTAGTAGTTGCTGGTGCAGTTGTAGTAGTTGCTTCAGTTGTAGTAGTTGCTGGTGCAGCTGTAGTAGTTGCTGGTGCAGTTGTAGTAGTTGCTGATGCAGTTGTAGTAGTTGCTGGTGCAGCTGTAGTAGTTGCTGGTGCAGCTGTAGTAGTTGCTGGTGCAGTTGTAGTAGTTGCTGGTGCAGCTGTAGTAGTTGCTGGTGCAGTTGTAGTAGTTGCTGGTGCAGCTGTAGTAGTTGCTGGTGCAGTTGTAGTAGTTGCTGGTGCAGCTGTAGTAGTTGCTGGTGCAGCTGTAGTTGTTGCTTCAGTTGTAGTAGTTGCTGGTGCAGCTGTAGTAGTTGCTGGTGCAGCTGTATTAGTTGCTGGTGCAGTTGTAGTAGTTGCTGATGCAGTTGTAGTAGTTGCTGGTGCAGCTGTAGTAGTTGCTGGTGCAGCTGTAGTAGTTGCTGGTGCAGCTGTAGTAGTTACTGGTGCAGCTGTAGTAGTTGCTGATGCAGCTGTAGTAGTTGCTGGTGCAGTTGTAGTAGTTGCTGGTGCAGCTGTAGTAGTTGCTGGTGCAGCTGTAGTAGTTGCTGGTGCAGTTGTAGTAGTTGCTGGTGCAGCTGTAGTTGTTGCTTCAGTTGTAGTAGTTGCTGGTGCAGCTGTAGTAGTTGCTGATGCAGCTGTAGTAGTTGCTGGTGCAGTTGTAGTAGTTGCTTCAGTTGTAGTAGTTGCTGGTGCAGCTGTAGTAGTTGCTGGTGCAGTTGTAGTAGTTGCTGATGCAGTTGTAGTAGTTGCTGGTGCAGCTGTAGTAGTTGCTGGTGCAGCTGTAGTAGTTGCTGGTGCAGTTGTAGTAGTTGCTGGTGCAGCTGTAGTTGTTGCTTCAGTTGTAGTAGTTGCTGGTGCAGTTGTAGTAGTTGCTGGTGCAGCTGTAGTAGTTGCTGGTGCAGTTGTAGTAGTTGCTGGTGCAGCTGTAGTAGTTGCTGGTGCAGTTGTAGTAGTTGCTGGTGCAGCTGTAGTAGTTGCTGGTGCAGCTGTAGTTGTTGCTTCAGTTGTAGTAGTTGCTGGTGCAGCTGTAGTAGTTGCTGGTGCAGCTGTATTAGTTGCTGGTGCAGTTGTAGTAGTTGCTGATGCAGTTGTAGTAGTTGCTGGTGCAGCTGTAGTAGTTGCTGGTGCAGCTGTAGTAGTTGCTGGTGCAGCTGTAGTAGTTACTGGTGCAGCTGTAGTAGTTGCTGATGCAGCTGTAGTAGTTGCTGGTGCAGTTGTAGTAGTTGCTGGTGCAGCTGTAGTAGTTGCTGGTGCAGCTGTAGTAGTTGCTGGTGCAGTTGTAGTAGTTGCTGGTGCAGCTGTAGTAGTTGCTGGTGCAGTTGTAGTAGTTGCTGATGCAGCTGTAGTAGTTGCTGGTGCAGCTGTAGTAGTTGCTGGTGCAGCTGTAGTAGTTGCTGGTGCAGTTGTAGTAGTTGCTGGTGCAGCTGTAGTAGTTGCTGGTGCAGCTGTAGTAGTTGCTGATGCAGCTGTAGTAGTTGCTGGTGCAGCTGTAGTAGTTGCTGGTGCAGCTGTAGTAGTTGCTGGTGCAGCTGTAGTAGTTGCTGGTGCAGTTGTAGTAGTTGCTGCTTCAGTGGTAGTAATCGTAGTTGTAACTTCCTTATATTCAAGTACGAGGAGCATTGCCACCAGTATCAAGTTTGGCTTCAAAGATATCTGAATGTAGAGTGAATGTAGAGTGAATGTAGTAAAAAAATGAAATTTAACCTATCGCCAAACCTGTAAACAAAGACAATCATTTGGAAAGACAAACATTCGGCATTTATTTACAGGTGACTTTTATTCGGAGGTCGTTTTGTTCTCAATAATTAATGATAATTTTAAAAGAATGGGTGGCTTCAAAAGAATGTTTTTCAGGGTGGCTTTTATTCAGAGATAGCCACAAACATGTTTGACTGTATGTTAAAATGTACAGCATGTAAAAGTCCTTTTGTTTATATATATCATAAGTCACTTTATGCAGTCATGATGTACGTATGCATCTTTGATTTTGTATGATCGATTCGTTTTTATGGTTAAACTCAACAATACATTATAATAGTTCATGAAGCATATATGAATAACTATTTGACGGGGAAAATATGTGTTTGCCATTATTTTGTTTGTGAAGGTGATGTGTCCTTGCTGAATATAGATTCAGAGGCAGGTTGTAATAAAATATTATTTACGATGTAAATATTTTCAAAGCAACACGTGATCTTTAATTATATACATGTACTTTTCAAGCCCGTACATTTTGACTAACAACGGAGGGGGCAATATAGCTCCTTTTTGGAAAGCGAGCATAGCTACGCTGAATACATAGTCATCACGTACGCTGCTCAATAAATTCTGCATACTCTGCATGTTCTGGTTGTCTGGGTGGGAAATTATTCTCCTCGGATATATACGTTGGATACTAGTATTACTACACAATCTCGTTCTATACATAGCGTGACGTCACTACGTTTGTCTAACCTCTATACATAAAACTGATTACTATCTACATTTAGATAGTTATACATACGCTAAAAGTATAGTTCCGCGGAAGGATTAAACATGTCAAAAAAACATATCGGTTGTATGTTATTAACAAATTTGTTTAGTTATGTAAAATGAATACGTAGTACCATTTCTTTTCTTATGCTTTTGTCAATAACACTAATTATTTAATGAAACACAATGTTGAAGAACGCTTGGCTCCAATATGTACCATACGGTGACGTCACGCTATGTTATTGTTTATTATTTCCATTTTGTAAGTAGTTTCTGCAAATACCCATAATGCCCCGAGCAGAATAACAACAGGTCAGTGCCTAGCGCTACCGTAGTGTACACATTGACACAATCTAAACTCCCTCAGACTGCAGGTGTGACAAGTGCAATAGCCACATTTTAGCGCAGTTACATCTATTTTTCTAGACGAATTATACTTACTATTGTTAGTTTATTATAGCTGTTTGCGAGTATATAGTGTAGTGTCTATTATTAGTTTGGCTAATCCTGGTCATTTGATTGGCTAATGGTGATGACTGAATCTATTAATAGTTGACTGGTAAGTAAATCATGAAGGCATTGCCTAGATAAGTTGTTGGGTGGCTATTTGAAGTTCA
This sequence comes from Lutraria lutraria, assembly GCA_964023205.1. NCBI lineage: Eukaryota > Metazoa > Mollusca > Bivalvia > Venerida > Mactridae > Lutraria > Lutraria lutraria. Next base: position 23,767,882 of record OZ026844.1, on the reverse strand, counting down.
ATGTGGTTATAATAATAATAATAATATCTTTATTTATAGAAGGTGTACACATTAAGTAAAATATACAAAACATTTGACTTATTTTCAATGCGGCCTTCTGGAAACAAGAAAAATAACATATTAACTAATACATATTAAAATGAATGAATGAGTAACAATAAATACATAAATAAATGAAAGGATATAAGTTAATGAAATCAACTGATGTGTGAATGAATGGCGGACGGACGAACGAACGATCGAACGAGCGTACGAAAGACCAAACGAAATAAACAAATTACTCCATGCATTCACAAGTATAACTAAGCAACATACACACAACATAATGATGATGATAGCATTGATACAAATGATTTACTAAAGAAAGTGCAGACATACCCGACAAACACTCCTTGATTGAGAACATGTATCAATAATTACATAAATTTTTTTTTAGAATATGTAACACTTTTGAGTAAACAATCTAAAAACATTAAAAGACTGAAAAAATAAGTCTTTATACCCAGACATAGGTATGAAAATGAATAATTAGGTTATGGAAATTGCATGTTAAGAATAAACTTACGTAAGTTGTACTTAAAAGAATATAATGAATTGATTTGTCTTAGATTAAATGGCAGTGTATTCCAAACGAGGCTAGCATGATATGAAAAAGTATCTTTAATATATTTAGTTCTGTATCCTGGCAATACTAGATCATTACGTGCCGTAGATCTAAGGTCATAGTGTTCATTGCATGAAAAGGTTAAAAGATTTGACATGTAGTCTGGAAACAATTTATTTTTACTTTTAAACACCATCATTGCAGCGTGATATTTGACTCTATTTTCAAATGTCACCCATTGCAATTCTTTGAATAATTCTAAGGAGTTGGTGTTATATGGCCTTTGTAAGATGATGCGTGCGGCCCGCTTTTGAAGTTTTGAAGTCTTATTTATACTACCTATAGAATGAACACCCTTTCCCCATACAGAACAACAGTAATCAAAACATGGAACTAAATAAACGTTATAGAACTTTTTCTTCATGTCATCATTCAAAAATGAGCTAATTTGTTACATCAGAGCAATTTTCATTCTAATTTGCTTGCAAACAAATGTGATTTGCATATCCCATGTCAAAGCATTATCAATATAGACTCCTAAGATTTTCTGAACGCGCACGTTCTCAATATTTATATTATTTATAAAGAGATGAAAGGGTCGTGCATTTTTTATTCGATTTTTTTTGCAGAAATTAACATGCATTTTGATTTATCTTGATGAAGCGACATGTTATTCAAAGTACACCAATTTAAGATTGCAGTGATGTTCTCCTGAAGATTCAATTCAATAATATTTATATCTTTATTTGAATTGTGAATAGTTGAGTCATCAGCAAATAGATCAATATTGATACTATCTGAGACGATACTAATATCATTAATATACAACAAAAACAATAAAGGGCCCAAGATTGAACCTTGAGGAACTCCAGATTTTATAAACATTGATTCTGAATGGTTTGTATTTGATTTAACTTGTTGTTTTCTTTTGCTTATGTATGACTTAAAGAATTTTAAGGAACGATTTGAAAATTGATACAGCTTCAATTTGTGAATCAAAATTTCATGGTCAACCATATCGAATGCTTTCTGTAAGTCAAGACAAACAGCTCCTATATAACTACCAGCGTCTATGTCTCTCAGCCACGTATTTACCAACCGCGAAAGAGCTGTATGACACGAGTGTTTAGGTCGGAACCCAGACTGAGTTACATGAATAATGTTAGTGTCATGAAAAAATGAATTGAGTTGTTGAGCCACATGACGTTCAAAGACTTTAGAGATTGTAGGTAGAATTGATATAGGGCGGTAATTTGAGGGATCAGATTTTGAACCCTTCTTAAATATAGGAATTACTAAAGCTTCTTTCAATGTATCTGGAAATACACCCTTTCGAATGCTTAAATTAATTATATGTGATATTGCAGGTGTGATAAAATCTCCACAATATTTCAATATTTTTGGACCTATTCCATCTTGACCTGTAGATTTATTAATGTTAAGTTTATCTATAATCTGTTTCACCTCGTAAGGAGTGATAAGATCAATATCGAAGCATCTGTGCATTAATTTTTCATTCAGAAACTGTTCTACTTTTGCAAAGTTTTCTTTTACTAGTTTTGTCTTATGTATAATATTGTCAATATTGACAAAGTGATAGTTTAAGGCATTCAATATATTGCTTTCTCCTTCAATGTAACTATCATTTACAAGTAATGTTTTGGGAATCGAAATATCATTCTTTACATTATCACGATTACATATTGTTCTGAATGTTTTCCACAAATCAGATGTACTTTTATTATTCCTAATTGCATAATTATAGAAATTTTTCTTGCTCTTCTTAATTAAAGACGTTACTTTATTTCGCTTTTCTTTGTATTCATTAAAGTTTTTGTCTTTGTGTAGCTTATTTCGTTCTAAAATAGCATTTTTTACGTCATCATTAATCCACCCTGGCTGAATTAATCGCTTTACTCGTTTCTCTTTAAACGGGGCGTGTTTTGACAAAACATCGTTAACTATTCTATAAAATGAACTAAAGCACTGTTTGGATCATTATACGATTCTATTACGTATAATGTAGACATGGATAAGCTGACTTGAAATTCAGGTTCATTAAAGTGTTTGAAGCAACGGTATCGAATATGGTTGTAATCATCTTTTTTCATACGCTGAGGTTTGGTAATTCGAGTGCAACATACAGGATAGTGATCACTTATACTGTAAAACGGCACGTGGACATTAGTCAATTGATTCGAATTGGTTGAGTAAATGTGATCAATGGTATTGGAACTAGACTTGGTAATTCTTGTTGGTGCATCAATCAGTTGTTCAAGATCAAAGTTTTCAATACAAGATTGCCAACGAGTATTATCATATTTGACTGTGTCAGCATTATGGAAGTCTTTGAAGTTGACATCACCTAATATATGAATTTCTGAGCAAATAGTGTCAGCTATATTAAATTCAGATTCGTACGAACATATCCAATTTTGAGGTGAATTAGGAGGTCTGTAAAAGAAATTTAACAAAAATGGCTTACAACCTTTAATGTTTACTTGAAGCCAAATTGATTCTATACTATCTAATACAATATCTAAACGTCGTCTGTATGAAATTGATTCTGATATATAAACAATTAGGCCACCGCCTTTACCATCTGTAACTTTTCTCTCAAACACAAAATTAGTAATAATTATAGAGCTGTCGCACGTCTTTTCTGTCAAAAATGTTTCAGATAAACCAAAAATCTTGAGCTTGTTATTTTGTAGTAACTGAAATTTGATCTCGTCTAATTTAGGCAATATATGTTGAATATTTAGGCTAGTAATTTGAATCCCTTTATTACTATTTGAAAATAACATCGTTACAGTTTGATGTAGCATTGTTGCTGTTATTCAATAATGTTTTAACAGAATCAATATTAGAGCTGTTATTTAAACTAGTATCAGTATTAGAGCTGTTTTTCAATATAGCATTATCAGAACTGTTATTTATTCCAGAATCATTTTAAAGGAACAGCATCATTATCAGAGCTGTTATCTATAGGAACAGCATCATTATCAGAACTGTTATTTATCGGAACAGCATCATTATCAGAACTGTTATCTATAGGAACAGCATCATTATCAGAACTGTTTTTTAATGGAGCAGCATCATTATCAGAACTGTTATTTATAGGAACAGCATCATTATCAGAACTGTTATTTATAGGAACAGCATCATTATCAGAACTGTTATTTATAGGAACAGCATCATTATCAGAACTGTTTTTTTAATGGAGCAGCATCATTATCAGAACTGTTATTTATAGGAACAGCATCATTATCAGAACTGTTATTTATAGGAACAGCATCATTATCAGAACTGTTATTTATAGGAACAGCATCATTATCAGAACTGTTATTTATAGGAACAGCATCATTATCAGAACTGTTTTTTTAATGGAGCAGCATCATTAACAGAACTGTTATTTATAGGAACAGCATCATTATCAGAGTTGTTATTTAATGGAGCAGCATCATTATCAGAACTGTTATTTAATGGAGCAGCATCATTATCAGAATTGTTTTTTTAATGGAGCAGCATCATTATCAGAACTGTTATTTATAGGAACAGCATCATTATCAGAACTGTTATTTATAGGAACAGCATCATTATCAGAACTGTTTTTTTAATGGAGCAGCATCATTATCAGAACTGTTATTTATAGGAACAGCATCATTATCAGAACTGTTATTTATAGGAACAGCATCATTATCAGAACTGTTTTTTTAATGGAGCAGCATCATTATCAGAACTGTTATTTATAGGAACAGCATCATTATCAGAACTGTTATTTATAGGAACAGCATCATTATCAGAACTGTTATTTATAGGAACAGCATCATTATCAGAACTGTTATTTATAGGAACAGCATCATTATCAGAACTGTTTTTTTAATGGAGCAGCATCATTAACAGAACTGTTATTTAATGGAGCAGCATCATTATCAGAACTGTTATTTATAGGAACAGCATCATTATCAGAACTGTTATTTATAGGAACAGCATCATTATCAGAACTGTTTTTTTAATGGAGCAGCATCATTATCAGAACTGTTATTTATAGGAACAGCATCATTATCAGAACTGTTATTTATAGGAACAGCATCATTATCAGAACTGTTATTTATAGGAACAGCATCATTATCAGAACTGTTATTTATAGGAACAGCATCATTATCAGAACTGTTTTTTTAATGGAGCAGCATCATTAACAGAACTGTTATTTATAGGAACAGCATCATTATCAGAGTTGTTATTTAATGGAGCAGCATCATTATCAGAGTTGTTATTTAATGGAGCAGCATCATTATCAGAATTGTTTTTTTAATGGAGCAGCATCATTATCAGAACTGTTATTTATAGGAACAGCATCATTATCAGAACTGTTATTTATAGGAACAGCATCATTATCAGAACTGTTATTTATAGGAACAGCATCATTATCAGAACTGTTATTTATAGGAACAGCATCATTATCAGAACTGTTATTTATAGGAACAGCATCATTATCAGAACTGTTATTTATAGGAACAGCATCATTACCAGAGTTGTTATTTAATGGAGCAGCATCATTATCAGAGTTGTTATTTAATGGAGCAGCATCATTATCAGAATTGTTTTTTTAATGGAGCAGCATCATTATCAGAACTGTTATTTATAGGAACAGCATCATTATCAGAACTGTTATTTATAGGAACAGCATCATTATCAGAACTGTTTTTTTAATGGAGCAGCATCATTATCAGAACTGTTTTTTTAATGGAGCAGCATCATTATCAGAACTGTTATTTATTGGAGCAGCATCATTATCAGAACTGTTATTTATAGGAACAGCATCATTATCAGAACTGTTATTTATAGGAACAGCATCATTATCAGAACTGTTATCTATAGGAACAGCATCATTATCAGAACTGTTATTTATTGGAGCAGCATCATTATCAGAACTGTTATTTATAGGAACAGCATCATTATCAGAACTGTTATTTATAGGAGCAGCATCATTATCAGAACTGTTATTTATAGGAACAGCATCATTATCAGAACTGTTTTTTTAATGGAGCAGCATCATTATCAGAACTGTTTTTTTAATGGAGCAGCATCATTATCAGAACTGTTATTTATAGGAACATCATCATTATCAGAACTGTTATTTATAGGAACAGCATCATTATCAGAACTGTTTTTTTAATGGAGCAGCATCATTATCAGAACTGTTTTTTATGGAGCAGCATCATTATCAGAACTGTTTTTAATGGAGCAGCATCATTATCAGAACTGTTATTTATAGGAACAGCATCATTATCAGAGTTGTTATTTAATGGAGCAGCATCATTATCAGAACTGTTTTTTTAATGGAGCAGCATCATTATCAGAACTGTTTTTTTAATGGAGCAGCATCATTATCAGAACTGTTATTTATAGGAACAGCATCATTATCAGAGTTGTTATTTAATGGAGCAGCATCATTATCAGAACTGTTATTTATAGGAACAGCATCATTATCAGAACTGTTATTTATAGGAACAGCATCATTATCAGAACTGTTTTTTTAATGGAGCAGCATCATTATCAGAACTGTTATTTATAGGAACAGCATCATTATCAGAACTGTTATTTATAGGAACAGCATCATTATCAGAACTGTTTTTTTAATGGAGCAGCATCATTATCAGAACTGTTATTTATAGGAACAGCATCATTATCAGAACTGTTATTTATAGGAACAGCATCATTATCAGAACTGTTATTTATAGGAACAGCATCATTATCAGAACTGTTATTTATAGGAACAGCATCATTATCAGAACTGTTTTTTTAATGGAGCAGCATCATTAACAGAACTGTTATTTAATGGAGCAGCATCATTATCAGAACTGTTATTTATAGGAACAGCATCATTATCAGAACTGTTATTTATAGGAACAGCATCATTATCAGAACTGTTTTTTTAATGGAGCAGCATCATTATCAGAACTGTTATTTATAGGAACAGCATCATTATCAGAACTGTTATTTATAGGAACAGCATCATTATCAGAACTGTTATTTATAGGAACAGCATCATTATCAGAACTGTTATTTATAGGAACAGCATCATTATCAGAACTGTTTTTTTAATGGAGCAGCATCATTAACAGAACTGTTATTTATAGGAACAGCATCATTATCAGAGTTGTTATTTAATGGAGTAGCATCATTATCAGAGTTGTTATTTAATGGAGCAGCATCATTATCAGAATTGTTTTTTTAATGGAGCAGCATCATTATCAGAACTGTTATTTATAGGAACAGCATCATTATCAGAACTGTTATTTATAGGAACAGCATCATTATCAGAACTGTTATTTATAGGAACAGCATCATTATCAGAACTGTTATTTATAGGAACAGCATCATTATCAGAACTGTTATTTATAGGAACAGCATCATTATCAGAACTGTTATTTATAGGAACAGCATCATTACCAGAGTTGTTATTTAATGGAGCAGCATCATTATCAGAGTTGTTATTTAATGGAGCAGCATCATTATCAGAATTGTTTTTTTAATGGAGCAGCATCATTATCAGAACTGTTATTTATAGGAACAGCATCATTATCAGAACTGTTATTTATAGGAACAGCATCATTATCAGAACTGTTTTTTTAATGGAGCAGCATCATTATCAGAACTGTTTTTTTAATGGAGCAGCATCATTATCAGAACTGTTATTTATTGGAGCAGCATCATTATCAGAACTGTTATTTATAGGAACAGCATCATTATCAGAACTGTTATTTATAGGAACAGCATCATTATCAGAACTGTTATCTATAGGAACAGCATCATTATCAGAACTGTTATTTATTGGAGCAGCATCATTATCAGAACTGTTATTTATAGGAACAGCATCATTATCAGAACTGTTATTTATAGGAGCAGCATCATTATCAGAACTGTTATTTATAGGAACAGCATCATTATCAGAACTGTTTTTTTTAATGGAGCAGCATCATTATCAGAACTGTTTTTTTAATGGAGCAGCATCATTATCAGAACTGTTATTTATAGGAACATCATCATTATCAGAACTGTTATTTATAGGAACAGCATCATTATCAGAACTGTTTTTTTAATGGAGCAGCATCATTATCAGAACTGTTTTTTATGGAGCAGCATCATTATCAGAACTGTTTTTAATGGAGCAGCATCATTATCAGAACTGTTATTTATAGGAACAGCATCATTATCAGAGTTGTTATTTAATGGAGCAGCATCATTATCAGAACTGTTTTTTTAATGGAGCAGCATCATTATCAGAACTGTTTTTTTAATGGAGCAGCATCATTATCAGAACTGTTATTTATAGGAACAGCATCATTATCAGAGTTGTTATTTAATGGAGCAGCATCATTATCAGAACTGTTATTTATAGGAACAGCATCATTATCAGAGTTGTTATTTAATGGAGCAGCATCATTATCAGAACTGTTTTTTTAATGGAGCAGCATCATTATCAGAACTGTTATTTATCGGAACAGCATCATTATCAGAACTGTTATTTATAGGAACAGCATCATTATCAGAACTGTTTTTTTTAATGGAGCAGCATCATTATCAGAGCTGTTATTCATAGGAACAGCATCATTATCAGAACTGTTTTTTTAATGGAGCAGCATCATTATCAGAACGGTTATTTATAGGAACAGCATCATTATCAGAGCTGTTATTTATAGGAACAGCATCATTATCAGAACTGTTTTTTTTAATGGAGCAGCATCATTATCAGAACTGTTATTTATAGGAACAGCATCATTATCAGAACTGTTATTTATAGGAACAGCATCATTATCAGAAATGTTTTTTTAATGGAGCAGCATCATTATCAGAACGGTTATTTATAGGAACAGCATCATTATCAGAGCTGTTATTTATAGGAACAGCATCATTATCAGAACTGTTTTTTTTAATGGAGCAGCATCATTATCAGAACTGTTATTTATAGGAACAGCATCATTATCAGAACTGTTATTTATAGGAACAGCATCATTATCAGAACTGTTTTTTAATGTAGCAGCATCATTATCAGAACTGTTTTTTTAATGGAGCAGCATCATTATCAGAACTGTTTTTTTAATGGAGCAGCATCATTATCAGAACTGTTATTTATAGGAACAGCATCATTATCAGAACTGTTATTTATCGGAACAGCATCATTATCAGAGTTGTTATTTAATGGAGCAGCATCATTATCAGAACAGTTATTTATAGGAACAGCATCATTATCAGAACTATTATTTATCGGAACAGCATCATTATCAGAGTTGTTATTTAATGGAGCAGCATCATTATCAGAACAGTTATTTATAGGAACAGCATCATTATCAGAACTGTTATTTATAGGAACAGCATCATTATCAGAACTGTTATTTATAGGAACAGCATCATTATCAGAACTGTTATCTATAGGAACAGCATCATTATCAGAACTGTTATTTATTGGAGCAGCATCATTATCAGAACTGTTATTTATAGGAACAGCATCATTATCAGAACTGTTATTTATAGGAGCAGCATCATTATCAGAACTGTTATTTATAGGAACAGCATCATTATCAGAACTGTTTTTTTAATGGAGCAGCATCATTATCAGAACTGTTTTTTTAATGGAGCAGCATCATTATCAGAACTGTTATTTATAGGAACATCATCATTATCAGAACTGTTATTTATAGGAACAGCATCATTATCAGAACTGTTTTTTTAATGGAGCAGCATCATTATCAGAACTGTTTTTTATGGAGCAGCATCATTATCAGAACTGTTTTTAATGGAGCAGCATCATTATCAGAACTGTTATTTATAGGAGCAGCATCATTATCAGAACTGTTATTTATAGGAACAGCATCATTATCAGAACTGTTATTTATAGGAACAGCATCATTATCAGAACTGTTTTTTAATGTAGCAGCATCATTATCAGAACTGTTTTTTTAATGGAGCAGCATCATTATCAGAACTGTTTTTTTAATGGAGCAGCATCATTATCAGAACTGTTATTTATAGGAACATCATCATTATCAGAACTGTTATTTATAGGAACAGCATCATTATCAGAACTGTTTTTTTAATGGAGCAGCATCATTATCAGAACTGTTTTTTATGGAGCAGCATCATTATCAGAACTGTTTTTAATGGAGCAGCATCATTATCAGAACTGTTATTTATAGGAACAGCATCATTATCAGAGTTGTTATTTAATGGAGCAGCATCATTATCAGAACTGTTTTTTTAATGGAGCAGCATCATTATCAGAACTGTTTTTTTAATGGAGCAGCATCATTATCAGAACTGTTATTTATAGGAACAGCATCATTATCAGAGTTGTTATTTAATGGAGCAGCATCATTATCAGAACTGTTATTTATAGGAACAGCATCATTATCAGAGTTGTTATTTAATGGAGCAGCATCATTATCAGAACTGTTTTTTTAATGGAGCAGCATCATTATCAGAACTGTTATTTATCGGAACAGCATCATTATCAGAACTGTTATTTATAGGAACAGCATCATTATCAGAACTGTTTTTTTTAATGGAGCAGCATCATTATCAGAGCTGTTATTCATAGGAACAGCATCATTATCAGAACTGTTTTTTTAATGGAGCAGCATCATTATCAGAACGGTTATTTATAGGAACAGCATCATTATCAGAGCTGTTATTTATAGGAACAGCATCATTATCAGAACTGTTTTTTTTAATGGAGCAGCATCATTATCAGAACTGTTATTTATAGGAACAGCATCATTATCAGAACTGTTATTTATAGGAACAGCATCATTATCAGAAATGTTTTTTTAATGGAGCAGCATCATTATCAGAACGGTTATTTATAGGAACAGCATCATTATCAGAGCTGTTATTTATAGGAACAGCATCATTATCAGAACTGTTTTTTTTAATGGAGCAGCATCATTATCAGAACTGTTATTTATAGGAACAGCATCATTATCAGAACTGTTATTTATAGGAACAGCATCATTATCAGAACTGTTTTTTAATGTAGCAGCATCATTATCAGAACTGTTTTTTTAATGGAGCAGCATCATTATCAGAACTGTTTTTTTAATGGAGCAGCATCATTATCAGAACTGTTATTTATAGGAACAGCATCATTATCAGAACTGTTATTTATCGGAACAGCATCATTATCAGAGTTGTTATTTAATGGAGCAGCATCATTATCAGAACAGTTATTTATAGGAACAGCATCATTATCAGAACTATTATTTATCGGAACAGCATCATTATCAGAGTTGTTATTTAATGGAGCAGCATCATTATCAGAACAGTTATTTATAGGAACAGCATCATTATCAGAACTGTTATTTATAGGAACAGCATCATTATCAGAACTGTTATTTATAGGAACAGCATCATTATCAGAACTGTTATCTATAGGAACAGCATCATTATCAGAACTGTTATTTATTGGAGCAGCATCATTATCAGAACTGTTATTTATAGGAACAGCATCATTATCAGAACTGTTATTTATAGGAGCAGCATCATTATCAGAACTGTTATTTATAGGAACAGCATCATTATCAGAACTGTTTTTTTAATGGAGCAGCATCATTATCAGAACTGTTTTTTTAATGGAGCAGCATCATTATCAGAACTGTTATTTATAGGAACATCATCATTATCAGAACTGTTATTTATAGGAACAGCATCATTATCAGAACTGTTTTTTTAATGGAGCAGCATCATTATCAGAACTGTTTTTTATGGAGCAGCATCATTATCAGAACTGTTTTTAATGGAGCAGCATCATTATCAGAACTGTTATTTATAGGAACAGCATCATTATCAGAGTTGTTATTTAATGGAGCAGCATCATTATCAGAACTGTTTTTTTAATGGAGCAGCATCATTATCAGAACTGTTTTTTTAATGGAGCAGCATCATTATCAGAACTGTTATTTATAGGAACAGCATCATTATCAGAGTTGTTATTTAATGGAGCAGCATCATTATCAGAACTGTTATTTATAGGAACAGCATCATTATCAGAGTTGTTATTTAATGGAGCAGCATCATTATCAGAACTGTTTTTTTAATGGAGCAGCATCATTATCAGAACTGTTATTTATCGGAACAGCATCATTATCAGAACTGTTATTTATAGGAACAGCATCATTATCAGAACTGTTTTTTTTAATGGAGCAGCATCATTATCAGAGCTGTTATTCATAGGAACAGCATCATTATCAGAACTGTTTTTTTAATGGAGCAGCATCATTATCAGAACGGTTATTTATAGGAACAGCATCATTATCAGAGCTGTTATTTATAGGAACAGCATCATTATCAGAACTGTTTTTTTTAATGGAGCAGCATCATTATCAGAACTGTTATTTATAGGAACAGCATCATTATCAGAACTGTTATTTATAGGAACAGCATCATTATCAGAAATGTTTTTTTAATGGAGCAGCATCATTATCAGAACGGTTATTTATAGGAACAGCATCATTATCAGAGCTGTTATTTATAGGAACAGCATCATTATCAGAACTGTTTTTTTTAATGGAGCAGCATCATTATCAGAACTGTTATTTATAGGAACAGCATCATTATCAGAACTGTTATTTATAGGAACAGCATCATTATCAGAACTGTTTTTTAATGTAGCAGCATCATTATCAGAACTGTTTTTTTAATGGAGCAGCATCATTATCAGAACTGTTTTTTTAATGGAGCAGCATCATTATCAGAACTGTTATTTATAGGAACAGCATCATTATCAGAACTGTTATTTATCGGAACAGCATCATTATCAGAGTTGTTATTTAATGGAGCAGCATCATTATCAGAACAGTTATTTATAGGAACAGCATCATTATCAGAACTATTATTTATCGGAACAGCATCATTATCAGAGTTGTTATTTAATGGAGCAGCATCATTATCAGAACAGTTATTTATAGGAACAGCATCATTATCAGAACTGTTATTTATAGGAACAGCATCATTATCAGAACTGTTATTTATAGGAACAGCATCATTATCAGAACTGTTATCTATAGGAACAGCATCATTATCAGAACTGTTATTTATTGGAGCAGCATCATTATCAGAACTGTTATTTATAGGAACAGCATCATTATCAGAACTGTTATTTATAGGAGCAGCATCATTATCAGAACTGTTATTTATAGGAACAGCATCATTATCAGAACTGTTTTTTTAATGGAGCAGCATCATTATCAGAACTGTTTTTTTAATGGAGCAGCATCATTATCAGAACTGTTATTTATAGGAACATCATCATTATCAGAACTGTTATTTATAGGAACAGCATCATTATCAGAACTGTTTTTTTAATGGAGCAGCATCATTATCAGAACTGTTTTTTATGGAGCAGCATCATTATCAGAACTGTTTTTAATGGAGCAGCATCATTATCAGAACTGTTATTTATAGGAACAGCATCATTATCAGAGTTGTTATTTAATGGAGCAGCATCATTATCAGAACTGTTTTTTTAATGGAGCAGCATCATTATCAGAACTGTTTTTTTAATGGAGCAGCATCATTATCAGAACTGTTATTTATAGGAACAGCATCATTATCAGAGTTGTTATTTAATGGAGCAGCATCATTATCAGAACTGTTATTTATAGGAACAGCATCATTATCAGAGTTGTTATTTAATGGAGCAGCATCATTATCAGAACTGTTTTTTTAATGGAGCAGCATCATTATCAGAACTGTTATTTATCGGAACAGCATCATTATCAGAACTGTTATTTATAGGAACAGCATCATTATCAGAACTGTTTTTTTTTAATGGAGCAGCATCATTATCAGAGCTGTTATTCATAGGAACAGCATCATTATCAGAACTGTTTTTTTAATGGAGCAGCATCATTATCAGAACGGTTATTTATAGGAACAGCATCATTATCAGAGCTGTTATTTATAGGAACAGCATCATTATCAGAACTGTTTTTTTTAATGGAGCAGCATCATTATCAGAACTGTTATTTATAGGAACAGCATCATTATCAGAACTGTTATTTATAGGAACAGCATCATTATCAGAAATGTTTTTTTAATGGAGCAGCATCATTATCAGAACGGTTATTTATAGGAACAGCATCATTATCAGAGCTGTTATTTATAGGAACAGCATCATTATCAGAACTGTTTTTTTTAATGGAGCAGCATCATTATCAGAACTGTTATTTATAGGAACAGCATCATTATCAGAACTGTTATTTATAGGAACAGCATCATTATCAGAACTGTTTTTTAATGTAGCAGCATCATTATCAGAACTGTTTTTTTAATGGAGCAGCATCATTATCAGAACTGTTTTTTTAATGGAGCAGCATCATTATCAGAACTGTTATTTATAGGAACAGCATCATTATCAGAACTGTTATTTATCGGAACAGCATCATTATCAGAGTTGTTATTTAATGGAGCAGCATCATTATCAGAACAGTTATTTATAGGAACAGCATCATTATCAGAACTATTATTTATCGGAACAGCATCATTATCAGAGTTGTTATTTAATGGAGCAGCATCATTATCAGAACAGTTATTTATAGGAACAGCATCATTATCAGAACAGTTATTTATAGGAACAGCATCATTATCAGAACAGTTATTTATCGGAACAGCATCATTATCAGAGTTGTTATTTAATGGAGCAGCATCATTATCAGAACAGTTATTTATAGGAACAGCATCATTATCAGAACTGTTTTTTAATGGAACAGCATCATTATCAGAACTGTTATTTATAGGAACAGCATCATTATCAGAACTGTTATTTATCGGAACAGCAACATTATCAGAGTTGTTATTTAATGGAGCAGCATCATTATCAGAGCTGTTATTTGATATGACTGGATCATTATCAGAGATTTTATTCAATAAAAAAGAATCATTATCAGAACTGTTTTTTAATGGAGCAGCATCATTATCAGAACTGTTATTTATCGGAACAGCAACATTATCAGAGTTGTTATTTATCGGAACAGCAACATTATCAGAGTTGTTATTTAAAGGAACAGAATCATTATCAGAGCTGTTATTTGATATGACTGGATCATTATCAGAGATTTTATTCAATAAAAAAGAATCATTATCGGAACTGTTATTTAGATAATTAATCTTTAGTTTTTTTGGCTTGGAGCTACTATTGTTTTCAGTTGCAGTTGTTCCCTAGATGCTGGTAGCTGTAATGCGAAAGCTGGGTACAAGTGTGCAAAAATGTTAGGAGTCCGGCGATTGGTTGCCAGCTATATGTCAACAGTCCGGTGATTGGTTTACGCTTACTGTGTGAATCGGTATCACATGACTTGAGTGTACCAACTTCACTGTGCTAGTCTATTATGAAATCAGGGTGTTTCACTAAAGATCGGTTTGTTCTATTAACATTAATTACACGTTAAGGTACACATTTTAAAACTGTCTATTTTTCTATGTACAATATATTTAAATCAATTATTTTAATCATTACTGAAAGACATATTAGCGGAGGATTGTTCAAGATAATTTAAGGAAGCCCCTTCTATAATGAAACATGCGAAACGCTATTGCCGCCAATAATTTTGTCACGTGATCTTGATGTACACATTTGCGATTTCATTGTAAAATCGGGGTGTTTCACTATAAATCGGCATGTTCCATCAACCGTTAAGGCACGAAAAGATAAGAGATATTAACGCAGTCTCAATTATTTTTACTTTACTAACTCTTTGTTTAATTATCAACATAATTGCTGAAGGTAATAAGCGGAGGATTAATTAATAAATGAAATACACCCCTACTATAATTTAACTTGCGAAACGCTTTCTCTGGTGCAATTTAAAACTTGTGTACAGTACGATGAATTATAGGAAAATCTATAAATAGAAAAATATACCGATGTTTCAGACTACCTGTTGACTTTGAAAGAGGACAATTCCATAACTAAAATGGTCAACAAGACGAAATAAAATGAATCAATTTAGTTATGGTATCAGAACTAACTTTTATCAGCAACAACTAGCCAAGCCTTTCCTTTTTAAAAGGAAACTTTATTTCATTTAGTGTTGCATTTTGTGTTTCTATCAATATTCCTTTTTGTTTCTTAATATATGACCCATTTGTGACCAAGTTAGTACATACACAGGTTAAACAATTGCAGTCATTACAAATAATACTTAAGTAATGAAATCTATTGATATCTATATACCGAGAGCGCTTGTCGGCTGCTTCCTATGGGTTCACAAAATGTCTTGAGTTGTAATTTGCAGGTTTGATTTGAGCATGTTGGTGCCACATATGTCCTTTATTATTTGCTGAAGCACTCACATAGTCAGTAAACGGATGTTTAATGTTTAAACCGTTGTATACACTCTGTTGATGATGTAATGTTTCTTTTGGTTGCCCTCTGTTGTTGTGACATCGCTGTACGTCCAGTTTATCGTTTCCTAAGTAATGCTGTCAATGCGTTGTCAAGAGTGATTTAGGATGTTGCCGATGTCTATCTGAATATGGTCTCACGACATCACTGTACGAAGAATAATTTCGTCGGTCGTGAAAATTGCCAGGTAATCTCTGCATGTTACTCGCCGTGTCACCACGATGCTGTCCGTATGAACAGTGCAATGCATTAGGGAAGTCATCTTCAAACCTGTAACCACGGCGTTGCTGACTAATATTTCGTTGTTCAAATTCAAATGATGAATGATCTCTTTGTACATTTTTTACTATGATAACGCTATTGTTGATTTTTGATACCAGATTTCCGCTTCCTTGTTGATTTAGGTGTATACCATCTCTTTTGTAGAATCTTTTTACTACATTTCCGTCTCCATAAATGAAAGCAATGTTTATATTGACACAAACAACCGAAATTTCTCTGCTTAGATTAGTAATAAGGCCATTTATCGGACGAACGTCTACATCTATTCTTGGCAAATAGTACACATGTACACCTTACAACCAGCGTCTGTAATTAAAGATGCTAGTTTTCCGAATTCGGCTCGTACGAATGTTAACTGCTTTCCCGAAGCAACATCATTTCCGCCTATGTACAAAATCACGTTTTGAAACTCTTTTAAATCAAATTTCTCCAAACTGTTTGCAACATCTGAAACTTTTCCACCAGGTAATGTTTTCACATGTACATTTCTCGAAAGACCACGTCTTTTGATACCTCTCATTAGAGAATCTCCAATGATCAATGTTTTGTTCCTTTCAATAGTGACCGGTGTCTTGTCTGATTTTTCCTCTACAAAATGTTCCTGATTCGCATTCTCATATTCATCTTGTACAGGCCTAGTAATGTTATTTTGCACAAGAGGGTTTATTTCATTTATTTTTGTTTGAACTTGTCTAATATTTGAAGGTTTTGTCTGATGCAACAATTCCTTTATCTGGGAAATATTACAGGATTTTATTCTGTCTGAAATAGCTTGTAGACGTTTCTGAGTTGATGCGGCAAAATCATTCATTTGCGTTTTCAACTGATTTGTTGAATCCGACAAAGCTTCTACATCTGTGCAAGCAGCGGTTATTTGTTGTTTATTTTGATTTTTGACTGACTGGAATTGATCGCATATTTGCTGAAATCTATTTTCACTAGTAAGTATATGTGTTTCTATCAATTCTTTAAGACAACTAATATCACATTCTATTTCTGCCAGTTTTAATTCTAAGAGACTATTATTACCTCCATCTGAAGAATTTGTTTCCGACAAATCTGTAGCATGTTGATCCTCTTCAATGGATGCAAGGTCCCTTTCACTATGGATTACTACATCGGTATCGGAACCATCTTGGAAGTGAGCTTTCCTTCAGCCCTTTGATGATTACCATTGCACCCGAAATTATTGGGATTAAGTCAATAAGACCCCTTGGTTACTTCGAACCTGTTTTTGAACAGGGTTGCTTGCAACCTTGTTCTTGGTTACTACCAGTTTTCGACGCTCACAAAATCAAAATCTGTAGCAGAATCTAAAAATAGATTTCATGGCTTCCTCTATCACAACCAATGAAGTTCATAGCCAAACGCCAAAAAAATAGTTCCAAGGAGAAGACGGTAATCGGTCATATCTGGTTCACACTATCCATTTAAACGACTTTGATGTAAAGATTATAATGTAGTATATGTTGCTTAATGAGTGGAATCAAATGAAATACGTTAAAACAAAAGTCGAACATGATGAGATTACTGCGCAGCTGAACTATTGACAGCTGATTTGTATGTAGATGTATATTTAAAACGAAATCCACCATAGTAAGGAGATTGGTTGTGCAGTGGTAAGGATGCTAGGTTCGATACTCGGTAGTAGCATAATTTTTTTTTATTTATATCAACATTTTATTTTCAAATAATTAGCTGAGATATTAAAGAGAAAGTATAGTTGTGTTAAAAAAAGTATTTCAATGAAATAAAAAAAAATTCTACATGAAAAGTCATGTAAATAAATTACTATTATTTTCAGTGATAAATAATAAACCAATGGACCACGGTCGTGGCTGTGTGTGTGGCACTCTGTTGCTGATAATACAACTGTCTAACCTCAGGATCAAATCCTGTTCTTCCAGCGTTACCAGCGCTTTGATTACTATATAGCGGTATGTGTGTGGAAGGCCCTCATTTTCACGCCAATGAAATAAATCGATGTCGCCACAGAATATTAACTGAACAAGGGGAATAATGCTATTTTTTATGTCCAAGTTTTTTTTGCTATCAAATATCGAATGAGAAACTTTCTGGAGTGACCTTGCCAAATTCTGTGGGGTATATGATTTCATAGAACCCTCACTTGGAGACGACTTCAATAGAACGATAATCTCATTTTCTGACCGTATTTTGTCCGTCTTCAATATCTAACCATCTGGTTAATCATAACACACCAAACAAGCAGCAAGGATCCTCCGTGGTTGAGTGGTTATTGTCCCTGGCCGAGAATTCCCATCCCCTGACCGCTGTGTGCTCAAATCTCACACAGGATCAGACAAATTTTACATAAGAAGTAGTTGTCCAACTAGCTTACGGAATGTCTCTGTTCTACCCTTTTCTGTGTCTAGGGTCTTGTTCCACTGTTAAAAGCTGAACAAGTTTTCGAATGCATGATAAAGTTATAGTTCATGATAAGCACATTTCCTCTCATCACAGCAATATTCTAAGTTTCATACGGTTCCCTTTAATACCTTTAAAGTAATTATAAGTAACAGTAAAAGTCAAAATTAATGTTATAGTTCTGATTCTTGCTCGCTGCACTTCCTCTAGTTACACTCTACCAATATATTAAGTTTCATGTTTAATGTAAGTTCCGTTTAATGTAAGTTACAGAGAAAGTGACAATTTTTCTAAGTTGAAAGGGGGGGGGGGATTTAGTCAAAATATATGACAGAGTTATGGTTCTTGAGAATTACACGCTCTACCAAGATATCAAGTTTCAAACAGAAACCATCAGAAATTTTTAAGTTATTGCAAATTTCAAAACGTATGATGGACGGACATCCGGGCAGACGTTGTCATGAGAGGTAAGTTGTGGGATGCACACTTTTGGTGTTTTTTATCCCCACAAGTCGCACCCCACAAGTCGAAATTATCCCCACAATTCAAGTTTATACGTAACTGAAACTCACAATGCCAAAATATACTAATCCTAGCCCAAACCCTAACCCCACAACCACTCTCTGATGTGTACGGACTAACAGACAGACGAACAACGAGAAAGCAATATCTCAAAAATAAGCAAGCAATCATGAAAAACCTTCTTTCTCCGTTAGATATTTAATCTCTACTTTGTCACTCCGAGAAATTAATTCAGTGAAATGAATTTATCATGTGAAAGAGCATTTAAAACCTGGCCTTTTATGTGTGGATATCTAGTTTCTTGTTTGGAATGAATTAAATGAGATCACTGTAACGGGAGACCATTGGTTGTCATTGGGTCAAACATGTACTAGTAATGTACAAGTTGAATGTTTGTACGGCGCAAAATCGCATCCGGCAATTCAATACTAGAATGTGGCCTATGTAGCATTTTTTTATCAGGATGTGCGAAGTTTCAGATCAAACGAATTTGTTATTTTGACTTAACTGATCCCGAAACTAAAGTGATCATCTACTCCATCAAAAATACAAGCCGTTGATGTTTCATGAATCTCATGAATCTGGTCATATGGTTCTACAGTTCACGAGGTAATCTATATGTAGTCCCTGTTTCCACCCTAAAATTAAAATCAGGGGAAACTATAACCTCGATGTATCAGACGTTGCAATATCTGCTGGAATGCATATAAAATATTTAAATAAAGTCTCCAAAAATAATATACTCCGTTGTCTGAGGGTACGTTGTCGTAAAAACCTGGTATAACGGTCCCAAACATAGATTTTCAACTGCAAAGTGACCATCTATGTCGAACCAATTAAGCCATCATTTCTCACCTGATCGGACATTTTTTGTATTGAGCTCCGAAATCGATATTTAATTAACGACAATTGCGTAAACAAGTCAATGTCCACGCTCGCGATTATAAAATTAGTCTGTGTGAATATGTTTATAATGTTTTGTTTATTTGCGACATGTTGCTAAAATAAATACACCGAAACGTATAAATACCGTGTTCCATATCTTATAACACGATTAAATGATTATTACAACACACCGATAATAAACACAGCGAATTTCTCTAATAATTTATACATCGAAGTTCATTTAGATCGAACAATTTTTCCTAATTCCTTTGATATAAAGAGTTTCGGCTGCATTTATTGACATATGGGCAGATATCGAGCTCGCTCCATTCTTAGACTATAAATAGCGACTGCGTCATCAAGCTAACACTAGTTGGTGTGAGTAACACGTGACCTCGCTCTATTTCTGTTTTGTTTATATCACGTGATGACCATTGCGGATATTTCGGAATATTTCGGGCACTGTCACTAATCTGCTTCGCGCAAGAAGTTGCGATTTTTGCCACTTAAAAATAAGCATTCCAGAGAGTTCGGCGGCCGAAGGCCGGCCGCCGTACAATAAACTTATTTTGCGTTTCTCTCGGCGAAATCCAAAATACGAAACTCTTTTTTGACGAATTTTACATAGTACAATTTGTTTAGAAAAAGGTTTTTTATCTATTTGTCCCTATTACGCTTGCATCATTATTAAAATTTTCTTAGTATCTTTATTTTAAGATCGAACAAAATTCAAGCGGACAGGTATTTTTTAATATATGTGTAGGACCAATATAGCAAAAATTAAGTCTGTGTTTCTTGGTATACCAGTCTATGTATTTTTCTTTTCACATGACCGATGGGGATTCTCAAATAATCTCAGCTAATATCTAACTGAGATTTGTGAAGAACATCTAAAATGTGAGATTTGTGAAGAACATCTTAACTATTCTTCAGTATGATACGTACGTGTAATTAAGATCTAAATACTCTATCAAATACAAACATGTGGTTTATCTTGATTTCTAAATATAGGTACAGTGTAAACCTATTCTATAACAGTGATTGTGCTTATAAGAACAAATAAAGTTATATGAACTGATTCACTATTATCAAAGACCTATATTATGTATAGTATAGGTCTTTGCTATTACTAATAAAGAATAACGAGAATTCACGCCTACTAATATCTTGGACAAATATTTATTTCACATCCAAATGTTGCTCGATCGGAGAATTAATACTAGTGACGGGTATTTATGAAACACGTGAGCAACGAAACTAATTTACTAATCATAGTACGTAGTGGATTAATGCAATCATTTGTCACAACTTGTTAAATTATTGAACGAACCTGGATTCTGGTTACATGCAATAAAAATCATTACGGTTACCATGACAATTGTTACATCTTCATCAATATTAGCAGATAATAGTCACAGGTTTATCAATGGAGATAAATGATATATAAGTCAAATAACTGTTTGTATATATATGAATACATGTAGTGTCATGTGTATATGCGTATTACGTACTCAACACATGTAGTCGCGTGTCCTTATTCATTTAAAAGCATGTTTATAATCAATTACCCGACATTAGTGACTTGATTTTGTTTCAAAATTATATTGGTACTAATTAAGCCCTGAAATAAGTGATCCCGAGTGTAAGTTCGTATTTATTTGACTACACGAGGCTTAAATCCGATTGTACCCCAATCAAATGGTGTCTCTTTTGGCTCCGTAGTTGTCAATGTTTTAAAATACGTTTCTTTATATCATTTAACAATCAACCCAATATAGTTGTACAATTAAATACATAATACAGACTGTGACACACCAATGTCAATTCGGAGGAAACGTGATTTCTATAAATGTAGATATTATACTGCGGGTACATTTTTCTTTTGAATTAAATGGTGATTTGTTTATTTATCCCATAGATAGTAAGAGGATCATTCGTCATTTCTATAATTTGACAAGAAACTATTCAACCACAATGACATTAAGGCTGTCATCTTTGTCCAAACAGCCTAAAGAATCAAAATGATACGACAAGAGCGATTAATATATGCATAGAGTAATTTGTTTCTTTCATTCCTTCGTTCCCTCGCTCGTTTGTTCGTTCGTTAGTTCATATTGATTAATTATTTCCTATAAACTCATCCATTTATTTAATCTTTTATCTATTCATATATTTATTGGTTAAATGTTATTTGTCATGCTTTCATGAAAATAAGCCAAATGTTTTGTATATTTACTTATTGAGTTCACCTTCTTTAAATAAATATATTTGAGAAAACGACAAATTCCTAGTTATGGTTCACGCGATGAACCTTCCTAGGATTTCTACCGTACCAACAACTCATACGACGCCTTCCCAAAATTATACTGCAGACAATACACAAACACACATCAAAGTATTGTAAGTATGCATGGAAACTGGATTTACATGGACTATCATATTTATCTATATGTTGTTTAAAGGTCCATTCGAAAGTTAATGGTCATTTCAGAGACGCCCAAGAGAGTGGAGAACCGGGCATTTATAAACAATTATCCCAACTATTCTTTTTAATAGCTTTTTACTGGTTATTTATCATGCCTGGTGTAAAGCTCTGATACAAGCCTCGCTTTCTTTCCCTGTGATTTTATAGACACAAAAAGTGGCCCTGAGAAATTCGAAAGGCGGAGCTGAGAATCGAATCCACGACCTTTTGTTTAGTCGTTACCACTCAACCACCGATCACCCTTTCTGGTGCTTCATAAATACATGGTCTGTATGTAGTGGTTTATTTGGTTATATCAGTACAGGTGAACTATATAGTTACCGAGGTTCTCATGACAGTCTAAATTAAGGCCGTTTTCTCGGATTTTATATGTAAATGCATTAATTACTTTCGTATTACGTCTCCCCGACGAATTCATTACCAAATAGCTGACGTAATTTGTTTGAACGATGCTTAGTGAAGGAATTTTATCACGAACATTTATTTATAATTCATAGAAATAATTAAACCATGTCTTTTAATGCTTAAATCAAAGGAAGTTCATGAATGCATCGTTAACAAGATTTTATAAATGACCATGTTCTATTTTAAGGCGGACTGGGCTGCGACCGTGGTCCAGTGATCAATGCGCTGGATTTATAACCAGGCGATCCGGTCCCGGCCCAGTCCATATCCTACCATGAACATTTGACAACAACGTCGATTTTCTTCTACACGTGGAGAAGTTGAAAGCTATGTTTAGTACTGGTAATAAAACAGTGCAGGAGAACTGGTAAGGTGAACTGGTCACTGTATATAACTGAAACATGGTCGATAAAAAGAGCGGCGCTATACCTAAATAAATAAATAAAATTAAGGAGAGCTATAAGACACGAGTCACTTCTTGTGCAAGGCTTAATCGATTACATTGTAGTTCAAAATACAAAAATGTAGTTCCCTTTGAGTTTATATTTCGTGTAGATATTTAGTTTATTTGACTACTAGTAGGCTTAATTAATACATTCTTTGTCAACATAGTTTGAGTAAAGAGCAAATCTCAAAAATCTTATTACAACAGTCAGCTTAATTTTTCACAAAACCGTGTTCAGCAGCAGCAGTTTAGTCATGACACATACATGTAACTACAACGTCCCAAACCACTCGTATGCTCTTGTAAAAAATTCAAACTTTATGCAATACAGACAAACTTGCGTGAGCGGCCACCTCTAAATAGAGACCACATTGAGAATAAAGGTCATTCTTTTAAAAACAGCCATTGATTATTTAAAACAAAATGACCACCGAATAAAGGCCAACTCTCAATAAAGGTCAAATATTGGCTTCCCAAATAATATTGTTCACAGGTTTGACTGTAATTGCAATTGTGCGAAGTTTTTATCACAAATTCGACTAATAATGAAATTATTGTCTATCCCCCAGTTTTAATGATGTCTGTCCGCCTGTCTGCCAGGAGAATTTGTCAAACGCTGATCCGGTCTATTTGAACCACAAACGTCAATTTAAATTTCAAATTTAATGATGTTTTTTGTTTGTTTGTTAGATAAGAGCTAAACACTTTTGTTCCATGTGTTGGTATTACGGATAAAATATTGCTGTATTTACGTAATGATCGTGTATATGTCATATTTATGTATATGTCATAGACATGTTGTAGAAAGGGATGTCAGACGTGATGTACCATTGTCTACATGTACCAGAATTGAATTTACCACCTACACATGTATACAATAAACAGGGGAATCTATTTGAACTGTATTTTTTAAATTATGAATATTGTACATATAAAATAAATAATAAGTTATGTTATAGTTCACTAGATATTAAAAGAACAAAATACTTAAAATTTTGAAGAAAATAAATTTAAAGTATCTCTGAGTTATAGTGTTACGTTACTAGTACTTATACTATATAATTCATGTATGGTACATAAAAGTGACCGTGTTTAGTGTTAGAACAAATAATATACTATGTTTCATAGATGTAAATAAGCTAAGTTGGTATTTTTTTAAATCTTGCGATCTCTGTTTGTAAATAAAAATTGCTTGATCACAATGGCTAATTAGGATTTTTTATCGGTTGTTTTAAAGGTATGTGTCTAAAATATAAACCATGAAGTTAGCAAGATTTTGAACTTTTAAAACTGCTATCTTAGATATTAAGATTGTGTTTATGAAACGGATCAAAAATCTCGTACCATATTTTTGCGCAGTTTGAATATTTTCCAACAAGCGTCATTATCATTTAATATAGTTAGTGTAAGAAACGATCGACACTATTTCATGGCTGTTTTCTTTATACTGGTCACCTTCCTGTTGAAAAACTGTTATTTCAGTTAAGCAAAGTTTATGGGGAAATATTTCATATTATTATAAAAATAAATACAAAATGTAACATATAAAACACATGTGTTGCGTGTATGGTTAATTAGATCTTACAAAGTTAGATCATCTATTGATTTAGCTATTATGTAACATTAATACAATTTACAAAAAGTAAAGTTTTCAAATTTGAGGTAATTAATTAAAATAAAACCGTGACTTACCATGATTAGACCTTTAGATAATCACAAAACTGTATAAAATACAAATCCTTTCTTGGAGGAAACCAATATTGCGTCACCACTTTTTTTAAAGTATAAAAATCAATTCAAATCACAATTTTTATATTCACACACCAGTTAAAACAATATTCCTTGTGTCAAAGAGAAAGAACATTTTCTGTATTGAAAATGCAGTCACGTGTATTACATTTTTCTGTGAATTTTTTTTCTCAATTTGTTTTCATCAAACTCTTCTTTCTGATATGATATTCAAATTTATTTTTTTCGCACGATATCAGATATTGTTTTCTCTAACCCGGCTTTTCTTCACACATTAAAACATTACTGTGTTGTTTAGCCAGCAGAAAAGTCTGCTACTATTTGATTGGACAGGTTGAACCAGGTAGAATACATAATTGATTATCTTCTCCTAAAAGTAATTGTAATGACCATCACATCGCTACCTTGTTCTTGTTGATTCGGTAACTATGGTAATCAATAATGTATCAACCAGTTTCTTACATAGGGGATGTTCAATAATGTCATCGATCAGAACAGATGGTACGATTATACATATATATACGTTTTAAATTATATATGTCTATATATGTTATCAGAGAATTGTTTAAAATGTCTTTTTCATTTTACGGTAAAACCCGACTGAAAATCGGACAATTTCCAAGTCCTATCTTTTTCAGAAATTATCAAAAGCTCTCTGAAAGCTGTAATTATCAGAATACGGGACATTTTGCCCAGTCCGGACGGGGTCCGGCTTTAAGGGTTTTTTTACTGTATGATATATACAGATGCGATGTTCTAAGGTCATACAGATATTCAACATTGAAAATAATTTCATGTGAAACTTTATACTTGATTTGTATAGGTAACTGATAGGTCCATTGGACCGGGTGTGTTATTTACTATTCTATATTTGTATATTATGTAACATGTACACATGTCACTTTAATAAAACTATTGACTTACTTACATTTAGAAAAACCTGCTCCACTTCACCTTTTCAGTGTCGCCATCCCAACTACCCAGCCAAGCTGTACTGTGTTAAGAAAGCTCAGGAAGCGGATGAGGGGTGTATCAGTGTTTTACACCGGGCAGGATAAAGAACCAGGAAAACTTATTCGAAGAGTAGGAATATAAATACCTGGATCTGTCTCATCTCCCCTCTCAAGTCAAAGTCAAAATACTTTTATTCACTAACTTCATGATACATGAATAAATGAGGTAAACATTAACATTTTAGTTGAGGCTCTTTGACATTGTTAGAAAATAGTCATACTAACATGCAGAAAATGAACATAAACAGATAAACAAGTATAAAAACATAATACGATAGTAGAGTACATTGGATTGAGATTCTTTACACGAGAAGAGAAAAAAAGATGATGTCCAATATGGACACCGGAGAGTCAGAAAAAAGAGAAAAGAAACGACAAGAGGTTTATTTAAATTAGTGGGGCGGATCTGAAATAACCATAGTTGTCGAATAGGCCTTAGGACAACAGATAAATAGAGAAAAAGAAAGAACTAAAACAGGAATACCCGATGGGGAAGAATAATTATAAAGGTCGCTAAACTGAATAAGTTGAGTTATAATGTCAATTTCTCCATGCATTTATTATAACTTAATATAATCATCATGTATAGACTATCTCAATGCTATAGTTTTGTATATAATTCGTAATATTCTATAGTGCATCTCTTGAAATTCGTAGATAGAATGGTTGTATGAATGTTTCAAGTATGTATATAATTACATGCGTGTATGAATCACAAATGAATCATAATAAAGTATAGATATGTTTATGGTTTGAACTGAACAAATGCTTCGACTACCATTGTATTACAATTATTGGGTGATTCACGCGTTTCATGTCATTTACAAGCCCCACCAACTGTTACAATATTTATCGCGAATATTTATATTTGATGAATTGTCGCGTACTATTGTTCACACATACAAAAACACGAAAAAACACTATATTTCACCTGTTCCCTTATTTAGCGATATATTCGGGAACCCCGATTATCGTTTCCCGATTATGAAATTCCTTTCAGGATCCAATATACATACAGACAATCAGAAATGATCTTTGAACAAAACAAACATAGTAAACAAATCTAATTAGTTAAAAATGATATATGTTCTACAAGTATACAAGAATAATACATCTGATTATCAAGCGGTATCTAAATAAATCAGGGTATACATTAACTATAAATATGACAATTTACTTGACGACAAATATGTTTTATGTTTATGTCACGTATTTTGGCTTGATTTGGTAAAAAAACAGCCACACATAACATTGATATTGTAATTTTTTACCGGCCGACAACTTACCTTATATCGGTTGTAAGTCATAGATAGACACTGTACTTATTTAGCGGTCCACAGCTTACCTAATATTGATTGTAAGTCATGGATGGACACTACTTATTGACCGGCCCACAGCTTACCTAATATTGATTGTAAGTCACGGATGGACATTGTAATTATACCCACTAATAAGGTTGAACAGGTTATCATGCCGTATAAACTCTGTCACATATCAATTAATTTTATAGCCAGAATCACACCTATGACACAACAGAGTACAAATATGGTAATGACATATGTCTGTCGTGTGAAGGTGGGAATCCTGTCAAACTAGGCTGAAGTTTGACAAGATACAGTAATCATATCAAAACCATATAGCATCCAAGTCATACGTCAAACGTTGTAGGAAATGTAACTTACAGACTAATTGTGAAATTGAGCATTTGTTAGAACATTGTCATATGAACGTAACAAGGCAAAAATCACTGTGGGACACGATTTTATCTGGGTGTGGTATGCAAACGGTTGCTTACCTCTTGTCGTTGAGCCAGAGGGAACAATGTGTCTATATTTTTAACCTGGCCTCTGAAAACAATCGTTTCAATTTAAGATATCTTCCAATGATTGTTAAACTTTGTCGTTCCATTAGTAGTTTTATATACTAGTAACCGTTTACATTGTACTTGTAAACAGTATTCATGCAGCTATTTTCTGGGTCTTGATCATGGACATATACTGCAATGAATTACCTTTGAAAGCCTATATATTTCGTTTCGGCATAGACTTTTCTCTTGGTGTAAAAGCAGATTAATATAAGCATTTAAAATATAGGCGGTTGTCTTTTGTATTGTTTGCTAAACCATGTACGTGCTCTAGTGGTCATTAACTTGACGTATTGTTTGTTTGTTTATTTATGCCATTAATGTTGATTTTTGTCCATTATCTACTATTTGTTGCAATCTGCAATATGACCGTGGTTATCTAACAACTCAAGTAACCGTTTATATACGAAGTACGATACAGAGGATTTTGTTTCAATTACATGTAGTGTGAAAGTCACTGATTCATGTTGTATTGTCATAAATTTGTTGTTTTGTTTATACTCATGTATATATTAATTATATAATTATGTTTGTTTAACTCTTCATGTATTGGAGGAAAATAAACTTGTATTACATACATTCCAAACATTAGTATGCTACAGCATACCTAGGGTGATCGGTGGTTGTGTGGTAATGACTAAACGAAAGGTCGTGGATTTGATTCTCGGCTCCGCCTTTCGA
Organism: Lutraria lutraria; assembly: GCA_964023205.1. Taxonomy (NCBI): domain Eukaryota; kingdom Metazoa; phylum Mollusca; class Bivalvia; order Venerida; family Mactridae; genus Lutraria; species Lutraria lutraria. Next base: position 23,739,156 of record OZ026844.1, on the reverse strand, counting down.
ATTTCTTAGGGACGCTTTTTCAGAGTCACATGTCAATAGTTATACATTAAAGCTTTTAACGGTGCAGGAATACCAAATTTGCACATGTTTACCAGGGTAGATCTATTGACCTTCCGTACACTGTCTGGACGATTTCCTTGTTTTGTGCAGTGATTTTATTCTAATTTCGAGTTTCGTGCTGCCTTCTTTGTCAAGTTTTGTATTGCTGACCTATGCTCCGCTTTCCGGGGTAGCTTAAATCTAAAATATCAAGAAGATGTGTCCTTTAATTTTCTTTATTTTCAAGATAATAAACACATATAAAGTCAAATTGAAGAGTGACTTTACCACAGAAGGACACATCTTTAAACAAATCCCTAAAATGGGTTTGAACCAATGAAGGGCCGCGTTACAGAATTGTTCATACCAAGGTAGCCAATCAAAAATGGACACCGAAAAATTCACGGGCTTTTGTTTGACAGATAACGTTAAAATTATCTTATGAGCTTCCGGTCACTTTTTTAAACAATAAAATCATTGAGCTATTATTATAAACATTAGATTAGTTAAAAAAGACATAATTACTGCACTAGCTGTCAGCAGCTAGGGAAATTCAATGCAATGATGTCTTAATTAAACAATTAAAATCACTTATAATAAGTTTATACCCTATGGCTATAAAATGCGTTTGATGCATTGACTTTAACAAGAGTCACAAAATTACATGTAGAAAAGGCAAAAAATATCAAAATTACATTTATTAAAATTAAATTTGTACCAAAATTTACTGCATAAAACTTGTGATAAAGTATATTTTTCTGGTCTCTTGTAGGATTGTGAGACTTTAACCACTCGACCTACGAGGCCTTTCCCGTTTTTTTTAAAGAAAGACAGATCTAACTGGAAACATATAATAATTCATTTACGATTGTAATTTATACTTTTTATAAGTATTTCTGTTCACAAAACAACAAAGACAAGGTCTAAGGAAAAATTATGTATACATGAATGAATATATGTTCGCTATATATATTCTCCGAGTTTGGTGAGAGGCTGTAAAATAATTGCATAATTCTTTTATCAATATACATGTACTAGTATCCGCTTTAGCGTAATTTTGCATATGTCTTATAAATTAGATCAGATATTACATTATTACAATGTCATACCTGCAGAAACAGAAATACTGGTATAATAACAAAATGTTGCTACTGTTAGTATTGGTACCCGCGACCTTGGTCCAGAAGTTATAGTACACTGGATTTGGTACCCGGCGATCCCGGTTCTCCATTCCCAGTCGCGGCAGGTTATACCCTCCCAAGAAAATTTGACATCATTGTCGATTTTCCTCCACATGTGGAGAAGTTGTCGGTTCACTGTGCAAGTTACTACTGTTGAGAATACCGTCCAGAAAAACTTAATAGGTGAATCGGCCACCGTGCGAGTATATAACTGTGAAAAATGGCGTTAAACCCAAATGAATAAACAAACTTTTAGTTGTTCCAAAGTTCAAGGAACTAAACAGACCATCTCTTTATTTGTACTTGAAAAGAAAGAAAATCTGTTCGATCTTGATTTAAATATTTATTTGATGCTTTAATTACAATTACACACGCGAATTATCTTTCTCTGAAGGAGATCTAATGTTCTGACGGAATACTGTGTGGGCACGCCATGTTTTCTGATCGTGAATTATCGAGTGATCCATCTCAAAATTGTAATAATAATGCTACCATAACACTAATTCAACTTGTAAAAACAAATGCTACCATAACACTAATTCATCTTGTAGAAAGAAATGCTACCATCACACTAATTCATCTTTTAGAAACACATGCTACCAACACACTAATTCATCTTGTAGAAACAAATGTTATAACATCACACTAATTCATTTTGTAGAAACAAATGCTACCATTACACTAACTCATCTTTTAGAAACAAATGCTTCCATCACACTAATTCATCTTGTAGAAACAAATGCTACCATCACACTAATTCATCTTGTAGAAACAAATGCTACCATTACACTAATTCATCTTGTAGAAACAAATGCTACCATTACACTAATTCATCTAGTAGAAACAAATGCTACCGTCACACTAATTCATCTTGTAGAAACAAATGCTACCATTACAATAATTCATCTTGTAGAAACAAATGCTACCATCACACTAATTCATCTTGTAGAAACAAATGCTACCATTACACTAATTCATCTTGTAGAAACAAATGCTACCATTACACTAATTCATCTTGTAGAAACAAATGCTACCATTACACTAACTCATCTTGTAGAAACAAATGCTACCATCACACTAATTCATCTTGTAGAAACAAATGCTACCATTACACTAATTCATCTTGTAGAAACGAATGTTATAACATCACACTAATTCATCTTGTAGAAACAAATGTTATAACATCACACTAATTCATCTTGTAGAAACAAATGCTACCATTACACTAACTCATCTTGTAGAAACAAATGCTACCATTACACTAATTCATCTTTTAGAAACAAATGCTACCGTTACACTAATTCATCTTGTAGAAACAAATGCTACCATTACACTAACTCATATTGTAGAAACAAATGCTACCATCACACTAATTCATCTTGTAGAAACGAATGTTATAACATCACACTAATTCATTTTGTAGAAACAAATGCTACCATTACACTAACTCATCTTTAAGAAACAAATGCTACCATTACACTAACTCATCTTGTAGAAACAAATGCTACCATTACACTAATTCATCTTGTAGAAACAAATGCTACCATTACACTAACTCATCTTGTAGAAACAAATGCTACCATTACACTAACTCATCTTGTAGAAACAAATGCTACCATTACACTAACTCATCTTTTAGAAACAAATGCTACCATCACACTAATTCATCTTGTAGAAACAAATGCTACCATTACACTAATTAATCTTGTAGAAACGAATGTTATAACATCATACTAATTCATCTTGTAGAAACAAATGCTACCATCACACTAATTCATCTTGTAGAAACGAATGTTATAACATCACACTAATTCATTTTTTAGAAACAAATGCTACCATTACACTAACTCATCTTTTAGAAACAAATGCTACCATCACACTAATTCATCTTGTAGAAACAAATGCTACCATCACACTAATTCATCTTGTAGAAACGAATGTTATAACATCATACTAATTCATCTTGTAGAAACAAATGCTACCATCACACTAATTCATCTTGTAGAAACGAATGTTATAACATCACACTAATTCATTTTGTAGAAACAAATGCTACCATTACACTAACTCATCTTTTAGAAACAAATGCTACCATTACACTAACTCATCTTGTAGAAACAAATGCTACCATTACACTAATTCATCTTGTAGAAACAAATGCTACCATTACACTAACTCATCTTGTAGAAACAAATGCTACCATCACACTAATTCATCTTTTAGAAACAAATGCTACCATCACACTAATTCATCTTGTAGAAAGAAATGCTACCATCACACTAATTCATCTTTTAGAAACAAATGCTACCATTACACTAATTCATCTTGTAGAAAGAAATGCTACCATCACACTAATTCATCTTTTAGAAACAAATGCTACCATCACACTAATTCATCTTGTAGAAACGAATGTTATAACATCATACTAATTCATCTTGTAGAAACAAATGCTACCATTACACTAACTCATCTTGTAGAAACAAATGCTACCATCACACTAATTCATCTTGTAGAAACGAATGTTATAACATCATACTAATTCATCTTGTAGAAACAAATGCTACCATTACACTAATTCATCTTGTAGAAACGAATGTTATAACATCACACTAATTCATTTTGTAGAAACAAATGCTACCATTACACTAACTCATCTTGTAGAAACAAATGCTACCATTACACTAATTCATCTTGTAGAAACAAATGCTACCATTACACTAACTCATCTTGTAGAAACAAATGCTACCATTACACTAACTCATCTTGTAGAAACAAATGCTACCATTACACTAACTCATCTTGTAGAAACAAATGCTACCATTACACTAACTCATCTTGTAGAAACAAATGCTACCATTACACTAATTCATCTTGTAGAAACGAATGTTATAACATCACACTAATTCATTTTGTAGAAACAAATGCTACCATTACACTAATTCATCTTGTAGAAACGAATGCTACCATTACACTAACTCATCTTGTAGAAACAAATGCTACCATTACACTAACTCATCTTTTAGAAACAAATGCTACCATTACACTAACTCATCTTGTAGAAACAAATGCTACCATTACACTAATTCATCTTGTAGAAACAAATGCTACCATTACACTAACTCATCTTGTAGAAACAAATGCTACCATCACACTAATTCATCTTTTAGAAACAAATGCTACCATCACACTAATTCATCTTGTAGAAAGAAATGCTACCATCACACTAATTCATCTTTTAGAAACAAATGCTACCATTACACTAATTCATCTTGTAGAAAGAAATGCTACCATCACACTAATTCATCTTTTAGAAACAAATGCTACCATCACACTAATTCATCTTGTAGAAACGAATGTTATAACATCATACTAATTCATCTTGTAGAAACAAATGCTACCATTACACTAACTCATCTTGTAGAAACAAATGCTACCATCACACTAATTCATCTTGTAGAAACGAATGTTATAACATCATACTAATTCATCTTGTAGAAACAAATGCTACCATTACACTAATTCATCTTGTAGAAACGAATGTTATAACATCACACTAATTCATTTTGTAGAAACAAATGCTACCATTACACTAACTCATCTTGTAGAAACAAATGCTACCATTACACTAATTCATCTTGTAGAAACAAATGCTACCATTACACTAACTCATCTTGTAGAAACAAATGCTACCATTACACTAATTCATCTTGTAGAAACGATGTTATAACATCACACTAATTCATCTTGTAGAAACGAATGTTATTACATCACACAAATTCATCTTGTAGAAACGAATGTTATTACAACACACTAATTCATCTTGTAGAAACGAATGCAATTACTTCACACTCATTGATATGGAACAGTTTTACTCGGTACAAAAATTACATTGTGCCTTCTGACATGCCGCCTTGCGCTGTTACGCTGTCCATTCTCACAATTGACATTTCATACTATATTTTGACTTCTATTGTTCGCGCATTTTTCAGAATGACATCGTAATTTTGGGAAATTAATTGATGTATGGTTCGTATATCTGTGCAACCTATAATATTTCTACCTTGTCCAATCTTTATTTGATTGTTCGTATCTAAGTTATATCACCTACTTTATTGTACGGCGACGGAAGTTGCCGTACACTATGGAATGCTTATTTTTTAGTGGCAATGCAAAATCGCAACTTCTTGCACTGAAGCAGATTACTGACAGTGCCCGAAATATCCGCAATGGTAATCACGTGATATAAACAAAACAGAAATAGAGCGAGGTCACGTGTTACTCACACCAACTAGTGTTAGCTTGAGGACGCAGTCGCTATTTATAGTCTAAGAATGGAGCGAGCTCGATAAAGAATCTGCCCATCTGTCAATAAACGAACCGAATCCAATCCTACTATAGTAAACAAACATGGCGTTGAATAAAGTACACTATCGAGCATTGTGTTATATTACTGAGGATGAAGCAAAACTACTTTTTAAGTGGTGTTCATGTGTACATACAGACTGTGTATTATTCAAGTTGTTAATCGGACTCGCTAATAGTCTCAATGATCACGTGATATTCACCGAATACTAGTAGCTGTTTCATATCGTTGTCGTCTCGTCAATGTCAATCACCTATAAATTACTAGAAACGTGTCAATATTTCAATAAAAGTGGTTTCAGTTGACTGAGAATTTGACTCTGCCTGGTGCGCTACAACGAGAACTAGTTTAGTATTTATATGGGAACTGTGACGACAGGGTTCGACATTAAGGTTTTCGAAGTCTAATGCGAAGAGTTAAGGATCGTATTTTAAATATTGTCATTCTATTGTATATCCATCAAGACATTTACAGGTGAATTTTTAAAAACTTTTACCGTCAGTTAAGAGAGTTACAACCATTTTTGTTCCTCTACCCCTAACGTGAAATAGTACCTCAAAATCAAATCAAGTCACCTTTTTGAAAATTGGCTTTTGTGAAAATTGGCCTATCTCTCTATCAGATGATAAATAAATGCAAGAATGTGTATAAGTCTAAGGGTAACCAATGTGCAATCAATTCAAATTGTTTATACGATGTTTGGATTTACTAGTACTATGTTGCAGAAAAAGTGAAAAATGTAACCCAGTCCCTTTAAGATTTAGTCAATATTTTAGCCTTTTACCAAAAAGTAACAAATTGATAAATATCATTAAAATAACTTAAACGAAAGCAGGGAAACAGCTGAAATTTTCTCAAAATTTACTACTATGTGTGTATAATGTCTACACCAAATTTTAAAACGTTTCACCGTCCGGTTTTGTAAATGATTGTGTCAGAAATCCATAGTTACTTGATTTTCGTTAATTAACCATGTATAAATTCCAATAAACTAGACAAAACAATTTGGAATAAATATTTTCTTCCATATTACTGTATAAATTCATGTTCTTAAAACCAAACATTACCTAAAAACTAAAAGAAAAAGAAAAAAATATGGTCCCAGTGGGGTTTGAACCCATCACCCTCAGGAATATGTCAATATGCCAGTTGAGTTCTCTTCAAAATTAGAGATTGAATCCTTAAGGCAGGTCCGAACGACAATCAATAGCTTACTGGTCCAGTCTAGTGCATCTTGCTATTTGGTAGCCCGAATGGTCGTGCTCTTGAAAATGCAGCCGAAACTCTTTATATCAAAGGACTTAGGAAAAATTGTTCGATCTAAATGAACTTCGATGTATAAATTATTAGAGAAATTCGCTGTGTTTATTACATTTTGGAGCGATCGTCGGTGTGTTGTAATAATCATTTAATCGTGTTATAAGATACGGAACACGGTATTTATACGTTTCGATGTATTTATTTTAGCAGCATGTCGCAAATAAACAAAACATTATAAACATATTCACACAGACTAATTTTATAATCGCGAGCGTGGACACTGACTTGTTTACGCAATTGTCATTAATTAAACATCGATTTCGGAGCTCAATACAAAAAATGTCCGATCAGGTGAGAAATGATGACTTAATTGGTTCGACATAGACGGTCACTTTATGGTTCGATATAGATGGTCACTTTACAGTTGAAAATCTATGTTTGGGACCGTTATACCAGGTTTTTACGACAACGTACCCTCAGACAACGGAGTATATTATTTTTGGAGACTTTATTTAAATATTTTAAATGCATTCCAGCAGATATTGCAACGTCGAGGTGATAGTTTCCCCCGATTTTAATTTTAGGGTTGAAACAGGGACTACATATAGAGTACCTCGTGAACTGTAGAACCATATGACCAGATTCATGAGATTCATGAAACATCAACGGCTTGTATTTTTGATGGAGTAGATGATCACTTTAGACGTGTGACTTTAGTTTCGGGATCAGTTAAGTCAAAATAACACATTCGTTTGATCTGAAACTTCGCACATCCTGATAAAAAATGTTACATAAGCCACATTCTAGTATTGAATTGCCGGATGCGATTTTGCGCCGTACAAACATTTAACATGTGAATTACTGAAATGATAATGTCAACATGTTCATGTTACAAATATTACATTCCAAGCATGCCACGCATACAACATAAGCAAGCAAAATGCCTAATGTCATAATTTGTACCACGAATTATGACACTGGGTGGCGCTAGCTGTTTTCAACATCGGTAGAAGGCGCAAATTATAATGCGAAACTAAAGCTGGCCTTACAAAAGTTTTGTCCCAGTGTTCTAAGTCATCTATATTGCTATTACGTAAGGCAGGGAACCATTGTTCTTTGTCGCAATGTCCGAATATTGTACACATTTTCGCCAAGAAATACTTTTAAAAAGTCTTACTATACCGTATATGTACATTCCCTGAATATAATTATAGTCATATCAAAAGGTAAGTCACACGTCTATTTTCAAAATATGATACAATGATGCTGTAAGAGCTTGAGTAAGTACTGGCATGAGGACAGAATTCCCGGACAGTAATAGTTACCGTATCCTCAAGTTACTGCCCTACCTTTTGTGCAATAGTTGTGATATATACATTACCAAAATTGGGAACATGACAAATGCCTCTACCAAAACGTCTTCATTTCACTGAGCCAAAACTGACTATTTTGAGGAAATGATTAGTCCAAACAATATATACATTTGAGTTTGAAAAATGGTGCCTAGAGTTGGTTGAGCTTTTTGGTATTATCTAATGCACATCTACCAGATGTTATGAATTACATTTTAACTTTTGCTTCTGACAGTACTCTCAGTGCTTTGATTTTTATGAATCGTTTCGGACCCACTTGATTGTCAGCGAACGTGACGTCATTTCTCTACTGAAAACTGGTTCCCGTTCCCAAAACAATAGCAAAACTTTCGACGACAAAACACACAATTAGCAATTTCAAAAGAAGGGTGTTAAAATATGAACGTAATAACGAAAGTTAAAATAACAAATGCATGAAAAAAATTCAATGTGAAATGTAACTACGTTGGATGTAAATATAAACATAAAACAAAGCAGGACCACATGATGCAATTTCTGTACTAATGCGTGAATGAAAATGTAACAATTTAATATGCAATGTTGGATGTAAAAATATGCACGTAACAAAGCAAGATGGCATGTCAGAAGGCACAATGTAATTTTTGTACTAATACTGTTCCATACATTTATCTTGTAGAAACGAATGTTATTACATCACACTAATTCTTGTTGCCGAGTCGAGATGTAACACGATTCAAATTCGATTGGGACGTGAAAGTTATAAATTCATTCGAAAAGTTGCTCTGTTAATATGTCGAAAAGGCCATCCTTTAAAAATGTTGATTTGCGATTAGTTGGTAGGTTGTTGGGGCATTTGTATTGAAAAAAAATGTTGGCTTAAAGTGGAAATGGATAGCTAAAAATAAAGAACAGATTTGATGATTTTTTCCAAATCGATAAAAAAACATGTTGGTGTTAGTCATGTTACTGCAAACCAGCACATTTTTTAAGATGGCGTAATTCTAGTTTGTCTTGCTTGCTGCGTGTACAAATATCATGTATTCCACTGACTAATATCGTGATAAGTGTTATTAATTCAAACGTGTTTGGCTTTATACAGAACATATAATCAACATAATAATGATGTATTATGGGTAGGTTGAATACATCTACTTTTACTAAATTACAATAAGAAACAAGGAGATATTTCGTTGTAATAATAAGAGGTAGTGGGTCTGAATTGTATGTTATCTTCCTAAATAAAGCCAAACATGGTCAAATATACAACTGTAGCAGGTGTTCTTGCTTTCAAGCTGATGCACATTCTTTGTTACCAATAATTTAGCATAGTAATCATATCAATAGTATCGACTATAATTAACCCTTTTTCTTCATCTACTTAAATAACCACACATAGGTCATAAGTCAAATATTATTTTTCAGATTTCCAATAACATTTCCATCTAAATCTTATATCTTGGTCTCTTGTTAGTATTTTAAAAAGTGCTCTTATGGTAACGTGCTGGGCTACTGAACAAAAGGTCGTTGGTTCGAATCTCCAATCAACCTGTGGAATTTCTCCGGGACGCTTTTTCGGCATCGGTCTAAATTTTCAAAATCATGCATTTCACACCCAGAGAATTGTGCGACCAAATGCTTGTAATTCTAATTGTAGGTCAGTTATCATCAATTCTCACAAGAAGTTAGAGCATGGCTTTGTTTACCAGATTGACTATTTTCTGGAATTAAGAGAAAAGCCGGAATGGAAGAAGTACTTTTAAAGGTATTTTTTTACATTTAGACACTACATGTATATACTCGTACATTGGGTCTAGGTGTGATCAGTCCTTTCAGACAACCTTAATGGGAACGGAACATAGCATTAGAAACATGGTAATCTCGGTTCCTTAATAATATACAACATGCAAATGTAGATTGCCATGATGTTTACACTGACACATTTTTCTTGAATGTAGCAAGAAAAAGTACTTGAGTTTATTTGTGGGACTTTGTTATTCCATTCTCCCTTGGTAATTAGGACAAACACTGCTATATTGACCTACCTGGTGAATTTAATTACGTGCCCCATGCGTGATATGTAAAAATAACATTAAAATGGTAAAGAACTTGGTTCTTTTTTTGTTATGGCGAGCAGCACGAAAAGCATTAGTATATTGCCAGTAAAGGAGCATTTCTTGGTGTCTGAAGAAAACATAAGCATTTTTGCCTCGTTTATATGGATCCAATTACAGCAAATAGCTCCACATCGATCATAGAACGATGGAATGATTTTATAGCGTTGAAGATGACCCATGCCAGTATTGATGTCGCCTGATTACCCGATACCCTTTGTTCTTTCCGTTTCCGCAAATTAATTCAAGCAATTATTGAATAAAGGTTACACCGTTGGCTGGTTTTTATAATCATTACTGAATATTGTTGTCATTTGTTGATGAGTAGAAATGATGACATGCTAGTAGCCGCTCTCAGATTTTACTCCTCAGTATAAAAACAAGAGGTGATCCAGTGGTAACGCCATGGATTACAAAAAGGAAGATCGGGGGTTCGAATCTCTGATCCGCCTTTCGATATTTCAGTAACAATTTTCAGTATCCCCATCTAAACTAACGAGCCAAGTGCTGTGTTAAGAAAGTCTGTGTTAAAAAGGTGCTTTACAACAGGAATGATAAACCCTCGTAAACCAGGAAAAAACTATTCGAAATAAGGGTAGGGATATAAATAAGGGTAGGGATATAAATGTCCGGTTCTCCGGTATATTTTCCCCCTTTTTTGGACAGCTCTGAAATGTGGTCAAAGCTGTCGAATGGACCGTGAAACAACAGATAAATAAATAAACAACAGTGATTTCATGACGTCATTAGCTGTTTTACTGACTGAGTTGATAATACGTAATAATAATTTATGTCGTTAAATACATCAGTGCTGTGGTGTGCAAATGGTATATAAAAATAAGAATTAACATATCATGCTCTTCAATAACCGGGATAAAATACAAAGGGTTTAACTATCTTTTATTACCACCGAGGTACCAGATACTTAGGGGCATAACCCACACATAGAATGTATATATAAAATATGCATGAAATAGATATATACGATGTACGTACAATATCATGAAATCACTCTTAATGGCTAGACCATGGTTTAAAAAAACAAAAAAATCCTCTGAAAATACATGTACATTAAATACATTTATTTTCCTTGCAATCAAAATAAGATTAAGTTTACATCTATAAACAAAGTTAAAATTTTATGTTTAAATATAGTAAAGCTTTAATATAATGTCTTTATATTCAACCGATCCCTTATATTTGGGATTAATGTATTCCAAAGGCTACAGTCCCTGTGCCCTTGCAAATGACATTTTTACCAAACTTCATATCTTTAGGTATAGAAAAAACAATTTGCGCTGTAAGCCTGCCGTGTTTTTACCGCAGAAAAAAATGCGGGCTTATTCCATGTATGTTCATATTGTCATCATTGTGAATCTTGTTAGAACACACGAGGGATCTTCTAGTAAACCGTAGACTTTGCTAATACGAGTAAATATTTTATTTATTTTAGTCATTTAAAATACTAGTATTAATAAAGACAACATCATTAACTTACATTATTATCACAATCATGTATAATACACTTGATGGATAATTGTTTTCAATTGATATTACAATGTACGTGTATTTATTGGCTTAAATATGTACATATGCATCCTGTGGACAATTAACGCCAAAATTAATCACTTTTGATATAATGTTAATTTCTTTTTATATTTTATATGTAGAATATCAATATGTCTGAACAGTAGTTAGCTTACTTTTGGTTCAGTCTCCTTCCGTCTCAGATTACTTACGTATTTTTGTTACTCCCATATGTTACAATATTAATAATTAAGCATTGATTTCCCATAAAATGATAAACATATCGATGTAAATATATACCAAGCATTTTTCATTTCGGAACATACGTGGCTTTATTAAGTTCACATAGAGCAGTGTACTGTTTTGTGGCCTTTTGTAATCCTACTACAGATTGTTTTATTAGGCCAGAGGAACGCGGTACCTCCATTTTCCTTTTCTATCTTTCCGCAATATTTCAAGAACAAAAAAAGATTCCCACACCTTCCTATTATGTTCTTAATGAGCATGTTACCAGACACAAACAATTTAAGGACACGACATTAGTTTGTAAATACATGTAGTCATGTTTGGATAATGGCGATTATGATGTTGTATGTTAAAGTTATATGATTTATATCCTAGGTGATGGGTGAAAGAAATTATCACATTCAGACAACCTATTAATAAACAATTAGCTCTGATTTGGTGGGGAACGGAACAAAACATCCAAAATAATTATTGACTGCAATAGGTCTATCGGTCTGTAAGTTAATGTACATAACCAATATGGCATTTCGTGTCTGTTATGTAAGTGTCTGTACAGTGTACAGATCAACGACCATACCTGTAGCTAAGCTTAGATATGTGGTTCTGTTTATTATATTGATTTCTCTACAAGTCTTCAATTCAAGTCTGTAATTGTACGTAATCCCAAGTGATGAATCATTACACCTGCGTATTAGACACATGACTAACTTGTTTACTAGAATCATATACCAATATTGTTGTTGATAATACCATTTCTGGCGTAATCTAGCGGTATTATACAGCATTGTTTACTTCCATCACACATAGCAGAAATAAGATATGTAAGCGGTATGTTTCCTAATTTTATAACAGTTTTGAGCTGCGTATAAATATGATACCCAGTCATATAGTGATTTTCAATTAAGGCCAGCAATCCCGAATTGCTTTCATAGAACACATTTTCAGTCCAAATACGTTAAAGAAATACAGTCAAACTTATGATAGCGACCACCTCCAAGTACAGGTCACCTGTAAAAAAAGGCCATTCTTTAAAAACTTCCATTGATTATTTATGAGAAAATGACCTCCGAATAAAGGCAAACTGTCAATAAAGGTCACATTATGCCTTTGTTCACAGGTTTGACTGTACATGTTTTGTAATTTTGGATTAATAAACAAATAATCAATAAAATCATGCATAATCAGTATATACCACTCAAAGTATGCTAAACATCAGAGACATTATTCATCATAATTTAAACTTTATATAGGTGCATTATCGTTTAGAATTGTATTGTTTATTTTCATTTGTTATATATGTTATGCTTTTGGTAATGAACTTTAGAACTTGGTTGTATTTTAAGTTGTTTCAAGGTCTAGATTAGGATCACACAGGGATTGCACTTGGCATCACGGTTACAGTGTATTTGACTGTTTTCAGGAATTCAGTTAATTTTCAGTAGCGTCTCCTCGTGCTCCCAATCAGGTTCTTGATGGTTTGTTGTGGAATATTGTTATATTCTTGGACCTGTATGGTACCGAGGTTCTGAACACTCCACGGGTGGACTGGACGTGATAAATTCAATAGTTGTAACTCGTTGTACTCTTGTTCCTCTCCTTGTCCATGTACTTTTGAACCTCTGTGATGTTATCGTCCATTACAATGAACAAATCCCCAACCTGCAAGCAGCAAATAGCTACAATGCAGGTAAGGGTATCGCGGTCAATGACACAGAAGTCAGTACGTTTATCCAAGTTGATGTCATCCAAGAGCCGGCTCCATCGTAACGGTTGTGCTCAGCGATATTAGCTGAGTTTAAAACACTCCCTATGTAGCCGTCTCCACAGCCTGGCTCGCCTGCCCATGTAAAGTCTAGGTAATACATAGACACGTCGGTGATCAGGATGTATCACCAATGCTCCCTGGTCCAGTCAGCAAGGTCCATGACACATTCGTTTCGCGCCTAGTTGTCTTTGTGATCTACCGGGCTTCAACAATAGAAGAAGACAATAGACCTAAATTAATGAAATCAAGGAGTGAATGCCTTCAGTGGCTTCCACGCAAAATCTGCCTGTCAAAGCAACCAGTGCATGTAAGCCTTGTATATTTTCTCAATACGCTCTGAGATAATACACACATAAAACATCACATACACATGTTTTTGTTACATATATTGTTACATTTTCATGCTCAGCAATCTGAGCAGTATAGAAAGTAAAACACCTGCCATCTTAGAAAAAAAACATTTAAGGGACACAATCATGATTTAACAAAGATGTCTTGTTGATTGAACGGGTAATTGTCTCCCTTACTTTGGAAATTATTAAAAAGCGCCTCTGACGTACCCGGATGGAACCACCGACATCCCCCCCCCCCCGTAAACTATCCGGACAACTTCCTCACGTGCGATTTTTCTTTGCCAGAGCTGTTAAAGACCATAACTTTTTTCGATTATTCATATCAGTGAACATAATAAAATCATTATATAATATGAAAAATATGAAGCTGGCTTCTGAATTGTTGAATCTTAAGGGCCTGCCACACTACAGCGTATTAGGCCAACGAGTGCGGAACGTGTTAGATTTGTCTAATACGCTGGCGAACGCTAGAGAACGTCCGAAACATCAAAGAAAAGCCGCCTTTCAGACGCACACATAGCGTTTGACGAACGCGTTTAACGAATACATAACCTTTGAGTAACGACCAAGAAACGTTTTCATAACTTACCCCAAGCGAATACAGAATTCCTAGCATTTTTACAGCGTGTGCTAGGCGTTTGTATAACGTTCTTGACGAGTGAAGAACGCGTGTGTAACCTGTCCAAACGTATTGGTAGCGAATGTGAGCAATATTCATATATTTCAAACTCCCGATCCAAGGCTTGGCGTGTACAGACTGTCCTCTTCATTCTTCTACCCCATAGTTCGATGCACAACATACTGTACATGGTTTAAAAGATTTTGCTGGTATTGCAAAACAACAAAGTGTACGCGCTCAGTATCAGCCATATTAGCCATGAACTCTTGTGAATTAGTATTTGTTTATATCGAGGTTTACGTCAGAGTGACATGAGGCGGACAATTCACCTAAGCATCGTTCCTATGAAGAACCAGTACTAGACTCCCATCCTCTGTAACGTGAATTACTGAATCTTATCATACATGAAATACAGTTTTATGAGGAACGCCCTTATTTTCATTATTTATGTGTTGGTGCGTTGTAAGAACGTTTGTCAAACGTTAAATATGCGTTATTTGTGCGTTACTATAGCGTTGGGAAGCGTTAAGTCCATCTTATACGCTTCAAGAACGCCCTACACATTTATAAGTTAAACAAACGTTACGCCTACGTTTAAAACACGTTGTGCGAACGCTAGTGAATGTACTGTTACCAACGCGTACTTAACGTTTGAAAGCGTATAACGAACGTTTGAATAACGAATGAATACCGATTGTCTAACGTAAACATATAAACCGATAAATATACGTTCGGCACTCGTTCAAAATTGTGTGCATGCAAAAAAATATTTAGGCCCTCGACGCTAGACAACGTATACCAACGTGTGTGAGCGTGCTTTTTACTTACATAAAACGAATCTCTAACGAGTACGACGACCATCAGCGTATTCTAACACGTCGGCATGCGTTGGCCAATACGTTGTACATAGTGTGACAGCACCTATACTCAGGTGGTATACATATAGACAATAATATACTAGTATAAGAATCGATAATCGTATATCATCGAAAAGTTATAAATACATTTTGTATATTAAAATTTAATGTAAGTATTCACTTGGTAACATATAGATAAAATGATGTATAACTCATTTGTTCTTTGTACGACATTCAATAAAACATCGTAAAAACGAAATCTCTTTTAGTCAAATAGATAATTTACATTTTATCATAATCAGAGGATTTCTTACATCTCTTTGAAGACTTTACTTTCCGTCCGATATCTTATTTTTTCTAAAAATGAAAGTTTGAGTGTGATGCTATTAAGAACAATATCTAAGAAGACTGTTGTATGTTAAAACAAAACACATGTTTATAAACATTTAATTCGTTTTGAAAACTTAATCGTTTGTCGCGCGATGAAGGAGTTAGTTGCTTTGACTTTATTTTTGGTTTTGCCGCAGACCGCTCAAAGTTTATGGTTATGTTTTGTCCGCCATTTTTTTCTGTGGGTTTGGTTCCAGTGAATTTAACGCCGATTTCCGATATTTCAGTTACACCCGGGAGCCGGTTCACCTAACCAGTTTTCCTGGACGATATTCTAACCAATACTAACTTACCCTTCCAAAAAAGGGGCCGACAACTCCTTACATGGAGGAAAATCGACATTGTTGTCAAATTTTCACCGAAGGGCTTGACCTGCCATGCCGGGACTCGAACCCGGATCCTCAGATTACAAGTCCAGCACACTAACCACTGGACCACAGCCGCGACCTCATATGGATTTAGGGTTGAAGGGTTTTGGATCTTGTAGGATTTTGGGGAATTTGGGAAATATTGTACACGTATGTGATGCCTTTTTTACCTATATAAATTTTATTAATCAAATTTAATTGGTAACATAATTACCATTTTACTTAACGAATGTTTTTATCGTACATTCATGCATGTACATTGATAAGAACCAAATATGTAAATTAACAAAAATGTTTGATATAATATTGACATATATATTAGCTGAAAACATGAATGTTTGATGTTTTTTAAAACAAGTTTGCGGTTTCAATTAAATCCAACTGACTGAATATTTTATTAATAATGTAATTTCACACTCATATAACAATTCAAAAGTTGGAAATTTATCAACACAGTATTAAAAATCACTTCAAAGTTCAGGAATTTTACTTATTTCAATTCGGCTTTTCTAAAGGGCAAACTAATATAAATTCGGAAGTCATGAACATTTAAATGGAGCGTTTATTTGCTTAATTCAAACCACTTTTCTTTATTAAATAGATTGTTATTTACCTAATATCAAAGCTACTGTTTATCTTCAGCTAAACTAAGGTACTTGAAATCTTTTATATTCAGTATTTGTTCACATGAAATGCCCATACATTGAGTATTTATTCATACCAGATTGATATGTTAGTACGCCACAAAAGTGTTATCAAAATGAGTTTGAACAACGTGAGTCCGTCATAATACTTACCATGCTTTGTGGTAAAAAGTGTCAATGTTCATACGTTTACTTCTGTATGTACATGTACATTAATTTTGGTTGTATCTGTTATTGATATCAGAGACGTATATTATTATACGACGTCTCTGTTAATATATAATTTATACTACTACATGTTCTGTCCGTTTTATGTAAACATATGATAATTATACGTATTAGTTTTAATAATTAATATGTAACCGTGTACATTTCCTTGGTATCTTACATGTTTTGTTTGTTTATGCCTTTGTAATTTTGTATTTGTCACTGATTTATATGTTATACAAAGTCCGTGATAACACACCAAGAACGAGATTTTACGTAACACCTGCTTTATGTTTTAAATGGTGGAAGCGGCTAAAACTCTTTATGAAAAAATACAATCCTCAATTATCTGATGCAAGATAAATTTCATTAAATTTCTAATGATGATAATTTACTTGTATATACAAACGCATGGCGACAAGATATGCATTTGCGATGCAATAACCATGTAATGATGAGATTGTCCGTCCGTCCGACTGTCTGTCTGCCATGTACATGCCAAACTGAGATGTTAATTCAGTTCATTCAGTTGTTATGGGGTAAAAATTTGAATTCTGTGGATAAGAAGTGTATTGTGGGTCAACATAAGCAACATTATGAAAGAGATAACCTCACAAAATTAGCCTTGTGAGAACGTGTTATAAGCTATGTCGCTATGACGCTATATGTCGCAACATCATCGCTAAATGTCGCACTACTTTATAAGAATTAACGTTGCCACACTGTCAGTTTGTTTTTCTGTCTGTCTGTATGTTGTCCGTCCTGAGTTTATCTTAAGAAAATTATTAGAACCTATTATAATCATTGGCCTACACGACTGATTATTTCTTGCTGTATCATTAATCATCATTTTGGTCAAAGTGTATGCAAGTAGTATTTGACTTTGCACATGTTTTTTTCCGTATACAGCTCCCCAATTTAAACTGTGCCATTTAACGACGACAGAGTTACCCCGAGGA